>OY743188.1:30442882-35242882 GCA_963555705.1 Ligustrum vulgare
TAATAATAATAATAATAATAATAATAATAATAATAATATTATTATTATTATTATTATTATTATTATTATTATTATTATTATTATTATTATTATTATTATTATTATTATTATAGTCAAAGTCCTAACTTTTTTAAATAGTGCAAACGAGTCCCATTTCAAATAATTTTAAAAGTAATTACCAAAAAAAAAAAATCATCTTCCCAACCAAAAAAAAATTTATTTTTATGTAATCAAGTTTTGCATTGTAACATCTTTTAGTTTTAAGCGAAATTAGAAGAATATTTATGGATTTAACTATTTTTAACAATTCTTATTATAGAGTTTATTCAAGGGTAAATAGCATAGAAGGTCCCTAACGTTTGCACTTCTTGTGAAAATTGTCCCCAACGTTTCAATTTTGACATTTACATCCTCGATATCACATTTATTTGCGAAAATAGTCCTTCCATCAAGCACCGTTAGAATCAGCAGTTAGAAACGATGGGTAATTTGCACATTTCATCCGTGACCTTTAACATTTTTGTGGAATACATCCCCATCCTTTCATTTTTTGAGCAAAACATCCCTAAATCACTTAATTATTACTAAATACATTATTTTTATTATTTTTCCGTATAAAATGACAAATTACCTCCCTCTTTAAATAAGAGAAAATGTAAAAATTAATTGTACTCATAACATAAAAATTTTCAAAAAGTGCAAATGGGTCATAATTGAACAATTTCAAAAATAATAAACAATAAGAATAAAAAATATGGCAATAAGGTATTTACATATATTTAATTTAAGATCATATAAATGAATTTACATGATCATTAATTTAATAAAGTCATTTACTTCATTATTTAATGTAACTTTGAAGCTCAAAAGAATTTCTAACGGGTCTTTCTTTTTATTGAAATTGATAATATGATAATTTTCACATAAAATTTGAATTTATCTATTATTGATTGAAAAAATAATATCCTGATTAACATGTAAATTGTTATTGATCTAACAGTCAATTTTCGATCAATGACAATTGAATTCAAAATTAGTAAGATTTTATAATAATTTAAATTATATGTGGAAACTATCACAATGTTAAGTTTAATAAGATTAAAGGCCCATTAGAATTTTTTTTTTATTTTTAATTTCAAAGTTGTATTAAATACTTTTATATGATCTTCAATTAAAATATGTATAAATAACTATTGCTATTTTTATTTATGTATTATTTTAAATTTTTGTAATTATTGAATTATGACTCAATCTCACTTTTTGAAAAATTTGATGTTGTGAGTGCAATTAATTTTTACATTTTTTTTTAAATTTAAAGAGGGAGGGTAAAATTGTCATTTTATATGAAAAAATAATAAAAATAATTTATTTAGCAAATTAACAATAATTAAGTGATTTAGGGATGTTTTGCACAAAAAATGAAAGGATGAGGATGTGTTCCACAAAGCTTCTAAACGTTAGGGACGAAATGTGCAAAATACCCATCTTTTCTAACGGTTAAACTTCTAATGGTTGAGTTCAACAGTTCTTGACAGAATGACTATTTTCCCAAAGAAAGGTGATTTTGAGGGTGTAAATGTCAAAATTGAAACATTAGGGACGATTTTCACAAGAAGTGCAAACGTTAGGGACATTTTGTGCTATTTACCCTTTATTCAGGATCATAACTCAAACATATTCTACTATTCTAATTCAATTCTAGTTAAGAGTAAGAGATTTTTTTTTTTTGGAAGATTAATTTGTTTGTGCAAAATACCCTTTAAATTAATTTAAGTGTGACTCTTTTGCACTATTTAAAAAAATTAAAACTTTAACTATAATTATTTCTTTTACTACTACTCCTCCTTTCTTTTCTATTTATTTTATTTTATTTGATTAGAATGATAAATTATCTATTTTACAATGTTTTATGAGAAAAATAAAATGTAAGGACCTTTAGTGCAAATAAAGGTCATTGAGGGTTCAAATGCTAATATTGAAACAATAGGGACTCTTTGTGCGATGAAGGCAAATGATAGAGACATTTTGAACAAAATAAACATATTTGATAAAAATACTGACGGAATGAGATGGGAAGGACCAACTCCACAAGAAAAAGTTGAAATGAGGGTGTAAATGTCAAATTTGAAACGATGTGATGATTTTCACAATGAGTGTAACCGATATGGACGTTTTGCGCTATTTATCCAAAAATGTGTGCAAACATAACTACCCAATGCAGAGACAGATCTAGCCAATGTCAAGGTAGCACAGTCGCGCTAGCTGGATCGCCGATCAATCTAGTATGAGTTTTTTTTTTTCTGACTTGTAGCTGTAAAGCTTGGAACCTCTCAAGCCGACTGCGGGAGAATGGCTTTCTGACTTCGAGGTCCGAGCAGCAACCAACAAGGTTTGTGTTTTCTGACATCTAGATCTGAGAATTAATTGGATTGGAAAACAACCCAATTCAAATAAATTGGGCCTATTACCTAAACTCTCTGGCTTTGCACTCGTCTTCTGAATTCGAGGTGTTCTGGTTGTTCAAGTGGCCGGAAATGGAGGGCCTTCTTCTAGTTCAATCCTTTCCTTTTTAGTCCATGGATCACCAGTGTTGCGGCCTCCACAACCAATTGGAGATAAAATAATTCAATCAGAATTTCAGATTGGGAGATAGCCAAAGCAACCAAAGCTTAATTGGAACTGGACTCGCACTCAAATTTTACTTACCGAGAGGAGTTTCGGTGGATAAAGGCTAGCAATGTTGAGATTTGCCACCAAGAAGCTTTTAGCACTGCTGCAAAAAATTTAAGTCAGACAATATGTTGTGCATATGAAGTGAATTATTACCATTTATGTGATGGCCTAAGTTGAGTTTAATTATCTGATTTCAATATTATTATGTGGTTGATTTGATCACACGTGCACTGCTTACCATGTTATGATAATATTGATAAATTGGACTAAAAATGAAAGTAGGAAAAAATTGAAATAAACTTAGGCTGATTTTCAATTTTTAACAAATATGTTGAAATATGAAGTTACAGATTACATTGTTGTCATTGATAATGTGTTTTTGTGATGATCACTTGTGAGTCCTACATTCCCCTTGCTTGGATTATGAATTATGATTATTTGTGTATGCGTTGTGAATTGTGAATTGAGCTTTATATAGTTTATTGAATTTAAATGTGTCTTGAATTGAGATTTTTAATATTATTTAGTTAAATAATAGCGACCGTTGGCTGTCAAAAGTCAACGGTCAACGACCGCTATAGCTTGATGGGAATCCTGGATCCTTCACTGACCTAATGTATATATGTGTTTTAGACAATGAAAAGACTATTGTGACGAATCAATTTTAAGTTGGGGTCTCGTTAAGATTAGGGACTTTGACGTGGATAGTTTGAAAATTCACCGTACATTAATAGAGATTAATTCCCCTTGATCGTATAATTGTAAAGTTAATAATAACCATCTTTTTTTTTTTTTTTTTTGAAATATTAATGTCGTGGAGTAAATAAGATTATATTTTTGTAATGACCTTAATTTTGGGTAAGTCACAGTTTTGTTTGTGGTTTAAAACCAATTAAGCACCTTCTTCGTTCTCATTTAGACCAGCTTGAAGAGTTACTTCTGCCTAATGCATCGTTATAAATTATAACAATTGGTATAAGAGTATACTCCCGTTTGGTGATGACGCTCATTGCAGACTAGAAAGCTGGAAATATGGAGATATGGTTCACTTTGGACTTAGGCTTTGTAAAGGTGGAATATATAAGTGACCTAATTGTATCCTATGTCTTCTAAGCGAAGTCCTAGTTAGGTTTATAACTAGTTGGTCACCCTTTTATTACAAGTTCGGTTTTGTTTGTGATAGGATTTTGTAATTAGTAATTTTGTGAACAACCGACTAAATTGAACATTTGTAAAAGTCAAGGACTTAGGTGTAATTTTTATAGTTGATAAGGTAGGTTATGGTTGAGTTGAAAAGAGAAGGTTGAAATTCAGAAGCTACAGATCACGCTTTCCGCACACTCGACTCCCGCTCGTGCGGTTTTAACAGTGACCATGCCGCTCGAGTTTCACTCGCTTCACACTCGAGCGCCATGGCCTACGCTTGAATTCCTCTCATCATAGGCTCAAATGCTCCTAAAGAAATTTGAAGACAGAATGTACCTACTCGCTTAATGCTCAAGTGATCCTTCTATCAAACAGAGGACACTCAATTTCCGCTAGAGTGGCACTCGACCAGGCAACTGTAGAATGAAGCCCTGTGCATGTTTTTAATGCAGAAATCTTGGCCCATTCTCTCCGCTATTTAAATATAAACTTATGCATGAATTATTCTAGGGGTTTTTGTCATTATTTCAGAGGCTTAACATCGTCATAAACCTCTCTTGATTTCAAGTGTCATTGAAGATCCAAGAACGTCAAAGTGCTTTAAAGATGAGTTCGTTCGTGTCTTGAGATTCAAAAACCCGCATTAGGAAAACACCAGTTGGTCCTAATCAAACACTTGGCGTCCTTTGACATAAGGATTATTTCTTCAATTGTGAAACTTTAGAGCTGCTGGAGTTTGAAGAAGGTTAGACTATAAACATATGAAGTTAACAAGGATGGAGAGTTCTTGGGGTATCCACTTGAAAAAAGTATCAAGATCTGGATGTTACCGAGCTAGCTGTATCTTGAGTTAGTAGGAGTAGATTTGCGTTGTCTTGCAAGAGAAGCTGGATAATTCTAACTATAGCCAAAATTACTTATAGTGGAGGTAACTGACTTGGCCCCGGAGTTTTTTCTACATTGGGTTTCTCTATAGTCATATCTGTGTTATTTACCGCTTTATGATATTTAACTGTGGCATTCAAACATAGGATAATTGGGCTTGTGTGCTTAATCAGTTAGAAACTGTTAAAAGTGACGTGTTCATTTTAATAGCTACTATTTCGCACGTAAGGTTGAACTTTGGGGTGTCCCAAAACTTTCAGTTTGTTACAAGAATATTGATAATCTTGTGAAGTGAAGGTTATTAGTTTTTTTGAGCCTAATTAACAGGATAAGAAAATTGTACTTCGATGATCGTTAAACAAGGCAACCTAGACTCCTTTGTCAGTGATCTTTAAGCCTCATCATAATTCTCTTACAGGAAATTATGATAATAACATTTTCATTTCCGCGCCTAGGAAGAGGGAAAAATTACTATGGCATGACCAGCGAAATGGGGCATCTTTTGTTGATCTAGTCTTGAAGGATAAACTTTTAGGTATAAAAGTTAATGTTCCAGTAAGAAGGTATGCCGACCTAGAGAAAGGTAGGCATTGAGAAGGATTGAAGGAGTTCGGTACAATTTGGATAGTGATTTTTCTGCTCCTTAAACTATTGAGGAAGTTAGGGAGTTCTTGGACAGTGTAGTGTCTACTAGAGCTGAGGTTTTGATTGTCATGAATGGTAAAGAATGAGTTTCATTTAACGGATAATTGCACTTCATTCTACTTTTTATCCCTTATTGGAATTTCACTATTAATATTTTAATTGACTTTTACTTACTTTTCATTTTTTCCCTCTTCAAACCTTAAAATATTCTCACAAACATCGCGTCACACCTACGTGTCACCTCTCTCTTCCTTGACAAGGCTCCAGCGACCTACTCAGGGTGATGTGATCCAGACCACGAATACAAGCTAGCGCAAAGATCCGTTGATGATCAAAGGAGGGCCGATGACTCGATTGCAAACGAAAAGGGCCAACGAAGCAATGGACAAGTTAGTACAAGAAACAATGGCCAAAACAATGTTCGTGTCATCAAAAGAAGCAAGTTCCATGTTGGGATCGAGCCGAAACGACGAGTGGATCAACCTCATTCAAGCAGCCGAAGGAAATTGTGAAGTTTTATATTTACGGACGTCACCTATATTCCTTACGGCCGTAACGAGTTCACTGCTAAAAACTGAAATTTTGAAAAGTTGGACTTACGGCCGTAACTCACGTGTCACGGCCGTAATGCAGCCTCGGGTTGAAAACAAGTTTTTCAGAAAATATGACTTACGGCTGTAAATTAAGTTTCACGGCCGTAAATGTCAAAACGCGTAAAAATCCTATTTTTTTGTTATTTTTATTTCTTTCCATATTTTAGCAATTTGATTCCTTGTTTAATTAGGGCTCTTAAGCCAGGTTTTGACCCTATTTATAGGATGTAATTTTCATTATTAAGAGGACAATTATTGATAATATTGTGAGGCAAATTGCTTTCAAACTTCTATTCTTCATTGAATACAATCCGAACTTGCCAGTTATTCTTGTTTGTTCAAATCTCGGTGAGAATTAATATTGCTTGTGATCAAGAGGTCAATATATCCCTGTGATTGTATTGGTTGCTTGGTTCAATTAATTTTAATTGGATCCATAAATCGTGGTTTCTTGACGTTCTTGGGTCGATTCAATATTTTGTGGGTTGCGTAGCTACAATTGCTACGTGGTTTGCATCACAGGGTGTGTCTTATTTGAAGACGTCACAATTGAGTTTTCACCAATTTTACAATGTGTTTGATGAAATGCCTAACAGAAGTATCCAAAAAAGTTAAAAGTAACATGCTGTGATACTAAAATTCCGCCCTAAGTATCATAAAAATTTGAAAAAATTTTAGGTTGTGATACCAAAATTTGAAAAGCGTGTAAGTATCATAATATGATATTTTAATACGATACTTGTTTTGAAGAACGTAAATTTCAGTAAAAATAAATTTCGAAGCATTACTCAGTGATACTTTTAAATGACTTAAGTTTTAATTATGATTCCAAAAGTTAAATATTTGTCCCAATGCCCCTTCATTTAATTTATCTTTATGCCCCAAGTGTAACTTTAACCTAGACATGGTGATTGAATTTTAGAATAAAAAATAATGTTTGAATATAATTTTTCATTAGAATTTAGGGCATTTTGTCTCCAATTATATCAATGGGGACATGATGAAACTTGAATGATTTTTAGAGATCTTCTCTTTGCAGTAAAATGAAAATATTTTGTTTATGGTCCTAATGATATTACATAGAATTGAGTAACTAGCCTTTGACTCTTGGTTCATGAATTTATATTGAGGACCTTCTCTCCAAGTCTTTCCAGTCAGGTAGGGTATTTACTGGAATGTTCGATAACTCATTTTAGTACAATCAAATAGTTAACAACAACATTATCATTCATCAACGAACTCACTACAGGATTTGAGACAAACAGGGACGACAAAATGTCCCCTTTAGCAAGTCATCTCTATAGCCTCGTTGATGTTGATCTATAGGGGCGATGCATGTCGTCCCTATATGGACTCGCTTGGCGAAAATCTTTTTATCTACAAGTAGAATTGGAACTTGAAATTAGTAAATATTACAATCTTTTTAGAAGAACTTAATAAATATTATCACATTTTTTAATCTTAAAAGTTCATTATGATAAGAGAGAAGAAATTTTAATTCATAAGATAAATCAGAAAAGAATAGATTGTATAACATTGCAGTATATATAATTTGTAAAAAAAATAATAATAATAACTCCACATAAACCATAATGTTATCATCAATTTATGGATTTTTTACTTCAAATTCACTCAATGCCATAGTGGTCAAGCTTTCCATAATTTTCAAAAAGGCCATAGGTTCGATTCTTTCCCATTGCATTGATTTTGTAATTATGCTTCAAAATGGTGGAAAAATTAAACTAAAATTAATTTGTGTATTATTAATGTTGTGGGGAATTGAACTCATGACCTATTTCTTAGACAATGAAATTAAAGATATATATATATATATATATATATATATATATATATATATATATATATATTGACAAAAAAATTATTCTCAGGCGGATTCAGCACAAGCGGTCAACCATCCTCACCACATGCTAGATTCGAACCTGCCTAGTCGTCCCAGTTTCTTTCTCCTATTTTTCGCGCTTTTTTATCTATAGCAGCAACATTGTTGCTCCCAAAGATCGGGGTTATTACTTTACATCTATAGGGATGACATACGTCACCCCTATAGATATATACAATTTTTTTTTTTTTAAAAGGATTTTTAGAAAGTTTTTTTACAATGCATAATTCAAAAAGTTTTTTTTACAATGTATAATTTAAAATGGTGCTGCTAGTCCCCCAAACTGTTGAACCCATCCTCATCGACATTGTTAGGCACATCGTCTGATAATTCAACATTCCAAGTCGAGCGATAGTCATCTCCAGCTAACGAAATCTGGCTTCATATATAGGGAATCAAGGATCTTCTGTACGAGTATATCTTTGTGGGGCGTGCGATGTTCAAGCAGTGGAGTCGATCAAGGTATTCGTGCCATTCGGGATTCCTCCATACCACGTTCATGTCTACGTCGCGTCCCAAGGACCTCACTAACAATTGCATGCTCTTCAATAGGACAGGAGGAAGACTGAGTCTACTGAGTCTCTCTCACTTGGCAAAGGTGATCCTACAGTCGAGGAGAAAATAAATTATTGAAATGTACTAATTGAACAGAAAAGAAGTTAGGCAGCTGTGAAACTTATTTGTTTTTACTTACGTAATCAACGGCTGCATACATGTTCATCCAATTGCTGAATTTGAAGGTGTTGGATTTTTTGAAATAATCAATAGGTCTCGACAATTGCTTAGTCTGAGGGTCAATTTGCAAAAATTCAAATGCACAATTTAATAAAATATTTCATAAGGTACGTAATTGAAATAAAAAATTATATTACCTTCTCGAAACGTGTGGCAAAAATCTATTCAAGCCTTGCACGCTCGGGTATTTGGTATTACTTCGACTGATCATATTTTTTATGAGACCGACCCCATATATGAAACACAGAAATTGAAATTTATGTAAATGTAACATATTATGAATATTAACTTGACTTTTGAAAAAGTATTATATGTACAATGAAAGCTCGACTTGTAAACAAGTAAATGCATCTCTTAACACTTCTCAACAGATAGCTTACCGAAAGGCGACTTCGGCCGTGCTACTTATAGTATTTATGCACATCGGTTTTGTATACTCTATAATGATCTCTCGCCAAGCGATTGAGAGCGCCTATGGCCATCTGGTATTCAACATCAAATCATTCACCCCGAACATCAAAACACGTCTACAAGTCAAAAAAATATTAAATGATGTATTCATTATTGAAAATAAGTAAAAATATAAATGTATTTAAATGAATTGTAATTACTTCGACCATCGCCCGTACTCGATCTTGATCCTTTTTGGGGACCTTCCCCAATCTCTATAGAAATGAAGCACATTGAACCTCACCTGATTCTCGATTAAACGTGTGCAATGCCTATGATTAGGTCTAACTGGTTGTCGTGTCCCATTTATGTAGTTGAAGTCAATTAAAATAGGTTTTATCTCGTTTTCTCGCCATATCTTCTCAAGATTTTGGCCTTTGGAGAGGCTTCGTCTCTTTTTCGATGGCGCTGAAAAATGAGCGATCTAAAAAAATTGTACAACATGCTTTAAAAATGATTTGAAACCCAAAAAAGGATTACTAGACTCGTACAATCCCGATAATGTGTAAGCCATCCCATAAGGAGGATCAATTGTGCCATCCCCACCGTGATACATGACATTGGCCATTTCTCGGTGGAACTTAATTGGAGTCTATAATTGAAATTCATGAATAACTATTTAAATACAAACAAAGTAATTTCAAACGGATTATAATATAAGCAAAGAAAAACTTAATAGCCCAAGAGTGAAAATCCAAGAGGGGGGTGAATTGGTTTATAACACTTTTTGGATAAATTTAAAACCAATAAATACAAGTATAAACACTTAATGTTATAAGAGATGTAAAGTAACTGAACTATCAATGTAGAGTGCTATAAAGATGTAAACTTAATTAGTAAAGCAAGTATAACACTTAGAGATAGTGTTGCATAATATAGATTGATAGAAAAGAGCAAATGCAATGTAAGTAACATGGATTAGAGGATGCAAACAATATTTTAAGGATGTTCAATAAAAAAAACTTGATCTATGTCCTTCACCAAGCTCTCTATCACGAGCAAGGTATGATTCACTATAATGGTAACTTATAACAAGGAGTACCAATCCTTAAGTAACCTATAATAATGAGAATCCTTAAGTTATTTATAAACTAGGAGCACTTATCCTCATGTGACTTGCAACAGGGAGGGCCTATCCTTAGTTGACTTACAAGAAGAGGCACCTATCCTTTAACAACAATCAAGCTTTAAAGGGACCTCAAAATGACCCAAATAAAATAAATTGATTTACAATTTAAATAACTCTCTTGACAAATGATATACTCAAATTAGGTATCAAGAGAGTTAGACTAACACTTCAATAAGAAGAAATGAATTAAGCTCGAGTGTTAGAGAAAAAATTTGATGGAAATGATAATGAAAAGTTTAATACAATCAAACAAAGTTTTTCAAAGAATATAATCTCTTTTTAAATGATAGAATCAAGTTAAATACCAAGAGATGTTAAGACTTGAATAATTAACAATAAGTTAAGCTCAATGTGTTTAAACAATAGAACTTTGATGAATGAAAAGATAATGAAAAATATAAAACAATTAATCAAAGTTCTTCAATTGAAACTCTCTCTTTAAAAGATTGAAACAATTTTAGAACAAAGAGAGACTAACACTTAAAGGATAACAAATAGTTTAGCTCAAGTGTTAGATGTGAAAACTTCGATAAAATGATAAAGAAATGTTTGATTCAAGTAATCAAAGATTTTCACTAGTTAATCTCTCTAAATGATAACAACAAGTTTAACAAGAGAGATTAAAACTTCAATTCCAAGATTTGATGTGAAAGATGTTGAAGAAGAGCATGCAATATAAAATCAAAGATCTTCACAAAAACTACTTTCAAAACTTACCAAAGATAGATAAAAATAAATTTGGATCAATCAAGATTTTATAATAAATATAGATGAATATAAACCAAGTAAGATTGATGAATTCTTAATAAAAAGCATTCTTAAATTTCATGTAAGTTGTTTTATTGAATGAGCAAGAGATGGATATTTATAGAGAGAAAATTCCGAGTATAGTTTGTTAAGTTCGGTCGACTTTACTATATGCGGTATACCCGTGACTAGCCGTTAGAAAATAGCCGTTGAAGAAATTAACTATTGGATATTGAATTTTCTGAAATATGATTGACCTCACCTATTGAGGTCGGCCTAATAAATTTGCGGAAAACCTCAAATCTCATCAACTTAGATTTTCAAGAATTTAATCAAGTGTGATTTAACCAAGTTGGAAGACTATATGAAAAGTATTTTATATGAAAAACATATCCAAGTGATGTGTAAGATAATGCAAAAGGAAACATATTTTTGATGTTTTAAACATGCTAATTGAGCTTATTGGAATTTATCGCTAAAGATTGAGAGCGTTATATCTTTACATACGCATAATCAACTTAAACTCGAACTCTAATATTATAAGCTTGAATTCTTGGTCTTCGTGTCATTGTTTTGCATCTTGAATCTTATAAGCTTGAATTTTTAATCTTCGTGCCATTGCTTTGCATCTTGAATCTTAATCTTGAATACCTTCATTTTGATCTTGATGTTCTTATAATCTTCCTTGTTTCGATATTGGTCATCGTATCTTTTTTTTTTTAATCTTTTATCTTCAAGAGATGATTTTGTACTTTGAATGACTTAAAGATTATCATTACATGAAACAGTTGAAGCACATTTATTACTAACATGATATAATCTTGTTTGTTATGATCAAAATAATAAGTTAAAGTTAATCATATGTCAACAAATCCTTCATTTAAAATCCTTGATCACATATGCTTTAGAATACATTTTGCTTATCCCATTCATTACATTCAAACTTAGCATAATATGAGTGTATGCAAAATAATGGGGAGCTTATTCCATTCATACATTCTGCTTATTCTGTTCATACATTCAGACTTAGCATAATATGAGTGCATGCAAAATAATGGGGAGCTTATTCCATTCATACATTCTGATTTTGGTTTCTATATTATTTTTCAACATTGTTCTATTTGTATTTTTGTTTTTCAGTTAACAATATATTCAACACTTCACTTGTTATGTCTCAATTACATTAAACAAGCATCGCTCGACTCAATGATATACAATTATACAGATGGCTTCTCTGGATATGCAACCAAACTGATAGGATCTCAAGTGCAAAGTATTGCTAGTACTATTATTCAGATAATGGAGCCACAAATTTTAATTAGAAAATCTGAAACAATTATTTAACGAACATATGAAAACGCATAATGCCCAATTAGAAGTACTTGAGATCCTAGTACAAGGGTAAGTAGAATACAAATTGAAGAAAATAAGAATACACATTGCAAATCCTACACAAGAATAAAAGATGACAAGAAAGCTAATTTAAATGTATGAATCATAGTTTTATTAACCAGGATACATACATCACGAAAACAAGGAGTCCACTTATAAGAAAAACAATTATAAAATAGACTCAGTTAAATATCACATTGTTCAACTAAAGGAAAAGCAAATTTAAAGCCCATAAAGATGTTAAAAGGAAAAAAACTCTGCTTTCTCCATAAACTTCCAAGAAGTCATTATTTTTTCTAAAAAGGTATATGGTTCATTTCTTCCCAAACTATTAAATAGTAATCAAAACCACAACTCTCATACAACAGAGACCAGCTTTCTTGCGCTAAAACCAATAGGTTTTTCAATAAATATCTGGATACACATTTCAGGAAGAATATACAAGGGCATTTTATTTGTCCTCCAACAACACACACCAATCAAGTTGAGAAATATATGAGGCCATTTTCTTTGAACTAAAGATATTTATCCTAGCAAAACACCTTAATTTCCAGAAAAAGTAGAGGGAAAATGTTCAAACAATAGAGAACTAGGCAGTGTTAATAAGAGCTAGGATCCATCATCTGGATTTTCTCTTTAAGATTTGTGGCTTCATCATCTCAAGTGTTTGTAAAGTACTAACTTTAGTTTAGAAACGAAACAACAAAATCCACAGGTGTTTGTAAGGTACTAACTTTAAATTGTGGCTCCATCATCTCATGTCAAATCTCGCCAAGCTTCCTCATCAACGAGATGATGTAGCTCGTCTTCATCCTTACTCTGACCTCTAATGTGCCACATCATGAGTCTCGTAGTATACTTTATTTCAAATAGACGTTTCAATCTTGGGGCCAGAGGAAAATATCACATCACCTTATGCTACACATTCTTCCCAGAACCTAATCCAATGGTGTGTATCCAATAACTTTCCTGGCATACGGGATAAGTCTATCTATCAGCGTGCTCTTTCTAGAATAGTGCACAATCATTTTTACAAACATGTATTGATATATAGTCTAGACCTAGTTTTGTCATCATATTTTTAGCCTCATAGTGAGATTCAACAATGTCCATTCCTAGTTTCAGTAGCTTTAAAAGATCATCGAATGACTTGTTTATTAACTTGTTCGCCACCTTTAAATGCATCAACTTCACTAAAAAGTTTAATGAAGAAACGGAAGAAACTCCAGGATATTATTCCTAAAGGAGCCCCTCAAATAATTCATCATATTGGGCACTGGAACTTGTACCAGCATATTCAATCTCGACTATGTCATCCAAAGCATTCAACATTTCATTTATCGTCTGATCATCTAAACAAGTCCCTACATTCCGAGCATTCACATTAGGTTTCAGAATCTTGATCTCCCCATGGTGAATCCATGTGACATAACTCTCTGCAAAGTCATTATGAAATATATGAGTCTCAACATTTTCCAAAGAATGTGTTAGCCCGTTCAAGTATTCATTGCACTGACATCTAATCATTCCCCTATCATTTATAAATGGATTAACTCTATTTATAAATGCTTTCAAACCATTCTAGAACTCTTGAGACTTTGCACAATTTCTAATTTTTGTTCACCTCTTATCAAAGTCCGTCTAACAAATACTATAAAAAAAAACATAGAGATATGAGTATCAGTTTCAACTAGCGTAAATATGTCACTAGCCTTCCTTATCACTCCACATCTAATTACACGATAGGCCCCTAACCATTCATCATTAATTCATTCACAATGAGTTCTGATTATTTTTTTGACGCCACCATATTTTCTTCCGTAAACATACATACGAATATATATCCATCAATAGAAAAATACATTGCAATCAAATTCGTTATACATACAAATTAATGATAAACTCTCCAGAAATGGGAGAATCCGAAGACAATTTTATAAACCTCAAACTAACCAGAAGTTTACGGCAGTTTTTATGTACAAACTTATCTTCAAATGGCTTTCTAAGATTCATGCAAATACAAGGCAGTGCACAAAGTAATATGTCCATTAAAAATTATATATAAAATACTTATATCACCAAAACAATTCATCAAAACTATAAAATATGTAAAAATAACATGTTTAAAGAGTCTTACCAGAGATTTTTTCCTTCGACGCACTTTCTCAAATGAAATTGATGTTGGATCTCACAATTAGAAAAATTGAATATAACAAATGTTTTGTGCAAATGAATTTTCGGAGGATAAAAATGTTAACACCTATAGGGGTGACATTGTCGCCATTACAGAACAATCATGTCGTCCCTATGCAGCGAAAAAGGCATCAGATTTCTCATCGAAATTCCTTTCATAAATCCCTCGACCTAGAGGGGAACATATGTCGTCCCTATAGTTAGATAAACCTATAGAGGCCACATACACTCTATAGGGACAATAATGTCATCGCACTATAGACCAAAAAAAAGGTACAAAAAGTCGTGCCAAATTTTCACGCCAAAAACTCATGGCTATAGGGAGACAATATGTCACCCCCATAAGTGCATCAAAGGCAAAAATCTCTGGTAAAGAGATGTACACTCTAGTTTTCGTGAAATGAAAAATTATACTGTCTTCGTCCTCTTTGTTTTAATTTTTACAGTTTAGTATAGTTACACTAAATATGATCTTTGTAAAGCATATGTTATGAGTCATTTGTATTCTTGGCTGCTTTTGTTCTGAGGAACTTATGTTCAAGGATACCATTCTCATTTGCTTAATTTTATAATTTTGTAAACCCAAATAACTTTTTTAGAAGATTGAATTGTGAAAGATAAGAATTTTGGTGTAAGATTTTTGTTTATAAACAAAGAATATGATGTTTTCGAGGTAAAATATGTGGTTGAGAATTGGTTTGGGAAAATATTTGTGATTAAAAAGTGGTTTAGGGTCTAAACAAGTTTACCAAAATAAACTATTTTAAATGGTCTTTGAAATCTTCATGCTATGAATATCTTATTTACATCCTTCAAAGTGTCATCATTGGAGAAATTTTGCTCATCTTGTTCATATCTTGGAATTTCCTAGTAAATACCTTTTTGAGAATACATCTTTGAGCGAAGTGTTCATATTATGGTGAACTTATACGAAACAATTTCCTTCAAACTTTCTATGATCCTCTCAATTTCAGGTAGTCGAGGAGTATGTGGAGTCGTTATGAGGTTGAAACTATGGTCTTTTATATTCACTTCCATTGTCATGTCCTTATGTAGGTGATTCACTTTGTTATATCGACCTATACTTGCACTTGTTGAAATAATCTACTAAGTCGGTTTAAATTTTGGTAACCACATGTAAAATGCACTACATGAAATTAGAGTGAATACGACGAAAATTAGCTACGACACCAATGTTTCATCGCTAATGCTCCTTTTTTTTGTGACGACAAAACATGTCGTCGCCATTGACAGACGACAAGATCTTGTCACAATATCCTTTTATTTATTTATAATTTCTTATTAAGTATTATTTATTAATTTTTTTTACACTTCATTGCACTTGTATTGAACTTAGAATAGTGTTTGAAGATTAGTTTGGTAAGCATAAACGTCCTAATTTAGGACTTTTTGTTGTTTATAAACTAACTTTGAATTATCCCATTATTAGACAGTTTGACATTGATTATTGAGTTATGAGTTGTGTTATTAAATATTTTTTCACACAATTGCATTATTCGCGCGTAGATTTCGGTGGCATCTCCTAAAATATTCTCTGAGTGTGGACTATGTTTAACGTGGTGTCAGTACTCAGGAAAATAATGGGCAGATGCTGCCAAAATTTAAGCGTGATGTAGAGGCAGTAGCAGGAAAAATTAACACAATTCGGGATTTGCTAATAAATATCAAATGGCTAGGACTCGTACCTTGAATTAGTATTGGAGCGATAAGAGATTAGCACATGCTCACATCACTCGAACATTTCAGTTATATGTGTTTTTTTTTAAAATGAAGTAGAAATAGAAACGGACAAGAGTTCGATAAAACTAAAAAGAATATGGGGCAAGTCCATTGGATTTGTGAATGGAGTTGCAGTATTTATAAGAATGGTCATGGAGATGATTTCTTGTCCATACAATAATGTCTACATAGAGCAAATTAATTGGTAAAATGTTATAGATGACCATAAATTTCAATATGACTTTTTCGAACATTACGAAAGATGGATTCATCTAGGAGAGCCAATCGAAGTTCCCGTTGACATGAAGCAAGAGGAGGAACCAATAGTTTCGAGAGATGAGATGACAAAAATTCTAGACAATGTAGTCTAGGGAGAACCAATGGAGAAAGGGGCTAATGTTGAGTATGGCGAGTTGTTTGAGGTATTGTAGTTAGAGTTGTATCCATGCATCTCATCATTATCGTCCTTAATTTCTTGGTTAAATTGATGCATATCAAAGTGATGAACAAGTGGACAAATAAGTCATTTGACGAGTTGCTTAAATTGCTGAAGTTAGCATTCTAGATTTAAATCTTGTGGATTCACATTACAAAGCTAAGAAGCTAATGAGGAAGTTAGGGTTGAGCCATGAGTTGATTCACATTTTCAAGAACTACTGTGCACTATTCCAAAAGGAGAATGTCGATAAACTGATTTTCCCAATATGCTCTAAAAGTCGGTTGACTCAGATGGCGGGGAAGACTTCTGTTATGAATGTCCCGCTTAGGTGTTATGTTATTTTTTTGTTGGCTCCCAAGCTTAAGTATTTGTTCACTACTACGCAAAATGTGAAGTGGATGAGGTGGCACAATACTGGACGTTCAATGGACAATGATGAAATGGGGCATCCGTTGATTGGAAGGCATGATAGGACTTTTGTAAAGCACACACCGATTTTATATGTGAGATTCGAAATGTCCGACTGAGTTTAGCTGTAGACGGCTTTAATCCATTCGAAAACATGAGTCAATACTACATCACGTGGCCAGTGATTTTATGTAAGACCGCTTTTCAATTTTCGTGCAATTTTAAATTTCACGTAATACTCATGTGAATGCTATTATAAATTATAAATTTATGATCTTTAATGTCTATAAATTGAATTATTTTGCAGTGGAAGGACTTGGACACCGTTTCGATCAATGTGCAAATTAAAAGTTTATAAATTGTTTATTTTAATAGTTTACGTGTAAATTTATGTGATCATTTATTTTACTGCCTAAGCATGCTATTTTCTATTTTTATTGTGTTAAATTGAAAGTTGGGGGGAAGTTTAGTGGAAATTGGAAAATAAATTAGAACTTATGGACTTAACTATGCACTTGGAGAGGAAGGAGGGACTAATTTTGCAAATTTCCAAAAAATTAAACCTAAACCCTCATTTTCCTCACTCAAGACTCCCACTCTCGTCTCTCTCTCTCTTTCTCTCTCTCTCGCGACCCCTACCTCTCGTCGCTCTCTCCCTCATCTCACCTCCCTCACGATATTTACCCTCAACCGAAGCCCATCGCACCTCGATCTCTCGTCGGCGTCTGCTCTCCGGCGATCACCCCCCAACAGTAAGCCCCTCCTTCTCCCTCATTCGCACACACGCAGACGCACAACCCACACACACACACGAACGCTAAGATGCATGCAGTCAAGGCGAATCAGACACACACAACGCACGCACACACACTGTCACGAGTTCACGCACGTCGAGCACAACCCACGAAAATGGGTATTGATATGTATGTGGGTATTATCTATATTTGTGCATTTCAGATTTCTGTTTAGATTCGAAATTTAATTTTAAATTTCAGATTGAGTAATGTATATAAATGTATGTATAGATTGTGTTGTAAACCTAATTTATGAAATTGGTAGCTTAGTAGACTGTTCAGTTAAAGTTTGAATTATAATAATAATCTTTTTCATATTTAAGTTTGGTTAGATTTCGAATTATAATTGCTAAATTGGGGATTGGGTAATGCTTATATATGTATGTATTGATGTAAATTTCACCCTTAAGTATAAATCTTAGATTTCTTAAATTGTTTGATTAAATTTTCAGATTTTAGATTTATCATTGACTTCGGAGTTATAATTGTAAATTCAAATTTATGGAAAATTATATGTATGTATATTTCGTATATTTTCAGATTTGGATTATAGTCTAATTTCGAATGTATTAATTGGAATTTTTGGTAATGTATAGATATACTTGTGTGTAAATTCATAGTTAGACTTGGTTTAAATTTCGAAGCTAGGTTGTTAATTTTCAGATTATGAATAACTAGAATTGTAATTGGATAATTTTATAACATTAGGTTAAATTATGTAAATTTGAGTTTGAGTTTGAATTTTAAAAAAAATGAGAGTTTCTAACGTGGATTGAAATTTATCTCTTATTTTCGAATATGGTTTTATGTGTTTTGGTTATTATGTAAAGTCACGCATGGGTTAAATTGAAGTTTTAATTTCGGTTAATGTTTGATTATTATTAAAATGAATAACGAATGTGTTTGTGAACTGAAAGTTATACGTTTTGTCGAATGGTATAAATCTTTTGATTTCGAGTATTGTATGGAAGTATTTAATATATCTTAATACCTTGTTTGGAATAAATGATCACAAGAATAAAAAGGGTAAGAAGATTTATTGTTTTAACTTGTTTAATGTAATGTTAAAAGAATGATGAATATATCAATTTGAACTGAAAGTATATTTTACTAAATGAATGGATACAACTAGGATTTCGGTACATTGATGACACGGGCAGTTGAGGCTCCTCCACTTGAAAATCCAGATAACGGTAAATACTAAGGACGTCAAGTAAGTAAACTTCCCCTATTTTCATGAAAGTAGAAAGTTAATGTGAAATTAATGTGCGTAAGTGATTTCGTGTTAATTACTTAATGTTGATGTATTTGATTTACGATATGCAAGTATACGTATTTAAGGAAATGTTCAAGCATGCATGTTATCATGTCATTGCATCATTAAGCATGCATTGGCATCGAAATGGGGAAGTCAAATGTTTTAATGAAAAGAAATGTGTCAAGGTGCAAGTTTGTTCAAAAGTTATGTATCCCAAGTTTTTAAGAAAGAATGGGTGTACTTCTAGTTCATGAAAGATGCGAGTGGGAAATGGGGCGCGGGGGACCGGCGTACCCGAATTAAGTCGCTTTGCGACGGAATGTTCAACTGTTTTACGATGTACTGTTAAACCGCTTTGCGGTGGAATGAAGTGAATGAGCCGCTTTGCGGTGGAAATGTGAAAGTTAATCTGATTCCAAATAAGAATTTCCCACTGTTATCTGATTGACTAGAAGATACACCAAGTGAACTCACGATGGAAATGAAGTGAAAGTTTTGAAATGAAGTGAAAGTATTGAAATGAAGTGAAAGTTTGAAAAGTTTGAAAGTTTTGAAAAGTAAAGTAAATGGGGATACATATATGAAATTTTTAAAGCATTCATGTCATAAGCATGCATTACATGCATAAAGTTTACTTACTGAGCTTTAGCTCACCCCAATCCCTCCCCAATGTTTCAGGTGATGAAAGTTAGGTGATCTGAGGAGAGTACTTGGTGGCAGACTCAGGAAGTACCCGAAATTGTTATTTTCTTCAAAAATTGAATTAAATAATTTTCATCAAGTTTTCATTGGGTATTCTTTTGATGTAGGCGCACTTACGAAAAAATCCACACAATAATTGAATTCTCAACCACACGGATATCAACTCACGAGGAAACACGTAATGTTTATTCAAAAGTCGAAATCCCTTCATAACAAAAGTAAGACAATCTTAAATACTGAAAACCTAATGCCCATGGGCCATTAAACGGACTGGGCTTATTAAAATAAAACACGAACATAAAAAATAAATAAATAAAGATAGAAAAGTGACGTTTTGAGGCTCTAAACGACCTCAAACGACTAAAAACCATCATACGTCACAGCATACCGGTGAGTCTTTTCCGGCTCGTCGAGACCTTTCCGAAAAGTACTTATGGACCCAAAACGGACGCCGTATGACAAAGTTATGGCCGTTTGAAGTTGCGAAGCTCAACACCTCATGCGCGCCGATCCCAACGATCCAAAAATGCTAGGGCTTGGTCCTGTACGCCATCATCTTTTATCTTTCATTCTTTAAACGGTTTTGGTTGGAATCAGTTTAAATAAGTTATGATACTTCTAGTATTGTTTATATGATCACTTATTCCTCTGAATTGTAGTTTATTGATATACAATTTTGTATGGAGGAGTTGGGATTTATTTTTGAATAGTGTGGTGACGTGGGAGTTTGATATAGAATTGTGGTTGTATGTTGAATATTGAATGAGGTTAGATTTAAACTTTTAAAATGGTTACGATGTCTCTCCACAGGTTGGTTAAGTCTAATTTATAGAGGAGATTCTGCAAAATTTTTACAAAATTTTATAATAGAAAAATGAAATTTTAGTGTTTTAAAATGTTTTATTTCCGCATTAAAAGTAAAGGGGAGTTAACACGCCTAGCTTTTAGATTTTAAACTTGGGGTGTTACATTTTATGTACCTATAACCTACTTTCGTGGTTGTGCATGACAAGAGAAAATTTGATGCTCACTCTATTGATACCTGGCTCGCGATCATCGGGGAAAGACATGGATGTTTTCCTACGTCCACTAGTCGATGGGATAAATAAATTGTGGTAAATGGATCTTTATTTACGTGATCCTGAAATAAATAATGGATTATTCAGAATGCATGCATCATTGTTATGGACCGTCAGTGATTTTTCAACTAGAAGTAGGCTTTCAGGGTGGAGTGGATAGGGTTACAGAGCATACCCAAATTGCAACGTTGATACACCATCTGAACGCGTATTGGGGAAAACAACTTATGTGGGACGTTGACTTTTATTGGGAACTTCTCATTGGTGCACGAAAGTCATGATTTCAATGGAAAAATCGAGTTTGGTGAGCCGCCGCATCGATTTAGTTGTGTAGATGTAATTAGGTAGTTGAGTGGTGTGACAAATGGGATTTCAAGGAAACACCCATAGTTCATAGGTCGTAAAAGGTAACGGGACGCATGCAAACTCAACTGGAGAAAGAAGAGTATTTTTTACGAGCTACCTTATTGGTGCACTATCGAGTTAAAGCATAATCTCAACGTAATGCACGTGGAGAAGAATTTGTGTGACAAATTGCTCAGTACTATCTTATGTGATCCCCACAAATCTAAGGACACAAATAGTGTGCGACGTGATTTCATGGAATTAGGTATCAAATTGGAGTTGCACTTGTATTACGAAGGAATCGAGTTATGAAGCCTTATCCAGAATACATACTCATTGATGCTGACCGTTATGATTTTATCAGATCAATCAAATTTCCCGATGTATTTCCATAAACTAGAAAAAGAATGTTGATCCAAGTGGAGGTTGCATCACCATATTGAAATCACTTGGTTATCACATCATTATGTAGCGTTCGTTAGCTATTAGATGTAGAGAATAGTTGAACAAGAATATCTCATCGATTATAGCTGAACTATCAATATTTCTCAAGAATCTTTGTACCAGGCCAACAAAGAAGAGTGACATGGAGAAGGTCAAGGGACAACTAATTATGATACTTTGCAAGCTTCAATGCATATTTCCTCCTTCATTTCTTGATGCTATGATCCACCTTTTATGCATTTGCGGGATGAGGCAATTTTTGGAGGTCCTATGTACATGTGTGGGATGTATCCATTTAGAGAGATATCAAGAAAAAGACTATGTCAGATTGTCAGGAATCCAACCAAGCTCGAAGGTTCGATTGCAAATGGGTACTTTGCAGGAGAATCTTTGACATTTTGTTCAAGGCATTTTGACAACATCGAGACACATTTCAATTGATCGAAGATGAATGAGGATGATATAGATCAAGTTAGGCAACTGCCAGTTTTCAAGTCGCAATGTCATCCAGTTGGCAAAACAACAACAATGCATTCTCTTGGTGTTGACGACCAATTGCACAGACAAGAGTTCGTAGAATGGTTTCACAGGAAGGTATGTTTATATATACTAATATATAATTATTGTTGAAATACGCTACTTAACATTGTCATTCCTTATTGTGAATTTATAATCTGCAGCGAGAGATCCCTTCAATTATCACATCGGAAATATTGGCACTTGCATCTCATGCTTCACATAACATCCATTCTTATTCGGCTTGTATTTTGAAGGTGTTTGATTTCTGGAGACTGATCGTGATGTTAAACAGACCACTCAAAATAGTGGCGTGAGTGTGCCAGGAATGGGAGGCGAAACATTCTAGGGCAATTGCAGTGGGTACTTGAGCTGTTGTATATATCTTTTCAGTTGTACTTTTCATATGAGCCAAAGTTCATCTGCTTTCTAGAGATGATGGTACGCCAATTCATAGTCACAAAATACATGGGATGGAGCAAGATCCCACAACATCTAAAGGGCCACTTTTATGTAGTGATTGAGGTACAAGATTTAAAATTATTTTAAAATTTCACTGTATTTTAATTGTGTAAATTTTATTAAACATTGAAATATAACTTTTTTTTTCCACACAAATACTTCAACACCAAAGGCGATGTTTAACAAGAGAAACACTATCGGGTTAATAAGGGCATTGAAAAGAGCGTCGTTGAGCGTTACAAGGATTACAAGAGCAAGGCTCACAAACATTATAAGAGATGTGGCCACACAAAGCCCTTTGAAGACATTGACATTGTCGAGTGGGGTAACTAGGCGAACTTATTCGAAAGCGCATCCATCAAGGTAAATTAATGATTTATATTTTATTTATTAATTTATAATCATTTTCATATTTAATTTATAACAACATTTATATAATAAATCTTATTACTTTATGTTTTTAGGCTGCGTCTTAGAGAAATGCGACCAACTAGGCTAGGACCCTGTGCCAAAGCTTGCAAGGGTCTAAGTGTATCGTGGCAATGCCTCATGCCAACGTAAGTGCTTAATTTCATATCCTATTATTTATTTAATTATTGTTATTATTAATTAACTGTGATTTATTTTTTTTAGAGAAATCCCGAGACACAAGAGTGGGCTTCAATTTTGGATATGTGGAGGTCTACTTACACCCAACAGACTGACCAAGGTGAAATCTGGGTCAGCGAGCAGGCTGAGCGCCAATATGTAAGTATTTTTTTTCATTTTTTCTAAATTTGATGCAATTTTAAATTTTCTTTTTACCTAATCATTTTATTTTTTTGAATATTCAGTATGCTAATGCTTGAGGCGAGAAAGACGCAGACACGACAAGCTAGCTCCTCGGGGACGAAATTGGATGAGCACAACGTCATCCGGGATGTCCTCGAAGAGCTACGGAACCACCTCTATGGAGTTGGTTGGACGGTCCCTGGTGTCTCCCAGTCAGCATCATTGACTACTACTTCAATTGCTAATTAAAAAGTCAGGACATGTAGCGGAGCTCAATCACATGTAGCGGAGCTCGAGAAAATAGTGAAGAGTCTGAAGACCTAGGTCGCTCAGATGGTCGATTTCCAGTCTCTACTTACTCAACTTAATGCAATGTTCGCGCAGAATTTTCTAGGACTAAAATTGGGGTAAGATACAATGCCAACCGGCGATTTCAAACCCTCAGATCGGATAGACGTGGGCAACGACGACGAATGTTACGAGAACGACGATGACAACTTATACTTAGTTTCATAGGGTTCTTTTTATAATTTTTTAATAAAACACATTTTTTCGTATACAATTTTTTGTTTAATACATTTTATTACTTTTTACTTTTTTAATTATTATTTCGTTAAAAATAATTAATAATATTTTTAATATTCAGTCGATGATAAAATGGAAAATAAATAAATAAATAAAAATGTGTTTAGCGACCACTTTGGTAGTCACTAAAAAATGGTATAGCGACGACTTTGACCTACTTCAACCAATTTTTAGCCACGACATTTGTCCTGGATAATGAGCATTAGTCGCGTGCCTACAACGAAGACATGTTTCGTCGACAAAGTTCGCTGCAAATGCTCAATTGCGATGACATATTGACTTTCATCGACGACAATGTTGTCGCAAATGCTCAATTGTGACGAAAAATTAACTTTCATCGACGACTTTTGTCATCGTTGTTGACCAATATTCTTATAATGACGAGGTCTGAGTTATTCTTTTTAAAATTATTCTTTAGTAATTGGCTAAACTTTCTATCCTTATTGTTTCATTTTAGGCCATGAGTAACCCAATTAGTTCAACCATAGTTGCTGACTGAATTTGGTTATATATATGAAATCTTAATATATTTTATAGATTTAGCCCTATATGGTTTAGTTAAAAATTTAAAGTTTTAATAGGTTTTGATAAATGTTGATAAGATATACTGTTGTAAAGTTATAAATTTTGGTTCTCATAAAATGTGTTGTTAAAATGGGTTTGAGAAAAAAAAATAACTTTTAAATAATGGGGCCAAGTGGAGATCTAGTAGATATGAGAAGAATAATATTTTGATCGCTATAATTTCATTATCTCTCTCTCTTTTATATAAACTCTTAAATTAGGGTTTTGAGCTGTAGATATTTGTGGTTGATCGAGTAACAACTACATGATAGGTGTATTTTATACACTTAGTTGTATATCTAAATCAGAATAATTATTGTTATTCTTGAATAAATCCTACTTAATTGCTTTATATTTGTTTACATTTCAAATATAATCCCGAATTCATGAGAATGAAGCAAATGAATGAAATAATTCTCAATTGGAATACATTTGGAGTGAAATTGGATAAATTGGATGTCAACCGGGAGGAAAGCCGAGAGGAGAAAAGTGCTAGAAATCGAAGGTGGAAGACTAGGATAAATTGAAGTTTTGGAAGAAGAATTTGAGTTATTTGGGAGCTCAAGGACTAAAATGTTGCAATCAGAAGTTGAAGGACTCGCGTGCAAGTAAAGTTCAAGGACCTAATAAACAAACTGGAAAGATGGAAATGGCACTACAGCTAATGAATTGCGCGGGCAAGGCTTTGAAACTAGGTGCTGCGCGATCACGTATAACCCTGGCAGATCTCATTTTGGATGGCCTGCGCGGTCGCGCACCTTTCCGGCCCATGTGCCTTTGCAAGTTTGGTTTTACATAGATTTCTTGAAAAGCTATATATACAACCAATCATGCACATAGAGGGGACCTTTACAAACATATTCAAGAGGAAAAATTCAAGTTTCTCTCATAAAGATCTTGGAGGAATAATTGGAGGCAAAGGCGTGAACATAAAAGATTAACAATGGGCAACAACTTCTTGGTTCAAGAGTTCTCTTCATTGTTTAATTTAATTAACTCATGATGTGTAGTTTTGTTATTTACCGTGTTTTTATTATTTCCATCATAAACAACTAAACTTTTTGTTGGGATTAACGATTTAACGTAATTTTCCGCTTTTAATTGCATTGTTCAAGTTTTACGTATGGATTGCATATGATGGTTTTATTTTGTGATTAATGCGTGAATTAACTGGCAAGTAATTCATTGATTTAATGAGTTTTTTTCATAATCTGAGAAGTGAGCTAACGACCTAGATCTAGGAATAAAACCCGATAATTTAACGAACGATAGATATATACGTTTGTTGTTATTACGATTTTTAATTGAGTTCTTGTCTTCTATGCACCTAATCTTTGCAACCTATTATCTAGAAACATGATTGACTAATTAGGTAGAGTTAATTTAAACCCGAGAGAGAAATTTCATACACATAAGTGAACTCGATCGATCACATTATTAGATTAAAATTTGAATGGTGGAATTAAAAGTATTGACTACGTGAAATTGTGAAATCCCAACTTCTCATTCATATATTACAAAAACATATTTTGGTTTCTTGTTTAATTGTTTTTAGTTAAATCATTTAGTTCACACAAAATCTCACTCTTCAATTGTTCAAATAAAGCGAGAGTTAAAATAACTTTGGTAATTAATCTTGATCCTCGTGAGACGATAATCTGGACTCTCTTGTCCACTTTATTATTTGAATGCGATATCGTACACACTTGCGATTAGCACACATCACTACACATAGTGAGTATTAGAATGTGAAGGAGATGCGAATATTAGGAAGTTACGACAAGGAGTTTGAATTGGGATCGAACTGCAGAAAACGACCTGGTACCACAGCTACTAATTAAACAATCAGCTCAGCTTCATTAGAAGAATGACAAATAATCTTGGCAGAAGCATCTCCAAAGAGGAGGTAGAGATGGGTAGTGGTATTCGGTTGAACTGTGAGCATTTCTTCCTATTGCTTGGTTGTGGTCCCAAATAGAGAATAATCTTGAATTGCGTTAGGTTGTCTTAAGTTTTTGAATGCACTGAAATAGTTAGTACAAGTCAATTTCTTGGCCCCATGGCTCTGTAACCTCGGTCTTTTTTGTTTATGTGATGTCACTTCAATCATATCTTACTATGTTTTCGGTATACGTGGTTTTATATGTTGACACGATGGAGTTTAGTATACACCACACTTTAAAATAGTTTGAGGGCCTTGGTATCATTAAGGGTGTTCTCGGGGCTAACATTACAAAGCAAGATGGTAGGAGATACGTTGGATATTTTACTTTCAAGGTATCATTGTTGAAGATTTTATGGGCTGTTTTCACAAATGATAAAATAATAAACAAGATTTTGACTTTTTTCTTTTTTTGGTGATATTGTTTAGCTGCACAATTATCTTATGAAATGAACTAGACCCCGTTTGACCCCTTTTTTGTAAATAAAATTTATTCAACACTCAATCTCAACCATCTACTTTAGTCAAACCTACCATTTTTGACTTTTCAAACATTTTTTAACCACATATCCTCCCAAAAATACTATTTCAAACCATAATTTTTCCCAAATAATGTCTCAAACAAGGTGATGCAAACCACGTAGCAATTGTAACTACGCAACCCACAAAATATTGAAATCGACCTAAGAACGCCAAGAACCACGATTTATGGATCCAATTAAAATTAATTGAATCAAGCAACCAATACAATCACTGGGATATATTGACCTCTTGATCACAAACAATAATAATTATCACCGAGATTTGAACAAACAAGAATAACTCGCAAGTTCGGGATTTATTCAATGAAGAATAAGATTGTGAAAGCAGAATAGCCTCTCAATTATAATATCAAAGTTGGGTTGTGAATAATGAAAATTACATCCCTATAAATAGGGTCAAAACTAGGTTTAAGAGTTTTAATTAAACAAGGAAACAAATACCAAAGAATAAGGAAATAAATAAAATTCATAAATTCACGCGTATAATTATTTACGGCCGTGAATCTTCACTTTACGGCCGTAAGGCCCTTTCTGTTCCAACATTACGGCCGTGAGACTATTTTTACGGCCGTAAGCCAAATTTCTGAAAATTTTGTTTTTGATCCGAGGCTGCGTTACGGCCGTGACAAATATATGTTACGGCCGTAAGTCCAATTTTCTTCAAATCACAGTTTTCAACAGTAGGTTGGTTACGGCCGTGAGCTCCCATATGTTACGGCCGTGAATTTTGAAAAATTGCAATTTTCTTCGTCGGCTTGAATGAGGTTGATCCAATCTTCGTTTTGGCTCGGTCCCAACATGGAACTTGCTTCTTTTGATGATACGAACATTGTTTTGGTCATTATTTCTTGAACTAACTTGTCCATTGCTTCATTGGCCCTCTTTGCTTGCAATCGAGTCATCGGTCCTCCTTTGATCTTCAACGGATCTTTGTGCGGGCTTGTATCCGTGGTCTGAATCACATCATCCCCTCCCTCTTCGAAAGGATTCGACCTCGAATCTGTACCTGCATCAAACGGAGATAGATCAGAAACATTAAATGACGCCGAAACATTATACTCACTAGGAAGATCGAGTTTATAGGCATTGTTGTTGATCCTTTCGATCACTTGGAATGGGCCATCTCCTCGCGGCTGTAACTTTGACTTGCGTTGTTCTAGAAACCGCTCCTTTCTCAAACCCAATCACCGGGTTCAAATATGACGCCCTTTCTTCCTTTGTTAGCTTTCGAGGCATAATGTTCATTTTTCTTTTCAATTGCCAACCTCACCTTGTCGTGGAGTGCTTTAACCATCTCAGCCTTTTTCTTTCTATCTAGACTACTACGTTCATTCACAGGTAAAGGAATTAAATCCAATGGTGTTAGCGGATTAAAACCATAAACAATTTCAAATGGTGAATAAGAAGTAGTAGAATGTATAGCCCTATTATATGCAAATTCAATAAATGGTAAACACTCTTCCCAATTGTTCAGATTTTTATTGATTATCGTGCGCAACAATTGAATCATTGTCCTATTTACTACCTCGGTTTGTCCATCGGTCTGTGGGTGACAAGTTGTAGAGAAAAGTAGTTTTGTACCTAATTTGTTCCACAAGACCCTCCAAAAATGACTAAGGAACTTAACATCCCTATCCGAGACAATACTTTTAGGGACCCCATGTAAGCGTACGACTTCCCGAAAGAAAATTTAAGCTATGTTAGTAGCATCATCAGTTTTGTGGCATGGTATGAAATGTGCCATTTTACTAAAGGGATCTACTACAACAAAAATTGAATCTCTTCCCATCTTAGTCCTAGGTAATCCTAAAATAAAATTCATAGAGATATCGACCCAAGGTTCACTAGATACGGGTAAAGGCATATATAATACATGAGGTTTAATCCTAGATTTTGCCTTCTTGCAAGTAATGCATCTACTACAAAACCGAACCACATCAATTTTCACCTTAGGCCAATAGAAATGTTCACTTAGGATTTCGATGGTCTTTTTAATTCCAAAATGACCCATTAGACCTCCACTATGGGCCTCTCTCACAAGTAACTCCCTCATTGAACACCTAGGGACACACAATTTATTTTCTCGAAATAAATAATTATCATGTTTAAAGAATTTGTCCACAGCCCCTTTACCACATGAATCATAAATACTAGAAAAGTCCGGGTCACTAACATACATGTCCTTAATGTATTCAAATCCAAGTAATTTAGAATTTAAAGAATTTAAAAGAACATACCTCCGAGACAATGCATCTGCCACCACATTTTCCTTACCTTGTTTGTATCGGATGACATAGGGAAATGTTTCGATGAATTCTACCCACCTTGCATGTCTCCTACTCAGCTTAGCTTAACCCCTCAAATGCTTCAAGAATTCATGATCAGTGTGTATCACGAACTCCCGTGGCCACAAGTAATGTTGCCTGTCTCCAAAGCGCGCACAAGTGAGTATAACTCCTTGTCATATGTGGGGTAATTAAGTGCAGCCCCTTTTAGTTTTTCACTAAAATAGACGATTGGCCTTTGATCCTGCATTAAAACAGCTCCAATGCCTAGCCCTGAGGCATCACATTCAATCTCAAAAGCCTTGTCAAAGTTAGGAAGTGATAAAACTGGTGCTTTACACAACATATTTTTGATTGTTTCAAATGCATGTTCCTGTTCTACTCCCCATTTAAAACCTACACTTTTTTTGACAATTTCTGTGAGTGGTGCGACAATTGTACTAAAATTTTTAACAAAGCGCCTATAAAAACTAGCCAAGCCATGAAAACTCCTAATCTCAGTTATGCTTTTAGGTGTTGGCCATTCTTTAATAGCTTTGATTTTTTCCTCATCTACTTCTATTCCTTTAGCACTAACCACATAGCCAAGAAACACAACTTTTTCCATGCAAAAATCACACTTTTTAAAATTAGCAAAAAGTTGCTCTTGTCTTAAAACCACAAGCACACACCTAACATGCTCCACATGCTCATTCAAAGTTTTACTATATATCAAGATATCATCGAAGTAAACTACAACGAATTTACCTATAAATGCACGTAAAACATGATTCATTAAACGCATAAATGTGCTAGGTGCATTAGTAAGTCCAAAAGGCATTACTAACCATTCATACAGGCCATACTTAGTTTTAAAAGCAGTTTTCCACTCATCTCCTTCTTTCATTCGAATTTGATGATAACCACTTTTAAGGTCAATTTTACTAAATATGCTAGAGCCATGCAATTCATCCAACATATCATCTAACCTAGGAATAGGATGACGATACTTTACCGTTATGTTGTTGATGGCCCTACAATCGACACACATTCTCCAAGTCCCGTCCTTTTTGGGCAAAAGTAACACGGGGACGGCACAAGGACTCATACTTTCCCTTATATACCCTTTGCTCATCAAGTCCTCCACTTGCCTTTGGAGCTCCTTCGTCTCCTCGGGGTTACTTCGATAAGCGGGGCGGTTCGGAATGACTGCTCCAGGTACAAAATCAATTTGATGTTCAATACCTCGAATGGGTGGTAACCCACTAGGTATGTCATCGGGAAATATATCGTCAAATTCCTGCAATAAAGAAATAGCCAAACTAGGGAGGGATTTGTTAGTTTTATCAAATGCAAGGAATGATTCCTTGTATAGCAAAAGAACCATTGGCCGTTCTTCCATGAATGCCTTTTTTATTTCACTCCTTTTTGCGTAGAAACTCATTTTTCTTTCTTTTCTGGTACTCTTCGCTCCCTCTCCTTTTTCTGAGGTATGTACCCCAACACTCCTTTTTTCTCTCGCCTCTCCTTTTTCTGGAGTCGTGGCTCCAACTCTCTTTTCCTCTCCTTTTTCTGAGGTCGTGGCCTCAACTCTCTTTCTCTCATTTTCCTTCACTCTTTTTTCTTCATCATTTTTCAATTTTATTTGATCTTCATACACTTGTGACGGTGTCAATGGTGCAAGTGTAATGGTTTTTCCCCCTTTGGTAAAGCTATACCTATTTTTATACCCATCATGCATTACCTTCCTATCATATTGCCAAGGTCTCCCCAGCAAAATGTGTCCGGCATTCATAGGAACCACATCACACATAACATCATCCACATAGCTACCAATAGAAAAACTCACCAACACCCTCCTATTCACCTTAATTTCTCCACTATCATTTAACCATTGAAGCCTATAAGGTTTAGGATGTTTTAACAAAGGTAATCCTAATTTTTCCACAAGTATAGTACTAGCGGCGTTAGTGCAACTACCACCATCAATAATCATACTACATACCTTGTTATTAATGCGACATCGTGTATGAAATATGTTCTCCCGTTGTTGTTCCAAATCATCCGTGTTGACTTGAGCACTAAGAGCTCTCCTTGCCACTAATAACTCGCCATGCTCCCCGGATAACACATCCTCATCATCACATACTTCCTCCAACGCCGGCATATCGCTATAATCCACTTCCTCACTATCACTCTCCATGGCTCCATCATTTCGCACAAGTATCACTCACCTATTAGGACATTGAGATGCCACATGTCCTCTCCCCAAACATTTGAAGCATTGAATGTCTCTACTCCTAGATGGTTGAGGCTCCCCTTTAGGCATGAATTTATTAGCTTGTTCCTCCTTCCCCTTTGGTGCCTCAAATTTCCCTTTTGGTGCTTCAAACTTCCCTTTAGAAACAGTCCCATCTCCTTTACTATCCCACTTCGGTTTCCAAGAAGAATTAGAACCAGATTGATACCTTGTTGTTCCCTTTTTCTTTATTTGCTTCTCCACCTTTATAGACATGTGCAACATATCTTCCATCTCCAAATAATGTTGCAGTTCAACCACATTATCTATATCCCTATTCAACCCATTCAAAAATCGAGCCATCGTAGCCTCCCTATCCTCTTCTACATTAGCTCTAATCATCAACATCTCCATCTCCTTATGATAATCCTCCACACTCTTTGATCCTTGGTATAGGCTTTGTAATTTTTGATGAAGCTCCCGATGGTAATGACTAGGAACGAACCTCTTTCTCATGATAGCCTTTAACTCATCCCAAGTACTAACGGACCTCTCGCGATTCCTCCTCCTATAAGTCACCAATTGATCCCACCAAGTAATAGCGTAATCGGAGAATTCAAGTACAGCTACCTTAACCTTTTTCTCTTCCGAATAAGTGTAGCAATTAAAAATTAATTCCATCTTCTTTTCCCATTCTAGGTATGCTTCCGGATCACTCCTACCCTTGAATGACGGAATTGTCATTTTGATGTTGCTCATACTACCATCCATCCTATCGCCACCAAGATCTCTATCCCTTCTTCCATGCCTAATTACTCTATCCACAATTATCCCATCGTCAAAATCACTACCTTCTTCATTCTCATCGATCCCCTCTACTCTACGACCTTGCCCACCTTGCCTGCGGGCATTAGGCACTTCCCGAGGTTACTCAAGCCTTTCTAGCCTACCTATCACATCCCCAAACAATCGCTCAAACCGTTGTACCATCTCTTCCGTCATGTTGATTTGATCGTTGTTTTTTGTAGTAGCAGATTGTTCAGACATCCTAAAACTAAATATTATATGCCTCACGTGTATTTCGCTCGTGTATCACTCAAATTTGGCTTTTACCCTCTATTGATCTCACCTCTCTGCCTTTTTTCACTCAATTGCTTTCACCTCAATTGCTTCAAAGAACGAACCTGAACTCAAAGAAGTTTAAGCCCGAATGATTCAAATCGAGTAAAAGTGAGAATTCTATGAACTGTTTGGAAAACTTGAAGAAGACCTTTAGAGAATGAGATCTGACTTGATATAGAACTTGACACTTTTATGGAAACTAGGATTGAGTCAAGAATATATTTTTTGGAAATCAAATAACTGCTATTGTAATTGGACTGATAATTTTCGTTTTTTTTTTTTTGGATTTCTCGAAAATTCAACTACGAGAAAGACGAAACAAACGAAATTTAATTTGGATAACAAACGAAGGAAATAACGACTATTGAATCTTTTGTGACACTTTTTTGGATTAAAGACTCAAAAACTGGAAGAACAAGATTAAAGAACGACTCAAGAAAACAAAAGATATAACCTTGATTTTTGGAGCCTAAGCTCTGATACCAAATGATGCAAACCACGTAGCAATTGTAGCTACGCAACCCACAAAATATTGAAATCGACCCAAGAACGCCAAGAACCACGATTTATGGATCCAATTAAAATTAATTAAATCAAGCAACCAATACAATCACTGGGATATATTGACCTCTTGATCACAAACAATAATAATTCTCACCGAGATTTGAACAAACAAGAATAACTCGCAAGTTCGGGATTTATTCAATGAAGAATAAGATTGTGAAAGCAGAATAGCCTCTCAATTATAATATCAAAGTTGGGTTGTGAATAATGAAAATTACATCCCTATAAATAGGGTCAAAAATAGGTTTAAGAGTTTTAATTAAACAAGGAAACAAATACCAAAGAATAAGGAAATAAATAAAATTCCTAAATTCACGCGTATAATTATTTACGGCCGTGAATCTTCACTTTACGGCCGTAAGGCCCTTTCTGTTCCAACATTACGGCCGTGAGACTATTTTTACAGCCGTAAGCCAAATTTCTGAAAATCTTGTTTTTGATCCGAGGCTGCGTTACGGCCATGACAAATATACGTTACGTCCGTAAGTCCAATTTTCTTCAAATCACAGTTTTCAACAGTAGGTTGGTTACGGCCGTGAGCTCCCATATGTTACGGCCGTGAATTTTGAAAAATTGCAATTTTCTTCGTCGGCTTGAATGAGGTTGATCCAATCTTCGTTTTGGCTCGGTCCCAACATGGAACTTGCTTCTTTTGATGACACGAACATTGTTTTGACCATTGTTTCTTGAACTAACTTGTCCATTGCTTCATTGGCCCTCTTTGCTTGCAATCGAGTCATCGGTCCTCCTTTGATCTTCAACGGATCTTTGTGCGGGCTTGTATCCGTGGTCTGGATCACATCACAAGGGCATGTACAAACTAGAATAGTCTAGTCAGTTTGAATGCAAATGAGATCAGTGTTAATGCAAAATAATTGACTGTCAAATGTAAATACAAAATCTGGATAGATATGAATTCGTTTATTTACTTAAGTGTGTGTGCATATGTGTGTATTATATTAATAAGTACTAATATTATAGTAAATACTAAATAATGGTTAATAATTTTTAATTTTAATAATTGTACAAAGATTTTTAAGATATAATAATTTTTTTTATCTCCAACATTGTTCAATTGTCGTATATTTGATGAGTTAGATTAAACACATATTTATAGTTATTGTGAATAATGTTTTTTAATGAAAATTGAGAAAAACATTAAATATATGAGGCAAATGTAGGAATTATAATAAATATATTGACACCTTGAACAAACATTAATATTTGTGCTCATAATATTATATCAAACATGATATACAATTAAAAAACTAAAAAATTTGCATTTTCAATGAAGTTAATAGTAACTTATAAAAATTATTGAAATCAACAATCCTATATTTTTTTTAAATATATAAATTGATTTATCATTCAATGAATTTTTCGACAATTTGGGTCAGTTATGTTGTTTTTTAATTTTAATAATTATTGTAATAGAAAATAATTTTATATCTTTTGTATTTGGTTTGATTATGTATAATCATTAAATTTTATGAATGTTTATCAATATGGCGGATAGCAATTTCAGTTCATCACACTGGTTAAAACATATACTATATATAAAAGTAGGACCGTCTGACAGAATTTAATTCTTAAATTCTTTACGTTTTGGTGTGTGTGTGTATATATATATATATATTATTAACTATTTTAATAAATCAAGCCTTTGTTCAGTGACTATATTTTTGTTTTTGAGGTAAATGTGTGGTTAAAAACTAGTTTTAAAAAAATATGTGGCTAAAAAGCGGGTTAAAAAATATGATGCTTATAAATAATTTATAGAAAAAGTTATTGAATGAAGGCTAATATTGAAGAGTTAATGCTTTGATTTCTTTTTAGTTAATAATATTAATAGATTTTTAATCATTCTTAATTTAAATAAATTTTTAAATATTATAGGGTATAAGGTTTTGGGTATAATTTCGTGATCTCTAACTTTACTCGATTGTTGTATCATGATAATTGCGAGATTTTCAAAATTATTATTTTGACTACTTATTTTTGTGAATAAAGTTTTACTATTTAAATTCAAATATTTTGACTACTTATTTTCTTATTATTGTGAATGATGTTTTTGAATCAAATCGAAAAGTATGTTAAATACGAGAGGCAAATGTAGAAGTTATGAGAAATATATTAATACCTTTCACATGCATGAATATTTGTATACATAATAGTGCATCAAACATGATATAACATTAAAAAAACTACTAAATTTGCATTTTCAACGAAGTTAATAATAATTCATAAAATTATAGAAATCAATAGTTATTTATTATTTAAATAAATAAATTGACGTTCACTACTCAAATAAGTTTTTAATAATTTGAATTAGTTATGTTATTTTTTTTTTTAAAATTCTAATAATTATTATAATAAAATTTTTTATATATGTGTTGATTATGTATAAGCATTAAAATTTTACTAATATTTATTGAAATCAATATTGCAGATAACAACAATGTACATCAGACGGGTGAAATACTAGTATATATAAACTGGTGATATATTTATGTAACAAATTATTCTAATTTATAAATTGTCCTTTTTGTTTCAATCATTCCGCGAAAGTTCCTTACCATCTATTTTCTTCAATGAATGTTGTAAAATGACTAATTTACCTTTCACTTTAAATAAATAAATGAAAAAATAAAATTAATAATATTAAAAAATAATAATTGCAATCAAAGTCCTAAATTTTTCAAATAGTTAAAACGATTTCCACTTAAAATAATATAAAATATATTTAGAAAATTCATCTTCTATAAAAAGAGATTTATTTTCCTTGTTGTATTTCAAGCAATTATCCATTTCGTGAAACAAAAGATATTTGAACAAAATTAGAGCAAAATCCAAAAGTTGATGCAATTGGGGTGTGTGTGTGTGTGATATATATTTAATTAGTACAAGAACATAGAAATTAGAATTTGCTGCAAATAATTATATTCCTAAATAACTCTTATAATTATTGTAAATATTATATTGTATTGGTGAATGAAAATTGTATTCCTGTAACTCTAGACATTATTACTTTGTATATCCTTATTCTCCCATATATATATATATATATATATATATTTCATAAAAAAAAAAAAGGACAAGTTTATTGACTTCTTCATTTCTTCTCTCTTTTCTCTACCAAATTTAGTTATATAAAAAAAAATCCACAAAATCTCTTGGATAAAAATATCAGTTAGAAGAAGTATTCAAACCAAAAGAATGCAGCCGACTTCTTTTGCAATTCAGGTTCCAATTTGTTCGTGAATTCTCTCTCGAAAAAAAAAAACCACAATAAGCTCTTTGATAAAGCGCCGAATTCTTTTCAATTAGTTTTGTATTTATGCACTGACTCTTCCTCATAATTACGCCGAAGGTTCGTGTACAATTTTATATATTATATTGTTCTGTACTAATTTTTCAAGTTTTCATTTATGTGTGTTTAATTTATATATTATTTTTCTTAAATATTTTTTTACCTTCAAAATGATTATTCATTATGTTGTGGCTCATGAAGTAGCATAATTGATAATTATTATTTCAAAAAAATATTAATCATAGAATTTGACTATTATAAATAATTTGTTGTTACTCTTGAAGTAGTACAACATTATAATTAATATTATAGAATAATATTATTTGCTCCTAGAGAGCATAAATAATAATTTTCAATAATGTAGAAGAATATTGAGTTATTATTCTTGAAAAATTGCTTTAGAAATATAAATATTCCAGATGATTAATTTGTGACTGCTCCTAAAATAGCACAATTTTTATTACAATAATATTCTTATAGAATATTAATTGTTTCGAAGAGCATAGTTTTGAAAAAATTATTATTTTATTGCTTTGGAAGAGCAAATCATTATATAGGTTCAATATTTTATTATTTATTGTTCCTAGAGAAGTACAACGTATATAAATATTGTAAAAATTATTATTTGTTCCAGAAGAACAAATCTATGAGGTTCAATATTTTAAAATAATTTGTTGTTACTTCAGAAGTAGTACGACATTATTAATATATTTTAGAAGAGTATTACTTGCTCATGAAGAGCATGATTTAAAGTATATTTTAAATGAACATGTTGTTAATGTTCTCGACTAAACGTTATATAAATATTTCAGAAGAATATTTTATTGTTACTCATGTAGAGTACAAATATTATTAGCTCGAAAGATAGAACGAATCATTAATGTTAATATTCGAGAAGAATATTTTAACATTATGAATATTTTGTTTTTGCTCTTGAAGAAGCAAAATTTTATTTTACATTAAACATTTAATATGTTTAATTTGTTGTTGCTTCCAAAGAAGCACAAAAATCATAAAAAAAATATGTCGAAGAAAATCGACATAAAAAGTAGTTGACCAAAGTATGCATTCAGGGTAAATTGAACTTATTACAAAATCTGAAGTTTTGGGACCTGAAGTCTAAACACCTAAAAGTGTGTTCCAGTAAAATACCAATAGATATTTGCAAATAGAAAATAAAATTGTATAGTTGTAATACACAACTTGTTGCGAAACGAATGTTTCAAAGATTTGGGACTACATGTGAAATGATATGCAGTACATGTAATATTTTATTTGTTTGACAATACATAATAAGTGTCAATAATTGCGTGATTACTAACAATGTAAATACTGAAAGATGATTGACTCAAATTACTAACTTGCGCTATTTGATATACCAATGAGTGATATCAAAATGTATGATCATCAACTCGATACGTTGGGAGTATTATTTGAAATACTAATGGGTGAGATTAGAAAGGGTAATCAATACCTCGGTGTTTTGGGATTGAGGTGAAATGATTAGAAAAAATATATTTGAAACATAGAAATCATTACCTATCTAAAGTTTCACAACTTAAATTTGGTGGTAGCAATTTGACAATTGCAATGTGAAACATATACGATGCTTGAAGCATACTAAATAATCCTTAAAGGATTAAATATATCTGAAATATATAGTTTAAGTTTTTAAGAAACTTGTTTGATCAAATTATACTGATACAATATCAATATAATTGTAATATTCCCATGAGAGGGAGCTAATATGTACAACACTCTTTTTTCCTTAGCTGAGGTTTTTATCCCACAAGATTTTCCTAGCAAGGTTTTTAATGAGGTAACCGTTATCAATGTCTATTGATATATTCTCCTATACGAGACTCCTGAAGGGGTCAAGATATAGATGATTGAATCAGTGGGAGTAGCTATATGTGATTCAATAAAGATTGAATCGGGGGAGTAGCTGTACACTTTTTCACTCGTTCAAGTTTTGTCCCATTGAGTTTTTCTGACAAGGTTTTAACGAGGCAACATCAAAATATTCCAGGATTTTCAACAAATTCACTCAAGTGACAATGTAGCAGATTTATCCACAAAAGCACTAAATTGGTTCACACTATTGGGATAAGACAACTCAATGATTTACAACGATCAACATTAGGGGAAATAGCTGTACTCTTTTTCCTTAGTCGAGATTTTATCCCATTGGATTTTCCTGACGATGTTTTAACGAGGCGGCATTTATCTTAATACTCCAAGAAGAACTGTACTCTTTTCCTTCGTTTGATATTTTTGTCCCATTAGATTTTTATTAAACAAGGTTTTAACGATGTAGATATTATGTAACATGTCATTCAAGGGGGAGTGTTGTAAATATTAAATTGTATTGGTAAATGACAATTGTACCCATATAATCTTAGATATGGGAATAATATACAAACAAGATAGTTATTATACCACATTTGATTGGATGAGTTGTGACTTGTCACTTATATAATGTGACATATGATCTGTCAAGTACAACATGTAACTTGTGACCTGTGACTTCTAAACATATGAAATGTGACATGAGACTATGCCCTTGTTTGAGATAAATTATTTGGAAAAAAAACTATGGGTTGGAATAGTATTTTTGAGAGGATGTGTGATTAAAAAATATTTGGAAAGTAAAAAATAGTAGGTTTGACTAAAATATATGGTTGAGATTGAGTATTGAATAAATTTTGTTTACAAAAATGGAGGCCAAACAGAGGCTATATAATGTGACCTACAAGTATAGAAGGATGCATAAAATGAAGTGTGATTGGACGAATTGACCTATTATCTATCAAATGTTGACCTGAGACTATATAATGTGACCTATTATCTATCAAATGTTGTGATTAGACGAATTGTGGCATGTGACCTATGATTTGAATTAATGGACTCCACGATAAGAATATATACCAGAAAGGATACGATGCTTCAAATGAAAATGATGAGGAGATGACAAATGAGCTCGAATTTTCAGACGATGAGGAGGAGGCCGAGTATGGAAGGATGCATAAAATGAAGAAAATAGGCAAAAATGAGCCGAAGCATGGATAGAAAAAGGATAAAGAAAAAAAAAAAAAAATTAAAACTTGATTTGGGAAGAGATCAAGGGTTGGCCCAAGTGGTTAAGGAGCCACCCTTACCAGGACTTGGTCCTGAGTTCGAGTCTCCCTCTCCACCCCTAAGTTTCCAAATTTATATATATGTGTGTGTGTGTGTAAAAACTCGATCTGGGAACTGGATCTATGATCGAGTTGCAACAGGAAAAGCTTCAGTAGAAGATAATAATCTACAAATTGATCATCACCAGCATTTAGTCAAACCACCAATTGGAGCATCCAGGGATCAGAGCTTAGGATTGACTGGTGAGCTTGCTAAGGTTCCTCCATTTGCACCTAGGGCACAGGCTCTTGATTTTTGCTTCTCGAATGGTAATTGGACAAGTGGTTTCTAGGCTCCTGTTTCTACATCCCCAAAGTATGGCCCATCCTCCTGGATTTTCCGAAAATGGGATTCCATGGAGTCTGTAGGGTGTGTTAATAATATTATTAATTAATATTTTAAACATGAATTAGGACCTGATTTGTAAATATAATACTAATATCTTGAATTTTGAACTAGCCTATCTATGAACCCAGTCTCCAGTAATTTCCTCTTATTATTGTGAATATATCCTATTCTCCCCTTATATATGGGGCTCTGATTTATAATAAAACAGACAAGTTTTATTGGTCTCTTTATTTATTCTCTCCTCTCTAGTTTCTAACAATAACTTCATCGGAAAAAAAAGGATTGAAATACGAACATTGATTATAAGAAAATAGCTAAACTCCTCAATGGCCCCATAGTGGGATGGGGAGAATTTGTGGTGGTAGCCGATGGCAGGATGCAGTGGCGGACGTAGACGTTTTATCTTAGTGGGGCACAAAAATGAATTTTTGTTATTCATGGCGGAGTTTAAGGGGGCTGCCCCCGAAATTTTTTTTTTTAGAAAGAGCCTTTAGAAAATACAGATTTATGTTTCAAATATCTATCCATAACTAATACAAACAATCAAATAAACAATTGTAAACAGATATTCAACGAATATCAATCATCACGATCAAAGTTGTATAAATGTTGCGAAAAATGAAAGGACACTTGAAATGTTATTACAAATTTATTTATCAATTACTGATACAAATAAAGAAATAAACAATTGTATAAATATATTCAATCCTCAAATGTAAATTTCAAAAGAGATCAATAGCACAAAATATTAATTTGAAAGTATAAACTCCAAACAAAAGTATATAATTTAACCTTTGTTTGACAAACTATAAAAAAAATAATAATATGTTTTTAAACAATACAAATTTTCAAACCATTTTTTAACATCACTAATTTTCTCTGTCTATTTTTCAACCACATATTTTACGTTGAAAACATAAAAAAATATTTTTAAACACAAATTTTTAACAAACTAAAATATCAAATTCTAGTTTATTTCCCAAAAAAAAAAAAAATCAAATTTTTTAGTGGACCCACCTTAGGTCCGCCCTTGGCAGGATGCGAAATTGGATAGAAAAAAGAACAATTATGTTTTTATTTTGTTATAATTAAAATTGTTTTATGTGAGACTCATTTGCACTTTTTAAAATATTTGAAACTCTAGTTGCATTTATTATTATTTTTATATTAAATATTTCTTCCTTTCCTATTTGTTTATTTAAAGAGGAAGGTATATTAGTCATTTTACAATGTTTTAATGAAGAAAATAGATGGAACTGACATTTTGTACAAAGATTGAAACAATAGTGACGATATGCACAAGGAAGACAACGACAAGACGTTTTGCACTAATTAGTTATTTTTGATGTAAATGTCAAGTTACTGTCTTTATGTTAATTATCATTTTTATAATTTATATTTTTATACACACCCACAAAATATGCTTTATATTCTATATATGATTACTTCCATGATCGCTTAATTGCATAATGGATTCCTCTTCTTGTAATTATTTGTAATCCTATCCCTATACTAAAGTTGGAGCCATATACTGGAGATAAGTAAGAGTTTAATTCATAATATTTTACAAGTTATTAGACCCACATTTCGTGCACATTCCCTTTTTTTATTTATTTATTTATTTATTTATTTTTTTTGCCCTTTATAAAACCGAAAGTTGGATTTTTCTAGACTTCTTTTTCCCAAAAGGACTCAATAAGATAATTAAAGTAATTAGACTTCTGCAATAAGTATATTCTATGTTATCCCTCTTTCATCCATTTTAGGACTCTTTCCTTTGCTTTGTTGGTAGAGAGTAAAATCAGATTTTTAACAGATCTTGATAAAAGTTGATAAGATGTGTGGTTGAAAAATTGTAAATCTCATGAAATATGTGGTCGAGATTGACTATTTACTTTGATTTAAATTGAAATCTAAATTTTAATTGATATCAAATTGTGTTTTTATCTTTTTTGACCCTTTTCCAACAGCCTTGACAGCCACTTTTCTCTGGGACAGGCCCGAGGCATCGAATCTGTTACTGGGTTCAATTTATATGATTTGGTAGCAATTTCTATATTGGCCCATTTTTTTGTAATTTGTTCACACTTAGGCCGACCATAGCACTCAATTCTACCTACCACTTTACATTCACTGGTAGCAATACTTTTGTCCCATTTTGGGCAGAGAAGAATCTTAAAATTGCTCTTTTTTGTGTCTTTCATGGAACTTAATTGCTATATAGCTAATAGAAAAAAGAAAAAGAATTGAAAGCGTCATCATTGTATATTCTAATGGTAGGAGTTTATTCTGATTGAAAATTCATTTGAATATGTTAAACAGCCCGACCTCCAAAATGGGTGATGGTAAAGATTAGCGGGCCATGCGAGTTTTCTATGATAATATGAAGGGGCATTTGCGTAAATACTCAACTTTTTGTATCGTAATTGAAATTTGCGTTCTTTAAAAGTATCACAGATTATACATTTAAAAAAAAAATTATTACTGAAATTTATATTATTAAAAACAAATATCATATTATGATATTTATGATATTTTTAAAGTTTCACAAGATGATATTTACGATACTTTTTGATTTTTTGGTATCACAATATGATACTTTTCAATTTTTTATGATACTTTTAGCTTTTTATAATATTTTTCATTATATTTGGTCAAACATTTTATCAAACACGTTGTAGAATTAGTGAAAACTCAATTGCGATTTCTTCTAACAACACACCAATCTTGAGTAGGTCGTTGGAGTCTGATCGAGGAAAAAGCAGGTGGCACAACAGTGTTGATGCTATGTTGATGAGAATATTATAGGATTTGAAGAGGAAAAAAAAAGTAAAAATCAATTAAAATATTAATGTAATTAAAATTCCATTAAGAAATACAAAGTAGTATGAAGTACAATTATTCGTAATATTAGTTATGATCCTTATCGATCTCATTCAAACAGTTGATACTTGACAATGTTCCCTTTTGTATCCTAATTAAGGATTTAAAATTCATTTTTTGTTGGTCCCAAAGAGTCCCAACTACAATAAGGGATAGTAGCGGACGCAAACTTTTCGTCTTATTGGGGCACGATTTGTGTTTTTGTCGATGGTTTGTACGGGGGTTCGGGGGTAGCGCCCCCGAAAAATTTTTTTTAGAAAGAAGACCGAAAATAAAAAAGTACTTTGAATTTTATTACAATTGTTCTCTATGAATTTTCATACTTTGATAACATTCTATTACATCATTGTCAATATTAAGTATACATCATTCTCAATATTTGTTACATCAAATTCAAAAGTGTTACTCCTAACATCCTCAACATTATCCCCAACGTTGAGACATATCTTCAATTTCAACATCAGTTTCTTCACCAAGTTCCTCAACCCTTTCATTCTAATTTCATTTTCATTACTTTGCTTATCAGAAAAAAAACATGGATTTACGCTTAAAATATTTTTTCAAAACTGATACAAACAAATAAATAAATAATTGTAAACACATATTAGCCATTAAATCTCAAATATTCCAATATAATTTTAGGGAATCAGGTAATAACTATGTTCAAGAATCAACTAATTTTTTTTTATAAAAAAAAAAAAAAGAAATCAAAATTTTACTGGGACACGTGCCCCGACGGGTCCCTAGCTGGGTCCGCCCCTGATAAGGGAGCGTACATCATATCAGACTCAAGAATAATGGACAAACCAATCCTTACCTGCATTATTTTGTGTCCTCGAGTCTTTTTTAGGGGAAATTGTATCATTATTCCTCAATTTATTGTTTGAGTAGCAAGTCATACTCCACAACTAGTCTTCAATGATGGAAAAAAATAGTGGCAAATCAGGGAGAAGACTGCCCACCCCCAGATTAATCGGACGAAACTTGAACAACTAAATCATAAAAAAATAGTCATGGAAATCGGGAGGCAGTTTAAAAAACTTGAGAGGGTTAGGCATAATTGTTGAGTTTTTTTTATATATATATTTAAAAAAAAAAAAAAACTCCCCTCACAAATCCACCCTATGGGGTGGGTGGCAGTGGGTACCATCCCACCCTTCTCCTCTCACCCGCTAAACTGTATCTCAGTTATCCCAGTAATCATTGACGGAGCTTTGGCTGCTGGTGGAAGCCATCATTATCCCAACAAAATATTGTTATTTCTATATTTTTAGTTTTTATATAAGTAAGGGAAATTGGCGCATTTAGTCCCTAAATGTTGATCTTTTTGTGTAATGGGTCCCTAACCTTTCATTTTTTGTGTTGAAGTCCTTAAACGTTACATTCTTTGGCGCAAGAGGTCCTTTTAGATGATTTCTTTCCATTTTAATATTAAAAATTTTGGGAAAGACGAAAATGCCTTTATACATAATTGGCGCAATTAGTCCATAAACTTCATATTTGGTGCTTGAGAGCCTAACATTTCAATTTGGTGCAAGTGGTCCCTAAACTTAGTCATTATTTAGCGCAATAAGTCCTTAATCTTTCAATTTGGTGCTTAAGTCTCTAACCGTTGTATTATTTAGCGCCACGTATCCTTTTAAATAATTTTCTTCCATTCCATATTTTAAAATTCAATTTTATTTTTATCAAAAATATTAAAATGCTCTCCTGTCAAAAAAAAAAAAATTAAAATTCTCTACAATAAATAAATAAATAAGTCCATTTTGACAACTTAAAATTTTTGTTTCTTACTTTTTTCGAATCTCTCCCGTTGTTTCAATTGAGCTTCCTATAAAGGATTTTACTGTGCTAATACAAATTCTCCAATTTACCACTTTTAAAAATTTAAATTTCTTTTTATACATAAAAGAAGAGGCTTTATTTATTTGTTTAATTAAGATAATTGATTTTAGATAGAATTAATATTTTTTTCTTTTTTTAGATAAATTTCATTTTTTTTTTCTAAATGAAAATTAATTTTAGATAATTTTCATTTTTTAAATAAGCCTTAAAAGTTGTAAATTTCCAATAAAAAAGAAGAAACAAATTTTTTTTTTTTTTTTTTTTTTTTGAAAAATTATCCGAAAACGAAAAGATAAATTTATCTAAAATCAATTTTCTTAAACGAATAAATAGGCATATTTAAAAATGAAATTTATCTCAAATCAATTTTCTTTTAGAAGTAAAAATGAAATTTGTATAAAAAAGAAAAAAAAAACTAAATTTTATCTAAAATCAATTTTCTTATACAAATAAATAAAGCCTCTTTTTTTGTATAAAAAGAAAATTGAATTTTTAATGATGGTAAATTGGGGAATTTGTGTTAGTACAGTAAAAAATATATATAGGAAGTCCAATTGAAACAACAGAAAAGACTCTGACAACGCAAGAAACAAAAATTTCAAGTTGTCAAAAATAGACTTATTTATTTATTACTATAAAAGCATTTTAATATTTTTGATAAAAATAAAATTGAATTTTTAAAGATAGACTGAGAAAACCATCTAAAAGGATACGTTACGCTAAATAATTCAACGTTTGTGGACTTAAGTACCAAATTGAAAGGTTAAGGACTTGTTGCGCTAAATTATGCCTAAATTTAGGGACCACTTGCACCAAATTAAAATATTAGGGACTCAAGCACCAAATATGAAGTTTAGGGATTAATTGCGCCAATTATGTATAAGGGCATTTTCGTCTTTCCAAAAAAATTTAACATTAAAATGGAAAGAAATCATTCAAAAGAACTTCTTGCGCCAAATAATGTAACGTTTAAGGACTTCAGTACCAAAAATGAAAGGTTAGGGACCCATTGCACAAAGAGGCCAACGTTTAGGGACTAAATGCGCCAATTTCCCTATAAGTAATCAACTATTGAATTCAAATATCTTTTTATTTTGCTTTTAAATACTATTTATTTTCATCAAAAAAATATTTTATAATAATAAACATTTTTTTTTCTTTATTTAACTATTAGAATTTCTATCAGTAACTTAAAATTATTAAGACATATTTTTCTTAATTTCTCACCAACCAAAAATACCTTTATCAATCTTGACTATGGACCCATAAGTTAGTAATATTTATAAATGTGTATATATATATTTTTAATTTTAGTTAGTGACTGAATTTTCTTTGTATGAATAAATTTATTTGAATAATTATTCTAGTATTTTTTTTTTTTGACAAAAAAAGTTGACTCAAAATTTCCGGCAGTAAAATATTTGTAATGGTTTTTTATTTGAAATTTGAAGGTCACACCAAAATATGAAGACTTAAGCAGCTATTTAATTTGCTAAGAGGTTGAGTCGATACTACATGGTCTTGATAGGATCATGTATCACTTCACATTTAGCGTCCAAGTTGGGATCGATTGTGAAACTATCGCGAAAGATTAGAAACTTGTCCATGTCAAAAGGTTATAATCAACTCGAATAAATATGAATTGAGACAAAAAAGTGCAAAATTTTACTTATCCACATGTTCATCGGGCTTGAATATTCTCATTTCATGTTGCACTTACGTGTATAACTTGTTAAAATTCTTTCGTTTGACCATTGACTTGCATTGGTCTTCAAGCTCGATAATAATTAAATAGTGATTAATGAACCCAACAACCTGAAATCGACACAAGTTCATAATATTGGATCACACTTATGTCACGTCTGATTAGCATTTCCACATCACCCCTTATCAAACTGAGTGTAACATCAGTCGTTTATATATTTCTAATCTAATGATTGAGCAATCAATAATTCATAACAATTATTTCATTGGAATTTTTATCCTAGAACCCATTCATTAATAATCCAATATTTCATCGAGCAAAGTGGTCATTCATATTCTAATTTTACAACCGTTGAGCTCTTAAATTCTTAAAACGTCTAAATTATGAATAATAAATGTGTGGAAAAGTTCTATTGCTATTTCGGATAATAATCTACATCAATGCAATGAATGTGAAAGATTCGTGACAATTATGAAAGATCTTGAATAATGACTCATTTTTGACGTGGTCTAATGATATCTTCCTTTAGAAATATCAAAGACTAGATTTAGGACAGGACTTTTGGACCAAATAAATCTTGCAGTAAAAAGAAAATGTATGAAACAATAAGAATAGAAGAGGAAAAATAATCTAATCACACCCGTTTTACATGCATTTCTGGTTTTTGCACTATGTCGTTATTTTCTTCATTATATATTTTCCATCTCCTGAAATCTTTCCATTCCATGATTGAGGATGTTTTACGGTGATTCATGAACAAACAAGCTTATATTTTGCCCTTGTTTGGTATCCTTTAATTTTTTTTTTTTTTTCTATAGTACTCATTCTCAACCATCCATTAAAAGTTAAGCCTACAATATTTGACTTTTCAACCAAATCTTAACAATTAATCTCCTAAAAATCACTATTCATTTCAAAAAAAAAAAAAACTCTTTTTAAACAATATCAAACACACACTTTGGCATGTGTTGTGCCCAAGCTGACATGGAAGGCAACTGTCTTCCCTTCATGTCCCATGTGGAGAATTAACGAGCTGAATATAATTATTTTAGATTTCACCATTCCGAACTCAATCCCTCACACAACTTGAACTTCTGACCTACATATTATCCTTCAAATGGACTCAAAATTGATTGCTATGTGTAGAATTAGGAAGTGAATTGAAGATAAAGTAAACTCTGCAAATAATCCAATCAATGTCTGTAATCTTTCTTAGTTAGTGACAAATGTACTCTCTAAGCAAGTCCAAGTATTGTCCAAGCCTATAACTTCTGATCGGAGTGTTAGGTTAATTGTAATGATTATGTCTCAATCCCCTCTTACTGTATATAGGGGGCTTAAATGCTCATTTATACAACGTCACTTTCTTTATTTTGACTCCCAGAAATTTCAGATATCAGCAAATTGACGCTAGAGAAAGGCCTTTCGTGCTTAACTATTCAAGCCGTATAAACAACCTAGTCACTTAATCTTTGTTTGCAAAAGATGAGTCAACAATAAGATTAACAAAGGCCTACAAGAGCTAACTAATTATTTGTCCCCACATCACAACGAAAGGTTTAGGGACAGAGAAAGTTCTAGGATGCGGGCGGATCTGAATATCAAGGATGTCCTACAAAGGTTGGATTTCATGCAAAGAGAAATGGATGAAATGAGACGAGATAGACAAACATCTCGAGGCAACGAGGATGAAGCACTATCCAAATCAAGGATATCCTTTATACACATTACGAAGATCAGCTTTACGGTCATAATACTGTTGCAACTCAAAGTGCAATAGGTGAAAATACTTCACAATCCTGTACTCAAAGATTTATTCCTCACAGGAACTCAGCAAAATGCAGTGTATTTAACCAGCAGAATGATGCTAAAGAATAGGCTAGTCCGAACTAAAAATTTTGTTAAGAGATGAGAGTGAACATATGGAAAGATCATCAGCTAAAATAAAAGTAGATCAAAGAGAGACATGGGAAATTAGTAGTCCCACCATGCCATTAAACCAACCACCAGTCCTCACATCTCTGAAGCCAATATGAGTGAAGAGGAATATTTAAAGAAACATTTTCGAGCTAGAAGCTAGGCATGAAAAGGCTTGATCTACAAAATATTCGGCTAGAAGTGCATCTCCATTTGATGAAGTGATCTTAGCCCAACCACTACTAGAGAAAATTAAGATTCCTCCCCTAACTAGTTACAACGGAGAAATGGACCCCATATCCCACCTTGACCAATACATGTCATGACTCGTTTTTGACGCGGTCTAATGATATCTTCCTTTAGAAATATCAAGGACTAGATTCAAGACAGGACTTTTGGACAACATAAATCATGCCGTAAAAGGAAAATGTAGAAATAGCAAGAAAATAAGGGGAAAAATAATCTAATCACACCCGTTTTGAATGCATTTTTGGTTTTCGCACTATGTCGTTATTTGCTTCATTCTATGATTTCCATCTCCTTCTGAAATCTTTCCATTCCATGATTGAGGATGTTTTACAGTGATTCATGAACAAACAAGCTTATATTTTCCCCTTGTTTGGTATCCTTTAAAATTTTCTTTTTTTTTCTATAGTACTCATTCTCAACAATTCATTAAAAGTCAAGCCTACAATATTTAATTTTCAACCAAATCTTAACCATCAATCTCCTAAAAATCACTATTCATTTTTTAAAAAAAAAACTCTTTTTAAACAATACTAAACACACACTTTGGCATTTGTTGTACCCGAGCTGACATGGAAGCAACTGTTTTCCGTTCATGTCCCATGTGAAGAATTAACGAGCTGAACAGAATTATTTTAGATTTTCCCATTCCGAACTCAATCCCTCACACAACTAACGGAATGCAGGTTACGACCGTGTTGCAACTCTTACGGCCGTAAGAGTTCCCCTTTTGTTGATTTATGGCCGTGACTGAGAGATTTGCGGCCGTGAGTGACAAATTCTGCAATTCCTTTTTTTAACCGAGGCCAGGTTACGCCCGTAATGATCTTTCCTTGCGGTCATAACTCTTGTATGCTTGATTTGTTGTTCTAAACCTGTGGCGCTCTTACGGCCGTGACCCATGTGGTTTGCGGCCGTGAACTTCAATTTTTCCTTCAAACTTCGACCACCCGGTTCGGCTTGATCCGCTCGTCGTCTAGGCTCGATTCCAACATGGAACTTGCTCTGTTTTCCATGTAGATCACCGTCATACTGCCGATGTCTTGACTTCGTCTTTCGATGCCTGGTCCGGATCACATCACTTCTGACCTACATATTATCCTTCAAATGGATTCAAAATTGATTGCTATGTGTAGAATTAGGAAGTGAATTGAAGATAAAGTAAACTCTGCAAATAATCCAATCAATGTCTGTGGTCTTTCTTAGTTAATGACAAATGTACTCTCTAAGCAAGTCCAAGTATTGTCCAAGCCTGTCACTTCTGATCAGAGTGTTAGGTTAATTGTAATGATTATATCTCAATCCCCTTTTACTGTAAATAGGGGGCTTAAATGATCATTTAAACAACGTTTCTTTCTTTATTTTGACTCCCAGAAATTTCAGATATCAACAAATTGATGCTAGAGAAAGGGCCTTTTGTGCTTAACTATTCAAGCCGTATAAACAACCTAGACACTTAATCTTTGTTTGCAAAAGATGAGTCAACAATAAATTAACAAAAGCCTACAAGAGCTAACTGATGATCTGTCCCCATGTCACAATGAAAGGTTTAGGGACAGAGAAAGTTCTAGGATGCGGGCAGATTCGAATACCAAGGTTGTCCTATAAATGTTGGACCCCATGCAAAGAGAAATGCATGAAATGAGTCAAGAAAGACAACATCTCGAGGCAACGAGGATGAAGCACAATCCTAATCAAGGAGATCCTTTACACACACTATGAAGATCAGTTTCACGGTCATTATCCTGTTGCAACTCAAAGTGCAATAGGTGAAAATACTTCATAATCTTGTACTCAAAGATTTATTCCTCACATAAACTCAGTAGAATGTAGTGTATTTAACCAGCAGAATGATGCTAAAGAACAGGCTAGTTTGAATTGAAAATTTTGTTAAGAGGTTAGAGTGAACATATGGAAAGATCACCAGTTAAAACAAAAATAGATCAAAGAGATACATGGGCAATTAGTAGTTCCACCATGCCATTAAACCAACCACCAAACCTCACATCTCTGAAGCCAATATGAGCGAAGTGGGATATTTAAAGAAACATTTTCGAGATGGAAGCTAGGCATGAAAAAGCTTGGTCTATAGAATATTCGGCTAGAAGTGCATCTCCATTTGATGAAGTGGCCTTAGCCCAACCACTACTAGAGAAAATGAAGATGCCTCCCATAACTAGTTACAACAGAGAAATGGACCCCATATCCCACCTCGACCAATACATGGCTTGGATGAAGTTACAAGGTGCAAGTATGTAATCATTTGTAGAGCTTTCCCACTAACTTTGGGAGCCCATGCACAATGGTGATTCCGAAATTTTACACAATACTCAATGTTAAGTTGGACACAATTGAGTTCGAAGTTTTTAAAGCAATTCATGGGGTCCACCTAGAAATAAAGCTTGGTAGCCATCAGAGAAGGAGAAACTGAATCTTTAAAGAGCTATTTGAGCGGTTGAATCGATAGATTATGGGCATGGAGCGTATATCAAAAGATACCTTAGTGATGACGGTCCTATTCGGATTAGTTCCCTAAACTAGTTTCTAGAGTTAAGTCCATGAAGAAGGACCTCGAACATATCAGAAGCTCCTTTTACGGGTTGAAAAATATTATAAGTGTCGAGGAAGCCATGAACCCTCAAATCTATGTTGTAGTTGAAGCAAATGAACTGAATGTTTCTAATATCTTTTAGTTAAATTATGAGGACTAAAATAAATCATATAATTTGGTCACTTTCATAAAAATTCAACCTCATGTAATCAACTCAACTTAAAATCATCATTTTTTTTTTCTAAACATGAAATCTTTGTAACATAAAAAATATGAGAAACCATAAGAATCTTCTAACAATTTATCAAGAAACAACCATTCTTAATAGATACAATCTTTAAAAAAGATTATGTTACCGTATCTAAAAAATGTAAATGTCTCAAACTTGTTTACCTTAACATCGGTGTAGCATGGCTGTAGCAGACATAGCGCTTAGGACTGTCTTTTAAATTTTTAACTATCTAAAAATGTCACTTGACACATTTATAAAATAAAAAAATGTTATCGAAAGTTTACAGAAAAGTAAACCTTGCTTTGATACCAAGTTGTAATGCCCAAGATTTTTCTCAAACCCCGAGAGTTACTAAAAACTCATTTTATTTTTTGAAACAATGTTTAAAGACATCAAATAATCCGTAAAAAGAAATTAAATATTTACCCAATGGAAATCTGTAAAGGAAGTCGCCAAGATATTTTTGACCAACCTAGATAACTTGTAAAATCATGAATTTCGAAATGTGACGACATAACACATCGGGAAATAAGATGTAAGGATTTTAATCAATCGTGTGAGCTTATATGTGAATTATTGTGTATTGAATAAAAGGCTATCAAATTTGGTTAAGCTCATTTAAAGTGATCTAATAATGATTTTATATATATCGAGCTTTAATGCATCTAATTAATGTATGGGCTTTTATGTGTAGATATCAGGCCATTACCTAATTCATGATGGGCCGAATTAGGTTAAGTGGCAATTCAGTATATAAAGTCGGTTATGGTCCCTGAATCGTACGTACTGTTCATTCTTTTTGACATCCCATCATCAGAGAGAAAATAAGGACTACGTATTGATTTGGAAGATCCAACCGCCGAATCGTTCATCGTGAATTACATTTGATTAAGGTACGCTTCCGCTTCAGTTATTTAATTCTTGATAATTTAACATGATGATTTTGGATCGTAGATAAATAATTATCTGTGATAAATTTTCTAACAAGTGGTATCAGAGCCAATCATCAAGTTGGATTATCAGATCTATTTTTAATCATTTGATTTGGTTCGAAAAAATCAAAGTTTTATTGGATTCCGGAAAATTATTAATCCAATTCAGTTATGCATATGTATATATTTTGAATTTGGGTCGACACTGCCAACTCGTATATATTTCAGATCCGGGTTCAATTTATGAATTCATATTCTATTTATGGTGTATATGTTTCTGAATTGATATGAATCGGGTTGTGTATATATGTTATTTTGGGATTCAGATTCAAAAATCTGTTCTTTTTGGTGTTGGTCGAATTCTTGTATGTATATTTGATTAAGAACTTCGATGTTAAGGATTATATATTTGATTAAGTTGGATTTTGGACGATTGAAAGAAGTTTGGACCGGCAGCTGTACCGCCGCTAGCACTGCCGGCGATGAATGACCCGACGCCTTGTGCAGGAGCGTAGCGCCGAGGCCGGCTCTGAGTGCAACGCGCAGGTAATCAGCGTCTAACGGCGCGGAGGAGGCCGCTGATGGTGGCCGCCGCGTTTTGAGGATTTAAGAGCGGCGGCGGGCTAGGGTTGTAAACCTAGCTGCTGCAAATCGATTTTAGGCAAGGACTTATGTTGGAAATTTGAAGATTCTGAGGATTCATGTGCAATTTCGAATTTTTGGGTATATTGTATAGTCAGGTCCTCTAATCTTATTAAAGAATAAAATTTAAATCCTAAAGTTATGGAATTTATAATTTCAGCCACTAAAGTTATAAATTATTTAAGTTGGGATTTTTTAAAGTTCTGAATTTTATAATTCGGTCCCTAGAGTTTTGAAATTTCCTACTTTGGCTCCTACAATTTGAAAATTTTCTAATCCAACTCCTAATGTTTGAAAATTTTCAAAATTGGTCCTTAAAGTTTGAGAATTTTCTAAATCGATCCATAAAGCTTGAAAATTCTCTAATTTGGTCCCATAAAGTTTGAAAATTTTCATTTTCAGTCCCTAAAGTTTGAAAATTTTCTAATATAGCACCTAAAGTCCTAAAATTTTCTAATTTAGTCCTTAAAGTTTCCAAATTCACTATTTTGGACCTCTAAATTTTGATTTTCTTTCAAATTGGGACCTAAAGTTTGGAATTTCTCTAAATTGGTCAATAAGGTTTTGGAAAAATTGTAATTTAAGTCCTCCAAGCTTAAAATTTTTCATTATTGGCCACCTAAGATTTAAGAATATTGAAACTGACTCTCTCAACTTAAGAATTGCTTTATTCTAAAGTTTTGAATTCTATAATTCAAATCCTAAAGTCAAAATATATGCAAATCAGTGATTTCAGTTTCAAATTTTGGTACATCAGAATCTTTTGAGAGATATAATATTCGAAAGTAAGTTAGTTGAAGCAACATGTTGCCAAAGCAACCTCTCTTGTGGATATTAATTAACTTTGAATATTAGAAGGTATTTGTGTGTGTTATTCATTGCGGATATTGATCGGTCCAAATGAAGGTCAATATTTGGCTCGAATTTCACATGTGCCTGTGGTGATGAATACGTGGCAATTATTTGGTTTAACGTGTGATCAATAAATCGATCCAAAGAAAGGTTTATTGGTTAACATGTCTTATTGTCAGTGTTTGATCACTACACTAAGGGAAAATTAGGTGTTTGTGTATTATTTCATGCGGATATTGATCGGCCCAAAGGAAGATCAATATTTGGCTCGAATTTCACATGAACTTGTGGTGATAAATACGTGACGGTTATTTGGTTTTACGTGTGATCAATAAATCGGTCCAAAGAAAGGTTTGTTGGTTGACATGTCTTACTGACAATGTTTGATTACTACACCAAGATTACCACTTACAAGTCAATATTTCTATCCAAAGACTAAATATTGATGTTGTGCTAGGTATCTTGTGATGGGCCCTACCATTATTTGAAAATATGATTTGCATAATAAGGTACTTATGTGAGCTATTTTATTTAAGTGTTCTCTATTCGGTTTCAAATTCTGCTAGTAGTATATCTACAAGTTCAAATTTAATCCTTGTATTTATGGAACAAACTTCAAGGATCAAAACAAGAACATTAGGTGGCGTTCTGTTTGTATTTTATTTTGTATTTTCATTTTCGAAAATGTTTTGTGTTTCCAGTTTTCATTTTTGTTTTCAAATTTGCTGAAAAGGCGTTTGGTTTGTCATTTTTGAAAACTGTTTTTGAAAATGAAAAGCTGGAAAACACGTTCTGTTTGAAATTTTGCAGAATACTACTTAAACTATTTTTAATTAATTTGCTTGCAGAATACTACTAATTCAAACTCAAATTTTCTTTCACAATACACTGAAAATATGGTTACATGCAACACACTAATGTGAGCATTAAGAGTCTATATTAACACGTCTTGGTCAGGTTCGGGATTTGAAATAATTCTACTTCTATTAAAATTCAGAAAATGTAAGTTCTTTCAAAACCACCAGAGTCCATTTATCAGTGCATTTTTTGAAATATAATAACAAGAATTCTCACTTAAGTTTTTTTTTTTTTTTTTTTTTTTGTAATGTTGATATTAAATTCAATAAAACTTTATTTAAACTTAGTTCCAAGTTAGGATAATTCTAAAAAAAATAAAAAATAAAAAATAAAAAATAAAAAAATTATTTGAGCTTAGTTTCAAGTTAGGATAATTCTAAAAAAAGTAATAAAAAAATAAAAATTTTATATTAAGCTTAGTTCTAAGTTAAGATAATTCTTTTATTAAAAAAAAAAAAATTCCAAAACGCGTTTTGGACATTTTTTGTCGAAATACACACAAAACACCCAAAACGAGGTTTTGGGCGTTTTGCATTTTGGGTACAAATTTTTTTTTGGTTTTCCAAAATGCGTTTTCGAAAATGGTAAAGAGGACGCATTTTTAGCGTTTTCGAAAATAAAAACAGAAAACGACCTCAAAACAGTAAAGAGAACAGGGGCTTAACTTTTCGTTGACTGCATGGATCTAGACCGTGTACTAAGGATTAAGCAACCTGCTCCTCTTACGGATGAAAGTTCATCTAATCAAATGAGGAACTTTGAGAAGTGGGATTGCTTAAATTACATGAGTCTCATGATCATTAAGTGCGGCATTCCGGAAGCCTTTAGTGGCATAGTATCTGAGGAGGTAAATGATGCCAATGAATTCCTTGCCGAAATTAAGAAACATTTTGCGAAAAACGATAAGGCTGAAACAAGCACGCTTATGTAAAGCTTGATTTCAATAAAGTATAAAGGCAATGGGAAAATAAGGGAGTACATCATATAGATGTCTCACAGTACTTCAAAACTTAAGGAACTAAAACTCGACTTGTCTAATGACTTGCTCGTGCATTTGGTATTGATATCACTTCCTGCACAATATAGTTAATTTAAGGTTAGTTATAACTGTCAAAGTAGAAATGGACCCTTAATGAGCTCATTTCATAGTGTGAAAGCATCTTGCACAATTCAGTCAATTTAAGGTCAGTTATAACTATCAAAGGGAGAAATGAACTCTAAATGAGCTCTTTCTATTTTGTGTACAAGAGGAAGAAAAGTTGAAGCAGGACAAAACTGAAAGTGTTCACTTGGCAAACACCTCTAAAGATAAGGGTAAGAAAACAAATAAAGAACATAAAGTTGTTAAGGGTTCAGAACAAAAGAAACCACATAAAGACATTAATGATTGTTTCTTTTGCCATAACTCTGGACATTTGAATAAAGATCGTACATAATACCAACTAAAGCAGCTACTAAAACACCTTATGAGCTTTTAACAGGATTAAAGCTTAGTCTAAAGCATTTTCACATTTGGGGATGTCCAGCTAAGGTTAGGCTTTATAGGCCACATAAAGAAATTGGACTCCAAAACAGTCAGCAGCTACTTTATTGGTTATGCTGAGCGTTTAAGGGGCTATTAATTTTATGATCCCACACTTAAGTCAACTTTTGAAACGGGAACTGCAACATTTTTTGAGGATGTTGAGTTTGGGGGAGAAATAAGGTTAGATATAATGTCTTTAAGGAAGAAGTTGAGGAAGGATCGGTTTCGATTCCTATTGTTGCTTTTGACAATGTGCAAGTTTTTATGCATGTCATTGATCAATAAGCATATCCGGAACCTCAATTCGACAATATTGAAGAACCTCCCATCCATAATAAGGTAAATTTCAGAAGTACAAACTCAACAACCTCAATAACTAAAGCCATTAAGGAGATCCACGAGAGAAAGGGAAAAAAAATGCTATTCCGGATAATTTAAATAATATTTTTCCAAGAACATAAGGAAATAATGGAATGGTGGAGGATGGTTCAATCAATTTCCATCAGGCCATGCAGGGTTCTAACTCTCAAAAGTGGATTGATGCCATAAATAAGAAGTATAAGCATATGCAAGACAATAAAGTTTTGGATCTTGTCCTATTACCAGAAGGTGCGAAGCCCATTGGTCTTAAATGGATTTTTAAACCAAGGGGGATTCGAAAGGTAATGTGAAAAGATATAAGGTTCGTCTTGTATATAAAGGCTATACACAGAATGATGGCATTGACTATAAAGAGATTTTCTTTTCTGCTTCGATGAAAGACTCTTTCAGGAAAGTTAGGTTGTTGCACATTTTGACCTCGAGTTACATCAAATAGATGTTAAGACGACGTTTCTCAATGAAGACATTGATGAGACGGTTTGTAAATTAAAGAAATCCATTTATGTGCTCAAGCCAGCTTTCTCTTTAAGGGTAATACAAATTTCATCAAGTAATTATCTCATTTGGCCTTGAGATTAATGTTGTTGATGGTTGTGTTTATTACAAGTTCAGTGGGAGTAAGTATATTTTCCTGGTTTTATAAGTTGATTATTGCTTGTCACCAATGATATAGGCATGTCACATAAAATTATGAGATTTTTTGTCAAGGAATTTTGAGATTAAAAATCTTGGTGACATCTCTTTTGTATTAGGAATTCAGATACACCGGGATTATTCTCGGGGTATTCTTGAATTGTCACAAAAGGGCTATATCGATAAAGTACTTAAGAGGTTTGGCATGCAAGACAGTAAATCAGGGGACACCCCGCTCTAAGGGAGACAATTTAGTCTCAATTAATACCCGAAAAGTTATCTTGAAGTTAAAGAAATGCAGAGGATCCCATATAGTTAAGCTATAGAAAATCTGATGTATGCTCAAATTTGTATGTGTTCTGATATTGCATACATTGTTGGGATACTAATGAGATATTTAAGTAACCCTGGGATGGATCGTTTAGAAAGCAGTCAAACATGGGTTATAAGGTATTTAAAGAGAACAAAAGATTACATGCTTACATACAGAAAATCGGATCAGTTGGAGATCATATGGTATTATGATTCCGATTTTTGCTAGATGTCAAAACAGTAGAAGATCCATATCAGGCTACATCTATCTGCTAGTTGGAGGAGCTATTTCCGGAAGGAGTGCTTAACAAACACTTTAACTTCTTTCACTTGGCAGCACAATTTGTAGCATTTTTTGGGGGCATCTAATTATGGAATATAGCTGCGAAATTTTGTCACTGGGCTGCTTATTCTGTACGGTATAGAAAGACCACTAAAGTTATATTGTGACAATAACTTAGCAGATTTATATTCCAGTAACAACAGGAGCTCAACTAAGTCAAAATACATTGACATAAGTTCCCGGTTGTGAAAGATACAGTTCAGAGTGGACAAATGTCAATAAGAGCACATTGGGACAAACTCCATAATTGCGGATCCGCTTACTAAAGTATTACAACCCAAGGTCTTTCATGAGCACAATACTCATATGGGTGTTGTATTTCTTAAGGATATTTGGTTTCAGTGGGAGTTTTTATTTTGGGTGCATTAGACACATTTACTGTCCTTTTGGATACAGTTTAAAGTTAAAGTTATTTACAGCTGTATGGTTTCATGTTTATTATCTCTGAACTCGTTTGAGGATGATCTCACTAAAGTTGGACCAGTTGGAAATAGACATGTTGAAGATCACATTACATGTAATTTCCATGCTACACATCCATACTTGATCCATGTCATTCAGTTATGACGATATACGTGACCATTGATAGGTTTAGTTACGATTAATGTAGCGAAAGTCGCTTTGATCCTATGTTGATATAATTGATGGACCGGATTGTTTGGGGATGCATTCAGTAATGATAGCAAAATTCTGAGTACTCATAAGGTTATGATTGATACACAATTGTAAGGTTATACATATAGCCCAAGTGGGAGATTGTAAGGATTTTAATCAATCGTGTGGGCTTATATGTGAATTATTGTGTATTGAATAAATGGCTATCAAATTTGGTTAAGCCCATTTAAAGTGATCTAATAAGGATTTTATATATATCGGGCTTTAATGCATCTAATTAATGTATGGATTTTTATGTATAGATACCAGACCATTACCTAATTCATGATGGGCCGAATTAAGTTAAGTGACAATTCAGTATATAAAGTCGGTTATGGTCCCGAATCGTACGTACTGTTCATTATTTTTGACATCTCATCATCAGAGAGAAAATAAGGACTACGTATTGATTTGGAAGATCCAACTGCCGAATCGTTCATCGTAAATTACGTTTGATTAAGGTACGCTTCCGCTTCACTTATTTAATTCTTGATAATTTAGCATGATGATTTTGGATCGTAGATAAATAATTATCTGTGATAAATTTTCTAACAAAAGATACTAAAATTTTAGAACTTTATCAATTCTCTAACTAGGTGAAATCGAAGCAAAAAGTCACCAAAATTTCTGCTCGAAAGGAAAACAACGTCCTTCGAAAAATAGTCATATCTCACTCATCATACCTCATTTTAACTTGATTCCAAATCTCAGAGTTAGTAGACTCTTAAATATTTATAACATCACTAATTTTACTTTAAATTCTAAGTACAACAAAATTTCTAATATTTCCAAAATAGAGGAGAATTTGGAATTCTGAGAAAATCTCATCAGTACTGGAATTCACACAAAGCAATTAAAACATTAGCCGATTCTACTCTCCAAGGCCATGCCATGTCAGTCATGCCACCACACCTTTGTTGCTCGATCTAGAAAAACAGTTTAGTAGGGGTGAATATCATATAAAGATAATCACTGTACTGCATTTTAATAAGTCAAATGAAAAATTCAAGATAACATATTGTTACAAATGTCACCGTCGTTCTTACAAGCAAATCGATGATCAGGCGATTCATGAGTTCTTGGTTCTTAATTCTTGTTGACTCACTAGAAGCCATCTTTCTTGTCTTTCTTCTTTTATGAAACAAAAAATGGTGTATCAAGGTTCTCATAAGTAACATGGAAACGATTTCATGTGATTAAAAACTCAATTCGCACTTAGAAAATAGCAGTAAACCTTACCTAAAATCTGAAATTTTGAGAATAACGATGCTGATTTTAAACAAAGCGCAGTGTGCATTGCCTTTGCTTCTTGGTACGATATTGTAATGATATGTGTAGGTGTGTATTGTGATTGTAAAATTAGGAAGGAATTTAGTTTAAAGAGGAAAGATGGAGGCCGAAATTAACATAATTAGAAAAGGTGGACTTCTGGCCGAAATTTTCCTAGAAAATCTGGGAATGTTAATATGTTGGACAAGTTGGGAGAATAAAGTTCAAGTTAAGGTAATGGCGTGAAAAAGAAAATATATGTCTGTTGGCTTTTAAAATATAATATATTTCCACATTAATTAGTGTTTAAAAGTTCGGTTATAGAGATGGCAAAAAAACCCGACCCGAACCCGCCCCTAATGGGGCGAAAAAAACCCGGCCCGCGGGTCGGGTATGGGGCGACTTCGGGTACGGATTTGGTTGTCCCGACCCGAACCCGCCCCGATTAAATAAATTAATAAAAATTAATAAGGAAAAAAATAAAAAAATACCGAAAAAATAAAATAAAAATTAAAAAAAATTAAACGGGGCGGGTAGGTTGACCCGCCCCGAACCCGCCCCGACCCGAAATTCGCGGCTCGCGGGACGGGTTTGGAATTGAAAAATTCTCGCGGGGCGGGGCACGGGTCGGGGGGGACCCGCCCCGTTGCCATCACTATTCGGTTATGGTCCTCGAAATTTGAAATAAAAAGGGTTGTAAATATAATACAACTAAAACAAACTAATTAATTTGCCTCTTAGATCGAATTTAACACATTTAAGAAAATTTCTAAGGCAAATGCACTTAACATTTCTATCGTGATCAAAACTTTAATTTGTAAATATTAGGAAGTTTCGTAGTAACACATTAATATAGATCAAATCATTTTTATTATACTAGTGAATCACCCGAGCAATGCACGGGAAGTAATATGTGAGTAAAGAAACAATGATTCGTTAATATATGACCCACTGGTTAAGATTAAATGAAATTAGCAAATCAAATGTTACATCATTAAATGTTAATTTCGCGTTATTACAAATTTTGGAAAACTTCTTCATAAACTACATTTGTTGTTAAATTTATTGATCTTCCCTCCTTATCACAAATCAACATCTTCAATCCCGAACGACTGGTCACCCTAGAAATCACAACATAAAGTTGTATATGAGTAAACACCGATCTCTTAAATAGAAGTCCAACATGCGAAAAATAAAAAAGAGTTTACAAACATTTAGGCTCAAAACAATAAAATATAACAAAAACAAAAAGGGGGGAGGGGGATCGAACTTCATTTTTAATTGTCAAAGAACAATATTAGCTAAAATTCAACACATAAAATTAGGATCAGTGACTAATGTATGTTAACTCTGACCCGATCCAAAACGTATTACCCGATCGAAACCATTTAATCTGTACAGATATGTCCTATAACATTCTGGTCCCCATATAAATAACTTCTTCCTGACCGTCTGCATTCCGATTGCGCCGCTCCCTTATTATTCCCTCCATGGCTTCCTCTCGTAAACCTTAGCACAGAAGATGAATCTATTTACCGAGAAATACTTTGTCTTCAAAGTTTTGGCCGTTACTCTTAGCAGTCACCAATGTGACGGATCTTTACCCTATGTGTCGCAAAATTAGAAAATCCATGAATGTATTCCACGATAAATTCGAACACTTTCATGGATCTAAGATTTATGATGAAATCTCATGCACATACTATAGCTATTATAATATGTTTCTTATTTGGTTAGTTTTCAATGATGACTGAAAACTTCTTGATTTGTGATTTAAAACCTAGCTTCTATATTTTTCCATAGATTAAAATATTTTGACTTTAAAAATCTGGACCAAATTAATTTATTTTTTAAAAACCAAATTTAAATAAAAAGTGTAAATCTGTATTTTCAGTTCGGATTTCACATTGATATATAACTTGAAGTTTTTTCACACAAAAATCATTTAATATATATATATTTCTTAAATCAATTATTTAATAAAAAATTTCACTACCATTCTAAAATTGATACTATTCTTAAATTAGTCTTATTTTTTGCCCAATGTAAAATTAATAAAATTTATCCTTTATATAGTTTCTGGATTTACCATATTTTAAAATATAGAATAGAAAAAATATAATTACATGGAGCATTAATTTTTTCACTTTTGCTGTTCTTTTTTCCCGTAAATTTCCAATCGAAAGTTGCTATACTTGTATCTTCATCCATTTTGTTTTAGTACGGTCCTTATGTTTGATTGATAAAATATATCAACACCGTTTCTTAAGCCTCTATTTGGCTAAAATGTTTTTAAAAACACAATTTTTCAAACCACTTTTTAATCAAATATATTTTCTTTTCTCCACTTTTTAACCACCTATTTTACATAGAAAACATAAAAAATATGTTTGTAAGTACAAATTTTTTAACAAACAGAGCCTAATGTATTTCTCGTATAGTAGATTTTTCTATCAGGATAGGTTTTTTACACAACACATCGCATTTAGAAAACAAAACAATATGTATTACTATTTGAGAACAAACACAATCTGTAATTGGAAACAAAACAATCTATAATTTGAAAATAAAACAATAAAAAAATATTGATTATTATTGTAGTGTCAAAACAATAACCTCTTAAAGAACATGGGAATGTTGTTTAATTTGTGCTATTTTTTTAAAATTCAATAATTGAAAAATGTTTTGATGTTTAATAGATTTTATGCATATTATTTGACTCGTACATTAATTGTTACTATCTACTTAATCTGTTTTAAGCTTAAATGCAAGATTAGTATTGATGTTTGAACCATATATAACAACTTCATGCATATTCATTTAATCGTATATCAATTATTAAAATCCTTTTAGACTGTTGGTTTTTAGTTTTTATGTATTATTATTACAGAATTTATTTTATTTAAATGGTAAAAGATATACTAATTAATCAAGTGGACACCATTTTGTAGTTAAATATTATTTTTACAGCTGTAAAAAAATATGATAGAACAATGTAAGAAAATAGCAGCAATAGACATAATATACGATATATAGAATTTGTGCAAAAAGTTCAAAACTTGAGGAAAAAATTAGTAATGATAAGCAACACAGGTAAAATTAAGTAGATATATAATCTTCTTATAGTTGAGAAAATCTTGACCCTTAATATGTATGAAGTGAATACTATAATTAATTTTGAAAAAATTCTTATAGCCTTCTTGTAATTCAAATTTTTTGAAAAGCAAACACACACACACACACACACACACACACTCACATAATATATGCTAAAATCAAGGTGATTGAATTTTGGTAATCAAAGTGCTAATATTGGAAATCGTGCAACATTGAAGTCAAATAATAATAAAAAAATTTGGTGAAATAAAAAATGTATATAAACTCTCTTTTGGACATTCACTTTTGGCGGGAAATATGTAATGGGACCCGCATTAGCTCAGCTACTTTTATATATAATATAGATTTTTTTTTTTTTTGAATTTGAAATGAGAATTTCTTCATAAGTAACTAAATATTTCCGATCACTACAGGGGCTACCAAAGAGCCACACGAGAATGCAACCTATTTGCTGTGAGAGTGCTTTAGACTGGAGAACAGGAGGAAAAAATTGAAGAGTTGCAAACCTTGGATCCATAAGATGACAAAAATAAAACTCAATGTGACCCGGTGGAAGAATTGGACGTCATCCGGATCAATCCCATTAAACCAAAGGTGGAGTTTCGGGTTGGTCACAAACTGAAAGATCTTGAAAGAGCCAGTCTCATTAAAGTTTAAGGAAATAACACGTCTTTCCTTGGATCCACTCCGACATGGAATCTATAGATCTAAAACATTCATATCACCACCTCAAGATCGATCCTAACGTCAAGCACAAAAGACAAAAACGTAGAGCTATAAACCCAGAATGGTATGAGCTTTGGCAAGGAAGGTAATGAAGTTGCTAAGTAATGGATTCATAAGGGAGTCGCTTTACCCGCAGTGAGTAGTGAATCTAGTCCGGGTTAAGAAAAGTAACGAGACGCAAAGACTCTGCATTGATTTTACCAACCTAAATAAGGCTTACGAAAAGGACATCTTTCCACTTTCTAGGATTCATCAGATGGTAGAAAATACTAATAGGCACAACTCTCACTTCATGGATGCATATTAGGGGTACAATCAAATTCCCATGTTTGAAGGAGACGAGGAACACACTATATTCATTATAGATAGGGGACTTTACTATTACAAGATGATGCCCATCGGGCTGAAAAATGTAGGATCAACCCACCAAAGGTTGGAAAATTTGATGTTTAAAGGTCTAATTGGGAATACCATGGAAGTATATGTGGATGAGATGTTGGTAAAAGTGTACTCCTAATTGATCATGTCACACATTTTGATGAAATGTTCAAAATATTGAGGTCGTGTCAAATGAAGTTGAACCCAAAGAAATGCTCATTCGAAGTGGGATTTGGAAGTTCTTAGGTCACATGGTGAACCAGAGAGAGATCGAAGCAAACTCGAAAAAGATTTAGGCTCTAATCAATATGAAAGAACCAACTAGAATGAACGAAGTATAGATTTTAATTGGAAGAGTTACGGATATTAGTTGGTTCGTTTCCAGATCCACAAATATGTGCCGGCCTTTTTTTGAAGCAATTCGGAAGAACAAAGATTTCAGTTGGAAAGAGTGATGTAAAAAAATTTTGTTGAGCTAAAAAAGTAGCTTGACACTCCACCTATCCTCTCAAAGTCAATTCTCGGAGAAGTTTTATCTTTATACCTTGATGTATTAGAAGGAAATCTTAGTGCGGTATTAGTTAGAACTAAGCAAGCTTTTCAACACCAAGTATATTACATAATTTAAACTCTTAATGATGCATAACTAATGTATTCGGAAATGGAGAAATTTGCTTATGCCATGGTAATGTTGAACATAAAACTGAGTCCATATTTTCTTGAACATCCAATCGAGGTCTTAACCAATTACCTGATTAGTCATGTGCTGCAGAAGTCGAAAATTTCAGGTCGATTATTGAAATGGACTTTTGAACTAGGTTAATTCGATTTAAGCTACGCACCGCCATCAAAGGTCAAGCGCTAGCTGGTTTCGTTGTCGAATTTACTTCAGCACTTCGTGTAAACCATTTAAAATATTAGCTATCCTGGAGTTTGTTTGTGGATGGCTCGTTGACAAAGAAAGAAGTGGGAGCAAGAATAGTATTAATCAGTGCAGATCGAAAACATTATTTCCAATCACATTGATTTGATTTCAAATCAACAAATAACGAAGCTGAATATGAAGACTAATTGCAAGACTTAAAATGGCTAAAGCAATGGGGTGAAACGATTACTTATTCACAATGATTCTCAGCTAGTTGTTAATCAAATACAAGGAAACAATACACTAATGATGAAAAAGTGGTTGTTTATCGTAAGGTGGTTACAGATGAACTGGAAAAATTTGATCTATAAAAAATTTCACAATTCCACATGTTTCAAAATAATCAAGCTAATATCTTAGCTTGTCTAACCACTAGTGAGGGAATGAACGACCTAGAGTGCATGCCAATTAGGACTGTTATTAGATCGAATATGCACAACCCCAATGTGATTGTCATGACTGTTGAGGAGAAATCAATTTCGATTGAAAAAATCATTCAGTACTTGTAAAATGGAGAATTGCCTCCAAATTGAAATAAAGGTCGAAGGTTAAACTAGATCCAATAGGTATGTTCTTTTGGAAGATGTGCTTTATAAGAAAGGATTCTACTTACCACTGTTAAGATGCATGGGTGAAGAAGAAGTGAACTACCTACTGATAGATGTCCATGAAGGTATATGCAGAAATCATACATGGGGGTAGGTCCTACCGTTCAAGATTCTAAGGTGGGGATATTTCTGGCTGACTTTAAAAAAAGATGTTATTCAAGTTGCACAAAATTGTGATAGATATCAGAGTTTCGCCCCGGTGATGAGGAGCCCACCTGAGGAGCTAGCCTATGTCATTAGTAGTTTGTGGTCGTTTGCGAAATGGGAAATTGATATTATAGGATCTTTCCCAACAAGTAAAAGAGGAAATAAATATGTTATTGTGGTAGTAAACTATTTCACTAGGTGGGTTGCGGCAAAACCGTTAGCAAAAATCACAGAGGAAAAAACCAAAAATTCTATTTAGAAAGTAATCTTTTGCCGCCTCAATATTCCACACTCCATTGTGATTGATAACGCGAGCAATTAGACCATGAGAAATTCAAATTATTTTGTGATGATTTGCATATAAGGAAATGTTTTTCAACACTGAAGATAATAAAATGAACACTGAAGACCCGACTGGAAGCCCTCAAGGGTTATTAGGTTGAAGAACTCTCAGGTGGATTGTGGTCTTATAGGACTACCTGAAAAACTTCAACTCAATAAACTCCATTCTCCATGGCTTTTGGAATTGAGGTAGACAGCGGTGGAAATTGGAGCCCTACCTACCACATTTCTCATTTTGATGAATAGAAAAATTATCCGAATTTGGGTAACGAACTAGACATTCTTGAGGAAAAAGAACACAAGTTGAAATAAGGAACATCGTTTACAAGCAGAGAAGTGTTCGATTTTACAACTGTAAGGAAAAGATTCAAAATTTTCATGCTGGAGACTTAGTGTTCAGAAAGATTTTGTAAACCCTGGATCATTGGGGCCAAAATGAAAATGCCCTACAGAGTTGGTAGATCTCTAAGTAATAGAGCATATGAACTACAGGCATTGGATGGGAGTCCACTCTAACATCCTTGGAATGTCGAACATCTGAAAAAGTATTACCATTGACAATCTAGAGAGTTAGAAGATTTTGTGTTATTTATCCATTCATGTCATATCAGATATACCTAATTGTATGTAAAGTAAAAAAAATATTTAGTTAATTTAGGCCTGCTCAAAATTCACACGATCCTTAATCTCAGGGGATATAACAGAACCAAGTCCCTAGGTTTGTAATCATGTGATCTGAACTCTCAAGGGACACGACATAACCGGGTCCCTGAGTTCGTCATTGTATGACCTGGAATATCAAGGGACAAGACATAACCTCCACTTCTTTTTTTGACTTTTTCAGCTTGGCTCGGACTACCTTCTCCAACTCCAAATAATTTTTTCGCTCCTCATTTTCTTGATCAAGCTTGGAAAAATCACTCGACATATGCAATAACTGGAAAGCTTTAGCTCGAACTCTCCCCATATCTTACTAAGCTTTTGCCACCTCTTACTATGCTTTCTCAAGATCAATCTGGAGGGTGGTCCTCTTGTCAATCTCCACCTCATCCCTTTGTTTTGCCCTTTTAGCCCTTTTCTTCCACATTTTCAAGTCAATAGCCAATGCATTAGCATGAGCTTGGGCTCTAGTATGGTATTTTGTAGCTCGGCTTTCGAGGGTAGCTGTAGTAGCCACCTGGTTCTTAAGAGGCATATTAGCTTAATATTTTCTTCAACTCTGGAGTCCACGATCCAGCAACATATTCCATAGCATCTCTAGTGCTAAGAGGAAAATTCTTGTACATGGCCTGGGAAGGACTTACAGTCCTGATGTAATCCTTGAATACTTTTAGTATGTAGTCCTTCAGAATCGCTACAGGGCGGTTCGTTCTTTATCTATACCCAAGTAACATGAACTAGAAGCAAATCTGAAGGAGCTAAATGTGGGGGCACAACCAACTCGTTTTTCATGATGAGGTCAATGTGAACAAAACAGGTGCTCCATCTTGAGGAGAAGGAGCCTTGCATTTTTTGAATTGGAGCGATGACTGGTTAGAGCTGGAGGGGGTGATGGTTTCTTCGTAGGCCCTTGCCTCCCTTGGTTGGCCTGGAGGAGGTCAGAATAGAAAACTTTTTCTTCCTTTTTTAGCATGGAAACTTTATTCATTCTTATTTCCTTTTAAACTCAAACAAACTAATAAATGATCAATATTAAAGTAAATGAGTTCACACCAGAAGTAGAGGTGGCAAACGGGGTCGAGCCCCTCGTCGGCTCATTGGCTCGGCTCACGAAAACATTAGCCGAGGGTGGCTCAGCTTGTCAAATGAACGAGCTCGTGAGCAAGCCAATCAACATCGTTGAGCCATGAGCCGAGCTTGGCTTGGCTCGTGGTTCAACGAGCGGCTTGTTGGCACAAACCACGAGTTCGTACCAACGAGCTCAACGAGTCGGTGAGCCGAGCGGCTCGCCGACTGGTTGAAAAACAAAGAAAATAAAAAAAAAAGTGAAAGGGTCACGTCACGTGACCGTTTCCAAAAAGAAAAAAAAACAATTTAAAGACAAAAAATAAAATAAAATAAAATAACAAGCTCGGCTCGCCACACGAGCTCGTGGCTCGTAGGCCAAGCCAAGCTCGGCATCGGTCAAACTGACACGAGCTCGTTGCTCGGCTCGTCCGTTTGATGAGCCGAGCCGGCTCGGCTTGGGCCATTGCCACCTCTAACTAGAAGCAAGGAAATTTGTGCAACTTAACTTTAGATGAAGGTGCAAAATATTGAAAGGGCTAACATTTGTTAGGCCTGTAGCAAACAGACGCTCTTTGGTAATCAGTTTGTTTATCGGTCTGAAACCCACTAAGGTATTCTGGATCGTGTCAATTTCCTGGAGAAATTCTTTGCTGAATTTGGGATCTCTCATTCTTGCAAAAAAAAAATGATTAATATTCGAATAATTTAGTTCGGCATAAGTGATTAGGTAAACACTCACTTAGTTTTTTCCTATAGAAGATGAGAATTGAAGCAATAATCTGATCAAGTAAAAATGGACTCATCCAATCGCCTTGAACAAAGAACTATTTCTCTTTCTATTGTCCAATCGAGTCCGGAATATCCAATACGAGTTTTATATTTGTGGACAGTCTCATCATCACATAAAACTAGCCTAAGATTTTACAGTGGGAGGAGCAAGTCCCATTCTGTGGAACAAGACTATAAATCCCATGATGACCTTCAACCAATTGGGATGAATTTGAGTAGGAGCTACATTCCATTCTCGCAAATATTCAGTGATGATCCGAGGTATATAAAACTTTAGTCCAGCTTGTAAAAAGTATCAATTCACAGTAACACAACCTTCCAGATGATAATCAGCTCGCTCAAATTTTTTGACGCGAAAAAATCAAATAGAATCTTGAATATTGTACTTGTATTTCTAGATCTTTAGGTCATCTGATGTGATCCAGGCCACGGATACAAGCCCGCACAAAGATCCGTTGAAGATCAAAGGAGGACCGATGACTCGATTGCAGACAAAGAGGGCCAAGGAAGCAATGGACGAGTTAGTTCAAGAAACAATGTCCAAAATAATGTTCGTGTCATCAAAAGAAGCAAGTTCCATGTTGGGGCCGAGCCAAAACGACGAATGGATCAACCTCATTCAAGCCGTCGAAGAAGATTGCCAAATTTCAAGAATTACGGCCGTAACATATGGGAGCTCACGGCCGTAACCAACTTTCTGTTTAAAATTGATTTTTGCGAGACATAAGCAATCACGGCCGTAAAGAGTATCACGGCCGTAAAGGTTGATTATCACGGCCGTAAGGGAGTTACTGCTTAAAATTGGAATTCGTCTGTTTTGGGACTTACGGCCGTAAGTCCAATTGTCACGGCCGTAAGAGTGATTCAGAAACAGGGTTACGGCCGTAAGAAAATCAGTCACGGCCGTAAAACCGATTACGCGTAAATTTAGGTTTATTTTATTTCCATAATTTTAGGTAGTTGTTTCCTTATTTAATTAGAACTCTTTAACCTAGTTTTGACCCTATATATAGGGGTGTAATTATCATTATTCAAAAGACAACTTTGATATTATTATTGTGAGGCAAATTGCTTTCAAACTTCGTTCTTCATTGAACACAATCCGAACTTGCGAGTTATTCGTGTTTGTTCAAACCCCGGTGAGAATTAATATTCCTTGTGATCAAGAGGTCAATATATCCTTGTGATTGTATTGGTTGCTTGGTTCAATTAATTTTAATCGGATCCATAAATCGTGATTCTTTGGCGTTCTTGGGTCGATTCCAATAATTTGTGGGTTGCGTAGCTACAATTGCTACGTGGTTTGCATCATCATCCTTGGCCATGGTAGAGGAAAATGTTTGCATGGGAAATCAGATCTATAATGGGGCTAAGGTAAAGGATGGACTTAAAACTAACTTCCTCGTCATCCCCTCCATACTACTTTACTCTACCTTCACTTATTCAAATTATGCTTAGATCACTCATTTCTCATCCAATTATCAAACTAATTACCTAAGATAATATTTAGAAAAACAAAATGAAAAGAAATTATGTAGTAAGTACGATCTAGAACTCAACTTTGAAGAAGCAACGAACAATGTTAGATCTGAAACAAGTTGTATGTTAGTTCATAAAGAAGCTCGCGGGTTTCTAGAGAGAAATTTCGTTGAGAAGCAAAGGAAAACGGAAGCTCTTATATATAGGGGAGAATTGTGGGGCCCAGATGTCGATTTGATGATATGCACTAACATTTAATTATGGCGACCTCACTAGTCTCGAGTTTCCTGCTCCTCAATGGGCGTATGCCACGTATAACACGTAGCATTAAATGCCAACCCCATGAATAAAGAGAAGTTCAGTTCGAATTATTTTGTGTTACACTCGGAAGCTTCAAAGTTTCAAATTCTACATTAGTTTTGTTCGAAGTATTTTGCATTAAGCTCGAAATCTACAAAATCCAGATCAATTTTGCATTAGGTTCTGAAGGTTGCATAGTTTTTGGAGTATTGATGAATTAAGTTCGAGATCCACCCTCTAATGATTAGAGTGTCATTCTCGGATGGCATTTGTTGTGGACGAGCTGACCTGGAGGTCAACTGTCTCCTTTTCATGTCCCACGTGGAGAATCAAAGAGCATAACAAAATTATTTCAGATTTTCCCATTTCGAACTCAATCGCTCACTTGACCTGAACTTCTAACCTGCATATTATCCTTCAAATGGACTGGGAATTGGTTGTTATGCGTGTAATTAGGAAGTAAATTGAAGATAAAGCAAACTATGTAATTATATGTTGTCATTCCAATCAATCTTTGTACTAAGCCTCTGTTTGATAAAAGTTTTTTGTTTGTAAGCAATGAATGTGGTGTTTTCGAGGTAAAATATGTAGTTGAAAAGGAATTTTGAAAAATGTGTGTGGCTAAGAAGTAGTTTAGAAAATGTTATGTTTATAAATAGTTTACCAAACAGAAGTTTAATTAATAATAAGTACGCTCTAAGCAATTCCAAGTGTCCCCCACGCCTATCACTTCGTATTATAGTGTTAGTTTAATTGTAATGATTATGTCTCAACCCCCTTTTACTATAAACATAGGGCTTAAATGCTCATTTAAAGGGTGAGAAAAGTGAGGTGAGATATAAAATTTCCTTTTATTCACTATTATTTAGGACCTGATAATTAGACCTGACTTTTAGATCGGTTACGAACTGGGTCTCTTTTAAGTAAACAAATCAATTCCAGTTCATTAAAGATCTATTCGTATGTCCGTCCCCAAACTATCACCACTAATTCGAGTACTCACTTCATCATATTCCCATATTCGACAATTGTTTTTATTTCACATCAATTGTCACGTCACTTTCTTTGTTGACTTTTACTGTCGAAAATTTTTAGACGTCAACAACATGTATACACAGAACTTTTAATCATCTCTTCAAAAATTTTAATGCTTCAAACTTCAATGACGGATATTCAAACAAGTACCGCAAATATAAATCTCATTTTTTCTTAAAATTGCACTAATGGTTCTCAACATATATTTTTAATAACAAGTTGGTCACTGAGTGCTCAACCTTCTATTATAGTTGTGCAATCAATCGTTAATCACAAAAATCTATTAGATCATCATGCTGAATTATCAAGAATTAAATAACTGAAGCGGAAGCGTACCTTCATCAAACGTGATTCACGATAAACGATTCGGCGGTCGGATCTTCTAAATCGATACGTAGTCCGTATTTTCTCTCTTGTAATGGGATGTCAAAAAGAATGAACAGTACGTAGGATTCAGGGACCATAACCGACTTTATATACTGAATTGCCAATTAACCTAATCCGGCCCATCATGAATTAGGTAATGGCCTGGTATCTACACATAAAAGTCCATACCTTTAATTAGATGCATTAAAGCCCGATATATATAAAGTCCTTATTAGATCACTTTAAATGGGCTTAACCAAAATTGATAGCCTTTTATTCAATACACAATAATTCACATATAAGCCCACACGATTGATTAAAATCCTCACAATCTCCCACTTGGGCTATATGTGTAACCTTACAATTGTGTATCAATCATAACCTTATGAGTACTCAGAATTTTGCTATCATTAATGAATGCATCCCCGAACAATCCGGTCCATCAATTATATCAACATAGGATCAAAGCGGTTTTCGCTACATTAATCGTAACTAAACCTTCAATGGTCACGTATATCGACATAACTGAATGACATGGATCAAGTATGGAAATGTAGCATGGAAATTACATGTAATGTGATATTCAACATGCCTATTTCCAACTGGTCCAACTTTAGTGAGATCATCCTTAAACAAGTTCAGAGATAATAAACCTGAAACCTTACAGCTGTAAATAACTTTAACTTTAAACTGTATCCAAAAGGACAGTAAATGTGTCTAATGCACCCAAAATACAAACTCCCACTGAAATCGAATATCCTTAAGAAATACAACACCCATATGAGTATTGTGCTCATGAAAGACCTTGGGTTGTAATACTTTAGTAAGCGGATTCGCAATTATGGAGTTTGTCCCAATGTGCTCTTATTGACACATGTCCACTCTGAACTGTATCCTTCACAACCAGGAACTTATGTCAACGTATTTTGACTTAGTTGAGCTCCTGTTGTTACTGGAATATAAATCTGCTTAGTTATTGTCACAATATAAATTTAGTGGTCTTTCTTTACCGTACAAAATACGCAGCCCAGGGACAAAATTTCGCAGCTATATTCCATAATTAGATGCCCCCAAAATTGCTACAACTGTACTGCCAAGTGAAAGAAGCTAAAGTGTCTGTTAAGCACTCCATCCGGAAATAGCTCCTCCAACTAGCAGATAGATGTAGCCTGATGTGGATCTTCTACTGTTTTGGCATCTAGCAAAAATTGGAATCATAATACCATATGATCTCCAACCAATCCGATTTTCTGTGTGTGAGCATGTAATCTTTTATTCTCTTTAAATACCTTATAACCCATGTTTGGCTACTTTCCAAATGATCCATCCCAGGGTTACTTAAATATCTCCTTAGTATCTCAATAATGTATGCAATATCCGAACGCATACAAATTTGAGCATACCTCAGATTTTCTATATCTTAACTATATGGGATCCTCTGCATTTCTTTAACTTCAAGACAACTTTTCGGGCATTAGTTGAGACTAAATTGTCTTCCTTAGCGATAGGGATGTCCCCTGATTTACTGTCTTGCATGCCAAATCTCTTAAGTACTTTATCGATATAGCCCTTTTGTGACAATTCAAGAATACCCCGAGAACAATCCCGGTGTATCTGAATTCCTAATACAAAAGAGACGTCACCAAGATTTTTAATCTCAAAATTTCTTGACAAAAAATCTCATAATTTTATGTGACATACCTATATCATTAGTGGCAAGCAATAATCAACATATAAAACCAGGACAATATACTTACTCCCACTGAACTTGTAATACAAACAACCATCAACAACATTAGTCTCAAGACCAAATGAGATAATTACTTGATGAAATTTCTATTACCCTTAATTGGAAGCTGGCTTGAGTACATAAATGGATTTCTTTAATTTGCAAACCATATCGTCCCATCAATGTCACCATTGAGAAATGCCACCTTAGTATCCATTTGATGTAACTCGAGGTCAAAATGTGCAACAACCTAACTTTCCTGAAAGAGTCTTTCGTAGAAACCAAATTGAAAGTCTCTTTATAGTCAATGCCATCATTCTGTGTAAAGCCCTTAGATACAAGACGAACCTTATATCTTTCCACATTACCTTTCGAATCCTTCTTGGTTTAAAAATTCATTTAAGACCAATGGGCTTCGTACCTTCTGGTAATGGGACAAGATCCCAAACTTTATTGTCTTGCATATGCTTATACTCCTTATTTATGACATCAATTCACTTATGAGAGTTAGAACCCTGCATGACCTGATGGAATTGATTAGACCATCTTCCACCATTCCATTATTTTCCTTATGTTCTTGGAAAAATACTATTTAAATTATCCGGAATAGCATTTTTTCCCTTTCTCTCGTGGATTTCCTTAATGGCTTTAGTTATTGAGGTTGTTGAGTTTGTATTTCTGAAATTTACCTTATTTTGGATGGGAGGTTCTTCAACATTGTCTAATTGAGGTTCCGGATATGCTTCTTGATCAATGACATGCATAAAAACTTGTACGTTGTCAAAAGCAATAGTAGGAATTGAAACCGATCATTCCTCAACTTATTCCTTAAAGACAATATCTCTAACCTTATTTCTCCCCCCAAACTCAACATCCTCAAAAAATGTTGCAGTTCCCGTTTCAAAAATTGACTTAAGTGTGGGATTATAAAATTAATAGCCCCTTAACGACTTTATTTTCTTTATTTGTTTTCTTGCCCTTATCTTTAGAGGTGTTTTCCAAGTGAACACTTTCAGTTTTGTCCTGCTTCAACTTTTCTTCCTCTTGCACACAAAATAGAATGAGCTCATTTAGAGTTCATTTCTCCCTTTGATAGTTACAATTGACCTTAAATTGACTGAATTGTGCAAGAAGCTTGCACACTATGAAATGAGCTCATTGAGAGTCCATTTCTACTTTGACAGTTATAACTAACCTTAAATTAACTATATTGTGCAGGAAGCCATATCAATACCAAATGCACGAGCAAGTCATTAGACAAGTCGAGTTTTAGTTCCTTAAGTTTTGAAGCAGTGTGAGACATCTACATGATGTACTCCCTTATTTTTCCATTGCCTTTACACTTTATTGAAATGAAGCTTTGCATAAGCGTGCTTGTTTCAGTCTTATCGTTTTTCGCAAAGCGTTTCTTAATTTCGGCAAGGAATTCATTGGCATCATATACCTCCTCAGATACTATGCCACTAAAGGCTTCCGGAATGCCGCACTTAATGATCATGTGACTCACGTAATTTAAGTAATCCCACTTCTCAAAGTTCCTCATTTGATTAGATGAACTTTCATCCGTAAGAGGAGCAGGTTGCTCAATCCTTAGTACACGGTCTAGATCCATGCAGCCAACGAAAAGTTAATGTTGTTGTTTTGATCCTTGAAGTTTGTTCCATAAATATAGGGATTAAATTTGAGCTTGTAGATATACTACTAGCAGAATTTGAAACTGAATAGAGAACATTTAAATAAAATAGCTCACATAAGTACCTTATTATGCAAATCATACTTTCAAATAATGGTAGGGCCCATCACAAGATATCTAGCACAACATCAATATTTAGTCTTTGGACATAAATATTGACTTGTAAGTGGTACTCTTGGTGTAGTGATCAAACACTGACAGTAAGACATATCAACCAACAAACCTTTCTTTGGACCGATTTATTGATCACACGTAAAACCAAATAACCGTCACGTATTTATCACCACAAGTTCATGTGAAATTCGGGCCAAATATTGACCTTCCTTTGGTCCGATCAATATCCGCATGAGATAACACACAAACACCTAATTTTCCCTTAGTATAGTGATCAAACACTGGCAATAAGACATGTTAACCAATAAACCTTTCATTGGACCGATTTACTGGTCACACGTTAAACCAAATAATTACCACGTGTTTATCACCACAAGTGCATGTGAAATTCGAGCCAAATATTGACCTTCCTTTGGGCCGATCAATATTCGCAATGAATAACACACACAAATACCTTCTAATATTCAAAGTTAATTAATATCCACAAGAGAGGTTGCTTTGGTAACATGTTACTTCAACTAACTTACTTTCGAATATTATATCTCTCAAAAGATTCCGATGTACCAAGATTTGAAACTGAAATCCATTGATTTGCATCTATATTTGACTTTAGGATTTGAATTATAGAATTCAAAACTTTAGAATAAAGCAATCCTTAAGTTAGGAGAGTCAATTGCAATATTCTTAAACCTTAGGTGGCCAATTATGTAAAATTTTAAGCTTGAAGGACTTAGATTATAATTTTCCCAAAACTTTATTGGCCAATTTTGAGAAATTCCAAACTTTAGGTCTCAATTTGAAAGAAAATCAAACTTTAGAGGTCCAAAATAGGAAATTTTCAATCTTTAAAGGTTGATTTTGAAAATTTTCAAACTTTAGGAGCCAATTTAGAAAATTCCCAAACTTTAGGGACTTAATTTAAAAAAAAGTTCAAACTTTAAGGACCAATTTTGAAAATTTCCAAACTTTAGTGACTGAATTCGAAAATTTTCAAAATTTAGGGACCAAATTAAAGAATTTCAGAACTTTAGGTTCTGTATTAGAAAATTTTTAAACTTTAGGGACTGAAAATGAAAATTTTCAAACTTTAAGGGACCAAATTAGAGAATTTTCAAGGTTTATGGACCAATTTTGAAAATTCTCAAACATTAGGGGCTGGATTGAAAAATTTTCAAACTTCAGGGACTGAATCATAAAATTCCATAACTTGAAGGGTCCTGACTTAACTAAATTATAACTTTAGGGGATCAATTTATAAATTTCAGAACTTTAAGGGCCAACTTAAATAATTTCATAAATTAATGGGCTGATTTTTGTAAATTCGAAATCTGAAGGGCCAACTTAAGAGATTTTGTAACTTTAGGGATGAAGCTTTATTTCAAAACAAACAGGGAGGACTGAAGGTGCAATTAACCGAAATATGGAAAATTGCACAAGAAATCCCTGAAGAATTCTAATTTCCAGCACAAGTCCTTCACCTAAAAACTGATTCGCAACAGTTAGGTTTTGCAAACCCTAGCTTCCGTCGCCGCCTGTCAAATGGGAGAACACGGCGCCAGCCACCACCGCCGCAGCGCCATCGCCGGCGCCGGCGCTGCAGCCCAGACCACAGCGTCGCGCGCTGCCGCCTACGACGCCGCTCGCAACGCACAGTGAAGTTGTGGCGCTGCGCACATTCCGACAGCAGTGGTCTCCGGTCACACCACAACCGTGCCAAATTCGACCACAATAACCGGCCATACCTCAATCATCCACAAATCTCAATTCGAAAACCATAACCCAACAGATTCATCCACCCAAACTCCAACAATCCAGAGTCGGACTCGAAAAACATACATGATCTTGAAACTATACACATACATACAAATCCAAAATCATATATATATGCATCAAAATCGGCAGTGAGTTGTTCCAAACCTTAATCCTTTTGAAATCAGAACTTTATTCGCATATACATACGCAGAGATCGATCGGCTTAATCTCAATACCAAAAAACCAAAACCCAGATGACATGCATCCTTTGCATACATTTATACATATAGGCATAATAATGTTGGAAGTAAACATATGAATTCGGCAGATTTCATAAAATCCAAACCTTATATTTCATACGCACACGTATAAAGATCTGATAATTCAACACGATGTTGTCTCTGATACCACTTGTTAGGAAAATTTTATCCACAGATAATTATTTATCTATGATCCAAAATAAATCATCATGCTGAATTATCAAGAATTAAATAACTGAAGCGGAAGCGTACCTTAATCAAACGTGATTCACGATAAACGATTCGGCGGTCGGATCTTCTAAAACGATACGTAGTCCGTATTTTCTCTCTGATGATGGGATGTCAAAAAGAATGAACAGTACGTAGGATTCAGGGACCATAACCGACTTTATATACTGAATTGTCAATTAACCTAATCCGGCCCATCATGAATTATGTGATGGCCTGGTATCTACACATAAAAGCCCATACCTTTAATTAGATGCATTAAAGCCCTATATATATAAAATCCTTATTAGATCACTTTAAATGGGCTTAACCAAAATTGATACCCTTTTATTCAATACACAATAATTCACATATAAGCCCACACGATTAATTAAAATCCTTACATCAAAGTCATTGCCACTTGTTCAAGTTTTTATTCTATTCTCAAGGAAAGAAATAAAAAGAATCAAAGTTAATTCAGACTTTTCGATCATATTTATAAGTAACCACCAACCAACTTAATTAGTTCTCTGGCCCCCGAGACATTGCTTAATTGGTTGAAAGGTGAGAGTGGAAAATATTAACTGAGTTGGCAGCTATAGGGTGTGAGTTTGAATCCTACAAAAGGTATGAATGAGACTCTTTCCAAGCGCAGTTAAATAATAAGTTTTCAATCTTATTCCACTGATGCACATCCCACGATTTATATCATCTACAAATCCCTAGGATAGACTATAAGGGCTTCTAAGTTTGGAGTTCAACATTTTTCCTTGATGAGTTCTCTGGTGTCAACTCTAGTGGTTAGAGGAAAATATCCATCAGGTCACCAACCCCCTTCATTTTACAGTTAAAACGCCATTCAGTAATCTAATGATTACCCATTTATAATGGGCACAATTTCTCAAACCACTGTTTAACGACACGTATTTTCTTGTTTCAATTTTTAACCACACATCGTAGTTAGAAAACTCAAATAATACACATTATAAATCAAATTCCATTTACTTAAGCCGTTGAACAGACAATAAATTTTAATTTTAACCACATATTGAGTAAAAATTGCTGTTAGTGATTACTTTTATTTAACACTCATTTTCATCACATTATAATTTTAATAACTTATAACTTTTTCAAAGAAGAATCAAATTACACATAGGGACACAAGTCCAAATTTAAAAATAAAACTTTTTTTTTTTTAACTTAATTCAAGCTTGTGCCATCTATAGTGAAAGGTAATAGTTCAGTTTTTCATTACTAAATTTTTGACACTTACAGCATTTATTTATAATAATTAAAATAAATGACTGAGAAAATTAACTATTAACCTTTTACGTGGTTTTTCGAATTTTATAATAGAAGAGAAATCTTACTAGTTGTCACAGATGAATATATTGATATTGACACAATAAAATTGTAACTGTTTCTTCTTGTGACCAGCCTAATATTACATGAGAAAGATTACAATAACTTATCACATTCTTTTGTCACCAGCTTTATGGCATTAAACTAAAAAACAGATCACACAGATACACTTTGGATTGCAAAGATTACACTTTTAAGATTATAAACGCGAGCTTAATTCACACTTATTTGTGTACTTCGTTGTTTATTAATATTGCTCCAAGAAAAAGATAACAATGGAGGAAAAAAAATATATCAATTTTTTCTAGCTTTTGTAATGTACTTTTTAAAGTATGATTTGAATTCTTCAAAAAGTTAAGACCCCAGTAAAGATTTTTTCTTTCCACTGCCGTATTCATACTTTCTTTAGACTCAAAGGTCAATCAAACAAAGATCATAAAGTATTTATGTAATTGATCTTAAATTTATTAGTATCATTTGTTGTTGTCGTGTTTTTACCTGTGTTCGGTAACAAATTAAAATTCAAATTATAATGGGCACAATTTCTCATACCACTTTTTAACCCCAAACACTTTCTTTCTCCAATTTTTAACTACACATCTTACCTAGAAAACTCAAATAATAAACATTATAATTATAATTCTATTTCTATGAGCCGCCGAACGAAAAATTTAAGGATCTATTTGATAGGTCATTATTTTTCATGAAATTTGAAATTTTTCATCCAATTTCAACTTTTTACTTGTTTGATTGACAATATTTTTCATGTAATTGGTTTTTCTCGCTTGGATCACATCAATGAATTTTTCTTGTTTTCAATTAATTTCAATTCTTACCGAAGTGATAGGAATTGATTTTCTTAAAAAAATGAAATTCACTTTATATTCTTGCATTTTGATCCCAACTTTTCAATTGGCCTGATTTTATATAATTTTTTTATTTTCCAATTATATTTTCTCTTCTTCCATTTTGATCCTTCAACTTTCAATTGGGTGTAATCAATCCCTGATCAAACTCAATCTTCATTCTTTGATTCGATTCAACTTTTGAATAGTTTTAATTTAGTCATCCAACTTTGTAAATATTACAATTTAACTCATTTTTCACCACTTTCTATTTTCATATTATTTATTTGTTAAATAATTTAGGGTAATTGGCGCAAATCGTCCCTATCTTTGGACACTCTTATGTAATTTGTCCCTACTTTTGATTTTTTTAGCAATTTCATCCATACCTTCACATTTTTTTGTGAAACACGTCATTTCCTTCTAATTCCGTCCAAATGTCCGTTAGTTGACTCATCTATTATCTTTTGACCACTTTAATAAAGGATAAAAAAGTCATTTGGTATTATTACATTTATTATTAAAATTATATAAAAGAAAAGAAAAGAGAAAAAAATGAAAAAGATAGAGAACCATTCATCTTCTCCACCACCACCACCACCACCACCTCTAACCCCAACCCAACCCAACCTCAACGGCCCCTATCAACACTACCAACACTACTCCAACATAACTACAAAACCAAAATGAGAGAGTTGCCGCAAATAAGAATTAAGAAGCCACAAGGATAAACAGAAATTTAACCATGGGTCTAATTCTCAATGACTTCTTTAAAATATGAATGCTAGAATTACATTGAAGTCACAGCCACCTATGTTGGACTCAAAACTGAAATCACACTCTAGCACTGCAAAATTTTGCACCCATATTTGAGACACTACCTACACAAAGATTACGGTATATTATTGTTATATTACATTTATGATGAGTTTTGAAGAACCAGTGGTTCTATTCAATTTAATTACTTTTGGCCTGGGTGAAGATGGGTCAGGTGCTTAATGCATCCTATTCAACCCTTGCCAAACTCTCGCGGGCATAAAAATCCCTCATTGCCATCCTCTCAATTCCAATTCAACCTTGGAATTTCTTTTTGTTGACGTACATTTTTTTTCTTGCTTCAATTAGAATCAATACAAGATTTGAAACCCTCATACGAAAATTCAAAGAATTTCTTATACCTTTATGCACGAAATCGATTATTCTTCACTATGCTTTGCCCACAAGAACTCTATTGCTATGCCTCTAATTGATTTCACACTCATCATCAGAACCACAATCATCTGCACATATGGCAATTTGCTAAAAGCGACTGCATCACTGAAATCAGGCCCTTCCTCTAGAAAAACAACATTCTTGATGTACCAATTGATGTGTATAGAGCGTACATATTCCTCAGATCTCGATCCACGACCCCAAGATCAGTAACTTGTTCTCTGTTTTTCAAGAATGTAAGAGGTGGTGGCGACAGAAGTGGAGGTGGAGGAGGAAAGGAAGGATGTGGTTCAGCTGAAGACAACAACGTGTCCTCTTCAGGATTTTAAAGGAAATTATGTAAAAGATTCTTACCTTACATTAGAATGGTCAATATATTATTTAGTGGTCAAACTAACATTTTTTTTTTACGGAAAGGATGTGTTTCGCAACAAAATGTGAAGGTAGGGATGAAATTGCCAAAAAATCAAAGGTATGGACGAATTGCACAAGAGTGTCCAAAGATAGGGACATTTTGCGCCAATTATCCAATAATTTATTATTAAAGGAAATTTTTCACCAATTAAAGTACATGAGAAATATTATCATTCAAACAAAAAAACATGAAATTTGTTTTCTTTCCATCCAAATTTCACCATCTCAATCAAACACAATAACTTCCATATTACAAGAACATAATTTCCTAAAAATTCAATTCCCTGAATTTTTTTTTTCCACAAAAATTCCACCATTGCAATCAAGTTGAGTCCATAGAGAGCTGAAAAAGCTTACACAAATAGTCTGGATGAATATAGTTTTCAACCTACCGATTTTTCGAGGGTTAGGATCAAGGGCTTCTTTGAGATCTACTTGAAGGAAAGCGCTCTTGACGTCTAACGGCAGCAGGTAATAAAAATTCTTGGTCGATTTGAGGAGCTACTGATGTCACAGTAGAGTAGGTCGATCCAGTTTAATCTCCGGAGGAACTTTCTGCCTAAAGGGAGATCAGGTCCACCTTCATTGGGTTTGGATGTTCAGATGTTCAAGGGAGTTTTGCAGGGAATGCTAAGCGCTAATCTAAGTTTTGAGAGAGACGTCTTAAACATACCCATAATAGATTTCAGCAGTAAATTAAATCAGTCTACGAGAAAAATTAGAGCAATTATTTGCAAATTTCTTGGAAATTGTAGGACTTTTGCTTTTACTTTTAGTTCAGATATATTTGATAGACCAAACTTGTAAGCTAACTGATAGTTGAAAAGCTACTTGGGAGCTGATAACTGATTGCAGATAGCTGATAAACTGATTGATTGAAATAGAAGTGTTTGGCAAAACTATAGCTCACAAATACAAAATGACATAAAAGGAAAACATATTTTAAATACTCTAATGGTATAAGGGTGTAATTTAAATAATAATAATAATGATAATAACGAGACTAAAAATGAAATAAATAATGAAAAGTTTATGGAATTTATTTGAAAAGCTTGTAAAAGAAGTTTTTGAAATAAGTTCTAGCTTTGCAAATAAGCTCACTAATCAAACGGAGCTTATTTTAGTAGATCAAACTTATAAGCTCTACAAGTAAGTTATAAGCTTATAGGGCTTACCAAACATACTCTTCAGGTAAAATAGCCTAAACCTTTTCTTAATTTTTATTTGTTAAATCTTTACGTAGATTATCATAGTCGATCATAACTTATTATTGAGAAAAAGACCTCTATTCAACAAGTTTTCTATGTATAAAAACAAAAAATTTATTTTTTTCAAGTTTTAATGTATAATTGAAAAAAAAATGGTAAGGTTAAAAAGTGATTTCAGAAAATGTGTTATTTATATACAAGTTTATCAAAGACTTAATTTTTCCTCTCTTAACATACTCAAGTCTTATTTATTAATAGCACCACCTACACCCCGGGGCATAACTCGGTTGAAAGGTCGGAGTGAGAAATCTCAGCTGAGCTGATAGATGAAGGGTGGGAGTTCGAATGTTACATTTAATATAGATGAGGCTCCTTGCACATGCAGTTAAATTGCAAGCTTTCAACCCTGATTCACTGAGGTAGATAATGCAATTTGCATCTTTTACAAATCCTCAAACATGGGCTGTTGGAGCTCTCACAGTCCTATTTAAGAGCACCACTTGCAGTCCCCAGTCTACTGAACTCACCCCACTGCTATTTGTCCTCCCTCTCTCTCTCTCTCTCTCTCTGAGACCCGCAAAAGCACACAAATTCTGTCATTTGATGTCTGCAACAGGGTGTTGTGGAGCAGCAGCTGCTGCTGCTGCTGATACAAAAACAAAAACAACCTTGTTTTGCAAACAGAATTCCAGCAAGAAAATGAAGGACAAGATGCAAACAAACTGCATAAAAAGCTGCAATATCAGGCTACCAAATTCATATCCCATGAAGTATCTGAGAATTCTAGGTGGAAAAATGGCAGCACTTTTGAGAAAATCCGACAAGAAAAAAGGTTGTCCTAGAGTTACATCATCAACCTCGGAGCAATCGAAGCAGCCGAGTGTCGCTCCCATTGATTCTCAAAGGGCTGAAGCCATTGATGATTGCATTGAGTTCATTAATTCTTCTTCGTCCCTTCCAAGATCTAATTCTGTTGCTGATCGCTAGACAATCAAAACACCCCACTTACATATATAGATACATATAGATACAGGACGTATATGAGTTTGGATGGTTTAATCTGTTAGATGTTTGGAAGTTTAATTGGTGTAAGATTCTATGATCTGTATATGGTTGGTGTGACTGTGATAGTGGTAACTTTTAAGCTATTGGGCAGCCCATGTTTTGATTGTTTAATAATGTTCCGTGTAATAAGATTTTCAGTTTTGTTACAGTCACAATTACGGTCACAATTTATCTACGTGGCGCAATTCTCTCTTTCTACACATCACATCATCTTTTAAATAAACAACAATAACACTTTCACATCATCAAATTATCATCTACATTGTCAAATGAATTCTGCAGTTAGATTAATTCTAAGATTTTTGTCTTTGTATTTTTCTTTAATTCTCTACCTCTTGTTGTGGGAACAGGGAAGTCAACATCAGAAAAATTGATTTCTTGGGATGACAAAACAGGTTTAAGATTTATTGTTTTTATAAATTACTCTTCTAAAGTGATTTACAAAAATCCCTTTGCAGTGTTTTATATTTCTGTTATTCCACTTTTAAACAATGTCGGTGTTATTAATTAAGAACTCAAAAATATTGTAGAGATTTTTGTTGTTGTGGTCACCGTAATAAAATTATGCAATGAAACATTGACATATGTGCCTACATATCATGTGCTATGATGTGGAAAATTTTCATCTCTTGACCACCATGATCAATATTAGAATTGTCCATGATCAAATAATTTTGTCAAGTGCCAAACGTTATAAATATTAGATACTTGGCATTTTTTTATTTGTTGTGGACAATTTTTATGTTGTTCACGATGAATAACAGATCAAATCTGATGAATTGAATGTGAAAATATATTCCATAAACATTAAAAGAATTTTTCATTTTTCTTTTATTCCAAATATTCTCTTCCCATATAAAAGCAGCACACGCCACTGCTACGTGTCTAGTACAAATAGCTATTTGGTTGGCACGTCTTAATCCAATTCAAATTTAATTGAGTCAATTTTAGTTAATCTTGACTTGATCAACTCATGATGGAAGATAATCTTGACTTTGTCAACTCTACATCGGTCTTAATTGATTGCGTTCTTTTAATAAAATAAAACGAGATTAATTAAAATTATTAAAATTTTATAATTAATAATTATATCATCTAAGTTGTCGTTCTTAAATATTATCCTCGTTAACCATTTAGAATATTCCGAACAAGGTTTAAATGACCATAATACCATTTTCCATATATACATATATCTTCAAATTCAATTTTATATATGACAGTTTCCATGTGATCATATCACCATATTAATTGAGGAAATTAGATGATATATCCTCTTTTTAAACCAATTTTTATTTATACCCTTTTAATTATTTTTCACTTTTTGAACTGGTAAAAATATGATGTTAATAAAGTTAGAACTATGTCATAAGGAAAAAAAAAAAAAAAAAAGACAAAGTCTCTCGGACCGTTCTCTGCTTAACTCACACTGTTTCCCAACCTTTGCTCACACCGTGCCCACCGCCTCACAACCTTTCATCCACTCGCCACCTCCTCACGCCAGGAATCCACCAGCTTCCTGCCACCTCCTTCATCAGGACCAGGGGCAGAGCTAGGAATTCAACTTAGTGGGTGCGAAAATTTTGAGGGTGGAGGGGGAGGCCCCCTCCGGGGGGTATAGGGGCGAAGCTCCCCGAATTTTTTGAATCAAGAGTCTTGAAATCAACAATTTTAAATATTAAAATAGACAAGTTAAATTGATAGATCAATTCCTACAAATAGCATCTTAAATTATTATTTTTATATGATTTTTACATTTATGTTAATTATGTATAAGTAGTAAAATTTTATAAATGCTTACTGAAATACATATTGTGATAGCAACTTCCCACCGATAACCACTGGTCAAACATCATTTGAATTGTGTCAGTGACTTAATTAAATAAGGAATGACACCATCTCTTGCACACATAATGTCGGTTGACTGTGGCGTTAAAACACCATTTTTTCCATCCAAACACAACCAAAAATTCAAAATTTACTGGGGGCAAAAATGTAAAAACAAAAGTAAACATTAAAAAATTAAAAGATTTCAACTTCGGCAGTGGGGGCAGCTAACCCCGCAACCCCCACAGTGAATCCGCCCCTGATCAGGACCCACCAGTTCCTCGCCATCTCCTACGCACCGTGCCCACCGCCTCAAAACATCTCCTCCGCTCGCCAGCTACTCAAGCCGGGAACCCACCAGCTCCCCGCCATCTCCTTCATCGAAATTAGTAGATTTGTTGATAATGACCGATGAAAGTTTGAAGAGGAAAAATGTGTTTCTTGAAATAGAGAGTTCAAAAAAGAAGAAAAGAGTGCTTCAAAATATTATAAACCTAAGGTTCAATTTATATTCGATTTTAGGTTGAATATTACTGTATTATATTGTTTTGACATTTTACATTTCCATTTAAGGTTGAATATGACAATGCAATTTTCATAATGTGTTAAACATTCTTTCTATGAACTCTTCGGTTGAATATTACAATGCATTCTTTTTTGTTTGTGGCAATGAATTTGAGCTACATTGCACCCTTTCTGTTTGTTGTAAATTTGGTTTGAGGAGAGTGATGAGATTGAGATAGGTTTATTTGAGAACTATTATTCCCACAGGCACTGGTTAAGGCTGTGAACAATTGTAGCATTTTGACTGTTTGGTGAAAGTGAGAGTGGGGATTAAATGGAACAGTCAAAATGCTATATATGTATTTTTGGACTAGATTTGTGTGAACCAAAGGCAACTCTAGACCTGCAAGTGAGAGTGGGGACTAAATGGAACAGTCAAAATGCTACAATGGTATCAAAAACTCAAAACCCACAGTTTGGCCCTATTTGTTCATGTCTGAGTTGCAAATGGAATGAGACACACTGTCTACACTCATGTTTTCATACAATATATGTATCAGGTTCTTATTATTTTTGTACATTAGTTTAAGTGTAGATCCTTCTTTCCTTCTAAACTTGCCAGATTCATATAGCTTATGCAAGTGCAAGGTCATGACAAAACCTACACTTTATGAACTTATGAGTTATGATTATTGATTCTTGTACTACAATAATGAACCAAATGGAGAGGTGTAAAGGATAGCCAGATCCGAGTCATTGAGAATGAGGATTAGTATGTTGTAGAATCTTTTTGTCAAAAATGAAAAAAATGATTGACCGCATCATATGATATCATACTTTGTTTTCTAGTTTTTAGAAAAACATTGAATTCTTGTATTGCAGGGAAAAGAATTACCATTATGAACGGGTGTTTTATAAGAAACAGAAAAAAAAATTACCTCAAAATCCCGCTTTCCGTAAAATTTGGATCGGACTTGTTTTCCCAAATGTAAGTGTAGGCCTCCAACCATTGCAACAGTATTATACAATGCTAAATTTAATTACAACAATAACTCTTTTTGGTTGAAGAGTTCCAGTGCATCAGTTAATAGTTAGTCATTTCCATGAATATGGTGAGTATGACTGAAAATGGAAGAGAGAGTAGCCTATAAATGCATAGGGATGTTTATAACATTAATATCTAGAACCAGGGATTACACTTTGCTATGTAAAGTCTTAACAGTCTGATATCAGTTTTAAGACTTCAGATTCCTCAGATAACTAAGTTTGAAATTAGGTTCCACCAGAAGATTCAGACAGATCCTGGAAGAAATCCTTTGCCTCTATCCTATCATCTGCTGCTGCTTCAATTCCTATCAAAGAACCATCTGTGTATAGGGGCAAACCATGCCTCAAGCTTCCTGCACATGAATAATCCATCCTAGCCAAACCATTCACCTATGCCCTCTTTGGAAAATTTTCACATTGCAAGCCTGTCATGACTGCTGTTAGAAAAAGCTTGAATGCATTCGGATTTAAAGGAGAAGTGAAAGCGGGATTAATTGATGTCAAACACATTATTATTCATCTAAACCATGAAGAAGATTACTCCAGGCTATTTTCAAAGCCGTTATGGTTCATTGAAGGCTGCCCAATGCGCATCATGAAGTGGACATGTGATTTTAATCCCAAACGTGAATCTCCAACCGTCCCTGTGTGAATCTCGCTTCCTTTATTTCCTATTCATTTACACGACAAAGCCTTCCTTTTCTAAGTTGGAAAGATCATAGGTAACCCCTCAAAATTGATGAGGCTACATCAGTTTTAATTAAAAGACCAAGCGAAGCTCGAATCTGTGTTGAATTGGATGTTTCGAAACTGCTTATTGATCGGATCAGAATTGAAAAAGAGCTTGGTACAGGTTTTTGGCAAAAAATAGTGTATGAAAACCCACCGTTGTTTTGTGACCGATGTAATCATATTGGCCATGATGAGAAAGCTTGTCTTGTTGGTCGTAATATAGAGGAGAGACTACTGGAAAATCTGATGGACCCATAATTGAAGATCATGTTGATAACCAGAATATGGCTTATGATCCTAAAACAAACAGAAAGATCTCGACAGCAGGGATGAATGAAACCACACTTCGTCGGGCTCAAATAGTTGAGGGCAAACAGAAGGTAGATGATAATCCTACTACTAATAATAAACAAGCTTGGTTGCCTAAACTCAATCCTAATATAGACTATTTTGATGACCCTCTCCTGCATGATATTCTCCGCAACAATCATTGGCAACAAGACTTGTCACTCAGGATGCTCCCCTGTGTTGATCAAAATGATTCGTCAAATAATCCACCACCAATGTAAAAGAATGAAGGCATGATGGAACAATCTCATGGGACCAACCCAAGCAATCAAATGTCAATGAAATTGAACAATCTTATGATGGTAACTCAGTGGAAGAAATATTATCAAACATAGCACCAATCAAAGGGATGGAAGTGGATTTCTCTGGATACCATTTGAAGCCTACTTTGGATACAGGTGATAATTCCAGTGATGGTAATCATTCCCTACATCCGCCCCATATGCAAGGACATTTTCATAGAAGCTCCGATGGAGATTTTGATGGAGCACTTAACAGGGTTAAGAATGATGGTTTTACTGATGTTATACCTAGATCCAAACACTCAAAAATCCAGTCTAATAAACCCCATGATCGGTGAGTTACACGAAGCCAATCCCATACAGGTTCCTCTCTCTCTCTCTCTCTATCCTTTTAATGGATTTATTAATTTGGAATATTAGAGGTATTGGAAATAAAGATTCTAGTAATCATCTTAAAAGTCCAGTGGAAACTCACGATATTGATGTTCTAGTTTTTCTTGAACCTTTTGTTATGAGAAAGAGGCTTTGATATATTAGTAAAAAACTCCATTTTGACAATGGTATTAGCAATTGCTCGGAGAAAATTTGGGTTATGTGGAATAATAAATCAAAGATTTCCGTTATCATTGATGATCCGCAAATGCTTCATTTTTTGGTGGAAAGTAATTCTTCAAGATAGCCATTTTTGTTATCAGCAATTTGTGCTAGCTGTGTATATACTGAACGAAGATCTCTTTGGAGTCGGCTCCATAATATATCTTTGAATGTGAATTGCCCATGGCTTGTCGGAGGCGGCTTCAATGTTATCTTGCATAGTCCAGAACGGACGGGCATGGTGTCTGCAGATAGAGGTATTTCTGATTTTAATGATATGGTTTTTAACTGTGGCTTGCAAGATGCAGGTTTTGTAGGAGCTAAATTTACTTGGAGTAATGGCCGCATTTAGAAACATCTTGATCGTATTCTGATCAACTCAGCTGCCATCCAACACTTTACTAATCTCAAGGTCTACCATTTAAATAGAAGCGGGTCTGACCACTGCCCTGTGTTTTTGAGCTGGAATACTACTAATCGAACCAGGCGTCCATCACGAATTCTCCAACTTCGTTTTACAAAATTGGTCTCTCCCAGTCCTCGAATTTGGCATGTCTGCGCTGTGGCAGAAATTATATAGGCTGAAACAAGCCCTGAAAGTATGGAACAAAAATATCTTTAGCAGAGTCAAGGAAGCTGAAAACGCTGTTGATATGCTGGAATCATCCTATGATCTTAATCCCACTCCATCTAATAGGACATCCCTCCATCTTACTAAAGCCCATTTGAACTATGTATTATCTTGGGAAGAACCTTTCTGGAAACAAAATCTAGTGCAAAGTGGCTGAAAGAAGGTGATAATAACACAAAATATTTTCACTCATTGGTTAATGGGAAAAAGGTATCGACCTAACATTCACCTAATAGAATTGGAGGATAGTAATGTCACGGAGGACCCGCTTACCATTAGAAACTCGGTTGTTCAATTTTTTCAACATCTTCTTAATGATGACAGGCAACCACATTTTGAACCCCCAATGGATATTATTCCATCACTGGTATCAAGGGAGGATAATGAACATCTCAATGCTAACCCTACGATCATAATGAAATTCGCAACGCAATTTTTGAGCTGAACAGGGACAGTGCGGCTGGACCAGATGGCCTTACAGCTTTATTCTTCCAATCTTGTTGGGAAATTGCTTAGAAGGATGTCATTTCAGTAGTTGAGGATTTTTTTCCATGGAACTTCTATCCCTTGTGGCTTCCTGGCAACCTCTATTGTGCTAATCCCAAAAAAGGAGAACGCGTGTCAGGTTCTACAACCACCTAAAAGTGTTATAAAAAAGGTAGAAAGCTACATGGCTCATTTTTTATGGGGTTCTTCCGAAAATGAAAAACGCATGCATTGGGCTAAATGGAAACATCTTTGCTTTTCTTATGGTAAAGGTGGACTGGGATTCCGTCATTTGGAGGATGTAATAACAGCCTTTTCTATCAAACTCTGGAGGCATTTTCGGCAACAAAAGTCCCTTTGGGCGCAATTCCTATTGGACACATACTCTCGACATTCTCACCCATGCTTTGGGTTCAAGCCTTATAATAACTCTCCAACCTGGAGGCGTATGAGGGTTGTGGCTCATTGGACTGAGGATCATATCAGATGGAAGATAGGATTAGGAAACATTTTCTTTTGGCATGATTGCTGGATGGGTGACGTCAGATTGCCAGATGCTCTTCCTTTAGTACCTCACACGAATACTAAAGTTAAGGATTATTTACTGTTGGATCATTGGAATTTAGAAAAGCTGTAACAAGACCTTCCAATTGAGTGGGCTAAAAGAATCATTCAAACCCCTATCATAGCTTTGAGGGAAGACACGGCTGTTTCGAAGGACTCACATGATGGGCTTTTTAGCACTAAAGTAGCTTGGAACTCTATTCGTACTGCGCATAATATTCAAACATCCTTTAAAAAAAAATTGGAATCCTCTAGTGCCTAAAAAGATTAGTTTTTTCTGTTGAAAATTATGGTATAACTGTGTAGCTGTAGATGAGGTTATTCAAACCAGACTTAACATCTCTATTGCCTCTAATTGTGCGGCTTGTCCTAATGTTGAATCTATCCAGCACCTCTTTATCTCTTGTGATATTGCTAATAGAGTTTGGACTTACTTTGGAGACCTTTTCGGGGTTAAATCTAACTTTGGGGAATCAATTCAACAAGTGTGGAGATTTTCTAGTTAGTATGCTTCTATTGGACATGTGCGTACCCTCATCCCTTTATTTATTCTTTGGTTTTTATGGGTAACACGTAATGAGGCTCGGTTTAGTGAAACAGCATGCTCTTCGGACAAAGTAATCAGGCATGTTTGCTACCTCCTTTTTTGTTTTTCTGTGGGGCAGCCTTAAATTTGACCATTGGCGTGGTGATATGAATATTGCCCCTTCTTTTGATATTTTCCCCCGCCATCTGAATGTCCAAGCTCCTATCGTAGTTCGATGGATATGACCAGGAACAGGTGGATTAAATTGAATGTGGATGGTTGCTCTAAAGGAAACCCTGGTCTTGCTGCTAGAGGGGGTATTATTCGGGATCCTAACGGCATAGGAATCAAAGGATTTAGTAACTTTTATGGAATATGCACCAACTTGGAGGCAGAGCTCATGGCAGTTCTAGATGGGTTACATATCTGTGTTAAGCTTGGTTTTCAAAGTGTGCTAGTTGAATCGGACTCCCAATTGTCCGTCTCTATCCTTAACAGAGGGGGAGGTCCTTGGCAAATCCAAAACATCGTTGACCAAATCCAGATTAACCGTCGCCTTTTGACATCCAAACTATCTCATATATATCGTGAAGGTAATTCTATTACCGACTGGTTAGCAAACCAAGGACTATCTAATCGGACCTATAAGGAATTTGAAGTGCATACCTTTACCCGGCCTTAGAAGGCACTTCTAACTCTAGAGGAACTCGGCTTGCCCCATGTTCGTGGCGTTTAGACTGCAACAAGTATTTTATCTTAAGAACTCATGTAATGGGAGTAGTGCTTCCATGTTTTCTGCTTTTATTTAAACCATTGTTAGGAGTTATAGTATTTCCACATATTGCATTCATATAGAATAGTACATTGTCTTGTGCTCGCATTTTTTGTAATGTGTTTATATGGAGTAGTACTCTATATTTGCACAATTGCATCATTCTAGTTGTTTTTAGATTTCTCATCATAAGTGTAATAAGGCATCCTTTTTGGAGGTTTAGTATTCCGTCCCCCTCCTTTTAGGTTTAATTTTGCTTTAATTCAATAAAATGGTAGGGGCATCCTAACCCCTCCCCTCCCCCCCCCCCCCAACCCAAAAAAAGAGTAGAGGTGGAGGCATAAAAATCACACCAAAGCTCCTATGGGATTCGTTTAAAAAAAAGTCTGGGAATATACATGTACATTTAAGCAAAAAGATTCTCAAGTGAGGTCTTAAATAAGTTGAAACATGCTCACAATATTCTTAAGCGAACCATAAAATTAGTTCAGGTATATCAAGTCTCCTTCAGCAATCATTGATACGTCTAAATCCATTTTCAGACTTTGAGAAAAATGAGCTTCCAGGGTTCTTTAATGTGCAAGGAATTCTGTTTTCCACTTTTTTTTGAGTATTTGTTATATTTTTTAGAATTTCCGACATTTTTTGCCACTTTCTCAAGTATTTATATGTTCGTGAAAAGCAATGGGCTGTTGAGGTGTTTGAGCATGATAAGTGATATCAAGGAGAACAAAAATGATTTGTTAATAAATATTTCCACTGTGATTGCCACTTTTTTTTTTTTTTTTTTTTTTGAGTATTTGTTATTTTCTTGAGAATTTATGACATTTTTGTCACTTTATGTGTTCTTTTTTGTTGTTTGTAGCATTGAGCCTTCATGCCTTCATAATACCCGAAGATAACTTGTTTTAAATTTTATTAATTAGTTTTAAATAGTTAACTGGTACATGACTTTTGATTTGTGACTGTCACTTTGTTCAATATTTGCGACTTTTTTTTTTAGAATTTGTAATACTTTTTATAACTTTCTCAAGTACCTAATTGTTCATTTTCCTTTCTGCAGAATTGGGACTTCATAATACCCAAAGATAACTGGTTCAAGGGGAAAATTACTCTACATTTCCCACATGAGGTTATATGCTGCCTTAATGAAAAGTTCAACGAACAACAAAAAAATATATTCAAAGAATCATGCTTCGATGCTTTCATAGATCTCAAAGAAATAGTTTTACAGCCTCAATTGATACACCAAATGTTGTTAAGGCAAGTGAAGTGACCAAATCCTAAAGAAATTTGGTTCAATATCAATGATCAACTTGTTAGGTTCTCTGTGGTTTGCCTAATGTCAGGGCTACGGTGTGTTGGAATGGTGACTTCACGAAATATCGATCGAGAGATAGTTATTTGAAAGGGAAGTATTTCAAAGATTATGAAAATGTATCTACCCAAGATGTTGAAGAAGTGTTCAAAAATCTTCCAGTTGACACTGAAGATAAGGATTTGGTAAATATTGGCATGATTTATTTGATTACTACATTTTTATTTGGTACATCATATCACAAAGGTGTAGATGATTCTATTTTTGGTCTTGTGGAGTCCGATGACATGAATTCTTTTCCATGGTGGAAAGAATTGTATAGTATTACTTGTTATCATTGAAGAACGCATTTAACCAGCAAATGAAGAATATATTCACTGAAAAGAATTTTTTAAAGTATAGGCTTAGTGGATTTACTCTTCCCTTTCAAGTGAGGATTTATGAAATCGTTCCCTCATTAGCCAAGAAGAAGTATTGCTTGAAATATAAATCTTAGCGCCCTCGAATGCTGAGTTGGTCTTCTAAAGAGCATCTCACTTCTGTCAGTTTAAGGAAACGTATTTTTGATTTGCTTCAAGTAAATTTTATTTAAATTTATTACTTTTTTTATGTCATTAGTTATTATTCTGATTATTATTTTACTTTTGCCGAATATGAACTTTTTTAGTTGGAGGTAGATAGTGTTGTACCTCTTGGGGTGGAGAAGGAAGAGGGATACACATTTGGTTTATTTGTCATGGATGAAGATGATGATTTTGAGCTCCCAACTGTCCGACCTAAAAAGTTACTCGATCCAGTCCAATCATCATCTTATGAGTGCATCAGCAAATATGTGAAAAAGGTGGACAAAGGAAAGAGCCATGAGGTTGTTGCCATTTTTTCATATTTATTATTTATCTATTATAATATATTTATCGTTTCTTCTCAGAGAGTCCAACAGTTCAATGAATGGATTTTGAAATGGTTGGCTGAGATTGAAATGAAAACTCAACCAAATGACATTATTTTAAGTCGAATTTTTGAGCCTGAAAGCAAGCTGGATATCAGATTTCAATCAAACACTGAATTAGAAGACCGTTTAAAAGTGGTTGAAGATAGGATGAAGATGAATGAAGAGGTTATTGAACGTCTGAATATTCTGGAACGTAAAGTGTATTCCCAGTCGACAGAGTTGAAGGTATTCCAGTCTTTTAAAGTTTTGTAGTTAATAGATGTTTTTTTTTCCCATTTATTGTCACTTTTTTTATATTTTTTGTCATTTTTTGTAACTGTATGTCACTTTTTTTTTTTTTTTTTTTTTTTTGTGGAAATCAACAAATGTCTTTTTTTATTTATTGTTGCTTTTTGTAACTGTATGTCACATTTTAAGTTTTTGTAGACAACAAATGTCGTTTTTCACTTAATGTCAATTTTTTTGAGTATTTTGTCATTTTATGTCATTATATGTCAATTTTTCAAGTGAATTCAACTATTTATCACTTTTTTCAATAATATTTATTACTGAGTTTTTAATGTCTACCAAATCCTTTGTGTAGAGCACACCTAATGAAATGATTGAGAATACTGGAAAGATTTTAAACGATTATCTTAGTTTTTCTCTATGTGTTGAGTCTGATGCAAGTGGTGGGAAAAAAATACTGATGTTTTGGTTAAAAATGTTGTTCGAATTAAAGTTAGAAAAAGTGAAAAAGGATCTGAAAAAAGTGACGAGTGGGCAGAAAAAAGTGACAATCTTTGAAAAAAGTGACGATATACTAGAAAAAAGTGACAAGTTATCCTACTATCTTTAAAAGACAGAAGTGCGCTTTCACTATTCCTAACCTTTTCATGCCTCACATGTTCCAGTGGTTGTGCTTTCACTATTCCTAACCTTTTCACACCTCACATGTTCCAGTGGTCAAAAGGCCTCTCTTAGGTCAATACGCGCACGGGAGATCCTTGGTTCCATTCCATCTGCGTTTTTTTAAGCATTTATAGATCAAAATGACGTCGTTTTTATCTTACCCTAATCCCTTTCTATTTCCTCGCAGTCTTTCCTATGTAACTTTCCCTTTGGCTCCGAAGGTGTTCTCTATCCCTTCTCTTCGACGACACATTTCTTCTTCAGATCTTCTTCTTCGGTATAGCTCCTTCAACCGCAACCAGCCCGTTAAAAGGGAGAAGAGGTTTCGCAAGCTGAGTTGAGTGCTTTTAGTCGCAGCCTACTTGTAACTTACTCAAACATTGTTCTTTTAGTTTTTGTGTCCAAATAATAAGTTATAATTTTCTGTTTTTCATGACTTTTATAATAATAAATTAAGAATACGTCCCTTTTTTATAATTAAATTGACACTTTTTCATTATGTGTGTAGGCATAAGCATTTTGATTATGCTTATTATGTTATCAAACCATGCTTCTACTTCAATGACATTCAGATAACGAATAAACATTGGTGGTATGAGCTATATACTCCAAAGGAGTGTTTGGAGGACACGGTATGTTAGTTTTACTATTAAGATTATATGTTGAGCTTTGATTGTTCATTATTTAAACAATTGTGTGTTGTTATTACATTGTTAATTTTGTTATTTCTCTTTTTTGTAGCGTATGGATGTTTTTTTTCATTATCTAAGAAAGATGCTTAGACATGGTTCGGGTATAAATTTCAAGGCTACAACCACTGACTTCGCGTTTGACAGCCAAATATGGGACTATACTATCAATTTTCCAAAGATAAATCTGTCCTAACAAATCAAACTTCTTTGCTACCATATGTTATTGGGTTATACATGTCATGTAACACAAGTTGCTGTAATGTTGACCACATTCTTATGCCACGGCCAGTCAGGATGTCCAATAGTGTTCATTGGATCCTCATCCATTTTGACATCCAAAAAATGTGCCTGAAATGTGTACAATTCCTACAAGCAGGTTGTGAGGAAGGCTATTGTATTTGAGGCCTTTCAACCATTTTCACATATAGTTCCTCATCTTCTTTTAAATACTGGCTTCTTTGACGGCAAAGGAATTTTGGAAGAAGATGTTGTTAAACCCTTAGCTGTGAATATGGTTGAAAAAAAATCCTTAACAAAACAACGGTTAGAATTGCTACTTTTTCACTTTTAGTTTAGTTTTTAATTTTTTATCTCATTCTTCTCTTTTTTTGTTATAGTGGGGATTGCAGAATCTATATTATTTGGTATGCCGTATATATCATTAATCAGAAATTAAACGAAATGCCGAAGATATTTAATATTCTGCAAATCAGAGGAAACTTGGCTGCTTTTTTATATACCTATGCCAGGAAGAAGCAAGAGCAAAATTACGACACAGACAATGAATGGGTACGAAAGCATATTTAGGTATGGATAGAATGAAGATAGAGACAGGTATTTGAAGAGAAGCTAGGTATTCACTTTTAGGAATGATTTTGTATAGATACCATTTTGAGGGAACATTTTGTGTTTGAGCTAATTGATTGGGATGTAATTAAACTATTGAAAGTTAATTGTCTAATTTGTCAGAATTTTAGTGCATTGACTATTGCACATTTTATTGAATTACAATGTTTCCGAAACAGATATGTTTGCAAAATGTCACAGTTTGTCAATTTTTTTATAAGAAGTCACAGTTTTGTCACTTTTTTTTGATAAAAAGTCACAATTTATAAATTTTGAGCCATAATTTTATGTTTTTGAATGGCTAAACAAAAGCAAAAGAATAAGATTTTTTTTATGGAATGTTTGTATTTTGAGGCAAATTGTATTCAACAGGGATACTACCTTTGATACTATGGGGATAACTGTTGTGTTCATTCATTTAAGTTGGGAATTTTCATTAAAAAGCAAATATGATGGTTTCATTACAAGGTTCAAAATATGAGTAAATAAAAAAAAACATCATGCCATTCGAAAATACTAACCGAATTTTAACATAGTTTTTCGCTTACACACTTTTTATCAAAAAAAGTCACAATTTGTCACTTTTCTATTAAAAAGTGACATTTTGATATTAAAAAAAATATATATATATATGCATCTACATCAACAACTAAAGTTTAGTTCTCCATCCAAGTAAAAAAAATTTGATTGCTTCCTGGCTAAAATTAAATCAGGTTTTAAAAGAGGGTATAAATGGAAACAACTTTAAAAAGACAAGTTTAAAAAAAAAAAAAAAATGTCTCTCCGAATAAAAACTTATCCCTATTGAAAAAAAATAATCTTCATATGTCTTTCAACTTTCTTTTCTTCTATGTTTTCTTCACGATAGTTGGGTTTTGACATGAACTTCGATTGTGTTCGTCCTCCCCACATCTTCCACATTTTAAACTTTTGATCTTCTCTCTTTTTGATGGTATTCTTTTTTCTTTAGGTCACCCGGATATTCTTTTCCAATCAAGAGCCAAGATTATTCTTGATATTATCACAGGCGGTACATTCCAATCATTTTGATCTCCAAGTGGAAAAATTGTTCCACTGTATGTTTGAATGTACATCTCTGAAGTATAATATTTTGAACAATATTTGTATGAATCCAAGTTAATTTTTGCAATAACCGCAAGAGCGTGTGCACATGGAATTTTGTTCACCTGAAATTGGTTGCATGTACATATCTTTTCTTCCATATTCAGCAAATATGAACCACAGCCATCATTAACTTGGTATAATATTGAACTTGTAGCTGATATCTCTGTGAATAATATAACAAAATAATCATCAATTTTTATCTCCAAAGAGGATTCAAAATGAAAATCGAACACCATTTTTAATACAAACATATCATAACAAAACAAATATCAGAATACAAAAACATTTGAAACATTAACTTTATAATTTTTTTGCCTTCATTTTCTTTGACTGCACAAATTTTTCCCTCAGTTTTTCCTCTTGCTTTCTTGCAAGTGTTGTGAAGGTTGCCCGTGCATCATTTATATACTTCACAAACCATTCTTATAGCAAGTACCTTAATGACTATGGTAAAGGCTCCATATGACAAACTTTTATTGCTTTTGTTACAGAATTAACTGATTCAACTATATTTGAAGTCATTGTAGAAAACTTATTATTTGTCATGTAAGTCCTTGACCATTTTTCATAATCAATCTCTTTCTGCATAAGGAAGATTCAAAATATTAATCTTAATGTAAGCAATAAAGCATTTAATCTGATATAAGTCCTACTAAACAAAGGTGATGTTGATGTGATCCAGATCCCGAATACAAGTCTTCAAGCAACAATGGATGAAAACAATGTTCGTGTCATCAAAAGAAGCAAGTTCCATGTTGGGACCGAGACTAAACGACGAGTGGATCAACCTCATTCAATGCGTCGAAGAAAATTGTGAAACTTCAATGTTGCGGTCGTAACATATATTTACTCACGGCCGTAACCAGGGCACTGCTTAAATTGATATTGTAAGAAATAAAGGATTATGGCCGTAAGGGCTGAAGTTCACGGCCGTAAAAGAGTCACTGCTCAAAAACCGGAATTTGGATTTTTTTACTTACGGCCGTAAAGAAATACATCACGGCCGTAAATGTGGATCAGTAACAAGGTTACGGCCGTAAAGGAATTAGTCACGGCCGTAAAAGTCTATACGCGTATTTTTAGGGTTTTATTTATTTCCTTATTTTAGCTAGTTGTTTCCTAGTATAATTAAAACTCTTAAGCTAGGTTTTTTACCCTATTTATAGGGATGTAATTTTCATTATTTGAACACACAACTTTGAGATTATTATTGAGAGGCTATTTTGCTTTCAATAACCTTATTATTCATTGAATAAAATTCGAACTTACGAGTTATTCTTGTTTGTTCAAATCTCGATGAGAATTATTATTGTTTGTGATCAAGAGGTCAATATATCCCAGTGATTGTATTGGTTGCTTGGTTCAATTAATTTTAATTGGATCCATAAATCGTGGTTTCTTGGCGTTCTTGGTCGATTTCAATATTTTTTGGGTTGCATAGCTACAATTGCTACGTGGTTTGCATCATTTGTGATGCGAACCCCTTTGGTGATTAAACCAAAAATTTCCACAACAATAATGTATCAACCCAAGAAAGCTAAAATAGGTAATAAATGAGAAATCTTGACCCAAGTTTAACCTAACCAAAATTCTAAGGAAAGTTAACCCTAGCCCAATGGAGAGATTAAGACAAATACCAAGACTTGTGGAATAAATATCAACAAATACACAAGAACAAACCCTCAATATATAAGTTGAAATAAATTCTAAGAAAATGTTACAAGATAAAGAAAGGATTTTTACCTCTCAAACTCTCAAGGAGTGCTCTTCAATGTTCCAAAACTAACTAGGTTTTGAGGCTTTACAAGAAGATATACAAATTGAAAGAAAAGAAAGTTTGCAAAATTGCACAAAAAACCCCGCTGTTCTATTCTGGGGACTTTCGGTCGACCGAAACTATTTCGGTCGAACACCTGGTCGACCGAATTGGCAGTTTCGGTTGTACAAAGGTCGGCCGATCCTGCCTGAAGCTATGCCTCAAAATCTTGCAGAGTTTCGGTCGACCGGAGGACATTTCGGTCGAACGAAATGTCCTGAACTTCAAAACTTAGGCAATTGACCTCGATCTTGCTCTCTTCCATGTGGACTTGATTTCGGGTCTTGAAAATGAGTCCCGCCATCGACTCTTGGACCTCTTTAGCCTTGGATCTTGTCATGGGCCCCACCGGTATTCTGATAAATGGTTGACCTGTTTCACTTTGACTCGAATGACTCCCTGGATTCTCATCATCCCCTCCCTCTTGAAAAGGATTCGACCTCGAATCTTCACCTGCATCAAAAGGGGATAAGTCAGAGACGTTAAAAGAAGCCGATACATTGTACTCACCACGAAGGTCAAGCTTGTAGGCATTGTCATTGATTTTCTCTAGGATTTGGAAGGGGCCATCACCACGTGATTGTAGTTTTGATTTTCTTTGATTCGGGAACCGCGCCTTCCTCAAATGCAACCATACCCAATCACCGACCTCAAATGTCATTCGTTTTCTACCTTTGTTGGCACTGGAGGCATATTGTTCATTCTTCTTCTCGATTTGGAGCTTGACTTTCTCGTGGAGAGATTTTACCAACTCCGCCTTTCTTTTCCCATCTAAACTACCTCGTTCATCAATAGGTAACGGAATCAAATCCAAAGGAGTTAGAGGGTTAAAACCATAAACAATCTCGAATGGAGAAAAAGAAGTAGTAGAATGAAAACTTCGATTATATGCAAATTCAACAAAAGGTAAACATTATTCCCAATTCTTTAGGTTGCCCTTAAGGACGGTGCAAAGAAGTTGTGTTAAAGTTCTATTAACCACCTCAGTTTGGCCATCGGTTTGGGGATGACAAGTTGTTGAAAACAAAAGTTTAGTTCCCAATTTCCCCCACAAGACCTTCCAAAAGTGGCTAAGGAATTTAATGTCCCTATCCGACACAATGCTCCTAGGAACCCCATGGAGTCGCACTATCTCCCTAAAGAATAGGTCGGCTATATGAATGATATCATCGGTTTAATGACAAGCAAGGAAATGCGCCATTTTGCTAAATCTATCTACAACCACGAAGATGGAATCGCTACCTTTCTTTGACCTAGGCAATCCTAAAATGAAGTCCATAGAAATTTCCGTCCAAGGTTCACTAGGGACAGATAGGGGTGTACATAATCCATGCGGTTCTACCTTGGACTTGGCCTTCCTACAAGTTATGCACCTCGAACAAATTCTCCCAACATCTCTACTCATTTTAGGCAAAAAGAAATGTTCTTGTAAGATTTCCAAGGTTCTCCTTACCCCAAAGTGACCCATTAATCCCCCTCCATGGGCCTCCCTTACCATCAACTCCCTCAATGAGCAATTTGGCACACAAAGTTTACCTTCTCGAAACAAAAACCCCTCATACCTATAATACTTACCAAATCCAACCCTCTCACATGATATAAATATACTAGCAAATTCCGCATCATGTGCATACAAGTCCTTAATGCTCTCAAAACCCAACAATTTAGCACTCAAGGTAGTAATAAGAGCATACCTTCGAGAAAGGGCGTCGGCTACCACATTCTCCTTACCTTGTTTGTACTTGATGACATAGGGAAAAGTTTCCACGTACTCCACCCATTTGGCATGCCTCTTGCTCAACTTCCCTTGCCCCTTCAAGTGCTTCAATGACTCATGGTCGGTGTGGATGATGAACTCTCTAGGCCACAAGTAGTGGTGCCATGTCTCTAACGATCTCACCAACGCATAAAGCTCCTTGTCATAGGTGGGGTAGTTCAGGGCGGCTCCACTGAGCTTCTCGCTAAAGTAGGCAATCGGCCTTTTCTCCTGCATCAAAACTGCTCCAATACCTGTGCCTGAAGCATCACATTCAATCTCAAAAGTTTTATCAAAATTAGGCAAGGATAAAACCGGGGCGGTGCACAATTTGTTCTTTATTTCATTAAAAGCCTTTTCTTTCGCCTCCCCCCATTTAAACCCAACACGCTTTTTGACAACCTCGGTAAGCGGTGAAGCTAGTGTGCTAAAATCCTTGACAAAACGACGGTAAAAACTAGCTAACCCGTGGAAGCTTCTTACCTCGGTGACACTTGTGGGAGTGGGCCATTCCTTAATGGATTTGATCTTCTCCTCATCGACCTCTATTCCCTTAGTACTAACTACAAATCCAAGAAAGACCACACTCTCCATGCAAAAATTACACTTATTGAGGTTAGCATACAATTGTTCTTGTTTCAAAACCACAAGTACACTTCTCAAGTGTTCAATGTGCTCATTCAAATTTTTGCTATAAATCAAAATATCATCGAAGTAAACTACCACAAATTTCCCAATGAATGCACGCAAAACATGGTTCATTAATCTCATGAAAGTGCTCGGTGCATTAGTGAGACCGAAGGGCATAACCAACCACTCTTATAAACCATATTTAGTTTTAAAAGCAGTTTTCCATTCATCTCCTTCTCTCATCCTAATTTGGTGGTATCCACTTCTCAAATCGATTTTACTAAAAATGCAAGAACCATGCAACTCATCTAGCATATCATCTAACCTAGGAATGGGGTGTCGATACTTTACCATTATGTTGTTAATGGCTCGGAATCGACGCACATTCTAAAGGTTCCATCCTTCTTGGGCACAAGTAGCACGGGAACGACACAAGGACTCATGCTCTCACGAACATATCCTTTACTCATCAACTCCTCAACTTGTTTTTGGAGTTCCTTGGTCTCCTCCGGGTTGCTTCGGTATGCCAGTCTATTTGGAATGACGGCTCCGGGGATGAAATCAATTTGATGCTCGATGCCTCTAATGGGTGGAAGCCCACTAGGCATCTCCTCCGGGAAGACATCCTCGAACTCCTGCAACAAAGAAGTAGCTAAAGTGGAGAGGGAAGTGTGAGGGTCGTCAAGTGTAAGGAGGGACTCCTTATACACCATCAAAAGAATAGAATGATTTTCTTTTAAAGCTCTCTCCACATCACCTTTACTCGCATAAAAATTCATTCTTTTCTCAATCTCTTTTGCTCTCTTTCTTTTTTCTTGCATCCCCTCATTTTTTTTCTCACTATTTTTTTCCCCTCTTTTTTTTCACTTTCCTTTTGTCCCTCACTCAACTCCATCTTTTTTTTTTTCTTCTTTCTTTTTCCTCCTCCTCCTCCTTCTTGAGTTTCAATTGGTCCTTGTAAACTTCTTCCGGACTCAAAGGTAGGAGTGTCACGGGTTTTCCATTCATTTGGAAACTATACCGATTTTTCCTACCATCATGCAATACCCTCCTATCATATTGCCATGGTCTCCTCAATAATATATGTGTAGCTTGCATGGGCACCACATCACATAGTACTTGATCCTCATAGGTCCCTATGTTGAAAATAAGTAGTATTTGCTTGCTTACTTTCAACTCACCATAATCACTCAACCATTGCAACTTATAAGGATTAGGATGTGGCATTAAAGGTAATCCCAACCTCTCGACCATACTAGTGCTAACTACATTGGTGCAACTTCCCCCATCAATGATGAGACTACACGCTTTGTCCTTCACAAGACACCTAGTATGGAAGATATTCTCCCTTTGCTTAGCCGCATCATCAACCTTAGCTTGGGTGTTAAGAGACCTAATGGTGACTAAAGACTTGGGTGGACTAACAATTCCCTCCACCTCTTCTTCCTCGTCATCACTATCTCCTCTACATGGCACCCCCTCTTCGTCCTCTTCATCTTCCGAGTACCGCTCCCCATTTTTGATAATCATCACCCTATTGTTAGGGCACTCTCGAGCATAATGCCCACGCCCTCTACACTTGAAGCATTCTATATCCCGACTCCTAGAAGTGGTAGGAACAACCTTTGGTTTATCCCTGACGAAGCCAACTTCCTTTCCCTTGGAGGTTTCAATATTGTCCTTAAGTGGTGCCTTATCAACCCTTTCACTCCCCCACTTAGACTTCCAATTGGAACTAGGACCCCCCAAGAATTTTTCTTGTCCCTTTCTTTTAAATTGCTCCTTCTTCTTCAATTGAGCCTCCACTTTAATAGCCATGTGGACCAACTCCTCCATCTCCACATAATGGTGTAATTCAACCACATTGGCTATCTCCCTATTCAACCCACTCATAAAACGAGCCATAGTGGCTTCTCTATCCTCCTCTATGTCGGCCCTCATCAAAGCTTTCTCCGACTCCTTATAATAATCTTCAACACCCTTTGTTCCTTGAGTAAGGGTTTGTAGTCTTTGATAGAGCCCCCTATAGTAGTGACTTGGTACAAATCTTTTTCTCATAAGGCTCTTCAACTCATCCCAAATATCCACACTACCCTCGAAATTCCTTCTCCTAGTGAGTAATAAATTATCCCACCAAGCTAAGGCATAGTCAGTAAACTCCACTACCGCTAACTTAACCTTTTTATCCTCGGAGTACCTATGACATTCAAAAATCAATTCCATCTTCCTCTCCCATTCTAAATAGGCATCCAGATCACTCTTCCCATGGAAAGAAGGAATTTTCATCTTAATACTACCAAGATTACCATCCACTCCATCCCTACCCCTAGGGTTCCTCCCATGTCCTCTAGCTACTCCCCTCACATTCCTACCTCCTCTATTCATACCCATGTTCCAATTTTGGTCACTACCCCCTTCACTCTCCAATTCATCATCATCAACATCATCATCCTCATACTCATCTCTAGGCCTTCTCCTATCACCCCCTCCTAACATTATCATCCCTTGGAGGTGGAACTTCCCTCCTAGTCTCCAACCTTGCTAATCTACCCTCCAACCTTCCCCCCATGTCCGCCATAGTAACCGTGAGAGCTTGTATCATATCCCTCAACTCTTGAGTTTGTACATTAGAATCTTGTCCACTGGAAGTATGTGCATTAGCCATGGAGTGTAAGTGTGCAAGTGTCCTCACAAAATATTTTTCACTCGTGTTTCACCCAATTAGGCTTTTTCCCTCTAATGAGCTCACCACTCTTGCCTTTTACCACTCCTTACTTTCTTACCCAAACTTTCCAAGGAACGTAATTCAACTAAAATGAGAATTCAACTCTTGTGTAGCACAATTTCCACAAATAACAAAGGAAGCAAAGGGAAGGATTGACACAATAGCAAGTAGAATTTAGTTGCTTGCCATTATACAAGGAAGTAAGGATTTGAAATTGATCAATGATTTTCAAGGGTATAGACACAATAACTCGATGTAAGACACAAGGAATTCAAATAGGAATGTGTTTGGTAATTGAAATGTAGGATTCAATATGGAAACACTCTTTGAAACATTTTGTCAAACACTTAGGATGCAACTTGAATAGTTTGGAATTTTCAAGTGTTTGTTCAAATGTATCCCCAAGAAACTTTCAAATTGATGATAACAACAATGCCCACTATGTAGGAATCATGAAATATTCATGGGCAACAACAACAATAAATGTAAAGATAGGATTACCAATTTTAGAGCCAAGCTCTGATACCAAATGATGCGAACCCCTTTGGTGATTAAACCAAAAATTCCCACAACAATAATGTATCAACCCAAGAAAGCTAAAATAGGTAATAAATGAGAAATCTTGACCCAAGTTTAACCTAACCAAAATTCTAAGGAAAGTTAACCCTAGCCCAATGGAGAGATTAAGACAAATACCAAGACTTGTGGAATAAATATCAACAAATACACAAGAACAAACCCTCAATATATAAGTTGAAATAAATTTCAAGAAAATGTTACAAGATAAAGAAAGGATTTTTACCTCTCAAACTCTCAAGGAGTGCTCTTCAATGTTCCAAAACTAACTAGGTTTTGAGGCTTTACAAGAAGATATACAAATTGAAAGAAAAGAAAGTTTGCAAAATTGCATAAAAACCCCCGCTATTCTATTCTGCGGACTTTCGGTCGAACACCTGGTCGACCGAAACTATTTCGGTCGAACACCTGGTCGACCGAATTGGCAGTTTCGGTTGTACAAAGGTCGGCCGATCCTGCCTGAAGCTATGCCTCAAAATCTTGCAGAGTTTCGGTGGACCTAAATGTCCTGAACTTCAAAACTTAGGAAATTGACCTCGATCTTACTCTCTTCCATGTGGACTTGATTTCGGGTCTTGAAAATGAGTCCCGCCATCGACTCTTGGACCTCTTTAGCCTTGGATCTTATCATGGGCCCCACCGGTATTCTGATAAATGGTTGACCTGTTTGACTTTGACTCGAATGACTCCCTGAATTCTCATCAATTTGGATGATGCAAACCACGTAGCAATTGTAGCTACGTAACCCACAAATTATTGGAATCGACCCAAGAACGCCAAAGAATCACGATTTCGAGATTGATTCAAAATAATTGAATCAAGCAACCAACACAATCGATTGATATGCTGACCTCTTGATCACAATGAAAATAAATCTCACCCAAGATTTGAACAAAAAAGAATAACTCGCAAGTTTGGATTTTATTCAATAAAGAATAAGGTTTTGAAAGCAAATTGCCTCTCAATAATAATCTCAAAGTTGTGTTTTCAAATAATGAAAATTACATCCCTATAAATAGGGTCAAAAACCTAGCTTAAGAGTTTTAATTATATTAGGAAACAACTAGTTAAAATAAGGAAATAAATAAAACCCTAAAAATACGCGTATAGACATTTACGGCCGTGACTAATTCCTTTACGGCCGTAACCTTGTTACTGATCCACATTTACAGCCGTGGTGTATTTCCTTATGGCCGTAAGTCAAAAAATCCAAATTCCAGTTTTTGAGCAGTGACTCTTTTACGGCCGTGAACTTCAGCCCTTACGGCCGTAATCCTTTATTCCTTACAATATCAATTTAAGCAGTGCGCTGGTTACGGCCGTGAGTAAATATATGTTACGGCCGTAACATTGAAGTTTCACAATTTTCTTTGACGCATTGAATGAGGTTGAACCACTGTCGTTTAGGCTCGGTCCCAACATGGAACTTGCTTCTTTTGATGACACGAACATTGTTTTCATCAATTGTTGCTTGAAGACTTGTATTCGGGATCTGGATCACATCAGATGTTCAGTCACTTTTTTAGATAAAAGTGACACCACGTCAGTCGGTCACATCGCGTCACTTTTTGTTTAAAAAGTAATATAACATCACTTTATACAAGAAATACTTAAAATGTTTTTGACAGTCATTTTGAACATATCAGATGTGATGAAATTCCTGGTTTGATTCCATCAAGTTGCTTCATATGGAATTCAAAGTCTTCTTTGTATATGCTCTTACAGCTTTGTTGAAATGTTCGGCAGTGTCTTTCCCCTTTTTCTTATCACCGAAAGACGACTTCAAGTTTTTTAACAAGTGATAGGAACATAGATCATGCATTGCATTTTCAAACACCTTGTCAATTGCATTTTTTATGCTTGTATGGCCATCTGAAATTATGTACAAATCTTCTCGCTCACCATAAGCTTCTTTTAACCTCTTCAAAAACCACTCCCATTCATCAATGGTTTCTAAATCACCAACTCCAAAAGCTAATATGAAAATATTGTTGTTGGCATCTTACGTACACGTAGCAAAAAGTGTACCACCATAGGTGTCTTTTAAGAATGTAGCATCTATTACTATAATAGGTCTACAAAACTCCCAGCCTCGAATAGATGCCCCTAATGCCACAAAGAGGTACTTGAACTTGTTGTCTTCAAATGTCTCAATTTTTGTAACTGATCCAGGATTTGTTTGTTATATCATATAAAAATATATTGGAAGTTTTTCATATGATCTCCTCTCACCAATTCTAGTGCTTTTTCCTTAGATCTCCAAGCTTTCTGGTAACTCATAGACACACTCCATATGTATTCATCATGTCGCGGGAGTGGATGTTGTTTTTGTTGAGATATACTTATACTTGATAAATTCTCCTACTATTGAACTTGTTGCTTAACGATGATTTCCCAAGATGATATTATTTGAGCATGTATGGTCATTTTTTATATACATTACTCTGAACATATCTGATCTTGCAAGTCTTGAAGCCCTAAATATCCACTGACAGTTATCACCTATACACTTTAGCACATATTCTTTCTTGTCAGACTTACTTACCTTAAATTGAAAGTTCTTGTGTATCACATATAATGAAATACTTCCCTTGACTAATTTCTAGTTCTTGAACACTTTGTCTTTTGCTATTCCATCCACAGTTACAACTGAAATAATATCACTTTCTGCTTCATTCCTTGCTTCTTCAACCACCGACATGCTATTATATACATCAACATCAATTTCATCAATACTGGGTAGTTTTTAAGCTGATGTCACCGAATTATCAGTTATAGCATCACAAAATTGTATTTGCATCATATCATTTTCCTCTGAACATTGTGTAGCCTCAACAATTTCACTTCTGCGACTTTTTGAGACTGTTGTCACGTCTACACATAATGGAAAGCTTGCAAGATCTTCATTGTTTTTCTTGAGCTCCAAATAAAATGATACAGAACCATCATCTGAAATATCCATCAAAGGCAAATTTTTCTTTACACTGTATTGTATCTTTATTCTCTGTATTGCTTGGTTTAATTTCATAGTAGAAAATATCATGCACTAAAAGTCGTTGTATTCACAATCTATTGGAACAACAATTCCAACTATTTTACTTTTATATTCATTATCTTATTCTCATTTGCCTCCATAACAAATAAAGACATTAATTGTATTCGTACCTGCAAAATAAGAACACAAATAAAAAAGTGAATTAACTTTTAGTGCCTATTTGATTCCCATATTTTTTCTCTTTTTTCTACAATACTCTATTATAATCACATTTCAACAATAAAATATTATACACATAAGCCACACATTTTAACAATTTCAACAAGCTCATTCCATTTAACAACTTCACATGAAAAAGTGGCAGGATGCGACTTTAAAAAAAAAAAAAAAAAAGTAACAACGTGATACTTCTCCAATGCTTGATCTCAATTTGTTTGATCCAACAGCTACAATTGATTTTTGTTTGAATATAGAAATTGCATTTTGAAGATGTTTTTTTTCCTGGAGCATGCCTTTGAGATAAAGGCCACATGTTGGTCCATCTTCTTCCTTTATTTGGGCATCCTGCTAGACTCCATATTGAGCTGGATTCTAGCTTTTAAATTGGGTCTGTTTGTAGGTCCAATTACCTTCACAGGGACCAAACTCTCCCACTACCTTACTTTAACCAATAAGAGGAGTCAAAGCAATGAGTAGCACTTTAACTACAACCTGTGATTTCGCTTTTCTGTTGGGATCTATAGGGACCAAAAATGGTAGGAGCACTTGCGTATTATTCAGACTAGAACTAACAACCCCTTATTCTCTAGGAAGTGCCAACTCCTCAATGTTTGATTCTTTATGGAATATTGGAGCCAAGTCATTTGAATTAATTTCTGACATCCCATGTAATAGAATTTCAATCTTGGACTTGAGCTCTTCGATATACTTATGCTCTAAGAAAGTTGCGTAGATTCTTATCTAGAAAACTATAGAAGATATAAACTTTAGTTCCCTTTGGATATTTGTCAAAAGGTTAACACATAACATTGTCTCCATCTTTACAGCATGTCCTTTCAGCACATGTTCTCAACGTCCTTAAAATTGGATGTGGTGTAAATTGGGCTTGTGTCCATATTCACACACTAACAATGCCTCAAAAACTGATACGATTTGAGATGCACGGAATTAAACGCGGGAAAGTTCCAAACCCAGGTTGTGGATGGACGGTGAATCTTGACCCGACAATCACGATGCGAAGATCAATGATGCGGATTGAAGAACCAAGACTTTGGAAACACCACAAGGATCTGTCCAGTTTCCTTGATAAGTCTCTGGTTTTGAATGCCACAAATATTGTCGCGAATATTTGATAAGTTCGATTGAACACCACAAGAAATATTCTTGATAAGTTCGAAAGAAAACATAGGAATTCACCTATAATTTTTATTGAATCCTCAATAAACTATTTTAATCAAATCAAATATGTCTTGTTACAATGAATGAAATAGGTAATAAATAAGTAAAACAAACCCTAGCCGCGAATGGGCTCAAAATAGAGTCCTACTTAAACTAAAATAACTAAATTTAAAAGGAAATAAAATAATCGAAATTCTGCGAAAATCTTATCCCACTGAGCAGTTACGGCCTTGAAGAGACACTTACGGTCGTAAGTGTAATTATGTCCAAAGGTTACGGCCGTGACCTGATATTTACGGCCGTAAGTCCAAAATCTTTGAAATCTTGTGCTTTCACCCGAGGGGAGGTTACGACCGTGACATATGTTGGTTACGGCCGTGAAAGTCCTTCTGGTCCTCAAACTTTGATCTTTCGACTGGGCTTGATCCGTTCGTCTTCTCAGCTCGACTCCAACATGGAAATTATTCATTTTCCTATGTAGAATGTGGGTACGTCGCCCGTGACTTGACTTATCCTTTGAGCTCATTTCCCGGATCACATCATCCCCCCTCTCTTGACAAGGATCCAACCTCAAATCAAATTTGGGCCTGCTTTTCAAACACTTCCTGCTCTTGGGACCTTGATGTAGAATTACCCCACCTGGATCAAATGGAAAATTATTGCTTCCATACTAGAGGAATAACCCATAGAATTTTGTAACTGAGGTTACATGAATGGCTTGAAGTAGGAACACCTTTGGGTGTAGGTCGCGTGACCAATTTTCCAAAATGCAATTAACCTGCAAAAAAAATTAAATAACATGGGGTGGGGAATTTAGTTTCACAAAATATAAGGTATGGATCCTTGTATTCATGATGAATCATCACCATCTCATCATGTCCAATAACGAAGCTCTTCTCTTCTCCTTCCCCAATCTTTTTACTTTCTTGCTCATTCTCTTTTATTTCTTTTCTCTCAAGCCCAACTACATCTTCTAACTCCACATTTTTATCAACATTTTTATACACTTCCTCATAACTACCCAAATGTGGATATTCCAATCAAAATTCAAAATTTGCACTTCTACCCCAACTTCCAACTCATGTCTCACCTCCTCGCTACCTAACTCCTCCTGTTCCTCATCAAATTTTGGAGTTAGATCAACTACTTTCAATTTTTCATCTTCCACCACAAAATTCGGAGTTTCTTCAACTACTTCTAACTTCAATTCTAACTTACTCTCCTTCTCAACATTCTCAACCTGAGGCTCTACTAAAATATGTTTTTCACTCTCCCTTAGCCATCTAATCACAACCTCTCTTTTTTCCTCTTTCTTTTGTAACTTAGCCAATTTTTTTCCTTTCTACCTCCCATTCACACCTCATTCTTTCCTCATAAATTTCTTTTTGAATTTTCAAAATCGCCTTCGGGTCAATCTCTTCTCCCCTCTTAACCCCAATTCCATCCTTAGGTTTAGGATCACGCCTATAATGACTCTCATCACTATGATTTGCTTGAGATCGCCCCTTTTTCAATTTCTCCTCCCTTTCATCTATTTTATCCAACATCATCAAAGCATCATTGAAAAATCTCCAAATACGATCTTTATCATTATCGTTCCCTCTTCTAGATGGATATTTTTCTTGAAAATTGGACATTATAGAATTTATATGGAATGAAATGGAAAAGAACAATAAACAAAGGATTAAGGAATTCAAGAGAGTGATTCTTGAATTTTGGAGTGACCTTTTTCTTGTTTTTTTTTTTTTTTTTTTTTTTTTTTTTTTGGAATAATTGATGAATTTTCGGAAAAAATAGATTTAAAAAATTAATTTTTTTTATATAAATCCGAAAATTCGACACGAACGCAACAAAATAAACGGAACAGAATTTGGATAGGAATTGAATAAATAAACACTCTTGAATTATGTTGGATTTTTATATGGATCAAAACTGAAAAAATTATGACTGACACGAAAAACGCGAAAACTTGGAAACAAGATTCAAAAAAAGATATGAATGATTTTATGTGGCAGACTTGATGATAAACACATAAAAATCAAACTAGATAGAATAGAAAACCCTGAATTCAGAGTCCAGTTCTGATACCAGATGATACGAATCGAGATGCGCAGAATTAAACGCCGAAAAGTTCCGAACCCAGGTTGTGGATGGACGGTGAATCTTGACCCGATAATCACAACACGAAGATCGACGATGCGGATTGAAGAACCAAGACTTTCGAAATGCCAAACGGATCTGTCTAGTTTCCTTGATAAGTCTCTGGTTTTGAACGCCACAAATATTCTTGCGAATATTTGATAAGTTCGATTGAAAGCTACAAGAAATATTATTGATAAATTCGAAAGAAAATATAGGAATCCGCCTATAACTTTTATTGAATCATCAATAAACTATTTTAATCAAATCAAATCTATCTTGTTACAATGAATGAAATAGGTAATAAATAAACAAAACAAACCCTAGCCTCGAATGGGCTCAAAATAGAGTCCTACTTAAACTAAAATAACTAAAACGTAAAAGGAAATAAAATAATCGAAATTCTGGGAAAATCTTATCCCACTGAGCAGTTACGGCCGTGAAGAGACACTTACGGTCATAAGTGTAATTCTGTCCAAAGGTTACGACCGTGACCTGATATTTACGGCCGTAAGTCCAATATCTTTGAAATCTTGCACTTTCACCCGAGGGGAGGTTACGATCGTGACATATGTTGGTTACGGCCGTGAAAACCCTTCTGGTCCTCAAACTTTGATCTTTCGACTCGGTTTGATCCGTTCGTCTTCTCGGCTCGACTCTAACATGGAAATTATTCATTTTCCTATGTAGAATGTGGGTGTGTCTCCCGTGACTTGACTTGTCATTTGAGCTCCTTTCCCAAATCACATCAGAAACAACTCAGATGGTACAATGTCGAGAAAGTACCTAATCTCCTATGGTACATATTCCCCAATGAAATGGGCAATGAGGAATCACGTATCGCTCTTATAATATATAAGAGAGTTAAGTTCTTATTATCCGATAAGTAGTCCCAAACTCATGGGGATTTATACCCATCGTTTTGATCAAATTGAGCGTTACATAATTACTTCTCAACTTTCATCTAAAATTCCTTGGATAGTTCCCAACATTATGTACATGTAATACATTAGTTACAATTATCAATATCTAGAGTAAAATAACTGTTATGAGTGATAAACTACTTTAACTTCCAATAACTTGAGTTCTAATTGGTTCACACATATTAGAACATACTAATTCCCAAACTCCTTGAACTCTATGTGTGTTTGAGGTAAAGAGATATTTGTTATGTTACTCTCTAAAATAGATTCTAAAACCCATACAGATTCCACCTCTACACCAATTAGAGGTTCATCACTAACTAATCTTTGAATCATAATTAGAAAATATGACCTTAGGATCTCACAAAAGAACTTCCTTAATACCAGGGGTGGATCCTCCCTAAGAAAATGGGCTTGGCCAACCTTAATATTTTTATTTTTTTAAAGAAAATTCTTTAAGATTTCCAATTGAATTCTTCAAAATAGACTAGGCCATGGCCCACTAAGACCTCCCCTAGACCCGCCCATAGTTAGTACTATACAACCTCTTCTTTTATTTATTTTTTTATTTTTATTTATGAGGGAACCCACAACTGCTACTCACTGGATGCGCACTAGGTAAACCCTCGGGCTAACCCAATAACCTGCAAACCATACTAGCTAGGTAAACTATACTAGGCAAGCCCGGTGCGACAGGCTCAACTGAGAAAGTGTTGGTAGGGGTTATCAAACTCGTGACCAAATGTATCCGTTGTTACAGGCTGTTTCTTTCCCTACTCACATGTCACAAAAAGGATATTATATTGTTGGATATTTCTGATGGTGCACTAACATGGCCTATGCAATTATAAGTAATATAAATAAGCCCCTTCTCAAAGTTGTTTTGTACTTATTATATAGCTTGTTGGCCCGTGTATGGGGAATGACTGACCTGTATGCTTGCGAGCATTACGAGTCCCGAACGGTGGGTTCGTTACAAGTGGTATCAAAGAAGGATCATTAGGACATTGCATTCTTTATAGTGGGAGGCCAATGATGTGCATTCCTATGAGATCAATTTTGGGCCATCAAATGCGTGACTTTGCTATGAGTTAAAAGTGTAAAACGGTGCTAGTAAGCTAATCAGATCGATGGAGAAAAACTCTGGGTTGGCAAAAGGAAGAAGGCAGTTTGGTTTAGTCGTCCTGCACATTTATTTCGTTGAGCAAGGTAAAATGTTGAGGGGAATCCACCAAGAGAGGGCAATGCATAGGAAATTCGTCAGTAGGTGGGGGAAGCGACGACCAAGAGAAGCATTGTCCATTAGAGGAACCGAGAGGGGGTGATGGATGGTGTTGAAGGAGATAAGTCCGTTGTACGAAGATCGGGCGATACCATAAGTGAAGAAAATTTTGCAAGCCCTTTGAAGTGGAAGATCATTTGAAAGAAAGGCCTTGCATGGACACAAAGGAAGCGAACCACTGCGAGGACGCTAGCGGATTAGGTGGGAGAGAATGTCACAAGCCGATTTTTCCCCTACTTACGTGGCATGTTAAGGATATTATGCATCTGTTTGGCAAATGTGTTTAAAAACATGTTTTTTTAAACACAATCCCTCAAACTACTTTTTAATCATTGATATTTTCTCTCTCTACTTTTAAATCACAATTTTACCTAGAAAATATATAAAATGAAAAACATGTTTTTAAACACATTTTTTTAACAAACGAAGCCTATATTGTCGGATATTTTGGATGGTGCACTAAAATGGCTTATGCAATTACAGGTAATATCAATAAGCCACTTCTCAAAGTTGTGTTGTACTTGCTATATAAGATGTTGGCCCGTGTTAGAGGAATGGCCGACCCGTATGCTTGCGAGCATTGCATGTGCCAAACGAAAGGTCCGTTAAACCGCGCTCACCTACTCCACCAACTCAGGCGCCCATGAGGGGTCAACATCATCTTTTATTACTCGTAGTATTGTCATGCTAAGAACCATTCTCACTAAACTTTAAAATTGAGAAAAAAAAATGGTCCATCATTTGTAAGGGGATTATCCAAATTAATGTCAACTATTAATTACTGCATAATCATGCTCAAATGAAAGTTTAGAGATCGAATAATAATCATAAAAAAGTTCTATAAATGCTGAAAAGTAAAACCAATGGCTCTTACATGTGTACGCTTAAAGATACTTCCTTTAACTGTAGGGACGGAGCCATGATTTAGAGGAAGTGGGGGTCAAAATTTCAAATGGTGGGAGGGTGCGAGGGTTCAAGGGCGGAACCCCCGGATTTTTTTTTTTAACCAAAATGATTGAAATGACGATTTTGAGTACTAAAACGAATATAAGGACAGCATAAATAATAATACATAAAAAAAAATTGGTTCTTCAAATTTAGCATCATAATGTATAAATAACTATTTTGTAAATTTCTGTTTTCCTCGTCAAATTTAAAGATCAAGAGAAATTGCTCACAACTAATAGAGATCGACTCATCTTTCAATTATTAAATAAAGGACCAAGGCCACAAATATATATATATATATATCCCTAAAGAGAGAGAACAGGTCTCTTGTGTTGTCTTCTTCATCGACACAGAAACTGAGGCTTACAATCAACTAGTATCAAATCTCTTCCAAAATAAAAATCATATTTTCATGTTGTAGTTCTGATCTGGAAGCAATCATGACATATATATCTAGATTAATTATAAATTTCTTCATTAAAAAAAAAAAATCCAAAAATTTTCGTAGGAGCATTGGCCCTCACTGGTCCAAGGGAAGATCCATCCCTGTTTAATTGAGTTTCGTGGTAGCCTACAACACATGCAACAAGTTTGCAAATATGATATTGTTGGGGACAAAAATAAGATTAAAAAAAAAAGTTGAAAATATAAGTGCGAAAGTAAGCAAATAGAGACCTCTGATTCAATTACAAAAAGGTACAATAAAGGGTTAATTTCACAAAATACCTCAAATTTTAGTAAAATTTCAAATTTACCACTAAAGTTTTATTTTTATACAAACTGTCACTCAAGTTTCAATTGGTCACTCAAAATGCCACTTCGTTGACTTTCTTATCTAAAAATTGGCGCAAACAGTCCCTAATGTTTGGAAAAATTGCTCAAATAGTCCTTAACTTTTCATTTTGATGTAAAAGCTCTTAGTTTTTATTCTAAATTAACAAGAGTTGTCTTTTTTTATTTAAATGACCAATATATTCTTAATTTTAAATAGAAAAAAATTACAATCGTGTCATAACTTTTGCAAAAGTACAATTTGGCATGTTCATAACTCAGTTTTTTATATAATTAATTAAAATTAGTTGATTGGTTTTTTTCTTTGTATGATTTTATTGATCAAACTGATAATATAGTTTATTATCCATTGAACCAATAAAATTTCAATTAAAAATAAATAAATAACCCACTAATTTAGTTAATTAAATATAAAAAATAAAGTAAAATTATCCGCTATTATCTATTATCTAACCTACGAATTATTGTGGACTTAATTACATTAACATTTATTTGGAATATATTTTTTTTTTTTGAAAATCATTTCCCAAAATTTATGTTAGAACACACATTTTAAAGGGGCTCATAACTTTTTATTAATTTTCAAACACACATTATAATAAAAAAAAATATTTTTCACTTCATTTTTGAAAAGATTTATTCAAGTAAAGAAATATTTTTTTTTTCTTTTCAAAAAACTATTACAAACAAATATTAATTTAATTTCATAATAATTTTTAAATTATACAAACAAGGAATTGAAATTATTTGTTGATTTATTTGTGTTTTCTAGGTAAGATGAATGGTTAAAAATTAGAGAAAGAAAATGTGAATGGTTAAAAAGTGGTATGAGAAATTGTGTAATTTAAATTTTTGTAATGATGACAAATTAAATTGCAAAAGAACACACCCTTATATATATTATCCATTTGATCAATAAAATTCAAATGAAAAAAATAATAATCCACTAAGTTTAGTTAAGTAATTATAAAAATAGAATCATGAACATACTCAATTCTATTTTTGCAAAAGTTATGAATCAATTATAAAATTTTATATTAAAAATTAAGAATATGTTGGTCATTTAAGAACCGTCTGAAGATTTTTCCAAATAATAGGACTGTATGCGCCAATTTTTGAATAAGAAAGTCAACAAAATGATATTTTTTCATAATCAATTGAAACTTGAGTGGTAATTTGTATAACGATTGAACTTTAATGATATATTTGAAAATTTTGTTGAAACTTGAATGTTATTTTGCGAAATTAACCCTACAATAAAAGATAAACCATCTGCAATTGTCATAAACGCCAGTCGTGTAACTTACCCTAATATGTTGTAAAGCAAAATTATTTCAAATTATTTCTTTATTTTTGAAGCTTGGACAAATAGCTCTTATTCCGGTTTACTAGTTGCTTACATTTATGCTACGGGGCTCCACCAATCAGACAAATCAGTATTTAGAATTGAATCGCATTAAACTATTCCTCTTTCTTTACTACCATGGATGTTGACAAAAAAGATTAAAAAAAAAAATAAAGAATAAAAAACATGAACGAGAAATTCGAATAGTGGGGCGTCGAAAAATTGCCTATCTTAATATGGATGGATCTGTCCAAGAATGTTGTCCGCTAGCCCAAAAAAAAAATGGAGTTCAAAACTTTAAGGTTTAGAAACAAAAAAACTGAAGCTAAAAAAATCTTGTTTATAAATAAAAAAAATTTTATTTTTTAGTTAAATATGTGGTTGAAAAATGTGTTGAATATAAAATTTAAAAGTTGTTTGTGTGTTGTAATATCAAACGGTGGCTTAATAATCACCTAGTCCTAGAACATGTAAACTTTTGGAAAAAGTATAAATGGGTTTCAAACATTTATTTAAGTGTAATTGACACAAAACGTCCATAAATTTGACATTCATTGTATAAAACATCCCAGTGTTCAGATTTTTAACACAAAACGTTCCAACTTATTGCAAAAAGTCCTTTATGTTACATTAGATGGCTCTTCACTGTCATGTTTGAATAGTGAAATTATATAAAAATGAGGGGCATTTTCATTCAAAATCAAATTTAACCCCTTTGTTTCTCGCCTCAGTTATTAACTGCTAGTAATTAATATTATTTAAAAATAATATTGGAAAATGCGAACTACCCACTCTTCATCATGAGAATAACTACGACAAGTATAGAACGGAAAGAATTGAGGTATATAATTTAATTGTCACATTTCAATTTGATTTTCAATGGTGAAAAGACAAGCAAAAATTTGCAGAAGGAGAAAGGCAAGACAGTTTGCTTGAAATGAACTTGGGTCTCAACATCCATACGTCTAAACAACTTTAATTTGGTGAAAAATGTCCCAGCCTTTTAAGATTTTTGGCCGTAAACATCCATGCCTTTAACAAATAATGTGTAAACCGTCGCCCCCAGGGCACATCTCCAAGTGGCAAAAGGGATGGGTGGTAAGTGCTCAGCGCAACTGTTGTGCTTGGTTCGATTCCCCGCAAGGTGGAATTGATCTTGTGGCAAGCGGGAGTTATTGAGAGTTGCTCATGCTTACCTTAAGCCCTTCCTCCCTTTCAACACTTAGAAGCATAACCTGCGATTTACCTCCTCAACCAAGGGCCCAGGACAGGGTCGGTTGGGGGCCGTTGGGGTTGCGGCTTTCAACCTTTTTTTTTTTTTTTTTAAATAATGTGTAAACCGTCCCCAAAGGAAAGAGAAATTGATGTGTAACAGTGTGGTCATCGTGGACAGGTGAGCATCAAGATCTGCCAAAGCTCTTAGTAGCCTTAAGCACCTTCACCACGTGATAGGCCACAGCAATCACATGTTCTTCCGCATCACCCAATTTTAAGCGTTGGTGTGGTTCCATATGGTTCTAATTCCTAGGAAATCGAACCGTTCGATTCTTTTTGTTCTGGTTCTGATTCCGATTCCGATTTTTTAAACTAAAATTTTCAAATTTAAACAATGAAGCGATGATAGATTCCAGCTACTAAGAGTCATAAGATGGTAATGTCATTGGCATTGATCAAGATGTGAATAGAACAGTCATCTTTATCTTTGACATCGAAATATTCATTCCCTTTCAAACAGTAACGTATCTCTTCGTTCGCGTGTATGTGCTCCGTGTAAAAATTCTTCAATTTCTGCTCGTAGTTCTCCACCTTTTAGGGAATAGCGTACAAGTCCATCAAATCCTTGAAAACGAGATAACGTATTGTGAGATAGAGATTGAAGATTTCTTTTTTGTTGATTGAAGCTGAAAGGCAGAACCACTGAAAGAAAAATGATTTTAGATCTATAATTTTTTTATTTATTACATGTTTTTCTTATAGTTATTGTAATATTGAATGAGTCAATAGTTGTTGGGTAATTGATAATTACTAATAGACCCAGATAACATGCATTAAGTTTAAGAATTGATAATTTTATTTTTATCTTTTTTAAATTCATATTTAAAAAATTTGTTTTGTTATACCAGTTCTGATTATTGGTTCTGGTTCGAACCTAGAACCAGAAACGAATGAATTTTGATTTTTAGAACCAGAACCGTTTAAATTATTGAAAGAATAGAATAGAACTGAACCAGAATCAAATCGAAACCTAAACGAACCTCTAATTCCGAAATTTTTGCCCACACCTATCCAATTTCAAGAATATTCTCAAAGGACCCAACAAATTGTAGGACAAGAACGCCTCTTTTATTGGATTATAGCAAAATAATTTGATTTTACTTTCAATCAGTACTAGGTAGCTTGATGCTGAAACATACTAGCTAGCTTGATGCTGAAACATGTGAATAATAAGATCAAAAAGACTCCTAAAATCTCCAATCTAAACCCTAAATCTCACTCAAATTTTGAAAGAACAAAGACCATCATAATTTGAACAAGATCAATGAATAAAAAAAAAGTTCAGGGTTTCTTCCTCTTGAAACCCTTTAGCGTTCATCATACTACACACTAATCAAATTAAACACAAATCGAGATTTCCATTGAAATTTCAAAACACAAAAGCTAACAATCATTTAATCACAACCCATGTAAAGCAAATACGATCAAAGAAATTAAATATTTAAATTAAATAAGATGATTAAGACAACTATCACTAGTACAAAAACATCAAAAAAAATAACAAATTAGCGTCGTTTTTCAAGGAAAACGACGCCTGAAAAAAATGCGGTGGTAAAGACGCAAATAAATATTGATTAAAGGCGTCGGTTGTTAGGAAACAACCGACGCCAGTAACCCGGCCACTTAAGAGCGTCGGTTCTTACATAAGAACCGACGCCTTAAACCTTCAAATAGGCGTCGGTTCTTTATAAGAACCGACGCCTATTATTAAGTCCACTTAAGGGCGTCGGTTCCTACATAAGAACCGACGCCTTTACTTAGACTATACTTTCGCGCCTTCAAGCAAATTTCACACATTTCCCCGGTTTCATCTCTAGCTCCACAACATTTTCAGTTCAACCTCACAGTCCTACATATTCACGCCGTCGCCACCGTGCAACCCTCCACCGGACGCTGTAGCACCCCACCGCCACCATCCACCTCAGCCTCGCGCCACCAACCCTTGGTTCCACAGCCACTACGCGCGCCACCAGCCCTCGGCGACTCCTCCCCCGCCCGCCACAGAATCTGCGTGCCCGCCAGCAGCCCCGGCGCCACCGCCCTTTCGCGCCGCCACAACACCCCAACCGCGCCACCACCCACCCAAAATCCGTTCCCCACAGCCACCCGCACCAACACCCACCCAAAAACCGGCTCCCCACAGCCACCCGCACCAACACCCACCCAAAACCCGCTCCCCACAGCCATACCCGCGCCACCACCTACCCAAATCTGCGCTCCATCCTACTCTAGCCTCCACCACCCACCCCACAAGGTCCACTACTAAACGGTAATTTTTCATATTTTAAGTTAAACTATTTTGTTCATTTTGTTAGATTATAATTGAAGTTATCATTTTTATTTATTATGTTGGTTTATTTAAATGATCTTATTAGTTTAGTTTGAATTTCAAATTTAGATTATTGATTTTGTGTTAGTATCTAGTATACATTCAATTTTTAAAAATTGGAGTTTATTCAAATTGTAGAATGTTAATTTTATTTGAGTTTTGAATTAGTTACGGATAAGTAATGATTGCGAGGTATTTATAGGTGAATTATTTGAGATGTTTTGTTCTTTTTGGATGTTTTGATGAGTTGAGATGATTTGGAGATATGAGCGTATATAGTGAATAATTAAGAGGCTAAAAATGTTTGAGTTTTTAACATGTTGAGGATGAATATTTTAGACTGGATGATAATGTTGAAATTTGACTGGAGTTTTGTTTGAGTTTTGAATATGTTGAAGTTAAATATTTTAGTTTTATTGTGGCATTTTGATTCCCCCTACAGGTTGGTTAAGTCCAATTTATAGGGGAGATTCTGTCAAAATTTTCGTAAGATTTATAAATAAAAATGTAAATAATAAGTTAAGGTGATTTCATTCGTTTTAACACGTGGTGAATATTTTGATATATGTGTTACTAGATATGGATCGGAGTTGGATGTATGGGAGACGTAATACACATGAATATGTGAAAGGAGTTGAAGAGTTTATGAAATGTGCCGAGGAAAACAAAATAAAAGAAGGTGAAGAAATGCTTTTGTGTCCTTGTTGTGATTGTAAGAATCTGAGAAAGTTTCGTAGCTCTGAGCAAGTCAAGAGTCATTTGATTCGTCGTGGGTTTAAGGAAGGTTATGCACGGTGGATATGACACGGTGAGAGTATACTTCCTAGGACGAGTACCGGTGATGATAAGGGTGATCAGGAGGAGAATAATGTGGACAATGATCAGAATGATGTGGATAGTGATCGGATAGATGAAATGATGCGTGACATACAAGAGGATTTCATCGAAAAGTCTCATATTTTCGATAGCCTGTTTAATGATTCTGAACAGCCTTTATTTTCTGGTTGTAAGAAATTCACAAAATTTTCTACTGTGTTTAAGTTGTATAACTTGAAAGCGAAGAATAGGTGGAGTGATAGGAGTTTCACAAACTTTGCTTCTTTTTTAATGCAATTTGTAGTAAAGTTGTTGATCCGGATGCGCTGGATAATTTGCAGGCCGATATTGTTATCACTCTATGTCAATTTGAAATGTATTTTCCTCCATCATTTTTTGACATTATGGTGCACTTACTTGTTCACTTGGTGAGAGAAATTAAGATTTGTGGTCCGGTGTTCTTGAGGTATATGTATCCATTTGAGAGATACATGGGTATATTAAAAGGATATGTGAGAAATCGATTTCGACCTGAAGGCAGTATCATTGAAGGTTATGCTGCCGAGGAGGTTATTGAATTTTGTACTGATTACCTTGATGATATTGATGTTATTGGTATTCCTAAATCCCGTCACGAGGGAAGACTGAAAGGTAAAGGTACGATTGGATGCAAAACAATTGTGTCTGGTGTTGAATTGCGAGACAAAGCACACCTCCTTGTCTTGCAACACCTTACCGAGGTTCATCCATATTTGGACGAGCACATGTCCATTTTAAGGCAGCAGAATCCTTTAAAAGGTGAGAGGTGGGTGACTAATGAACATAATCACTCATTTGCAGAATGGTTCAAAGATAAAGTGCTGCAAGAATTATCACAAATGTCGAATAACATTTCTGAAATTGTAAAGTGGTTAGCTTACGGCCCTGGCATGCTTGTGAGGTCTTATGAAGCATATGACATTAATGGGTATACATTTTATACAAAACGTCAAGATGATAAGAGCACGATGCAAAATAGTGGAGTGACTCAAGTAGCAATGTCAAGAGATTTTTCCGTAATGTCTTACTATGGAGTAATTGAAGATATTTGGGAACTTGATTACAGGGAGTTCAAGTTTCCTCTATTTCGATGTAAATGGGTTGATAATAGACGGGGTGTTCGGGTGGATGAATTAGGCTTCACTTTGGTGGATTTTGATCGGTTGGGTTATTTTGATGAGCCATTCATACTGGCATCACAAGCGAAACAGATATTTTATGTTCTTGACCCAGCAAATACTAAGTGGTCAGTTGTACTTCAAGGCAAAAGACATATTGTTGGATTGATGATGTGGTGGATGAAGAAGAGTATGATCATTTCGACGAAACTCCTCCATTTTCTATTGGTATACAACCAGATGCAATTACAAGGGAAGATAATTTTGAAATAAATTACATGCATGAGGATCATGAAGAAGGATTGTGGATTGACTGTCGTTCGTGAGGCAATATAATTGTGTAAGATTGTTTACTTTCTTACTTAGAACTTTTTAATATTGTTCATATATGCTCTATTCATTGTTACTATTCGCTTACTAATATGTTTATATATTTTTGTTTTGTTATATACGCAGATACGTGCACAGTCCCGTGAAAGTCATGGCTGATTCTTCCAGTTCATCTGATGATCAGTGTATCAGTAAAAAAAAAAAAAGACTAGAGGACCAACTAGTTGCAAAATCATGAAGAGGAAGGGGGATGAAGTAAGTGCGATTGAATTTGATGAACACAATAGGCCAATCGGACCCCATAAGAAGAACTTCAATTCTTATATAGGGTCTTTGGTCCGTATTCATGTGGATATAAATATTAGTGATTTGCATAAAGTCCCTAAAGGCCTTAAAGACATGATCTGGGAAGATATAAAGGTATTACATCACTTCATACATAGTAACTTAATAATTCATTATATATTTTTTTGTTATGGGTATAAATATCGCATATTATTGTTGTATTTCAGAAGCAGTTCAGCATACCCGATGACGAAAGGAAACGAATTATTTTAAGAGTTGCTGGGTCCCGATGGAAAGATTTCAAGAATAAGTTAGTGCATAAGTTCATTAACAATAAGCACCCAAGATACGCATCACCTACTATGCTATATAATTACCTGACCGAAGAAAAATGGGAGCAATTCAAGAAAGAGCGTGAGACCGAGATTTTCAAGGTATATGACATTATAACTCCTACTCTCCTGTGTGATGATTCTTAATTATTTTTTATTATTGAGTTGAAAACTAATGAATGTGATGTTTTATTTTTCAAGGAAAAAAGCAAGAAGGCCAGGGACAGCCAGTTGCACAACGAACATCCACATTTTTTGGGCTCCGTTGGTTATACCGGGATGAGGCCACAGTGGCTTTTGTCAGACCCACTACTGTCTTCTGTATCTTCATGTGCGTCACTTAGCTCGTCCATGTTAAGTGATGATCGCAGCTTAGATTTGATTCGAGCTAGATCAAAGAAGAAAGAAGACGGATCTTATTACATCCCCAACGAGAAAACGAGGGGGGTGTACGGAAAAATTGTAAGCATAGGCTATCATTTTTTCATAATATGATGAAATTTCGCCTAAACACTAATATTTAGTTTTAATTTTTTTTTTTTTTTTTTGAGAACAGATTGAAAAATCTGAGGAAGCAACTCAAGGGACATTTGTCCCAAGGAGACACCACGACATCTTATCCGAAGCTCTTGGTAAGGAGGATCATCCTGGTCGGGTTAGGGGATATGGTGTATACGTCACGGTGAGGGATGTATATGGCAGACCTGATTCGGCCAGCAGACGATCGAGAGGGGTTGTGTCGGTAGATGATATTAAAGATATTATCATGAAGGATTTGGAGGTTGGTATCACCGAACGTGTCAGGAAAGAGTATGCAGCAGAGGTACAGAGTAAGATTGATAGTATGCAGCAGAAATACGAAGCTATCCTTCAGCGCATGGGCTTAAATGTTGATGCCGAAGTGGACATAACTCCACAACCCCGACCACCAACTCGCAGTAGTTGCTACTCAGTTAATCCTGATCCATTTGATGGCCTTCAGGTATTTACTCTTAAAATATTTTGTTTTTCAATATTATTGATTATATTCCAATTGTAAGGGCTATAACATTGAATATTATTGAACAACAGAAACCGATTCCTTGTCGTCTAGCTATAAGTTGTAATGGTGAGCACCAAATAGTGGCTAGAGGAATGGTTTTTCCATCCGGACCTGAGACTATTGTGCACCATCAACAACTCTTGACCGATCATGTGAAAGTGTCGGTTGATGATGTTATACAAGGTGCCGAAGCGTCACTTCTTCCAGTACCATCTCCATACTACACCGTGGTGGGGGAAGCTATTGGAAGTTTCTGTCAATGGCCCAAAGATTTGGTAATTTTTGGAGAGGTAATAATTTTTATATTTATAAAAAACTTCTTTCGAGTTTTAATTACTTTTAAAATTATATTAGAAATGTTATGATGACAAAAAACATGTAATTACAGGAAGAGTTGACAAAACAGGCAAAACAAATTGAAAAAAATAAAAAATCCCAGAGTTTTGATATGTCATCTACCAGACGATCACCACTCATTGATGATGCAACATTACAACGTCTGGGTAATGATTGTAAGATGTTACACTCTCTGGTGCTTACACTTCCTACTGGTACAGACTACATCCAAGTTCCTCTAGACGCGACTGTGTTTCATCACACGGAAGGTGAAAGTTTTTATGTTACGATTGACGACATCACCGACTTGCTCTCAATGAAATGGCTGAATGTATCTATCTTGCAAGTATTCATAATGTAAGATTGCTGAACACGCATTTATGTCTTTCATTTAAATTTTCGTTTTTATTTTTTATTCATTGATTGTTATTTTTAGGTTCCTTCATGGGTTGTGTGAGAAATTTGGTATTCAGTCAATTGGATTTATGTGTCCATCACAGATTGCGTCGATCAGAGCTAAAACACATGTAGAAAGTGTTGTGAGTTACATGGCTGAAACAATGAATACGCTGAGATCCAAGCAATTCATTTTAGCGCCGTACTATCAGGAGTAAGACCATTATTATTATTTGTGTATTTCTTTATTTATTTAAAGAATACTTACACGTTTATAATACGTAGGAATCATTGGATGTTGCTTGCAATATGTTGTGAAGCCAATACTGTGTACTTCATAGATTCAGCACAATCATGTAGGCGTAACATAGAAATCAAGCCGTCATTGAATATGTAAGTAATTATTGCATTGTTCAAACTTTTGTGTTTAGTGCATTCATATAGATAAGTTGGGTTACTTTCATGGAATAATCGTAGAAAGTTTGAGGTGAAATTGATGTGTTTGTGTTGTGATTATGATAGTTGTTAGGATAATTTTCAATAAATAGGTCTCTATACAAGTTGGATACGTTCAATTTATAGGGGAGACTCTGACAAGATTTACGTAAGAATTTTGAGTTTTATTATTATTTTTATGACTTATTCATATTTACTGAAACTTTAGGGCATTTCGAGTTTTTTGGTCATTAGGAGGCAAGAGAGCAACATCCAATGTAAATTGGAAAAAGATCTCGGTATGAAAACTAGAATTTTATAAATTGCTAAAAATTCTCATAATAGTTTAATATATATTCACTTTCATTCGATTATTAATAATAGTTTTAATTTTAAATATTCAAATTTCAGTGTCCTCATTAACCTGGAGGAGATGAGTGTGGCTATTATGTTATGAGAAACATGTTCCAAATAGTCACAGCCTATTCTCAACTTACTTCTCTACACGAGGTATAAGTTATTGAAGATAATTGTTTAATTACGATTTATATGTAATTAACATAATAATTATTAATTCTTATTAATTATTGTTAGGCATTTCAAGAGATTTACTCAACAGAAGAAATTGACGAGGTTCGAAATTTATGGGTCAAATACTTCGTCGAAGAGTGTATGTAAACTTGGCCCATTTTATGTTTAACATGTACAAATTTTTTAACAATATTGTGAATACAAGATTAATTAATTCGAAATTCTGTTTATTGAGTTATTAAGTTTTGTTCTGCATTCCTCGATTATATATGTTTGTTGAAGATAATTTTTTGATGTGTACATGATTTTTATAGTTTATATAGGTATATAAGGGAAATAAAAATAAATGAAAAAAAAAAAAAAATTGTAAAAGGCGCCGGTTGTTGTTTAATAACCGACGCCTTAAGTTAATTAAAGGCGTCGGTTGTTACTTAACAACCGACGCCTTTAGTTGATAAAAAGGCGTCGGTTGTTAAGTAACAACCGACGCCTTTAATTAACTTAAGGCGTCGGTTTATAACCGACGCTTTAAGTATGCACTTTTAGCGTCTATACTACAGGCGTCACCTGTACAACCGATACTTTTTTCGCTTTACAACCGACGTCTTTAACTCTTAATGTACTAGTGTATAAACCTCAAGAATTAATTTGGCTTGTTTCTTGGACTCGCAAAAATTAAAATTATAAAACAACAAAATCAGCAACAGGGACAGAGAAAGGCAAAGAATTTAAAGGGAAAAAGAAAAATTATGACGCGTTTTCGTGGAAAATGAGATTTTTCTAACATTTTGAAAGAAAATGCCCCTCAAACTCGTATAACTTGTTCAAACATAACCTGACGGTGAAGAGCCATATAATATAACAAAAATTATGTTTTTTGCAATAAATTGGAAAAGTTGAGACGTTTTGTACCAAAAATCTGAACGTTGAAACGTTTTATACAATGAGTATCAAATGTAGTGGTGTTTTGTGTCAATAACCTTTATTTAATAATATTTAATTTAGTGTACTAAATTAATCATTATAGTCGTGTCAATTAAATTTTTGAGAAGGAATCATCGTCTTACGTGAAATTTGAATAAAATTAAAATAAATAAATTGCAAAATAACTTATATAATTTATGGCATCTAACCAATGATTATGTATTTTTGTTTAACATAAAAAAATGATAAAACATTTATTTATGGATTCTGTTTTCTTTATTTCATACCAAATGATAACAAAGTTAAATTACGAAGGTTAGGGATCTAGTGCAATTTTTCTTAATTAAAATCAAGGGATAATTGCAACTAAAGTCCCAATCATTTCATATATCTTTAGATTTTACCCTAAACTTTGTTTTGTTGCAGCTGTCACTCTATATCTTTATAAACTTTATTCTGTGACTTAATTATCATAAGTATTTTATAAATCAATTTTCGACTTTCCTAATATTTCATGACGTTAGATTACTTCTTGATAACATGTGATTTCTTTAATAAGCTAACATTTTAAATAATTATCTAATAATTTTTCTAGGAATTTGTGGGAATTTTCATTAAAATATTAATTTATTAAAAATTATAATTAATTTACAATTTTTTTCTTTTAATAAAAGAAATTATCTCAACTACTTTAAAAATCATTTTTATTACTTCAAAAACATTACGCTTATCATCATCCTATACATGAAACATACAAAGCACGTACTTATTGCTAGTAGATAAAAATGAATGATGAATATACGTACAAAACGTGTGGATAAAAAAATAATTTGAATGTTTATAAATATCTAATCTAACTATAATTATAATATTATTATTTTTTAATGTAATAAGAGGGAGTGAAGGTTTACTATTCAATTTTGGTTGTCTTTAAGGGCGTGTTTGGCTTGACATTTATAGTTCTAGCTAATCTTACTTATAAGAGTGAGTTTTTTTTTTTTTTTTTTCTTTTGTATTTTAGTGAGTTTTTTATTTGTCTGATCAACTTTGTGAGCTCAATTAAGTCTTATTAGGAAGATCTTGATATCAACATGAAGTTCTCACACAATACTTTACCATATTATTTTCGAATTAGAAAATCGTCAACCGTAATAAAAGTTATAGCAGTTTAAAATAGGTCATTGACAAAGTATTTTTCATTTTTTTTTTGGGCACGAGTTTGTTTTCTTCTCATTTTCAACTTATGCATTATAGAACCAAGTTTTTATTGTACCACTTCAAAAAGTTCATAAAAAACTGTAGACTTGGCTTTTCAAAATCCAATTTTCATTTGTCGTCGTCTCTTATTTTGTCTTTTTCTTTTTCTTTTTTCTTCGTTTGGTCTATTTTGTGGGCTCAGATAAAGTTGTAATAGCAAGATCTTGATATCAATGTGAAGTTCTCTCTAAATACTTTACTACATTATTTTCAAAATTAAAAATCGTCAATGCTTGCAAAAGTAGTTGTTTAAAATGATTTATTAACAATGTATTTTTCATTTTGTTTTTCACGAGTCAACTTGAATCTAATTTTTGACATATGCACTCTAGTCAAAACCAAAATGTTAATGTATCACTTTGATGAGCTCATAAAAAACTACAAATTTTCCTTTTCAAAATTATATAACGATTATCAAAATAAGATGAATGCGTATCTAAAAATGATGGCTGATTTTATCCAAAATTCTTGTGTTTACCGGTCATTAAATATCTATTTTTCAATTTTCTTTTACGGGTTAACTTTCGTTCCATTTTCAAAACCTTGGATACATTAGATAAAATTGAATTTTTAATATACAACTCACAGAGCTCTCAAAACTTACAAACTCGTGTTCGAAATTATATAACAATTACTAAGAAATCATAATTTAACAATATGTTTTTGATTGTTCACATCCAATAGCACTATTATATACATAACTACAGACATTATTTATACAACACATGAGATAAACTAGTGTTATAAACAAGAGCCAAACATAGGCTTGCTTGTAAATTTAAACTTAGGCAAACGTATTGTTCCCCAAGAAAATACAACCCAACAAGCTAGTAAATTTCCATTTATTTTTTTAATTTTTTATATAAATATTTTTTATGTATATAGTTCTCGAGCATGTGTCTTTTAAATGGTTTGGTCGTGTTTAAAGTGGCTTCTTAGAGATCTTTCACAATAATTGCTGTCTAAATAAAATAGTAACATTTAAGCTAAATCAAACTTGTTTAAAACTATGAAGTATACTAATTGAAAATAATGAGAGTCAGTCTTGCCAACTCAACCTTGTGTGTTCACGACTCAAAGCCAATAAATAGATCAAATTCTCAACTGTGTTTAACCGATTCCAACCACCCTTTTTCTTTCTCTAGAACTCAGTAAATAAACAAGAAATGGTAGAACAGAAACAGTTATCTAAGGAAAAAAAAATGAAGAGTGGGTATCAAGTAAGTGTAATCTTGCAAGACATGATGGTCCATTTCTCAAGTAACTCAAATTTCAAGCTTATACATTACACTATGCAGTTTGCACCACCAAGAAAAGAGGATAATATTCTTTGGTAAAGATTGTAGTATTAAAACTAAAAAAAATATATACTAAAAATGGTATGAAGAATAATTCTTGTATTACACATCATGAAATCAAATATTAATAACTACGAAAATTAATTTCCTGTTTTTTGAGTTTCTAGAAACAGCGTTTAAGTTTGTGGAACGGCTTAAAGAGGTGATGGCTCTTTCCACTTCACTAATTAATTATTCGTTTATAAATAAGGAATTTGAATTTTTTAAGATAAAATGTGTTATTAAAAAGTGATTGAAATAATGTATATGATTAAAAAGTAGTTTGAAAAAACATGTTGGTTATAGACTATAAACAAGTTTATCGAATGAAAAAAAAAAAAAGTTTGGAGAAATGTGATGTTCATAATCTATCTAAATCTATATACTCTACATTCTTTCTAATAATAATAATAATACCCTCGTTTGATTTTATAACTTTTTTTTATAAAATTTACTACTTTTTTTTACAGTAATCAATCTCAATCATCCAAAAAAATCAAGTCCACAATTTTTTACTTTTCAAACTACTTTTTAACTACACGATTTCCCAAAATTTTTTCTTTTCCCAAAAAGTTATAAAATCAAACACACTTATAATAAAAGTTGGGATGAGTGAAAAAATTTTGATTTCTTATTTTACCCTTAAATTGTTATATAATGATGATGATGATGATGATGATGATGATGGGTGAGAAACTTTTGATTTCCTATTTTACTATTAAATAGTTATGTTTTCGGTCAATATTATTCATAACATTTAATTTTTTTTCATTAATAAAAATTATTAATATTAATCTGCAATACATTTTTCTCCTTTGTCAATAATACCCTTAAATTGTTATTTCTCGGTCAATCCCTTAATATGTAATTTATTTTTATTAAATACAAATATTTTTAGTCATTAACCTACAATATATTTAAATATTTTTCACTTCTGTCAATAACACCCTTAAGTTCTGATTAAAAGCATATTTAATTCATATAAAAAAATTTAATATTTTCAATTATATATTCTAATTAAGAATATAAAATAAAAATTTTCAAAACTCTTTTGAAAAAAAAAAATTGAAATTGAAATTTTGTTTAAACTTGCATAATATATATTAAACTTTTTTCACTATAAATATGCTCCTAAATTATTTCATTTCCTTATACCAAGCTTTTTCACCCTTTTTTTTGTGACTTATCATAAATATTTCATAAATAAATTTTTGATTTGCCTAATATTTTATGATGTCAAATTACTCCTTGATATGTGACATGTGATTTATTTATTAATTTGATATTTTAAACAATTATCTAATATACAGTTCGAGAAATATGGTTAACTTTTTAAATAAAATATTAATTTTATAAAAACTGCAGTCAATTTATAATTTTAGTTTTCCCTTTAATAATATTAATTACCTCAACTATTGTTGTGTTTGAAATCGCAAGTGTACGATATCGTAATCAAGTAATAAAGTGGACCTTAGAGTCCGGATTATCATTCCCACGAGGACTGCTATTAATTACCGAAATATTTCAGTTCTTAACTTTATTTGAACAAATGAAAATCGTTTTAAGAATAAAAATTTAGAATTAAGAAATGTAACTAATGAATTAAAAAGAATTGTTAAATTGTTTTGTTTTCAAATAAGATTGTAAAGTAGTTAGGATTCACGAATTCACATAGCTAATTAAATCAATTCCAATTCCAGTTTTATTTCCTATTTGTGTGTTCAGTCGAATTCACTAATTTAAATTGAGATTCCTCTCTCGAGTCTAACTCAATCCTACCTAAATAAGTCAACCTTGTGTCTCTACAACGGGTCCGAATATTCCTTAACTAGATGCATTACACACAAGAATTCACACACGACTGCAATAATTACAAGAGTATATCTCTATCTCTCGTTCAATTACCGGATTTATTACCTATATCTATGTTATTAACTCAACTCTCGGATTATGGAAATAACACATAAAATCATGAATAAGTAGCCAGTTCATTCACGCATTAAACGCAATAATAAATCAACACATGCATTAAAGCGTTAAAACAATGAATATGGCATTAAAATAATTAACTAGGTTACATCGTTCATCCCAACGTTAAAATTAGTTACACATCATCATGAAATAACAAAAACAGTTAAAATAAACGTTCATTGAAAAACAATATAAAGAATAGAAAGATTACACCAATTATCAATTCTTCAATTGTTTTCAATTCACGTCCCTCTACGATGTTGGAATCTCCAAGAATTTGATGTTGAATTCTCAGTTGTGGCTCGTTCTTTGGGGAGGCAAATGTCTGATTTTCGTGCCTCTTATGTTGTATATATAAGTTTTGGAGAAAACCTAGGTCAAAAAGCCCAAAACCTGTTAAAAATCGCGAGAAAAATCTGATCTGCGGCCCAGTCGGACAACTGCGCGATCGCGCAGGCATATTTCTGGCGATCGCGTGGTAATGCTGTTTTAGCCTCGGGTTATGATTTAACACCTTATCGCGATCGCTTGGTATGCAACCAGCGATCCCGACTTCGCTCTTTTCTCGGCTTTACAAGTTAGTCCCTGACTTTTAATTGCACCTTCAGTCCTCAACTTCCAATTATTGCAATTTAGTCCCCAAACTTTATCTTCTTCTTGATTTGCCCATTTAAGCTCTTAATTCATTCAATTAGGTTCTTCAACCTCTGATTCGTTCATTTTGGCACATTGCATCTTTCCGGTTGACGTCACAAACTTATCAATTATCCAATTTAGCTCCAATCAACATCCAATTATGCATTTTTCTCTTAAATTACTTCATTCATCATCTTTTGGGATATTTTCTGCAAAATAAACAAATAAGTACAAATTAAATAGCATATATTCTATAATGATAGTAATTTATTCTAATTTAAACATACAAATAAGTGTATAAAACACACTTGTCAACTATCTTAGAAAACATTATTATTATTCAAAAACATTAAGCGATGTTGATATTTAACGAGAAATAATCAACCAAAATGACATAAAATAACATGCTTAGAGCAAAGGTGGTGGTGGCGTCTAAGGTTAGCGTTCAACTAGTGTGACAAAACATATATATATATATATATATAAGGCTTGACTAGTTACTCAGATTCTTTAGATAAAGATTTTTATTCACAGTTCTTGTCCAGTTTAAAAAAAAAAAAAAAAAAAAAAAAAAAAAAAAAAAAAAAAAAAAAAAAAAAAAACAGTTTTTTTAGTTCCTAAATAGATTTTTTTAACAAATTTCTCACAATTTTATTTATTTATATGTTTTAAATTCGGAGAGTAGAGAAAAAAAAATATTATTTTCTACTTGTATCTTCAACATGGCATGCCACAATTTTTTTTTATTTTTTTTATTTTCACCAAAAATCCATAGAGCGTAGTCACAAATTGTCAAACTTGGTGAAAATTTGTGTGGTGGTTACACGATTGTCAAATAATATCTAGAGTGTGTTTGATTTTAGTCAAAATGAGTTTTTTTGAAATGAATGATTATTTTTAGGAGGATGAATGATTGAAATTTTGGTTGAAAAATCAAATATTGTGAATACTGTAGAAAAATGAGAAAATTTTAATGAAAACCAAGCATATGCATAATATAAATTTTCGTAATAATTAAGGTGAAAATAATTTAATTTAATCTGATTAAATTTGTTTGTTTAGTATCATAATTCTGTTTCTAAACTCCATTACCAAAAATGTCGGAAAATGATATATATATAACAATTTCTGTCGTAAAACCAAAATTAATATAAAAATAATTCCAACCTCATTTTAGCAGCGATAGTAAAATGTCTCGTCCCACTCCTGTTGAGGAATCGAGAGCGGGACAAGGGACAACCAAGATTATAATTTTTTATAATATCTCTCCTGTAGGCTGTAGCCATCCATGCTGTTGAGAAATTTATTAATTCAATATCTAATTATAGTAATTAAATAAATCCAAATATTTGGACTAAATAAAATATAGACCACGCGTCGTACTATTATCCCAGCAAATGCTCATGCATGACTTTCGTATGAAATATGAAACCCCAATTCAGTTTTTCTATATATCAAACCAAACAGCTACCCCTTTCTTTCTCCACGTAAAATTTTCTCAACCACCCTCTCCTAATATTTTTTTCTTGATATTGCCCTCTATATATTACACCAATTTCCTCACCAGTTTCAATCAATCAGTACCAAGAACAGAAAATTTTCTACTTATTTTTGCATTTTATTATCTTAATTTGAACTTATTTGCTGCATGCATGGACACTCTACTTGTCTTTTTCAGCTTAATAGCTGCAACCTCTGCTTATTTGATATGGTTTTGGCTTCTTGCACAGAAACTGACTGGTCCAAAGGCCTGGCCATTGGTGGGTAGTCTCCCTTATTTGTTCATGAATCGGAGGCGAATCCACGACTGGATAGCCGGAAATCTCCGCGCAACTGGTGGCGCTGCCACATATCAGACATGCACCATTGCTATACCTTTTTTGGCAAGGAGACAAGGGTTTTATACTGTCACGTGCCACCCGAAAAATATCGAGCATATTCTCCGAACCCGGTTCGAGAACTACCCGAAAGGACCGGAGTGGCAAATCGCCTTTCATGATCTTCTAGGGCAAGGCATATTCAATAGTGATGGTGAAACTTGGTTGATACAGAGAAAGACTGCTGCTCTAGAGTTCACAACTCGGACGCTTCGACAAGCCATGGCCCGGTGGGTGAACCGAACTATCCGAACCCGTCTGTGGATCATACTAGACAAGGCTTGCAAAGATCACACCTCTGTGGACATGCAAGATTTGTTGCTTCGTTTAACCTTTGATAACATATGTGGACTCACTTTTGGTAAAGATCCAGAAACTCTCTCGCCTGAATTACCCGAGAATCCATTTGCCATTGCTTTCGATTCAGCCACCGAAGCAACTCTCCAAAGATTACTTTACCCTGGTTTGTTATGGAGGTTGAAGAAACTTGTAAGCATTGGAGCTGAAAAAAGGCTGGAAAAGAGCCTACAAGTTATCGAAAATTACATGTCAGAAGCCCTTGAAGCACGAAAAGAAACTCCATCCGATGATCTCCTATCCCGATTCATCAAGAAGAGAGATATCGATGGAAACATGTTTCCAAATTCAGTCCTCAAGCGCATTGCTCTCAACTTTGTCCTCGCCGGCCGTGACACGTCATCTGTGGCATTAAGCTGGTTCTTCTGGCTCGTCATGAACAACGAGCTCGTCGAGAACAAGATCGTCAATGAATTATCAACAGTTTTACTGGAAACCCGTGGGGAAGACACACAAAAATGGATTGAAGAACCATTGACATTCGATGAAGCTGATAGACTGGTTTATCTAAAGGCAGCATTGACTGAAACCCTACGTCTGTACCCCTCAGTCCCAGAAGATTTCAAATACGTCATCACCGACGATGTTTTGCCTGACGGATCATACTTGCCGGCAGGTTCAACAGTTACGTATTCTATTTATTCCGTTGGGAGGATGAAGAGTATATGGGGTGAGGATTGCATGGAATTCAAACCGGAAAGATGGCTTTCGGTCAATGGTGACCGGTTCGAACCGCCCAAGGATGGTTACAAGTTTGTGGCATTCAATGCTGGACCGAGAACTTGTTTAGGCAAGGACTTGGCTTACCTCCAGATGAAGTCTGTGGTCTCAGCCGTACTTCTCCGTTACCGGCTATCACTGGTTCCTGGTCACCTGGTTGAACAGAAGATGTCTTTGACACTGTTCATGAAGAATGGGCTAAAAGTATACTTGGAGCCACGTCAGGTTACTGCACCACCAAGAGTTGCCATGTCAGCATAGAGAGGGTATTTCTGTCTTTTACTAAAATGGTACAAGGGCGAAATGGAGTACGGCATGTGTTGAAGAATGAAAGTGTTCATGTGTTTTTCACAGTGGGTAATATTTGGAGATTTCATTTGTATTCACTTTTGTCATAATTTTCATAAAATGTATGTTTTCTTTGGTCGTTTATCTATACATATAAACATTTGATTACTTCATGAAGTGTACCGAGGCAATTTAATCTTTTTATCCTGAAAACACGTGATATATATTAACTATTTAGAGGTATAACCAATTGGGTTATCGGGCTATATGAACAATTCAGCTTGTGTTTGGTCCCATTCAAGCTTGCGGACTGCTTTTCAATTATTATTTTTAAGACAAACAACAAAAGAAAGACAATACCTGGCATGGGTCATGTCAGGCACAAACGCAGTCTGCACCGTGCTTACTGTCAAAGGGGTCAAATTTTAATACAAATTTATCGAATAATTTTCTCCATTGCGGTACTAAGATCCGATCTTAGCCAGTCTTCCAACACCGATTTCTTTGCAACTATGAAAGAAACAACAGATTCAAGAAACAAAACGAAATCACAGCAATCAACACACAGCATACATGAATCCTTCCCAACTTTTATTGTCACAATAAAAGAACACTCATGCTTTACAAGGAACACAACAATAGCACTATTTTCTCTCTGTGCTTTTGTGCCTCATGCCTTAGAATTATACAAAATTCGTTTGCAGTTGACATCCCCAACTGCTAGGATCAGATTTCAAGTTACCCACCCAGAAAATCACCTAGAACTACCCATGTAACTGCCATACATGTGCCAATCCGGATTTGCATGTCAAAACCTTTGACATATACCAAGTAACTGCCATAGTAGAGCATGAAGTCAGTCAGCTCCAACTTGCTGCCTTCCTAGTGAATCCGAGTTTGCATGCGATCAACAGTCAAGCCGAAAGTAAACACCACAACCTGTCGAGATCCTCCCGCACCAGGCCAATCTTCCCAACAAAATCTGCCATGCACAACAAGCTAATTCAATGCTCCTAAGTTACTTCCTTGCTGCCTTGAACCTTTCCCACAAAATGCACCCAACGAAGTACATTTTCACCAAGGCTTCGACATGAGATCAAGGCAATGCCCATGTCTTAGCCAATCCGAGTATCAAGTGTCTAACAAACCACCCCCACCAGCTGAGTTCGACGCCCTCGTCGAATGATCCTTAAAGTACTGCGCAATCAGTTTTTCATATTGCTAAAGAGTCAGTCACGTTCCCAAGTAGCGTCTACCTCGCTACTTCCTTTCCACTGAATCAAGTACTCAATCCGTCTGTTCTTTTTACTCATGCCAAGAATCCTGCGATCCAAAATCCGAGCAATCTCTTTCTCAAACTGCGTATGGACAACTAGAGGTGCTCTCTTCGCCTGCACCCGATCAGCAGACTGATCTTCATGAAAATGTTTCAAATAGCTAACACGAAAAGTATGATGTACTTTGAATCTTTCTGGGATATCCAACATGTAAGCAATTTCAAACGGCCCATCATATCTTGGAACCAATCCTCGATGCACCACGCTGCTCGAGATTTTCTTCCAAATCTGAGGTGTTAATTTCAGCAACACCTTATAACCAACCTGGAATTCCAGATCTCTCATGCCTTTATCAGCATACTTTTTCATCCGCCTAGATCCCTTAGCTAAGCTGTAACAACCCGGCTCCCTCCTTAGGCCTTCTCCGTGTCGTACTCATGGTCTTTCCACTCCCCCTGGCTCCCTCGCTGGGGCCTTCTCCAGGAAGTGGATTTTTGCCTTCTGCAGGATTCGAACCATGTACATAGGGGTTTAGTACAATGATTCTAAAAATCCTGCTACCATTAGATCAGTTGGTCTAATGGTAGCAGGTATTTAAGAATCTTTGTACTTAACCCCTAGGTACAATGTTCGATCCCTGTGGAAGGCAAAAATCCACTTCCTGAAAACGAAGCTGGCAGCCTTTGAGGACCAGGACGACTGGGGGGAGTGAAAAAACCATGAGTGCGACACGGAGAAGGCCCCAGCGAGGGAGCCGGGTCTTTCCTTCTTTTTTTTGTAACGACCTGACTCTCTCGCTGGGGCCTTCTCCGTGTCGCATTCATGGTCTTTCCACTCTCCCCTGGTCCTCAAGGGTTGCCACCTCATTTCCAGGAAGTAGATTTTTGCCTTTCGCAGGGATCTAACCTTGAACCAAAATCCACTTCCTGGAAATGAGGCTGCCATCCCTTGAGAACCAGGACAACCATGGGGGAGTGGAAAGACCATGAGTGCGACACGGAGAAGGCCCCATCGAGGAAGTCGGGTCGTTACATAAGCTGTCCTTCGCTTGTTCAAGCATATCTTGTTTGTCTTGAACAAAACAATAGGCTGCAGGACAAGGATTCCATCCAGCATGCTTCACAACTTCATGGGGAGTTCTTGGCTGCTGCCCCATTGCTAACTCTACCGGGCTCATTCCAGTAGACAAAGACCGATGAATATTGTAACAAAATTGCTCACTGTCCAGCAACTCAACCCGGTTTTTATGACTTGCTGTTACATAATGCCTGAGAAATTCTTCCAGCAATCCATTTATCCGTTCAGTCTGACCATCTGTTTGAGGATGATTGGCTGTAGAAAATTTCAGTTCTGATCCCATCAGATTAAACAACGCAGTATAAAATCTGCCAGTGAAACAAGTATCTCTATCACTTATGATATCTTCCGGTAACCCAAAATACTTGATCACGTTTTTTAACATAAGTTCAGCTGCACGTTCTACCTTGCAGTCATGTGGGGCAGCCATGAAAACAACATACTTAGAAAAACGATCCACCACGACCGTGATAGACTTCATTTCCCCAACCTTAGGAAATCAGCTAAAGAAATCCATAGATATTGATTGCCATGGTCTATCCGGAGTAGGAAGTGGCTGCAACAAACCTGCTTCCTTTTTCCTTTCAGCTTTGTCCAACTGACATACAAGACAAGTTTTCGCATACACTTCCACATCTTCAGCCATCTTCAGCCAGTAGTAAGACTTGCCCAACAACGCCAGCATCCTTTCAACACCGAGATGTCCTTCCCACTGAGGATCATGAGTTTCTCGTAGTAATTCCTGCCGAAGTCCCCCAACCGAAGGAACAAACAGCCTGCCACCACGGCATAAATAAGGTCATCATCCAACCAATACCGCCTAACAACTCCCTCACTGATTTTCTGCTTCAGTTTGTTGTAGGCAGCATCATTAGGAGCATTCTCATGAATTCTATCTAGTAGAGTCGACTGAACCAAACTCAATGAAGCAACATAAGACTTCACCTCTTTTTGACTTAGACATCAACAACCTGATTCTGGCTTCCTGGTTTATGCAGCCATGTAAAGTCATATTCGGCCAAAAATTCCTGCCATCGCGCTTGCTTTGAAGATAACGTTTTCTATGTTTTGAAGAAGTATTTGCCACATTGTCCGTCAATACAGAAAACTTAGTTCCCAGCAGATAGTGACGCCAAATTTCCAAACAGTGTATGACCGCAGTCATTTCCTTCTCTTGGGTCAAATATCGTTGCTCAGCATCTTTCAATTTCCTGCTTTTATAGGCCATGGGATGCCAATCTTGCAGCAATACGCCACCAATGGCTTTGTCTGAGGCATCGGTGTGCACCTCGAATGATTTATCAAAATCCGGCAGTGCCAACATAGGTTCAGTTGAGACAGCCTGCTTCAATCTCTCAAAAGCTTTCTGGCATGCCTTCGACCACACTCATTTCTGATTTTTCTTCAACAAATCAGTAAGGCAACTCACTTTCTTGGAATAGCCTTCTATAAAACGACGATAATAGTTGGCTAATCCAAGAAAAGATCATAATTCAGGAACCTTAGTAGGAGTAGGCCAATCCATGATTGCCTTCACCTTCTTTTCATCCATCCGAATTCTGTCATGACTTAACCAATGGCCAAGAAATTGAACTTCCTCTCTACAGAATTCACATTTCTCCTTTTTGACATAAAGTTGGTATTCCCTAAGCCGAGAAAATACCTTTCTCAAATGCACCAAGTGATCATCTAGCATCTCACTATAAATCACAATATCATCCAAATACACCACCACAAATCGATCAAAAAACTCATATAGAACATCATTCATCAAATTGCAAAATGTAGCAGGGGCATTTGTAAGACAGAAAGGCATTACAAGAAATTCAAAGGAACCGTACCTTGTAACGCAAGCAGTCTTTTGCTCATCACCAGCAGCAATTCTCACTTGCTAATTACCCGCCCTCAAGTCTAGTTTTGTGAAGAAAGAAGCACGGGACAACCGATCAAACAAATCTGCTAATTTTGCAGGAGCCATCCTATATGGAGCTTGAGCTGGAGGCTTCGTTCCAGGCTCTAATTCAATTTTATGGTCAACTGTGCGACGAGGAGGCAACACTTTCGAAAGTTCTGGTGGCATAACGTCCGAAAATTCATCCAACACTGTAACAACCAAATCTGGAACTTCCATAAATTGATCTGGCTTGATTTCAATCAATGCTGCTAAATATGTGGATTCCCCTCTTTTCAGCTCGCCATCTACCTGTTTAACTGACTGCACCATCCCAGTCAATCTTTTCTGTTTATGTTCAGGAACATTTGTATCTAGAAAGACTTTAGAGACAAAGCAAGAATTTGCTTCGTCTACAATAAACATCCCACACAAATAAGGCACCACTGAAGCCTTTTCCTTCACGAAGAACTCCACTCCGAGAATCAGATCAAAGTCATCAAGTGGAAGGGCCATCAAATTGCATTGTCCCTCCCAACTTCCCACACGAACATCTCATTGAGCCATGCCCTTCAATGGTTGTGCCTCTGAATTTACTGCTTTAATCCGAGAAGTGGCTTGCACCAATTTCAAGCCCAATTTTTCTACCGTCTTCAAACTCACAAAGTTTTTGTAGCACCGGTATCCAACATCGCCATTACTTTTTGCCCATTAATGCTGATAGAAACATACATCAGTCCACGCATAGGTACTTCTTTCTTTTCAGTAAGAGCATTCACGAGTTGCAGAGGATTGACTCATGTACTGACTTCTCCCTTTGCAGCACTTTCATCCTCGATCACCAAGGCAATGAGTTTCACCCGCTTAGGACAGTCATCAGCACAATGTGGCCCATTGCAAATAAAGCATCCACTACTAGAGTTTTTGCTTTTGCTTTGGGACGAATCAGCTTCTTTTGATTTAGAATAGTCATTGGTTTTCGCCTTGTGATCATACTTTTTCCCACCTTTGGAACCTGATTTCTTCCCACCATGTTCCTTTTTACTGTCCTTAGCATAGGTCGAGCCAAGTTTGTAGTCGATCAAACTGTCAGCCGCCATAATAGCAGACACCAAGTCTTTGACACCTTGTTGCCTTAACTCAGTTTGTGCCCAAGATTGCGAACCAGAGATGAAGTTGAATAGCTTATCTTCATCGGACATATTCTCAATATTCAGCAGTAAAGACGTGTAGTCTTTCACATAATCCCGAACTGAACCCATCTGTTTCTGTCTTTTTAGTGCTTCCCTTGCAATCCAAGATATATTACAAGGCAGGAACTGATCCTTCAATTCCTTCATCATTATTTCCTACAATTCGATCTGAGGTCTTCCCACACTTTCGTCATCCCTCAGCCTAGTACGCCACCACAGCTTTGCATCCCCTGCCAAGTACATGCTAGCAACGTTCACCTTCTCTTCTGTTAGAACATGGGCAGCCTTGAAGTACTATTCCATATCCCACAGAAAATTTTCCAACTCCTTAGCATTACGAGTACTAGAAAATGTTTTAGGCTCAGGGACACGAATTTTTAAAGCCATCCGATCCTTACACCAACCGGACTCGCCACAGCCCGCTTGATCAAATTTAGTTCGCGTTCTATGTCCTCAAAACATACCTTCATCCTGTCTGCCACGTCCATCAAATCCTTCAACATGGACGTTTGGTTGACATTTATTTTGTTTTTGAAAGCATCGAATTGAGCACGTAATTCAGCAAGAAGAACACGCTGATTATGTGCCTGCACTGAAAGACTCACTGCATCGTTAGTCATAGGGGCATCAACAAAATCTTCCAGCCTTCCCAATCGAACTCCAACATCCTGATCAGCCATTTTGTTACAGCAACCACCCGTTTAACCATGAACCGGGCTCTGATACCAATTGTCAGAGGGATCAAATTTTAATACAGAATTTATCGAATAATTTTCGTCCACTGCGGCACTAAGATCCGATCTTAGTCAGCCTTCCCACCGATTTGTTTGCAACTATGAAAGAAACAACATATTCAAGGAACAAAACGAAATCACAACAATCAACACACAGCATACAGAAATCTTTCCCAACTTTTATTGTCACAATAAAAGAACACTCACGCCAATAGCGCTGTTTTCTCTATGTGCTTTTGTGCCTCATGCCTTAGAATTACACAAAATTCGTTTGCAGTTGACATCCCCAACTGCTAGGATCAAAGATTCCCACCCAGAAAACCACCTAGAACTGCCCATGTAACTGCCATACATGTTGCCAATCCGAATTTGCATGTCAAAACCTTTGACATATGCCCAAGTAACTGCCACAGTAGAGCATGAAGTCAGACAGCTCCAACTTGCTGCCTTCCTAGTGAATCCGAGTTTGCATGCAATCAAGAGTCAAGCCGAAAGTAAACACCGCAACCTTCCGAGATCCTCCCGCACCAGGCAATCTTCCCAACAAAACTTGCCATGCACAACAAGCTAATTCAATGCTCCTGAGTTACTTCCTTACTGCCTTGAACCGTTCCTGAGAAATGCACCCACCGAAAGTACATTTTCACCAAGGCAATGCCCATATCCTAGCCAATCCGAGTATCAAGTGGCTAACACTTACCCACAACATTGGTTTGGAATGAATGAATAGTCTAACATAAGTCTACATTTAGGTCATCTCCGACCCAGAACTCTAAAATACAATCAATTTTAAAATGTAGTTTCTTTTACTCCATCCTTACAACTCATATCCAATCAAAAACTTCAAATTTCACAGCATATAAACATTATTTTTTTCATTTTTACTTTTTTAACCTACTTCTGATTATTATTTTATTTGAAATATTTATTTTATCATTAAAAAGAGAGAGAGAGAGAGAGAGGAGAGAGGAGAGAGAGAGAGAGAGAGAGATACACTAAAACATATTTAGTTCAATTAATTATTTCTCAGAATTTGTATAATGCTCCCACGAATGTTCAATCAAAGCATTTCAGAGTACAATGTGAGCCTCCTTATCCTTATTCTGACGGCAACGAGCGAGGAACTCCAGAAAAGCGGTTTTTCATCGACGACTATCTCAACTTGTGAGCTCGACACTTTTACCCACTCTCGAATAGGTGCTTCAACATCATGTTCATCTTCTATAATCATGTTGTGCATAATGAATCAATAAGGCATGCAATCAAAATATCGTGCAAGATGCATTTGTTCCAAAAATCGTAATTGCCCTGCAACAAATTGCAAATCGAGATTGTAGAACCTCAAATGCTCATTCAACGTCTTTTCTACAACTCTTTTGTTTCATTGCAAAATATTTTTCTTCGGCTCACGTGGGCACATAAATTGTTTGTACAAGAGTGACCCACTTTGATATATACATCAGCAAAATAGTAAGTCATACTTTATTCGAGTCCCTCTATGACGTAATTAGCAGATGGAGCAATACCTCTAGCGAGGTTGGAAAATATATGGGAGGCCTTCAAAACGTTGAGTGATCATAAATAACGGGCTCCCAAAAACCTCCACACCGGAACGATAAAACATTTTCAAACTTTCAATAGCTGTTTACTCATCAATCTTAATGTACTCATCAGTTGCATCTGCCACAACGCTACCGGCATCCGAAATGCGGCAATTATTACTTTTGAAGAGAAGACAACCCTAATGTGCCCAATCCATCTTTCTTTTAGGAAGTTCCTGTCATGGACTCCACATTCTGCACTACACGTAAAAATAGATTTCTTGACATGTAAAAACGTTGATGAGACAACACTTCATTAAAATGTGGGTTTGCTGCAAAGTAGTGTTGAACAGTCGTTCATCAGCAAACTCCCTATCGCGATGAATGGCGATGGGCCTAGGGACGACCCCTCATGTGTAAGTGGGTTTTGTTATTATTCATATCATTTGTGTTAGAATGATGTTATCAAAATACATGCAAACAAGATCGTCATGACGGATTCATGATCTGCTCGTCTTCTTCATTAACAGTTTTCTTTTAATTGGAAGATCCACCAACGTCGAAATTCATTTTTGTACTACGTAAAATTGATCTCTGAATTTCGAAGTGTGAAATATGAATGATGAATTGTGTATTAGATACTCACCTTTTATCATTGCATTTTGATAGATAACAATTGGTTTGCATAAACCAATCTCAACCATTGATTAACTCCATATGGTTGTTTCTCTGACGATCTTGGAGGTTCCGAATCCGATCTACCAGAATATTAGAATGCTGTTTTTTAAATAGCTCATGTCATATCTTTAATTTTCAATGTTTATGTTATCTTTTACACGTTACATTTTATTTTCGAGATAAATCGAAGTGATCCGTATTCGTCCCACGAGAATCCAATTTAATCTAACACACCCATGATTAGCAAATTTTCAAGACCGATCAAATCGACAACTCTATCTGTTTGTTGCCCCCTGAAACTATTAATTCTTTTTATTTTTACATTGATATTAATTAGCATTTTCAATGGAAATTATTTTTTATTTTTTTAATTAATCGAGGGGATCAAAGCAGGTCAGCCTCGATCTGTATTCGCCATTTTATCCATGGACTCGGGAATTTTCTTTCTAACCCGCTCTGCCAACCTAGGAATTGGGGAATTTTCCCTCTATTCAAAATGGATATCGATTGGGTTCAAGCCGAATCGAATTAGATATTTTTGTCAACACTACAACAAGGGCAAAACCCTCTAAACCTTCTAATACATGAAAACCATGCTGTATAAACAATAAGGATCCATTTGATTGCAAGTATAATATTTGGGTGGAAATAAAATAAGTTTCGAGGAATTGGATTGCCAAAAACTTATTTTTCATGAAAAACAAATTTAAGAAATTCAGATGTGTTAGATTGAAAGTAGAATTGATATTTGAAAGCGTAGTAAAAGTGGAAAATGAATACCCAACTAAAACTAAAGAAAACATTTTCCTTGTTTCTAAGGAAAATCACGAAAATCGAGACAAGCCGGAAAATGAATTTCACCCAACAAAAATGCAATCAAACGAACCCATTTTCCATTTCCATGAAATTCGGAGCATTACCAAACACCCTAAATGGGAAAAAAGGAATTCCACATCATTTGCTAGTTGATTTTTTGGGCACAGTAAATGCAATAGGCTGTATTCGATATCAATAACAGAAATGTTAATTGAACTACAAGGATTAAAAATAAATAAGAAATATATTTCCACAGTAATTTACAAAAAATGATAGGTTAGTGTACATACATCGTGTGCACAACAATGCGCCTCTGACTTTCTCCATCTGCACAGGCTTCATTCATTCAGGACTTTCCAGGATTATGAGCAGATATAAATTATGATTCACCGGTTTTCTATGAGAATAATGTGTAAACAAGCGCTCCAATTCAGTGACAATTGTTTCTACATTCCATTAATTTCCATGTGCTATTCGAAGTTTGGAGTTTCAAGTTGCAGTATAGTATTTCTTTTATGCAGTTCAATCCACTATCTTCTCACCAGTCGAAAAGAGATTCCATATCACAGTGCCAGCTAAGTAGAGGCCGACCGAAACCTTGAAGACATCATCCCATGAACCTGAAAACCAGAAAATTCAAGATTGTTAACCAAAATATATGATTCTTTGACAATAGAAACAAGCATGTTAAACTAAAGCCACCAATATGTCAGGCAATTATGAGACTCGTCCGGCTGATACAAACCATCTTTACTTTGTTTTAATTTCGTGGGTAACGAGTCCCAGTGATAGTTCATCAGAACAAACGCATGTGTTATTTCATTTTTCTTTATTTTGCCTGCTTTTCATTTTTCCCTGGACTGAGAGGAAGATGAAAAGTCAAAAGATTTCTTAGTTACTTCTGTTGAGAAACAAAGACCTGCATCAGCATCTTCATCACGATTAGGGTGAATGAATTTGCTGGTTCTCAGTACCATATAGATGGTGCAGACTTTTAGTAGCTAAATTAATGTCAACTAATAAAGACTTAATTCCGAATTTGTCAATACTGTAGCCTTCAACAAGTACAAGTGTTCAACCCGCCATGAATATGAATAGGAAAAATGTGGTACGAATTCCACCTAAAGCATTCATAAATTATAAAAGAGCATTTAACCGTTGGCACCTACTGCCAAAATTTAACTAGCTTTGAACCTACAAAAATATGTATACCAGTATAGGAAAAAATGGTGAGCTATAAAACTCAAATGTTTTTAAACCCAACCGAACTGCATGAGGTCAAACTGTTAAATGGTTGACAAAAATATATACATTCCATTGAAAATTTATAGAGTCAGAGGGTGTTGAAAGAGTCATTATTTTAACTGGTGCTTAGCAAAACGACCGGTCATGACTTAAAACCGGCCATTTAAAACCCGGACCAGAAACTGGGTGGGTTTTTTCCAAACCAGTCCGGGTTTTAAACCCGTTTTTCTTTTTCTTTTTTTTCGCGCTGAATTTTTTAAAGTTGTTTTAAGATATTGGTTTATTTGTAAAATAACATTTTTTTAGAAAAAACTGTAATTCTTGGAATAATTTTTAATTTTTTAATTGAAACCGGTTCGACCTTCTGATCCTTGACCTGTTGCTTTTTCTAGGTCGAACCGGTTGCCAATACACTGATTTTTACATTAAACTGTTATTTCAATTCTCATAAAATATCCAATATAAAATTAGAAACTAAGTAAGCGACAAAACCCTTCATATATAAATTTTCATTATCCCTATGACAACAATAATATCAGTACATCACAACCAAGCAGCACCCTCTTCTTTTACATCAAAGACTTACCACCATTTTCACTGCCAACTCCATGTTCAGAATATGAAGGTTTTCTTCACACATACACATACTCCAATATTTATAGGTTATATCTTATATGCATCTGGTATGAGTTTAATTGTTTTGTAGAGTTATTGTGGATTTTGAGTGTTTCACAGTGATATTTACATGTATATTTGTTTTTTAAAATATGAATATTTATACGTTGATTTAAACCCTTTAATTTTTAATTTTGTTTCAAAAACCAACTGTTCAGCCAATGCCTGAGTCATTCAGTTTACTAGAATTCTTCTGGTTTTCATCAACATGGTTGTTTCCCAATATCTGGATAGGTTTTCTGTCCAATTCCTGGGTTTTCGGGTCAAACTGGCAGGTCTGGTCCGGCTTTGATAAAATTCAAAGATGAGGAGCCAGCAAAGTCAAACTATCTGATTCTGATTTTATTCATTTACATAACGTAGATGGTTTGCAACCACATCACTCGAGGAACTACTCGCAGTATATCCAAATAGGCAGTTTGAACTTTAAATCAAGCTCAGAAATTTCAGATCACAATTAATGGGTTTATCTCAGCTTAAAATATGAGGGATGAGAATGTACCATGCTGCAATATATAACCAGTAGCAGCAGTACCAAAAACCCCAGCCAGCACTCCAGCAGTATTAGACAGACCAAGCAAAACACCCTGTAAATGATTTTGTAGGAAATTATTCATCGATTATAGCTTATATTAGAAAATAAAATTAAAGATACACCAGGAAAACAACCATCATATATTCATGATACAAAAGGAAAAAGTGACGCGTAGACATTTTTTTACTATATCCGGCACAGTTTATTTAGGATCAATTGTAACTCAGCTAATTGGTTGTTGATTGATAACATTATTTTCAATAGCTCTACAAGACATTGACTGTACATGGGGGGAAAAAAGTGAAGTACTCACTGAATATCGTGGAGCAATATCCTGATGGTTTGAATATAAACCTGACTGTGAAAAAGCATCAGTTCCCTGCCATGAGAATGAATCGATAGAAAATCAGAAGAATTGTATAAAAGGCAAAAGAAGCCTACAGTCAGAGAACGCAATAAGAGTAGAATTTGTTCTGAACACCAACAAAGCTCACTCAAAGTTTCAATCAGCTTCTTTATCAATTGCATATGCTACATGCTTGAAGATATGCAATTATTCTGAAATAAAAAAGCGTTAAATAAAGGGAATTTCCCTAATTTATAGCATAAATTGTTGAAAAAAAAATGTCACTTACATAAAAATGTCTGTATGTGGGTGTGTCCCTCTCTTAACATTTTAAATCAAGTTAGACACATGGTACCAACAGAAGGTCCTAGGCTCAAGTCTCACCATCATCCATTTTATGGGGAAAAAGGAACCCACATACACATTTTGGAGTGGTGGGCGTGGGTTGAAGACAAAATTGAAATGACATGCATGTGGCCCTCAGTAAGAGCTAAGCGTTTAGATAAAGTGGTTCCATGAATTATTTCGTTATGCAGTGTACTGTAGAGAATTTTATCCCCAAAGCTCATAGTAGTAAGAACAAACCTGACTGCATGCCATGCACAAAACTGCCATTGCAGGAGAATTCACATGGCTCAACTGAGTTAGGAAGAAAGCAGGGCCAAGGAATCCAATTGTCTGCATGATCTGCAAAGCACGATAAAATACAGTTAACTGCATTCATCAAATAGGAAATAAGGCTTGTAGCATGCCTCAGGGAAGTTCACATTAACCCAAGATAAATATAAAGCTTTCAGGAGCACATACAAATGTCAAGAGTACAATGATAACAACGAGGAATACCTTTCTGACTTTAGTCACAGATACACCTTTACTCACAAGAGTATCTGCAATCCAACCCCCAAGATTTGCAGAAAGGGCCATTGTAAGCCACGGAAAGACAGCAAAAAGTCCCGATTCAGTAAGATTGAGTTTCAAGACCTGCAGCATAATCAGTAATTCAAAGTTTTCATTCAATCAATTTTAAGATTTTAAACATGCCCTTCACACAATAAGTTACTGTAGTTTTATCGAATTGTTATTTACGTCTAAATTCTTAGCAACAAATAAAATAAAATCCGTAATTCTCTTTAAGCCACTCCAAAATTACTAGAAAGTTAGGTTGACTGAAGTACTAAAAGTACTAGAAAATGCTGACGTTCAATCTGCACTATATATGCCAATTCTTTGTTAAAGTAGTCCACGGTGTAAAGAAATCAAAAAGTACCTGGTGATAGTACGTAGGCATCCATGTAAGAAGAATAAATGTTCCCCAGTTGTGACAGAAATGGCACACTATCAAGGCCCATACAGGTCGTTTTGACAAAATTAATTTCCAAGGTATAGATTTAACTGGTTCCATCGATGATCTGTTGCCAAGAATCAGCTTCTTTTCTTCAGGCAGTAATTCAGGGTCATCAAAAGGTGAACTGTGTGCCTACATTAGGTACTTCTCAATTGTTACTCATTTAGGGGAGAAATGAGACCCCCACACCATTCAAAATAGAAGTCAATACTAGTTCACAAAATTCACCTTACTAATCCACAAAGCAAACCATATGGTCCCTAGTGAACCAAATGAATAAAAGACAGATGGCCAGCCAAAATTATGGATCAACATTGGTGAAAATGCTAGACCAGTTACAGACCCAAGATACATTCCACTGTAAACCAATGCCAATGATCTACTTCTCTCTGCCACTGGAACCCATTTTGAAAGTATATTATTCATGGCAGGCATGGCAACACCCTGTAATAGACAGATATAGCTTACTCCCACAGAAAACAAAATAAAAATAAATCGCATGATAATAACTGGTTGACTTGGACGATATTACATATTAATAATTCATCCATTACAACATACAACAACTGTACTACAAATAGAAAAGCAAATAAAGTAGAAATGAGGTACTGACCTCACCAATCCCCATGAAAGCACGGACCACAAGTAAGAAAGGCAACCCAAGTTTTGCAGCAATTGGTGTGAGAGCTGTAGCTATTGACCACCAAACTACACCAAATGCTAAAACAAACTTCCCACCGACAGTATCTGCCCATATACCTCCTGCAATCTGAGCATCATACATAAATAAACTTAGAATAAGAAACCAAATGCAAAATCAATAGAATAACATAAGGATTTGCATCTCATTTAGGTTTATTTAGCCCTTGTTTGGTTCCGATTAAAATCTGATTTTAATCTAAAGTCAAAGTCAATAATTAATTTTAATCACACATTTTATGATACTCACAATTTTTCAACCACATATCTCATCAATTTTTATCAAAATCTACTAAAAATTTAATTTTAATCTATATCAAATAGGGGCTTAAATGAAATGAAAGAACTAAAAAATAATATAATGTCCCAAATTGAACATTCATGAATTCTTTCGTAAATCTTAGTGTCATAGACATGAAGCACACAATGCAGATGAATGTGCATTGATTACTCATTAAACAGAGAAGTTTTTACATTACCTGAGTGAGAAGGTAACCCCAGAAAAAGGAAGATTGTATGAAACCAACGGTTGTTGGACTCCAATGGAACTCTGATGACATTGGAAGTATAGCAATGCTCATGTTTACCTGCAGAATGATAGACTTTATGAACTGACAAATGGCATGCTAATAAAATGAAACAAAAAGCATTCATTTTTTATTTATTTTTAAAAAGAATAGTAAAGAGGAATTCATTATGCAAGAAATCGGAAACTGTAGTCTACAACTATGAAATTTCCAACTGTTACAGGAATAAAGTGGAGACTTCAAATGATCAATACGTAATATAAAGCCAGTTCCCGAAAGTTTGTATCAGTCACCTATCACCTCAGGCTCTCATGTGTGTTAATATTTTTAACTGGCACTTTCATGAAGAGTGAAGACGACGAACAATTAACAAACTAGACTCATGCTACGATCCAAGTGAATCTCACTTTGAGCGGCTTGAGGGTGACCTAACCACATTGAGATAATTCTTTTAACAGGGAAGATGACCGCCTGCAAGAAGTGTCCATCTAAATGTTCTTCATTCAATCACATGTATCTGTCAACTTGACAAATTAACGAAAAGGTCCTCAATTATGACTTTCAAGTTTCATATGTTTCTGCCAATAAACACTCTTCATGAAGGACCAGAAAATTTTGTTTTCCTTTTAACTTAATGATCATAAATAAAAATTCCAAATAGAGCAATAATCATTCAATCTCATATAATCAGGGAAGGTCTCAAACTCATGGCTCATCACAATCAATTTCATTTCAATCTGATCAGAAAAATTCCGTCACAAAATCTATTGTTCTTTCTTATGTAGTAGACAAATTTTCTTGATGTTAGTTTGCTTCATTGGTAGGACAACGATACAAACTCGGGCTCCATATCAACGAGGAAATATAGATGCTTACTCTATCCATATTGCAGAGTAGGAAAGCAGAGAAACAAAGAATCACAATAACCCAACGCTTTGGGAACTGTTCCCACCATGGCAGTGCACTAACGTCACTATCATCCTCATTCCTCAAAACGACGTCACTTAACGCATCCTCGAACTTCACAGAGTCCGGCGTAGATTCAACGGCATCGTACCGCTCCGACTTTACATCTGCCCCCACTTTACCACTCTTCCTTCTAACAAAATCATTCCTGGAACTACTCGAAATCCTGATTATGTGAAAACTGATTTTCTCACTTGAAAATAATCGTGACCCAAGTTTGGATTTGATGGTAATATCCGAGCCACGTGTTCTTCTTGATGAAAACTGGTGTTTTGGAGCTGAGCAAAAGGAGATTAGCAAAGCTCTCGCGTTCATATCGTGAGAGCAAGAAACTAATCAATTATGAAAAGAAAAGAAAAAAAATAAGTACTTATTTGCCACACAACAATTCAGGAAGTATAAGGGAAAGATTGGTAGAAGGTTGAGTTGAATGTCGGGGAAGAAGATTTTTGCACTGCTATTTATTCATTTCTGTATGAGAAAATTTAAGGAAATTCTAAATTGGGATATTTTATGGAGAACTGGCTACAGTTTTGACACGTGTTAATGTATAGATTTTGACTGGATAAAAATTTTCAGGGCTTTGGTCGTCAAGAAGAGGGCTCGACGACGTCGTTTTTAGTTGGTATGATCTATCTTTATATTAATAAAAGCACAAGAGATTCTGAGAATCTTTTCTTCAATTTTTAATTTTGGAGCAGATTCTCTAGTGTGAACAGAATATTTGGCAACTAAATAAAACTCCAAATTTATTTTTAGTTTTCAGATTTATTGACGGTGGTTAAATTAGTAATTAACTTAGTGAGGGTGGTTATATTAATGGTTAACTTAGTGGGTGGTTATTATTTATGGATTGGTTTTAAAATTAGTGGGTTGTTTAGTCTCAATTTACGCCACCACTAAACAATTATTGCCAATGCAATATGTTCTTCAAAGTTGCAGTCGGCAGTACTGAAGATTGAGGGACAAATCCAATGTTGAATCCCCAAATTGACTATCCTTTTCTATACCTAAACCAACTCCACCATCCCTACTCCTTATCCTTCTTTGTGGTAATCTCCGATCCCGACAACTATCTTATTAACACCCCACAAATTGGAGGCGTCCATTTATCTAATGATTTTCCTTCCATCACTCACGGATGATCACAACTTACTACTTTTCTCTCGAATCCCAAGGTTCCTTCTATTCATGTGGTTTCTAAACATCAAAATTTGCATTTTTCCACACCAGGTGGTTAGAATTAGCTAAGTCTGTCCAAACAATCAATGGTAAGTGGTTCCCTAATCCATGCTTTTAGTATCAAAGTCTCAATTAACAAGCTTATACCAAACAATAATTTTTTTATTTTATTTTTTTCTTTTTTTTTTATGGACGATTTTTTCTTTTTAAATCCATGTCTTTTACCATATTTGTGCAATACTTTTCTCATTTGCTTTCTATGTGACCCTGTAGCGAGCTTTGGTCGGTGGCTCCCAAGCCAGATGGCTTTAGGGCACCAGGTTTGAAAGACCCCTCGAACTTAATTACTCGAGTCACACAGTCAACATCAAAAAGTTAAAGATGTTTTATTATCTTATGTGTAAGTCCACTCTTCGTACTTGCTTTCTAATTGACCCCTGTAGCGAGCTTTAGGCCGGTGGCTCCCAAGCCAGACAGCTTTAGGACACCAGGTTTGAAAGACCCCTCAGACTTAATTACTCGAGTCAAAAAGGCATTTGAAGAGTAGAATAAGACCTTCGGCATTTTTCTATTTTTATGCCGGCAATGGTTTATACTCATTGACCAAGACCTCTTCAACCAATGACACATTTCAGGAACTACAGACCCTTAAAAGTTCAAGCCTACCTTCACCACTTCTTTCCACCCCCAAACTGCTCTTGAGCAAATTTAGTTTCTAAGTTTTAAATGTTGGGATGTCTCATCATCTAAGTTTAGGGATTATCAAGTCATTCCTAAGTTCAAATTGCATAAATTTGCCCCACATGTATTAAACAAATCCCTACACAAGTAATAATCCAACAATGACTATGTGCGCTTGAAGATGAAATTTAGCAAGTAGTAACTAGTTCATAAAATTCTTGTTTTCATGCTGTTCAAAATTCAAACCAAAGCAAAATTTGATCCATACTATATCCTAGGCAATACACATGTCAACAAGTTTTTCAAATTTTTCCCTTTTTTTTTTTGAATACATGCTGAATAAAAAGAAAACTTTAGCAGAAAAATGGACTACCCACCCCCAAACTTAAAATATACATTGTCCTCAATGTATCAGATCAAGTATGTAAAAAGTATAATTAGGAGAGGTTAAAGGACTTCCCTGGTCAATTTGAATGTGATGGAAATATGCATTCCCAAAGTTCCCTGACCATCTTCCTTTTGCAGAATCAGTCCTATCAAGGAAAAAATGAAATTCAGGCATTAGAAGTGTTATTGGATCAAGACGTAAAAATAAATAAATCAAACTAATGCATATAAAGCTAAATAAATAAAAGAAAAGAAAATTGGGTTGCCTCCCAACAAGCGCTTGTTTATAGTCATTAGCTTGACTTTGACATTTTGGTTACTTAGGGTGGCTTGAAAAGAGAGTTTTCAGCCCTACACTTTTTGCACATGCAGAGATTCTCTTGTTCATGCTTCAGCCTCCACACTATCAAATTGTCATTTTTATCCCTTCCAACCAATCCACCATATCAATTTTCTCTTTTCCTGGTCTTGTGACCTTTCCAGTCTTCCTCTTCTTTGAGGTCAATCCTTTTGCATTCCTCAATATATGAAGGTTGTTTGAGTGCATTATTCATTCTGAAGCTTTGTTGTTTTTCCTCCACTCTTAGGATTATTTCACTCTTTTCAAAATCCATTAAAGCTCGTCCAGTTGCTAGAAATGTCTTCCTAGGATCACCGGGATGTTCTGATCTTCCTCTATATCCAAAATGATGAAATCAGCTGGAAAGATCAGATCTCCAACTTTGATGAGCATATCTTCAATCACTCCGTAAGGGTGCTTGAGTGTCCTATCAGCCAGCTGCAAGATTATTGAAGTTTCTTTAGGATTCCCCAATCCTAATTTTCTATAAATAGACAACGGCATTAAGTTAACACTTGCTCCAGAATCAATTAAAGCATTTAAATAGTGTGAATTTCCTATGGAGCAAGGTAAAGTGAAACTCCCTGAATCTTTTAGTTTAGGGGGGAGCTTATGCTGTAGGATTGCACTACATTCTTCGGTCAATGTCACTTCTTCATCTTGTGGCAACTTCCTCTTTTTTGTCAACATCTCTTTCAGAAACTTAGCATAATTTGGCATTTGCATTATGGCATCAATGAATGGGATGTTAATATGCAGTTGTCTGAGGGCATCCAAAAATTTCTTGAACTGCTTTTCCAACTTAGTATTCTGCAACCTTTGAGGAAATGGGACTGGAGTTGTGTGTTGATTAACAGAAGTAGGTGCCTTACCTTGTGGAATCTCTAACTGTTCTTTTTCATTTGCATTTGTTGATTCCTCAGATTGAGTTACTTGTTCCTTGTCCATTTGAGTTACTTGATCCCCATCAGTTCCTTTCTTCTTCACAGTGATCTCTGGTAGTTGGACTCCACTCCTTGTAGTAATAGCATGGATTTGTTCATTCTGTGGCTGCTTTCGAAGCCTTTGGGGAAATGGAATAGGCGGAACATATGCTTTAACAGGTGGTGCAGCTGTGATTGAAGGTGTCTCAATAACTGCATAATTTATAGCTTCCACTGCCATTACCTGTTCCTCAGGATTTTTCTCAGTGTTACTTGGTAAGGCTCCTTGATTTCTGCTTGTTAATGCCACAACCATCTGTCCCATTTGATTTTCCAAATTTTTTATAGCTGCCTGTTGATTTTGAAAGACTTGTTTAGTCTTTGCCATATACTGTGCAAACATGTCTTCCAACAATGGCTGTTGTTGTTGTTGTGATTGTTGATGTTGAAAACCTGGTGGTTTTGCTTGAAAGTTTCCTTCGTGACCCTGACTTTGATTGTTAGATGATAAGTGTATTTTATACACTTATTTATCTATCGAAATTAGGATATTATAATATTTTTCTTGAACAAATTCTACGTAATTGTTATTTATTTACATTATTTCAGGTTTTTATCCCAAAATCAAGAAAATGAGGAATTGACGTAATTATTCAACAAATGGACGGAAAAACTCAATTTTGGATGCAATTGACGATAAAACGAAGATAAGAGGTCAAAATGAATTATTTGGCAAAAATGAGGCTTTAGTAGTAAAACCTACCCAATATTACTTGGGCCTCATAATCCATTGGAAGGAAAACTTTTGGCCCAAATTATTTCATGACTAATTGGAGTTTAAAAACCTATTAATATATATACACACAACAGCCATAAAACAGAGGGGAGCAGCCGTGAGGGCAGAAGCAGGCGAGAATTGAGAGTTTTCCTTGAATATACATACACAGGGCTACTAGAAAAAAAAAGAGGGCGAAATTGTGGCAGGTTTGGAAAGAAAAATATACACGGCTGTTATACAAAGTGGAAGGAGGTTGACAATTAAAGTTGAATTGGGCTTGAGTGGGCAGCAACATAGGTGAAAGAGTGGTTGCTGGGAGTGTACGGCTGGAAATAAAAATTCGAAGAATTGAAGAGCTTTGAGGAATTAATAACTGTTTTGCATTGGTGGTTGGCTGTGCACAAGACAGGAGCCGAGGATACATTGTAGGAGGAAGAAGAATAGGTGTTTTAGCTGGGAATTATATATACACAGGCTGGTGAAGATATATGCGTTTGCTGGGTATTAAAAAGGCGATAACTTGGGATTATTGGAGACAAGAATTGAGGCTGCTTAAGGAGAGACGGCTGAATTGAATTGAAAAGAAGCCAGCTTTGGGGAGATTTTGGTGATTCTTGGTGCAAGGAGATGCCAATTCTTCAACTCTTCAAAATTCGGGTTTTGTTTATATTATTTATTACTTTTTATTTCAAGAACATGAGTAGCTAATTTTATAATCGGGATTGACGATATAGATTTAATGTTTTAGTTTGATTTTAACTCTCAAGTTGGTGCTTTGATATTTATGTATTGATTTTATTATTGAGTTAAATGCTTGAGTTGCTTGATCACCAATTCATGATTTAATGGTTGTTTTCATAATCCGAGAGGTGAGTTAACAATTAGATCACGTAATAAAATTCGGCAATTTCAACAAAAAAGATAGAGATATGAATTTGTGGTTGCATGTGGTCACTTAGGAATTTCTAGGAAATTTAATGCATTTAGCTAAGGAGAACTCTGACCCGCTGTAGAGATACATGGTTGACTTAGTTAAATAGGTCTAATTTGAACTCGAGAGAGGTAAATTAGATATATGCGTGAATTCGACCAAATACAATTTTAGAAAACAACTTGAGATGAGAAATTAAGTTAGAACGTTATTTCGAAATCGTTAGTCCCGATATTCATTCAATTGTTTAAAAAACCCACCACTCTGTTCTTTCACTTTTATTAATTGCTTTTAGTTTAATTTGTTATTATTTATTTTAATTGATTTGTTTATTTCATTGATTTCTAATTATTTGTCGTTTTTGTTTTTATTATTTTACAATTTATTTTCTTAGTTAGTTTTGATTTTTGTCTAGGAATTCTATATTCGAAGTAAATTTATAGCGAATTAAATAGTCCTCGTGAGATCGACAACCCGGACTCAAAAGTCCACTTTTATTACTTGTAGCGATATCGTACACTTGCGATATTTTTACCAATATTAGACCAAGAGAAATTAGGATGATTCCTCCACCCAGGATTATATGTATTGGAGTAGGGGTCATTTTGATACTTCTGAAAATTCTGGGCGTAGCTGACCTCCTCATGTTGCATTCCATGTGTTGAGGCTAAAGGACAACTAGCTGTAACATGATCTGCCCCGCATCCTTCGCAAACTGGTGTTGGGTGTTGCACCATGTGCACAGGTCGAGTTAAATTGTCCAGCTTTTTTGATAGAACTTCCATTTGAGCTGCCAATTGTGTAACAACATCGATATTGTGGATACCAGATGCCTTTTTTGGAATTTCCCTTTCAGTAGGCCACATTGCCTGGTTCTCCGCAATTCTCTCATATAGTTCATGTGCTCGGTCAATATCTAATCTCATTATTGATCCCCCTGTCGAAGCATCAAGCATATTGCGGTATTCAGGATGCAATCCTAAATAAAAGATGTAAACCTGAGCATTTTTTGGTATGTCCAAATTTGGACACTTTCTAAAATAGTCCTTGAATCTCGTCCATGCCTCAGGGTAACTCTCAAGGTCTCGTTGTTTGAAAGTGTGAACTTCATTTCTGATTTGGAGAACTCGAGATGGAGGGAAAAATTTCATGGTGAATTTTTGCACCATATCATTCCAAGATACAATGCTTCCAGGAGCTAATGAGCGTAGCCATTCCCTAGCAGTATCTTTTAAAGTATGGGGAAACAAAAGCATTCGAAAAGCGTCTGCTGACATCCCTTCGTGACTGATTACATCGCATAGCATTAAAAAGGCTTGAATGTGCTCTTGCGGATTTTCAGTCGCCTTACCAAAGAACTTGATGTCTTGATGATTTTGAAATAATTTTATGACATCAGGTCTAAGGTGGTAATTTGACTGCCCGAATGGTGGATAAACAATAGTTTGTTGTACAGGGGCGGGGGCGGGATTTACATAATCCCCAACCAGCGCTTGAGCATTATCGTGAACTGCTCCTGGTTGAATTTGCACTTCTTGCTCATGAGGAGCAAGTGGCAATTGATTTTGAATATTTGCCATATCCCTGTTTTTTCTTTATTCTTTTCTACGTTGTCTAAAGGTTCTCTCTATTTCAGGATCTATTGGTAATAGTTCAGGCTCGGTAAAACCTAGCATATACTACTCAATGACCAATGTGAAGAGAAAAATAAGGAATTATGAATAACCAAAACAAAGTAAAAATAAAAATAAAAATAATGAAAACTAAAAATTAAAAATAAAAATTTAATTGAATTAAATGTAAACTAATAATTATACTAAATCCGTTATTCCCCGGCAACGGCGTCAAAAACTTGTTCGGTTCGAATCCCGCAAGTGCACGGGATCGTTGACAAGTAATAATTGTGATGAGTTGAGAGTATCGTTCCCATGAGGAATAATGTTTAGTCCTAATTACTAGTTTATCGTCGACTCAATTAATGAAAACAATTAAAATAAAAAGATGATTTTGTTTGTCTATCTATTCTAAAAAATTGAAATAAATAAAACTTAAATAAAAACAAATGTTTGGGAGTAAAATATGAATGAAGAGCATGTATTGGAATCCGAATCCACTTGTTATCACATATCTCAATTCAACAATTTGTAGTTTAAATCATTCATGCGTTTCTTGACAATCGATAATTCACATACAATTAATTTTCTTTTCCAAGACAAATTAAATCTATCACAAACATGAAACGAATCTATTCCTAGTCCGAATACGAATGTTTAGAACGCATTAAATCACACAATTATCAATTAGATTGCACATGTCATAGTGTTATTCCTAACATCTAGTGTTCATGTGTTGATCATGCAATGTTCCAACTTATTGTGACTTTTCCAAGACTACAACAAGTAACGATATATTTAACTGGTGGCCACTCAATCAAATAATAATAACAATAAAGCATGTAAGATCAATCAAGACAACACAAGAAATTATTAAACTACTAGTTCTTGATTTGAAATAAATAAATAACAAATTTCATCTTCATCCAATACATAAAGAATATTAGCCTAGCATCTTAATATGTAAATCAAACACAAAGAATTGGAAAATTATCACCCGGTTGAATCGTGAAATAAATTGGAATCTGCCTTTTATTTCCCTACAGCCGCACTACTTCCAAAATATGTTGACCAGCACTTGTTCCCCAGTAGGATGCTTCCTTTATTGTCAATTGTCAATGCCGTGAGAATATACCTCCAGCCACCTTTTGAATCACAAGCTGCCAATTCCAAGAATCACAAGCTGTCAATTCCACCACAAAGTCAAACCAACCTACTAATTCTTCCAAATTAAATCTGAACCAGCTGAGTTCTTCCTCCAAACCAGCCGCCAAGTTCCTTTTTTAATTTGATTCCAACCATGTTTCTTTAATGCAAGACCACCACTTTGTCTCTCAATATGTATCAACAACCTCTTCCAATTAATTCTTCTCTCCTCTTTCAGCCGTGTATCTATCTATCTCTCTCGTTTAAACCCTCTCTCGGCTGACCTCTTTTTTCCAGAATAGGCTCCCCTCCTTGTCGTGTGTGTGTGTGTGTGTGTGTGTGTGTGTGTGTGTGTGTGTGTGTGTGTGTATATTAATTCAAGGCCCAATTGCACTAAGTAGGGTTATGTTTAAAGAATCAATTCCTCAAATAAATCAGATTGGTCCTTTTGTTTTTAATTGTGCAATACATGTCTCCATTTATGTCACTTCGAGTTCTTTAATTTTTGGAAGTTGCACTTGAGTCCCACTTTGTCCCTTTTTTGTACGGCTTTAGTCCATTTTTTTCGTTTCGCATCCAAACGCATTCAAAATTTGATTTTTCCTAAAACAAACAAAATAAATATTTAATTAGCAATATCATATTCTAAAACACTTACAATTGTCTAAATTTAAAGTCAAGATAAGTACGCAAAACGTACTTATTAAACCCCACCCTGATTTGTATCACACATTCTACTTTGTTAAAAGTAGATTCCAGCTGTCTTCCATTATTTATGTCGGCATGTTGGACAATCTCTGGTTTTGCACGTTGTTGACGTCACTTTCTGACGAGAAGCTAGTCAACGAGATTATGGGGTATCATTTTGACTTTTCACATTTTTATGCTTTTCTTTTGTGAATAATTGGTTAAGTATACAGGTCCTTCCTTTATAGATAGAACTAGAAAATGCTGAGAAAAGGATATGCATAAATGAATAATCTGATAAAAAACAAACGGAATTTGTAACGAAATGGTCTAGTGTTCAGTTCGGTGCTGATATGACAGTCAGGTCGGAAGTTTATATTAAAATAATGAAAGTTGGAAGAATTTCTTATATTCATTTTCCATATATAAGCACTTACTCCTATTTATAGTAACATAGGAGATTGAGACATCTCCGTTTGGTAACACTATTTGGTTTATAAACTTGTTTATTTATGATTTTGAAGTAAAAAATAATGGTTGAAAATTGGAGAGAGAAAATGTGTGTGGTTAAAAAGTGGTTTGAGAAATTGTGTTGTTTATAAACATGTTTATAAACAAAAAAGATTCTTTTACCAAACGGATGCATAATTATTACAATACATCTTGTTGTCAGGACATGATTGACAATGGTGATTGATGTTTCTGACTTGCTACTAACAAATGATTAAACTAGCATTTTACAGATAATAATGAATACTGACACATAATTCGGCTAATTAGACGACTTCTTAGAGTCTCCATTTTCACTGTGGTTCAATCTCTTCAGGTCGTCTCAACTAATTCACCTCGCGCATGCCAAGTCCTGTCGAAAATCACCTCGCCACAAGTATCACCTCGGTCCTTGGATTCACCTCGGTTGCGATTGTGTTTTCGCTTGGATTCATTGTATCTGTTTAAGACACAATCACTTTCGGATAGCCTCAAATCTCGTTCATGGTTTACCTCACCAATTACGAGCTGTGTGGACCGTTGACTTTTTTACCATCGAATTCTATACTCCACTTCAACTCGGTATACAAAAAATGTCCACTCGAGATTAGTTCGAAAGTCTTGAGGATGGGTCTAGAAATCAACTAGTTATCGCCCATTAATATTGGCACTTGGTCCCTCAAATCTCACAATTAAGTTTGCCAGATGTCAATCTTAGAATGGTGGATTAGTCCTAGGATCAAGTGCAGTCGTTGATAAGTGCATTTTAAACACTTATCTATATATCTAAATTAGAATAAATTATTTTCATTCTTGGATAATTACTGCATAATTGCTTTATATTTGTTTACATTGTAGGAATTTTCCCAAACATGAAAGAATGAAGCAAGAAAGTGGAATAATGTACATTTGGAAGCTAATTGGAGCTAAAAAGAAGAAATTGGGTGTTGCTGTCAACCGGAGTTCCCAAGGAGAGTTAAGTGGAAGAAATTAGAATTTGAGAGCTTAATTGAAGATGAATCGAAGTTTGGAAAAAGAATTGAAGTGTTTGAAAAGTTCAAGAGCTTAATTGTTGCAATCAGAAGATGAAGGACTCACGTGCAAATAAAATGCAGGGACCTACTTAAACGCACCGGGAAAGATGAAATTGCACTGAAGAATTTGTACTGATCGGCCGCGGCTTCTCAACCTGGTGGGCGTGCGATAATTGCAAAATTTGCAGAACCATTTTTGGTTCAACTGCACGGCCACCAACTTTTGTACTCCGCGGCCGCGCCGTTGTCCAGCCTAGCTGGAGAAAAGCCCATGCACGTTTTTCAAGTTGATATTTCCTTGGTTTCGGGAAAAGTCTATATAGGTTATTCTTCATGCACGAAAGAGGCACTTTTGCACACATACTCTAGAGGCATAACTCACCATTAAAGCTTGAAAATTTTGGAGGTTCAATTGGAGGCAACTTGTGGAAGACACTTCTTGGTGCAAGAGTTCTTTTACTTGTCTCTTCAATTTACTCATGATGTTTAGTTTGGATTATTGTTGTTTTTTTTATTGATTCTATTATGATCAACTAAACTTTTTGCGGGATTAAACGATGTAGAGTAGTTTTTCGCTTTTAATTCATTTTTCAAGTTTTACGTATTGATTGCATGTGTATGATTTTATTTTTTCATTAATGCATGAATTAATTGGCCACTAATTCATTGTTTTCATGGATCGTTTTCATAATTCGAGATGTGAGTTAATGATCTAGATTTAGGAATAAAATCCGGTAATTGAACGAGCGATAGAGATATACGCTTGTTGTTATTGCGGTCTTGATCGAGTTCTTGTATTCAATGCACATAATCCTTATAAGTGAGCTAGACCGATCACATTAGTAGATTGAGACTTGAATGGTGAAATTAAAAGTATTGACTACGTGAAATCCCAACATTTTCATTCATTGATTTAAAAACACTTTTTTAAAAAATAAATTGCTTACTTGCTTTAAGTTTAGTATTTAATTAATCAAAATGCTCAAACATTTGTCTTTCAAATAAAGTGAAAATTAGAACATATTTGGTACCTAGGGGGTGATCCTTAAGAGATTACATGATTCCCCTGTGAATGATATTCGGACTTGTGTTGCTCCTCCATGAATTCCAGCTAACAATAATGAAATCAAGACATCGTTGATCACATTGATCCAACACATATGTGTCTTCCATAGCCTACCTTCAAAGGATCCACATGCACATTTCAATAATATTCAAGAAATATGTGACATGCAGAGAATGAATGGGGTCCCAGCTGAAGCATTCAAATTGAAGCTTTTCTCTTTTTCTCTTGCAGACAAAGCGAAATCTTGGTTTTACTCATTACCAAATGAATCTATTACATCATGGGCCATAATAAGTCAAAAATTCATGGGCAAATTCTTCACACCAAGCCGGATGTCGAAACTCAGAAGAGAGATTTTAGCTTTCAGTCAACATCCAGGAGAGTCGATCTTTGAGGCATGGGAAAGATATAATGAACTGTAGAGATAGTGTCCCGTACATGGCACATCTGATTGGATTTTGGTCCAACAATTTTATAATGGGTTTAAATATGAAAACAAGAGACACGCAGCCGAAGGCTCATTGATGGACATGGCCTATGAGGAAGCTTTTGAAATTTTTGAAAAGGTGGCAGCCAACAGCTACCAGTGGTATTCTGATCGAGCATCACAGAATACTGAGGGAATTCTCAAAGTGGATGGAGAAATGATGATTCTAGTGATATTAATTATTTATTGAAGTTTATTAAAGTATATTCATGGTGTTGAAAGTTAGGGTACTATGTTATTGAGTTAATTTAACAATTAAGTTAAGATAAGCTTATGAAGACCTATTTTGATTTATTTTATACTACAAACATAGATGGTGTAGTTGATGAATATTGGTTTAACTATGAGAGGGGATAAATGAACCAGTAAGTTTGGTAATCCTTGAAAAAGGGGATTTGTATGAATGTGGCTCCAATTTCAAATTATAAGTGATGTTAAGAACTTAGTTCATCAAGAGAATTGATTGTGTTCGAAACATTAAAGTAAGGAGCTCTTTTACAATTTTATCAATCAAGGTAGTTTTTAATGTTGATTCAAAAAAAATTATTATTATTTCAGGAGATAATGGGAAGATTTGACCATGCCAATCAGCTCAGCTAGATTTCAGTTAATAGTTCTGTGAGTGAAAAACTTTATTTTTCAGAATATAAGGGTCTGTTTGATTGGCCTCGATTTTTCAAGGAAAATGAAAATATTTTCCAACTTTCCTATTTTCTTGTATTTGGTAGCACAAGTTTTACATGGAAAATGATTTCCATCTCCCTTACCTCACACGCCATTTTCAAGGTTCAGGTAGAAAAGAATTTCTTTTAGTTTGGTAGAGAAATTGTTTTCCATGTTAGGTGAAAAATGGTTTTGCGTCACGTTTGATCAATTTTGTTGTTGTTAATTGACTATTTTTTTCCAAAAAATAATATTATCATTATCAAGTACAAATGTCTTGAAAAAGTAATAAAAATTATTATTAAAATAGCTAAAATTAATTTTATTTTTCATGAAAAATAATGTCAATCAAATAACGAAACATGAAAATTTTCCAACTTTTCTCACCTAGAAAATCAAAACAATCAAACACTTTCATTTGATTTTCCACGAAAATAATTTTCAAGCAAAATCATTTCCTTGAAAAATATTTTGTTCCACCCATTTTTCACTCTCGCAATCAAACACACCCTAAGTACTTTTTAATTTACTTCAATAATAAAGTTTATATGAAATGATTATTTTTATAATTCTTATAGTAAATTATATAAGTTGCAAAAGTTAATTATTTTAGAAGATTGAGTTAGACAACTTGATTTTTATATAAAAGAAGATATTTGTAAATAAATATTTTAATTATAAATTCAGTTAACTTAATCAGGTCTTGACAAATATTATATCAGTATTAGATATTTCAATATATGTAAAGTTATTTTAAAACCACTAGAAAGTACCCAGGTGATCTTACCTAATCTGTACTAATGAGAATTCGTTTTCACGGTGTATGACCAAATATGGTAATTTTACCTGCTTTGCACTTATGTGAATATGTTTTCACAGTGTATGACTAGATAATCAAAGGTCTTTGGGACTCACTCTTGTACACATATAGGCTTTGAGATGTGCACCAGGGTGCTTTAATCTTTGAGGTAGTCTATGCGCATATGACATAGATTATCAGCTTATCAGATTTGAATGATTTTGCCTTATACATGAGATTACTCTGTACATGAATAATGTTGTTCATTGTGTACATTTTGATATGATTTTTAGTATTATTATAGTTTGTCGAATTTTAGATACGTGTCTTCAATTTATTAGATTTCTGATGACAGGATTCCGTTTATCCAATTTATGGAGTAAAGATTTCAACTTATAGTTTGGTGAAGTGACAGTTTATTCCAATTTTCTATGATATCAGATTACATATATTCCATTATACTTTACGTATGCTCATTTAGAATTAAGAATAAATGATTTTATAATTCCAGAATGTTTTTGTCTTAAAAAGTAATTATCAAAAATTATAATTTTCTAAAGCTGTAATAGTATAATTTTTTTAGTAAATAAATATGTATTTATGAGAAAAGTATACTTATTTTCGAATTTTCACTTACTGAATTAAAAGCTCATATATTTTTCCCACATTTTCTTATATGATGTAGGTGAATTTGAGTTATGAAGTATTTCGAGCATGTTGATATGTCAAGTCATGTCACAGACATAATGAGATTGTATGATTATTTGATTAAGCCTTTGTTCGTTAAAAGTTTTTTTTCGTTTAAAAACATGTTTTTTATGTGTTCTAGGTAAAATGTGTGATTAAAAAATGGAGAGAGAAAATGTGTGTGGTTAAAAAGTGATTTGGAAAAATGTGTAGAAAAAAACATGTTTATAAACATGTTTGCTAAACGGAGGCTAAGTATTTAAGTTGAGTTCACTGCATTTCCATAGTTTTATATTCATTTGGGTTGTACTGTAAATTATATTATAACGAATATTTGATTATTTATATAGTTTGATTTGTAGATGTTTGTGAAATATGTAGTTTCTAATATTTTCGAGAAGATGGATGTTTGGGGAATTTGAATTTTCTTACATTTCAGGTGGTTTTAGCCTAGTTTATAAGGAAAATTCTGCCAAAATTTTTATAAATTCATCCGATGTCAAATTTATGTAAAACGAGATTTTGAAAGATGATGAAAGTTAAGATTGCCTTGATGGTGGGTCTAACATGTCACTGGAACTGCCACGAGCACACGGCACATTCTGAGTCTAGTAGTACTCAGCTTTCAAGTGGCCGCATCCCTCTGTAAATACATTATCATATGTGATCTCATGTTTATATCATATGTGGTTTATGTGACATTCTAGATTGCAGCATTAGCATCCTCCAACAATACCACAAGTCTTCAGCGGATGCAAGATTGGTGCGCCTTTGAAGCGGATAGTCGCTTAATTCAGGATGCGAATATCATGGATGGTACTATTATGGCACCCTTAACTCCATTTACCAAGATTTGGTGGATGAGGAACAGTAACACTCTTCTTTGGCCGTGGAACACAAAACTTATAGGTGGGTTTTCTTTTAATTGACGCGTATATCTGTATTTTATGGGAGAAATCATATAAAAAGAATTGACCTCAACGAATGAAGTTAATTTTAATAGCCTCATTCAACGCAAGTATCTCTCGCCATGCACGGGCAAAAGACTAGTATTTTAAAAAATGTACAATAAATTAGTAACCATAAGAAGAATAATTAATACTTATTGAATACAAGTCTACAACTACATTTTTAATATAATTTTATAAAAATCGATAAAATATTTTGTTGAAAAGTAATAAATTCTACAAAATGCGTGAGTAAAATTTATTATAATTAAAGAAAACTTTCCGAATTTTCAATAATGTTAAAGAAAAAAGAAGCACTAATTGACGCAAAACGGAAGTAAAATTTTACTAGCGTAAATCTGAAAGAACACAAACTGAAATCCACCAGAGAGAGAATTTCATTTAAGATCAATGAATGAATAATTGAATGACAAAACAACCTTAAATAGTCTCTGCAAATCCTAATTTAATCAAAAAGACGAAAATTGACATCTAAATAAAATAAATGACTCAAAGGAGAAATTAAATAAAATTACAAAAAACTTCAAGTGGCCTGTAACTGACCTTAAACGGCATTTTTGAAGCTGAAAACAACCTCAATCGGGGAATCCCAGTTTGAATGATGTAGAGCGTTGTGAGATGATTCCGAAAATATATTATATTAAGGATTCTGACACCGGTGCAAAAAGTTATGATCGTTTAATCGAAACTCTTATTTTCTTGATTAATTTCCTATCAATTTCCTCTTTAAACTCTAACACCATCTGTTCTACTTCACTAATCATTGACATGATCATTAATTATACATTTTAAAGCTTTTCAATTACTAAGTGGTGGATCTTTTAATGAAATTAAATGATGTGCCGCACTTAGCCTATGATGCAATGAAATTAAATATGCATATCTAATTTTTCATGATCAATTAAGTTAATTATTTATACTTTTAGATCCAAGAATTATTTGACTATACGAAAGCAAAACTATAATGAGCTTGACGTTATATTATTTTCCCTATTTATTTGGTTCTACTGTCATTATCCTTAACATAATCATTATAATTTGTAAATCAATTTATAAATAACACGATTGTTCAAATCACTTTATCACACATTTTACCTTAAAAACGTAAATAAGTCAATTTATAATTGTTACAGTGTTATCGAATGGAGAGTACTGTTATTAAGCTTTGAGAAAATTTATCACCTATACATATCTATACATGTATAATAATAGAATAACCGTCATCATTTTACGCACATAGTTTCTCGCTCATTTTCACTTGCCATTTTAGAAATTTTCTTCATTTTATCAATTTATTTTAATACATGAATTATGAAAGTTTAATTAATACATGTAGTAAATGATTTATAAATTTGTGAAAAAAGAAAATATCTATAAAAAATCAAATAATAGATTATTTTTATTCTGTTGATAATTAATGCATTATTTTCAAATCAAAAAATATGCGGGTATCAAATTCAAGATCTCAATGAGAAGTTTAATACAAGCTAACAAATGAGAGCAAACTATAAACATATCATTTGTAAAATCATCTTAAATACTAAAGGTAAAAGTTTTACTTATATTTTTTACTTTTTCCAACATCCAATCTTTTTAATATATCTCATTTAAATTCTAAAATGATACTTATTATTTCTTAAATAAATTCAATTTGACCTAAATGATTAATTTCGAATCTTTTTCTTATCAAATTAAAAGAAATAATAGATATCCGATATTTCTAAATAAATTCAATTAAATCATTTAATTTTTTACAACTTTAGGTTCTGTTGAGATCGTACCCAAAATATGACACGTTAGGCCACCAATGAAGGCCCAATGAGGGTCCACGAACTTTAGCCCATGATTAGAAGTTCAAGATATCCCACCTGGACCAATGGTCGAGGTGGAAAGGCATACGAGCCCATCTGACCGAACTGGTTTGTGTCTAGCAGAGGCACTTTATGCTTAGCCGAGTAACGCATCGGATACAAGGATGGGACAAGGGATGAAGTCAGAGATGTGACACTGCCTTTACCAAGACGTGACAGACGCCCATCCCCTACGAAATGTAGCAATGATTACGGTCAAAAAGCAAGGTTGTCCCCTTCAAGAGCTAGGATGAATACACATGTAAAAGTTCGCCATGTGTCACAATCCAGGGCAACGAATCCTTCTATAAATAGAGTACACTTGCCTCAAATGAAAGGGTTAGTAATTTGATACTCTTAACTAAATATATTTCTCTCACTCAATTTTCTCTCTTTTACGCACTTATATCTCCCGCACTCAAATTATATTTGCTAAACATGGCCGCTGACTTTGGCATCGAAGTGTAAACGGGAGCCACCTCGACCCCCTTTGCAAGCTGATTATTTGTCACAGTGCGCAGGAAATTCACGTGTTCAAGAGGGAGGAACTGAGACGTGTTGGTCCAAGGTCCAGCCGGATTTTGTGGTCAACAGGTTCCGATAAACTTATTGGTTCAATTTGTAAAATATAAGATGTTAGCAAAATCATTCTATTTAAAAATATAATATGGTCTACACGTTTATTTAATATGCACAAAAATAGTATGTGCAATTTTGAAAAATGAGTTTTAAAAAATATTTGGTTGAGAATGAACATTGAAAAAAATTATTTTTGAAGAATCAATTTTATACGAATAAGTGATAAAGTCTTATATCTCGTGAGTTATGCCTCCATTTATAATTTTAGATGTACAAGTGATTTTTTTATTTTTTTTATTTTTTGTATATAAAGTTAATTATATTTGTAAAATTCATTCAATAAAATTTAATTAAAATTTGTTTTCATATTATTGCATTTTACGAGTTGAAAATTGTAAATATTTCAACTTTTAGAAATCAAATAATCGTAAGCTCGACTTTAGTCATCAAATCAAAATTGTAAAGTATAGAATAAGTCACATGTCGATATATTACTTAGTCTAAATAGACTAAGAAAACTAGAGAATGAATAATTTGATGTTAAAAGAAATATGCAAGTCGTAATTTTATATTTTATTTTTCTGAATATTTTTCATTATATATGAATACACAATTTATGTTGGACATTGTACTTTTAAAACTTATTCAATAAATATTTGTCAATTATATCTTCTGTGTGTCGCAAGGGTGCGATTACTAGTATGCTATAATGTCAAAAGATTTGCATTATCTATAATCTATCTATATCTGTAATATATATAATATATGTTTTGTTCGGCGGCAGGGTCAAAGGGAATTAGATTTATTTTGTTGATTTATTTATGTTTCCTAAGTAAGATGTGGGTTAAAAATTGGAGAAAGAAAATGCGTGTGGTTAAAAAGAGATATGAAAAATTGTATAAATTAATTTTTTTTATCTTTTTCAATTTAATGTGTGCCGTCGAATAGGGTCATAATATAATATACTTCTAAAATTCCACTAAAGAGATCAACTTTTTTGGACGATAATGCTGAGCAATAATTTACAACTTCTTACTTATCCTTTCAATTAATTTTATTTTAATTATTATATATTATAATTAATTTAATATTTTCTAATTTAATGATGGTCATTGCCTCTTCAAATCTCATTGCTCTATATTTATATCTATACTACTTTTAAAATAACTTGAATGGAGAATTTTTTTTTATCATAATACTCTCGAAAATAATTAATAATTTCTTATATATCATTCAATTAATTTTATTTTAATTATAGCATTTTATAATTAAAAAAAATTCTAATTTAATGATGGTTGTTGTCTCTTTAAATTTCATTGATCTATATTTATATTTATAGTACTTCTAAAATAACTTGAATGGAGAAATATTTTGAATCATAATACTCTTGAAAATAATTTATAATTTCTTATTTATTCTTCAATTAATTTTATTTAATTATAGCATTTTACAATTAAAAATAAATTTCACATTTATTTACGCATGTAATTGTCCTATTTCATAAAGAAAATAATGTTACTAAAAAATATTTTATTAATATGTCACTGTATAAAAATGATATCATTTTTGTTGTTTATTACAAATTTCTCCCAAATTCGTCTATATTTTAAGGTAAAATGTTACAATCTACATATTCGTGTTTAGTGATTTTTAATAGACATTGGGACTCATGATATTGTTTTATTAGTATATATATAACTTATTGTTTTAGCAGCTAAGAGAGCTGACATGCGTGCTTTAAGTTGTTCAATACTTTATTATATCACTGAAAATTAACCCAAATTTTCAAAGTGTGGTTAAAAAGTAATTTAAAAAGTTGTGTTGATTTATAAATTGTAATAATTACGTTAAAGAATACGAAGTTTTTTTAATGGTATTTAGTTAATAACATTGCTCATAGTTTTCTCTCTAAATATAGGGCATGTTCGGCAACTGTCATGCAGTTTATAAATGAAATCTAGTTGTTTTTTAAGGTATAATATGTGGTTAAAATTCTTTTTCAAAAATGTGCGCTATCAAAAAATAATTTGAAAAATTGTATTGTTTATAATTTAATTTATAAATAGTTTAAAAAACACAGTGTAAATCACCATCTCTACCCATTGCCCCCACAAATTCCCTTCCCTGCATGTCAACATAGCTCAAACGGATAGTGCATGTTATTATTGATCGCGAATCCAGTGTTGTAGTCCACATGTGAGCCCTTTTGATTTAGTTAAATAAAATTAACAATTAATTTAATTATGTATTTTATGGTACACCTAACTCACTACAAGAAATCGGACCAACGACGACGAAAATTAGCGACGACAAAAAAAGTCGTCTCTAATACCAAGGTTATTGCGACGACATTTTTGTCGTCTCAAAAACCCGACCCTATAGCGACGACATAATTTGTCGTCGCAATAGGTCAGTCATTAGCGACGACATTCTTTGTCGTCGCAAATTTTTGCGACGACAAAGAATGTCGTCGCTAATGACTGACCTATTGCGACGACTATGTCGCCTCTATAGGTTCGATTTTTTTTTTTTTTAATGCATTTCGATATTTATAAATATAATATTAAAGTCATGTGTTGGAACAAATGTTTATATACTATTATTATTAAAATGTGATTCGTTAAAGTTAACTATTATATATTATTTAAAACAAAACAAGACACAAGAATTTATTTGTCAAAATGGTTGGGACATCACTCACTCAACTACTTGGTCTAGAGTTCAAGTCTCAAAGCCAGCACTTCATGATATGAATTAAAAATAAATACTCGAGGTTCGGGTCGGGTTCAAATTCGGACCGGGTTCAAAATGGGTCGGATCGTGTCAAGTTAAATTAATAAATTATTTTTCGTTATTAGAGACGACTATGTCGTCGCTATTTGTCGTCGCAATAGCCTCCGAAGAAATAGAGACGACGGTGTCGTCGCTATTGACTTTCAGCTACGGACCTAAAGCAGCGACTATTAGAGACGACAATGTCGTCGCTATTGATCTACAACGACGATTTTTAGGCTTTCAGCGACGACTTCTGTCGTCGTTGTTGGTCCGATTTCTTGTAGTGACTTTTCAATAATATATTTTATCATTTTTTCTAAAATTTAATACAAAATCAGTTTTAACAAAATTAAAAATGAGCTATATATAAACAATTGCACCTTTTCTAATGGCAACAATTGGAGTGTAATGGAACGGGAGGAGTGAAAGCAAAACACAAGTCAAAGTCAAACATATCTTAAATATTTGATAGGTAATGAGTACAATTTTGACCAGATTCGAACCTTCCCAAAATCTTCAAAGCCCGAGCACTTACCATATTATTCCCATGTAAAGTTATAACACCTAAACAAAGTTTGAACCCCGATAATGACTTCAACCTCGAACACTCTTTTTGGTCCTTATAGACAAATTGTGATGATCAAAGTGACATTTTTAAGGGTTCGAGATTTTTCCTTGCTAACTAAAGACTGTTTTCTAACCCTACTACGACTCGTAGTACTCATATTCTAATCTAACACAACCATTGTTGTCCTATAACTTTATCCGAATTCCATTGTTTAGACTACTACATCTAGTAGGACTACTATTTATCCAATAAACATAGGTACCGTAATCCTACCCAAATTATTCCACTTGCCTCTATAAATGCAGGGTGTCAACCACAAATCAAACACACAATTATTTTTACAGTTTATACTTTATAGCCTCACGCTTAAATATTTCCTTTTCTTTACTGACTTAAGCATCAGAGGGGCAATGATGATAAGCCTCACTACCTTTGTTTCAGGTATTTGGAGATCTAGTTTGTGTTTGGTTGCTGTTCGAGCTTGGGAAATTTCATCATTGGCATCATATGTGGGAAACCTCTACTACAAATCATGGTTATTACACGTTCTGAACCTCCGCCAGCAAGTTTATCTACTCAAAATTTGCCTCTTCCCAGGTACATACCTTTCCATCCTGAAGCATAACCGGAAGTTCAAGGACCACAACTTCAGCTTGCTATGGGTATGCAAGCAGCATTAGAATAACTTTATCTGCAAGTGGCTACATTGATCCAATTATTAACTCAGTAGAATCAATGTACACCTCCAACACCCATGGACGAGAATGTCTCCCAGACCCAACCTCAAAAAAATGCCAACTATGGTGGTGGGGCGAGCTCCTCAGGTATACCCTAGTCACATCCATTAGTGGTAAACTCGAGGACTAATGCCATGGAACCTGTCTAACTTGCAAAAATTATTTGGGATGTGACAGGGGGTCATGCTCTATTGGGTTTCACAGCAAATACCCCCATTCACCCCTAATGTTCTTGCATACCCACTACCAGGCTGGTTTAAATATTTGAGGATTAAAGAATATGATGGTCGAATCGATCCCGTGAATCACCTTAACATGTACACTAACGTTATGAATTTACAGGTTGCTCTAGATCAGGTTATGTGCAAGTCCTTCCCCAAAATACTAACCAACGCTGCCAAGGATTGATTCTCAACCCTGGAGCCCAATTCTATTCCCTCATTCACTGATCTTGCCAACAATTTTTTCGCTTTCTTTGCATTTAGTAAACACATTAGAAAAAACAGTTGCATCACTCATGAGGTTCATTCAGGTGCAGAATGAAACCTTATGTTATTTTATGGCTAGATTTAACTCCTAGAGGCTTCAAGTCCTCGATCTACATATCAATGTCGCTGTCTCCACACTCACTCGTGCTGTGAAGTGTGAATATTTCAAAATGTCTATGTCGAAGAATACCCCAAAATCTGTGATCGAGCTCCTTACCTGAGGAGAAAAATATGTAAATATGGAAGAAACAATGTATCCTAAGAGAAGTAGCTCGACCACTAAGAAGACTGACCACAAAGAAAGTAGACCCGAACATAAGAGACAACATGATAATGGTACAAGGCAAGACCAGGTTCGGGGTAAGCATAGACAAGACACATCGACATCATTTACTTGCCTAAACACACTAAAGGCCAACATTCTCATGGAGATCAAGAAAAAGAAAGATTTGAAGTGGGGGGGGGGGGAAAGGATTAGGTCCCCTCCAAACATACAGGACTAGGGAAATATTGTGAATTTCCCTATGACAGGACCAAACCATAGAGACATGCTATGCATTGCATTATAGAGAGAAATCGAGTCCTTCATAAAGTGGGGATTCCTCAAATCCTACATCTGTAGTGAAAAGAGTCAAAGGAGTGATCACGAGCATCAGAAATCACCAAGGAACAATAATAAGCCAACACTAGAGAAGATTAACATCATCGTTGGAGATATAGCTATAGGTGGGGACTTGCAGAATGAGCAAAAAAATTTACGCCAGATAGAACACAGGATTACAGTCAGTTACTCATGAAGACATCACATTTTGATAAGACATGAAAGGAGTAGTCTTTCCTCATGACGATGCCATGGTCATCATAGCATCATAGCCAACTTTGAGGTATATATATATATATATTAATAGATAATGGGAGCGTAACAAACGTATTGTCTCATGAGGCCATCACTAGAATGGGAATTTCAGTAAGCAGCCTCAAACCTATCAAGACCCCCTATAGGGATTGGGGTGGAGTGTTATCATGCCTAAAGGTACTTCTGAACACCCTTTGACAACACAAAAGCTTCGACAGCATTTCCAATCTCTCCGTGAAATTTCCAACAGGGAGCTGAGTAGGAGTTGTCCGTGGGGACTAGACTACAACCAGAAAATGTCATATCACAAGTGTCAAAGTTTGGTTAAGAAAAGCAATGGAAAATGGTGTGCTTGTGTCGACTACACCGATTTGAACAAGGCATGCCCCAATGATTGTTACCCACTACCACGAATCGACAACCTCATGGACAGTATGTAGGGTCATAAACTATACAGCTTCATGGACGCATTCTCTGGCTATCACCAGATCCACATGGTCGAGGAAGACCAGAAGAAAACATCATTCATTGCCTACTCAATAACTACTACATTCGGATTTAAAAATGCTGGAACAACGTATTAAAGGTTATTTAACAAGGTGTTCTCAAGATTATTAGGGAGGAACATTGAGGCATACATCAATGACATGGTTTTCAGGAATATAGAAGAGAGTAAGCATATACTTGACCTTAAAGAGGTATTCTCGACACTTAGAAAATACAAAATGAGGTTCAACCCACAAAATGTGTATTCGGTGTAGCTTTTGGAATGTTTTTGGACTTCATGATCACTCATTGGGGATTTGATAAGTGTGTTTTATACACTTATTTGTACGTCTAAATTAGAATAAATTATTATCGTTTTAGAATATATGCTATTTAATTTGTGTTTATTTGTTTACTTTGCAGAAAATATCCCAAAAGATGAAGAATGAAGTAATTGATGAGAAAAATGCATAATTGGATGCTAATTGGAGCTAAAATGAGCAATTGATAAGTTTGTGACGTCAACCGGAAAGATGCAATGTGGCGAAGTAAATGAATAAGAAGCTGGAGGATCCAGTTGAAGGAATTGAGAGTTGAAACGAGCAAATTGAGAAGACTCCAAAGTATGGAGATTATATTGTTACAATTGGAAGTTGAAGAACTGAAGAGCAAATTAAACATGAGGTACCAACTTGCAAATATTCAATGATTGATTTGGATAATAAGAAGATATTTTGAGGATTTTTAGGAGTTAATTGGATGCAAGTATAAGTCAAAAAGGAATGGAATATGATAAGAATATTACCATAAAATTGATTCCAGTCCTAGAAGATTCTAGACAAAATTCTAGTCGGACTTTGAGACCAAATCTTGGGGCAGTAAACGTTCGAATTAGGAAAATTATATTTCAAGAAGAATTGTAACCCTTTAAGTTATCTTTCTAACTAAATTTGAATCATCGTAATCGGATAAGGAAAGAGAAAGATATGGTCGAAATACTAAAGGGCTGTGCAGATACCAAAAAAGACTCGCGCGCGGATTTGATGAATTTCTTTCCTTCTTCAACTTGATCTCTTCACCAACTATAAATACAACCTCTTTGCACAAAAATCAGACCTTTGCCTCTCCAAAGAACGAGCCACAACTGAGAATTCAACATCAAATCCTTGGAGATTCCAACATCGCAGAGGGGCGTGAATTGAAAACAATTAAAGAATTGATAATTGGTGCAATCTTTCCATTCTTTATATTGTTTTTCAATGAACGTTTATTTTTACTGTTTTTGTTATTTCATGATGATGTGTAACTAATTTTAACGTTGGGATGAACGATGTAGCCTAGTTAATTATTTTAATGTCATATTCCTTGTTTTAACGCTTTAATGCATGTGTTGATTTATTGTTGCGTTTAATGCGTGAATGAACTGGCCACTTATTCATGATTTCATGTGTTATTTTCATAATCCGAGAGGTGAGTTAATAACATAGATCTAGGTAATAAATCCGGTAATTGAACGAGAGATAGAGATATACTCTTGTAATTATTGCGGTCGTGTGTGAATTCTTGTGTGTAATGCATCTAGTTAATGAATATTCGGACCCGCTGTAGAGATACAAGGTTGACTTATTTAGGTAGGATTGATTTAAACTCGAGAGAGGAATCTCAATTTAAATTAGTAAATTCGACCGAACACAAATAGGAAATAAAACTGGAATTGGAATTGATTTAATTAGCTAGGTGAATTCGTGAATCCCAACTACTTTACAATCTTATTTGAAAACAAAACAATTTAACAATTCTTTTTAATTCATTAGTTCCATTTCGTAATTCTAGATTTTTATTCTTAAAACGATTTTCATTTATTCAAATAAAGTTAAGAACTGAAATATTTCGGTAATTAATAGCAGTCCTCGTGGGAATGATACTCCGGACTCCTAGGTCCACTTTATTACTTGATTGCGATATCGTACACTTGCGATTTCAAACACAATAAGTTTTTGGCGCCGTTGCCGGGGACTGTTTTTATATTAATATCGATACTCATTAGTTCTTATTTTACTTTGAACATTATTTTGCTTATTTTTATTTTTATTTTTATATTATTTTTCAGTTTTTGCTTTTAATTTTTGTTTTCTTTAATTCATGTTAAGAAGAACTAAGTCATTTGATTTGCTTCCTTTTGATACAGAAATTGAACGCACTTTTCGACAGAGGCGTAGACAACAGTTGGAAGCGAATCAACAAACAGACTTAGCCATGGCAGATGATAGAATTCAAGATAATCAGGAAAATCAACAAAATCTGCCAGCAGCTGTAAATGGACAGCAACAAAATCATGGAAGGCGCGTTTTGCGAGATTACATGATTCCTCCTGTGGGGAACATTAGAACATGCATAGTACCTCCTGCAATGCAAGCTAACAATTTTGAGATCAAAACCTCTTTGATCTCACTAATCCAAAACTCATGTGTTTTCCATGGATTGCCGACTGAAGATCCTCATGCACATCTTCTATCCTTTTTGGAATTGTGTGAAATGCAGCGCATGAATGGAGTTTCAGATGATGCTGTGAAATTGAAGTTATTTTCATTCTCTTAGATGACGACGTACTGTCCCCACTGTACCAACACGAGTCTTTTCAGCATGCTTTGTCCTCACCGCACGCTCCCCGAGAAAACTTCCCAAGAGGTCACCCATACCAAAATTTCTCTAAGCCAAGCACGCTTAACTGTGGAGTTTCTAACGATGAACTTCCAAAAAGAAAGTTCACCTTGTTGGTATGAGTAGTACTTATCATTTCTTTTAAGCTTTTCGTAGTCGGGGTATTATAATCACCCCTTGTTAGACTCGCGACAACCTCGTCATTCTTAACCCATCTAAGGATCTGTTTCCAGGCGTTGGGATTCTAGAGGTGGCTCCCGCCCTATGACGTAGCAATTAGTTCCCGATTTTCGACTGGCGGCCAGCTCTGATACCATTTGTAACGACCTGAGTCCCACTTAACGGACTGTCCCTAACGTTAGATGATGACGTACTGTCCCCACTGTACCAACACGAGTCTTTTCAGCATGCTTTGTCCTCACGCTCCTCGAGAAAACTTCCCAAGAGGTCACCCATCCCAGAATTTCTCCAAGCCAAGCACGTTTAACTGTGGAGTTTCTAACGATTGACTTCCGGAAAAGAAGGTGCACCTTGTTGGTATGAGTATTACCTATCATTTCTTTTAAGCTTTTCTTAGTCGAGGTATTACATCATACTTATTACTTAACATGCTTGGGCATTACATGTGTTCGGGCCAATTACTTTATATGCTCGAGCATCCAACGTGTTCATGCATTACTTTGAATGAATAACGGGATTTTGTTTCTCGTTTTTTCCCTCAAACTTATTATGTTTGTGCTTATTAACACAAGCTCCGTAATCATTATCTTCGCACTTATTAACTTGAAACATGTCCGGACTTGTGATAAGCACTTAGAAACACGTTCAGGCTTATCACTGAATCGAGCTAACTAAACTTGTTGTTACGTGTTCGGGCTCATACAAAAAAATGGGTTTAAATCATACGCCAGAGGATATGCTAAAGAAATACATATGAACAAAAAGTAAATACCTTCATTAAATAGTGAAAAATATCCATTACAAAAGGAAAGGGGTTGGGGGAATTATTCTTGGTTTTGGTTTTCCGCCCCCATCAAAAATCTCGAGCTCATCCTCCAAGCCATCATCCTCTGTCTAGACCTCGTCCTCAGGACCATCATCTGATTCTGAATTTCAAGGCCCTCGATAAGAATCAGGGTTCCTTAGGTCCTCGAGCCTAACATCAGGACCCGTAGCACGTAGAAGGGTCTGATCTTGCTTGAAGGTGAAGCCGTAGGAGCTCGAAGTGTACACGCCTTGTAGATGCATGAACTTCTTAGACTTCTCAAAATCATTAATTTCCAGAGCCCAAGCAAATTTGGTTGCAGCCAATATTTCTTCAAAATCCCTCTGGGCACTCTCAAGCTTAAGCTTAAGCTCTTCAATCTCATCTTTAGCGTCTCCAAGTCAGCCCGTGAGGACTCTTTCCCTCACCTCAACCACTCCTTTTCATTCTTGAGCTTGCCAATTCTAATTGCATGTGAAGCAATGGGCTCGCCCATACCCTCGACCCTCTAGAAGTTGTCCATCGAGGCTATATCTTGAGCAATGCTCAAAGCCTGTAAACAAGAAACACCCTGAGCTCGGGATAAAAAGATAATTTGCATAACAATCTACGATTTTACCTTCATCATAATGTTCTCGAGATGCTTTATTCTCACCGTTGTGCTCACCTCTGTACGATACTTACCCAAAACGTCGGGGAACTGAGTAGGGCCATGAGCAGGATTATCCTCGAGATCCCACTAAATCAGGGATAATCCCTCGTGAACTGTACATCAGGGACAGAGTTGTCCATGGAGATTTGGGATGAGGAGAAGCCCTTGACGAATCCCTTGGATGAACGCTAGAGCCTCGGACCCTTTTCTTGCCTTTCTTAGGTATCGGGGGAAAAGTATAAGCACCCCCGATCTTTCCTTCGATGAACTTTCGAAGATTGGTAGCGTCAAACGTCATATCCTCTGCACTAAAATGAAGTGATCAGCAAAAACCATAATCCCAAGGAAAAAAATAAATACAAGAATAAAAATTAAACTCCTACCCCTGACATATTTGATACATGCGATATAAAGAACCTCATCCCCGAGGATGTAATCCAGGTTATATCCTAGATGCTCAAGGTCCTCCAACATCTGCCTATCCCACTCTAATGCCTTAAATAGGCCTACTCCTTGTTGAACTTTATTATGTCAGGTATAACCCATCTTGACCAAAATAGTTGTCCCGACCCCTAGGAAATCACGTAAAAAATCTTTTCCTTCTATCCTTTTAATGAGCTCGACATCCAAGGAAGCTTAAACCTACCCCCGATTAGACAGATAGGTGAAGCACGAGTGGTTTGGGAGTTGTTTTAGCTCGAACACCTTCCTACAAAGGTTGAGTCTGGGAGTCATAGAAAGGTACCTACAGGCGATGAAGAAATAAATGAGCATCCTCCACCAATTAAGCACTAGCTGCCCCATGCTCGACCAAGAATTCAAAGGAAAAAAGGGTGAAGTGGCACATGAACCCCCCCCCCCTTCTTAAGGGCATTCCTGGACACCACGAACTCCTCGTCATGAGCACTCACTGCCCTATCCTCAGGAGAAAGGCTCTTATATCACACATGGGCATAAGCTCGAACTCCCTAGCTATTACTATGACTTTTTACTCCTTGTACAAGCATGGAAGGTTGGGATAGGTCAATGGGAGGGGGTCATACTCATCCGGAGCACGAGGCCTAGCATATACAAGCTTGGCTAATGAAATAAGAGTCACCTAAGTCTTCGGGCCTACTATTACTACTACTGCTATTACTACCCGAGCCCTTACTACTATCACTACTAAAAAAAATTCAAAATAGAAAATTGATTTTACTTAAAGTCTCGAGCTCTTTCCTTAAAAGCTGAATGTACAGAACACTCTTCTAAGCCTGAGTACGATCCCTCTGGAATCTCTCTCAAAAGATGGTTTGGTAAGTGAGAAATTAAAAGATTCTTTATTTATAGGGGAGTCCGTAAGAATCCTAAAGTCTCGAGATCTGAACCGCCAAACAACGTCACATTGCGACCATACGTCATTTGACAAATCATCGCTTCATATCACATAACATTATTCCCGGGCACTATCGAACCCTGATACTCATTAACCCGACCATAAAAGAAAATACTACATTATTGTGCATCCATCTTTTCCTGAACTCGATGATCGATGCAAGGGGCTTATGATGAGTACAATTTTGGCCAGACCAGAACCTTCCCAAAATCTTCCAACCCCAATCACTTACCATATTATTCCATGTAAAGTTATGACACCCGAACGGAGTTTGAACTATGAGGATGACTTCAACCCGAACATTCTTTTTTGTCCTTATAAACAAATTGTTGTTCTCAGGCTTGGCAATGCTCGGGGTGGCGTATCTAAAGGTTTGAGATCTTTCCTTACTAACTAGAGACTCTTTCCTAACCCTACTAGAACTCTAGTCCTCATCTTCTAATCTAACACAAACATTGTTGTCCTATAACATTATCCAGATTTCACAGTTGAGACTCCTACATCTAGTAGGATTATTATTTTTCCAATAGACATAGGTATCCTAATCCTACATGAATTATTCTACCTGCCTCTATAAATACAGGATTTCAACCATAAATCAGGTACACAATTATTTTTACGATTTATAGCATTACACTTAAATTTTTCCTTCTTTTTACTGACTTAAACATTGGAGGGCGACGAGGATACCCCTTACTGCCTTTATTTCAAGTATTTGGAGATCTAGTTCGTGCTTGTTTACTGGTCGTTCTCTGAAAATCCCAAGTGTAGTTTTTTTGCATCATCAATAGGTAACATTGAACATAATAGCAATATATTTGATTCCCAAAAGGTAACGGAGGCGTGCAAAGGTTCCTCAAGTTGGACGAAGATTGGCCCTCGAGTGCAAAGGAAAAATGGAGCTTGACTGTAAGACCCACCCATCGAGCTTAAAATGAACATAGTTGAAATAGTAATTTTCACCAATAGTCGCAGTTGTGGCTAAAAGGAAGTGACCAATATCGTAGGGCTTCTTTTCGGGATTAAGTCCTTTATGATTGCGGGTTAGGACATCACCAAGACATGCCCCTTTTTGGGAAAATTACCATTATTTGGGATTTTTCATCTTCCAACCATACCCCATATTAGGGAAGCCAGAATGGGATATGGCATTTTGGACGCCATTTATGGCGGTCAATGTGGAATTTGTGGTGCAAAAATGGCATTCCAAATTATTTACAAGAATGTCATTTGACCACTTTCCATCCCCCTTTTTTTTCTTTTATTAATTCATCCAAAAATGTCTTTCATTTTATTTACATAAATGTAATTTTGGTCTTTTAAACATTTTCACAAATTTTTATGTTTTTCAAAGTTAATCCTTTTTTATTTTTAAATTAAATATATATATTTTTTTAGTTTTCTCGAATTTCCATGTATTTTTTTTGAAAATCTATTTGATTTAGATAGCTCATGTATTGTTTTTCTGGAATTATTTTTTGGTTTTTTCACGAAATTGATGAAGTTAAAGAGAATGTCATGTGTATGACATTAATTTTTGAAAATAATATCGTATTCTATGTGAACAGTAAATTGGACAATAATAAATTCGAAGAGATAGCAAATATAGAATGGATCACTCATAAAATTTCACATTGGAAATAAAAATTACACTATTCATTGCATGGAAGCAACGAAATAACACAATACATACCTAAATTACGAAGTAATTTGAAACAGATGAACAAGAACTTATTGTACGAAAACATTTATTTTTTACCTAATAATAAATAATTATTTTTGTAATACGTCCCAATATATAATTAACTAATTTTCAAGAATATATTGTTTATATGGTTGGATATTGAAAATTATAAGAAATAATCTATTTTATTAGGTATGATGCTCAATATAGAGTCTTTGGGTTGAAGAGGATTTTCAAAATGGAGTTTGCGAAAACTCCAAAATAGAATTTTTGAACCTCAAAAATGGCATTTTGGGTTGGAGATGTCCTTAGTGGGGAATATTCCACCAAAACAGTTTATGTTCATCTTAATTAGCTCACATTCACATTTATTATATAAAAGACTTTGAGATGGTTTATTTGAAAATACTATTTGAGCTTCATTCTTTTTTAAAAAAAAAATTGCATAATTTTCTTCTTCTTTTTAATCATATAATATCCAAAATCTACATTTTACGGAATGTATTCTAAAAAATGTGACTAAAAAGGGACATAATTTATGGATTCAAAAATTCAAAAATGCATATAAAAAACAAAAGAAATTAATCAAGTATTATTTTATGATTAATCACCACATTAGACAATAGTTTTCACTCACACACAAAGAAAAATGTACAAAGGCACATGATGGTACTAAAGGAGGGGGGTAGGGGTGCGTGGGTAATATAATAATGATAATAATAATAATTAAGGTTTACACGGTCTACTTTATCACAAAGGAAACACAACCCTTAGATTAAACACCAAGAGCTCATCATCATCGTCCAACATTTGGGGAAATCAGTTTCCCAACCCATCAACCGGGATCATCGACAAGATCAAGTTGAGATCACACTTGACCCGTCATGACCCGAGAGACCTAAATAAGAAATTACCGAGGTTACACCGTGTACTCTATCACAAAGCAAGGAAGCACCGCACTCGAATTAAATACCAACAGCTCATCCTCGTCGTCCAATCTTTGGGAAAACCCGGTTCCTCGACCCACCAACGAATCAAATCCTGGATCGTCCTTATCAAACAAGACTGGATCGCACCCAACCCGACCCGCTATGACTCGACAGACCAACATTGCGCGTTTCATGTGCATGAACTCGAACTCTTGTTCCATCTCCTCCGGGACTGCCACGTGAGCCTTCCAACTCGTAAGTAGCGTGGAAATTCCGTCCAGCTTGGGTGAGAATCCACTCTGTATAATCCCACAAACGCCGCAGTACAATTGATTGCATAAAGTGGAATTACCGTTTTGCCCAAGGTCGCAGGTGTAAGTCGCACAGTGAAATCTCAGCAGTTCATTGCCATCAGCTATACACCTCTCATCCCCACTCCTTACGGCCCCATTTTTGGCCGCCTTTGACTTCACGCACTCTCTGTACTCCTCGAACCTGGCTAGTATTTTCGGACTGTTATGAACCTTAAGGATCCGATGGATAATGGGTTCCTTCGTCTTATCGGGCCAACCCGTTTTGAATATGATTCGAACAATATTCTTGGCCGTATCACCGTCGATGAGCTCCGATATTGCATGCTTTGTTGACTGGTGCTGTTCGAGAATGCTTGATGTTTGGAAGATTTCACCGCAAATGGGACATGGGTAGATGTTGTTTCGCAGAGGAAAGAAGTGTTGATCAGAGGAGATATCGGATTCAGGTCGGTTCGAAACGAGTTGAGAGTTCGATGCTCGGGTTTCTGGGGCAGTATAGGGTACGATAATGGGTTGATTTAATCGTAAGGAACGCGTAGAGGAGGACGGGGATGGGATTGAAGGAGCTTTATGCACGTGGACTGGGGAGGAAATGGTGTTAGAGGAGGAGGTGGAGAAGATGCGTTTGATGAAAGACCAGGAAGATGACAAAGCTTTTGGTGGTTTGAGTCCACGGCGACTGAGCTGGTGGTAATCAGGAGGAAGCTTCCTTTTCCGGCGGCTTTGGCGGTGGTGGGACTGGGAAGAGGAGGAGAAGGTGAAGCAGCCGAGATGCAGGAAAATGATGAAAAAGGAGAAGAAAATGGAGAAAAATGGTCGGAATTGTAAGTTAGCCATTGTAGATGTGGTGGATCATGGCAATGGCAATGAATTGTAAAGCTGGAAAGAAGGATTTGTGAATGAATGAATGATGAGAATAGAAAAGGAGAAGAAATGTAAACAGAGGGTGGGGACGTGGAAGTATAAAGCTAATGGTGGGGTGGAAAGCAACTTCATGGCATCTCTTCAATCTCTAATTTGCGTGTATTCGAAATTCTAGATGGACATGTTTTTTTGAAATGTTTAACTGATATTTTCGAGGTGTCATCTCGATATTGGTTGATGTTGAGGTGGGACATGGTGACCCACCTCAACATCGACCAATGTAGAGGTAACACCTCGACATGTCACCCAAAAATGTCAAAAAAACATGTATGTGTAGAATTACTCATTTATGTTTTATATTTTACCATGGTTATATAGTAACTATATTTTAATACCATTGTAACTGTTTTACAAGAATAATTTAATGGCACAAACATTTTTAAGTGACATTGTGAAATGATGCGTATGTATTGAGTGGTGAAAAAATAAGTGATAAGGTAATTATTTACACAATCCAATATATATTCGACATGTCACAATATCACTTAAAAATGTTTCCTTGAAATTATTCGTTTTACAATTTTGTTTAATTGGATGATTATATGTTAATTTAATTTTAAAAGAATAGTTTCATCTAATTTCGATCATATCAGTAACGATTACATGTGATTATTATCAAAGTGCGAGTGCCTAATAGAAATAATACTAACGTGTAGTTATTCGAGTAAACAAAACCGAATTACAATCATAATCTACATTGAAATGAAAGTATAGTTACGGTAAACGAAATTTACAACTTAAATCTAACTATATATAAATTATTTAATCTTCAATTGCACTATTCATCCAATCAAATTCCAATTAAATGGCACTATTCATCCAATCCAATTTTAATTAAACTCTATTCGTCCAATTTATGCACTATTCCAATTGCAATTAAACATTATTCATCCAATTTATGCACCATTTATTCAATCCAATTGCAATTAAATTGGTACTATTCATCCAATTCAATTGCAATTAAACACTGTTCATCCAATTTAGGCACTATTCATAAAATTAAACACTACACGCGGGCAATAATTGGCACTATTCATCCAATTCAATCCAATTGCAATTAAATGACACTATTCATCCAATCCAATTGCAATTACATACTATTCATCCAATTAATTCATCAAATCCAATTTTCAATTAAATTGATATCATTCATCCAATTTAGGCAATATTCCAATTACAATTAAACATTATTCATCCAATTAAATACTATAGGCAGGCAGCAATTTGATGCACTATTATTCATTCAATTGCAATTAAACATTATTCATCCTATTTAGGCACAATTTCAATTGCAATTAAACACCATTAATCCAATGTAGGCACAATTGCAATTAAACACTATTCATCCAATTTAGATACTATTCATCCAATTAAATAATATGCGAACAAATTGTCCGAATTTTCAATCAATTTAGGCACTATTCATTCAATTAAACATTATGCGGACAAATTGTTCGAATTTTCCATCAATTTAGGCACTATTCATCCAATTAAACACTATGTGGACAACAAATTGATTTAATGCACTATTCAGTCACCTGTCCAAATATTACCTTGGACATCTTTATGGAGACTTTCTCATATTTCTATTTTTATCATTTTATATTACTTATTTTTTCGTTAAGTTAATTATGAGAGTTCAAATAAAGTCGTAATAACAATATCTTAACATTGATGTAAAGCTTTCGCATAATACTTTGTTACATTATTTTCGAATTACTAAACTGGAGCGAAAATCTTAGTCATTTAAAATCAGAGGCGTATCCACCTTTAGGCGAGGTAGGGCGACCGTTGGTGATCCAACACCAACGTTGCGGCGCCTGGCACTGTGCTGCTGCTGCTTTGAAATTTTTATTTATTTATTTTTTTTCTTCAAGCACAAGCCCAAAGAACCAAACTAGATTAAAAAACGTTCTCTTTTGGCAACCAAAATCTGAAAATTTGAATCCCTAACCTAACCTAACCTAAGCCTTACCCTTTCGTCTTGTTCTTCCTCGGATCCGATGCATCCGCCACAGTCCAGTCCACACGCACACTGGTCAGCTTCTTCCTTGGAGTTCACTGCCTGCCGTGACGCCATCCCCGCCGGTCGCTCTCTGACAGTCCGAACTCTCCGAAGCCCATAGGTAAGCTCTCTGGCACTGGCATGGCAGTTGCTTAGTTTTATTTTAGGCTTTTGTTGACTGTTGTTGATTATTTATTTATTTATTTTTGTAATTTTCAGATTTGTAATTTTTATGTTTAAGTTTTTTAATCAGTAAATATTGATGTTTCAATTTTCAATATTTTGGTTAAATTACTTTACTCGGCCTGGCTGCCCATTGTTGTCCATTGTCATTTCTCAAGTTTTAATCAATTTGTGATTTCTCATTTCAATTATCAGTTAATGAGGCTAAATTTTGATTTGTTATAATTAATTTGAAAATTATGCATAAATGTTACATTTAAGTTTTTGCATTGTGGTTAGATTTGTAAATTGAGATTATTGGGATGAAAATATGATTTGATTTGTGAATTGTGATTATTGGTTTATGACTTGTAAATTGAGTTTTGGTGAATAAATGATTTGATTTGTTATCACTGATTTACAGATTATGGAACGTTTTTTTTCAACATAAACGAAAATCTGAACCTAGTGGTTCTACTTCTAGTAGTTCTGCAACTACTTCTAGTAGATCACACGAGTTAATAGAATTTGATAACACAAAGAAATTTTGCACTGAATTCAATATGGATGAACTTGTGTCGAATCAAGGGAAATTGCCCACAATCGAGTCATATGACCCTAACATTAGAGATGATGTTATGGAACGTTTTATTTTATTTCTATACATATTTATTTATTTTTAAATTTTATTTCATTAAATAATATTCATAATCTCGCTACTGCGATCGTTAACGTTCGTCGGTCAACGATCGATGGGTCAACGGTCAACGTTCTAACTGGACTTCGAGGTTGGATCCACCACTGTTTAAAATGATCCATTAGCAATGTATTTCATCTTTCATTAATTTCATCTTTCATTTTCTTTTTTTGGTTTGTCGTAAATTATAAGTTACTTTCCTTATTGATATTATATTAATATCTTAATTTTTTAATATACCCTTATTTAATATGCATTGTTATCAATACATATGAACTACTTATTGTTTAATGTAGGGGTATATTAGGTAAAATGTAAAAAAAAAAATTATAGTTTCAACATATAATAATTATGTTTCTTTAATCCGTGTAAAAATAGAAATAATATATCTTTATGGAATAGAGAGAGTATCAAACAAGAAATCATTATTCTAAACTTCTCTGATAGAAAATTTTTGACAATATGCGTGCAACGCACTCACCAAAACTAGTTTATATAAATATACCAATTTGATTTTTCTACCAGTTGTAAGGTTTGATAAATTTCCACCCCCCTTAAAATTAAATATAAGCCATATATATTATATTTGAAATTAAATTCAATCAACAAACTGCTTTTACTACTGTCTACAAATGACCACGAGTTACCAATAATTCCGGATCTCTCCTTTAGAAAAAAAAAATGAGTCATCTATCGCATTATCTAAAACTTTAGAACGATAGATGAGGCCGTTAAGCATATCATTGAAGCCAATGGCGATCGTCAATTCAAATCTCATCAATATCTATCAAAAAATTATACACAGATATATCTCACTTATATATAAGCAAGTGATTTACACACCAATCTGTGGCCTAATCTGTCAATTATTTTTGTTTATTTTGGTATTTTTAAGGTAAATGTATAGTTAAAAATTGAAGAAAAAAATATGTGTAATTAAAAAATAGTTCAAAAAATTATATTATTTATAAATTGTAATCATTACTTAAAATAGTTGTGTCTACAATATAAAGATAGTTTTGAACAATTTGGTTCCACAAAGGTCGATGTGGTCTCTTCCTTCACTAATCATCTGATGGGAATCTATACCCAAACATAAAAAGTTAACTACTTGTCAAAAGGACAGCATTGATTCCATTTTTTGTGTTACTTTGTAATGTAGTAAAAATAAAGTTATGCTATTTGGGTATAGATATCAAAGGTGTAGCCCACATTTTATGATTCTAACCTGTCCCGTCATGAGTCTTGGTAAATGGAAAAAATCGCAGAATATATCTTCAATGGTGCATGTTAGAAAGCTTATCTTTTAACTTCGCTTATCAAGGGTCTCATCCATTTTTCAGGATTTGAACTCTCTCCACAACAGCTGCAAGTTAGGCTGAAGACTTTCCACATTTCTTTTTCACCACTTAGAGATGTGCCTTGGGGACTTGAGTTATAGATATCACACTTGGCTAGCATCCATTCTTTCATTCATTCATTACATCATTTTCAAAATTAACGACTACATAATCTTCAATTCATCATCTGAACACCAATTTGGACAAAAAAGATGTACAAATATCATTTTCCGTAAAAATATATTGAGTATTGTTAATGTAGTAAATAGCATAATTGATTGATAGGGTGTGACAGTCGAACCACCAACAATAAGGGCTCACAATTTTGGGTATATTATTTATTTCTTCTTGTCCTTCATCATTATAAAAACACAATTGTTAAACTATACTTTTTATTGTTATTATAACTAGTGTTATTATAACTAGTGTAACATCCGTGCGATGTACGATTATTTATTACTCACATATATTGAATTTATAAGTTAACATATGAAATGATTATTTAATTAAAAATGAGAAACGAAGAAAGACAATTAATTACAAAAAATGTAGAATTAAACATAGCTTAATTTTTTTACGATTCGCATGTTTATCGATCCAAGAAATTTATAGTTATAATTTTATTAAAATGAAAAGGAAAAGAAAAAAAATATATCGATGAACGCTCTATTTTATTCTCTTTCATTTTCTATTTTAAAAGAAAAATATTTATGTGATATTGACAATGTTTTTTTATATTTTTATTTTTACGAATTTAAAAAGATATTATAATTGATTTTCATATCTTAACATATGAAATGAATATTTAATTAAATGAGAAATCGAAGAAGTCAATTAGTTTCAAAAAATGTACAATTATACATACCTTAATTTATATTTATATTTTTATGGTTTGTATATTTATCGTTTCAGAAAATCTCTTTAAACACTGTAATTTAAGTTGACTTAAAGCTTAAAGTGAGACAACAAAATTACATTTAAATAAAATTTGAAATAAGTGAAAAAATAGGTATATCTGTGATATAAGCTCAGAATTTTATTAAAATGAAAAGAAAAGAAAAATAGATCGATGAACACTCCTATTTTATACTCTTTCATTTTCTATTTTTAAAGGAAAAAAACATTTATCATTTATGTGAGAGACAACATTTTTTTTAACGAATTTTAAAAAAAATAATAATAATTGATTTTCAAGAGGAGAAGGCAGACCAAGAAATTTCGAGACGATTTAATCTTTGAGACGATTTTACGGACAATATATTTCCATTTGACTTTCACTTGTTATCTTGTCTTTTATTAAATTTCTAGTTGAGATCTTGAATTTAACACCCATACTGCATATTTTTTCGAATTCAAAATATTAAAATAATTAGAAAAACTTTTACATTTGATCTTTGAGACGATTTTACGGACAATATGTTTACAGTTTCTTCTTACTTGTTACCTTATATTAAACTTCTTATTGAGATATTCGATTTGACAGTCATGTTAAATACTTTTCGACTTAAATATAATTAAATAATTATCAAGTGAATAATAATTATTACAAAATAAAATAAAAAATAGTTTATACATTAAAATAAATTAAAATCTTGATGTTATTAATAGTATAACACGAATTCTAATGTTATATACATAATAATTGTTAAAATATTTGTTATATTATTTATTTATTTATAGATAGATAGATAGAGATTAATTAGACAAAGATAGAAATTGATTGGCTTAGTTAACCAATTTAAAAATAAATAAATTAAATAATTCTCACTTAGAGGGTTTTTGACAACTTTTTGTTTATAAACAGTCACATAGCAACATTTCGTTGGACCTCAATCAATAATTCTGGCTGATCAAAGATTTTCTTCACCATTTTTACTTTTCAAAAAATAGACTAACAAAATATTGTTAAGTTGTCGGTTATAAATAATATTTATAAACAATCATTTATAAACAGGTCGTCGAACATTGCATGCTTATTTTGACAATAATTCATGAACTGCTTTTAATTATTTTTTAAAACATTTCTTAATAAGTTACTAATACTATTTTTACTTAAGATTTTGGAGTGGGAGAGTATTAAGGAGACTCAAACAGTTGTGGTGTGCATAAAAATTGTTGGAAGAAAAATAAAGGTTATTTATGTAATTTTATTTATATGTATTTTTATAAATAAAGAAAATATTTAAAATTGTTGTATAGAAAATAAGTTTTGTGGTGACAATATAACCACCCTTTTAAGTACTTTCATCAGTTACAAGAACTTTTAGAGAAAGCGGCTCCAATATGGCTTCTTCCAAATGTATTTTCAGAGTAAAAAGTACTTTTACAAGTTAGTTTTCAAACAGAAATTAAAGCAGTTTTTTAAGGAATTTGTTTTAGCAAAACTCACGTAAGCCTAAATAAGTCATTAAGATGTAAAGTTTAGGCATAATTAACTTATTTATTTTTAACGAACAAGGCAATTTTTTTTTTTTTTTTTTTTAATTTAAACCTTACCAATATATACTTGTAAATAAAATTTTAATGCTTGGCCTAACCTGCACTATAATTAATTCTTTTTTTACATTCTTCAAGAGATTGGAAAGATAACACATGCTCATGTCTAATTGCCCTTTTGCAATTCTAAGGGATTTCTCAAGAATCTCAAATATATAATATATTTGCTTCCAATTCTCCACCTTTAAATGTATTTGCCCAAAATTATCTTAAAAAATTCCAAACAAGACGTATCGATTATAAATTTCGCCAGTTGTAAAATTTCCCATTAACGCCAACCATATTCCGTTACAACTTATAATAAATGATTAACATCATGACTTCTTAAAAAAATTCAATAGACAAAATGTTATATGAGGTTACTTAATTTATATGGTTTTCTCTGGTTCGAATTTGATTCTAGTACCCAAAATCGAGCACATGATCCCACAATAAACACAATTTGAAGTAAACAATTGAACGTCTTTTACACTTCTTCAAAGTTTAAAACCCTAATTTTGCCTTCCAAATTTTCAGATTTTGACCATGAGTCCTGTTTGGTTTGATTGATGTGCGTAAATTTGCATTTGAAAATTTTGATTTGATCGGGTTTTGGTTTGATTTATGATTGCATATATTGAATAAATTGAACAATGGTTCCATTATAAGATAACCATTATAGTAGTGTATTAAACAATGTCTACTGTTGCCCTCAGGGCACATCTCCTAATGATAAGGGAGGGAGGAGGGAGGGGGGGGGGGGTTGATAAGTGCTCAGCGCGCTCGGATGCAGGATTCGAATCCTAAAATATTGGATTTACTCATTGTGAAAAGCGAGAGTTATATGGTATAACCTGGTCCCTCCACCCTGGTCCCTGGGAGGCATAACCTGGATTTACAATCTCGAATCAATGGCATTGGACGTGGTCGGTTTGGGCCCTCAAGGTGTGGAAAACACCCCCACGATAATGTCTACTGTTAAATTTGTACTTATACAAAGACACGCAGGTATCGTCCTATTAGGGTGGTACATTGCACTACTACAGAATCTATATATTTAGCTTCTATTTATTTATTTATTTAGTTCAGGTAGATGTGTCAATCCCGGTGGTCCGGACCGAATCGGCCCGCCAATATAAAAGTCCGGTAACGGTCCGTTTAAAAAAAAATCCGCACGCTACGGGTTACGGGCCGGTTACGAGTCAGCTCGCAAATTTTGAATTACAACCCAGGCCCGCCCGCTTGCCCATCTGGGTCGAGCCCATGTGGGTCGCGGTTCGTTCTGATTTGGCTCGTATGAATAAAAATATAGATTTTTTTATATTTATAGCAAATTTTTTGTCAAGTTTCTAAATACAAAATGATTAAAATGATAAATTCATATTTATACCATAAAATGTTTACATAGAATTTAAAATTATAGTTTATGTTATATGAATTACTTTTAAATTTGTAAATTTAAATAAAATATAAACAAATAACAATTAAAATGATAAATGTATTTCTAATTATTATTATAAAAAATAAAAAAAATACTTTTTTAGCTATTAGGGAGAAAATAATAAGATTTTACTTTAAAAGTTGTATCAAAGTTTGTAGAAGAAGAGAGATTTTCAATATTATCATATTTAATAAAAACAGTTTATTTTTATTTTTATTTTATTTTATGGACCAGCGGGTTAACTGCGACCCACGAAGGTTTGACCTGCAAAATCCGCGGTTCACAATTTCTTGACCCGTGAACCGCCGCACGGGTCACGAGTCGGCCAGCGGTCCTTGGTCAATCCGAACTGATTTTCACGGATCTGGTCGGCTCGTCCATCTTGACACCTCTAAGCTCAGGTACCAAAATTGATTAAAACTTAAATTAAAGTTAATAATCAATTTTAATTAAATATTATTTCATCAACTCTTATTAAAATATACTAAAAACATGTTTTGTATCTAAACCAAGTAGGGGCTTAAATAATGGCAACGATATTTGATTTGATATCAAGTTTTGCTAATTTATATATAAACTATTTATAATCTCGATAAAATTACTTTTTTAATATTTTATGGGACTCATAAAGAATGAGTGTTGTGTAATATTTCAATTAGGGTGGATGTTTGTGAGTTCAGTTCGATTATTGAAGGAATCGAAACGAAATCAAAACTCTCGGTTCGATTTAGGTTCGGTTTCTTTAATAACAAGAACCGAACAAGTTCGGTTTTGGTTTGATTATCGGTTATTTTTCGGTTCTTGTTTAGTTCCTATTAAAAAAATTAAAATTGATGCAAACACGAAAAAATATCTAATTATTTGCAAAAACTGAAGCTAAATAGAGTCAAATAGAGCATCCAAAACATATCAATAAGACTTATTAAACTTAAGCTCCAAATTGAAGGAAAAGAAACAATCAAATAATTATAGAACAAAATTTAAATTGAAATATATCTTCAAAATACATCAATAAAGTTTTTTAGCAACAAATTTCACGAGTTCTTTACGTTATCAACTCCTTCTACAAGAAAAAAAATTAAGTGTGAATGGTAGTAAACGTTGTCTAAACTATTAGTGAAATGAAATGTTAAGATACATATCATTCGATCGTGTTCGATTATTTTTAGGTTCATTGTTCTGTTCTTTTGTTAAAAAATTCAACAATTATCATGTAAAGCAATACATAAAGTGTTATGTGGGCTTAATTTAAATTATGAATGTTCCGTTCTCGGTTCGATTTTCGGTTTTCAAATAGGAACCGATCGGTTTTTCTGTTCTCCATTTTTCGATTTCGCTTCGGTTTCGGTTCTCATTTTTTTCTAAAGAACTGACCGGTTTCGATTTTTTCGGTTCGGTTCTCTCGGTTTCGATTTTTTTGTCCACACCTAATTCCAATGAACAATGATACTTTCATAATTTCATTTTATATACGTTTACTCCAAAAAAAAATAAAATTTGTTATACTAATTTGTGAAAAATATTCAAAATACAGAAGAATAGAGGAGAAGAAGGAAATCGGGCTTCACCATGCATAAAGAGTGTTTTATACTTTTTACAACTTTATTAGTTAAGATCAATTTTGCACAAATGACCTTAAAACCCTATGCACCGCATGTGATCGTCTCTAACAAATTGTCTAACTTAGTTCAACTCCTTCAACTGTATTTCAGCCATTGCTAAATTCAGCTTCTTGATTCTACGCCTCAATTGAAATGTGTACATCTAGAGATTAGTGAGTAGAAGCTTCAGTTGTATTATTTATACTATTGCTTGGTATCATTTGTAAAATAAATTGTATTGAATCCACGATTCTTATTCTTATTCTTTTCTACTTGGTATCAGAGCATTTCGAATCATGGCCAACAGCACTGCAAATTCTGTTTCTAGTACCACCACTCCAGCTCAAATGAATTTAACCCACTCCTCATTGCTGTTCTCAACAAACCTCACTCAATCTCCTACGGTCAAGTTGGACATGAAGAATTACTTGTTTTGGCATAATATGATGCTGCCCATAATCAAGGGACACAATCTTGAAGGCTACCTTCTTGGAACAAACATATGTCCCCCATAAACCACTCTACAGTCGTCCACGGAGTCAGAAATCAATGAAGAAACTGATAGAGAGACTGTACCCATTCTAGAGTATGCAACATGGAAATCCACAGATCAGCTCCTTATTGGCTGGTTGTACTCAACCATGACCCCAGAAGCAACTATGAGGGTTATGGGCTCAACCAACTTCTTTAAACTCTGGGAAACAGTAAAAGAGACCTATGGAATTGAAAACAGGCCAGAATACTATTCCTTATAGGAGAAATGTAGAAAACAAGGAAATGAGAAATGTTAATTGATCCGTACTTGGCTAAAATGAAAGGAATAGCAAATAACCTTGAAGTTTCTGGAAAACATGTTTCCATTCCCGACTTAATTAATCAAGTGCTGGCAGGACTTAATGATGACTACACACTCATAGTAGTCATGCTGGCCAGCAAAGAATCCTTGAATTGGGGAGAGTTGCATGCTACTCTTGTAACCTTTGAAAGCAGGTTAGTACATATCTCCAGTATAAGAGGAGATATGGGAAAATTAAATCTAAGTTAGGCGTCGGCTAATTTCACACAAGGAGGAAGGGGAAACTTTCAACCAAGAAGAGGCTATTATGGCAAGAATAATAGTCAATATAGAGGTGATAGAAGAGGCTATAGAGGAAGAGGAAATAGAATTCCTAATTTTGGTGACAAGCCAATATGTCAAGTCTGCTAAAAAATTGGTTATAAAACTAACATTTGTAATTATAGGTTTGATGACTCGTACACTGAGGTTTCACCTCATCTTCATCAACCTAGGAATCAAAAATACAACAAATATAGGTCTCAACCAGCAGCATATATTGCCACATTAGAATTTAGAAGTCCTCAATGACCCTGGCCCTGAGTGCTACACATCATGTGACTACTGATGCTAGTAACATGAAGGCAAGCTCTGAATATGAAGTTAACAAACAGAATATCATAGGTAATGGTGATTTCCTAAGTATTTCACAGATTGACAAAGCTGTATTACCTAGCCTAAGTAACAAACTCATGTTCTCAAAAATTTGACGCATTTTCCACGTATGAAGAAAAACCTAATCTATGTATCTCAACTCACTTTGGATAATTCTACTTTTATGGAATTTAAACCCTTTTATTGTTGTATGAAAGACAAAGAAACGAAGGCTCTATTGCTGGAAGGGAAGCTTAGAAGTGGCCTATACCAGCTTGACTCCTCAGATGTCACTCTCCAGAAAAGATCCACAACAAACATTGCATTTTTGCTTCATCAGCAATGTCTAAATGTCTTGATTCTAAGAAAAATCGGCCCAATCAGTCCATAGTCTGTAAGTTACTCTCAAAGTCACCTAATTCCAATCAAATGTCTCTGGCCAGTGTGTAGCACAGAAAATTTGGTCATCCATCCGCTGAGATAGTACCTCAAGTCCTTAAAAGTCGTAACCAAAGTGTCAATAAAATTACTTTTAAACATTTTTGTGATGCCTGTCAACTAGGTAAGTCACATTTACTTCCCTTTACTAGATCAAGTTTTCATGCCAAGGTACCTCTCGAACTAATCTACACAAATTTATGGGGACTTTCCTATTAAACTCTCATGATAATTTAAAATATTACATTATATTTGTAGACAATTACATAGGTATGGATATACCCTATGAAATCTAAATCTGAAACTCTTCAAATCTTCCTACAATTCAAAAAACTTCTTGAAAACCAATTTGACACAAAAATAAAACCTCTGCAGTTTGACTGAAGAGGGAAGTACAGACCTTTTGCCTCTACCCTATCAAAACTTGGAATATCTTTTAGGCATCCCCGCCCTCATACATATGCTCAAAATGGCAGAGTTGAGAGAAGACATAAAACACACACAAAAAATGGGGTTAACGTTGTTAGCACAAGCTAAACTACCTCTCAAGTTTTAGCTAGAAGCTTTTCAGACTACATCCTATCTAATAGACAGGCCACCAACACCTATACTACAACAAAACACACCCTACAATGTATTTTTTAAGAAATGAGCAGACTATTCTAACCTCAAAACCTTTGTATGCGCCTGCTTTCCCTGCCTAAGATCATATACAACTCACAAATTCAACTATCACTCCAAAAATAGTGTCTTTCTTGGCTACAACCCATCACACAAAGGGTTTAAATGCTTAAGTACCATTGGAAGATTATACATATCTAGACATGTGGTTTTTAACAAAAATGAGTTTCCTTATGAATTTGACTTCCTGTCCAAGTCCTCAACTAATCCCAGCTTAATTGTTAACTCCTCTCATCCCTCATTCTCTTTCCTTCCTTTTAACAGTCCTGTATCTTCTACTAATCAATCATCAGCTAGTATGGTCTTAACTACATCCTCTCAATCTATCAATGAGTCTCAGTTTAGTTTTGATACAAATACTATTGATGAAAATCTAACTACTGGAACATTGGTTAGTTGGCAAAACCAACTGATCATGAACTAGAAAATGATTTTTCTCATAGCCAAAGTGAAGACAATCAGAATATAGCTCTTCTAGACCTACAGTATCAGTAGTCTCAGAATCAACATCAAAGTCTTCCTATGGTTACCAGGGTGAAGGCAGGAATATTCAAGCCTAAAGTTCTAGCTAACATAACTTACACTCCCTTAGATTACATGGAACCTTCAAATGTTGCAAAGGCCTTCACCAGTTACAAATGGAATCAGGCTATGTTAGATGAATACTTTTCATTAGTGAAAAATCAGACATGGCCACTAGTTCCTCCCTCAGACCACTATAAGAAATGATTTTTCTCATAGCCAAAGTGAAGACAATCAGAATATAGCTCTTCTAGACCTACAGTATCAGCAGTCTCAGAATCAACATCAAAGTCTTCCTATGGTTACCAGGGTGAAGGCAGGAATATTCAAGCCTAAAGTTCTAGCTAACATAACTTACACTCCTTTAGATTACAGGGAACCTTCAAATGTTGCAAAGGCCTTCACCAGTTACAAATGGAATCAGGCTATGTTAGATGAATACTTTTCCTTAGTGAAAAATCAGACATGGCCACTAGTTCCTCCCTCAGACCACTATAATGTTGTGGGCAGTAAATGGGGTTTTAAGCTAAAATAAGATGCTAATGGTGATGTTCAAAGACATAAAGCCAGGTTCGTTGCTAAGGGTTTCACCAAACTCAGGGCGTGGATTACTTTGAGATCTTTAGTCCAGTAATCAAGTCCTCCACTCTTAGAATCATTCTTACACTGGTTGTATCCTTTGATTGGAAACTAAGACAAATTGACTTTAATAATGCCTTTCTCAATGGTGAACTAGATGAAATTGTGTAAATGTGCCATCTAGAAGGATTTATTAGCCCAGAAAACCTAAAATGTATCTGCAAATTGAAGAAATCCCTCTATGGGCTTAAGCAGGCACCAAAGGCCTGGAATGACAAGCTGAAGACCACTCTTCTCAGTTGGGTCTTTACACAACCTACAGCTGACTCATCTTTATTCTTCTATAGACACAAGATGTGTTAATTTTTCTCCTAATTCATGATGTGATCCAGAGCCTGAATGCAAGTCTTCAAATAACAATGGATAAAAACACATTCTTGGCAACTAAAAAAACAAGTTTCGTGATGGGCTCGAGTCCGGAAGTCATGTGGAACAACGTGATTCAAGTGGATGGAAGTTGGAGTCAATTACAAGAACCGCACGATCGTGCGGTATAAACTAGTCGTGATCATACCAAGGTGTCAAAAATTAGGCAGTGCTGAATTGGTCCTTCCATGTGATCGCTCACTTCTTCACTACGCGATCGCATTGGCTTGTCCGAGGGCCAGATCGCGGATTTTGGCGGATTTTCGATTTATTTTATTTCCTTTTTCAATTAAGTCGTTTCCTAGTATAATTCTAAGACCTAATTTCGTCCCTTAGAGTATATTAGGGTTCATTATGTTTGTTTTTGGAATTAGACAATTTTGAGATTATTATTGTCAGGCTATTTGCTTTCAAAAACTTATTCTGTATTGAATAGAATCCAAACTTGCGAGTTTAATCTTGTAGCGTTCAAACTCGGGTGAGATTTATTGTTGTTGTGATCAAAAGGTCAACATATCAATTGATTGTGTTGGTTACTTAATTCAATTAATTTTGAATCAATTTCTAAATCGTGATTCTTTTGGCGTTCTTGGGTCGTTTCAATTTTTTGTGAGTTGTGTGGTTACAATTATTACGTGGTTTGCATCAGTCGATATCAGAGCTCAGGCTTCAAAAAAATCAAGGTTATATCTTTCTATCCTAGTTTGATTTTTATGTGTTTATCATAGAGTCCGTCACATAAAATCATTCATATCTTTTTGTTTTTGTTTTTAGAGTCTTTCTTTCATGTTTTTCATATTTGTGATTCTTTAATCCAGAGAAAAAAGTCAAAAGTCGTTATTTGTTTGTTTTGTTGTATTCGTAATCGGATTTTCGAGTAAAAAAATTATTCCAAAAATTCATATACATTCCCAAAAATTCCCATAAAAAAAAAGTAATTTTGAAAATTATAGAACCACTTTCTTGAATTTCTTTAAAATTCTTGATATTCTTTCCTTTTGAATTAAAATTAAAATTCCTACTTCCTTGAATTTTTTTATAAATTCTTGGTATTCGTTCCTTCCGAGTTAAATTAAAATTCCTTCTTGCTATTTAATGTCTAGATCATCTTATTTTAAATTTTCTTGAAATCCACATAAATGGATGGATTATGAGTTAAATCCTACTTTCAAGACTAGATGTCAAGTGGGTGATAAGCTGTGTAGTTTGACTATTGATAGAGAATACATCTCTAATTTGGATAGTATCAACATGGTTGAAAAATTGGGTTGCATTTACTAACACACCCTAGACCTTATAGGATGACATGGTTGAAGGAGTGTGGGGAGTTCAAAGAGACCAAGCAAGCCCTAGTGAATTTCACCATTGGGGGGGGGGGGGTATAGTGACGAAGTATTATGTGATGTGGTGCCTCTAGAGTCTTGTCATATGTTGTTGGGTCGGTTATGGAGGCATGAGAGGGAAGCATTTTATGATAAGAATAAAAACATGTACAAATTTGTAAAGGATGGAGAATCAATCACCCTAGCTAGTTTAACACTAGAACAAGTACTTGAAGATCAAAAGAAGGTGAAGGAAAAGATTGATCCGTTTTCTAGATTGAATTATCAATTAAAACTTCTAGAAGAGGACATGATTGCACGGAAGGGAAAAAATGTAATTAAGTTGCAAGAAGAGCTTCAGGTTGAGAAGGGGGATGAAATGAAAAATGAGATAGAAGATGTAATCCTAAAGGATGAAGAGGAGGCATATAAGCATGGAAATGTGAAGTTAGAAGAGGTGGTTGAGAATAAAAATGTGGGAGAGGTGGTTAAAAATACAAGTGCGGAAGAGGAAGTTGAGTATACAATTTTAGGAGAGGAGATTGAGCAAGAAGTTGAAAAGATTGAGGGAGGTGAAGAGAAGAGCCTCGTTGTTAGGGAAGAGGAGTTGGAGATGATACACCATGAGTATAAGGATCCCTATCTTATACTTGGTGAAACTAAAATTTCCATCCTATTTTACTTAAATCTTTCTTACAGGTTGAATATACTCGGAGGCTTGAGTCACCCCACCTATGGCCAAGGAAGTTCATATTTCAACCCGTCCATGCAATCCAATTATTGGACTACTATTGGTTGATCCTGTGTAATGGAGGCATGAATTTCCCTTTTGACCCAGGCGGTGCATTGAAACACCATGAACCATGCTATGATTCGGATGAATCATCCTAAAAAACAGGGGAATGATGTGATCCAGAGCCCGAATACGAGTCTTCAAGCAATAATGGATGAAAACACATTCTTGGCAACCAAAGAAGCAAGTTTCATGTTGGGCTCGAGTCTAGAAGTCAAGTGGAATAACGTGATTCAAGTAGATGGAAGTTGGAGCCAATCTGAAGAACCGAGCGATTGTGTGGAATAAACTAGCCGTGATTGCCCCATGGTGTCGAAAATAAGGTAGTGTTGAATTGGTCCTTCCACGCAATCGCTCACTTCTTCACCATGGGATTGCGTGGGCTTGTCGCGAGGGCCTGATCACGGATTTTGGCAGATTTTCGATTTATTTTATTTCCTTTTTCAATTAAGTCGTTTCCTAGTATAATTCTAAGACCTAATTTCGTCCCTTAGAGTATATTAGGGTTCATTATGTTTGTTTTTAGAATTAGACAACTTTGAGATTATTATTATGAGGCTATTTGCTTTCAAAAACTTATTCTTTATTGAATAAAAAAATCCAAACTTGGGAGTTTAATCTTATAGCGTTCAAACTTAGGTGAGATTTATTGTTGTTGTGGTCAAGAGGTCAACATATCAATTGCTTTTGTTGGTTGCTCGATTCAATTAATTTTGAATCAATTGTTACGTGGTTTGCATCAATTTATGTGGATGATCTTGTGATCACTGACAGTAATCATTTCTTCATATAGACACTCATTGACATGCTCAATATTCTCTTCACTCTTAAAGACATGGGAGAATTGCACTGTTTTTTGGGAATAGAATTCAGATGACATGAATCAAGCCTTCATCTATCCCAGGAGAAGTTTATTGATGAGATGTGAAAGAAGTTCAATTTTCAAAATCTTAAACCGTGCCCTTCACCTGGTGCTACTGGAAAGACTATCCAAACTAGATGGTGAAACACTTAAAGATGTTACTACTTATATATATGTGTAGTAGGGAGCCTCTAGTATTTGGCTCACTCAAGGTTGGGCATTGCTTATAGTGTAAATAAGCTCAGACAGTTCTTACAATCGCCAACAACTGCACATTGGACAGCTCTCAAACGTGTTTTCAGATATCTCATTAGAACTAAAAACCATGGTCTTTGGATTAAAGGAGTAGACAAAATCATACTAAATGGTTATTCTGATGTCGATTAAGCCTTCTACCCTGATGACAGGAGGTCCACAGTAGCCTATAGTGTTCTAAGAAGCAAAGTGTCATTGCCAGAACAAGTTCAGAAAGTGAGTATCAGACTCTAGCCCTTACAATCGAAGAAATGATCTGGGTACATTCTCTACTTGAAGAAATTGGATTAAAGCTACAATATTTACCTACTATCTGGTGTGATAATTTGAGTGCGAATGCATTAGCCTCAAATCCAGTCTATTACACCAGAACTAAACATATTGAATTGGGTTTGCATTTCTAAGGGATAGAAGAACCATTGAAAAGAAGATGGAGATCAAATATGTACCTACGGCGGATCAAATAGCAGACTTAATGACAAAAGGCTTACCTCACACCAGATCCCATCTCTTGAAGATCAAATTGAGAGTCAACAAGGTACCTTCCAGTTTGAGGGGTAATGTGAAAAATATTCAAACTACAGAAGAATAGAGGAGAAGAAGGAAATTGGTTCTCACTATGCATAAAGTGTTATAAATAATATATAAATATGTGAATGACATTACCATTATATCCCTGTAAGCTTTACAATATTACAATTGTGCCATTGTCCACTCCTATAAATAGGAGCCATTTCCTTTGTAATAAATACACCAACTCTTGAATGAAAGAATTCTTTCTCTCTAAGTTCCCTATCTCTCTATCTATTCGTTATTATGATTTCGATGGTTTTATAACACGTTATCAGCACGAGTCTCTAGTCAATTGAGTAATAACGGGAGTATGCTCTACAGTTGCATCTAAATGATGAGCCTCTGTATCAGAAACCTGATTATTACAAATCAATGTTTTCCTAAATTTCAAGATCTAGAGATAAGCAAACTTTCAAAAGAAATCTATGATCCGGCAACAATTTCTCGTCGTTCTGCATATAAGCTAGAAAGATATCTCTCGGTGGACACTGCGATTCAGTTATATGATTTACAAGTCCACCTTGGGTACGATCAGCCGAGCAAGACGTCGGCGATGTTATCCAAATCTGGCTCTGGCAATGGTTCCGGGCTATCCCTTTCCAGATCTGAAAATCGGATCAAAGCCCGGGAGCGTGCGAATTTATTCACAGCCGGTTTGTTCACGGCTGTTTAGTTTATCCTGGAACCATCAGCCGGAGCTCCAACATATCTCGTTTCCGGAACATTATGTTTTCAGCTGTAACTGCACGCAACACACCGACCAAAACTAGCAATAATCCATGGCGGCGTTTGTCTAAAACCGGCAGTGTAGTCGCCTCTCATTTAAGACCACTCCGGTGGGTGGCCACAACCACCATCACCATTGCAAAGCTGCAATCTTGCGTCGAGTCCAGACAGGAACTGGTGCTGGTTCTCCAATGACAAGTTAGCTGCGAAGAAAGGATAACTGCTCTTCATCCTACCAATTTCCATAACCAATTCTTCATCAGGCGTTGGCCGAAAATGATCGTCTCTGGAAGGCTCCTCGCTGCCATCAGTCATCGATTTCTCATCCGCCAGCTTTACAGTCGGCTTGGCCAACAGAACCGGATCCTCGTCGTCATCTTGCCTGAGTAGCTTATCCCAGTCCAACTCCAATGGAGACTTCCTCTTTCTCTCTCCACCCCCTTCCATTCACGTGTATATAAAAATATATGTATAGAAGAAAGAGGAGGAGAAGAGGTGTGATGAGGAAGTGATCGCTACTCAGTGTGATGAGAAAGTGCAGGTCTCTGAATGAAAGCCTACTCCAAAAGCTCCAGCGATCCAGCAGCTCTAGCAGCTCTTCGAGTGATGAAGGAGGAGGTGCTGGCAGTGGAATTACAGGGCTAGGAATTAATGGAAGGCAATCGACAGGATGTTTTGCTATTGCTAAACTATTGCCGGAACTGAGGATGTACGGCCCCGATGGCAGCTCCACCATCCGTCACAACTCCTCCGCAGCCCAAGCTACCTCTGGGCGGATCGGCATTGCCAACTGCCAAGAAGAGCAGAGGTCGACTTCGTGGTTCCAGCAACAAGCAACAGAAGGAAACTATGGGAAGAAACAGATGCTGAACCGAACTTGAAGCTGCTGCCGAAGAACTGGGGTGGATTGCAGCTGGTTTCTTCCAGCTGGAAATTATTTCCAAGCATCTGCAAAGTGGATTGATCCAAGCATGTGCAAAGTGGATTACAGCTGGTTCAATCCAGCTGGAAATTATTGAGTGAGCCAATGTGCAAAGATAGCTGGAAATTATTGCTGAGCATGAAGTGGCATAATTTGGTGGACAACAGTGAGCCAAGTGCAAAGATAAGTATATTAATCCATTAACCATATTTTTAACATATTAACACGATTATTAATCATTAGTATTAATAACATTATATAATATCAATTGAAACACAACACGTGTTTCAACCATAATGGAGGACTAATGGTCATTATACACTTTCATGTGTAGAGGTGGGATTATAAATATTATATTGTTTATTAATTCATGCATCCATACTATGATAGTCCACCCAACCCATATAAACTTGATATTATTATTGCTGTTAGATATTGATAAAAATAATTTATCAAATGATACCTGAAGTTATCATTACCAAAAAGTTGGTAAATGTTGATAAAAATATTTTATCAAACGGTACCAGAAGTTACCATTATCTGTATTGAAAAGATAGATAAAAATGAATTATCTAATAAGAAAATTGTTGATGTATGATAATATCACATGATAGCACGGATATGGCTAATGTGAAAAATTATCTCATCAGTATTATGAGATGAATATTAGATGATAAATGTCTGGAAAAGTTCTTGCACAAGCACTTATGTATTCCAGAAGAAGTACATATTTACTCCAGAAGAAGTAAAAATTATCATCTAAACATACATAAATGATATTATTATTGCTCCTGAAGAAGTATAAACGAGTCATACATGCAAAATACAAAGGAGGAAACATTTATGATCCTCAAAATTAGAGATGTATTTCGGGAGTAGCCGTATCCTAAGAAATACTCCATACTCTAGTCGTATTCTACCACCTCTAATCTTTTGAGGATATAAAGAAACATTCAAAGAGGTGTGTTTCAAGAGTAAGAATACTCCGTACTCTACCACCACTTATTCTTGAGTTCACAAAGTTAAATTTACATTAACAGGACTCCATTTTTGCTTGATTCCAATTTCCTAAATCCACGGCTGCTTCTAGATACCCAAAACCTTTTCCCACTTTTGATCCACAAAATACACAGATAGTTTTGATCTATCGAAGTTTTGATCCTTCCATTTTTGAAAGTAAAGAATGAAAAACTTACGAGAAAATGTTATTTTGGGATGCATGAACTATGAAAAATATTTGGCTATTTAAAATCGAAGAACTTCACTATTTCCGCTCGTCTTTTGAGAAAGTGAAGATTTACTTTTGACAAAATCATCCTACTCACCTTTTGGTGATTTATTTTTCTAGCCTTTATAAAACTCGAGAAAGGAAACAGAAAAATATTTTAAATATGTATCAAAAGATTTACCTCAATCTTTCAAGTCGAACTCGGTAAATCCTTTTCAAAATATTTACCGGAAGATTGGAATAATATTTGCGAATATTTGAAATTATGATATCCATTTTTTTATGGATCTAGCCTTCTTCCCAAATCATCTATTTAAATGCATTATTCAAACGCGTAAAAGAGCGATAGCTCCGCGTATCAGTGATTCCATTAAGAAATAATGGAATAAATTATTGAAAAGGTAGGAACAATTAGATAATGCGTCATTACCTTTTTCGATATAAGGGAAGATTTGGCGACAAGATTGAGATGATAAGATATTTCCTTGAATATTGTATTGAACCAAAAGTTCAACTATACAGAAATACGTACTGATAAAATGAATACTGTATTGAACCAGAAGTTCATACATATGTACAAGTGAAATATCTTGCTGAACCAGAAGTTTTATAGTACAAGTGAAATATGTATATAGTATGAACTAGAAGCTCATAAATGAAATATACATTGTATTGAACCAGAAGTTTAACGATATTGTATTGAATCAAATATTCATACATAGAAATGAAATAAAACCGTATTGAACCAGAAGTTCTATAATAAACGGTTAGATTATCAAAAGTTTCAAATTATTTTCTATGAGAATAACTTATTCAGAAATTGTTTATCATACAACAATATTCTATGTCAAACAGGGATTAGCTCAAGAAGCTTTATGATTTGTAAAAGTGCGATATGTATACAATCCACCAAAAGCGCACTTAGATATATGATTGAGATTATATCTCTAAAAGAATGACATGTGTTATGGCATTTTAGCCGATTGATAATGTTTGAGAACATTATGGGGAAAACACGCCTGAAGCGTAATTATGCCTGAAACATAATGATTATCGATTCCAAAAACAAATATCTCTCTAATGATTGAGATGATCCCTTTGAGGCTAAATACTCGTAGTGAGTAAAAGAGACATAGTTAAATGATGAGAGACTCAGGTACCTGATGATAGAACATATAAAGAGATCTCTCTATGTTATATTGAGATGGAATCGATAAATAAGTCGACTACATACCCTCTTATGAAAATGAGGTTGATGAAATTATAATACTTTGGCCAAGTATATAACCCCAATGTAGGGATTATTGTTCAAGGACCTGAAGTCCAAATGATTATTGTTTAAGGACCTGAAGTCCAAATGCTTAAATGTGTAAAGCCAGTAATTATATGTACAAATGAAAAATATTTCACAGTCGTAAAAGACGACTCGTTGCGCGCAAGATTTTTCATAGAACTGGCATGACATATGGTGGATAGACTATAGTCTAAATTCCTAGCTTGAGCTCTTTGATATACCAATGAGTGAGATCAAAATGTATGTTTCTCATCTCGGTACTTTGGGAGTATTCTTTGATGTACCAGTTGATCGCGGTACGTTGGGATTTCAAGTAAAATGATTGTAGATTATATGTCGAAATTGATATCTATTTCAATGATTGATTATGCTCCTGCAAATTAGAAATTGCAGTTTATAAAGTGCAAGAACATACATGTATAAATCATTGAAAAGTTCAATATGCCCAGATTAGTATCACTATAGAATGATACAAATGACTCCATGATATAATATGTTGAAAGTGAAATTGGAGTGTACTATTATTATATTTGAATATTTGGGCATGCAATTGATTTTCAATATGCAAAATTATATTATCCACCGGAAAATGAATATTCACTAGAAGTGAATCAGGAAAATGAATATTCACCAGAAGTGAATCAGGAAAATGAATATTCACCAGAAGTGAATTTGAAAATGAATATTTAATTATTCATCAGAAGTGAATTCTAGATTTTGATAAGAGTGAATCAATTCTAGATTTGATTATTCACCAGAAGTGAATATGAAAATGAATATGTTTAATTATTCACCAGAAGTGAATTCTAGATTTTATTATTCACTAGAAGTGAATTCTAGATTTGATTATTCACCAGAAGTGAATATGAAAATGAATATGTTTGATTATTCACCAGAAGTGAAAGATGCAATATTCGATTATTCACCAGAAGTGAAAGATACAATCGAAAAATTAGTACAACATTGCTTAATATAGCATGTTATGACATCATAAATGAGCTATGAACAAAGCTCATCATGAATGATATGTTTGATGAAAATATACGATATTGCATTAATATACTTGTAATATTCCATGAAAAGGAATAAATACGCGTTGCACTCTTTTTCCCTTAGCTGAGGTTTTGTCCCACAGGGTTTTCCTAGCAAGGTTTTTAATGAGGCAACAGTTGAAGCGTATTGATAAAAATTAATGAGAATACTGCACTCTTTTTCCCTTCGCTGGGGTTTTGTCCTACAGGATTTTCTTAGCAAGGTTTTTGAGGCATTATCATAGCTATTGACAAGCTATAATTCAGCAACACATTGTTATATTGGAATGATATCAACAAATGAAGAAAATCATACACATCTTATGAAGAATCATGCTGTCATGCTGTACTCTTTTTCCTTCGTCCAGGTTTTGTCCCACAGGGTTTTCCTGACAAGGTTTTAACGAGGCAGCGGCTGTACTCTTTTTCCTTCGTTCAGATTTTGTCCCATTGGGTTTTACTGACAAGGTTTTAATGAGGCAGCACTAAAGCACTGAAGCACTAAAGTACTAAAGATTTCAGTACATGATTTGTACTACTTATTATTGATGGATAGTAGACTCAATGATTAATGATGGCCAACATCAGGGGGAGCAGCTGTACTCTTTTTCCTTCGCTCAAGTTTTATCCCACTGGGTTTTCTTAACAAGGTTTTAACGAGGCAGGCAATTGCGGAATATGTCATTCAAGGGGGAGTGTTATAAATAATATATAAATATGTGAATGACATTACCATTATATCCCTGTAAGCTTTACAATATTACAATTGTGCCATTGTCCACTCCTATAAATAGGAGCCATTTCCTTTGTAATAAATACACCAACTCTTGAATGAAAGAATTCTTTCTCTCTAAGTTCCCTATCTCTCTATCTATTCGTTATTATGATTTCGATGATTTTATAACATAAAGCATGCTTTATACATTTTACAACTTTGTTGGTTAAGATAAATTTTACCCAAATGACCCTATAACCCATATGCACTGCACGTGATCGTCTCTAACAAATTGTCTTACTTAGTTCAGCTCCTTCAATTGCATTTCAGCCATTGCCAGATTCAGATTCCCGATTCTACGCTTAGTGTCATTTGTAAATTGTATTGAATCCAAGATTATTATTATTTTTCACTTTATTCAATTTCCACATATGTTTACTCCTTAATAAAATAAAATAAAATAAAAATTCTGTTACACTATTTATCCACGACTTATTTCTATTTGTTTATAATTTAAATTGATTACGCAATTATAAACACATTCGTAAAATGTTGCATTATGGTGCACTGAAGGGGGGGGGGGGGGGGGGGGGCAAGAATGTGTACTGTGTAATATTCTAATGTGCAAAGATAGTTATTCCTACTTATGTTTCCCCTTCCCACAATTTATTAGACAATAATAAGTTGTTGTTTGGCTCCCATTTTTTTAACTTTTCTACAATTTTGATCAAAAAATTATTCAAATTTCCTTCTTACTCAAAAAATTATTCAAATCGTCTCTAATGCCAACTGATTGAGACTCCAACTTACATGACAAAAGGGGGAAAAAAGACTATCTAAAGGTTTCTAATGTTGTTGCTCTATGTTCAATAATATTTCGTAAAGTGAAATATCCCCGCAAGTGTACATGTTGTAAGAAGTAATAAAGTGACCTAAGTATCGAAACATGTTAGTTTCTATCCCTATTTGAAAGGGCGAAAGAGTTTTGTTTGATGTTTAAAACTAAAATTAAATAATTAAACTAAAGAATTAAAATTGCGAGTTTGTTTTTGTTGACCCTAGTTACTTGAATACTTTGGCATAAGATGATGATTATAATTGTTCCCTCCATTCTATTTCTAGTTTCTACCAGTCTTCTCAATTTTTTTTCCTTTCAACCCTTCTTTTCTTGGTTTCATTTAGATGGACACAGGATATAATGAGATGGATATTTTCTGATCATAATTCCATACCAATGCTGGAGCACAACCAATAGTTAGAGATGTGCACACATATTTCAGGATAAAAAAATTCATAGCAGGGAAAATGAAACTTGTTCTTTTTACCAATAAACACGATACATATAACTAAAGATTTTTCTTGAATGCATAATAGTACTTGGTGTTATCATCACTATGAGTTTTAGAAGTCCTAGTAGATAATTACTAGAAGAAGTTTTCCTCTTCTTCCCTTCAAATAAAAAAAAAATGGATCGCCGTTCCCTTACAGTAAGCTTAATTACGGGGAGAGAAAATCAACTTTTTCTCTGTTTTTGTCATCATCGTAATTCACAAACTTATTCCAATCCTCCCCACAATTCTCATTAGTTGATGCCTCCTTCCCCTTTGCATCTTTAGTGTTATCGTCGTTCTTATTCCTCGAATTACAGCTACATTGCTGTATAGAATTTGAGGCTATTCCTACATTACGATAGATTTTACAACTACTTTTCGAAGAACATGAAGCTTGCAAAGCTAGAGCAAAGTCTACCTCATCATTTTCTTGTTGGGAATTTCGACACGTCGATTCCCACTTTAATTTTCCCACAGGATCTTTCGATGTTCAAAATAAAATAAGCAAACAAGAAAATAAATACGAACACAGAAATTTACGTGGTTCAGCAAAATGCCTACGTCCACGGACCCTCGTCAAAGCTTTTCACTATATATTAAATTGTTACAAATATATAGACTTTCACTCACCAACCCAATCCCACAGACCACAGAGAAAATACTACAAACGAGCTTTACCGCATATAATTTCTACCCTTTGACTTACACTACAAAGAGTTACAAGAAACTTCACAATATGCTAGGCTCACAATTTTCTCTCTTTGATCACAATGTGACACTAATTAGCACTCTCTCATATGTTTGTGATGGTGTATTTCTTCCTTGAATTCCTTCTCTATTTATAGAGAGAATTCTACATGAAATTCTCTTAACACCAAAACATCATGATTAGTCAAAACTAATCATCATTCCAAGACATCATAATTAGTCAAGACTAGTTATCATTCAAAGACATCATAATTAGTCAAGACTAATTATCATTCAAATACCATAATTAGCTCCACCATCCTTTGTTTCAACTAGGCACTCATTATGTTTCACTAGGCACTTGATTAATTTGGGTCAAATACCCAACAATCTCCACCTTGACACAAATTCGTCCAAGCCAAAACCAAATTCAAATATTGGGTAACAGGCAAGCATTTTTCCACTTTGACAGTCCCATACTCCACCATATGAGTATAATCACTCAGAATTATCAACGAACTCCGAGAATTTCATCGGCCCATGTCGAAACAAAATTGCTGAAATTTATGGTGCAACTCCCATGTTTGGTTCTCCTTGGAAGTTCATCAGCCATCGACATAAAAAAAATCATATACCTTGCATCTAAACCAAACCAATGCTGTATGCGAACACAGTACCCGTGCCAGTAAGAACACATCCTCTATCATGGCAACTGGCATCATGCCATGAGGATGTCCCATCTTACTCAGAGTACATCATCACCACCCTCCACCAGGAGAGTCGCATTATCCTTCGAGCAGTTTGCCGATTCTGCTCCACCTTTTGGACAATTTCATCTCACGTGCCCGGATTGACCACAGTTCCAACATGTCACCTTCTTCTTCATGGAGTTCCCTCTCTTCCACTTTTCAGTAACAAGCAAATTATTATTAGATGAATTATCGTCTCCACCTAATCGCCGCTCTTCAGAGATCAATTTACTTGTAACTTCAGCAAAATCCACCGTTTCTTTCCCGTACATCAAAATCGGCTTGATGTGCTCAAACGTGGATGGAAGAGACCAGATGAGCCTCAACGCTTTATCCTCATCTTCAACTTTGACTCCAATAGATTCCAGTTCAGAAACAATCCCATTAAGAACACTAAGATGGTCGGAGATTTTTGTACCTGCGCTCATTCTCAACGAATGAAACTGTTCCTTCAGATACAAGCGATTTGACAAGTTTTTCGTCTGATACAACTCTTCCAGTTTTTCCCAAAGTTCCTTAGCAGCAGATATCCCATGAATATTTGCAAGAACATTCTTGGCCAAACAAAGTCGTATTGTACTAGCAGCTTTCAAATCCAAATCTTCCCAATCTTCATCAGTCTTCCTGGATTCAATATCTTTTTCTTTGTCAGAACTCTCAGTTGGTTTTCCCTTCAAAGCTTTGTGCAGACCCGCCTGAATCAAGACATCCTTGACTTGTACTTGCCACAAGCCAAAATTGATTCTCCCGTCAAATTTCTCCACATCGTACTTGACAGACATATTTTCTTTTGCTTCAAAATATTTGAACCACCTGTAGCTCTGATACCACTTGTTGGGAATTTCGACACGTCGATTCCCACTTTAATTTTCCCACAGGATCTTTCGATGTTCAAAATAAAATAAGCAAACAAGAAAATAAATACGAACACAGAAATTTACGTGGTTCAGCAAAATGCCTACGTCCACGGACCCTCGCCAAAGCTTTTCACTATATATTAAATTGTTACAAATATATAGACTTTCACTCACCAACCCAATCCCACAGACCACAGAGAAAATACTACAAACGAGCTTTACCGCATATAATTTCTACCCTTTGACTTACACTACAAAGAGTTACAAGAAACTTCACAATATGCTAGGCTCACAATTTTCTCTCTTTGATCACAATGTGACACTAATTAGCACTCTCTCATATGTTTGTGATGGTGTATTTCTTCCTTGAATTCCTTCTCTATTTATAGAGAGAATTCTACATGAAATTCTCTTAACACCAAAACATCATGATTAGTCAAAACTAATCATCATTCCAAGACATCATAATTAGTCAAGACTAGTTATCATTCAAAGACATCATAATTAGTCAAGACTAATTATCATTCAAATACCATAATTAGCTCCACCATCCTTTGTTTCAACTAGGCACTCATTATGTTTCACTAGGCACTTGATTAATTTGGGTCAAATACCCAACAATCTCCACCTTGACACAAATTCGTCCAAGCCAAAACCAAATTCAAATATTGGGTAACAGGCAAGCATTTTTCCACTTTGACAGTCCCATACTCCACCATATGAGTATAATCACTCAGAATTATCAACGAACTCCGAGAATTTCATCGGCCCATGTCGAAACAAAATTGCTGAAATTTATGGTGCAACTCCCATGTTTGGTTCTCCTTGGAAGTTCATCAGCCATCGACATAAAAAAAATCACATACCTTGCATCTAAACCAAACCAATGCTGTATGCGAACACAGTACCCGTGCCAGTAAGAACACATCCTCTATCATGGCAACTGGCATCATGCCATGAGGATGTCCCATCTTACTCAGAGTACATCATCACCACCCTCCACCAGGAGAGTCGCATTATCCTTCGAGCAGTTTGCCGATTCTGCTCCACCTTTTGGACAATTTCTTCTCACGTGCCCGGATTGACCACAGTTCCAACATGTCACCTTCTTCTTCATGGAGTTCCCTCTCTTCCACTTTTCAGTAACAAGCAAATTATTATTAGATGAATTATCGTCTCCACCTAATCGCCGCTCTTCAGAGATCAATTTACTTGTAACTTCAGCAAAATCCACCGTTTCTTTCCCGTACATCAAAATCGGCTTGATGTGCTCAAACGTGGATGGAAGAGACCAGATGAGCCTCAACGCTTTATCCTCATCTTCAACTTTGACTCCAATAGATTCCAGTTCAGAAACAATCCCATTAAGAACACTAAGATGGTCGGAGATTTTTGTACCTGCGCTCATTCTCAACGAATGAAACTGTTCCTTCAGATACAAGCGATTTGACAAGTTTTTCGTCTGATACAACTCTTCCAGTTTTTCCCAAAGTTCCTTAGCAGCAGATATCCCATGAATATTTGCAAGAACATTCTTGGCCAAACAAAGTCGTATTGTACTAGCAGCTTTCAAATCCAAATCTTCCCAATCTTCATCAGTCTTCCTGGATTCAATATCTTTTTCTTTGTCAGAACTCTCAGTTGGTTTTCCCTTCAAAGCTTTGTGCAGACCCGCCTGAATCAAGACATCCTTGACTTGTACTTGCCACAAGCCAAAATTGATTCTCCCGTCAAATTTCTCCACATCGTACTTGACAGACATATTTTCTTTTGCTTCAAAATATTTGAACCACCTGTAGCTCTGATACCACTTGTTGGGAATTTCGACACGTCGATTCCCACAGGATCTTTCGATGTTCAAAATAAAATAAGCAAACAAGAAAATAAATACGAACACAGAAATTTACGTGGTTCAGCAAAATGCCTACGTCCACGGACCCTCGCCAAAGCTTTTCACTATATATTAAATTGTTACAAATATATAGACTTTCACTCACCAACCCAATCCCACAGACCACAGAGAAAATACTACAAACGAGCTTTACCGCATATAATTTCTACTCTTTGACTTACACTACAAAGAGTTACAAGAAACTTCACAATATGCTAGGCTCACAATTTTCTCTCTTTGATCACAATGTGACACTAATTAGCACTCTCTCATATGTTTGTGATGGTGTATTTCTTCCTTGAATTCCTTCTCTATTTATAGAGAGAATTCTACATGAAATTCTCTTAACACCAAAACATCATGATTAGTCAAAACTAATCATCATTCCAAGACATCATAATTAGTCAAGACTAGTTATCATTCAAAGACATCATAATTAGTCAAGACTAATTATCATTCAAATACCATAATTAGCTCCACCATCCTTTGTTTCAACTAGGCACTCATTATGTTTCACTAGGCACTTGATTAATTTGGGTCAAATACCCAACAATCTCCACCTTGACACAAATTCGTCCAAGCCAAAACCAAATTAAAATATTGGGTAACAGGCAAGCATTTTTCCACTTTGACAGTCCCATACTCCACCATATGAGTATAATCACTCAGAATTATCAACGAACTCCGAGAATTTCATCGGCCCATGTCGAAACAAAATTGCTGAAATTTATGGTGCAACTCCCATGTTTGGTTCTCCTTGGAAGTTCATCAGCCATCGACATAAAAAAAATCACATACCTTGCATCTAAACCAAACCAATGCTGTATGCGAACACAGTACCCGTGCCAGTAAGAACACATCCTCTATCATGGCAACTGGCATCATGCCATGAGGATGTCCCATCTTACTCAGAGTACATCATCACCACCCTCCACCAGGAGAGTCGCATTATCCTTCGAGCAGTTTGCCGATTCTGCTCCACCTTTTGGACAATTTCTTCTCACGTGCCCGGATTGACCACAGTTCCAACATGTCACCTTCTTCTTCATGGAGTTCCCTCTCTTCCACTTTTCAGTAACAAGCAAATTATTATTAGATGAATTATCGTCTCCACCTAATCGCCGCTCTTCAGAGATCAATTTACTTGTAACTTCAGCAAAATCCACCGTTTCTTTCCCGTACATCAAAATCGGCTTGATGTGCTCAAACGTGGATGGAAGAGACCAGATGAGCCTCAACGCTTTATCCTCATCTTCAACTTTGACTCCAATAGATTCCAGTTCAGAAACAATCCCATTAAGAACACTAAGATGGTCGGAGATTTTTGTACCTGCGCTCATTCTCAACGAATGAAACTGTTCCTTCAGATACAAGCGATTTGACAAGTTTTTCGTCTGATACAACTCTTCCAGTTTTTCCCAAAGTTCCTTAGCAGCAGATATCCCATGAATATTTGCAAGACCATTCTTGGCCAAACAAAGTCGTATTGTACTAGCAGCTTTCAAATCCAAATCTTCCCAATCTTCATCAGTCTTCCTGGATTCAATATCTTTTTCTTTGTCAGAACTCTCAGTTGGTTTTCCCTTCAAAGCTTTGTGCAGACCCGCCTGAATCAAGACATCCTTGACTTGTACTTGCCACAAGCCAAAATTGATTCTCCCGTCAAATTTCTCCACATCGTACTTGACAGACATATTTTCTTTTGCTTCAAAATATTTGAACCACCTGTAGCTCTGATACCACTTGTTGGGAATTTCGACACGTCGATTCCCACTTTAATTTTCCCACAGGATCTTTCGATGTTCAAAATAAAATAAGCAAACAAGAAAATAAATACGAACACAGAAATTTACGTGGTTCAGCAAAATGCCTACGTCCACGGACCCTCGCCAAAGCTTTTCACTATATATTAAATTGTTACAAATATATAGACTTTCACTCACCAACCCAATCCCACAGACCACAGAGAAAATACTACAAACGAGCTTTACCGCATATAATTTCTACCCTTTGACTTACACTACAAAGAGTTACAAGAAACTTCACAATATGCTAGGCTCACAATTTTCTCTCTTTGATCACAATGTGACACTAATTAGCACTCTCTCATATGTTTGTGATGGTGTATTTCTTCCTTGAATTCCTTCTCTATTTATAGAGAGAATTCTACATGAAATTCTCTTAACACCAAAACATCATGATTAGTCAAAACTAATCATCATTCCAAGACATCATAATTAGTCAAGACTAGTTATCATTCAAAGACATCATAATTAGTCAAGACTAATTATCATTCAAATACCATAATTAGCTCCACCATCCTTTGTTTCAACTAGGCACTCATTATGTTTCACTAGGCACTTGATTAATTTGGGTCAAATACCCAACAATCTCCACCTTGACACAAATTCGTCCAAGCCAAAACCAAATTCAAATATTGGGTAACAGGCAAGCATTTTTCCACTTTGACAGTCCCATACTCCACCATATGAGTATAATCACTCAGAATTATCAACGAACTCCGAGAATTTCATCGGCCCATGTCGAAACAAAATTGCTGAAATTTATGGTGCAACTCCCATGTTTGGTTCTCCTTGGAAGTTCATCAGCCATCGACATAAAAAAAATCACATACCTTGCATCTAAACCAAACCAATGCTGTATGCGAACACAGTACCCGTGCCAGTAAGAACACATCCTCTATCATGGCAACTGGCATCATGCCATGAGGATGTCCCATCTTACTCAGAGTACATCATCACCACCCTCCACCAGGAGAGTCGCATTATCCTTCGAGCAGTTTGCCGATTCTGCTCCACCTTTTGGACAATTTCTTCTCACGTGCCCGGATTGACCACAGTTCCAACATGTCACCTTCTTCTTCATGGAGTTCCCTCTCTTCCACTTTTCAGTAACAAGCAAATTATTATTAGATGAATTATCGTCTCCACCTAATCGCCGCTCTTCAGAGATCAATTTACTTGTAACTTCAGCAAAATCCACCGTTTCTTTCCCGTACATCAAAATCGGCTTGATGTGCTCAAACGTGGATGGAAGAGACCAGATGAGCCTCAACGCTTTATCCTCATCTTCAACTTTGACTCCAATAGATTCCAGTTCAGAAACAATCCCATTAAGAACACTAAGATGGTCGGAGATTTTTGTACCTGCGCTCATTCTCAACGAATGAAACTGTTCCTTCAGATACAAGCGATTTGACAAGTTTTTCGTCTGATACAACTCTTCCAGTTTTTCCCAAAGTTCCTTAGCAGCAGATATCCCATGAATATTTGCAAGAACATTCTTGGCCAAACAAAGTCGTATTGTACTAGCAGCTTTCAAATCCAAATCTTCCCAATCTTCATCAGTCTTCCTGGATTCAATATCTTTTTCTTTGTCAGAACTCTCAGTTGGTTTTCCCTTCAAAGCTTTGTGCAGACCCGCCTGAATCAAGACATCCTTGACTTGTACTTGCCACAAGCCAAAATTGATTCTCCCGTCAAATTTCTCCACATCGTACTTGACAGACATATTTTCTTTTGCTTCAAAATATTTGAACCACCTGTAGCTCTGATACCACTTGTTGGGAATTTCGACACGTCGATTCCCACTTTAATTTTCCCACAGGATCTTTCGATGTTCAAAATAAAATAAGCAAACAAGAAAATAAATACGAACACAGAAATTTACGTGGTTCAGCAAAATGCCTACGTCCACGGACCCTCGCCAAAGCTTTTCACTATATATTAAATTGTTACAAATATATAGACTTTCACTCACCAACCCAATCCCACAGACCACAGAGAAAATACTACAAACGAGCTTTACCGCATATAATTTCTACCCTTTGACTTACACTACAAAGAGTTACAAGAAACTTCACAATATGCTAGGCTCACAATTTTCTCTCTTTGATCACAATGTGACACTAATTAGCACTCTCTCATATGTTTGTGATGGTGTATTTCTTCCTTGAATTCCTTCTCTATTTATAGAGAGAATTCTACATGAAATTCTCTTAACACCAAAACATCATGATTAGTCAAAACTAATCATCATTCCAAGACATCATAATTAGTCAAGACTAGTTATCATTCAAAGACATCATAATTAGTCAAGACTAATTATCATTCAAATACCATAATTAGCTCCACCATCCTTTGTTTCAACTAGGCACTCATTATGTTTCACTAGGCACTTGATTAATTTGGGTCAAATACCCAACAATCTCCACCTTGACACAAATTCGTCCAAGCCAAAACCAAATTCAAATATTGGGTAACAGGCAAGCATTTTTCCACTTTGACAGTCCCATACTCCACCATATGAGTATAATCACTCAGAATTATCAACGAACTCCGAGAATTTCATCGGCCCATGTCGAAACAAAATTGCTGAAATTTATGGTGCAACTCCCATGTTTGGTTCTCCTTGGAAGTTCATCAGCCATCGACATAAAAAAAATCACATACCTTGCATCTAAACCAAACCAATGCTGTATGCGAACACAGTACCCGTGCCAGTAAGAACACATCCTCTATCATGGCAACTGGCATCATGCCATGAGGATGTCCCATCTTACTCAGAGTACATCATCACCACCCTCCACCAGGAGAGTCGCATTATCCTTCGAGCAGTTTGCCGATTCTGCTCCACCTTTTGGACAATTTCTTCTCACGTGCCCGGATTGACCACAGTTCCAACATGTCACCTTCTTCTTCATGGAGTTCCCTCTCTTCCACTTTTCAGTAACAAGCAAATTATTATTAGATGAATTATCGTCTCCACCTAATCGCCGCTCTTCAGAGATCAATTTACTTGTAACTTCAGCAAAATCCACCGTTTCTTTCCCGTACATCAAAATCGGCTTGATGTGCTCAAACGTGGATGGAAGAGACCAGATGAGCCTCAACGCTTTATCCTCATCTTCAACTTTGACTCCAATAGATTCCAGTTCAGAAACAATCCCATTAAGAACACTAAGATGGTCGGAGATTTTTGTACCTGCGCTCATTCTCAACGAATGAAACTGTTCCTTCAGATACAAGCGATTTGACAAGTTTTTCGTCTGATACAACTCTTCCAGTTTTTCCCAAAGTTCCTTAGCAGCAGATATCCCATGAATATTTGCAAGAACATTCTTGGCCAAACAAAGTCGTATTGTACTAGCAGCTTTCAAATCCAAATCTTCCCAATCTTCATCAGTCTTCCTGGATTCAATATCTTTTTCTTTGTCAGAACTCTCAGTTGGTTTTCCCTTCAAAGCTTTGTGCAGACCCGCCTGAATCAAGACATCCTTGACTTGTACTTGCCACAAGCCAAAATTGATTCTCCCGTCAAATTTCTCCACATCGTACTTGACAGACATATTTTCTTTTGCTTCAAAATATTTGAACCACCTGTAGCTCTGATACCACTTGTTGGGAATTTCGACACGTCGATTCCCACTTTAATTTTCCCACAGGATCTTTCGATGTTCAAAATAAAATAAGCAAACAAGAAAATAAATACGAACACAGAAATTTACGTGGTTCAGCAAAATGCCTACGTCCACGGACCCTCGCCAAAGCTTTTCACTATATATTAAATTGTTACAAATATATAGACTTTCACTCACCAACCCAATCCCACAGACCACAGAGAAAATACTACAAACGAGCTTTACCGCATATAATTTCTACCCTTTGACTTACACTACAAAGAGTTACAAGAAACTTCACAATATGCTAGGCTCACAATTTTCTCTCTTTGATCACAATGTGACACTAATTAGCACTCTCTCATATGTTTGTGATGGTGTATTTCTTCCTTGAATTCCTTCTCTATTTATAGAGAGAATTCTACATGAAATTCTCTTAACACCAAAACATCATGATTAGTCAAAACTAATCATCATTCCAAGACATCATAATTAGTCAAGACTAGTTATCATTCAAAGACATCATAATTAGTCAAGACTAATTATCATTCAAATACCATAATTAGCTCCACCATCCTTTGTTTCAACTAGGCACTCATTATGTTTCACTAGGCACTTGATTAATTTGGGTCAAATACCCAACAATCTCCACCTTGACAAAAATTCGTCCAAGCCAAAACCAAATTCAAATATTGGGTAACAGGCAAGCATTTTTCCACTTTGACAGTCCCATACTCCACCATATGAGTATAATCACTCAGAATTATCAACGAACTCCGAGAATTTCATCGGCCCATGTCGAAACAAAATTGCTGAAATTTATGGTGCAACTCCCATGTTTGGTTCTCCTTGGAAGTTCATCAGCCATCGACATAAAAAAAATCACATACCTTGCATCTAAACCAAACCAATGCTGTATGCGAACACAGTACCCGTGCCAGTAAGAACACATCCTCTATCATGGCAACTGGCATCATGCCATGAGGATGTCCCATCTTACTCAGAGTACATCATCACCACCCTCCACCAGGAGAGTCGCATTATCCTTCGAGCAGTTTGCCGATTCTGCTCCACCTTTTGGACAATTTCTTCTCACGTGCCCGGATTGACCACAGTTCCAACATGTCACCTTCTTCTTCATGGAGTTCCCTCTCTTCCACTTTTCAGTAACAAGAAAATTATTATTAGATGAATTATCGTCTCCACCTAATCGCCGCTCTTCAGAGATCAATTTACTTGTAACTTCAGCAAAATCCACCGTTTCTTTCCCGTACATCAAAATCGGCTTGATGTGCTCAAACGTGGATGGAAGAGACCAGATGAGCCTCAACGCTTTATCCTCATCTTCAACTTTGACTCCAATAGATTCCAGTTCAGAAACAATCCCATTAAGAACACTAAGATGGTCGGAGATTTTTGTACCTGCGCTCATTCTCAACGAATGAAACTGTTCCTTCAGATACAAGCGATTTGACAAGTTTTTCGTCTGATACAACTCTTCCAGTTTTTCCCAAAGTTCCTTAGCAGCAGATATCCCATGAATATTTGCAAGAACATTCTTGGCCAAACAAAGTCGTATTGTACTAGCAGCTTTCAAATCCAAATCTTCCCAATCTTCATCAGTCTTCCTGGATTCAATATCTTTTTCTTTGTCAGAACTCTCAGTTGGTTTTCCCTTCAAAGCTTTGTGCAGACCCGCCTGAATCAAGACATCCTTGACTTGTACTTGCCACAAGCCTAAATTGATTCTCCCGTCAAATTTCTCCACATCGTACTTGACAGACATATTTTCTTTTGCTTCAAAATATTTGAACCACCTGTAGCTCTGATACCACTTGTTGGGAATTTCGACACGTCGATTCCCACTTTAATTTTCCCACAGGATCTTTCGATGTTCAAAATAAAATAAGCAAACAAGAAAATAAATACGAACACAGAAATTTACGTGGTTCAGCAAAATGCCTACGTCCACGGACCCTCGCCAAAGCTTTTCACTATATATTAAATTGTTACAAATATATAGACTTTCACTCACCAACCCAATCCCACAGACCACAGAGAAAATACTACAAACGAGCTTTACCGCATATAATTTCTACCCTTTGACTTACACTACAAAGAGTTACAAGAAACTTCACAATATGCTAGGCTCACAATTTTCTCTCTTTGATCACAATGTGACACTAATTAGCACTCTCTCATATGTTTGTGATGGTGTATTTCTTCCTTGAATTCCTTCTCTATTTATAGAGAGAATTCTACATGAAATTCTCTTAACACCAAAACATCATGATTAGTCAAAACTAATCATCATTCCAAGACATCATAATTAGTCAAGACTAATTATCATTCAAAGACATCATAATTAGTCAAGACTAATTATCATTCAAATACCATAATTAGCTCCACCATCCTTTGTTTCAACTAGGCACTCATTATGTTTCACTAGGCACTTGATTAATTTGGGTCAAATACCCAACAATCTCCACCTTGACACAAATTCGTCCAAGCCAAAACCAAATTCAAATATTGGGTAACAGGCAAGCATTTTTCCACTTTGACAGTCCCATACTCCACCATATGAGTATAATCACTCAGAATTATCAACGAACTCCGAGAATTTCATCGGCCCATGTCGAAACAAAATTGCTGAAATTTATGGTGCAACTCCCATGTTTGGTTCTCCTTGGAAGTTCATCAGCCATCGACATAAAAAAAATCACATACCTTGCATCTAAACCAAACCAATGCTGTATGCGAACACAGTACCCGTGCCAGTAAGAACACATCCTCTATCATGGCAACTGGCATCATGCCATGAGGATGTCCCATCTTACTCAGAGTACATCATCACCACCCTCCACCAGGAGAGTCGCATTATCCTTCGAGCAGTTTGCCGATTCTGCTCCACCTTTTGGACAATTTCTTCTCACGTGCCCGGATTGACCACAGTTCCAACATGTCACCTTCTTCTTCATGGAGTTCCCTCTCTTCCACTTTTCAGTAACAAGCAAATTATTATTAGATGAATTATCGTCTCCACCTAATCGCCGCTCTTCAGAGATCAATTTACTTGTAACTTCAGCAAAATCCACCGTTTCTTTCCCGTACATCAAAATCGGCTTGATGTGCTCAAACGTGGATGGAAGAGACCAGATGAGCCTCAACGCTTTATCCTCATCTTCAAATTTGACTCCAATAGATTCCAGTTCAGAAACAATCCCATTAAGAACACTAAGATGGTCGGAGATTTTTGTACCTGCGCTCATTCTCAACGAATGAAACTGTTCCTTCAGATACAAGCGATTTGACAAGTTTTTCGTCTGATACAACTCTTCCAGTTTTTCCCAAAGTTCCTTAGCAGCAGATATCCCATGAATATTTGCAAGAACATTCTTGGCCAAACAAAGTCGTATTGTACTAGCAGCTTTCAAATCCAAATCTTCCCAATCTTCATCAGTCTTCCTGGATTCAATATCTTTTTCTTTGTCAGAACTCTCAGTTGGTTTTCCCTTCAAAGCTTTGTGCAGACCCGCCTGAATCAAGACATCCTTGACTTGTACTTGCCACAAGCCAAAATTGATTCTCCCGTCAAATTTCTCCACATCGTACTTGACAGACATATTTTCTTTTGCTTCAAAATATTTGAACCACCTGTAGCTCTGATACCACTTGTTGGGAATTTCGACACGTCGATTCCCACTTTAATTTTCCCACAGGATCTTTCGATGTTCAAAATAAAATAAGCAAACAAGAAAATAAATACGAACACAGAAATTTACGTGGTTCAGCAAAATGCCTACGTCCACGGACCCTCGCCAAAGCTTTTCACTATATATTAAATTGTTACAAATATATAGACTTTCACTCACCAACCCAATCCCACAGACCACAGAGAAAATACTACAAACGAGCTTTACCGCATATAATTTCTACCCTTTGACTTACACTACAAAGAGTTACAAGAAACTTCACAATATGCTAGGCTCACAATTTTCTCTCTTTGATCACAATGTGACACTAATTAGCACTCTCTCATATGTTTGTGATGGTGTATTTCTTCCTTGAATTCCTTCTCTATTTATAGAGAGAATTCTACATGAAATTCTCTTAACACCAAAACATCATGATTAGTCAAAACTAATCATCATTCCAAGACATCATAATTAGTCAAGACTAATTATCATTCAAAGACATCATAATTAGTCAAGACTAATTATCATTCAAATACCATAATTAGCTCCACCATCCTTTGTTTCAACTAGGCACTCATTATGTTTCACTAGGTACTTGATTAATTTGGGTCAAATACCCAACATTTCTTGGCTCTCGACCGGAGTCCCAGTTGCTGGAGTCTCAATCTCTCCAACTCCACCCCGGTTCGAGTTTCCTAAAAGCTCTTGACTCTTCCCAAAATCTTGGCTATACAAATAAACCCCAAAATCACCCTCAAGCTTCAGTTTTGCCAAATAACACATTTTTCGGTCACAAATCACAAATTTTTAGGTCACAACATCATTCTCATTTACAAATTATGAAAATGGTCACGGTTTATTTTTCAATCACAAATTTCAAAATAATTGGTTATAACTTAAAAATTATTAGTCACAATCACAAATTTAGTTTCTAATTTAAATTAATCAGTCTTCATCTTAACTACCCATCTCTCCACTACCATCACCATCGCCAGAAAATCACCCTATATCAACAACGTGAAACTTGTATTAGCGTTGGTCGAAGGGGAAGATGCATGTCAGTAAAAATTGTCGAAGAGGAAGGTGTATGGAATCGAGGCTAGAGAATCCCTTTGTCTATAACTCGTTTTGGGGGAAATTTGTTGAAGTTTGGGAGGGTATGATGTGTAATGGGTGTGACTCATCACAAGTTGCACAATGTCACTATTAGTCATTATAATTACCTAATAATTGATCACAATTACCCATAATTGGTCAAAGACACACAAATTTGTGACAAATAATTTAATTAAATTGTTTATATATAGTACTCGTCACAAGTCGTACAAAATCACAATTACCTAGTAATTAGTCACAATCAATCTTACTCTTACCCTAACCCCAACATGCCTCAACCACCACCACCACTATCTGCACCACCGCCACAAGAGGAAAGCAACCACTACCACCACCAATCGTCTGCACCACGATCACTATCACCAAAAATCTAACATCAAATAAAAAATCAGTACCACATACATCGTAGCCGTCACAGGGAGGAATGATATGTTCATCATATTCCCACAAGCTATTTGATTGGTTGGTGGGGGGTGGGCCTCACTGCCCACCAACCAATAGGGGGGTGATGAGAATCCAGGGAGTCAATCGAGTCAAAGTCAAACAAGTCAACCCTCTATCAGAATACCAGTGGGGCCCATGACAAGATCAAAGGCTAAAGAAGTCCAAGAGTTGATGGCATGACTCATTTTCAAGCTCCGAAATCAAGTCCAAATGGAAGAGAGCAAGATCGAGGTCAATTGCATATGTTTGGAAGATCAGGACAGTTCGGTCGACCGAAACTCTGCAGTGTTTTTTAGACATAGCTTCAGGCAGGATCGGCTGACCGTTGTACGACCGAAACTGCCCATTCGGTCGACCAGATGTTCGACCGAAATATTTTCGGTCGACCAAAAGTCCCCAGAACAGAATAGCGGGGTTTTTTGTGCAATTATGCAAACTTTCTTTTCTTTCACTTTGTATATCTTCTTGTAAAGCCTCAAACCCTAGATAGTTTTTAGAACATTTGAAGATCACTCCTTGAGAGTTTGAGAGGTAAAATCCTTTCTTTATCTTGTAACATTTTCTTGGAATTTATTTCAACTTATATATTGAGGGTTTGTTCTTGTGTATTTGTTGATATTTATTCCACAAGTCTTGGTATTTGTCTTAATCTCTCCATTGGGCTAGGGTTAACTTTCCTTAGAATTTTGGTTTGATTAAACTTGGGTCAAGATTTCTCATTTATTACCTATTTTAGCTTTCTTGGGTTGATACATTATTGTTGTGGGAATTTTTGGTTTAATCACCAAAGGGGTTCGCATCATTTGGTATCAGAGCTTGGCTCTAAAATTAGTATTCCTATCTTTATATTTATTGTGTTGTTCTTGATAGTCAAAAAAAAAAAACTAAAATTACAAAAAAATTGGGGAAAATTAGTGCCCATGAAAATTTCATGATTCCTACATATTGGGCATTATTGTTATCATCAATTTGAAAGTTATTGGGGATACATTTGAACAAACACTTGAAAATTCCAGACTATTCAAATCTTGCATCCTAAGTGTTTGATAAAATGTTTCAAAGAGTGTCTTCATATTGAAACCTACCATTTAACTACCAAACACATTCCTAATTGAATTCCTTGTGTCTTACATCAAGTTATTGTGACTATACCCTTGAAAATCTTATTGGTCTAGTTCAATTCCTTACTTCCTTGTATAATAGCAAGCAACTAAATTCTACTTGCTATTGTGTCAATCCTTCCTTTGCTTCCTTTGTTGTTTGTGGAATTAGTGCTGCACAAGAATTAAATTCTCAATTTAGTTGAATTACGTTCCTTGAAAGGTTTGAGTAAGAAAGTGAAGAGTGGTAAAAGGCAAGAGTGGTGAGCTCATTAGAGGGGAAAAGCCTAATTGAGTGAAACACGAGCGAACATCATTTGTGAGGACATTTGCACACTTACACTCCATGGCTCATGCACATACTTCGAGTGGACAAGATTCTAATGCACAAACTCAAGAGTTGAGGGATATGATACAAGCTCTCACAGTTACTATGGCGGATATGGGGGGAAGGTTGGAAGGTAGATTAGCAAGGTTGGAGACTAGGAGGGAAGTTCCGCCTCCAAGGGATGATAATGTTAGGAGGGGTGATAGGAGAAGGCCTAGAGATGAGTATGAATATGATGATGTTGATGATGATGATGATGAATTGGAGAGTGAAGGGGGCAGTGACCAAAATTGGAACATGGGTAGGAATAGAGGAGGTAGGAATGTGAGGGGAGTAGGACGAGGTCATGGGAGGAACCCTAGGGGTAGGGATGGAATGGATGGTAATCTTGGTAGTATTAAGATGAAAATTCCTTCTTTCCATGGGAAGAGTGATCCGGATGCCTATTTAGAATGGGAGAGGAAGATGGAATTGATTTTTGAATGTCATAGGTACTCCGAGGATAAAAAGGTTAAGTTAGCGGTAGTGGAGTTTACCGACTATGCCTTAGCTTGGTGGGATAATTTATTACTCACTAGGAGAAGGAATTTCGAGGGTAGTGTGGATACTTGGGATGAGTTGAAGAGCCTTATGAGAAAAAGATTTGTACCAAGTCACTACTATAGGGGACTCTATCAAAGACTACAAACCCTTACTCAAGGAACAAAGGGTGTTGAAGATTATTATAAGGAGTTGGAAAAAGCTTTGATGAGGGCCGACATAGAGGAGGATAGAGAAGCCACTATGGCTCGATTTATGAGTGGGTTGAATAGGGAGATCGCCAATGTGGTTGAATTACACCATTATATTGAGATGGAGGAGTTGGTACACATGGCTATTAAAGTGGAGGCTCAATTGAAGAAGAAGGAGCAATTTAAAAGAAAGGGGCAAGAAAAATTCTTGGGAGGTCCTAGTTCCAATTGGAAGTCTAAGTGGGGGAGTGAAAAGGTTGATAAGGTACCACTTAAGGACAATATTGAAACCTCCAAGGGAAAGGAAGTTAGCTTCGTCAAGGATAAATCAAAGGTTGTTCCTACCACTTCTAGGAGTCGGGATATAGAATGCTTCAAGTGTAGAGGATGGGGGCATTATGCTCGAGAGTGCCCTAACAATAGGGTGATGATTATCAAAAATGGGGAGTGGTACTCGGAAGATGAAGAGGACGAAGAGGGGGTGCCATGTAGGGGAGATAGTGATGACGAGGAAGAAGAGGTGGAGGGAATTGTTAGTCCACCCAAGTCTTTAGTCATCATTAGGTCTCTCAACACCCAAGCCAAGGTGGATGATGCGGCTAAGCAAAGGGAGAATATCTTCCATACTAGGTGTCTTGTGAAGGACAAAGCGTGTAGTCTCATCATTGATGGGGGGAGTTGCACCAATGTAGTTAGCACTAGTATGGTTGAAAGGTTGGGATTACCTTTAATGCCACATCCTAGTCCTTATAAGTTACAATGGTTGAGTGATTATAGTGAGTTGAAAGTAAGCAAGCAAGTATTACTTATTTTCAACATAGGGACCTATGAGGATCAAGTACTTTGTGATGTGGTGCCCATGCAAGCTACACATATATTATTGGGGATGCCATGGCAATATGACAGGAGGGTATTGCATGATGGTAGGAAAAATCGGTATAGTTTCCAAATAAATGGAAAACCCGTGACACTCCTGCCTTTGAGTCCGGAAGAAGTTTACAAGGACCAGTTGAAACTCAAGAAGGAGGAGGAGGAGGAAAAAGAAAGAAGAAAAAAAAAGATGGAGTTGAGTGAGGGGCAAAACGAAAGTGAAAAAAAAAAGGGAAAAAAGTAGTGAAAAAAGAAAAGAGGGGATGCAAGAAAAAAGAAAGAGAGCAAAAGATATTGAGAAAAAAATGAATTTTTATGCGAGTAGAGGTGATGTAGAAAGAGCTTTAAAAGAAAATCATTCAATTCTTTTGTTGGTCTATAAGGAGTCCCTCCTTACACTTGATGACCCTCACACTTCCCTCCCCACTTTAGCTACTTCTTTGTTGCAGGAGTTCGAGGATGTCTTTCCGAAGGAGATGCCTAGTGGGCTTCCACCCATTAGAGGCATCGAGCATTAAATTGATTTCATCCCCGGAGCCGTCAGTCCGAATAGACCGGCATACCGAAGCAATCCGGAGGAGACCAAGGAACTCCAAAAACAAGTTGAGGAGTTGATGAGTAAAGGATATGTTCGTGAGAGCATGAGTCCTTGTGCCGTTCCCGTGCTACTAGTGCCCAAGAAGGATGGAACCTTTAGAATGTGCGTCGATTTCCGAGCCATTAACAACATAACGGTAAAGTATCGACACCCCATTCCTAGGTTAGATGATATGCTAGATGAGTTGCATGGTTCGTGCATTTTTAGTAAAATCGACTTGAGAAGTGGATACCATCAAATTAGGATGAGGGAAGGAGATGAATGGAAAATCGCTTTTAAAACTAAATATGGTTTATATGAGTGGTTAGTTATGCCCTTTGGTCTCACTAATGCACCGAGCACTTTTATGAGATTAATGAACCATATTTTACGTGCATTCATTGGGAAATTTGTGGTAGTTTACTTCGATGATATTTTGATTTATAGCAAAAATTTGAATGAGCATATTGAACACTTGAGGAGTGTACTTGTGGTTTTGAAAGGAGAACAATTTTATGCTAACCTCAACAAGTGTAATTTTTGCATGGAGAGTGTGATCTTCCCTGGATTTGTAGTTAGTACTAAGGGAATAGAGGTCGATGAGGAGAAGATCAAAGCCATTAAGGAATGGCCCACTCCCACAAGTGTCACCGAGGTAAGAAGCTTCCACGGGTTAGCTAGTTTTTACCGTCGTTTTGTCAAGGACTTTAGCACCCTAGCTTCACCACTTACCGAGGTTGTCAAAAAGCATGTTGGGTTTAAATGGGGGGAGGCGCAAGAAAAGGCCTTTAATGAAATAAAGAACAAATTGTGCACCGCCCCGGTTTTGTCCTTGCCTAATTTTGATAAAACTTTTGAGATTGAATGTGATGCTTCAGGCACAGGTATTGGGGCAGTTTTGATGCAGGAGAAAAGGCCGATTGCCTACTTTAGCGAGAAGCTCAGTGGAGCCGCCCTGAACTACCCCACCTATGACAAGGAGCTCTATGCGTTGGTGAGATCGTTAGAGACATGGCACCACTATTTGTGGCCTAGAGAGTTCGTCATCCACACCGACCATGAGTCATTGAAGCACTTGAAGGGGCAAGGGAAGTTGAGCAAGAGGCATGCCAAATGGGTGGAGTACGTGGAAACTTTTCCCTATGTCATCAAATACAAACAAGGTAAGGAGAATGTGGTAGCCGACGCCCTTTCTCGAAGGTATGCTCTTATTACTACCTTGAGTGCTAAATTGTTGGGTTTTGAGAGCATTAAGGACTTGTATGCGCATGATGCGGATTTTGCTAGTATATTTATATCATGTGAGAGGGTTGGATTTGGTAAGTATTATAGGCATGAGGGGTTTTTGTTTCGAGAAGGTAAACTTTGTGTGCCAAATTGCTCATTGAGGGAGTTGATGGTAAGGGAGGCCCATGGCGGGGGATTAATGGGTCACTTTGGGGTAAGGAGAACCTTGGAAATCTTACAAGAACATTTCTTTTGGCCTAAAATGAGTAGAGATGTTGGGAGAATTTGTTCAAGGTGCATAACCTGTAGGAAAGCCAAGTCCAAGGTAGAACCTCATAGATTATATACACCCCTACCCGTCCCTAGTGAACCTTGGACGGAAATTTCTATGGACTTCATTTTAGGATTGCCTAGGTCAAAGAAAGGTAGTGATTCCATCTTCGTGGTTGTAGATAGGTTTAGTAAAATGGCGCATTTCCTTGCTTGTCATAAAACCGATGATGCCATTCATATAGCCAACCTATTCTTTAGGGAGATAGTGCGACTCCATGGGGTTCCTAGGAGCATTGTGTCGGATAGGGACGTTAAATTCCTTAGCCACTTTTGGAAGGTCTTGTGGGGGAAATTGGGAACTAAACTTTTGTTTTCAACAACTTGTCATCCCCAAACCGATGGCCAAACTGAGGTGGTTAATAGAACTTTAACACAACTTCTTCGTACCGTCCTTAAGGGCAACCTAAAGAATTGGGAAGAGTGTTTACCTTTTGTTGAATTTGCATATAATCGAAGTGTTCATTCTACTACTTCTTTTTCTCCATTCGAGATTGTTTATGGTTTTAACCCTCTAACTCATTTGGATTTGATTCCTTTACCTATTGATGAACGAGGTAGTTTAGATGGGAAAAGAAAGGCGGAGTTGGTAAAATCTCTCCACGAGAAAGTCAAGCTCCAAATCGAGAAGAAGAATGAACAATATGCCTCCAGTGCTAACAAAGGTAGAAAACGAATGACATTTGAGGTCGGTGATTGAGTATGGTTGCATTTGAGGAAGGAGCGGTTCCCGACTCAAAGAAAATCAAAATTACAGTCACGTGGTGATGGCCCCTTCCAAATCCTCGAGAAAATCAATGACAATGCCTACAAGCTTGACCTTCCTGGTGAGTATAATGTATTGGCTTCTTTTAACGTCTCTGACTTATCCCCTTTTGATGCAGGTGAAGATTCGAGGTCGAATCCTTTTTCAAGAGGGAGGGGATGATGAGAATCCAGGGAGTCAATCGAGTCAAAGTCAAACAGGTCAACCCTCTATCAGAATACTAGTGGGGCCCATGACAAGATCAAAGGCTAAAGAAGTCCAAGAGTTGATGGAGGGACTCATTTTCAAGCTCCGAAATCAAGTCCACATGGAAGAGAGCAAGATCGAGGTCAATTGCATATGTTTGGAAGATCAGGTCAGTTCGGTCGACCGAAAGTCCATCCGGTCGACCGAAACTCTGCAGTGTTTTTTAGACATAGCTTCAGGCAGGATCGGCTGACCGTTGTACGACTGAAACTGCCCATTCGGTCGACCAGATGTTCGACCGAAAGTCCCCAGAACAGAACAGCGGGATTTTTTGTGCAATTATGCAAACTTTCTTTTCTTTCACTTTGTATATCTTCTTGTAAAGCCTCAAACCCTAGATAGTTTTTAGAACATTTGAAGATCACTCCTTGAGAGTTTGAGAGGTAAAATCCTTTCTTTATCTTGTAACATTTTCTTGGAATTTATTTCAACTTATATATTGAGGGTTTGTTCTTGTGTATTTGTTGATATTTATTCCACAAGTCTTGGTATTTGTCTTAATCTCTCCATTGGGCTAGGGTTAACTTTCCTTAGAATTTTGGTTTGATTAAACTTGGGTCAAGATTTCTCATTTATTACCTATTTTAGCTTTCTTGGGTTGATACATTATTGTTGTGGGAATTTTTGGTTTAATCACCAAAGGGGTTCGCATCATTTGGTATCAGAGCTTGGCTCTAAAATTGGTATTCCTATCTTTATATTTATTGTGTTGTTCTTGATAGTCAAAAAAAAAAAAAACTAAAATTACAAAAAAATTGGAGAAAATTAGTGCCCATGAAAATTTCATGATTCCTACATATTGGGCATTGTTGTTATCATCAATTTGAAAGTTATTGGGGATACATTTGAACAAACACTTGAAAATTCCAAACTATTCAAATCTTGCATCCTAAGTGTTTGATAAAATGTTTCAAAGAGTGTCTTCATATTGAAACCTACCATTCAACTACCAAACACATTCCTAATTGAATTCCTTGTGTCTTACATCAAGTTATTGTGACTATACCCTTGAAAATCTTATTGGTCTAGTTCAATTCCTTACTTCCTTGTATAATAGCAAGCAACTAAATTCTACTTGCTATTGTGTCAATCCTTCCTTTGCTTCCTTTGTTGTTTGTGGAATTAGTGCTGCACAAGAATTAAATTCTCAATTTAGTTGAATTACGTTCCTTGAAAGGTTTGAGTAAGAAAGTGAAGAGTGGTAAAAGGCAAGAGTGGTGAGCTCATTAGAGGGGAAAAGCCTAATTGAGTGAAACACGAGCGAACATCATTTGTGAGGACATTTGCACACTTACACTCCATGGCTCATGCACATACTTCGAGTGGACAAGATTCTAATGCACAAACTCAAGAGTTGAGGGATATGATACAAGCTCTCACAGTTACTATGGCGGATATGGGGGGAAGGTTGGAAGGTAGATTAGCAAGGTTGGAGACTAGGAGGGAAGTTCCGCCTCCAAGGGATGATAATGTTAGGAGGGGTGATAGGAGAAGGCCTAGAGATGAGTATGAATATGATGATGTTGATGATGATGATGATGAATTGGAGAGTGAAGGGGGTAGTGACCAAAATTGGAACATGGGTAGGAATAGAGGAGGTAGGAATGTGAGGGGAGTAGGACGAGGTCATGGGAGGAACCCTAGGGGTAGGGATGGAATGGATGGTAATCTTGGTAGTATTAAGATGAAAATTCCTTCTTTCCATGGGAAGAGTGATCCGGATGCCTATTTAGAATGGGAGAGGAAGATGGAATTGATTTTTGAATGTCATAGGTACTCCGAGGATAAAAAGGTTAAGTTAGCGGTAGTGGAGTTTACCGACTATGCCTTAGCTTGGTGGGATAATTTATTACTCACTAGGAGAAGGAATTTCGAGGGTAGTGTGGATACTTGGAATGAGTTGAAGAGCCTTATGAGAAAAATATTTGTACCAAGTCACTACTATAGGGGACTCTATCAAAGACTACAAACCCTTACTCAAGGAACAAAGGGTGTTGAAGATTATTATAAGAGTTGGAAAAAACTTTGATGAGGGCCGACATAGAGGAGGATAGAGAAGCCACTATGGCTCGATTTATGAGTGGGTTGAATAGGGAGATCGCCAATGTGGTTGAATTACACCATTATGTTGTGATGGAGGAGTTGGTACACATGGCTATTAAAGTGGAGGCTCAATTGAAGAAGAAGGAGCAATTTAAAAGAAAGGGGCAAGAAAAATTCTTGGGAGGTCCTAGTTCCAATTGGAAGTCTAAGTGGGGGAGTGAAAAGGTTGATAAGGTACCACTTAAGGACAATATTGAAACCTCCAAGGGAAAGGAAGTTAGCTTCGTCAAGGATAAATCAAAGGTTGTTCCTACCACTTCTAGGAGTCGGGATATAGAATGCTTCAAGTGTAGAGGATGGGGGCATTATGCTCGAGAGTGCCCTAACAATAGGGTGATGATTATCAAAAATGGGGAGTGGTACTCGGAAGATGAAGAGGACGAAGAGGGGGTGCCATGTAGGGGAGATAGTGATGACGAGGAAGAAGAGGTGGAGGGAATTGTTAGTCCACCCAAGTCTTTAGTCACCATTAGGTCTCTCAACACCCAAGCCAAGGTGGATGATGCGGCTAAGCAAAGGGAGAATATCTTCCATACTAGGTGTCTTGTGAAGGACAAAGCGTGTAGTCTCATCATTGATGGGGGGAGTTGCACCAATGTAGTTAGCACTAGTATGGTTGAAAGGTTGGGATTACCTTTAATGCCACATCCTAGTCCTTATAAGTTACAATGGTTGAGTGATTATAGTGAGTTGAAAGTAAGCAAGCAAGTATTACTTATTTTCAACATAGGGACCTATGAAGATCAAGTACTTTGTGATGTGGTGCCCATGCAAGCTACACATATATTATTGGGGATGCCATGGCAATATGACAGGAGGGTATTGCATGATGGTAAGAAAAATCGGTATAGTTTCCAAATAAATGGAAAACCCGTGACACTCCTGCCTTTGAGTCCGGAAGAAGTTTACAAGGACCAGTTGAAACTCAAGAAGGAGGAGGAGGAGGAAAAAAAAAGAAGAAAAAAAAAGATGGAGTTGAGTGAGGGGCAAAACGAAAGTGAAAAAAAAAAAAGGGAAAAAAGTAGTGAAAAAAGAAAAGAGGGGATGCAAGAAAAAAGAAAGAGAGCAAAAGATATTGAGAAAAAAATGATTTTTTATGCGAGTAGAGGTGATGTAGAAAGAGCTTTAAAAGAAAATCATTCAATTCTTTTGTTGGTCTATAAGGAGTCCCTCCTTACACTTGATGACCCTCACACTTCCCTCCCCACTTTAGCTACTTCTTTGTTGCAGGAGTTCGAGGATGTCTTTCCGAAGGAGATGCCTAGTGGGCTTCCACCCATTAGAGGCATCGAGCATCAAATTGATTTCACTTTGTATATCTTCTTGTAAATCCTCAAACCCTAGATAGTTTTTAGAACATTTGAAGATCACTCCTTGAGAGTTTGAGAGGTAAAATCCTTTCTTTATCTTGTAACATTTTCTTGGAATTTATTTCAACTTATATATTGAGGGTTTGTTCTTGTGTATTTGTTGATATTTATTCCACAAGTCTTGGTATTTGTCTTAATCTCTCCATTGGGATAGGGTTAACTTTCCTTAGAATTTTGGTTTGATTAAACTTGGGTCAAGATTTCTCATTTATTACCTATTTTAGCTTTCTTGGGTTGATACATTATTGTTGTGGGAATTTTTGGTTTAATCACCAAAGGGGTTCGCATCAGGGGGCTTGTGGGAATGGATTATATTCCCCACTGTGGGGAACATATCATTTCCACCATCACAGGTGCCACCACCACCACTAGAACTTCGCTTAAAAAATTCACTCTTCCCAACATACTCCAGGGAAGACAAGAAAAGTGCCAATACTGTCATCCTCACTGTTAAATTCACTATTCCCCTACGTCAAAAACCACGGCCATGAAGATCTTTACAACTACCAAAGACACCCATATCATATCCACACCCATGTTAACACCACTTCCCTTCTTATCAACTGTAAGGGATTTTTGCCTTAGTTTCAGGTGAAGCTATTGAGAGAATGTAGAGCCTACTTCCTTTGAGGAAGCAATGAGTGGGCCTAAATCTGAAAACTGGTTAGAGGTAATGAGAGAAGAAATGAAATCTCTAAGTGAAAATAAGACTTGGAGTTTGGTCAAGGTACCGAAGAAGTAAAAAATAATCCAATGCAAGTGGATTTTCAAGTTAAAGGAGGGATTAAGTCCCGGTGATCCTTTGAGATATAAGGCTAGATTAGTAGCCAAAGGATTCACCAAAGAGAAGGCATTAACTATAATGAGATATTTTATCCTGTGATTTATGATTAAGTACAAGACCATCAGATTGATGTTTGCCTTAGTTGTTCAATTCAATTGGAAATTGGAACAACTGGATGTCAAGACAGCTTTCCTGCATGGAGAGTTAGAGGAGGAGATATATATGAGTCAGCCTCAAGGCTTTGAGGTGAAAGGAAAAACGGACTATGTTTGAAAAATCAAGAAATCTTTATAGGGTTTGAAAAAAAGTCCGAGACATTGGTACAAACGGTTTGATACTTATGACATAAAGATAGGTTTTAAAAGGAGTGAATATGACTCATGACTTTACTATAAAATAGCAAATATGAAAGTGAATTGTACCTACTTCTATATGTGGATGATATGCTATTAGCTAGCCCGAGTAAAGGTGAGATCATGAAGATGAAAAACCTTTTAAAATCTGAGTTTGACATGAAGGACTTAGGATGTGCAAAGAAAATCTTTGGAATGGTCCTTAAGAGGGATAGGACATAGAACATATTGTCTATTACAAAAGAAGGTTACTTGAAGAAAGTAGTAACCAAATTTGGCATGAAAGATGTCAAGTCTGTCTTTGTTCCTCTTGCTGGACATATGAACTTGTCATCACTTCAGTCTCCTAAGACCGAAGCTGAGTTTAAAGAGATGGAAAACATTCCTTATGCTAACGCAATAGGGTCTGTGATGTTTTCCATAATCACTACACGGCCAGACTTGGCCTATGCCATAAGTTTCTTAAGCAGATTTATGTCTAACCCAGGGAAACCTCATTAGGCTGGGTTAATGTGGCTGTTGAGGTACATAGCAGGTACTACGAACATTGGGTTAGTTTATGAGAGAAGGGTAGATAGATTGACTCTTAAAGGATACGTGGATTCTGATTTTGCTGGTGATAAAGACCAGTGAAAGTCCACTACGGCTTATTTCTTCACTTTAGGAGACAAACTAGTTACATAGAAATCCCAATTGCAGCCCATAGTTACCCTGTCTAGCACAGAGGCTGAGTATGTGGCGATCACCGAAGCCGTTAAAGAGTGTATATGGTTAATTGACATTTTAAATAAGCTTAATTTTCTGCATGATACCCCTGTAATACACACTGATAGTCAGAGTGCACTTCTATTAAGTAAAAATCTTGTCTATCATGAGCAATCTAAACACATAGAAGTTAAGTATCATTTTGTAAGAGAGAAAATAGCTTCGGGTGATTTAAAACTTGAGAAAATTCACACTGAAAGAAACTCATCTGATATGGGAACGAAGATAATATCTACTTGTAAATTTAAGTCTTGTTTATCAATACTAAAAATTGATTATGGCTGAATTCCTTTTGCAGGTATTGGGCGATGATGGTGATGATCGAGCCCACCCACTTGGCCTATAGCAACCATAAGAGTAAGAGATGAGAATTTAGAGATCAAAGTGAAGATTATTGATATGTGATCCCCAAATTGGAAGCTTTCATACTTGGAGGGCCTAATTAGCAACCAACTTAAAGTTGGAGGACTTAAAGGTGCAATTATTGTTATTATGCTTTTATTGTGGACCATTGATCAAGAACCTATGGTTGGGATTAAGTTGACAATTAATATATTCTTTGCTTGGGTTCATTTGGTATGATGGAATGGATTACCATCTCTCTCTCTTCTCTTTTGAAATCAACCCGATTTTTCTCTCTCTCTTTGAGTTCTTGCACCATGTAGTAAAATACTTTATAGCATAATTGAGTCATTGTATATGCTAATTGAAAGTGCTATTGTGTAGTATTTGGTGTTGTGATATTGTAGAGAATTGGGGTGTGATTTGGTAATTCCTTGAGAAAGAATTGGCGCACGGTTTGTGTGCGGGAATATTGTAAAATGGAACTCTCATTGGATGGTTTGGCTTGTGGAATGGGCTAGGTCTGGAGCCCCCCAAATGTAAGTGCGATTTGACACCGAACTGGGTCACCAAGATTTGGTATTCTTTGTTCTTATTGCATTTTCTTGATTATTATTGTATGTTATCCGAAATAATCACAAAATTGGGATGCGAAATTCCGAACATCAACTATAGCACCAAAGTCACCATCAACGCCATCCACAGCAACAGTTTCGTCCAGATCCATCGGCATCCCTTTTCCTCGACGAGGCTCGATGTGTTGTTGAAAAACGTCACTATTGAGTTTCACCAATTCTACAATGTGTTTCATGAAATATCTGATCAAATATAATGAAACTGTCATAAAAAATATGTAAAGTATGAAGGTGTGATACTAAAATTTAGTCAAAAGTATCATAAAAATTTGATAGAGTTTCATGTTATGATATTAAAATTTTTAATTATAATATCAGATATTAAAATTTTTAATTATAATATCAAAAGTTGAGTATTTGTGTAAACGCATGGACCAATATGTGATTTTTGTTGGGCCCATTAAAAATTCTCCTATTATCTACCTGCCTCTTCAATATGTACCTATGCTCATAAAAAATAAAATAATTCTTTGAGCAATTATTGATGAATATGTGGTAGGTAATTTGGTGAATTTATCTCTGCATGAAAAAATTCAATATTATGTAAATATTTTTTAAAAAAATTTATTACGTATAACATAATATTTTGACGGTGCTTGAAAAGTTGATTTATCAGCAAATAATGGTAAAAAATAAGTACATTATTTTAGAGTAAAAAATGGAGCAATCTTGCCTTCTATCTAATGCTCTAACAAGGTTAAAATGTGAGTAGACGTGAAGGTCAAATTTCAAGTTTTACGAGCCTAGGGGTAAAAAAGAGTTTTCCTATTTTTAATATTATATTAAGTTTTCAGTCATTCTAAAAGTTATTGAATAAATAAAAAAATAAATACAAAACATCTAAAATTATAAATATTATATTTATTTAATAATTTTTACAATTAATCAATTATACAATTTTCTAGTGTTCTAAATGCAAAAGTCTGAATATTTTTCTTAATTTCAACTTTAAACTATAAATATTCTACTTAATAAAAGTCAAATAAAATTGATAAAGCGTGTCTAGACGTGCATTAAGCGGTTAATTGATAGTTGATCGCTTAATTTACACTTATAGGTTGTGTTTGATAGCAATTCTTTTCCATGGAAATTTTTTTTAACATTTTTCAAGTTGCCTGGAAAACAAAAATCAACAAGGCACTATAACCAATTTTTCATGGAAAATAGGCTCAAACATGCATTAATGTGTTGTACCATGGAAAAGAATTTTAGGAAAAATATAGGGTATCAAACAACTAGGATGAAAAATTTAGGTAAAAATTTGATTTTTCATGAAAAATAATAAGATATCAAACACAACCTACTGTCAAGACAAAGCGTTTTTCCTACGCTTCGCTCTTAGGCCTAGACCCACTTTTAGAACGCTGCATGTATCATACCAGTTGGAAAGAGCAATTATGAAGCACGTTTTTTTTTTACTACTAGGAGGGTTTCTTTTTGTTCTCATTTTTTTTACGTTATTCTTTCTTTTTATTTTTTAATTTCTTTTTTTCCATTTGTTTATTTGTATTGTGTGATAGGACAAATAAATTATATATCGAATAAATAATAATATATTAATCATTATATAAGGTCTTGAACTACTGCTCTAATTAATAATTTGCATTCTAAGAAAGTAATGTCATTCATAAAATGTGATACCAGTAATTAATTGTCATATGTGACTTCCTATGAGTAGTTGTTTTAACAATTAAAAATATTAATTGATGTAGAACAAATGGCAGAGTGAATTGAAGAAGAAATACAACGTAAAGGACTAAATCGCAATTTACAGATTTGACGTCTAACCTCCGTTTCGGGCCCATAATATGTCTATTTTGGGTAGCTCGACGAGACGAATTGGACACACTGCTTTGTTGTGACATACGATCGATTTTGGGTATCGAGATCGTTCAGACTGCGAAAACAGTGTTTTAATATTTTAGTGTTATTTATGTCATTTAGTTTATTTCGAATTCTTTTTATTTAGTTGAGTTGGAATTGGTTTTATATTTTCTAGTTAATTTAGAATATGTTTCTTTGTTTTATTTAGTCAATCTAGAATATGTTTTATACTTTTTCTATTTGATTTAAAACATGTTTCTTTATTTTAAGGCCCTATAAATAGAATGTTAATTCATTATTTTTATTCATTTATTGATTAATAAAAAGTTCTTGAGAGTTTTCTCATTCTTCTTGGTGGATTCCAATTTTTTATCTTTTAGGAATTTCGCTTGAATTCCTTGTTTGCTTCTGTCCTGAGTCAAGTGGTATTAGAGTCGGTAACTCCGTCTCGCTATCCTTGATTTCTTTGTGTTTCGAGTTCCAAATTCAATGGTTGACTTACCGATTACAAGGGCAGATTTTGAGGCACAAGTCCAACGAATTGATGTTCAACTTAGAGAGCTTCGTGAGTTAGTAGTACAGGCTATTGGGAACAATGTAGTGAATAACAGAGGGGGTATTAGACACAATAATGGAGGGAATGCACTACAGGCTAACCAAGTTAATGTTGCTAGAGTTGAAGTTGTCAGACCTGCCTGAGTAGTTGAATATTCAGATTCAGATGAGGACGTCCCACCTCCACAAAACAACAAGAATCGGGAAGACTATCGGGTTAAGGCAAATATTTCCTACTTTGCTGGTAACTTAAGAGTTGAAGATTTCTTCGATTGGCTAGGGGAAGTTGAGAGGTTTCCTGATATGATGGAGGTTTTCGATGAAAAATTAGTGAAGATTGTGGCATTCCGCTTGAAGGGTTCTGCAGCAGTATGGTGGGATCAATTACAGGTCAGCCATCATAAACAAGGAAATAATAAAATTCGTAGTTGGAGAAAAATGAAGCAGTTATTACAGGGACGGTTCTTTCCTTCGGATTATGAACAAATTCTCTATTGTGTGTACCTGAATTGCGTGCAAGGAAATCGTTATGTGCATGATTATGTTCTTGAATTCCAACGATTGGTTGAACGTAATGATCTCCAAGAAACTGAAAATTAGAAGATTGCCAGATTTACCAGTGGGTTGAAGACAACCATACAAGAGAAGATTGGATTACAGACTATGTGGACAGTACAGGATGCCATTAATATAGCCTTGAAGGCTGAGATGATGGAGAATGACAAAAAGACAGCCAATTTCCGCAGAATTACATATACAGATCCGCCAGATAAAGAGAAAACTGTGCAACAACCAAATTCTTCAAATTCAACAACTAAAGGAACTAATGGTAATGGAAGGTTCAACAACAAAAACCAGGACATAAAGCAACCCCAGAAAGAGAACCCCTATCCAAAACCCACTACAGATGTTTGTTACCGTTGTAGAAAACCTGGGCATCGATCTAACAACTGTCCAGAAAGAAGGCAGGCAAACCTAATTGAGGCTGAGGAAGGCGACGATAACGATCTGTTCGAAGAAGAAGAGGGCGAAGATACATATGATTGGGTCGAATTTGCAATAGAAGATGCAGTCAAGAGGCTGGCTTTGGTGTTACAACGAGTGTTATTATCACCAAAAGAAGATGGGCAGCGACGTCGTATATTTCGTTCACTTTGTTCTATCAATAACAAAGTTCACTAAGTAATAGTAGATAATGGAAGTTATGAGAATTTTGTGTCCAAGAAGCTGGTGAACACTTTGAAGTTGCAAACTGAGAAACATCCCGACCCGTATTCATTAGGTTGGGTAAAAAGGGGACCATCCGTTCAAGTTATCGAGACGTGTAAAGTACCTCTTTCTATTGGAAAACACTATAAGGATGAGATTGTTTGTGATGTAATCGACATGGACGCCTGTCATATTCTCTTGGGACGACCTTGGAAATATGATGTGAATTATATACACAAAGGACGTGATAATATAGTGTTATTTCCTTGGAAGGGTCACAGAATCGTCATGGCTCCTCTGGATCAGGAATCAAAATTGGGAATGAAAAAGTCTGAAAACTTCCTTACTATTACCAGTGATGAACGAGAATTAGTGGACTTTGCTAAGGATTGTTGTTGCATATTTCCCGTTGTGGTTAAAGGACTCATGGTAGTGGACCATAATGAAGAAATTCCGATAGAAGTACAGAACATCCTAAATGATCTCCAGGGTATAATTGCAGATGAACTTCCAAATGAGCTACCTCCTATGCGTGACATTCAGCATCATATCGATTTGGTGCCCGGTGCCAGCCTACCTAATCTTCCACATTACAGAATGAACCTCAAGGAGAATGAAATTTAAGGGATCAGATTGAAGAGTTGCTGAGAAAGAGTTTCATCAGGGAAAATATGAGCCCTTGTGATGTTCCTGTTTTATTAGTACCAAAAAAGGGAGGGACTTGGCGCATGTGTGTGGACAGTCGCGCCATATATAAAATAAAAATAAAATACAGGTTTCCTATTAGCCATTTGGAAGATATGTTGGATGTTTTAGAAGGTTCCAAAGTATTTTAAAAAATTGATCTTCGCAATGGATACCATCAGATTCGAATAAAACTGGGGGACGAGTGGAAGACGACCTTCAAAAGCAAAGACGGGTTGTATGAATGGATGGTGATGCCGTTCGGATTATCTAATGCTCTGAGCACCTTCATGAGCTAATGAATTAGGTTTTGCGTCCTTTTATTGGTTCCTTGGTTGTCATCTAATTTGACGATATCCTTATTTATAGCAAGAGCGAAGAAGAACATTTATTTCAGTTAAGACAGGTTCTAGGAGTGTTGAAGGAGAACAAGTTATTTATAAATCTGAAGAAGTGTAATTTTTGTACAAGAAAGTTGTTGTTTTTGGGTTTTGTGGTCGGGGAAGATGGCATACAGGTGGATGCGGAGAAGACAAAAGCAATACGAGGTTGGCCGACTCCAAAAATAGTATCAGATGTTAGAAGTTTCCATGGGCTAGCCACATTCTACCGACGTTTCGTTCGAAATTTCAGTACTTCACGGCCCCTCTTACGAAATGTTTAAAGAAAGGAAAGTTTAATTGGGGCGAGGAGCAGGAACGTAGTTTTTCTCTTATCAAAGAAAAATTATGTACTACTCCTGTATTGGCTTTACCTAGCTTTGAGAAAGTTTTTGAAGTTGAATGTGATGCAATTGGTGTAGGAGTTGGAGTTGTCCTTCGCAAGAAAAGAGACCAGTAGCTTATTTTTCAAAAAAACTAAGCGACGCCAGGCAAAAGTGGAGCACTTATGATCAGGAGTTTTATACAGTGGTGACAGCTTTAAAACAATGGGAGCATTATCTAATACAGAAGGAGTTTGTATTATTCACTGATCATCAGGCCTTGAAGTTTTTAAATAGTAAAAAATCCGTCAACAAAATGCATATAAGAGGGGTTACCTTTTTACAAAAATTTCCTTTTGTGATCAAGCACAAGTCAGGTAAATCTAATTGGGTGGTCGATGATCTTAGTAGAAGAATGACGCTACTGGTTACTCTATCTTAAGAAGCTGTTGGTTTTGATTGTTTAAAAGAATTATACCCAGAAGATGAAGACTTCAAGCAAATTTGGGACAAGTGTGCTAGAGGTGAACCATTGACTGACTTTCATATCTCAGATGGTTACCTATTCAAAGGTAACCAACTTTGCATTCCTATTTCATCTTTACGTGAGAAATTAATACGCGATCTGCATGGTAGTGGTTTAAGTGGCCATTTAGGGCGAGATAAAACCATAGCAAGTCTGGAAAATAGGTATTATTGGCCTCGACTAAAGAAGGATGTTGGTAACATTATCAGAAAGTGTTATATTTGTCAAGTGTCCAAAGGTCAGTCTCAAAACATGGGGTTGTACACGCCACTTCCTGTTCCGGAAGGAACTTGGCAGGATATATCGATGGGTTTTGTTTTGGGTTTACCACGAACCCAAAGAGGAGTGGATTCAGTATTCGTAGTGGTCGACAGGTTTTCTAAGATAGCTCACTTTATCGCCTGTCGCAAGACTTCTGATGCATCTCACATTGCCAAACTATTTTTTAGGGAAGTAGTCAAATTACATGGAGTTCCTAGGTCCATTACATTAGACAGGGACACGAAATTTCTGGGGCATTTTTGGATAACATTGTGGAAATTGTTTAACACAAAATTGAAAAGGAGTAGCACCGCCCACCCAAAAACTGATGGACAAACTGAAGTTACCAACATGACTTTGGGGAATATGATTCGAAGTGTTTGTAGAGACAAGCCAAAAAAATGGGATTATGCATTAGCTCAGGTTGAATTTGCGTATAACAGTGCAATTCATACAACTACAAGTAGGTCGCCTTTTGCTATCGTGTATTCCGAAGTTTCGTATCATGTGGTGGATTTAGTTTCGTTACCTCAGGGACATAGACGGAATAAAGCAGCTGAAGACTTGGCAGCAGAAGTGGTTTCAATTCAGGATGAGGTAAAATAAAATTTAGACAAAACAAATGCAAAATATAAGGCAGCAGTAGATCCTCATAGACGTGACAAGCAGTTCCAAGAAGGGGATTCCGTTATGGTGTTCTTGCAAAAAGAGAGGTTTCCAACTGGTTCTTACAGTAAATTAAAACCCCGAAAGTATGGTCCTTTTAAGGTACTGAAACGAATCAACAATAATGCTTATATCTTAGATTTGCCAACGTCAATGGGGATTTCAAGTACGCTCAACGTAGCTGATCTATACAAGTCCATGAAGATAATGAGCCTCTTTATCCAAATTATAACTCGGGGTCGAGTTCTTCGAAGGTAGAAGGGACTGATGTAGAACAAATGGCAGAGTGAATTGAAGAAGAAATAGAACGTAAAAGACTAAATCGCAATTTACAGATTTGGGGTCCGACCTCCGTTTCGGGCCCATAATATGTCTATTTTGGGTAGCTCGACGAGACGAATTGGACTCACTGCTATGCTGTGACATACAATGAATTGTGGGCATTCGAGATCGTTCAGACAGCAAAAACAGTATTTTAATATTTTAGTGCTATTTATGTCATTTAGTTTATTTCGAATTCTTTTTATTTAGTTGAGTTGGAATTGGTTTTATGTTTTCTAGTTAATTTAGAATATGTTTCTTTGTTTTATTTACTTAATCTAGAATATGTTTTATACTTTTTTTATTTGATTTAGAACATGTTTCTTTGTTTTAAGGCCCTATAAATAGAGGGTTAATTCATTATTTTTATTCATTCATTGATTAATAAAAAGTTCTTGAGAGTTTTCTCATTCTTCTTGGTGGATTCCACGTTTTTATCTTTTAGGAATTTCGCTTGAATTCCTTGTTTGCTTCCGTCCTGCGTCAATAATCAAATGAATTTTAATCAGCATTCATCAAATAAAGATGCCTCCAATGAGGGAGGTTCGTTTGATAACCACAAATTATTGAGCAACAGTTTAACAAGCGGGAAATGTTGGAACAAAACTAGAAATGTTCGGGTAGAGCCGGATCTAAGTGCTGGCTAGGTAAATGTCTTGTAAAATCCTATTCGAATCCTTGGAATGGAGCAAAAAAAAGTTGGATTGAATGAATAAATGTTTAGGGGCCCTATGGCTTCAATTAATTATGAGAAAGAAAAAGCAACAAACTTCCGTTCTTAAAAGATGGGTAGATAAGTAATGCATATGGAACGAAAAATAATACTCAGTCAAAGAATCCCTTTCTCTCTTTTTCGATAGTGGATTATTACATTTTGTTCCACTTCGAGTTCCTATATTATAAAGAGACGGACTTCTTATTCAGACGGCAACAGAAAATATTTTTCGTATGTGGGCCTTCCTGAGTATTTTATTGATGAATAGAAGAATACATAATTACATCTTTAAAGATCACATTTTCAAATATGATAAAATTCATAAAAATAGGTAATTAAATATATTTATTAATTAAATATGTAATTAAATAGGTTAAAGTCAGACAAACATGTAATTTATGGTCACGGTCATAAATTACAAATTTTATCTATCACAAATTATTTATCGATAACAATATAAATTTATCGATCATGATTTATTTTTTAGTCACAAATTCTCAAATTAATCGACCACGACTTATTTTTGGGTAACAAATCACAAACTTTATAGATCAAAACTTAATTCTCAGATCAAAAATCACAAATCACAAACTTTATAGGTCACAACCCGTCTTAAATCTACTCCTCACCCCAACCTTGCCCTTAACCACCACCACCACTACCGACCACCGACTAAAGCCAACACCACTACTATTGACCGCCACCACCACCACCACCACAACCACCAAGCATGTAGTGATCAAGAATTTTCACGCATTTAAATAACTATTTTAAAACTATGAAAACTGTGCCGCTGCGATCTCACCCATTTTTAAGTTATCGTCGCGACGTATTCGTCTAGCCAAGTCGAGAAATGTAAAATCCATTTGATTTTAAACAAATTTCGAATTTCTAAAATTTTATTATTGTAATTATTTATTTTAATTATTATTTTCAAAATCGTTTTAAATTCTAAATTACGTCGAGCTCATTTTATCATATTCATTTTTCGACCCAATTGAATTCGCGTACGATTTTCCTCGAATTACGTGCATTGCTTGTCAAGATCTCATAATACCAACTTTCACCTATCACATCAATCTCATACCATACCCTAGCTCTATATCACCAACCCCTCTCTCTCTCTCTCTCTCTCTCTCTCTCTCTCTCTCTCTCTCTCTCTCTCTCTCTCTCTCACGACAATCCAACCCTCAGCAGCACCATCTTCACCAACCTCTCCTCTTAACTCATTCCCTCAACACCACTTCCAGCAACCAGCTCAACACCATTTCCAGCAACCTCAAGCTCATTATCAATGGTAAGAATTCCTAATGAATCATTCAACATCATCATCATCACCATCACCCTACCCATTTTGTTCACTGCACAACCCAAACCACCAATGCAGCCACCACCTATACTGCTGCAACACACACCACCGGTCCACTACCAAGCAGCCACCAATCACCACCTAAGCCGCTACCTCCATCCCCATCACCCAACATCCACACGGCTGCCACCAATACACCATAGCCAGCCATGGTCCCAACCTAAAAATACCACCAAACCCAACTCCAAACCATGACCGCCACCTCCTCAGTCCACGCCACCACAATACAACCAAACTTATTATCATCAGAAACTCGATCGGCCACAATCCCACCACCGTACCAACCTATCGTCATCTCTGCCCAATCCAAAATCAAACCCAAAAACCCAGAAATAGAAGCCCAAATACTTACCTCATCCTTAGACCGGAATTACCGCCGAATTTCGCAGCTAAGATCGAACTCCAAATCGAGATTTAAGCTTCGGTTTTCGCACCAAATCAGCCCCAAAACTTTGCCTTTTCACCACCATTTCTCCCTCCCTGTCACCACCACGCGACGACGGTGATACCACCGTGAATAGCCGGTGCTTGGCGCCGGCAGTACCTCCGCGGGACTCCCTCTGCGCGCGCCCTTCTCCCCTCTCTCTCTCTCTCTCTCTCTCTCTTCTTTGCTGGAATGGGAAAGAGGGAAAAAAGAAATTTGTTTTAATATTTTGATTTTTAAAAATTACACTTTGGTCCCCAAGTTTGTAAAATGATTTAAATCAGTCCCTATAGTTTTGAAACTTATCATTTCAGCCCTTAATTTTTTTTAAATGATTTTAATCAGCCCCTTCATTTTTAAAATCAATTATTTCAAGCCCTATAGTTTAATATTCGTTTTAAGCTTCAAACCAAGTTTTGAATATTTACATTTTAGTCCCCCCAACTTTCAAAGTATTCATTTTAGTCCCCCAACTTTCAAATCATCAATTTCAGTCCCTAAATTGTAATTTATCATTTTTAAACTATAAATTTCAAAAGACTAATTTAATTTATTTTTCTAATTGGCTAGACTGGACGTAAGGAGATTTAAAGGATTGAAGTCATTTCCCGCTCGATTTTGCACTCGTTGAAATTAAGGTAGACTCGCCCCTATTAATTGATTTAAATTATGATTGCATGTGAATGTGTATGTTACATGATTTATGTGAAATTTATTTAATGAAATGAGATGAGAATATATTTCTTATGAAATATAATTATATTGTTATGCTTGTTATAACTTATATGCTTTTATCCATGAGAAAGAAAAAAGAAAATGTCTTGCAAGATAAATGATGATGTTATGCATAACATACGTGCCTTAAGTGCACGAGACGAGACTACCCACACCAGATGATTTTAAAGAGCCTATGATTTTTCAAAGAGAAGCCATGTGCTTTAATGCACAAGAAGAGACTACCCACACCCTATGATTTCTAAAGAGCCTGCATTTATGTGTTCAATTATATTGTAGATTAATTAATTGACAATGAGTCTACTGAGTATTTGATGAGATCCCAATCGGGGAATCTCGCGAACAGCGCGGAATAACGAAATTAAAACCTAGGAAAGATCTAGATCAGATTTAAACACGAAAATAAACAAGAACACAAGAATTAAAATGCTGAAAAGATAAAATTGACGATAGAACATTGACCAAAGAATCACGACGCAAGAAATTGACGATGCGAAATCGAGATCCAAGGTTTTCGAAACACCACAAGGACTTGTCAATTTCCTTGATAAGATTCTAATTAGAAACGGCACAAATATTCTCACGAATATTCGATAAGTTCAACGCCACAAATATTTCGCAATATTTGATAAGTTGGATTTGTTCTCGAAGAACACAAAAGGGACTCCTCAACCTTTCAATTGGAGAAAACTCTCTCAACTCAAATTCAATAATGTCAAAACTAAACTGTTTTTTTTTTTTTTTTTTACAATCATGGAAAAGAATATAAATAAGCAAAATAACCTAGCCTCTAATTTACTCAAAATAGAATTCTAATTAAAATAGAATACTAAATTAGGAAAATAACCTAAAAATCAAAAAATGAAACAAAATAATTAAAAATTCCTCGAAAATCTGGCCGCTACTCAGTTACGGCCATGAAGATTACACTTACGGCCGTAATGGCCTCTCGGATCCAAAACTGCTTTATTAATTACGGCCGTAACTTTCAGACGTACGGCCGTAAGTCTTGTTCTGTTTAATTTCTTTCTTTTTCCCCGATAGTTGGTTACGGCTGTGATAGTAGCTTTTACGGCCGTGATTATATGAGTTACGGGCGTGAAGGATCTTCATTACGGCCGTAATGACTTTTCTACATAAATAATTTCGATTACTCGGCTCGGCTTGATCCTTTCGCCTTCTCGGCTCGATTCCAACATCAAACTTACTCCGTTTTGCACGTAGATCACTGTCGTATTGCCGATGGCTTGACTTCGCCCTTCGATGCCTGGTCCGGATCATATCATACTCCCTCTCTTGAAAAGGATCCGACCTCGAATCCAATTTTGGTCGGCTTTTCAAACTCCTCCTGCTTTTCTGGGCTCGATGATCATGTTTATGCCTCGTGCTTGCTTTCAACCTTTTGGGCTGCCCATTTTTCTCCTCCAACTTTCCTGGCTTTTTGGGCTGTTCATTTGTGCCAATAAGTTTTTTTCCTGTTTTAAGCGCATGGTTTGACTCCGGTACCTGTAAAACAGATTTTAAAAAACTGGGGAGGGGTGTGTTAGCGTGAGTAAGTGCAAATAGACTCATTTTTGTGGTAGACTCTATTTTCTTTTGCTTTTTGCACTCAGTTTCCTTTTTCTGAGGTTTGAACCTCAACCTCTTTCTTTATTTTTCACCCCCTCTCATTTTTCTGAGGTCGTGACCTCAACTCTCTTATTTTTCACCTCAAACTCATTTTTCACTTTCAATTGATCTTTCAGGGCTTCAGTTGGAGATAGTGGCATTAGAGTAAACTTTTTCCCCCCCTTTTACCAAGCTGTATCTATTCGTATACCCATCATGTAGCACAGCCCTTTCATGTTTCCAAGGTCTACCCAACAATATGTGACTAATTTGTATAGGCACCACGTCACAAATTACCTCATCAGTATATCCACCAAAAGAAAAAGTCACCAAGGCCTGTCTCTTCACCTTAACTTCCCCCGACTCAGTCAACCATTGTAATTTATAAGGTGTTGGATGTTTCATTAAAGGTATGCCTAATTTTTCCACCAACATTGTACTAACTACATTAGTAAAACTTCCCCCGTCAATCACCATGCTACACACTTTATCATTCACGATGCATCTAGTACGAAAAATATTATCCTTCTGCCCTTCCACATTATCCAAAACATTCACCTTACGCCTAACGCTAAGAGCATGCCTATCAATAATTAACTCATCTACCACAACACTTTTCGCCCCTTCACTATCACACCTAACCATTTTACATGGACAATCAAGTGCAATGTGACCCCGTTCCAAACATTTAAAGCACTTAACATTTTTATCCTTAAGAGGCTTGGAATCAGAATTATTTTTACCTTTGGTTGTCGGTTCCTCCCTCCTTTTGTGAACATGATCACTACCCTCCCGTTTTGATGTCTCTTTTCGCTTCAATGGCCTTTCATCCATCCCATCTCTTTTTTCAATTGGACAATCATCGCATCTCTTTTATCCATCATAGCCATTACCTTCTTAAATTTTGCCTACATCTCTGCCAATAATTCAACACCCTGCTCCAATATCCTATTCCCTCTTTCAGGGCGTTTGTTGTCACCCATTGATGAAGATCTCTTCCCGCGAGACATGGAAATTTGGAATATGGGAAAAAATGAAATTTTGGATATTTTTTAATCTTCTACCAGAGAATTGGACTACGAGTATGGCAGAAAAAACGGAACTGGATTTGGACGAAAAATGAACAAGAAAAACACTTTTGAATTTTTGGGACTGACTCTTATGGATCAAACTGAAGAAAATTATGACTGACACGAATAACGCGAAGAACACAAGAAAATCAAGAAAATCAAGAAACGCAAAAATCTGAAATAGATTCAAGCTCTGATACCAGATGATGAGATCCCAATCGGGGAATCTGGTCGAACAACGTGGAATAACGAAATTAAAACCTAGGAAAGATCTAGATCAGATTTAAACACGAAAATAAACAAGAACACAAGAATTAAAATACTGGAAAGATAACATTGACGATAGGACATTGACCCAAGAAATATTTCGCAATATTTGATAAGTTAGATTTGTTCTCGAAGAACACAAAAGGGGCTCATCAACCTTTCAATTGGAGAAAACTCTCTCAACTCAAATTCAATAATCTCAAAACTAAATTGTTTTTTTTTTACAATCATGGAAAAGAATATAAATAAGAAAAATAACCTAGTCGCTAATTTACTCAAAATAGAATTCTAATTAAACTAGAATACTAAATTAGGAAAATAACCTAAAAACCAAAAAAATAAACAAAATAATTAAAAATTCCTCAAAAATCTGGCCGCTAATCAGTTACGACCGTGAAGATTACACTTACGGCCGTAATGGCCTCTCGGATCCAAAACTGCTTCATTAGTTACGGTCGTAACTTTCAGACTTACGGCCGTAAGTCTTGTTCTGTTGAATTTCTTCCTTTTTCCCTGATTGTTGGTTACGACCGTGATAATAGCTTTTACGGCCATGATTATAAGAGTTACGGCCGTGAATGATCTTCATTACGGTCGTAATGACTTTTCTGCACAAATAATTTCAATTACTCGGCTCGGCTTGATCCTTTCACCTTCTCGGCTCGATTCCAACATGAAACTTACTCCGTTTTGCACGTAGATCACTGTCCTATTGCCGATGTTTGACTTCACCCTTCGATACCTGGTCCGGATCATATCAGTATTTCTATGAAATGCTCATTGCAGATTTTATAGAGGGTGGCAGAGGATGGATGATTGTAGCAATAATCATTAAATAATCGAAAATCTTATTTTGAAGATCCATATTTCTAAACTTTGGCTATTTTTTGAGATTTTCATTATTTGAGAAATTATGGCATTGCCGAATGTTTTGTATTATTAATGGCTTGATTTGTTATTTTGAATTGTTTCATAAATGTTTTCGAATTTTATCGACAATTACAATTTATTTAATGTTGCCAAAAATGAATTTCAGTTATTTCTTCCGCTAGAATATTATTTTAAAGTTTAGATCAGAAAATGACGTGGTGAACCGGGTATTTAGAACTCGGGGCGCTACAAAGCACTACTCCACCAACACCACCAAAACAACCAGCACCATCTAAACAACATCAAAAAAAAAAATCACAGTAGTGGTACTGTGGCTCCGCCGATGGCGAATGTGCAATGTCAAGATATCAATGTTGGGAATTAAATGTTGATTCCCTCTTCTTTAACTCGCAGGATCTTTTTGATGTTCAAGAATTAATTAAGCAAACAAGAAATAAAAGAACAACGCAAAATTTACGGACCACCAAACTTTTCACTATGCCCCTGTTTCAGCCCCAATTTTTGAAATCCAAGTTTTTAAAACACTCAATTTCAACCATCCATTATTAGTCAAGCCAACAATATTTAACTTTTCAAACAATTTTAAACTACACATTCTTCAAAAAATTACAAAAACTGGATAATTTCTTCACATGATCATATTGTCCACAGTTCCAACAAATTACTTTCTTCTTCAAGAAGTTTCCCTTCTTCCACTTCTCAGTAACACTTAAATTATTATCAGATCAATTATCTTTTTCACTTAATCTCTTTTTTTTTCAGAGATCAACTTGTTACTTCTGCAAAGTCTACAGTTTCTCAAAATTGGCTTGATATGCTCCAACGTGGATGAAAGAAACCAGATGAGTCTCAATGTTTTATCCTCATCATCAATTTTAACTCTAAAAGATTTCAACTCAAAAACAATCTCATTAAGAACACTTAGATAGTCAGAGATTTTTGTACACGCACGCATTCTCAATGAATCAAACTGTTCCTTCAAATACAAGCAATTTGACAAGTTCTTCATCTGATACAACTCTTCTACTTTTTCCCAATGTTCCTTAGCCGTATTTTTTCCATAAATATTTGTAAGAACATTCTTGGCCAAACAAAATCGTATTGTGCTAGCCTTCAAATTCAAATTTTCATCATTTTTGCTGGATTCAGTTTCCTTTTCTTTTTTCTTTTCCTCTATCAGAACTATCTGTTGGTTTTCGCTTCAAAGTTTTGTACAGACCCGATTGAATCAAAATATCCTTGAATTGTATTTGTCGCAAGCCAAAATTTAATCTCCCATCAAATTTTTTCACTTCACACTTGATAGGCATCTTTTCTTTTGCTCCAAAAAATTTTCAAACCACATGATGCTCTGATACCACTATTTGGAAATTAAACGTTGATTCACTCTTTTTTAACCCTACATGATCTTTTCGATGTTCAAGAATTAATTTAACAAACAAGAAATAAAATAACAACGCAAAATTTATGGAGTATCAAAATTTTTCACTATGTAATAAATTATTACAATTATATAAAATTTTACTCACAAAATCCCAATATTGTAGGAAAAATATCAAGGGATACCACATCTACCAATTTCTACTTCTTTATACAACTAAAAAAAAAAAATCAAGATGTCTCACAAACCTCTCAAGTCAATGTGTTATAATAAAAGAGAATAATACACGTATTTATAGAAAAATATAATTCACGTCAAAGCTAACCCAATTCAGTTTGGACTTTGAAGATTTCTTTTCCTTGGTCAACAAAACTTCTAATAGTTGGCTAAGTAATTTAAGTTCCATTCCACCAACACGCCATTGTAGAGGAACACTTGTAACTAATTTCTCCAAAACGACAGCAACCAACCAACTGTAGAAAGACTTCTATTCAATTCCAACCAACCAACTGTAGAAAGACTTCTATTGAATTCCATAATTACCACATGTAATCTCACTAGGACACGTAACTTGTAGAGGAAAGCAATATTGACTTCCAATAGGATTTTCCAGTTGAATTATGAATCATTTTTCTCCAATTACAATTTAAATCCTTCAATTCATAACAATTTGAGACAATTACTCAACAATCAACTCACACAAATGTAACATAGTAGTGCGCGAGCTCGCCTCCGTTGCTGCTAGCAACAAGAATGTGCAATAGCGACCACTTCTTCTGCTAAAGTGAGATCGAGTAGCAGCGGTGATCTCGTTGCGAGATCTTAGCAGGAGTGACCATCGTAGCCGAGATCCCAGTAGCCATTGTAGTATTTTGATAATTTTTTTTATAGTTTTAACTTTGAGTTTTCATATCTTAATCACATTGTGACTTCGACAAACGAAATTTTTAGAATCACTACGTTACAATCCTGACTAGATTATATGTCGAGATTTAAGCAGCTGTTGCAGCTGCAAGCGGCGATCTCGCCACTAAGTCACTAAATGTGAGTGGATCTGGATGGGGACTTATGGACGAGTAGGTTTATGCATATCCAAGATAAGGGATTTAGGTTGGGGTGGTACAATGTAGGTAATGGGGCTTTTAGAATTAGATTGTTTTGATTTAATTTTTTTATTATATTATTACTAAGATTAAATAGTTGGTTTATCACCTAATTTTTAGATTTAAAAAGTTCTAAACCTGATATTTAAATTGGTAAAATAAAAATGTAGGGATGTTTGTAATTTGCCCCGTTATAAATTCCATACACATGTATACTTAGACATCTTTGACATAAATCACATAATTTATGAAACTGTTTCTTCTAGTAAGAAAAGTCTTTTAAAGGTGTTTTGATTTAATTTTTTTATTATATTATTACTAAGATTAAATAGTTGGTTTAACAACTAATTTTTAGATTTAAAAAGTTCTAAACCTGATATTTAAATTGGTAAAATAAAAATGTAGGGATGTTTGTAATTTGCCCCGTTATGAATTCCGTACACATGTATACTTAGACATCTTTGACATAAATCACATAATTTATTAAACTGTTTCTTCTAGTAAGAAAAGTCTTTTAAAGGAAGTTGGTCAACTGCAGCTCCTCAAAAAACACTTCGAAAGTGGGAAGCTCTTTTAAAAATTAATTTCAAACAAAAATTAAATTAGTTTTCTCAGGAGGGTTTTTAACGGGAAGCAAAAATAAAATTAAAAACTATGTCACACAAAGCCTTACAAATGTACAAAACTTCGAACTTAAAGCTAGGTGTGCCAAAATGATCAATTGCCATGGCATGACCCGTATTTGGGGCGGTCAAGGCAGGCCATTGCCCTTGGCTGCTTTTACAATAATTGTGTCTACGTACATACAAGATTCGACATGTCGAACGAATCGACTTAACAAGACACTGCAAGACCCATATTTGAGCCGTACCATTAACCTTGCATGATTGTGTTCATGCATATAGATACATATACTTGGTTGATTATGTGTGTCTTTGTCCTTAGGCACTTTGTGAATTATTACGTTGGGCAAGGCAAGGGCCAAATTATAGCAGCCAATGAGAATATAATTTGAATGGGACGTTGGATTCATCATTCATGGGTCATGGCTGATGTAGCCTTTTTCACGGCTTAGATTTTATTTATAAATAATATTTTATTGTTTTCGAGGTAAAATATGTTGTTGAGAAATAATTTGGGAAAATGTGTGTCGTCATTTTATTTATATATTTTTCCTTTTATTTTTGAACTAGTTGGCCATTATGTGCATTAGTTTTGTTATAAATAATTATAATTCCCCACCTAATTCCCTCACCTAATTTCATACCTAACTCCTATTAATATTTATTGTATGAATGACTTGTAAAGCCCCTATATTTTTCCTATAAATAGGGGCTTAAATCTTCATTATGATCACACCTAATGGAATGAGAATTCTCCTCTCTATTCTCTCCATCTCTTCCTCTCTAATTCTTGTTTAGATTTTGATAGTTTTATAACACGTTATCAGCACGAGTCTCTAGCCAATTGAGTAATACGACGGGAGTATGCTCTACAGTTGCATCTAAATGATGAACATCTGTATCAGAAACCAGATTATTATTAATCAACGTTTCATATTTCAAATCTAGTGTTTTTGGTATTAGAAAATCATTTATACATCATAGATTAGAAAATCAATTCCAAGTCCATAGAAAAAATTGGAGAAATTGTGTAACCCGAAACTTTCAAAGCAAATTCACGCACCGTAACAGATTGGACTATTATGAATACCTTGACTGAAAGATATGATTCACTCACTCATGAAAGGTAATTATTTCATTACGATGATACCGCCTATATGGTCGGTTTAATTATTTCATTATGTTGATACCGCCTATATGGTCGGTTTAATTATTTTATTATGTTGACACCACCTATATGGTCGGTTTAATTATTTCATTATGTTGACATCGCCTATATGGTCGGTTTAATTATTTTATTATGTTGACACCGCCTATATGGTCGGTTTATCAATTGAATACATATAAACGCCTCAATTGTTGGTTAATTCTAACATATTAGAGGATTGTTGTCAACATATATACGTGGTGGTATAACCCCAATATTATTATTGTTAATATATATACAATATTATTGTTAATATATACTTGGTGGTATAACCCCAGTATTATTATTGTTAATATATACAATATTATTGTTAATATATACGTGGTGGTATAACCCCAGTATTATTATTGTTAATATATATACAATATTATTATTAATATATACTTTGTGGTATAACCCTAGTATTATTATTGTTAATACAATATTGTTATTTAATACTTCATTAAACGATACATGAAGTTATCACTACTAAAGATAGATAATATTTCATCAAATGATACCAGAAGTTATCATTACAAAAAGTTGGTAAATGTTGATAAAAATATTTTATCCAATGGTACCAGAAGTTACCAATATCTGAATTTGAATGGGTGGATGAAAATTATTCAACAAGAGAATGTTGATGTATGATAAGATAATATCACATGATAGCACGGATATGGCTAATGTGAAAATAATCTCATCAGTATTATGAGATGAATATTAGATGATAAGTGTCTGAAAAAGTTCTTGCACGAGCACTTATGTATTCCAGAAGAAGTACATATTTACTCCAGAAGAAGTAAAAATTATCATCTAAACATACTGAAATGATATTATTATTGCTCCTGAAGAAGCATAAACGAGACATACATGCAAAACGCAAAAGGGGGAAACATTTATGATCCTCAAAATGAGAGATGTGTTTCGGGAGTAGCCGTATCCTACCACCTCTGACCTTTTGAGGAAATAAAGAAAAATGTGTGTTTCAAGAGTAAGAAATACTCCATACTCTACCACCTTAAATCTTTGAGGTACACAAGATTAAACATTAACAAAATCCTAGAAATTTATGGTGTGTCTCAAGAGTGAGAATACTCCGTACTCTACCACCACCTATTCTAGGGTTCACAAAGATAAATTTACATTAACCGGACTCCATTTTCGCTTGATTCCCCTTCCTTGCGACCAATCTATCTTAACTCCTGCTGGATCTTGTATTGGATTATATGATTGCAACTTATCCAGCAGTTCCTCGATAGTAGGAGCAGAAATAAGGATTCTCCTAGAAAATGGAGAGATGAATACCTGTTCCACAGCATAATCAAGAAATGTTAGTAAACCATCAAAGAAATTGTTTACATTTAAAAGCCCAATAGGCTTAGTATGGAGATCTAGTTGAGCCCACGAGGTAATATTAAAGATTTCTTCTAAAGTACCAAAACCTCCAGGCAGGGCTATGAAGGCGTCAGAACCATATAACATGCAAGTTATGAGTTCATGGATAGATAAGGTTTGTACTTCATGCCCTCGTGTTTTGCCTGCAATATCAGCTAAAGGAGTAGGTATAACACCTATCACTCTTACTTTCTCTGCTTGAGCGGATTGTGAAACACAACCCATCAATCCACTGCTACCTCCTCCATACACGAGAGTGATACCTTTCTCTCCCAATTTCTTTCCAAGATCCACTGCAGCTTCTAGATACCCAAAACCTTTTCCTACTTTTGATCCACAAAATACACAGATAGTTTTAATCTGTCGAAGTTTTGATCCTTCCATCTTTGAGAGAATTAGGAAGGAAAAATTTATGAGAAAATGATATTTTGGGATGCATAAACTGTGAAAATCATTGGCTTTTTAAACTTGAAAAACTTCACTATTTACTGCTCGTATTTCGAAAAAGTGAAGATTTACTTTTGACAAAATCACCCTACTCACCTTTCGGTGATTTAATATTTTTAACCAGCCTTTATCAAAACCCGTGAAAGGAAACAGAAAAATATTTTATATGTGCATATATATCAAATGATTTACCTTGTATTAATGCTGCATAGCCAAAACATCATTGTTTATAACAGCCTGGCAAACAGGATCTTTTGCTATTATATTTTTGAGACTATAACGCTCTTTATCGCTAATGAATTTAGCCCATAAAGATAGTAGCTCACGCTGCACATACCCACTAGGGTGCGTCTCAAGAGTCAATCGGATATCATCCAATGACTCCTTACTCAGTCCACCCTTAATGAAGTCTATCTTATCATCTCGATTTATGGATGAATATCCTATTGATTTACAACGGGTATCACATGTCCATCGAGCACATTTGTAGCAACTATTTAATCTTTTTGCTCTTCGCTTCTTTGCAAAAGTACTCTTACCTAAGCCAGGCTTGTGCTTAGAAAATGAATCTGGTAATTCGCCAGCTAATCGAACTTTTGCTTCGATCAACCAGCGAACATCTTCTGGGATGCCATGATCCATCAGCAACCTTAATCTTTCGAGCCTAATTCGATAAATTTTTCTCAAATCATTTATTGGAAGATTGGAATAATATTTGCGAATATTTGAAAGTATGATATCCATTTTTGATGGATCTAGCCTTCTTCCCAAATCATCTATTTAAATGCATTATTCAACACGTAAAAGAGCGGTGGCTCCGCGTGTCAGTGACATCGATTCCATCAAGAAATAATGGAATAAATTATTGAAAAGGTGGAAACAATGAGATAATGTGTCATTACCTTTTTTGATATAAGGGAAGATTTGGCAACAAGATTGAGATCATGAGATATTTCCTTGGATATTGTACCTGATTTTTCGGTATAAAAGTAATAAAGGTATACTGATTTGAAATGTACAGAAATACGTACTAATGAAATGAATACTGTATTGAACCAGAAGTTCATACATATGTACAAGTGAAATATCTTGCTGAACCAGAAGTTTATACGTACAAGTGAAATATGTATATAGTATGAACCAGAAGCTCATAAATGAAATATACATTATATTGAACCAGAAGTTTAACGATATTGTATTGAATCAAATATTCATACATAGAAATGAAATAAAACCGTATTGAACCAGAAGTTCTATAATAAACGGTTAGATTATCAAAAGTTTCAAATTATTTTCTATGAGAATAACTTATTCAGAAATTGTTTATCATACAACAATATTCTATGTCAAACAGGGATTAGCTCAAGAAGTTTTATGATTTGTAAAAGTGCGATATGTATACAATCCACCAAAAGCGCACTTAGATATATGATTGAGATTATATCTCTAAAAGAATGACATGTGTTATGGCATTTTAGCCGATTGATAATATTTGAGAACATTATGGGGAAAACACGCCTGAAGCGTAATTATGCCTGAAACATAATGATTATCGATTCCAAAAACAAATATCTCTCTAATGATTGAGATGATCCATTTGAGGCTAAATACTCATAGTGAGTAAAAGGGACATAGTTAAATGATGAGATATTCAGGTACCTGATGATAGAACATATAAAGAGATCTCTCTATGTTATATTGAGATGGAATCGATAAATAAGTCGACTGCATACCCTCTTATGAAAATGAGGTTTATGAAATTATAATACTTTGGCAAAGTATATAACCCAATGTAGGGATTATTGTTCAAGGACCTGAAGTCCAAATGCTTAAATGTGTAAAGCCAGTAATTATATATACAAATGAAAAATATTACACAGTCGTAAAAGACGACTCGTTGCGCGCAAAATTTTTCATTAAACTGGCATGACATATGGTGGATAGACTATAGTCTAAATCACTAGCTTGAGCTCTTTGATATACCAATAAGTGAGGTCAAAATGTATGATTCTCATCTCGGTACTTTGAGAGTATTCTTTGATGTACCAGTTGATCGCGGTACGTTGGGATTTCAAGTAAAATGATTGTAGATTATATGTCAAAATTGATATCTATTTCAATGATTGATTATGCTCCTGCAAATTAAAAATTGCAGTTTATAAAGTGCAAGAACATACATGTATAAATCATTGAAAGATTCAATATGCCCAGATTAGTATCACTATAGAATGATACAAATGACTCCATGATATAATATGTTGAAAGTGAAATTGGAGTGTACTATTATTATATTTGAATATTTGGGCATGCAATTGATTTTCAATATGCAAAATTATATTATCCATCAGAAAATGAATATTCACCAGAAGTGAATTCGGAAAATCAATATGTTTAATTATTCACCAGAAGTGAATTCTAGATTTGATTATTCACTAGAAGTGAATTCTAGATTTGATTATTCACCAAAAGTGAATATGAAAATGAATTCTAAATTTGATTATTCACATCTTATGAAGAATGTTACGATATCGGCTACACACAAGAAGATTTTCATATATATTCCAGAAGAAAGATGATATCATTATTCAAAAGGTTCATGAATACTTGATTGCACACTTCAGGGGGAGAATCATGCTGTCATGCTGTACTCTTTTTCCTTCGTCCAGGTTTTGTCCCATAGGGTTTTCCTGACAAGGTTTTAACGAGGCAGCGGCTGTACTCTTTTTTTCCTTCGTTCAGATTTTGTCCCATTGGGTTTTACTGACAAGGTTTTAACGAGGCAGCACTAAAGCACTAAAACACTGAAACAGTGAAGCACTTCAGATTTCAGTACATGATTTGTACTACTTATCATTGATGTCATTTTGGATATTAGACTCAATGATTAATGATGGCCAACATCAGGGGGAGCAGCTGTACTCTTTTTCCTTCGCTCAAGTTTTATTCCACTGGATTTTCTTAGCAAGGTTTTAACGAGGCAGACAATTGAGCAATTGAGCAATAAGTCATTCAAGGGGGAGTGTTATAAATAATTATAATTCCCTCACCTAATTTCATACCTAACTCCTATTAATATTTATTGTATGAATGACTTGTAAAGCCCCTATATTTTTCCTATAAATAGGGGCTTAAATCTTCATTATGATCACACCTAATGGAATGAGAATTCTCCTCTCTATTCTCTCCATCTCTTCCTCTCTAATTCTTGTTTAGATTTTGATAGTTTTATAACAAGTTTGACGTTTATTCCTTACAAATAATTAAAGATTTATTTCGTTCACTTTAAGCCAATGTGTCGTTTCTTTATTGCATTATTATTATTATTCTCCTATTTGGTACTTATTATTTAAAATCTCATTTTTGTTTCAAAATTTATTTTCAAACACACATTTTATCAATAAAATAATCTACACATAAATTCAAATATTTTCTACTTTTAATAACACATTCTCTAAAAATTTACTATTACAAACCACATTATTTAAAATAATGGATCGAACTTTATTTGAATCTCGATTCCAATAAATCAATCTTTTCGTGATTATGTACTTACGTATTTCAATCAATATTATCAAAGATTGGTGCGAAAAAGGTTATTGAATAACAGTTGAACAATCTACGTTTATGTTTGATAAATCGTTTATAAACGCTTATTTATAAATAGCGACATGTCGACATTTCATTAGAATTTTTTTTTAAAGTAAAAAATAATTGACGAAAATCTGTGACAATTTGAAATTGTTGACTTTTCAAAGAAATCGATCAATAAAAATAACCATTTATAAACAAATTTGTAAACAGATTTTACCAAATACACATGTAGTAAGAACAAAAATGTAAATACAAAATTTGGGCATCATTGTGTCAATTCTGAAAAATAACAACCGGCGCTTATGTCAATTCTGAGTTGTGTCCGCCGATTTTGGACCTTAAATAGTCAATTTTTATTTTATTTTTTAGCAGGAGATATTTGTTCTTTTAATGTATTCATCATTCATATTGGATAATCCTGTTTGGCGAAGGAATTTAAGTTTTTTTATATTAAGAGCTTGTTTGGTAATGGTAAAATTAACACAACTTTTCAAACTCAATCTCAACCATCCATTCTTAGTCAAGTCCACAAATTTTGACTTTTCAAATATTTTAAAACCAAACATGCATAAAAAAATCACAAAAAACAACAAAAACAAAAAAATTTCATATTACCAAACAGACTCAAAATGTTTAGTTAAAAATCGATTTTGAAAAATATGTCTAATTAAAAAGTGATCTGCAGGGAGAAATATGATTTTTTTTGGAGATTGTGATGTGTAGATTGAGTTGAAAAGTAAAAAATTATAGGCCAAAAGTAAAATTTATGATGTAGATTGAGTATTATAAAAAAATGAAATGAAAAAAATGAGAATCAAACATGGACTAAGTATACCAAACACATTTTTACTCCTTCAACTTTATATCTTCTACTCTGAGAAATCTTATTGGTTAACTTGTTGAGACACGATTTGGAATAGGGTTTAGTGAGTTTGGGTTTACAAAAACTCGATATTTGCTGTCTCTTTGATCCTAAATTCTAATGATGATTTAACCTTTGTTTGGTAAAAAAAAAAAAAAAAAAATCTGTAAATAAATGTATGATATTTTTAAGATAAAATATTTGATTAAAAGTGATTTAAAAAAAATGTGTGTGATTCAAAAAAATATTCGAAGAGATGTATTATTCATAAGTTTATCAAACAGAGGCGTTTGGCCGTAATTTTTTTTTTTTTTGATTAAATACTCGCACGCTGTAAAATGAAACAACTATTGGCAAAGTGTACAGCACCATAATTGAACAACTTTTAAGCCCAGCAGACAAATCTAGCTTTAGTCTTCTTTAGAGGTTGCTATGAAACCTATAGCATGGACTAGGGGTGGACGTGGTTCGATTTGGTTCTGATTCAAGAAGAACCAAATCAAACTGTAAATCGATGATTTTTTACTAATGGAACCAATTGATTTTTTCAAAGATATGGAACCAAATCGCTCGGTTCTGATTTGGTCTGATTTGGTTCTGAGACCATTACTTGAATTTTTAAATAATAAATGTAAATTAAAACCTTTTTATATCCGCTTCTTCATTAGAATCCATCTACATCATTACTAAATAGAAAATGAAATTTTTAGTTAACAAAACAAAGATTTAGAAAAAGTAACATGTTATTCTAAGTCAAAGAAGAAGAAACTAGTCTGAAGGAAGCTCGTCGACCTGTTGAAATTTAGAGAATCGAACATAAAGACAGTTTAGACTTATAGTTACAGATTACGATGAAGTTCTGAATCCCATTCTACCGTGGTGCCGTGTGAGTTAGGGATGTAATTTGCAATTTGAGTTTGAGTTAACTCTTGAGAATTGATGAATTTGGTCGATGTTTATATATACATAAATTTTAAAAAATAAACATCATTGTCGTCGATGGTAACTAAGGAGTGCAACGATTGTTGTGTTATAGGAGTGTAAGTAAAGCAGTGTGAATGCGTATTTATAATTGAAAAGAAGAAAAACGAATTAGAATTAGAATTTAGATTTATGATTTAAAATCTTTGTCTAATATGAAATGAGATAAAATGTATGTTAAATAACATTTTTGTACATTTCACATTTATAATTTTAGATTTTAATTTTTTGGTGAGATGAATATCCACTAATTTGTAAAATATATATATATAGTTTGGTTCTTGGTTCTGGTTCTGGTTCTGGAAAGAGAACCGGAACCAGAACCAAAACCGAATGGTTCTTGATTCTAAGAACCAAACCATTATTTTTTTTATGTAGAACCGAACCAAACCGCTTGGTTTGGTTTGGTTCTGGTTTGGTCTGATCTGATTCGATTATTTTGTCCACCCCTAGCATGGACTAATTAGCAAATATTTTAGTGGGCACCATTGTTGAAGCTAAACTATATTAGATGGGAGAGCCCTATTCTAGTGCCCTTGAATGGTCCCACCTATACCCATCCCTTAGGTGGAGCCCAACCCTTCAAGGGCATCATATCAATTTCTTTCAATGAGACTCTTAGGTCCCGTTCTTTTTACTATTTTGAGATCGTTTTCTATTTTTATTTTTCAAAATACTAAAAACACGTTCTCTTTACCATTTTCGAAAACGCATTTTAGAAAAAAAAACTGTACACAAAACGCTCAAAACTAGGTTTTGGATATTTTGTATGTATTTCAGCAAAAAATGCTCAAAACACGTTTTGAGGATTTTTTTTTTTTTAAGAATTATCCTAACTTGGAACTAAGTTTAATATATATATATATATATATATATATATATATATATATATTAAGAATTATCCTAACTTGGAACTAAGCCTATATATATATATATATATATATATATATATTTTAGAATTATCATAACTTAGAACTAAACTTAAATAAAGTTTTATTGAATTCAATATCAACATTACAAAAAAAATTAAGTGAAAATTCTTTTAGTTATATTTCAAAAAATGCCTTGATAAATGGATTCTGGTAGTTTTGAAAGGACTTGCATTTTCTGGATTTTAATAGAATTAGAGCTTCCTCAAATCCCGAATCTGATCAAACTGTGTTAATATAGACTTTTAATGCCCACATTAGTGTATTGCATGTAACCATATTTTCAGTGTATTGTGAAAGGAAATTTAAGTTTGACTCAGTTGTATTCTGCAAGTAAATTAATTAAAAATAGTTTTCGTAGTATTCTGTAAAATTTCAAACAGAACGTATTTTTCAGCTTTTCATTTTCAAAAACAGTTTTCAGAAATGACAAATCAAACGCATTTTCAACAAATTTAAAAATAAAAATAAAAACAGAAAATACAAAATATTTTCGAACGTCTCCTTACTTTTTAATTCCTTCTATTCTATTTCACATTACCTAATAATAACTTCATTAAATAATAAATTCCTACTGAATATGTAGTTCATTGATGTGATTCATGTGAAGGTCTCTTTCATCATTGCACGCTGAAGAAGGGGACTTTTGCGTTGGCCATGTTAAATATACTATACGGATTAGTTTAATTTACAAATTATTCACCACAATGATTTTGCATAATATAAAAGACATAAATACTTTTATTAAGGTTATTAAATTTTAAAAAATACCCTTTTGTTCCGTTATCGTTATCGTTATAGTTATAATATTATTATGAGAAAATATATTACCACTACAATATTAAGGTGGCGTTCTATTTGTATTTTATTTTATATTTTCATTTTCAAAAATATTTTGTGTTTCTTGCTTTTATTTTTGTTTTCAAATTTGTTGAAAACACATTTGGTTTGTCATTTCTGAAAACTGCTTTTGAAAATGAAAAGCTGAAAAACACGTTCTGTTTGAAATTTTGCAGAATACTATTTAAACTATTTTTAATTAATTTGCTTGCAAAATACTACTGACTCAAACTTAAATTTCCTTTCACAATACACTGAAAACATGATTACATATAGCACACTAATGTGAGCATTAAGATTTTATATTAACACAGCTTGATTAGGTTCGGGATTTGAGGAAGCTCTAGTTCTATTAAAATCTAGAAAATGCAAGTTCTTCTAAAACCATCAGAGTCCATTTATCAAGACATTTTTGAAAATATAACAACAAGAATTTTTACTTAATTTTTTTTTTTTTTTTGTAATGTTGATATTGAATTCAATAAAATTTTATTTAAGCTTAATTCTAAGTTAGAATAATTCTAAAAAAAAAAAAAAAAAAAAAAATTATTTAGACTTAAATCCAAGTTAGGATAATTCTTAAAAAAAATAAATAAATAAAAACTTTATATTAAGTTTAATTCAAAGTTAGGATAATTCTTTAAAAAAAAAAATTTCAAAACGCTTTTTCAACGTTTTGAACATTTTTTTGGTGAAATACACACAAAACGCACAAAACGAGGTTTTGGACGTTTTGTGTAAAAAATTTTTTTTTTTTTTTTTCAAAAATGCGTTTTCGAAAATTGTAAAGAGAACACGTTTTTAGTGTTTTCGAAAATAAAAACAGAAAACGACATCAAAACAGTAAAGAGAACAGGACCTTAATTTCTACACCACATTATAACTACACAACATTTAAAATATGAATTTTATAAATACACCACAATAAATTTACCAATATGTCCCTAATATAACTAAAAAAAATAAATAGAAATTCATATCTTTACACCGCCACCAAACCACTCCTCCCTTCTCTCAATCCTCTTCCCCATCACCTCCCCCTCTTCAACCCCAGTCACCAAGGAAATGGAAACTCATTAGCCATTTTGGTTAAGGAACTTTCTACAAAGGGGTCTATTTGCTTGGCAATATCGGCGGAAAATAATTCAACCGGGTTGGATCTAAGTCTCAGAAATAGAAGTTTCAGTTTGAAGCCTCATCAAATTGTATTGTTTGGGGACTCCTTAACGAAGCGGTCTTTCAATCCAGGAGGTTGGTAGAAGAAAATCTTAATGGATGGCTTGCTCCTTACACCAAAAGGAAATGCAATTGTCCATTGACAAGTAGTCAAAGTTTTCAATGAATTTGGGCTTACAGACACACTGTCACTTGCGTCACTTGAGTCTTCAGTGATGGTTGAAGAAAATGCTTGACTGTGAAGACAATAAAATGTAGTTGAAGACTCCCAAGTCTATATGAGACAAGAAAAAAAATATTGGAGTCAGGATCATAGAATAACAAGAACCATCTGAGAAAATTATTCTTGAGATTGCTGTGCTAAAAAAACAGATCGACCTCACAATAAAAATGAAGGTTATGCATAATGTCAAAAGAGAAAATCAGTAAGTGGCATCCAAGTTTGAGTGATTTTTACTCCAGTTTTATATTGGTGAATCAAGATTATGATTATTTGAGAAATCACATGAAATTATTGTACAAGTATCCATTGCAATTAACTTGATATTAAAAAACAAAAAATATAATAACAAGAAGAATAATATGATTTAGAAAATTAAATATAAAGAAGAGAAGAGAAGGAGATGATTTGAGAGATTGTGGTGTTCATAAAAAATTAGCGAGATAAAATTAAAAGGTTGTTTATGTAATTTTATGTATGCCTATTTTTGTAAATAAATCAAAATTTTAAATTTGTAGTGTAAGAAATAATTTTAGTGGTGACAATATAGTCATCCTATTATTATACTATTTTCAGTTTTGCTTTTGTTAATTTATTGTATAGATGTCTAAATTTGTTCAACGGATTTATAAATTTATTAAGCAAAAAAGAGAAAAAAATCATTTGTTATTAATTTTGTTTTCGTTGAATTATTTTGATATTGTTAACACTTACATAGATATACAAATTATTTCAAAGGGTCCATAAATTTTGTTGGTCCCAGAGTGCAGTATAAACCAGAATTATTAACAAGGATTTAAACAGAAATTAAAGAACATAATATTTTTCGACCTAAACCCCGGAGGTTCGGTGTGATATACGTACATCCCATGTTGAGCATCCACAAAAGAATATCACTCAAATCCACTAAAAACGCTCCCAAATCAGAGGCACAAAGTTACAGATTCGCCTGAACACCAACAGTTCAGAATACAAACCCTATTTACACGTTTCCAATGAAACTACTACCAAATTAGAGTTATCACTATCAATTAGTGATCCTCTATATGTTTCACACAAGAAACTATACAAAACTCTCTCTAATCTGAAAAAATCAGAGAATGGAGAAGAAGAAAGTGAATCGGCGTAAGATCGCCTCAAGAGAGAGAAAGGGCAGAGAAAAGCAAAGCATCAGAATGACTTCCCCAGTACGCCACTCCATCAGATAAGGGCAGCCAAAAGATCCGAAAATCCAACGATCCAGAATGCATCCAACATAAAACACGATATCAAAAAAACACGATTTTTATCTTCAAGAGAATTCGATCAGCTGGACCAAGTGTAGGGTCGGGTAAGGCCCAGTTCATATTGGGCAGCAAGACTTTCAATTTCAGCACCAACATACGGCCCAACTCCAACAATCTCCACCTTGCTGGAATTGGAATTAGTGGATTTGAACTATATTTATGTTTCATTTGCTCAATGTACTTGCAAAACAAATCAGAAGTTAGAACTGCTCAAGATTAAATAATCTCAAAGAGTCCCGAGATTTTTAAAGAGGAATAACCTTTGTTGCTACATCAGCGGGATTTAATTTGGTAGGAATTTTAATTAGTTTAATATCACCATTATCAACCACATTTCTAATAAAATGGAACTTAACATCTATATGTTTGGTTCTATCATGAAAAATGGGATTTTTGCTTAAAAATATAGCACTTTGATTATTAGAACAGAGCTCCACCTGATTTTCTATAAAACCCAACTCAGTCAAAATACCTTTCAGCCAAAGACCTTCTTTCACTGCTTCAGTAGCAGCAATGTATTCTGCTTCAGTAGAGGACAATGCAACAAGTTTTTGAAGTTGAGACTTCCAACTAATGCAAGTAGAATTAATCACATAAAAATATGCAGTTGTTGACTTTCTATTATCATAGTTTCCAGCAAAGTCAGAGTCTACATAGCCTTTTAAAGAAATACCATTTTTATTAGGTTTAAACATTAGTCCAAAGTGTTTAGTACCCTTAAGATACTTGAGCAGATTTTTCATGACTTCCCAATGCAGTTCCCCTAGGTTGTTCATAAATCTACTGAGAACACTTACTGCATATGCTATGTCAGGTCTAGTACAGACCATAATGTACATTACAGAACCTACAGCATTACAGTAAGGCACATTTTGCATTCTAACTATTTCAGAATTAATTTTAGGAGAATGTTCTGCAGATAACTTCACATAACCAGATAGAGGTAAAGTAACATGTTTAGCATCATGCAGGAAATTTTTTTTCAAAACTTTTGAAATATAAGATTCTTGTGTTAAAAATAATTTTCCACTTTGTCTGTCCCTTTTAATCTCCATTCCCAAAATTTTCTGAGTTGGACCTAAGTCTTTCATTTCAAACTAAGATTTCAATTTTGATTTTACATCATTTAAGATAATAGAGTCATGACCAGCTAAAAGCATATCATCAATATATAGAAGCAAGAAAAACATTTCAGAATTGTTATTTTTAAAATAAAAGTAGGAATCATATTCAGATTTCTTAAAACCTAAACTTTGAATAAATGAATCAAATCTTTTATACCATTGCCTAGGTGCCTGTTTTAATCCATACAAAGACTTGTTTAATAAGCAAATATGTTCCTTTTTATTTTGATTTACAAAACCTTCAGGCAGACACATATATATAGTTTCATCCAAAAAAACCATATAAAAGGCAGTTTTAACATCAAGTTGTTCTAAGTTTAAATCAAATTGAGCCACAAGAGCAAGTAAAATTCTGATAGGAGTATATTTCACAACAAGAGAAAAAATTTCAGTATAGTCAATTCCTTCCCTTTGGTTAAACCCCTTAGCCACAAGCCTAGCTTTATACCTCCTAGTTTCAAAATTACTATCACCTTCTTTTATTTTGTAAATCCATTTACACCCAATCAGTTTACACCCTGTAGGTTTCTTAACAAGTGTCCAGGTTTGGTTTTTGTATAAGGAGTTCATTTCTTCCTGCATAGCTGCAAGCCATTTTGCAGAGTCTGTGCAGGTTATAGCTTCATTGAAAGTTTCAAGTTCTAACTCAAGAGGTTCATTTTCAACTTGAGTGGTTACAAAATCTGCATGTTGATATCTTGATGGTAATCTAATTTGTCTTCTTTCTCTATCTCTAGCCAATTGATAGTCTTGCAGGTCATACTGGGGGTTCTGATTATCATTATTATTAATGATGTCATTTTCAGTTTCAGGGTCAGAATTAGTTTGATGTGTCTCCACCTCAATTTGAACAAGTTCACTAATTTCAGGTTCAGGAAAAACTATTTCAGTAGCAACAAACTCATTTTTATCCAATCTTTCTATTGTTTTATCATTTAGACAAGGAAAAGAATTTTCATCAAAGATGACAGATCTGCTGATTATTATTCTATAGCCACCTATCCCTTTAACCCAAAGCCTGTATCCTTTAATACCTTCACCATACCCAAGGAAGACACATTTAATAGATCTAGGGTCCAGTTTTGACTCAGACTGATGTGCAAAAGCTGGACATCCAAAAGTTCTCAGGTAAGAATAATCTGGCACATTATTAGACCATATCTGATCAGGGATCTTATATTCAATAGCACTGGAAGGACATTTATTAATCAAATGACAAGCTGTCTTAATAGCTTCACCCCAAAAAATTTTAGGCAGACCAGATGAAATTAGCATGCATCTGGTTCTCTCAAGCATAGTTCTATTCATCCTCTCAGCAATGTCATTTTGTTGAGGGGTATAAGTCATAGTCATGTGCCTCAGGATTCCTTGATTACTACAGTACTGATCAAACTCAGTATTGCAGAATTCAAGTCCATTGTCAGTCCTGAGGATTTTAATTTTCTTACCAGTTTGATTTTCAATTAGAGTCTTCCAATCTTTGAAGGTTTGAAAAGTATCAGATTTTGTTTTTAACAAAAGAACCCATTATTTTCTGAAAAGATCATCTATGATCAAAAGATAGTATCTACATCCTGAAGGTGTTAAAACATGTACAAGCCCCCATAAGTCACTGTGTATATATTCTAAAATATTTTTGGACTTATGAGTTCCTATACCAAAGGGGAGTCTATTTTATTTTCCCAGGACACACTGTTCACAAAAGATTAGAGACTGAACAGTGTCTTTTCCAACAGCTCCATTTTTAGAAAAAAGTTTAAGTCTCTTTTCTCCAAGGTGACCTAATCTTTTGTGCCACAAGTTAGACATATTATTTTCAGATATCAGATTGGATGCAACAGGAGGTGTAACAGCTTCAGCAGATATGATATAAATTCCATTTATCTTAGGAGTGTTGACTATTTCATTCTGACTTCTTTTAATGTTAGTACATCCATTTGATATTTGAATATCAAAATGTTCATCATCTAGGATTCCCAAAGAAATTAGGTTTCTTCTCAAATTAGGGACATATCTGATATGTTTCAAAATCAAAACTTTATTGTTATTTAATTTCAAAACAACATTACCAATTCCCTTTATTTCATAACAATTATTATTCCCCAGTATCACAAATCCTCCATCTATTTTAGTAAAATTGGAGAACCATTCTTTATTGGGACACATATGAAAAGAACAGCCAGAGTCAAGAACCCAATCTTGACTATGAGATGCTGCAGTGGACACATAGGCCACACCCAAATTTGCTCCAAATTCTCTATGAGCAGAAGCAATATTGTTTTTATTATCAGAACACCTTCCATTCTTCTAATCTTTAATCTTCTTAAAACAATCTTTGATAAAATGTCCCATTTTACCACAATAAAAATATTTCTTTTTCTGATTGATCATGTCAAAACCTTTATCATTACCCCGTTAAAAGTGCTATTGAAGTTATTGGGTTACAGACTAAGAAGGGTGGAGAAATAAGGTACTCCGGCAAGCTCATTCTGCTCAGTTCTCCTAGCAGCAGGAAGGTCATCAAAGCCATGTTTTATCAATGGCCTTGACACATTTTAATTGCATTAACAGGGCTTTCATTTTCTTTCTCCAAAGACTAAAATCCCCCTTACCATCCCAGACTTCTACATCTATATTAGTAGACATTATATATATAACAATTCATAACAAAGGCAGTGACAAGAATACAGCAAGATTACAGTAGATAGGAAACAGTGAGCAGAATCACAATTTAAACACTTATTATCAAAATAAGATATGCAGTATTCAAAGAACCAAAAGAAACACATACACGAGAATATACACAAATAAACTCAATATATGTTCAAGAAGCCTATCAACTAGAATAGCAGAATATGAGAAATGTAAAACACATGCCATGTAAATTTTAATATGAACAAAAACAAAATATAAGGAAAGGAAACCCTTAGACCGAAGCCCTAATTCCCTCAGATTCTAGGATTTTCAGGAAATCCTAGACAAAGGTAAATTTAGGGAAGGTTTTCAGGGATCTAAGCCTATGAGTGAAAGGGATCAAGAAATTGTTACCTAGGTTGCATTTTACAAACTAGCAGTTTATGAATATATCAAAACAACCCAAAAATTTCTTCAAGAACTGATTAATCACCACCGGACTTGAAACAGTATAAATCTTTTATATAAGATTTATAATAAATCTTCAATTCTGTCAACTAAGACTCAAAAGAATTTGATCCAGAAAACTTGTGAATGTATAAAAAAAATTTAAAGTCAGATCTAATCAGATTCAAAGTCTTAACTAAAGAATTTTTCACAAAAAAAATAAAGATCTATGAGATTTTTGAAAAAATATACAGTTTAAAACAGATCTAAAAATTTTGAAATGTTTAACAATAAATTTTAGGAGGCTCTGATACCACTGTTGGTCCCAGAGTGTAGTATAACCCAGAATTATTAACAAGAATTTAAAAAGAAATTAAAGAACATAATATTTTTCGGCCTAAGCCCCAAAGGTTCGGTGTAACGCCCGAAATTCCGTGAAGCTCGGGACGTCACTTCTCCTTTAAATCTAATTTTATTGCGGAAAATAATTGAATTAAAAACATCATATTTATGTGAAAATTTTCAACAGTAAATAAATTAAATTTGATAAATGGATAAAAACGTTAAAATCATAACTTTCAAAGAAAGTAACGACAAATAATTAAATTGACGATGTTCTTGACTTTAAATATCATATTTAAATAACGACATATAAATAAATTGACACTATTCATGAATCGTGACTTTAAAAAATATAGCTTCATTATTATTTGCCACCACTGCCCTTTCATTCGCCACCATCTCCGAAATCTGCAATTTGTAAGTTTAAAAATAGGGGTGAGCATTTCATAGAAATACTCGGTAGGTTCAGCGCAAATTAAATAAACTGTACAGTAAATAACACATATAATCATGCAACTTAATTCATAAATTCTCTTTCTCATGCAATAAGAGAGTGGATCTCATACATCATAATTTTCATGCCCGAAGACATGTGGATCTGGGCCCGAAGGCAACTGGTCCATGCCCGAAGACATGTGGATCTGGGCCCAAAGGCAATTGGTCCATGCCCAAAGACATGTGGATCTAGGCCCGAAGGCAATTGGTCCATACCCGAAAGCATGTGGATCTGGGCCCGAAGGCAACTAATTCTCATAAATTACGTAATCACATGCATAAATTTACAATACGGGTTTACTTAATATTGCGCAATTAGAAAGAGTTTTTGCAGTAATGAACCTACCTGAAAGTATTTTCGAGTTTGTTGAGCGGGAAAACATAAATCTTCTAAACGTCCAAGCGTCTTGTCTAGCCAATATGTAAAACAATTCTTAAACTAGTATTTTGGAATTCACGGGTTTTTAAAAGAAAAATAAATGTTTAGGGTTTAAATTGAAAATGAAAATATAGTTGGGAATTGAAAAGAGTTGAGACCGAAATAAATAAATTTGAAAACGATTGGGCTAACTCATATGTTTTTTAGAAATCTTAGGGACTAACATTATTTTCAAAACAATTGGACTAAGATAAATGATTTGCAAAACATTGGGGTTGACTAATTTATTTTAAAAGTGCAGGGCTGAATCAAAATATTTCAAAACCAAGAGATCAAAATAATACTTTTAAACTAAAGGGGCTGACATAAAATATTTCAAGAACTACAGGGACTGAATATAAATGCTTTAAAATCAATGGACTGAAATAGAAAAGTTTGGGGCTGAAATAAAAAAAAAAAAGATTTTAAATCCATAGGGACGAAATTAAAAGACTTTGAAAACTTGAGGGCTGATTAATAAAGCTCTTTTAAAACAAGAGGCTGAACTAAACAATTTGAAGGATGAGGGACTAAGAGGCAATTTTATACAAATCCATCTCCTAAAGTATCAGATTCCTTCTCTCTCTTCTCATTCGAGACCGAGAGAGGGAGAGGTGGCGATCTGTGACCTTGAAGACGACCGGTTGCGGCCGTTCAGCCGGTGGTGGCGTCGCTTGCACGTGGCGGCGATGGGTCAGTGGAAGGGTGTTGAAAGGAGCAGAGTTTGGGCGATTTTGGGGGCTAAAACCGAGGATGGTGGTTTGGATTTGGAGCTGTGAATTTCCGGCTAAATTCAGACAATGAAGGTCGTCGGTGATGAAGGTAAGTTGTTGGTTAATTAATTTTGGGTTTTGAGTTGTGTTTGGATTTGATTTTGGATGTATTTGGGGTGAATTGTTTGGAGGAACAGAGGTGGGCAACGACGATTTTCGTGTGGTGGTGGTGGTGATGGTATTACACGGTGTTTTGAGGTGGTGGTGATATGGTGGGGATTTTTGGCAGTGGGTGTTTGGCCGTGGAGTTGATTTGGCTGCTGTGGTTCAAAGTTGGCAGGATGGCTGCCGGTGTCAACCGGTGGTGGTCCGGTAATGGCTCTATGAAGCTCGGGCGAGATGGGTATGGGGTTTGGTTGGGCAATAGTGGTGATCTGATTTTGGCGTTTCGATTGGTGGACTGGTGGTTTCGGCGTTGTGGGTAGTTGGCACGGTGATGGATGCAGATTCCAAGCTTCGGCTATAGTAGAAATTGAGAGAAAATTATACCTTTGCTGGAGGTTCCGTGTCGTGAATGGAAGGGATAGGGATCCAATTAATAGTTGATTTAGGTGTTAAACATGGTAGTTTAGGTTAAATCTTGATTTATGGAAAATTGTGAGAATTTTGGAAATGAGTATCGATTGTGTAAGGAAAACTTGGGGAGGAAGAAGCTGTTGAATTGATTGGGCCAATAAATGACTTATTGGGTTTTAAATGGGCTTGAATGATTGGTAAAAATATTTGGACTCGATAAATTGGATTGGATTAAAACATTTAAAATTTGGGACTTAATATAATTAATTCTTGGACTTTTGAAAATAAACTTTGATATTGAAATATTTTTGATAAAATTTGAAATTTGACTAAGTATTTAAATAAATTTAATTTCACCCGTTGAGCATCCACAAAAGGATATAGATCAAATCCACTAAAAACGCCCCCAAATCAGAGGCACAGAGTTACAGATTCATTTGAACACCAACAGTTCAGAATACAAGCCCTATTTACACGTTTCCAATGAAACTACTACCAAATTAGAGTTATCACTATCAATTTGTGATCCTCTATATGGTTCACACAAGAAACTATACAAAACTCTCTCTAATCTGAACAAAATTAGAGAATGGAGTAGAAGAAAGTGAATCGGTGATGCGTGTCGCAATGCACCAAAATAATAAATAAATCCTTACTCGTCAAATATTAATTAGTAATGTAGTAGCGAGAGTAAGGGTCGATCCCACGAGGAACGAAAATTAATTTTAGTTGTTCGATCAATTAGAATGGAATGGGGGGGTTTGTTGTTTCAAATTGCTTGAATAAAAAAATATGCATAAAAATAAACAATTAAATATGACTAGAGAAATAATATGAGAAGAAATCTTGTTCTCGGGTTCGTTTGTGCCCTCAATTAATGTTATACATTTCCTTGTAACGTGTTTATATCCCTCAATTAATGTTATACATTTCCTTGTAACGTGTTTACCTCCGGATTGTGCTTCCAACCTGTTGATGGCGGTGGCCATTTGACTCATCTGGTTCTCCAAATTTTGAATGCTAGACTTTGCATCCTGTTGAAATTGTAATGTTTTAGTTGCTAGTGTTTTTACCATGTCTTCAAGAGACATACCTGAGCCTTGAAGTTTTTTCTAATACTGCCCTTATTGTTGGAAGGTTCCTTGTTGCTGAAATTGTCCTTGAGGTTTGTTGGAAATGAAACCTAGGGGCTTGTTGCTTCCATAGCTTAGGTTGGGGTGATCCTTCCATCCTGGATTGTAGGTATTGGAGTATGGATTGTATTGCTGTCTTTGGAATGAAAAACCCTCTGCAGCATTTGCTTGTTCACCATTTCCCTCTTGCAACACCGGACACGCGTCCGTTGGATGCCCAAGATTTGCGCATATCCCACAGGTATTGACTTGTTGTAACTTCCCCATAGCAAGTTGTTTCACTAGATTTGTTAGTTCAAATAATTGGGTTTCAATATTGGAATCATTTACCTCATTTACGCGTCGAACTTGCATATCCCTGTTGGAGTTGAACTGCTAAGTGTTCTCAGCCATATTGGAGATTAAAGCTCGTGCTTGTTTTGGTGTCTTGTCCATCAGTGCACCTCCGCTTGCGGCATCTATCATGATTCTATCTATCGGTGCCAGACCTTCATAAAAATATTGCACCAAGAGTTGCTCACTGATCTGATGATGGGGGCAACTCGAGATGAGCCTTTTGAAGCGCTCCCAATACTCATATAATGATTCACCATTGTTTTGGCGCAACCCACATATTTCCTTTCTGATCGTCCCAGCTCTCGATGCAGGAAAGTACTTTTCTAGGAATAGCCTCTTCATGTCGTTCCAGGTGGTGACTGATCCAGATGGTAGACAGTATAACCAATCAGTAGCAGCATCCTTCAGCGAGAATGGAAAAGCTCTCATCTTGATTTGTTCCTCAGTAATACCCGTGGGTCTCATGCTATCACAAATGACATGGAACTCCTTCAGATGTCTGTATGGGTCCTCACCGGGATGTCCTCTGAAAGTTGCCAAAAGATGGATCAGTCCGGATTTTAGCTCAAAAGTTATGCCTTCATCCACTGCCGGAAAAGTGATGCATAGTTGTTGTTGAGCAACATTCGGGGTAGCTAGTTGCTTGAGAGTCGGATTATTGTTATCTATCGCCATTGGTTGTGCCGCTCTTTTTTGCTGTCGAAAATTTTTCTCGATTTCTGGGTCAAAATGAAAAATTCAAAATTAGTTTATTGAGTTTTACGCAAATAAGCAAAGAAGTAGACAAGCAAGATTTTTTTTTTGAAAAATTATAGAAATAAAGTGAAAATCAAATTAATAAAATAAAATTCTAATTAACTAAACAACTAAATTGGATGACCGTTCCCCGGCAACGGCGCCAAAAATTTGATGCGTGTCGCAATGCACCAAAATAATAAATAAATCCTTACTCGCTAAATATTAATTAATAATGTAGTAGCGAGAGTAAGGGTCGATCCCACGAGGAACGGAAACTAATTTTAGTTGTTCGATCAATTAGAATGGAATGGGGGGTTCGTTGTTTGAAATTACTTGAATAAAAAAATATGCATAAAAATAAACAATTAAATATGACTAGAGAAATAATATGAGAAGAAATCTTGTTCTCGGGTTCGGTTATGCCCTCAATTAATGTTATACCTTTCCTTGTAACGTGTTTATAACCATATTCAATTATCAGTCATAAATAATCAACAAGCTACGATTATCTAAATTCTTCCTTATGTATATTGATTCAAAACATGTTCTTCGAACCAATTCTAGCAACGGACAATCCTAAACAAGCTCTTAGGATTTAATACACGACTAGGATGAAAATCTAGAAGAATAGATTGAATTGGATCGTTAATTTCACAAGCTCGAATTAATCAATCCAAGTTTAATTATTACTAAACCTGCACGAGATTTATTTGCTACTAAAGTAAAGATTCAATGACAATTACGGATCAAGAATCTAAACATAGCATATTCATGAATCCAAAGATCAATAATCCAATTGGTCAAATTAAACTATTAATCAAATAAACTCAATTGAACATTCAAAACATAATAATCCAACAATTGAAATAAAGAAATAAATTCACGCTACTAATTTGTAGGAAAAGAAAATAACATAATTAAATTGACACAACTTCCCCTTTGAACAAGATATGGAATTTAACATTGCATGGTTGTAGTAGATTCTTCAAGTTGCTTCATGAATTCCATTGTTGTTGATATTCTTGCGCTTGAAAATCTCCCAAGAATGCTTTATACTTTTCTCTCAATGTCCATCCTCCTTTTTGCTCCTTTTATACTCCCAAAATCGTGCCCTAACTTTACCCCAAAGATATACCAAAGATAGACCTTGAATCAGATAAGGAAATTTCTTCGCGAGAAAGTTACGACCGTAACTTTCCTTATCACGGCCGTAAGTCAGCTACTTCAAATTTTCGGAATTTGGAAGTTACGACCATAAATTTATAATTTACGGCCGTAAGTTCATTTCTGCCGAGAAGCGCCTGTGTTCGATGTTTTAGTCATAACTTTCTCTCCCGAAGTCCGATTGTGGTGATTCAAGTTGCGTTGGAAAGAAATGTGAAATATATACAATTATTTGTGAAATAGATCTTCTCAAATTAGAAAGTATTCTATCACAAAATTGAGTTTCAATCTATGACTAAAATTCATGATCACAATCCTTGCGGGTTTTTGATTTCCAACTTCATTCCAAACCTTCTTTGACCATAATTTTTGCATCTAATCTTCTTCCCACATGCCATTATTGATTTGAAGCTCTTTGAATATACCCTTGAACCTCACTTCTTGATTTTTTTTTTGTATTTCTTTGGTCCCGTTTCCTTTCTTTTTCTTCTTTTTGACCTTACATAGCACAATAAGTGAAAGTACATTAAACGATACTTTAATAGGATCAAACCAATAACAAAATAAGATAATAAGTGAATTAAATACGTGCTAATAAAGCACTTATCAATCGGCGTAAGATTGCTTCTAGAGAGAGAAAGGGCAGAGAAAAGCAAAGCATCAGAATGACTTCCCCAGTACGCCACTCCATCAGATAAGTTCAGCCAAAAGATCCGAACATCCAACAGTCCAGAATGCATCCAAAATAAAATGCGATATCAACAAAATACGATTTTTAACTTCCAGAGAATTCGATCAGCTGGACCAAGTGTAGGGCAGGGTAAGGCCCAGTTCATATTGGGCAGCAAGAATTTCAATTTCAGCACCAACATACGGCCCAACTCCAACAAATATATTAAGCAAAACTCAAAATTCTTATGTGATTAAGCGTTTCGATGTGACTTGAGTAGGAAATTTACTTCTACTGACTTTTGTATTTTGCTTGCCTCTGATGACACCATACACCAAACTTCTTGTACTGACACCTCTCAACAAAATGGTGTTGCTGAAAGAAAATATAGACACATTATTGTAACTGCTCATTCCTTGCTTTTGTCTGCTAAAGTTCCTAGTGACTTTTGGGTAGAAGAAATTTTAATTGATGTTCATTTGATTAATAAGATCTCATCCTCTCATATTTCTAGTTTATCACCTTTTGAAGCATTTTTCGGGCATCCAACTGATTATTTCTCTTTGAGGGTCTTTGCTTGTATTTGTTTTATTCTTCGTCCTAAAATAGAATGTAGTAAGTTGACTTCACACACTACTATTTGCATAGTTTTAGGATATGGGGAGGGAAAAAAGGTTATCGATGTTTTCATCACGTTGTCAAAAACTGTATTTTTTTGTCATGTTATGTTTCTTGAGCATATTCCATTCTTCTCTATTTCTGAGGATACTTGTCATGTGACTAAATCTAATCCATTCATATTGACCCTTCTTTGATGATATTGGTAGTGTTATGTATTGTTTTTCTCCACGCACTATTGATATAGATACGCCAGCTCCTGATGTCCACACTCCCTCTACGGCCTCCCAAGCACCATCCCAGACTGTAGAATATCATTCTCCTTGTCGATATCCTTCACGTACTCATAATTCCACTCAGTTACCTGATTTTACTTATTCGTGTTATTCTGATTCTTTTTGTTGTTTCTTAACCTCTATTCACAAACTCTCTGAACCCTCTCCTTATAAAGAAGCTACTCTAGATCCTCTTTGGCAACGAGCTATAGCTAATGAACTCTCTGATTTGCATAAGACAGACATTTGGGATCTTGTTCCATTACCCCATGGTAAACATGCTATTGGTTCTCGTTGGGTTTTCAAGATCAAAACCAAATTTGATGGCTCAATTGAGCTCTTGAAAGCTAGATGGGTTCAATTGACAGTATGGTCTAGATTAGGAGGATACATTTGCTCCTGCTGCAAAGATGACTACTGTTCGTACTCTCATTGTAGTTACTTCTGTGGAGTATCTCTTAGATGAATGTTAAGAATGCATTCTTGAATGGAACTCTTTATGAGGATGTTTATATGGTCCCTCCACCCAGTGTTTATCATAATTTTTGGTATGTATACAAACTTAAGAAGGCACTTTATGGTCTCAGACTCTCAAGCAAGCACCTTGTGCCTGATTTGAGAAGTTTTCTACTGTCATTATTTCTCTTAGGTTTATATCCAATCATCGTGACTCTGCCTTATTCTTTAATTGTACCCTTGGCAGGTTGCATCTTGCTTTTGTTATATGTTGATGATATAATTATCACTGGTGATGATATTAATGGGATTGCTGGATTAAAATGTGAATTAGCTCGTCGTTTTAAGATTAAGGATTTAGGTCCACTGTGTTACTTTTTGGGGATTGAGGTTGCTTTCTCTCCTAGGGGATATCTTCTGTCTCGATCTAAGTATACTATCAATGTCATTGAGCGTGTTGGTCTTACTAATACTAGGATTAATGATACTCCTCTTGAAGCTAATGCTTGATATTCTCCTTCTAACGGTGAGCCTTTGACTGATCCTACTTTATATTGTACTATCATAAGTTGTCTGGTATATCTCCCCATTACCAATCTAAACATTTCCCATGTTGTTCAAATTATTAGTCATTTTATTTCAACTCCGACTTCCTTTCATTGGGTAGTTGTTGTTTGTATCTTCCATTATCTTCGCATCACTTGCTTTCGTAGTCTATTATTTCCATCAACTTCCTCTTTAGAGCTCCATGTATATTCTGATGTTAATTGGGCTATTTTCCACAGGTTGTCAAAAGGGTCTTTTATATTTTTTTGATGATTTTCAGGCCTAACTTGGACTAGACCATATTTTAAGTTCTAAAACTATATAATGATCTAACCTAGACTATCAAGAGGAGGCTAATTTTGACGACCAAAATATATCAGAGAGAGAGAGAGAGAAGGGGAAATCAAGTTTTCCAAGATTTCAAGAAAGAAGATCAATACTTTGTGCAAGATTCTTCATCTTCTTCTTGATTTCCATTAAAATCTAGCTATGTCTTCCTTTATAAAATTAGTTTTAGTCTCTTTTATAATGTATATATATAACTAATTCATTAGTTGGGACGAATGTTGTAACTAGTTTTAATATTCAATTTCAATTCTCATACTTTATACATAAATCTTATGTATTGAATTTATTTCCAAGTTTTGTGCATGAATTAGGATCTTTTTGTTAAAATTTTGGTGTTTAAAAACATGTTTTTTTTTATATTTTCGAGGTAAGATGTATGGTTGAAAAATGGAGAGAGAAAATATGTGCGGTTAAAAATGATTTGAGAAATTGTGTTGTTCAAAAACATATTTTTTTGTGTTTGCCAAACAGAGGCTTAATTACCACCAATTCATTGATTTGTGGGTTATAAGGAGTCGAGAGGTGAGTTATATACTTAAATCACGTAATAAATTTTGACAATTTAACAAAAAGATAGAGATACATGGTTGTGGTTATTGTTGGCTTTTATGAATTCTTGTTATTGAATGCATTTAATTAAGGCTTATTCTAACCTAACATAGAGATGTGGTTGACCTGATTAGATTGAACTAATTTAAACTCGAGAGGAGAATCTTAGCTATAATTTTGAATTCAATCAAATACTACTTTAGAAAGGAAGCGTGAGATTATAAATTGAATATAAGAACTATGGTGTAATCTTGAGTCCCAACACCTTCACTTTATAAAACAAAAGGTCCAATCTTTTAATTATTTCATATTTAGTAGATTTCATAATTGCTTATTTAAGTAGTAGTAGTAGTAGCAGCAGCATTAACAAATATCAAATCATTGTGTTTTTCTCATTAGACTAAGTTGCTAGACATGCTCACAGGGATATGGAACAAGAAGCCTCTAGGGAGGTCACTATGGATGCTCAATTAGTTATTGCACACGTTCAGTCACGTGAAGAAAATGAAGATGATGATGAGGGAAATCTTTCGATGGCACAGTTTCTGACACCCGCTGCAGCTTCCAATCGCTCCAGTATTATTTATCCACCATTTAAGAGGAATAATTTCCAGCTCCGAGCATATCAAATCAATCTCTTAGGCAACAACATGTAGTTTTTTTGGAAGGCACATGAAGATCCAAGTTCACATATTACCAATTTTAAAATAATGTACCACAATATCCAGTTGGAATGCTATTTTCGTTTACCTTAAGGGATGCTGCGTTGGAATGGCTTGACTCAGAACCAGAACCAGAATCAAGCATCACTGCTTGGGAATACTTGGCTAGGAAATTTTGCAACAACTATTTTTTACCTGCTAAGGTCACCAAGATAAAGCTAGAGATCTCTACATTCCAACATTATGATTGAGAAAATTTCCTTGAAGCATGGAGATGATAAAAATGGTTACTTTGAAAATGTCCATATCATGAGTATAAGAAGGACCTACATGTACAACTTTTCTATTCTAGACTGACATCTCAATAGAAATCAATAGTTGACTCATCAGCGAATGGGTATATCATCAACAAAAATGTCAACTAAGCTTGAGATCTGCTAGAATTGTTAGAAAAAAAATACACACTATGTTCCTTGCTGACCGGGTGGTTCACAAGAAAGCAGCAGGGGTTCTTGATTCGGATGCTCTTGAAACTACTAATGTTCATGAAAAAAATAGTTAGAACTTTTGGTTAAAGCACAGACACAAGATCCACATGTCATTCCTCAACATCCAATAAGTGACAACTGTGATGCAAATCATCCCACTGAAGAATGTATTTTGTTGGCCACTGTTGAAGAACAAATCAACTTTGTTCAGAATAATAAACAACATCCAAATTTAAAATGGGCAGACAATCAGAAGCAAACAATCCTCAAATAAAAAGAGACAAAGTTTGGGGAGATGTTTTAACGGTACATACAAAGAAAAGACAAGATGTTTGAGAATCAACGAGCATCAATACTTAAGCTGGAGGTGTATATTAGAATAATGGCTGGACAACTATCACATAAAGCAACGAGGAACTTTCCGAGCAATATAGTGAAAGGCTGAAAAGGTAGCTACTAAGGATTGGTCATACATCCCCACTGAAGAGTATCTCCCAGGCATATGTACCTACAATGCATTTCCTTGAAGCACTTCTAAGACACTGAATAGAAAAGGGTGTGTAGGCTATAACTAACGGAAGTGATGTTCAACTGCCAGAAATGCATGTGAAGAGGACTGAAAAGAATGAGCAGCAAATAGAAATTGAATAAAAGGAAATTGAGAAAGAAGTCACATCGACATCCATATATCGTGAAAAGGCTAAAAAATCAAAAGAAGAATTTTCACCTCCTTTCAAAGCTTATGTGCCATCAATTCCCTTTTCTCAGCAATTGAAGAAGCACAACCTTAACAAACAATTTGGTAAATTTCTAGAAATCTTCAGGAAATTGCACATTAATATACCTTTTGTAGAGTCTATGTCTCAAATTCCTATTTACCCTAAGTTCATGAAAGAGATGATATCCAAAAAGAAGAAGTTTGAGGAATTTGAGACAGTATCCTTAACTGAATAGTGTAGTTCAATTTTACAAAACAAACTGCCACCAAAACTCAAAGATCCAGGAGGTTTCTCTATCCTTTGCAATATTGGTAACTTCAATTTTGATAGAGTTTTGTGTGATTTAGGGGCAAGTGTTAGTTTAATGCCTCTTTCTGCTTATAGGAAACTTGGATTGGGAAAATCTAAAACCACCATCATCTCACTATAGTTGGCTGACAGAGCGATAAAGTATCGTTATGGAATCATAGAAGACATTTTAGTCAAAGTGGATAATCTTTTCTTTCCAGTGGACTTTGTGATTATGGTTATTGAAGAGGACAGGAGAATGTCTATTGTACTTGATATTCCCTCCTTGGCACGAGATGAGCTTTGATTGATATAGAAAAAGGAGAGGTAAGCTTAAGGGTCCAGGACTAATAAGTGACTTTCAGCATTACTCAATAACTAAATCAATACTATCAACCTGGAAAGTTGCTTCAAGTTGGAAGAAGAGGTATAAAAGAGAGGTAACTGTTTAAAACATGAGGCAAAGTTAGAGTAAGCTCAAATCACTAATCACCAATTCATAAAAGTATGAAAGAAGATTGAGACATGCAAAGTGAGCAATTGTAAGCAATGCAAACATCAAGAGCCCTTTTAGGCGACCATAATGAAAGTTATAAAAATTCGCTATAGACTATAAATCAAGAATTAAATGGTGGTAACCCGACTTCTAAACTCTAAACTTTTGTTTTTGAATTTTAATTGCATATAGTTTGCATTAAAATTTGCATCAGGACTTAGTGCATGTTTCCCACATTTTTATTAGAGTTTTTTAATTAGAAGAATAAATATTTGTCATTGTCGCCCTGTAACTAGTCGATTTTTACATATATAAATTGTCTGAGAAAATTAATTGTTGGGTTCGAGAAAAATTTGGAAAAAGAAATTATTTTCACCCCAAATAGGACATGATTTAATGTGATAGACATTCTTAAGGTTATACCGTGATTTTCAATCCTCAAAACAATTTGTAAAACTTATCTTTTTCGAGTCGTTGGAACTTTTGTAGGAATGTACACTCTTTTAAGATAGTTTTTTAAAAGTTTAGAGATTATAAGTCCTTCTGGTGTGGATTCACTGCTAATATTTAATCCTTATATATTGTCAATAATGCCTATTGTAAATTCTTATAGGAAAAGTCCAAGTCTAGCAACAAGGAAGTAAGCAAATTGTCTTGACATCCACAAATCAAGATTTATTAATGGTCTTCATCAACTCTAAGCCACACCCAAGGGGAGTATACTATTCCTCATTGTGATTTTATTAGTTAATTTAATTTTTTGACACAATGAGGATAATGTGATATTTAAGTTTGGAGTATGCAGGAAGATTCGAATAATTATTTTTTTTAAAAAAAAAAAATGAGTTTTTGCATGTTTGTGTGTTAGGTTAAATAGCATTGCTGGAACTTGATGTTACTTATTTGAAAATGTGTGATTCATGAACCGTGGACAAAGATGCTAGACTTTAGTATTTTGATTCATGCTAGATGATTAATTAAGCACGTAGTCAATTTGATTATTGCACATATTGGTGGCATTTGAATAGAAAGAATATGTTGTTAGTATGGAACTAAGGATACATACCCATATGAAAAATACTACTCAGTCACTTGACCAATTAGTTAGACAGTTTGAGGGTGCAGAACTTGTGTTAGTGACTATTGTGGTTGTGTTGATTCCATATGTACAAAAAATTTAGAGATTATAAGTCCTTCTGGTGTGGATTCACTGTTAATATTTAATCCTTATATATTTTCAATAATCCCTATTGTAAATTCTTATAGGAAAAGTCCAAGTCTAGCAACAAGGAAGCAAGCAAATTGTCTTGACATCCACAAATCAAGATTTATTAATGGTCTTCATCAACTCTAAGCCACACCCAAGGGGAGTATACTATTCCTCATTGTGATTTTATTAGTTAATTTAATTTTTTGACACATTGAGGATAATGTGATATTTAAGTTTGGAGTATGTAGGAAGATTCGAATAATTATTTTTTTAAAAAAAAAAAAATGAGTTTTGCATGTTTGTGTGTTAGGTTAAATAGCATTGCTGGCACTTGATGTTACTTATTTGAAAATGTGTGATTCATGAACTGTGGACAAAGATGCTAGACTTTAGTATTTTGATTCATGCTAGATGATTAATTAAGCACGTAGTCAATTTGATTATTGCACATATTGGTGGAATTTGAATAGAAAGAATATGTTGTTAGTATGGAACTAAGGATACATACCCATATGAAAAATACTACTCAGTCACTTGACCAATTAGTTAGATAGTTTGAGGGTGCAGAACTTGTGGTAGTGACTATTGTGGTTGTGTTGATTCCATATGTACAAAACCATGTGTGGAGTTATTTTGACTAACTTATGGAAGCTAGGTAATGATCAAATGCTTGTAATTTAATATTGTGCATATGGTAGCAACATGCATGCATTTTTTTACCTATCTTTGTAGCTTTTTTCACTCGAATTAGTATGCATGTAAGGGTATGTCAATACCTGGTGTCCTATGGTCATCTAACTTTGGAATCACCTGCCTAAAGTTCGTTATATGGGTCATCTAGAAAGCTTAAGAGAGATAGGTAAATAATATATATTTACTTCTGTCTGGGAAAAGAAATTTTTAGGATATTGCATACACCTGACACCTTTCTTCGAAGCATATTTGACTTGAGTCATTAAGCTCATAGGGGTATTTCTATACCTGGTGCCCTATGGTTATCTGACTTGGGAGTCACTGGTGTAAAGCTCACTACAGTGGTCATATTTTGCTTAATTGAGAGAGGTACTACATAAAAACAGTGTTTAGTTGATAGACTGCATAAAATGGATTAATATGACTAGTGAGTTTGAATTTTTTAGTGGATGTTTGAAGGTCAGGGCACTCAAATAAAAGAGAATCGTCGCAAACCTAGGTATATGCTATCATTGGTTTGACATACCCAACTTGAGTGGGAAAGGAGTAGTGATTTAGGAAGCAACCTTAGAAATTATACCCCAGATTAGAGAGAAAATAACAAGTTTGGGGGAAGTGCATCTCAGGAGAGGGAAAGCGAAATTTGACCATTAAGGGTCGGAGATTACCTACTAGCGCACTATAATGATTGAGTTACCTAAACACGCATATGTCGACATGAACTATGTTAAAACTTGTATAGCATGTTTGGAGACCATTCAGTGATCATTAGCAATTTTGAATGCTGAAGCAAAATCTCGACCTTAAATTTAGATAATTGTGAGTATTTTAGAATGTGATATTGTTAAATTACGTGTTTATTTTGTTCGTCTTAGGAAAATCTTGAATATGGAAGAGAATGAAGCAAAACAACAAAGTCATGTGCGGAGTATGTGAAGAAACCAAGGCACAACTTTTAGTACAACTATCCCCAAAGAGCCCATAATTAATCATTGGAAAGATAGCAGAGTCCAACGCAATAAACGGAGCACAATTCGAAGTTGTAGATCAAATGTTATGCATGTTTGAAATTCGATCGACAGAGTAGAAAATTCATCGTGGGTCAACAGCAGTTTGCAAAGCCACAGTTGACCTACGACCTAATTTTGGACCAGTATGTCGTGGGTAGACTGCAGGTTTATATTTTTATGATGATTTTCTGGCCTAACTTGGATTAGACCATATTTTGTGTTCTAAAACTATATAAGGACTTAACTTAGACTATCTAGAAGAGGGTAACTTTTTCGACCACAATACGCCACAAAGAGAGATGATTCACATGATTTAAAATGGAAAGTCAAGGTTTTCAAGATTTCAAGCAAGAAGATCAGTTTTTGAGTGTAAGATTCTTCATCTTCTTCTTGATTTTCATTAAAATATGGTTATGTATTCATTTATAACTTTAGTTTTATTCTCTTTTATTATGTGTAACTAATTCATTAGTTGGGACAAACGATGTAACTAGATTAAATATTTCAATTTCAATTCTCATGTTTTATGCATAAATCTTATGTTTTGAGTTTATTTTTTAGTTCAATGTATGAATTAATTGACCATTAATTCATTAATTTGTATGTTGTAACGAGACGAAAGGTGAGTTACATCCTTAGATCACATAATAAATTCCGACAATTTAAAAAAGGGCAGAGTTACATGGTTGTGGTTGTTGTGATCGTTTATGAATTCTTGGTATTGAATACATTTAATTAGGACTTATTCTGAACCAACATAGAGATGTGGTTAACATAATTAGATAGAACTAATTTAATATCGAGAGGAGAATCTTAGATATGAGTGTGAATTCAATCAAATAATACTTTAAAAATAAAACATGACATGAGAAATTGAATATGAGACTATAGTGCAATCTTGAGTCCCAACATCTTCACTCTATAAAATAAAAAATCCAATCTTTTGATTATTTCATAATTAGTAGATTTCATAATTACTTATTTTAAGTAGTAGCAGCACTAACAAAAATCAAATCATTGTGTTTTTCTCGTTAGACTAGATGGTGATTAATCGAAATTAATACTAGATAAAATGGTTACCATGGAATCAACAACCCGGACTTTTGAGTTCACTTTACTACTTTTTTGACTATTGTGTACTTGCAATAATTTTGACAATGGCGATGGTGACAGTAGCGGTGGTGGTGGTGGTGTTGTGGCGGTGATTATTTAATTAATTGTGATCAATAAATAATATGTGACCTAAAAAATTCTCAAATTGTGACTCACATTTTTTTTAAGTTGTGACCAATCACTTTGAAATTTGTAAATATAAAATAAGTTGTGATCTATAAAATTCATTGGTGACCAAAAAAATTAATTGTGGTATAAGAAATTTGTAAATTGTGACCAAAAAATAAGTAGTGACATTTATTTTCATAACTAGTAGAATAACACGTACAAAGCACGTGATGTGTATTTTTGTGTAAATTCGCGTGGAATTGCTAGTTCAATAATTGTTGTTCGGACATTAAATTTTTTTGAAGATTATAAAAATTATATGCAAATTTAACTAAATATTTATAGAACAGTGAAGTGTCCATCAGAAATTATTTGATTTACTTTAAATGTTTGTAAATGGGAAGGAAAATGTGACATGAAGATTGGTGACATGAACTGTTGTATATTTAATTTTGGTGGTTCGCTAGTTTATTAATTATTGTTAATTTAGTTGTACAAAAACCAAAACTTGATAGAATCAATATAAGTAAACAATATTGACACGATGCTTTCATGATTTTTCCTGTGAAATCAACTATAGTGTATTACTTATATAAATGTTGCTATTATAGGTGATTGAATGCATGTAGATGTACTTAACTATGTTGTTTAATTTACAAGATTATCTAAACTGCAAAGTTTGAAAGCACATAATGATCATTTGATATTAGAGATAGGTTTTATGAGATACAGTCAAACATATATTAACAGCAAGAGAAAGTTTCAGAAGTAGTGATATTCCCATTAAATAAAACTATATTTACAGTACAAGTGATTCTAATATATTTCTTGCATCATTGCAAGAAATTTCACAGAATCACATATGATTTTTTTCATGCTCAAAGTGTTGTGAAGGTATTCACTAAAGCACAGTACTAGTGACAGCTCAACTAAACACATAAATCTAGAGTTTTTATACTACAAAATATAAGAGTTTTGAGACTGATCAAAATATGCATCAATTAGTAGAAGTTCTAAGCAAGCTTATCGTTCAACTTCTTTGTTGGTGACGGTGCATTATCACTTGGGAATAAGATGCGCTTGGCTGGATGTGGTGAGACAAAATGACCAACTGCTGTGCTTGAATTGCTTGAGTCAGAGACCATGGAAAGTTGTTCCTCATGCATTCCTTTGTCAGGTTGCTTGAACTTGTTGGAACATACTTCTCAAGAGAAATAACCTCAAATTTATAAGTAGAGGTCTGTGAAAATGTAACCAGTGCTTTCCCATGATCATTTGGGCTTTGAGCCATTGCAATTGCTTTCACGTAGAAAATGTATTGGTCATCTATGTTGAGTCTTATTCTTTCCTCATCATTAAGTCTCTGGAATAAATTTATGTTTTGAATTTAAGTTACAATAGTGAAATGGAAATGCTACTATGTGTATGAAATTGAATCGAATGTAAATACAGGTACTAACCCCTTTAGAAATTCCCATAAGCTTAAAGGCTGAGCATTGTAATTAATCTTCTGCAATTTCTCCCATCAATGAGGTTGCTAACTTTCCTGTTTCATCTTCTATATGGATGTCAGCCGTTGCCCTATACAATAAGGGGAATGTCATTGGATTCAGTATTAAATTTAAATGAATGATATGTATGCCTTGTATTTTCAAAGGTTTCCTAATCTATTATGATTGAATAGGTTGATAGTTCTATCAGTTATGTTTTAGGTTTTAATTAGTTGATAAAGGAACAATATAGAGTAATGTACAGTATAATAGTAGTAAGTACTACAATATTGAATTATGTGTAAGTTAAAGTTAAATATAGTATCACTTGAAAGAGATAAACCTACTTGTATTTCCTGTTTTTATAAAATTTAATATCTGAACTAAAACTGAATGAATATAAAGTCTCAATCTTCATGAAAATCATCAAATAGAGTTCTTAAGACGTATATAAAAATAATTATTTGGCTTTCAAGTCTTGCTAAATGAATGATATGCACATTTTCTATCTTTTAAAGGTTGCTTTATTTATGTTGATATAACAGTCAACGATTTTTTACTAATGTTCTAGTTTTAGATTGAAAGGTAAAGGAACAATATGAAACAATTTGCACTATAATAGTAGTAATTAGTAAGATATTGAATTATGTGAAAATGAAAGTTTGTTGTAGTTGAAGTAAAATATAGTATTATTTGAAAGAGAAATGCTTTGGTAATATGTGTGTATAAAATTTAAAATGTGAACTAAAACTAAATGAACATAAAATTATATGTTTTTGCTAAATAATCTAGAGAGTTTTTAGGATGTATAATAATGTTCAATCAGCTATTAATAAGATGGTAAATGACTAATTGAGAAGGTGCTATAATTATTTATCTACGCTAATATGAAAGAAAATACAATTTCTTCTTCTTCTTTTAATGTTTAAGTACACAAAGGGCTATTTGTTGAAACTTACCTGGGTAGTGCTGTCACATTTAGTGTATTGCAGTAGCAACAGTCGTAACTCTCTTCGGCGATTGATGCACATGACAATATATAACAAAGAGAACAACCCATATACCAGAATGGGGCACTGCTAATTCTTATTGTTACACCACCTTTAATCCAGAAATGGCTTTGTTGAAACTATATATTGATATTGATAAAATAGAATCATTATATATTATAATTATTATATATAATAGAATGCTACATTTTTTTGATTTTTTTTTTTTTTGGAAGCATATTAAATTGTATGCATACCTTTTCTGCTAGGTGAAGTACGTCCTGTACTGATGTGAAGTGCGTGTCTTCCAAAGCTGATATCTTTTTCGGTGTAAAGTATGACTTCAATGAAGTCATTTATGCTATTATTTCAGAATTGTCACAGATCCTGTAATTTTAGTAATAGTTAGTGTTAGAGATGCACTATACATTATAGATCTGTGTAAAATATATGAAGATTTTTACATAGCTTACCATTTCGGATACTCAGTAACTTCACTGAATGGAAAGTTCACATAGAAAAAAGAATCAGAAGTTGTAGACAAAGAGAGACCTAACAGGAATAGTTTAGTTAGTAATGTGAAGTATGAAATATTAAAGGTAAAAGTTTAAATTATTCAGTAGTGTATATAGATAGAAAGAATTTACTGTTGAAAGAAGTGACCAGAAGCTGTATTGCAATGACAACAGGTGTTTTTGGCAATAACTGAACTATTTCTTGTCCTTCATTGTCAATGAAGGAAGACCACATTGTTAAAGTAATTGTATTGAATCTGTAAAATGTAATGTAATGTAGTTTAATTTGATATAGACAGATTATTTATATATTTAAGTTTTAGTATTATATAAGTGAAGTTTGTATATTCTAACTCTCTATTCATTAGAACAATATCCTGCACAGTAACTTGATTCCCATTTTTAGTGTAAAATTGCCTCTTTGGTTTCACATCAAGCACAATTGCAATAATACCTAAAGTGATTAAGATAGAAATGTGAGTAATTGGAAGTATGCAACTTGACAGTGATCATATATTTTTATGAATGCAGGAATAAAAAAGAAGAGAGTAAAAATAGGTTATAATTATCAGGAAAATAATATGAATTCCTTCGTTATAAGTTTAGTTAACAGTAGTATAGTTTCATGATATAAATGAAGGAATATGTTTGTGTAAAATTTGCAGTGATCACATAATTGATGAATTAACTCTGAAAATTATTGGTACATTTAAACTATGTGAAAAGAGGATAAAAATTTTAATCATTCAAATGAAATGACTATTTGTTATAATGAACCTATCAATGAGTGAAAGATAAGGAAAGATACCAATTTGTTTGGTTTTGTCATCCATGTAATTTCTTAAATCCTGAAAAGGAGACAACTTTAATTCCTTGAAGATTATATCATGATGTAGCTCATCAAGTTTCTCGACTTTTGTTGTTCCACATAGGGTCCATTGAAGCTCTCCATCAATTTTTTTATATTTATCTGGTGTTAACTTTACCAATGCATTAGAAATCAGATACGTATTTCCAAGGATCAGAACACTTTCGAATGCAGTGATGTGATGATCCCATATCATTCCATTTACAGTATTACCCTAAAAAAAGAGAAATAAATAAGTTTTTAGTAATACAGAGATAAATATAAATATAAAACCCATGAATTAATAAAAATGGGCAACCCTAAACCAGATTTTTATTTTCTCAAATCAGTAGCCTTTTTTTATTCTACTAGGGTGTTACTTTCAAACTAATAACTTATCCCCAACATTAAGCAACAAAACATAATTTCATTTAAAGATAGCCCAATTACTTGAAAGTAATTTTTAGTTTAGCTAAAGCAATATGTGTCTATAACTCTAAGTAGCAAAAAGGGAAGTTTTTAACATGGTCATGAGCAACACAGAGAGCCCATGATTTAGTAAGTGAATATAGAGCAGGACACTGGAAATAAATGAGAAGGGGAAGGATAATGCTATGTGATTTTACTCTAAAAAAAGAGAATAAATTAGTTTTTAGTAGTATAGAGACAAACATAAACATAAAACCCATGAATTAATAAAAATTGGCAACCCTAAACCGAATCTTATTCTCTCAAATTAATAGCCTTTTTTGTATTCTGTTAGGATGTTACTGTCAAACTAATAACTTATCTCTAACATTAAGCAACAAAACATTATTTAATTTAAAGATAGCTCAGTTACTTAAAAGTAATTTTTAGTTTAGCTAAAGCAATATGTGTCTACAACTCTAAACAGTGAAAAGGTCAAATTTTTTAATATGGTCATGAGCAACACAGAGAGCACATCATGCAGCAAGTGAGAAGGGGAAGGATAAGGTTACATGATTTTTGTCAAGAGAAAAAGAGATAGACAGAAGAATATGTTATATAAGAAATTATAGAAAATCAAAATTTTGAAAGATGAATAATAAGGAATACAAAAAGCAATTTTAAATTTTCATTTTTTTCAGAAATGTAAAAATATTTTTAATGATCAAATAGTTGAATTGATGAAAAAAAATTAACTGGTAGGTTTTTTTTTTCCTCTAACGTGAAACAACATTGTTGTGAATATAAATTCATGAATGCAAAACAAGAGATAATGAGTGAAAAACATTATTTCATAAACTTTAAAATAAGTTAAAATGTGAACAGACAGATAAAGGTAAAGAAAAGAAAAAGAGATGGACAGAAGAATCTGCTATAGAAGAAAATTATAGAAACATAAAAATTTTAAAGATGGGGAATAATAAAGAATATAAAAAGTAATTTAAAATTTTCATTTTGTTCAGGAATATAAAAATGTTTTCAATGATCACATAGTTGAATAAATGAAAAAAAAAATTAATTTGTTGATTCTTTTTTCTTTTTAACATACAACAACATTTTTGCTGTGAATATAAGAAAGAAAGAAAAAAAAAGATTTAAATTATCAACTTCACTTGAATGGTTCTTTACTAAGTATTTGATAATGCAGGATAGAAGAATGAAAAGTAAAATGTGAAGTTATATCTATAAAACATACCTTAATGTCCATAAAAAGTAGAGTCTGATACTTTTTTGAACCATAAAATGCTGTCTTAGGGTATGACTTCTCAACTACAATAACTTTTGATGTCCATTTTTTATGAATGGGAGTAATTTCTGGTATAAGAAGTTCTTTCTCAGACATCTTCAGTCTCTCTTTAGCTATACAAATAATGTAATTAAAGTTAGATAATATCTCTTCAATATAAAGAAATGCTAGAACATATAGAAGAAGACTTACCGATGAAATTTTGAATGAACAGAAGATGAAGCTGGCTTTTTTTCTTCCCAGCAATACTCACTGATTGTGTCTTGAAGTATAGTTTAAGGTGTGTATATATATGTGTGTTTGTGTATTCAGGTGAAATGACTTTAATTGATTTGTGAAAGAGAGCTGATAATTTCTAATGTGATAGATATGAAATATGACTGTAAAGATATTCTGAATTGTTATTTCAGAATATTGTTAGCTTTTACAAATTGTACAGTAAAAGTTAGAATAAAATAATAGTAGATTTTGAACCGTATCATTTAATTAGAACTAAAAACTAAGTATTCTATAGCAATAGAAAATGAACAGTGAGTACAATCTGGAAATTAATCTGATGATAGGTATGGAGTACGGTCTTAAGATTGTGTATTATGTATGGTATGGAGTGGGAAAAAGTTTTGAAATGATGTTTACTTGTCAAATAGTACATAGGGTAATGGAAAATACAAAAAGCAGACATTTGAAAACACTTTTTACCGTATTGTACTGTTGTACAGTTTTATGCAGTGTCCTTTCCAAGAAAAAGAGACTCACATGAGCTGAAATCTTTGTTAGATAGCATTATTATATTATTATTATAGTTATTAGTACAGAGAAAATAATTTTCTCTTTCATACGAATACATAAATAAATAAAAATATTTAAACATACTATTAATGTATCATAAGATTGTATTATGTAGCATAAAATAAAAAGTAATATTGGAATTCATATAAAAAATTATAAGTATGTAAGAAATAATTCGAATTCTAATAAAATAATTCAATAAGGGAAATGTAATTAATAATAGCAGCTTTATAATAATAGTAATAACAATATTAAATGTTGTTTGAATTAAAAGAAATGAAATAAAGTGTTACGAATATTATAAAAAAAATGAATTTTAACCGAAATCAATATAATATTAAAACTAACAGGGAAAGTAATCGTGCGTTCGCACGATATATATATATATATTATAGAAACAGTAACAAATAAATAAATAAAAAATTATACCCAAAAAAAAAAAGAAAATATGACATGTATTTCTAATTTCATTACTATATATCACTAATAAGAATAGGATTAAAACTCAATTTAGAGCTATATATTTGTATTTAATGAAAATGACATGTAAAATATTTAGCTTTAGAAAGAAAAGATTTTATGTGGTTATATACTTTAATACATAATGCGATGTATGTATAGGCTAAGTATATACAGTTAAAAGAGAACAAATTGGTAAACATGAGATGTGAAATCCACCTGTATATTAACTGAAAATAAACCATCAGACTTTTATGCATGTACAAAAAAATTACAATTCTTTAATATAATTTTTTTGCAACAGAAAGAAACATAATAACAAAATAACAAAATAACAAAAAAAAAAGAAATTAAAAATAATAATGTCGATTTTTACAATTCCGTAAGAAAAGTTATCATAAATATATAACTATTATAAAAAAAAAAAGATTTAAATTTCATGTAAAACTATAATTTTGTATTTAATGAAAATCAGAAAGGCTTACCTGTAATAATAATAGAACATCTAATTTGGTTTCATACTTTCTCTTGATATGATATGATGGCATGTATATATAGGTTAAATATATAGTTAAGGGACAGCAAATCCAGAAATAGGAAAAGTAAAATGTACTTACAAATTATGAAAAGAGAAATCATCAGATTTTTATGTAGCTAAAAAAAATAGGATTTTTTAACATGAAGAAGTATAAATGCTTTGAATTGAATCATATGAAAAATATGTGACTAAGTTTTGTCAAAATGTGGTTGCATTATTGATGACAACTATTAATTTATTTGTCTTTAGTGCACACAAGTATTTTTTTAATATATATAATAAAGTTATAAGTTCAATTTCCAATAATGTTGTATTTAATTTCTTTTGGCATGAATGTTAGATATAAACAGAAGTAATATGACTCCAAATTCAAAAATACATTGGGCATAAGTTTCAAAGTAATGAATTCAAAAACATAAATTGCACACAATTCATTCTCAAAGCCTGCAATAAACACGATGGCTCCCTATTATTCATACTCAAATCTAGAGAACCCGGATATTTCCCTATCTTACAAATCTAATGGATTTTTTTTTTTTTGCAACCAGATCAAACCCTGTCAAAATCCCCCCTCTTTAACACGTTCTAATAAGATCTCATTGCTCTTGTGACATAAAATTTAGGACTTCACATCAACTATTTCAGTAGTCATTCTCGTGATACACCCATGTCTTGATGGATAACTTTATTTTGTATTTTATCCATTGTAGTACATCTGGAGATAATTTTACCCTTCATTTCTTCTATTTTAATCATGCTAACACTATATCTTTTAACAATCCAATACACTCTCTACCACAAGTGCAAATGTACAACTTTCCCTTTGACCAGGTAGAAATCTTATGATTATATAAAATCCCTCCAACAATGGTTCATCTCGCACAACTCACTCTAACTTTATGCATTGACCTCCTTTTCAAGAATTCCTTCCTTATTGGTAGACATTCTATGCATTCAGTTACAGTTCTATTTGACCTTAATCCTTGGGATCACAAATTCTGCTTTGTAGTCATTTGCACTAATATATCACCACCCCAACCCATCCACCCAACCAGAAAAAGCGGAAAAACATAAAAGCACTCAAAAATGAGAGAAGTTGGAAAGAAGATTACCACTCTGCTATTTCCACCATCCACGTCAACCTTGTTTCCAATGACTACAAATAGAAATTTATTTGGATCTGATGAGCTGATCTGTAGTAAAAATTTCACATTTATTAACGCTTTCCAGTTTTTTCAATTGGACAGTAGTCCATAAAAGTTCCATTCACATGCCAAACTTTACAGCATTCATTTAGTCAATAACCAACCAAACTGCAAAATTCTCATACAATAATATAAATGCCCAAGAGAATTCACAATATAAAACGAGACTAAAAGAAATTTTCAGCCATAAAAAATAGTCGTCACTTTCACAATAAAATAAATTAAGAACTCATTGAAGCGTAATCAAACGTACATATATCGGAAGCTCATTGTCATTAGTCAACCATTATCCTCTTGCCTTTAAGCATTATATAAAAATGATAGAATGGAGGAAAAAATCTGATCTTTTACTTCATATGTTACTTGACCAGATGACTTATGTTGAAGCATTCAATTCCTGTGATGAATGAATTATAGAGAAAATGTGAAAGTGAAGTAAAAGTAAGAAGGAAGAACATCTTGTGAAGGAAACTATCTATTAAAGTTATTATGTTTAAAGGTTAGTAAGTTCAGTAGTTATGTAGTTTTTTTTTTTTTTTTTTGAGTTAAAAGCTATTTTCAATTGTATGTAGCTTTTATTTTCACTGTATTTATTTGTTGTTTAAAGTATGTAATGATTGTTTGTGACTTGTTATATAATGTTCTATGCATGTACTTGTTTATATAAATAAAAAGAGAGTGTGTATGTATGTATCATACTATAATTTGTAATGTTTAAATGTTTATAAAAGTAGCAATGGTGACACACATTTCTCATGAACACCAAAACATATCTGACGATTATATAAAAGTGTAAAGAGTTAAATTTCAATATATACCTCGCCATCAATGATCAAAACAGAGGACCTGCAAGTAAATAAAAATCATAGCTGTAGTTTTTAAACAATTGAAAATTCTTTTTTTTTATTTTTTATATTTGCAGAAAATTTTAAAAAATTACCTGTGCTTTTTTCAATTCCATAAAACGTCCTTCTTCCAGTCAAGATAAAATGAGTTTCCAAAGAAAAAAAAAAATTCAAGCTCCTGTAAGTAAAAGTTTTTTAGAACTTAATGTGTAATGAAAACATTTATATTTTAAAATATTTTATTTTAAATTGGACAATTTTAGATAATCAATAAAGAATGATGTTTGATTAATGAATTTAAAAACTTGGCAAAGAAAATGAATACTATCATGTTAAGAATAGGTAAAACAGGTATAGAATATTTTTAAAATGTTATGTAGTCAATAAAAACTTACCTGGTAATTGAACAAAATTTATGGTTAGAGAAATCTACTGCTACAAGACACGAAAATTAATGCCTTCGAATCTTTCATTTGATCTACTGGACGAAGGAATTGTATATAGCTCACATTTGCTGCAATAGAAAATAACTATGATATATTAACATATTTCTAGCATTTGAACATTCATGAAACTCAGATTAATCTACAATTACAATATCTCAACGTTAATTTTTTGAATGTACTAAATCGAGTATTTCTTTGTACACAACATTTTTTGTACAATATTGATGAAGTGAATGATCCGCTTTATTTTCTGATTTTAATAACACTCGAATATTAGAACTTGATCTAATTCTAGACAGTGCAACATATAGTTGACCATGTGAAAAGACTGGTTCAAGAAAATATAATCCAATGAAGTCTAATGTTTGACCTTGAGATTTATTAATTGTCATAGCAAAACATGGACGAATAGGGAATTGAGTTCGCTTAAAAGGAATTGAGCCTTTATTGTTTTCTAATGGTATAAAATGAATTCTAAGCAAAAAAACATGTTTTCCACGGTATTCTCCAGTTGCAATTTCAGCGTTAATAACATTACGATCGAATTGTTTGCAAATCAATCTTGTACCATTACATAATCCTTCAGAATGATTGACATTTTGAAGCAGAATAACATGACAATTAGTTTTAAGTACAAGTTCATGAGGAGGTATTCCATTAGGTGTTAACGTATTTAAAAAGTCTTCATGAATATGTTCTTCTGTTTTATCAATCACTTCATCAAAGCTATAGTATATAAATTTCTCTCCATTAATTTTATGTAACAATAAATTATTTATAAGATCAACGTTTTCATTTTTTGGAGTTAAAATAACTCTATTAATCACTGATAGATTGTACGTCTCACATGATTCAATATTTGGAAACACCAAATCAATAAGATTGTTTAACGATTTCATTTCTTCTTCAAATTTAATAGTGATATTATTTAAGAGTTCTATCATACTGCAAGTATGAGTTTGAACATCATTATTACCAATAGAAAGTAAATATTTAGAAAAGCTAGTGTCAAGATGAGCACGCATATTTGGGTTAGTGATATTCATTCAAATGATGGCCATAAGTAAGAAAAGACAAGACTTGCTTTAAGAATATCAGTTTTGGATCCATTTTGAACTACAGGTAAAATTTGTTTAAAATCACCACCGAAAACAATAATTTTTCGACCAAATGGTTCATCAAGCTCTATTATATCTCTTAATAATTTATCTAAAGCTTCAATGGCTAAACGATGAACCATAGGAGCTTTATCACATATAATTAATTGAGTTATAGTTAGTAGTGTTCCTAATGCTGATTGTTTTTTAATAGAGCATGTAATATTAGGAGACAAATCAAGCGATATTTTAAACTTAGAATGTGCAGTTCGACCCCCAGGTAGTAAAGATGCGTCAACACCCGATGAAGCTGTTGCGATAGCAACCATTTTCTTCGCTCTAACTGAATGTAACAGTGTTTTGTATAAAAAAGTTTTACCTGTACCACCTGGTCCATCAATGAAAAATAAACTTGTATCGTTATTCAATACTTTATTGAAGATTCGATCAAATGCATTTCTTTGTTCTATATTTAAGATTTCAATCATTGACGATAGAGTTACATTATTGTCATATTCTTTTGTCTCATCAGAAATCACGGTAGATAGTCTATCACGTTCATTAGTAGAAACACAATATGAGACTAAATTATAATCATTTATATTTTTACCTGAAAGCTCCAGTATATTATTTATACATTCTAATGTGGCATGTTCAACTATAGATTTGGAGAATCCTGTCAATATATAATCTTCCATCATAAATTTTTTGTAAGTGAACCACAATGATCTCGGATTATTAGGTGTGCAAAATATTAATATTGTTGAGAACAACCGACGCAATGAGAATGGCATTTGATACAATATTGCTTGTGCCATACATAAATTAGAGTTATTATCTTCATTTAACAGTCCCTATAAAGAGGCCACTTCACAAAACGTTTTTACTTGAACGTTATTTACTTTTTTTAAATTCTTAAAGGAAGATGCACCTTTAATATGGTTTAATAAAACAATTAGATAATATCTTTCTCCTTCATTAGGATTAGCTAAGACAATTCTTCCTATAACATTTTTCTGTTTCCTGGGAGTCCAAAAACGACCTTGTGTGTTCCACACAAAAATGAGTAGGGAAATCTCTATACAATAAAGTTCTGGATATTTCGTTTATAATATTCATCTGAAAATATTCTGTAAGCATTGCGCGTTTAAGAAAATCATTGTTTACTATATTATTTAAATTAGAGCTATCATTAAAGGTAATATTTTGGTTATCTTCTAAATGTAACTGGAGAGAAATTATTGATGGAGAGTTCTCACTTAAATAAAAATCGTAAATTCTCCATATTGCTTCAGGTGCTGATATCCACTGAGCACTTTGAAATTTATTAATTTCATCTATTTCAATTTCTGACTCGTCGTTATTTATTGAGAAATTTATTCGATCATGCCATTTATAAACGTATTTGTACAAGTATTTTACAACTTTCACTGTAAAGCAAATTTCAACATTAATATGGCAATCAAATTTAGCTAGTAAATATGGATTGTATGGTATGACCCATCTATTATCAAAATAATGACCTCTAACTTTTACCTTTTCACCATTGTCAGAACGTCGATATAATGGGTAAGAATTATTGCCTAACATAGTGCGTGAAATAAAATCTTTGGGATATGTATTTTTGCATGTTTGGTTGTATTCCATACATACATTAGTTGGGTTTAACTGTCCACATGGTCCATGCATCATATGTTTTATTACTCTTGAACCCAAATAAGGATTGTTAGTTTCACTTGAAATTTCACATGACGCTATTTCATCTATTAGATTTGTTGATGTAACTTTATAACCACGTTTTAGAATAAGTAAAAAGTGAGCATGAGATAATCCACGTTTTTGAAATTCAATAACATAAATATAGGCTGCAATTGGATCAAAAAATTTTTTATTAAATAAATCATCTTTTAGCTCTTCTAATTTAGATTTGAAAATTCGTGAAATTAAGTCTGGATGATTATGCGTTTCATCGTTGTACGATAATTCATTATTTATTTCAGGCCAATTTGGTTTACAGGTTACTGTAAGGAAAATGTCAAGTTTACCAAATCGTTGAACTAAAGCCATTGCATCCATGTATTTTTTTGTGTTATCTCTAGGTCCTCCAAGAAACGATGATGGTAAGATTATTCTTTTACCGATCTTATATCCTCTAGTTTCACCAAAGAAATACTGTCAACAATTCCTTGATAAAGATCAGCTCTAATCTAATGTTGATTCTTTCTAAACAAGTCTAATCTAGAAGTTTCAATTTTAATATACATATCTACTATATACTGCTAAAGTAATCAACCAGTCTAGAGAAGAATGATATTACCTGGATCTCTAATATGTAACTTGTAACAATAATATTCCTTTAAAGACACGTGCGTCCGTTTAGCACGTTTTGTTAGAACTGTAATTAATAAAAGATCAACATTAGTTAATTTATACATGAATAAATAGTTCACAAATAAGTCAAAGTTAGCAATAGATTATTAACTCTTTTTTAACATAACTATATATATTAAGTTACTTGTTTCCTCTCTTTCAAGTAACTCTTTAGGATCTATAATATAATTAATGTCAATAAATGGTGTTGATTGTTGAATGATAGATGAGCGACTTCTATAATGCTTTTGTATTCCTTGATGCCGACCAGGTTCACCATACGGAAAAAGTAAAGGATATTGAAGTGGATCATAACAACCATAATAGTAATGAACACAATGTGGATTTCCAGCGTGACTAAAAACACGAATGTCACTTACACTTACTGATTATTGTCCAATTTTACTTATTTTAAAGAAGTAAATAAATGAAAAATACAATTTTGGGGATTTAAATTTTGTAATTTAGAGTAAAACTTATAAAAGATTTAATTTTAATTCTTAAACTCTAAATTGATTTTATTGACTATTGATTTCGTTTATTTAATTGCAGAAATACAATGGACAATCTTTTTATATCCAATTCAATTTCCAACCCACATTTTTGGCCCAATTCTTTAGTCCAAAAAACAATTTGAATTTCCCAGCCCACCTCTCTCTCTCGACCAACCTAACCTACTACTCTCTGTCTGCTATCTTCTTCACCAAAACTTCACGCCTCAGCACTCCACTTCTCCCTCTCCAGCCCACAGCCTCCATCCCCCACTTGCAGCTTTCCCTCATCCTCTGTCTTCTTCTAACTCAACCAGCCGCAAGCCATTCATTCCCTTACAAAAACCAGCAACCTGCCTCTCTCCCTCACACACACAACCAACCCGCTAGCCTCGTCTCTCACTTCTCCTTCATCTCCTCTGTCTCTTTCCATCAACAAACCGACCAGCCACTTCTCCTTCGTTCAGCCATACAGCCGCAAGTCCTCTCCCTCAATCTGTCTTTAGATTTTCAACTCCCTCTCCACCTTCAAGACCCAGCAGCCGCAAGAATTCTGTTTCAGGTCCCAACAGCAACCTTCAGCCGCCAGCCCCACTTCATCCCTTCCATCTTCATTCTTCCAACCGCAACCATTCTTTCCATCAGCCACCAAACCAGCAACCGCCATTCTCAACCTCCAACTGGAACCAGCCGCCAGCCTTCTCCCTCCGCTGCACCACTACCATCCGTAGCTCTTCTCTCGCCACAGACCATCCACCAGCACAAGCCTGCAGTCTTCAACAGCAACTCCGGTTTACACCAGCAGCAGCCGATCCCAGACTCCGGCAGCCAGCTCCTCCCTACATCGAAAATAAAGGCTGAACTTGGTTGTTTTGGGTTATTGGTTCTAGTTTTATTCCTATTTTGTTTAGTCTTCTAGTTGTTTTAATCATTGGTTTAAATAATTTTATATTATTGATGTTAGTTGATTTTTAGATATATATTTCGGTTATTGAATTTTTAATTTATAAACTTGAATTTAATTTTTAGTAATGGTTATTGTTTGTTTGAATTTTATTTCGTTTAATTTAATTATGTCCGGCTAGATTATATTTGAGAGGAGTTATTCCTAGCCTCAATGGGTGAGTGTTAATTTTCTATAGATGAATTCTTGTGATTGATGATAATTAACGAGTGTTTTAATTTTTCAAATTATTTTACTTCGATTGATGTCGTTGATGTGGTATGTATTGATTATGCACACAACATGCTCGACTAAATGCCGTAAAATAAATTGACTAATTTTCGTACGAATATGTTTAAATCTTATCGATTTCAAGAAATTCACACCAATCTTATTTGAAAAGCCCAATTGATAGTGAAAGAATAACTCCACTCAAATTTTCCTTTCATTGCAATTTAATTATATTCTCTCCAATTTCATTTTAGCACAATTGAAATCATAGTTTAGGTTTCGAATTTAGCAAATATTACGATACCAATAAAATCCCTAGGAAGAATGACCCTGGATTATTGCTAGGCTACAACTTGACCCCTTTATACTTGGAGGGTAGATTTAACATCGAGTCACTTACAGTCTCTGAACAATTATCGTCAACCCAAATCACAGCAACTTGGGAAACAGAAGGTCTATTATATGTTCTTTGATCAAGAGCAGGATCAAATTTTAAGATTATATTCAATAATTCAGATGAACCAATATCACTTATAGAACGAAAAAATTGAGAGTATGGATTCACATGTAAAATTTCGATTACTTTTTTTTTTTTTTTTTTTTTGTAGATTCGATCAATTTGTCTGATAGACGAGGCCTATTTTGTATTTCATGTTCAGTGTCATAGAAATATAATTGTAAATATGATGGTTCATTGTTCGAAGGTAATAGGTCATTAACATAATGATATACTTGACTTTGTATTCTAAAAGTATAAATCCCTTTGTTATTCCTACACAATTCTTTGTCATACTTAACATCAAAAGATGTGAAAGAAAAATGGTTGTTATATGTCCTTGAAATATTTCTAAACTCTAATGAATCATTAGAATTGGACAAATAAAGTTCACGCAACTCTGTAGGCATATAATTTAAACACAATTTTATTTGACCATTTGAGCAACAAAATCCTTTACTTTCTTTATGGAATTTCTTAGCATCACAGTAAGAGCAAAATGTTGGATTAGGTAAAACATACGGTTCAAAAGGAATATTCGGTATACTTAAAATGCAAGTACTTTGGTCATCATTAATTTGAGAAGAAAGAAGTTCGTTAATATCTGTATTCATTGGAAATGATGTATCTTCATTAACCAATAGTGCATCATTAGATCCTGTATTATGTAGCTTCATTAAATTCAAAGAAAGATATACCATGCTAAAACAAAAAAGAAATAAAAAGGAAAAAAATAATAAGATGAAAAATAAAGGATAAATTTCAAACCTTTGTCTTTACGTTGTATGTCATTTTTTTTGTTGCTAATGGTGACCATACTTGATGAACCTTATTCGAAATATACAACAAAAGATAGTTATAAGCTGAAGAAATAGAAATATCAATTGAACTTCAAATATTATAATAAATAACAACGATTTTTGTTATGCTTGCAAAACTCATCAACAATAGTAATAAAACGTCTAGAACTCTTAGAACAATGTCACTACATGCTTCATTTCTTCTCTTCTTTTTAGCATACAATTCTCTTCGTCGTTGATTCAGTGATTCTCTTTTTTCAACATCTACGATATTGTTCATTGTGTAACATTTGTTAGAACTTAATTAACTGTAAAAAAAATGGTGATTAATAAAGCATAGTATAACAATATACTTAGAAAATAATGCACTTGTAGAGATTTATACAGTAGGAAAATCTAGAACATTCAACCATTCATCCTACATCTGAAAAAAAAAAATGATAAATAACACTAACTTGTGTAATTTTAAAATTGTATTTTTCAAATGTCATAATCTGTGTGATAGTGTTAACATGCCAATTATAGGATTTAATTAATAAGAGTTTCCTCAATAACATGTAAAGCACCTTCAACATGTTTATTATGTTCTAACTGATTTTAAACTCTTAAGTCAAATTATTGAAAAGCATGCAACAATCAAATATGTTACTATTTTACTATAAACAGTAATTAAATAAAAAAAATGTGCCAAGGATCTAAAAATCTATATTTCTACGAAGTATAAAAAACAATCTTCATTACACAAAAAAGCACAAAATATAAAAAGAGCTCATATATTTATTTAAAGAAACAAATTTATGAAAATCAAAATCTGTAGACTTCAATTTTGAAGCTAAATACTAATATTTTTTTCGAAGATCAACAAAAGTAACAGGGAAAAATAAAAAAAAAACAACAGACATAGAAAAAAATAATAAAAAGGAAGATTGAATAGATGGTGACAAGAAGGGGAAAACATGGTGTATGAAAATGCCAAAAATAAATCAAGCCAGATATTTTCGATCCTCACGAAGAACTCCCGTTGATACCTAAACCTAATAAAACAAAACATTTTTTACAACAAAATAAACCAACGAACATTTCTATATAAGAAGATTCATCTTTATAGTGCATCACAAAAACTCAACATCCCAAAAAAATATTTTGTAGTACACTACATCTATTCAAGCAAATAAATCAAATCTCATCAAAGTAGTGTAATAATCAATAAAATAAAGATATAGTTCTAAACGAATACCATTGAGGAAAGAAAAGTGGTGAAGATTTACACCCAGAGAGAGAGAGAGAGAGAGAAACGATACATAATACTGATTTGTGCAATTTTAGAATCATATTTTTCAAATGTCATAATCTATGTAATAGTGTTAATATGCTAATTATAGAATTCAACAAGAGTTGCCTCAATAATCTGTAAAGCACAGTCAACATGTGAATTCCGCTCTAATTGATTTTAAACTCTTCAGCCATATTACTGAAAAACCTGAATCAATCAAAAATGTTACTATTTTACTGTAAGCAATAATTAGATAAAAAAAAATTGTGCCAAAGATCTAAAAATCCATATTTATACGTAGTATAGAAAAACAATCTCCATACAAAAAAGCAGCACCAGGAATAAGAAAGAGTTCATATATTTGGAAATTAAGAAGAGAAGCCTAGAAGACACAGTGGCAAACAACAAGAAGTCGAAGTCGTTACCCAAAATCGAACATAACAACAGCAAGAAGACCAAATCAATAAAATCGTTAACTAAGATCCCAACATAAACCCTAACTGAGATATAAAATAAGCGTCAAAGTGGGAAGAGGAAACATCACCTTGATTTCTTTGAACAGGCATATTTAGGAATCAGACAACGGTAAGATGGAACCGAAAATCGAACAAAATAATGCCGATCTCCACTGAGAACTCCTGTCAACACAGAAACAAAAGACCATAACAAGCGATAGGAACGAACAAGAGCACAAAATTTCCTGCAAATAAAAACCCTAAGCAATAAAATACAAGGAAAAAAATAATTCCTACAATCTACAGGCACATGAGATGGAAAGTCCAGAGAAGGCAGCGAAATTCGAAGAGAAGAAGATCAAAGAGACAAAGCAACCGACGGAACACTAATTTGCCTGTGCTTAAATGCAATATTTCTGGAAAAAAAATTTAGTCCTACAAACGAAATACAGACGTAATCGAAATAAGTAAATTCTAAACCAAACATAGTATAAGCAGCAGAGAAAAAAAAGGACGAAGAAGCTAAAAATCTGGGTAAAACCTCAATTTTGAAATGAAATCCAATATCACTTCAAGCTTTAACTATTTTTCCCTAAAAAATTTTGTAGTCCTACAAAGGAAATACAAACGTAATCGAAATAAGTAAATTCTAAACCAAACACAGTATAAGCAGCAGAGAAAAAAAGAGAAGAAGAAGCTAAAAATCTGGGTAAAGCCTCAATTTTGAAACGAAACCCAATATCACTTCAAGCTTTAACTATTTTTCATGTTGGACACATTATTTTTTTGTGCCTAAACTCAAGATTTCTGAAACATTTTCTAGTCCTACAAAGGAAATACATACAGACATAATAAAAAAATGTAAATTCTAAATCAAACACAATACAGGCAGCAGTTTTAAAAAAAGGCCAAAAATCTGGGGAAAATAACAAAGAAAATGTTAACTAACAGATTGACATAAACCCTAATCGAGATATAAACACGGCGTCAAAGGGAGAAGAATTAGTGTTACCCTGAACGAAGAACACGACTGAAAGATTGTACTGAAAAACCCCAAGAAAATAACTTCGATCTCCACAAAAAACCCTGTCAATACTCAAATCAAACACTAATATAAGCAAAAGGGAAAAATTAGAGCACAAAATCAAGCAATCAACAAATCGGGGAAAAAAAAATCTGGCAAAGCCCTAATCGATAACCGAGATACGAACGCAGCAACAAAGTGTGTAGAGGAGAGGAAGCCTCACCTTCACTTGATTTCTTGGGTCGGAAAATAGGTGGGAAGAAACGCGATCTCGACGACAAAAGAACGGGGACGGCTCGGACGAAGTGCTTGACCAAATACGAGAGATAACGCGAGAAAAATTGCAGGAAGATTCTAGGTAGCAAATGGAAGAGCAAAATGCGGTAATGGAAAAGACGAAAACGATAGTGTCAATAATAGTGAAAATCGTTATTTTTATCTTATAAAAGGCGTGTTTGGTCCTTAGGAATAGTGAAACTCTAAGTAGATCTTATATATAATAGTGAATAGTGATTTGTGATTAGGAACGAATACATGACCTATATAGTTTGTGATTTCTATTAACTAATTTGATAATTTGTGAAATATAAAATTCATAATATGTAACCGTGATCATTCATCGTAAATTATTGTCACCGTAACCTATTTAAATAATAAAATATATTTATTTAATTAATTAACAATATGAATTAAGATTTATGTTTCTTAAATTTGAAAATATATCTTATAAACGCCTTAATTATGTATCATTCCTCATTTTGATTGAGTTTGTATAATAGAGTGGCCTTGGACCAAAGCATTCTCTGCAATAGCCTGACCTCAAAATTTTAGCGGGCTTACAAAAATACCCTAACAATTATGGATCTTTTCAAAAATACATGAAAAGTATTTAGGGAGTTAAAAAAAAAAAAAAAAAATAGTGACAAATAGAAATTTTATGTCACTTCTCTTTGACACACAAATTAAAAATTTAAATATCCAAAGAATGATTGATTTTCTACTAAGTATTGTCTCTTTATGATTATTTTTCACTTTCATTACATTAACATAGTAAATAACTTCATTTTATGGATACATCCTAATAGTTGAAAGTGGCAAAATTAAAAAAATTTACAACAAAAAAAAGTGAAAAAAAAAAAAAAAACGCAAAAAAGTAACAAACACTCAAAAAGAGTTAATTGCCGTTTCATCAAAATATTATATTAAGTTCAATGGATGGTTCATTTTTTTTTCTTTTTCTTTTTCTGTTTATTTATTTATTGTATATTGTCTCTTTGTGATTATGTTTTCTTTCAATTGAATAACTTATAGACTTTAATTTAAAAGATACTCAACAAACTAACAAATATTTTTAAAAAAATAATAAGTATTTAAAATAGTGATAAAAATCATAAAATGACAAACACTAGTCAAAATATTATAATAATTTCACGGAATGATTGATTTTCTTTTACAAGTTGTCTTTTTGTGATTATTAAAAGGTGACATATTTGAAGTATAATTGTTGATATGGAAAACTTTTGAGGAAATTACACCCTCATATGCATTGTAAAATTCAAAATAAAAAATCAAATTTTACACTTATTAGTTTAAAAATTAGGTCTTAGTTTTATTTTTATATTATTATTTTTATTTCTAACTATTTAATGCTAGAAGATACACCTAAAACCTACTTATTTCAATCCCAACATTTTTCACTTTCATCTCCACCACTTCTCTCGAAACAGTCACCTCCCTCCTTCGACATCGGCGACGGTGACGACAGCGTCACCACAACGAGTGAAGATGCTTTGGTTTTGATTTCAATGGTGATGGTGCTCTTCTATATGAATCGGTTACGGTGCTCGTCGATGCCGGTTGTTCACGTGGTGGTTACCGCCACAGATCTCACCTCAGCGACGCAGCTGTGCTTGGCTGTTGTAGCGACGCCGATGATTTTCATTTGATTGTTATTTTGGATTGAGGTGGTGTGCGGTGATGATGATGAAGATGTCTGTCATAGCAAGCGATGTGGTTCAATTGTGTTGTGTGTGGTGGTGGTTACGACGACGGTAGATCTGTGTGTCTGTGTATTCGTCTGTCGTAGCGGTTGTGTGGGCGATGAGGTTATTAGGTTTGTGCAATGGTGCAGGGGGCTCACGATTGTGGTGGTAGTGTTGGCAGCGCTTCGATGGTGGCACAAGTGAGATGCCGCTGGCGCTGGCACTGTCAGTATTGGCGCGATGTTGTTGGTGCTAGTGGTGGTGACATCGAGGTGGAGATGTGACTGTTAGTGATGGTGTTAGAGGTGGCGGGTTGGGGTGTTGGCAGTGGTGACTGGTCAGTAGCAGTGGAGTGGGGTTGGTTGGTGGTGGTGGTGGTGAGTTGTGTAGTATTTGTGACCAATTATCGTGATTGTGACCAATGAAATAGATAAATTGTAACCCTAAAAATTCGTGGTTTGTGACCCAAAATTAAGTTGTGACCTATAAATTTATGTTTTGTGACCGAAAAATAAGTTGTGACTTAAGAAGTTTGTGTTTTGTGACCGAAAAATAAGTTGTGACCACAAAATTCGATATTTGTGATTGTTAAATAATTTGTGACTTACGAGGTTTGTAAATTGTAATCGAAAAATAATTTGTGACCTCAAAATTCGATATTTATGATAGTTAAATAATTTGTGACCTACAACATTTATGACCAAAAAATGAGTCAACTAAATAATTTTATAAATTGTGACCTATAAAATTTATGATCTATGACCATGAAAACTAGTGATTTGTGAAAATTGATTCTTAAAAAATTCTTGATTTGTATCCGAGAAAAAACTGCGACCAATGAAATTTGTGATTTGTGACCAATAAAGAAATTGTGACTCATAATTTGTTAAGTTGTGACCAATTATTATTATTATTATTATTATTATTATTATTTATCCATTAATGTCTTTTTATAATTGCTATCAAATGTCTTAGTTCTACAAATTTTTTTGCTTAAAGTATGATTATTTTACAAAATTCTCATTTAATAACTCTAAAGAATGATTAACATTAATAAAAAAACTCATAATAATATTATAGAGTAGTACATGTTTAATTATATTAAAAAGTGTGTTTAGAGATAATGAGATGAGACTTGAGAGAGAGAGAGATAAATAGTAATATAGAGTTGAAATGTAGAGCTTGGTTTTGAAATTATATATTTGGGCTCAGGTGGTTTATGATACTTTTAATTTGTTTGGATTTTTTTAATTGAACTTATTAATCGAGAATGATTTCGGATCGGGATTGGGCAAGGATGGGGATTTGATAGCAATCTTCATCCCCTCCTCATCTCCGTCATTGTCGAGGACTTCCCGCCCCGAATGGGGCGGGTCCCCGTCGCGTTCGTGAATTCCCCGCTCCATTACCATCCCTATTTATAAACAACACAATTTTCTAAATTACTTTTTGACCACATATTTTCTTTCTCTATGTTTTGACCACACTTTTTACTTCAAAAATATAAATAAATAAATTTATAAATACTAAAATGTTGTCGTGCGTTTGATAAACTTGTTTATAAATCACATTTCTCCAACCTATTTCTCAACTCCGCATCTATTTTAAACCACCCTTTTCACCTTTAGAAATCTCAAATTCCACGCCTGTGGAGTGTAGAATCTGCTTATTTTTCCATGAAAATGTGTGAGCTTGTGAATGGTCTTAATTGCTTAAACATTTTTTCCTAATTAAATGAGATTTGCGAGTTTTCAGCTGTCGTGTTTTCAGTAAAACCTTCTTGCATTTTGACAACTTAACAAGTATTCAAACATTTATTATTTTGCGTATGCTAATATTGATTAATGCCCAGAAACAACTCAACGCATTCATTACCTACCCCCCTTCATTTCTGCAGAGATGAGGAAAGCGTAGAAGGCCTCAAAAGTAATTTTTGTTTGAACTTGTTCTTATCGTATTTTTTGTGATGTATAATATAATAAATAGTTTTTCTACGAAAAAATTCAAAATTCTAAAAGAAGATGAACTTCAATCGACATGTCATGGTGTTTCATAAATTATTAATCGTCTAGAGCAGCAAAATTCTCGGAATTGATTGTCATTTTTTTTTATTTTTTATTTTTTTGTAAAATGATATATTTGATATTTTTTCTTTAAAAAAATATGAAAAAGAAAGTTTGAGGTCAGAGTTGTCCATTCTGGGTGATGACACCCAAAAATACCCAAATTTACAAGGCTCAATTCGGTATCTCAAAGAAAGTGATTTATTAGTAGAGGTTTTGTGAATAGACCCAAAATTTTGACACATAGAAGACCCAAGGCAGAAGCCCAACATGAAATACTTAAAACCTGCGACCCATTTCAGGCAATGTGAAGGAAGTTGGATGATTGGACAGTAATTAATAGTTGGGCGATTGGGCGATAATTAAGGCATTTGAACAATTGGACGATTGCTAAGAAGATGGGCGACAAGGTGATATATCAAACGGAGGGGCGATAAGGTCAGATAAAATTAAAGAGATGATTTTGGGTACTTATCCTGTGATTCATTCGATCAGACCCGTGTAGTTGACAGTTAAAAGAAATCATGAAAGTTAATTGGAACAATGTAGTGAACGTCGGTTACACGAGGAAGTGGGGGATAGTTATTCCTGGAAAGTTACAAATTGAGGCTGCAAATCAATAATTCAAACATTAGAAGTAGTTAAAGGCAATTTGTATATATTGTAAAAACTTAGATGTATTAAGAACAATCAATCAAACTCTCAAAACTAGACTATATAATTTTCTTTATCTTTACTTTTTCTTGTCAAAATCTTAGTGTAATTCGTGTACTTGCGCTCCTTGGAGGTGTTTTGTCTTCACCGTAATCTTCATAAATAAAGCACCACTCGTTGGGACTTTGTCTCGAAAGATTGTCGTTCCTTACACATTCGTCTGATTCCACTTTAATTGTTAGCGAAGAAACCCGCGCGAAACAATTTGGCACGCCCAGTGGGACACTTTGGTGTATTTTTGAATGAATCATCATGCCTCACAAGAATGCCAAAAGGAACCAGCAAGCCACCATCTCCCGTCTATAATTGAATGATATGAGGAGGAACAGAGTACTCCGGGGACATAGAGAGAAAGTCAAAGCCGTTATGAGCCCATGACAGATCTAAATCCTCGAACCATGCGTGCGCTATTTGGTGAACTCACTCAAAACGTGGTTGAACAGGTAAATTTACAATATGTCCATAGTATGGAAAAATTTATTCAGAAAGAAAGAGAACAATTTGACAATATGGCCAAACAACTAGAATGTTACATGATAACATGAGTAAGTTAGTACGCCAAGTTTGTCAATCAACTTTTCCAAATATAGGACATCATTTTCAAGCCAGAATGATTGTGGGGCATAATTCCCTAGTCGCAAGTCCAAACCAGGGGTAGAACCACCTTTTGGACTGTCCACTTCAAACTTGGGGGTGGAGAAATGGCTAGTTTGGGTAATAATAATGGTTTATCAAACTTTGGAGTAAACCTAAATATGTTAAACTTGGAGGGTAACCCAATTGCAAGCGACAATGTCCAAAATAATGGACAGAATACTCCACATGTTAATGATGGGGGAAATACTCAAGTCAATAATAATAATGGCCCAAATAATAACAACTTCGCTACAAATCCATTGACAAACGCTAGGCCTCAAGAAATACCGTTAGGGGACCAACACATAGGCATTCCTTATGACCTCAATGTCTTGTTGAGGGATCAAATTGCTAAAATAGTGCGAGATCAAATGGTTGTTGGAATGCTTCCTTATATTAGGCCAACTTACACTAAACCATACACTGATTGGGTAGATCAAGCATATCCATAGACTAGAGGCTACAAAGTTTCGAAATTCTCATTGTTCACTGGTTTAGGAGAAGTTTCTACCCTGGAACACGTAGGGTGTTTTACGTTGCAATGTGGCGAAGTAACTGAATATCATAAGATGAGACTATTCTCGAGTTCCTTAACAGTGATAGCTTTCTCGTGGTTCATTAACTTGCCAGCAAATTCTATACAGACATGGCAACAGTTAGAACAATTGTTCCACGCTCGGTTTTACAAAACTAAATCCTATGTAACTTTGGCCAATCTGGCTAATTTATGGCAACTGCCCAATGAATGAGCAGAAGGTTTTCTCCAAAGATTCAAAACAACAAGGAGCAAATATTTTGTACCTTTGCCTGAAAATGAATTCATCAGAATCGCTCAAAGTTGCTTGAGTTTTGACCTCAAAAAGAAATTTCATGATAGTGAATTCCCTAGCCTTTTTCATTTGAGTGCCAATGTGATAAGGTATGAACGTCTGTTAAGAGAGGAAGACAGGGATGGCAAAAAACCTGGAGGACCTGAAATGATCTGCCCCGAAAATTACCGCCCTATCGGATTCGCAGGGCTAGTTCAGGGCTAAGCCGACCCGCCTCGTGACCTGAATTTTTTTTTTTTAAATATTGGAATGAGAAACTAAAAATAAATTTAATGAGATCCAGAAGAATTGAACCTTAGTGGGATTTAGGGGTATGAGAATATACAACCATTATATCATTATGTTGTTTATTAATTTTTTTCCTTCAAATATTAACATATTATCTTTAAAGTTCAAACTTAAAAACTCTAACTAGTTCGACGCCTAAGTTTTTCACCTAAAATTTCATTACCAATTTTGAGAAAGAAAAAAATTATTTTCGGATCATTGGCGGGGCGGGTAGGTCACCCCGTCCCGACCCACTCCACGAACAGTCGCAGGGCGGGGCAGGGCGGGGCGGGATAACAGGATTTCGGATTTTGGGCGGGACGACCCCAACCCGCCCCAAACTGACCCATTGCCATCCATAGAGGAAGAATAAATGAAAAACTCTAGCAAAAGGACTTACTAAAGAGACCCAAACTTTGAAGTTCATATGGTCAGTGATGAATATTACGACCAGACTGAATTGTGTTTGGACAAGCTAACTAAAGGGGATTCATATGTTTGCCCTATAGCAGCCAAATCTAGCACGATGGTAAAAGATGAGTCTGTAGAGGATAAAAATAAGAAAGCCAAGATATTTACATTTGATGTTACTAAAGTAGACCTTATATTTGATAATTTATATAAGGATAAGCAAATAAAGTTGAGCGATAAACATAAATTTCCAAGCCCCGAACAAATGTAGGGTAAAAAATATTGTAAATGGCATAATACGTGGTCTCACATGACTAACAATTATTTGGTTTTCTGACATGTGCTACAAGTTGCCATTAAGTCAGGATAGATTACCTTCGAGCCTAAAAAAAAGATGGCAGTGGATGAGAACCCCTTCCCACAGCCACTTAGGGTGAATATGATGGTGACTAATCTCGAAAACAAATTGCCAAAGTTCAAACTAGTAATTGATGATGGTGCTGAACAGCATCCCAATGTATTTGAACGACTCAAAGGGAAAGAACACAAAGGGGATGGAAATATCTTATGCGCCAGATGTAAGGGAGAAGTGAGCAAGCATGTAGAAGAGATCAGAACGCGGGGTTATTACAGTCATCTCGGTGTTGTACCCAATTTTCATCCTGACAGGGGACGAAGTATGTCAACATATAGAAAGCCATTCTTTGAAAAGCAGCTTTGGTCTAACAGTAATAGGAGGACGTTCAGACCGCAACCACGTCAACCAAATGTTTCGCATTCATTCCAAAACAATGCAGGAAGAGTCGTGCCTTTCAATGAGATTACTAGGACTCAGCAAAGGTATTTTCAGAGAAACTACAGGAGGATGATGGGAAGAAAACAAACATCATTACCTCCGCCGAATTTAGTCAAGGTGACCAATCAAAATGTCCTTGATGATGATAAGGAGAACAATACAGGGGAATCAATGAAGAAAGTATCAGAAAGCTTTACTGGGAAGTCAAAGTTTGAGGGCGGCAAGCAAAATGAGGATGAGGAAGACACAAGGTGATCTACTGCTATTCAGTTTAGGACACTACCTCTAGTTATGGCTAATAACTACTTGTTAGTCAATGAGTTTAAAAATAAAGAGAATGCAGAAGAAGAGAAAAATGAAGAGGAATCCTGTGAACTGATATGCGAAGAAGGTCAGACATCCCAGGAGGTATATTATGAAGAGGACGACGATGGCATGACAGACATTGAAGAAGAGATCGACTTGGAAGTAGAAGGAAGAAAGTGAGGAGTGTCGCGCAATAAATTAATAAAGCAATTATATCAAGAGGGAAATAATATCAAGAGGGTGTTAGCGAAGTAGATCTATTAGGCGAACCATCTGGGAGGGCATTTGACTTCTATGTGCTTTATAGAATGCCTAAAGGGAAAGTAAGGGTACCTCAGTCTGAAAAGTATGGATCACCTCCCAAAATACTTTCTCCTCCTACTGGATGGTTTACAGATGATGAATTACGGGAAAGAGATGAAAGAAGCAACCAACAGGTGGAAAGTCCAAAAGAATTCTTGTAGATCGACGTGGCAGTGCAAGTCAGTCTAAAAGAGGATAAGCAAGAAGTAGAGATAGATGCAACAGAAAAGGTTGTTTTCAAGAAACCTTCTGTAAAGTCAACAAAACATCTGAGGCCATTGTATGTGAAGGCCCAGGTTAATGGCATCCCGGTATAAAGGTACTTATTGATAATGGAGCAGCCATAAATATCATCCCATCCAGAATGATAAGAAAGTTTGCAAAAACAAAAACTGACATTATCCCAACAGAGGTCGTCCTTACAAGTTTCAATGGAGGAGAGACTTCGGCGAAGGAAGTGATGCAGTTAGAGATAACTGTGGGGACACCTAAAAGGACCACAGTATTTTTGTGATAGACGGTCCCACCAGTTATAATGTTCTTTTAGGGAGAGACTGGATCCATGGAAGCCGATGTATACCTTCATCACTCCACCAATGCTTGGTATTTTGGAATGATAAAGGAGAAGCAGAATTTGTACAGGCAAATCATAGAGCTTTCATCGCAGAGGCAAAATTTGTAGAAAGGTTCGTGTATGAAGGGAATTATGTGCCTGTTAGGGTCGTTCAAGATGGGGAGGAAACTCAGATTATCTCACAGAGAGAAGAACCATATTCAATAGATGCTCTCACTGAGATCTTTAGTCAAATGAGGCCAAACATAGTGTCCATTGAGAAGTCAATAATTGGCAAAAGGTTGATTAAAGGAACTTGATGAACAGTCGACAACAAGAAAATTTGGCCCATATGCAGGCCTTTAAAGCCAAGCTGATGGCTTTTAATAGAGAGTGTAAAGCAAGAGCTAAGGAAGAAGTAAATTTAGTCAAATATAATTTAATTTCTAAAGTAAATTTAGTCAAATATATGCTTTCTCGTCCTATTTTATATCAGAGGATTGGCCTTTGGACTTTGGCTCTTTCTGAATTTGAAATACAATATGTACCCTAAAAGGCAGTTAAGAATCAAGCATTGGCTAATTTTTTGGCCGATCATCCATGCTTAGATGTGCCTAAAGAAATCGAGTTGGAAGTTGATTCATTCGAACTAAAACCATGGGTGTTATATTTTGATGGATCAAAAACTTGTAAAGGTGCCGAGGTAGGAGTAGTTTTCATCAACCCATTGGGGGTATGCTATAAATTTGCTTTCACCTTAGAAAGGATATGTACTATCAATCAAGCAGATTATGAGGTGTTAATCATAGGTTTGGAACTATTGATAGAATTAGGGGTGAGGAATGAAATTATCAGAGACGATTAATTTACCAAGTGATTGGTGATTTTAAGTGCCAAAACGACTCTGTAATAAGTCGATTTAAGATCGCCCAAGAACTATTGGACGAGTTTGAAAGAATATTTAAATAAGGCCTTGTGGGCTTACAGAATGTCTCCACGTTCAAGCACGAAGGTAACTCCCTTTCAACTAACTTACGGACAGGAAGCAGTGCTACCTATGGAGATTAATGTGCAATCAATTAGAGTGGGTTTGCAACATAATTTGGGTGATGGAGATTATGTAGAATCAATGGTCCAAAATTTATTACAGTTAGACGAATTAAAATTGGACGTCCTAGACAGATTGCAAGTCCAAAAGTGAAAAATGGCTAAGTATTATAATAACAAAGTTATAGCCAAATTATTTAGTGTAGGCGATTTAGTTTGTAAAACTATACTCCCTTTGGATAGCAATGAAAGACCAAGAATATGGAAAATTGTCGCCCAATTGGGAAGGACCATATAGGGTGAACAGTGTATTGCCCAACGGAGCTTATCATTTGGAGGATATAAATAGTACAAAACATGTTAGATTTATTAATGGAAAGTATTTGAAGAAATATGTTCCTTTCGTATGGGAGAGCGAACAATTATAGATAAGTACTATGCCTAAATAAAAGTAAAGGTACTAAGAGCGCACTATAATAATTGAGACGAATGTGAGCGAAACAACTGGAGGGTCAATCCTAACTTCATTAATGAAATTGACTGATGATACAATAGAAACTAACTGTCATTGTAAAAATAAATAAGAAAAGGACGATATCGTCCTACAAAAATAAATGAGATATGTTTTGATTACAATTTGTTCCACAAAGAACGCATATGTTCTCTAAGTGCTTCCCATTCCTCACTTTGGCCTTCAGAGGTAGCGACCAATTCACCCATGAGCCCTTCATCAACATTCTATGCTTGAATAACCCTCAAGCACAAATTTGGCTCGTTCCAGTTCCTGAGAAGTATTCCGCTTCTTAGCTGCTAACCTGGCCTTGCAGTCATCCATTCTTGCTTGGAGCTCCTTCATTTCAGCAGTTAAGAATACCATTAGAGAATCCTCCAAGACAATATCAGAAGAAAGCTCATCGAGAGTGCCTGCACTTTTCTTAAATTCGTCACGAAGGGACTCCTTCTAGTCCAATGCGCGAATATATTGAATCTTTTTGTCTTTCAATTTTGCATTCTTAGCCAGCACGATTTTTAAGGCCAATTTGACATCATGCGGAATTTTAATTAATGGGAGTTCAAGTGCATGAGCCACTTGCATACTCAACATTTCAAATTTATCCTGTTGACTGGAAGAGCCGACTGCAATTATGTCCAGGTCCAAAAAATAAGTATATTCAAGGACTGGTTGTTTAAGGATCTTCGTATTCTCCTCTGAAGATGCCGCAGGTCTGGGGGAAGGATGATGGATTGAAGAACGAGAAGCACTACCAATACAAAGCTGCTCCCAAGTATTGAATAAATTCTGGACGGAGTGCGAAACAACATCAACGTCCTGTAAAAGAAAAATGTAATTGTTTAACATTTCCATTACAGAAAGCAAGAAAAAGAATGGTGAAAATTGGTGTAAAATAGTTACCTCATTAGTTATTTTAGGAGGGGAAGATTGAGAGGTATCACTGAGTGATCCAACCAATTTTGAGGCTTTACCCTTATCTGAACGATTGATTCTCACCGCAACACGTATATCTGTAGATGTTCCTGTGAAAGAATAAAAGATAATGAGTAAAAGATTAAATGATGGAGCATAAGGAAATGTTAATGCATAATATTACCTTCTAGCTCAACATGTGGGAGGCCAACACCATGAAGAGTTGAAATTTCTTCGACAGATTGGGCGATCGAAAGCCCTTGATCTTTAAAATCCCTCTCGGGTAAGATTCCCTCATCAAGCAAATTAGGTAGAGAAAGAACCGGTTGAAGCGTAGTTTGTGAAGCAGAAGTCTTGCTTTTCTGAAACTCCAAGTAAGACATTAATACAAAGGAGATGTTTGTATGAGCAAACAAAGTTATAAGTTCAAAATAACTTTCTGCTAATGATGAGAGGGACATCATCATCATCTTCATCTTCTTCTGGAAAACTCGAAAGAATTGAAGCTGGCCGTTTATGGCTAGAAACATCTTTCACTGTTCCTATTTGGGCAAGTGAATAATCCAATGGAGTAGGAGCTACCGTAGGTTGCTTCCTACAAGTGGATGGAGACTGTGGAGAGGAAGTTTAATAGATAGATGAACAACACTAATGGGAGAAGCATGAGAGGCTCCTGGACTCTCAAGTAAATGGAAAGCGCGAATGGCCTAAGCACCCATTTTACTAATGATATGGAAACGCTTTATTAGGCTCTTAGAAAAGAGGGAGGGACAGGCCATGTCTGACCAAAACCAAGCTGGCGAGCTACAAATTCAGGAGCATAGAGCTCAACTCATGCTTTGGCATTTGTTCCAATCACGATGTCATGGAACAAATCTTTACCAGTCAAGTATTGCACCCAAATGGGTAGTAAGACAATCGCATCTTCTAAGGTAGAAGGGGGCTTCACATCGGAAGGAATTTGATGAGCATAAAAGGGAAAGAAGGTAGGGATCGAATGTAAATTATAAAAGAAGGTAAAAACATCCCTATTAGACATTTTAACAAGGGCTAGCCGATTGATAGCCAACCCATAGCAGTTAACAGAAAGAGGGGAGGCTGATAGGGTGCCAAGTTGTGAAAAATATGCTCTCAACCACATTTGAGCCAGCCAAAGAGGCCCGCTACCAGTAGGGGATGCATTATTCCTTAGTTGATGTTGAAAGAAGCCATGCCTCTATAAAAAGCAGTAAAAAATAAGGAGCGGAGGTTCAAGGACCTGCCCGCGCTAACTCATGCGCTATAGGCAAATACGACATAGAGTGCTTGACGCTAGGAACACAAAGAACATATCTACATAGCCACACCTAGAGGAAGGCCACACGTTCGGCATGAGTAGGTTCAACGATAGGATTATTGTTGTAAAGCTCCTGCATGCCTGAGTAAGAATCAGTGAACTTCTTGTCAAACTTTGGTGCGGAAGAAGAGACCGAGATGGCTGGAGATATTGTATCACCCAAAGGAGGGAGGTTCACTAAAGCACCAACGTCCCTTATTTTGACAGACATGGGACCAAGGGGAAAGATAAATGCATTATATTGAGCAGACCAAAAACTTAAAGCAATTGGAAAAATGGTAGAATCGTAAATGGGAGGATGTAAAGCGATTTCTAATAGGTCAGAAATCTTAGCATTATCAAAAATTAATTTTGCAACCCAGAATTTTTATGCAATAAATAATTATTTTAATTGAGTCGCTATTGTTTTGAAATTAATGCCGCGACGAATTCGTCTAGCCAAGTCAAGAAATATCGAATTTGTTCGATTTTAAATTAAAATTCGAATTTCTAAAATTATGTTATTTTAATTATTTATTCAAAGTATTATTTTCAAAATCATTTTGAATTCCAAATTTATTAAAATATCTCAATTTATTTATTCTCAAATTATTTTCAGTCCAAAGTATATCTGTTTTAAACACATTTCTTAATCAAAATTAGTCTAATTTTCAATGGATTACTTCCCACGTTTTTTCATCTTTATTACATTATTAAGCACCTACTCTACTCATATTCCCCATGTTCCCATTAATCATTTTATTTTCTTTTTTTTCTTTCCTTTTTGAGCACTTTCATCCTCAAGACATCATCATCACCAAACCAACTAATTATTCCCCATGTCTCCCACTTTTCTCTCCAATAAATCACCATCACGACAATCACTATAATCATCATCAATCCACAAGCTTTGCCTCAACTCCAAAAACCGGCCATTTCTATAAGCACCTATGCTGCAACCACCAATGCAGCCACCACAGATGTTGCCTTCCATCCTCACCACCCCAGTGCAGCTCAATCTGCAATCAGTCTCCAACCATCAACAAAAGGGTAATGTTAAACATCCAATTCACCAAAGCTGTTGATTCACCATCATTTTCAAATCAGCATCATCATCACCGGACACCACCAATTCACAGCAAATTCACTACCAATGCACTGCTCAATTCAAGAAATCATCTCCATGACTCCCAATCGAACAAACCAAACACTGCCTCAACCAATTTTGATCAAGCAGACACCATCACTGCTGAATCACCCTCACCTCATTGCAATCAACCACAGTATTCATCATTTCATCATCGATCAAACCATCACCGGAAATTAACTCAACCACAGTCACCACCCATCAATCGAACCTCAAATCAAACCAACTGCAGCACCGTCCATATCCATCACCAACACTGCTGTAGCGCAACCACCACCATTTCCCAAACCGTCACACGCCACCCACAACCGCCTACTGCCCAACTCCAATTCAGTATAAAGTTGTACCAAAACCCAAACCCAAGAAACAGAGTAACCAGATAATCACCTACCTCAAATGCCGGATTTTCGTCGGAAAAACCCCGACCTAGAATCTCGGATTTCATCCCCAAATCGCACCAATCTCCGCCTTTCTTGCTACCACACCTTCCTCTTTGTTATCACCATTCAACGGCGGTGATACCGCCGTGGAATCACCTACGATTTTGCGCAGTACACGCCGGAGTTCCTTGCTTCCCTATCACCGTTCTGAAATCGCGCGAGAGAGAGAAAGAGTGTGTTTTGAGTAAAGTGAGAGAGAGAAGATAGATCTGACGTTATAATATTAACTTTCAAATATTTCACTTTAGTCCCTAAGCTTTAAAGTTATTCAAATCAGTCCCCAAATTTTATAGTACTCCAATTCAGCCCTTAAGTTTTAAACTAATCATTTCAGCCCCTTTAAAGTTCTAAATTATTTTTAATCAGCCCTTTAACTTTAAACTCTTTTATTTCAGTACCTGCTGATTTGATTTTAAGCTCAAGTTTCAAAGTATTCATTTTAATCCATCAACTTTCAAAATATCTATTTTAGTCCCTGAACTTTCAAAAGTATTCATTTTAGTCCCTCAACTTTCAAAACATCAATTTTAGTCCTCAAATTATAATTTATCATTTTGAACTATATATTCGATAAACTAAAGTGACTTATTGGCTAAGACGAAGCGTACGGAGAATTTAAAGAAATTGAAGTCATTCCCGCTCAACTTTGCACTCGTCGGATTTGAGGTAGACTCGCACTTATTAATTGATTTAAATTATGATTTCATATGAATGTCATGTGACTTGTGAAAGTCAATTTTTAAGAAAAACAAGTATGTTTTTATGAAAGGTAAATATACCTTATGTTGTTATGAAAAGTAAGTATGTTTTTATGAAAAGAAAATATACTTTATGTTTTTACGAAAAGTAAGTATACCCTATGCTTCACGAAAATGTTTTTTTGGATCATTGCTATGAAATCAATCTACCAAGATTGTTTTGGGTCCCATATGATAAGTTATGATATGTTAAGGGGACCGGAGTTTTAGTAGCGCTACACATAAGAATTCTTGCCACCTAAGTTCGGTAACATTCTTGTGTCTCCTATGTTTATGAGGATTTGCCACGAAGTTCGGTAAAATTCCTATCTTTCCATATGTTTATGAGGATTTACCACCTAAGTTCGGTAAAATTCCTGTCGCATATGTTTATGAGGATTTCGATCCTATCTTATGTTATGATGCAATTGATCCCTATGAATTTCAGAAAATTATGCTTGGTATACTTACTACATAAGAATTCTTACCACCTAAGTTCGGTAAAATTCTTATGTTTATGAGGATTTCGATTTTATCCTATGTTATGATGAAAACTTACTGTTATTATGATTTTACTACATAAGAATTCTTACCACCTAAGTTCGGTAAAATTCTTATGTTTATGAGGATTTCAATCCTATCTTATGTTATGCTTTCAAAAGAAATTATGCTTGGCATAATTAAAATGTTTTATAAGTATATGGTTTTCAAAGAACTGTTTTCAAAGAGATGTTTTCAAAGAGCATATGATTTGCAAAATATGTCCCGTGCTGTAATGCACAATATGAGTTTTATCAAGAGCAGTTTTATAAAGAAGCTCTATCAATGCCCGTTTTATAAAGAGCCGGGATTTATGTGTTTAATCATCTTATAAATTAAATTAATTTGCGATGAGTCTACTGAGTATTTCCCCCATGAAATACTCACCCTACTTTTAACAGTTTTGCAGATTTCGGAGACGGTGGCGAGCGATGAATGATGGTGGCAATAATCGTTGAACGGTGGAAAGTTTGACGTTAATGATTTCCGTATTTTCCAAACAATCGAATAATTTAGAGAAGTTCATTTATTTGAGAAATTATGATATTGGCAATTTCTTTACAATATTAATGGTTCGATTTACTATTTCAAATGGTTTCATAAATGTTTTCAATTTTAGCGGCCATTACAGTTTATTTAATGTTGCCAAAAATGAATTTCAATTATTTCTTCCGCAAAAATATTATTCGAAAAATTTAGACAGAAAATGACGTAGTGAATCGGGTATACGGAACTCGGGGCGCTACAAGTTGGTATCAGAGCTAGTCTGCGTTTCTGTAGACTGGTAAAATTTTCAAAAAGAATTTTAAGAAATATTTTCCATTATAAGATTTTTATTGATGAAGATTGCCACTGCCATCATTCGTTCCACCAACTCCGAGGTAAAGAAGTTTATGATTTTTAAAGTTATTTCAGTATTTCGAATACTCATTTTACTGATTTATGAGAAAGAATGAAGAGTATTTCGGATACTTATGGTTTATGAGAAATAAGAATGTATTTCTTCGAAAATAATGATGTTGTTATGCTTTGTCATAACTTATATGCTTTAATGTATGATTATGAGAAATTTTTTAAGAAAGAAAACGAGTGTTGAGCATAATGGGAACAATATGATTTTATTGAAAATTAAGTAATGGATATTATGTTGAGTAAATGAATTATGCCTCTATGTTGAAGAGAAATTTATTATGAAGTTTGGCTTTGTGAATAAATTTTGGGAATATGATTTATGGCATATATTTATAATTATGAGTAGTCTTTTGAGCCAATTAAGGTATGGAAGGAAGTGATATTGTGATATTGAAAAATATGATTTGAAATTGTTATGTTGAGGAATTATGAATTGAATTATGAGATATTTTTGATGATATTGAAGTGTTGGAATCGTTTTCAATATTTTTAGATCGTTGTGATCAAATGTGGAGTTATTTATTATTGTGAGTTATGAAGTATGCTTATGGTTTGGATAAGTCCAAATTACAAGGGAGACTCTATCCAGAATTTTATCATTTGGAATTAAGAGCATAATATGATAAGCATCCACTAAAGGAATTAAGGTTAGACATGCAAGATCATTTACATCACAAACGAGATTTAGTAGATGATAGCAGAGATTTTATTATTTTCTCATAAGGAGAACACACAAGAGTCACACTGGAAAGGAATACATGAAACACACGAAAGCATAAGAGAAAAACATGGAAAGATCCTCAGAATGAGAGATGTGTTTCCGGAGTAGCCGTATCCTACCACCTCTGATCTTTTGAGGAAATAAAGAAACCTTCAAAGAGGTGTGTTTCGAGAGTAAGAATACTCCGTAATCTACCACCTGGAATCTTTGAAGTACACACAAGATTTAAACATTAAGGAAATCCTAGTAAATGGAGGGGTGTCTCGAGAGTGAGAATACTCCGTACTCTACCCCCACCTATTCTAAGATTCAAAGAGTTAAGTTTACATTAACCGGACTCCATTTTCGCTTGATTCCCCTTCCTTGCGACCAATCTATCTTAACCCCTGCTGGATCTTGTATTGAGATATATGACTGCAGCTTATCCAGTAGTTCATCAATAGTAGGAGCAGAAATAAGAAGCCTTCTGGAAAATGGAGAGATGAATCCCTGTTCCACAGCATAATCAAGAAAGGTTAACAAACCATCAAAGAAATTGTTAACATTCAGAAGCCCAATAGGCTTAGTATGGAGATCTAGTTGAGCCCACGAGGTAATGTTAAAAATTTCTTCTAAGGTACCAAAACCTCCGGGCAGGGCTATAAAGGCATCAGAACCATATAGCATACAAGTTATGCGTTCATGGATGGATAAGGTTTGAACTTCATGCCCTCGTGTTTTGCCTGCAACATCTACCAAAGGGACAGGTATGACACCGATTACTTTTGATTTCTCTGCAAGAGCAGATTGGGAAACACAACCCATTAGACCACTGCTACCACCCCCATACACAAGAGTGATACCTTTTTCCCCCAATTTCTTTCCAAGATCTACAGCCGCTTCTAGATAACCGAAGCCTTTCCCTACTTTTGATCCACAAAATACACAAATAGTTTTGATCTGTCGAAGTTTTGGTGCTTCCATCTTTGATAGTAAAGAAGGAAAAACTTACGAAGAAGATGTGATTTTGGGATGCCTGAACTATGAAATATGTTTGACTATTTAAAGCCGGAAAAAAATTTACTGTTTTTGATTGATTCTGAAAAAGTAAAGATTCACTTTTTGACAAAATCGGCCAACTTTTGACTATTTTATCAAAGATATCACCTTTCGGTGATTTATTTCCAGCTTTATCAAAACTCGAGAAAAGGAAAATATATTTATTTCCAGCTTTATCAAAACTCGAGAAAGGAAAATATTTTTTATTTCCAAAACGCGTTAAAGAAAACAGAAAAATATTTTTAAAAGCATATCAAAAGATTTACCTTATATCATTGCTGAACTGCCAGAAGCCTCATTTTGTAAAACAGACTGGCAAACAGGATCTTTTGCTATTATATTTTGGAGACTATAACGATTTTTGTCCTCGTTAAACTGAGCGTATAAGGAGAGAAGTTCACGTTGTACATAACCACTTGGGTGCGTCTCAAGAGTCAGTCGAATATCATCCAAAGACTCCTTACTCAGTCCACCCTTTATGAATTCGATTTTATCATCCCGATTAGTAGAAGAATATCCTACTGATTTGCAACGAGTATCACAATTCCAACGAGCACATTTGTAGCAACCACCCAGCCTTTTTGCTCTTCGTTTCTTTGCGAACGTGCTTTTGCCTAAACCAGGCATATGTTTTGGAAATGTTGATGGTAATTCACCAGATAGTCGAACCTTTGCTTCTATCAACCAGCGAACATCTTCTGGAATACCATGAGTCATCAGCAACCTCAATCTTTCGAGTCTTATTCTATAGATCTTTCTCAGATCATTCATAGGAAGACTGGAATAATACTTGCGAATGTTAGAAAGGATGATATCCATTGTTTGATGATTCAACCTCTTCCCAGCATGAACTATTTAAAAGCGCAAGGATATGAATGAATCCGCGTGATTTGTGTTACAGTAAGAAAGCATGGAATAAAATAATGGATAAGAGGAGACAAGAAGTAATGCGCTGTTAAATTTTATCGATAAAGGAGATTTGATTTGAGATTTGGAATATTTTTCTTGGATTATGGGTACTGATATTTTGTTATAATAATGATAATCATGGTATAGTGTGATGATACGTGGAAAGTGAATTGGAGACCGTATCGAATTAGAGTTAATACGTATATACAAGTACTTTGCAGGAAATGTGGTGACATTTAAGTATAGAATCTTAGTTTTGGGAGATATTTGTTTACTGAATTTTGGGTTACAAATATTGGAAAGATAAGTTGATGATATTATGTTGATATGTTTGGGTATATTACGTAGAGAAAATATTCAGGTAATTCTTTGATTATTTTGGGAATTTTCGATGATAAGAAAGGAAAAATTATTATGATACGATATGTCAGTAAAGATTTGTTGAAATTTTAGAGATATATACGAATATTTGAGGTCACATGATACGATGATAAGTGACAAGTTACATGAATACTACAAGATATGATGAAATTTTTACATACGATTGGGAATTGTTTTGAGAATATTCGATGATAAGAAGAAGAGATTCTGATTAAGTATTCAAAAATTATAAGATTAAGTAAGTTTAATTTCGAGGACGAAATTATTTTAAGGAGGTAAGATTATAGCAACCCAGAATTTTTATGCAATAAATAATTATTTTAATTGAGTCGCTATTGTTTTGAAATTAATGCCGCGACGAATTCGTCTAGCCAAGTCAAGAAATATCGAATTTGTTCGATTTTAAATTAAAATTCGAATTTCTAAAATTATGTTATTTTAATTATTTATTCAAAGTATTATTTTCAAAATCATTTTGAATTCCAAATTTATTAAAATATCTCAATTTATTTATTCTCAAATTATTTTCAGTCCAAAGTATATCTGTTTTAAACACATTTCTTAATCAAAATTAGTCTAATTTTCAATGGATTACTTCCCACGTTTTTTCATCTTTATTACATTATTAAGCACCTACTCTACTCATATTCCCCATGTTCCCATTAATCATTTTATTTTCTTTTTTTTCTTTCCTTTTTGAGCACTTTCATCCTCAAGACATCATCATCACCAAACCAACTAATTATTCCCCATGTCTCCCACTTTTCTCTCCAATAAATCACCATCACGACAATCACTATAATCATCATCAATCCACAAGCTTTGCCTCAACTCCAAAAACCGGCCATTTCTATAAGCACCTATGCTGCAACCACCAATGCAGCCACCACAGATGTTGCCTTCCATCCTCACCACCCCAGTGCAGCTCAATCTGCAATCAGTCTCCAACCATCAACAAAAGGGTAATGTTAAACATCCAATTCACCAAAGCTGTTGATTCACCATCATTTTCAAATCAGCATCATCATCACCGGACACCACCAATTCACAGCAAATTCACTACCAATGCACTGCTCAATTCAAGAAATCATCTCCATGACTCCCAATCGAACAAACCAAACACTGCCTCAACCAATTTTGATCAAGCAGACACCATCACTGCTGAATCACCCTCACCTCATTGCAATCAACCACAGTATTCATCATTTCATCATCGATCAAACCATCACCGGAAATTAACTCAACCACAGTCACCACCCATCAATCGAACCTCAAATCAAACCAACTGCAGCACCGTCCATATCCATCACCAACACTGCTGTAGCGCAACCACCACCATTTCCCAAACCGTCACACGCCACCCACAACCGCCTACTGCCCAACTCCAATTCAGTATAAAGTTGTACCAAAACCCAAACCCAAGAAACAGAGTAACCAGATAATCACCTACCTCAAATGCCGGATTTTCGTCGGAAAAACCCCGACCTAGAATCTCGGATTTCATCCCCAAATCGCACCAATCTCCGCCTTTCTTGCTACCACACCTTCCTCTTTGTTATCACCATTCAACGGCGGTGATACCGCCGTGGAATCACCTACGATTTTGCGCAGTACACGCCGGAGTTCCTTGCTTCCCTATCACCGTTCTGAAATCGCGCGAGAGAGAGAAAGAGTGTGTTTTGAGTAAAGTGAGAGAGAGAAGATAGATCTGACGTTATAATATTAACTTTCAAATATTTCACTTTAGTCCCTAAGCTTTAAAGTTATTCAAATCAGTCCCCAAATTTTATAGTACTCCAATTCAGCCCTTAAGTTTTAAACTAATCATTTCAGCCCCTTTAAAGTTCTAAATTATTTTTAATCAGCCCTTTAACTTTAAACTCTTTTATTTCAGTACCTGCTGATTTGATTTTAAGCTCAAGTTTCAAAGTATTCATTTTAATCCATCAACTTTCAAAATATCTATTTTAGTCCCTGAACTTTCAAAAGTATTCATTTTAGTCCCTCAACTTTCAAAACATCAATTTTAGTCCTCAAATTATAATTTATCATTTTGAACTATATATTCGATAAACTAAAGTGACTTATTGGCTAAGACGAAGCGTACGGAGAATTTAAAGAAATTGAAGTCATTCCCGCTCAACTTTGCACTCGTCGGATTTGAGGTAGACTCGCACTTATTAATTGATTTAAATTATGATTTCATATGAATGTCATGTGACTTGTGAAAGTCAATTTTTAAGAAAAACAAGTATGTTTTTATGAAAGGTAAATATACCTTATGTTGTTATGAAAAGTAAGTATGTTTTTATGAAAAGAAAATATACTTTATGTTTTTACGAAAAGTAAGTATACCCTATGCTTCACGAAAATGTTTTTTTGGATCATTGCTATGAAATCAATCTACCAAGATTGTTTTGGGTCCCATATGATAAGTTATGATATGTTAAGGGGACCGGAGTTTTAGTAGCGCTACACATAAGAATTCTTGCCACCTAAGTTCGGTAACATTCTTGTGTCTCCTATGTTTATGAGGATTTGCCACGAAGTTCGGTAAAATTCCTATCTTTCCATATGTTTATGAGGATTTACCACCTAAGTTCGGTAAAATTCCTGTCGCATATGTTTATGAGGATTTCGATCCTATCTTATGTTATGATGCAATTGATCCCTATGAATTTCAGAAAATTATGCTTGGTATACTTACTACATAAGAATTCTTACCACCTAAGTTCGGTAAAATTCTTATGTTTATGAGGATTTCGATTTTATCCTATGTTATGATGAAAACTTACTGTTATTATGATTTTACTACATAAGAATTCTTACCACCTAAGTTCGGTAAAATTCTTATGTTTATGAGGATTTCAATCCTATCTTATGTTATGCTTTCAAAAGAAATTATGCTTGGCATAATTAAAATGTTTTATAAGTATATGGTTTTCAAAGAACTGTTTTCAAAGAGATGTTTTCAAAGAGCATATGATTTGCAAAATATGTCCCGTGCTGTAATGCACAATATGAGTTTTATCAAGAGCAGTTTTATAAAGAAGCTCTATCAATGCCCGTTTTATAAAGAGCCGGGATTTATGTGTTTAATCATCTTATAAATTAAATTAATTTGCGATGAGTCTACTGAGTATTTCCCCCATGAAATACTCACCCTACTTTTAACAGTTTTGCAGATTTCGGAGACGGTGGCGAGCGATGAATGATGGTGGCAATAATCGTTGAACGGTGGAAAGTTTGACGTTAATGATTTCCGTATTTTCCAAACAATCGAATAATTTAGAGAAGTTCATTTATTTGAGAAATTATGATATTGGCAATTTCTTTACAATATTAATGGTTCGATTTACTATTTCAAATGGTTTCATAAATGTTTTCAATTTTAGCGGCCATTACAGTTTATTTAATGTTGCCAAAAATGAATTTCAATTATTTCTTCCGCAAAAATATTATTCGAAAAATTTAGACAGAAAATGACGTAGTGAATCGGGTATACGGAACTCGGGGCGCTACAGTTCAACGATAGGATTATTGTTGTAAAGCTCCTGCATGCCTGAGTAAGAATCAGTGAACTTCTTGTCAAACTTTGGTGCGGAAGAAGAGACCGAGATGGCTGGAGATATTGTATCACCCAAAGGAGGGAGGTTCACTAAAGCACCAACGTCCCTTATTTTGACAGACATGGGACCAAGGGGAAAGATAAATGCATTATATTGAGCAGACCAAAAACTTAAAGCAATTGGAAAAATGGTAGAATCGTAAATGGGAGGATGTAAAGCGATTTCTAATAGGTCAGAAATCTTAGCATTATCAAAAATTAATTTTGTAGGGCCATGACCCATCATACATGCATACCAAAGATGAAAGGTAGTATCATTCTTTGGCCAAGTACAAATGCTTTTCTCACAAATCGGTTTTAGTGAAAAAGGGTTTAAAAGAGGGGTTTGAGTACAAGGAAATAGTTGATTCATATTGAGCACAAATTTTTGTCAAATCCCTAGATATAACTGTACATTGTTGTGACACACTAACACTTAAAATAAGGAAAAAACTATTTCAGATAACTAATACTAAGAGTATTGCCTTTTTTTAAAAATATGAATTATTATTTGCTAAATCATTGAATGGTTCTTGAATCTGATTCTATACATGATTATGTATCCAAATTTTCTGGATGATATTACATTATATATTTTCTTAAGCAGGATGCTCTAGTTGATCAGGACATTCACATGCATTTCAATCCAACAACAAATATTGAAGGTATACTATTTTTATTTTTTAGCAACAATTTGACACATTGTTATAAAAGATACAAACACAACACATGGCACAATACAAATAATAAGTATAATAGATTCATGTTATACACAAAAATCAAGTAGAACACCTATGCATCTTAGAATATATAAATGAAAAGGTAGTCCAAAAAGGAAAAATTGATAAGAAGACTTATCGAGTTGGAAAGAATTTGATAGAAAATAGTGTAACGGAGATAGAATAAAGGATTTAGAAATTTACCTGTGTCGATTTCGTTAAGAACATTTTTCTTTTTACCTCCTTGTCCATTAGCACTAACTCTGAGTTGCAGGGACTTTCAAATAATTGTTAACTGGAACTGCATATTTCTGATAACCCGACTTTAATTATCCAGTTTGTTTCTTCTTCTTTTTCAGATCGATCAACAGAGATATACTGCATTATGTGTGTTGAAATGAAATACGTATGGGATTGTTGCAATCGAATGAAGAGCTTAAACCATACTGTAAATGTCTGATCAATGTCGAAACTGTGATGATGGAAACCTGGATGGATTATTTGTAAAATAATTCTAAAATAATGTTTTGAAATTACAGGTTAACTGCTAGTTAATGTAACCTTCCACTAAGGGAGAAGGGAACCAAAACCTGAAGTTTCCAGAAATTTTGGGGAATGATCTGAAATAACTGCCCATTACATTTTTTGATGAACGTGGGACAAAACAACAGAACAATAAAATAATTAAAACTATACACTGAAATTATAAAAAATATATATTTATTGAGCGGATATTCGAGATTTAAATTAAAAATCTTTTGACAATTGAGATTTTGGTCAAAATTAATTGGCCAGAATCTCAATTGCTTTCAGATATATATATATAGATATATGATTTACTGGTCACAAATATTGAATTATTTGGTCACGATTTATTTTTGGTTCACAAATTATCAATTTAATTGGTCATAACCTATTTCTTGGTCACAAAAAACAAAATTTATGTCACAATTTATTTTTCGTCACTTTTCAAATGTTCACAATTATCTAATTAGGTCATAAGCAGCTTTTCCACACCCCCACCCCACCCCACCTCATCCCATCCCACCGTCACTTCCACTTGAAGCAATTCTCACCTCCACCCCTATCCACACCCTCACCATACCGAACCCACACCTCAAAACTACCCTCAACACCACGCCGACTAGCACCACCTCACCACCGGCCATTGCTAGTGCCTGTTAGCCCAAGAGTAAACTAACCAAGAGGGGGGTGAATTGGTTTATAAAACTTTTTCGATAAATAATCTCAAACTTAAAACCAATAGGTACAAGTATTAGCACTTAGTGATACAAGTAACTAAACTATCAATGTAGTGTGCTATATATGTGTAAACTTAATTGATAAGGCAAGTATAGCATTAAGATAAAGCGTTGCACAATATAAATTGATAGAATAGAGTAAGTGCGATGTAAGTAAATAAAAGGGATGAGAGAGTGCAAACGCGATTTATGGAGGTTCAATCAACCAATGTGATCTACGTCCCCCGTTACCGAGCTCTCCGTCACGAGCAAGGCCAAATCCACTATTTTGGTAACTTACAACAAGGAGTACCAAATCCTTAGGCGACTTACAACAAGGAGCGCCTATCCTTTACAATCGAGTTTTGACAAGGCTCTCGAAACCAACAATCGAGTTTTGACAAGGCTCTCGAAAACCAACAATCGAGTTTTGACAAGGCTCTCGAAACCAATCAATATAATGAATTGAGTTTACAATTGAAATAACTCTCTTGACAAATGATATACTCAAATTAAGTACCGAGAGAGTTAGGCTAACACTTCAATAGATAGCAATGAATTAAGTTCGAGTGTTAGAGAAAAATTTTGATGCAAATGATAATAAAAAGTTCGATGCAATCAAACAAAGTTTTTCAAATGATCTCTTGTTAAAATATTGAATCAAATTAAGTACCAAGAGATGCCACACTTGAATAATTAACAATAAGTTAAGCTCAAAGTGTTTAGGCAATGGAACTTTGATGAATCAAATGATAATGAAAAATGTAGCACAAATAATCAAAGTTCCTTAATTGGAATTTCTCTCTTTTAAAAGATTAAAACAAGTTTAGAACAAAGAGAGACTTACACTTCAATTCCAATATAGTGTGAAGATGTCGAAGAAGTTTAAACAAAATAAAACCAAGAATCTTCACAAAACTTTCTTCCAAAAACTTTGATGAATTTGATAAAACAAAGTTTAGATCAATCAAAGTTTTATGAAAATAAAAGATGAATAAAAACCAAATAAGAACACTAAATTTTCACAAGAAAGTTTTTCTAAAATTTCTTCTATTTTTCTTAGGATTGAATTCAAATGAGAGGGCTATTTATAGATCAAGAAATTTTGAGCTTCAGCCAGTTTCGGTCGACCGGTTCTTAAGTTTCGGTCGACCGAAAGTTTGAATATAGCCGTTGTATTATAGCCGTTAAACTTTCGGTTGATCAGGCTATTTCGGTCGACCAGACTTTCGGTCGATCAAGTATACTTTCGGTCGACCGAAAGTATAAAAACATGAATTTTTATTTTAATGTCATCCAAAAACTATTTCATGTTATGATTTTAAAAATCATTTTTATGCAATTGATGAATTTTCAAGTAAGTTTCTTGATGCATAAAAATCATTTTCGAGCTCGTTGAATTTCATCGCTAAAGATTGAGAGTGTTATACCTTTACATAAGTTAAATCAACTCTAATCTTGTATGCTTGAATTCTTGATCTTTATGTCATGCTTTTCATCCTCAATTTTGATCTTTGAATATCTTCAATTCTTTCATGATCTTCTTTGCGTCTCATGTGCTATATCACATAATTTTGATTTATATCTTTGAGAGACGATTTGAACATAGAGTACTTTGAATATTTATCATTACATGAAACACTTGAAGCACACTTGTTAGTAACACAATAAATTCTTGTTTGTTATGATCAAAACAATAAGGTCAAATTGACCATAGGTCAACAATTTCCCCCTTTTTGATTATGACAAACAAGATGATTTGTAATGATAATATAAGCAATTGAAGAGCATATAATCAAAGTATAGGGAAATGAGAATAATTGATAAGTTCAATTTTAGCATATATTCCCCATATCTTATACAAACCAATGAGGTATAATCTAGCATATAATATAATCCTTTTTATGCATATAGATTATCCAATTTCAAGCAAATCAAATCATCACCATATTTTTCCCCTTTTGACATAAGCAAAAAGGTGGCATCTATTCCATATTCATGAGCATAGGTGTGATAAGCATAATAATGGGGCATAAAAAAAAATATCTCGATTGTAATCGAATTCCCCCTTAGTGAAGCATTCCCCCTTAGAAAAGCATTCGTAGCATGAAAAATTACCAAAAATCACAAAATTCAGTTTCACGTATTCCAGTATAATCTCATATCTCAAATCAAATCTTTCTGTAATAGTAAAAGTTATAGCGCATTAAAATCATGTTCCCTCTTTTCATTTTTCTATTCCTTGCTTTCTCGCTGGACTCAACAGCATGTGGATCTACCCAGGTCCTATATACCTTGATTATTATTATACCGAAACATATCAGTACAAAATCCAAGTAAAATATTCGATATCGCAGATCAAATCTTCCTTTAACAGTAAAGTTACAGCGCATGAAATCTTGTTCCCTCTTTTCATTATTCTATTTCATATTGTCTTGCAGGAAACAGTATCATGAGGAACTACCCAGATCCTTTTCACCTTTAAAAAGATCGGTTGGGAAGAGGTCAAATCCATCAAAAAATGGATAACATCCTTTCAAGCATTCGCAAGTATTATTCCAATCTTCCAATGAATGATCTTAGAAAAATTTATCAAATGAGGCTCGAAAGATTGAGGGTGCTTATGGCTCATGGCGTTCCAGAAGACGTGCGCTGGTTAATAGAAGCAAAGGTCCGATTAACTGGTGAATTACCATTGTCATTTCCTAAACATCTGCCTGGTTTGGGTAAAAGCACTTTTGCAAAGAAGCGAAGAGCAAAAAGGCTGAATGGTTGCTACAAATGTGCTCGTTGGAATTGTGATACTCGTTGCAAAACAGTCGGATATTCATCTAACAATCGAGATGATAAAATTGATTTCATAAAGGGTGGACTGAGTAGGGAGTGTTTGGATGATATTAGATTGACTCTTGAGACGCACCCAAGTGGATATGTGCAACGGGAACTTCTTTCCTTATATGCTCAATTTAACGAGGATAAAAAACGTTATAGTCTCAAGAATACAATCGCAAAAGATCCGGTTTGCCAGTCTGTTTTGGCAACCCAGCATTGATATAAGGTAAAAAATTTTATCCTTTTTCCTTTCGCGAGTTTTGATAAAGGTTTTAAAAAAAATTAAATCGCCGAAAGGTGACAGCCTCGATACGATAAAAATATTCAAAAGTAGGCTGATTTTGTCAAAAGTAAATCTTTACTTTTTCAAAAAGATGATCGTAAATAGTGTAGTTTTTCGATTTTTAAATAGCCAAAGGTTTTCATAGTTCATGTATCCCAAGATCACATCTTCTCTTAAGTTTTCCTTTCTTTTCTTACAAAAATGGAGGGATCAAAACTTAGACAGATCAAAACTATATGTGTATTTTGTGGATCACATGTGGGGAAAGGTTTTGGGTATCTTGAAACAGCAGTAGACCTTGGAAAGAAACTCGGGGAGAAAGGTATCAATCTTGTGTATGGAGGAGGTAGCAGTGGTCTGATGGGCTGTGTTTCCCAATCTGCTCTCACAGAGAAAGTAAGGGTGATTGGTGTTATTCCTGTCCCTTTAGCAGATATATCAGGAAAAACACGAGGTCATGAAGTACAAACTTTATCTATTCATGAACGCATAACTTGTATGCTGTATGGATCTGATGCATTTATAGCCCTGCCCGGAGGTTTTGGCACCTTAGAAGAAATCTTTAATATTACCTCCTGGGCTCAACTAGATCTCCATACTAAGCCTATTGGGCTATTAAATGTTAACCATTTCTTTGATGGTTTGTTAACATTTCTAGATTATGCTGTGGAACAGGGATTCATCTCTCCATTTTCCAGAAGGATTCTCATTTCTGCTCCGACTATTGATGAACTATTGGAAAAGCTGCAGTCATATATGCCAATACAAGATCCAGCAGGATTGAAGATAGATTGGTCGCAAGGAAGGGGAGTCAAGCGAAAAAGGAGTCCGGTTAATGTAAATTTGACTTTGTGAATCCTAAAATAGGTGGGGGTAGAGTACGGAGTAAACTCACTCTAGAGACACCCCTCTGATTTCCTAGGATATCCTTAATGTTTAGATCTTGTGTGTGTACCTCAAATGTGGTAGATTACGGAGTACTTTTACTCTCGAAACACACCTCTTTGAAGGTAGTCTTTGTTTCCTCAAAAGATCAGAGGTGGTAGGATACGGCTACTCCGGAAACACATCTCTCATTGTGAGGACTTTCCATGTTTCTCTCTTTAGAATTTGCGTGTTCCATGTATTTTCTTTCAAGTGTGACTCTAGTGTGTACTCTTTCATGAGAAAAAATAATACCTATGTTTGACTATGAAGTAATTGTTATCATGAAATGAGTTAAAAGGTAATGCATATTGTCGACGTATCAAAACAATTTTGGTCAATAATCATATTACTCTCAAAGCCAAAAAATAAGTGATCAAAGAAATGTATTACAAGAGTTTTATGAAGAGAAGAAGATGATTTCAAGTCATTTAGGGATTGTGTATGAAAAATTTGAAAATAAAAGAAAATCCCTTATTTCAGCCACTTTCGGTCGACCGAAAGATTGAACCGGTCGACCGAAACTCTGCAGAGTAAAAATCAGGAAGCTGCAGACACTTTCGGCTGACTAATGGTCGACCGAAAGTCAGGTTTCGGTCGTACAGTTGGTCGACCGAAACATCTTTCGGTTGAGCATTTGTTCGACCGAAAAGACAGTTTCGGTCGTCCGACAAAGGTTCGGTCGACCGAAATCAATAAAAATTGAAATTTTTCATTTGATTTCGGTTAAAACATGTAACATACAATTATGCATAAACCACATATTAGCACCATGTTTTATATTCATACTCAACATATTTTGAATGTAAGAAATTTTTATGAAGAGCAAGATGCTTTAATCAAAAATGTTGATTCATAGAAATTTAAATCATTGATAATTTAAAGTCCAAGATGTATCAAAGAAATTTACCTCATCCTCAATAGTCATGAAGCACATGTTGGCCATTTCATCTTGACTATCATCTTCATCTTGCTCATCCTCACTTTCATCCCAAGTGGCTTGTAGAGCTTTCTTTTTGAAGAATCTTTTCTTGCTTCGACACTTGGTACTTTTGTGACCATGTGATGATTTAAGAGCAATTTCGCGCTTGACCTCTTCTTTTCCCTTTCTTGTCCTCTCCTTTGTTTCGGCATTGTTGAGTTCAAAAGTCATCAACGTTCCATAAAGCTCCTCCAATGGATGTGTGTTGACGTCTATCGTGTTTTCGATCAACATCCTCAATGGATTCCAATCTTGGGAGAGAGACCTAAGAATTTTACTCACAAGTTCACCGTTAGAAAATTTATGATCAAAGCCTTTAAGACCATTGACAATGTCGGTAAAGCGAGTAATCATGCAAGTAATGGGCTCATCTTGTATCATAAAGAAATTTTCAAAATCTTTAAATAAAAGATTTGTCTTAGTTTCTTTCACTTTATTTGTGTCCATGTGTGTGACTTCTAAAACATGCCAAATATCGTGTGCGGAATCACATGTGCTAATACGATTAAATTCATTAATATCCAAAGCACAATAAAGTATATTTTTGGCCCTAGCATTTAAAGTCAATTTTCTCCTATCATTTTCATCATATTCCTCTCTAGGTTTTAAAATAGTTTGATCCGGTTTTCCATCAATCTTAATGACCATAGTAAGCACATGAGGACCGGATTCAATGACATCCCAAATATTATAATCAATGGATTGAATAAAAATCATCATTCTAGTTTTCCAATAATTATAATTTGTACCATTAAAGAAAGGAGGACGATTTGTGGAATGCCCCTCAAGATTATGGTTAGCCATTTACTCAAGATTGTAAAATCTTTTAAAAATGAGCACCTAAGTTCTGATACCAATTGTTAGCCCAAGAGTAAACTAACCAAGAGGGGGGTGAATTGGTTTATAAAACTTTTTCGATAAATAATCTCAAACTTAAAACCAATAGGTACAAGTATTAGCACTTAGTGATACAAGTAACTAAACTATCAATGTAGTGTGCTATATATGTGTAAACTTAATTGATAAGGCAAGTATAGCACTAAGATAAAGCGTTGCACAATATAAATTGATAGAATAGAGTAAGTGCGATGTAAGTAAATAAAAGGGATGAGAGAGTGCAAACGCGATTTATGGAGGTTCAATCAACCAGCGTGATCTACGTCCCCCGTTACTGAGCTCTCCGTCACGAGCAAGGCCAAATCCACTATTTTGGTAACTTACAACAAGGAGTACCAAATCCTTAGGCGACTTACAACAAGGAGCGCCTATCCTTTACAATCGAGTTTTGACAAGGCTCTCGAAACCAACAATCGAGTTTTGACAAGGCTCTCGAAAACCAACAATCGAGTTTTGACAAGGCTCTCGAAACCAACAATCGAGTTTTCACAAGGCTCTCGAAACCAATCAATATAATGAATTGAGTTTACAATTGAAATAACTCTCTTGACAAATGATATACTCAAATTAAGTACCGAGAGAGTTAGGCTAACACTTCAATAGATAGCAATGAATTAAGCTCGAGTGTTAGAGAAAAACTTTGATGCAAATGATAATAAAAAGTTCGATGCAATCAAACAAAGTTTTTCAAATGATCTCTTGTTAAAATATTAAATCAAATTAAGTACCAAGAGATGCCACACTTGAATAATTAACAATAAGTTAAGCTCAAAGTGTTTAGGCAATGGAACTTTGATGAATCAAATGATAATGAAAAATGTAGCACAAATAATCAAAGTTCCTTAATTGGAATTTCTCTCTTTTAAAAGATTAAAACAAGTTTAGAACAAAGAGAGACTTACACTTCAATTCCAATATAGTGTGAAGATGTTGAAGAAGTTTAAACAAAATAAAACCAAGAATCTTCACAAAACTTTCTTCCAAAAACTTTGATGAATTTGATAAAACAAAGTTTAGATCAATCAAAGTTTTATGAAAATAAAAGATGAATAAAAACCAAATAAGAACACTAAATTTTCACAAGAAAGTTTTTCTAAAATTTCTTCTATTTTTCTTAGGATTGAATTCAAATGAGAGGGCTATTTAAAGATCAAGAAATTTTGAGCTTCAGCCAGTTTCGGTCGACCGGTTCTTAAGTTTAGGTCGACCGAAAGTTTGAATATAGCCATTGTATTATAGCCGTTAAACTTTCGGTTGATCAGGCTATTTTGGTCGACCAGACTTTCGGTCGATCAAGTATACTTTCGGTCGACCGAAAGTATAAAAACATGAATTTTTATTTTAATGTCATCCAAAAACTATTTCATGTTATGATTTGAAAAATCATTTTTATGCAATTGATGAATTTTCAAGTAAGTTTCTTGATGCTTAAAAATCATTTTCGAGCTCGTTGAATTTCATCGCTAAAGATTGAGAGTGTTATACCTTTACATAAGTTAAATCAACTCTAATCTTGTATGCTTGAATTCTTGATCTTTATGTCATGCTTTTCATCCTCAATTTTGATCTTTAAATATCTTCAATTCTTTCATGATCTTCTTTGCGTCTCATGTACTCGATCACATAATTTTGATTTATATCTTTGAGAGACGATTTGAACATAGAGTGCTTTGAATATTTATCATTACATGAAACACTTGAAGCACACTTGTTAGTAACACAATAAATTCTTGTTTGTTATGATCAAAACAATAAGGTCAAATTGACCATAGGTCAACAGTGCCACCACCAAAACCCACATGCACCGCCACAGTACACATAAACACCTGCAACACCACCCAAACACCTCATCGTCCTTCCGTCGCTACCATCACCCTAACCCAACCACAACCACAATCACCTCACTATAACTACCACTACCACTACTACTACCACCACAGTCACCTCACCACCACAACCACATATACGAAGATTTACCACCATATCTCCATCTCCATCGATAGCAGAAGTAGTGGCATCGACGATCACACCACCACAAGCTACCACGCACACCACCACAGGCCATAAGAAGCAAGTCAAATGCATAAATCGATAGCCACGCACACCAATAGCAGAAGCATTGCGCACCCATCTCCTCTGGGCACAGCCACAACGCACTGCACCAATCAACGTGCAGCTGTAGCGTGCAGTTGTAGATCTTCGCACAAGCGCACCGCATGGCATCATCGCTGCACAACGCCTGCTCCTGTAGTTGTTGTCGCAATCGAGCCTTCAAAGGAAGTGGTACTGCCACAACGTCGGAGATAAATAGGTTGGGTGAGAAGAGAGAGTGTTTTTTTTTTTTTTTTTTTTTGTATATGAAATGAGAGAAATAAGGTTTTGGAATAAAGGTAGGATATGGTTGGATGTATTTATTCTAATTTCATATTATTGTATTAGATTAAAAATCTATTTAACGCCTGATTTTAGAATAAAATGTAATAAATCTCAATTTTGGAATGTGTAATTTAAATGTAGGGTTCCATATAATCACCACATTAATCAATCATTTGGAGCCTTCCTGGTATATTCAGGATTTTCTAATTTTATAAGTAGATTATCGGTTCATGTGACCATACATGGATCCAGTACCATAATTTTATCGCGTATATATGGCTCGACGTGCAAAATGTTGAATTATCCTATGCACGGCAAGAGATATAACACATACTCTTAAAATATGATATGGGTGAATCGACACAATTTCACGTGTTTAATTTGTCATATATTCTTGGCCAAACTTCAATTTGGGTGACCCACAAGCCCATACTAATAATGCATGGCATTCCATGTGTTAACACTAATTACGCTACCTAACGTAACCATGTACATTGGACCCTTTTGTTTGTCATAAGGTTGCGTCCACAAATTTCTTCAGTAGAGCGTGGATCCATTGTTTTTTCTAATCCATAGTCGGGAAAATTACATGAACCCCTATTTTAAGGATTCATTTGTAATAATAAGATGACGACTTTTACATTTGTAAAAATCATGTGTTAATTAAATATTATTATTAAAAATTAAATTATCCCAAATAAGGCCTGCGTATTTCTTTTACTTGTGAACAAAATTTACTTATCATTGACCTTCACTGGGAAAAAATATTTCAAAACTTGATTAGCCTGAGTTTGGTAAAAGTTTTTATTTATACATAATGAATGTCATTCTTTCGAGGTAAAATAAGTAGTTGAAAAGTGATTTTAGAATATGTATTTGGTTAAAAAGTAATTTGGAGAAATGTATTCTTTATAATGTTTATAAATAGCTTAATGAACCGAGCTTAATTTATCGGAATCGAACAAGGAGAGGAGAATTTTAGGTAATAGACACCGGAAAAATTACAACCAACCCTATATTATGATTTCTTATTTCCAAAATAAGATATAGCACATTTTTATTTAAAAATCATGTAATGATTAATATTTTTAATATTAATTTACAATGTGAAATTAAAAATATCTCACAGCTTAATTCAACCCTAATTCCATTTTTCAGTCTCACAATTTTCTTTCAACGAAGAATCAGTAGTCAGAAACTCTGAAATAGGCGACGCCATGTTCAGGCCGTTACAAAATTCCGGCAGCAGTGACGCCGGGCGCAATGGTGCCTGCAAAGAGCGACTCCACAACCAGTTGCTTAGAATGCAATAGAGGAAGCTGAGTCACGATTGTGGTTCAATCTATGGCTTTTCGCAACTGTGGTGAAATTGGTGATTTTGCAAGCTGTAGGCAGCGGCTAGTGGTTACTATATTGTGGATGGGGTGTATGGTATGGTGAGTGAGATTGTTGGTGTGATCGAAGTAGGGGTCGTAGCTGGTGGCTTCATTGTATCTGCTTTCTCTTCATCTCATCTATTTTTGGTGCGGAGGCTATAGTGGGGGTGCGAGGTTGGCGATGGCAGAGTGTATAATTGTGGTAGCAGCAGTGCTTCAAATCTGGTTGCGATGGCTGTTGTGGTTTTTGGTTGCGATTTAAAGGTGGTGGTGTAGTTTTGGAGGCAGTGGTGTGGTTTATGGTGGCATTTGTATTGTTCACGTTATGGTGGTGTGTGCTGCGACGATCGTAGGTGGTGGCTGGGAAGGGCGGTGGTTGTGGTTGGTAATGGTTTGGTGTTGGCAGACAGTAGTGGGCGGTGCTGGAGTGGCAGTGCTGGTGGTTGGTAGTGGTTTGGTGTTGGAGGGGCGACGGTGGTGGTGGATGTAAAATTAAGATTGACCGTGACCAATAAATTTGTAAATTATCAATATAAAACCTAAAAGGCTTAGGATTGAACAAATATTTGTAAATCTATATCTATACGTCTATATAATAATATGATAATCATCACTATTTTATGCACATAGTTTTCCGCTCATTTTCACTTATCATTTTAGAAAATTTATTATTTTTATCAATTTATTTTAATACATAAATAAAGAAAGTTCAATTAATACATATAGTAAATGATTTATAAATTTGTGAACAAAACAATATCTATAAAAAGTCAAATTATTGATTATTTTTTCTTTTGATAATTATTGCATTATTTTGAAGTCGAAAAATATGCAATATGGGTGTCATATTCAAGATTTCAACAAGAAGTTTAATACAAACTAAATAATGAGAACAAACTATAAAGATATCATTTGTAAAATCGTCTTAAATACCAAATGTAAAATTTTTACATTTATTTTTACTTTTCTAACATACAATCTTTTTAATTTATCTCATTTAAGTCCTAAAATGATATCTATCATTTCTTACATAAATTCAATTTGACTTAAATGATTAATTTTGAATTTTTTCCTTATCAAATTGGAAGAAATAATAGATATTTGATCTTTCTAAATAAATTCAATTAAATTATTTAATTTTCTACAACTTTAGATTCCGATAAACTCATTTTTTCAATTTGTAAAATAGAAGGTGTTAGCAAAATCATCTATCTATCTATCTATCCTTATATCTTCTATTCATATGTAGTAATAGGATAACCGTCATCATTTTACGCACATAGTTTTTCGTTCATTTTCGCCTACAATTTTAGGAAATTTGTTATTCTTATCAATTTATTTTAATACATGAATTAGGAAAATTCAATTAATGCATGTAATAAATAATTTGGGGATTTGTTGAAAAAAAGGATTGCATATAAGTTTGTCACGTGTAAGTTTAACAAATTGCAACATTTAATTTAAGTTTTAGCAATTTTTTATTTTTTAAAATGTTTGGTAAATTTTAGTTAGTACAAATTTTTATAGTGCTATATGGAGAGTCGATAAATTAATTCTATAAATGTCTATTAGCCTCTTTATTTCATTTTACGATTCGAAAATTGTAAATATTTCAACTTTTAGAAATCAAAAAATCATAAGGCTGACTCCAGTCATTTAATCAAAATTGTAAAGTACAGAATAAGTCACATGTTCATATCTTACTTTGCCTAATAGACTAAGAAAACTAGAGAATGAACAATTAGTTGTTAAAAAAATATGTAAGTCGCAATTTTATATTTTACTTTTCTAAGTATTTTCATTATATATGAATGCACAATTTATGTCGGGCATTGTATTTTTACGACTTATTCAATAAATAATTATCAATTATATCTTCCGTGCATCGTACGGATGCAATTACTAGTGTGATCTAATAATTTAATAATCGTTAAGATTTGTGACATAATAATTTGATAAGTTGTGACCTCAAAATATCACTAGTTCTATGTATTTGACATTTGTGACCTATTGATTTTATAGTCTGCGACCTTTCAATTAATTTGTGACTTAAAAAAATTGTTATTATAGCCTAAAAATAAGTCTAATTTGTACCTAACATTTTGATAATTTGTGACCCTGAAATTATTTGCGACCTAAAAAAATTGTTGTTTGTCACTTGAAATATACAGTGTAAAACATTTTAATTACTTAAGTTATTTAATTAAATTAATCTTAATTACAACCTATACTCGTTTGGTCTCATTTTTAAAATATGTATTTATAAACACCTTGTTTATGTATTATTTTCGTGAACGCCAGAGCAAACTGTCGAAGACATTGAAAGCACTACCCTATTAATTATTGTACATGAGGCAAGAGTTCTGTATTGAACAGACAACAGAATAAGTGTGTTTTTGTGTTTGATATTGTTTAAAATGAATTTTTTTTAAAATGAATAGTGATTTTTAGGAGAATAGATGGTTAAAATTTAGTTAACAAGTCAAATATTGTAAACTTGACTTTTAATAGATGATTGAGATTGATAACCGTTGAAAAATGATAATTTTTTAAAGAATATCAAACAAGGGCTAAATTTCAAAAAATGGCACTTATATTAACTTATATGATTGTAATTACAAATTGGGAATATCATTGTGCCACCAAGAACATGGAATCAAAGTGAACTTTGCAAAAAAGGAAAAAGAAAAATCCAGGAACCCATAAAAGAGGCCCAAAACCAGTAGATATCTCCATCAAGAATAATGCTAAAGAGAAACACGAAAAATCACCCAAGTAGCATCGTTTCTCTTCTTGTTTCATCATTCCATAATTTGGAAGCCCATCCACCCTCCAAAAGAAATGAAAAACTATTTCCTCGCCATTATGAAACGAAAGACTAAACCAAGAACATCTAAAGCAAAGAGCAATAAGAAAAGTCAGAGCACAAGCTCCTAAACAAGGAAAAGCTCTCCCTTTCTACCTTGGGATATTTATTTATTATATAATAAATTGTGGTTATTCAGCAATGATGATTGACAAGATAATTGGCTGGGGTGTATCGTCTTCTAATCTTTCAGTCGTGTTATTGAATTCGACAATTGGAGTTAAACTTCGGTGGAGGAGTCGGGGGAGCTTATAGGAAAACAAGTGTCTTCCCCGCCGGTATTCCAAAGGAAATGGGCATAATTAGCTGCATAATAGGAATTGCTGGGTTCCACGGCAATGGCTTCCAAGTAGGATTCCTCAGCAGCCCAAAAATCCTTCTTTACATGCCAGAGGAAGTTTGCATATTTGTTCATGGCTTCTGCATCCTTTGGCTCAACCTCCGCTGCTCTCTTGAAGTAGTATTCCGCTCTGCTTCAATCAAAAAAACTGCGTAAAAAAATGAATATGGAAGTTTCTAGAATCTCGGTTGTCTTTTTCAAGGAATTGGAAAATATTACTTATCTTTTGAAGATATTTTTCATCAGACATTTCAATTCAAGTTACTGCTGAAACTATTATAGTTCACGTGGATAGTTCTTTCATATTAAAGAAAGAAACTAAGGGTGTAAGTTGCACCACACACAGCTCAATCAAGATAAAGTCCTAACCCCAATTTCTGCTAAACTACAATTTGCCAGCAAAAGGTCATATTTCATGCCGACAACTACAATATTTCTTGGCTGCAAGAAATATCATCAAGCAGAAAATTCGCAGACCATATTATTTCAAAAAACACAGTCCAATTGCATTAGCTAAGGATCATGGAATTACTAATTCTTCAAGATGATCAAAAACAGAGAAATTGATATCCAAACATAAGAAAATATTTACCTGTCATAATCTTGGGCGACCAAGTACAGAAATTGAGCAAAATTTGCTAGCAGGAGAGGATTATTGGGCTCTCGAGCCAATCCTGTTTGATATAGCAACTCAGTTCTGAAATACTCTGCATAATCATCAGCTTCAATCTTTGCATTCACTGGGGACACAAGTCTTTGCCTCATCTCATGATCCAATGCTTCACCATTTGTTGCAGCCTGCATTCTCGAAGCTTCTTCCACCATTGAATTCCACAAACTCGCATATTCTTCTCTGGCCACTTGCCCAGATATTAACTCTTCTTCACCTATTCTTGAGGGATTCTTAACTGAGGACACCTCCTCAGGAACAACAGTCCCAAAATATCCTGATTCATCAAACCTCCCATCTCCATCTGTGCCACTAGCAACCGGCCTGTGTTTCCCACCATCACCATTACCTCCACCAATTGAAGTCGTCTTCCCATTTGATGAGGATAATTTAAATGTTTTAACAGCCGATGAATCAAACTTTTGCTCAACCCGACTCTGATCTTCCACCACCGAAACAGTTTCGGTAGTGGCTGCATAAGCATGGACTGGTGGAGTGGCTGCATAAGCAGCGTTAGTCCCCATTGAATAAACACTATAATTTGCAAGAAGTATCATCACATACACCATCAAAGTTGGTGTATGAGAGAACACTTGCTGAAACAGCCACACAAAGGATGCATGCATCTCCTTTTGAACCCTCACCAAAATCCCTTGTAAATCTTCATAAAACAAAATTTCCCTCATTTGCAAAGTATAACTTTGCAGCTCCTGAAATATAAACACCATGGACGAAAAAGCTTTGTTCACAGAGCAGTACGCCGACTCTCCTGCTTCCTTAAACCCTTCTTGCCATTGCTTTTTCCGCTTTATCATTCTAAGGGATAATGGAATTTCAACTCTGTTTGCCCTCCTCTCAATATTTGCCAGAAGTATCTCGTCTCTTTCAGGAAAATCTGGAGGCTTTAAAGGCTCAAACAGCTGAGATTCTAAAAATTTGGTTTCACCATTGGAACTATCGATATTTTCACACCTCGTTTTGACACAATCTGGGAGCAAACCCTGCTCTGCTTCAAGAGTAGCATCATAAGTACTTGAACTTTCATCGTCAACAGATAATTGAAATCTAAGAGCCATCTCTTTTATTTTCTTCAAAAATTCATCATCAGAAAACGAAGCCAAGCTGGCACTGCACGCTCGTCGGAAAGGTTGGTCCCACGATTTCGAATGCTCAAAAGTTCTGGACCTGTAGAACTTAGATGATTCATGAGTCCCAAAAAATGCCGACCTATCCAACTGGCAGCACACCAAAGCTCCATGAGTTCTAATAATACTACGTCTTACTATAGATGGGGACGAAAATACAGAGGCTAAAGTTTGAGAAGAAGATGGTGAGTGAGGAATAGAAGGGTGTGACCAATTTAAACATGGAGTTGCTACTTTCACTGCCATTTACTCAAATCAAATTACAACGCTATTTAAGTAACAGTATAACATAGCAAAACAAACAAAGGATTTTGCTAAACGGAGACTGGAAAAAATGGAATGAATTCAAAAGCTTTTACAACAACGTCTTTACTACGGATCCAGGAATAGAGATTCAAGTTCTTTAATTTGAGCTGAATTGAATATCCTGCAAAACAATTAAATAAAACCGACCAAATTAAGTCAAACCATAACCGCACATGCTTATATAAAGTATAAACTGAATCAAAATTTAACATTCCAAAAAGCAAGCTTGTGCTTCAAATCATTACGCTCACTTTTTCACTTTCCATTAAAATCGGATCACAAAACGCAAACCAAGACACAAATTTATAATGCAAAATTCATCACATACAATCAGGGGCAGAGCCACCTGGGGTTTCCCCCACTGGATTTTGGTCCTGCGTACTTCACCTATTACACTTGAGGCGGACAGATTTTTGAGGCAATGAGAAAACCATAAACAACCGCATCAAAATTCAATGGAAAGATTGTCGAAACAATCACTGTTGCTAGAGGAAGATTACCATCAAGGAACAACAATTTTGAAAAAACAAATAAATAATAGGAGTTGTGCTAATAAATCATTCGCAACAAACAGATATTGGTACCAAGGGGTGATCCGGTGATGAATATGTACCCTTTCGCCTGTCCCCAAGTTTATAGCCTAATTCCGAGGGAGAAAACGTTAGCCGCTTCTTTCACTTTGCTCTATGAATGAGAGCTTACAGGTGGTATATGCATGCCTTTTAATTGGGCTTCAAGAGATTTTTTTTTTATTTTTTATTTTTAAATACAAAACTAAAAATATTTTACAATATACATTTTCAAAAATAACTAGTATACCGCTTCTCCATGTTTAGTTCTGATAGTTCCAACCATAGTGTCTGTTTTCGATCATTCTCTGACTGTATTCCCTTGTTATTTCATAATTGTTATGAAATCTTACAAATATTTCTTTTACGCAATAATTACAATTTACAAATCAATTTATAAACAACATAATTTTTCAAATTATTTTTTAATCACGCACATTTTTTTCTCTTTAATTTTCAATCACACATTTATCAAAATAAACAAAAATAAACGGCGGCCTAATCCCGTCGAATTGTTTGTTAGACTTTCAATTATGGAAGGAGTGTAGGGATTTGTCTAAATTGAAGAATTTTTTTTGAAAAATAGTGAAACAGGAGGCAATTCTGAAGTGAAGACAAGAATTTCGGATGGAGATGGTCTTTAGCCACCGTTTGGTAACGGTACTATTTTTTATTTATAAATAATTTTATAAATTATATAATTTTTTAAATCACTTTTTAACCACACATTTTTCTCTCTTCAATTTTCAATCACTACTTTTTACCTCAAAATCATAAATAAATCAGTTTATAAATCAAACAGTGTTACCAAACGAAGGCTCGTGATAAATTTATGAATTTAAAAAAATAAAAAAAAATAGGTAATCACATTTTCTGACCTTTGAAAATTTACTATACAATTTAATTAAACAGATCACGATCATAATAGTACATAATTTAAATCGCAGACACATACTAGTTTAGGGGTGGACAAAAAAATTTGAACGATATGATCGAATCGGAATCGTATGGTTTTAAAAAAAGAATAGGAAATCGGTTTTGGAACTGAGAACCGATTGGTTTTCAGTTCGGTTCTCGGTTCCGCCTTTAAAACCGAAAAATCAAAGTGAGAACCGATCTTTAATCCTTATTTTTTTTTTTTTTTATGGTCTTAATTGGTTGTCCTAAAACTAAAAATCAAAAGAATTTGTAATTTTTTTGAGTAAAGTGAAAATAATTAATTTCTTTTTATAAAATTTATTACGTCTCTACCTCATTTTAGCATTTCACTTCACACTTAGACTGAAATTCTTAATAAATGAAAATCGAATGAGACTAACTTATTAATAAGCGAAGTTGTAAATGACCACGATGGAGTTAATTAAATATTTAAATAAAAATATAAAATAATTAATAATAATGCATTTAAAACTCATGATTCATCCTACAAGTTTACTATATTATCATGCTCGAAAAACCTTCTTGATCATTTGTTTTCAATTTTTGTTTATGAATATCTTCTGTTCCATGAAGAATCCTATACTTTATTTGGGGTGAAAGGATTTTCAAAATCCTTGATCTTGATATATTCGGTAGGAGTTTATTTCAGGTTATTAGCTCACTTCTCGAGACCTGATGCTCCTCAATAAGGCTCTTGAAAAATAATTATTATTGTATAACCAAATTAGAACCAAAACCAAATGGTTTGGTTCTTGCGATTCAATGGAATCGAATGGTTCCATTTTATAAGAACCGAAAAAGTATGATTCGGTTCCGGTTCTTGAGATACTCGAACCGAACTACCCGACGCCCACCCCTATACTAGTCATAAATCACATTAGGTCTCAGTCACAAAAATACAATTTATGGGTCAGTCACAAATTTAAAATGACTCAAGTTATTTATTAGTGATAAATTACTTAATTAACTAGTTAAAATTGCGTATTTAGTTTCAAAATACACATTCACGGATTCTTTGGTGGAAATTAATATTAGTTATTTAGCATATTTTGATTTAAAAAAAAAACAATGAATGTGTTGTTAAAAAAATTGTGGAGCTCATAAAATATATGATTGAAATTAATTATTAGCTTTAATTTTGATAAAAATTTAGATTATAATTTTTATTAAACAAGGACTTAAGAGCAATAATTGTAATTTAAGAATAAATGAGTTTGGCTATCTAAATTTTGAGATTCAAAATGGCTCTCTATTAACTCTCCTAAATAAAGAGCGTCTTATGTTTAGAGAGTCTCTTAAAGATACTTCAATATGTTACAAACTAGTTTTACACCCGTGCGATGTACGGACATGTTCCATCTACAAAGATTAAATTACAAAAAAGTACAATAGGAAAAGTTGCAGTAAAAAAATACGAAAATTCAATGTAAATTTAAATTATAATAAATAATCTTACCAAGAGTGCTACAAAGTTTGGAAAACCTCTTTATACACAACATTTATTGAATTTTCATTGTCATCGCATATCAATATATTTAGATCGACACGATTCGTAAATGGATTCAACAGGTTCTGTAGATCATTCTTTCCAAAAAGTGCCTCTCCAGACCGTTGGAGACCAACGCACAATTGTCGATCGCCTGCTTGAGAAAATTCAAACTACAACTTAATGTTCTCCTTAGCCTCTCAGACCGTAGTATTATCTTACCCACTTTTCTTTCGATCTACATTTCATCTATTAGTGGTACTTGAAAACCATGATCAACACTCTTCATATCCAGACAAAAGAAATTGTTGATTCTTTAAGACGTTAACGCTCTTCATTTTCTTTTCAAAAGATTATAACTTTTCATCAAGGAGTACCTTATGTATGATAGAGAGTAAATTTAAAGAGTAAAAAAAATTATATACACACCAACAAGCTTTTTATTTTAACTATTTATTTTGCTTTTTAAAAGAAACGTTTATTGATTTATTTCAATTTCTTATATATCATAAAAAATAAAAATTATATTTCAATGACAAATCAATTCAATTAGTTAGAGTATTAAAATATTTAGCACTTCAAATGCAATAATTGTAATTTAAGAATAAACAAGTTTGGCTATCTAAATTTTGAGAGTCAAAATGGCTCTCTATTAACTCTTCCAAATAAAGAGCGTCTTATGTCTAGAGTCTCTTAAAGATACTTCAATATGTTACAAATTATCATACACTTTACCAGACACCATTACACATTTATTACACTCACTATCGACATCCTCATAACAGTCATTGTCACCACTATCTCAAATACACAACCATCACCACCACTCTATCAATCCGAGTCTTATACTAAAGTTGTTGTCATATGTATTGTTCACTATGGGAGAGTCCAATATATCTTAATACTAACGAATTTCTATTACGTTCCTCAATACTCGAACCCAAGATATATGTCTTGCAAAACATTTAAGTTCAATCGTGGTACCACTTGTCAAATTGGTGACAAGATTCACAAGCCCACAAAAGGTCGCAATATACTTTCAATGTATCCCCTAATTACTGCAATTTCTATCCATAATTTACAGAGATTTCACATGTCGATGTCGTCATTTTTTAAAAGAGAAAATTACTAATTTGTTATTTGTAGGAATAGATTTAATTATTTTATTTTCATACATTCACCGTTAATTTTCATTTGAATTTTCTAATATAGGGAACATACAAACATCGATTCAAACACATAATATATATATTATTTTAGAATAACTTTATTTTTTCAATTTTTTGAAATGTTTCTTATTTCTCCAAATGTAATGTTAATTATGAGAGTTACCAATTCTTCCTTAATATGTATCCATTTCGTAATTGTACGATATCTGATACCATACATAAAACATTAATTATAGTAAAATAAAATTATCCAGAAATATGCTTTTACATAAGCCTATGAGTAAATATACCATAATTTATTCGTACATAATATCATAGTATCTCTTTATTTGAAAAACTATGGACCGACAAAGAAAAATGAAATGTGAGAGAGACTGAAGGAGAATTTTGACAAGATTGACGTTGTTACGAGGGAAATAGTATCGAATATGCGATAGTAACACAACGCGCTATGGTGCAAGAGATAACTCTTCGCGATGAGGAATTGAAATAGAAAATGCATGGAGATTGGAATAAGTCCGGAGGTGAGGAATTGCCCAATTGCCTAATTGCCTTCTGTACAAAAAAAAATTTTTTAGGAAAATAATGTCAATCAAACAGAAGAAGTTGAAAAAATTCAAAACTTTTATTTGAAAATTTAAATCAAACAAACACATAAAACTACATTTAACCAGAAAAATAATTTCCAGACAATTCAATTCCCTGAAAATTATTTTTTTCACCCATTTCTCATATTTTTAATCAAACAGACTATTAGATTTTAAAATATATATATTATGCCCCTATTTGTTTTCCATTATTTTCTTCTCATTTTTCTGCACTACTCAATTTATACTACACATTTAACTTTTGACCTATAACTTTTGAATTTTCAATTCAATCTACACTGCACAATCTCTCAAAAACTTAACTTTTTCAAAAATAATAGAAATCAAACAAGCACTATGTCCGATCAAATCAATTTTTTTGCAAGATTCGAGGGTTATCATGTTGGTTAGATGCTCGAGCTCGCCCACACTCAATCACGGATTCGAATCCCACTTCCCCTCCTCCCCTGTATTGCCCTTGTTTTAAAAATAAAAAAATAAAAAAAAAAACACAGATTTTTGCCTTACATTACATTCTATTTGGCAACTGTGATTTTAATCAAAATTTAAATTACACAATTTTTCAAATTACTTTTTAACCACATATATTTTCTCTCTTCAATTTTTAATCACATATTTTATCTAGAAAATATAAATAAATTAATTTTAATTTATTTTAATGGGCTGCCGAATAGTGTTAAATCAGAGATTAATGAAAAGAATAATATAGACAATTCCGATTAATGGCTTTTCTGTTGTAAAACTATCTAAAATCTAAACATAAGAAATAGATAGAGAGAACTTAGATGGAGAGAATGAGAGAGTAGAGAAAAATTCTCTTCAAGAGGTGTAAATATATGAAAATGGCTCCTATTTATAGGAGCGAATAATGGCACAATCGTAATATGTAAATTTTACAGAGGCATAATGGTAATATTCATTCAAATACCTAATACCTAATTTTCTTACATCATATTTCATAACACTCCCCCTTGAATGACATATTACTCACTTGCTCAATTGTTTGCCTCGTTAAAACCTTGCTAAGAAAACCCAGTGGGATAAAATTTGAGCGAAGGAAAAAGAGTACAGCTACTCCCCCTGATGTTGGTCATCATTAATCATTGAATCTAATATCCAAAATGACATCAATGATAAGTAGTACAAATCATGTACTGAAATTTGAATTTCTGAAGTGCTTCAGTACTTTAGTGCTGTCTCGTTAAAACCTTGTCAGTAAAACCAAATGGGACAAAATCTGAACGAAGGAAAAAGAGTACAGCCGCTGCCTTGTTAAAACCTTGTTAGGAAAACCTAGTAGGACAAAACCTGGACGAAGTAAAAAGAGTACAACATGATTCTCCCCCTGAAGTGTGCAATCAAGTATTCATGAACCTTTTGAATAATGATATCATCTTTCGTCTGGAATATGTATATATGAAAATCTTCTTGTGTAGCCGATATCATAACATTCTTCACAAGATGTGTATGATTTTCTTCATTTGTTGATATCATTCCAGTATAACAATTTGTTGCTGAATTATAGCTTGTTGATAGTTATGATGATGCATCAAAAACCTTGCTAGGAAAATCTTATGGGATAAAACCTCAGCGAAGGGAAAAAGAGTACATTATTCTCATTAATTTTCATCAATACACCTCAACTGTTGCCTCATTAAAAGCCTTACTAGGAAAATTCTGTGGGACAAAACCTTAGCTAAGGGAAAAAGAGTGCAACGCGTATTTATTCATTTCATGGAATATCACAAATATATTGGTGCAATCATATAATTTATGATGAGCTTTATATAAATTGTTCGTAGTTCATGATGTCATAACATGCTATATTAAGCAATGTTGTACTAATTTATCGATTACATCTTTCACTTATGGTGAATAATCAAATCTAGAATTCACTTCTGGTGAATAATTAAACATATTCATTTTCATATTCACTTCTAGTGAATAATCAATTTCCCAGATGTCATAAATAGTACACTCCAATTTCACTTTCAACATATTATATCATGGAGTCATTTGTATCATTCTATAATGATACTAATCTGGGTATATTGAATCTTTCATTGATTATACATGTATGTTCTTGCATCTCATAAACCACAATTTCTTATTCGTATAATCAATCATTGAAATATATATCAATTTCGACATATAATCTACAATCATTTTACTTGAAATCCCAACGTACCGCGATCAACTGGTACATCAAAGAATACTCTCAAAGTACCAAGATGAGAATCATACATTTTGATCTCACTCATTGGTATATCAAACAGCTCAAGTTAGTGATTTAGACTATAGTCTATCTACCATATATCATGCCAGTTCTATGAAAAATTTTGCGCGCAACGAGTCGTCTTTTACGACTGTGTAATATTTTTCATTTGTACATATAATTACTGGTTTTACACATTTAAGCATTTGGACTTCAGGTCCTTGAACAATAATCCCTACATTGGGGTTATATACTTGGCCAAAGTATTATAATTTCATCAACCTCATTTTCATAAGAGGGTTGTTTATGTATGCAGTCGACTTATTCATCCATTCCATTTCAACTCAATATAACATAGAGAGACTCTTTATATGTTCTTTCATCAGGTACCTGAATATCTCATCATTTAACTATGTCCCTTTTACCCACTATGAGTATTTAGCCTCAAAGGGATCATTTCAATCATTCAAGAGATATTTATTTTTGGAATCGATAGTCATTATGCTTCAGGCATAATTACGCTTCAAGCGTGTTTTCCCCATAATGTTCTCAAATATTATCAATCGGCTAAAATGCCATAACAACATGTCATCCTTTTAGGGATATAATCTCAATCATATATCTAAGTGCGCTTTTGGTGGATTATATACATATCGCACTTTTACAAATTATAAAGCTTCAAAAGCAAATCTTTATTTCATAGTATTGACATCTTTGTATGTAAAATATTACTGCATGAGAAATATTTATATTCAAATTGTTCTCATAGCAAATAACTTGAGACTTTTAATTTGCTAAACCATTAGCAATATAATATTCTATTATCTCAGTTAATTCGTAAAATCATTAATGACTTTTAAGATATATTCATGCTAGCATTTATCACTTTGCTCGTAATATCATTACTTGAGCAAATAATCAGTCATTCATTTTCTTAGTGAGATAATTAATTTGCTTTTGAGAACAAGCAGCAATGATAACTTGTTAACCTGAACAATCTTCTGGTTCTTTAATGAATGCTATTTTGCATTCTTAATAAATCTCATTATTGAATTGGAATCTAACCAATCATTATAGAACTTCAGGTTCAGCAAGATATTTCACTTGTACATATGTATGAACTTCTGGTTCAATACAGTATTCATTTCATCAGTACGTATTTCTGTACATTTCAAATCAGTATACCTTTATTACTTTTAGTATACCGGAAAATCAGGTACAATATCCAAGGAAATATCTCATGATCTCAATCTTATCATCAAATCTTCCTTTCGAGAAAGTTAACGGCGCATTAACTCTTGTTCCCATTTTTCATTATTCTATTCCATGCTTTCTTGCTGGAATCAATATCACGTGAATCCACTCAACTCCTTTATGCCTTTAAATAGATCTTTTTTTGGGAAGAAGGTTATATCCATCAAAAATGGATATCATACTTTCAAATATTCGCAAATATTATTCCAATCTTCTGATAAATGATTTGAGAAAAATTTATCGAATTAGGCTCGAAAGATTGAGGTTGTTGATGGATCATAGCATCCCAGAAGATGTTCGTTGGTTGATTGAAGCAAAAGTTCGATTACCTGGTGAATTGCCATTGACATTTCCTAAACACATGCCTGGTTTAGGAAAAAATACTTTTGCAAAGAAACGAAGAGCAAAAAGGCTTAACGGTTGTTACAAATGTGCTCGTTGGACATGTGATACTCGTTGCAAATTAGTAGGATATTCTTCTAGAAATCGGGATGATAAAATCGATTTCATTAAGGGTGGACTGAGTAAGGAGTCTTTGGATGATATCCGATTGACTCTTGAGACGCACCCAAGTGGGTATGTGTAACGTGAACTCCTTTCCTTATATGCTCAATCTAACAAGGATAAAAACTGTTATAGTCTCAAAAATATAGTAGCAAAAGATCCTGTTTGCCAGGCTGTTATAAACAATAATGTTTTGGCTATGCAGCATTAATACAAGGTAAATCATTTGATATATATATATATATATATATATATATATATATATATATATATATATATATGCACATATAAAATATTTTTCTGTTTTCTTTCACGAGTTTTGATAAAGGCTGGTTAAAAATATTAAATCACCAAAAGGTGGTGATTTTGTCAAAAGTAAATCTTCACTTTTTCGAAAGACGAGCAGTAAATAGTGAAATTTTTCAAGTTTAAAAAGCCAATGATTTTCAAAGTTTCATGTATCCCAAAATATCATTTTCTAATAAGTTTTTCCTTCCTTATTCTCTCAAAGATGGAAGGACCAAAACTTCGACAGATCAAAACTATCTGTGTATTTTGTGGATCAAAAGTAGGAAAATGTTTTGGGTATCTAGAAGCAGCCGTGGATTTAGGAAAAAAGTTGGGAGAGAAATGTATTACTCTCGTGTATGGAGGAGGTAGCAGTGGATTGATAGGTTGTGTTTCACAATCCGCTCTAGTAGAGAAAGCAAGAGTGATAGGTGTTATACCTACTCCTTTAGCTAATATCGCAGGCAAAACACGAGGGTATAAAGTACAAACCTTATCTATCCATGAACGCATAACTTGCATGTTATATGGTTCTGATGCCTTTATAGCCCTGCCCGGAGGTTTTGGTACTTTAGAAGAAATCTTTAATATTACCTCATGGGCTCAACTAGATCTTCATACTAAGCCTATTGGGCTTTTAAATATTAACAATTTCTTTGATGGTTTGTTAACATTTATTGATTATGCTGTGGAACAGAGATTCATCTCTCCATTTTCTAGGAGAATCCTTATTTCTGCTCCTACTATCGAGGAACTGCTGGATAAGTTGCAATCATATATTCCAATACAAGATCCAGCAGGAGTTAAGATAGATTGGTCGCAAGGAAGGGGAATCAAGCGAAAATGGAGTCCGGTTAATATAAACTTATCTTTGTGAACCCTAGAATAGGTGGTGGTAGAGTACAGAGTATTCTCACTCTTGGACACACCATAAATTTTTAGGATTTTATCAATGTTTAATCTTTTGTATCTCAAAGATTTAAAGTGGTACAGTATGGAGTATTCTTACTCTTGAAACACACATTTTTCTTTATTTCCTCAAAATATCAGAGGTGGTAGGATACGGCTACTCCCGAAACACATCTCTAATTTTGAGGATCATAAATGTTTCCCCCTTTTGTATTTTGTATGTATGACTCGTTTATGCTTCTTCAGGAGCAATAATAATAATATAATTTCAATATGTTTAGATAATAATTTTTACTTCTTCTGGAATACATAAGTGCTCGTGCAATAACTTTTCCAGACACTTATCATCTGATATTCATCTCATAATACTGATGAGATTATTTTCACATTAGCCATATCCGTGCTATCATGTGATATTATCTTATCATACATCAACATTCTCTTGTTGAATAATTTTCATCCACCCATTCAAATTCAGATATTGGTAACTTCTGGTACCATTGGATAAAATATTTTTTATCAACATTTACCAACTTTTTGGTAATGATAACTTCTGGTATCATTTGATGAAATATTATCTATCTTTAGTAGTGATAACTTCTGGTATCATTTAATGAAGTATTAAATAACAATATTGTATATATATTAACAATAATAATACTGGGGTTATACCACCACGTATATATGTTGACAACAACCTCTAATATGTTAGAATTAACCAACAACTAAGATGTTTCTGAAATATGAATATATATAAAGTATTCCATATATTCAATTGATAAACCGGCCATATAGGCGGTGTCAACATAATGAAATAATTACCTTTCATGAGTGAGCGAGTCATATCTTCAAATCCAGTCAAGGTATTCATAATAGTGAGTGAGTCATATCTTCAAATCCAGTCAAGGTATTCATAATAGTCCAATCCGTTACGATAATGAGTCATGTCCAGTTAAGGTATAAATCCACTCCATAATAACTCAATCCATCACGATATGACAATGATTATATTACTTATACCTTGTTGAAAATTTAATTTATTTTGTTGATCTCATATTAATCGTTAATTTACAATTAATATACTTTTATGTATTACCAAGGACAAAATGGTCCATATTTTAATATATTGCTCATATGGATAAATCGAAACCGTCAATAGCTTTGAAATTTAATTTAGAACAAACTTACTTTTGGTCCGAAGTTCAAAATTTCGTTGGAAGTTCTCCAAAAACGGTTTTTAAGAAAACCGCCACGTTCGACCGCCAGAAAATTTCAAAACTGCACAAAACAGAAAAGTAAGATCATAGAAAAATCAAGAACGTCGATATGAACAAACTGCATGTTGACGTCGTCGCCGGAAAATGATCCACGCGCCGAGTTGACGTCTGCGCGTGGGCTTCACGCGCCGACGCGCCGGTGACTCTGCCGTTGACACGCGGTGGTGCCGAAGGATCGTCCCGTCGCTGTCGTCATGGATATGGTCTCCGATCATCGTTTGGATATACGGTTTGACGTAAATTTGCTTTGAAAGTTTCGAATTACACAATTTCTCCAATTTTTCTATATACTTGGAATTGATTTTCTAATCTATGATGTATAAATGATGATTAATAATAATCTGGTTTCTGATATAGAGGTTCATCATTTAGATGCAACTGTAGAGCATACTCCTGTCATATTACTCAATAGGTTAGAGACTCGTGCTGATAACGTATTGTAAAACTATCTAAAATCTAAGCACAAGAAATAGATAGAGAGAACTTAGATTGAGAGAATGAGAGAGTAGAGAGAAATTCTCTTCAAGAGGTGTAAATTTCTTATGAAAATAGCTCCTATTTATAGGAGCGAATAATGGCACAATCATAATATGTATATTTTACAGGGGCATAATGGTAATATTCATTCAAATACTTAATACCTAATTTTCTTACATCATATTTTGTAACATTTTCTTTCAATAAAATAAATAAATAAGTAAAGAAAACTATGAGCACCGGTCTATACCTTCGTTATGCAAATGAACAAGAATAGAATTTCTGCTATGTGGGGCCATTTTTATATACAAAATTAAATATAATAGAAAATCTAACACGGTTCAAAACTCCAAGGCAATGGAAAAATGCGTATTTTGTAGTGTGAAGTAAGTGTTGGTTATAAAGAGCATTCTAAAAGGCTCCAAAAAGCATCGTCTAGATGCAATCATTTTTTTAATGCCTCGTACAAGGGGTATGCATATAAAAATGTGATCAACTTTGTTCGTTAATTGCCTAGGCGCAATTATGCATTATAATTTGCACCTAGGCACGAATTGACGCGCATATTCTCGTTTAATCCCGCATATTCCCGCCTAGATGCCACAAGGAAGAAAATTTTAGTTTATATTTAATTTAATGCAAGATTAATGAACAAAAATAAGAAGGGGAAAGACAAATTTAAAACTTTACTACTAGCAATTGATGCTAATAATGCACAATCTTGAATTATTGAGAGTTATGATGATAGTGCTGATGAGGATAAGGAGAACGATATTTTATAGCCAACAAGAGGTTTTAACAATGACCAAGATAAAATAAGGGAGCTCGACAAAAATAATTTTGTATCAGATGGCATAGACGATGAGTTAGATGAAAAAAAAGAGAGATTGAGTTAGAATCCGATAAAGAGTTAGAAAAAAGTTAGACTATGTTTGATCTAATGTAAAAGTGTCAAACTTTTATCCCGTTAATGCATTTCTTTCACTATTTTGTTAGTTGTTATTAAGACATTTTCTCATAACCTAAATCTAGCAGTGATCAGTGATAGCTTTCATTCTTCTTCTTTTTTTTCTCAATCCTTGACTCATGTGTATTTGTTCATATATTTTTATATATTCCTATTTATATTTTATTTCTTAATTGAAATCACAACGGACAACAATATTTATTAAAACTAGTAATGAGTGAGATAATAGTAAATGTGTTCGCATATTTTTATGTAAAAAAAATCTTTTTTATATAAAAATTTATTTAGCCCTTATTTGGTTTTCATTAAAATTTTCACTTTTTTCTAGAGCACCCAATCTCAACCATCCATTAAAAGTCAAGCTCATAATATTTGACTTTTCGACCAAATTTCAACTATCATTCTCCTAAAAATCAATATTCATTTTAAAAAAACTCTTTTTAAACAATATCAAACTCATTAATGTCTTCAAAATATTTAGAATGTTAATTAATAATTCAAAATGCATTATGACGTCTATTCTTCGCATTGACACGCTTAAGCTTATGATTCTTAATGTTCGATCTCGACGCATCACAACGCATTATGCCTTTTAGAACCTTGGTTATAAGCAAAGCGATTAGGGTTTGACAAATTTGTTTAAAAATATGTTTTTTTACAACACAAATCACTTTTTAATCAAACATAATTTCTCTCTCCAATTTTCAACCATATATTTTACCTCAAAACATAAAAAATATGTTTTTAAATACAAAACTTTTTCTGTAAAAAAAATACAAAAAGTCTAACAAACAGAGTCTAAGCCTCTTTTTAGTGAAAGTTATTTGTTTGTTAAAAAAAAAAAAAAATTGCTATTTTCAAGCTAAAAATATATGAGTGAAAAATTGTTTGGAAAAATAAATACCTGTAATTTGATGAAATGTATTATTTATAAATAAGTTACTATGTAAAGTGGTGATGAAATGAGTCTCAATCAAATTCAAAGGGTAGTTAAGGAGGGCAACGAGGCGGATACCCCTGCGAAAACAAGCAAAACTAAAACTCGTCTCGTGATCCTCAAATTTCTGGACAGGGAGACCTCTCTCCATCTTGCAACCCACTCGGGTTGTTCATCCCGTCTCAAACCTGCTCTGTGAGTCGAGCGAGCATGTTTTTTCCTTATATTAGGGTCAGGGTTTCATCGAGTTCGGGACGGATCAAATTTTTTTGGCATCTCTAAGGAGTCCAACACGGAAATGTTCACATGTTTTTAGAACTATTGCTATGCATTTAGGGACATTTAACGAGTACATGGTGCTAGGTCTAAGCAAAAGAACCGGAACTAGCGGTTCAGTTTAGTTTGGTTCTGGTTCGGTCCCGATTCAGTTTGATCCTTTCAAAATTTTAAACGGTTCTGGTTCTAAAAATCATGAACCATTCGATTCTGGTTCCAGTTTGGTTCTAGGTTCAGAATTAGAACCAAAACCAAGAACCAGAAATGATAGAGCAAAACACGATATCTTTAATTTTTTTAAATATAAATTTAAAAAAATCATCAATTCTTAATCTTAATGCATGTTATTTGGTCCATTAGTAATTATAAAATACCCAACAACTATTGACCCATTCATTACAATAACTATAATAAAAAAAAGTAATAAACAAAAAAGCATAGATCTAAAATCATTTTATTTCAGTAGTTTTGTCGTTCAACTTCAAGCCTTCAACCTTTAGTTCTTCAAGAATCAACAAACAAGAAATCTTCAATATCCATCTCACAATCAGTTGTTATCTTATTTTCAAAGATTTGTTGGACTTTTGCGACTGTTGTATTCACATCTTGATCAAGGTCGATGATCTTACCGTCTTACTACTCTTACTAACTGGAATCTACAATCGCTTCATGCTTAAATTTGAAAATTTTAGTTTAGAAAATCGGAACCAAAACTAGAACCAAATGAACCGAACAGATCGGTTCCGATCCGGTTCTTCTCTCATAAAAAAATAAACAAACAAACAAACAAAAACAAAAACAAAGGTTCTTGGTTCGGTTTCCTGAAAACAAGAATCATATGGACCCACACCCATGCCTACACCATGACAACATTTATTCAAAAAAAGGTTGAAACGTAACCCCGACAGCCTCACTTGCCCTGCCTTAAACCTTGGTGATGATGTAAATTGCAGGATGTGCCTTAAGTGGTGTAGGGTTGAGAGCTTGCCCATTAACTCCGCTTGCTAAGAGCATCTTCCATTTTCTGGAATCGAACTCTCACCCAGTTGCTGCAAGTTAGGCTGGATTTTTTCCACCATCACCTTTCACCACTTGAGCTATGCCTTGGGGGCTACATTAATTCAAACCCTTACGCAATTATGTATGGTTAAACTTAAAAATAAAAAATTACTTAGAAGTGAATAAATTTTTTATTTTTATTTTTTAAATAAGCTCTTTATTATGTCGGTGTATGCTTTATATTAATATATTTTCGTATGTTAAAAATAAAAATTACTTACAAGTAATTGATTGGCACAAAGTCCGATCTCGTTTATGGACCGTTTTCGCTCCCAGCGTATATCTCCCAGTGGTAAAGGGAAAGTAGGAAATTTGCTCAGCACAATTGGGTACATGGTTCGAATCCTGAAACAATAAATTTATATCATGTGGCAAGCGGAAGTCACCACCATTCGTGGGAGTTACCAATGCCCTTCACCTTGATTATGGGAGGCACAACCTGCGATTTACTTCTCGAACCAATGGCTCAGAACAAGATCGATTAGAACTCTCAATGTGTGAATTACAACTTTTTTTTTCATTTATGGATCGTTTTCATCTCCCTTTCTCCATAATTTCTTGTCAGCCTAGTCATTGTTGCCAGGCTCTATATAGACCTTGTTATAGGCCGACCTCGATATCATGGTCAAATCATGGTTCTTAAGACGGGTCTGATTGGTGGTTAGATCTACCCTCTGGCCGACCTTACTTTTAAGTAGATAAAAACCCCGACCTCTCCAACATTATAAATGGAGCAAAATATTGGTCTAGATTGGGTGTATTCCCACCCAGCCTACGTCTGCATAGGAGTGCACAAAAAAATCGCGAAACGTAAATCGAACATAATTCGTTGATTTGAAACCGTTTGTTTGAAATCGCATGGACCCGTAATTTTTTCTCTCTCAAACCGAACCAAATTATTTCAAAATGGTTTGGTTTAGGTTTTGATTTTAAAAAATCGCAAAAAATCGAACCAAACCGCTTTTATTTTTTAATTAAAAATTAATTTTATTAATTTGAATTTACCATTTTTCCACTAAAAAAATCATATTTAACTATGAAAATAAAATTCTCGTGTATATATTTTCTCGTTTTCATTCCATTATAATGATCGCAGAAAAAAATGTATAAAAGTTTCCTTTATTCCAATTTGGATCATGTATGCATTAAAGGTAAAAAAATCGTACTAAGCAAGAAAATTGACCAAGATAATGCAACAATAAGTCGTAATTACAATGAACTGTTGAAAATGGACAGGAACTTAAATCATTGACTAGAGCTATCAAATCTTTAAATGATGTATAATACATATCGACAATTGATAGTCTGAAAATTATGCTCCCACTTTTCAGTGAAGTTATTCAATCTTCAAAATGCTTTTATTATCAATCTAGTACAGAGTAACTAGGTAAAGAATGAATCAAAGAGTGTTAATATATTTTAATTTATACTAAGTTTTAATTTACCTTTATATATTAAAGAAATACGAATTAATATGACATTTAAAATATATTATATTATGTCAATAGGTAAATCGTGGATTAAAATCGAACCAAATCACAAAAAAAAGTTTGATTTGGTTTGGTTTGTAAAATGAAATAGTTTGATTTGGTTTGAAAAAAGTCAAACCGCTTAAAATGATTTTGTTTAAAAATATCAAAAATGGCCCAAATCTAATCGCGTTCACCCATTCCGAATAGACTTATGACTCTGATTCATTCTTTAAAAAGTCACTATTTCAAATTATATTTTTCCCAAAAAATCATTTTAATAGATCCCAAACAAGGGCTAAAAATAGTGTATTCATCATTTCTTCATAGATTTTTACATTGAATTCAATATAGTAATTATAATATCTAACAAATTATTTCACGAGTCATTTTTTGAAATTTATAAGATTTTTAAAATTTATGCTTCCCTTATTTCACCGATAAAACTCGCTTTCACTTTGTGAGGTTAAATGAAGAACAAATCTATTGTTAACTTCAAGCAACAAAGAGAACTATCAAACTTTACCTATTTGGTAAAAAGATTTTTTCACCTCGATTTTTCAATTTCAATTTCAATTTCAATCATCTATTCTTAATTAAGTTCAAAGCTTTTTACTTTTTAAATATTTTTTAACCACATATTCAAAATAAATTAATAAATAAATAAACCACAAAAATTTCTAAAAATCACGTTACGAAACAAACTCTTATTTACAAATAATTTATATTTAAGCAGATATTTTACGAATTAGACAAATATCACGAACTCAACTACATAAAATTGAGCAGAAAAAAGGAAGAAATTAATTAAATCCTACGTCACATTTAAGAAAATTTCATCGAAGTGTTCAGTTTTAAAAACTGAAAAAATCAATCGAGGTATAAATTAAAAGCCAGAAAATTATTTGTTAAATTAATCCAACATCCAACAGCTCCAATCCTTATCCTTACGTACTAAAGTTGTTAAAGTAATCTCTAACAATTATTTTTTCTCTTTCAACTCGACAGTTTGACCTTTATCGAAAAAGTTAAAACGGATTTACATTATAACTATAATAATTTTAATGCGGGATTTATATTGATCGAATTGATTAATCTACATTGTTCTAGTGTTAGAACCAACTAACGAATTTTTAAGAAAAATTCACACTAGACCTATTCTCATATCGAGGTTTTAAATTTACTCAGAGATGTCAAGATGGGGGGACCGATTGAGCCAGTGAAAATCGGCTTGAATCGATCCGAACTGTGGATCGACCCCCGATTCGAACGGGCGGTTCTTGGATCAAGAAAATGTGAACCGTGGACTTCACATTGGCTGTGAAATAATAAAAAGTAATTAAAAAAAATTAAATTTGAACAACTAAATTATTTTTTTTTTCTTTTTTTGTTAACACAGGTATCTCAGCTTAGCCAGACTTAATCCTGGACCACCAGTCACTAGCCCCTCAGTAACTGGCGGATGTAAATCGCGAGTTATGTCCAAGTTGACCAGGGTTCGAGCACCCCTTATACTCCTGACCCCAAGAGAGCCTTCCTCCATGATTATTACATTATCAAGCTGCTTCAACCAATATTGATTAACTAAATTATAGTTAAGTAGGTCTCAACCTAGTTGGGATGTATTTAAACTATAAGCCCCTATTTGATAACAATTAAAATCTAAATTTTAATCTAGGTCAAAGTCGATAATCAATCACAATCATATATTTCATGAGACTCACAACTTTTCAACCACATATTTCATTAACTTTTATCAAAATCTACTAAAAAACTGATTTTAAATTCTTTCAAACGAGGGCAAAATTATAGTAAAGTAAGTGTCAACCTAGTTGAAATGTACTTAAAGTATAAATATTTGACAGTAGTTATTTGAAATGCAATTTAGTTGATATTTGTTTATGTTGTATATAAGTTTGTAAAATTAAAAGTAATTCATGTAACATAAGATATAAATTTGAATTCTGTGTGAACTTATTTTTTTACAAATATGAATTTATTATTTTATTCATTTCGTATTTATTAATTTAACAAAAAAAAAAATTACTTTAAATATGAAAAAATTTATGTTTTCATTCATACCGACAAAAATTTAAACGGATCGCGACCTGCATAGTCTCGGCCCAAATGGGCCAACAAGCAGCCTAGGTGTAGCTCAAAATTTGTAGACCAACCTTCAAAATTTGTAGACCAGCCCGGACTGACTCGTAAACTTACAGTAGATGGGTTTTTTTCACACTATCCGTGAATATTATTGTCATCTCTAAGTCCATAGTTACCTTTCACCGTGTCAGGTTGGTCGCCTAATTACTTGAGTGCAACTGTCTTGAAAATGTGTGTGTGTGTTGGTTGGGGGGGGGCAAAGTTAGGAAAAAAAAATTATTAACTATACATATTTTCTCTCAATCCACCATACATCTTACCTCAAAAATATAAAAAAAAAATATATTTTTAAACACAAAACTTTTAACAAATAAAGCCAAAGTTATGATCCAACCCAATCCGACTCTTAGTAAGCCACTTTTCTTTAACGTAATCATTACAATTTATAAATAATAAAATTTTTTAAACAACTTTTTGATCGCTCACATTTTTCTTTCTACTTTTTAATCATACATTTTTCCTAAAAAATATAAATAAACTAATTTATAATTGTAACGACAACAATGGAGTCTAAAACAAAGCTTAAATTATAATGTGCTCGGTAAACTTTTAATTTGGTTTATAAATCAATTTATAAATTACACAATTTTTCAAAACACTTTTTAACCACACATATTTTCTTTATTCAATTTTCAATGACTATATTTTACCTTAAAATTATTAATAAATAAGTTTATAAACTAAACAATGTTACTTATATAATTATTTTTATTCTAAACCTTTATCTGAAAGATAAGAGTGAACAAATAAAATAATAAATATCTTGTCATTGGAGGTGAGGAGCCGACGGTCCAAAATCAAGCTCGGAATTTGTCAAAATATGAAATAGCCAGAGATTAAAAAATAATAATAATAATGAAAGCTGTGAGGCAAGTTGATAATGATGTTACAATCAAACTGAAAAGTCAAGCATGGTTTGCCACCAATTTGTGAACTCCATTCTAAGAGATAAGAGTTTCACTGTGGCCATTATAGGTCATTTGGCAGAAAATTTTTTAGATTAAAAAGCTTGTTTTTTTACATGTTTTAAGTGTCCATATGACATAGCTCTTGATATTGTTTCACTAATCTTATTAAAGTGTTTCTCCTAGTTAGAACGACTATAGGGGAAATTGGTACAATGTGATATATCTTGTAGACGAACTTCTAAAATAGGAAATTTTTTAGAAATTAGTTTTCAGAAAAAAAAGATTAAGGTAACGTCTTTCATAAAGTTCTTCTGCATGAAGCAAAAACAAATTCCAAACGAGTCCTAAATAATTTTATAAAATTATTTTTCCTGACTAGAAGAGCTTTTATAAGAAAATGATCTAAAATAACTTTTTCCGGTACTCTTCTTCGAGCTGAAAGAAGAAGTTCTACAAACGTCTCTTGTATGAGCTAACTGATAAGTAATTTGTTTATATGTTCGACTAAACTACACCAAATAATAATAATAATAATAATAATAATAATAATAATAATAATAATAATAATAATTTTATTATTATTATTATTATCAAGCAGTTTAATCTCTAAATAGATTCTATACCTTTCTTTTTCGTTGCTTGTAAACATAAAAGGTTGCTTCCATTAGTAAACATTTCTTATTTTAGTGCTAAAATAAGAAATATTCATATTTTCGACTTCAATAAATTAAAAAGATAATTATTTTTTGAAAAGTTGATAATAGTTGCTTTGGACGCTGCAATAAATATAAAAGTTAAGTGAATGTTTTCTATAATATAAATACTAAATAGTATAATATTGTAAATTCGAGACATAACAAAGTCTACTTTGTAAATTTCTGTTTAGAATAATCGCACGACACGCGTAGTCACAGTAATACTAAACAACGATGAACGTTTAAAAAAAAAAATCCACGAAGAACAATCAGTTCTAAAATCAATGACAAAAAAATAATTTAACACCTATAGATTCATTTGTGTTCGAGGTAAAATATGTTGTTGAAAAGTTAAAAGAAAAATGTTTGTAATTAAAAAGAGATTTAAAGAATTGCGTTGTTTAAGAACATATTTTTAACATTACCAGGCTAACGTGACATGTCATGTTTTTATGGCTTTTCCCCATCTCTTCGAGTGCCACGTGTAGCTCTCACGTGCCAATCGAGGGTTTTCACTTCGGTGATGGATGCATGTGTTTTTTGTAAATGAAAAACATGAGCTGGAACGGTAGTCATGGTAATGAATAAAGAGAATGCCACCTGACCCGATTGAGCATAGTTTCCATCACAATGTCTAATCAAATAAAAATATTTTTCTTACTTCGGTTTCATTGATTAATTTTTCATGTCAAATCTTTTTTAAGTACTAGTAAGCCTCCACTACACGGGCATTCTCAATTGTTGGACCGGTCTTGATGTTTAGTACGAGAGAGGAAGAGAGATACAAAAAATTTGTGATCCCACTATAATATCTTTTTTTTATTATCTTTCTTCCACTTCTCCCTATTATCTCTACTTTTTTCATTCATAAGGTCCAAAATTGGACATTGTACTTGACTCATTCCTCTATTTTTTAATTAATTTATTTGAATTTCTATCAATCTCTCTCTTCCTATTTTATTTTTTCCTCTTTTTTTTTTACTTTCAACATCTTTTTTATTTTTTCCTCTTTTTTTTTCTACTTTTAACATCCACCTCTTTTCCACAATTTAATCTTAAAATAATATATATCTCTTTCTCTATCATCCAATGGACCTTGACCTTTTACATACTTCATTAAAGGTGCACTAAGAGCATCCACAATGATAGGGATGGTAAAAAAATTCGAAGGACCCGAAACAACTCGTCCCGATAATTACACGCCCCGTCGGGTCGACGAAGCTGGTTTTTCGCCCCGAACAGCATTTCGGGGCGGGTTCGGAGCGGACGCGCCCCGTCCCGTGACTCGAGTTTTTTTTTTTTTTTTTTTTTTTTTGTACAATGAGAAACTAAAAATAAATTTAATGAGGTCTACAAGAATTGAATCTTGGTGGGATTTAAGGGTATGAGAATACACAATCACTATACCATTATATTGTTTATTGATTTTTTTTCCTCTTCAAATATATACATATTATCTTTAAAGTTCAAACTTAAAAGATCTAACTAGTTCGACGCTTAAGTTTTTCACCTAAAATTTTATTATCAATTTATATTATTATTATAAAAAAATAAAAAATTTCGGGTCATTGGCGGGGCTGGAGTTGCCCCTCCCCGAGACCCGACCCGCCCCGAACCCGACCTATTGTCATTCCTACACAATGGACTAGCTAAAAAATCTAGCTAGTCACATGGACAAAAAATCAAATGTTAAGTGACACATATATACATGTTAAAATTAGTCATTAACTTTTGTTACAATGAATATGTTAATTTCTAAATAAGTTCAATAATACAATAAATATTTATTTTTAAAATAGCAAAATTTATATATTAATATGGTACTCATTTTAAATATCTCATTAAATTATGGGAAAAATGTAGTCACTTTCCCAATTTTTTATTATTATTATTTTTTTTTTTTTTTGCAAACTTTATTTAAACCTTCACTGTGTGCTGCCCGCGATCCCAAACTTTAATTTAGTCGAGAGAGAATGACAAATGGAAGGAAAACATCCAAAATTCTGTTAGTTGACCATAAAAATTAACTTTGACCAAAATAAGAGTGGCAAAATGGTAACTTTATAATTTTAACATATAATTAAATAAAAAAAACTAAACCAGAAAAGGAAAAAAAAATAAAGTATTGTTCTTTTTCTGCAGCCCACCCTACCCCCACCCTATCACACCACACCCACCATACCATTAATAGTAAATTTGCATCGTCCCAGCAAACCTCGCCATCGCAAACCACCACCACATTTCCTTGCAATCAACGTCACGATTAGCAACCTCAACTGGTTGTAATCACCTTCAAAGTCAAGAAGAAGAAGAAAAAAATTCTAAATCTACGAAAAGCGAATCAGTTTAACAAAATTTACGCAAATATTTTCTAGCTGCCAAATCTAAGCACGGACACACATTTGTTAATGTGGTTCGCAAACAATTTTGTAGAAAATGATGTGAACAAAGTCAAATTTAATTTGTTGGGCTTTATCAATTTCACAGAAAGCATTTGCTGGGTCCAAATTAACATTTTACCTAGACTAATTTCACAATTCCATGGCCATAGCAATCGATCCTTCAACGATGATGTGCATGGTTGCACGCGGTGACAGTGGAATTTTGGTTTGATTGGATCTTGAGAATTTGTAAGGGAGACGATAGGGGGTTGTGGGATGTGGGGTAGTGGATCGTGGGGTTGGGTGAGCTGAAGAAGATGAATAATACTATATATTTATTTTTCTTTTTTATTTTTTTAGTTTAGTTTTTTATTTTTTTAATTTTTATTGTTAACTAACAGAATTTTAAATGTTTTCCATCTATTTGTCTTTCACCCCATGATTAAATTAAAGGTTTGGCACCGTGGGTGGTACAAAGTGAAGGTTGGGTAAAGTCTGTAAAAAAAATGTTTGGGACCGTGGCTCCAATTTTCCCTTAAATTATATAAAATGAAAATATATATATATATATATATATATATATATATATATATATATATATATATATATATTTTATTTATCAACATTAAAATTTAAAGGAGAAAAAAAATAAGATTTTAGGGTAATTTTTCAACATAAATTGTCATGTCATCAATTAAGTTGCTAGTCAAATTTAACAAAGAAATTAACATATCTATACTATTTCTAAAGTCTCTTAAAGGGGGGAACTTTTTTGGACGATAATACATTCAACAGTATTTACAATTTCTTATTTGTCCTTTTAATTAATTTAATTTTAATTTTAATTATTATATATTATAATTAATATAATATTTTCTAATTTAATGATGGTCGTTGTTGCTTCAATTTCATTGGTCTATATTTATATTATACTACTTTTAAAATAATTTGAATGGAGAAATATTTTGGATCATAATATTCTAGAAAAAAATTTATAATTTTTTATTTATTCTTCAATTAATTTTATTTTAATTATAGTATTTTGTAATCAAAAATAATTTGATGGTCGTTGTCTCTTAAAATTTCATTGATCTATATTTATATCTATACTACTTTTGAAATAACTTGAATCGAGAAATATTTTGGATCATAATACTCTCGAAAATAATTTACAACTTCTTATTTATCCTTCAATTAATTTTATTTTAATTATAGCACTTATAATTTAAAATAGACTTCACATTTATTTACGCATGTAATGGTCATATTTTATTTAAAATAAAAATGACATTACTAATCAATATTGACCATCAAATATTTTACCAATATGTTACTCTATAAATGTGATATCATTTTTATTATTTATTATTAATTTATTCCAAATTCGTCTATATTTTAAAGTAAAATATCACAATCTACATATTCATGTTCAGTGATTTTTAAGAGACATTGGGACTGGTGATTTTTTTATTAGTATATATTGTTTAAATAGCTAAAAGAGCTGACATGCATACTTTTAAGTGATTTAATACTTTTTTTGAGTTTTTACTTTTTGGATTCAAGTCTCGACTTCAACTATTTATAAACATTGCACGCAACAAGTATTTTAGGAAGTAATAGTACATTTAAAACATCATTTAGTTGACAATAGTTTTGAATCTTTTGATAAATATATTAAAGTTATGTACTTGACATATATCTCGTTTTACCTTAACGCAAGTCTGAGTTTTAAACAAAATCATCTTCAATTTAGTGAAATCAAGTTAATAAACTTCAATTTGTTAGAAATTTTGGTCTCTTTTTCAGTTGTTGTCTTGACAAAAATACTAACTCAATATTAATCTAATAGATAATCAACATGTAAATAAGTGCTTTTAATTTATACAATTTTTAGAAAAAAAATATATATTAGAAATAGTTGATGTATATTAAGAATATATTCAATCCAAGACATTTAAATATATTTCATAGTACCATTACAAAGTCACATGCAACGCACGCGCTAATAACTAGTGGCTAAAAAGATTCCATTAACATGTGAGTTAACCTTTCAATTGTAGACTAATATTCAACCTCTAACTAATTTATTCTACTAACATCTTAATCTTAATCTATCTATATATATATATATATATATATATATATATATTAAAGTTTTTATAAAATATATATAATCAATACATTGAAAATTAAACTTAATCATAAATTAAAATATATTAAAAAGAAAATTGGTGATGAATACAAATAAAATTAAAACAAATTTAATAAAAAAAAATAATTAATCTCCAAATTTTAAAACGCGCTGTATTTTTTTCTATTTTGATTAGTGTTGTCTTTTTTAAATTTTCGAATTCGATAATATATTATAATAAAATATTATTTGTACTATATTTTTTATTTAATATGATTGTATAATCAAATTATTTTCATGAATTCCAAAAAAAGAAATGTCTTGAGCACCGTGCAAAACATTATCATTTCTTTAATATGTATGTGTGTGTGTGTGTGTGTGTGTGAGACTATATATATATATATTGAAGTTTTTGTAAAATATATGTAATCAATACATTAAAAATTAAACTTAATCAAAAATTAAAATACATTAAAAAGAAAATTGACGATGAAAACAAGTAAAATTAAAACAAATTTAATACAAAAAAAATTAAGCGCCAAATTTTAAGACGCGTGGGTATTTTTTTTCCTATTTTGATTAGTATTTTTTAAAAAAAAAAATTGAATTCGATAATATATTGTAATAAAATATTATTTGTACTATATTTTTTATTTGATAATATGATTGTATGATTAATATATTTTCATGAATTTCAAAAAAATAAAATGTCTTGAGCACCATGCAAGATATTTTCATTTCTTTAATACATGTAAATTTTTGTGTGTTTATGTGTTGAAATTTTTATAAAATATATGTAATCAATACATTAAAAATTAAACTTAATTAAAATAAAAATACATTAAAAAGAAAATTGGCGATGAATATAAATAAAATTAAAACAAATATAATACAAAAAATACATAACTTTTCTTTTTAATAAATAAGAAAAAGTAACACGTCAATATTTTACTTTTTAAAAACTTACCAAACATGCACTTAGCCCCTATTTAGTTTGGCAAAAAATATAGTTTCAATAATATTTTATAAAAGTTGATAAAATTGTGTGATTCTAAAATTTATAAAAATAGCGAGTCGCATAAAATATCCGATTTAAATTGAGTGTAAGAGAAAAAATATTTTTTGAAAAATTGAGTCCAAACAATTAATATCAATAGCTAGCCAATATAAGGCAATCGTATGTATGGAAATTTATTCACTTGAATTTGCTACTTTTTAGTCTAAAAATTGGACAAGGACACGCAGACGCCCATCCCACGCCAATCTTCTCCTCTCTCCTTTAATTTTAAGCCCCACCCATTACACTCAAGAAGTTATTTGATATAACCATTTCATCCCCCCACCCCCACATTTCTTTGTTTCCTATTGCTTTGTCAATAACTGTAATACCCTAGAGGCTAGTTCTATCATAGATATGTAGATTGACCACAAATGATTTTTTTGTGTGGTGGTCTAAATTTCAAGAATTTGATCTTACCTAGCTAAGAAATTGATATAAAATTCATAATGAGTATGTTATAAAACCCACAACCACCCCCCATGGGTGGGTGGGCAGTGGGCTCATCCACCCATAACCAATTCTCATCCGACATGTGTCGGATGGGTGCCATATCTAGTGCCCATTGTGGACACTAGATCAATCCTCTACCTAGCTAATGCACAAGATTCTCATTGTGAATACTAATGCTTGATTCTGTAAAGATCTATTTTCTATGTAAATTAACCTTCACTTCCTCAATATGGAACCCTAACTAGCGCTAGGAAACTTTTAGTTTTGCACCTATAACTTAAAGTATGAGCGAATTGTAATGTTTTCAATATAAATCTGGATACATTCTCTTAATATTCTAAAAGAACGAAAGTATGTCAAAGTTTTTTTTTTATAAGAAAAGTTAAAAATTGAACACAAAGAGAACACGACATTTTGCAAGTTGGCCTCAACTCCATCAAGCCATATTTTGAAAAAAAATGTTAGCATGCGTTCGGCAACTACTGTTATTTTAGGTGTTATAATCAACACGTTTCTTCAAATTCCTTTTTAATCACATATATTTTCCAAAATCGTTTTTTAAACACAAATTATATCTAGAAAAATGAAATAATACCCGACAACTTGTTTATAACATTTTTCGAACACATAAGAAAGAAAGAAAAATTATTGGGTCGAGTTTGAGAGGGTGTTTGATGATGTCATTGACTTTTTTCATACGCTTACAATTAACTTAGATTAGAGATGTCAATCGGATTCGACCTGTTTTAAAGAAGTCCAATGCGAGCAGACAAAATACATCATTTGGGCTACATGGCATGACTTGCGCCCATATCCGAGCCTGTTCTTACACGCTATATTTGGACATATTGACTTGTTGTGTTGAAGTGTTAGACGAAGAAGGTGAAGCAGTGTGTGTTTCATGCTAATAATTAAAAATAAATCAGACGAAAGTGTAAGTGATAAATCTCTTGAGACAAGGTTCAAAAATGAGTGTTTTGCACTAGAAAAATTTACTGTTTGGGAAACATGTTTAAAAATATATTTTTTACAGCACAATTTCTCAAATTACTTTTTAACCAAACATATTTTCTATCTCCACTTTTCAACCACATATTTTACCTCGAAAATATAAAAAATCATGTTTTTAAATACAAAATTTTTAACAAACAGAGATATACACAATGCTTCCAAGGGGCGCAAGTATACAAATTAATTTAGGAAAATTTTAATAACATCTAAGATAAGAAAATTAAATCTCTACTTGAGAGTTTTGATTGGTTGGTCATTTTAAATGTCTAAGCAAGCTTTTACAATATATACAATCAATAAGAATTTCTAAACTAGCATCCTACCCTTGTTACTGGTTTGGAGTAACTGCTATCCACTTCCTCGCATAAATGTCGTCCACTTCATTATTAACCTCTAACATTGTACTAATTGTTCATGTTCTCAAAAACCGTTCACAATGACTCTAACAGATTGCCATAGATCGTGCGTTGAATTGGAGAACTGCCTATTTACTTGCATTTCGTCCAACGCTCCAATTGCCTAGATACCACTCAATCGTCCAGACTCTTTAACATCACCTTGATTCTTGGGCCTCGTATTGGGCTTCTGTATAGGATCTTTGAATTGGGTATTTTTATGTGTTAACAATTACCCCTAATATAACTGAATTAATGTGTAATCGTTAATTTTGTCCTGATCAAAGTATTTGCATGTTTATCTTTCAAGGCCAATTTAAGACAAGGTAAATACGAATTATTATACAATGCACCTTTCAGGCATCGCTTGGCGTTCCAATCTCATGCACCACCATCTTCTTTTCAAACTTTATTCTTGTACTTACCGTGGCACCCAAAACTTCTTTTCCTTCGGCTATATAAATATGATTATATCCAGAATAACCATTCGTAAAAGAATATATAGATTGCCCAGCAGTGGAATCAACTAAGGAATCTATTGTTGGCATTCAGTATTTATCTTTGGACTTTGCTAGATTTAAATTTCTAAAGTTTATGCACATGCTTATTTTACCATTCTTTTTTAAGACGGGTACAATATTAGAAAATCATTCAACATTATCCAGTAGTTCTAACAAAATCTTCTTTTAGTACTCGCTCTAATTATTCTTCACTCCAGGCAATACATTGGGTGCAAAACTTCTAGTGGTTTTTTATGAGGTTTAAAATTTGATTTGGTGGGTAATATATGATCTACCAAATTTCTATCGAAGACGAGCATTTGTTTATACTCCCAAGCAAAACAATCTTTGTATTTTTTCACTAAAGAAATTAATTGGATACTAACCTCTTCATTGAGTAACTAACTAATAAAAGTTGGATGATCTTCTCATTCATCACCAATGTTTATTCTCATTAATGGATCTTGTGGTTTTGCGATCTTCATCAAATTACCCCCAAGTCTATAGAGGTTCCTTATTCTAAGTAGTCCACTTTGTTGACTTCGCTTTATAAGTTCTGTTCCCGGTCGAATACAATCATCTTGTCTTTCAGTAATCTAAGTACTTTTTCTTCTTTTATTTTTCTTCAAACTCTCCTTCGTAAACCATTGATTTGGTTTTGAGGGCCATGATTTTGACTAGGATATTCTATGGTTAGCTTTGTTTCATACTTCCTGGATTATCTTTTTTCCAATTACCAGCTCTTCAAATGCCACTTTGTTTGGCCTCATTTGGGTAAATAGTTTAGTAAGAGCTTTCATTGAATATGACTCTTCATTTTTTGCAATCACTTGCGTTTATTCTTCCCTTTGAACCACCCTGACGAGTCCATAATTTCTTTCATACATGAATCGTTCTACTGAATTAGCTTTAGCCACAAAACGCCGTTGATCTGCCTAGACGACTTAGCCTTTATTGTTCAAGAACACTAAGCACTGGTGAAGTGATGAAGGAATACACTGATTCCCGTGTCTCCAGTCACTTCCTATTAGCACGTTATAACTTGTAGGGCCATTTATTATGAAGAAAACAGTAGTCTTGGTTGTACTCCCCACTGTTATCTTCGAATGCATCACCCATTTGACTGAAGTTACTCCTCCATTGAAGCTGGTCAACACAACTTTCATTGGATGATATCAGTATCTGTCTTAGCGAATTTCTTTAACATTCCGTAAGAAATGGTATTGATGGCTGCCCCATTATCAATAAGTACCTTAGAGACTGGAATGACATCAATTAAGGCCTTTATATACAAAGGTCTTAAGTGCTTAGTCAAACTCAAAGAACGTTTCTTGAACATGACTTTCTCCATTGACTCAACTTTTACCTTTTGCTTGCCCTTATCCATTTCACTTCTCTAGGACACTTATACCTGCAACATTTCCTTGCTCTAGACTTCCTTAGTATTTCCTACTTGCATGACATCTCTCATGTTTCAACCCCAACCTACAAATGGAGAAATATCCTTAAGGGTGACATATACTTTTCAACAAGAGGTACTCTTCTCTTCCTTTCGGGCATTCCACATAGGACAAGATAATCGAATGACCATCCAGACGGCTCACCCAACAAACCGAATGCTGGATTGCCTTCTTGATACACTTTTTTGAGAAGCTTGCCACGTGATACTCTCCTCATTCTGAAATATGCCTCTAAGTCTAGTTCTTCTTATATATCGATCATCTCATCATTGTCCAAGTTGCATGTTTCCTCAACTGTGGGACTACCTCAATAGAAGTATTACCCTCACATTCTAACGTGCAGGTTGCCTTCTCTGGTTCTTCTATAGCTGCTTCACTATTTCCCTTATTTTTAACTCTTTGGCCAATATGAAGTTGTTGGTCATGTTTGGAGGTAAGGTACCAAATTAGATATTGCTTGATCGTCCAGCATCATTTTAGTCTTAATCTTTTTTTCTGTGCTCAAAATTTGACTTCCACACGTGTTTACTTGTTGATGCTTCTTCTACGTCTTCTTTAGACCTCCACTTTGCTTAATTTTAAGAGTTTTCTAATTCTCTACACGAATGAGATTTGCAGGATTAGACTTCCTATACATTGTTGTTGTCTCGTCATTTGCTCATAGTTCCTTTGATAATGTCTCTATTGTGTCCTTGTCATCCCATCGAATGGGACTACCTTCCCTGCTTTAGGATTTTATGAGTGCCACACATTTGAAAGATATGGTTGTACCCATAGCATTTTAATATTTTGTGATGCGCTAGGTGATCTTCCAAATGTCCTAGTGTACAACCACTGGCTATATGATCTTCCAGGAGGTGGCCTCATTTTCCCTCTAAACATTGGTGGTTCAGTGGCATTGCCTGGTTGCCTAAATGCCTTCTTTTCACACGTTGCTTTGCCAATTTCCACCTCCCTCATTTTTAATCTTTGAAAAGCATTTGGACGTGGTTCAACCTCTTCTTTGTCTACTACCAACTTGAACTTTGTCAAACCCTATTTGTTGAACTTAAGAATTACTATGTCTACATCAACTGGCTGTGGGAATCGGATTTTCGTCAACTTCTATCTTTTTCTTTGATTCAAAGGTGATTCGCCCTAATTCAATGGCATCCTATAATCTATTGTGAAAAACAAAGCAATTATTAGTCACATAAGGCCACACATTATGTCATTTACAATATTTTTTACCCTTTATTTGCTTTAGGTTTGACAATTTATGTTTATCGCTTAGTTTTATCTACTTATCTTTATGTAAGTGATCAAATATTGCATTAGTCTTGGAGACCTCAAATGAAAATACTCTAGCCTTTTTGTCTTCTTCTTTTGAACTCATCTTTATTTGATGTTTCTAATTTGGTTAAAATGGAACAAGCGTAAGTATCTCATTTAACCAAATACATTTCAGTCTCCTTTTGACTAATCTCTACAACATGCATGTCAAAATTACGGTCTCTATAGTAAGTCCCTTTACTATCATTTCTCATTTGGTTATCTTCTCTTAACAGTCACTCATATCTGATGACATTAACGATAAGTTAAAAGAGATCACGAAACTCCATGTCTTAGAATTCTTTTTTAATTAAAAACTGAAACAGCTCTGAGCGATTTTGGCAAATTATTTTTTAGGCAAGCGAACAAAACATTTGTTCTTAGCTGTTTTAAACCCATTCATTTGAGAATTGACACAAGCTTGCAAAATCTCCCAAAGTGACTTCTGATTCAGTTTTATAAAATTGAGCATGAAATAGTTGATCCAACTATTTCCATGTTTGAATATAATTTGCTGGCGAGTTAATAAACTAGGAGAAAGCAACCCCCAGTTAGTGAACTTGGGAACAATCTCATTTTATGGTAGTCGGTAACTTCAACACACCTTAATTTAAAATACCATATGTGTTCCAAGGTGAAAACTTCCCTTAAACCAATGAACAAGGAAAATTTAATCACCCTAAACACTATAGGCCAGGAAAACTAGAGATCAAATCTGTATTTGAGTCGAGAAAAGTTTTACTAACCTGAAATGAGTATTATGTTGGAAAGGAATATTCAAATGATGAAATGGTCAAGTTATGTACCCCTAAGATCAACATTAATAAAAATAGATATTTCGATTATATTTTTTATTCTTTTTGCTATATGGCATGGTAGATCAGCATATTTAGGATCCAATACCATGAAACAATGATTAAATGTGGATTGATTACACGAAAATTTGATAAACTTGATAAATGTTAAACACGTGTTAAGTCAATTATGATTTAGAAACCATTTCAAAGTTTTGAAATATTATCTCATTTATTTGAGCTGTGCACTCCGACATTTATGAATTAAGTGGCATGCTAACTAGGGTTGGAAATAGATACTTTATAACTTTTATTTATGATTGTTTTAGATATATTTATGTTTGCTTGTTAAAATATATAGTTGAAGCCTATAATGCATTTAGAATTTATAAGGCTGAAATTGAAAATCATTTGGGAAGAAAGTTAAAGATTCTAAGAAGTGATATGGGAGGATAATATTTCTCTATTGAATTCAATGTCTTTTGTGAACAATATGAAATTATACACAAAAATATTTGCACCACAAATACCTCAATAAAATGGATTATCAGAAGGGAAGAATAGAACATTCTTAAAAATGATAAATGTCATGTTTTTAAATATTGAATTACCTTTAATTTATGGGGTGAGACTTTACTTTGTGTCTATCATATAGTCAATATAATACCTATAAAAAAGATTAAGTTTTCTCCATATGAATTATGGAAGGAAAGAGAAGGAAGCCAAACATAGGATATTTGAAAGTGTGGGGGTGCCTATTGCAAGAACATGGTTTCAAAAGAATCAAATCAGTTCCTAAAGGCGTGAAATGTTCTTTTGTAGGATATGCCTCAAATAGTAAGGCTCGTAGGTTATTAAATTTGGAATCAAACATTATAATAGAATCTAGGAATGTGGAGTTCTTTGAGAATAATTTGACAAGAAGCAGTTCTCATGAGACTCAAGTAGAAATATCATTTTCTAGAAGAACACGAGAAGAGACATCTTCAAAGGTTGTTGAACAAACAAGTTGTTGGAAAATGTATTGGTGGCAAATAGATTTTCACTTGTGAATGTGAAACTAATCCCATATTTAATGAAAGTTGGGATTTGAAGTGGAGCCATAAAAGGGATTACAATCCCATATTGGTTAGAAGTGCAAAAGTGAGAATATATGGGGACTATAAATAGTGCCATCCCACATTGGAAAAAAGGAAAAGAAATGTGGCGATGTGGGAAAACTTAAATACTTATCCCACATAGGATAAAAATGAGTTTGTGGACCAATTTATATATGATTAACAATTTGTAATGTGTAACCATTTGTTGCATAGAGACTCCTCCATGACCTACGCGCCCGCAGGGGGGGTGCAAATCTTGGACCGACTTAGCCTTCGAGCCTTGAACTTGTATGCGGACGCGACCTGCGTATACGAATGTTGGACCAAACGAGTCAAAAATTAGCCACAAAGTGCAAGCCAAGTTTTGGAATTTTTCTTTTACGTTTTCTATTTAAAACATAACCTGAAAATTTATTTTGTAACTCCAAAACATGTGAATTCAAATGGAGTGTAAAGATAGGAGTTATGGCTGCATTAAGAGGCAAAGGCTCCTCCTTGCCTGTATAAATTGAACAATTTCCTCAATTCAGACACACCACAACAATCACGAAATCTCTCTGCATTTCTGTCCAGCTTCTTGCCTTCTTCCAATCGCTTGGTGATTCTATTCAAGCACATTTTCTGTTCGAATGCACGGTTGCAGTTCCAACCATTGTATCCTGGGAAGCAAGTGCTCAAGTTACTTCAGTGAGAGGGCGAATATTGTTTTAAGGACAGTGTGTTCAACACAGGCCCCGGCCCCAACGCGTTCATTTTATTTCCAGTCTAACATTGTTTCATTTACTGCTTACTGTAAATTATTTGTTTTATTCAACTGTTTAACAAGTTTACTTACAATCTTAAAGCAATATTTTTTTTGTTAAACAGTTTACAAAAACGTTTTTCAAAAGCAGATCTCTTACTGTTCCTTAAGAGCAGTTGATTTCGTCTAAATCATTTGGTACTGATATTCTGATTGTGTTTCAGAAATGGAAAATACACCTACCAATAACGTTGTGGCATCCAGAAATGAAACAGTGCCTCATGTGGCTCAGGCTGTGGCTATGCCAAGTTCTGATATTGCTCAAGTAGCGGCTCCAGTAACGTTGGCTGTGGTTAATATGCCAAGTCTAGCTGCTGGCCCAAGTGGAACTAAAACTGTGGCTCCCATGCCAAGTCTAGCTACTGGTCCAACTGTGACAGTCCCGGTTAATCATGGGGAAAAGTCGGAGAAATTCAATTGTTCGAATTTCAAGAGGTGGCAACAAAAAATGTTGTTTTACCTCACTACCTTGAATCTTGCGAGATTCTTGACTGAGAATGCTCCAGTGCTCAAAGAGGGTGAATGAGACATTCAAGCAATCAGTGCAGTGGATGCTTGGAAGCATTCTAACTGCCTATGCCGGAATTATGTTATGAATAGCTTGGCTTATTCATTGTATAACGTGTATTGCACCATTAAAAGGCTAAGGAATTATGGGAGTCGTTGGACAAAAAGTATAAAATCGAGGATGCCGGAGCCAAGAAGTTTCTTGTTGGCCGCTTTCTAGAATACAAAATGGTGGACTCCAAACCTGTAATCAGTCAAGTACAAGAACTACAAGTAATCTTGCGTGAAATTCATTCCTAGGGAATGTTTGTGAGTGAATCTTTCCAAGTGGCTTGCATAATTGAGACGATACCTCCTACATGGAAGGATTTCAAAAATTACCTAAAACACAAGTGAAAGGAAATGAACGTTGAGGAAATAATTGTTAGACTTCGAATTGAAGAAGTCAACAAAAGTTATGAAAGAGGGTTTCAATCCGGTTGCAGCCAAAGCCAATGTTGTGGAGCATGGCCAAAGCTCCAAAACCAACAAGAACAAGTCTTGGCCATCTAGTGGCAAAGGGCCTAAGTTGGGGACAAAAGGTAGAATTTCCAAGAAAAATTTTGAAGGAAAATGCTTCAACGGTGACAAGATTGGTCACAAATCTATGGAGTGCTGCTTGCCGAAGAAGAAAAAGGAAGCAAATGTGGTTGAAGATGTATCGGACATCAACCTTGCAGCTGTCATTTCTGAAGTGAACCTGGTAGGTTCAAATCCAAGAGAATGGTGGATAGACACTAGTGCCACCCGACATGTTTGCTCCGACAAGGAGATGTTTAGTGGTTTTGAAGTAGCGAATGGGGAGAAGTTGTGTATGGGAAATTAGGCGACTTCTGAAATCGAGAGCCATGGAAAGGTGGTTCTAAAGATGACGTCGGGAAAAGAACTGACTCTAAACAACGTGCTCTATGTGCTAGAGATTCACAAGAATTTGGTGTCTGGCTCGCTGTTGAACAAGCATGGACTTCGTATGGTGTTTGAGTCAGAAAAAGTTATTTTGTCTAAGTCTGGAATGTTTGTAGGAAAGGGTTATGTAAGTGATGGGCTCTTTAAGCTCAATATTATGGCTATTAAGCCAAAAATGAATAAAATGAATAACTCTTCCATTTACTTGCTTGAGTCTTCCAATTTATGGCACGGTAGACTAGGACATGTTAATTACGACACTTTGCGTAGACTAATTAACTTGAATTGCATACCTACATTCCAAATTGATAATAAACATAAGTGTGAAACTTGTGTTGAGGCAAAATTAACAAGGTCATCATTTCAATCTATTGAAAGAAAAACTGAACCGCTTGATTTAATTCACACTGATGTATGTGATTTAAAATCTGTGCAAACAAAATGAGGCAACAAATATTTTATTACTTTTATTGACGATAGCACAAAATATTATTTTGTGTATTTGCTTAAAATTAAAGACGAAGCTATAGAGAAATTTGTTCTCTATAAGAATGAAATTGAAAATCAACTCAACAAGAAGATCAAAGTGTTGAAAAGTGATAGAGGTGGTGAATATGAATCACCATTTGCTGAATTCTATGCACAACATGGAATCAAACATGAAACAACAGCTCCTTATTCACCTCAACAAAATGGTGTTGCTGAATGGAAAAATAGAACATTGAATGAAATGATGAATGCAATGTTGTTGAGTTCTAGATTACCTTAGAACATGTGGGAGAAGCTGTGTTATCAGCTAATTACCTTCTAAATAAGGTGTCCTGAAAGAAACAAGAAAAGAGCCCTTACGAGTTATTGAAAGGAAGGAAGCCTTCCTACAAATACTTACGAGTGTGGGGGTGTCTTGTTAAAGTGGCTGTACCTACACCAAAGAAGTGAAAATAGGAAGAAAAAAAACTGTTGATTGCATATTTATAGGATATGCACATAATAGTAGTGCTTATCGATTTCTTGTGTTTGATTCTAAAATTTCTGATATACACAAAAACACGATAATGGAATCAAGAAATGAGTTGTTCTTTGAACATTTATTTCCATACAAGTCCAAAGAAGAACCAAGTTCTTCTAAACGAACACATGAGACTATGATTGAAATAGTCAAGATCAAGAGGAAGTTAAGGTTGAACCATGACGTAACAAACGTGAAAGAACAAAAAAATATTACGGTCCTGATTTTGTGACCAATATGCTTGAAAGTGGACCTCAAAGCTTTAAATTGTAAACTCTTCAGAAGGACCTCAATGGAAAGAGGCCATTAAAAGTGAAATAAATTCCATTATGCAAAACCATACATGAGAGTTGGTTGATCTTCCCCCGGGAAGCAAACCACTAGGCTACAAATGGATTTTCAAAAGGAAAATGAAAACAGATGGAACTGTGATGAGAATCGGGAAAGTCAAACCTCGATGCACGTGCCCGTGGGACCCATGACGAGATCCGAAGTTGAAGAGGTTCAAGATTCGAGGCTAAACAACGTGAATAAATCAAGAAAAGAAGCCAAGAATCAAGTTGGAGCCAAAATTGGAGTTTCAGCCACTTTCGGTCGACCAAACTTTCTTTCGGTCGACCGATCTTCTGCAGAGGAATTTTGATCCAGCCTCAGTCACTTTCGGATGAGTGGCGGTCGACCGAAAGTCCAATTTCGGTCGACCCATAGATCGACCGAAATAATTTCGGTCGACCGAAACACCTCATTTTTCAAAAAAAAAAACGGGGTTTTCTTGCAATTTCCACAAAAACGGGGTTTTTCTTGTAAATACCGAAATTGCACATTTTCCCCATTTTGTACATTATATTCACATTTCTCTTCATTTGTAAAGGATAACTTGGTTGTCATTTGAATGCTCTTGAGAGCTTGGTCTTGAAGATCCCCTTTGAGGTAAGGTTAAAACCTCCTTTGTTCTTGTTATCTTCTTGGAATTTAATCAACTTTGCTTGAGTATTGTTATTCTTGTGTTGTTGTTTATTTCCCCCACCTTGGAATTTGTTTAAGTGACCCCCATTGGGTTAGGGTTTGTTAATCCTTGAATTTTGGGTTAGAATTAAACTTGGGTTAAAGGTTATAGGCAACGAGAAGGCCTTGACTACTTTGACACTTATTCTACGGTAACGAGAATAACTTCCATTCGAATAATATTAGCAATTGCATCTTTGTACAATCTCGAAGTACATCAAATGGATATCAAAACTGCTTTTCTAAATGGAGATTTAGAAGAGGAAATTTACATGGAATAACCTGAGGGGTTTTCTGCACCAGGACAAGAAAACAAGGTGTGTAAACTGGTGAAGTCATTATATGGCTTAAAACAAGCACCGAAACAGTGGCATGAAAATTTTGACAATGCCATGATGGAAAGTGGATTTAAAATCAATGAATGTGACAAATGTGTTTACATCAAAGACACAAAAATGGTTATGTCATTTTATGTCTTTATGTTGACGACATGCTCATCGTTGGTAGCAATGATAAGATGATTAAATCTACTAAAAATGTGTTGAATTCAAGATTCGACATGAAGGATATGGGTTTAGCTGATGTGATTCTTGGAGTTAAAATTTCAAGAACTTCAGATGGGTCCGTTCTAAGTCAGTCACATTATATGGACACGATTTTGGAAAAATTCAATAATGATGATACTAGCGTGGCTAGAACACCAATAGATACAAGTCAACATCTGTCGAAAAATAGAGGCGATGTTATTTCTTAAGTTGAGTACTCTAGAATAATCGGAAGTCTTATGTACCTAATGAGTTGTACAAGACCAGATATAGCTTACGCAATTAGTAAGTTGAGTAGATATACTAGTAATCCAGGGTCTGACCACTGGAAAGGAATAGTAAGAGTACAAATGTAGCGTACCCGATCCTCAAGGGCTACCGGCCGTCTGCTCATGGTCTAATGGTACCAGGGATTCCATGAAATTTGTACTTAACCCCTAGGTACAAGGTTCGAATCCTTGGGGAGGCAAAAATCCACTTCCTGGAAACGAAGCTGCCAGTCCTTGAGGAGCAGGACGACCAGGGGGGAGTGGAAAGACCATGAGCAGACGGCCGGCCGCCCTTGAGGACCGGGTACGCTACAAAAAAAGCCGCCTTTTTTGTAACGACCCAGCTCCCTCACTGGGGCCTTCTCCGAGCCGTACTCATGGTCTTGGTATATTGGTAGCAGGGATTTAAGAATTTTTGTACTTAACCCCTAGGTACAAGGTTCGATCCCTGCGGAAGGCAAAAACACTTCTTGGAAACGAGGCTGGCAGCCCTTGAGGACCAGGACGACCAAGGGGGGAGTGGAAAGACCATGAGTACGGCTCGGAGAAGGCCCCAGTGAGGGAGTCGGGTCGTTACAACTAAGATACTTGAGATATACTCATGATTATGGACTGAACTATTCTAGATGTCCTGTAGTTATTGAAGGATTTACTGATGCTAATTGGATATCTGATATTAAAGACTCAAAGTCTACAAGTGGATTTGTGTTCACACTTGAGGTGCAGCTATATCATGAAAATCCTCTAAACAAACAGTTATTGCGAGATATGCCATGGAATATGAGTTTATAGCTCTAAATAAATGTGGTGAAGAGGCTGAATGGCTACACAATTTCTTAGAGGATATTTTAAGATGGTCAAAACATGTGCCAGCAATTTGCATACATTGTGATAGTCAATCTGCGATTGGAAGGTTACAAAGCAACATGTATAATGGTAAGTCTAGAAACATACGTTGTAGACATAATACCATAAGATAGTTACTCTCAACATGGAGTTATCTTTATTGACTATGTAAAGTCTAAAGATAACATTGCGGATCCACTAACCAAAGGGTTAAATAGAGAGTTAGTTGTAAAGTCATTGAGAGGAATGAGACTTAAGCCTCTGAAAGAATAAGTTATTATAATGGAAACTCAACCTAGCTTACTAGAGATCCCAAGATCTAGGTTCAATGAGTAAACTTAATTGCAAATACTTAATAGGATCACTGTGGGGGTTATCTCCTGTCCATTCTTGTAATAACAGTGATGCCCGCGAGAAGAGGATAAGAAATAGGCTTTTAATGATTCTTATGCTTCGAAAATCCTAGCGGAGTAATGCGGGTTACTCTTGATTAAGAAATCACCTATGTGACAAGAAGTGGAGCCGCTTCGAAGGGAATTGTGAGGCTAATTCTTAATAACTCTAACTGAACCAGGCATCTTTCATGGCCACAAATGAACATAACCATGAGAACTAAAATGTGTTAGGAAGAATCCTATGTTAGGTGCATCATCGTTTACACAAAAGGCAAAACAGTTCAAAGACATCACGTCTACTGATCTGCTAGTAAAGTAAATGTACTTTCATAAGGGAAGGTTCAAAGGTAACCCCTACCTATCCTATGTAGGTTTCAACTGTGGAACTTTATCACCAAGTATTCCGTGTCTCTATCAATTTTCATTCATGTGGGGGATTGTTGGAAAGTATATTGGTGGCAAATAGATTTTCACTTGTGAATGTGAAATTAATCCCACATCAAATGAAAGTTGGGATTTGAAGTGGAACCTTAAAAGGGATTACAATCCCACATTGGTTAGAAGTGGAAAAGTGGGAATACATGGGGACTATAAATAGTGTCATCCCACATTGGAAAAAAGGAAAAGAAATGTGGCAATGTGGGAAAACTTAAATAGTTAAAAATGAGTTTGGGGACCAATTTATATATGATTAATAATTTGTAAGGTGTAACCATTTGTTGTATAGAAACTCATCCATGGCCTATGTGCCCGCAGGGGGAGTGCAAATCTTGGACCGACTTGGCCTTCGAGCCTTGAACTTGTGTACGGGCACGACCTGCATACACGAATGTCAGACCGAACGAGTCAAAAAATTGCCACAAAGTGCAAGGCACATTTTGGAATTTTTCTTTTACGTTTTCCATTTAAAACATAACCTGAAAATTTATTTTGTAATTTCAAAAGGTCTGAATTCGAATAGAGTGTAGAGACAGGAGTTATGGTTGCATTAAGAGGCAAAGGCTCCTCCTTGCTCATATATATTGAACAATTTCCTCAATTCAGACACTCCACAACAATCATGAAATCTCTCTACATTTCTGTCCAGCTTCCTGCCTTCTTCCAGTCGCTTGGTGATTCTGTTCAAGCACATTTTCTGTTCAACTGCACAGTTGCAGTTCCAACCGTTGTATCTTGGGAAGCAAGCACTCAAGTTACTTCGGTGAGAGGGCGAATATTGCTTTAAGGACAATGTGTTGAACACAGGCCCCGACTCCAATTTTATTTCATGTCCAACATTGTTTCGTTTACTGCTTACTGTAAATTATTTGTTTTAATTAGTTAACTGTTTAACAAGTTTACTTACACAAGTGAGCCCTAAAGAAGTAAAAGAGTAAGAAAAGGAAAGAGTTTAGGATCAGACAAAATAGACTCCCAACTTATTTCCTTTTACTTAGTAGAAGGAGATAGGAAGGATACTGTAAGAACATTTCCCTTTGTTCTTCAAGTTGAAAGTGATCCTAAAACTTACAAATAAGCAATGACTTCTATAGATTGCATATTGTGAAAAGATGCAGTAAATGATGAGACTGAATTCTATTATATCTAACAACACTTGGAATATTGTCGATTTACCAATAGGTTCAAAATCAATTGGTTGCAAATGGGTGTTTAGAAGAAAATATATTCCTAGTGGAACACTTAACACCTGTAATTTATATTAATAGCTAAAGGTAATGACAAAAGGAATTGATTGACTATTTTGCACTTACACACCTTTAGCTAGAATAACGTCAATTAGGATATTATTTGCATTGTCATATATTCATAAATGGATGTCAAAATAACATCCTAAATGGGTATCAAGACGAGGAGGTTAATATGGAACAACTAGAAGGCTTTGTTCTACCAAAAGAATAAATATAAGTTATGGAAATTAGTTAAGTCCTTATGTGGTTTGAAACAAGAACTTTAAAAATGGCCTGAGAAATTTGATTTTTCACCATTATGGCACATGGTTTTACACATTATTTAGTTGATAAATGCTTTTATACCAAAGCACATGATAACACCTTTGTATTTTTATGTCCCTATATTGATTATATGTTAATCATTAGTTACAACATGGAAGGAATTAATGAAACGAAGATATTTCTATCATCCACGTTTAAAATGAAGGATCCTGTAGAGATAGACATTACCTTGGAATCAAAGTTAGAAAGAATGGGGGCGTTATTCATTAAGCTAATCACATAATATTGAGAATGTGATGAATAAATTCATATTAAACAATTAAAATAATTAAATAAAAAAAAATAAAGAAAAAGAAGAAAAAGAAAGTTTATCTTCTTCCCATTTACTACACTCCACTAGCGACAGAATCCACCTCCAAAACAACAGCATGGAGGAGCTGCTCCTTAATCAGCACTATAACAAATAAAAAGTTCCTTGCAAAACAAATTGAAAAGCCTGCACCCTACCTAACCTACCCTATCACCAAACCCAAAACCAAATCACTCATCACTTGCACAGCCACTTCATCACCCCTAAATCTAGTAACCACCAATCCCCAACCCCGTACCAACCCTCTTAATAACTCATTTCTTGTTATAATAACCAAATTCTCATCCTAAAATTGCTCCTCAATCATCTTCCAAAACCCAATAATGAAACGATATCAAAATCGATTCGGTTCACAATAGAAAAAGCTCAATGTTAGTAATCTTGGTTTCCATGTAATTCTTCATTTCCAAATTCGATGTATTTGAGTATAGATTCCATCATTTTTCTTAATTCTTCAGGCATTGTACCACACCATAATTTTATATTAGTTCACCTCAATTTGGAGGCCTTTGACAGTGAGATTCTAGACTTGGAAAAAGTATGTGAACTTTTAGGTAGTAATGAGAGAGATAGGGAATGTAATGTTGATAGGGAAGACTAATTTGGTGACTCGTAAAGGTCCCGCGATGGTTGCATCAATGCTTCATAGTCCATGTTGTTGTAGTTGAACTAGACCAAGTGTAGGGAGTGCTCCATCTTGGCACTTTTGAAAATCTGCTAATGCTACAGGATGGTTATTTTGAGTTTTTTTTTTTATGGTATTAATTATTGATAGCACTAAATTTTGTTAAATGTATCAATTAATATAAATCAAAATAAAGAACTAGATAGGAGGAAGATCATCAAAGAAAGAGATGAAGAAGAAGAAGAAGAAGAAGAATGATTTGCCATCATCTACAAAATTACATCATTTCCTTAGCTTTTGTTTCGTCGTCCTTACAGCTTGCAGGCTTCTTCATGAAATCACGTCCGATTTTTTGCTTGACAAATTCTCTGTAGCATCGTGAGTTTGAAGGGGATGTTAATGTAATAAATTATATATTAAGTGTAGTTTAGTCTCTCTCTTTGTAGTATTTTTATTCTCTTGTATTCATAACTTAAACTATGCTCCTTAATTAGCACTATAACAAATAAAAAGTTCCTTGTAAAACAAAATGAAAATCCTACACCCTACCTACCCTACCCTACCCCCAAACCCAAAACCAAATCGCTCATCACTTGCACAACCACTACATCACCCCTAAATCTAGCAACCACCAACCCCATATCAATCCTCTTAATAACTCATTTCTTGTTATAATAACCAGTTTCTCATCCTAAAATTGCTCCTCAATCATCTTCCAGAACCCAATAATGAAATGATATCAAATCGATTTTGTTCACAATAGAAAAGCCTCAATGTTAGTAATCTTTGTTTCCATGTTTTTAGTAATTCTTCATTTCCAAATTCGAAGTATTTGAGTATAGACTGCATCATTTTCTTAAATTCTTCAGGCATTGTACCACACCATGATTTTATATTAATTCACCTCAATTTGGAGGCCTTTGACATTGAGATTCTAGACTTTGAAAACTATGTGAAGTTTTAGGCAGTAATAAGAGAGATCGGGAATGTAATGGTGATAAGGAAGACTAATTTGGTGACTCGTAAAGGTCCCGTGATGATTGCATCAACGCTCCATCCTTTTGTAGTTGAACTAGACCAAGTGCTGGGAGTGCTCCAGCTTAGCGCTTTTGAAAAAATGCTAATGCTACAAGATGGTTAGTTTGAGTTTTTTTTATGGTATTAATTATTGATAGCACTAAATTTTGTTAAATATATCAATTAATATAAATCAAAATAAATACCTAGATAGGAGGAAGATCACCAAAGAAAGAGAGAAGAAGAAGACAAGGATGGAGAGAAAAAAAAGTCAAAATGTGGAGTCTACTAAAATTAGGTTTGAGTTATGAATTCAAGAGCATAAAAATACTACAAAGAGAGAAAGACTAAACTACCCTTAATATATTATTTATTTCATTAACATCCCCTTCAAACTCACGATATTACAGAGAATTTGTCAAGAAAAAAATTGGATGTGATTTCGCGAAGAAGCTTGCAAGCTGTAATGCCGAGGAAACAAAAGGTAAGGAAATGATGCAATTTTGTAGATGATGGAGAATCAAATGACAATCAATCTCAATATGCTTTGTACACTCATGAAACACAAATTTTGAGTAGTCACTAATCCATTAGACGAGGAGTCGACTAGGCTCTTGTATAGAGGGAGTAGACCAGTGTAAAAGTATCGTATCCGATCATTTTTAGGGTTTCCATGTTGTGGACATTTTCTAAGCATATTTTTGAACTTACTCCATACTTCATCAAATGAATCTGAGTCATGTTGTTGGAATATTGTTATATCATGTTTGAGCTTAGCAACATTGACTGGTGGCATGAACTTCGTGCAAAAATTTTGGGCCAAGTCATTCCAAGTCGTAATGCTTGTAGCGGGACGAGAATTCAACCAACCTATTGCTCTATCTCTTAATCTGTATAGAAATAACATGAGTCTGATGGCATCATCTGATATATCCGGTATTTAAAGTGCTGAAACATGTCCAAAAAAATTTCAATTTATCTAGTTCTTAGTTTTTCTTAATTTACGGTGTAAAGTACGTTCGATTTTTGGGTCAATCTCTACAAGATTTCCGTATTTCGAACGTTGCATACACAAATATATGAAAAACAAAGGAACTAGTGAACGACTAAAACTAAAAATTACTAAATAAAAAATAAATAAAAATAAGTGGTAAAAAATCTGAATTAGTGAAAGTAATCTAAAAATAAATTTATATGACAATCCTCGACAATGGCGCCAAAAACTTGTTATTAACTGCAGGTGTACAAATCGCACAAGTAATATAGTGAATTTTTAAGTCCAAATATCGTACCCATAGGGATTGTGTAAATTGTATTGTAGATCATTGACCTTAACTAAAACTAGGAAATTACTTTAAGAAATTTTATAAACTAAAACTAAATTACCAACTAAACTAAGAAAGCGGGAAAATTGATTTTAATAAACTTATGAAACAAACATGTTAGAATTATGAATCCACTTTATCTCCATCATTTATATCTTGACTTAAACATTTAACAACAATTTTGGGATTTTGAAAATTCATGTTCCTAAAGTTATTAAAACCCTTTTTCGAATGGTGAATTAAAGCTTTTTTCTACAAGGGATCTGACTATATTTCTATGATGAATCCAAATATGTAGAAAATCATTATCTTTTTATGAACATTATTGAAGATTACAAAAAGCATATGGGTATATTTTTATCTCCTATCGAACCTTGTGACAATTAATTCAAATATAATGAATTCCTAATCTTTCGAACTTGGAAAAACATCATAATCACACGTCCAAAATTATAAATGAAAAACAATCCAAAATTAATTGCTCAAACCCATAAAAAGCTTAGATTAAACAATAAGTCAAAACGTGGAATCCGAAAGATAAAGTATCATCATGATCCAAACATTAAAATATCTAGCCTAGAAACATGTTTAAAGATAAATCACAAGAAGTAAAATTGGAATTTATCACCAGAATCATATTCTTGATCATTGATCTTCAATCTTTAATTTAGCGTAGATTGGTCCCTTGATGAATTAGAAGCCCTTCAATATGATTTTAACAAATTGGAACAAAAATGTGCCTCATGTCATGTGTATATAGTTTTAGTCGAAACCTAGGTGCAAAGGGATGAAATCTGTTGAAATCCATGATAAAAAAGCCCAGCAGACAACTGCGTCACCACACGATGTAACTTGGTACGGATGCATGCTTCTTCTTTTTTTCCTAGTTCTACCCATTTAATGAGTATGAGTGCAACAGTGTGCTGTTACTCGCGGAGCCACGTGGTTCACCGGCTAGAGTGTAATTTCATATTTTGAATTCATTTTAAGTAGGTCCTCATCTTTTTATTGCACAACAAGTTCTCCATCTTCAAATTAGATCAATTTGGTTCTTAAACTTTTGATTTCTTCCAATTTGGTCATTTCTCCCACTTTTCCTCTCATTCGCACCCTGGTTGACTTCTTCAACTCTTCATTTGCAGAATTTAGCTCTTTTATTATCCAAATGACTTGTTTTTTGCTTCAATTCCTTCATGTTCTCGACTTTGGGATATTTATGAAATATAAACAAATAATAAAAAATCAATAGCAATTATTTTAAAAAGATAAGGATAAAACCTATTTTTAGGATAGAAATAAGTGTATAAAATACACTTATCGTAGTATAGAGCCATGATGAGTAAGTGTAAAACTAAGAGAGACAACAACAGTAGAAAATCTCTCAAACAAAACATGAGGTAACTATTTGAGACCATAAAGGGCTTTCTTGAGTTTGCAAACATATCAAAGATTATGAGAAACACGAGGAGGGGGAACCATATAAATGTTCTCCTGAAGGTTACCATCAAAGAAGGCATTTTTGACATCCAACTGAAAGAGATTCCACTGATGAATAGATGAAATGACAATTAGTGTATGAAATGTGGTCATCTTTGCAACAAGAGCAAATGTCTCTCCATAATCCAGATCATACTGTTGAGTGAACCACTTGGCAACCAATCTAGCCTTGTAATGCTCAATTGAACCTTTAGATTTGGTTTTGACCTCATAAAATCAATGAGAACCAATAGCATGTATACTCGGGCACAATGGAACTGAGTCCCAAGTGTTTGTCTTATGCAGAGTAGAAAGTTCATCATTCTTAGCATATTGTCAAAGAGGATCTAAAATAGCTTATTTGTAAGAAGAGGGTTCAAAAAGTTCGTGAACAGAGGTTAAGAAACAACGAAAAGAGTTTGAATAACTGAGGATATTAGGATGTCGAGGAGGTGAGGAAGCAGATGTAGGATCAATAACCTCAAGTGGTACTTGGGAGGCTATATAGGAGGAAGGAACATCATGAACCTGTACGTGTGTATCTATAGTCAGTGTAGGATCAAGAGTATAAGGTATATGGGAAGATGTTCTATCAATAACATAAGAAAATGGATCAATACAAATTATGTCAAACCTTGTCAAATCACGAAACTATGAATAATAGTAAAAAATGGAATGTGCTGAAGAAATACAACATGACGAGATAAATATTTTTTTATGAATAGGATCAAAACAACGATAACATTTTTGACCCTTCCCATAACCTAAGAAAATACAGATGGCAAGATGTGGTGTCAACTTACTACGTTCTATTTTGAGATGAAGAACAAAACAAATACAGCCAAAGACTTTTGACGTGTAATAATCAAGAGGATGCCCAAATATTGCTTCAAAGGTGAGAGACCTAAAGTGTGAGAAGATGACATCTTATTAATTATAGAAACAGCTGTAAGAACCACTTCTCTCCAAAATTCACTAGGAACTTTGGCAGAAAAGAAAAGAGAACGAGTAATTTCTACAATATGTCTTTGTTTTCGTTCATCAACACCATTTTGTTGTGGGGTATCAATACATGAGGTTTGATAAATTGTGTCATCTGAAGCAATATAAGTATACTCTCCACCCAAATCACATCTAAAACACTTAATCATAGATAAATGTTAAGTTTTAATAAGTGCTATAAATGAACGATAAATAGAGAGGAAATCAGTACGTCCCAACAATAACGATTATAATCATCAATAAAGAACACATAATACTTTGACTCTACTTTGGTAACAATAGGAGCAGGTCCCCGCATATCAGAGTGAATAAGGTCAAATGGTGCAACAGAACGAGAAATACGTATGTTAAAAGGTAAAACATGAGATTTAGCGAACTTGCAACCACTATAGTCAGAAATGTCATGCATTTGCAAATCTCCCAAAGCCTTAGAAACTAGAAATTTTAAACGCCTAGCGAAAACATGTCTAAGGCAAGAATGCTACAAATAGAAACTATATGAAGATGAATTAAAGAGAACAATGACAAATCAACACCATATGCGGCAACATGCTATGGTTTTAGATTTTTCGAAACATATAGTCCTCCATGTCTAAGGCCTATCCCAATTAGCTTTTGAGATCGAGGATCCTGCATATGTGTTGTGTGATTATCACAAGTGTACGATATCATTAACTAGTAGTAAAGTGGGTTTTTGATATTGTCGATCCCACGAGGACTATTTACTCTCTATCGATTCAATTTGATTCTAAATAATTCCTAAACTAAAACCAAAACTAACTGAAAAAATAAATTGCGAAATTTTCCATCTCAAGTTGTTTTCTAGAATTGTATTTGATCAAATTTACGTATATATATCTAATTTACCTATCTCAAGTTCAAATTAAACCTATTTAATTAAGTCAACTGTATATCTCTACAGAGGACCAGAGTTATCCTTACCCAAATGTAAAAAAAAAAAAATCTCATAGGAATTTACTAATGATCACATGCAACCACAAATTTATATCTCTGTTTTTTTGTTGAAATTGTCATATTTTATTACATTATCTAATTGTTAACTCACCTTTCAGATTATGAAAACAGTCATTAAATCATAAATTGGTGATCAAGCAACTCAAGTATTAAAAGCAATAATAAAATCAATATATGAACATCAAAAACACCAACTTGAGAATTGAAATAAAACTAAATATATTAAATCTACATCGTCAATCCCGATTAATAAATTAGCTACTCGTGTTCTAGGAAGAAAAAAAAAAAAAAAAACTCGGAGTTTGAAGAGCTGACGAATTAGCATCTTCTTGCACCACCAAGAATCTCCCCAGTCGACTGCCTCTCGTGCACAACCGAGTGCTTCTTTTTATTCTTGTGCATAGTCAATTTCTCCTTTTATAATTCTCCCAGCCGCACTCCATTTTTTTGTTGCACAGCACATCCGCATATATATCCTCCAAGAAAACTCCAAACCGTCGACCACTTTTTTCTTTCACTGCTGCACTCTATCTTTTTTCATGTACATATTTTGTCTCTCTCCAAAGCAGCCTAGCACTCTCCTTGTGTATATACTTTGTCTCAATTAAAAACTCTCCACCGTCACCAAGGACGGATCCAGAACCAAAATGCAGCTAGAGCTAGTGATGGCAATGGGTCGGGTATGGGTCGGGTTTGTCAAACCCGTACCCTACCCACTAAATATTTACAACCTCCATACCCTACCCACATACCCATTTAAAAATTGCGGGTCGGGTGCGGGTCGGAGGCGGGTTTGCTTCTATACACATTTAAAACCCATTACTAATTATTTATTTTTTATTATTTTTTTAGGCTATAAATAGGTTATAGGTGCTCCGGATTTACTTGAATCAATTAGATATTGGGCTTCACTTGAATTTGAGTTGAAAAAAGTTTGTTATATGTTGAAATTATACAAGCGAATTTGAACAATTTTTTTAGGCGTTAACAAAGTCAATAGTTTAAACATATTAAGGTTTAGACGATAACAATGTCAATAGATATTTGGGTTCTATTTTTATTTTTATTTTTTTTAAACAATCACTTTTGTTTTAAATTTTATAATTTTTTAAGGAAATTAATGGGTATGCGGGTCGGGTATGGGTATTGTAGTAAAACCCACACCCGACCCATACCCATGTCGGGTTTTAAAATTTACCTCCATACCCTATCCACGAACCCATTTAGTCGGGTAATCCCCGCCCATTTATGTTGGGTCTTCATCGGGTATCGGGTTCGTAGGTATTATTGCCATCCCTAACTAGAGCGGTCAATCGTTGACTGTAGACCATGGACCGTTGACTCACGACCATAATTTTTTGTTATTGTTTAATTAAATGATATTAAAATTTTGAATATTCAATAAACCACAATTCATAAATTCAACAAAATAGTTATAGATATAACCAGAGACAAATAATTGACAGCCTTAAAATACAAAAAAAGCAATAAAAAATAACCAAACTGAAGACAAAAGAAGATCACAGATTCACATTAAAACTCCAACTCCTAATTTCCCTATACACTTCAATGATACCAAATTCTTGTTTAATAAACTAATCAAGGAATAAAACCAATCCAAATCAAATAAAAACTTGAAGATTGCATTTGCATATGAAAAAAAGGAACAAGAACAAAGAAGAAATCAAGAAAAACCTCATAGAATCCACGCATTCCTCTGCTGCTGCAGCAATTTATAGCTTAACAACACTGTCCTCCTTCCTATTATCAATTGTAAACTTCACTAGCCCATCAAAATCCTTCCCTCAACTTTCGCTTGCAAAACTAACTTACTCCCTCGATTTATGAAATCGAGCAACTCATATAATCAACACATCAATTCTAATTACTCACCAGCTCTCATCATCCGGTGACTTCCTCACATCACATCGTTGAGTAGCCCCCACTCCGCCATTGCATCCTAATCCTATAACAAGGGTCTTGCTGCAAACAACCCCAAATCGCAATGTTGAGGCTGACAAGTGAGGGAAACTGGATACAAGTTATGGGCTTTAATAAGATTTAGTTATTGGACATTTGGGCTTTAGTTATTGGAATTTGTATAATATTTACTTACTAATTGAAAAAATAATAAGGAAGAAAGAAACCATCTTCTTCAAGTTTTCAACCTGTTCGACTGAAACTGAAATGAACAGCTGAGCTGAGTGTTGAACCTAAAGACTCCGGAAATCCATAGCAAAACAACATTTGTGAACTGAAGTTTGGGTTCAAAATCAAATGGCTAAACTCTCAATTAAAAAAAAAATTCAAAATTCACATTGGCTGGCGGATCTAGCTAGCGTGGTCGTGGGAGCTCGCCGTCGGTTGGATCCATCCCATCACACATAAATGCCAACCGAGTACCATTTTTCTTATTCTCAGCAATTAGGGGCGGGCGTGGGTCGGGTCGGGTCGGGTCAATTTTTTGCCCAACCCAACAAGTTTCGGTCAGGTTGGGTCGGGTGGTTTGGGATTTGGTCCAATTAGCTAAAAATCTTAGAAAATTAAAAAATTATTCACATAAATCAACTATTAACACAAATAAATTATGTACAATATAATAAGTTCAAATATAATAAATTGAATACTTACTAATTAAACTAAAATATGTTCAAACTAAATTTGAGTTTCATCCAAATTAAAAATGGGCTTGAGATTCTTGAAATTTAAATGATCCTATATTTTTAAAATTTTTATTTGGTTAGGTCACGTTTGGTATGGTTTGGTTTTTCACCAAACCCACAACCCAACCTAACCCAAACAAATTTTTTTTTTTTTTTGTAGAACCCAACCCAACTCGATTTTCATAAAAAATTGACCCAAACCGATCGGGTTGGGTTGGCTTGAGCGGTTTGGGTGGGTTAATTCCCACCCTACCAGCAATGCACATCTCCTTTATCTTCCCATATGTGCAACCCTTCTTATTTATAAGGGATTCTCCATTTAATTAAAGTCTGCCAACTATTGTCTCCAATAAATGGGCTCTACTTAATCCCACTTTAAAGCACAATTATAATTAATGTAGGTTTTATTCTTGAGGCTTCAATTCTTTCAAGAAAATATAAGTTGGTCCTTGAGTTAATTGCATGCTCGGTCCTTAACCTTTTGCCTCCAATTGTATCCAAAATTTAGTTTTTTAATCCAATTGTTGTATAGTTGCTTCAATTGCTTCAATTTATCATATTTCTTGATTTTTGGATAAAACCTAAAATGATAATAAATAATAACAACTGAGTAAAGTTTATTCACGAAAAATAACATAATATTCTAATTTTGACAGATAAATAAGTGTATAAAATACACTTATCAACATGACATGGAATAGAATAGAACTGGACTAAATATCCAAAATCACACTATTGACCAACAAATATAAAGTTCAAGGTAAGATCTGGAACACAATAGACATTAGAAAGTGACAAATTATGTTTTTTAACATAACCAACACTCGCAAAGGGAAATGGAGTGCCGTCAGAAGTCATAATAGACATAGATGACTTACCAGGAAACAAGGAATTAATGAATTTTTAGGAAGATGACATGTGTCTAGAAGCTCCGGAGTCAAAAGATCCATTAAGATGAAATACTTGAAGGCGTCTGAGATGACAAAACTGCATGAGTAGAAGCTGACATAGCATGTGGTTGTGAGGCTAAGAATTTCTTAAATTGCTCTACTAGATTAGTCAACAAAGGATTATAGGTGGGTGGTGCTCCAAGTATGGATGACTCACAAGGTGACATAGCAACTGCTCTATTAGTATTGGGATGATAGGATCTACGATGTGCCTGTTGCTGATTTTGCAGAGGATAATATGATATGTGCTGTGATTATTGCTGACTCTGTAGAGGTTGTTGCTTTTCAATATTTTCGGACATTAAGTCTTCCAATGTTCATTTTGTTTGCAAAAGCTACACTCATCACTAAAAGTCTGCGCATAAAACCGGTATTGATTCTGCATAGATGGTTGAGAAGGTATTCCCAATACTGAAGTGCTAGATGGAGAAGGATGTACCTCTCCCCCGCGAGAGATGTCAAGTATGTTTACCCATCCAAAAGTTTACTAACCACTAATAGGGGTGGTCGTGGGTTGGGTTGGGTCGATTTTTTGCCCAACCCGAACCCAACCCACTACGGTCGGGTTGATAAAAAATCAACCCAACCCAACCCAATTACGAATTCAAACCCAACCCACCAAATTTCGGCCGGGTTGGGTCGGGTTGGTCGGTTTGGGCTTTGACCCAATTAGTAAAATTTTTGAAAAAAAAAAAAAAACTCATGAATCTATCTTTAATTCAAATCAATTATGTACACTACAATAACCAAAGATTCAATAAATTGAACACTTGCTAATAAAATTAAAATATATTCAATCAATATTTAAATAAATTAAGTTTCATTACAAAAAAAAAAAAAAAAACTGTATTTTTTTTGGGTTGGGTTGGGTTGGGTCGGGTTATTCACCCAACCCGCAACCCGACCCAACCCGAAAAAAATTTAAAAAAAAAAACCCAACCCAACCCAATTTTCATGAAAAATCGACCCAAACCGATCGGGTTGGGTCGGTTTTGGCGGGTTCGGCGGGTTGGGTCGGTTTTTGCCCAGCCCTAACCACTAATTAACTGTGAGGAGTGGGGTACGATGGAAAATGGATCTCCTAAGTCCCCCAAATTCACTGCGAAGTGCCATGAAAACTGAACCAATCGCTGCTCCTATCTATAAATAATGTATTTCTCACGTGCTTTCAAGCTGTCGATTTTGTAAGAGCCAACTCATCTCAAAACAAAGTCATAGCAGTATAAAATACAAGAATGCTCATATTCTTCTATTGTAAAACCTGTATATCAATCTCCAACTCATACCTGATGAGAACCGAGAAAGTCAAACATCGATGTGTGTGCCAATGAGACCCATGACGAGATCCGACATCCAAGAGGTTCAAGATTCGAGGCTAAACAAGTAATTAAAGTCAAGAAAAACAAGCGAAACAAGGAGAAATTTGACTCGGCCAATTTCAGTCGACCGAAACTCTGTAGAGGATTTTGAAGGCAGCCTCAGTCGCGTTCGACTGAGGGTTGGTATAGCGAAAGTCCCATTTCGGTCGACCCTGTGATCGATCGAAATAATTTGGTCGACCAATTCGATCGACCGAAACACTCCGTTTCACAAAAACGAGGTTTTTCTTGCAATTTTCAAATTTACATTTTTTACCCATTTTTGTACCTTAAATACTCTTTTCTTTTCAAACCTTAATAACTTAGATGTTCACGATGAAGCTCTAGAGAGTCCTCCATGGGTGAGGTAAACCCTTGTTTCTTGATCTTTTATCTACTAGGAAATTAATCAACTATATCTTGAGTATTATTATTATTGTGTTGTTGTTTATTTTCGTCACCTTGAAATTTGTTTGGTTGATACCCATTGGACTATGATTAGTTTAATTCTTGAATTTTGGGTTAGATTTAAACTTGGGTTAAGGTGTTTATCGCTTTATTTACCACTTTATCAACATTTTATTTCATATATTACTTGCTACATACATTGGGTAATTGTTGATCATTCATTCCTTACCACATTTGAGTTGTTGGGGGTATTCATATATCCACATTATACACATTCAAGGCCATTCAAAGATTTAATACAAAGTGTTTGATAAATTGCATCATTGAAAATTTACACTCTTGTGCTTGTTTGCTCTACATCTATGCCTTGTCAAATATTTGTGGTTTGTCAATCCCATTACTAAAATTGTATTCCTAGCATCTTATCCTACATAATAATTGTTCCTTTTGATTATAACAAGCGCATAAATTTCACTTGCTATTGTATCTACTTGTTATAAATTCCTTCTTCTTTGTTTGTGATCCTTGACTTCACAAGAATTATACTTTGTGGTTTAGTTGATTACCTTCCTTGGAGAACTTGAGAAAGAATATTTTGAGTGGAAAAAGGCAAGAGTGGTGAGTTCAATAGAGGGTAAAAGCCTAAATTGAGTGAAACACGAGTGAAAAATATTTTTGTGAGAACACTTGCACACCATGTCAAATTCCAATGCTCAAATTCAAGATTGGAAGTACTTGTTACAAAATCTTTCAACCACCATGGCTAGACAAATGGAGAAAATTAGGGAAGGGTTGGAGAATTTAGGAACAAGAGGGGAGAGTACATCAACTAGTAGTGGTAAAGAAAATAGGGATGGTTGAAGAAGGTGGAGGGATAAATTTGGGAACATTGTGTATAGAAATGGAGGTAGGGAACAAAATGGTAGTATGAATAGGAAAATTAGTGATGCGAACCCCTTTGGTGCGTTGACCGAAAATTCCCACAACAATTTTAATATCAACCCAAGAAAGCTAAAGTGGTAAATAAATGGATAAACACCTTAACCCAAGTTTAATTCTAACCCAAAATTCAAGGATTAACAAACCCTAGCCCAATGGGGGTCACTTAAACAAATTCCAAGGTGGGGGAAAATAAACAACAACACAAGAATAACAATACTCAAGCAAAGTTGATTAAATTCCAAGAAAATAACAAGAACAAAGGAGGTTTTTATCCTTACCTCAAAGGGGGTCTTTTAAGACCAAGCTCTCAAGAGCACTTCATGAACAACCAAAGTTATCCTTTACAAATGAAGAGAAATGTGAATATAATGTACAAAATGGGAAAAATGTGCAATTTCGATATTTACAAGAAAAACCCCGTTTTTGTGGAAATTGCAAGAAAACCCCTTTTTTTTGAAAAATGAGGTGTTTCGGTCGACCGAAATTATTTCGGTCGATCTCTGGGTCGATCGAAACTGGACTTTCGGTCGACCGCCACTCATCCGAAAGTGACTGAGGCTGGATCAAAATTCCTCTGCAGAGTTTCGGTCGACCGGAATGATTTTCGGTCGACCGAAATTGGCTGATTCCAATTTCTTCTTCTTTTTGGCTCCAACTTGATTCTCGACTTATTTTTCTTGATTTATTCACATTGTTTAGCCTCGAATCTTGAACCTCTTCAACTTCGGATCTCGTCATGGGTGCCACGAGCACGTACATCGAGGTTTGACTTTCCCAATTCTCATCATCCCCTCCCTCTTGAAAAGGATTCAACCTCGAATCTTGCTTGAATGCACTGTCGTGAAACTCCTTGAACTTTGATCTTGCAACATTGTGTACCACAGGTTCATGCAATGAAGTTGGACTTTCGCGATTCTCATCATTCCCTCCATCTCGAAAGAGATTCGACCACGAATCGGCACCTACAATAAAAATATAAAATTCAGACACAATAAATGTAACTGAAATTTCATACTCACCATGCAAAATCAATTTGTAGGCGTTGCCAAAAACTTGAGATGTGCCAACACTGCAAAGTAGCAATTTGGATTTTATTTGATCGGGGGGTCGCTCCTTCCACGAATGGGAATATATCCAGCCACCCGGGTCAAATGGAATATGCTTCCTACCATGGTTGGCATTGGAAATACATTGTATACCAATTCTCTCAAATGGAAGCTCGAGCCTCCTGCAAAGGGGCTTAACCAAAGGTGCATTCTCGTGGCCACCTAAACAAACTCTTTCTTCAATAAACATATGCATAAAGTTCAACAGAGTTAATAGGTTAAAGTCACAAGCAATTTTAAATGGAGAAAACTTGCTAATATGATGAGCAATTAAATCGCAAGCAAATTTAACAACCACAAAACTAGCACCAACTTCGTGCAAATGCACGACCTCCTGAAAGAAAAGATTAGCTAGGTTGATGACCTTGTTGGTTTCATGGCATGCAATCAAACGTGACATTTTAATTCTTCTACCAACAATCACAAAAATAGCTTCATCTTCTTTCTTTGTTCCAAGTAAACCCACTATAAAATTCATAGAAGTAGTACTCCCAGGTTTACTCATGATGGGCAAATATGCATGGAATTCTTGGGGGAAAAACTTATGTTTAGCCATTTTACAAGTTCGGCATTTACTGCAAGTGCAAACATGTTCAACACCATTCTTCAAAATAGGACAATAAAATTGATCACATAATACCCCTAAAACCCCATTGGTTTTAAATCGCCCCATCGAACAACTATCATGTGCTCCTCCCACTAGCAATTCACGTATGACACATTTACAAGGAAACAATCCAATTTTCCAAAATAAATAATCATCATGCCCATAAAATCCATCAAAATATTGCTCACAACATGATTCATAGATGTTTAACAAATTCGGATATTTAACATGCATGCTCTTACTATGTTCAAGACGGAATGAGGGAGCATCTAGAAATATTAGAAGCGAAGTCCTTTTATCATCAAAACATCCCAATAAATTTTTCCCATGAACTCCCCTAACTAGCAATTCCTTTGGAGAGCCAATATGCAAGTCAAGCATATTTTCACAAAATAAGAAATTATCATGCCAATGATATGTACTATATGCAACATTTTTACAAAAAGATTTGGTACCTATGTAATTGGGCACACGCAAAAAGTTGCATTTACAAATTAAGCACTCATCATGACAATGATCCTTACCACATGTTACATTTTCACAAGTCAACAACACACTTGTCAAATCTACATCAAGATCATACAACCCTCTAATGTATTCAAAACACAATAACCTTGCATTCAAAGAAATGTTAGGACCATACCTCCTAGATGTTGCATTGGTTATCCCATTTTCTTTACCTCGGTTGTACTCGTTGTTGTAGGAAAATGTTTCCATGAATTTCTTCCATAAGGCATGCTTTTGGAGTTCTTTGTTGCCTTGATAAGTTGGCCTCACAATTTCCTGCAACAAAGAAAGAACCAAACTAGGGAGGGAAGTGTTAGAATATTCAAGAGTAAAGGACATTTTGGAGTGATCTCTTCTCTCAATTTCTTTGGTGGCACTCATCACTTCCTCACCTTTTTCTAAGGTAGAATCCTCAACCCTCGGTTCTTCTCTCACCTCTCCTTTTTCTGGAGTCGTGACTCCAACTCTCACTGCCTCTCCTTTTTCTAGGGACGTGGCCCCAACTCTCTTGCTCTCATTTTTATTTTCTTTAATTTTATCAATTGAAGGTTCTTTTGTTTTCCTATCCTCCCGTTCTTTCTCTTCTTTTTCCTTCTCCTTTTCTTCCTCGAATTCCTTCTTGAGCTTCATTTGGTCTTTGCATACTTCTTCTGAGCTCAAAGATAGGATCACAACCTTTTTTTTCATTCATTTTGAAACTACACCGGTTCCTCCCCCTATTAAGATTCACATTTCGCTCACATTGCCAAGGTCTCCCCAAAATTATGTGAGTAGTGTGTAAGGGAACCACATCACATAATACTTGATCACTATAAGTACCAATGTGAAAAGTAAGAAGAACTTGTTCACTTACCCTCACCTCCCCATAGTCATTCAACTTTTGCAATATATAAGGACTAGGATGCTTCATAACCGGTAACCCCAATTTCTCCACCCTACTAGTACTCACCAAATTCATGTCACTCTCCCCATCTATAATGAGGCTACATGCCCTATCCCCCACAAGACATCTAGTGTAGAAAGTATTTTCTCCATGTGTTTCCCTCTCATTATCATGGTCCAAAAATTTTGGTAGCCTAGTATTCATCTCCTTCACTACTTCTCTACTTCCACTACCGTCCCTCCTATGGAATGATGAAGTCTTCATTTGCACACTATCAATATTTTCATCAACTCCATTCCTATCTACCCACTCTCTTCTTCCTCTACCCATTCTCCATTCTTCTCCAACTTCTCCACTTCTACCCATTCCATGGAGTGATGAATTTTGCATTCTCGCACTATCAATATTTTCATCAACTCCATTTCTCCTACCTTCTAACCACTCTCTTCTTTTCCTATTCAAACTCCCATTTTGTTCATCATCCCTTTCATCGTCCCAAGCATCCCTTCTAATTTTCCTATTAAAACTCCCATTTTGTTTTCTCCTTCCATCCATATACACAATGTTCTCAAATTTATCCCTTACCATTCTTCTACTACACATTATTTCTTCATCTCCCCTATTTGATGTACTCTCCCCTCTTGTTCCTAAATTTTTCAACAAGTACTTCAAATCTTGAGTTTGAGAATTGAAAATGGACATGGTGTGCAAGTGTGAAAGTGTTCTCACAAGAAAATATTTCTCTCGTGTTTCACTCAAATTTGGCTTTTACCCTCTATTGAGCTCACCACTCTTGCCTTTTTCCACTCAAAATCTCCTTTCTCAAGTTCTCCAAGGAAGGTAATCAACTAAACCACAAAGTATAATTCTTGTGGAGTTAAAGAAATCACCAACAAGGAAGAAAGAATTTAGAACAAGTAGACACAAATAGCAAGTAGAATTTATGTGCTTGCTATACTCAAAATGAACAATATTTATGTGGGATAAGATGCTAGGAACACAATTTTAGCAATGGGATTAACAAACCACAAATATTTGATAAGGCATAGATGTAGAGCAAATAAGTACAAGAGTGTAATTTTCAAGGTAGCAATTTAGCTAACACTTTGTACTCAATCTTGAAGTGGCCTTGAATGTGTATAATGTGGATATATGAATAAATCCCCAACAACCCAAATGAATGATCAACAATTATCCAATGGATGAAGCAAGTGATATATGGAATAAAATGTTGATAACACAATCTCAATGATGGGAATTGGATAGCCCCAAGTAATTAACTATATATGGGCATTGAACAACAAAGCATGAATGGAGTATTTTTTCTTTGGGACAATTTATCAAACACTTTGGATAATGTAGGAAAGTAAGTGTTTGGCTAATAGGAACTCTCAACAAATTCAAGAATCAATATACCCAATACATGAAATCAACAATACACATGGGCATATAAATTTCCCCAATTTTTTCTCAATTTTCGGATTTTTTTTTTTTTTATCAACAACAATAATGTAAATGATAGGTTTACCAAATTAGAGCCAAGCTCTGATACCAAATGATGCGAGCCCCTTTGGTGCGTTGACCGAAAATTCCCACAACAATTTTAATATCAACCCAAGAAAGCTAAAGTGGTAAATAAATGGATAAACACCTTAACCCAAGTTTAATTCTAACCCAAAATTCAAGGATTAACAAACCCTAGCCCAATGGGGGTCACTTAAACAAATTTCAAGGTGGGGGAAAATAAACAATAACACAAGAATAACAATACTCAAGCAAAGTTGATTAAATTTCAAGAAGATAACAAGAACAAATGAGGTTTTTATCCTTACCTCAAAGGGGGTCTTTTAAGACCAAGCTCTCGAAAGTACTTCATGAACAACCAAAGTTATCCTTTACAAATGAAGAGAAATGTGAATATAATGTACAAAATGGGAAAAATGTGCAATTTCGGTATTTACAAGAAAAACCCCGTTTTTGTGGAAATTGCAAGAAAACCCCGTTTTTTTTTGAAAAATGAGGTATTTCGGTCGACCGAATTGGTCGACCAAAATTATTTCGGTCGATCTCTGGGTCGACCGAAACTGGACTTTCGGTCGACCGCCACTCATCCGAAAGTGACTGAGGTTGGATCAAAATTCCTCTGCAGAGTTTCGGTCGACCGGAATGATTTTCGGTCGACCGAAATTGGCTGATTCCAATTTCTTCTTCTTTTTGGCTCCAACTTGATTCTCGACTTGCTTTTCTTGATTTATTCACATTGTTTAGCCTCGAATCTTGAACCTCTTCAACTTCGGATCTCGTCATGGGTCCCACGGGCACGTACATCGAGATTTGACTTTCCCGATTCTCATCAATTAGAAGAGATGTTTAGGATAATGAACAAAATGGGAGCATGAATAGGAAAAGAGGAGAATGGGTAGACAGGAGTGGAGATGGAATTGATGATAAGATTGATAGAACAAAAATGAAGAGTCCATCATTTCGTAGTAGGAGTGATAATGAGAGGGGAGAGTTGGAGAGAATTGCTAGTCCACCAAAAACTTTGGCCCATGATAATGAGAGGGAAATACATGGAGAATATAATTTCTACACTATGTGTCTAGTGAGTGATAAACCATGTAGTCTCATGATAGATGGGGATAGTGACACAAATTGGTGAGTGCTAGTAGAGTTGAGAAATTGGGGTTACCGGCTATGAAACATCCTAATCCTTATATGTTGCAAATGTTGGGTGACGATGGGAAAGTGAGAGCGAGTGAACAAGTTCTTCTTCCTTTCAACATTGGAACCTATAGTGATCAAGTGATATGTAATGTAGTTCCCATGCACACTACACACATAATTTTGGGGAGACCTTGGCAAAGTAATAGGAGTGTGACACATGACAAGAGGAAGAACCGGTGTAGCTTCCAAATGAATGGAAAAAATGTTGTGATCCTATCTTTGAGCCTAGAAGAAATATGCAAAGACAAAATCAAGCTCAAGAGGGAATTTGAAAAATAAAATGAAGAAGAAAAGAAAAAAGAAAAAGAAGATTCAATTGAAAAGATTGAAGAAAATAAAAATGAGAGTATGAGAGTTGGGGCTACGTCACTAGAAAAAGGAGAGGCAATGAGGGTTGGAGCCACGACTCTAGAAAAAGGAGAGGTGAGAAAAGAACCGAGGGTTGAGGATTCTACCTCAGAAAAAGGTGAGGAAGTGATGAGTGCCACCAAGAAAATTGAGAGCAAAGATCACACCAAAATGTTCTTTACTCTTGAATACTCTAACACTTCCCTTCCTAGCTTGGTTACTTCTTTATTGCAGGGGATCGTTAAGCATACTTATCAAAGCAACAAGGAGCTCCAAAGGCATGCCGTGTGGAAGAAATTCATAGAAACATTTTCCTACAACAACGAGTACAACCGAGGTAAAGAAAATGGAATAATCAATGCAACATTTAGGAGGTATGCTCCTAACATTTCTTTGAATGGGAGGTTATTGTGCTTTGAATATATTAGAGGGTTGTATGATATTGATGTAGATCGGACAAGTGTATTTGTGACTTGTAAAAATGTTGCATGTAATAAGGATCATTGGCATGATGAGTGCTTAATTTGTAAATGCAATTTTTTGCATGTGCCAAATTGCATAAGTACCAAATCCTTTTGTGAAAATATGCTTGATGTGTCTATTTGCTCTTTAAAGGAATTGCTAGTTAGGGGAGTCCATGGGAGAAATTTATTGGGATGTCTTGATGATAAAAGGACATCACTTCTAACATTTCTTGATGCCCACTCATTTTGTTTTGAACATGTTAAGGGCATGCATGTCAATAATCCAAATTTGTTAAACATTTATGAATCATGTTGTGAGCGATATTTTGGTGGATTCTATGGGCATGATAATTATTTGTTTTGGAAAATTGGATCGGTTTCTTTTTAAATGTGTCATGCGAAAATTGCAAATGGGAGAGGCACATGATGGTTGTTTGATGGGGCGATTTAAAATTAACGGGGTTTAGGGGTATTATGTGATCAGTTTTATTGGCCTAATTTGAAGATTGGTGTTGAACAGGTTTGCACTTGTAGCAAATGCCGAACTTACAAAATGGCTAAACTCAAGTTTTTGCCCCAAGAATTCCATACATATTTGTCCATCATGAGTAAACCTTGGATTACTAGTGCTATGAATTTTATAGTGGATTTACTTGGAACGAAGAAAGAAAATGATGCTATTTTTGTGATTGTTGGTAAGAGTATTAAAATGTCGCATTTGATTGCATGCCAAGAAACCAACAAGGTCATCAACATAGCTAATATTTTCTTTTGGGAAGTCGTGCATTTGCACGAAGTTGGTGCTAATTTTGTACTTGTTAAATTTGCTGCAACTTAATTATTCATCATATTAGCAAGTTTTCTCCACTTAAAGTTGCTTGTGACTTTATTCTATTAACTCTGTTGAACTTTATGCATATGTTTATTAAAAAAAGAGTTGGTTTAGGTGGGCACGAGAATGCACCTTTGGTTAAGCCCCTTTGCAGGAGACTCAAGCTTCCATTTGGGGGAATTGGAATGCAATGTGCTTTCAATGCCAACCATGGTACGAAGCATATTCTGTTTGATCCAGGCGGTCGAATGTGTTCCCATTCGTGGAAGGAGCGACCCCCCGATCAAATAAAATCCAAATTGCTACTCTGTAGTGTTGGCACATCTCAAGCTCTTGGCAGCACCTACAAATTGACTTTGCAAGGTGAGTATGAAATTTCAGTTACATTTATTGTGTCTGAATTTTCTATTTTTATTGTAGGTGTCGATTCGTGTTCGAATCTCTTTCAAGATAGAAGGGATGATGAGAATCGCGAAGGTCCAACTTCATTGCACGAACCTGTGATCCACAACGTGGCAAGATCAAAGTTCAAGGAGTCTCACGACAGTGCACTCAAGCAAGATTTGAGGTCGAATCCTTTTCAAGAGGGAGGGGATGATGAGAACCAAGAAAGTCAAACCATGATACAATTGCCCGTGAGACCCATGACGAGATCCGACACCGAAGAGGTTCAAGATTCGAGGCTAAACAAGTAATTAAAGTCAAGAAAAACAAGTCAAAATGAGGAGAAATTGGACTCAGCCAATTTCGGTCGACCGAATGTCATTCCGGTCCACCGAAACTCTGTAGAGGATTTCGAAGGCAGCCTCAGTCGCGTTCGGCTGAGGGCTGGTCGACCGAAAGTCCCATTTCGGTCGACCAGTTCGATCGACCGAAACACTCCGTTTCACAAAAAATTGGGGTTTTTCTTGCAATTTTCGAATTTACATTTTTTACCCATTTTTGTACCTTAAGTACTCTTTTCTTTTCAAACCTTAATAACTTGGATGTTCATAATGAAGCTCTAGAGAGAGTCCCCCATGGGTGAGGTAAACTCTTGTTTCTTGATCTTGTATCTACTAGGAAATTAATCAACTATATCTCGAGTATTATTATTCTTGTGTTATTGTTTATTTTCGCCATCTTGAAATTTGTTTGGTTGATACCCATTGGGCTAGGGTTAGTTTAATCCTTGAATTTTGTGTTAAATTTAAATTTGGATTAAGGTGTTTATCGTTTTATTTACCACTTTAGCTTTCTTGGGTTTGATATTAGATAGTTGTGGGAATTTTCAGTCAATATACCGAAGGGGTTCACATCAATACCTTTTTGTAAAGTTAGACATAACATATAACTTGTTCAAATGATCCCAAACTTGTTTTGATATTTTATACTTTGCCACACGTGCACCAATGAATTCCTCAACAGACTTGGAAATCTAAGTAGGAATTTTTGCATTGAGTTACTTCCAAATTACCTAACTCTATTTCATAATTATCATTGGTGCTCTTAGGTTTCACAATAGTTCCACTAACATAACCCCACGGTCTCTTATATGAATAATTCATTACATTTAATCTAAAACTAATGGATTGAGGCGATCATCCCTTCAAGTAGCCATGGTGGACTCACAAAGTAACAATTACTAATTAAAAACACAAGAATAGCAACACCAAAATCAATAACCAAATGAACCTCCACAAAAAAAATAATCAGAAAATTCAACACAATGCATGAACACGGGAAGTAATACCACCAAAAGATCCAAAACGTACCACCGAATAAACTACCTTTTGAAGTCAGGTCAGAACCGTAGCCATGCGCCCTCATGTACCGTCCCAGAGTCTCGGTGTGTTTTCCACGTGCTGTTGCCGCAAACACGTGTCGAAGGGTTAGCTTTGCCTGCTCAGTACTGCAATGGTCTTAGAGTTCCTGGAAGCCTTTCGGTTTGGTGTCGCCACCACGCGCCAGATGGTTAGCTCCCCCTTGACTTGTTAAGTGTTGCTGTGGTCTTAGGTTTCCCGATAGCCTTTTTGTTGGGAATTAGGACGCAACTAATCCCGCCCAGGATCGATGTGACACAAATAAATTGGACTGAGAAAATATAAATACGCAAAAATAAAATGCAAATACGAAACACAAAGATTTACGTGGTTCAGCAATTTGCCTACGTCCACGGACCCACACCAATATATTTCACTAACTCGGAAAAATGAGGAGTACAAAAATATTACACTGTATTTTTATCTGCCTATGCAAAGGCTATTCTCTCCAACTCACTTTTCTCTCTATTTTGTGAACACCTCTTGATTGTGTTACTCTTCTACACAAGAAGACTCTATGTTGTGGTGGTGTTTTACAAGTGAATTTTAGCCTTCTATTTATAGGCAAAATTCACAAGCATGCATGACAAATTTTCAACAAAATTAGGCCACATTTAGCTCCATGCCTTTTGTCAAAAGTTGGCTCCTTTTGACTAGCTTTTGTCTTCCAACTTCAACAAAATTAGGCCACATTTAGCTCCATTTTTCAACAATCTCCCACTTGGGGACAAATGTGGCTTCCCCTGAGATATCTCCTTCTTACAACTCCTTGTGAAATATGGTGTGAGTCATTTCCTTTGTCTTCACTTCAGAAGACCAATTGAAGCTGAGCACAGCTCCAATTTTTCCTTTGTTACTGTCTTGGTCATCATGTCGGCTGGGTTCTTGCTACCCTGGATCTTCTCTAGTGTTAATACTTCATCCTCTAGAAGAGACCTGATGAAGTGATAACAGAGTCCAATGTGCTTGGTTCTAGAATGAAATGCTGAATTCTTTGCCAGATGTATCGCACTCTGACTATCACTGTGCAAAACATTCTTCTCCTGACTGAATCCCAATTCTGCCAACAAACCCTGTAACCAGATCATTTCTTTGCTAGCCTCGGTTACTGCCACGTACTCTGCTTCTGTAGTGGATAGAGCAACAATCTTTTGTATCTGCGAAATCCAGCTAACTGCAGTAGTACCTACTGTGAAAACATAACCAGTAGTGCTCCTTCTGCGATCTACCTCACCAGCAAAATCTGCATCTACAAAACCTTGTAGAGCCACCTCGCCTCGTCCAAAGCATAAGCATCTATCAGTAGTTCCCCGTAGATATCTTAATATCCACTTTACTGCTTCCCAATGCTGCTTTCCTGGATTTGCCATAAACCTGCTCACAACTCCCACTGCATGAGCAATATCTGGTCTGGTACAAACCATGGCATACATCAAACTTCCAATGGCTGAGGCATATGGTATTTTAGCCATGAAGTTTATCTCGTCCTCTGTCTTAGGACTCTGATCACTAGATAGACGGAAGTGATTAGCTAGTGGCGTGCTGACAGCCTTCGCACTGCACATGTTAAATCTCTGCAGAACTTGACTAATGTACTTGGCCTGAGATAACTGCAAGATACCCTTTTGCTTATCTCTGAAAATCCTCATTCCGAGAATCTGCTTCGCTGCACCCAAGTCCTTCATTTCGAATTCTGCTGACAGCTGCATCTTTAACTTCTTGATTTCGTCCATATCTGAGCCTGCTACTAACATATCATCGACATAAAGTAGCAAAATTATATAACTGGACTCGAATCTCCTGAAGTAGCAACAATGGTCAGCATTACATTTGAAGTAGCCATTTTTCTGCATAAATCCGTCGAACTTCTTGTACCACTGTCTCGGGGCTTGCTTTAAGCCATACATGCTCTTCTTCAATTTGCAAACGAGCTTCTCCTTTCCTTTGACTGAGAAGCCTTCTGGCTGCTGCATATATATTTCCTCCTCAAGGTCACCATGGAGGAAAGCAGTTTTTACATCTAACTGCTCCAAGTGCAAACCCTCTGCTACAACAATACTCAAGACTGATCTGATTGTTGTCAGCTTCACAACTGGCGAAAATATTTCCGTGTAGTCAATTCCTTCTTTCTGCTGGAAACCTTTGACCACCAACCTCGCCTTGTATCTCTTTGATCCATCATGTTCCTCCTTGATTCTGTACACCCACTTATTGTGTAGAGCTCTCTTTCCTGTAGGTAACTCGGCTAGTTCCCACGTCTGGTTAGAGATGAGAGACTTTATCTCATCTTTCATTGCAAGCTCCCACTTGCCAGAATCACCGACCTGACATGCCTCATGATAGCATTCAGGTTCACCTGCATCAGTAAGTAACATGTAACTCATGTACTTTCTATTTGGAACATGAGGTCTGGTTGACCTTCTAAGAACAGGGACTGGAGACTGTGATGCATCAGTCTCTAGAACAGGCTCCTGTAACTGCAGATCCTCCTCTGTCTGCTGCGACGTACTACTTTCTGTAGCATCATCCAACTCAACATATGTTGGATCATCATGTACTGTGTCATCGGACTGCACTGCATTTCTGTCCTTATACATAACCTTCTCGTTGAATATGACATCCCTGCTTCGGATGACCTTTCTGTTCTGGTCATCCCATAAGCGGTAGCCGAACTCATCTCTGCCATATCCAATGAATGTGCACTTTAGTGATTTGGGGTCTAACTTGCCCCTTGCCTGATCACTAATATGTGCATATGCGACACATCCAAAAACTTTCAAGTGGGAAAGTTTTATTTCTTTTCTGCTCCATACTTCCTCCGGTATCCTGTACTCCAACGGTACCGAGGGTCCTCGATTGATCAAGTACACCGCTGTATTGACTGCTTCTGCCCAAAACTGTTTGGGCAAGCCTGCATGTAACCTCATGCTTCTGGCTCTCTCCGTTAATGTCCGGTTCATACGTTCTGCAACTCCATTTTGCTGTGGAGTCCCTGGCAACGTCCTCTCCATTTTGATGTCATTCTGGTAACAGAACTTCTTGAACGCCATATATGTATATTCTCCTCCGTTGTCGGACCTCAGCTTCTTTACTCGCAATCCTGTTTCATTTTCCACCATGGCTTTCCACTTCTTGAACACATCGAATACTTCGGACTTGTGTCTCAAGAAATAAACCCACACTTTTCTCGAGTGGTCATCAATGAAAGTCACAAAGTATGACTTTCCGCCAATAGATGAAACTGCGGTTGGTCCCCAGACGTCTGTGTGGACTAACTCAAGTTTCTCTTGCTTCCGAGTTCTGCCACTAGTGTTGAAACTCACCCTGGTCTGCTTCCCAAAGATGCAACTCTTGCATAAGTCTATATCAGTAGACTGAAGCTCTGGTAGTTTCCCCTTTGCATGCATATACTTGAGTCCCTTCTGACTCATATGCCCAAGTCTCTGGTGCCACAATTTTGGGCCCTCCTTGCTTTCAGCAACTGCAATTGTCACACAAGCATCCCCCGTTGTGTAGAGGGTGCCAGTATCCTTGCCTCGAGCGATAATCATGGCGCCCTTGGTGATCTTCCAGTTATCACCAGAGAAGGTGGTGACATGTCCTTCTCCCGACAATTGCTTGACGGAGATCAAGTTCTTCCTCAATTCTGGAATATGTCCCACGTCCTTCAGCTTCCACACAGATCCATTGATCTTGATTTGTACATCACCCTTTCCGACCACGTCACACGGTTGATCATTACCGAGATATACTCTGCCAAAATCACCCCGCGTATAGTTTACAAAAAACTCCTTATTTGAGGTAGCATGAAAAGATGCTCCGGAATCAATCACCCAGTATTCCGTTTTTCTCTCCAAAGAGCATATCAAAGCATCGTCCGCTTCCTCTTCCACAACATTGACTTCTGTCCTGTCCTCCTTTTCTTTTGGAGGTGTTGGACACTGGTTTTTGTAATGACCGATCTTGCCACACTTCCAACATTCCACAACCTTTGTCTTGTTGGAATTGTTTGGATTTCTGGACCTCGATCTGCCACTTCTGAATTTGCTGTTGCCCCGCCCATTTCCTCTGTTAGAATTTCTGCCTCTGCTTTCCACGTTCAACGCCGATCCTGAAGTTGAGGCACCTTCTGATTGTCGTCTGATCTCCTCTGTTAAGATCATGCTTACGACATCATCGAACTTCAATTTTGACTTTCCGGCAGAGCCACTAATTGCTGTGACTGTACCATTCCAGCTGTCTGGAAACTGCCCAAGAATTAACAGAGCTCGAACTTCATCACTAAAAGTGATTTCGACTGTGTTTAGCTGGTCCGTCACTTCATTGAATTCATTTAGGTGCTCCCCAAATCTTCCACCTTCGGCCATCTTCATATTGAACAGCTTTTTAATTAAGTGGACTTTATTTGCTGCAGATGGCTGTTCATACATGCTAGAAAAGGCTGCCATGAGAGACTCTGTCGTCTTCTCATTTTTTATGTTGAAGGCCACTGATTTTTACAACGTCAGCCTGATTGTGCCGAGTGCTTTTCGATCAAGCAACTCCCAATCCCCCTAGCTTATATCTTCTGGCTTTTGTTTTAGTGGCTTGTATAGATACTTCTGGTACAAATAGTCCTCCATTTGCATTTTCCAAAATCCAAAATTTGAACCATCAAATTTGTCAATTTTGGATATTTTCTCATCTGTCGACATTGCTCACACTCAATCACAAAACAGTCTAAAGAAATCTTTTCTGATGTGGAAGATCAATCAAAGCTGCAACCACAGAGCATACTAAGAATTTCAAAAGATCTCAATGAGCCAAAGCTCTGATACCAATTGTTGGGAATTAAGACGCAACTAATCCCGCCCAGGATCGATGTGACACAAATAAATTGGACTGAGAAAATATAAATACGCAAAAATAAAATGCAAATACGAAACACAAAGATTTACGTGGTTCAGCAATTTGCCTACGTCCACGGACCCACACCAATATATTTCACTAACTCGGAAAAATGAGGAGTACAAAAATATTACACTGTATTTTTATCTGCCTATGCAAAGGCTATTCTCTCCAACTCACTTTTCTCTCTATTTTGTGAACACCTCTTGATTGTGTTACTCTTCTACACAAGAAGACTCTATGTTGTGGTGGTGTTTTACAAGTGAATTTTAGCCTTCTATTTATAGGCAAAATTCACAAACATGCATGACAAATTTTCAACAAAATTAGGCCACATTTAGCTCCATGCCTTTTGTCAAAAGTTGGCTCCTTTTGACTAGCTTTTGTCTTCCAACTTCAACAAAATTAGGCCACATTTAGCTCCATTTTTCAATACTTTTCGTTTGGCCAAAAAATATGGTTTTTCAGTCCAATTTTCAACAGTTTCCTCCAATTTTGGCCCCGATTATGCCTGTCCATATCAATTTTTCGCCAAAATATGTAAACTAGATGGCTCTGCTACCATGTTAAATATATCAATTAATATAAATCAAAATAAATAACTAGAGAGAGTAATATCACCAAAGGAGAAGAAGAAGAACAAAAGGATGGAAAAACAAAACTCAAAATGTGGAGGCTGCTAAAATTAAGTTTAAGTTGTGAATATACAAGGATATAAATACTACATAGATAGAAAGACTAAGCTACACTTAAATCTATTATTATTACATTAACATAAAAATATTTCTCGAAAATGCATATTATTGAGGTTGCGTGGAAGGATGGAGGGAGTGATGGTGTCGACGGTTTGGTGGCGATGAATGTGTGGTCGTGACGATGGGTGTTTTTGGTTTTGGTTTTGGGGTGATGGATGGGGTGGGTGAAGAAGATGGACTTTTCTTTTATTTTTTTAATTGTTCGATACGAAAATCACAAACTTACTATTTTTCCCCGGTTTAAATAATTAAAAACTGGTCAAAATATATTTTCTTAATCAATTAACAGGTATATCCGCCCATTTGTCCTACAGATGAAATGAAGTAAAAGATTTGGGACTATAGGTGATACAAAAGAAAGGTTAGGATAAACTTAGCAAAAAGTTGAAAGGATTAAGGTCGTGGCTGCAATTATTCCCATATTTTAGCTTATTGTCTAGCTATATTTATTTATCGATGTAAATAAATAATTACTTACCTTCAATTTCAACGAGTGCTTCCCATTTATCCTCGACAAATTCTCTTATTTTGCAGCTAGGCCCGTGAATGTCTCGTGTCGTACATTTCTATTTTTTGAAATACATGTATGTATTACATGTCTTGAACTTACACGACATCTGAAAATCCAAACTAAAAGAAAAAAAAAAAGACAAGATTTCTGGGTTCATAGATCGTGAGGTTGAAAACGAAATTTCCACAAGCAGATTCAGGGTACACATTCCGGAATATTCAGGAAAAAGAGACGGTAGTGGTATAATTAAGTCAAGATACCCAAAAAATTGAGAAAAATAGGCATTTACATAATGATTATCAGGATGATTTAGACATCACGATGCTTAACTTGATTTCTCTGCTTAAATATCATTTTCATTTGCAAGTGAATGAACACCACAATCAGATGCCTTAATTTAATTCAAATTATGCCACATGAAATGGATTTATTTGGATTTTTTTTTTCGAAGATGTTTCTTGGGAATTCATACATCGACTAGCTGCTAAAAATCAACTCCAATTTTGATATTTGAATTTGCATCACCGTAGTTGTGTAATTTAATGTGATGCGTGTATGCATATATTGAGTAAAAGTTACAAACTTAATAATTTGGAAATTTTCCACTGTAGTAAAAATTGTCCTTCTTTGAGACCCATTATTTGAAAATAACATGATTTATAATAGCAATTTTTTGAGAATATGTGGATTGTTGTTTAAATGTAGGGAATTTCTTTAGTTTATGTATAAATTATTTAAAGGCTGTGTTTGAAAGACATGTTTTTCATGGAAAAGAAATGGTTTCCATCCATTTTTTCCATCTTACCTTGTTTGATTGCTCAAAAGTTCTAGGCAATTCATTTTCCATATTTCTACTTCACGCGTCGGTTTTCCACGGAATAAAGGAATTCGTTTTCCCAACTGTATAGGAGAATTTATTTTTCAGGGAAAATCTTGTACCATTTTCGTCACGTTTGATCTTTTTTTTGTTGTTAATTGATTTATTTTTTTCTCAAAAATTAACATTATTATTACTAAGTACAAACTTGTTAAAAAAATGAAAAAAAAAAAAAAAAATATATATATATATATATATATATATATATATATTATAATAGCTAAATTTTATTTTATTTTCCATAGAAAATAATGTCAATCAAACAACAAAAGTTAGAAAATTCTCCATTTTTTCTACCTAAAAAATTAAACAAATCAAACACATTAAATTTTCAATTCATAGGAATTCATTTTCTTTCCACCCAAATTCCACATCGCTATCAAATGCAACCTAATGGTAAAATGTGTAGTTAAAATGTTGGAAATTTTTTGAATTTATGTGTAGATTATTTTATTGTTAGAATATGTGTTGAAAATGAGTTTTGAGAAAAATAATACTTGAAATAAAGGGTACCAAATAGAGGCATAGTGTTATGTTGTCTATTAACTTACTCATCACTTCACCTTGATAATCAACATTCACAATTTTGCCAACACATAATCGATAAACCAATTTGGACAAAATTTATGTACAAATAGATTAATTCATGTTGTATATTACTTTTTGTAAACATTAAAATTATTATTATTATTTACATTATAGGAACGTATGATTTTTTCTTCTCCATAATTAAATATATGAAAACTGAAGCCAACTCCTGCTTATACGGGTTTCAACTTTCACCCCAGGCGCAACCCAGCCCGACAAAAGCTGCATGAGAAATTGATAAGCATGGATTTGGTGGGAACATTTTCTAAGAACTCAAAGTAAATGGCGGGAAATCCATCTAACCACAAACACTTCTTTCCCGCTAAAACAACAAATTTTCCCACCGAATATATATAACAATTACGCTAAGCAGCTACTGTATTTCTCCTTTCCATCTCCACATACACCAGCCTTTCTGAAAACCTAACTAGATGCCGTCCATCGCCGGAAGTCGCTCATCGCTGGTCGCCGATCAGACACCTGAGATCGGAAACGCTACACCGCAGAAACGCTGCCTCAGATCGGATTCAGCTCGGATTAGAAACACTCCGATCTCTTCTACTCCATTGCCCGTGCAGACTTCTCCATTGAAACGGAAATCGCCTCGCAGATGCGTTAATGACAGCCCTAATAGTCCCCTGAAAGTGAGTTCAATTACTTAATTAATGGCTGTAGATCTTCAGTTTATGCTCTTTGAACGAGTTAATTTCATTTCATTTAGACATCTATAAATCCACAAGGGTTCCAGAATTGTAATTAAATTGTAATACTTAATAAATTAATTGTCAATGGCAAGTTAATTTTATTTGAATCTAGATTATTACATTGACAATTAAGTATGTTAGTTGCTCTCATTATCTAATTGATTCAATAATTCACGAGGCTTGCTCATGATTGTAGGTAATTGAGAAATCATTCACGAAATCAAGCAAATCACCAGTGAAGAAGAAATTATCGGACAGCTTTCTTGACAAACCAGCATGGGATCCCAGTGGCAAGTTAACTAGCTTTGCATTGCAATAAATTAGGTTTTATGTAATTAAGGTTTATACATATGTCTGAATGTGGTTTGGATCCAGTTATATACTATAAATGACGTTAATTTTTATTTTTTTTTATTAGCTTATACGATGTGATTTACATTACTAGATATGAAGCAATTGGGTACTGTTAAGGAGGCATTACATGTATCCACTGCTCCAACGACTGTCATGTGTCGAGAAGATGAGCAAAACAGGATCTTGCAATTCTGCAAGGAATGTGTTGAGCTACAGAAAGCTGGGAGTTTGTATGTATGTGGGTGTCCGGGGACAGGAAAGTCGTTGTCAATGGAAAAAGTAAAAGAGGTCATAGTCAATTGGGCGAAGGAGGTAAGCAGTATTGCCCACATTTTGACAATGCTGAATGTTGGTTGCCTAATTTGTTACGTTATTCTAATAGATTGATTTATGCTGATGATGATTTAATGACTTGCATTTTTGCTTTTGTAGTCTTGTGACAAATAAATATGAGAAATGAGAGATTTCGGCTATCTATGTCAAGTTTTTCTTTCTTATGCAAATTCACGGTTAGCTGAAGACTGAAGTTTGAACTATCTCACTTGTGAGATGTGGCAGCATACCATTCACTTTTAAGAGTATAATTTTCGAGTGTGGGAAATATAGTAGTAACAGAATATGCTAGAAGTTAGTATAATATTATATTTGTTTGAACTTGTGGTGCTGGTAAAATTTCTTATTGGTAGACACTTTCAAGCAAGTCATTTTAAGCTGTCATGAGTTTTAATCCTCCCCTGTTTGTTTTCCTTAAAATTTTGAGTTTTACAAATTGAACTCAGCGTTTGTATATTGCATTTATTTTTTAAATGTTTTGGTATCTTTGTCGAGTTTGTAAGAACTAACTTTATAGATTCTTCTATTTTCTATGAGTATTTTCAGTCTGTTCTTACAAGTTTCTTTTTGATGGTATCAGGCAGATATTCAGCCTCCAGAAACATTATCCATCAACTGCACCACTCTTACAAACGCTTCTGAGATTTTCACCAAGGTACAACAATATTAGTTTATCATATAATTCTAAACTGAAAGCTTGCATATGATAACATGGCGATGAATTCTTACAGATCATTGGTAGAAAAGCTAAAGGTTCTACATTACCATTTCAAGACCTCCGCAACCTGTATTCGCAAAAACATCTACCTGGCACGAGGATGGTGTAAGAATCAGATTCTTCAATTCTTAAACATCTTTATGATAAAGTTCTCATGTCTGAAGATAATTATCTCTTTGCATTGTCTAACACACACGCACATAATATTCTATCCTCAGCTATCCTTATTCAACTTAAACATGCTACAGATTAATCATCGTGGATGAGTTGGATTATTTAATCACCAAAGATCGGGCTGTGCTTCACGATCTTTTCATGCTAACAACAATGCCATTCTCAAAATGTATTTTGATAGGTATGCTTACTGTTCAGTTGATTTGTTTCTGTTTCTGTTTCTGATGGCTCTTAGGCATGGAAATATTAACGCCTTTTCCCATTACAGGGATTGCCAATGCTATTGACCTAGCTGATAGATTTCTTCCTAAACTGCAGTCCTTAAACTGTGAGCACTTGTTTTTACATGAGACTGTTTTTCAGTATCACCCCATATTATTTTGGCTGTGCCAGGTTGTCAAAAACACAGGAGACGAAAATTTCTTTCAATTTTAGTCTAAATATGAATGGTTTCATCGTCAAAATAAGTACCTGGTGCAGTTGCTCCGCAACTGCCCTCTCTTTTCTATCCAATTGGTTTCTATTTAGTACACAGAATCAGCAAGCTTACAGTTGTTTCTTTCTTCTACTAGGCAAACCTATGGTAATAACTTTTCGTGCCTACTCCAAGGATCAGATCATCACAATTCTTAAGCAGAGACTAATGGTAATTCTTTGACTTCAATATCAGATATATATATATATATATGCTGTTAATTTGCTTTGTCTGGGAAATATTTGACATTAAAGAAAAATAATCCATTCCTTTGCCAATGGTTAAAGACATTAGGCCGGGTGAAGATCACAAAAAGAAAGTTTACATGATTAAATCAACTAAAAATATACTCCAAACATTTTCTTCACTTATTTTATTGAGTTGACTAATGATTTTTTGGATCTTTCAGTGTCTCAAAGCATAAAAATTGACAGGGAAAAAATGTTCAATGCTACCAAATAATCATCTTCCTATCTCTCTCAATGTATTTAATTAAACAACTTGGTTATGGGGGTAAAAAATCAGACGACAGCTCTTTATGGCCGATTGTGGAGTTTAGTCACTGATAGTTAATTAATATCATCATATTTATTCTGATTGATTCTCTTGTACTTTTCTTTGTCTATCAGTGATATGGCTGATTTGAACAAATAGATTCACTAATCATTTTAATTTGACTGCACATTCAACAGGCACTTCCTTACACCGTTTTCCAGCCACAAGCACTGGAGCTTTGTGCTAGAGTGAGTTTAATCTCTACTATTCCTGGGTTTTGAATTTATGTGGTTTCCCTTGCTCTTGTAGATTTGTACTTCTGGCTATGATTTCCATTGCTATTAAGCTTTCCTCATTTGAGAGCATCAGATGGTATATCCATGTGTGTGCCTCAAGTCAATAGTCATTTATCTTTGAAGTGTTCTTATTTAACACTTATGAATGCAGAAAGTTGCTGCTGGATCTGGAGATATGAGGAAGGCTCTTTCTATCTGCAGGTTTGCTCTTTTATTCTTATGCTGATCATTTTGCATCTGGCATTATAATGATAACTGATTTAAGCACAAACCAATTTCATACAATCTGCCATAGATGCTAAAGTTCTTTGTTGGATGCTGTATGTAACTAAAATTGAGATCTTGGGTTTCTTTTATCTGCTGAGAAACAGTAGTATAAATATGTTGTGTGTTGTTTTAGGAATGCAATTGAGATGTTGGAAGCTGAAGTAAGAGACTCTATCAGCAAGCTGACTTCGCCATCATTAGAGATTGATGATCACCAGATTTCTGCTGCTTACGATATATTACCAAAACCAGTCAATAATATTGTAAGCCTCACATTATAACTATATATTAAAAGCTGAATTTGTTATTTTCCCACAGGCCAAGGCTGTTTGTATTAAAAATTGTGCTTTGACAAAAATGAGGCCTATAGATAATCATCATCAACTTGGTTTAGTGATCTATAACTTGACAAAGTCAAAAATGCTGAAGTTCTTAGTTCCAATCAACTTATTACTATGTAGGTATCATCTTAAGTATAATGTCACAAGGCATAAGTGCAGTTTTACAGTTAGCCTGTCATTATACCAATTGATCTCTTTAGATGACATCATGTCAGGTTATCATAATTTGTGATAGTGTTATTACGAAACCATGAGATGTTAGAGCACAAAATTATGCGTGCAAGGAAGTAACTATTACCAACCTTGGTGCTTTATATTTGAGGAAAATAAGTTCAGTTGACCGTTCAGATATTGATATGTTTTTGTATCAGCTAAAAAAATCCATGCTTCCCCTCATAATCACATAATTCTAATGGCTTTCAGTATCTTCCTATCCCAGGATGCAATTCTGCAATTTAATACCAATGAATCTTGTAATATAGAGAAAAAGTCCTTTTGTTATATTTTCATGAATCTTTCCAAAATCCCTGAGATAGATTGTTTCTCCATATGAAAACCACATTACGGGCTTGTTTCCACATTGGCAAAGCAGAACACAGATCTTTATTCGCCTGCAATCTGTTTTACCTCTTATAATTATAGGTGAGGGTTGATCACGTGGCTATTGCACTGTCTAAGGCGTACAGATCACCAGTAGTGGACACTATTCAATCTCTCCCACAACATCAACAGGTAACTTTTACTTGCAGCACGTAATCTCTTTTTGGGATGACTATGTTTTTAAACTGATAACATTGCAAAGAGTTTATTTTTCATTATATTTCTTCTGATTCCATGTGCTTGGATGACTTTGCTGTTATTGACGCAATATATATATTCTCCATTTTTAATAGTGGTTATTTTTGACAGATCATACTTTGCTCGGCAGTGAAGCTTTTCCGACGGGGAAAGAAGGATACAACTGTTGGCGAGGTAGGCTTTCCACCATTTATATAAAAAATGTAGGAAAATTCGGATGGTGTGACTAATGGATCTATCATCTGGGTGCAGTTGAACAAATCTTACATGGATGTCTGTAAATCAACTTCAATCCCCCCAGTGGGGAATGTGGAATTCTCAAGCATGTGTAGAGTGCTAGGAGATCAGGTAAACGCATCTTTGGTTGAGATCAAGTTTTTGCGTGACCATAGATTAGGCTCAGACTCCATAGAAAAGAAAAACTACACAAGATTGCATTAGCCAATTACTATAACGTGGTTCAAATTGCAGGGGATTCTCAAACTAGGACAGTCACGAGAAGATAAACTACGAAGGGTGGAACTGAAGATAGATGAAGCAGTAGTTAGTTTCGCGCTGCAGGTAGTTGATTCTGCTAATCCATTTCTTAAAAAATTTGTCAAAGTTTTGTTTATATCTTGAGGGCCATAACATCTTTGCACGTGATTATAATCATTTGGAACAGGGAGTCCGTTTCTTTCGGAGTTGTCTTCAATAATATGGTCACCCACTCACACTTGATACAAAATTGTGAATCCTTGGCATGTCTGTGCTTAAATATTTGTGTAAGCCCAAATCTACATCAATAAAGGTATTATACGATAACTTTGAAATGCTTTTTATAAAAAATTGACAGCATTACACATACTAAGCTCATTTCTTTAATGTGCAGATAAACAAGATTATGGACGTGGAGGGATTCAAGTGGCTTTGAATTTTGCTGTTGGTAAAATAATATGATAGACATTCACTCAGGAGGCTTTCAGATATACGCTTAAAATAATGAGAATTTACAAAATGATAAATATAGTATTGAACAGAGCTGTTCTGTTGCCCATTGTCCACCACCAATTATTGGCTGTTATATGAAATTTTATTTAAGAAACCACTTGTGGTTCTCAAGAAATGTAGCGCATAATTGGTGATTTGTAATTTTTATGTTGTTCATAAATCATCTATACTATACTTATTATCTATATAATATATAAATGGAGGAAAGTCTGATCAATGTGAACAGAAAATGGTTTAGTGTGAATGCAAAATCTGAATTAGTGTGAACACATTTATTGTCTTATATATATATATATATATATTATGAATACTAAATAATGGTTGATATTTTTTTAATCAATTTTAATTTTATTATTAACACTAATACTGAATGTGTTCAATTAATATTTTTAGTTATCGATATTAAAATTATTATTTAATGATTATTTTTTATTTATTTGTTCTTAATAATATAAATTCTATATGTAGCCATCAATATAATAATTATGTTTTAATTATTAATGGTCAAATCATTTGTTATCTTTAATATTAAAAATCATATTTTTCAAAATATATATGTGGTTGAAAAAATGTGATACTTATAAATAATTTATATCTATATTTATATATAATAATATAATATATAAAGGGAGGAAAGTCTGATCAATGTGAACACAAAATGGTTTAGTGTGAATGCGAAATCTGAATTAGTGCGAACACATTTATTGCCTTTTATATATATATATTATATATTATGAATACTAAATAATTGTTGATATTTTTTTAATCAATTTTAATTTTATTATTAACACTAATACTGAATGTGTTCAATTAATATTTTTAGTTGTCGTTATTAAAATTATTATTTAATGATTATTTTTTATTTATTTGTTGTTCTTAATAATATAAATTTTATATGTAGCCATCAATATAATAATTATGTTTAAATTATTAATGGTCAAATCATTTGTTATCTTTAATATTAAAAATCATATTTTCCAAAATATATATGTGGTTGAAAAAATGCGATACTTATAAATAATTTATAAAAAAGTTATTAAACGAAGACTAATATTGAATAGTTAATACTTTGATTTCATTTTATTTAATAATATCAATAGAATGATCAATATTTTTTTAATCATTCTTAATTTTAATAAATTTTTAAAGGTTATAGGGTATAAGATTTTCTACATAATTTCGTGATATCCAACTTTACTCGATTATTGTATCATGATAATTGCGAGATTTTTCAATTATTATTTTGACTACTTATTTTAGTAAATGAAGTTTTATTGGTTAAATTCATATATATATATATATATATATATATATATATATATATTAAAAGTAAATATTAAAAGTAAGGAAGTTGTTTGGTGTGAACGCATGTTGTGAGTAAGTGATTTAGTGTGAACACATGTTTTAAATTAATGGTATTTATATTTATTATTTTTATGGTAATCAAATTCATTGGTGATTTTGAAGACTGTATCATTTTTATAATATTTTCGTCTACTTGATTATATATATGTATAAAAAGGATTATTGAACTTTCTTACCATTCAACATGAATTTGGATAAAAAAAAATTATGGGATATTGTATTATCGTCGCATTAAGCATCCGTTTGGTAAATAAAATAAATTGGTTTATAAACCAATTTATAAATTAAATAATTTTTTAAATTACTTTTTAATAAAATGCCTTTTTTCTCTCTAATTTTTCAACATGGATTTGGGTAAAAAAAATTATGAAAAATTGTATTACCTCCGCATTTCGTTTAGCATCCTCTTGGTAAATAAAATAAATTGATTTATAAACCAGTTTATAAACTACACAATTTTTTAAACTACTTTTTAACCACACACATTTTCTTTCTCTAATTTTTAACCACTATTTTTTTACTCAAAATTATAAATAAACCCGTTTATAAACCAAATTACTCTTTTTTTTATTTTCTCTATTTTTATGGTCTTTTTATCTTCAACTTTTTATTAATTATTACATAAATATTTTTTTTTCAAAAATAGAAAACCAAAGAGAATAAAATAATAGCGCTTATCGATCTATTTTTTCTTTCTTTTTCATTTTAATAAAATTTTGAGCTTATATAATAGATATATCTATTTTTTCACTAATTAGAAATTATATTTAAATGTAATTTTGTTTTTTCACTTTAAGTTTTAAGTCAATTTAAATTACAATGTTTAAAAAAATTTCCTAGAAGGTAAACATACAAACGGTTAAAAAAAATTTAAGGTATGTTTAAATGTAATTTTTTTTTATTAATATTGAATAGTTATGCTTTGATTTCTTTTTAGTTAATAATATCAATAGAATGATTAATATTTTATTAATCATTCTTAATTTTAATAAATTTTTAAATATTATAGGGTATAAGATTTTTTGTATAATTTCATGATCTCCAACTTTATTCGGTTGTTAACTATTTGACTTTGATTTTTTTAGAATAGTTTTTATGAAAAAAGTGATTTTTTAGAATGTATAGTTAAAAAGTAGTATGAAAAATAGTAAAAAAATACTTTTTAAAGAATGTGTGATTAATAATGAATTATTAGAAAAATTTATTTTTGAAAAATGAATTCCATATGAGTAAGTGATAATGTACTATATCTTGTGGGTTAAACAACCGCTTCGCTTTTAGAATCGAGATGCATAGATGATTTTTTAATATATAAAATTAAATGTATTTGCGATATACATTCATTAAAATTTAATCAAAACTAACATTTTATATTGCTTAATTGCTACATTCATTTAAATATATGACCACATGTATTTAATTTGTAATGTTAAAGTAAATATTTAATGAAATATTTGTTTAATATATATAAATATAAAATATTATAAAAAAAATAGTTAGTATCAATTCTAATAGTATTATTCTGATAGTGATAAATTATTTGTAATAATCTAAAAATTATATTTTGAAAAGATTAATTACATCAATAATCATTAAAATTGAATAGTTTTGCAAATGAGTTATGCAAATGTTCGTTAAAGTGTTTTTTTTAAGTAGTAAGTTATTTAAGTTCCTAACTATTACAATTGTGGTGACTTAAAAAAAAAAATTTGGCCTATATTCAGTCCACTTTATTCAAATCCTCATTTTTATAAAAATAATTTTTAACTAACATTCTATTAATAAAATTTTAAGCGTATATCACAAATAAATCTATTTTTCTACTTATTAGAAATTTTATCTAAATGTAATTTTTCTTTTACATTTTAAGTTTAAATCATTTCAAATTACAATATTTAAAGAAATTCATAAAACGATAAACATACGAACCGTAAAAAAAATTAAGACATGTGTAATGCACCTCTGTAATTAATTGTCTTCATTCATTTATCATTTATAATTAAATATTCATTTTATATGTTAAAATATAGATTTGATATATGTAAGTAACAAATAACCGTGCATCGCACGGGTATAACACTAGTAATATATAAAGGGAGGAAAGTCTGACCAATGTGAACAGAAAATGGTTTAGTGTGAATGCAAAATCTGAATTAGTGTGAACACATTTATTGCCTTATATATATATATATATATTATGAATACTAAATAATGGTTGATATTTTTTTAATCAATTTTAATTTTATTATTAACACTAATACTGAATGTGTTCAATTAATATTTTTAGTTATCGGTATTAAAATTATTATTTAATGATTATTTTTTATTTATTTGTTGTTCTAAATAATATAAATTCTATATGTAGCCATCAATATAATAATTATGTTTAAATTATTAATGGTCAAATCATTTGTTATCTTTAATATTAAAAATCATATTTTCCAAAATACATATGTGGTTGAAAAAATGCGATACTTATAAATAATTTATAAAAAAGTTATTAAACGAAGACTAATATTGAATAGTTAATACTTTGATTTCATTTTATTTAATAATATCAATAGAATGATTAATATTTTTTTTAATCATTCTTAATTTTAATAAATTTTTAAAGGTTATAGGGTATAAGATTTTCTACATAATTTCGTGATATCCAACTTTACTCGGTTATTGTATCATGATAATTGCGAGATTTTTCAATTATTATTTTGACTACTTATTTTAGTAAATGAAGTTTTATTGGTTAAATTCATATATATATATATATATATATATATATATATATATATATATATATATATATATATATATATATATTAAAAGTAAATATTAAAAGTAAGGAAGTTGTTTGGTGTGAACGCATGTTGTGAGTAAGTGATTTAGTGTGAACACATGTTTTAAATTAATGGTATTTATATTTATTATTTTTATGGTAATCAAATTCATTGGTGATTTTGAAGACTGTATCATTTTTATAATATTTTCGTCTACTTGATTATATATATGTATAAAAAGGATTATTGAACTTTCTTACCATTCAACACGAATTTGGATAAAAAAATTTATGGGATATTGTATTACCGTCGCATTAAGCATCCGTTTGGTAAATAAAATAAATTGGTTTATAAACCAATTTATAAATTAAATAATTTTTTAAATTACTTTTTAATAAAACGTCTTTTTTCTCTCTAATTTTTCAACATGGATTTGGGTAAAAAAAAATTATGAAAAATTGTATTACCTCCGTATTTCGTTTAGCATCCTCTTGCTAAATAAAATAAATTGATTTATAAACCAGTTTATAAATTACACAATTTTTTAAACTACTTTTTAACCACACACATTTTCTTTCTCTAATTTTTAACCACTATTTTTTTACTCAAAATTATAAGTAAACCCGTTTATAAACCAAATTACTCTTTTTTTATTTTCTCTATTTTTATGGTCTTTTTCTCTTCAACTTTTTATTAATTATTACATAAATATATTTTTTTCAAAAATAGAAAACCAAAGAGAATAAAATAATAGCGCTTATCGATCTATTTTTTCTTTCCTTTTCATTTTAATAAAATTTTGAGCTTATATAATATATATATCTATTTTTTCACTAATTAGAAATTCTATTTAAATGTAATTTTGTTTTTTCACTTTAAGTTTTAAGTCAATTTAAATTACAATGTTTAAAAAAATTTCCTAGAAGGTAAACATACAAACGGTTAAAAAAAATTTAAGGTATGTTTAAATGTAATTTTTTTTTTTATTAATATTGAATAGTTATGCTTTGATTTCTTTTTAGTTAATAAAATCAATAGAATGATTAATATTTTATTAATCATTCTTAATTTTAATAAATTTTTAAAGATTATAGGGTATAAGATTTTTTGTATAATTTCGTGATCTCCAACTTTATTCGGTTGTTAACTATTTGACTTTGATTTTTTTAGAATTGTTTTTGTGAAAAAGTGATTTTTTAGAATGTATAGTTAAAAAGTAGTATGAAAAATAGTAAAAAAAAATACTTTTTAAAGAATGTGTGATTAAGAATGAATGTTCAGAAAAATTTATTTTTGAAAAATGAATTCCATATGAGTAAGTGATAATGTACGATATCTTGTGGGTTAAACAACCGCTCCGCTTTTAGAATCGAGATGTATAGATGATTTCTTAATATATAAAATTAAATGTATTCGCAATATACATTCATTAAAATTTAATCAAAACCAACATTTTATGTTGCTTAATTGCTACATTCATTTAAATATATGACAACATGTATTTAATTTGTAATGTTAAAGTAAATATTTAATGAAATATTTGTTTAATATATATAAATATAAAATATTATAAAAAAAATAGTTAGTATCAATTCTAATAGTATTATGCTGATAGTGATAAATTATTTGTAATAATATAAAAATTATATTTTGAAAAGATTAATTACATCAATAATCATTAAAATTGAATAGTTTTGCAAATGAGTTATGCAAATGTTCATTAAAGTATTTTTTTTTTTAAGTAGTAAGTTATTTAAGTTCCTAACTATTACAATTGTGGTCCACTTTATTCAAATCCTCATTTTTATAACAATAATTTTTAACTAACATTCTATTAATAAAATTTTAAACGTATATCACAAATAAATCTATTTTTCTACTTATTAGAAATTCTATTTAAATGTAATTTTTCTTTTACATTTTAAGTTTAAATCAATTCAAATTACAATATTTAAAGAAATTCATAAAACGATAAACATACGAACCGTAAAAAAAATTAAGGCATGTGTAATGTACATCTGTAATTAATTGTCTTCATTTGTTTATCATTTTTAATTAAATATTCATTTTATATGTTAAAATATAGATTTGATATATGTAAGTAACAAATGACCGTGCAACGCACGGGTGAAAATACTAGTTATATATAAAGAGAGAATAGTTGATTAGTGTGAATGCGAAGTGGATTAGTGTGCAAAAACTTGAATAGATATAAATGCATTTATTGTTTTATATATATTATTTTATGGTAAATACCAAATAACGATTAATATTTTTTTAATAAATTTGATTTTAATAATTGTGCAAAGATTATATGATATAATAATTTCTCGATTTTTAATGTTATTCAATTGTCATATATTTGATGAGTTAAGATTAAATGCATATTTATAGTTTAATGTGATTGTTGAACGAAAATTAAGAAAAAGTTAAATATATAAGGAAAATGCAGAAATTATGATAAATATATTTATATCTTGAACAAGTATCAATATTTATACTCATAATATTACATCTAATATGATATACAATTAAAATATTACAGAATTTGTATTTATCATTCAATAAAGTTTTTGATAATTTGAATTATTTGTTTTTTTAAAATTTTAATAATTGTTGTAATAAAAAATTATTTATGTATCTTTTGTATTTGTGTTGATTATGTATAATCATTAAATTTTATGAATGTTTATTTATATTGTGAATAGCAATTTTAGTTCATCGCAATGGTGGAAATTTATACTATATATAAAAGTAGGATAGTTTGAGAGAATTTAATTCTTAAATTCTTTATATTTTAATATTATAGTAAATAATTAATATGATGTTATTGTTATTTGTATATTTTGTTTATAATTATTATTAAAATTAATATTGAATGAGTTATCAATATTTTTAATTATCAGTATTAAAATTATTATTTAATCATTGATTTTGTATTTATTTGTTATTCTTAATATTATAAATCTTATGTGAAACCATCAATAATTAAATTGTGTTTTAATTATTAATGGTCAAATTATTTGTTATTTTTAATATTACAAATCATATTTTTTAAAATATATATTATATATTATTATTAGTTTTTTTAATAAATTAAGCTTTCATTCAGCAATTATATTTTTTGTTTCGAGGTAAAATGTGTGGTTGAAAAATAATTTTGAAAAATATATGATTAAAAAGTGGGTTGAAAAAATGTGCTGCTTATAAATAATTTATAAAAAAAATTATTGAACGAAGGTTAGCATTGAAGAGTTAATACTTTGATTTTTTTAGTTAATAATATTAATAGAATGATTAATATTTTTTAATCATTCTTAATTTTAATAATTTTTAAATATTATAGGATATAATTTTTGGTATAATTTCGTAATATTCAACTTTACTCGGTTGTCGTATCATGATAATCACGAGATTTTGAAAATTATTATTTTGACTACTTATTTTTGCAAAAAAAGTTTTATTGGTTAAATTCAAATATTTTAACTATTTCTTTTTTAATTATTGTGATCGATGTCTTTGAATAAAAATTAAAAAGTACGTTAAATATAAGAGTTAAATGTAGAAATTATGAGAAATATGCTAATACCTTTCACATGCATCAATATTCGTGTACATAATATTACATCAAATGTGATATACCATTAAAAAGCTAATAAATTTACATTTTCAATGAAGTTATTAATAATTCATAAAAATTATTGAAATCAATAATAATTTGTTATTTAAATAAATAAATTGTCGTTTACTATTCAAAGAATTTTTTAATAATTTGAATTACTTATCTTATTTTTTAAATTCCAATAATTATTATAATTGAGAATTCTTTTTTATGCATTTATATGTGTTGATTATGTATAAGCATAAAAATTTTATGATTACTTATTGAAATCGATATTGAGAATAATAATTTTTGTGCATTATACAGATGAAATACTAGTTTCTATAATATTGAATACTGGAGTAATATTTGTACAAATTCAGATGCAACCTTTCGTAACATGGTTGATTTTTTTGATAACTATCACTTTTCAGCTAAATATCTAATTGAATATAATCTATCAAATCTATCTCGCTGTAGGGTACGAGGTTTTAAGTGAAATAGGCATGCTATGGTTTAGTGCAATTGAGATCTCGAAATGAACTTGATTAATAAAACTGTCTGATCCTAAGTTGAGCCAGTGTACTAAATTAACAAATTTGCTAGAGGGAACAATCTACATCTACGATATCTTAAAAGTGTGGATGTGTGGGAATTCTTTGATTTCCCATTTTATTCTCGTATTTTTTTTTTTAAATAATACTCTTAATTCATTTATTGAAACTTATATACATTTTAATTCTTATATATTATTTCAAAAATATTGATTTATCCAAGTTGACATTTGACTAAATCGAAATTGATTATTCAATTAATATTAATTTAGCATCGTTACTTTTTAATTTACTTTTAGAATATTGTTCCATTAAATTTCATTTTCCTTGATAACTCCATTAAACAATTCAAATACTACGTTTATATGTTTAATATCTATTTTTTAATTTTTAATTCAAACAATTATTTTTTAGCCCTTTGTTGAGCATTATTGTTTAGTTTATAAACACGCTCTTTGAACAATTCAAAGATGATCTTATTTTAATTTCTCCCAAACAGGAGCCTAATATTTAAGTCTTTGCATTATAAAATATGCTCGCAAATTAATTTAATTTATTTAAGCACAATTTTCATATTTTTTCACGATTTATCATAAATATTTTATAAAGCAATATTATTGATTTGCCTAATATTTTACGATGTCGGATTACATCATAATATATCATACGCGATTTATTTATTAAGTTGACATTTTAAATAATTGTCTAATATATATTTTGAAGAACTTGACGAAAATTTTCAATAAAAATTTAATATATTAAAAATTGAAGTCAGTTTCTCATTTACAATTTTCCTCTATTGATGTCAACTCCTTTAAAAAAGGGTACTTAAAAACGCTACTTTAACATTTATCATAAATATAAGACGCGCAAAGCACGTGCTTACTACTAGTACATAAATAAGCAAGGAGGTTAGAAATGCAAATTTCTAAACTGACAAAAATAGTTTTCAAATTTCAAAAAATAAAGTTGTAATTCGAATTAATTAATTAAATTAAATAATTTAAAATATTTTATTAATTATATATATTAATGTTACAACACTCTATAATTTCTAGGACATAGTCACAAAAATTTTAAATCACAACTGATTTCAAAATTACAATTTATAAAATCATCACCATCAATTACAAACACCAAACAACAAACCACATCACCTCTTCCCAACCACTCGCCACTACCCACGCAATGCACCCCTAAACGCTACAATGTCGCTACAGATTTTTTAGTCACCACCACCAGCCACTGTCGCCACCACCCACCATCTGAATCACACCCACAAGCACTTAAACCATGACTTCACCACCCACAAAACTGAATGGAAAATGCTGACTCACAAACACCGCCATCACAACTCCACACCACAACCAACAAATCACCTACACCACCATCAATACCACTACACACAACCACCACCACCATCACCACCACCATTGCACACCACTACGACATTGCACGCAATCACCACACAAAAAATGAAGAACATAAGTAGACGAAGAAGTGGCACCGTGATATGTCGTAGCAATCCCTGAGTCATCGATCGCGGTAGGGATACCGGTGACTCGTAGCAATCACTATGTTGACAGTCAGCCAGCGACTTAGCATCGTATCCAGCGACTCAGCATCGCTGCCTCTTTTCACCATCGATCTGCATTTCTCGTGCGACATCGCGTGGCCGGTGACACTAGCAGCGACCACTGCATCGCCGGCAGACGACGACGGGCATCGCGACCTCTCTTCACTATCGATCCGTATTTCTTCCAAGTACCCGCAAAGATCTTTATCTTAACTTAACCTTAATCTTAATATATATTAAATAGAATATTCGTCACCAAAATTCGCACATAATTTCCTGTCAAAATAACTTTCTAAAACTGAAAATTATTGCAAAAAAAAAATTGTATTAAATATTTTAGCAAGATATTATGCCACATGTGCCATTAATGACATTAGCATTGGTATCCGCGTTATGCTATTAATGACATCAATATATTATTTTTTTAATGTATAAACTATTATTTTATAATAATTATTATTTTTTTGATAATTATTGTATTGTTTTGAAATTAAAAAAAAAATGTAATATGAATGTCAAATCGAAAATCTCAATGAGAAGTTTAATTCATGCTAGCAAGTGAGAGCAAATAGTATACATGTTGTAAAATTGTCTCAAATATCAAAGGTAAAAGTTTTAGTTTATGTTTTTTTTTCCTTCAACATTCCATTCATTATAAATTATATCATTTAAATCCTATAATACTATCAATAATATTAATTTAATCAATATTATTTTAATCTTAATATCTTATCTTAATCTATATATATATATTAAAGTAGAATAACCGTCACCAAAATACGTATATTTTAGAAAAAATATTATGATACATGTGCAATTAATAGCATTAACATTGGCATTCGCGCTATGCTATTAACGACATCAATATGTTATTTTTTTTAATGTGTAAACTATTTTCTTTTATAATATATATATATTTTTATAATTATTGTATTATCTTAAAATCGAAAAATATGTAATATGGATATCAAATCGAAAATCTCAATGAAAAATTTAATTCAAAATAACAAGTGAGAGCAAACAATAAACAATATGTTCATAAAATTCTCTCAATTTTCAAAACTCGTTTTCAGCCACACATTGTATCAACAAAATAATCTACACACACACACACACACACACACACACACACATATATAACACGCGCGCGCGCGTGTGTGACGACTATGTTGTTATTCCATTTTTACCTGTTATTTTAGGAAACTTTATAATTTTATTAATTATTTTAATAACTGAATTAGGAAAGTTCAATTAATGCAAAATTAATTATAGGCTACATGTAATAAATGATTTATTGATTTGTAAAAACAAAAAATCAATAAAAAGGTCAAATTGTATATTATTTTTATAAGTATTGTAATATTCAGAAGTTAAAAGTATGTAATATGGGTATCAAATTCAAGATCTTAACGAGAAGTTCAATACGAGCTAACGAATGAGAGCAAACTCTAAATATATCATTCGTAAAATTGTCTCAAATAATAAAGGTAAACACTTTACTTATAATTTTTACTTTTTTCAATATCCAATCTTTTTAATTTATCTCATTTAAATCATAAAATGATATCAATCATTTCTTGCCAAAATTCAATTTGACATAAATGATTAATTTCAAATCTATTTTCTTATCAAATTAAAAGAAATAATAGATATCCGATCTTTCTAAGTAAATTCAATTAAATCATTTTAATTTCTACAACTTTAGGTTTCGATAAACAATTTGGTAATTTTGAAATTAATTTTATAAATTTACTCATTTCGTTCATTTATCTATTTTTTAATTTTATAAATTTAAAATAACATCAATTTGTAAAATATATACTACCGACTTTAACAATTAATTCATTGAATTCTATAGAAAATAAAAATATAAGGCCGCGTTCTCTTTGGCGTTTTTCAGCCGTTTTCCGTTTTCCATTTCCGAAAACGCGGAAAACGCGTTCTCTTGCGCCGTTTTCGGAAAAAGATTTCGAAAACGTTTTCAAAATTTGTAAAGGAAATGGAAAACGTGAAAATCACGTTTTCCGAATTTTTTGCTTTGTAAGTGGAAAACGCGCGTTTTCCACTTAAAATTTTTTTTTTTTTTTAAAATAATCAAAAAAATTTGAAATTTGTCAAAATTTATCATTTTTAATTACATTATTGGTCCCTGATTTTCAAAACTTGTCATTTTAATCCTCAAATTTTGAAATTTCTTTCTAAAATATCCTAATTTATTTGCAACTTAGGTCCCTCAACTTCAGATTTTGTTGCACATTAGTTCACAAATTTTACTTTTCTTTCAATTTAGTCCTTTTCGCATTTGCTTTATAGGTCATTGTCTTCAAACATATATAACTTTTGATGTACAACTCCGAATTGCACTCTGTTTTTTGCGTAGAACTCCAAATTCAACCATCTTTCTGATGATGTATCATGTGTTTAATTATTAAACATTTCTTTTTTACTTTTGTATTGTAGACACTTATTTTGAAGGGTATAATTAATTAACGTAAATTGATTTTTGCAAATTTTATTGAAACTTAAGTTTTAAACGTTATGAGTGCTTACTAGAATGATGTATCTATATAAAATATTAAATAGAATGATTACTTTAGAAGGGAAAATTACTACTCAAATGTAGAACGATTACTTTAGAAGGGCAACATGAATTTTTGAACTTTTTTGGTATAAGCAAATTGTGTGATAGGGGTTATTTCATTTATTTTTGTTGTGTAACTCAAAATATGATATCTTTATTTCATTTATATTCACAAACAATATGAAATAAGTTTCTTCAAAATTTTAAACAGAACGCGTTTTCCAGCTTTTCATTTTCGAAAACAGTTTTCAGAAACAACAAACCAAACGTGCTTTCAGCAATTTCGAAAAAAGTCACAGAAAATGGAAAACAGAAAACATTTTCGAAAATGAAAACAGGAAACTGAAACACAAAGAGAACGCAGCCTAAGGTTTTTGCAAACTTATTCTATTTAAAAAAAAAATGGTCAATAAATTTATTTAACATGCACAAAAAATAGTTCTTTTTTTATTTTTTGCGTAACATGAACATTTTTAATACTTGGTGAAAAATAAAAAATAATTGTCAAATCAATCAATTGAGTGGTTGAAAATTAAAGTTAAAAATTGATTTTTTTTTTTTTTTAGAATGTGTGGTTAAAAAGTATTATGGGCAATTGTGAAAGATTACTTTTTAAATAATATGTGATTGTGAATGAATATTAAAAAAAATAATTTTTGAATAATCAATTCTATATGAATAAATAAACTAAGAAAACTAGTGAATAAACAATTAACTGTTAAAAAAAATGCAAGTCATAACTTTATTTTTTACTTATTTTTTGATATTTTGATTGTATATTGAATACACAATTTATGCATTAAAGTAAGAAATCTTGTAGGGAGAAATGAAATTACAAATTATTCACAATTTGTGTATGCAAGTTTTTTTTTTTTTTTTTTTTGGTTCATTGTGTTATTTTTGTCGCCCAATGTATTTTTACAACTTATTCAATAAATAATTTTCAATTATATATTTCGTGCATTGTACGAGTGCGATTACTAGTTATATATTAAAGTAGAATAGCCGTCACCAAAATTCGTACATAGTTTCCCGCTAAAATAACTTTCTAAATCTATAAATTTTTGTCAAAAAAAAATGTATTAAATATTATAGTAAATATTATGGTACATGTGTCATTAATGACATTAGCATTGACATCCGCACTATACTATCAATGACATCAATATGTTATTTTTTTAATGTATAAACTATTTATTTATAATAATAATTATTTTTTGATGATTATTGTATTGTTTTGAAATAAAAAAAAATACGTAATATGGATGTCAAATCGTAAATATCAATGAGAAGTTTAATTCAAACTAATAAGTGAGAGCAAACAGTAAACATATTGTTCGTAAAATTGTCTCAAAGACCAAAGGTAAAAGTTTTAATTTATATTTTTTAATTTTCTTCAATATCCCATTCATTATAAATTATATCATTTAAGTCATATAATACTATCAATAATCTTAGTCTTAATCCATATTATTATATATTAAAGCAAAACAGTCGTCAAATCATTTTCCGCCCATTTCAACTTACTATTTTTTGGAAAAAAAAATAATTATTTTCTCCTTTCCAAAATGTAATTGTTGTTGCTAATTAAATGCCCCTTAGGCTATATATATACAAATGTAATAAGTATTAAATTTTTTTGTTCAAATAATTACATAAGAAATGGTCAAATTAGTGTATCGCAAGGACGAAATACTAGTATTATGCGAAATAGTTGCTTTATAATATATATATATAAATCTATATCTATATATCTATATCTATCTATATATCTATATATCTCCTTACTATATAAAAGGAGCCCAACTACATTAAAAAATTCCCGCCGACGATTTCCCCCCAAAAACGCCAACCTTTTGTCTATCTCGGTAATCCCGCCTAAACTTTTGCACAAATACCCGCCGAATGGAAGAGAAAAAAAAACGTCTATTCCTCAGTCTGCAGAGCATTAATAACGTGGGACCAAGCACCTGCAATTCAAATTTCAAACTCTATTTCTACAGTCTGCAGACTATCGAAGACCAAAGCCCCATACCTTTCCTTCTCCCATACGCTCCATAACCTCTCTTATGACCTTAACCTTGAGCTTTGAGGTCCCTGCTCTTCTATGATTCTATATATCTACCAGAAAACAACATGCTCCAAAATTACAAATTGAAATTAGTTCCTAACTCCTACCCTAGACCCACTGCTCACTCTGCCACACGCTGAAGAAGAAGAAGAACAGTCTGCGAAGTGGCGTCAAGAACTTCCGCTCCAATTCCGAGTCTGTCGCCGCTCCTTGCTCGACTGTCGCCGCTCCTTGCTCGAACGTCACCGCTGCATATATTCCAATTTTATATGGGTATTAATTAATTTAGTTTCACACTTTTAGTTCAGTTTTGATTTTGGTTGAAACTAGGAACCCTGATCAGCTTTATTCTTTTTATTTGATAATAATTTGTGAAAAGTTGCTATTTGTGTATCTGTGACTTGCTATTTGATTGGAATGCTCAGCTTTATTCTTTGCTATTTGATTTTTGAATATGTGTGTTTTGTGGACGCATCCCTTTCCATCCGTGAACGGTTTTAGCAACACAAAATCTCAGAATTCTTGAGGTACTTTCCTTTCTGGAAAAAAATTCAATATAGATAAATTTCGAGTTCTTTCAAATATCCACATACAAGTTCAACATCTGATTGTTACAGTTATATTTTTCTTGATTTTTCGAAAAATCATGTCTAATTCAGCCCTAACAGGTACTGGCTTTGTACTGCTACTGAGGCCGGCATCAAGGTATGGGACTTGGAGAGCAGGAGTGTGGTCATGGATCTCAAGGTAGATTTGAAGCTGGAGAGTGAAATGGCTGCTGAAGACACTACACAGGCCTCTAAAAACAAGGTGTGTTTGAGATTTATGATTATTAGAATCTGTAATATATTTTTGATAGAATTTCTTTTCTTTTCTAATTGTTATTGTGATTATATTTAGCGTTTATTGCATGAGGAATTTTTCTATAATCTGTACTTTCCCAAAGTTCAAAACCCATCTCTTAATATTAATACCAATTCCTTATATATAGGTTATCCTTATTAAAAGTAACCATCATTTGTTTTTGTCATTCTTTGTTGTAGGGTGTCAGTCAACTAAACTATTTGTTAATCTTTCATTTCACTATAATTACAGACTTCTTGATCAGTTTTATTTGTATATTAAGGGGACTCAGGCACTGTGTTGCATGGTAATGGGTATATATTCCAAAGTTGGTGCATCTCTGGTGCTAATAAGCTTGCTGAGGTTATTTTGTACTCATGTCAAATATTCAAGAATTGAATCAACTGCTGATTTTTGTATGTGTCTTCTGCATGAATTGTAATTAGAAAGTTTTATGTTCATCTTCTGAACAAGTATGTATAATGTTGTTTATGAAAATGTAACATGTTGTTGATCTATTATCAAGCTATGCATGTTAGAATTTGAAGCATACAATTTCACATTATTTGTTAGATTTCAATATGTTGGTGTAGTAATTACACCATTATGCTATTCTGTCAGCAGAATCAAAATTGTGAAGGGGAAGGGATTAGAGATCTGTGACCTTAATGCCTATGATATATTGGGAAAAATTACAGTCTTTTTTCGCTGTAGATTTTTTTTTTATTTCCTACTCCCAAGCATTTAATTATCACACTAATTTTAGGAAATGAATTTATTTTCTTGATTTAAGAAATTAATGAAAATGGATTGGTACTCTGCCCTATTTGTTGCTGAGCTAGACAAATGCGAATCAGCTTACTGGCATGGCATTATATATTTAGTAGGTTTGTTTTCAATGTCACAAGTTTCACTAATTTAGTAAGATGAATAATTGCTATCTGTTGGGTAGTGGCACTTCATTCTTCTTCTCCACCCCTATTATTTGCATTACTAAAGTTGTTTATTATTTCATTTTTGGCATGTTTGGTTGTATGTATTAATTGTGTCCAGTTGTCTCGAGGATTTATTTGTCCATTAAAATAGAAATTATTGCTATGCTTTCCATTGGACTTGCATCACAGTGTGAACTTGAAATAATCATTACTCCAATTATTAATCACATTCTACTTTCACAGGTGAGAGTGGAAATAATGGGAAATGAAGCGAAAGAATCAACTTTTATTTCAAGAAATGAGGTTGCAAAGAGTTTGAAAGACATCCAAAACATCCAAAAAATGGAGAATATAATGATAGTTAAAAGTAATCTGATGGGAGAAGTTCACGAAGCCACTGCCTGGTACAAGACTCTATTTGAATTCTAGGTATAAAAATTCTGAGCAATTTTATTTGGTACAAATTACAATTTATTTTTTTTCCCATTTAGTTACTGTTGTTGCAATGGCATGATTAGATCACTTCAAATACATTTGCTGTTCACATTAACATGTCACAACCCCATTAGATTCTAATTTTTATTTGTGTTATTATTTTACCCTTTATTTGCTGTCGAAGAAATTGGATGTAATGCATTATGAAATATGTATGTATTTCTTGAAAGCATTCCTCTCACCCCCTGCTATATTACTGCTACAATTTAAATTTTATAATATTCTAAGAGATTTTCTTGGTACTTTTAACATGGGAAGTTTGGAAGTTCCAAAAAAGGAGCCAAATCAAGAAATTGCAGTACAAATTATTGATTCCTGATTATCGGCAACTTTGTAGTGAAGTAGCAGTTGAATTTAATGATTGTTCAAAGCAGGTTGTTGAGATAGAGTCTCGATTTTTGAGTCCTGATTGCTGTAGAGACAAAGTAGCTCATTTGCTCGGATATGTTCCAACACCAGAAAAGGATAAATTGCATTTAACTGCTACTATTCCAGTGTTGACTGTTGAAAGGGCTGGCCGTCCCTTCTGAACGTTTGGTAAGCCATGAAAACTGAAGATTTGGGCATTCAACAGGGCATGAATGTGTTCATATCCAGAATATGTCTGCAGAATTGTCACTTTCTTTCTGTTTTTTCGTGGCCTAGCACAACAACACCAACAATTAGATAAATGTATAATATTCAATTTATTATTTGTGTTTTTTTTATAGTGGTATTCGTCAATACTTACTATTCGTATCTTCAAAGATTAAGTTGTATTAATTCATTAATTATTTTTAATATTTTCAAAGATTATAAAGTGGTTCAAATGTTACTTGAAAGAGGCAATATGGTGGATGCAAGCGATGAAGAATCTGTGGATGAACGAGAGGTAATCAAGAACTTGGTCAAAAAATTATGCTAACACCTGAGGTTGGTATTACATTTGATTCATTGGAAATCTTTTTGTTTATTATAAAGAATATGGGATACAAGAAGGTTTTTGAGGCAAAAAGAGAATAACATCATTTGGAGATTAAGATTTGTTTGCTTAACATGTTATCGAGCTGGAAATTCCAAACCCGTAAAATAAAACGCTTCGAGCAAAAGTGCTAAAATGCCAATGGAATTGGTAAGTCATTATTTGTTTGCTTTGTATGGACTAAAATTCTAGAGTGATAGATGTATTCGTTAATTTGAACATCTTTAAATTGTTTCATCTAAACTTGCTTCAAGCAATTTGGAATTGGTAAGTCATTATTTGTTTGACTTCTGTGGACTAATTTGAGTCTCACTTTCAGTAGCCAATAAGCTGTCTTTAGTGCCTTCCTTAGTTCTACTATCGAACCACCAATACATCCTAAATTTGACTGCTGCGCAATTGCTTGATAGACAACTTTCTTCTAAATACCCTGAATTTTGATGTCACACGGCCATGGACGGAGAATAGAATGATATCAATATGTCGCAAAACATGGCAAAATGAGATTTGCATTTGAAAAAAATAAAATAAAATTGAAATCAATGTTATTTGTTGTTTTTTTATTGAACAGGTGATGATACCTTTGGGAAATATTAGAGGGAAAACATTGCAGACTTTCAAATTTAGATTAGATTAAATAGATTAGATATAGATATTAAATAATTTTTTCTCTCAAATTTTAAACCACACATTTTATATATAAAACACAAATAATCAATTTAATTTGGCTTAATGAGTTGCCGAATAGAGGCTTAGAAGTTGTAAATTTTTTGTTATTGTGTTGATAACAGAATGTGGTTTATAAATTTGATTATTTATTTAGAAATGAAAATAATTGGATTCATATATTTTGAGATTAAATAAATACCATCACATGTCTACGCATTTTAATCACTACCAAGTAATAAATCCAAAATTAACATGTATGCCCCTCTAATGACTTAATGCTTAATTTTATTATGTTTTTGTTTCGATTTAATTACATAGATACGAGATTATCATTTTTGTTTGTTGGGAAAAATAATATTTTTCACATGATATGTGTTACTAACTTAATGTATTGGGCATCCAAACCTTTTTATTTTTTGTAGTGAAAGTACCCCTTGGTTGTTTCATAAGTTATGATTATTAACAAAAAAATCATGGTCAATCTATTTTGTATTCTTGGAAAAATCTATTGTTGAAAAGTGATTTTTTCTTAATAATAATATTGTAACCAATTTGAAAAAAAAAATGTTATTAATTTTTTTTAAAAAAATATAAAATTATATTAAAAAATGTGTTAAAAAATATTTAACTAACTTGAAACTGTTTTAGACTAAATAACTTAAGAATATTCCTTATATAGGATGTTTTCATAAATTTTCCACTTAGATTAATAGACTATTTTTTTTATTATTAATGATAATATTGATGAATCCAATCAATATTTATAGCTATCAGTACTAAAATTATAATGTAATTAAGCATTTTATTTATTTGTCGTTCTTAATATTGTAAATCATATGCGTAGCTGTTAGTTTTAAATTATGTTTTCAATACTATTATTTGTTATCTTTAATATCACAAATCATATTTTCTGAATTATATATCATATATATTATTATTATTATTGGTGTTTTTAAATCAATATTTTAATGCGGATTCAGACTTCGAAATATCAAAATCTGATAGAATTGGTGAAAAATCCCTCCAAATAATAGCCATTTATTATTTCAATATATAAATTCTCTTTTACTATTGAAAGAGGCTATTATAATTTGTAGGTTTATTTTTTTACATTTAAATATTTTGTGTATATCTAATAACGTGTATCGCAGGGTGATAAATCTAGTAATATATTTAAAGTAACTAAGTCAATGATAGTCAACAACACAATTTCTCGCCAAAACTCTTGTGCTATGTGCAGATTTTATTTATTTATTTATTTATTCCCAATTTTTGGGGACTTCAATATTTATCGTGCTCACGCTGCTCATATCCCCCACCCAATAATCAACTTCAAAACCCACTTTAAAAATAGTTGGGCCTTCAATATTTATTTATCATTTTCAAAATCGCTGACGTCTATTTAAAGTCTTCAATATTTATTTTGTTTACATGGCTTCTATTTCCCGCCACCTAATTGCATTGGAAAGCCAATTATTTTCTTAGTTTTTTTTTCCTTTTTCGTTTTTTCAAAATTTGTTTCATTTTTTTCCCGTTTTTAAAAATCTGTTTATTCATTTTTGTTTTCTATATCCTTTTTTTCGTTTCCCGATGTACAACTTCTTTCATTTATGCTATATATAATTATTTTGAAGATATACACAATAATAAAAGATTCAATTAAATGGTTATTTCTTTGAAAAAATGTGTACTCTTTAACATGACCCCTCCAGTCCACCTCCTATTTATCACGTTTTATGATTCAAAATTTCTGGTGCAGTGGTAATGCTTATTAGTTATTAATATTACAAACCAGTTGAAAATAAAAAATCATAAATTATTTTTTGAAAAAGTAAAAATGATTGGCACTACTCTCTTCTTTAAGACTTGTGATATTTTGAGTCGTTGAACATAGATTTGGATTTCTGACAAAAAAAAAAATATTAAAAATTATTGTACAGAAAGCTTCGAAAATAATATAGAATGCAAAATTATTTTGGACTAATAATGGATCTACTAGATCTTATCTTTTTCAGGTTGAATATGAGTAGGAGTTCGTCGAAGCATCTTCGATCCACAAAGATTCTTGCAATTTTTGGTGCTGCAGTAAATCTTATAGGAGAAAACGATATAGAAATATTCAAATCACATGAGGTTTTCAGTTTGACAAAGTCTGATAATACAAGATGATTGTTAAGGGATTTTCTGGGAAAACACAGATTTCTTCCTCATCACAACAACGATACGCTGGAATATGAGGATTTGTTAATAGTCCATTTATATTATGTTTTAGATTTCTCTATTAAGGTTGCAATGTGTTCACTAATGTTGGGCTATTTAGAATAGTTTTGGGTTTGATAGATATGTTAATGGTTTCGGCTGTTGAGTTAAGGAAAAACATATTATTCATGAGTCAGTATATATATTTGATGAAATTGTATATCACATTGTATAAAAAATAATAAAAATAAGAAACTAGAATTATTATTTTTTTAAACTTGCTTTTACCGAGAAGTTGTTTTTTATTTTTTATGATATAAGAACGATAATTTGTTTGATTTTACTTATTTATATTTGACTTTTTGTGTCGAAACCTCTCTTTTCATAAAAAAAAATATATATTTTTTTACTGTTTTCAATCTTACAAATAAATATTTTTGTTCAGTTATATAAATCAAAAGTAAAATGTTCAATTAAAAATTATGTCGAAATTTTATTACTAGATAATATTCTCTCCGTCTTACAAAGATTGTCCACTACTTCTTTTTCGTCCGTCCCAAAAAGATAGTCTACTTTATATTTTGAGAGTGAAGTTAATATTTTATATTCAATTTTGTCCTTAATCTGTGTGAAAATGAGTAGAGGTCCATCTTTATGGGATGGAGAGAGTACTAAATTATAAATCACATCGTACGTATAGTTTTTTTTTATATAAATAATCTTATTTTTAGTTATTTAGTACATCTAAAAATTGGAGCTCTTTTTTATAGCGTATTATTAAATTATTAATATTTTTATAGATAATTACATTTAATATGTAATTAATTTTTTATAATAATTGTGATATTTTATTGGTATTAATTTTATGGATAAATATTTGGTTCAGTCATACAGATCCAATGTCAAATTCTCAATTAAAATTATATCAAAAATTTATACACATTTGTATTTTAATAAATCACGTTGTATTGAAATTTTTATAAGTAAATCCTGTTTTTTAGTTATTTATTACATATACATATTAAAGTTTTTTCCTATATCGCATTATTTATCAAAATAATTTCAATGATAATTACATTTAATTCTTAATTAATTTTTTATTCCAAAAAGTCTCATATCACATTTTTTAACATTAACGGTTAACAAAATTATTTATATGTTTGAAATGATATAGTTATTAACGGTTTTTGTCATAACTGTTAATTTTAAAATTTTAAAAAGTAATTAACCATGCCAAGATATTCTTTGATATATTATAATTCAAATTTTATGATATTTTTTCACAACAATATATAAATTGTCTTACAATTTACTTAACCAAAAATTGAGATGATCAATAATAAATTATAATTTCAATCAGAAAATAATTACGCTGTATAAATATTGAAAACCTAAAATCTCATAAATTTGATGCAATATCTTTGTCAATCTCGCAAATTTTTTTTAATTATTATTATTATTATTATTGTATCTCATTGTCAATTGTCAAAATATTGAATTTTATCTTTTATATGCATGGTCTCTATTATTAACTTTTTCATCTATTGTTTGAATATTCAGAGTACATGAATTTGGAGATCCTACATTTAAGTGTTCATTTTGCAAGACAAATTTTTGGTTCGAGCAGAGAGTGAATAATCGTTACAAAACTTGACGATCATATTCTAGAATGTCAAATTCTATCTAACGGTAATGCAAGACACAAGTTCTTTATTACAAGGATATCGTTGAGCCATTCGAATTATAGGATACTTATTAGATTTCAAAAAAGATAATTTTCATTGATGGTGTCATATGCCATGACTATCAATAAGAGTCAGGGACAATCATTTTCACATGTATGACTTCTCCCTAAAAGGTTGATGTTTATACATGAAACTAATAAATGATGAACTTATCTCTTATTTGTAAATGTTATTTATTTTGTTTAAGGATTTATTTAATTTCGAATAGGATTATTTTTATTTAGACGTTTCTTCCCGTGCATCGCACGAGATGATTCACTAGTAAATAATAATTATAATTGTCTTTGACTATGTTTCGTAAATGAAATGAAACATCACATTTTTTAACTGGGTAAATATATTTCCACTATATTTTTTATATATTTGGACAATGCTACAGATATTGTGAAAGTGTACTACGAGTGTACCACGCACTCACATATGGGGATGGTGAAATGGTTTTTACACTGCCCATGTGTCTGTGCGATACAACTCGCAGTATACTTTCGCGATAACTTTAGCATTTTCTTTTTATTTATAACACCACATGATAAATACACAACACTTAAAAAATATTAAAAAAATTCAAAAAATATAAAAAAAAATGTAAAACTCGAGTCCGGGTCAATCGGGTCGACTGGGTTTCTCGGGTCAACACGAGTCATTGATCGGGTTTGACCCGACAGAGTTTTAAATGTGATCCGACCTAATTTTTTTCCCCGTGTCGTGGGTTTCCGATTCGACACGATCGAGGTCGGGTTTAACAACATTACTTAAAACACTTTTTTTCACACACACTACTAATAATTTACAATTATAACCCTAAAATATTTAAGAGTACATCATGTCTAATCTCTCATCCCAGATTCCCTTTTCACCTCCTCCACTAGTTATGTTGAGTTCATCCTCAAAATCATCCATGAGAGTTCGCCTACAATTCTTCTTGGTTTGATACTGTGTCATGGAATTTAGGTTAGACTAATCTACATTAGCTTAAAATTGTACAGATTTCCATTCGTTAATTTTCATTCATTCTCAGTTTCGTTGATTGTCTTCAAAACTGGGGTTGTGTCGGCTTTGCATTGAAAGTGTGCTTAATTATCATTGATTCTCACAATTGTAAAGATTTTATGCATGTGTGCACACATGAACACACAGCGGATGGCATAATTGGTCTACCAAATATTTGGGAAGACAACAACAGTGGCCGGCGCGGCTGAATACTTTTCTCCAATTATCAAGAAGCTCTATTTTCCCACTTGAATTATGTTGTCTCAATCTAGCAGCAATGTTATGCTCATGAATGGTCCAATATCATTGATTTTCATTGATTCTCACAATTTCATATTCCGGAATGTTTACTATAATATCAATACATTAAAAATCGTTCACTTACCTGAATTTCAGTTCGTGTTAATGGCTTCAAGACATTATTTGAGAAATCATATAGAATTATTGCACCAGTATCCATTATAAATAATTTGATTTTGAAAATCAAAAATTAAAAATAACAAGAAGAACAAGACTATAGAGAAGAGAAGAGAAATCAAAACTATATAGAAGAGAAGAGAGAAGTTTATTTGATAGATTGTGTGTAAATAAAAATTAGTGAAGGAAAATTAAAAGGCTATTTACGTAATTTTATTTATGACTATTTTTGTAAGTAAATAAAATATTTAAAATGTGGTGTAGAAAATAAGTTTTATGGTGGCAATTAGCCACCATTTTTAAAACTATTTTTTAACCGTATACATTTTATCGAAATCACTTTTGAACTACACAATTTACTTCAAAAAACTCAAATTTCTCGTTTATAAACAGAAAATAGCCCCCAAACAGAGACTAAAAATAAATTTGATTTATTTTTTGAAATCAAATTTAATTTACTTTTAAAATAAAGGTAATTGATGAAAAATGTATTTGTGTTTGATACTTCTCGTGAAAAACATCACAACGTTCATTTTTTTTAAAGAATAACGTCACTACCTTTATCATTTCTTATGGATGGCGTAATTTTTGTTAGATTTGACACCACAGTTCTGTCAAGTCCTATTTCAACAGTGAATTTTACAAATAATGAAATCTTTACAATTAATACTGTCGTCGTGGAATACGAGACTGTGAACCACCACTACGCCCCTGTGTATCGTCCTGAGCATGTTGATTATGTGAAGAACATGATTACTTGTATTGCACAAATGGATCGGGTTGATGTTGGAGAGTTGTTTCAATTGGTTGAACTTGAGGTAAGAGAATTGTTGTCTTCATATGAATTTCCCGGTGAGGAATTTCTATTGTTTCTGGCTCGACTATACAAGCTTTAGAGGCATTAATCATTAATGGCGAATCCGAGGATTAAAAGTGGTGAAAATGAATGGATTGATAAGATCTATGCATTGATGGATTTTGTTGATGATTATATTCATATTTCTCAGAGACAGACTCGTTTATTCATTCTTGATGGCTATTGAGATGTTTTTACAATCACACGTAGAGGTACAATGGCTAACAGAAGCTTAGAGAGAGGGAGTCTGAGGGACGATTAGGATTGGGGAGCAGTGGCGGATCTAGAGGGTGGTGAGGTAGCGCGGCCGCTGTAGCTGGATTCCGAAAAACTCTTTTTTTTTTTTTCATTTCTTGAATCTCTATTTCTCACTGATGGCGAATCCAATACCAAGTTGGATTTGCCGGATTTGCCAAGTTACCAAGTTGGATTCGCCGGATTCACCAAGTCAGATATGGAAGAATTAGATTTCAGTCTTCAGAAACCTTGCTTCTTCTGTCTCCACCTCTGGTCAGTTGCTGTAGAAGATGAAGGTGAAACGATGGGTGGTGGCTTAGGCCATAATATTGGGCCTTTTTTAATCATTTGATTTTGGGTCCACTTAAAATGGCCTATCAATTGACCCAAATGAAATATGTATAGTTGAGTTTACGTTACTAATTCTATTAGATTATATATTGATTGATTAATATAGTTGAGTTTACTAAAATGATTTGGTATATGAATTATGATTTTCAAATGTTTAATTAATTTTAGAATGAATTATAATTTGGTATTTTGATAAATAATTTTTAGAATGAATTAAATGAGATTGGTTTGTGATGCTATAAAAATTATTGACCATTGATGAATAATTTGTAATTTGTAATTTTTGTAAATAATAAGTTTCTATGTCCTAATCTTGATTATCTTCTTTCTCTTGAGGTTCTATCTTGATTGGTAAATTTTTAATATTATTTAATTAAATGATAATAAATAATCTCACTATTGCGGTCGTCGTCAGACGTCGGTTAACGATCAACAGTTAACGATCAACGACCGGCCGCTCTAGCTGAACTTCGGTCCTGGATCTGCCATTGGTTGGAACTATAAATTTACATACATTTTACCTAATATACATCTACATTAAATAATGAGTACTTGTTCATATTTGTTGATAATAATGCATATTAAATATGGGTACATTAGAAAATGATGACATTAATATACTATCAAAAAGGAAAGTAACGAATCTTTATGTAGGGATGGCAAACGGGTTGGACAGTTCGCGAGTTCAGCTCGGCTCGGCTCGTTAAAAAACGGATTTGGACTTGGACCGAACCAAAAATTTGAGTGTTCGACAGTTCGGGTTCAGCTCGTGCAGTTCGTGGACTAGTCCAACGGATTGGAAAATGGGTCGGCTCGTTTCCGTGTCTGCTATTTTAATTTTTTTTTTTTTTTCAATTCAACTCTATATATAGATCATTTTTCATACAAATTTTACACAATTCTCTCAATTCTATCTACAAGAAATTACACTACTCTCTAGTCTATATTCTATCAATTCTCAAGTTCAACTGTTCAAATAATCAACTTTCAATTGCAATCTTCAACTTCAAAAACTCTAAATACTTCATATTTTCATACAATATTCTATATTATCTCAAATTTGATATTTCATTTTCATCTCAAAATTTTCAATTCAATTATTTCTTTAAAAAAAAAAAAAAATTATATACGGGTTGACGGGCCGGCCCACGAGCCGTCCCGTCCGACTCGTGGACCATTGAGCCAACGAGACGGACTTGGCCTAGCTTTGTGGGGCTTGGCCGGCTCGTCTTCCCACAAGCCGGTTTATTTCCGGCTCGTAGATCGGACTTGGACTTCAGTCAAACGGGCCGAGCCGGGCGTTTGACATCCCTATCTTTGTGGGACAAATAAAAAAGGAAAACAAGTCTATCTTTATGGGACGGAGGGGGTATATGTATATATATAGATTTTAGAGGGAATGAGAAATTAACACATCAAAATGTCACTTTAAAATGTTCAAAATTAATGTACCTCTAGAATTACTCTAACGGTACGTGTACGAAGCACATTTCCCTAAGAACAAATTTATAGTGTTTTTGATGCAGTCACTAATTAATACAACAGTCAATGCTTATGGTTCGAATATTTTTCACGTCCATTTACTTATAGTATTTGTTTAGAAAATTGCGTTTTCTTTCATTTTGTTTATCGTCCTTAAACTTCTCGTAAACGTGTTTAAATATTGAATATGTAATTATTGTCGTTAGTTGTTTATTTATGCTGTGTTGATCGAGAATCGTTCTCGGAATTGGTACATGAATCAACAAGACATGATTGTCGATTCTGGACATTCTATGTGAATAATATATTTGATTGTGTTCTTCGTCTAATTTCTCGCTTTCCCCTACTTTTTTGATTGTAATTCCTTCATTAGCATACGAAGCCTTTGCTGTAGCTAAAGCCATGCTTCTATACTTGGCTTCTGTACTTGAACGGGAGACAACACCCTATTTCTTTGCACTCCATGACCATGAATCCATGATTTAAATTGCTGCCAAGAATGTTACTAAAATGGCAAGGAATGAAGTTGTGGCAGGAAAGAACTGCAGGCTCAGGAGGAAGACTGGGGCAAAGAGACACTACATGCAGGAGGTCGGCAACGACAGAGAGGTACTACGGGTGACAGGAGTATGGTCGAAGTATATGCTTTTTTATGTTACTAACTATTTATCATTTCATTTGGGCAAAAAAATTGGCCCAATTGACTTAATTTTTTTTTTTTGGAGGAAATTACGACCCAAGTATATACATTCCCTAGTTCGTAATTCAAGAATTAAAGTATTATTATACTATTGCACAATCAAGTTTTAATTCATATTTAAAATAATAATATTATTAAATCTCAATAACCCCACACCCTACCCCCCACACTCACAATAACTCAAAATGGATCTATGTTGTACTTGTTATAAATTAATCCCTTACCTAACTTTTACCTAATTTATATTGTAAATTATTGTGTGAATGACTTGTTTTGCTCCTATATTTTTCCTATAAATAGGGGCTTAAATCTTCATTTGAAAGGCACCTCTTAATGAGAAGAATTCTCTCATTCTCTCCATCTCTTTCTCTCTAAATAATTTTTAGATTTTGATAGTTTCATAACACGTTATCAGTACGAGTCTCTAGCATATTGAGTAATATGACGGGAGTATGCTCTACAGTTGCATCTAAATGATGAACCTCTGTATCAGAAACCATATTATTATTAATCAACATTTCATTTTCCAAATCTAGTGTTTTTGGTATTAGAAAATCATTTATACATCATAGATTAGAAAATCAATTCCAAGTCTATAGAAAAATTGGAAAAAATGTGTAACCCGAAACTTTCAAAGCAAATTCACACCAAACCATTTATCCAAACGATGATCGGAGACCAGATCCATGACCACGGAGACGGGAATATCCTCCGGCATCGGCGCGTGTCGACGGCAGAGTCACCGACGCGGTGGAGCGTTAAGCGCATGAATTCCACGCGCGGACGTCGAGGTGGCGCGTGACGGCGATGACGTCAAAAGACAGTTTGTTCGTCTTGATGTTTTGGATTTTTCTATGATCTTACTTTTCTATTTTGTGCAGTTTTGAAATTTTCCGGCGGTCGAACGTGACGATTTTCTTAAAAACTGTTTTTGGAGCACTTCCGACGGGATTTTGAATTTTGAACCAAAAGTAAGTTTGTTCTAAATTAAATTTCAAACATATTGACGATTTCGATTTATCCATATGAGCAATATATTAAAATATGGACCATTTTGCCATTGGTAATACATAAAAGTATATTAATCGTAAATTAACGATTAATATGTGATCAACAAGATAAATTAAAGAGTTTAAACAAGGTATAAGTAATATAATTATTGTCATACCGTGATGGATTAAGTTATTATGGACTGGATTTATACCTTAACTGGATATGACTCATTATCGTAACGGATTGGACTATTATGAATACCTTGACTAGAAGACATGACTCGCTCACTCATAAAAGGTAATTATTTCATTATGTTGACACCGCCTATATGGTCGGTCTATCAATTGAATAGATGGAATATTTTACATATATTCAAATTTTATATTATTTCAAAAACACCTCAGTTGTTGGTTAATTCTAACATATTAGAGGTTGTTGTCAACATATATACGTGGTGGTATAACCCCAGTATTATTATTGTTAATATGTATACAATATTATTATTATTTGATACTTCATTAAATGATACCAGAAGTTATCAATACTAAAATTAGAAAATATTTTATCAAATGATATCAGAAGCTATCATTACCAAAATGTTGGTGAATGTTGATAAAAATATTTTATCAAACGGTATCAGAAGTTACCATTATCTGTATTGAAAAGATAGATAAAAATGAATTATCCAATAAGAGAATGTTGATGTATGATAAGATAATATCACATGATAGCACGGATATGGCTAATGTGAAAAAATCTCATCAGTATTATGAGATGAATATTAGATGATAAGTGTCTGGAAAAGTTCTTGCACAAGCACTTATGTATTCCAGAAGAAGTAAAAATTATCATCTAAACATACTGAAATTATATTATTATTGTTGCTCCTGAAGAAGCATAAACGAGTCATACATGCAAAATACAAAAGAGGGAAACATTTATGATCCTCAAAAGTAGAGGTGTGTATCAGGTGTAATAATACTCCATACTCTACCACCCATAATCTTTTTTGTGTGTCTCAAGAGTAAGAATACTCTGTACTCCACCACTCCAAATCCTTTTGAGGTTCACAAGATTAAGTTCAAATACTCATCAACATTAAAGGTGTGTCTCAAGAGTAAGAATACCTCATACTCTACCACCCACAATATTTTGAGATTCACAAGGATAAATTTACATTAATCGGACTCCATTTTCGCTTGATTCCCCTTCCTTGCGACCAATCTATCTTTAATCCTGCTGGATCTTGTATTGGTATATATGATTGCAACTTATCCAGCAGTTCCTCGATAGTAGGAGCAGAAATAAGGATTCTCCTAGAAAATGGAGAGATGAATCCCTATTCCACAGCATAATAAAAAAATGTTAGCAAACCATCAAAGAAATTGTTAACATTTAAAAGCCCAATATGCTTGGTATGGAGATCTAATTGAGCCCATGAGGTAATATTAAAGATTTCCTCTAAAGTACCAAAACCTTCGGGCAGGGCTATGAAGGCATCAGAACCATATAACATGCAAGTTATGCGTTCATGGATAGATAACGTATGTACTTCATGCCCTCGTGTTTTGCCTGCGATATCAGCTAAAGGAATGAGTATAACACCTATCACTATTGCTTTCTTTGCTTGAGCGGATTGTGAAACACAACCCATCAATCCACTGTTGCCCCCTCCATATACTAGATTGATACATTTCTCTCCCAACTTCTTTCCTAAATCCACTGCTGCTTCTAGATACCCAAAACCTTTCTCTACTTTTGATCCACAAAATACACAGATAGTTTTGATTTGTCGAAGTTTTGGTCCTTCCATCTTTGAGAGTATAAGGAAGGAAAAACTTATGAGAAAATTATATTTTGGGATGCATGAAACTGTGAAAATCATGGGTTTTTTAAACTTGAAAAACTTCACTATTTACTGCCCATATTTTGAAAAAGTGAAAACCTACTTCTGACTAAATTACACTACTTTTGATAAAGCTTACATTTCGGTGATTTTTCAATACACTTTATCAATGTTCGAGAAATGAAACATGAAAATATTTTATAAATATATGTGCAAATATATACACACAATATACTGATTTACCTTGTATCAATGCTGAATAGCCAAAACATCATTGTTTATAACAGTCTGGCAAACAGGATCTTTTGCTATTATATTTTTGAGATTATAACGCTCTTTATCGCTGATGAATTTAGCCCATAAAGAGAGTAGCTCACGCTGCACATACCCACTAGGGTGCATCTCAACAGTCAATCGGATATCATCCAATGACTCCTTACTCAGTCCACCCTTAATGAAGTCTATCTTATCATCTCGATTTATGGATGAATATCCTACTGACTTACAACGGGTATTACATGTCCATCGAGCACATTTGTACCAACTATTTAATCTTTTTGCTCTTCGCTTCTTTGTAAAAGTACTCTTACCTAAGCCAGACTTGTGCTTAGAAAATAAATCTGGTAATTCACTAGCTAAACGAACTTTTGCTTCGATCAACCAACGAACATCTTCTGGGATACCTTGATCCATCAGCAGGCTTAATTTTTCAATTCGAACTCGGTAAATCTTTTTCAAAACATTTACCGGAAGATTAGAATAATATTTGCGAATATTTGATAATATAACATCCATTTTTTATGGATATAATCTCTTCCCAAACGATCTATTTAAATGCATTATTTAAACGCGTAAAGGAGCGCTCCGCGTGATATCGATTCCATCAAGAAATAATGTAATAAATTATTGAAAAGGTGGGAACAATGAGATAATGCGTCATTACCTTTTTCGATATAAGGGAAGATTTGACGACAATATTGAGAACATAAGATATTTTCTTGGATATTGTACCTGATTTTTCCGGTATACTAAAAGTAATAAAGGTATATTGATTTGAACTATACAGAAATACGTACTGATGAAATGAATATTGTATTGAACCAGAAGTTCATACATATGTACAAGTGAAATATCTTGTTGAACCAGAAGTTCTATAATGATTGGTTAGATTCAAATTCAATAATGAGATTTATTGAGAATGCAAAATGGCATTCATTAAAGAACCAGAAGATTGTTCAGGTTAACAAGTTATCATTGCTACTTGTTCTCAAAAGCACATTAATTATCTCACTAAAAAAATGAACGACTGATTATTTGCTCAAGTAATGATATTACAAGCAAAGTGATAAATGCTAGCATGAATATATCTTAAAGTCATTAATGATTTTACGAATTAGTTGAGATAATAGAATATTATATTGCTAATGGTTTAGCAGATTAAAAGCCTCAAGTTAATTGCTATGAGAACAATTTGAATATAAATATTTCTCATGCAGCAATATTTTACATACAAATATGTCAATAGGATGAAATAAAGATTAGCTTGTAAAGCTTTATGATTTCTAAAAAGTGCGATATCTATATACACTCCAACAAAACGTACTTAGATATATGATTGTAATTATATCCATAATTATGAATGACATGTGTTGAGATATTTTTAGCCGACTGATATAATATAAGATTCTTGAATATTATGAGAAAATTAAACAATAACACGCATGAAGCGTGATCAAGCTTAAAGCGTAATTATGCCTGAAGCATAATGACAATCGATTCCAAAAACAAATATCTCTTGAATAATTGAAATGATCCTTTTGAGGCTAAATACTCATAGTCAGTAAAAGGGACATAGTTAAATGATAAGAGATTCATGCCTGATGATAAAAATACAAAAAGATCTCTCTATGTTATGTTTATATTGACATGAAATGGAATCGATAAATAAGTCGACTACACACAACCCTCTTATGAAAATGAGTTTTTTGAAATTATAATACTTTGGCCAAATATAAAAATCCCAATGTAGGGATTATTGTTATAGGACCCGAAGTCCAAAACACTTAAATGTGTAATGCCAGTAGTTATTTGTACAAATGAAAAATATTACACAGTCGTAAAAGACGACTCGTTGTGCGCAAAATTTTTCAAAGAACTGGCATGACATATGGTGGATGTGACTATAATCTAGATCAATAGTTCGAGCTCTTTGATATACCAATGAGTGAGATCAAAAAGTGTGATTCTCATCTCGGTACTTTGGGAGTTTTCTTTGATCTACCAGTTGATCGGGTACGTTGGGATTTCAAGCGAAATGATTATATATTATATGTCAAAATTGATATCTATTTCAGTAATTGATTATACTCCTGCAAATTAGAAATTACAGTTTATAAAGTGTAAGAACATACATGTATAAATCATTGAAAGATTCAATTTGTCCAGAATAGTATCATTATAGAATGAAATGTGATTCTTAAAATAAAATCACATGAAGAATGATACATATGACCCCATAATATAATATGTTGAAAATGAAATTGGAGTGTACTATTATTATATTTGAATATTTGGGCATGCAATTGATTTTCAATATGCAAAATTATATTATCCACCGAAAATGAATATTCACCAGAAGTGAATTTGAAAATGAATATTTAATTATTCACCAGAAGTGAATCAATTCTAGATTTGAGTAATGCAATCAGTCAACTAACTAAACATTGCTTGGTATATGACGTGGTCCTAGTCGGGGAATCTCGTCGAACAACGCGGAATAACGACAATTAAAACCTAGGAAAGATCTAAATCAGATTTGACGCGAAAATAACAAGAACACGAAGAAAATAACGGAAATTAAAAGATAGATTTGACGATAAAACCTTGACCCGACAATCACGACGCAAATAATTGACGATGCGGATTGAAGAACCAAGATTGGTGAACGCCACAAGGGTTGTCAATTCCTTGATAAGTTCGTTGGGTGAACGCCACAAAGATTGGATTTTTGATAAGTTCAAGAAAAATGGAATAACTCAACCTCTCAATTTTGGAGAATCCTCTCTCAATTTAATTCATAAACTCAAATTTATCTGTTTACAATCATGGTAAAGAATATAAATAAGCAAAATAACCTAGTCGCTAATTTACTAAAACTAGAATTCTTAATAAGCTAAAATTCCAAATTATGCAAATAACTTAAAATAAAAAAGGAAACAAAATAATTGGAAAATTCCCGGAAAATCTGGCGCTGCTTATTTACGGCCGTGACGAACCCTTTTACGGCCGTAAAGGCCTCTCTGATAAAAAACTGATTTATTATTTACGGCCGTGACAAATTGATTAGGCCGTGAAACGCCTCCGGCTTGGATGTTACGGCCGTAACTTCCATGCTTACGGCCATAAGCCTCATTCTGCAGAAATTCTTCATTTTTCTTCGATAAATGATTACGGCCATGATAACATGATTTACAGCCATGAATATATGGGTTAATGATGAGATTCGAAGCGCGGAATAAACGTTGGAACGTTCGGCCTTTACCACAAGTGTAAACATGTTTATCACAAATTTTCCAATGAGGCCAATAAAAGTGATCACCAAATATTTTCACGCCCCCCTTGGTTTCAAAGTGCCCAATCAAACAACCAACATGTGTCTCACTCATTAGAAATTCGCGCATGGCACATTTAAAAACAAACAATCCACCTTTCCAAAACAAATAGTTATCATGCCCATAAAATCCATCAAAATATTGCTCACAACACGATTCACAAATGTTTAACAAATTCGGATTATTAACATGGATGCCCTTAACACGCTCAATACAAAATGAGTTGGCACTTAGACAATTTGGTACACATAAAAATTTGAATTTACAAATGAGGAATTTATCATGCCAAGGACCTTCATTACATGCAACATTTCCACATGACAAAATTTCATTTGTCAAGTCCACATCAATGTCATACAATCCTTTGATGTATTCCAAATATAATAACCTTGCTCTCGAAGAAGTGTTAGGAGCGTACCTCCTAGACGTTGCATCGGTTACCACATTTTCTTTACCTTGATTGTATTTGCTGTGGTAGGAAAATATCTCCATAAAGTTCTTCCACTCGGCATGACTTTTGAGTTCTTGGTTGCTTTGATAAGTCGGTCTCACGATCTCCTGCAACAAGGAAGTAACCAAGCTAGGGAGGGCATTGTTAGAAAATTCAAGAGTAAAGAACATTTTTGTGTGACCTCTCCCCTCAATTTTCTTTGTGGCACTCATCACTCCCTCACCTTTTTCTGAGGTAGTAACCTCAACTCTCGGTGCTTCTCTCGCCTCTCCTTTTTCTGGAGTCGTGGCTCCAACTCTCATTACCTCTCCTTTTTCTAGGGACGTGGCCCCGACTCTCTTACTCTCATTTTTATTTTCTTCAATTCTCTCAATTGAATTTTCATTTTCATTTCCTTTCTCATTTTTCTTTTCGTTTTCACTTTCCTTGTCTTTCTTTTTCTCCTCTTCTTCCTCCCACTCCTTCTTGAGTTTCATTTGATCTTTATGAACTTCCTCCAAACTCAAAGATAGGATCACAACCTTTTTTTCATCCATTTGGAAGCTACATCGGTTCTTCCTCTTGTCATTTGTCACACTCCTATCACTTTGCCAAGGTCTCCCCAAAATTATGTGTGTAGTGTGCATGGGAACTACATCACATATCACTTGGTCACAATAGGATCCAATGTTGAAAGGAAGAAGAACTTGTTCACTCACTCTTACTCCCCCATCGTCACCCAACCTTTGCAATACGTAGGGATTAGGATGCTTCATAACCGGTAACCCCAACTTCTCCACCCTACTAGCACTCACCAAATTCATGTCACTCTCCCCATCTATAATGAGACTACATGCCCTATCCCCCACAAGGCATCTAGTGTAGAAAGTATTTCCTCCACGCTTCTCCCTCTCATTATCATGGGCCAAAAATTTTGGTAGCCTAGCATTTATCTCCTTCACTACTTCTCTACTTCCACTACCTTCCCTCCTATGGAATGATGAAGTCTTCATTTGCTCAATATCAACCTTCTCATCCATCCCATCTCCACTCCTATCTACCCATTCTTTTCGTCTTCTACCCATTCTCCAATCTTCTTCCACTTCTACCCATTCCATGGAGTGATGAATTTTGCATTCTCGCACTATCAATATTTTCATCAACTCCATTTCTCCTACCTTCTAACCACTCTCTTCTTTTCCTATTCAAACTCCCATTTTGTTCACCATCCTCCTCATCTCTCCAATCATCCCCACATTTATCCCTCAACCTTCTCCTACCATCCCATTTTTCTTCACCACTACTAGTTGATGTACTCTCCCCTCTTGTTCCTAAGTTTTCCAACTCACCCCTACTTTTCTCCATTTGTCTAGCCATGGTGGTTGAAAGATTTTGTAATAAGTACTTCAAATCTTGAATTTGAGCATTGGAATTTGACATGGTGTGCAAGTGTGAAAGTGTTCTCACAAGAATAATTTTCACTCGTGTTTCACTCAATTTAGGCTTTTACCCTCTAATGAGCTCACCACTCTTGCCTTTTTCCACTCAAAATATCCTTTCTCAAGTTCTCCAAGGAAGGTAATCAACTAAACCATAAAGTATAATTCTTGTGGAGTTAAAGAAATCACCAACAAGGAAGAAGAAATTTAGAACAAGTAGACACAAATAGCAAGTAGAATTTATGTGCTTGCTATATTCAAAAGGAACAATGTTTATGTGGGATAAGATGCTAGGATCACAATTTCAACAATGAGATTGAATAATCACAAGTATTAGGCAAGGCATATATGTAGAGCAAATAAGCACAAAAGTGTAAATTTCAATGAGGCAATTTATCAAGCAACTTGTACTCAATCTTTGAATGACCTTGAATGTGAATAATGTGGATATATGAAAACCCCCAACAACACAATTGTGGCAAGGAATGAATGATCAACAATTACCCAATGTATGGAGCAAGTGATATATATAGAATAAAATGTTGATGACACTCTCAATAATGGGAATTGGATAGCCCCAAGTGATTACCAATATATGAGCATTGAACAACAAAGCATGAATGGGGTATTTTTCTTTGGGACAATTTATCAAACACTTTGGATAATGTAGGAAAGTAAGTGTTTGGCTAATAGAAACCCCCAACAAATTCAACAATCAATATACCCAATACATGAAATTAACAATACACATGGGCATATAAATTTCCCCAATTTTTTCTCAATTTTCGGATTTGTTTTTTGTTTTTTTTTTGAATAACAACAACAATAATGTAAATAATAGGTTTACCAAATTAGAGTCAAGCTCTGATACAAAATGATGCGAACCCCTTCGGTGTGTTGACCGAAAATTCCCACAACAATTTTAATACCAACCCAAGAAAGCTAAAGTGGTAAAATAAAGGATAAACACCTTAATCCAAGTTTAAATCTAACCCAAAATTCAAGGATTAAACTAACTCTAGCCCAATGGAAAGAAATAAACAAATTCCAAGGTGGCGGAAAATAAACAACAACACAAGAATAACAATACTCAAGTAAAGTTGATTAACTTCCAAGAAAATACAAGATCAAAGAGGTTTAACCTTACCTCAAGAAGGGGGTCTTCAAGACCTAGCTCTCAAGAGAAATTCTCATTAACATCCAAGTTATCTTACAAATGAACAAGAAATGTGTATATAATTACAAAATTGGGCAAAATGTGCAATTTCGGTATTTACAAGAAAAACCCCGATTTTTGTAAAACGGAGTGTTTCGGTCGACCGAAATGGGACTTTCGGTCGACCGCCACTTAGTCGAAAGCGACTGAGGCTGGATCAAAATTCCTCTGCAGAAGATCGGTCGACCGGAAGAAAGTTCGGTCGACCGAAAGTGGCTGAAACTCCAATTTTGGCTCCAACTTGATTCTTGACTTCTTTTCTTGATTTATTCACATTGTTTAGCCTCGAATCTTGAACATCTTCAACTTCGGATCTCGTCATGGGTCCCACGGGCACGTCCATCGAGGTTTGACTTTCCCGATTCTCATCACATCTTATGAAGAATGTTATGATATCAAGTACACACAAGAAGATTTTCATATATACATATTCCAGACGAAAGATGATATCATTATTCAAAAGGTTCATGAATACTTGATTGCACACTTCAGGGGGAGAATCATGTTGTACTCTTTTTCCTTCGTCCAGGTTTTGTCCTACTAGGTTTTCTTGACAAGATTTTAACGATGCAGTACTAAAGCACTAAAGCACTTCATAATTCGAAGGCAACACTTCATAACTTCAAGTTTCCAGTACATGATTTGTACTAATTATCATTGATGTCATTTTGGATATTAGACTCAATGATTAATGATGGCCAACATCAGGGAGAGGAACTGTACTCTTTTTTCTTTGCTTAAATTTTATCCCATCGGGTTTTCTTAGCAAAGTTTTAACGAGGCAGACAATTGAGCAATAAGTCATTCAAGGGGGAGTGTTGTAAATTAATCCCTTACCTAACTTCTACCTAATTTATATTGTAAATTATTGTGTGAATGACTTATTTTGCCCCTATATTTTTCCTATAAATAGGGTCTTAAATCTTCATTTGAAAGGCACCTCTTAATGAGAAGAATTCTTTCATTCTCTCCATCTCTTTCTCTCTAAATAGTTGTTAGATTTTGATAGTTTCACAACAGTACTTCATTTTTTTCTTTTAGAGAAGAAGTGGTCGGCAAAGATCCACTCTCTCTTCCTTTTTTCTTTAAGGCCACATATCACATTTTAAGGTCACATGTCAAAATTTACATGTTGCATATAACAAGTAATAGTTCACAGGCCACATGATGTATATTAAGGTCACATGTTATAGTTGTCACAAGTCATTTTCCATTGGTCACATATCAATTTCAACCGATCACAGATCTATAAAAATTAGTCTTAATAGTTCAGATCTTCTTCGTTTGAAGGATTCTCAATTATAAAAATAGACGACAATATTTTTATAGTTTAATTGGTTGAGTTTGTTGATTTCTAGGTGAAGGTGTGGGTGACAGAGCAGCAGCGATATTAAGGGGGAAACTTGGTGATGCGTCAGAGATGGTGACGATTGTGGTGGCAGTGGTTTTGCATGGTGGTGACAATACGTTGGAGATGGTGGGTGAATGTGGTGGTGCACAGAAGATGTGGTTGTGGTGGTAGTGGTGGTGGTGGTGGTGGCGACGAAGACAACGACAACAGTGGTGGATATGATGGTGATTGGTGAGGCAGTGGCAACAGTGGTGGTGGTGGCATCATAAGGTGATGATGCTGCAGCACCCCAAGTTTAAAATCATAATTCTATAAGTGTTAACTCCCTTTCACCTTATATACGAAAATAAATCATTTTAAATACTAAAAATTTAATTCTTCTATTGTAAAGTTTTATAGAAATTTTGTTATAATCTCTCCCATATAAATTGGACTTAACCAACTTGTAGAGAGACATCACAACCACAAGAACAATTTATAATATCAAAACAAAATCCATTCAACATTCAACCACAATTCAAAATCAACTTCCATATCATCAACCTATTCAAAAATCAGTCTCGAACTCTTCAACATAATAATTTCAAATCAATAAACTTTAACAAATGAAATAATAGATAGTCTAGCAACGAATATGATACTGTTATGTAAAAATATCTCAAGTGTACGATATCGCAAATAAGTAACATAATGGACTTAAGAGTCCAGATTGTCGATCTCACAAGGACTATTTATTTTCTATCAATTTAATTTGATCAATAAAATTCCTAGACTAAAGAAAAACTAAATAAGATAATAAAATTGCAAGAAAATCCAAAAACGACAATAAAATAGCAAGTCCAATGAAACGACAATTCAAATAGCTAAAAGAAACTGGAAAATAAAACTAATTGCAAAGAACAATAAAATTAAAAGAATGGATGTTTTTCCAAAAATTAAATAAATATCGGGACTAATGATTTTGAAATAATATTCTAGCTTAATTTCGCATTTCAAGTTGTTTTCTAAAATTGTATTTGATCGAATTCATGAATGTATCTAATTTACCCTATCGAGTTCAAATTAGGCCTATTTAACTAAGTCAACCATATATATCTCTACAAGAGGTCAGAGTTCTCCTTAGCCAAATGCATAAAATCTCCTAAGAATTCATTAATGATCACATGCAATCACAAATTCATATCTCTATCTTTTTGTTGAAATTGTCTGATTTTACAATGTGATCTAATTATTAACTCACCTCTTGGATTATGGAAACAATAATAAAATCATGAACTAGTGATCAATTAATTCAAGCATTAAACACAATAGTAAAATCAATACATGAACATAAAGCACCAACTTGAGAATTGAAATTAAAACTAGAAAAATTAAATCTACATCGTTAATCCCGATTATTAAACTAGCTACTCTTGTTCTTTGAATTAAAAACAACAATAAACAATGAAAATAAAACCCGAAATGTGAAGAATTGAAGATTCATCATCATCTTGTACCAAGAATCCACCAAAACCTTGTGTGTTCTTCCAAATCCATGTTTTTTCCCATTTGAAATTGATTATTTTAGAGATAATTTTAGGTGAGAAGAGGCTGATTTTAGGTCTAAGTTTTGTACCTCTAAGTTGTGTCCCAAAACTATGATGAAAACTAGGTTAAATAAAGAGAATTCGAGGTGAAAAATCGGGGTTTTCAGGCCAAGTCGGCCAAGCCTGAAACTCAAGCGGCCGTGTAGGAAAACTTCATGCGGCCGCTTAGTTATCTGAAAATAGGTTCTGACCATTTAACCGAGCTTCACGCGTCTACTCAGTAGAACTAAGAAATGCAATTTTCATCTTTTCGTTTGTTGTAAGTTGGTCTCTCTCTTTTATTTGCGTTGTCCTTCATCTTTTGATTGGAGCAATTTAGTCTATGAATTTTCATTTCTCTTCAATTAACTCTTTTCATCACTTAGAATTCTTCAATTAGATCCTCGAACTTCTTCATTCTTCCACTTTTGCACCTCAATTGTCCTCATCAACTACTTTTGCATGTTTTTTAGCTTCAATTGACATCCAATGCTTGTACTTTCTATCAATTGCTCATTTCACTTGATTTTAAGATATTTTCTGAAATACAAACAAATAAATACAAATTAAGTAGAAATTATCCATGAATGACATTATAGTATCCTAATTTTAACAGATAAATAAGTGTATAAAATACACTCCTCAAACCCCCAAACTAGAATATTTGTTCGTCCTCGAACAAAAACAAAACTAAAAATGAAAATCTGGTAAAATAACTGAATAACAAACCTTTTTTAAATGTTAATTCATTTACCATATTACCTCAAGTTCGAATAAAAAATATACTTCATTAAAAAAGAACTGAACAACATAGAAATTATTTCCATTTATCATATGCTCGACTGTCCAATTGTGTGTGTGAATAGCCAAAATCAAACGCTTACTTGCATAAAAACATACCTAGCATAGTGTAACTTATCATACACAAGCAAGCCCAAATCTCATGTGGTCAATTAATGATTTCTTTTGATTTACTTGCCCATCTCATGAATGATCACAACCTTAAACTTTTCTCTCATATCCTGGTGTTCCTTTTATTCATATGGTGTCTAGATATTTATTCATAGCATTTTTCCACACAAAGACAGTCAGAACTAGATACAAGCATGCATAATATATTTATGGTAATCAGTTCCCAATCTCAAACCTCCAATTTCCAAGGTTATGGCCTCATAGTTTATACCAAGCACTTTTATTATAAATATATGACTTTTTTTTTCTTTTTATGTCCATGTGTTTTACCCATTTTTGTGTAATATTTTTTATGTTTGCTTTCTATTTGATCCATGTAGCGAGTTCTGGATCGGTGATTCCTAAGCCAGACGAATTTAGGGTACCAGATTTAGAGAACACTTAAAGATTTAATTACTCGAGTCACAAAGGTGACAAAGAAAAATTAAAGATGTTTTACCGTCTTATATTTAATTTTTCTCTTCCTTAAGCTTTCTATAAGAGCCATGTAATGAGCTTTGGGCTGATAACTCCCAACTCAAATGAATTTAGTGTACCAGAAAGGACCCTTAAAAGCTTACTTAATCTAGTCACAAAGGCTACGAAGTGAATAATAAAACTTTTTTTTTTTTTTTTTTGTGCCGACTTATACTTATTGACCAAAACCTTTTTAATCAAAGATACAAAATCAAGAACTTCAAACCCTTAACCATCCATGCATGCCTATACTACCCTTTCCACCCCCAAGATGCTTCTAATTTTATGATCATGATCTAATCACTCAAAGTTAAGGATCAAAATCATTACTATTTCAAATGACATAATATTGCCCCCACATATGTCAAGTATATTCCCACACAAGTATTACTTCAAAATGACTATGTGCTCAATTTTACCCAAGTCTAACATAGATAAGTAAACTCAAGTTTAAATGTTGTCCAACAATCTATTTTAAAGCTCAAAATCAATTCGAACTACATCATGGCGATAAATAAGTCAACAGAATTTTTCACGTTTTTCAATTATTATTTTTTTCATTTTTTTGAATCCCAAGAATATGGTATTGAATGAACAAAATGAATAAAGTGAAGAAATGAGATACCACCCCCAACCTAGAAAGTTACATTGACCTCAATGTAAAAGAAAAGATATATCAATTACTAACAATACATAAAAGAGGAATTATGTACTTCCCAGGTTTAGAGGAACGATGTAATAACTTGAAACTTTATTTTGATCCCACTTGGATTATTTCAACCTGTTTCTTGCATTTCCCAGCTTAATTTGAGGTGTTACAAATGATGTGTTACTCGCAAATAAAAAATAAACATGATTAAAAGCATAAACATAATTAATAAATCGAAATAGGTCAACACCAACAATCCCAACTAAGACATAGCAAAAATCTAAATTTTCAAACATGGGCGACCACTCATATTCAAGCCCTAACATCACTTAGAGAAATTGAAGTTTTTTCGAGCCATCTTCAGATATGTTAAAGTACATAACATGTTCTAAAGCATGTTAAAAATTCAAAGCATTTGGAATTCATTAGGGTTAACAAAAGATGTGACAAAGTAGGGACCTAAAGCTGTTTTTGGTGCAATGAGCATGCAGTGACTTACAGTGAGTGCCTTGTAATGTCTATGATGATCCATTCTAGTTCTATGGATTATGCAAGTGTAAAACATGGATGAATGATAAAAAATGATGTATAACATGTATTTAAGGTGACCATTTAAAAAAAAATGCAAAAACTCAAAGAAAAACTATTATGACATTTTAGCAAGCATTTGGGGTACATGATGAACAATTAAGGGAATGCATAGATTTGGAATCATGAAACAATCCAAAATTTTGTCACCTATAATCAACAATTCAATTCTCCTATTATGTCCTAAACCCAATATCAATCAATTCATAATTAGGAGTGAGCATAATTTCTTAGAATCGGTGGAACCGGATCGGAACCAATTAGAACCGGTCTGTTCGGATCGAGTTCGACCAAGGAACAAATCAGTTTTGGGACTTCTTGGTCAGAACCAAACGGTTCCAGTCCGGTTCTTGGTCCTTGTATTTTAGAACCGTTGGTAATTCGGTTCTACAGTTAAACTGACTGTTTTTTTTTTGGCACCATTTTTGGTAAATTATTGAAACATTATGTGAAGGAAGAAGCTTCCATTTAGGTTATAATTGGTTGGTTTCCTTATTTCTTTCCACAAAAGATGGAAGTCATAATTGATCTTCCTTATTTCTTAATTCTTTCCATAGAAATCCTCCATGGCTCCATCTTCTCAATTTCTTTTAATTATTTCCTATAAATGATAAATCTATAATTGGTCGGCAACATCTATACTCATCTTAAAGTCAATTGGCTATACCTAAACAATTGTATAAAGTGAAAATCAAAAAGTTATTAAAGTTAATTCCGAATATGCAAAATTGCAACATTGTTAAAATATAATTTTCTTGTTTCCATATACAAAGTAACATATATTATTTGGATATTACTTTTTAACTTGTATGCAATGTTTATTGTTTTTCTTTTAATCTTTGTAAAGTATAGGCAATTCTTCTATATTTTTCTCAAAGTAGTGTCATGGAAATTTTAATCTTTAGTACTAACGAACATTTTATTTTAACATTTTAAATATTAAGAACCGAACCGGAATCAATTGGTTCGGTTCCATTGTCAAATATGGATCCAATGGTTCCATTACTAAGATTCTCATTGGTATTTGATTTGATTTGGTTTTCTTTGGAACCGAACCGAACCGAACCGTGTCCACTCCTATACATAATCCCAAATTTTCATTAAAAAAAAAAGAGCGAGTTTATGAAATTTTTTTATCAAGTGTGCAATACTCACCTTAATCCAAGAATTTAATGTGATTTAGGAAATGATTTTGATGCAATGAGATCATGAAAAACTTGTGTTATGGAGTGGGGATCATAATTTGACGATTTGAGGGAAGAAAATATTACGGAGTGGGGGATCAGGGAAGAAGAATATCAATATTGTTGGGAAATTTGCGAATAGTGATGTCAAAATAAGTAGAATAATAGTTTGTAAATTCGTGCCGAAAGTTGGACAGAGTAACGGCAAAGAAAATACAAACAAGAAAGAGAAGAAAAGTATGGCAAAATCGAGGTAAGAGTTGGACTCTTTGTCCTTAAGTCGAATTTGTCCCGCAACGGTGCCTACCGATTCCGGCAATCAACTCCCAAGATACAACGGCTTCACTTGTGTTTGTAACACTTCAAAACACAAGTACAACGAACCAAAATCTGACGTATGTACTCCAAAGATGAAAATGAGAGAAAATAAAAAACAAATGAAATGATATTGATTTTGGAAAGAAGAGATGATGATATGTGTTTTGCATATCAAATTGTGAGGAATAGGACACCCAAATGGTCCTATTTATAGAGCATGAAAGTGTTGTGGACGAAATGGTTGAATCCAAACTATGCACCATTTCCAAACCATGTACCTTTACGAAAAAGTGCATTTTCTCCGGACAACCGTGCTATCGCACGGTTATAATCCGTGCGATCACACGGCTTTACGGAAAAAGCCGGAAATAAATTTTGACGTGTGATCGCATGGTTTCCCAACCATGCTATCGCACGGTCAAAAATTTTGACTCGATTTCGTCCTTTTTTCCGTAATTTCTCATTCATCCGATATTAGTTTTTGAAATGTCAAATATACCATTCAATACATGCAGAGAAATCAAAATTCTCTTTCGGGGGTGTCCCCGTTTGTGAGCCCCGAAGCGGCGAAGTGGCAAACAAATTTACCTAAACGGATTGAGCCGATTTTTGAGTATTTGGTCGAAGTCGACACGACGTCGCTTTAGTCAATTTTCGATACTTAATCAATTTCTTTATTTATCGATTTATTAAATCAATATCCAACAAATATCATTGGACAAATTTAAAATGCCAATTTAGTTTTACGAGTTCTTTTTGTTGAAAACTAAGTTAATCCCTCGTCGTCATCTTAAACTTCTCATATTTCGCTAAGCTTACAAAAACTATATATTTCAAAACAATATAAAGACTTAACTTTAAGAAATTACAGTGATAAGAAAATAAAAAAAATGTTTGACGAAAAATTTGCGTAAAAGTAACTTGTGACCAAACACGTTAAACGAACCTAATATGTTAAGTTGGAGTTTGATTTACGATCCGTTCTATAACACAATTATTTTAATTTATATATTTGAACATCTGTTTGGTAAATCATTTATAAATAACATATTTTTTCAAATCATTTTTTTACTAGCCATTGTTTGATGCTGATTTTGAAGAATTTATTTGAAGAAATAATTTTTTGAATAGTGATATGAGAATGTTTAGTTAAAAAGTAGGGAATTTTTATGAATTTATGTATAATATTATTTTATTGATAATTATATGGTTGAAAATAAGAGAGAAAATATGTTTTATTTATAATGAGAACCAAATATGGGTTAGGGGCGTCGGGTCCACAGGACAGGTTTGGGATTCGCCTCACTCCGGCCTGAACCAACCCCACAGACCGGCCAATTTTTTTTTTTTTTTTTTTGATTTTTGATTTTTTATCCTATTAGAAAAAGAAAATATATAAAAGGTCACTAAACGGGATGGCTAGGCCGATTCGCCTCGCCCCCAAAGCTTGTGAGATGCTCACCGGTCTGGAAGGGTCCCACACTGATCTCAATCCACTACTATCCCTACTTTTGAACAATACATATTTTTTAAACCACTTCTCAACTATATATTTTACTTCGAAAATATCACATTCCTTATTTATAAATAAGTTTTTTTTCCAAAAAGACAATACAGTTTCCCAAATTACTTTTTACCTACATACATTTTCACTCTTTACTTTATAACACATTTTACCTAAAAATAAATAAATAAGTCAATTAATAAATTGTTACAATGTTTTCAAACATTTCACTAATTAAAAGAATTGATAAAAATCAAAATCAAAGTCAATAATTAACTTTTATTATAATTTTTTACGACTTTAATTCTATTAAAAACTCAATTTTCAACAAAAACAATTAAGTTTTATTATAAATTTTTATCATCCATGACTTTGATTTTTTTTTTAAATCAAAATATATTAAAATTCAATTTTCGACAAAAACAATTAACTTTTACTTTAAATTTTTATCATCCACGACTTTGATATTTTATCAAAACCTATTAAAAATTCGATTTTCAAAAAAATCAAACAAGTGTACAAATGTGAACTATTTTGTCTTGTGTGTCTTTTATTTATTACTAGTGAATCACTCGTGCGATGCACGGGAAGAAACGTTTGAATAAAGATAATTGAATGTGAAATTAGATGAATCCTTTAGATAAAATAAAAAAATTTCGCAAATAAGAGATAAGATCATCATTTATTAGTTTCATATGACTACAAATTTTGGAATACTTAACATTGTTTGTTAATTTTGTTGGTCTTCCATTCTTATCAGAAATCAATATCTTTAATTCAGAACGATTTGCTACCCTAGAAATCACAACATAAAGTTGTCAATGTGTAAACATCAGCCGTTTAAGAAGAAGTCACGCATGCGAGAGTGATTGTCCCTGACTCTTATTCATAGTCATGGCATAAGACATCATCAATAGAAATTGTCTTCTTTGAAATTTAATAGGTATTCTAGAATTAGAAGGGCTCAATGACGCTCTTGGAATAAAGAACTTGTGTCTTGCATTGCTGTCAGAAAGAATTTGACCATCTAGAACATGGTCGCCAGTATTGTAACGATCAACCTTGTTCCATTGCACAATCCCTGTGTATGATCAATATTTCTCATAAAGAAAAATGGATACTGTAAAGACAAATAAAGATGATGCACGTCGCTTATCTGCTACAACGATCCACCACGTGGCGTAATAATGATATCAGAAATTTCATCGACAACAGGCAAATCATATTGCCTATTATCGGTCGCCCACCAACCAATAAGTATGAGTCTTACATTTGAAGTGTTTTTCTCAATTATCTTTTCTCTAACCGATCTAAACTGCCTTACCAATTTGTTGTATTTATCTAGAATATCCTTCAAATCAGAAACTATACAATCATGCAACATTGATAAAAATAAGAAATTTCCTAAAATGAACGGGAAACTATGTGCGTAAAAATGGTGACGGTTATCCTATTATTATATATATATAGATTACAAAATTGGGAAAAAAATTGAACACATAATTTGCTTTGATTAATGATGCGACTGTCAATGAATACTCAAAATAGAAATAAATTACATTTGTCATCAATTTTGGAAAGCCTCTTTAAATAATACATTATTTATACAGTTTGTAGTTGTTCACACCCGTGTGATACACGAAAGTTGCTATAGACAAAACATATTTAAACAATTACTCAAAGTGCTAAACTATTTAATACACTATTTTTTAGCAAAAAAATTCTAAATTTAGAAAGTTTTCTTAGCGAAAAACCATGTGTGTATTTTGATGACGGCTATTCTACTTTTATATATAAGATTAAGATATTAAGATATGATTTTTATGGACAATATATTTACAATTTGCTCTCACTTGTTAGTTTGTATTAAACTTCTCACGGTAATCTTTAATTTGATACTCATATTACATATTTTTCGATTTACAATAATAAAATAATTACTAAAAGAATAATAATAAAATTGAAAAAAATAACATTTTGATTTTATTAATAGTATAGCACAGATGCCAATACAATTAATGACACATGTAAAATAATAATTGCTAAAATATTTAATATACTATTTTTTAGCAAAAAAATTTCAAATTTAGAAAGTTTTTTGGCGGGAAACTATGTTTGTATTTTGGTGACGGTTATTCTACTTTTATATATACTAGTACTAGTACTAGTATTTGCTCCCGTGCGATGCACGAGATATGTAAATAATTACTTATTAAAAATGAAATTTTTAAAATGGGAAAATGTGGCAATAGAAAATGGTAATAATTGCGCAAAAAAGATGGAAATCATTTATAATTGTCGTTACATTAATCAAAATTTTGAAAGACTTCTTTACATACCACTTTTGTAAAAGAATTTTATACCAAGGAAATTGAGCATTGAAACACGCTAAGTGAAAGAAAAGAAAGAAAAACACGTAAGAAGAAAAAGATAAATTTACATTTGAAAGAGTTTTTAATAGATAAATATATGTTAAACAAAACACATGATTCTTTGTTAGACTAAAAATTATTAGACATTATGCTTTGTTATCACTATGAAGTACTACCTTCATTTAAACAGTACATCACATGAACATTATTTCTTATTTGTTTACATCTTTTTGTAGGTGAAGATCATCAGTGTGGTATCAAACAATCAAAGAAGAGATGATTGGACTATATAGGTTCAAAATAACAAATTCAACTGCTTCCTCCAGGATCTGGAGACTAATATTAGTATAAAAAACTATTTTTTTGATTGTATGAACCGCTCTTTAATGTAACTGTATTGAAGCTGAAGAAAATAATTCTTTTAAGGTATAAATTAATCTGTTGCTATTTCAGAAGAAAAGTTCAATTTCAAGATATATAAATGGTATGAGTGTATTCAACATAGAACAATAAAAAAAAAAAAAAAGTCCCAATACAAAGAACATTGAGGATACAAATATGCATTTGTAGGTACACACGCTCTAAAGTAGTTTTTCGAAAAAGAAACAAAAAACCCTAATTATATATATATATATATATATATATATATATATATATATATATATATATATATATATATATTTTAATATTGTTTTATTATTTGGTAAAGCAATACATATTTGTAATTATGTTATACATGCTTTTTAATACTGTTTTATTTTACTAATAAATTCTCTAATAATTATGTTATCCTCAATACTGATTAATTACTATAGCTTTGGTAAAACAATATACGTTTACGTTATTTCAATACTATTTTATTATTAGCATAGCGCGTAATTAATTAAAACAATATATACACATATTTAGTTATATTCTTTTTTAATTACATAATTAAATTACGTTTTTTTAAATATTGTTTTATTATTTTAGCATTATTATTAATAATAATTAAAACAACATACATTTTTAATTAAGTTACTTTTTAATACTATTTTACAAATTTAAAATTTTAATTATATTCTTTTCATAATATAATTAAGTTATGTTCTTTTTCAATACTATTTTAATTATTATAACTTTCGTAAAGTTTTTTTTTAATTACGTTATTATTATTAATCCATTGTTTAAAGGTGTCAAGAATGATGAGCTTCTTGTCGTATCCTACAAGTATGTTTTGCTATTTCTCCATTTTACTTGGCCATTATATATAATTTTAAGGCTAGAATATTCAAATATTATGCTTGTTTGTTAATGCCTGTGCACGTGATTGCATTCTTTTATGCATATAATTTTATATTCAAACTCTACATCATAATTCCAAATTATAAATATATTGAAAATACCAAGTAATAGCTAAATATATAACAAAACTAATAATAAGGTAAAATCATTTTCAAAGTGGCCGTTTATATTTTCTAGATAAAAGCAATTTTGAAATGTATATAGATAATAACTTTTTTTTTTCGTTTTAATCTCTATAAACCATGAATTTTCATTTTAGGCAAGTGTAAAAAATGCGGGAAACTATGTAGTGTTATATTTAATCACTTTATTGTTATAATATATATAAAGAAAAGATTAAGATTAAGATAGATTACAAAATTGGGAAAAAAATTGAATGATGTGACTGTCAATGAATACTCAAAATAGAAATAAATTACAATTCTCATCAATTTTGGAAAACCTCTTTAAATAATACATTATTTATACAGTTTGTAGTTGTTCACACCCGTATGATACACGGAAGTTGCTATAGACATATTTAAACAATTACTCAAATTGCTAAAATATTTAATATACTATTTTTTAGAAAAAAAATTCTAAATTTAGAAAGTTTTCTTGGCGGAAAACCATGTGTGTATTTTGATGACGGCTATTCTATTTTTATATATAAGATTAAGATATTAATATATAATTTTACGGACAATATATTTACAATTTGCTCTCACTTGTTAACCTGTATTAAATTTCTCACAGTGATCTTTAATTTGATACTCATATTACATATTTTTCGATTTACAAATAATAAAATAATTACTAAAAGAATAATAATAAAATTGAAAAAATAACATTTTGATTTTATTAATAGTATAGCACGGATGCCAATACAATTAATGGCACATGTAAAATAATAATTGCTAAAATATTTAATATAGTATTTTTTAGCAAAAAAAATTCAAATTTAGAAAGTTTTTTTGGCGAAAAACTATGTGTGTATTTTGGTGACGGTTACTCTACTTTTATATATAAATAATTAAAATAAAATTAAGACTGATAATTGACATTAATATTGGAGTACTCTTTCAATCAACATCACATGTTACTCGTGGAAATGAATTATAGCACATGTTTTTTAGATTGAAATAATAATCTAAATTTTTATTAAAATTAAGTTTCAATAATTAATTTTAACAATACATCTTTTGAATTTTGCAACAATCACATATTTTATTAACTTTTATCAAAATTTCGGATAAAATCTGGGCTAACAGGCCAACCTCTTTTTTGGCAACTTTTCAAATTATTAATAACGACTATATAAATCAACAAATACCGCCGTAAATAAATCGAGACGAAGAAACTAAATTCAAGCTCGCCCTAAAATGAAAACCGTAGCCTTCTCTTCCCTCCCTTACTGTCCAGTTTCCTTCCCTTCCCACCACCCTATTTCCTCCAATTACCGTACCACCTTAACAACCAATTTTCACGCTCACCGCACAGTCAAATGCTGCGTTTCCGTACCGTCATTATGTGGGTGCACTACTTTACCTCAATATACTTTATTTGTATTTGAATTGTTGGTTTTTTGGAGATGTGAATGTTATAGCTATTAATGTAGGTTTTCAAAATGTTAGTGTTCGGCGATTAACCAATTGGTCGTATGTTCAAATTTGATTCTTTCTAAGTTAATGGATTTAGAGTGAAGGGAGCTCGCTTAGACTGTTAAGAGTTTATCAAAATGTTCAATAGTAGCATTCTACGGGAATCTCATTATAGTATATATGCGTGTATATTTATTTATATACGTAAAGCCATAAAGATAAATAAACTAACCTGTAATTATGTACCGTGAAGAGTTTGGTTGTTAAAACTCGAAAGGCACCACAAGAAGGTTGTTTATAAGTGGAGGGAGTATATACATTTTGTTTTCTGTTTTATAACTTCGTTTGATATGGGTTTTGAAATGAGGTATGTCGAGTGCAGTGGACCACTCGGTCAAGTTCAAAGAAGCAGCAAAAGATGGGAATTTGATACCATTGTATAAGCAAATATTTTCGGATCACTTGACTCCGGTGCTGGCATACCGATGTTTGGTGAAGGAAGATGACAGGGATGCCCCTAGCTTTCTATTTGAGTCAGTTGAACCTGGCTTGAATGCTTCCAGTATTGTAAGTTTCTCATTTCTCCTATTTTGCTGGCAATTTTTTTACGATGTTAAATATCTTTTTGGTAGTTATGGTAAAGTGATGACATAATATGCAAATGCTCTGCACATGAGCCTCTGCTAGTTGTTCGGAATTATTTGTAGCGCCCCGAGGGTCACTCAAAAACGTTCTTTTTTATTGTTGTTTGAAAATCTGTTTAGGACTCGAAGTTAATAAAATATTTGGTTTCCTAGATTCAAAAATGTTAAAGTTCAATGATTCCGTCGAAGAATTTTCAATCTAACAAAACTCTTAGCTTTTAAGAAGTAAAATTTCATGCTAAATGATAAAACATTTATTCAAATTTTAAACTCTATGACCCAACGTCCGGGTACGATCAATTGGGCATATGCAGAAATATTAATATGAAGTGGCATATGGATATACTCATTACTGATCAAGCTAACTGTTATAATAATTTATTGTAGAATCTTAACTAGAGGAGTAGAAGTCACAAGGTCACTATTAGGCCACCCAACTAGTGTGGGCTGGGTATATATGTATATCTACACCCTGTGGTTTTTTCCACCAGACTCATCTGAATCTCACTTATATAGGGTCACATAAAACATGTTAACTCCTAACTTAGAACACTAAAAGATGAAAACCAAAACACTTAGGCATGTAAGATCTGTACTAAAGCACTTAGAAACATAAGATCCTTGTCTCATTCACTATTGTATTGTGTGCACTTAGCTAGTTTTAAAATTTGAAGATCTTGAAAGCAAACCTTGAAATAGAACTTCAAATCTTGAAATACAATCTTGAATTGAAGTAAAAGAATTGTCTTAGAAAGTAAACTTGAATTGAATTTGGAAGTGCGCGCAATCTTTCTTTTATTCCTTTCTCTCTCTAGATTTTATTTTTCTTTGTCTCATAAAATATTTTTTTTATTTCTCTCCTCGGTGCAATGATTTTACATGAGTGATGGGAGATTAACTTAGGATAATACTAGGTTTTATAGGTGAAGTAGTTTAGCTTAATCTAGTTATTTTATGATAACTAAATACTAATCTAATTGAACTAGGAATATTCCCAGATCTCACTTAAATTGAACCACATACCCAAATAATAAGTCATCCTTTAACCTTTAACTATTGATTTGTGACTTCGAATAGTTCATTCCATTGTTTAAATTTAATTACAAATAATAATTAAACTAGTTGAATTAAAAGTGTCCACTGGAAGCTTAGTGACAAATCCTAAAAGTTGAGCCTAGTATAATATTTAACCAAAAAAGGCAAGACTATGGGGCACATAGTCGAGAGATGTCACCATAGTAAGTCACAAGGCGTAATCCTTGATGAAGAGGTGTAAGCTTTGATGCTTGTAATGAACTCCTTGCATGAGGTACACCTCAGAGTGTAAGCCTCTGGCTCTGTTACCAAACCACCACTCTACTGCAAAAAATTAAACGCCAACCCACATCATCTAATAATCTCTAGACTAGATGGGTGATTTTTATCCTTTTTTATGTCTGTATACTGCTTTGATATCTTAACTGAAGATAAATAATCGACTCTTTGCTTAAAGTTTCTTTCTTCTCACACTCATTTTGTGAAAACATGTTTCTTCTTTTTTCTCTTTGAATTGGTTTAATTGACTTTGGAACAACTATCCTAGGGGCGATATAGTGTGATTGGGGCTCAGCCAACCATGGAAGTTGTTGCCAAAGAGAATAAAGTAACCTTATTGGACCACCATGTGGGAAAGAGGACAGAGGTGTTTGAAGAGGATCCGATGGTTATTCCTCGCAGGATTATGGAGAAATGGAAGCCCCAACTCATCGACGAGCTCCCTGATGCATTTTGTGGTAACAATCTACACTCCTTAGCATTTCATTTGGCTATATTTGAATTCACTTAAATAATGTTAAACTTACTATGCAGTATCTGATAATAAAAGGGCCTGATTACCAATTTTATTACCGGATAAGGAGTCCTCAGAGGTATAATAACTGAAAACAAGTATTTGGAGAGATCTAAATAAAAGGAGTCTCTCTACTAGGTTCATATCTGATAACTAATGTACCATGAAATCCCCTCGAAGCTATATATCATCAAGAAGCCAAGAAAGCAAATCTATTCCAATTTAACTGAGAAGGTATTCCTGCATCTATGATTGTATATCCATCATTTTTTGAATGTTACAAGCATTTTCATTTAGTCCTTTTTATTCGCAGAAGAGTTATATTTTCCAAATATATAAAAAATTATATTACATTATGTGACTGACATGATTTGTCATAGTTCTTATTTTAAGGTTAAATTGAAAATAATTAGTTTCCTATTTTTTCAACATACTTTATCACAAGCATTTATGCTACCAATTCATTTTATCCATTTTCATTTCAATTAAGGATGAAACATAGTGTTTGTGACCAAACATCCTAGCATGTCTCTATGCTTATACAGGCAATTGCTTGCTCATCTCAACAATAGTTTGCAGTATGCTTGATTACCGAACCTATAGAAGTCTGTTAGAAACTTTTTGTCAAAACACTCGGGAAAATTTGGATTCACAGTGCTAATAATACATATTCTCCATCCTATTTTTTTGCCATAACACAATGCAAAAATGGATAACCATGAGTTTCGCTGTGATGTTTATATAAGACAAACATTAGGGGAGAAGCACTTATTTTATCTTCACGTCTGAGCCATAAACTTCGATGGACTTGCATGAGTAACATTGATAACGGTGTTAATGTCCATTTTGTTGTTGACCTAGGCCTTGGCCTTAGTTACAAATAATAACCTTATTCTAGGGGAGCATGTTCATATATAAAGTGCCACAAACTTTTTCTCATTATAGTAATGTTTTTAGCTATGCTTTGTAAATTGGCCCAGCCAGGCTGGTTCAATCGGGAACTGGACCTGAAACCGGTTCAATTGCATGTTATAATTGGGTATCAGGAAATTTGAAAAAGAAATTGGCCAACCGCTTGGTTGAACCGTACTCCATGAGAACTAGTCATGGGTTTACCATATTTTTTGGTTCTTATTTATGATTTTTTTTTTAAATACTAAAAATTGTTGAACCGTAAAATGCATCCAAGCATATTGAATCCGTAACCTTGTGTGCCTTTTATAGGCTATTCTTTTCTAGTCCTTTCTTAGACTTCCTATGTGGGATAAACAAAATTCTCATTACCATGTAATAGATCTTTCTTTTCATCTCTGTTCAGCTGATATTATGCCTGATTTGACCTTTTTTTTTGAATTTATTTACTTATGCATATATACAGATAAATTAATATATTAGTTTATCCAGGTTTTACATGATCACATGGTTCTACGGAGTCACGGACTAAGATTTACTTAAATATCATTTTCTTTTCCACTATTCACTAGTTGCCCATTTGAGCTTGAATAACAAGTAATAACATTGTTTGGACCCGGACATGTCCATTCCTGATGGTCTCAAATAAACTTCATGTCATTGGAAAGTATTTAAAAGTGATTCACCATAAAAAAATGTTTGTTTGAGAGTTAAAATCTTTTCAATCTAGCTTTAAGGGAAAACTGACGACTCTGTCCTTGAACTGAATATGAAGTTATCAAATTCATTAACAGTATCTTTTTTCACAAACAGGTGGTTGGGTTGGTTATTTTTCATATGATACAGTGCGTTATGTGGAAAAGAAAAAGCTACCATTTTCAAATGCTCCCAAGGATGACAGAAACCTTCCTGATGTTCATCTAGGCCTTTATGACGATGTGATCGTGTTTGATCATGTGGAGAAGGTTCTCTCACCCCTCTTTAAAATTTTAATTGTTTTCTTAAAGAACATCATTTTGGTACAAGGCTCTCTCTAATTTATTAGAGCTCGTCACTTGTAAATATACAATATACGAGTTGCTTGCTGTTGTACTAATCCGTGCTCATTCAATTTTCTTCACTAGATGGCTTTTTTTCCTTGAAAAGCTGTGTCTTTAGATGGAGGGGCGCATTTATTATCGAAAGATAATGGGTGTGGTTCAAAGACACATTCTCCTTAAAGAGGAGAGTTATCTTTTTTGCAACAGATAGTTTGCAATGCTTGTTCTATATATACCTGAAAGCATATTCATTTGTTGTTTAAATGTAATTGCACTATGTTACAGTTAAATGCAAATTGCACCGTGCAGGAAGATTAAACATGATTTCTAGAATATCCTGATTATTTCTGTCAAACATTTTGACCTAGAAATCTTGTTAATTTATTATATTATTTGATCATATCTTTTTTGTTTGATATGGTTAGAAACTTGTAATATTTGATAATTCATGTCAAGGCCAAAACGAAGAATAATATTCTTTTCAGTTTTTTGGTCAAATCGACTTCTTTTCGTATTTAAAATCAAAACATTTTGCCAGTAAGTTCCATTGTTAGATGAAGATTTTGTTGGTTATATGTTTTCTTATAACAGGTATATCCTATTTAGAATGAATTTAGGACCTCTAGCTCCACTTGTGGTTGCTTTCTGAAGTTTATCATTCTGACTTTTCAATTATTGTGTAGATAAATAAATGATTGCTTATTTATTAATTGCAGAAAGCATATGTGATACACTGGGTAAGGTTGGATCAGTTCTCTTCTGTTGAAGAGGCCTACAATGATGGGATGAGTCGATTAGAAGCTTTAGTGTCAAGAGTGCATGATATAGTGCCGTAAGTGTGGCTTTAATTTGAATGACCATCATTTTCTATGTTTATTTTTGCTTTTTATTGTTATGTTTAACTTGGCTATCAATTGCAGTCCTAGGCTGCCTTCAGGCTCAATTAAATTGTCTACAAGCCTTTTCGGCTCTTCATTAAGTCAGTCCACCATGACAAGAGAAGGATATCAGAAGGCAGTAAGGCAAGCTAAGGAACATATACTTGCTGGGGATATATTTCAGATTGTGCTAAGCCAGCGATTTGAACGATACACTTTTGCGGATCCATTTGAAGTCTATAGAGCATTAAGAATCGTTAATCCAAGTCCATATATGACTTATTTACAAGTCTGATTACTCATCCCTAAAATTATTTCTCTGAGAGGTTCATTTCATGTTTAGTTTCTCATTTTCCACAAAATATAAATTGACTAGGCTAGAGGGAGTATCCTCGTTGCTTCAAGTCCAGAAATTCTTACTCGAGTTAAGAAGGTAAGTATACCTCTCTTTGATTCTATCCTTTGAATTTTGAAGCACTTTCATGGGTATTCTGCTGTTCCATTTTTGCATTTCTTTTTAACATGATAGTATTTTTCTGTTCTTTTTTCGATGAAATGTACTGTACTAGTATTTGACAGCTTGTAATTTCCATATTTGTTTCTCATGGTCTTTTGTTTATTTTGGGCAGAGGAAGATCACCAATCGCCCCTTGGCTGGGACTGTTCGAAGAGGCAAGACGCCAGAAGAAGATTTTATGTTGGAAAATCAGCTTTTGCATGATGCAAAACAGTGTGCAGAACACATTATGCTTGTTGACTTGGGAAGAAATGATGTTGGGAAGGTCATTTCCTTGTATTTCTAATGTTATGATATAAATTTTGCACGTCTTGGAACAATCTCTTGGAATCTCACAAATTAAGTAATTTGCTTTTGGGATGGGGGAGTATATTTTTTCATGATTATCTCGTTGAATACTGGTTTATGAATCTCCATTTACAATTTTTTTTTAAAGTTGAATCATGCATTCCATTGCCATTTGTCATGAAGAACTTTTTTCTTGGTGTAGGTTTCAAAACCTGGTTCCGTAAATGTTGAGAAACTCATGAACATAGAGCGCTATTCCCATGTCATGCATATCAGTTCCACAGTAAGTATCTCTTGCTTGAAATAATCCATATTAGCCGTATATTTATGGTGGAAAAGAACAATTTCTCAATGGTATTCTTGCTTTGAGTCTATAATTTTTTGTAATGATATCAACGGGGCAGATCGGGGTGGATCAGTGCCAATCCAAATCCGTCTCGCGGGATTTTAGACCGGATTAAATCCGATAAAAAAGTTTCGGATCGGGTTCGGATTAAATCGGATCGAAACAAACATTAAGAGATTTTTGTTATCTATTTTCGTGAACAACAAACAAGTCAATACGTAATTCATAAAATAACTAATATAATAACCAATTCATACGACAAAAAAATATATAGAGAGAGAATTAGAAATTTTGTGTCAAATCAATAAAAGATTATATATTTTAGATTTAATAATTAAACTTTTTACAAACTTTTTTAATTTTTTAAAAAGTAAATCGGATCGCGGATCGGATATCGGATCACCCCTGATCCAAATTTGATCCATCGATCCACATCGGAATTTTTTCGGATCGGATTTTTTGATCGACGGATCAGATCGGATTTTTTTGCCATCTTTAATTTTTTGACAAGGACGGTAGATGATTTAATATGCTCTTGAAGATTGTCACATGAAGGTCTTTACTTGTGACGACCTGAGTTCTTGTGGTTCGAGTGTCGTTAAAGTCGTATCTTGAACACCAAAGATGATTTGTGAAACTTGAAAAAAAAAAAAAAAACTTATTAAAAAATTTAATAAAGAAATAATGTGATTCAAACCATACTTTAAAATTAACATTCGATAAAATAAAAAACTAGAATTTAATGTCAATTCAATTTAAAATCTAAACTTGGTTTGACCTCCATTCTAATCTTACATATCTCGAACCCATATTTAAACTGTAGTTCTGTCGAATTAAAGTATGAAAATAATTGCTGACTTTCATACGTATATTTTGAGAGTGACTAAAGAATTAATGGAAGCTTGGGGACTTCTAGACTAGACCCGCGTACTATGAATATTGTGCATTTATCTCCAATGCACTACGTGAATTGGGATTGACGTGGTAATTAAATAGACAACCTTCTAGATTGTGTGGATAAATAGAGTCAATAGACGGAGAAGTCTAAAATTTACTTTCAAATTATTCATTCTATATTTAAATAATGTTGATTATGTGGCATTTATTTTTAAATTTAAAATTAATAACTCATTTATAAAATAATTAAAATAATTATAAAATTTTAAAAATGCTGAGTCATCAAGTCTCACAAGTGTCTAGATGTAAACGGAGCACCTCATATTGTCTATTTTTTTGAAGTCATGTCACCTTAATATTGTGCTCCACATAGTGCATTGGAGAAGTGTTTTTAACACACTACATCTATTTGATGATGTGTCACATATTTTTTCTCAACCCATATAGTGCATTGGAAATGCTATAAGAGCATCTCCAACGTACTCCATGAATTGAGGTTGACGTATCAATAAAATAAATGGACTTCTAGAGAACGTGGATAAATATACGGAGAAGTTTAAAATTTACTCTCCAATAGTTCATTCTACATTTAAACAATTTTGATTACGTGACATCTTTTTAAATTTAAAATTAATAACTCATTCACAAAATAATTAAAACAATCTTAAATTTTTCATTATTATAAAATATGTTATTTTCTTGGACTAATATTTTTACATAACTTTATTTAGATACAATTTTTTGTTGATAAATTAAATTTATTAAAAATTCATATATATATATATATATTTAAATTATTAATCTTAAAATAATGTTTATTAATATATTCAAACTTTTTAGGTTAAAAAACAAAGTTTATTCCATTTTTTGGACGTCCCAATTTTGAAAACAAATTTTTGGACGTCTCAATTTTGAAAGCAAATTCCCAAGTTTTGAATACCATTTTTTTATGAAATTTCAGATTTAATGTTATTTTATTATAGTTAAAATAATTATAAAATAAAAACAAACTCCCAAATTTGAACCCCAAGATTTAACGTCTTTTATTGTAGTTAAAATAATTATTGTAAAATTAAATAAAATGATGAGTCATCAAGTCTCACGAAGCGTCTACATCTAGACGGAACATCCTACATTGTCTATTTTTTTTCAAGTCACGTCTGCTTAACATTACAATTCATGGAGTGCATTGGAGAAGCATTTTTAACCAATTCCGTCTATTTGCTGATGTGTAACGTCTTTTCTCCCAATACATGGAATGCATTGGAGATGCTCTAAGAATGAGATTGTGTAAATTCCTTGGAACTAATGAACCTATTTATAGTACTCTAATGATGCATAAGAAGTCCTGATCCCATGAAACTCTGAACTTTGAAAGTGGGGATAACAAGTGATAAATGTTACCATTTAAAAATAGTATCTACTTGCAACCAATAAAATGATTTATATCTTATCTTTAAAAGATATATAATTCTTTACTTCAAAAAAAAAAAAAAAAGATATATAATTCATATCAGAATATATTTATCATTATCTTTCGAAATATTTATCTACTTGCAACAACAAGATAATTATACATATTTATTTTAATCAAATAAGTATTTAAAACTCATTTATCTACAAAAATATATGATGCAAACCACGTAGCAATTGTAGCTACGCAACCCACAAAATATTGGAATCGACCCAAGAACGCCAAAGAACCATGATTTAGAGATTGATTCAAATTAATTGAACCAAGCAACCAACACAATCGATTGATATGTTGACCTCTTGATCACAATAAAAATAAATCTCACCCAAGATTTGAACAAACAAGAATAATTCGCAAGTTCGGATTTTATTCAATAAAGAATAAGGTTGTGAAAGCAAAATAGCCTCTCAATAATAATATCAAAATTGTCCATCATAATGAAAATTACATTTCTATAAATAGGGTCAAAAACCTAGCTTAAGAGTTTTAATTATACTAGGAAACATATAGCTAAAAATAAGGAAATAAATAAAATCCGAAAATTACGCGTATGGCTATTTACAGCAATGAATCCTTCCTTTACGACCGTAACTTGGTTTCTGTTTAACAGTTACAGCCGTGAGACATATCTTTACGGCCATAAATTATATTTTCTGAAAATCTTGTTCTTAACCCGATGCTGCATTACGGTCGTGACAATTGTTAGTTACGTCCGTAAATCCAACTAAATAAATTTTCAGTTCTTTTGCAGTAGACTCGTTACGGCCGTAATTTTGAGACTTCACAATTTCCTTCGGCTGCTTGAATGAGGTTGATCCACTCGTCGTTTTGGCTCGGTCCCAGCATGGAACTTGCTTCTTTTGGTGACACGAACATTGTTTTGGCCATTGTCTCTTGTACTAGCTTGTCCATTGCTTCATTGACCCTCTTTGTTTGCAATCGAGTCATCGGTCCTCCTTTGATCATCAATGGATCTTTGTGTGGGTTTGTATTCGTGGTCTGGATCACATCAATATATGTAATATATTTCACAATATTTTTATCATCTTTTAAAATATTTATCTACTTGCAACAACAAGATAATCATACGTACTTATCTTAATCAAATAAGTATTTAAAGCTTATTTATCTACAAAATATATGTAATATATATCTCAATATATTTATCAATTAAAGATAAAGATCAAATATGGTCAATCTAATGTGTATAGTTGATAAATTAAATCTTTAGTTGTCTACGAATTAAAAATTAACACAATGGTTCCCCAACTATGGGTCAAAATCAATTGGTTCCTTAATTTACAATTTGTGCAATAAGGTCCTAATTCTAAATATAACGGTTAGCAGAGAAAATTTGGGGTGTTACATTACCAGTTATCGGCAATGAAAATCATTTTAATTTGAAAGGAATAGGAAGGAACAAGGATGAAGTTTTTTCATAGTCAAAGAAATGACTAATAAATTGTTGTATCTAGTTTTTAAAGTTGCTTGTCTCGATCTTTCATTTGTTTTAGCCTCTGTTTGGTGAAATTTGTTTGTAAATTTTGTTTATAAACGACCCCATGACATCAATTTATTGGGCATTTTTTTTTTTGAAAAATTAACAATTCCAGTTGGTCAAAGATTTCCATCATCATTTTTTACTTTTCAAAGAAAATGGACTAACGAAATATTGTCACGTTGCTATTTATAAACAACCGTTTATAAACAATTTACCAATCAGAGACTTAAAGATGTCAAAAAATTTGGAGTTGCTAGATACTAGTTATTTACTTGAGAAAAACTATCTGCTGGTATGTAATTGATACTTATATGGTTAGTTTGGTAATGTGCACTGTTAGTAATGGACATGTATAAGAGAGAAAAAGAAACTAAAATCCCATCCATTGTAATGTCCATTCCTATAAAGTATTGATTGTCAAACATGTCAATAATGTATTGTTTCATATAATTTCGCAGGTTACTGGTGAGTTACTTGATCATTTAACTAGCTGGGATGCTCTGCGTGCAGCATTGCCAGTTGGAACAGTTAGTGGTGCACCAAAGGTCATTTGTTCTCTCTCTCTCTCTCTTTTCCCTTGCAAATAAGTAGTGATTTAGTTATTTATAATCTTGCATGGATCATCGTTTTAAAAGTTAATTCTATTTGAGTTGTCTAATTTTGAACGAAAAGCTGAAATTGGCTGCAAAATGTACACCCTAGATCATAGTGGTGGAGTACCGACTCCATGAATAAGGCTGCATGTCACCATTTTTCTAACCCCGGAGAGAATTTATCTCATCCATTATGATGATCAGTTTGTTGCATTTGATGGTTCATATAAAGAAATTTGAGACACAATGTTTGTTCTGGAAGAACGTGTCAATAATTATAACCTGAATGGCTATGCATTTTATCTTATTCTTGGAAGGCTAGTTATTGCTGCCTATGTTCATGACATGCACATGACTGCATGCTCCCATTTGACTTCTCCAGTTGAAGTTTTTTGAGCAATATTTTATATATCCTTTTACCATTATCTTAAAATACGTCTTCATAGTATTTGGTACGAACTTGTTATCATACAAGTTGTCTGAAAGTTACATATAAATTAACTAGAAATTCTGCATAAAAAACTCTCATGTTTGACTGCAGAATTTAAATGAGTATCCAGCTGTGAATAGAGGGAGTATTAAACTATGCTCATTACCTATATATATATATATATATATGTAAAACCGATAGAACATAGTTGCGATTTTCTTTGTATCCGTTGGACTTTTTATTCTGTTATCATCTAGTAATGGTTCACCGCATGGAATTGGACCTTTATTGTCATCTGTAATAATCATTGACAGTTCAAAGGCATTAATCTTGATGAGTATCCATTTTCTTCATCATTCATTTTGCCTGTCCTTCTCAACTAGGTAGAGTGATCGAGGCCAAGGTTGTTATTATTTGGGCTTGTGGGGTCAGATTTAAGAAGCTTTCATTTTGACCTTGACAACGAAGGGGAAGGTGGCCATCGGAACGTACACGTCCTTGATGTTGCCCTCAAACATGGCCTCAACAATACATTTTAATAATATCTTTTTCTTTCAATTTTTCTTTCACAGACGAGTTGATCAACATTTCGCTTATTACTCTAGGCAAGGGCGTTGAATTTTTCTTATATTTGGCTGTGCAGGTTAAAGCAATGGAATTGATAGATCAACTGGAAGTTACAAGGCGTGGGCCATATAGTGGTGGATTTGGAGGCATTTCCTTCACTGGAGATATGGATATCGCCTTAGCTTTGCGGACTATCGTATTCCCGACCTCTAAGCGTTATGATACAATGTACTCATATAAGGATAAGAATGCGCGTCAAGATTGGGTTGCCCATCTCCAAGCGGGGGCGGGTATAGTGGCCGACAGTGATGCTGCTGATGAACAGATTGAGTGCGAAAACAAGGCTGCTGCTCTTGCTCGAGCCATTGATCTTGCCGAGTCATCTTTTGTTGACAAGTAATGTAAAATTATCTCTCTTGATAACTTACTTTGTGCCCTAGAATCTAGATTCGCAGTTCTTTATCTTCAATTATTGACTTCAAAAACATGAACTTTTGCATGCATTAGGAAAAGAAAAATAGGAAATTTTGCTTAACCACCTACAAATTTTGTGAGCACATTTGGGTCCCATTTATGCTTTGTTTTGAGTTTAGAGGGGAACCCATATTTTATCTTTGTTGAATCTTTTCATTTAAATTATTTGTTTTGCTTCAACTTAGGAATTTTTTTGTATTGGAAAATAATTGTTGTAAAGAAGTCTAGCTAGATATAGTCGGTGAATTAAGAGCAAAGTGCATGCATTCGGGTGTTTGCTATGTGGCGCACACAAAACTTGTAAAGTTAAGGTTATATGAAGCCTTTTTCGAAACTTGCCCATTTAGTGCATCTATATCCTAGCAATCAAAGCATTCGCATTAAATTTGTTAATTCACATGCTATTATCAAATTATTATTTTTTTGAATGTGTTAGTATATTAGTTAAGTGCATTTACTATAGACACAATTTAAATAGTTTGTTAAGTTTTACTAGCATTTTAGATAGCATATGTGACATTCAATTAGATTTTTTTTTTTAGTTCCAATATCACATATATCAAACAAGAAATATATGTATATGTGTATGTGTGCGTGTGTATTGATTGATTAGTTAAACTAATATAATGTAATAGTCAAGCACTAGCTAAATTTAACATGTACTAGTGTTATATCTGTGTGATGTACGGTCATTTGTTACTCACATATATCGAATCGGAAAATGCTATTTAGACAATAAAAAGGAACAACATTGTGGACAACACACTCACATGGGGGTGGGGTCCACATGTGAGTGTGTTGTCCACAATGTTGTTCAAGTAGAATTATCCTATCGAATTTGTATGTTAATATATGAAATGAATATTTAATTAAAAAGAGAAACTAAGGAAGATAATTAATTATATTAAAAAAAGTATAATTACACATACTTTAGTTTTTCTTTTTTATGTTTATTGTTTTAGGGATTTTTTTTTAAATATTGTAATTTAAATTGATTTAAAGTTTATAATGAAAAAAATAAAATTACATTTAACTAGAATTTATAATAAGTAAAAAATAAATATATTTGTGATATACTCTCAGAATTTTATTAAAACGATAAGGGAAAAAAATAGATTGATGAAAGCTCATATTTCATCATCTTTCATTTTCTATTTTTAAAGAAAAAATATTTATGTAATATTCACAAATTTTTTTATTTTACGAATTTAAAAAAAATTGTAATTAATTTCTAAGGGGTAGGCGGACCAAAAATTTTCGAGACTTGGAAAACATGGCTATTTAAAAATGTGTATTCAATTGAATTATTTTAAATTTGAATTTTGTCCAAAATGATCAATAAGTAGTTAATTGATACTACTTTCTCATTTTAGTAAATATGTTTTTGGCGGAAAAATAGACTAGTATTCATTTTTAGAAAGTGCACTCTCTTTATGTATTACGATTTCCTCTTGTGAGCGTATTTACTCCTTTGAGCTCTAATTATCTGCAAAATTTTATAATATTAATTTTTTGGTAAATATGTACTTAAGCCACCGTTTGAGACTCATTATTTCAAATAATGTACTAATGTAGTTTGAAAAAGTAAATTTTGAAAGAATGAGTTGATAAAAAGTAGGATTTTTTTTTTTTTTTTTAATTTGTATGTAATTATTTTATTAATAGAATTTTGGTTGAAAAAGAGTTTATTTTTTTTAAATGAGGCTTTGAATAAAGAGTACTTAGTATGAACCATTTTTTTTTTTTTTTTTATACCAAGTGGTCATAATTGTAATAGTTAGGAACTTGAATGGGTTATCATAAAAAAAAATTTCAATGATCATTTGCATAACTATTCAATTTTAATGATTATTGACATAATTAATCTTTTCAAAATATAATTTTTAGATGATCACAAATTAATTTACCACTACCCGAATAGTACTATTAGAATTGGTATTATCTTAATACAATATTTGATATTTAAATATATAAAACAAATATTTCATTTCATATTTACTCTAACATTATAAATTGAATACACATGGTATATATTTAAATGAATGTAACATATTAAACAACATAAAATCTTAGTTTTAATTAAAATTTACTTAATGTATATTGCAAATACATTTAACTTCATATACCAAGAAATAATCTATGCATCTCAATTTATAAAAGTAGCTTGGTTGATAAACCTACAAGACATAATACTTTATCATTTATCCATATAAAATTGATTTTTCAAGAATCAATTTTTTCTAAACATTCTTCTTAATAACACATTTTTTTTTAAAAAAAAAATAATTTTTTTTCACAATATTTTTCATACTACATTTTAACTGTATATTCTAAAGAAATCACTTTTTACAAAATCAATTCTCAAAATATGAAATTCAAATAGTAAAATTCCATTTTAAAAAAAAAAATAGTAAAATTCCTTCTAAATTGGTCTACAACATGAAACCGCGACCAATGACAAAAATAGAAAAAAAAATTTAAAAAAATCATAAATACGAACTATTAAAATATTCAAAATTTATTCAATAATTTTCAATATAACGTGACTTTTCAATTTCCACCTATTAGTCAAAGAGTCATTACCAAAAAAAAAAAAAAAATGAAAAAAAGAAAAAGAAAAACAATTTTTATACGTTTTAAATTAAACGTGTTTGACCACATTCTATTTTGAAATAGAATGAATTTGCTAACATATCTTTATTCTATTTTGATAAAAAATAGTTAAACTAATTGTTAAAGTTTGTAATATATATGTTGCATATTTTATTATTTAAATTTATAGTATTACACATAAATAAATGAACAAAATGAGTAAATAAATAAAATTAATTTTAAAATGACAAATGAATTGATCGAAATGTGAAGTTGCAAAAATTATTTGGACTTAATTGAATTTGAATTTACTTAAAAAGTTCGGATATTTATTAATTTTTTTTTTTAATTCGATAAGAAAAACAACTCGAATATAAATAAATTATTTAGGACCAAATTAAATTTGGTTAAGAAATTATAAATATTTTTATGACTTAAATAAAATAATTTTGAAATAGTAGGATACTGAGAGAAAGTAAAATGCACAAAATAAATTTTTACCTTTAATCTTTGATGTGATTTTAGGGGCAACATGTTTATAGTTAACTCTCACTTGTAAGTTCGTATTAAAGTTTTCGATGAGATATTCGATTTGACACTCATATTGCATATTTTTTCGTTTTCAAAATAATAATATAATTATCAAAACTATTCTGATACATTGAAATACTTTCATTTTAGGAAGGCAGTTTAGGCAAGAAAAGTCTCAAAATCCTTTTTTTGGGAAGTACCTTGCTTTTTTTTTATTTATTATTATTATTATTATTATGTGTCAATTAGCATTCACTTTACTGTCTATCGTAAAATTTAGAGCTAGTTCGATATAAGAGAAATTAGAGGAAAATTAGATTTTTGAGAGAATGTGTGGTTGAAAAGGGCTTGAAAAATTTGAAAGTGATGAATCCTATAAAAATATGTGATTGAAAATGAGTTTTAGAGAAAAATTGTATAAAAACTCTTGGACCATACAAGGACTTAACTAGCAAATATTAACATATTCACAATACGGTCTATGTTTTATAGAGATTTCATTACTAATGAGTTTTTGTATTATTCCCTCTCAAGAAGATAAAACTTTTTTCAATTTTCACACAGATTAAGAAAAATGTAATGAATATAGTTGAAACTACAAATTTTCTTATATTTTTCCTAACGTACCTCTAGGTTAAATAATGATTTAGCCTCGTTTAATCAAATATATCTTTTCAAATCACATATTTTATCTCGAAAATAACAATATTTTTGTTTTTAAACAAAACTTTTACCAAACAGAGGCAAATAAATGTAATGTATGTTTGTTGATATCAAAACATTAAATGGGGTATTTTTGAAAAACTGAGAATTAATCATAGACAATAAGAATGACTTTTGAGATGCAAAAAATGAAAGCAAATCTATATTTATGGGACAGAAGAAATTTATCATAGATTCATAGGGGGCTACTAAACCTTATGTTGTGTGTGAACCAACTAAAGGTGTCAAGAAGGACGGGCCGACCGGACCCTTGAAAATCGGTCCGGATTGACATGAAACCGTGGACCGATCAGTAACTCGAGCGGGTGGTTCATGGGTCAAGAAGGTGTGAACCGCGGGCTTCGCAATTCACACCTTCACGGACCGCGGTTAACCTAGTTGAGATGTACTTAAACTATAAGCCCATGTTTGGTAATAATTAAAATCTAGATTTTAATCTAAATCAAAGTCGACAATCAATCACAACCACATATTTTATGGGATGCATAACTTCTCAAACACACATCTCATCAACTTTTGTTAAAATCTACTAAAAATATTATTTTAATTTCCACAAATTGAGGGCTAAATTATAGTAAAGTAAATATCAACCTAATTGGAATGTACTTAAATTATAAATATTTGACAGTAATAATTAGAAATGCAATTTAATTGGTATTTGTTTATTTTGTATTTAACTTTGTAAAGTTAGAAGTAATTCATATAACATAAGATATAAATTTGAGTTCTATGTAAACTTTTTTTTTTTTTTTTTAATAAATATGAATTTATCATTTTGTATTTAACAATTTAACAAAAAAAAGTTGCTATAAATACTAAAAATTCTATATTTTTATTTATATGGGCCAAACTTGAACGAACTGCAACTCGCATGGGCTCGACCCGAATGAGCCAATGGGTGGACCTAGGCTGTACTTCAAAATTAATGGGTCGACCCGAACTGGCCCATACACCCACAACGGGCGAGCTTTTTTCCACATGGGTCTTTACTGAGCTCATATGTTGGCGGGCTGACCTAGCTCAGACCACTCGAATTGATACTTCCAAAACCAGATTGACAGTCTTTGAAGGAATGTGTGGCGGGTCTTCAATTTACGAGAGGTACATTAAAAACATAGAGAACTTCAAAGTCGATTTGGTTCCACTAAAATAAATGGTCTAAATTACCCGTTTATAAATTTGGAAAACATTTTCTTCCAATACTCACATATTGTCTATTGTTGTAAGAACCAACGACAATAATGCACAAAAAAAGAGGCATTAAATAGAGGGGAAATGTACACAAATCATGTTGTTATATTACAACAATTAAAAAATAAAGAAAATAGTTTATATATTCAAAAATCAGGTGGTAATAAAAACATTTATAATAATAATTATTATACAAATTCCACCCACCCCACCCAGTCTAAACCTTCCCAAATCGTATCAAAACCTCATCATTGTAGGCATCACCGCCACCATCTATGAGCACCTCCTCCTCCGAGCACCGCCACAGCCACCACCGCCGTCGTCGCCACCACCACCCCTATCTCTGACCACCATGACCACCATCACCTTCACCATTGCCATATCTTTCCAAGCTCTGATGCACAATCAGCACTATCTCCGGCGAACCTTGTTGAAATTGATATGTAACCTATGTAATATAACTAGTGACCAGTGTAATTGTGACCTGAAACGTATGAACTTAGACATGTGAACTCAAAGTACGACATGTGACCTGAGGTATAATTTGTGACCAATGACTTGAACAAATGACATGTGACTTGAATATGTAACATGTGACTGGTGATTTGAATATGTGATCCGAATAATGTGATGTGTGATATGTGACATGAACATGTGAGATGTTTTGAACATATGATCTCTGACTTGAAAGTGTAATTTGAGACTTGCGATTTGAACACGTGACCCGACCGTGTGACCTGTGATTTAAACATGTGACTCGTGACTTGAACATGTTATTCGTGACTTGAGTATATGACATGTGACTATATGGGGCTCGTGACCCGTAATTTGAACTTGTGACTCATGACATGTAAATTGAAAATGTGATCATTGACTCGTATATGTGACCTGTGACTCGTCCAACACAACCAGTACGTGCACTCAGTCAAAATGACCACCACTACTAATAACCGCCTCACACCGAACCACCACCATCGTTGCACAACCACAAACCACCGAACCTACCACTACTGCACAACCGCATACCACTACTGACATCTCACCACACACACGAAGAAGAAAGCTCCAAATTCTAATTGAAAATTTCTGCTAGTTCTAGAGTAGCAAATACAACTCCTTTTCAGTCAAACTAACTGCAAGAGATCTAGTCTACTTCTAAAGCAGCAGACTGTCGTGTGAGTGGGTGGGCGACGATGGAAGACCCGCAGTGCGGTGGATGAATAGGTTACGACGAGATGACAAGGTGATCGAGAGCTTCTTTGTAGGGGAGTGGAGTGTCGCTCTTCGCCTGGAGGAGAGTATATTGATCGACGATCTCCTCTTCGGTGTGTGAATCGAAATGAGATCTAATTGAGTGGGTGGCTGTGTACCGGAGGGGAGAGGAGTTTATATAAGTGTATATAAAACTAATATACTAAGGGATACATAAACCCGACGGCGTGTAATTTCCACTTAAACTGAGTGGGCTAATCTAAACTTGTGCCTAGACTATAAGATACATCCATATTCGATTTGGGTCAGTTTGATTTGTGGAGTTCAAGCTCACTGATTAATTGCTTGATCCACAAAACAGTTTTTGTAAAGGGCCAATTACACACATTCATATTATTATATTTAAAAGTTTTAAAACCGGTATTTAAGAAATAATTAATAAAATAAAATTTTCGATTGTACTGCCCCCTCACAATAGAGGGGTGGGGGTAAACCCTGCGGTACCAATAAAAGAATCCTTAATAAAATCAGGTATCCATTCAATATCTTAAAATCGAGATATGGAAGACTCTCTCTCTCTCTCTCTCTCTCTCTCTCTCTCTCTCTCTCTCTCTCTCTATATATATATATATATATATATATATATATATATATATATATATATATATATATATTATCTAGACTTATTTCTCCAACCGACTTCGATCAAGCCCAGTTGATTAGACCTTCGCGGCTTTTCGTCGGCCATCTTGTGTTTTCTCTGTTGAGAAAAATTAATGTGCATAATTATAATTTAATAACATACCTTCTATGTATATAAAATTAGATAGAATTTCGATTTACTGAAATCGAATACATAAAGTAGGAACCAAAAATGCGTGAATAGGAATTCGATCGAGGCAATAATTCGTCTCTTTGTACTTAAGATGATAATGTCCCACACCGGTGCTAACGGGTTTCTAGAATTCATCTCCCAAGATACAACGACCACGTCCGGCAACAGGAGCACTCCAAATTGCGTAGACCGACGAACCTTCTTCATATGAAAACTCGACTTAAAATAAATATAGAATATTTTTCTAATTGAATATGCATCGACATGATAATGCAAGAATGAAAAATGAATGAATAAACATTCAAACACATGGTTCTATAAATAGTCGTTGGAAAGTTGTGTTTCAAAAGATACAGCTCTAGAAAAAGACGCATCCCTTGAAAATTGTCTCTATATGAAAAGACACATCTATTGAAAAATTTTAATTTCAAAAAGCATTACCTTTTATCTAAAATGACAAACTTCTTTATCCAATTAGATTCTAGAATATTCAATATTATTCTACTAATTTTCCAACTATGTTATGTTCTTAAGAGGGTTAATTTCTCATTCACCGACTAACGGTTCCATTTAAATAAAAAAAAAAAAATTGGTCAAAACCATTTTTCTATACAAAGTTTGAATTTTGGTTGATTGTACTAAATGACACCTATTGCAGTTTGTTTAAATATGGGACATGGCCTGACTCGCGAATTGAATTTGAATATGTGTTAATTATGATCAAATTTGAGTAATCCAATTACATAGTTAGGTCAACGTTGGTACTAAATGGGATTGTTATATCCTTAAATATGGAAGAACATAAACTTTCACAAGAAATTGACATTTCTAGTCATTTTATTTATAAGAGTTAATGAACTCTAAGTTTGAGCTTTAACCAAGATTTTGGGTGGATGGGTGGGTGGAGGGGATAGCATTGTTACTTACACATGCATTTTTAATTGAGGAATTGTGGGGATAACTAGGGATGAAAATAATACCTACGAACCTGAAACTCGTTAGGTACTAGACACAAATGGACGGAGATTACCCGACTAAATAAGTTTGTGGGTAGGGTATGAGTGTAAATTTAGAAACTCGACATAGGTATGGTTAGAAGCAGATCTACCTCATGGCGAGGTAAATTCGCTACCCGTGCTGGATTCAGCAAAAAAAAACTTAGTTAGATTTTTTTTTCCATTTTTGGGCTACAATTCGAAAAATACAATTATTTTACTGAAGCTCGCCCTAGCTGGGATATTTTCATCGATATCCGCCCGACCTTAACAAAGTTTCTGGATCGACCATTTCATATCTGTATTGTAGAAAAACTCATACCCGACCCATATACCCATTAATTTCCTTAAAATTATTATTGTATTTAACATGCTAATTTTTTTCAATTAGTATATTACAAGTTAAGTTCATGAAAAACTTACAATTAGATACTTATATTATTGTTGATCAAGCATTCTATATATATATATATATAATCTAACTTGTAGAATAAGTTACCATATGGGTCGGGTTTGAAAAACACATACTCTACACACTAGACATTTATAACATCCAAACCCTACCTAAATACTTATTTAATAGGGGCGGGTCGGGGCGGATATATGCTTTTATACCTATTTAAAATTCATTATATATATATATATAGGGGCGGGTCGGGGCGGATATATGCTTTTATACCTATTTAAAATTCATTATATATATATATATATAGAGGTAGGGTTTGAATGTTATAAATGTTTAGTGGGTAGGGTACGTGTTTTCCAAATCCGACCCATATGGTAACTTATTCTACAAGTTAGATTCTTTATACCAAACCCAAAACCAAAAATGGTTAAAATGTGAACAAGATCATTATTGCATGAGTATCAAATATGCAATAATAGTGTTGAATAATTAAAGAATATTCATACGTCAAATTTAAACATGGAACTAGGCAAATTCAAGGACATCGCCAATCAAAATCTCACCATTCCGATTTCAGAAGCAAATCGAATTTTCACCAACAAAAAGCTTGAATTTTCTTCTCAACACAAAGCAATCTGTTGATGCTTCCAGACCCATTATCATCAGAATTTGCCGAAAAAATACCCTTTCTAATGTAATTTGATCGAAAAAATGAACCCGCTACTAAATCATGAAGCAGTTCAGGTCCTTCCAATTTTCACTAGCTATCTTATTGCTTCTTCAACCTTCAACACTGCAGTCGATTAAAGGAACTCGAAGATGGAAATTAAGAAGAAAAGATTCAAATCCCAATTCAAAGTCGGCATCCTTTTAAAGTTATTTGGAGCGGTGAGGAGATTGGGAAATACTAGATGAAGGAAATGGGAGAAGGGGAATGAAATGAAAACTATTCAGATTGAAAAATTAAAAAAAAAAAATTGAATTTTAATGTCGATGGAGCTTTGTGTTCCTGGGGGAATTTTAAAAATACCCAAGTCAAACAATGGTTAAGTCAAAATATCCTAACTTTTCAAAAACTAACCACAATACCCTTTTTTCTTTAAAATGACGTATATACCCTTAATAACCATATTTCTCTTATACCCTTCATTTATCTCATATTTCATATTTCATTTTAAAACGAAAACAATACAATTCTCACTTTTCATTATTCTCTCGTTTTTTCATCTGTTTATGCTCAATATGCAGATAAGTTATTCTCTCATTTTTATCTGCCTGTGCTAAAAAAAATCCGCAAAAAATATACAAATCTCAACTTAAAGATTTCATTCGCTACTTCTTATCGGTAAGTTGATTTAGCAATATTTATTATACTGTATTTAATTTTGTTCTCGTTGTGTTAAACTTATTCAACAGATCTATAACTTCAGTAACCAAAAATTAACGAAAAATTCATATATTGTTAATTTTTTAGTTAATAATAATTATAGATCTATAATTATGTAGACTAAACAATTAAAATTAATATAGCGAAGTGTGATTTTTATCAGTTTAATAACAAAATCGGAAAAATTGAACATAAGAGCGGAAAAAGGTGCCTGCAAAGGTCCGGCCAGACCCTTGCAGGGACCGGCCGGACCATTATAGGGTTCGGACGGACCTAATTGCAGGGTCCGGTCGGACCATGAATTGGTCCGGCGGGACCAATTTCATAAAATGATTATTCTAACTTAATTTTTTACATTATAAATAAATTATAAAACTCTAAATAATTTTTTTATTCTTAATATTATTTATCATATGTTACAAAAATAATTTCATTACTAAATAATGTCATAATTTGTTAATAATAATTACAAATATGATATGTAATTATAATTTCATAATTTCTTAATAAAAATGAATTAATAATTTCATAATAATTAGAAATAAGATATGTAATTATAATTTCATAATGCAAATAACAAATTTATTAATAATATCAAAATAAATATAATTATAATAATTAAATAATGTTTAATTTTCCTACTTGTTCATTTACGTGCGGTAGTCTACAATGTAGAATGATTAAATATTGCGGAAGCATGGTCCGGCCGGACCGAGGCTACGGCCCGACAACTATTTTTTTATAATTATTTTTTATCAGTTACTCTGATTTTCCTAAATTGTTGTTTTGAAATTTTATTATTTTTAATTAATGCAGATATGACTTTCATACCAGTTTCTTATTTTGGTGAATTCGTGGTTGATGAAAATCTGCGATGGTCATGGAAATATACAAGTGATCAAAACATTTCTGTAATTTTGTTAACTCCAGGTATGTCATTTACAGACATGTACAGCAAATTACAAGATCAACTCGAAGTTAATCCATCTGAATAAGATATGAAATTTGGATTTCTATATAACTCTAATTCTACTGTTGCATTGCCACCCTTGTTTGTTACTTCTGATGTGCAAATCACGTGGTTAATTGAGGCGAATAAAAAGGAAACTATTCCTCTATGTGTAACTTTAGTACGAAAGGATACCCCCGATAATCAGAATGAAGAATTCGATGGTGGGGATCAGAATGTGAATGATATTTGGGACACATTAGAAATAGTTCGTGAGGATGATGATGTTATCCCTGATACAGTTCCTCTTATCACCCATAGAGGTCACGATGTAGTCGGAGACAATCAGGAGGACATCCCATTTACAAACAATGATCTGATTAATTTATCCAGACGTCAACATGAGCACTTCGAGAACTCACAGGCTGGGCCAAGTTCACGATCGACTAATTGTTCACGTGTGGTTCCAGATGATGAAGATTTGGAAGTCCAGCAATTATTTAATACCAAGCAAGATCTCCAAGAAGCGGTGCACAATATTGCACTTAAGCACAATTTCGAATTTAAAGTGAAGAAGACAAACAGGAGTACCTACACAATTGTCTGTGTAGATGATAATTGTAGTTGGCGTCTGCGAGCAACGAGGATGGACACAAATCAATTCTTCGTAGTTCGCAAGTATGCACGAGAGCATACTTGTCAAGTGGGCATTCGTCGAAATGATCACAGACAAGCTCGTTCATGGTTTATAGGACGACAGATAATGCATAAGTTTGATAACCCAAGGACTATTTACAGACCCAGAGACATCATTAACGATGTGCAGAGAGATTTTGGGGTGACCATGAGCTACCAGAAGGCCTGGAAGGCTAGAGAATGTGCGTTAGAGGATTTAATGGGTTCACCCGAGGAAAGTTATGCGAAATTAGCCAGGTATTGTCATAATATGTCGAGAACTAATCCTGGTTCGACATTCTTTATTGAGGCTGACGATGACAATCACTTCAAGTATTTTTTCATGGCTCTTGGACAATGTATAAATGGATTTAGAAGATCGATGCGACCTCTAATTCTAGTAGATGGTACAACATTGAAAGCTAGATATGAAGGGAAGTTAATTATTGCTACATGTCAAGATGCTAACATTCAAATATACCCTCTTGCGTTCGGCATAGTGGATAGCGAAAATGATCTAGCGATGAATTGGTTTTTCTCAAAGTTGAGGGAAGTAATTGGAGATGTCCATGAGCTTGCTTTTATAACTGATCGCGGAAATTCTATCATAAATGGTATAGCTGAAGTTTTTCCCGAGGCACACCACGGTTATTGCATGTACCATATACAAGGAAATTTGAAGACGACGTACTGTGGTACTGGGATCGTTGCCTTGTTTAAGAGAGCGGCAGAGGCTTACACTTTTGAAGATTATAATAAGTTCATGATTGAAATAAATAACAAGAGTGAGAAAGCCTCGGAGTACTTAATAGATAAGTTGGGGATTCAACATTGGGCACGGTGTCAATTTCCAGGACGTCGATACAATATGATGACGTCAAATAATGTGGAGTCTTTGAATGCATTATTTAAGAAGGATCGAGAGTTACCAATTCTGGCAATGATTGAGAACATTAGGGAGAAGTTACAGGTTTGGTTTCACGATAGACGCGAGGAATCTCAATCATGCACATCTTATCTCACCCCTGCCATGGAAACCAAACTCTTCAAGACATTAGACCTGGCTAGAAGGTTGGTCGTGGAGCCACTGGATCAGTTTAGATTCAACGTTGTATGCGGACGTAATGTTGGTTATGTTTTGCACTTGAATGAGAACACGTGCACGTGTAAACAGTTTCAGCTTGAGCGCTTTCCATGCTCTCATGTAGTTGCAGTTGCTAGACATAGGGGCTTTTCACCACAGTCATTATCAACTGAGTACTATACGACTGCTTTTTGGAGAGAAGCATATGCTGAAACTATATTTCCTCTACCAAATGAGGGTGAGTGGGAACTTCCCGAACACTTGCTCCCGCTTGATAATTTACTGCCACCGAATGTCCGAAGACGTACTCCTGGACGTGTACGTACGTCTAGAATACCATCTATTGGAGAGTTTCCCAGACCACGAAAGTGCGTCGGTGCGGCGCAGTCGGTCATACTCGCCAAACTTGTACTAGTCAGATTCCCTTGAATAATTAATTTTATCACTATTAAAACTTTTACTGTAATTGTAGTGTTGTTGATAATAAATTATCTTATTTTGTCTATGTTAATAAAGTTCGTGAATGGCTTATTAAACGGTGAAAGATGATAAATGTTTCTTGGGGAAAAAAAAGATATTTTAGGGTTAGGGTATAGTTTTCTATTTTGGGGTTTGGGGTTTAGGGTATAGTTTTCTATTTTGGGGTTTGGGGTTTGGGGTTTAGGGTATAGTTTTCTATTTTGGGGTTAGGGGTTTAGGGTATAGTTTTCTATTTTGGGGTTTGGGGTATAGTTTTCTATTTTGGGGTTTGGGGTTTAGGGTTTAGGGTATATATATATATATACTATTTTTTTTGTTCCAAAAAATATATTGTTATCGATACTTGTGAGGCAATTTATTCAACTAAAGAAACTGACAAATAAAAACAATAATAAATAAATTGACGGTAATAAAAAAATTGACAAATAAATATATATACACAATTACATATAAAAACTATATTTTTACATTTCTAAATCTTATGGATCACAATTGTAGGTAAATAAATCAGTAGCCAACTTTATTCTTCACTTCTGTATATGTTCTTGATTGATCATCTTGACATCTCGTCCGATGCTCAAGAACTCAATATATTTTATTGCAAAAATCCAGCAATCTCCACTGTAAGTTAAAAAAAAAAAAATCTTTAGTGAAATAAATGAATATAGTTAAGAATTTAATTAAATACTAGAATACGAGTATAAGAAAATTTACCTGACACCTTGTTTGGAAATTCCCTTGATCCTCTCAATGGCTAGTACATCATCGACATGAATTCCAGCACGCTTAGCCATTAGAGGAACAATGAATGCCAAGGGCATCAGAGTTTCTTGGAGCTGGGTCTTTGTGAAACAACCATGTTCGGAGTCGTACACATACATTTTCGATTCGGCGAACACGACCTCAACAGCAATGATGTGCGAGTTCTCGATCACCGGAATATAGATGTGTGTACAACCCGTCCACGACTGGCCACACATGGGCTCTGCCCCTACCACGTAGCCCAACATGTAATCTGGAAAAACGTACGAGGTAGGGTTGCTTTCGAACATTGAGTACTCACATAATTACGATTATGCACTCACATCGTCGGCAAGCCAAGCTCCGCTTCTGAGGACTATTGCGAACCAATCTTTGGCATCCGATATTGTTGTCTTCCCAATAGCGAAGCGAAACCTGAATGAATAAATAATTAGAGATTCATATATAATCATTTTTACAGTTAAGAAATAAATAAACAAGTAGATAACAAACTTACTTCGACTTAAGTTGAGAGTACCACATATCGAACACCTTTTGCTTCGCCGGATCGACTTCGCGGAATAAGTTGACATAAGTGCCGTCCACGAATGTCCTCTTCTTCGCCTCGGTCGTGAAGGGAGAAAGAACATGCTGTGAGGGTTGTCTTGTCCTCTTACTTATAATCTGCTCCTTCACCTCGACAGTACGTTTCCGTCCCCTCTTCTCGACCATATCCGTCAGCCGCTCAGTCGACTCATCCTCCGGCACCTCCGACACCCGAGGAACCTCCTCCTCCTCCGCCTCCCGATGCACCTCCTCCTCCACTCGAGGCACCTCCTCCTCCGCCCCCCGAGGCACCACCTCCTCCGCCCCCCCGAGTCACCTCCTCCTCCGGCTCTCGAGGCACCACCTCCTCCGTCCCCCGAGTCACCTCCTCCTCCGACACCCGAGGCACCTCCTCCTCCGCCGCCCCCCGAGGCACCTCCTCCTCCGCCCCCGAGGCACCACCTCCTCCACCCCCCGAGTCACCTCCTCCTCCGGCTCTCGAGGCACCACCTCCTCCGCCCCCCGAGTCACCTCCTCCTCCGACACCCGAGGCACCTCCTCCTCCACACGAGGCACCCCCTCAGTCAGCACCCCATAGAAATCTTGCTCCGTCATCCGAGCTATCATATCATCCAGCTCATCATGCTCTGGCATCATATATGAGGCTCCATGCCCATCTCGGAGCTCATCCCTAAGGGCGTCGACCTTACCTCCGAGGGCGTCGACCTTACCTCGGAGCTCATCCCCAAGGGCATGCATCTCATCACGAATGACCCCCACCAGACGCTCAAACAAATCATCAATGTGAGGTACTGGGCGCTGAAAACAAAAATGACAATTGATTATTTAACTCAAATATTATAACATGTAAATGTGATCATTAAAATACTATTGTTTATTGAAAACTGAATCCATTAACATACCGGGGGAGTGGGGGTGCGTAAAGGTTTGCGAGATGCCCCTGGTGAATGAGATCTCATGAGCGGAGGGGACATGTCTCGTATTGGACTGCTTTGATCCTAGATATAATAAAAGTGGAAATTAAATGTCGAATATTGTTTATTTAAGATTCTACACAATTTTCGACAGAGTCTCCCCTTAAAATTGGACTTAGCCACCCTATAAAGGGACATCAAAATGTCATAATAAAGCAAAAACATTCAACCACTCAACCACGACAATTCAAAACACCAACCACAACTCAATAATACTCCCATATCACTGACTACTCCAAAAATAATTCTCAACTCAAAAACATATCAAATTCAAATTATAAACTCCAAATAATATAATAGGAAATAAACTAACCCCCAGTAAAATATTATAGCTTATTGAATCCATGAACATACCGGGGGAGTGGAGGAGCGTAGAGGTCCACGAGATGCCCCAGGTGAATGAGATCTCATGAGCGGCGGGGACATGTCTCGTATTGGATTGCTTTGATCCTAGATATAACAAAAGTAGAAATTAAATGTCGAATATTGTTTATTTAAGATTCTACAAAATTTTCGACAGAGTCTCCCCTTAAAATTGGACTTAGCCACCCTATAAAGGGACATCAAAATGTCATAATAAAGCAAAAATATTCAACCACTCAACCACGACAATTCAAAACACCAACCACAACTCAATAATACTCCCATATCACCGACTACTCCAAAAATAATTCTCAACTCAAAAACATATCAAATTCAAATTATAAACTCCAAATAATATAATAGGAAATAAATTAACCCCCAGTAAAATATTATAGCTTATTGAATCCATGAACATACCGAAGGAGTGGAGGAGCGTAGAGGTCCGCGAGATGCCCCCGGTGAATGAGATCTCATGAGCGACGGGGACATGTCTCGTACTGGACTGCGTTGATCCTAGATATAACAAAAGTGAAGATTAATTATTTAACCCAAAAGGTAAATAACAATCTAAAATTACATTACATACCAGTCCACGCATGTAGTCCTGCTCCTCCTCTACGGTCGAAGCCGTCAACGCATGAAGGACTTCGAGCTAATATATTAACATTCAAACAATTTATAAATCATGTGTCAAATATTATATTACATTAATAATAATTTATAAACGCTCACGTCAGGATCATCGAGGATAGCCGAAAGCTTCCTAGAAGTTGGCGCCTCCGTTGCTATCCAATTTAACATCCGAGGAAATCGCGTCCCCGTCTTAACTGCCCACCTGTCACCTAAGGCGGGAATTACCTCATATGCCCATATCTGTGAAACTTACAATTATTATGACGATGAAAAACATAATAAACTAATTCAAAATGAAAAGTTTAAAATTATTACCTGCAGAGCAAAAGGGAAGCCGTACGCATCATACTTCCGGGGGCCTTTATTCACCTTGAGCATCGAATGAGTTTTCTTAAATATATTAACGGTATCGACATAAATTATAGACCCCCATGGATAGTTTTTGAAGACTTCAATATCATCAACAAGTCCCAAACCATATAAGTCGATACCATTCTTTGCTTGCTTGCCCTTCACGAAGCTCTCAAGAATATAGACAATGCATAATTTCAATCTGTCCAACATATCGGGACAAGTCTTTATAGTATTCAAGAGCTCCTCCTTGTAAATGGCCCTGTGTTCTTCAAAGTATTTCAGATGAAGCCTCGATTTTGAACGTAATTCGGGCGTTTTTTTCGTTTCGCGATCACACTTTAATCCCGTTATGAGGGAAAACTCAAACCTCGAGAATGTGACTATCTTGTCATCCCCGAAGCAAAAACTATATGCACCACCGTCTACTGGATTCAGAAGTCGAAGTACCAGAGAATCTATAATCTGAGCCGAAAATTGCATCTTGGTCAATTCCTTGAATCGCCATAGGAATGATCGTTTCAAGATATCTTGATGATACTCATCAAGAGTCTTTAGAACTTCGTCGAATTCATTTTCCCTGTACTGGGAAACTTTAGCCGGAAGCCCTCTCAGTTCAAGACCAATAGCATAATCCATTCTGCAATAATTTCAAATGTTAAAATCAAAGTTCAAAAAAGTATGCCGCAATATTTAACCATTCTACATTGTAAACTACCACACGTAAAAATGAACAAGTAGGAAAATTAAACATTACAGGAAAAACTTTATTATTATTATTTTTTATTATTATGGTTTATATATAAACATTATTAATTATTATTGTATTATTATTATTTTTTATTAAAGTTGTGTAATTATAATTATTAATGTTATGAAACTATTGTATATATTTTTACATTTATGAAATTATAGTTCATATTTATTATTTCTAATTATTATGAAAAATATTAATATTTTTTTATCAACAATATTTAATTATTATAATTATATTTAATATTTATTTTGATATTATTAATAAATTTCTTATTTGCATGATGAAATTATAATTACATATCTTATTTCTAATTATTGTGAAATTATTAATTCATTTTTATTAAGAAATTATGAAATTGTAATTACATATCTTATTTTTAATTATTATTAACAAATTATGGCATTATAATTACATTTTCCAACATTGTGAAATTATTAAATTTTTGTTACAATTATGAAATCATAGTTAGCCATTTGTTAATTCTAATTATATTTAGTAATGATTTTTTTTTTTTTTTTTTGTAATATATATAAATAATATTAAGAATAAAAAAATTATTTAGAATTTTATAATTTATTTATAATGTAAAAAAAGATGTCGTCAAAAACTTTATTATTATTATTTTTATTATTATGGTTTATATATAAACAATATTAATTATTATTGTATTATTTTTTTATTTATTAAAGTTGTGTAATTATAATTATTAATGTTATGAAACTATAATATATATTTTTACATTTATGAAATTATAGTTCATATTTATTATTTCTAATTATTATGAAAAATATTAATAATTTTTTATCAACAATATTTAATTATTATAATTATATTTATTTTGATATTATTAATAAATTTCTTATTTGCATTATGAAATTATAATTACATATCTTACTTCTAATTATTATGAAATTATTAAATTTTTGTTACAATTATGAAATCATAGTTAGCCATTTGTTAATTCTAATTATATTTAGTAATGAAATTATTTTTGTAATAAATGAATAATATTAAAAATAAAATAATTATTTACAAATTTAAAATTTAATTTTCAAAAATGGCCGGACCATTTCAAAAAAGGTCCGCCGGACCAAAATGGTCCGGCAGGACCAATTCACAAAAGGTCCGGCCGAACCTTTTTGTTAACGGAAATGACGGCCGGACTTCATCTTCTTCACAAATCTCAAGCTCCAACAATGGTGGATCAAGAAAAATTCTTCTATGAACCCAAAAAAACTCGATTTTCATAAGAAAAATTTCAAACTTCAAGCTATAAATCTAGGAATCAAAGCTAAAAATGTAATCTAACCTTGTCTAAAGTTTTAATCTTGAACAATCCGGAGTGAAGTTCTTCTTCTTTGCAACGACCGAACTATTCTTTGGAGAGGAGAAATTTCGCAGGACCGAACAATACAAATGGTGAGGAGCCGGACTCTTTTGAATAAGTTATAAGGATATTTTGGACTTTGTAAATAATAAATCTATTTCGCTTTTTTTTTTTTTTTTTAACTTACAAATGGGTCAAAGGGTATTTTGAAAAATGACTCGGAGGATCCGGCTATTGGCCACTTATTCCTCTTGTGTTCCTTCCAATTAAGCTACCCTAGGTCTTTGAACTAGAACGCGTTTTTGAGGTTTTAGTTGAAATTCATTGAAAAAGTCAAAATGATGTTTTTGGTGCTTTAAGTTTTGTATGTAAAATGTTTTTTAGTTTTTAAAAACCCATTTTGGAAAATTGTGAAGAGAGCACGATTTTAGTGTGTTTAAAAACTGAAAAAAAAATGAAAACAGCAAAGAGAATATGACCTTCATCTTCGAAGATTTTAAGGTGGGCTCCCTTTAGGGATGCTCCTGATCGAGGTTTTAGTTTAAATTCATTGAAGATGTCAAAATGATGTTTTTGGTGTTTTAAGTTTTGAGTGAAATCTTTTTTCGTTTTTAAAAACTTGTTTTGGAAAATTGTGAAGAGGCGTTTTCAGTGTTTTCGAAAACTAAAAAAACAATAATCTGAAAAACAGCAAAGAGAATATGACCTTCATCTTCGGAGGTTTTAAGGTGGGCTCCCTTTAGAGACGCTCTTGATTGATTTATACTTCTTGCTTGGTGGGTTACACATCCAAGTCAATGGCTTCTCCTATGGTGGATGGTTAAACCATGGGATGCTTCATCTCTGGGGTTGTTAATGTGGGCTTCCTTTGGGAATGCTTCTCACCTCTCCTTCCGAAGCGGTTTAACTATGAGGCGAAGATACTGAACTTGAAATCCGTCAAAATAAGGTTTACCTAACACTGGGTGTTCTCATTGGGTAGACAATACATTTGCGACTGACTGATAGTACTTGCGCAGATACTCCACATTCCAATGATGGGCTATTTTTTCGCATCTAAATCTTTTGTCTTGTATGTTCCTCGCCTTATTTCTTCCTTGACGAGATACGGCTCTTTCCAATTTGGTCCCAACATTCCTACGCCTAAAATTGAGCGGAAAGAAAAACCTTTCTCAAGGAAAAAAAGTTAATTCGAAACTATCTTTTCTACACCTTTAATTTATAGTAACGCATCATCTTTCTATTACGATATGTTAGTTTTACTTGTTAATCATCCTTCTTTTTGTCAATGAGATCGAGTTCAAATGGCATCGCCTCATTTTTGATATTTTGTTAAAATGCAGACAATGAGTGAACGTTAACCCTATTTTAACGGGGCTTATGGCTTTAGTTCTATATGCTATAGAGAATGGTGTTTTCCCAGTGGTGGCTCTACTTGTTGTATGAATGGCCCATAACACATGAGGGAGTTCGTCAGTCCATGCCTGATAAGTGTGTTTTAAACACACATATATATGCTAAAAGTAGAACTTTATATGTTCATTTGCGAATATTTGCTATTCATTTGGTTTGTATTTTTTTATATTTCAAAAATTATCCCAAAATCATGTGAATGAGGCTCTTAATGGAAAAAATGAGCTTTTTTATGATAGTTGGAGAGCTAAACTGGAGACATGAAGAAGTGCAAGGAATTAATTGAAGAGAACAAGGAATAAAAGAGAAAAAATCATAAGTATAGGGGCCAAATTGTCATAATTGGAAGTTGGAGGACTTTGATACAAGTAAAGAATGAGGGTCAACTTAAAAAAGATCAAAATTCGAAATTGCTCTTTACCCGATAAACCATGCGTCCAATGGATCCATTACCATGAAGATTTGCAAATTAACAGAATCGGAAATCAACCAACTACACGGCCACTAGGGTTTCTTCTGCGCGGTCGCGCAGATTTTCGAGGCCTAGCGAAGTGCGGCAATGCGCGGATTTTCTTCTTGTTTGTCTAGGTTTTCTCATGTATATAAGCAACTTATGGGGCACGAATTCAGGGAACTTTGTACAGCTTCTGAACATCATAATTCTACATTCTTAACATCAAATTCTTTGGAGGAAATTGTAAGCAACGGCTTGCGGATTGAAGATTATCAACGGAGAGTGAATTCTTGGTGCAAGACTTCTTTCTTTTAGTTAATTTGATAAACTCAATATGTGTAGTTATTTATATTTCTGCATATTTATTTCTTTATTGATGAACTATTAATTTCAAAGTTGAGATATTCGATGTAGCCTAGTTTTATGCTTTTAATTCTATGATTCTAGTTTTACGTTATTGATTGCATGTGTTGATTTTATTATATGTTTAATATATGAATTAAAGCGTGACTAGTTCATTGATTTTATGAGTGCTTTCATAATCCGAGAGGTGATTTAACACTTAGATCTAGGAATAAAATTCGATAATTTAACAACGATAAAGATATATGTTTGTTGTTGTTGTGATTGCTACATGAATTCTTGTGTTCCATGCACCTTATCATTACAACCTGCTTTCTAGAAACACGGTTGAATAATTAGGTAGAGTTGATTTAAAAACTCGAGAAAGGAATTTCATATGCATAAGTGAATTCAATCGAGTATATAAATAGGAGTAAAGCTAGATGGATGGAATTAAAAGTATTGACTAATGTGAAATCGGATGTCCAAACACTTACAAACATCAATTTAGAATATCTAAATGTCTTTTCTTTTCTTTTGCTTTTTAGTTTAATATTAGTTCGATTCAAAAATGCAAATTTTATCGTTCAAATAAGGTAAGAACTAACACAATTTCAATACTTAATTACAATATCTGTGAGACTATAACTTGGACTCTTTTGTCCACTTTATTACTTAGATGCGACATCTTACACTTGCAATTTAGCATACATCAATGCCTATTTGGATGCATCAAGCTTCATTTTCAAGGTGTACTTGATTCTTTTGTTCACGGCTTCAACTTTGCCATTTGTTTGGGGGTGATGTGGTGTTGGGAAGTGTTTATTTATCCCAAGTTATTCAGACATTCCTGAACCTTTTTGTTTTCGAACTGTCAACGATTGTTAGGGACAATAGAGTGGGGTATTCCGAAGTGGAATACAATGTTCTTCCAAATAAATTCTGATGTGGTGACTTTCATTATCCTCGCAAGTTGATCCAGTTCTACCCATTTGGTGAAATATTCTGTCACTATGGCATAGTAGGTGTTATCTTTGCCTTTTGGAAAGTGATACGATTCAAGATGCGCGAAATTAATGCCGAAAAGTTTCGAACCCAGGTTGTGGATGGACGGAGGAACCTTGACCTGATATTCACGACGCGAAATCGACATTGTGGAATAAAGAACCAAAACTTTTGAAACGCTACAAGGATTTGTCCAACTTCCTTGATAAGTTTCTGGTTTTGAACGACACAAATACTTTCGCAAATATTTGATAAGTTCGGGATGAACGCCACAAAGAATTACTCTTTGATAAGTTCGAAGAAATATAGGAATCCACCTATAATTTTTATTGAATACTCAATAAAAACTGTTTATTAAACCAAAATTGAATATTACATTGAATGAAAAAACATATAAATAAGTAAAGACGACCTAACAACTGTAGTAGCCGCTAATGGGCTCAAAATAGAGTTCTAATTAAAATAAAATAACTGAAACTGAAAAGGAAATAAAATTCTTGCAAAATCTTATCCCGCTGAGCAGTTAGGCCGGGAAAGAGACACTTACGGCCATAAGTGTATTCCTATTTAAATGTTACGCCCGTGACCTGAGACTTACGGCCGTAAATGTGAAAATCTTGGAATCTTGGGTTTTGGCCCGAGAGTGGATTACGGACGTGACATATGGCCCTTACGGTCGTAAATATGCTTCTGATCTTGAAACTTTGATCTTTCGATTAGACTTGATCCGTTTGTCTTCTCGGCTCAACTCTAACATGAAACTTGTTCATTTTCCTATGTAGAATGTTGTTGCATTGCCCATGTCTTGATTTCTCCTATCCCGAATCACATCACCCCCTCTCTTGACAATGATCCGACCTAGAATCAATTTTTGGCCTGCTCTTCAAACACTTTCTGCTCTTGGGGCCTTGATGTAAAACTGCTATACCTGGATCGAATGAAAAATTATTGCTTCCATGCCAGATGAATGACCAATAGCATTTCGTAACTTGGGTGGCACAGATGGATCGATTCATGAGCTTCCTTAGCCATATGTGGTGTGGCTCAAACTTCCAAGTGTAACCAATCTGCAAAAGCGACTTAAATAAAATGGGGAGGGGAATGTTAGTTTCATGAGGTACAAGGTATGAATCCTTGTATTCATGATGAAGCATCACCAACTCCTCTTTTTGAACCACGAGGCTCCTCTTCGTCTCTTTCCGCCCTTGCAACTTCTTGTTCAATCACCTCATTTTCTTTCTTCTCACAATCAACCAGCTTCTCTATTTGCACATTTTTATCGACATTTTAAATCTCCTCGCTACCCAACTCCACCTTTTCCTCGTCAATTTTTGGAGTTTGATCATCTATTTTTACTTTCAACTCATGCCCCTCACCAATATTTTCTACCTTTTAACTACCCAATTTTTCATCTCCAACCTCAAAATTCAAAGTTCTTCAACTACTTTTAACTTCAATTCTAACTCACCCTCCTTCTTCTCAACATTCTTAACCTGAGGCTCTACTATAATATGTATTTCACTCTCCCTTAACCACTTAATTACAGCATCTCTTCTCTCATATTTCTTTTGTAACCTAGCCAACCTTTTCCTTTCTATCTCCCGTTCACACCTCATTCTTTCCTCATAGATTTCTTTTTGAATCTTCAAAATCACCTTCTATCAATCTCTTCTCCCCTCTTAACCCCAATTTCATCCCTAAGTTTATGATCACGTATCTTATCCTTCCTAGCTTTAGAATTCGGTTGAGATTGCTCCTTTCTCAATTTAGCTATCTCCTTTTCTTGTTTATCCATTCTCATCCTAACATCATTCAACATCCTCAACACATGATCATTATTGTTATCGTTCCCCATTCTAGATGGATATTTTTCTTGAAAATTGGACATTATAGAATTTATGTGGAATGAAATGGAAAAGAACAATAAAACAAAAGATTAAGAAATTCAAGAAAGTGGTTCTTGAGTTTTGGAGTGACTTTTTTTTGGTGAAATTTTTGGAATAAAAAATAAAAAATAATTTTTTTAATCCGTAATTTGACAACGAACACGGCAAAACAAACGGGACAAGATTTGGATAAGAATCGAATAAAATAAACACTTTTGAATTTTTTTTGAATTTTAATATGGATCAAAACTAAAAAATTTTACTAGCATGAAGAACACAAAGACTCGAGAAAAGAAAAACTCAACAGACAAAATAAAAAAAAAGGATATGGATGATTTTATGTAGACTCTATGGTAAAAATACAAAATCAAATCGGGATTGAATAAACCTGAATTCAAAGTCTAGCTCTGATACCAAATGATACGATTCGAGATGCACGGAATTAACGCCGAAAAGTTCCGAACCCAGATTGTGGATGGAGAGAGGAATCTTGACTCGATATTCATGATACAAAATTGACGATGCGAAATAAAGAACCAAGACTTTTGAAATGCCACAAGGATTTGTCCAACTTCCTTGATAAGTTTCTGGTTTTAAAAAACACAAATACTGTCGCGAATATTTGATAAGTTCGAGATGAATGCCACAAAGAATCACTCTTTGATAAGTTCGAAGAAATATAGGAATCCACCTATAATTTTAATTGAATCCTCAATAAAAACTGTTTATTAAACCAAAACTGAATATTACATTGAATGAAAAAGCATATAAATAAGTAAAGACGACCTAACAACTATGGTAGCCGCTAATGGGCTCAAAATAAAGTTCTAATTAAACTAAAATAACTAAAACTGAAAATGAAAGAAAATTCTCGCAAAATCTTATCCGCTGAGCAGTTATGATCGTGAAAGAGATACTTACGGCCGTAAGTGTATTCCCGTTTAAATGTTACGGCCATGACCTGAGACTTATGGTCGTAATTGTGAAAATCTTGCAGTTTGGCCCGAGAGTGGATTACAGTTGTGACATATGGCCCTTACGACCATAAATATAATTCTGATCTTGAAACTTTGATCTTTTGACTCGATTTGATCCGTTTGTCTTCTCGGCTCGACTCCAACATGAAACTTGTTCATTTTTCTATGTAGAATGTTTTTGAATTACCTGTGTCTTGATTTCTCCATTGAGATCCTATCCCGAATCACATTAGAAAGGGCCTGTAAGGTCGATGCCTCATTTGACGAAGGGTTATAAACTAGACGCCAATGTGAGCTCTTGAGACGATTTTCTCTGTATGATGGTGAAGCATTGACACTTGTCCCATCTCCTTATGAACCAAAGAGCGTCATTTGCAACATGGGCCGATATTAGCATTGCTGATGCACTTTCTTTACAAGGGTGAGGCCTCTTTTTTTTTTTTTTTTGACACTATGCCTTCGTTTATCTCTCGAGCCATAATTTCTTTCTTCTCCTCCAACGCATTGAAGAAGGGGCGATGAAAATCCTCTATTGTAATATATGTCGTCTTGGAGAACAAAGTGTGCGGCCATTCTCAAAAGTTTATGAGCTTCATCCTTGATTTTTGGGAAAAATTGATCTCTAAGGTACACCATGGTTAGGGTCATCCAGGAGGGGGATTCTTCAATTTGCATCATCTCTCTTCCTTAGATGTGGAAGTTCTAGAACATGTTCAATTGGAAAAATCTTTAGAAATTCGAAATCTTTTCTATTCACTAACTTGGAGAGGCATCGGCGTGGATGTTTTCTTCACGATGGATCCGTGTGAGCTCAAATTATTCGAACTGGTGGATGAGCTCCATAACTTTGTTTAGATATGATGCCATATTTTTGTCTCTCGTAGTGAAGCTTCCGTTTACTTTGCTTACAACCAGCTAGGAATTGCTACTGACAAGTAACTTCCTCATGTTCATCTTTTGGCCAACCTAAACCCTGCCTTGAGGACTTTGTACTCTATCATGTTGTTGGAAGCTTTGAATCTAGACCTGACATTCGAGTTAAGTTTATAACCTTTGGGGCTCACGAAGACAATGTCTGCTCTTTCTCTTGTATCCCTGAAAGATCTATCAACAAAGAGACGTAGGAGGTTCGAAGGGTTCTACTACCATCTCCACTTCGAGGATATTAACTAACTCTGCAATGAAGTCTGCGAGGGACGCCCATTAATGGAGATGATTCGATGGAAAATCTACTCTCCAAGTATAAAATGGTCAAGTTATAACCTAGCAATAATCCAGGGTCATTCTTCCTATGGATTTTATTGGTATAATGATATGTGCTAAATCCAAATCTGAAACTATGATTTCAATTGTGCTTAAATGAATTTGAAGAGAATATAATTAAATTGCAATGAAATAGAAATTTGAGTGGAGTTATTCTTTCGCTATCAATTGTGCTTTTCAAATAAGATTAGTGTGAGTTTCTTGAGATCGATAAGATTTAAACATATTAGTAAGAAGATTAATCAATTTATTTTAAGGCATTTTGTCGAGCATGTTGTGTGCATATTCAATACATATCACGTCAGGGACATTAATCCAAATAAAATAATATGAAAATTTTAAAAATTTTGTAAACCCTTTTGAATAACAAGAATTCATCCATAAGAAATTATCATATACCCATTGAAGTTAAGAATAACTCCTCTCAAATATAACTTTGCCGGACATAATAAAATTAAACGAAATAAAACTCAAACAAACAATAACCATTACTAGAAAATGAAATTCAAATTTGGTAATGAACATTCTATAACCAACAATATATATCAAACCAAACTAATATCCATAATACGAATTTATAGAAACTAATAATTGAAGCAATAAAAAAAGATCTAGGAATAAAACTGGAACAAATCACCAAAACGAGGGTAGGTTGCTGTGCTGTGAAGGGGTTGCTGGTTTCGGTGAAGTGATGGTTGTTGTGGTTGCTGAGTGCTACTGATAGTTTGGTGAAGTGAGGCTATTGCCGAGTGCTGGTGAGACGGTTATGAGAGGTGTGAGAGAGTGCTGGATGTGGAGGCTATGCGTGTGAAGTGTGTTGAAAGTGGAGGTATAATGAGAGTGGTGGCTGGAAGTGGAGGCTGCTGAGTGTGGTTGTGTTGGAGATGAAAAGTGCTGAAAGTGGCAATGGATATGTAAATAACAAAATTTATATCCCCAAATTGCATTTTCATTTATTTACCTATATAAAATAAGTAAAATTGGATAATAATGAGGAGGCCTTTGGTTTGAAGGAGACGTCAAATTCTCTCAGCTTCACAACCCGTTGATGCGTGTTGCAATGCACCAAAATAATAAATAATTCCTTACTTGCTAAATATTAATTAATAATGTAGTAGCGAGAGTAAGGGTCGATCCCACGAGGAATGGAAACTAATTTTAGTTGTTCGATCAATTAGAATGGAATGGGGGGTTTTTTGTTGTTTGAATTGCTTGAATGAAAACTATGCATAAAATAAATAATTAGATATGACTAGAGAATTAATATGAGAAGAAATCTTGTTCTCGGGTTCGGTTGTGCCCTCAATTAATGTTATACCTTTCCTTGTAACGTGTTTCTATCCCTAATTCAATTATCAATCATAAATAATCAACAAACTCTGATTATCTAAATTCTTCCTTATGTGTATTGATTCAAAACAAGCTCTTCGAATCAATTCTAGCCACAGACAATCCTAAACAAACTCTTAGGATTTAATGCACGACTAGTATGAAAATTTAGAAGAATAGATTGAATTGGATCGTTAATTACACAAGATCGAATTAATCAATCCAAGTTGAATTATTACTAAACTTGCACGAGATTTATTTGCTACTAAAGTAAAGATTCAATGACAATTACGGATCAAGAATCTAAACATATCATATTCATGAATCTAAAGATCAATAATCCAATTGGCCAAATTAAACTATTAATCAAATAAACTCAATTGAACATTGAAAATATAATAATCCAACAATTGAAATAAAGGAATAAATTCACGCTACTAATTTGTAGGAAAAGAAAATAACATAATCGAATTAACACAACTTCCCCTTTGAACAAGATATGGAATTTAACCTAGCATGGTTGTGGTAGATTCTTCAAGTTGCTTCATGAATTTCATTGTTGTTGATATTCTTGCGCTTGAAAATCTCCCAAGAATGCTCTATATTTTTCTCTCAATTTTCCTCAATGTCCAGCCTCCTTTTTGTGGTGATTTTGCTCTTTTAATACTCCCAAAATCCTGCCTTAACTTTACCCCAAAGATAGACCTTGAATCAGATAAGGAAATTTCTTCGCGAGAAAGTTACAGCCATAACTTTCCTTATTACGGCCGTAAGTAAGCTACTGAAAATCTTCGAAATTTGGAAGTTACGGCCGTAACTTTACCATTTACGGCCGTAAGTGCATTTCTGCCGAGAAGCGCATGTGTTCGATGTTTTGGTTATAACTTTCTCTCCCGGAGTCCGATTGTGGTGATTCAAGTTGAGTTGGAAATAAAACTCAAATATCTACAATTATTTGTGAAATAGCTCTTCCTAAATCCGAAAGTCTTATATGACAAAATTGAGCTTCAATCTATGACTAAAATTCATGATCACAATCCTTGCGGGTTTTTGATTTCTAACTTCACCCCAAACCTTCTTTGACCATAATTTTTGCATCTAATCTTCTTCCCACATGCCATTATTGATTTGGAGTTCTTTGAATATGTCCTTGAACTTCACTTCTTGATTTTTTTGTCCTATTTCATTTCTTTATCTTCTTTTTGACTTTACATAGCACAATAAGTGAAAATGCATTAAACGATGCTTCAATATGATCAAACCAATAAAAAATAAGATAATAAGTGAATTAAATACATGCTAATAAAGTACTTATCAAATCCCCCCACACTTAAACCATTGTTCGTCCTCGAATAATGATGTGAAAGAAAAGAAACATGACTCAAACAAAAAGATAGACCTACAATCGGAAAGTCCCACTTCTCTTTTAGCATGAAAATTCAATTGCATAACCGGAGTGTGTTAGTGTGTGCAAGAGATGGATCATCCAATATCCTCTGAACAAAAATGAAAACAATACCCCCGGCCCAATTCATTTCCCAATGTGGCTTGTGTCCTCCCACCTCTCGTGAGTTCTCTCTTAACCTCTATCAATGATTTACTACATGGGTGTTAGTTTTGGCCAACTCAAAAGTACAGAATATAGACCAAGCAATTCAAACCACTCATAAGCATATGTAATGGGAGTTAACACCCGCACTAGATATTTCTCTCTTCGCACAAAGTGTATAAGGGTGAGAATTTTCACTCAACACTGCATGGAGAATCTATTACCACAGACTGCTCAAATGTCATAACCGGAGCCAACAATAACACAAGTGCAAAGTAAAGGTCTTTATTTGGTTGTAACGGGGTTTCGGGTTAGGTAGGATAAAATGACATATTTAGGCTGAGTCAAGAAGGAATTTTGCAAACTAAGTCAATTCACAATGACATTACTTCCTTCACCCCTTAATATGAACTTCATTGTTTCCCGCTACCCAACTTTGTTCACACTTGAATCTCTTCTTTTTTTTTTTTTCACAAGTTGAGTTTTTGACATCCTCAACTACTAATTTTCATGACTAAACTTCCTTTTCATTGATTTTTCTCTTTCAAATTTTTTTTTCCTGAGTACAGACTGCAACTCTTTCTCTTTTGTTCAAATCATTACGCAGTCACCAATTGGCTTGAGATAGAATTACATTCCCCTGAATTCATTCCATTACACAACCATCGTCCAACACAAGATAACCATTGCAACTTCTTAGACTTAGACTACAGCACGATCCTTAATCAACAAAAGCTTACGAATCCCTTCTCTATGGGTTCAAAACAGAGACAATGCGAAAGAAATGGTATTTCTTGGCTTGTAGCGTGGCATCAAAATTTTAAGGAAAGACTAAGGCTCAAAAGGGCTTCTATTGGTATATGTATCATGGTAGGCCCTTTTAGCAAGTCAAATTTGGTTTAACCTAATGCCTCTACTATATTTTGCACTTAAGTCAAGAAGATACAACGGTATGCATAAGAAAGCACATCCAAGCACAAACCAACCATACATGACACACATCAAAAAATAGAGCTTAATATAAAGAGTAAAAGTAGCTCATAGGCTCAAAAGATCATAAATTATGGTTTATATGTGCTTCTCTCATCCAATTATGAGTTATAGGTCATTGCTCAGTCTTCATTCCGAACTCAAAATCTAGGGGATAAGGATAGAATGAAGTTACCCGGGGCGGTATTTTATCATATCAATTTTGGTTTGACTAAATTAGGTTGCATAAATCTTTCAATTTGTCCCCATTTTCAAATTAATTCAGAAATTATTGGAAAACTCATCTCTATGTGCTCATTGTTTATCCGATTATGCAATTTAGGAAGTTGGTGGTTCAAAAATAATCATAAGTGGGGCTGCTTCCTATTATACCAAAATGTGGGTCTAAGCACAATTAAAAAAAAACTAACAAAAAAAATTGAAAGAAGATGAATAAAACGGGGCTAACAAAAAATAATAGATAATCATTCCCCCCACACTTGAATTCCACATTGTCCTCAATGTGGAGCGTGACAATACAAAACAAAATAAGGGAATGTGAATGGAATCAAAGGAGGGACATGTTTTTTTTTTTAATTAACTAATAAGGAAAATGACAAAAATGAAAATAAAAAAATAAAAATTTGAGGGAGTAAAGAAACTCCCCTCTCGGGTTGCCTCCTGAGCAGCGCCTTTGTTTACTGTCTTTGGCTAGACTTGTTGTTTTCTCCTTCAACCGGGATTAGATGGATTTCCAAAGCTCAATTTCTTTTTCATATTTTTCATTAGGGCCTGCAAGACAGAGGGAAAAAGCATGTTATCAGAAGTTGGCAATGTAATACACGAGATTTTACCTGGCTTTTCACCATTTCCACCAAGTTTGAAAGTTTCCTGTACTGAAGAATCAATAACATTAACAGAATGAACATGATTATCATCATCAAGGTAGTTCACGGAATCATAAATATTAAACTGAATCATTTCACCATCAAATTCCATGGTGAGTGTGCCACTACTGACATCTATCTTGGTCTTAGATGTCTTTAGAAATGGTCCACCTAACAAAATAGGAGTGGAGTTGGGAGAGTGATCATTATTCATGTCTAACACATAAAAGTCAGCTGGGAACACTAACCCTCCTACTTGCACTAGCACATCCTCAACTACCCCATCTAGATAGGCGTTAGAGCGATCAGCCAATTGAATTATGACATTCGTTTCAGTTAAATTGAAAAGTTTTAAAGAGGCGTATGTGGACCTAAGCATTATGTTAATTGACGCTCCCAAATCTATCAAGGCCTTCTCAAATTTAGTTTCACCTATTATACAAGGGATTGTAAACATACCAGGATCCTTGCATTTTGGAGGTAATTTCCTTTGAAATAATGCAGAGACATTTTCTCCCATCATCACCTTTTCATTCCCCTTTAATTTCCGTTTGTTGGTGCACAGCTCCTTCAAAAATTTTGCATATCGGGGTACTTGCTTAATTGCATCCAACAGCGGAATGTTGACTTCCACTTTTTTAAACATCCCCAGCATCTCCTTTTCTTTGCTTTCTTTGTCTGTCTTTGCTAACCTGCTAGGAAAAGGGGGAGGAGTCAATTTTGCAATTGAATTAGAGTTGGATTTTACCTGCGGGATTCGTGAAGTGGCATTCCCCTTTTCATCTTCTTTCTCTTCTTCCCCTTTATTCTCAAAGATTTGTTTGCTTGGTCCTTCAACCTCTTTTCCACTCCTCAGGGTTATGGCACTCACGTTTTTGGGGTTCACCTCGGGTTGAGATGGTAGCTTCCCTCCAGATTGTGCCTCAAGTCTGTTGATGGCAGTAGCCATTTGGCTCATCTGATTCTCCAAATTCTGAATACTGGATTTGGTAATCCTGTTGAAATTGAATTATGTTAGAAGCCAAAGTTTTAACCATGTCTTCTAGAGAGATACCTGAGTTCTGGGGCCTTTGTTGATACTGTCCCTGTGAATGGAAATTTTCTTGTTGTTGGAAATGCCCTTGAGATTTTTTGGAGGGGAAACTCGGGGGCTTGTTATTCCCATGGCTTAGATTGGGGTGATCCCTCCAGCCAGGGTTGTAGGTATTGGAGTATGGGTTGTATTGTTGTCTTTGGAACGGAAAACTCTCTGCAGTACTTACTTGTTCACCATTTCCCTCTTGCAACACCGGAAAAGTATCTGTTGGATGTCTGAAGTTTGCACATATCCTACAAGCTTTGACCTGTTGTGCCTTCCCTACAGTAAGTTGTTTAATGATTTGTTAGTTCAAACAATTGACTTTCAATATTGGAACTACTTACCTCATTCACGCGCCGAACTTGCATATCCCTGTTGGAGTTGAACCGCTGAGTGTTCTCAGCCATATTGGAGATTAAAGCTCGTGCTTGTTACGGTGTCTTGTCCATCAATGCACCTTCGCTTGTGGCATCTATCATGCTTCTATCCATCGGTGCCAGACCTTCATAAAAATATTGCACCAAGAGTTGCCCACTGATCTGATGATGGGGGTAGCTCGAGATGAGCTTTTTGAAGCGCTCCCAATACTCATACAATGTTTCGTTGTTGTTCTGGCGTACCCCAGCTATCTCCTTTCTGATTGTACCAGCTCTCGATGCAGGGAAGTATTTTTCCAAGAAAAGTCTTTTCATGTCGTTCCAAGTAGTAACTGTTCCCGATGGTAGACAATAAAACCAGTCAGCGGCGGCATCCTTTAATGAGAATGGAAAAGCTCTCATTTTTATTTGTTCCTCAGTAATACCCGTGGGTCTCATGCTATCACAAATGACATGGAACTCCTTCAGATGTCTGTATGGGTCATCACCGGGATGTCCTCTGAAAGTTGGCAGAAGATGGATCAGTCCGGATTTTAGCTCAAAAGTTCCGCCTTCTTCCACTGCCGGAAAAGTGATGCATAGCAGTTGTTGAGCAACATCCGGGGTAGCTAGTTGCTTGAGAGTCAGATTATTGTTAGCTACTGCCATTGGTTGTGCAGCTCTTCTTTGCTGTTGAAAGATTCTCTCGATTTCTGGATCAAAATCAAAAAATTCAAAATTAGTTTATCGAGTTTTACGCAAATAAGCAAAGAAGTAGACAAGCAAGATTTTTTTTTTTTTTGAAAAATTATAGAAATAAAGTGAAAATAATAAAAAAATGCAGAAAAAATAAAATTCTAATTGATTAAACACAAAATTGGTTAACCGTTCCCCGGCAACGGCGCCAAAAAATTTGATGCGTGTCGCGATGCACCAAAATAATAAACAATTCCTTACTTGCTAAATATTAATTAATGATGTAGGAGCGAGAGTAAGAGTCGATCCCACGAGGAACGGAAACTAATTTTAGTTGTTCGATCAATTAGAATGGAATGGGGGGGGTTTTGTTGTTTGAATTGCTTGAATGAAAACTATGCATAAAATAAATAATTAGATATGACTAGAGAATTAATATGAAAAGAAATCTTGTTCTCGGGTTCGGTTGTGCCCTCAATTAATGTTATACCTTTCCTTGTAACGTGTTTCTATCCCTAATTCAATTATCAATCATAAATAATCAACAAGCTCTGATTATCTAAATTCTTCCTTATGTGTATTGATTCAAAACAAGCTCTTCGAACCAATTCTAGCCACAGAAAATCCTAAAAAAGCTCTTAGGATTTAATGCACGACTAGTATGAAAATTTAGAAGAATAGATTGAATTGGATCGTTAATTACACAAGTTCGAATTAATCAATCCAAGTTGAATTATTACTAAACTTGCACGAGATTTATTTGCTACTAAAGTAAAGATTCAATGACAATTACGGATCAAGAATATAAACATAGCATATTCATGAATCTAAAGATCAATAATCCAATTGGCCAAATTAAACTATTAATCAAATAAACTCAATTGAACATTGAAAATATAATAATCCAACAATTGAAATAAACGAATAAATTCACACTACTAATTTGTAGGAAAAGAAAATAACATAATCGAATTAACACAACTTCCCCTTTGAACAAGATATGGAATTTAGCCTAGCATGGTTGTGGTAGATTCTTCAAGTTGCTTCATGAATTTCATTGTTGTTGATATTCTTGCGCTTGAAAATCTCCCAAGAATGCTCTATATTTTTCTCTCAATTTTCCTCAATGTCCAGCCTCCTTTTTGTGGTGATTTTGCTCTTTTAATACTCCCAAAATCGTGCCCTAGCTTTACCCCAAAGATAGACCTTGAATCAGATAAGAAAATTTCTTCGCGAGAAAGTTACGGCGAAATAAAACTCAAATATCTACAATTATTTGTGAAATAGCTCTTCCCAAGTTCGAAAGTATTCTATGACAAAATTGAGCTTCAATCTATGACTAAAATTCACGATCACAATCCTTGCGGGTTTTTGATTTCTAACTTCACCTCAAACCTTCTTTGACCATAATTTTTCCATCTAATCTTCTTCCCACATGCCATTATTGATTTGGAGCTCTTTGAATATGCCCTTGAACCTCACTTCTTGATTTTTTCATATTTTTTTGGTTCTGTTTCCTTTCTTTTTCTTCTTTTTGACCTTACATAGCACAATAAGTGAAAAATGCATTAAACGATGCTTCAATAGGATCAAACCAATAACAAAATAAGATAATAAGCGAATTAAATACATGCTAATAAATCACTTATCACCCGTCAATACATACAAATTTCAACCATTTTACCCCCAAACTTGCCTTTTAGCATGATTGGTTCTAATTTAAGGATGGGATGTCTAACGATATAAGTTCAGGGATTTTCAAGTCATTCCTAAATTCAAATTGCATAAACTTTGCCCCACATGTATTAAAAAAAATCCCTCACACAAGCAATTATCCAACACTGACTATGTGCGCAATAAATATGAATCTAGCAAAATATAACTAGTTCAAAAATAAGTTCATGCTTTCATGTTGTCCAATTTTCAAGCCTATGCACAAATTGATTCATACTATATCCTAGACAATAAATAAGTCGACACAATTTTTCAAAAAAAATTTTCAATTTTTTTTAATCCCAATAAAAATAGAATGAGAACATAGAATGAATAGCGTGAATATGGAAGCATTTTGCATGAATGATATTTCCCACCCCCAAACTAGAAAGACACATTGTCCTCAATGTTTGTCAAAAAGATTTAAAAATGTAAAACAAGACAAAGGAGAGAGAACTAGAACTTCCCAGGTGCATTGAAGATATTTTGTTGCCTTGATGCTTCCATTTGAAATTGCATTTTGGTGCATTTGACCCGTTCTTTACATTACCCAACTTGATTGGATATGTTTTGATTGATGTGTGCCTTGCAAAACAAAAGATAAATGACTCTACAAGACATGAACACCAATAAGAAACTATCCAATTCTAATTGTGTGTGTGTGGGATGACGATGAATATCTAAACTACTAAAAATTGCATAAAAATCAAAACACCCCTAAACATGCAAAATAATGTAACAAGAAAAATTGTCTTAACATGCAAAACACTTAAAACATGTCACCTATCATGCATGTATCTAAAAAAAGTAAATAAAATATATACTTAAAGCATAATAAATAAAAGGGAAGAAAAGTTGGGTTGCCTCCCAATAAGAGCTCCGTTTATATTCTAAAGCCCGACTTTTTACCGTGATTGTTCAAGGAACTCTAAATAAAGCTTTTGATGACCTTCTTTGTTTGTGCCGATTGATCTTTGTTTGTGCCGATTGAACTTGCTCCAATTTGGGTTTATGCACCAAAATTCCACTTTGCCCATGTCATATATGTTGACATCTCCACTCAATTCAAACTTCAATATGAAAACTTCAATCATCTCTTCAGTGCCAATGATGAAATCAATTTTTTCCTAGTGATTGAAGTTAGAGGATTACACTATAAAGTCGGCACTTTTAAGTGTCTCCTTGTTTATTTGCTCTTCTATGATCAACTCCTCCGTTTTTATTGAAGTTTCTTCAAGCTTGATGTCAGTAAATTTAATTATTGACATTTGGACAATGATATCTTCATGGAAGCTATTTTCTTCTGGTTGATCTACTCTTTTAGGTTCTTCTTTTTCTTCAATTGTTTCAACCATTTTTTCTAGCTCATCTAATCTTTTCACCAAAAAATGTTCTAGTGGATACCCCTGCTCTGATAGATAAAAATTCCCCACACAATCAATACTCTACAAACCATCTTGAGGTGCAATAGGACAATCATATAAAGCATGATTTTCCCAGCAGAAGTCACACATCAGATAAGTCTGAATTGCAGTTCAATCAAAGAGCCATTGATTATTGTTCACTGCCATCTTGCTGTGTTGCTTCCAACTGTTTGAAAATTCATTCAATACCTGGATAGGAATCAATTCACAGCTTTTTTAAAAAAAAAATCCCAAACAAAGACTAGGAAATAAAATAAAAATAAAAATAAAAATTCTTTATGATTGTGTGAAGCCAGGGCTACTGCAGAAGTCCACTTTCATGAAAGACGAATGGGGTAGGATCAATCAAGCAATGATCGAAAAAACAAAAATGGATTATGGCATTGATAGACTTAAGGGAAAGTGGAACCGCTTGTGGTCTGTTCATCGAATGTTCTCTGACCTACCGGGTCATACAGGGGTAACATGGGATCCCAATACTAATCAAGTAATTGCTGCTGAGGAAGTATGGCAACACTTTTACACGGTAAATTTTTTTAATTAAATGTGTAAATGTTAGCATTATATTACTTCATAGGTTTTTACGTGGTACACATTTTGAAATATTTATCCTCGTACAGATTAACAAGAAGATGTATAGGCTTTTCAGGAAGGAAGGATGCAAGCATTATGACTATTGGGGAAATTTTTAGCAGGACCACAACTACTGGAGGCTTAGGCAATGCTTCCACTCAACTTCCTCCAACATCGGATGACGAAAGAGAATTGGAGGATGCTTTCTTGACTGGAGGAGTACATGTCTATGTGGTGAATGATGATGGCGTAGATGACATTACAAAGACTCGTCGACGTGAAGAGATTGGAACAAGTGGTGGACGACGACGAAAGGAACCAAAGGTTAGTAAGTCTGATAAGCTCGAAGCGTGCATGGCCAAGTTTTATTCTACTATGAGCATCAGGAGTGAAGAAAATGAACTGCAAAAGTTATATCTGCAAGAAATGCTCGTAAAGTTACAAGGAAAATCGAGGATTCCACTAGACAGCGAAGCAACTAGTCTTGATCCTTATTCAACTGCAACTTGCCTTGACATCCTAAATGGTATGGATGGTGTTTCGAATGAGATGTACGCTAAAGCTATAACCAAATTTAAGGATCCAGTTTTCAGGATGTCATTCGTGAATATGCCAGAATGTTGGAGGGGACCGGTATTGGAACTTGTTTGAGTTCAGTGTTCGGGGTGGAGATTATTTTTTGGACCGTTGTTAGTCTCTTATCTTTATGTATTGTTGGATTGTTCTTTTCCTTAAATATCCATAATGTTGTTGGACTACCAATGTTTTACTCTTTATGTAGTACTGGATGGTGTCGTTTTATTTGATAAAATATGTGAAGCATTTAATATAATGAAATGTAAGTTCATTGTTGTTTGTTCATAATATGACTCTCTCACTATCATTGTAATCATATGTGCCATACAGGATGTCTATTAACGACGACTTAGAGTCAAGTGACGATGACAAAATATTAACAGAGGAGTTCGACGTTGTTATGGAGGAGTTGTTGATGTTGAACATATTTGTTGACAGTGAGAATACTCTACTTGGGAGGAGACCATGTTGGACATCTATGCTTAATGGTAAAATGTACATTATGGAAATCCTGAACGACCATCTAGATAATTGCCATCAAATTTTTCGTATGCAAAAAAATGTCTTCGTAAACTTCTGTGACGCTTTGGAAGAGAAGGGGTTGCTGCAAGTTGGTAAAAAAGTGTCCTTCCAGGAGGGGGTTGCCATGTTCCTTATGATTGTGGGGGCATACAAGACGATTTAGTATCATAGGGGATATATTCCAACATTCTGACAATACAATTCATAAATGGTTTAAGCTTGTGTTACGCGCTGTTTGTGCTTTTCGAACGGAGATTATACGCCCGATAAGCTGAAATAGTGTGCATGAGAGGATTTTACAAAAATATCCATACTTCAAATATTGCATAGGCACCATAGATGGAACATACGTAGCAGCGTATGGGCCAGCTTCGAGCCAGACATCATTTTGTGCGAAGAAAATCAATGTCACACAATATGTGATGATGACTTGTGATTTCAATATGAAGTTTATTTTTGTTTATGCTGGATGGGAAGGTACTGCCAATGATTCGCGAGTTTTCATTGATGCGGTAACACGACCTTCAAACAACTTTCTAATGACTCGAGGAGGTATGACATCGCATTTTCGTTGCTTTCATAAATAGTCTTTCCGTTGTCAAAAAATATTTAATCATTTCATTTTTTTGATAGACCAATTTTACCTTGTGGACTCCGGCTACTCTAATATGTCTAGTTTTCTTGCTCAGTATCGAGGATGTAATCTCCGTGATTATGTAGGCCATGGAAGGCCGCGTGGAAAGGAAGAACTCTTCAACTATAGATACTCCTCATGTTGTAACATTATTGAACATTGCATTGAAGTTTTAAAGGCTAGATTTTCTATCTTGAAGTATATTACCCATTACCCACTAACGAGGCAAAGACAAATTCCAACCGCATGCTGCGCAATACATAATTTCATTCCCCAGGAGCATGCTCTAGACAGATTGTTCACAGAGCACTCAGTAGAGAACATAATATTCCCAGAAGTGCTAGAGTCCAGTGAAGCTCAAGATGCTATACAATCTGATGCTAGTCAAACTGGTCAAATGACACAAGTCAAAGATAACATAGCTACACAGATGTGGAATGAGTATTCCAGGAGACGTGTTTAAATGCATTAAAATATTTTGTCTTTTGAATTAAGTTTTTTGTATAATTAGCGAATTGTGCTTATTTTGCCCATTTCACGAATTTCTTCTCATATTTTCCCACTGTCTATTACTGGTGTATGTTGTCTCTTAATCCATAGACAGTTGCTCGATGTTGTTACAATTGAATTACTCTCCAATATATGAAGTAATATATATTACATAGTTTATATTTCAAGTTTTATTAGTTGTTATAGTAACAAAATGTTTTTTGAATAGAGAACTGACTAATATATTGACATTAAAATTAATGTAATTCAACAAATTAACCATTTTTACATATAAAATATCAAAAAATAATTATATCATAAAATTACAAAGTAAACACATTTTTCAGTTTTCTATTTTTTAAAACAGTTTTTCAAAATTACAAAGAGAACATGTTTTCAGTAAATCCAAAACAAATACCCAAAATAGAATACTCAAAATAAAACTCAAAACTCAAAATCGAAACACAAAGAGAACGACTCCTTAGGGACTGATAATTAAAACACTGTTTAAATATTTAGTAGCTGAAAATAAAAGCTTGGAAACATTTGGCTGAAACTTAAAAAGATTTTAAATCAATAGGATCATATTAAAAGACTTTGAAAACTTGAGTGCTGATTAATAAAGTTCTTTTAAAAACAAGGGGCTGAACTAAACTGTTTAAAAGATGGGGACTAGGAGGCAATTTTACAAAAATCAAAATATAACAAAATCTATTTCTCTTTCTCTCATTCGAAAAATTAGAGAATAGGTAGAGGGAGAATGGTGATCGGCGACGCCGGAAGAAGGGCTCAGCCCAGTGGAGTTCATGGTCGTCGGCGTAGGGCTACGAGAAAAGGTGTGGTGCGTAAAAGAAATAATGGGCTTGAGTTTGGGTGAAAAAACCGAGACTACATGTTTGGATTTTGGAGTGAGAACTGAAGCTTTTGGGTTGTTATTGGAGCTGCGATTCCGGCAATAACTCTGGGGTCGAAGCGGCCTCTGTTCGAGGTGAGTTGTTTGGTTAGTTTATTTCTTGGTTTTGGGGATCAATTGGTTGTCAAAACCGAAGTGGGCAGTGAGTGGTTTTGGTGTACTAGTGGCGATGATTGCGAGTGGGCAGTGGTGATGTCTGTTTGGTGATGAAGGTAGAGTTGTGGTGCAGTTTGGTTGGCAATGAGAGGTGGCTTTCAAGTTGGGAAGTTTTCAGTAAGGGGCAGGGGCGGACTTGGTAGTGGTGATTGATGATTGCTTAACCTTGATTCAGTTTGATTATGAATTTGATTGTAGTTTGGGTTTGATTCTTGGTGTTTTGGTTGGGCAATGGCTGCAAGGTGAGGAGGAGTTCGACTACTGAGGTAGAGTTGCGTGTGTTCACTGTTCACAGTGGCTGTGGTTAATGGGAAGTGGAGTTGGAGGTTCGATGGTAGATTGATGCTGGTGATGGAGTTTTGATGGTGTATTGATTCATGGTTCGGCTGTGGTGGAATTGTGCAACGTGATTGAAGGCATAAGAGAAATTGGACTTCGAAAAAGTGTTGTTGTGATTTGTGAATTGAATTGGAAGAATATATGGGTATATATAGATTGGTATGAGATGTGTTATAGTTGAAATATAATATTGAAATATTGGATATGAAGAATATTTGATTTTGTATAGGATTTTGATAAAAATTTGGACTTGAGAATGATAAAGCAAGTAAAATATCTCTCGAAATATAATTGTTTAAGAGATGGAATTTGAATTTAGACAAATTTGGATGATAAAAATTTGAATTTGGAAAAATAATTTGGATAATAATAAAATTGGAATTTGATTTTAATGCAGCTTGAATTTAAAATAAAAATGAAGTTTTGGCTAAAAATTGATTTGGATTTAAATTTATTTCATTGGCTCGAAAATAATTGACTTGGTTAGACGAAAATAATTAACTTGGATAGATTTTTTTGGTATAATTTGATTTTTTAATCATTAATTATTAATTTCAAATATTTTTTTAAAAAAATAATCATTAATTTTAATAAATATTGTTACATTAATTAATTCTTCTTTCTTCATACTAACAATTTCTTTATTCATATTGTTACATTATTATTTTAATAAAAATTATTGATCGATCAATTGTTTAGTAGAAATTATACGAACTAATTGTTAAAATCTGTAATGTATTTTTGCATATTTTAATTATCTAAATTTATAATAAAAAATGGAAAAATGAACTGAATCAGTAAATAAATAAAAGTAATGTGAAAATGATGAAGAAATTGACTAAATCTTAAGTTTGTAAAATTAACCCAACTTAATTAAATTTGCCTTAAAAATTCGTATAGTTATTATTTATTTTAATTTGATGAAAAAACCAAAACAAAAATTAATCATATATGATTAAATGAATTTGTTACCTAATTATAGATAATATTTTGGTGGCGGTTATTCTACTTTTATATTAAGATTAAAATTAAAATTAACATTAAAATTAAGATTAAGATTTTTTCTCTTTACTTTTCAATCACATATTTTATCTCAAATATATAAATAAATTAACTTATAATAACTACGTGTCAGTGTCACCGAAAGGAGCATAGAATCCAATCGGATTGAAAAGCATTCCTAATGAAATTGGATCATCAATTTCAAGAATCTCAATCCAATTGCAATATTTATGGAGAAGGGGGGCCACAATATTTCAGTGTTCTCATGTAAAAATTTAAAAACCACAAATATTTGTCCCCACTGAAATTGACATTTTTTTTGTCCATTTTTAAATACTGTACCAATCAAAGTTTGTCTTTTTTTCTGAAACTTTGCTTGGACTTATTTTATTATTTTTGTTTCCCAATTAGGGTTTCCGGTATTCAATATACAACCCTGATTTGGGAATTCCTTTTTGCATACGATTTTCCCGATTTAAAGGTTTAATTTTTATCGAAGGATTAGGTGAACCCTAATTTTGGAAATTCTTTCTGAATATGATTTTCTGATTTAGGCTTCACTTTTATAGAAGGATTAGGTTATTTTCCCCAATTTTAGGAACCCTGTTTATCAACGCCTCTAGAACGTTATTTCATTTGGTCTTGTGCTATATATGGAATGAAAGATATGATCTATCAGATATCTTGTTGTAATAGTATTTTTAGATGTAAATAGCAATTGTTCATACCGCACACTACAAAGCCAGACATTCTTAGATAGAGATAGAGATAGAGATTTGTACAAACACTCTAGCATTTATTTAAGAATGCATCAATCAAAGAAGAAGAAGAAGAGATCAAGAGTTTCGAATAAGGAGAAGGCAAAAAGTCCTGTATCAAACGAATGGTCTAACGAGAATGTTGAAAGAGTTCTGGAAATTTTAATGGAGGCTTTTGCTTCTGTTTCGCTAGAAAAGGCTGCTTCCGCTTTCAAAGAAGCCAATGGGGACCCAAACAGGGCTGCAGAAATCCTTGCCAATGAGGTAGATAGCGCAGTGGCTGAGGATCACAGCACGAGTTGCTCGAGCTCAAGTGCAAATTACAATATGGATACAAGCTCGAGTTCTAGTGGGAATTACAATGTGGAAACAAGCTCAAGTTCGAGTGCATCAGAGTTGTTTGTGCAGGCAAGTGATTGTGTTCAGGAACGGTTTAAGCTGAATAGTAAGGTCAGGTCCAAGAAAGTTGTGGCTACTGCAGGAACAGTGGCAACAATGTTGGGAAAAGACTATGTGAGATCTACTCCAAATAAGAGTTCACTTAAGTGGAAGGGTTTTCACAAGGAGAGCTGGAGCAGGAAGGATAAAGAGCAGTTTTTGTGCTCGATGCTTGGATCGGAGTGCGAATTGAGCTTGGATGTCATTAGAGATGTCCTGTGTGGGTTATATGCTATTATTTGTTTTGTTTTTCCTTTCCTTGCATTGCTATGAAAACTGATGTGTTTACTCCTGTGTGGTGATTTCTTGATGATTATACGTGACATAAAATTACCTTTTCTTTGGCAGGTCAATGTGGTTATGACTTTGAGAAGGTAAGGGCAGTGGATTTGACTTCTTCTTTTACTTCAAATGTTAATTTCTAAACCTTTATATGTCATACTATCGTTGCTAGTTTTAAAGAGCATTCTCTTTTCAGTCCCTTCATCTTGAAACCATTGTCTAGCTTTTCATTTTTAGTATGGGTCAACCTAAAGTCACTACCTAACTGAAAAGTACATTTTTATCTCTTTTCTCGAAGAATACTACTTGTAGAAATGATTCGTCTTTTAAAAGGCATACACCCCTGTTACTAATGCTAAATATCACCACTGCTATATCCATCACAATGACCTGTTGTCTTCCTCTTCTCCCATTGATGACTACCAATCTCTAAAACTAATCTAGCAATCAGAAGTTTAATCTGTTTAAGTTTACCAAAATCTCAAGAAACATTATGACTGCCACCAAACCAGAGCCACCATCATTAGAACATCAAATGTCTAAATTGGCAATATATCGAGGTATAGCTCGTTTGGGCTTGCTGGGATTTTTTGGGTATTTCAACGCAGCTCAATTTTTTTTTTTTTTTTTGGTATTTCAGGGAAATTTTTAAGTTGCAAGAGGGGGCTTTATGTATATGAATTAAATCTTGTATACAACATGCCCCTTCATGTGTAGGCACAACTCATTTTGTGCTGCTGGATATGATCCACATGACTAGAAAGAGATTTTTTCCTGCAAAAAAATGGTTTTCCACAATAAATGCAAACCCCTCTGATATGCTATTAGGAATTCTTTTTCGCCCAAAAAATGGGTTTTGGTTATCAATGCTTGACATGTACACAATTTCATTAAATGGGTGATGCAAAAATTTGCTGCACTGATATCACGTTGAACCACATAACCTAACATGTATACCATTTGAATATTCAGCAAGAATATATGATTTTTGCAAGAATTTTGCGTAATGCCTTGATTTCATGGTATGAGTATCATGAGAAGTTGAATAAGTTCGGAGTTGATGTTTGTGTTAATTTTATCTTTTACTTTGCATCATGGATAGAAATTGCAATTTCGCTAGTCCTAATTCTTTAATTTAATTAATTAGGTTCTAGAGCAGTTGTTGGGTGGTTGTGACTGTGGCAGAGGGAAATGTTTTAAAAGATATTTTCTTTAATGAGTTGAGGCTTAAGTTGCACAGTAAACCATACACGCGTAAAAAATTATTATAAATACTAAATAAGTTGATAATACAACATAAACAATCTTCAAAATTCTTAGTGAGACACTTTAAAAGTGCTAGCAAACAAAAGAGAAATCTATAAAGAATCTATAATCTTAGTTGGTGGGGGCATTAGACTATTCTAAGAGTTGGTCTATGTGAAGCACATATTTTTAATTTTTAATGGGCTATTGGCTATTCCCTAAAATGGGTAAATAAGAATTTTTATATTTTGTAGGCTAGGCGGCACTATGAGGTGTATTCCTCATACAATTGAGGTATATGCCTCCAAAAATTGTCTCACAATCAGTGCTGATGCCTTTATGCATTTTTTCCAGCTCACTTTGAGGTGGGCATTGTTTTTTTAAACCATGCCAGAGGGTGACCCATGTTAAATGTATAGGGGTTGTAGGTTGCCATTTTGTGGAAAATTTTTGGAGTAGGATGGTAGATGCTTTCACAACTTGAAGTAGTGATGATGATATGTTGGGCGAGGCTTAATTTTTTATGTTCTTGGTTTTCAACCTTCTTTTTCATTTCGTTCAACCCATTCGTTTTTGGTGGTGATGTGCCATTTGCATTATTTAAAAGGTGGAAGCAGTATATTGATGGTCAAGCATCATAATAATGTTTGAGACATAGATCAAGCCAGGAGAAGCACGTTCTACTTAACAAAGCTCTAGTTAGTCTTCTCTGTTGTTGGCCACAGTCTGAGTAGTCTTTTACCATTTTATAAAAAGAAAAAGTAGGATTTAGAGGATTAGAGCACATTTGGCAGAGCTCAAGCTACTTATAATCATCTTAGGGGTGTAAGCGGTCCAATTTTACCGGTTTTTGAAAGATTTTGAAACCAAACCATTTAAATCGGTTTGAGAAAAATTCGAACCTAAACCAAATCATTTAAGTCTGAGTAGTCTTTTACCATTTTATAAAAAGAAAAAGTAGGATTTAGAGGATTAGAGCACATTTGGCTGAGCTCAAGCTACTTATAATCATCTTAGGGGTGTAAGCGGTCCAATTTTACCGGTTTTTGATAGATTTTGAAACCAAACAATTTAAATTGGTTTGAGAAAAATTCGAACCTAAACCAAATCATTTAAAACGCTTCGAGAACAGTTCCAGAAAAACTTGAACCTAAACCTAACGGTTTGGTCCGGTTTTAAATCGCCTATTTCATCATATATTTTTTGCGTATCTACTTTTATGCGATTAGTTTATTGATTTCGATATATTTGTATACTTTATTGACAATAAATATAAACCAACTAAATAAATCTACTATAAATTAAAATACTAACTAAATCAAAATGAAATCACGGTAAAATTACAATATAGTGATTTTGTCGATTTTTTTAAACTAAAATGTTACAAATAAAAGTCACGATAACGTTACAATACAAATATATAAGGCCAAAAAAATAACATGATTCCTAATAAGACTTCCGTGATCATCATATCTAGAGAAAAGAGGTTTATTGATTAGATAGAGAGTATTACTTATCATAATAATAAAAAATGTTTATTGATTAGATAGAGAGTACATAATCAATATAACAATTACATAAGTTTATCGTTGTCTGTTGTTACGAACTCAAACCATTAATTGAATATATTTAGATGGAGATTATTGAATTTATTTAAATTTTGAAGTATGGTAATTGTCTAATTGGGTAATAAATATAATATAAATTAACAAAATACTATAACTATTGAATTTGGCATATTGGCCGAATTTTTGAAAATTTTCCATTTTTTATTTTTCATTTTTATATATTTTTTCGCCTGTCCGGTTTGATTTCAAACCGCAATTAAAAATTTCAAACCTAAACCAAACCATTCTTGACCGGTTTGGTTCGGTTTAAACTTCAAAACCATTTCGTTGACGGGTTCATGTGGCACCAATATGACGGTTTCTAAAATCCGGTTTCGGTTCGGTTTTCCGGTTTGACGGTTTTTGCTTACAGCCCTAAATCATCTTATAAACTTGGACAAACATGTTGACAAACTCAAGCCATCAAAGACTTGTCATAGGTTGATCACAGATCTTTTTTATCTCTTCTTCTTCTAAGAAGTAGGCAAGTGGTTGAAAGACTAAGTCATCAGTTGTGTCAAGACTGATTTCTACTCTCAGATGAATGAGGGCCAGAATTCCATCAAAATCCTGTATCCCAGTCTCCCTTTTGCTATTTGAATTCTGGAGTAGAAAAAAATATGTGAAAGCTTGTGATTTTTTAAAGATGTGATGGATGCAACTGTTTGAGTCAAAGCATTACTCATAAACAGTATTAGACAAAATCGCTCATTTTCAATGGAGTATTATTTCTATTGGCTAACGACTTTGCATACTTTGCGCCAGTATTAGCTTGTTTTTATGGATCTTACCCAACTTTTATGTATGCTTGATATTTGCACTGTCATGGTCATGTGTGGTAACTCTCAGTTTTCTCTGTTGCAAATTTGAAATGTGCAACTGTTATCTACTAATTTGTATGTCTCCAAGTTTAGGTATATCATTTCATCTGGTTGATATTTTTAAGCAAAAGCCGAAATGATCAACTCGAATCATACTTTTTTCAGTTTTTTGGATGGCATTAAAACTGATAAACAAATAATTGATTGCATACTTTTTGAAAGCAACTTAAGGCAGCTATCCGTTCAAATGTTCTTGTTTGCTTCTTTTGTCATAGGTAATGTCTTTATTGCTGTCTATATTTGTGATGACAGTGGTTAGTCTAACTTTTAATTTCGCTCGCCTTGCCCCCTAACGTAGACCTTTTCTGTTAAGTCTGATCTGAAATAGAATAAGTTTAACCATGATGTGAAGATAAGTAGTTTCCACACTCCTCACTGAGGGAACTCAAATGTTTTTGGTGGGTTTTGACTGTGAGTTACCCAAAAGCATTGGTGGCAGCTTACTCTTTTTTTTATTTATTTAAAAATTAAAAAATGCTTATCCATCTTCTTTGTTCCAATATGTTTTTTTTAGTGCCTTTAATTTGGATAATTTATTCCATATTGACGTCTTCCCACTTTCTGTACCTTTTACAGGCTTTAGATGTACTACTTGAATTATCTGGTACCTCGAGTAAACAATCCAATTTTTTTGATTCTATTACTGGAGAAGATGCTCAGTTTCTACTGGAATCAAATGACAGTGTATGTTGCAGTTTATTGTCATCCATTTCTGTCTGTTTCTTTGGTTAAATCATTTTGATGTTTTTTGCTATTGTTTCACATAGTTTTCTCCTCTCTCCTCCCCTTCTCCTCCATCACACACTGACTGACCAAGTACTATGCTGAGCATTATGCCTTTATAGGCTGTTAATCAATCATTTTGTGCTTATTAGCACCTGCATTGATGACATATTTTTTTGGTACTTTGTACTTGCTCTATAGTTCTTGAAATGATTCATTGACGTGGTTGGTAAACAAAAGTATGACGGGAACCTGTGATCTCGGTGTTCATGTCATAATGGAATAGCATATCATAGCCCTTTCTCTTTTTTGTTCTTTTTCCGGTTCTGGTTCTGGTGGATATATGGATTAATAACCATTTATATGATCAGACTTCTTAAAAATTGTTAATCATGGGCATTTAAACTCATTTCCATGAGTAAAAATGATCTTAGTATATTTTAATGTCCCTGCAGCTTTCTGATGGGATGTCAAACTCAACTTCTCATCCATCTGAAATTGAAGTTCAAGATAATGTGTGGAGTACTGTGAATCTTTTCAGGTAATTTAGTTTAATTATTAGTCATTCAGACATTGTCAGGATGAAAGGACCTATGTTCTATTTTCGACTGGAGTTTCATTTTGCTGTATTAAGAGGATCTGGTTAGAAAATAGTTCTGAAATATATGTCTATTTGTTTAGTAAATTCGTAACAGAAATATAGTTGAAGGATCTGTACATTTCTTATCAAAATCATTGAGTAACATACTCAGGAAATGAATATGACTGAATAAGTCGTGAATATTGTTCTTTCTACACTATAAATAAGAAACTATACATTCATTTCAAATATATTTGTGGCTCTTACCTTGTAAAACATGAACCATACCTATGGTTTCGCTAATAATCTCGTCATTCTTTTGATAGCTATAGTGCTACATACTTTGAAATCATATTTCACATTACCAACTAAAGTTGTCCCATTAATTAACAGTGAAGGACTAGTGGAAACGCTCTTGTGAAATGTCCCACCCAAACACTCTTATGGATATCCTTTATATATTTTCTTTCTATAATTTCTTGTGAATCATAGGAGTTGCTTTAGTGAGGTTGGGACACGTTCTTGGGTTGGCCATGTACCTGCAATCCAAACTATGTGTTCCTCTCCTTTCATTGGAAGACTAATCTACGATAGTATCTTGGCTGTTAAATGTTTAATTCTTATAAGGATGGAATTAGAAACTTCTGTTGGAAGTGTTGAATCGTGTTGTCGGTTGAAAAATAATGCTTAAATTATAGTCAAATATATTTTTTCTTGTTTTCTGTTTTTAACTGCAAGCTAGTTTATTATGAATCTTCCAAAAATTTGTGACTAGTCAAGGTTTTACTTTCTAAAATTCGCTGGTGCACTTCACAATCTTGAATATCCTTGAACGCGTAACCCTTTAATGTAAAGTCATGCGAATAAACATTCTTGGAATGTATTCAGTAGATTCCTCTCTTATAATCAAGGAACTCTGAGCACAAAGTGTGGGGGTCCCACAATTTGGGCTTATAAGAAAGCCAATTAGTTGCTCCTAGTCATTGTCTTTTATCCAGAAATAATCTGTTCTAGGATACAGCAAGTTGGTTAAAAAAAAAAATGTAATGATCTTTTAAATCTTATCAACTTTTAGAACATAATTATCAGAGCAATAGTATATTCAATATTACTGCTCAATCTAAGGTCTAGCTTTTTAAGAGAACTTATTATTGCATATTGGAACAGAATGTTAAGGTTTTGTTTGTTACCCGAGGGAATATATTTGAAGTTCTTTTGCCCTTTTAATTCTTAAAGTATTCTCTTTTTGCTTGCAAGATTAAAATTACATTCTAGTTTCTACCGTGAAGGTCCGTAAACTTGGAAATAAGAAATATTCTGTCAAATGCATTTTTCCATCCTTCCTCTTCAGGGGAAATGCCGAGGAAGGAAATTAAGAGAACTCTGTGCTAATAGATATGTTGTCAAGAAGATAAGGAGCACAATAATCTACGTGAAAAGGACACCTAAGTTGGTATTTAGCTGTTGTTGGTCTGATCTTGAGTAGAAGTGAAAATTGTCACCTAAGAGCTCTTACGCTTCTATGGACATGTTTCTACTTCCAATATCTATATAGAACATATATTTTCGCAAATGATAGTTTAAAATAGAAATGATCCCGGGAACATTAGCGATTGATCATATTCTGTGTTTTTAGGAATCTTTCCAAAGATTCTGCAGCCAGTGAATCTCACTGTTCGAAGGAGTCTGGAAACTCGGAGTCTGAATTTCCACAGGAAGTGTTAAAATCCTTGTTTAATATGCCCACACCCAAGAATGCTGAACATGAACCTAACAACATGAACTGGAGGAACGTGGTAAAGAAAATGGCATCCCTGGGACAAAGGTTGGAACCTGGTGGTGGTGAACAAGAGCAGTGTCTCCATGGTATTGTAATTTTCTTATACGATTTTAGTTTTACTGACGTGTTCTTCCCATAAAATGATTTTTGATCATGCTGATTCAATTATCAGTACTCGGTGTTCTTTGCTTGTGTCTGCTGCATCTATCTCTTCGTTGTCTGTTGTCTTAAAGATATATGTCAAATTGTCAATAACTAAGTATAAATTCATATCTGAAATCCTGTGTTGCATGAGGGTTTTCTTTTTTTTGTGTTATTATGCAAATGCTACATTAAGATAAATTGTTGGCCATCTTTTGGGTGAAAGTTAAATGGATGAAGCTGGTTTTGTTTGTATCGTGAATTATGCAACAGTTGCAGCTGCTTCAAGTTTCTTTTCCCTGGTCAATTTGAAAATTAGTGTTGAAAGTTTAGTTTTTCAGGCAATGCATCTGTACCCTTTTTCTTAAATTTTCTTCTTAAATTGGCATCACTCCCATTTTTTGGGCTCGGTTAATGCGTTGGATCATACTAATCTCTTCACTTTGTTAACTTCCGTAAATGTAGCTAAAGGAGATGAATATCAGGTGTTCAGAGTAACTGCGAAGCAGCACTGGGAGTCCATGAGTTCTCATTATCAGAAGGTAGTGTGCACTTGTGTTGTCTCTGCAGTTTTAAGAATTTGTATGTACTGGTACGTACTATTGGGTTTATAGTTTTGGGGCTTGTAAGTCTGAGAAGGCATATATTTTTGCAGGCTGCAACAGCATTTGCAAATGGGGAGAAGGAATATGCATCTTATCTCTCTGAGCAGGTATATAACTAGAAGGTTCTGCTGTAATCTATTCCTCGTTGAGTAGTGTCCTTGTTCGGTTACAATATTTGTTTGTTTGTTCATTTACAAATGCAATCCTAGTTTGTAACAGGAGTCTTGTTAGTAAAAAATTCAAAATCATGTTTGGCAATAATTAACTTAAAAAGTACGTTTGACTTGTAAGCACAACCAAACATGCTACAAGATCTTATTTGGATGACTAGATTCCTCTAGCGATTTTTTTTTTTTTTTTTTTTTTTGCTTTTAAATTTTAATGGAGTTTGGTTAGGATGTAACTTTTTGCAAAAGCTTTTGGGTGCCGTTTTCAGTTTTTGACTGGATATGCAGAAGATGATATATTGAAGATTATATTTAAATGATATTCATGTTGTTATATGTGAGCGCTCAAGCTTTTAGTTGTAGTGTTACTACATGGTATCAAATAGACAAAGGTCCGGGGTTCAAGTATCATTGCACCCATTTGATGAAATTGGGCATGCGTCGGCCTTTAGTGGAGAAAGTTGAATCCTGCCTACTAAGGGGTGTGTGTGGAAGACAATATTTAAATGATATACTCGTTATGTTCAAGTCTTATTACACCCATTTGATGGAATTGTGTACGTCATGCCTTGATGAAAAAATTGAATTCCGTCTACACATGAGGTTGTATAGTGAAAACAATATTTATATGATATACATGTTGCTTATCTAACAACTTTAACTTTTACATCTAGTGGTTCAACATAATATAATTGATTTCTTAGGATTATTGATGTACTTAAAAAGACTTGATGAAAGTGACATGACCAAATGTATCTCTTAATGTTTTCAGGGGAGGGTGCATAATAAAAGGGCTCAAGAAGCAGATGAAAAGGCTAGCCTGGATATATTTACTGCTAGGTGGGACACAGTATTAAGCATAATGAATTTGTATATTGTTTATTAATTATTGTTACCTGACCTATCCCTTATCCTGCAGAAACAAGAACATAAACAACATGATAACAATTGATCTGCATGGACAACATATTAAACAAGCAATGCGGCTTTTGAAACTCCACCTCTTATTCGGAGCATGTGTGCGTTGTAAGAATCCGTGCAACCTGTAACGTGGGAAATTTACCATATTTGAGAATTATGCGTTGAAGTATTCATGCATGGTCTTAATTTCTGAATTTACATTTTTCTTCTCTAGCTGTGCGGTTATTCAGGGTTATCACAGGATGTGGAAGACATGGTGTTGGCAGATCAAAGCTCAAAAATTCGGTATGGATCAAAACCTATTTATTTCTACTGTCACAGTTTAGACCATGTTTGGCTAAGCTTGGAAAGAAATAAAAGTTACTTTTGAGCTTCTTTTTTGCCAAACACAATTTTAAATTTGTTTTTAACTAACAAAATTTACGTTTTTAGTAAGCTTACTTTTCTCAGAATCCATTCCTAGTGTGAAACTAGCTAAACATTTCTGAGCAATCTGGGTGCAACATCTATAAAATCATTGGAATGATTTTGCTTCACCCTTAAGTGCACGTTTGGTAAGCAGTATTAGAGTTGAATGGACAAATATAATACTCTGTCCAATGCCCTTGTAAATCTTCCTACCAAACATGCACTAAAAATTTTCTGGATTGTTACCTTAAGTTTCATAACTTCTTTTGATTAATTTCTTGTTAGTACTTGAGGCTCAGGGTTGTTGCATTGTAGGTCACTAGCCTCCTACAGAAAGAAGGTATTACATGGTGTGAAGAGAATAGTGGAACACTTGTCGTAAGGCTCGATGGAAGGTCGAATTTTAATTTCCTAGATTATGATAGCGATGGCGAGTAACAACCATTGTTCGTCATCTTTAGGAAGGATTGCTAATTTTTCGACCGCAGGGAAATTGGTACAGTTAATTTACGTAGTTCTTGATTAGTCTTGCTGAAAAAAAGTAAGCTGTGCTCGTTTATTTATTATCTAAATAAATGTTGTAGCTGAGGCTGTGGAATATTATGTAATCAAGTAATTGCAGGTCTATTTGTTGTGTACAATGTCCTTGTGTATGTAGGCAGACAAATTTGAGCTAGACAAACTGCAGTTTAGCACATGCTGTATAATGTATATTATGCACTCTCAGTTGGACTTGAAGCCTGTTATAAAACTATCAAAATCTAAACAAGAATTATAGATGAAGAGATGGAGAGAATAAAGAGGAGAATTCTCATTCCATTAGGTGTGTGAAATACAACAATGAATGCCTCTATTTATAGGAAGATAAAGTCATTCACAATAATTCTTTACAATATTAATTAGGTGGGAGTTAGGTAAGAAATTAGGTAGAGATCTACAAAGGAATTTCTTAATAATTTCTAATAATTTATAACACTCCCCCTTGAATGACTTATTGCTCAATTGTCTTCCTCGTTAAAACCTTGCTAAGAAAACCCAGTGGGATAAAACTTGAGCAAAGGAAAAAAGAGTACAGCTGCTCCCCCTGATGTTGGCCATCATTAATCATTGAGTCTAATATCCAAAATGACATCAATGATAAGTAGTACAAATCATGTACTGAAATCTGAAGTGCTTCTCTGCTTCAGTGTTTTAGTGCTTTAGTGCTGCCTCGTTAAAACCTTGTCAGTAAAACCCAATGGGACAAAATCTGAACGAAGGAAAAAGAGTACAGCCGCTGCCTCGTTAAAACCTTGTCAGGAAAACCCTGTGGGACAAAACCTGGACGAAGGAAAAAGAGTACAGCATGACAGCATGATTCTCCCCCTGAAGTGTGCAATCAAGTATTCATGAACCTTTTGAATAATGATATCATCTTTCTTCTGGAATATATATGAAAATCTTCCTGTGTGTAGCCGATATCATAACATTCTTCATAAGATGTGTATGATTTTCTTCATTTGTTGATATCATTCCAGTATAACAATGTGTTGCTGAATTATAGCTTGTTGATAGCTATGATGATGCCTCAAAAACCTTGCTAGGAAAACCCTGTGGGACAAAACCTCAGCGAAGGGAAAAAGAGTGCAGTATTCTCATTAATATTCATCAATACGCCTCAACTGTTGCCTCATTAAAAACCTTGCTAGGAAAACCCTGTGGGACAAAACCTCAGCTAAGGGAAAAAGAGTGCAACGCGTATTTATTCCTTTTCATGGAATATCACAAGTATATTGATGCAATCACGAATCTTTTCATCTTATAATTTATGATGAGCTTTATATAAATCGTTCATAGCTCATGATGTCATAACATGCTATATTAAGCAATGTTGTACTAATTTATTGATTGCATCTTTCACTTCTGGTGAATAATCAAATATTGCATCTTTCACTTCGGTGAATAATCAAATATTGCATTTTTCACTTCTGGTGAATAATCAAATTTAGAATTCACTTTTGATGAATAATCAAATCTAGAATTCACTTCTGGTGAATAATAAAATCTAGAATTCACTTCTGGTGAATAATTAAATATATTCATTTTCATATTCACTTCTAGTGAATAATCAATTTCCCAGATGTCATAAATGTTACACTCCAATTTTACTTTCAACATATTATATCATGGAGTCATTTGTATCATTCTATAGTGATACTAATCTGGGCATATTGAATATTTCAATGATTTATACATGTATGTTCTTGCACTTTATAAACTGCAATTTCTAATTTGCAGGAGCATAATCAATCATTGAAATAGATATCAATTTTGACATATAATCTACAATCATTTTACTTGAAATCCCAACGTACCGCGATCAACTGGTACATCAAAGAATACTCCCAAAGTACCGAGATGAGAATCATACATTTTGATCTCACTCATTGGTATATCAAGGAGCTCAAGCTAGTGATTTAGACTATAGTATATCCACCATATGTCATGCCAGTTCTATGAAAAATTTCGCGCGCAACGAGTCGTCCTTTACGACTGTGAAATATTTTTCATTTGTACATATAATTACTGGTTTTACACATTTAAGCATTTGGACTTCAGGTCCTTGAACAATAATCATTTGGACTTCAGGTCCTTGAACAATAATCCCTACATTGGGGTTATATACTTGGCCAAAGTATTATAATTTCATCAACCTCATTTTCATAAGAGGGTATGCAGTCGACTTATTCATAGATTCCATTTCAATTCATCTCAATATAACATATAGAGATCAAGTACATAAATCTCTTATTAACTATGTCCCTTTTACTCACCAAGAGTATTTAGTCTCAAAGGGATCATTTCAATCATTCAAGAGATATTTATTTTATTTGGAATCGATAGTTATTATGCTTCAGGCATAATTACGCTTCAGGCGTGTTTTCCCCATAATGTTCTCAAACATTATTAATCGGCTAAAATGCCATAACACATGTCATTCTTTTAGAGATATAATCTCAATCATATATCTAAGTGCGCTTTTGGTGGATTGTATACATATCGCACTTTTACAAATAATAAAGCTTCTTGAGCTAATCCCTGTTTGACATAGAATATTGTTGTATGATAAACAATTTCTGAATAAGTTATTCTCATAGAAAATAATTTGAAACCTTTGATAATCTAACCGTTTATTATAGAACTTCTGGTTCAATACGGTTTTATTTCATTTCTATGTATGAATATTTGATTCAAAACAATATCGCTAAACTTCTGGTTCAATACAATGTATATTTCATTTATGAGCTTCTGGTTCATACTATATACATATTTCACTTGTACGTATGAACTTCTGGTTCAATATAATGTATATTTTATTTATGAGCTTCTGGTTCATACTATATACGTAATTCACTTGTACGTATGAACTTCTGGTTCAGCAAGATATTTCACTTATACATATGTATGAACTTCTGGTTCAATACAACATTTATTTCATCAGTACGTATTTCTGTACAGTTTAAATCAGTATACCTTTATTACTTTTAGTATACCGAAAAATCAGGTACAATATCCAAGGAAATATCTCATAATCTCAATCTTGTCGCCAAATCTTCCCTTATATCGAAAAAGGTAATGACACATTATCTCACCTTTTCAATAATTTATTCCATTATTTCTTGATGGAATCCATATCACTGACACGCGGAGCCACCGCTCTTTTACGCGTTGAATAATGCTTTTAAATAGATGACTTGGGAAGAAGGCTAGATCCATCAAAAATGGATATCATACTTTCAAATATTCGCAAATATTATTCCAATCTTCCAGTAAATGATTTGAGAAAAATTTATCGAATTAGGCTCGAAAGATTGAGGTTGCTGATGGATCATGGCATACCAGAAGATGTTCGCTGGTTGATCGAAGCAAAAGTTCGATTAGCTGGTGAATTACCAGATTCATTTTCTAAGCACAAGCCTGGCTTAGGTAAGAGTACTTTTGCAAAGAAGCGAAGAGCAAAAAGATTAAATAGTTGCTACAAATGTGCTCGATGGACATGTGATACCCGTTGTAAATCAATAGGATATTCATCCATAAATCGAGATGATAAGATAGACTTCATTAAGGGTGGACTGAGTAAGGAGTCATTGGATGATATTCGATTGACTCTTGAGACGCACCCTAGTGGGTATGTGCAGCGTGAGCTACTATCTTTATGGGCTAAATTCATCAGCGATAAAGAGAGATATAGTCTCAAAAATATAATAGCTAAAGATCCTGTTTGCCAGGCTGTTATAAACAATGATGCTTTGGCTATGCAGCATTAATACAAGGTAAATCATTTGATATATATGCACATATAAAATATTTTTCTGTTTCTTTTCACGAGTTTTGATAAAGGCTGGTTAAAAATATTAAATCGCCGAAAGGTGAGTAGGATGATTTTGTCAAAAGTAAATCTTCACTTTTTCGAAAAACGACCAGTAAATAGTGAAGCTTTTCGGTTTTAAATAGCCAAACATTTTTCATAGTTCATGCATCCCAAAATAACATTTTCCCATAAGTTTTTCCTTCTTTACTTTCAAAAATGGAAGGACCAAAATTTCGACAGATCAAAACTATCTGTGTATTTTGTGGATCAAAAGTGGGAAAAGGTTTTGGTTATCTAGAAGCAGCCGTGGATTTAGGAAAGAAATTGGGAGAGAAAGGTATCACTCTCGTGTATGGAGGAGGTAGCAGTGGATTGATGGGTTGTGTTTCACAATCCGCTCTAGTAGAGAAAGCAAGAGTGATAGGTGTTATACCTACTCCTTTAGCTGATATTGCAGGCAAAACACGAGGGCATGAAGTACAAACCTTATCTATCCATGAACGCATAACTTGCATGTTATATGGTTCTGATGCCTTCATAGCCCTACCTGGAGGTTTTGGTACTTTAGAAGAAATCTTTAATATTACTTCATGGGCTCAACTAGATCTCCATACTAAGCCTATAGGGCTTTTAAATGTAAACAATTTCTTTGATGGTTTGCTAACATTTCTTGATTATGCTGTGGAACAGGGATTCATATCTCCATTTTCTAGGAGAATCCTTATTTCTGCTCCTACTATCGAGGAACTGCTGGATAAATTGCAATCATATATTCCAATACAAGATCCAGCAGGAGTAAAGATAGATTGGTCGCAAGGAAGGGGAATCAAGCGAAAATGGAGTCCGGTTAATGTAAATTTATCTTTGTGAACTCTAGAATAGGTGGTGGTAGAGTACGGAGTATTCTCACTCTTGAGACACACCATAAATTTCTAGGATTTTATCAGTGTTTTAATCTTGTGTACCTCAAAGATTTAAGGTGGTAGAGTATGGAGTATTTCTTACTCTTGAGACACACCTTTTTCTTTATTTCCTCAAAATGTCAGAGGTGGTAGGATACGGCTACTCCCGAAACACATCTCTTATTTTGAGGATTATAAATGTTTTTCCCCTTTTTCGTTTTGCATGTATGACTCGTTTTATGCTTATTCAGGAGCAATAATAATATCATTTCAGTATATTTAGATGATAATTTTTACTTCTTCTGGAGTAAATATGTACTTCTTCTGGAATACATAAGTGCTCGTGCAAGAACTTTTCCAGACACTTATCATCTAATATTCATCTCATAATACTGATGAGATTATTTTCACATTAGCTATGTCCGTGCTATCATGTGATATTATTTTATCATACATCAACATTCTCTTGTTGAATAATTTTCATCCACCCATTCAAATTCAGATATTGGTAACTTCTGGTACCATTGGATAAAATATTTTTATCAACATTTACCAACTTTTTGGTAGTGATAACTTCTGGTATCATTTGATGAAATATTATCTATCTTTAGTAGTGATAACTTCTGGTATCATTTAATGAAGTATTAAATAACAATATTTTATTAACAATAATAATACTAGGGTTATACCACCAAGTATATATTAACAATAATATTGTATATATATTAACAATAATAATACTGGGGTTATACCACCAAGTATATATTAAAAATAATATTGTATATATATATTAACAATAATGATACTGGGGTTATACCACCACGTATATATGTTGACAACAATCCTCTAATATGTTAGAATTAACCAACAATTGAGGTGTTTATATGTATTCAATTGATAAACCGACCATATAGGCGGTGTCAACATAATAAAATAATTAAACCGACCATATAGGCGATGTCAACATAATGAAATAATTAAACCGACCATATAGGCGGTATCAACATAATGAAATAATTAAACCGACCATATAGGCGGTATCAACGTAATGAAATAATTACCTTTCATGAGTGAGTGAATCATATCTTTCAGTCAAGGTATTCATAATAGTCCAATCCGTTACGGTGCGTGAATTTGCTTTGAAAGTTTCGGGTTACACAATTTCTCCAATTTTTTCTATGGACTTGGAATTGATTTTCTAATCTATGATGTATAAATGATTTTCTAATACCAAAAACATTAGATTTGAAATATGAAACGTTGATTAATAATAATCTGGTTTCTGATACAGAAGTTCATCATTTAGATGCAACTGTAGAGCATACTCCCGTCGTATTACTCAATTGGCTAGAGACTCGTGCTGATAACGTGTTATAAAACTATCAAAATCTAAACAAGAATTATAGATGAAGAGATGGAGAGAATAAAGAGGAGAATTCTCATTCCATTAGGTGTGTGAAATACAACAATGAATGCCTCTATTTATAGGAAGATAAAGTCATTCACAATAATTCTTTACAATATTAATTAGGTGGGAGTTAGGTAAGAAATTAGGTAGAGATCTACAAAGGAATTTCTTAATAATTTCTAATAATTTATAACAAAGCCAACTTTATTCCTTATATTGCGAATTATCCTAAACTGTGTTCTTGGTGGCTCGGCCAGAAAGTTGTCTAAATGGTCAACTGGTCAAACATTTCCATTTAGAAATGACTTTTATTTTAAGGTCTTTTTTTTTTTTTTGACTCAGTTGTCGAATTGTAAAATTGTTGCAAGAAATGACTTTTACATTGAGGGATTGCTTCAATTATTTTTTTTGGGTAATACCACGTCATGAACGCCCCCACAACCCCTACCATGGGACCTTGTGAATGAGGTAAACTGCAGGATGTGCAGAGTCAGAAAACCGAACTCGTGACCTTACAGAAACATCGCTATTACAAGGTTTACCCTTTATCAAAAGAGTAATAATTATTTTTAATGTATTGCTTACATATATCAATTAATATTTCTTCTTTCATAATTTTTTTTCAAATATATTAATTTTTTTTTTCAAAATTAAAGAAATGATTAAATTTTATTTAATTTATGCATTGGTAAAAAAAAGTTGATATCAACAAATTAATAATTCTTGTAATATGTACATTGAAAAATATATTTATTTAATTGACATGTTAGGAAGTAAAACTTCAATGATTATTTATTTATTTTCATAATATATTAATCCATTTTTTTCATTTCTAATGCAACATAATTAAATAGAATATATTTATTTTAACTCTTACTGCAATAAATAAAATTTTTCACAAAAATAATATTTTTGTTTATAAACATTTAAATTTGAGCATGACTTTATGGTGGGGCCCACAATCTTTTTTCATTACACTTGAAATGCCAATTGTAGCCCACTATAATTGGATGTGGGGACCACTTTCTTGTATGCATGACTATACTAGTTCTTACCCGTGCGATGCACGGCAACTGTAATTTCTATGAATGATTCCAAAAGAAAATATCATGACGTGCCAATAAATAATTCATAAATAATTTCATACAATATTAATAATGTCTATTCAATTTTGAAAGTTCGAAAAAATTGAATATAAGTGAAGTTCAGACAATAGAAATAGAACGCAAAAAATAAAATGTAAAATGTTAGATTAAAGCATTGGTGATAGATCCGTACATATTAGTGAAGTTCGGACAATGTTAGTGAAATTTACCATAGCCATTCAAACCCTATTAATCGTCCATGAAAATCTCATTACCATGATAAGTCTTGAGGAATCAGAACCAAAGTGCTTTTCAAGTTCTTCAGTCGTTCCAGCTGGCTTCTTAACCCCTAGATTGGATAAATAGTCAAAGCAAACACAAACAATATTAATGAATACTATCCCAATGTCAAGATGTGCTTATTACCCTAAAATCTTGATTGATGTATATAACAGTCCACCAAATCAAATGCATACTCAAAATACAATAAATTCGAAAATAATACAGTTAAATGACAGCTTTTTAGTTGATGAACAAATCAAAACTTACTATGGGCGGCGGCAAGTCAATTGGTCGGATTCGTCATGGATGTGGGCAGCGATATGTTAGCTTTTGCAAAATGGACTTCGGAAATGGGATGAGTAGGTCGGGCTGAAGATTCTGTCCGGAAACGCCTCGCCGGACCGCCGCCGCCGCCGGAAAAAGCACCAGTCGCCGGAGATCGAAAAATGCCAAAAAACACAGGAAGCTTCTCCTCCTTGTCACGAACCCAACGGTGGTGACTGTTTCGCGATTGGAGCTCCCGTTTGGCCGGAATCGCGATTTTTCAGTCTGCCAGCATATCTTCTTCGGTGAATAACTTCTGTTTCAACCGTCGGATCGCCCCAAAATTTTAGGCGAGTCTTCTCCTTGAAGAGCCCGTTCTGATGGATGTGGCCGATCGTAGATCGGAGTTCTGGATCGGCCGGAATGTCACCTTTTCAGTCAGGTCAGAAAATGAAAAAATTGGACAGATTCAAACACAAACAATATTAATGAATACTATCCCAATGTCAAGATTTGCTTATTACCCTAAAATCTTGATTGATATATATAACAGTCCACCAAATCAAATACATACTCAAAATACAATAAATTCGAAAATAATACAGTTAAATGACAGCTTTTTAGTTAATGAACAAATCGAAACTTACTATGGGTAGCGGCAAGTCAATTGGTCGGATTCGTCATGGATGTGGGCGGCGATATGTTAGCTTTTGCAAAATGGACTTCGGAAATGGGATGAGCAGGTCGGGCTGAAGATTCTGTCCGGAAACGCCTCGCCGGACCGTCGCCGCTGCCGGAAACCGCCCCAGTCGCCGGAGACCGGAAAATGCCAAAAAACACAGGAAGCTTCTCCTCCTCGTCACGAACCCAATGGTGGTGACCGTTTCGCGATTGGAGCTCTCGTTTGGCCGGAATCGCGATTTTTCAGTCCGCCAGCATTATCTTCTCCGGTGAATAACTTCTGTTTCAACCGTCGGATCGCCCCAAAATTTTAGGCGAGTCTTCTCCTTGAAGAGCCCGTTCTGATGGCGGTGGCCGATCGTAGATCGGAGTTCTGGATGGGCCGGAATGTCACTTTTTCAGTCCGGTCAGAAAATGGAAAAACTGGCTTCTTTTCAGATTCTGTAACTTTTCAGATTTTGTGATTTTCAAATTTTGAATTTTAGTCAAATTTGATATTTGAAGTGGACCTACTTTATTAGTCTTCCCCAGCAAGTTTGATATTTGAAGTGGATCTACTTTATTAGTCTTCCCCAGCAAGCTTCACATGGGCGGGAATTTAAGCCAAACTTTGAGCGGGAATTTTTGCTGGACTTAGCTCCTTTTATATAATACTAGTTCTACCACCCGTGCGATGCACGGTATTATATATAAAAAAGAATATTATATTACAATAACTAATCAAGACAATCATAGGACTATAACATAAATAGTATATAATCAACAATCTTCCAAATACATTCTCAAAGATTTATTGTCTCAATCTGCTTCATAATTGTAGACTTGATATTTGTCTATGAAATTAAAGGATTCATCCATGACCTATTAGCAATGGAAAATGAAAAGAAATAATTTAGCTCAAGCTTAAAACTCATTTTTACAAATCTCATCTTTTTCCAAACTATTTTCAACCATACATTATTCGATAAAATAATTTCACATGTAAACCCAAAAAAAAATCCTACTTTTTAACCACATTCTCCAAAAAATCACAATTATAAATTCTATTTTCCAAAAATATAGTTCAATCAAATCCTTAATATAAATCCAAGCAAATAATAGCATTTCCTCACCTGAGAAATTTACATTTCAAGCAAAAATGAAAATTTAACTGGGTTAATAGACTTCTAAACCTTTTTAGGCAAATTACACTAATCTCAATCAAATTAAAGTTGAAACTTCCAAAACACATTTCAAATATATTATATAATATGTACCAGAAAACAAACATGGATGGAGAAAGTGTCAAGAATCTCACAAAGGTAGAAAAATAGACCTAAAACAGGTGACATCATATCCAGGCCACCACTCTCAGAGTCATCAGTTGCAAATCAATAATTTAAGAAGAAATGCACAACTGGTTTGTGTATGATATCCCTGCATAATTCAAGATGTCACTCATCAAAACAAATGATAAAAATTTCAAATTTTCTACATATATTGAAGAGAACCCATCTCAAATCCTCTACAATCCATAATAAAATTTAAGATACACATAATCATACACCCAATATTCATCATCGAGTAATCTTTTTCAAAAAATTAAACCCGTCTCTTTTTAAATAATATAATATAATTACTTCTCAGAAAGAAGAATATAATATAATTACTTCTCAAAAAGATGAATCTTTATTACTTGAGGAAAAAAGGATTCTTGAAAATATTCCTCGCGTAAAACACAAAAAAAATAATATAGAATAGAAGGCCTACTGATTATCAATATCACATAAACGTTTTCGATAAAAAATCAGAAGCCACTTCTGATCTTAATTAAGTGAAGCTTACATTGTGAAATTAAGACAATATAAGCTCTGTTGGAAGAAGCAAGCTACAGTCAACAATTTTCCTGTTATCTTCTGGACCACCTAATGCTACAGGAACAGGGTGAAGTCCAGCAGATATAGCAGCTTCAAGAACAACCCTCCTCATTATTCCAGTACAACCATTTACCTGTAAAAAATGATGGAAAACAGAAATTATATAAGCTACATCCACAACACTAAAGCTTGATTATGCAATATAAGCTCCATCAATGTATTCATCTACAAATCAACTAACGAACACTAATACAGATAGAAAAAAAAAAGGTGAGCAAGTACCAAAGAAGTAATCTACAACTTTCCACTTGTTCCCATCATCATAACCCCTAAGAGTGAAATTAATATCAGCATCAGCGACTCAAAACCCAATGACAATTGACAACTCGTTTATATGCTCTAGATCAAGGAGGTAGAATCAAACAAAATTCTAAGACGACTGACATTTACTTAAAAATGGTAAAATAAATTCGCTTGATGTTAGAAATTCTTACTAAATGGAACATGAGATGTGTCAAGTCCACGGGAAAAAACAATTAATACTAACCATTAGAAAATACCTCATCATTCCAACATTATTTCAGAACCAATAATATACTTAACGTACTCAAGGCATGGATTCTTTTCTACCACCGTTGGAGGCGGAATGCTTTTAATTATAAACATGACAGAACATGCCAAAGATAAGTGCAACATTCAAATAGATTCAACCAATATCAGAAAGTAAGCCCTTTGTTTTTGCATATTCGAACAGGAAGAAACTACTTAGCTGCAGATTCAAGCAAGACTGAAGCTAGGATTAGACCAAAATGCAGAAGAGAGAACGGATGATAACGAAGAAGCAAGAGAAGAAAAAAAAGAATTCGATAAAAGTGCAAATATAAAAACAAAGAATCCAGATTTAGTGTCTACTAAATCAACAAGCTTTCAGCAATAAAACAAACAGTTGTTTGAACATTATAAAGTATTAATACACACAGTTTACCCCAAGATAGGACACATAAACATGAAAATGTAAGAAAATTACCTCTATTCGAAAGCCCATTTTTAGATTCCGCATCCTCACCCGTAACAAACAGGAAAAAAAAGTTCAAAGTTTGAGCATATATGATTTTTGATAAGGGATAATACACTTAAAGTTCAAAGTTTGCGCATATTCCAATCTTAAAAAATCTAACTTGCTAAGAGGTTGTTACACAGAGATATGAGATCATTATATTCATATTTAAACAATAAATATGGAAGGGATAATACACTTAACAAATACTACTTACAGTTAATCTATGGTAAAGCTGCAATTGATGATTTAATGGCACAATTCTATTGAAAATCAAACCATCACCCTTGAACATTTCTATCTTTGGTTCTAGTTTCTGGACTAAATTCAACAACACATATAGAAATTCTAGAAAAAATTATCAACGGGATTGAAAATCAAAACCATACCTTCCGTGACGTTGATGACTTCCGTTCTTGCTTGAGCAACTATGGTTCTGGTCGGAAAATCGAAGAATTCTTGAAACAAAACCCAAATCACATATGCAAAAGAAAAACACAGATATTACAAACTAACCAAAAATTATGCAAAGTGGACTTTCGATCTATCGACTACAGTAAAGTATGAGAAGATGTCTGCCATTTATTTTTTAGAAGGGTTTTCATCTCCGGTTTTCACTTCCTTTTTCCGGCAATTTCTCGCTGTGTAATCTTCGTTTCCTGCACAAACTTTGGTAGAATGTTCTCCTGAATGTCGCGGTGCAGCTGCTGGTAGTGGTTCACCAGATAGATGGCCAGACGGGACTCGATCGGTTCTGCCTCCAGGATGTGTTTTGAAATGGCGTTTTGAAATTTGAAATTCAGAAGAATAATTGCAGGTGGGCCTCATTTTTCAAACTTATTTTGAACCACATTCTATCAGTGAAATAAATAACATTCAACCAATAATAATCTCCTAAAATAAATATTTATTCCAAATAAATTCTATACCTTTAAACTACTCACTTTTCCAACACTCATAGCTATATATTTATCTATTGAACAGTTAATAAATTCTTCCCAAATGAGACTAAATCTTTGTGTTGCAACATACCTCCAAATTTTCCATCAAAAACGCGATGATCAACAGACAATGTTAAATTCATTTTTGTGATGACGCCAAGCTTCTTGACCCCCTAGAAAGAAGAGAACTCAAAGTTAAAACAATCGAAAGATAGAATAGTTAAAATACTTGCACTTATAATGAACTATAAAATATACCATCATCGCAGAAAACTGCCTCAACAACTTGATTACCCCTACTGACAGCAAGGATACCAGCCTTCAAGAAAGAAATGGCCAAGTTATACGTGATGATTAGTAAGTTACATGACCAATTGTCAAACCAAAACAAAATACTTTGCAGAGTGAAAATGGCAAAATAATTACCTTGCTCATTAACCTCAATATTTATATCTGCGAGAATAATCTATCAAAAAACTGAACTTATTTGAACAGTAATTTAAAAATGAAAAAACTTTGTTCTCTGTTATAATCATAGAGAATTAGCAATACATACCTTTGTTACACCGGAAATGAATTCCTCCTCTACGCAGCAAAATCCACATTCACGATGTAAAGAAAATGCTTCAGTCAAAAGAATACAGGAACATAGAATATACAGAGAAAAGAAGAATTGCAGATAAAATATGCACCTGCTTGACCTTGTAGCCAAGGTGACGAGCTTTGTCTGTTTGGGTCGAGCGAACACTGAAACCGGACAACGAACACTGAAATCAGACGACGAACACTGATATTTAACACCCAAATCAAAACCCAAGATCAAAGAATAAATCAACCCATAAACTTACCTCGACTGTCGCCTATTTGGCCAGATTTTCACCGAAAAACTCCATCTCCAAAGTCGAACCCACCTTTGGCTTTGCACAAAAACTCGCTCAAGCCCTTCTCCCTTAACATACACCCACACCGCACTCGACGCCACCACTTCTCAGTGGCATCATTGCTGACTGTTTTCCGGCAGCCACGATCGAGAGGAGGCCGGAGCCTCCCCTCATCGTCTTCCCCCTCTCTGTCGAAATAAAGAGAGAGAGAACAAAATGATTTTTTTAAATGTTTTAATTTTGTAAAATTTTCTTTTATCCCGGAGCTTTTGATGGACGCCAGTGACCATACCTCTAGTAAAATCGATGATTCCATCCTTGAGTTCAAACATCTTCAACAGAGAGAATATGAGAAGGCTAAAGTGTGGTTTGAATTTTGAAGAAAGAGAATCGATGTGAAGGCTGAAATAATGTTTGAATTTTGAACGGAGAAAATTTTTGTGGCTCCCAGGTTTAGTATTTACCTTGGGCTAATAATAATAAGATCTTTCTTTATAATAATAATATTTTCACCATCAGGCAACAGGCGCCTACCATTTTTCTAACATTGACTAACTTTTGGAGATAATTTTTTATGTTTATTATTATGTTATTATTATTTTATTTTATTTCACTCTTTTCCCTTCCCCAAAAATCACATTTTTTACAACCTTTCTCTCTCTCCCAAACAGGCTAGGCGAGATTTTTTGCAAAAAATTGAGCGGGATTTTCTACACCAACTATCTTTCTTTATAATTCTTTATTCTTTATTCTTTATTCTTTATAATTATAATAATAATAATAATAAGATCTTTCTTTATAATAATAATATTTTCACCTTCAGGCAACAGGCGCCTACCATTTCTCTGACATTGACTAACTTTTGGAGATAATTGTTTATGTTTATTATTATGTTATTATTATTTTATTTTATTTCACTCTTTTCCCTTCCCCAAAAATCACATGCGAGAATTTTAAATCCTTTCTCTCTCTCCCAAACAGGCTAGGCGGGATTTTTTGCAAAAAATTGAGCGGGATTTTCTACACCAACTATCTTTCTTTATAATAATAATAAGATGTTTATTATTATGTTATTATTATTTTATTTTATTTCACTCTTTTCCCTTCCCCAAAAATCACATGCGAGAATTTTACAACCTTTCTCTCTCTCCCAAACAGGCTAGGCGGGATTTTTTACAAAAAATTGAGCGGGATTTTCTACACCAACTATCTTTCTTTATAATAATAATAAGATATAGATATTTTGGGGGAAATGCATGGAGGGAAAACCTCTTCTCACTATCCTCGTTGTATATGTTAAAATAATAATTAAATTTAAGATATAAGATGAGATTTTTGGCCATAGAATTGGCCCTAGCCATCGTGTTACGCAGTGAAAATACTCTTCACCCCATTCGGTTCGGCAAATTGGCAACAGCTAGGCAGTTGAAATATTTTACCATGAAGTGCTCTAATGATATGATCATATTGCAGGCATTTCCCTTACATCCTACCCATCAGCGTGCGTGTGTGCTAGTTGTTCTGTCTTGTCGGCCAATGAATGAGAGGTAAGCTATCTAGAGGCGAGAAACCTCGGGAGCTAAACCTGCGATCCGTGAAAGTTGGTATCAGAGCAGGACCGCTTGAATGCGTTGTTGGTTTTTTGGAGATCAATGACATGAATTATCGCGGAGAAAAGATTTTAGGCCACAGATTGTGTTGGAAAGCATGCGGAACACAAAGAAGGAAGTTATGGGGAAGATAGGTGTGCTGGGCAGCGTTACGCAATTGCCTTTCAGGGAGTTTTGTAGAGCGCATTTTGCAGGGTCCACTAGAATGAAGTGGGTATGTGTTTCGACATATGATGGAGGCGCTGTGGCAGGAGACTGTCCACCGAAGAATTACTGCTTATGGGGGCAGATGGTGAAGGTTGGTGTCGGAGGCGGTATGTATAAGTTACAGGGGACAAATGTAGGAGTACCACCATGTGAATGCTCGTTCATGAGGGGATGATGCAGTTTGATTCTGCAATTGAGGAATGCGTGTTGAACGGGGGAGAACGTCCCGCAGTGAAAATGCTTATCTCCCCATTTAGTTCGGCAAGTCGGCAACAGTTAGGCGATTGGCCTATTTTACCATGAAGTGCTCTAATGATATGATCATATTGTAGGTATTTTCTTTGTATCCTACCCATCAGCATGCGTGTGTACTATTGTTTTGCCTTACCAGCCAATGAATGAGAAGTAAGCTACTTAGAGGCGATAAATCTCGGGAGCTAAACCTGCGATCCATGAAACATCGCCTCGTCCAAAGTCCTTTAGAACATCTCATCACTAGTCGCAATAGTATTCCTAGTATCTCTTAATCCGAAAATATCCACGATCTCCCTAATCCTAATCATCCCTCAGACTCCCTCTCTCTAAGCTGCTGATAACCACTGTACCTCTACATGTGATTGTAAAAACATCCTCAATAGCCATCAAGAATGAATAAATGAGTCTGCCTCAGAGAAATATGAATATAATCACCAACAAAATCCATCAATGCATAAATCTTATCAATCCATTTGCTTTCACCACTTTTAATCCTCGGATTCGCCATTAATGATTAATACCTCTAAAGCTTGTATAGTCGAGCCAGGAACAATAGAAATTCCTCACCGAGAAATTCATATGAAGACAACAATTCTCTTACCTCAAGTTCAACCAGTTGAAACAACTCTCCAACATCAACCTCGTCTTGTTTGTTCTAGAAAACCACCATGTTCGACACCTCGACTTGTTTAGCAAGCAGATTGTGCTATTTGGCATGGAGCATAGGCCCATCCTTTTTCTGAAACCACCAAAACAACACCATTAATTTGTGCAATACAAGTAATCATGTTCTTAACATAATCAACATGCCCAGGACGAATCAGGGCCAGACTTGTGCCAAGAAGGGCCCCAAGCTAAATTCCAAAATGGTCCCCTATAGTAAGTGACCTTTTATTTAAGTGGAAATTACATGGGGTTTTTTGACTGATATCCACCATTGAAACTTTTATTTGAGAAATGTCATACATAATTTTTAAAATTGAAAAATATAATCTTGAAATAAAAATATTGAAAAGTATCATCCAATATTAGAGAAAAGATATTTTAGGAAAAATCATTAAACCTCATAACCAAAAAATCAGTTACATTTTTTGAAAAAGGTAAGATCAAATCAGCCTAATCTAAAATTAAAAAAGCAGATCAACATCCATATCCAAAATTCAAAATTTCTTCTTCCTGTTGTAATGAAATTTCTCCATTTTTCATCTTCAAAATTCAAACATATCGACATCCATATCCAAAATCCAAAATTTCTTCTTCCTGATACAATGGAATTTCTCCATTTTTCTCCTTCAATCTTTGATTTTCCAATCTATGTCCTCTGAATAAGCTGTAGTTTCAAATAAATTATTTGAGAGAGTTTCTGATGAACCATGGACTCTGAACACAATTAAGACTGCTTTAGTATACTTTTAGGATGATCACACATGGATTTCGCCCTTAAATTGTACTCGAATCCATTATTTTTCTTCAAAAAACCATCATTCCCAATCTCGAAACTTGTTGATTATTCCCGAAATAGGTTTGAGAATCATTTCGAACTAAAGTGGGTGGCCATATTCCACCAGTCGATGTAGCATTATCATTGACATGATAAGTTAATATCTAAAATCTTTCATTTTGGTTCTCTAGTAAAGAAATATTATATACCAGACGGACGACGATCAAGAAGTCGAGCTTCTTAGTATCAGGTTGTGCAACATCAGCAAAAGCAACAAATGGCTCTATCTCCCATGGTGAGACCCTCTTTGAACGCTGCTCGGTTGCGAGTTCATCCCGTTGTATCTAAAATAAACAATAATTTGGAAAGGAAATATTAATAAAATGAATTGATAAAAAAAAAAGTACAATTAGACATGCTAGATAAACTCAAGAACTGTTGTTGACCTTCAGTGTGAAGAGATATCTCCAACATCAATTACTACGCCAATCGACCTGAAACGAAATCAATAGTATCGACAACGAAACTAAATAAGTTTCAAAGTCGTAACACAATGCATGGAAGAAAATAGACAAGGAAACTTTCTTCTTTGAATCTCATCCTAAAATGGCTTCCCACAGTAAGTTTATGTTGTACAACATCTAAATATTTGTTCAAACCAACTATAAATTGGCTTGCCCTGATACATCATATTGAAGATTTAGTCGATAATGTTTAAATAAAGAATAGATAGACTTCTTTTATTATTTTATCCCAGGGTGATTGACGCACCTGTAAATTGGCTTGTAATACACTAGAAATAGTGTTTTGTTGCAATGGCATGCGACGCAGAGGCATGCACTCCAAGATGCATGCTTTTGCTGGAAGAAGGCAATATGGGGATTTTTTGTCGAGCTAGATGATAAAAACCGACTCACAATGTTCCATCATCACCACTGCAAATTAGTTGTTGTAATTCAAATCATAACAGCAAGGTGCACTGATAGAGAAGTCATAAAGCCATAACTGATAAGGAAGCAAAAATTACCTCAAGAAAATGAAAGCATCACTTGCAACTAATCTCTTATAGTCGACAAATGTGCTCCAGCCCATTGTAAATAAATGTCTTTGTCGTTGACTAGGTTAAATCATTATTATTAATTTGATGAAAACCTCTAGGTTCTATTTCCAACCAGCTGAAAGAATACATAAATCAAATGTTCTATAATCGCAATCTTGATTTCACAAACTTATGATGTTTTGAGAGATTTTCTGATGAGTCCATGGCCTTTGAACACAATGGAGATTTCTCTCAAGTATATTTTTATGACGATCACATATAGGTTTCACCCTTAATAGTACTCAAATACATTATTTTTTTTTAAAAAGCCTTCATTTCCAGGCTAAAAAATTGCTGATTTTTTCATCGGTTCCATGGAGATCAGGGCAACATTAAACATGGAAACACATATACATTTCTAAGATTTTAGACCACTCGATTCATTACTTGGATGGCAGAATATCAAGCTTAAATATGAAACTAACAAATGATTCTAATGAAACAGAATTGATGCAATTATCGATGATCCTGAAAGAAAATATTGTTTGAGAACTGGGAAAAACATGGTTGTTGACTAATTAGATATTTCTCAAATTTGAATTCCAGTAATAATAATTGTTAGTGTAGAAAACGTGCATGAAGAAAAAAATTCTCCATTAATATGAGTGAAATCAGGGGATTATAGCGTGAATATCACACGGTGACCAAATGGTCTCTCGTTGGCCAAATATTGAGTGAAACTACTATATTCCACCAAGAAAAACATACTGTTCTTGAAGATATTTCAGTCCATGGAAAAGCAGCTCAAAAATTTCTTGCTGGGGGATGGTTGCCAAGTGCACCAATAAAATTGCAACCAATTGGAAGAGGAACCAAAACCTAAAAACAATTCCCACAATAATAAGTTCATTTTAAATTTTAGAAAAGAAAAAGAAAAATCAAAACCCACAAAATCAGCTTCCACTTGCAGGGATATGAGAGTCAGATGCATTTTGGGTCAATATTCGAGAAGACAGTGTACACGAGAACAAAGGTACCGATAGTTTTAGCACCCAAAGTGATGTAGGAAAATTCTAAAATTGCAATATTCGAATAGAAGACGGATTGCAAATCAAAAAAGAACAATTCTTTATTTCCAAATCAACCAAAGAAAAACCCTACAACTGAATGTAAAAAGCTTAAATAATAAACCTATTGGACCCTGGACCCGTTATATGATTGGGCCGAATTGAAATAACAACTTAAAGTTCAAAAAAAAAATAATTAAATTCAAAAAACGGTAGTTTTACGCCAGCAAACGACCTCAAACAACCAAAATCCACTATACGTCACAGAAAAGTAGTGAGTTACATCCGGATCGTCGAGACCTTTCCAAAAAGTACTTATGGGGCCCAAAACGGACGCCGTATGCTAAAGTTATGGCCATTTGAAGTTGATACCTTCATCGAATCATTTTTTCCGCTCCCAACTATCCATAAATGCTGCTGCTTGGTCCCGAATTTCATACTCCCGCTTTCCATCATCCCCTCCCGGGTCAGCGCGATTCGCCCTCGAATCGGAGTCCATGTCATTGGAAGAAGAGTCGTCCACAAAAGGTACCAAATGCTTGACATTGAACACATCGGCAGTACGAATATGGCTTGGTAATTTCAAACGGTAAGCGTTTGGGTTAATCTTTTCAATGATCTCAACTGGACCAATTTTCTTCTCCGACAGTTTGTTGTATTCGTGTGCTGTGTAGCGCTCCCGTGGTAGAACCGCCCATACGAAATCCCCCACTTCAAATTCAACATCCAGCCTTTTTAGGTCCGCCTGTAGTTTATATTTGGCATTGGACTCGAGGAGTTTGGTATGAGTCTGCTCGTGTATCTGCTTAAGACTTTCCACAAAATCAACAACTCGTCCATGGGGACGAGTCTTAATAACAAGGTTAGGAGATCAACAGGACAAACTCTGCCTGACTCAGACAACGATCCCAAGATCGAACATTATCTCCCACAAGGCTGCGCAACAGATCCCCAAGTGATCGATTTACCACCTCCGTTTTCCCATCCGTCTACGGGTGATACGCACTGCTAAAATTCGAGAATGTATTCACCATTTTCCACAAACTTCTAGAAATGGCTCAAGAAGCGGGTATCGCGATCCGAGACAATAGAACTAGGCAAACCATGCAGGTGATACACCTCTCGGAAAAATAAAAGGTCCACATTCACTGCATCCGTCGTTTTTTTGCATGGAACAAAATGGATCATTTTAGAAAAACAATCCACTATGAAAAAAATCGAATCGAAACCCCTCTGTGTGCGAGGTAACCCCACCACAAAATCCATACTGCCTATCAGGTATAGGCAGTGGACGGTACAAGCCCGCATTAGTAGCTCGACCTTTTGCCGTTTGACAGGTGCGACATCTGGACATGAATTTAGAAACCTCTCGACGGACCGTGGGCCAGAAAAATGAGGACAAAATCAACGCCACCGTTCTATCTCGCCCCACGTGTCCTTCCCCATAGTACTCCGATATAATTTTGACTCGCAGGCTACATTCCGGAATACATAACTGGACCCCCCTTTGAAGAGAAAACCACGTTCCACCACAAACTTCACATTCTGCCCACTTTCAACCTCCCGGAGTATAGGACCAAAATAGGGGTCTGTACCATAAAGTTCAGCAAAAGTGTCAAACCTAGGAACTGATACCTGCATTCTCCCTAGTAAGCAGTATCTCCGACTTAAGGCATCCACCACTCGATTCACCGCGCCCGGCTGATGCTTCAAAACAAAGGTAAACTGGTGCAAATAAGATATCCAAGACGCATGACAAGCAGAAATTACATCCTATGTGGATAGATGCTTCAATGCTTCATGATCGCTATAAAGAATGAATTCACGCTGAAATAAGTAATGCCTCCAATGCCTTATAGCCTGAACTACGACATACAGTTCGACATCATAAGTATTATAATGCCCTCGAGCTCCAGTTAACTTCTGACTAAAATAGGCGACTGGACGCCCCTCTTGACTAAGCACCACTCCAATACCCACCTTTGACGCATCACAGTTTAAATAAAAAGAATTACTGAAGTCGGGTAGAATAAGTATGGGTGCTGCTGTAAGCCGCTTCTTAATCACCATAAAAGCCTTATCTGCATCATCTGTCCATTAGAAAGTCGACCCTTTTACGCAATCTGTCAATGGTGCCACTATAGAACTGAAATATCGAATAAAACGCCAGTAAAATGATGCTAGCCAATGGAAACTGCGCACATCAGTCACCGTGCACGGTTGTGGCCAGTTTTGGATCGCTCAATCTTCTCCGAATCCACGTGTACCCCATCCGCTGAAACGACATATCCGATGAACAACACTCGATCAGTGAAAAAAACACACTTCTTAGGTGCATCAAAGAAAGACTCTCTCCTCAAAATAGTAAGGATACCGCGTAGGTGCTACGTATGTTCCTCGGTTGACTTGCTGTAAACAAGGATGTCATCAAGGTAGACAACCACACAATGACCAATGAAAGGCCGCAAAGCTTCATTCATGACACACATGAAAGTGCTTGCAGCATTAGAAAGCCAGAAGGGCATCACCATCCACTCAAACAGTCCCTCCCGAGTTTTAAACGCTGTCTTCCACTCATCCCCAGGCCGAAGGCGAATTTGATGATAACCACTCTTAAAATCTAATTTGCAGAAAACCATCGAACCACCAAGCTGGTCAAGAAGATAATCTAAATGAGGAATCGAAAAATGGTAACGAACTGTGATACGATTAATAGCCTGAATATCTGCACACATACGATAGCTGCCATCCTTTTTGGGAATCAGTAAAGCGAGAACTGCACAGGGACTGAGGCTCTCTCGCACATAACCCTTAGCCAATAATTCCTCAACCTGCTTACGTAAATCCTCATGCTAGGTTGGGCTCATCCTGTAATGCGAGCGATTGGGAAGAGAGGAACTTGGAATCAAGTCAATCTGGTGTCGTATATCCCGCAAGGGCGGGAGGCCATCAGGTAATTCAGATGGAAAGACATCAGCAAATTCCTCCATAAGTGTGACAGCACGTGGGTGCAACCTAGGTTCTTCGCTTGCGACCACTGATTTCAATCCAGAATACTCCTTTAGTATTAAAAAATAAACCAGACTAGCAGATTTCATCTCTTTCTCGAACAAACCACGTGTCAAGAGGTGGTTACTGTTTCCTACAGGCGGAGGCTGCGTGTCCTTCGTAGGTAACAAAACCACCTTGGTCCCATGAAATATAAAACTATAAGTGTTGGCTCGACCATCATGAGTAACCTCCTTGTCAAACTGCTACGGGCGTCCCAAAAATATGTGGCATGCATCCATCGGAATAACATCACACTAAATGTTATCCTTATATATAGAACAAATAGAGACTGTCACATGTACATGATGGCACACTGATATATCTATGCCCCTCTTCAGCCAAGCCAATTTATACGGGTGATGGTGTACCTCTTGCTTCAAACCCAGTTTAGTTACAGCCTCTGTCGAGATTACATTCTCATAACTACCACTATCAATGATGAACCGGTAGATTCGTCCACTCACTGTGCCCGTGGATTGAAAAATGTTGTTGTGCTTCCAATCCTCCACTACACCCCGCGAAGAGAGACACGATTGTTGGACGACCAGCAAGGGACCAGTATCACCCTCGAGGACTGCCTCCGTAACTGCCTCTTTAACCGCCTCTGTGTCGCCCCCTTGGGCTGCCCACACTTCAATATCTCCAATCACTAAATTTGGACGGCCACGACCATGACTCATTGATGGAAATTCGGCCTGCCGATGCCCTAACCCATTGCAGCCGTAACACCGTAGAACATCGTTGCCTCTTCAGGTATTTGGGCCACCCGAATTGGTGTTGGGGGCCCAACGAACCCCAAACTAAACACTACCCGCCGAAGACTGTGACGGAGAAAAGCTGGGCTGTCCCCGCCCTCCACTGCTATTGTTGGACGAACCCTTGATTCTTCCGCCGATTCATCTGCTTCTCTATTTGCAAAGCACGTTGATGAGCCTCAGAAACAGAGACTGGAGCAAACATATTAAGTGTGGCTTGGAAAGGTAATCGCAAACCTCCAATAAATCTTGCCACCAACTTATCTTCTGACTCATCGAGATCATTCCTGATGATTAATTGGAAGAATTCCGTCGCATAGGCATCAATTGTTCTAGGACCCTGTCTCAAATTTTGTAGCCTCTGGTATAAAGAGAGTGAGTAGTTGAAAGGGAGAAACGCTTCCTTCAAATGCTTCTTTATTTTATTCCACTCACTAATCTTTGATTTTCCCCTTTGCTCACGGCTAGTTTTCACCTACTGCCACCAAGCCCTGGCTCGGCCACGAAAATGGGTTGCTACTAATGAAACCCTTTTATGTTCTGCACCTCCTTAAATTCAAAAATATCTTCCACCGCACATATCCAATCCAAGAGTTCTTCGGCTTCCAGATCACCATTAAATTCTAGAATATCCACCTGGAATCCTACTTCCCATTGGTGAGATCCGTCCCCTGCGCCTTGTTGTATTCTCCGAGGATGTGGTGGCAAAAACGGAGGGAGGTCAAGGATGTCACCCCCATACACTTCTCCACCTGATTCCACAAAAACATCCGAATCCATGTCGCTCGTTCTGCGAGCGTCAACATGCTGCCAGCGCACCTGGCCACCATTGCCACCCCGTGCGTTCTCTTCCTGATTTTGAAACTGACCCGCTAGTGCCATCAACCTTGCCATATGTTCGGTCATCACTTGCATCTGTTGTTGCAATGTTGCCAAAGTATCTAGCCAATTCACAACCGCTTTTCCTCGTCCATGACCTCTACCTCCTACCATCCTGATATGAGAAGAAAATATATATCACCACGTCACCTGCTGTGCTCTGATACCAAACTGATGTAGGAAAATCCTGCAATTGCAATATTCGAATAGAAGACGGATTGCAAATCGAAAGAGAACAATTCTTTATTTCGAAATCAACCAAAGAAAAACCCTAAAACTGAATGTAAAAAGCTTAAATAATAAACCTACTGGACCCTGGGCCCGTTATATGATTGGGCCAAATTGAAATAACAACTTAAAGTTCAAAAACAAATAATTAAATTCAAAAAAGGTAGTTTTACGCCAGCAAACAACCTCAAACGTCCAAAATCCTCTATACGTCAAAGCAGAGCAATGAGTTGCATCCGGATCGTCGAGACATTTCCGAAAAGTACTTATGGGCCCAAAACGGACACCGTATGCTAAAGTTATGGCCATTTGAAGTTAATACCTTCGTCAAATCAATTTTTCCGCTCCCAACAATCCAGAAACGCTACTACTCGGTCCAGAATTTCATACTCCCGCCCTCCATCACAAAGCAACGCCGGTGTTGTAATTAGAAGACACAGAGTTAGCGCCGCCACCTAGACGGTTGCAGTAACTCTTCATGAAGGCCCTCACCAGCCCAACTCCACAGATTGCACCCAAACTCTATGTAATCATGTACATAACTGCAAGTATCAATGACACCTTCATTTCCAAGAACAACCTAAAACACAGTCGAGTTTATGTGACCACCTATAGAAGAGCAGAGAAAAATTCAGGAAATTTTCAAGGAATAAATGGTGTTTTGTCTTGAACAATTCGAGGCAATTTATCATGTACCCAAGATGTCGGTGGTTCAGTAAACAATGATGAAAATCATGAGACCAAAGGCCCAAGCGATGTCGATTGTTGAGAATGCCAACGCCGTCGCATTGGTCGGAAGCATTGAGATTCTAGAGGCTAATGTCAGTGGCTACGGTAACGTAAAGAAAGAGTAGGGCGGCAATGAACTCGACAATCAGGGCTTGACCATAGCTTGAGTTCACCCATGTCCAGCATCGGTTATAATGGTGGGTCCTCATAGCCCTTAATATGGATCCTTCTTCACTCTCTTCTTTCGTCATTTATCTCTCAAGGAATTTATTATGATTTTTTTATTATTAATTTGGCGATATTTAACTGAATTGTTTATCTTTGGGTGGAGGGAGGGAGGGAGGGAGGGAGAGGGGGCTAGAATTTAGGTGATAAATTGGAATATCCAATTTTGGAATTTATTATTATTATTATTATTATTTTGATTAATTTGGCGATATTTAACTGAATTGTTTATCTTTAGGTGGCAATAATCAAATTATATTATTAGGGGTGTCAGATTTCAAAAATGATGTTAGTAAGGTCGGTGTAGGGCTAATTTTCACAAATTACACCTAGCCCTACTTTTAAATACCAAAATTCATAAATAAGATCAACCCTATATTACTTCAGTTTTCAAGTTGTAATTGAGATTTTAATAATTTAATAATAATATAATAGAATATCACAAAACGGTGGTGCCTGCGCACGCAGCTCCTCAGCTCAGGAAATCAAGTTGTCATTGTACGACGGCTTCTGCACTCTCCATTCACAAGATGTCGTAGATCTCATGACCGCAGTAGGGCCTCTCGGTGGCAGAAGCAGTCGCGGCAATGCTTGCTTGCGCTATGCCTCCGTCCGAGCAACTCGGTTTAATCGATTTTTTCCATTATCTGAAATTACATATGATATGGCTCAACTTCACCACTTACTAATATGATGGGTAGTTATGGTGGGGGTGGAAGGATGTAGCCGTGTGCTGTGATGTTGGAAGTTAGCGGTGTGGGTGTGGTTCAGTCTATGGTCATGATGGTGTAGTGAAAATTACATGGCTGGTGGTGGTTGCAACATCGATGTAAAACTTTGATCGGAGGAGAAGGTGATGCCCACAGACTTGGTGATAGGAGGAGGACATGGTGGTGGCTGTGACCTTGATATAAAACTGTGGTCGGATGAGGATGTGATGCCCGCAGCCTTGGTGATCGGAGGAGGAGGTGTTGCCTACATCCATGGTGATTGGAGGAAGAGGTGGTGGTGGTTGTGACCCCGATGTAAACCCGTGACTAAAAATTTTTGGGTTGTGACCTTAAAAAATAGTGATTGTGACCAGGGTAGGAATAAGGTGGTTGTGACTTGGAATCTTTGAATAATTGTGAGATGTGATAAAAAATAATGGTGGTTGTGACTTGAGATCTTGAATAATTGTGACATAACCCGACATGTGACCCTAAAATCAATCTGTGACTTAACATATTTGTGTTTGTGACATAAAATTATGCAATATTGTGACTTCAGTATATATAATTAAAAAATATTTTTAACTATTTAATTTAATGAATTTATACTAATTAAAACTTGATTTTTGAAATTATATAGGTTTGATCTTATTTTTGAAATTTGTATTTTTAAATACTTTATTTATGTATTTTTCTCTTTTTTTTTTTAAAAAAAATATTAATCTAAATATATGGGGCCAAAAAATCAACAACAGTACTAACTAATCAATAATAATCAAACAAAATAACTACTTAAGTTGTTGAATGAAAAGGAAGTCAAATAACAAGACCAATCAAGACTAATCAACTAAAAAATTAATATTCAAATAAGAGAAAAAGTAAAATAAAATTGCCCCCCCCCCCCCGGGCGGAATTTTTGGGCCCTAAACCCATGCTTGTTGAACCTACACGTGGGCATAGTGGCGGTTCACAGTCTTGTATTCCACGCGCGACAGTATTAATTGTAAAAATTTCATTATTTGTAAAATTAACTTTTGAAATGGGACTTAATAGAACTGTAGTGTTAAAACTTAAATCTAACAGAAATTACGTCATCCGTAAGAAATGATAAAGGCAGTGATGTTATTCTTAAAAAAATGAACGTTGTGATGTTTTTCACGAGAAGTGTCAAACGCAGATACATTTTGCTTCAATTTCCTTTGTTGTAGAAGTAAATTAAATTTGATTTCAAAAAATAAATCAAATTTATTTTTAGTCTTTCTTTGAGGGCTATCTTCTGTTAATAAATGAGAAATTTGTGTTTTTTTGAATTAAATTGTTGTTTAAAAGTGATTTCGAAAATCGTATATGGTTAAAAAATAATTTTAAAAATGGTTGCTAATTGCCATCACAAAACTTCTTTTCTACACCACATTTTAAATATTTTATTTATTTATTTATAAAAAATAGCCATAAATAAAATTACGTAAATAATCTTTTAATTTTCCTTCACTAATTTTTATTTACACTAGGGGTATAAACGGTTCGGTTTAGAAGGTTTTTTAATAAATTTTCAAATCAAACAATTTAAAATGGTTTGACGTTTTTCTAACCCAACCCAAACCATTAAATTTCTTAAGCCAAACCAAATCAAAACATTTTTTACGATTTGGTACGGGTTCAAACCACGGTTTGCAAGCAAAAAACTGAAATAATTTTTTTAGTATTCTCCCGCTTCTCCTTTTTTGTCATTTTTTTTATTACAAAATAACAGGTTTTTTTATTACAAAATAAAAGGTCAGCACCAAGTATCCCGGCTATCATTTTCTTCACTTTACGAGTCCACAGCAAAGCAAAGCAATCAAACAACCATTTTATGTCTCTGTAGCCACTAGCCAATGCACTTCAAGGATCAAATTCATAAAGGACCAACAATAGTTTCACCATATAGGAGTAATCACAGAAGTAGGTTACTAGAATTGATTAGCCACAACATTTACGAACTGATGAAATCAAAGAAGAGAGTAAGAGACAGGAGACAGCCATACTTTTATCATGAAATGGCTACTTGCTTAAATTGTTTTAAAATGACTACTTGCCTAAATTGTTGGAGGGAGTTGGACTAGCTGGAGCAGTGGAGAATTGGTTTGCCTAATTCTGCCAATTTTTTTTCGTAAAATAATACTGTAATTTTTTGTAAATTAATAAATATTAATTGTAATTTTTTTTCTTGCGGTTTGAAACGGGTTTTGAAAAGTGAAACTTAAACCAAATCATTTCAAAACGGTTCGGTTTGGGTTAAAACCAAAACCTTGACGGGTCCGCGTGGATCCAAACCAACGGTTTCAAAATTGCGGTTTCAATTTGGTTTAGCGGTTTGGCCGTTTCGATTTACCCCCTTAATTTACACCACAATCTATCAAATAAACTTCTTTCTTCTCTTCTCTATAGTTTTGATTTCTAAATCATCTTGTTCTTCTTAGTATTTTTAATTTTTGCTTTTCAATACCAAGTTATTTATAATGGAAACCGGTACAATAATTTCATATGATTTCTCAAATAATGTCCCGCAGTCATTAATACGAACTGAAGTTCAGGTAAGTGAACGATTTTTGTTGTATTGATATTGTAGTAAACATTCTAGAAGATGAAATTGTGAGAATCAATGAAAATCAATGATATTGGACCATTCATGAACATAACCTTGCTGCTAGATTGAGACAACATAATTCAAGTGGGAAAATAGAGCTTCTTGATAATTGGAGAAAAGTTTTCAACCGAACCGGCCAGTGTTGTTGTCTTCCGAAACATTTTTATGCCTGTTATATTTAGTAGACCAATTTATGCCATCCTCTGTGTGTCCATGTGTGTGCACACATGCATAAAATCTGTACAATTGTGAAAATCAATGAAAAATCAATGATAATTAAGCATTCTTTCAATGCAAAGCCGATGAGCCCAGTTTTGAAGACAATCAATGAAACTAAGAATGAATGAAAATTAACGAATGGAAATTTGTATAATTTCAACCTAATGTAGATTAATCTAACTTAAATTCCATCACACAGTATCAAACCAAGAAGAATTATAGGCAAACTCTCATGGATGATTTTGAGGATGAACTTAGCATAACCAGTGGAGAAGGTAAAAAGGGAATATGGGATGAGAGATTAGACGTGGTGTACTCCTAAATATTTTAGGGTTATATTTGTAAATTATTATTGATGTGTGTATTTAAAAAAAATGTTTTAAGTAGGGGTGGACGTGGGTCGAGTTGGACCCCAACCAGAAACCAACCTGACTTAGTTGGTTCCATAAAAATTCAAACCAATACGACCCAATACCATGTTCAAACCCAACCCAACCAAGTCTTGGTTGTGTTTGCGGGTTGGGCTTCGGTCCAAATTGAAAAAAATTGCAAATTAGTCCATTTCTATTTACTGACCCAATTATGCAAACCAAGTTAAATGGGACCAAAATTCCTTAAATGTTACTTGTTAGGATTAGGAATTTAGGGTTTTATTTGATTTGGGTTTGGGTTGGGTTGGGTTGGGTTGGGAGGGAAAACATAGTTGGACTTGTGATTTTCAAAACATAAATGGGTCAAAATTTCTTAATTTTTTTATTAGATCGGGATGGGTTGGGTTGGGTGATAAACCCAACCCACAACCCGACCCGACCAGACCAATTTTTTTTATTTAACTCGAACCCAACCCATTTTCCATCAGAACCCGACACAAATCGATCGGGTTGGGTGGGTTGGGTTGGGTTAGGTTGGGCGGTTTGGGCTGGTTCGGTTGGTAAATGTCCACCCTAGTTTTAAGCAATGTTGTTAAACCAGACCTGATCAGGCTGGGTCACATTTAAAACCTTGTCGGGTCAAACCCGGTCAATGACTCGTGTTGACCTGAGAAACCCAATCGACCCAGGTTTGACCTGGGTTTTATATATTTTTTAACTTTTTGAAAATTTTAATATTAATTAATGCCCGGATCGACCCCAAGTCGACTCCGGGTTGACCCTCTGATCCTTGATCCAGTCTTTTGATCGGGTTGATGGTCGGGCCGGATTTGAAAACATTGATTTCAAGGTAAATTACATAACTACCTAGGTATAACTTCCTGTAATTAAAAAATACCAGGTTTTCACACAATTCGTAATATTACTAAATTCTTATCATGACTTTAGAAAAATGTCAGATTCTCATGAGAGAGAAAAATACCAAATTCTCATATGAGAGAGAGTGTATATTATTTGATTCTTTAAATAGATATGAGACCCAATAATTAGGAGATAATTATCATTTGTGTAGGGATTAATTTAGGCAGTTACAATATTCCAAAAAATCTCCCAACGCAATTTCTCTCTCTTAGCAGTCTGTAATCTTCAACCTCTGATCGTCATAATTCTAGGTGCCATTATAGGTAAATAGTACCAGATTGTCCGACGATTACATTATGTAATGTCATGTAATGTTATGTAGTATTACATATTAAAGTCATCAATTAATAGTTATCATTTTGTAATGTTATGTAACATGTTGTAATTTAATATCACAATTGTGTAATATTCATTACTATTATTTTTTTGTGTCGGTTCAAATTGAAGCAGTGTTACAGGAATTGTAATGTGTGTAATCGTATTTTATGTAACATTACAATCCCTGTAATATTGTGTCGTAATGTTCAGCAATGCTTTGTAATGCCTTGTAATATTCATAAAATTTTTAGCACAAAGACCTGATGCAATTTCAACTAAGAACAACCAGAAATTACAACCAATCCAACACAAAATACCACTTCAAATATTGAAATATTATTTTTCTAGTTGAAGGAATAGTTGTTGGAGCTTCATTGGTTACTATTCTAGTTCCCAAGCAAATTTTTAAGCCTTCAATTTCCCTAAAGTATAATGTTTAGGAAGATAGTTCAAAAGCATAAAACCAAATGAACCAAAATTTAACGACACAGAATCTGGTTGAACAGAATTGAAATATTTGATGAAGTATGTATCTTTCAGTGCTGAAGACGGAGCAGAATTCATGTCTAAATTCTTCAAAGCTTTAGGGTCCTTTGCCACTGCTTTATCAAACACTGCCAGCATTTTCTAATTTCTTCCAAGAATTCCAAAAATCCATAGTTTCTCTTGATTTTTCAGTGGAGGAATAGATACTGATTATGACACTTGAAGGCCTGAAGTTCTGAATTCGCCGGCACTAGGACTCCGATACGAAGATGTTGACTGGAATCTTGATTTATGGATAAAACGAAGCACACAAAGCTTGCACGCAGTGAAAGCCCACCAACCAATGAAGAATATTTTAGCCCTCTGTTTCATCATGGTTGCTCGCAGCGGCGGGGAAGGCGATAGCACTGCTGCTAGTCCCACTAACAAATTCCGATTTCAAAAAATTGAGGCTTAAAAAAAAACGAGATCTTTGCTAAAAAAATTACATAATTCGTGTGAGTGATTTTTTTTTTTTTTTTTTTTTTAACTTTGAAGGAGGTTTTTCAAGCCCTTAAATGGAAATAAAGATCAGTATAAATTACAAGAGAGGGTGATTTGAGATATAGATGGAATATAAATACAAGGGCGAGATTCAAGGGATTGCATGGAGATAGGAGAGAGTGAATAATAAGTAACAACGTAGTATTTTAAATACTTTAGAAAACCTGGTATTTATCGATTGAGGGTATGAATAATTAGTGTATAGCCTAATTATTCCTTGATTTTAAGTGTTGTGTATCTATCATGTGGTGTGATAAGCAAATTACACCAAAATACTCTAATTAAGAAGCTAGTTTGAAAAATACCCCACTTAAGCACTTTAAACTACTTGCACCGTAATTATATACGTTCTAAAAGTCCCAAACCACTATTTCATCCAAATTGCAAAAGACAAGCCATTTATCTTAGCTGCAACTGGTCCTAATGACTGCTTCGATACTTGCCATTTCGATTCAAAACTCCCAGTTCCAGCAACTTCCCCGAAGTTCCGATCAATCAAATATCTTGAAAGAATGGTATTTTGACAAATAATAATTCAGAAATTGGACAAAATTCCAGGGCGTGCAGGGAGAAATCAGTAGCTTCTTCATTGCTCAAATAGGAGATTGTGGTGATATTTTGCAGGATTCTTGATATCGGGTAATCTCAGCTTCATTATGCTTCGATTGTATTTATTGTTGATGAAGGTAAATTTCGAGGATTTTATGTTTTGATTCGATGGTTGGTGATTTGTGGTTAAGGTGATGCAAATTGTTGTGAAAGTGAACAAAAATTTCTCAGCTTTGTTACTTTTTGTGCATGAATTTTGCTGTTTGAAGTCTAGGTATGGTGCTTGAAGTGATGATACTTTTGGGAATGAAAATGGTGATGGTGGAGATGGAATACGGTTTTAAATTATGGGCGTGGTGGATTTTGACAGTGTGATGCAGATTTGTAGAATGTGATTGTGGGTTGTCCTTTTTATGTGGTGAAGATGGGGTGGTGGTTTTAATGGTGGAAATAGGTAGTAGTATTAGCGGTGGTTTTGGTGGTAAAAATAAGTGGCGACTACTACGGAGGGGATCTATTTTCTGGTTTTTTGGCACCATGGGCGGCTCAAGTAATTGCCAAGGTAATGGTACCACCAAATTGTGTATATTTTGGGAGCTTATGTTGAAGATAGATATATATATATATATATATATATATATATATATATATATATATATATATATATATATATATATATATATACATATTTCTTCCTCTTTCCTCCATGGTAATTTAAGATGGTATTAGACTCAGTATGTGGGATGTTGGAGAAGACAAATTATAAATTTATCAGTTGGCTCATCTTTGTGCCAATGTTGAACCACATTCTTAGTTATGCCAAGGCTACACTTTTGTTCTTGTTTTTGTTTATAGTTGTGTCATTTTTCTTTCATCTTTCATATTTAAATGTTCAAGTGAGGTATAACTTGTAGCAATCGTCAGCTGTTGGAACCATGGAGCATGTGTTTACATTGGACAAGTGGCTAGGGAAGTGTTTGAGAGTTCTTTGTTAATTACAAAATATGAAGTCATTTAATGGGAATCACCTTGTAGTTATTTTCAATCATTGGAGAATTCAAGATAGACCCTAATTCTATAGTATTGCCCACTAGATTATTCATCTTATGATATTCTGGTTCCTTTGTTTTAACATGACATGATTGAATTGGCAAATGTCGTTAGCTCAGATTGAGGAATTTATAACTAAGAGAGCTGTGCAAAGAAGGGATTTAATGATTGTGCAAGTGAGTGTCATTAGTCAAGCAAATTTAATAGTTTACAATGTACTTTTGCAAGGCCAGATTGTACCACTTTTGATGGCACTATTTAGTTAAAAAGAAAAAGTAAAAAGACTAAAAAGTGACGTTGTGCTTGTGCATGGAGAATGTGTAATATATCTACTTGTATTTGTGAACGTATGTAATTTGTTAGTTAATGATGAATATTGCAAAAATTGAAAAAGTGACATTCAAGTAGAAGAAAGTGATTGAGTATCATTTTTTTAAAACAAAAGTGACAAAGTGTCAATTTTTAGTAAAAAGAAAAAATGATAAAAAGTGATGTTGCGTCATTTTTTTTTTTTTTTAAAAAAAAGTGGTAATAATTATTCTAATATTTTGATAAACGTGAGTTAATATTTTTTTTTCTTTAGTGTTATCACTTTTTTGAGTTTTGTAACATTTTTGTACTTTTATCATTTTCAATTTTTGGACTACATATAGAATAAAATTAAAAAGTCATCAATTTATTCTGAAGTTTTAATTTGTGTTTGATTGAGAAAGTCACATACATGTCTTTTTTTTTTTTTTTTAAATAAAATAAATAAATAAATAAGTGACATTTGTGATTTGTGTCACAATTTTGTTAAAAAAGTGACAAACTTATGATGTATTTGTATATGAAGAATGTGTAATGTATCCATTAGTGTTTGTACATTTGTATAATTATTTAAGTTACGATGCATGTAGTCTAGGATGAATATTGCAAAAATTGAAAAAAATTGACATTCGAGTAGTAAAAAGTGACAAAATGCTACTTTTTTTTTTTTTAACTAAAAAAGAAAGTGAGTTAAAACAAAAAGTGACATTTTGTCACTTTTTATGTAATATATCTTTTAGTCTTTGTGGACTTGTGTAGTTCGTTAATTAGTGATAAATATTGCAAAATATTAAAAAAGTAACATTTAGTAAAAAAAGTGACAAAGTGTGACAAAAAGTGACACCATCTCACTTTTTGGTTAAAAGAAAAAGTAAAAAATGTGACATTGTATTTGTTTATGGAGAATGTGTAATGATATGTACTAACGTGTGTGGAGTTGTTTAATTTATTAGTCAATGATAAAAATTGTAAAAAATGAAAAATTGACATTTTAGTTAAAAGAAAAAGAAAAAATGATAAAAAGTGAGAATATGTCATTTTTTATATAAAAAATGTCACAATTATTCTAATATTTTAAATAAAATTATCAAGTCATGAATTTTTTTAAGGTTTTAATTTATGTGTGATCGAGAAAGTGACATGCATATTGTTGGCCGTGTGTCCTGTCCTTGGGATGCTTACGGGAGCGTCAATACATATCATATTCTTTATTTAAAAATATAAGTGTCGTTGTGTCACTTTTTAAAAAAAAGTGACAAAAATATTTAAAAAGTGATATCTAAAATTTACAAAGTATTTTTACTTCTTAAAAATTTAAATTTCTTTTTGTAAATGGTCCAAAAATAAGAATATTTGTGTAAGTATCCCAATAAAAAATGTAGTGCTAATAACCCTGTTAAAAAATGTGATGTTTCATTTACCAAACATCGTCAAATACAATTATAATTATTTATTTATTTATATATTATAAAGCAACTTTTAATTAATATATTAATCGAAAAATCCGCAGTCTTTGTGGAGTCGGTTGTTCTTTTCTTTTATTCACACAACCGCCTTCATTGGCATTCTCCGTTTTTCAACCAATAAATTAATTATAAAAAATAAATAAATCTATATACACCATATACATACAAATGCAAATGCAAATGCAAATGAATCAAATGACAAACAGTTGATTCATCCTCAGTCATGGACGACAATATCCAGATCGAAGCGGCCTCCCATCTCCAGAACCACCACTTCAGCGGCGGAGGAGATGAGGACGGCGGAGAAGAAGCGCGCTGCGACGTGGAAGCATGGGAGATTTTGAGCAAGGGCTTCAAGGAGGTACAGACTGTGTTGAATCAAAATCGTGTTTTGATTCAACAGGTGAACGAGAATCATCAGTCGAAGATTCCTGATAATTTGGCGAAAAATGTTGATTTGATTAAGGAAATAAATGGAAATGTATCGAAAGTACTCGGTCTTTACTCGAACATGTCTACGAATTTCTCCAGCTTCATCAGACAGCGGCCGGTAATCACCTCTGGTGTTGGGAAGAATATCAGCCTAGAAAATGATAGCAACAAAGCGTTTCAAGATGTTGAATCTTGAAATGACCGATTCCATATCCTGTAACTTTCGACGACCTTTTAATTTAAGTAAGATATAGATATGTATGCTTGTGCGTGCGTGTGATTGTGATCTTGATGGATGTTTTCCTTAGGTGAGTTTGGTGTGGTTGAATAAAATTTGATTTTAGCTGTTCGAACTCGCTGAGTCAGTTATTGTGATTATTCGCATGGCTTAAGTGTTGAGAATTTCCGACACGTCGATTCCCACTTTACTTTTCCCACAGGATCTTTCGATGTTCAAAATAAAATAAGCAAACAAGAAAATAAATACGAACACAGAAATTTACGTGGTTCAGCAAAATGCCTACGTCCACGGACCCTCGCCAAAGCTTTTCACTATATATTAAATTGTTACAAATATATAGACTTTCACTCACCAACCCAATCCCACAGACCACAGAGAAAATACAACAAACGAGCTTTACCACATATAATTTCTACCCTTTGACTTACACTACAAAGAGTTACAAGAAACTTCACAATATGCTAGGCTCACAATTTTCTCTCTTTGATCACAATGTGACACTAATTAGCACTCTCTCATATGTTTGTGATGGTGTGTTTCTTCCTTGAATTCCTTCTCTATTTATAGAGAGAATTCTACATGAAATTCTCTTAACACCAAAACATCATGATTAGTCAAAACTAATTATCATTCCAAGACATCATAATTAGTCAAAACTAATCATCATTCAAAAACATCATAATTAGTCAAAACTAATTATCATTCAAAGACATCATAATTAGTCAAGACTAATTATCATTCAAATACCATAATTAGCTCCACCATCTTTTGTTTCAACTAGGCACTCATTATGTTTCACTAGGCACTTGATTAATTTGGGTCAAATACCCAACAATCTCCACCTTGACACAAATTCGTCCAAGCCAAAACCAAATTCAAATATTGGGTAACAGGCAAGCATTTTTCCACTTTGACAGTCCCATACTCCACCATATGAGTATAATCACTCAGAATTATCAACGAACTCCGAGAATTTCATCGGCCCATGTCGAAACAAAATTGCTGAAATTTATGGTGCAACTCCCATGTTTGGTTCTCCTTGGAAGTTCATCAGCCATCGACATAAAAAAAATCACATACCTTGCATCTAAACCAAACCAATGCTGTATGCGAACACAGTACCCGTGCCAGTAAGAACACATCCTCTATCATGGCAACTGACATCATGCCATGAGGATGTCCCATCTTACTTAGAGTACATCATCACCACCCTCCACCAGGAGAGTCGCATTGTCCTTCGAGCAGTTCGCCGAGTCCGCTCCACCTTTTGGACAATTTCTTCTCACGTGCCCGGATTGACCACAGTTCCAACATGTCACCTTCTTCTTCATGAAGTTCCCTCTCTTCCACTTTTCAGTAACAAGCAAATTATTTCCAGATGAATCATCACCTCCACCCAATCTCCGTTCTTCAGAGATCAACTTACTTGTAATTTCAGCAAAATCCACCGTTTCTTTCCCATACATCAAAATCGGTTTGATGTGCTCAAACGTGGATGGAAGAGACCAGATGAGCCTCAATGCTTTATCCTCATCTTCAACTTTGACTCCAATAGATTCCAGTTCAGAAACAATCCCGTTAAGAACACTAAGATGGTCAGAAATTTTTGTACCTGCGCTCATTCTCAACGAATGAAACTGTTCCTTCAGATACAAGCGATTTGACAAGTTCTTCGTTTGATACAACTCTTCTAGTTTCTCCCAAAGTTCCTTAGCAGCAGATATCCCATGAATATTTGCAAGAACATTCTTGGCCAAACAAAGTCGTATTGTACTAGCAGCTTTCAAATCCAAATCTTCCCAATCTTCATCAGTCTTGTTGGATTCAATTTCTTTTTCTTTGTCAGAACTCTCAGTTGGTTTTCCCTTCAAAGCTTTGTGCAGACCCGCCTGAATCAAGACATCCTTGACTTGTACTTGCCACAAGCCAAAATTGATTCTCCCGTCAAATTTCTCCACATCGTACTTGACAGACATATTTTCTTTTTCTTCAAATTATTTGAACCACCTGTATCTCTGATACCACTTGTTGAGAATTTCCGACACGTCGATTCCCACTTTACTTTTCCCACAGGATCTTTCGATGTTCAAAATAAAATAAGCAAACAAGAAAATAAATACGAACACAGAAATTTACGTGGTTCAGCAAAATGCCTACGTCCACGGACCCTCGCCAAAGCTTTTCACTATATATTAAATTGTTACAAATATATAGACTTTCACTCACCAACCCAATCCCACAGACCACAGAGAAAATACAACAAACGAGCTTTACCACATATAATTTCTACCCTTTGACTTACACTACAAAGAGTTACAAGAAACTTCACAATATGCTAGGCTCACAATTTTCTCTCTTTGATCACAATGTGACACTAATTAGCACTCTCTCATATGTTTGTGATGGTGTGTTTCTTCCTTGAATTCCTTCTCTATTTATAGAGAGAATTCTACATGAAATTCTCTTAACACCAAAACATCATGATTAGTCAAAACTAATTATCATTCCAAGACATCATAATTAGTCAAAACTAATCATCATTCAAAAACATCATAATTAGTCAAAACTAATTATCATTCAAAGACATCATAATTAGTCAAGACTAATTATCATTCAAATACCATAATTAGCTCCACCATCTTTTGTTTCATCTAGGCACTCATTATGTTTCACTAGGCACTTGATTAATTTGGGTCAAATACCCAACATTAAGTGATATTTTATTACATTGATTGTGATTGTATTTTTCATTAGGTCAGTATGGATTTTCTTAATACATTTCAGTGAATTTCGAAATGGTGATTGACAATTATGATGCTCATGGAGTTTTTCTGTTTATCTTGTGTTGCCTATCTTAAGGATTGATGATTGATTTATGAGCTGCGGGACTACCTTTTTACTACATTGATTGAAATGCCCGCAAACGAAAATGAGGTAATTTTACTTAATTTGGTTTAGGTTTCTGTAAGTGTCATATAATTCTGGGATAGTGGTATGACAAGGGGGTTTCATTAGGATAACAGATATAATGCTACTTTTAAAAGAAAAAGAAAAAAGAAAAACAGATGTGATGTTTTACTTGAGATTCTTTATAATCATGCATTTGGCTCCTTGCGTTTCAGATTCTTCTGAGATATACTAGGCTAAGGACCTCAGATTATGTATCTTTGCATAATGTTTAAAGCTTGAAATTGTGAATAGGAAAATGACATTTTTGGTACCAGACTGAGTTTGCTTTAACCCTTTCTATTTTATTGATCTGAGATCCCAGGTCAAGTTGTCCTGGAAGAAACTTAATCATAGTAACTTGTTTCCTACTTTCTTTTAGAATCAATATCTACTACTTTTAAGTGTTCTTTCGGTTCATATTGAAACGCTGGAGGAAGTTACCCCACCATGTGATTATCCTCACATGTGGGCTTGATACTAGTGATATTTAATGGCATGTCACTGAACTAAGGCTTGCCTCGCCTTACCCTAGTGGAGGGGAATAGAACTATTACGATTTGATTAAGCCCCTAACTATCCCACGAGTAAGATTTAATGGTTGTTTTGTCCAATCATAAATTACATCAAGTTTTATCAAAATATACTAGGAATTTGATTTTTTATAAAAAATAACGAGGGCTTAATATTAGTCAAAATGTTGGAATTTGTCACGTCAATAAATTTTTTGAAAATTGTGTGCTGGCATGCCTGTGCCGTGTAGTGTCCGTATTGGTGCTTCCTAGCCCACAACCAAGACTAATTCCATAAGATTTTGCAATTGTAAATACAACAATATCTAACTAAGCCATTTTATACAAACCAAAGTTATGGTCTTTGAAATTCTTGGATACTGTAACAATTATTGTTTGAAAGTAAAGTGTGGCGGTTTACTATATAAATACATGATTTCTCTAGACAATAAAATCTGGAAGTCGTGCAATCAGTTTGCGCCATTTCATAAATATGCAAATGAACCTCAATTCAGGTTTTTTATGGGAGAACTTTTTGAAGTGATCATATTCCAGATGGCAGTGGCTAAGATCATGCTATGTGATTTTTGTTTGTCCTTTGACTCTTCAGTTCCTTTTGTTCTCAATTCCTCTTCCTTTATTAATTTTGTAACTTTTTATTCAACTTTGGCTGATGAATGCTGTATCCAGAGAACTCAATAGCTGAGTCAGGCAGATCCTAGTACGTTTCTGTGTCGAGTTGTGTCTATGAAGGTACCTGGCCTAAAAAGCCCTGAAACTTGGGCGACAGCTACATCCTTATAATCTCCCAGTCAACGACCCCTTTTATGTCCAAAAGATGATATGTTGCTTTGATGCTAGTCTTTATGGAGATGACGTGAAGAGTAGCCAGCACAACATGTAATAACTAACTCTGTCTCATTAGCATCATTGTTTGTAGGCGTCTGTAAGGCAAAACTGGAAACAAGTTGAAATCTTCAACTAGCATTTTTTGTCACGACCAAGTCCAGTGTTTTAGCTTTGATAGTACTTTGGAGTATGCGTTCAGCGGTTCCGCACTCATCAACTCATGCCTATTTCACAAACTTGCTTGACTGAATTGGTTTTATTTATCTTCAGCCTTTATTCGAATTTATGCAATCATGATCTCCTCATTCATAAATAGATTCTTTTTGGTACAACCTCTAGACAGAGAGGCATTCTGCTTCCCCAAACCAATAACACAGTTTTTACTTTCTTGATGCTGCATCCTTAGATTTGACATCTCCATTTGTAAATGTTATTTATTTCAAATAGGATTAGTATCGTACTTGTAATTTTATGTTTCCTCTCTGCTGTATAAATGCAGGAAAAGGATTTCTTTCCTTACATAATGATCAAGCCATCCACTTATTATCAATTGTTCTGTGAATCTGCGCAGGCTTTCCATGTTTGACATCAAATACTTAACTGCAGACGAAGTAACCTTTTTTCAAATATTTGACTTGTGCACCAAGCAAATTTCCTTGGCTTTCCAAATAATGAATCCTCTTGTTTGAGTTGTCTAATTGACCCATAGCTCGGTGAAGAATATTGGGTTCCAGAATCTTGGAGAATTTAGTGGGAAAGGTTGTATGGGTCGATGAGCTCATGCTTTTACATCCTTGGGGATTATAGATTTGCATGGGACTCATATTGTGTGAACATGTAAAGGTTTTAAGACTCCAAAGAAACCTCAAGAAGGATAATCATTATAATGCTTGCTGATGGGTAGTTTCTGGACAAAAAATTAATTAGGAGTAGAAACGTAGAGTGAGAACATCAACATCATTCTGATAGCTGCAATTGCAATTCAAAATCCAAAGGCTTAAATTCTCTAAATCTCTATTACTAAATTCTTCACTGAGTCAAGTATCACGAGTTCACATAAACTTTAATCACTTACAATTCCATGAGGACAGTTTGTTGATTGGGAACTATTTACATTGATTTCCAAATCAATTCTATAACTTGCATAATATGTTTTACAATAATTAATATTATAGCCAAACTAAAGCTATTTCATATAGTTTCTTCTATTTATAGAATAGCAAGAGTTTACCAAAATAACCCTTGAGTGAAAATATTAAAGATGGTTATAGAGGCAATATTAAAAGAGGCTTAATCAGCTCATTTTGGATTTCCAGATGTTATCTATTTCCCCAAAAAAAGTATCTCAATGACTGTTTCTTCTTGATCCTTTTAATATCTACATTACGGGCTCCGCATTATATATATGTAGGTAATTGAAGTTTTCGTTGCTGGAAATGCATAAATTACATGTTCTATGTTGCTCGAACTCTTCACTTTTGAAGAAATATCCATGTCGGACATTCGGGTATGGGACATGGGTATGAGATCCTTCTTGGATAATTTTAACCAAAAGATGATACTTTATATCATTTAAATGAAAAGATAGTTCAAAAAATGTATTTATTATTACTAATACATAAATTTCTAAAGTAATTTGAAGTTTACAAGATGTATTCATGCATTTATGTCAAAGTTATGCGTCTTTTTAGCCATGTCCCTGTATCATAGGTTTGAAAAGAAGGATCCGACACTTAAATACGTACTCGTACCTAGGGCTGTCAATGGATCAGATTTTATCTGAACCTAATTCGAATTCGATGAAATTAATTAACAAGAGATGAATCTAGGGTCTCAATCCGATACCTCGATAAAGATTCGAATCTAATAATTCGTTAACTAAATAGAGCAAATATGGATAGAAGTAAGAAGATAGTTCGATTCAATAACAATCTGATTCGAAACTTGTTAAGGTGGATAATTTTTTCATTTTCCTTAATTTTTGTTGCTTACTTTCTCTAAAACAATTTTTAACTATGTACGAATTGAAATATTGAATGTATTGGTTCATTTTAACTTTGTGCCATTGTGGTATGTTCTTGTCAATTGTTTTTGAATATGTATAGTTATTTCCTTATATTTTTTTATTTTTATTGTTGTTATAAATTTTTTAGATAGATATTATGGTTTTATTTTTTATGAATGATATGATATTATCATTAATTATATGAGTAAATTTTTACTCATTAATATATAAACATTGAAAAAAAATAATGCTAAAAATAATTTCTGATCGGATATCCGATAAGGCAGCAAATCAGATATGGATTTAACTATAAAAAATTCATCGAATTATCGGATTGGATTGGATATAGGCAGATTCGATCTATATCCGATCCATTTACGCCCCTACCCGATACTTGTACCCGAGTTCGAGTAACATAGGCCTTAGGAGGAACTGGAGAAACTCTTGGAGGACTGTTAGCTTTAAAATTGCCCTAGCTTAATTTTTCACCCTCTTAGGTGAGAAGATTAATTGGCAATCACCTCGTTGATTGTTCAGTTCAATTTTGACCTATGTTGCTCAAAACTCTCCAACTTTTAAGAAATACCTGTGTCGGACACACGAGTACGAGATAAGGTATGAGATCCTTCTTGGATCCTTTAAACCAAAAGAAGATAATATATATCATTTAAATCAAAAGATGATCATTTATATCCCCCAGAAATGCATCTATAATTACATATATAAATTTCTAAAGTAATTTGAAGTTTATAAGACGTATTTTCAGCACCCATTTTCGAAATTTGGACAATTTTTTGCAGTGTCCACGTATCCTAAATTTTAGAAAAAGAATGATCTGACACTCGGATACGTACTCATAGCAAATAATCATACTCGAGTTCGAGCATCATAGGTTTTGGCAGGAATCATCATCCATCTACCTCTAGTACTTATGTTTATTACATTGCATTTATGGTGCTGTTATTCTAAATCTAGATGGAAAATAGGACTGGACAGTGCTATATATCTAACAAATCCATCCCATTTTCTGCATCCCAGCCGTCAACCTTCTTGGCAAGTGCTTAGATTTTTATAAGCAATAACTTGCTTATTTCTTAAAAGTGTCAAGTTGTGGGGACAGATTAAAGTTGGATGTAAGTTTATATGTGATTATCATAATTGGAGTTTTAATCCTAATGGCCCTCCAGCTTGATCTGTCCTCATAACTTTCTTAACTTAGTCAGTGGTCCTGTTTGGTCGGTGTCGTGTTAATGACTGCATAAAAGTGCTTTAGCAGCAGCCAGGAGGTGAGCTTCTTTATAAATGGAGTTACCAAGTTGAAGTTCTTTCTCATTCACATTATCAAGGGGGAAGCAAGCGTGTTTGGCGTTTAATTTACGATTTCCATATGCAGGGCAGCATGCTTCTTCAGTGACTATGTTTATTTTTTTTATTTGAATTATATGAAGCTTTATGTGTTATCTTTTTGCTTTTCATTAGAAATACTTGATTTTACTTCCTACCCCTGAATTTATAGCATATCATCCTTCAACAGTTCATAAGGAATCTTGGGCAAAAGACAGCACTGCTTGTCTTTTTGTATCATGCAGATTTTTCTGTTCTCTTTTTTTTGTTTCTATTTTTCAAGTTTGCTTGTGATGTATAAGAATTCTTGCAGTATAATGTTTTATGATAGCCAGCATCTTTGAACATGCATGTATATACACGCCACTTTGATTGAACATTAAAATCTGAGAACATGGTAAAATTTCAGTTTTTCTACAATTAGGTTTGCAGGCTGTGGTTGCTTATGATCTCTGCTTATAGTTTAGGGAAAATAGCAACTGAGGTTCCCAACCAATGGAAGTCGTTACCAATCTAAGCTATTAGCAAGTGTAGTCACCTATCAAGTTTGTAGCAAGTTAGTTGATTGTTTTCTTGACCGATAAAGAATTGCTTTAAGCATTTAGTACATCTGAGAGAGTTCAAACATTCTTTTATTGCAATTCAATAAATTTGATTGTTGTCATGTAAGAGAAAGCTCAACAGTTTTTTATTCGTTAATAAGTTATTTCTGGCTTTGTTTGTCAAGCTCTATGCCTTTTTCTCCAGGCCATTTGACGGGAAGAACAGCGAGCTAAAACATCGAAAAGATGGGAACCAGAAAACGAAGCAACTTAGGATGAGCTACACTTGTCAATAACAGGGTCGGATTTTAACTTTTTGCAATTTACATAGGTGGTGAAGTTTGACTCAATTTTCCCCATAATTTACACCTTTTTGGCTCATATTTTAGTATGTAATGTAACATTTAGCATTTGCAAGAAGTTTTCTGTCAAGTTATCCTTTACAAGTACATATAATTATTAGCTAATAAGTAGTATTGTGCTGTCCTATAAAGAGATTCATTTTGATTGTAATTGAAACCATTGAATGGTAATGGCTGATTGTAGGACAGCAAAATCAGAATGAATCTTTTATAGGATAGGATAGCATAATACTAACTATTAGGCAATACTACTTATATGTACTTCTAAAGGAAAACTATTTGCAATTTGAAAATGCTAATTTTGCTTTTTAGGGGAAAAATAATAATAATAATAAATAAAATTAATAAAATAAAGAGGTCCGTTATACCCCTCATGACTGTCATAATGGATAAGAATCCTTGTGGAATACTGTACTGAAATAGGTTGGTGGGAGATAAATAAATTAATTATAGAAATATCATTTGAAAAGGTTTTGTTTCATTGTTGAAGGTTCTCTCTCTGTGTTGTTGGTAACGAAGAGGACACAAGGATTATTTGTTTGCAAGAACCAAATTAATTTTATCTGAGCATTACATACTCCTAAAGATGTGTGATTATTTTATGTGTACGTCCAGGGGAGAAAAGAAATGCCCAATGTAGAAAGGTAATGCTATCCTATTTGACTCGTAAACCTTTTCTCACCTATTAAAATATTCCACAAACAAAATGGAACATTGATCGAGGAAGGATGCCAATGCGTTTTGTTTATATTTCGATTTTTTCATTTTATTTTCAAAATTTTCAATTTCTTTTTTCAAATTTTGTTGAAACAACACTTTCTAAAAATGAATTACTAAAAAAAAAACGTTTTGTTTGAAATTTGTAAAATATTACTTTGACTATTTGTAATTAATTTACTTGTGAATTAAATTATAAAATTTCTTGTGTTTTGAATATTTACTCTATATTATAAGTAACTAGTGTTTTACCTGTGTGATGCATGACATTATGTCGAAACATATAATTACGATTTCAATATTTTCTAAACTTTTTTAATTATATGACAAACGTGTGTATAGTGAAATATATAGGAAAATAATAAAATGATACTATAATTAATAGAGTTGTAATGTTTTCACTATAAATATAAACTACATTCGTAATTGAGTTTGTTCTATTTTCATTTTTGTCGTAAATGATCATTTTCAAACCATTACGATTCGTCACTCTAGAGATTGCAATCTTGGAAACTAATTTTTCGTAGTTGAGTTTGTTCTATTTCCATTTTTGTCGTAAATTATCATTTTCAAATCATTATGATTCGTCACTCTAGAGATTGCAATCTTGGAAACTAATTTTCCTTGACTCTTATTGATATTCATTACATACGAAGCAACCAACTAAAATTGTAGTATCTTGAACTTGAAAGAAAATTTTGCATGTGTTTAATTTAAAAGATGGAAAATGGATGGTAAGAAAATAATTTTTTGAATTGATTTACTTAGAAATTATTTTCCTGAAAAATGTTAATTGGAAGTGTTTGATTGGATTAATTTTTCGGGTGAAAAAGCAGGAAATTTTTCTAATTTTGTTGTTTGATTGACTTTATTTTTATGACAAATAAAATAAAATCTAGCTATTTTAATAAAAAAATATTTTTCACTAATTTGTACTTGGTTATAGTAATGTTTAAATTCTAGAAAAAAAAAGTCAATTAACAATAATAAAAATGATCAGACATGACGAAAAATTATTTTCCATCTAAGGTGAAAAATGTTTTCTCACTAAATAGTTGAGAAAATATTTTCAAAGCAAATGGGTTAAATGTGCTTTAATTGGTTGTATTTTGAAAAATATTTTTCAAGGTAAATTTTTCAATCAAACACCAAACATATACAAAAGGTGGAAAATATTTTTCATGATTTGATTTTTTTCAGGAAAATGACAGTTATCAAACACAGCCTAAAATGTGTCAGTGTATCCTCGAAATAAAGAATTTGTATTTTATAAGATTGCTACTGAGAAATTTTGGTTCAACAACGTGATTCAAGTTTTGTAACAATTAATCTCGTACCATTATACAGCCTTACAGAGTGATCAACATTCCATAACAGCATAAAGATATAATCATTACATAATAAGTTTGAAAATATTTTTTGTTTGTACTCACAAAAAATGGAGAAAATTTTTGCAACAAAAAGCACATGAACTATTTAATGTAAAAAATAACTAATAAGAAATTAATAAACATAAAAAATTCAATAAACCTAGGCAAATATAGTAGGGGGTTGAATGTATAGTATAAACAACATGTAATATACAAATACAGTAGTCGTACATGAATTTATAATACGTTCAAAATTAAAATTTCTAACAAAATGATACAAGGTACAAACAATGGTCCAATATATAATATAAAAAATTTAAGTGAAAAATTTTTAAATTACTAAAATAATATAAAGATTTAATCATTACATAATAAGCCATTGTTTGGTTCTCTTTAAAATTTTTAATTTTTTCTACAATACTCAATCTCAACTATTTATTAAAAATCAACCTCACAATATTTGACTTTTCAACCAAATTTTAACCATCAATTCTTCTAAAAATCACTATTCATTAAAGTGTTTGGTAAACTTTTGTTATAATCAAAATAATTTTCAACACCACTTTTTAACCACACATCTGTTCTCTCTCCAATTTTTAATCACACTTCTTACCTAGAAAATACAAATAACACCAATCATTACTGTTGAGTGCATTTTATATGCACATAATAATTTTTTGGTATTTAATTTGGAGTAATTTAGACAAATATCTACTTAATTGTGCATATTTTGTAATTATATAGGCTTAACACACAACTTCATGGGAGAAAGTACAAGAAAAAAGCTAAATGAATGCTTAATTAAAGAAATTGAGTAGAAAAGAGTCAAATCTCTCAAAGATTAGAAGTTTAGGGACCAATTTGTCACTTCCGAAAAGCTGTGGACTTGCTGTGCAATTGGCCAAGGGACTAACTTGCAAATTTCCAAAATTTGAAGGACTTCAAATGCAATTTTAGAAAGACCTATTTAAAAGATATCGAAAAATTTGGGACCTAGTTGATCGACTTTGAAATTTGAAGGACCTTAAATGCAATTTAATGAAGGATTGAGTTGCAAAACCATGTCCTAGCTGAACCACGCGAACTCGTGGTTCGAACTTGGTGGTGCACGCGACTCAAGCCAAAAAAAGGAGCAGAACCATTTTCAAGTCCGTCGTGCGATCGCGTAGCCTTAATTTTCAAAAAAAAATTTGGGCCGACTCGATGCAACCCAGTTCGGCCCAAACACTGTTGAACACGGATCCTAGCGTTTTTAGGCATTTTTAAAAGAGTTTTTGCTAGGGTTTTGGGGGAGGTTTTGGCCTTTTTTCAGTTTTCTTTCATTCCTCTTCATTTTCTCTTGTAATTTAATATTTTGGTGATGAATGTTGATTGAAGGGAGAAATACCTACAATATTGTGGAAGAACATTGATGTTTTGAAACTAAAATCATTGTTGAAGGGAAGTTTCTATTATTTAATCTTTATATTTATTTATATATTTTAATCTATTGTTAAAATGATGTACTTAACTCTTGAGTTTTGTTGTTATTTTAACATGGGCTAATTTATTTTGTGTTGAAATGATTGAGGAAACTTGACCTACCTTAGTTGATATTAATGTTTGCATTGAGAATTTAGGTAATTTATTATCTTGTACATTTATTGTTGTATTTATTGTCTTGCATTTGTTTTGGTCAGATTAATGCTTGAATTTTATGGGATGAGAAATTATTGTGTATTCTAGATCATTACAATACTTGCTCTAGGTTCTTGTTAAGGATAGAGATATATCTTAAACCATAGATGATCTATTGAGTTATTTTCACAATGGTTTAATGCAATTGGTGTGTTTTTAATCGATATAGAGATATAGTAGGTTAATTCCACTAATTAGGGTTGGTTTCACTCGAGAGAGGTAATTGACTAAATTTGAAAAATCAGATCTAACATGATTAGTAAATCATATTTCAATTTGCATGTTGGTTGCGAACAAGTTTTTGACGCCGTTGTTGGGGATTGTTTTTACTCAAATTACATTTTAGTTGATATTAGTTTTGACAATTGGTTACTTTTATTTCTTGTACAATTTTTCTTTCATTTTGCGTAGGAAATCTTCTAATTTCTCTTGTTGTTTTAGGTTGTCAATAGTGCATGCGTCGAACGAGAAGTCTTGATCTAGTTGAATTATATCCGGATATCGAGGGAACTTTTTGATGGAGACTAAGGGAACAACGAGAGGCTAGGAGACAACTTCTTATTGAGATGGAAGGAGAAGGATTGAACAACGAGCTTAATGCTCAACCCGCAAATCCTCCAAGGGGTGGAATCCCACCTGGTTTTCATCCTCAAGCAGGTAGAGTTCTAGAGCCGGTTGTTAATGAAGAAGACATGCTATTTGGGGATTTCATGAATCCCCTCGTTATCGGGAAACAATCAAGCATTGTCTATCCATCTTATGATCATCCAAACTTCCAACTTCGGTCGGATGTGATCAACTTGTTCTCCAACACTATCTCATTCTATAGGAGAGCCGATGAAAATCCACACTCTCATGTAGCACACTTCATTGAGATTTGTAGTAACTTCAACTATGAAGGTGTGAATATGGAAGCAATCTGGATGAGATTATTTGTACATACTTTAAAAGACAAGGGAAGAGAATGTCTTGATAGTTTGCCTCCGGGGAGCATCACGACTTGGGCGGAATTTGTCCAAAGATTCACTACAAAGTTCTTCCCGCCCTCTAGAGTTGCTAAACTCAAGCATGACATTACCACATTCCAACAATTCGAGATGGAGAGTTTTCATGAAGCTTGGGAGAGATTCAAAGATATGCTTAGGAAATGTCCAAATCATGGGATCAAATTGGGGTAACAAGTCAACCACTTTTATGCCTAGTTAACTCCTATTTGTCGTTCAAATGTGGACACATCTTCTAATGGGTCCATCAAAACAAAGAGCATTCGAGAGGCTTATGACTTGTTTGAGATCATGAGTGAACAAAGTGCAATGTGGCCGGGTAGAGGTGCACCAAGGAGTTCTAGTGGTGTACGTGGGGGTGATGACTATGCACTTGTTTTGTCAAAGATAGACTCCTTAGCCAATAAAATGGAAGGGCTTTCTACTTCAATCGCTCGACCCGTCAACATGGTTCAAACCCCTCCGGTATGTGAGATATGTGGAGCTAATCATCAAAGCTCAATGTGTCCATTGGTGGTAAGTGGTTCTTCATCTATCCAGCAAGTTGCTTATACTCAAAATTTCCAATGCCAATGGTTCAATCCATATGCTCCTACTTATAATCCCGGTTGGAGGAGTCATCCCAATTTATCTTATGGCAACAATCAAAATGTATTGAATCCAAAGCCACAAGACAAGAAAGAGGGATGGGAAGAGGCTATCACCAAGTTAGCAAAACATCAATTGCAATATCAAGAACGCAATGATGCCTCTTTGAAAAATTTGGAGAAGCAAGGGGGCCAAATAGCAAAACATCTCTCGAAAAGGTAACAAGGAACTTTGCCTAGTAACACTAAAACAAATCCTAATGTTCAAGCTATTACAACAAGGAATGGGGTACAATTACTTGAGATCACGGTTCCACAACCAATAACTCAATCAAGCAAGGCTCCTATTGAAGAAAATGAGTCTATTCAAACACTCGAAAAAGTTGTTGAAGTGTCCAAGGAAAGTGAACTGGAACCATCAACATCAAAGGCTCCAACACCAATCAAAGCTTATGTGCCTCCTATTCCCTTTCCTCAAAGGTTGCAAAAGCAAAATCTTGATAGTAAATTTGGAAATTTTTTGGATGTTTTCAAGAAGATACACATCAACATTCCATTCGCCAATGTTTTGGCTCAAATGACAAGTTATGCCAAGTTCATGAAGGATATTCTATCCAACAAAAGAAAGCTTGAAGAGCATGAGACGGTAATGCTAACAGAGGAGTATAGTGCAATCATTCAAAACAAACTACCTCCAAAAATCAAAGATCCATAGATTTTTACTATTTCATAAACTATTGGTGATATTAATTTTAGTAAAGTTTTATGTGATCTTGGTGCTAGCATTAACTTGATGCCTTTGTCCATTTTCAGGAAATTGAAATTGGGAGAAGCTAAAGCAACCACATTGTCTCTACAATTGGCGGATAGATCCATCAAATATCCTCGGGGTATCATTGAGGATGTTCTTGTGAAAGTGGATAAATTCATCTTCTCGACGGACTTTATTAATCTTGACATGAAGGAAGACCATGACATTCCAATCATTTTGAGAGACCATTTCCAGCAACCGGGAGGGCTGTTATTGATGTACAAGAAGGTCAATTGATATTGAGGGTGCAAGATAAGCAAGTCACTTTCAATGTGTTGAAGGCCATTAAATATCCCTCGGAGTCCAATTCATGTTTTCGGGTGGATGCAATTGATCATCTAGTGGTCAACTCTTTCAACCGTGGGATTTCTAAGGATTCGCTGGAATCTTACATTGCCCATTATTTGACTATTGAGGATGAAGATCAAAAAGTCAAACAAATAGCTCACTACTTGGAAGCTTCACCACCATATCAACACAAGAAAGCTCCTTACTTTGAGGAGTTTAAGAAGAGTTCCTCACCGCCATTGCCATCTCTCGAGAAAGCACCTACTCTCGAACAAAAGCCTCTTCCTTCTTATTTAAGGTATGCCTATTTGGGAGAATCTTCTACAATTTCGATCATTATTTCCAATTCGTTGAAAGAAGTGGAGGAAGAAAATTTGCTTCTGGTATTGAGGGAGCATAAAGAGGCTATTGGATGGACCATCTCGGATATTCGAGGTATTTCCCCTTCATTGTGTATGCATAAAATTCTTATGGAGGAAGATTTCAAACCCTTGGTGGAGAATCAACGTCGGTTGAATCCTAACATGAAAGAAGTTTGAGATCCGAAGTGGTGAAGTGGCTTGATGCAAGCATTATCTTATCCAATCTCAGATAGTGCGTGGGTAAGCCCCGTGCAAATAGTGCCAAAAAAAGGAGGTGTCATGGTGGTGGAGAACGAAAATAATGAGCTTATTCCAACAAGGCCAGTGACGGGGTGGAGAGTTTGCATTGATCATCGCAAGCTCAACAATGCTAATAGGAATGATCATTTTCCCCTTCCATTTATTGATCAAATGCTTGAGCGATTAGGGGGTCACTGTCATTATTACTTTTTAGATGGGTATTCGGGCTATAATCAAATCCCTATAACCTGGAAGGATCAAGCAAAGACAACTTTTACATGCCCATATGGAACTTTTGCATATGGGAGGATGCTCTTCAGTCTTTGCAATGCCATTACCACTTTTCAACGATGCATGATGGCCATCTTCTCCAACATGGTGGAGAAATTTATTAAGGTACTTATGGATGATATTTTAGTATTGGTACTTCATTTGATGATTGTTTGAGTAATTTGAATATGGTGCTAAAGAGATGTGAAGATACCAATTTAGTTTTGAATTGATAAAAATGTCATTTCATGGTTCAAGAAGGCATAGTTCTTGAACACCGAATTTCAAGCAAATGGATTGAAGTCGATAAAGCAAAAATTCAAGTTATTGAAAAACTACCTCCCTCAACCTTGGTGAAGGGCATAAGAAGCTTTTTGGGGCATGTGGGATTTTATAGGCGGTTCATCAAAGACTTCTCAAAAATCATAAAGCCATTTCGTTCACTACTTGAGAAGAGTACCACATTTGATTTCTCTAAAGAGTGTCTCCAAACTTTTAACACTCTTAAGGAGAAACTCATCACGACACCTATTATTGTGACTCAGGATTGGAGTTTTCCCTTCGTACTTATGTGTGATGCAAGTGACTATGTCGTAGGGGTGGTGTTGGGGCAAAGAAAAGACAAAATCTTGCATGTCATCTACTATGCTAGTAGAACCTTGACCGATGCCCAATTGAATTATGCTACTACCGAGAAAGAGATACTGGGAGTGGTGTTTGCTTTTAATAAGTTTTGATCTTATCTCATTAGTTCCAAGGAGATTGTCTTTACCAACCACTCGGCCCTCAAATATTTGTTGGCAAAGAAAGATGCTAAGCCGGGGTTGATTAGATTGGTTCTTCTTCTCCAATAATTTGATTTGGAGATTCGTGAAAAAAGGGGACCGAGAATCCTGTAGCAGATCACTTATCTAGACTTAAGCAAACCGAGGAGGTTATTGATGAAGAGATAAGTGAGGTATTCCTGGATGAACAACTTTTTCAAAATATGGATCTTCTACAAGCTTCTAGTGTACCATGGTACACGAATCATGCGAATTTTCTAGCAAGTGGTATCACTCTCCCAGACCATTCTCATCAACAAAGGAAAAAGTTCTTCGCGGATATCAAGCATTATTTTTTTTGGGACGACCCATTGTTGTTCAAAGGGGTTCGGATCAAATAATTCGAAGATGTGTGCCTGAGAAAGAGATGGAGAAAATTCTTGAACAATGTCACTTATCACCTTATGGAGGTCATTTTGGTGCCATGAAAACTGCATTAAAGGTTTTTCAATCGGGATTTTATTGGCCCACCTTGTTCAAGGATGCTTACACACTTGTGTCCAAATGTGATCGTTGCCAACGCCTCGGTAATATTTCTAATAGAAATGAAATGCCTTTAAATTGGAAGTGGAAATACTTTATGTTTGTGGTATTGATATCATGGGACCATTCCCATCTTCATTTTCAAATCAACACATTTTGGTAGATGTGGACTACGTGTCAAAGTGGGTAGAAGCAGTGACACTCCCCACCAATGATGCTCGAGTGGTGGTGAACTTTTTAAAGAAAAATATTTTCTCTCGCTATGGCACCCCTTGAGCTATCTTTTAGTGATGGAGGAAAACATTTTTGTAACTGCCTTTTCAACTCACTCTTGACCAAGTATGGAGTCAAACATCAAATATCCACTCCTTATCATCTACAAACAAGCGGGCATGTTGAGATTTCAAATAGAGAATTGAAGAAAATCCTTGAAGTGATGGTAAATGCCTCGAGGAAGGATTGGTCCAAGAAATTAGATGATGCACTATGGGCTTACTGCACCGCCTTCAAAACCCCCATTGATATGTCTCCATTCCGCCTCTTATTTGAAAAGGCATGTCACCTTCCGGTTGAGCTCGAGCATCGAGCCTATTGGGCAACAAAAATCTTGAATTTTGATATGAAGTTGGCCGATGAGAAAAGACTACTCCAACTCAATGAACTTGATGAGTTTTTCCTTGAATCATATGATAATGCTCGGATGTACAAAGGAAAGACAAAGAGATGACAAGAACATTGTGAAGTGAGACTTCCAAGTTGGGCAAGAAGTTCTTCTTTACAACTCTAGACTTCGATTGTTTCCCGATAAACTCCGCTCTAAATGGTCAGGACCTTTCACTATTGCTCAAATCTTCCCACATGGAGCAGTCGAGCTTTATCATGAGGGCAAAGGGAACTTCAAAGTCAATGGGCAACGTTTGAAACCATACTTGGGTGGTGATTTTGACAAGGAGAAGTCATCCATCCCTCTTGTGAGTCCATAATGATTGTATCCAAAAGTCGAGCTTATGACTTTAACCAAGCGCTTTTTGGGAGGCAACTCAAATTTTTACTCTTTTGTTTACTTGTTGATATTTGCTTGTTTCATTTTTATTGTTTCTAATTTGGTTAATCATCAATTTTTGTAGGTTGAATTTTTATTTTATTTTTAAATCCTAAGTAGCCTTGTCCTCAACAAGTTTGGAGAAGATTTGCTTGCCAAGATAATCAAAAGCTTAGGTCAAGATTGAACATCATTCAAGCATCAATCCGGGGAAGTTTCATTATCCATTCCCTTATTTATATTATGCTCTTGTCTACATTGAGTAAAATGTTTAATTCAAGTTTGGGGGTGTTGGTTTCATTTTGCTATGTGAACATTTTAGATTATCTTGCTGGCTCTTGATGATTTGATGTTTGAAATTGCTTATTTTGTTCGGAATATTGACATGCTAGATAGTCTTGTCAGCTTCAGTGATTTTGATGTTTGAAATTTTTGTTAATTCATGAGTTATGACCAAATATGCTACTTGTGCTACATTCTATAAAATGCTTATCCATGCAAGATCTTATGTATATTGAGCACAATAGTCATATTTGATTGTTAGTGCCTTAAGTTTGAAACTTGGAAGTCACCGGTCTAAAGCTCCCTATATGGATCAATTAGAATATCTCAAATTTTTTTAGTAGTCTCATAAATAGACACTCGTTTAATATTTTCAGGGAAGATAGTCATAAATATGGCATGAATTGCTTTGTCATTCCAATTGCACTCATCCCTTTCACTCCTACTTCAATTTGCTATATTAGTCGGAGTAATAATGCCCTACACAATAGTGGAATGTTCAGACCAACCCTACAGAACACTACGCCAAACTTGTTCATCTATTGATTTCAAAGACTCTCTTATACTAACCTTCCAATAAAAGTAATTACTTCCATCAAATTAAGGCGTAATGGATAAAGATTGACTCATCTAAGCCAACTTAAGCCAAAGATAGAAATTAGGCTTTGATACCAATTGAAAACCTAGAGTTGAACCAATAATACCTAAAAGGGCACCTGACTAACGAAAAATTCAATTTTTTTTTAATTACCAATTTGTAAATCCTATATGATTTAATAGCAATATGCAAAACAAAAAGGTAAACAATGCGAAGATTGACAACGAAGGAAAAACTCTAGAAAAACACTTCAAGATAAACGTTAGACTGAAAATATTGAGCATAATTCATTGAGATTTCTAGTCCTCCTTTGACTTCTAATTATATCTCAAGTCTTCTTGAACACTATTTTGATCTTATTGAACCCAAATACTCAACTAACTTAACCATATAATACTTCCACTGTTATTTTGACTTTATAAATGAATCATTTTGTTTACGAGATTGTCAATTACATCAAAACCTAACAATAAAAGAATGGCGATCAAAATTTAGTGCCTATGTCTCCATTATATAGAACTATCAAGGACTTAAAAACCAAAGGGGCGGTTAGGACAATTGAAAGCATTATCAAAAATGAAAATCCCAAAGTCTTTCACAGCACAAGATTTAGAAAGTGTTTGAAAAAAACGGATGGAGCATAGAAGAATCACTGCCATACTAGGCGTGCTCTCTATGTGATTTTTAAAAGTTATATGCATGACGTTAGTTGATTTCATGACCATAAAGAGGAAAGACGTGTACATTCATTCATAGAGCTATGCTTTGTGCTTAGAACTGATACTAAGTAGGGCTATAAGTGTCATAGATGGAGTAATCTTCTCGAGGTTCTATAATCACATTGCCTCTACTTATTACTCAATCCACAGACCACCATGGAAATCTTGGGATGTTTCCTTTGGATATATCACTCCCAAAGATGAAAATTGAATGGAAAAGGAGAAGAGATCGACATTATTCCAGAACTAACTAAAGATTTTATTGTCTTGATGGAAGGATTTGCAAGGTGGGAGAAATGGATTTGTATGGCCACTCGTACACATCATGCTTGTTCAGTCCCCGAAGGAGTGGTGTCCCAATCTCACAATCTCACATTATACATCTGAAAGATAAACTCTCGCAAATGTCATGTGGTACCCAATCTGTGTTTGATTTTCTCTTACAAATAAAAGCTCTTGCTGATGAACTAAGCACCTTAGGTGCCCCATCCAGTGATGAAGACCTCTTAATTTATTGCACTAGAGGACTTGGTCCAGCTTTTAAAGAACTCATTGCTGCTCCTCGAACCCGTGATACTATTGTCCCATTTGAAGAGTTATATGATAAGCTTATAGATCATGAACTCTTCCTCCATGATTCCTACTCTATTCATTCAGCCTCTATCCCAGTAATTAACTTCACTTAATCTCCTTTGTTGTAACTAGAAGCCATTGGTATTAAGTTTGAGAGGAATTTGTGTATAAGTATTAATTTGGATGAGAGGACTGGAAATGGTGTCATTTTTTTGTATAACAGTTTTTGAGTTGGCGTTGCTCGAATTACTCATAGTGGAAGATGAAGAGAGAAAACGGCTGACAGATAAAAAAATAAAGGAAGATTTTGAAGATTTTGATCTCGTTAGAGAGTCTTCAGCTCTGATACCATAATAGAATACAAAATATTGAAAGAAGATATTTTTTATTATATATACAAGACAGTAGCAAAACAAAGATAAGAATACAAGGTGATAATGATGATCATAATTAATAGTCTAAGGTGACCCAACTGTGTTGGACTTGTGTGCAAAATCCGGTTGGCTAATTTGTGGAGAACTCCCAACTTTCTTGGATTCAATTGCCTTATCCTTATCACTTACAACAATATTCCAAATCTCGTCTTCCCGGCCAGAGCTGTGTACTTTACTGCAAAGTAAACCCCAAACGGTACACATCACTTATACATTTCTAGTTGGAAAGAGAACGAGATGGGACAACTACATACCATGCGGTTACAGGTTAAAATCCCTAACATTATCGTAGCTATTTAAACTAAAAATCTAAATTTCAATATACCACGAATTTCGAAGTATTATTAAAAGTACTGAAATTGTTACATATTGGGTTTTGATAAAATGAAAGTGGACAACTCTTGTGAATGCAAAATTGCAAAATCCTCTGATTAACGACCTGCATGTTTGAAGACGAGGGGCCTTGTGGCTTGATTTCTTGGACTTTTGAATTTGTAGGAAAACTTGATTTGTTTAGAGTTTGCTTGTTTAGTGCTTGGAACTTGAGACTTGGATTTGAACTTCAGATTTGGACTTCGGATTAGACTTGCTTTGATTTTAAGAAGACTTTGATATTCTTGGAATTGATTTGAGCTTGCCTGATTTGAAGAGACTTTGATTTTCTTGGATTAAGACTTAGCTTGAAACTTGAGAGAATTTTTGTATTATTCTCCTGTAATATATTTTCTCTTGTTTTTATTTTTGTTTTTTCTCCCCTTTTTCCCATGAACCAATGGTCCTATTTATAGAGAAAATTTGTAACCACCTCCATTATTTAAATCAATAAATAAAAAAAAATGGCTAGGGTTTTGAAAAGTATGATGGGTCTCATCCATGGGCTTCTTTTAGGTGGGCTTTAGTGAATTTTGTTTAATGGACTTAATTGGATTAAAAACAAAATTAAATTGATCCAATCCAAATAATTTTTTTCCCTACAAATGTCCCCTAAAGATTTATTTGTTTATTATGAAAATAAATAAATAGATAAATCTTGAATTTTGAATTTTTAAATTTAGTTTAAAATTTGAATTTTCAATAAAAAGTTTCAATGTTCTAAAATTCACAAAAAGCGCGCGCATAGGCGCTATGCGCGCCTCTCACGCGTCGATTTAGCAAAAAGCGAAAACAAAAACGTGCAGACGATTTTTTATCTAAAAAGCGCGTGCATAAAGCGTGCGTATGCATTTTTTTATGCATTTTTTTAATTTTCTTTTTAACTTTTTAATTTTTTCGAGTTAAAGTATGTATAAAGTTTAAATTTGGTATGTAGTAATTGAGAAACGCTTTTTTAACGCATACTCTCACTTAAGCTTCAAAAGTTTGACTCTCGGACTACACGTTTCACGCTTTTTAGAACACTGGCAAATTTATACCATTGTTATGAATTTGAGATTTTGAAGAGAATTTTTATCCTTGTCAATCAATTTGTTTACACGAAAATTGCAGAGCCCAAACATTTGAGGTTTAAAATTTTGAATTTATTTAGAATTTGATTTAATCTTGTACTCCATTAAAATTTATCCTTCTAATCAAAGAGTTTCATCTCAACATGAACTTTACATACTTTATTAAACACAAATAGTTTAGAGTCCATACATAAATTTAAAACTTTATGCACCCTGCGTTTACATCATGTACAAAATAGAAGAATTTGGAATCGAAGGGCCTAGTCTTTGTTGTGACTTGAGAGATTCAAGAAAGCAAAAGAATTTATTTGGCTTTGGAATTGACTTTTGGATTTTGTGCACGTATCAAGAAAGCAATCAGAGGAGAAAAGAAAGATACCAATTCTACCATTCGATTATCTTGAAGGTGCCCATTTTCTATGATTATTTAAAAGAATTAAATTGTACAAATCATGCTTTTCTTGTTTCAATATAATCCATATATACTTGAACATCTATGTCCATTCATGAATATAATGTGGTGATTGGAAACAGGGGCGAATTTACTGTGCAGCAGGATCAGCTGCCCCCACTGCCGGCAATATTTTTTTAATATATATAATATTTACTATTGAATTTTTAACGTTTGCCCAAAAAAAATTGACCTCTTGAAAAATTTACCTTTGGAACATGAAAACAGCCGCAATAATTTTTATTTTTTTATTTTTTTTTAAATATAAACAACCGCAACTATTGACAAAATGATGGATGGTCCACCATAATTTCCAATGGTACAATTTTTCCAAACTAAGCTGAATTTTAGTTTATTGATTGTTTATTAGAAGTAATAATTATTTTATATTTATTTTAGTTTATAAATTGTTTTTTTTTATTTTATGGAAGTAGAAGTAATAACTATCGGTGCGAACATGTTATCCATAATATCGATTTCTAATACATAATCAACACAAATATAAAAGACATGTAAAAAATAATAATCTAAGATGTTATTTGTCGGGATTGGTCTATAAATTTTCTTGAACAAGGATTGATCTATAAATTTAACTTGTATATTTTAGTACTCAAAATTGTCGATTTTAATCATCTTGGTTCCAAAAAAAAAAATTTCGGGAGCTCCCCCCTGAACCCCCGATAGGGGGACCTCCCCCTCGACCCCAAAAATTTCGGCGCCCACAGTGTGAAAATCTTGGACTCCATAAACCAAGTGTAAATTTGTTTCTGCACTAGCACATGAAACCAAAACTTCATTAGTTTTTGCCATTTTTTTTAACACACAAACAACTTAGGTTTTCATTTCACTGCATTGTTGATGACGTATGTACTTGTGCCAATGCGTTACTCTGTGTGTTTTATGGATGTATGTGTGAGTTTGTGCATGGAGAATGTGTGTGTGTTTATCCATGATGTGCGTGTGTGATGTGCATGTGAGAGAGGGTGAGTTAGTGTTTACGCATGAACGTGTCTGTGTGTGTGACTGTGTGAGAACTGGATGTTTCTATTTGTTACAGGAAAACAATTATTTATTAATTTTTTGGCAATTGACAGGCTTAAACCAATTAATTGGTTTGTGTCGAATTGGCAACCAATTAATTTGGTTTCTGCATAATCTGGTGGAAACCAAATTAATTGATTGGTTTCCGCGAAAACGAAACCATTAAACGATTTTCGTTTTAATAAATAAAACTCACATTTTCTTTTTTGATAGGATCCTCGAAAGCGAACGAACAATTTGACGGTTGAACTACGTTTTGAACAATTTTTTTTTTTTTTTTTTTTAAAAACATGTACTTTGAAAATTTGGTAAATCTTCTGATTGTATCTTTTCCGATACTCTCCACTAGATTTACTTTTACAGGTTGAAGATTTTGAAGACCTGAAAAATATGCGGAATATATCTTTTCAGTTACTCCCCGACATAATTAAATTTTCAGGATGGAAACTTGGAAAATCTGAAAAATATGCGAAATGTATCTTTTTGGATACCCCCCGCATAATAAATTTTCAGGATGAAAACTTGAAAGACCTGTGATCCTGCGTGGAAAAGTCAAATCATTTGCTTCCGCAAGGCTATCTTGAAGCTTCCATACAACTTGACAGGAAACTTCAAGTTAACCATCCATAAGACAATGACACACCCATTCATCTATACAGTTCTTTTGCAGGGTATGGACATGCGTGTTCTCAGTGTCAATCAGAGGAATTCAAATCGTACTAGACATCCTTGTTTGTGTCCTCCTCCGCATCACTCTTCAGACACAATGTTCATTCTAAAAGCAGTCATTTCTGAGAGATCAAGGGGAGATCAGATGGGGAAGCACAATCCATTATCGTGGAGAGATTTCTTACTTGTCAAAGTTTTGGGAATGGTCCCTTTGGATTCATAAGGTTCTCATCAAGACAAATCTTCATGAACTGGCTCATGTGGTTTACTTTGCCACTAAGGACTATTCTCGCCTCGACTCTATTTATCGAGCTCTTTGTGAAGTTTGGTACCCGAAGACCAACACTTTTGTAACTACCAATGGAGAGATCAGCATTTCGCTTTGGGATATGCAAGAGATTACTGGACTTTCCATCAAAGGTGATTATTACGAGGAGGTAGTACCAAATCTTTTGGAACTAATGAACTCCCTCCCAAAATCTTGTTCATATTTGTTTCCTTTTCACTGATCGTTGACAAAAAGAAGAGTGATCGGGTACACTGATGATTGTGTTTTGAATCCAAGGAAAAGCAAGGCATTTAGGCAGGCTATAGAAGCAAACTCATCTTCAGGAGATCAGTCAGCAGCCAAAGAAAAATTACATAGACCTGTTTTCACAGAAAATTACATGATATTCTGCACAGGGATAGAGACTACTGGAAACTTCTTTATCTGTTGAAGAACAAGAAGAGTTGGATATGACAGCCTATCTTTCCCTTTGGCTCTGCCATTTTATTTTTCCTTCTAGAGATGATTGTTTCAAGGTGGGAACTTTCAAAGTAGTTTGGATACAAAATCAACTTACAGCTTGGTACCTCCCATCTTAGCTTGCATTTATAGAGGACTTACCCTGACAACAAATTGTGTGACTGGCCATGACATTGGATCAGTCAAATATACATTTCCCGGACATTTTTTGTATGCTTGGGCTGCAACTTATTTTGTTCGAGGCATCTATGACAACGTTGATAAGAGCATTAGTTGTCCTATTAACCAAAGTTATGCCGGGACTTTAAATGATTTCCAACATTGGGAGGTTGATGCATCTGATTGTCGAGAACTCCTTCGCGGAAGAATGGACTCTAATGATTTTTTGTGGAATCCGATTTATTTGCCTCATGGTAGTTTACGCATAGATAACAATGAGATATCTATAGAGACTTTAGAGTTTATGATGAGTATCCAACCAGGGTTTCTTTCTTACCGTCGTGGTAATAACTTGTTTATTCTTGAAGCTTACAATCCTCACAGATTTGTAAGACAACAAGGCTTTAGGAAAACGATTCCAGGCTCACCAAAACCAATGATGTTTACTGCCAATGCATTAACTCTCTACCATGCTTGGTTATCTTTGACATAGGTAGGGAGTGGATGCACATTTCATCTTTCGCGGCGCATTGATGATATACAACTTCAAGTTATCCATCATACAAACTTAGTGCGAGAATAAAGTATATCCTGGTCTGAACAGGATTAAAGTGCAAGATTTATTGTCCAGCAAAGATAATAATTTTGTACTTGGTAAATCTCCATCTTCCCCCGAACAAACATGAAGACATAATGCTAATGAATTGGACGCCTCTTGTGTGGATTCTCAAGCAACTCTTCAGAAGAGACTTTTGAATGTTCCAAATGAAAGCGGTATTAAGAAAATTAAAATAATACATTCTCGCATGGTGATCACTTCCACTTCAGAGCATGTAGAGAAGGTACATAATCCGTTTACAATTTTAGAAAGCAGTAGCTCTATGGACCGAACACCTCAAACACTTGATGCCACACTTCCTTTGGAAAGTAGTAGTCCTAGAGATCAAGTAAGATTTATTTATCATTTTTTTAATGATAATTTGCATCTCATTTGTTGTTTCGAATTTGAACTTCAGATTCCCCTTTCTCAAATATTGCGTCGGAAGCGGACAATACGACCTAAAGATTCTCAAGTTGTGGAGAATCCTAATGAATCTTATTCCGAAACATTTAGACGTGACTTGAGCATTCCAGATGTATCCTATGGTGATGAAAATTTGGATATGTTGCCTCGAACACGGAATGTAAGTATACATTTTTATTTTTTTAGCTCATTTAATGCCCTAATAGATTGGTATTTAATTTCTTCAACTTTCTATTTGTTGTAGGATTTCCAAAAGTTCCTGAAGGGATGTTTTATTCTAGGACTCACAATATTTTAGCAAATCATCCTAATGAGAACTACGAGATGATTGGTGCACTTGATGAAATTTATGGCAACGATACACATGAGCCTCCTTGCAAATACCCAAGCAGTATTAATAACAGTGTCATATCACTTAATCAAGATGATCTTAATGATGAGGTGAATTTCGAGCCTTTGCAAGTTAGCAGTTCAAAGATTGGATAGGCTACTTCGATTCTCTCACCTTTATTAGCATTACCAACTCCAGGTCAGAAGATAAATAATCGTGAGACGACACCAATTTGTTCTTCCATATCTGGTCCTCTACATAGATTTACCGAAGAATTTTCTTTCTTGAAGAATGCTCTACAAGAAGCCAAGATTAATTTCCTGTGGGCATTGTTTAAGGAAGCTTTGAAGCATAGTTTTTCCAACATTCAGACTTGGTGGAATGATAGCAAATCAACTCTTCAAGACGTGATCATCAATCAATTCCGTGCAGATCCAATGCCTTTGATGAGACATATGGATGCATATCTTGGAGAAGTTAACGTTTATCTTGCTAAAAGACAGCAGTACTTGGAGTGTTTGACTGCAGAAGAAAAGGCTAAATAATTAAAGTCTCTTGATATCCAGATAGTAGCAGGGAATACCACATATTCCTCTTTGGAAGCTCGTATTAGTCAATTGAATTCCAACCTGGATAGACTTCGTGATGAACTCCAAACATGCCAGGAAAATACCAATTTACTTGAGACAAAGAAGACCATATTGGAGCAAGCACAGATTAAAGATGCCACTCTTGCAGGTTCCATTGACCAAGAAAGAAAGGCTCTTCAAGACAACTTCTTACAGTTGATTGACAGTGATTGATTGAGATAGAATGAAGACTTCTTCTTCTTCTTTTGCTAAATTGTATGAACTTTGATTCATCAACATCATTCTTTATTGGATTTTTTTTTCTCTTGCATCTCTCTTGTACATTTTTTTTTTTTGTTTTTTGCAAAGAAAGATTAATACAAGAAAAATAGAAAGAATTGATTGATTTTGACTGAACATGAATTTATATTTTTCATCCAAGCTGCCTACGTACCCAAAAGGGATCAAGTCAAAACGTAGTTCATTACAATAACATTTTTTTGTTTATAGGGCCGTTCATAGTTTATCCTCTTGTGGGCCAAGAGTAGTACATTTAGGTACAACAAAAATTTAAAGAACTTTAAGCGTTAAAACGCTTCAGGAATTTTTCATTGATAGGTTAAATTTGCAGTCCATCTTTGTCAACGATCTTGTATGCTCAACGTGAGTAACAAGAAATGGACCATCCCATTTAGGTTGGAACTTGCCCCCAGTTTTTCTTGTGATTATGATTGGTCTACGCACTTGAAGTACCATATCTTCTACTTGAAATGATCTTGGCTGCACCCTTTTGTTGAAGGACTTCGCCTTACGAGCTTGATAACATTCCAAGTGCATTTGTCCCTCTAATCTCTTCTCATCGAAAGCTTCTAGCTCCTCGAGTCAAAGATGAGCATTTTCTTCTATTGTCAATCCTTCTTGAATAGCAATCCACAATGATGGAATTTGACATTCTAAAGGAAAGACAACTTCTACTCCATACACTAAAGCATAAGGCGTAGCTTGAGTCGGGGGTCCTGTAAGTAGTGCAATAAGCCTACAAGGCTTCTCCAATTCTTTCATGTCAGTCCCCTTTTTGATTTAGACACAACTTTCTTTAACAGGTTGCACAAAATCTTGTTGAATGCCTATGCCAGTTCGTTGGTTGTTGCATTATATATGGAGGAATTGTATTGTCTGAACCAAAATTTATCACTTAAATTATTTATGTGGCTATTGCAGAAAGACTTTCCATTATCAGTGATGATGTGTCGAGAAACTCCATACCAGTAAATGATTTGAACATGAATGAAATCCACAACATTTTATTTCTTTACTTCCCTTAGCAGTACAGCTTCAGCTCACTTGGAGAAATAATCAGTTCTAGCAAGGATGTATGAATGTCCAACTGAAGATTTTGGAGTTATAGGTCCAATCACATCAAGGTCCCAAGCATCGAATGGCCACGAGGCTATCGTCGGGTGCAATGGTTCCGAAGGCTGATGGATAAAATTTGTATGGACTTGACAGGCTTCACATTTCCTTGCATAGTCCATAGAATCTTGAACCATAGTTGACCAATCCTCATTCTTTTTATTCGAAAATGGAGTTTGGATCTAACCGATGAGTACCACATATTCCAGAATGAGCTTCTTCAAGGACATGTGATGTTTCTTCACTACTTAGGCATCGAAGGAAAACTCCATCAAATGAACGTCGATAGAGTGTGTTCTTGTAAAATATGAAGAGAGAAGCACGCCTTCGAACTCCAGTCCTACGACGAGGATTGTTTGATAACTTTTGATGTTGAAGATAATCAATTATTGGTTGCCTCCAATCAACTTTTTCTTCACCAAGAACTTCAACACTATTGTTTTCTTGCAGATTCTCTGGCAATAGTACCCATTTTTGAACAATTGACACTGGGTGGATAGATTCTTCATCTGATTTGGCCAGAATAGCAGCCAAATTAGTTAATGCATCAGCTTCTTTGTTTTCATTTCTTGGAACAAATTTGATTTTTATTGATTCAAACTACTTCAAGAGTGTTGATGCAAACTCATGATATGGCTCTAGATCCAAATTTCAGACTTCATATTCAGACAGAAGCTGGTTGATTATCAACATAGAATCTTCAAAGACTTCTAATTGATTAATTCCCATGTCCAATGCAGTCTCCAAACCAATAATGAGAGCTTGATATTCTTTCATGTTATTGGAACATTTTTCTGTCAAAGTAAATGCATATGGCATAACTTGATCATGAGGAGTAACAAATATGACTCCTGCTCCAACACCGTATTTTCCAGCTGCCCTGTCAAAGAATAGCCTCCATGAAGGTACAACTTCAGCGTAAAATACTTCATCTGGAAGGTCTCCAGAGCGTTCCCATTCTGCTGGAATTGGATGATCGGCCAGAAAATCTGCTAATGCTTGTCCCTTAACATCCTTCTAAGGAATAAATTTGATGTCGAACTCTGATAATAGAAGTGCCCATTTTCCCATCCTTCCAGAAAGAATAGACCTGGACATTATGTACTTTAAAGGATCCACCTTTGAGACTACATTGATTTTGTGTGCTAACATATAATGCCTCAATTTTTTAGCTGCAAATATCAATGCCAAACACATTTTCTCAATTGGTGAGTACTTCAGTTCAGCACCTACTAATGTCCAACTCAGGTAATAGAGCGCATTCTCCTTTCCTTCATCATTGTTTTGGACAAGATGAGCACCTGGAGAATATTCTTGCGCTGCAACATAGAGAGTCAATGGTTTTCCAGGAGTTGAAGCTGTAAGCACTGGTGGATGAGATAGATAACGCTTAATGCTTTGAAAAGCATCACGACATGCATCGTTCCATTTAAATGGCATATCTTTCTTTACCAACTTGTTGAATAGGTGACAACATCCAACAAGATTAGAAATAAATCTTTGAATATATGCCAACTTTCCTTAAAGACTTTTTAGTTCATGTAAATTGCTGGGCTCACGCATGTTATTTATGACATCAATTTTTGATTGGTCTATCCCAATGCCGCGATGTCGGACTATGAAGCCAAAAAAACTTTCCAGAAGTGACCCCAAATGCATACTTTAGTGGATTCATTTTCAACTGATAGCATCGGAGTCTCTTGAAAACATCTTGTAAGTCTTGAAGATGATTGTCTCGTCTCTTTGTTTTGACAATAAGGTCATCCATATAACATTCTACTTTCTTATGCATCATGTCATCAAAACCCTTTTGCATTGCTCGTTGATAAGTTGTCCCGACATTTTTAATCCAAAAGGCATGATCTTATAACAATATATGCCCTTAGGTGTGCAGAACGTTGTAAGCTCTTCATCTTTCGGATTCATTTGGATCTAACTGTACCCGGAAGATCCATCCATGAAAGAAAGAACCTCATATCCAATTGTCGCATCCACCATTAACTTTGTTATTGAAAGGAAAATCATCTTTAGGACAAGCTTGATTTAGGTCTCGGAAATCGACGCAAACTCGTAATTGTCCATTCTTCTTTCTGATAGGAACAATGTTAGCAATCCAAGTTGGATACTTGACTTCACGTATGAACCCTGCTTCAATGAGTTTGTTGATTTCTACTTCAATTTGGGGAATCAATTCTGGTTGAAATCTTCTTTGAGGTTACTTGATAGGACAAACTTCATGCTCTACTACAAGATGATGCACAAAAACTTTAGGATCCAACCCTGACATTTCTTTGTAGGACCATGCAAACACATCTTTGTATTCCTACAGTATGTTGAAGTACTCAAATTCTTCTTTTGAACTGAGAAGGGCACTAATGCCTCGGATCTTCTTCTGTTCCCAAGTTCAACTATTTCAAATCGTCCACAGTAGCTTGCTTCCCTTCTTCAAATGGTGGCGAAGCTGGTTCAGGTTCGTCTGATGTGGTTGACTCTTCGACTTCAGATTTTTGGGTTAGTGGTTCCTTCAAATGCAATGTGATTTATTGATACTTTTTCTTCACTTCCATCATTCTTTTGAAGCTTGAAAGTCTTTCTAGTTCTATACCTTCTTCTAGTTCATTTATTGATACTTTTTCTTCACTTCCATCATTCTTTTGAAGCTTGAAAGTCTTTCTGGTTCAGGTTCGTCTGATGTGGTTGACTCTTCGACTTCAGATTTTTGGGTTAGTGGTTTCTTCAAATGCAATGTGATTTATTGATACTTTTTCTTCACTTCAATCATTCTTTTGAAGCTTGAAAGTCTTTCTAGTTCTATACCTTCTTCTGGGTCATTGAATCTTTAAACTCATATCAGAATTCTTAACTCAAGTAGAGAGAAGGCAGATTGTCTTTAAGATGATTCTATAGAAGCCTGTGCTTTTTCATCGACTTGAGCACATATGGGATCATTATTGCTTAACCTCTAGGAGATTGAGACTTTGTCTTTTGATTCAGCGACTGTCGAAGACTCTCCCTTTAACCTTTCGAATATCGAAACTCTATCTTCTTCACCTTGAATTCGATCAAATACAAAAGGTCTCGACTCTTCGGGTTTTTCTTTAGGGATCTCACATATTTGAATCATAATTGGGTTTGAGAAGACCTTCTTAACTTTAATCTGTTTCAGTTGATTTGGACTATATCCCAAGCCATATTTTGGTTTTGATACAATTGATCCATCCAAACCTGAAGGAACACGTCCTCTTGCAAGTACTGCGTCAAGATCACCCAATTTTTTAGGTTCTCCTCTTCCAAATCTAGTATTTTCAAATAGTTTATTAGCCCTCGGATTGTAACATCCCTTGAAAATTTTCTTCATTTCGTCAACCCCTTTTGCATGTATCAAGTTTTGTTCAGATGAATCGGAGATACGGAGTCTCGATATACTTGGAATAGATGTTGAAGCTTCACCAACCTCTGTAACTTTCATAAATTGATGTGGTAGAGAAAATTTTGCAATGTTAGGTATCGAAAAAGTTGATTCTTTCCTCGATAACTCAATACTTTTTTATGTTGCCTGATACTGTTTACCTTTGGAGTTTGGAGAACCCTTCACAAGTAAGTTTTGATTTACCTGTCATGAGTTGATGCGATGGAACTATGACCATGTGTTTAACACTTTTCATTTCAAACCTGGATAACCCTGCCGAATGAAATTCTTCATCTTCAAGGTAAAACTTGGTGTCTGTAAAGTAAGCTTCTTCTTTCAGGAAGGGATTGGTCTATGTTACTATGCATTTGACTTCTCTATCTTGGCTATACTTAAAACATTGATGTCAAGTTGAGGGTACCACTCCAATTTCATGCAGCCAGACATGTCTAAGAAGCAATTCATAAGATGTTTTGGCATCAATGACATAGAAGAGAGCTGAGGAAAATAGGTCTACAATTGTAGCTTCAAGCGTATCATGCCAATGGCTCCTTAACCTTTCTGATTGAATCCCTAAATTATGATGTTACTTTTGGACAAATCTCCAACCTTTATTCCAATTTTCTTCATAGTTTTGATTGGCATAATGTTCACAGCAGAACCACAATTAATCATTATCCGATATATTTTGTATTCCTGGATATAACCGCAGACATATAGCGGCCTGTTATGCAAAAGAGATCCAAGTTGTAAGTCATCTTCATTGAACGTGATGGTGGCCATACAGTCTTGGTAAGTTGCAAAAGTAATTGGTTCCAACACTTTCCCTTGATAAGCTTCTGGATCACTCAATGTCGTGATCAAAGTCATCTAATCATCAAAAGGTAGATTTAGAGCCTCGGAAAAACTTGTGTTTGAAGAGATATTATTGAGATGTGAGATAACTTTTCTCCTCTTCGAATTCTCTCTTGCAACACTCTTTGATCACTTTCTCCATCCAGGACGATGACGTTAGAAGTGAAACATTCTTTGTCAAAGAAATCCTGAGGAAAATACTCTCCCAAGGTTATGGGTCTAGAATTTAAGATATTTTCGACCTCTTCTGTTGATTTTACGGCTAGACTTGTCTTAGCTTTAGACTTCTTCTTGTTGTTTTTTGTCCTCCTTCGTAGCCTTGATTGTTCATCACATGTGTCAGGACCTGATAGTTGTTGGTGTCGTCTTTTTACAAGAGTCCATACAAAACTGCTTTCTTCTGAAGGCGTTTCTTCGATAGGGGAAACTTCCATACTCAATGCCCCCAGTGCTTGGTCCTGCAATAGGTCTCGAAGACGGTTTTTTACCTGTTTTGTTAGATGTCTAATATTTCTCCTTCTTACTTATGAAGGTGGACCAACCATCACCAATCTCCTCTTCAGATTCTGAATCAGAATTACAAACATCCAAATCATCTGTCATAATTTCATAAAATGTTGGACGATTGGGAGCATGTGGTTTAACCATTTCTGGATAGATGTATGTGATGGTGACTTCTCCATCTGCCTCGAACTCTACAGGAATAGCTCCTTCCGGAAGTTGAGGTCTAAACTTTGTTACCTTAGGTGAGAACTTGTCCATATCATATGCAATAGGGACAAACAGCTCTTTATTTACAATAGGGATTAGATCGAATGACGCAAAGGAAATCATTGAGCAAGCAACTATTGGATTTTCATCACTTTCAAGTTTGATCTTATTTTCTTTGTCCAGCCGAACAATAAGATCTTTCAGCACGAAACATCTCTCCACTGGATGACTTATTATTCTGTGCAACCTCCAACATTTGGGATGATCAACTTGACCACCCTCTTCTGGGCTCTTTGGTGTTGGAAGTTCAATTACTCGTTGGTCAAGGAGTTGATCTAAAATTTCAGAAACTTCAGAGTCTGAGAATGGATACTTGACTCAATCCAAGTCGGGGAATCTCGTCGAACAACACGGAATAACGAAATTAAAACTTAGGAAAGATCTATATCAGATTTAAATACGAAAATAAACAAGAACAAAATAATTAAAATACTGGAAGAGATAAAATTGACGATAGGACATTGACCCAAGATTCACGACGCAATAAATTGACGATGCGAAATTGAGATCCAAGATTTTCGAAACACCACAAGGACTTGTCAATTTCCTTGATAAGATTCTAATTGGAAACGCCACAAATATTCCCACGAATATTCGATAAGTTCAACACCACAAATATTTTGCAATATTTGATAAGTTGGATTTGTTCTTGAAGAACACAAAAGGGACTCCTCAACCTTTCAATTGGAGAAAACTCTCTCAACTCAAATTCAATATTCTTAAAATTAAAACTGAACTGTCTTTTACAATCAAGGAAAGAAATATAAATAAGAAAATAACCTAGTCGCTAATTGACTCAAAATAGAATTCTAATTAGACTAAAACTCTAAAATAGGCAAACAATTAATTAAAAAAAAACGGAAAAATAAACAATATCCCCGAAAATCCGGAAAACCTCAATTACGGCAGTGATGAACACTTTTATGGCCGTAAATGACTTTCTGCTTAAGACTTACGGCCGTAACTATGAAATTCTGCAATTCTTCATCTAAACCCGAGGCTTGGTTACGGCCGTGATAATAGCTTTTACAACCCTGATTATAAGAGTTACGACCGTGAAAGATCTTCATTACGGCCGTAATGTCTTTTCTGCACAAATAATTTCGATTACTCGGCTCGGCTTGATCCTTTCGCCTTCTCGACTCGATTCCAACATGAAACTTACTCCGTTTTGCACGTAAATCACTGTTGTATTGCCGATGGCTCGAATTTGCCCTTCGATGCCTGGTCCGGATCATATCAATACTCCTTTTCTTCAAGTTCTTTCAAACTTAGAAGACTTTTCTTTTGTACTAGTGCCTTGTTAGGCCTGAACTCTTGTTTTGACTTCGGATTTGGATTTGGATTTGAAACTTGATTTTTGAAAAGTAATTTTTGCAGAAGCAGTAGATATGGCTAGAGATTCTTTAAACTTACCTGACATACTGTCTTTCTTAACTTCTTTCTTAGGATCTTTTTTGTCGCGCGGGTCACTTGACAAGTAACTTCGGTGTCTTATAATCTGAATTTCTAGATCATAAGCACGTGTGGCCAACTCTTCAAAAGAGTGAGGCTTATTTGCTTTGAGATTATGAAGTAGTCCCCAATGCATTCCTTGCACACACATGTCAATAGAGGATGCTTCGCTGATACGTTCCTTGCAATTAAGGACAAGATTTCTCCAGTGTTCAATGTATTCGACAACTGGTTCCTCTTTACTTTGCTTTGTTCTAGCAAGTTCTGGAAGGCTAACGGTCCGTCTAGTGCTATAAAAGCGTGTGAGGAACTCACGTTCGAGCTGATCCCAACTGTCAATTGACCCAGCCGTCAAGTCTGTATACCATTCAAATGTAGCACCTTTGAGGGAACGTACAAACTGCTTCACCACGGTATCATTGTATGTGCCACATTGTTACACGTTTCAGTGAAATGAGCGACATGTTATTTTAGGTTGCCTTTTCAATCAAAACATTGAAATTTTGGTGGTTGGTAGCCAAGAGGCATTCTCATTTCGTCGATTCGATGACTATAAGGTTTGGCATAAACCAATGAAGATTGCGGTGAGCCACTGTATTGAGCACGGATGGTGTCAGTGATTATATGTTGAAGTTGTTGGACGAACAAGGAGCTAACAGAGAGTTGAGTGGTGTTACGAAATACATTTTGCACAGCAGTATGGTCATGCATATCTTGCTTCTGGTGGTACTTTTGGATTTCAGGATCTTTAACTTTGGAAGAGCCTGCATTTTCTGGGTTGTCTTTTTTCAAAAGGTTTTACAACTCCAGTCAATGCATGAGAGCGGCGATTTGTGCATCTTTTTCCTCCAAAGATTTTGTTAGCTTTTCAATTGAAACTATCATTTGTTGAAATCATTTCTATTACTATCACCGGGTCGATTGATTCTTCAGAAGCATTATAGTCTCCCCATTTTCGCGGAAAAGTAGCATGAGTTGATCTAGACATAGACCTACCACTGGAGATAGAACCAGAACAAGGACTTTTCGCCAAGTTCTTTTCTGACGAACGGGAGCCTTGCTTCTTGAAAGCAATTTTCATCTTACCCTTTTTAGAGAACTTTCTTAATGGTGTAATCAATTGAGTTTCCCCGGATTGTGTTCGGGCTCTGGTCACATGAAAAGCTCAGCAAATGTTTCTTCAAGACGGGTCACAGTTTCCTTCGCTTTTTCGCTTGCCATGTTTGATGTATTTGTTGAAACTTGAAAATTTTGCAGAATGGAAGATGAGAGGCAAGAGGGTCCCACTGGGCGTGCTAAGAAATTTATACGACGAATTTCAAAGCATTATTAAAAATACTGAAATTGTTACAAATTGAATTTTGATAAAATGAAAGCGGACAACTCTTGTGTTTTTGAAGACCCTGTGGCTTGATTCCTGGACTTCTGAATTTGTAGAAAAACTTGATTTGTTTAGAGTTTGCTTGTTTAGCGCTTGGAACTTGAGACTTGAATTTGAACTTGGGATTTAGACTTCGGATTGGACTTACTTTGATTTGAAGAAGGCTTTGATCTCCTTCGAATTGATTTGAACCTGCTTGATTTGAAGAAGACTTTGATATTCTTGAATTTGGACTTGACTTCATTTGAAGAAGAATTTCATCTTCTTGAATTTAAACTTGACTTGAAACTTGGGACAATTAATATAATCTTCTCCCATAATATATTTCCTGGTTTTTCTTTTTGTTTTTTTCCCCCTTTTTCCTCCCGGATCAATTATCCTATTTATAGAGAAAATTTGTAATCACCTCCATTATTTAAATCAATAAATGAATAAAATGGTTAGAGTTTTTAAATGTAGGATGAACCTCATCCATGGACTTTTTTTAGGTGGACTTTAGTGAACTTTGTTTAATGGACTTAATTGGATTAAAAACAAAATTAAATTGATCCAACCCAAATAATTTATTTATTTTTTGGTCTACAGTCAAATCTTCACCCAAAGAAACAAACTCTGTAACTAGCTGTCAAACTGATAAGCGTTGGTACCCATTTTCATTTTCCTTGGTAACAAATTTCAAGTACGTAATTTAAGACATATCCGCGGTAATTAGAAATCAGAATCTGGGTGAGTAAAAGGGAAAATCGACTAGTACAAGTACAGGCTGATTAGAGGGGAAGTTCACCACTGTCTGCAATCACAACTTTGCTTTTGGGTGTTCCACTCTGTTTGCCTTCGGCTTCGATCTTATACACCACATCCATTCCGGACAGCACCTTTCCAAACACAACATGACGACCATCCAACCTATTGAACATCAAGAAACTTTGGTTAGACTTTCGGGCTAAAGAGAAGCAGCAGCAGACAAAAGATCTGGAAATGGTTGCAAGTTTTCAAGATAGTAGATACTAAACCCTAGTCAAAGAAAATAACATTAGAACACAGGACCATATTCAAAGCGAGAACATTTCAACCCGGGACCATAAATTATGTAGTTACCAGCTTGTCGTCACTGTTGTGATGAAAAACTGTGAACCGTTAGTGTCCTGCCCAGCATTTGCCATGGACAAAAGCCCTGAAAGAAAGACAAAAGTCAGATTTCAAAAGGAATAAACACGTCGACACAGTGAAATTCAGAAATCAGAATCGAATTACGATTCAACGCACACATATATAGTGAAGTAACACTGTATTTAGGGAAGAGGGAGGTGATGAGGCATAGGCAGTTTTCATACCAGGTCCAGTATGTTTGATTTTGAAATTCTCATCAGCAAACTTCTCCCCATAAATTGATTCCCCGCCTCTTCCATCGCCAAGTGTAAAGTCCCCACCTTGAAGCATGAAGCTGGGTATTATTCTGTGGAATGTGCTTCCTTTGTAATGAAGAGGCTTCCCACTCTTTCCGGTACCTTTCTCCCCTGAGTGCAGAAAAACATGTTTGTAATTTGTGTATGTGAAGATACTACATGAAAAGGCAGCCAAAAGGTGCAAAAAGCAATGAATTCAATTCATCTATCCACTTAATGATTCCAAATGGTGCTAGCAGCACGATAAAAACATGGAGAAAGCTGATGTCAAAGTACCTGTACACAAAGCTCTGAAATTTTCTGCAAGATAAAATAAGTGGCGGAATCAATTCCCAGTACGTCAAATCTTAAACAAGTTCTCCATCACAATTCCTATAATAATACCACCATACCTGTTGTCTTAGGAACAGTTTTTCCAAAGAGACCCATAACAATACGTCCTGAAACAAAAAGGGCATTTGATATATTAGGATAAATTGTACTGCAAAAACTAGTCAAAATATATCGTTAAAGAAGAATCTAATACTAAATTTAATAAATAATGGCAGTCCTATATTGATAGTTATGAGACCAGAATTCATCTTTTCCTATTCTAGTCCTAGATAACAAATTCAGACAAAGAAAAATCACGGCATTGAGGTTGCAAATATAAACACGCTATAAGCAACACCAATCATCTGCTTGACCTGCAACACTCTCAAAACTACCTAGCCATGTTTCACAAAATAAGTTAATAATCACAAATTCACAATATGACAACCAAGATCCACATTGTTCTATCTTCTCTACATCAACTCGTACACTTATATTTTAACTGACAATTTTGATTTTACAGATTTTTCTTTCTTTCAGCTCAGTTGGTAAGAAGCTTGGGGATGAAAATAAAAAAAAAGGGTTCACATCTCCAGTAAAAGTTTTATATCCCAGACAAAACTTCAGGTTACAAGAAAGCAGTTGAATATCCTTATGTTTTTTGTCAACGCCTCGTATAAACTGATGGTAAATGCATGCAGATCTTGTGCCAACTTGTGGCGGCTAGTTGAAGAATCGTGAATTCAAAACCCATAGTTGAAAACAAGAGGTTGGGTTTTTTTCCAACCGAGGAAGAATGAACAAGCAATAAAAAGATCAAGAAAACACGTGAGGAACTCAGAAAAGGTTCAAATAATTTGAAAAAAAAAAAAAAAAAAGGTTGCGGTTGGATCTTTGCAATTTAGCATGTTAGTCAAGGGGCTTTGGTACATTTCAGCCTTTATAATTTCCAGAATGTAAGGGCTTAAATTGGACTCAGTGGCATTTGTTGAATAATCCCAAGTAGCTTGTAATTGGGTCCTGTTATCAATTCAATTAGTTTCCAATTAGGAAATATAGTCTGACATATATGGATAAGACTACATAACTCACATGATGCTTTGGTTTCGAGAACAGTTTAGTTATGTAGAATTTCTGAAGTCTTTGGGACTCTGCAAATTGCCCTAGATGTGATGTCTATCAGGAGCTTGGAATTATTAAAAAGGTTTCTTCTTCTGAAAAAGATAAACAACGTTCCTAGTTAGGATCCGCGAACAGCTAAACAACTTTGTAACCCTTAATTTTCTTTCTATTGTTTTCTTTCTGATCTTAAAACAGTCAAGGGTAAGAATTTCATGACATCATTGACAATAAATATCACTTAGTTATTCTGCTAAGATGACCCACTGTGCTCATACAGTCATACATATTACACAAATAAACAAAACTTAAACTGCACAAATTTCAAGCGCACAAGGATAATGAGAGAACTTTTCAGGTTCTTTAACAAGGAAAACATGGGTTGAATGGATATACATACCCATTGATTGAGAAATTATTAGTGAAGTCAGTATCATATAAATACTTTCTAATAGTGTCAATAAAATTAGGAGTTTATAGAATATCACATTTGGAGATTTAGAGCATACCAGCAGGTTTTCCTGCAATCTCAACATCAAAGTAAACCTTGTGGGTCAATTCCTTCAAATCTTCCTCTGATTTTTTTGCCTGCACTTTGAAACAATACCATGAATCATTCATAACAATCACTCTTTCTTTCTGCGAGATGACAAATATAGATACCATCTGCAAATAAAATGCTAGCAAAAAGAGGGGACGCCATTTTCTTTGCAAATCAAAGAGACGAAATCTTTACTGAAGACATTTCAAGCTCACATATGACATATTATCACGAGTACCCCATGTAGAACACAGTTTTATTTCTTAATAGGTTCCTACTTCCTAATATTGATCCCAAGATAATTTATGACATCCCAGATTTCTCTATCAAGAAAATTGCTCATAGATAATAATAATTATAATTAGGCTACTCCCATATCCACAAACATAGCAAGATTAAATCACCCATATATTTGATAAAAATCTAGTATTCTTTTAACTATTTATTTATGCTCCAGAAATGTAGTCAGATCAAACAGAAAACTGGCAACAAATTGATGTCGAATAACTCTGTCCTCGGATTGAATCTATCAAACCCAGAAAAAAAAAAAAAAAACGCTAATAATTGCAAAATCCTAAAAAAATTTAATTTTCTAATACAATTCACTGAATTTTACAGCAATCAAAGCTACAAAAAAACAAATATAATTCCAATCGGACCCAAAAAATAGAGAAAAAAAGAGTTCTGATCATACAATACTCTACCTGAGTGAAAACAAGGCTGAGGAAGAATACAAGACAGAAAAGTAGTAATTGGTGGTGTGAGCAAAATTTCGCCATTTCCGTCTCGTTTAAGATCCAACCTCTGAGACTGACCCAATTGAGTGGGTTTTATGGAAAGAGGGTTCTCGGATGGTGCCCAATGATGAAGTGACACGTACGCATATGACGTGTTTGGGGCCGAGTCAATTGTTTGAGAACGTTGAGAAAATCGAAAACCGATTCAAAAAGAAAAAAAAAAAAATTCAACGGGTCAAGAATGAGATGTTCAAATTGGGATGAATTGATTTCAATTAAAAAAAAAAAAAAAAATTATTTTAGAAATCACAAAGCTTTCTAAAAAATAATTTTTTTTTTTTTACAAATAAAGTTTTGCCCAGAAAATGAAGTTTAGATTACCTAAGTTTTGCCCAGAAAATGTTACATTGTTGAAAATATATTTCATATTTTGTGTTTGTTTGGTGTTTGATTAAAACATTTGACTTTGAAAATATTTTATATGGTACAATCAACCAAAGCACACCTTAGTAACTTAGGTAGTGTTTGATACCTTATATTTTCCATGGAATTAGCTCATTTTCCAACCAATTCCCAGTTTTATGTTGTTTGATTGCTTCTGAAATCCAGGTAAAATGTTTTCCAATTTTATGGTTCATGCGCCAGTTTTCCTTGTTTTCCATGAATTGTTTTTCTCAGCTGAATAGGAGGATTTATTTTTTTGGCAAATTTTTTAACTATTTTCGTCACGTTTGATCATTTTTTTTGTTATTAATTGATTTATTTTTGTACCAAAAATTAACATTATTATTATTATCAAGTACACATGTGTGATAAAATAAAAAATATATATATATTTTTTATTAAAATAGTTAAATTTTGCTTTATTTGTTATAAAAAATAATGTGAATCAAACAAAAGTTGAAAAAATTGTCACTTTTTCTACTTAGAAAATTAAACTACCAATTCTCAGAAATTTTATTCCTTGAAATTCATTTTCTTTCCACTTAAATTTCACCATTGTTATCAAATACAACCTTAGTCATTTGCCTTGAAAATATCTTACCAATTCAATGAGAAACATTTTCCATCTTAAATAGAAAAGTTTCCCACATTTTTCACCTGAAATTAACTCAATCAAATACTTTCAATTAACATTTTTCATGAAAATAATTTCCATACAAATCAATTTTTGGATATTTCTTAACGTCTATTTTCCATTTTTTTCAATCAAATACAACCTAACATTTACTCATTTGAAAAATAAAATCATATACAAAAGTAATTTTAACACAACTTTAAAAATTCATTAAAAAAACCAAAAAAGGGTTTAAACGTGGTCGGGTCAATCGGTTACCAATTTAATTGATAAAGATGTTCTCTAAACAATTTTTTAATTGTCGGATTTATGCTCAGATCGAACCGATTTTCCAATCGGTTGTCGATTTCCCCATAATCGATCTCTCCGATTGAATCGACTAGTCCGATCCAATTTTCTAAACCTTAATGTTGACTAGACCTTGCCCAGCGGTATGCAGTACGAAGCTCCAAAAAATACACTATCGCTTATGGCTGGAAGTTGGATTGGAAAATTCGATTCCGACTTGTCCGAAATCCGAAACTTCCAAATTCTGAAATTTTTCGAAATAATTGGATTGGAATTAGAACGAGTTTCAAAATCTGAAATTCCAATCCAAAAATTTCCAAAGTATTCCGAACATATTCTAATCCTAAAATTCTTATTTTTTCCAAATAAATTTCGAAAATTTTTGTATTTACATTACAATTAATAAAATAAAATCTAAAAAAATAATTTATTGAGCACTTAATAATATTAAAATATTATTAACATGAGATTTAATATATAACTAACATGTAAAACTTTTATTGAGTTAAAAAGATTGAATAACACTTTAATTTTAGCATAAGATTTAAGTTAGGTAAATCGGTAACGAAAAAATATTTTACTCATCAAATATAATAGTAAAAAAGTCTAGAAGTTCAAAAATGTGTTGTCAGTTAAGGTATTACAAAGTTTGCTTTACTTATTCACTGTTCGTATGATCATCAAGTTTGGACTTTTGAGCGTGACACTGTTTGTTTACTAGAAAATAAATTTTTGAAACAAAAATTTGAGATCAGTTATATGATGAAAAAATGTAAGAATTGCAGCATTGTTATCCTTGTCAATTTTTAATATATTGGATCATGATGAAAAAACTTATTTAAAATCTATTTATAGATGTTATTTGTTATTTGTTATCTTTTGTAGTGTATAACTTTAATTATAGTTTTTGACCAGTTGAAATTTTGAAATCATTTAATTTCAAACATTCAATTCCTCGAATTTCCTTTTTTTGAATATACTTAAATTATTATAAATCTTGATAAAATATTAAATATTGAAAATTTTCGAATTCGGTTTCGAACAACATTTGATTCCGAAATTTTTTGGAACGGAACATGGAATACCTATGATGAGAATCATAGCGGCTTGATAGAAAGACTAAATATTCAAGCCAAACAAAGTGAAATCCAGTCAACCATGTCAGAATTGGATGGATAATATATGTTTTTCGAGTAGAAACGGGCTACTGAGCAAAACTCATGGGCCAAAGCCCTTGAGCCCACTGATTTTATGGCCAAATTTCATAGTTTGGGGCTTCATATTGGCAAGTCAATTATGCAGACGGATATTTATAATATTTTCACAATTTCAAGATTATGTTTACTTTATTTTTTATTATTGTTTCCAATTAAATTATGACTCTATTCTTAGAGATTTTATGTATTCTCTAATTAGATTAGATTTCATTTAGTTTCCTAAGTAGACTTGAACTTTTATTCTGGTAGCCTATATAAATGTGTCTTCATTGTAAAATAACTTAGTTTTTGATGAAATAAAAATCTCTGTTGAGTTTTTCAATAGATTAAAGGTGGTAATTCCTTAAAGTAATTCGAACTTATCAAAGGCATGAATAACCTCTGTGACGTTCTCCTATGTTGGTTCTAGTTTCCTCTTTGTAATGGGTTTAAGGTTTAATATACCTTAGGTTCTTGCGCCGTGAGGCTCGGGTAACCATGTCACCGCCCCTCAACAAACTGAATTCGGAACTTTCCCTAGATTTTAAAGGAACCACCACCTTTAATGAATTGTTTAAAGGAATCACCACCTTTAATGTATTTGAAAACTCAATTCCGACATGGTTAACTGAATTGCACTTTGTTTGGCTTGAATATTTAGTCTTTTTATCAAGCCCGTTGTGATTCTCATCAACCTATTTCCAATCTGTTCCATCCAAAAACCACCCTTACTACCGCTCTAATGACCATCACGAAAATTGCTTATTATGCCAGTCTGCTAAGGTGTCATGGAAATGAGGTTTACTTCTTTGGCCCATCACCCCTTAAAATAATAATATAATATAGAGATTGTCTTTTACATAATTTCATTTGTATACTGTATATCAATGGTCTTAGACCTGGACTGGACCAGTCGGATGGATCGGTAAACCCATGACTCGGTTCAAAAATCGGGTGGCAAAAACTGTAAAAATCGAATTTAAAAAACCTGGCCAAAAGATTGACCCAGTCGATTTAATTGCGACCCGTCGACTCGATACCAAGTTTCTTGGGTTTTGCTGGTCAAATTCTTACTTCTTTTTTTTTTTTTTTTTTTTTTTTTAAACATGAAGAAACGTGTTTTGAGTAGGAATGACAAAATGACTTGCCGGCTTGAGCCGCTCAGGCTCGGCTTGAAAAAACTTAGGGCTTAGCTCGGCTAGTGACTCGAGCTAATAAAGCTCGCCCAAAAACTTCAAGCCTTGAAATTCAATCGCGAACTCAACTCGGCTCATTGTATATATACAATTTCAATAAAAAAAATTATGAATTTTTATTATAAAAATAAAATAAAATTTAAAAGTTCGAGATTCTGCCCTGGCTTGGATAAGATCGAGCAGAGCCTTATTTTTAGTGACAAGCTTTTGCTCGGCTCAGCTTGAGCAAAAAAAAGTTTGCACCTAAAAGCTCAAGCCTTGAACTTTTACTCATAAATTGACTCGACTCGTTGACATCCCTAGTTTTGATTTTGAGTGTTGTTTAGCACTTGTCATTTTCAATGGTGTGAACAATTCTCTCTCTCTCTCTCTCTCTCTCTCTCTCTCTCCACCATCCCTTCCTCCCTCCATCCATCCTACTAAGCTTCATTTGTTCTTTTCTTTTCTTTTCTTCTCAAATATCAGACAGTTAACTTACCTTTGCCCTTTCGTCTCTCTCGATCTCTGTGGCGTCTCGGTCGTATCTTGCCTCTCACTGGTGATTTCATCAGGGTAAGGTATTATTGTTCATTTTCCTTTTTCTCCTTTTCCCTTTGCACACCGATTTCAGTTTAAATAATTGATAAAAAATCAAATTTTCTCATTTGATGAATGATCGACGTAAATGATCTCTCGGTGTCCTACTGACTTTTCTCTTTTGGTGTCCTACTAACTTGATGAAATGAATAAATCAAAATTGACTTAAAAATTGTATTATTCTGCTAAAAGCTTTGTTATGTGCATTTGGGTTGATGCTTGGTTTTGATAAATGATATACAAGTTGCCAATTACAAAGAAGTGAGTCGCAAATTTGCTGTAATTTATGGACTAGTAGATTATATAGTTGGCAATAATTGAGAAGTAAGTTAGGATGATAATTCAAGAGTAATATCTTTTGAGTATCTAAAAGCATAACAAACAATGTGCAATTATGCAGTTCTCTCCTATTCTATTTTTTCTTGGGAACGTGTTAATGATGTACTTATCTACATTTTGATTTTATTTTTTTGTAGGGAAGGGATGACCATATCTTACTCATCTAAAAGAGATTCAACAGCCTCTAGCCGTGAAAAGACTTATCCAGGTTGGGAACATGTTAATTTAAGCACTGACATTGATGGTAAATGAGGAATTAATTGTCTTTATTGCAACAATAGTTTCAAGGGTGGGGAATTAATCGAATCAAATATCATTTTGCTGGAATTAAAGGTCAAGTCTCTTCTTGTAAGAAAGTTCCATTTAACGGTCGCTTTAAAATGCAACAAATTCTTAGTGATACTGGGGAAAAGAAAAAGAATGCTAAAGATGCCTTTGATTGTACTTTTGGCGACGATCCTGTAGATTTAGAAATTCAAAGAGAGGAAATAGAACAAGAAAATACAAATGAAACCATTGGGAAAAAAGGAAAGTAAAGGGGAAAAGGAAAGGAAGTGAAGCCTTGAAAACTTTTTTGCTCAAAGGACTATTCCTGGATCCTAACCTAGTATTAATAGTATTTTTGACCGGTACAGAATCAATAAAGATAGCACATATGACATGAGCTAGATGCTTTTATGACGCTTGTATTTGCAATCACCTTACTTTCAACTTGCATTAGATGTTACTACTGAAATTGGTCCAAGATTTAAATGTCCATCATATAATGACATTTGCATTTATCTGATGAAAGATTGTAAGAAAGGATGTCAATGTCCATCATATAATGACATTTGCATTAATCTGTTGAAAGATTGTAAGAAAGGATGTCAATTGCTTGTTGATAGTTATCAAAGCAATTAGACAAATAATGGATGCACAATTATGGCCGATGGTTGGAGAGATCAAAGACATCGAACATTGATTAACATTTTAGTATATTGCCCTATTGGAATTGCATTTGTATTTAATTATTATAATAAACAAATTCAAAACTTACAATTATTACATGCAAAGCCAACAGTAAGCCATATGCATCATATTTTCGCCCTCCCTTGGTCGATATGGGGATCTGATGCACCCCCTGAAGAGGTGTAGCGTATCCATATAACATCTCTATCTCCATGTATAGTTGTTGAAGACATCAATGTCATCAACGTCCATCGCAACAGCGTCAACCTCCATATTTCGATGTCTATACCTCAACATGCTCTCGAGGATATACATAAAACCCAACTTCAGTTTATTCGACATGTTGGAGCAAGCCTCGAATGTATCCTCTAACTGAAGAGGTGTAAAGGCCGATCGTCCTCAAAAACATTTGTTGAGGAGCCTATTACCTTGCGAAATCTGAGCCCTCGTCGCTGCTTCGTTGGAATAATTTAACCTCGAGATGAGGGAAAACTCAAACAATGAGATATGTGCTATTTTCTCATCCCCTATACAAAAATGAAGTGGCTCTCAGTCTGAATGGCTTAAGCAGTCTAAGTAATAATGATCTACAATCTGACCCAAAAACTGCATTTGTCTCACTGGATGTAGTGACCATAGGCAAGAACACCACAGAATATATGCATGTACATGTCGAGACCCTCTAAGACCATATTAAAGTTCGTAAAGTTACTAATCGGTGTAACTTCACCTAATTAACCCCTCAGTCGAGCGTTTATAGCATATTTCATCCTGTAATATTTTCAAATTTTAAAACATCATACAAGAAATTATGGAATAAAGTACAAAATCTATAATTTCAACATTTCAAACTGTAAACTATCTCATGCCAAAAAAAAAAAATTGGCAATTAAAGAAAAATAAATAAAGAATTTGAAAAAAACTAGAACAAGGAATTTGATAAATAACATGATTAAATTATTATTATTATAATAATAAAATGCAATTGTCATGAAATTATTAGCCCCTGTTCTCTTTGCTGTTTTGAGGTCGTTTTCTGTTTTTATTTTCAAAAACACTAAAAACGCGTTCTCTTTACCATTTTCGAAAACGCATTTTGGAAAACAAAAAAAAAATTTGTACACAAAACGAAAAACGCCCGAAACATCATTTTGGGCGTTTTGTGTGTATTTTGACAAAAAATGTCCAAAACGCGGAAAACGCGTTTTGGGAATTTTTTTTTTTTTTTTTTAGAATTATCTTAACTTAGAACTAAGTTTAATATAAAGTTTTTATTTTTTTTATTTTTTTTTATTTTTTTTTATAATTATCCTAACTTGGAACTAAGCCTAAATAAAGAATTTTTATTTATTTATTTATTTTTTTTTGAATTATCCTAACTTGGAACTTAGTTTAAATAAAGTTTTATTGAATTCAATATCAACATTACAAAAAAAAAATTAAATGAGAATTTTTGTTGTTATATTTCAAAAAATACAATGATAAATGGACTCTGGTCGTTTTGAAAGAACTTGCATTTTCTGAATTTTAATAGAAGTAGAGCTTTCTCAAGTCCCGAACCTGACCAAGCTGTGTTAATATAGACTCTTAATGCTCACATTAGTGTGTTACATGTAACCATATTTTTAATGTATTGTGAAAGGAAATTTGAGTTGGAGTTAGTAGTATTCTGCAAGCAAATTAATTAAAAATAGTTTAAATAGTGTTCTGCAAAATTTCAAACAAAACGTGTTTTCCAGCTTTTCATTTTCAAAAACAGTTTTCAGAAATGACAAACCAAACGCGTTTTCAGCAAATTTAAAAACAAAAATGAAAACACAAAACACAAAACATTTTCGAAAATGAAAATACAAAATAAAATACAAACAGAACGCCACCTTAATTTTTGTTATAAACTACAGAGAGAAAGAGAGAAGAATAGTGACACCAATAAACTTGTGTGTTTTATTTTGAACCAGAATTCCATACATATATATATGGGAGAATAAGGATATATAAAGTAATAATGTCTAGAGTTATAGGGGTACAACTGTTATTCACGAATGCAATATAATATTTACAACACTCTCATTTGAATGACATATTATAAAATATATCTCTCGTTAAAACCTTATTTGATAAAAACACAATGGGACAAAAATATCAAACGAAGGAAAAAGAGTGCAGTTATTCTTGGAGTATTAAAATGAATGTTGCCTCGTTAAAACCTCTCCAGGAAAACCCAACGGGACAAAACCTTGGCTAAGGAAAAAGAGAAAATCTACTCCCCCTAGTGTTGAACATTGTAAATCATCGATTCAATGCATCCCAATCTTGTGAACTGATTTCTTGAGTATAGATGTTGGCAGTACTTTTGTAGATAAATAAGCTACATCGTCACTTGAGTGAATTTGTTAAAAATTCTGAAGTTTTTTGATGTTGTCTCATTAAAATCTTGTCAGAAAAAACTCAGTGAGACAAAACCTGAACGAAGAAAAATAGTACAACTACTCCTCTTGATTCAATCTATATTGAATCATCCATATTACTACTCCCCATGATTCAATCTCTATTAAATCATCAATATCTTAATCTCTTCAGGAGTCTCGTATAGGAGAGTATATCAATAGACATTGATGACAACTACCTTATTAAAAAACCTTTTCAGGAAAATCATATGGGACAAAACATCGGTTAAGGAAAAAATAGTGTAGCGCATATTAGCTCCCCCTTATGAGAATATTAAAATTATATTGATATTGCATATAATTATTTCAACTGTTAATCGGTGCAATATCGAATACGTTCACCAATATATATAAATGACACATATCTTATATTATTTGTTCTTCAAATATAAATTCAATTCTTCCTTTGAACTTGAAGAATTGTATCATATTTCCAATCGTTTGAACATGCTGCATCGAGCCATGTTCTATAATCAATATTCATCAATGCATTTAATGGAGTTTTCAAATCTGGAAGTGACTTATTCAATTCAATGAACAATTAACTTATTTACTTTAGGTGAATAATTAACCAAGAATTTGCATCTTGAACATCAACTGCCACGATTTTCAAAAATTAATCACAATAATGGTATATCTCAATTTCAACACTTTGACATATAGAGTCATTTGCACCATTCTTCATGTAATCTAATTTTATATTATCAATCATATTTCATTACAAATTGAATCTATTCAAGACATATTATATATTTGAATTGCCAAGAATCTGTGTACTTTGATTAAACAAGTTTCTTAAAAACTTGAGTTATATATTTCAGATATATTTAATCTTTCAAGGATTATACTGTATGCTTTAGGCATCGTATACGTTTCACATTACAATTGTCAAATTGCTACCATCAAATTTAATTTGTGAAACTTTAGATAGGTAACGATTCCTATATTTCAAATAGATTTTTTCTAATCTCTTCACGGCAATCACAAAGTACCGAAGTATTGATTACCATTTTCAATCTCACTCATTGGTACTTCATAGAATACTCTCGACTTACCGAGTTGATGATCATTCATTTTGATATCACTCATTGGTACATCAAAGAGCGCAAGCTAGTACTAGGGATGGCAAAATGGCTCGTTGGCTCGAGTTGTTTGGCTCGGCTTAGAAAAAGTTCGGGCTTAGCTTGGCTCGTGGCTCGAGATTTCAAGCCAAAGCTCGAGCCGAGATTTTTTTTGATAAACGAGCTTTGCCTCGACTCGACTCGAGCCAAAAAAAGCCACCTCAAAAAGCTCGATGAGAGCTTGAGCCATGAATTTCGACTACGAGCTCGGTTCAACTTGTTATATATAATCATTTTTAATAAGAATTTATAGATTTTTGTTATAAATAAAAAAAATTAAAAGCTCGGGACTTGGCGAACTCGGCTCGAAAAAGCTCGATCTTAAAGCTCGAGTCCAGCCTTATTTTTTGGGACGAGCTTTGATTGGCTCAGCTCAGGCAAAAATAAGCTTATTTTGGCTCGAGCCGAGCCAATCAAAGCTCGAGCCGAGATCGAGCATTAATTTTCGGCTCGACTCGTTGACATCCCTAGCTAGTACTTAGAGTCAATCATCTTTTAGTATTTACATTTCTAATAATGATACATTTGTTGGAACTTATTATGCAGTTTTCAGGCAAATAAATATTGGATCTGTGTCAGATCTTTGAAACATTCGTTGTGCAACAAGTCGTGTATTACGAATATACCTATAGATATTTTACTGACTTTACACTTTTAACTATTTGTACTTTAGGTCCCAAAACTTCAGGTTTTGTATTAAGTTTAATTTAGTCTTAATGCATACTTTTGTCAAATATTTTTATATCAATTTTCTTAGACATATTTTCTTTTATTATCCTCGCTATCGTTAATATTATGATGCAGCCAGTTTCGCAGTTTGCTTTTGCTCAAGTGCTTTATAAAGTGTGTCGACATAATTATCATATCAATTCGATTTCTTTCCCCATAATAACATAACCATAAAGATCACAAATTTTCAATATTACAAGTACCCGAACCTCTTCTGGAGATTTACAATTAGTCATGTCAATATATAATCTTTCACGAGTATATGCCTCCTCAATGAGAACATCTTTGCTAATTGCTCCATTTTCATTTGGAGATTAGAATCGAATATCTTTACACTTCAAGCGTACCATAAAATATCCTGTTAACTAATTGTCCTTTAGGACATTAGTTCGAGATGGAGCATTTGAAGCTAATGCGTGAGATATTATCGATCATTTTGATCAATAAATGCATCTAAATAAATTATATTTCGAACTTATGGTTTGAGTGATTTACGAGGATTTAGATAATGATGCATTTGTATATTATTTCAGCTTCTTAATTCGCTACCCAACGCTGAGAGAATTGTCCAATCATATTGACAATCAATTTTTTCAACGTCATAAAATACATTTGGGATATATGTTCAAACCACGCAATTATTCTCAACATTTTTTATCTTCCATTTCAGTGCATTGTGGTGGATTAATTGCATTATCAAAAAATTTGATGGAAAAATTAGGCTCTAACCATAAGCCAATTACAACAGAGAGAACTATGATGTTGACATAATGCATAATAGAATTCCCTATAAAAAAAAAGGGAAAGTACTTTGTTCTCAATTAAATTAATTTGAGACGTTTAACAAGCAATAATGTCAAATCAACATCTCAACTAACTCTTGTTGAAATTTATGTCCACTATTATTAACAAGACACAATCTTGATTATATAATCTGAAAATTATGCTCATAATTTAAAATTTGAGCAATAATTTCTCAAACTTTAGGTTGCGAACACCATGCAATCAACTAGTATATGTAACAATCTATTAGATACAAATAATTTTTAGATGATCAACGTAGAGGATGATGTGACCCCATTTATCACCCTAATTAATTTTAAAAAATATAGGGAATTTAATCCCTATTTTAGCTAGTAATGGTTAATAAAAAAGATTTTATGAAAGAGAATAAATATCATATAAGATTGAATTGAAGAATCTTTTGGTTCTTCATTGAATATCCATTTTAAGTTTGCATTCCAGCTGGTCATGCCAAATAATAAAATCAAATTGAACTTCGGTTCAATATAAGATATAATTCAACGATTAAATATTATATAATCATATATCATTCAAGTAGTCAAACTCATCAATGTCCTTATGACATTAGTTATATATTTTCCTTTAAAGATAAACATGACCTCAAAATGATATATTATTCGAATCATGTGCTACTTCGAAAGCTCGTTTTTATTTTGTTATTGTTTCTTCAAAAACAATAAGTCAAATATTCTTCTGAAATATTTACAATTATAATGTATGCTCTTCAAGAGGAAATAATATTCTTCAAGAATATTAATTATAATATTGTGCTACTTCAGGTGCAATAACAAATTATTCTTCTATAATAATTATGTTTCTTAAATTGCCATTATTCAAGAGTAATAAGTCAATATTCTTTTGGAATATTGAAAATTATAATTTATACTCTCCAGGAACAAGTAATGTACTTTGAGAATATTAAATATAATGTTGTGCTACTTCAAGAGTAACAATATGATAAATAATAACATCAATAATAATATATATGTATTAAACACATAAAAAAATGTTCAATATAAAGAATATTATATCAACAAGGTACAAGAATTAAGACAATATATTACGCAATATATAAAAATTGGGACACGGAACTTGGGTAATATAAAAATCATGTGTAAAAGAATATTAGCCATTCAATTCACTTACTTTTCAAAATCACGTATTACCCATTCAATTCACTGGTTGCATTGAAACTTGAGTATAAATTGGGTATCAACAGAATGATGCGTATACTTACCTTTAGATTTTAGCGTGCAAACATGCGGCGGAATAGTTCACAGAACTTCTAACTAATATTTTGATATACGAGGATTTGGGAAATTTTCCCAACTAAATTTGATAGAGATCCGTGATGATAACGTGTTATAAACTACATAGAGAAAGAGAGAATAATAGAGACGCCAATAAATTTATGTGTTTTATAATGAACCAGAGCCCCATATATATATATATATGAGAGAATAAGGATAAATAAAGTAATCATATCTAGGATTACAGTGGTACAACTGTCATTCATGAATATAGTATAATATTTACAACAATTTTATAATTATCGCTTCATCATCATCATCATCATCATCATTTTTATTGTTATGGTTGTTGTTGTTGTTGTTGTTAGTAAATTATTATATTATTAACATTATCATTATTATGAAAATATTAAATATATTATTATTATTATTATTATTGACACTAGGAAAAACAATTATTATTATTATTGTTGTTGTTGTTGTTGTTATTGTTATTGTTATGCTAGTGTAATGAATAAAAGATAAAAGAAATAATATATTCTATAAAAAGAGTTGAGGATATAAGTGTAATTAAGAGTGAAAATTAAGAACGCTGTTGTAATACATTTTCACATAAAACTTTCATCACAATATTTTTTTCATCTTGGTCTTCAATAATCAATAAGAAAAAAGGCCAATACTCATTTTTATGCATAAGAATTCAAAAGAAACTTTAAATTAAAAAAAATGAAATCCTATAAAAGAATTATTCAGGCCATATAAATAATAAATTGTATACTATCTGTCCAATCAAATATGACAATCCATCCAAACCTCAATGTCTAAGCCTCAGACACAAACCCGAGATGAATCTATATATCTAGATATATGTATAAAGTCAATTGAGATTTTGGAATTTTTTTCTCTCTTGGAATCTCAATTGGCATTGAAATTGGCTAGTTTTCTTTGGTCTTTTTTCTCTCTCTTTCTTCAATTTTCAATTTTCACACAGTTACTGAATTAGTAGGTTAGCAAAGTAGTGGACAATTTCTAGGTTAATGGGGGTTGTATCAATTGTTTCTTTAAACACTAACATTATCTCCTAGAATCATCCATGGCCTTTAACAAATACCATGTGGCGAATTTCCCCAAGAAATCTCTCGACAAACCCTCCTTCTCACCTAAACCCTCCCCCGCCCGCCATAAGTCTCCGTCTCTCCAGCCCTCCACTAGATTCACATATCGCAATTAACATATGGCACTCTATAGATAGTCCACACCTAAGAAGGGAACTTCACAGGTCAGATTTTATTAATGGAATATGTCTGTGTATCTCACGAGTATGAAACTAGTTGCTTATTAGACCATAGAGTGAACGCATAAGGGAGAACTGGTTTTGAGCAGGAAATAGGTCATTGAGTTCCTTTTCCAACTCAACAACTTTAATAGATATTATAGATTTTCAATTTTCACATTGTTACTGAATTAGTAGGTTAGCAAAGTAGTGGACAGTTTTTAGGTTAATGGTATTGTATCAATTGATTCTTCAAGCACTAACATAATCTCCTAGAATCATCCACGACATTTAGCAAGTACCATGTGGCAAATGTCTCCAAGAAATCTCTTGACAAACCATCCTTCTCGCCTAAACCCTCTATAGCGACCCAGAATTTTTATGCAATAAATAATTATTTTAATATTTAGAAAATTGAGTCGCTATTGTTTTGAAATTTATGCCGCGACGAATTCGTCTAGCCAAGTCAAGAAATATCGAATTTGTTCGATTTTAAATTAAAATCCGAATTTCTATAATTATATTATTTTAATTAAAGTATCATTTTCAAAATCATTTTAATTCCAATATTCCTTATTAAATTATTTTAAGTCCAAAATATGTAATTCAATTTTTATCTCAAAATTCATCCATTCTCAGATTTATTTTCAGTCCAAAATATATCTGTTTTAAATACATTTCTTAATCAAAGTTAGTCAATTTTCTAAGCCATAGCCACCACCCACAAATTCCTTTTCAGCTCCATTATTATCAGCATCAATCCATAGCCACGAACCTTCATTATATTAAACCATAATTGTACAAGCAAAGCATCTTCATCATTATCATCATCTACCCCATCTTCATTTCAATACTCATGGCACAACTCACACTTCCATGTACTTAGATTCCACAATACAATATATATAAGCATACATCTTCATCACCATTCAGAAATCAAATTCAACCCACTATATCACCATTATCATCTCCATCTTAGCAACTACTGCACAAACCATTTACACTGCAATCAGTATCATCACTGTCAAGTTACCACCTCCAACTCACAAATTTTCCAACCAGTAGCCAATCACCAATGATCCACACTGCACCCATCATCCTCATCAGTACGCTGCCTCCACGATCACCAAACTCATCCCTGCAATCACCGTCACCATCCCTGCAACCTCCACAGTCACGGCCACCAAGCTGCCAAATTCCACTATCTGCTTCAGCCCTCCTTCATCACAATTCACACTGTCACTGCATCACCACATTTCATCATCACCAATCATCATCACAACCAAGAATTTCCCCCCCAATACCAGAACCTCCACCGGAAGCAATCACCACAATCAAATCAATTCACCGCTTACAACCCTTCGCAGCCACAACCAAAAACCCAGGATTTAACGTAAACCAGTTACTTACCTCAAGCGCTGCTCCCTTCGCCGGAATCTCAAAACCCAATCGCGAACTCCAAGCCTCGGTTTAGCTATATCTCGCACCTAAACCGCATAAAAACTTAGTCTACCACCCCTCCCGCAGTTCGCCGCACCTGCGCCGGAGTATTCGCTGGCAACTCCGTCGGACAGTGACCTTCTTCCGTCTTTCCGATCGCGAGTGAGAGAGGGTTAGGTCGTGAGACAGAGAGTGGTTTTGAGAGAGAAAATGTTGATTTTAATATTTTAAGTTTTCGGAAATTACCTTTTAGTCCTCAAGTTTAAAAGGTTTTCAAATTAGTCCCTATGTTTTCAAAAACTATCATTTCAGTCCTTTAAGTTTTAAATGAGTTTTAATCAGTCCTTTCATTTTCAAAATCTATTATTTCAGTCACTGTTGATTTACTTTTAAGCCAAGTTTTAAAAGTATTCATTTTAGTCCCTCAACTTTCAAAGTATTCATTTTAGTCCCTCAACTTTCAAAACATCAATTTTAGTCCTCAAAATATAATTTATCATTTTGAACTATATATTCGATATACTAAAGTGACTTATTGGCTAAGACGAAGCGTACGGAGAATTTAAAGAAATTGAAGTCATTCCCGCTCAACTTTGCACTCGTCGGATTTGAGGTAGACTCGCACTTATTAATTGATTTAAATTATGATTTCATATGAATGTCATGTGACTTGTGAAAGTCAATTTTTAAGAAAAGCAAGTATGTTTTTATGAAAGGTAAATATACCTTATGTTGTTATGAAAAGTAAGTATGTTTTTATGAAAAGAAAATATACTTTATGTTTTTACGAAAAGTAAGTATACCCTATGCTTCACGAAAATGTTTTTTGGATCATTGCTATGAAATCAATCTACCAAGATTGTTTTGGGTCCCATATGATAAGTTATGATATGTTAAGGGGACCGGAGTTTTAGTAGCGCTACACATAAGAATTCTTGCCACCTAAGTTCGGTAACATTCTTGTGTCTCCTATGTTTATGAGGATTTGCCACGAAGTTCGGTAAAATTCCTATGTTTCCATATGTTTATGAGGATTTGCCACCTAAGTTCGGTAAAATTCCTGTCGCATATGTTTATGAGGATTTCGATCCTATCTTATGTTATGATGCAATTGATCCCTATGAATTTCAGAAAATTATGCTTGGTATACTTACTACATAAGAATTCTTACCACCTAAGTTCGGTAAAATTCTTATGTTTATGAGGATTTCGATTTTATCCTATGTTATGATGAAAACTTACTGTTATTATGATTTTACTACATAAGAATTCTTACCACCTAAGTTCGGTAAAATTCTTATGTTTATGAGGATTTCGATTTTATCCTATGTTATGATGAAAACTTACTGTTATTATGATTTTACTACATAAGAATTCTTGCCACCTAAGTTCGGTAAAATTCTTATATTTATGAGGATTTCGATTTTATCCTATGTTATGATGAAAACTTACTGTTATTATGATTTTACTGCATAAGAATTCTTGCCACCTAAGTTCGGTAAAGTTCTTGTGTCTCCCTATGTTTATGAGGATTTCAATCTTATCTTATGTTATGCTTTCAAAAGAAATTATGCTTGGCATAATTAAAATGTTTTTATAAGTATATGATTTTCAAAGAGCTGTTTTCAAAGAGCTATTTTCAAAGAGCCTATGATTTGCAAAATATGTCACGTGCTGTAATGCACAATATGAGTTTTATCAAGAGCCGTTTTATAAAGAAGCTCTATCAATGCCCGTTTTATAAAGAGCCGGGATTTATGTGTTTAATCATCTTATAAATTAAATTAATTTGCGATGAGTCTACTGAGTATTTTCCCCATGAAATACTCACCCTACTTTTTAACAGTTTTGCAGATTTCGGAGACGGTGGCGAGCGATGAATGATGGTGGCAATAATCGTTGAACGGTTGAAAGTTTGACGTTAATGATTTCCGTATTTTCCAAACAATCGAATAATTTAGAGAAGTTCATTTATTTGAGAAATTATGATATTGGCAATTTCTTTACAATATTAATGGTTCGATTTACTATTTCAAATGGTTTCATAAATGTTTTCAATTTTAGCGGCCATTACAGTTTATTTAATGTTACCAAAAATGAATTTCAATTATTTCTTCCGCAAAAATATTATTCGAAAAATTTAGACAGAAAATGACGTAGTGAATCGGGTATACTGAACTCGGGGCGCTACACCCTCCCTCATCCGCCATGTTCGCCGTCTCTCCAGCCCTCCACTAGATCCACATACCGCAATTAACATTTGACACCCTACTGAAAATTCATACCCAAGAAGGGAACTTCACAGGTCATATTTTTTCAATGCAATATGTATGTATATCTCACGAGTGTGAAACAAGTTTATTTAGAACAAAGATTGAACGTGTAAGGGAGAACTGATTTTGAGCAGAAAATAGGCCATTGAGTTCCTTTCCCAACTCAACAACTTTAATATAGATTATAGATTTATAGATTATCGTTGAAACATATATATATAAAAGAGAAACATTTTCGAACATTTCTATCCTTAAATTATATTTGTTTACATGTTCGCCCACCCTTGTTTTCAAAAAAATTAAAAATCACATTTCCACTATTAACATATAATAATTAATACATTATTCTAAAACTTCCTATTCATTTCCACCCCAGTAGCTTAAAATGGAAACATTCCATATTCTATTAGTAATTTCTTTGCTCCTATTCCATTCAAACTTCATATATGGTTCCACTATCACAAAATTTGTAGATACACGAAGATATGAGAATCAAATGAAATTGAAGATGGGACTCTCTGGAAGGATTGAATACCGGGAGGCAACATGATGTAGTAGAGATGTCGGGGGATACATGGAAGTAGAAACATAAGTTGTAGATCCAAACCATCTTTTTATTGATGGAGTTGTCAACTCATTAGCAAAGACCTATAAAACTCTTCTTAATTGTCTCACCATTCTCTTTCATGTATATTTCTTTTGTTTTCTTTTTATTATAAAATTTGATATATTCTTAGTTATATACTTTAGGACCAGTTGATTTCTTACATTTTTCTTGTAGTTGTTGAAATCAAATTGAGGATGCAATGCTTATCCCATTGAAATGAATAATTACGAATTCGTAAAAATAAGAAAATAAGTTAGTTTATGTGGATCGATAGGTCAATATCAGAAGAACGAAATTTTACACGAGAATCGATGACTGTTTTATTTTCTTATTGATGAAAAAAATATAAAGTTTAGAGCAAATTAAAAGAATGTTGAGATATCGTTATCGTTATTTTCTTTCTAGTTTAATTTTCAGCAATCTTTATAAATTATATTCATTTCCTTTCATTTATTTCCAATATAATTTAGTTGGAATATCATTATTTTAATTGTTTACTAAATACCAATTTTGTTTTCTACTCTTAGAAGATTTTTTTCTCCACTTTGTCATCTGTTATGCATAAATTTTTATTTCTGGTTTGATTTATAATTTTAACGATTTTTTAAGAACTACAATGATGAAAATTGGTTTTGATTTTAGTGGGGCATAATTTAATTTAGCATGAATACATATTTAATAATTTTGTTTTTTCAGAACCTGAAAAATTGTAGACTTGATTGGTTGTGAACTTTTGTTAGGTGCTGATATGTTTACTTGATTGTAATTATCTTGTCGATACATTGAAGAAACCTTCTTTTCTACAATTTTGGTGGATGACAAACAATTTTCATCAAGTTTAGGGTTTTAAAATTGGAAGCTAGATAAGATGGAGAAAATGCCAGTGAAGGCTTTGACAGAACCCCAAAAGGGTGAAGAATTGGTACTTGGAAGTATTAATATTAGGATTGTTTTATTAACCATAGTTTTGTTTTGTTTGTTTGTTTTTTTTTTTTTTTGTGATATTATGTGCTTTCTCGATTTTTTCATGCTCTCTGTGTCAACATTCTTCTAACAAATTGGAACGAAGCTCTTAAATTGGGTAAGAACTATTTTATTGACGAAATTGAAATTTTTACTATTCAAAATTGTGGATAGAGAATAAATATTCGATCTCCAACTTCTTCTTCGCCTCCTTTTTTTGATCATTTTCTCAATATTCTCGTTGGTGACAGTGACTTAGTCCATCTCCTTAATATTACCTTGATTGAATGAGTTTTGTTTCATTTAGTCCCACATTTTATTCAATGTATAGTTGCAATGAGTACATGCTTCATTTACTTTTACAAGCATAAGATTTTTAATTTTTAAGACATTTGTATGATCTTTTTATAGGTGTTTGCTAAATTATAGGCCGAAGAACTTATTTTTGTTTAATATAGTTTCCAAAAACAAAATACAAAAAGTACAAAGTATAATTTTTTTTGTCGTATCACACAACGTGTAAATTAAGCCCATCTAGAAAAATAGTAGTTATAAATATTGACCGAATTTATTCAACATTAGTTTTAATAATAAAAATAAATAAAATAATATGATATGATATGATATTGCTAATAAAAATATACAAATAATGATAACAACATATTAATTATTAATGTAAAACTAATACCTAAAAGGAAAGCACATACTGAATCGAGATTAACTATATAATTTTAATCATATTAAATGTGATACTTAAATCGAAACATGATTGTATTAAAAATTATTAATAAAATAATAGATATATACGAATTCCAAGAGAACAATTATTTATAAACATAAAAATAATAAAATTATATTGATAGTTTACCAAAAACAATTATTCATTTTTCACAGCATAAAAAAGGTGTAATTTCTTGAAAAAATATAATTTTATAATCTCAATGTTATCTACACGAATTTAAATACAATATTAATTTACATGAATTTAAATGATAATGTCATTAAAAAATACGGATTTAAATACGACATTAATTTACACGAAATTTTGTTTTATTTATTTTAGTTTCTTGTTTTAAGAAATGACAATTTCATTTAGGCCGAAAATATGTATGTTAACTTGACGACTATCCTACTTTTATATATTTAACAAAAGTTTTTCTAGTGGTCACATGAAATGCACAAGTCATAATTTGGATGAAAACAATCCATTTCATTCATATGCGAGGTTTATACTTTATAACGTATTTTCAGAGTTTCAATATTACACAAGTTTTTGTTTAATATTAGTCCATTAGATAATTATTTTGTGGGACTATAGTGAATTATTATTTGCTAAGGACGGAATCAAGATTAAAATAAAGAATTAACATGATATATAAACTCCTATCTCGTGATGAATTCCTTATTTGATGTCATTGGAGCTTCAATGATATCACATTTTTATTATTATTATAAATATATACACTAATATAATCTAAATTAATTAATTAATGTCCTTCGTTTGCAATTTCATACGTGCATGTATTCATATAGATACGTAATACTATACTGTATTGACCATGGGTGTGGCGGAGAGTAGAAAGTGGAAAATCTGCTACGCTTTGTATTTCCACGTGGATTGATGCAATATTTGATTGCCCGCAATACTAGAATCTTAATCACCGACCGTGTCTTCAAAGTCCTACTCTACTACCTCTTCAAATTCTCCAAAAACTCTTCAAAAATTTTCCAAAATCCATCTATTTCAAATTTTCTACACAAAACTCCATATCTATATCCCTTTGTCAAGATTTGGAACACCGAGTCAGAAATATCCACAGAATACAGTGAAAAAAATCCTAATCTCACTATACCGTATTCCAATTTCCAGAAGAAACTGTTCGCACGCGATCGATGGCTCCAAGATTTTCAGCGCACCATTGGCAGGGAATTGAAGGTATGCATGTTTATCTATGTGATTAAGATCGTTGAGTATAAATGTGGGATATTGGATATGTTGCTGAATGCGGGGAATTTTGTTCCGAGTAGGATCGTGATGAGGTGAGTAGGATCGTGATGAGGTCTTGAGAAATAGCACGATCTAAATTTTAAATTCATAAATATGTGGGTGTATTTGGGTTCGTTGGTTTAAAGCTAATTTGGTAGTTTGATTGAATATTGCAAAATTGCCAGTACTTTGAGGTTCGGGTAATCTGAGAGAAGAATTTTTAATGATGTAGCATTGCATTGTGACCAATCAGGAATATTTAAATAGAATTATTTCTTGGATTATAGTGAAAACCACGATTTATCTTTGCAGACTTATTGTAGTTCTAAGAATTTGGAGTAATGGAATATGTTTTATTGTTTGTGGCATTGTAAGGGAAAGTATGGTTTGATTATTTGTTGGATTATAGTGAAAACCATTATTTATCTTTGCTGATTTATTGTAGTTGGATGAATTTGGAGTAATGGATTTGGATTTTGTTTAATTATTTCTGCCATTGTAGGCAAAACAAAGGTTTTATATTTGCTGATTTCTTGTAATTTGATGAATTTTGGAGCAATGCGTTAGGTCCTAATTATTTCTAGGATTGTAGAGAAAGCCCCCGCCCCCTCCCCTTCTCTTATTTTGGTTAAGTGAATTTAGAGGGAATGCGCCAAGTGTTTGGTTTCCACCATCCAATGAGAATGCGCCAAGTTTCGTGCCTGATTTCAGACACTTTGCGCATTCTCATTGGAAGGTGGGCAACATAACGTTGCCCATGTTTGGTAACGGAGCAATTTCGTTTTAAAGATTGTGGGAAAAACTATGGTTTACCTTGACAGATTTACTGCAGTTTGATGAATTTGGTGTAATTCTATAATGGGATTGGTTTAATTGTTAGTGGGATTGTAGGGAAAAGTTTGTTTTCACCTTAATTTCTTGTAATTTGGTGGTTTTAGAGAAAATGGGGTTGGTTTAATTATTTCTTGATTGTAGTGAAACCACGATCTATCTTTGTTGATTTACTGTAGTTTGATAAATTTGGAGTAATGGATGTGGTTTAATTGTTTGTGGGCTTGTTGGGGAAATTATGGTTTTCTTGTTCGAATTTATTGTATTTTGGTGAATTTAGAGTAATGAGTTTGGTTTAGTTATTTTTGGGTTGTACACAAGGAAGTAGTTGATTGGAAAGTGAAGAAACATTGCTAGTGTTACTGATAAAGTAAGGGGCCTGTTTATATTTTGTGTCCTTAAAAGTGTTCCTAAGGGATGCAAGTAAGCTTGAGCAATCCAGTCAGGAATGGGGTATTTGATATAGGTCTAGGCCACTGAAGTTGTACTCTCATCTTGACCTAACCATAAGACGATGGGTTCCAACTTCAGATGCAGATTGAAAAGGTTGCTACCAACAGCAGAAAGAGAGTTTTCTGGGATGTGGTGACAAGTTGCTGGCTTTCTTTCTTTATTTGGCTAATTTTATGGCAAATAAAACTAGTCCGCACACGGGGGTCATTATTAAGATGTCAAACAATGCCCAGCAGCATACTTGTTAACTCTCTGTGACTGTTTTGTGCAATTCAAATGGAGTCCAAGTACGCTCTTGTTCCCAGTAGGTTAGAAAGTGAGAACTTGCTTACGGCAGCAAATGACAGTTTCGCATTTTATTTTTTAATTTCTTATTTAACAGTGATCTAGATTTTACATCATACGTTACGAGTAACTATGCTCTCACTTATCGTTATTTATTTTTATATTGTTTTGTAGTTCATTACTACTTTGTCCTATTCACTTGTCATTGAATTTGAAGTCATAGCCTACAGTTGGTCCTACCGTGGTGAAGCGGTATACTAGTTCTTATTACAATGGAGTGTGAAAACAAAGATACAGAGTATGCATTTGTACAGATTTTATGGTCTATCTTCCGATGAAGCAACCATCAATAACCAGTTACACCCACAAATCGACAAAAATGGGACAGTTCTTCAGCACCAAGCTTGTAGCCTTCTTTTCTGTCTTCATTCTGCTCATCCTGGAGGTACTTATTGCTTCTATTTGGACGATTTTATTGTGTATCCTATGTAGAGCTTTTTCTGTGTTCTCAGATCATGTTTTTGCGCATTGTACACCATCTCTTTGATGAAATAATTATTACAGGTTGATAGATTTGCTTCACAAACCAAAACTATAGTGGGACACAATTTGGAACCAACGCCGTGGCATATTTTCCCTCCCAAATCATTTAATGAAGCATCCAGATACTCAAGAGCTTCAAAGATTATCCAGTGCTCTTATCTCAGTTGTGGTAGAGCCACAACCGCCGCAGCCATCCCAAAAACTATACAACCCGAACTCAATAATAATTGCCCAGAATTTTTCAGCCACATACATCAGGACCTGGAGCCATGGACGAAATCCAAGATCTCAAAAGCACACATAAATGAGGCTCAAAAGTTTGCCTCCTTACGGATTGTGATTGTCGGAGGGAAACTTTATGCTGATTTTTATTACGATTGTGTGCAGAGTCGGGCAATGTTTACAGTGTGGGGAGTGGTGCAGCTTCTCCGGCGGTATCCTGGGAGGATACCAGATGTAGATTTGATGTTTGATTGCATGGACAAGCCTACTATCAATCGGACTGAACATTCTTCTCAGCCATTGCCGCTGTTCCGCTATTGCACGACACGGGAGCACTTTGATATTCCCTTTCCTGATTGGTCTTTCTGGGGCTGGTATACATACTAATTATTCACTACAATTTGTTATATATTGCATGTTTGTTACGAGTCTAAATGGTAACTTGATGCCCTATGTGCCACTCTTTTTAAGGTGGGGCATCGATCGACATCGAGTATGACGTTTCTTGAACACATATAGTACATGTTGCATGACAATATCAATGGTCACACATGTACTTGAAAATAAACGAGAACTTCAGATAGTTTGAAAGAGATGAACTCTTATTTTATTAGCACTAGAGGAAAAGAAAGCAGAGTGACTGGTATATATAGAACCAGTTTCACTCCTGAATGTTTACACAAAAGGTAAAATACTAAAAAACAAAATGAGCCAGTCATAAAATGACAGCTGGATGAAAAAAACTAAAATTAATGAAAAGCTAAGCTAGACTAATAAAGCTGAAGAACAAAATGAGGACTGAAAAATGGAACTATAAATCATAACAGTACTGCATCATAAACATGTATGAATTTGATTTCATTTGCATTCATTAGCATGCCGTTGAGTATATCTTGACAGGCCAGAAGTAAATATAGCGCCATGGAATGAAGAATTTGAGAGCATCAAACAAGGCTCCCAGGAACGAAGTTGGGCAGAAAAGTGGGCTGTTGCATACTGGAGAGGAAACCCGGATGTTTTTTCTCCGGTTCGCTTGGAATTACTCCAATGTAACAACACTGAAATGTGGGGTGCACAAATAATGCGTCAGGTTCATGAATGAAATGACCATCACCCTTTTGTTTCAATATTACCTATATATCAACGACTGTTTAAAAAGTCGTAATTTCTTATCATGATTTCCGTCGTTTACTATTTTTCTTTATTCTTTCTTCATTGTTAAAATACAGGACTGGGGAAAAGCAATAGAAAGTGGTTTTAAGGACTCTAAGTTATCGAAGCAGTGTGATTATCGGTGAGTCTTATTGAAAACTACCATTGAAAACACAAAAATCTCTTTATGTGTTTTTCTCAACTTGCTCTTAATTTAGTTGAGAATAATGTTATTTGAACACCCAAATTTACCACCATATGTGCCACCTCCCTCACATTGGGTGTCTGGGGCCTCATGTATTAAGTAGCGACCCCCACACTCCATGTGAGGGGGATGGCATATCGGGTGGCATCCTGTGTGGTCAAATAGCATGGTCCGTTAGTTGAAGCACGTTGGGTGAAATGTCAAAATTTCAGTTTTTCTTATGTGTTTTGCTCTATGTGAAATTATGTAGGTACAAGATCTATGCTGAAGGATATGCTTGGTCCGTAAGCTTGAAGTACATTTTATCTTGTGGCTCTCTTCCTTTAATAATAACTCCAGAATACGAAGATTTCCTTACTCGGGGTCTCATTTCAAAGAAAAACTTCTTGCCCGTTCCTCGAACTGGCATTTGCCCAGTTATTAAATCTTTTGTGGATTGGGGCAATAAGCATTCATCCCAGGTATGTCATCATTATAATTCCTCCTTGTTTCTTGCCAATACCATAGACTGCAACTTCCAACCAAATACTCATGATTTCACAAGTGGGGAATAATCTTAACTTGGAATAGATACTTCATAGGAGTATCAAAGAATGGATTAGCTGTTTCTTTGAATAATAAGGGTGGGAGAAAAGAGCAAAAGGTGATTTCACAATATATTTGGCCAAGCACAGGCACTCTATTACAAGAATGACTGTGTTTTAACGTTCATGTTATTGTGCTGATGATTTTATAATAAAATAAAATTTTTCGAATTTCCCCTACTTGGGCAAATCTTTTGGCCATTGGGTCACCATACCCAATCGCCTTTCGTTAGAAAAACCACTTGAACCGCGAGCCAAAGATGTCTGGTCTGACACGGTCTAAGAGTTTTCTTGAACTGTGCACAACTCACTTTGCATCTCTAGTTGTCCCAGAATGCATATTGATAGTAACAAGCTAGGATGCATTTTTGTTCTTTTCTTAAAACTTGAACCGGGATATCATGGTTGAGAGTCTTGGAAAAGGAATATTAGATAAGAGTCGACATTATAATGATTAATGTCTGTTTGGTAAAACTATTTTGTTTATAAACAAAGAATGTGAATAGTTTGCTGACTGACCAAAACAGGCAGAATCGATTGGGAGAGCAGCACAAAATTTCATGGGAAATTTGAGTATGGATCATGTCTATGACTACATGTATCATCTCATTACGGAGTACTCGAAGCTGCAAGATTTCAAGCCTGTTCGACCATCCAGTGCTTTAGAAGTATGTGTGGATTCTGTCTTCTGCTTTGCCAATGAAAACCAAAGGCAATTTCTCGAAAGGTCGTTTGTCTTCCCTTCATCAGTTCCACCATGCTCACTTCCGCCACCTCCGTCGGTCTCATCGAGGCAGGGAGAGAAAAAACAGGACTATTTTTAGTAAATACTCAACTGAGATTAGCTTAAGATACATGGACTATTAGAAGGTTTGATTTTGTGTGTGTGGGTATGTTTGCAGTATGTTTAGCAAGCAGTTTTGGTCTATGCTCTACACAAAATTTTGACTTGTTTGTTCATTAATCTTATTTGGATTATTAAACCTAACATATCAAATATGTTATTGAGACAGAAATTTGTTATCCACAATTTGATGTTTCTTATCTAAGAAATACATTTTTGAAAAACATCGACGTTAGAAATTTTTGATATGTCAAAAATGTGTAGAGACAACTTTACGATGCACAATTCCTCATTCCATTTTATTTATTTTGTCATTGAAGATAATAGTATAATAACAGAAATATTGCAATGTTGGTCTCCTATCTTTGATCAAGTTGTAAGGTTGTCAACAACTTTATATAAAAAGAAAAGAGTGTTATAGCCCTCAGGGCATAACTCCCAGTGGTAAAGGGAAAAGTTGATAACATGCTCAGCGCGACCAGGTGCAGGGTTCGAATCCTAAAAATGAATTTGACTTTGTGGCAAGCGGGAGATACCACCATTCATGTGGACCTTTGGGAGGTACATCATGCAATTTATCACTCTAACCAATGGTCCAAAGTAGGGTTGGATCGGGCTCTCAAGGTGTGGGTTACACCCCAGAAAAGAGTGTTATAATGAACACTCTGTTCAACGGCCTCTTTGCCTTCCTTTTTTTTTGTGTTTTCTTGGTAAAATGTGCGATTGAAAACTGGAGAAAGGAACGTGTATGATTAAAAAGTGATTTGAAAAATTATGTAAAATAAATGGTTTATAAATTGGTTTTTCTGTTGTTACCAGACGGACCGTAATCTTTCAACTTTGTCGCAAGCAATAGGGTGGATACGGTTTGCTACGAACAATTTTTAACCTTTTTCAAGTCAAACCCTTTTTAAACAGCAAACAGAGATGGGAAAAATACACAATTATAAACAAGGCAGTGTTGTAAATTATTCTCTAACCTAATTAATACCTAACCTTACCTAAGTTATATTATTTGTTTATTGGTATGAATGACTTATTATACCCCTATTGAATTATATAAATAGATGCCTAAATTTTGTAAATGAACACACTTGATTTGAATGGAATGAGAAGAAACTCTCTCATTTCTCTCTACCTCTCTATTCTCTTGTTCTTAAATTTTGGTAGTTTCACAACACGTTATCAGCACGAGTCTCTAGCCAATTAAGTAATACGACGGGAGTATGCTCTACAGTTGCATCTAAATGATGAACCTCTGTATCAGAAACCTGATTATTATCAATCAATGTTTTCCTTTTCCAAATCAAAAACTTTTGGCTTTAGAAAACAACCCAAATATTGTAGATCTGAAAACATCAAGAAATATGAAAACTTTGCATGATTCAAAAAGTTCCATATGAGGAAAGAAACATGGTCGCGATGTTGTGCAAAAAGAAAAGTAGAAAAAAGTGTATAATCCGAAACTTCCAAAGCCGATCTACGAAAAACTATACATCCAATCGATGATCGGAGACTAGATCTGAAACCACGATGGCGAGACGAATCTCCGACACCGGCACATGTCGACAGCGATGATGTCAAAATGAAGTTTGTTCAGATCAACGTTTTGATTTTTCTATGGTCTTACTTTTATGTTTTGTGCAGTTTTGAAATTTTCCAGCGGTCGAACGTGGCGATTTTCTTAAAAACTGTTTTTGGAGCACTTATGACGGGATTTTGAACTTCGGACCAAAAGTAAGTTTGTTCTAAATTAAATTTTAAACCTATTGACGGTTTCTATTTATCCATATAAGAAATATATTAAAATATGGACCATTTTGCTCTTGATAATACGTAAAAGTATATTAATCATAAATTAACGTGATCAACAAGATAAATTAAAGATTTTAAACAAAGTATAAGTAATATAATCATTGTCATACCGTGATGGATTGAGTTATTAAGGACTGGATTTATACCTTAACTGGATATGACTCATTATCGTAACGGATTAGACTATTATGAATACCTTGACTGGATTTGAAGATATGACTCGCTCCCTTATGAAAGGTAATTATTTCATTATATTGACACCGCCTATATGGTCGGTTTATCAATTGAATAAATGGAATACTTTACATATATTCATATTTTATATTATTTCAGAAACACCTCAGTTGTTGGTTAATTCTAACATATTAGAGGTTGTTGTCAACTTATATACGTGGTGGTATAACTCCAGTATTATTATTGTTAATATATATACAATATTATTGTTATTTGATACTTCATTAAATGATACCAGAAGTTATCATACTAAAGTTTTATCAAATGATACCAGAAGTTATCATTACCAAAAAGTTGGTGAATGTTGATAAAAAATATTTTATCAAGCGGTACCAGAAGTTACCATTATCTGTATTGAAAATATAGATAAAAATGAATTATTCATCAAGAGAATGTTGATGTATGATAAGATAATATCACATGATAGCACGGACATAGCTAATGTGAAAATAATCTCATCAGTATTATGAAATAAATATTAGATGATAAATATCTGAAAAAGTTCTTGCATAAACACTTATGTATTCCAGAAAAAGTACATATTTACTCTAGAAAAAGTAAAAATTATCAACTAAACATACTGAAATGATATTATTATTATTATTATTTCTGAAGAAGCATAAACGAAACATACATGGAACATACAAAAGGGGGAAACATTTATGATCCTCAAAAGTAGAGGTGTGTATCAGGTGTAATAATACTCCATACTCTACCACCCATAATCTTTTTTGTGTGTCTCAAGAGTAAGAATACTCCGTACTCCACCACTCCTAATCCTTTTGAGGTTCACAAGATTAAGTTCAAATACTCATCAACATTAGAGGTGTGTCTCAAGAGTAAGAATACCCCATACTCTACCACCCACAATATTTTGAGATTCACAAGGATAAATTTACATTAACCAGACTCATTTTTCAATTGGCACCCCTTCCTTGCGACCAATCTATCTTTAATCCTACTGGATCTTGTATTGGAATATATGATTGCAACTTATCCAGCAGTTCCTCGATAGTAGGAGCAGAAATAAGGATTCTCCTAGAAAACAGAGAGATGAATCCCTGTTCCACATCATAATCAAGAAATGTTAGCAAACCATCAAAGAAATTGTTAACATTTAAAAGCCCAATATGCTTGATATGGAGATCTAATTGAGCCCATGAGGTAATATTAAAGATTTCCTCTAAAGTACCAAAACCTCTAGGCATGGTAATGAAGGCATCAGAACCATATAACATGCAAGTTATGCGTTCATGGATATCATGCCCTCATGTTTTGCCTGCGATATCAGCTAAAGGAATGGGTATAACACCTATCACTCTTGCTTTCTCTGTTTGAGCAGATTGTGAAACACAACCCATCAATCCATTGCTACCTCCTACATATACTAGATTGATACCTTTCTCTCCCAACTTCTTTCCTAAATCCACTGCTGCTTCTAGATACCCCAAACATTTCCCTACTTTTGATCCACAAAATACACAGATAATTTTGATCTGTCGAAATTTTGGTCCTTCCATCTTTGAGAGTATAAGGAAAGAAAAACTTATGAGAAATTGTTATTTTGGAATACTTTAAACTGCGAAATTATCAGACGTTTTAAACTTGAAAATATTCACCATTTACTGCTTTTCTTTTGAAAAAGTTGCTATTTACTTTTGACTAAATGGCACCACTTTTGATATTGTCTCTGACAGCATATATTTTGCTCCATAATGGATAATCTTTCGGTAATATCTCAGGTACCATCTGTTAATACGCGAAAAATGAAAATACAAAATACTTTTTTAAAACATATATACTATACTGATTTACCTTGTATCAATGTTGAGTACCCGAAACATCATTGTTTATAACAACCTAGCAAACATGATCTTTTGCTATTATATTTTTGAGACTATAACGCATCTTTATCACTGATGAATTTAGCCCATAAAGATAGTAGCTCACGTTGCACATACCCACTAGGGTGCGTCTCAAGAGTCAATCGGATATCATCTAATGACTCCTTACTCAGTCCACCCTTAATGAAATCTATTATATCATCTCGATTTTTGGATGTATATCCTATTAATTTACAATGGGTATCACATGTCCATCGAGCACATTTGTAGCAACTATTTAATCTTTTTGCTCTTTGGTTCTTTACAAAAGTACTCTTACCTAAGCCAGGCTTGTGCTTAGAAAATGAATCTGGTAATTCACCAGCTAAACGAACTTTTGCTTTGATCAACCAACGAATATCTTCTGGGATACCTTGATCCATCATCAGCCTCAATCTTTCGAGTCGAACTTGGTAAATCTTTTTCAAAACATTTATGGGAAGAATTGAGTATTATTTGTGGATATTTGATAATATAATATCCATTTTGATGGATCTGATCTTCTCTCAAAGTGATCTATTTAAATGCATTATTTAAGCGTAAAAGAACGGTGGCTCCGCGTGTCAGTAATTCCACCAAGAAAAGGGAAAAAAATTGTAATCAAAAGGTGGGGACAATGATCATTTTCTTGTGATGTCATTCTAATAACCTTTTTGGATATACTAAATAAAGGTATACTGATTTGTACTATACAGAAATACGAACTGATGAAATGAATACTATATTGAACCAGAAGTTCATACATATGTACAAGTGAAATATCTTACTAAACCAGTGATTGGTTAGATTCCAATTCAATAATGAGAATGCAAAATGGCATTCATTAAAGAACCAGAAGATTGTTCAGGTTAACAAGTTATCATTGCTGCTTGTTCTCAAAAGCAAATTAATTATCTCACTAAGAAGATGAATGACTGATTATTTGCTCAAGTAATGATATTACGAGCAAAGTAATATATGCTAGCATGAATATATCTTAAAGTCATTAATGATTTTACGAATTAGTTGAGATAATAGCATTATGTAAATGTATGTTGCTAATGGTTTAGCAAATTAAAAGTTTTCAGATATTTGCTATGAGAAAAACTTGAATATAAATATTTCTCATGCAGCAATATTCTACATACAAACATGTCAATACGACGAAATAAAGATTTGCTTGTGAAGTTTTATGATTTCTAAGAAGTGCGATATCTATATACACTCCAACAATACGCACTTGATATATGATTGTGATTATATCCATAATTACAAATGACATGTGTTACGACATTTTTATCCGACTGATATAATACAAGATTTTTGAATATTATGGGGAAATTAAACAATAACACGCATGAAGCGTGATCAAGCTTAAAGCGTAATTATGCCTGAAGCATAATGACAATCAATTCCAAAAACAAATATCTCTTGAATAATTGAAATGATCTCTTTTGAGACTAAATACTCATGGTGAGTAAAAGGGACATAGTTAAATGATGATAGATTTAGGTACCTGATGATAGAATATACAAAGAGATCTCTCTATGTTATGTTTATATTGAGATGAAATGGAATCGATAAATAAGTCGACTACACACAACCCTCTTATGAAAATGAGGTTTTTGAAATTATAATACTTTGGCCAAATATTAAAATCCCAAATTAGGGATTATTGTTATAGGACCTGAAGTCCAAAATACTTAAATGTGTAATGCCAGTAGTTATTTGTACAAATGAAAAATATTACACAATCGTAAAAGACGACTCGTTGGGCTAGAAATTTTTCAAAGAACTGACATGACATATGGTGGATGAGACTATAATTGATGAGATTCGAAGTGCGGAAGAAACGTCGAAAAGTTCTGAACCCAGGTTGTGGATGGACGGTGGAATCTTGACCCAATATTCACGACGCGATGGCTCAACGATGCGGAATAAAGAACCACGACATTCGAAACTCCACAAGGATTTGCCCAATCTCCTTGATAAGTCTCTGATTTGAACACCACAAATATTCTAGCAAATATTTGATAAGTTCGATATTTGAACCCCATAAGAAATATTCTTGATAAGTTCGAAAAACATAGGAATCCACCTATAACTTTTATTGAATCTTCAATAAAAACTGTTTATATCAAAATCAAATCTCAAGTCTTAATTACAATGAATGGAAAGGAATATAAATAAGTAAAATAACCTAGCCGCTAATTGACTCAAAATATAATTCTAATTAGACTAAAATTCTAAAATAGGCAAAAAAATAATTAAGAACAAAATTTAACCTAAAAATACGCAAAAACTCTAATTTCCGTATGCATAATTGACTTGCTATTTTGAAGCCCAAAATGATGAAATTTGGCCATAAAATCAGTCGGCTCAAGGGCTTTAGCCCATGAGTTTTGCTTAGTGGCTCATTTCTACTCGAAAAACAAATATTATGCATCTAATTCCGACATGGTTGACTGGATTGCACTTTTATTTGGCTTGAATATTTAACCTTTTCTGTCAAGCTTGCTATGACTCCGATTGTCGAGGGTCCGGAAGACATCATACCCTCCTTCTTTAGGATGATTCGTCCCGAACCATAGCTTTGTTCCTGTTGTTTCACTTCACCTATTACACCACTTTAAACTCTCCTTCCTTACCCTTCGTGAATCTTCTAGTGCTTCTTCTAATGTCAACAAATACAGTGCGCATGTTTCCCCTTTCTTAAGGAATTTGTATATGTGCATACTCTTATCATAAATAGCCTCCCTCCTACGTCTCCAAGGTTTTCCCAATAAAATATAATAAGACTTCAATGGCACTACATCACACCATACATCTTCACTATACCTTCCCTGGTGATAGGTACTAGAACTTGTTTGGTTACTTTGAAATTCCCGAACTCCCTCAGCCACGTCATCATATAAGGTTTATAGTGTGGTTCTAGGGGCAAGCCTAATTTTTCAATCACGGTACTACTAACGAAATTAGTAAAACACTTTCCATCAATCGCCAAACTGCACCCCTTATGATCCACATAACATCTAGTTTGGAATAAAAAGTCCGGATCATAATCCATTCCTTATGTGGCGTTAAAAAAATTCAAGAATGAAGAGGATTTAGACATCAAATAGCAAGAACGACTTTTATTGACTTGGAAGGAAACGAATATCAAGAATTTAAGGAAATTCAAGAAACTGGTTCTTGAATCTTGGAATAACTATTTTTTTTTATAAATTCGAAAATTCGACAACGAACATGACAAAACAGACAGAACTTAATTCGGATAAGAATTAAGCAAAATAAACACTTTTGAAATTTTTTTGAAACAATTTTCTGGATTAAAGACTCAAGAAACTTAAGAACACGAAGAACGCCAAAAACTGAAAACAAAACACTCAACAAGATATGGATGATTTTTATGGGACTCGAAATATAAAAATCAAACTGGATAGAAAAACCTGAATTCAGAGTCCAGCTCTGATACCATATGATAAGATTTCAAAGTACGGAAGAAACGCCGGAAAGTTCCGAACTCAGGTTGTGGTTGGACAGATGAATCTTGACTCGATATTCACGACACGATGGCTCGACGATGCGGAATAAAGAACCACGACTTTCGAAACGCCACAAAGATTTGCCCAATCTCCTTGATAAGTCTCTGATTTGAACGCCACAAATATTCTAGCAAATATTTGATAAGTTCGATATTTGAACGCCACAAGAAATATTCTTGATAAGTTCGAAAAACATAGGAATCCACCTATAACTTTTATTGAATCCTCAATAAAAACTGTTTATATCAAAATCAAATCTCAAGTCTTAATTACAATGAATGGAAAGGAATATAAATAAGTAAAATAACCTAGCCGCTAATTGACTCAAAATAGAATTATAATTAGACTAAAATTCTAAAATAGGCAAAAAAATAATTAAAAACAAAATTTAACCTAAAAATACGCAAAAACTCGAATTTCCGTCTGCATAATTGACTTGCTATTTTGAAGCCCCAAATGATGAAATTTGGCTATAAAATCAGTTGGCTCAAGGGCTTAAGCCCATGAGTTTTGCTTAGCGGCCCATTTCTACTCGAAAAATACATATTATGCATCTAATTCCGACGTGGTTGACTGTATTGCACTTTTATTTGGCTTGAATATTTAACTTTTTCCGTCAAGCCTGCTATGACTCCGATTGTCGAGGATCCGGAACACATCGATAATCTAGATCACTAGTTTGAACTCTTTGATATACCAATGAGTGAGATCAAAAAGTGTGATTCTCATCTCGGTACTTTGGGAGTTTTCTTTGATGTACCAGTTGATCGCAATACGTTGGGATTTCAAGCGAAATAATTATAGATTATATGTCGAAATTGATATCTATTTCAATGATTGATTATACTCCTGCAAATTAGAAATTGCAGTTTATAAAGTGCAAGAAAATACATGTATAAATCATTGAAATATTCAATTTGCCCAGAATAGTATCATTATAGAATGACATGTGATTCTTAAAATAAAATCACATGAAGAATGATACATATGACCCCATAATATAATATGTTGAAAATGAAATTGGAATGTACTATTATTATATTTGAATATTTGGGCATGCAATTGATTTTCAATATGCAAAATTATATTATCCAACGAAAATGAATATTCACTAGAAGTGAATTTGAAAATGAATATTTAATTATTCATCAAAAGTGAATTCTAGATTTTGATAGTTTTACCAGAAGTGAATCAATTCCAGATTTGAGTAATGCAATCAGTCAACTAACTAAACATTGCTTGGTATAGCATGTTTAGTACATCATATATGAGCTATGACATCATAAATGAGTTATAAACTATTTATAAAAGCTCATCACAAACTAAATGTTTGATAAAATGATTTGAGATTGCATTAATATACTTGTGATATTCCTATGAAGTGAACAAATACGCGCTGCACTATTTTTCCCTTAGCTGAGGTTTTGTCCAACAGGGTTTTCCTAGCAAAGTTTTTAATGAGGCAGCAATTATGGCGTATCAAATGATAATAATGTACTCTTTTTCCCTTCGCTAAGGTTTTGTCCCAGAGGGATTTCCTAGCAAGGTTTTTGAGACATTGTCACAACTATCTGCAAGGAATAATTCAACAACAAGCTTTCTCTTTAAATTGTGCTGGAATGATATCAACAAATGAAAAAAATCATAGACATCTGGAATGGTATCAACAAATGAAGAAAATCATAGACATCTTATGAAGAATGTTATGATTTCGGCTACACACAAGAAGACTTTCATATATACATATTCAGATGAAAGATGATATCATTATTCAAAAGGTTCATGAATACTTGATTGCACACTTCAGGGGAGAATCATGCTGTACTCTTTTTCCTTCGTTCAGGTTTTGTCCTACTAGGTTTTCCTAACAAGGTTTTAACGAGGCAGCGGCTGTACTTTTTCTCCTTCGTTCAGATTTTGTCCCATTGGGTTTTACTGACAAGGTTTTAACGAGGCAGCACTGAAGCACTTCAGAACTTCAAATTTCAGTACATGATTTGTACTACTTATCATTGATGTCATTTTGGATATTAGACTCAATGATTCATGATGGACAACATCAGGGGGAACAGCTGTACTCTTTTTCCTTCGCTCAAGTATTATCCCACTGGATTTTCTTAGCAATGTTTTAACGAGGTAGACAATTGAGCTATTGAACAATAAGTCATTCAAGGGGGAGTGTTGTAAATTATTCCCTAACCTAATTAATACCTAACCTTACCTAATTTATATTATTTGTTTATTGGTATGAATGACTTATTATGCTCCTATTAAATTCTATAAATAGAGGCCTAAATTTTGTAAATGAACACACTTGATTTGAATGGAATGAGAAGAAACTCTTTCATTTCTCTCTACCTCTCTATTCTCTTGTTCTTAAATTTTGGTAGTTTCACAACAGGCAGGTCTGGTAGCAGCGAGGTCAATTTTTGCATTTCAAACTCAATTTTTTTTTTTTTTTTTTTGCCCCCACAAATTGATTTTTTTTTTTTTTTTTTTACTAATTTGTCTCCACAAACTTTTCACTCTGCCTTCATGTATAAAGCTTTAAAGGCATTGTTTAGAAAATCGGACAAGAATGGCCAGTTGACCGGAAAAATCAAGAACCGGCCGAAAAATCAGTCCGGTCTACCTCAAAAATTGGCTGAAAAAAATTGGTCGGAAAACCCTATTTTCAACCGGTTCAATCAGGAACCGGTGGTTTTTAAACCCGATATTCAATTTTTTTCTATAGTTGTTTTAAACTACTTTTGTGTATAATTTTAGTTTCAAAATGAGTAAATATAAGTTTATTTGGAAAATAACTTGTTTTTTAGAAAATTTTGTGATTTTTGGAATAACTTTTAATGTTTTAATTGAAAGTGGTTCGACCTGATTGAGTCTTCTGACCCTTGAACCGTTACCTTTTTGGGTTCGAACCGATTTCTGATTTTTTAAATACTAATTTAAGGCCACTTTTCAAAATTGACAAATTTAAAAAATTATTTTGAAAATCAGGTGATAATTAAGCCTCTGTTTGGTAACCTACTTTTTTTGTTTATAAACCAATTTATAATTTCTCAAACCACGTTTTAACCACACACATTTTCTATCTCTAATTTTCAAATATAATTTTTTACCTCAAAATCATAAATAAATCAGTTTCTAAACAAAACAGTATTACCAAACAGAGGCTAATAAAAATAGGTATTAAATATATTTTATTAATTAAGGTAAGTAAATATGTTGAAGTCTCACAATAAACGTACAAGAATTATTCTATTTTAACAAATTTTTTGACAAAGAGCTTGACAAAAGTTCTTACATGTGTGTGTGGGATAAAAAACAATGATTCTCGACCCCCCACCCCTATGTGATAGCTTTTGTCAAACTCTTTGTCAAGAGCTTTGTTAATGTAGCAAGGTTGCACATACAATTTATGATCATAGTAAAAAAAAAAAAAAAAAAATTATTTTGTAGAACATTTATAAACAGTTGTTTATAAATATTGTTTATAAATAGCGATGTGGAAAAATTCTTTGATCCTTTTTTTGAAAAGATAAAAAATAATAGGCGAAAATCTTTGATCAGTTGAAATTGTAGATTTTCAAAAAAATTTCGAAATGTTACCATGTGTCCGTTTATAAACAACTTTTACCAAACATAGGTTTACAAGTTTTATATTTCATAAATTATCCTCTTTTCTTCTGAGTTTTGTCTTCTTTCAGTTTTGTCCTCGTTCCACAATTGGATCCATGTGTTTGAAAGATGCCTATGCAAAGCTTACTCTAGACGAAGAAGAGTTGGGGGTGGAGATCGGCAGAGATGAAGCTAATCAAATCAATCAAGATTTTCGTTTTTGTACATGACAAGAATAAAGAGCCAGAGAGAAAACAGAGAATAAGAAGATTTTTATATTAAACTGTGTATTAAACTGTACAAGGGTCCGTCATTTTTATAGAAAGAGAATGAGACAACTACCAAATATACACGATTACAATTGATACATTCTACTATAAATATATATATACAGAATATATTCTAAATATATTCTAACACCCCCCCTAAAACTGAAGATGGGAGCGAAGATGTCAGCTTAAGTTTGCAAACCAAATCACGATGACGTCTAGGAGGATGTGCCTTTGTAAACATGTTTGCAAGTTGATCAGCAGAAGAAATATGGCGCAACTGAAATGTACCTTGCATGAGGTGATGACGAATGAAATGACAATCTATCTCAATATGCTTCGTGTGCTCATTAAAGACATCATTGTGGGCAATCTGAATGGCGCTAGTATTGTCACAATGAAAAAAAGAGCCTCACTGAAGGAAACACCCATATCGTGAAGTAACCATTGAATCCATAACAATTCAGAGGTGGTGTCAGCTAAGGCACGATATTCTAATTTCGTACTAGAATGAGAGACAACTAATTGTTTCTTACTTCTCCAAGAGATAAGAGATGTGTCAAGAAGGAAACAATAACCAGTAGTAGAGTGACAATCGGTAGGATCTCCTGCCCAATCAGTGTCAGAATATGCCTGAAGAGTCAATGGTGAGTGGACAGAAAAGTGAATCCCATGAAATAGAGTTCCCTTGACATAACGAAGAATCCGAAGAACAGCAGCATAATGAGTAGAATGAGAAGAATGCATAAACTGACTAACCAAGGTGACTACATAAGAAAAATCAGGACGAGTCACCGTTAGGTAAATAAGACTACCAATCTAGTGCCGATAAAGAGTGGCATCAGCTAAGAGTGTTCCGTCGCCAAGAAGAAGCTTGACATTTGTCTCTAAAGGGCTATCCACAAGCTAGGAATCTGTCAGTCCAGCTCGAGACAACAACTCGGATGCATACTTAGCCCGTGAAAGATAATAACCATCTGAGCAGGTTGAAACCTCTCGACCCAAGAAATAACTGAGCGAATCCAAATCCTTCATTTCGAACTGCTAACTAAGAAACTGCAGAAGTGCCGTGATGCTAGGAAGATGATCACCTGTGATAATCATATCGTCAACATAGAGTAGAAGGAGAATAATACCAGATTCAGACCGACGAATAAATAAAGCAAAATGATATGCACTAGGAGTGAAGCCTTGCTGAGCCAAGACTGAACTAAACTTGGAAAACCAAGCTCGAGGAGACTGTTTGAGGCCGTAAACTGCCTTACGAAGGTGACAAACCCTCTGAGGAGGATGCTTAAATCCTGGAGGAGGTTTGAGATAGACTCTTCATCTAGATCACCGTTTAGAAATGCATTCTTAACATCCATTTGAAATAATTGCTAGTGCCGAACAGTTGCGACAACAAGTAAACAACGAAAAGAAGTAAGGCGAGTAACATGTGCAAAAGTCTCCTCATAGTCAATACCATACTCTTGAGTGAAACATCGTGCCACAAGTCGAGCTTTGTAACACTCAACTGACCCATCGGCCCGTGTCTTAATCTTGTATACCCACTTACATCCCACTGCAGACTTACCAGGAGGCAAATCAACCAGGTCCCATGTATGAGTATTGAGGAGAGCCTGTAGTTCATCAGACATAGCTTTTTGCTAAAGAAGCTCGGAGCTGGCCTCGCGATAAGTGATGATATAACCATTAATCAATTGATGAGAATGGATAGACCAGAATGGGACCTTGATATTATTGATGTTCTTTTTAATGACATAGACAAATCTCTTATATTATAAATTCCAATGACCTACCGTTAAGTCAAGGATTGAATGTTCTGGATATTTGATGCTAAAGGCTCCTATTCGGTTCACAGTAGGCATACTCATCTTAATTCACAACTACCATCAGAGGAAAGATTTTGGAAACTGATTTGGGGATTGAAGGTGCCTCCTAAAGTGAAGAACTTTCTGCGGAGGGCAGCCTCGGACGTCCTCCCTACCGCGGATATGCTTTGATCGAGGCAAGTCAATATTTCTTCTTATTGCCCAGTTTGTGTTGATAATCATGTATCTTCCACAATATGGTGACGTGTGACTTTGCTAAACCTGTTTGGACTGCTTCAATGATCGGATATCATCGTGGAAATGCTAAAAGATTTAAGGATTGGCTCCTCGAGCTCTTTGAGGTGGTTCATCGTAATGAGTGGGATGGTGCAGCCATGGTGTGTTGGGTTCTATAGCACAATCAAAACTATGTGGTCTTTAACACTACTTCGATAATGATTCCAGGGGCGGTGTCTCTTGCTTCTTCTATGCTCACCCAATGGACCGAAGCTCACGCTGGTAGATTGTATCTATCCATCTCGACAAATAGTGCAACTCAAAATGTAGAAAAATGGAAGAAACCAACAAGGGGTTCGCTGAAGATTAACGTAGATGCTACGTTGTTCACGGACCAAGGGGCAGTTGGTTTTAGGATGGTATTAAGGGATGATTCCGCCTCTTTTCTTCATGCATGCAAAGGTTGTGAAAAAGCAGGGCTCCTTCAAGGTTAAAATTGCTGAAGCATTAAGGGTCTGTTAGGCTTTAAGCTTGGCCAAAGAATTACAAGTCAACTCCGGTGTCATTGAGATGGATTCACTACTTATCTTTGATACTCTACGAAGTCTCGCATCAGATTTCTCTCATTTTGGGTTGATTATTGAATACTGCAAAAAGATTATTTTGGAGGTGCAAGGAATAAATCTCTTGTGTATTAGGCTATCAGCTAACCAAACTGCTCACTCTCTTGCTCGAGCAGCTGGTTCTATGTCTAATTCAGTTGAATATGTTATGTTTCCACATTCTTTAATTCTTGATGTAAAAAAAATTATCAAATTTATCAATCACGATTTATTTCTCGTTCACAGATTTTCAAATTAATCAATTACGACTTATTTTTCGATCACAAATCACAAACTTTATAGGCGACAACTTATTTTTTGGTCAGATATCACAAAGTTTATGTGACGACTATTTCTCGGTCATAAATCATAAACTTTGTAGGTCGCGATTGATTTTTCAGTCACAAATCACAATTTTATAGGTCACAATCATTTTTTGGTCACAAATTTTTAAACTAATCGATCAAGACTTATTTTTTCATCACAAATCACAAACTTTATAGGTCACGACTTATTTTTAATCATAAATCTCAAACTTTATAGTGCACGACATATTTCTCGATCACAAATAACAAAATTTATGTCACGACTAATTTCGCCGTTACAAATCATAAATTTTATAGTTCACAATCATTTCTCGGTCATAAGTTATCAAATTAGTCGATCGCGATTAATATATTTCTTGATCACAAATCACGAATTATATAGACTTCTTTCTCAGTCACAAAAATTTGTGAAATGTGATTGAAAAATTGTAAATCTTTTGAAATATATTGTCAGACTTAGATTAAAATTTGATTTTAATCTCTTCAAAAAAAAAAAAAAAATTGATTTTAATCGATATCAAACAAGGACTATATATATATATATATATATATAGCAAATATCGAGATTGTTAACATTCACTCATTTTCATGTATTTATTTACATAGGGTATGCTCTCAAGATCTTCTCCTCCTAATAATTATCACTTCAGATCAAAAAATAAAAAATTACTGTCACTTTGGAAACTAGTGTCCTGTCACTTTTTGTATATTTTAGATCCCCTACGGGCCTACGTCGTCGTTAGTGGAGGAGAGGCTATACAAACATCAACATATTTTTCTTCTATTTACCTTTTCATATTTTTTATTCTTTGTATTTTTCATATTTCCATTATTTAATTTTATAAAACTATTTACGTTTTACCCATTTTACAATCAAACGCCTCAAGTTGCCTGGGGGGGGGGGGGGGGGGGGTTGAATAACAAACCATGGAAGACTCTGAATAAAATTAGAGGCCTCCAAGGTCACTCAAAGTGTGTGTGGGTGGGGGTAAGACTGTAAGTTGAATACAAACCTCTGTTGATTAGAGTATCCGTATCGAATATATTAATTTTTACTAGCTAACATTATTATATAAGCAATAAAATGAATGTTAATTGACACTTAATTAAATTTATCTATCAAGTCTGTTTATTGTAAAATACGAAAGCCAAAAACAAAATAAAATTAAAATACAAAAAAAAAAAATGTAAATGTGGAATTACCATTCTCAAGATAAATGTGCTAGTTAAAAAGTTAGTTAAAGATAGCAAACTGTTTAACTTAACCAATAATAAATGCACTAAACCAACCTCATATTTGACACTGACAAGTGAATTAATACATCCATTACCACTGATAGCTTTTCAAAACAAAAATACAGTTCATGCAAGTTATTCAAGGAAACAGACTAGGGGGTAATCAAAGCACAATTGAATTGACAAGGAAGAGAAGTAATTTTGATACCGGTTGTTAAATCTGGGTAGAAAGAAAATGAATTCTTGAGATTTGAAAGTTTAATATGTTTGATTGATTTAATTTTCTAGATAAAAAAAGCAGAACATTTTTTAACTTTTATCGCTTGATTGACATTATTTTTTATGAAAAATAAAACAAAATTTAGTTATTTTAATAAAAAAAATTAATTTTTTTTATACATTTGTACTTAATAATAATAATTTTAATTTTTGAAAAAAAATTAAATCAATAAACAAAAAAAAAAGGATCAAATGTGACAAAAACGCGTAAAGAAGTTGCTAAGAAAATAAAACCTCCTCCCTCAAATGGAATTCTTTTCCTTATTTTCGTGAAAAAGAGGCGCGTGAGTTCTAAATGTAGAAATCATTTTCCATGACAAATTAATCCTATCAAACATGGCATCAAGGAAAAAAATGGTTGGAATTGATTTCTTTTCCCTAGATTTCAAGTCTTTCAAACGCAGCCTTATACTTGTTCAATCCCCAAGGATCTACATTACTTACCAAAGATTTTTCTTTTAAGCAATGTTTGATAGCCATTTATTTTCCATGAAAAATGAAAACTCAACCCCACTTTCCACCTTTTCCTAGTTTAGTTTGATAGGCAATAATTTAACCATCCAAATATTTTCCTACCAAAGGCTCACATGACCTTATTTTCATGGTTTCGAAGGAAAATGCTTTCTCACTTCACCTTAAGTGAAAAAGTGTTTTCATTATGTTTAATCATTTTTATTGTTATTAATTGACTTATTTTTTTTTTAAATCAACTTTACTATTATCAAGTACAAATGAATGAAAAATAAAAAATAAAATAATTAAAATAGTTAAATTTTGCATTACTTACTATCAAAATAATGTCAATCAAACAACAAACTAAAAAAATTCACCACTTTCTTCACATAGAAAATTAATTCAATCAAACACTTTCCATTGACATTTCTCATGGAAAAGAATTTACAGGTAAATAAATTCTTGTATATTATTTTCTTTCCATCAATTTTTCATCTTTTCAATCATACACAACCTTACACTTCTAATAACATCACAAACTTTTTCATAATCCAACAAAAATCCATTTCAAATCCTAGCAAGGAATCCAAGTTTCGGACACATTGCACTTCAACTTGGGTCAAGGCTGATACTCAATCCTAAGACAGATCAAAGAAGAGGGGGGAACCTCTTGCAGGCGTTTGGAAGAATGTTCTACCCCCACTTAAACGAGAAATATGAGTGGTTAACTCACTGAGATTACAGTGAAGATCTCGTACAGCAAGAACCTTCTCCAAAAATGATTTCAAGATAAAACATACTTCTATACTCCTGTTTTCACTATGTAAAGAACATAGAAATTCACAGTTCACACATTTCAGTAATTCAAAACACTCTTTATAGACATAATAAAATCTAGCCCGTTTTACACTATATCTCGCTGGTTCACCTCCATTTCCCCTTAATTCAGTTGAGAGGTTTTTCCAAGGATCGAAAAGCATGAGATAATTTAAATTTTGATCCTGATTTTAACTACACATTTTTATGGGACCCACCATTTTTCATGATTTTCAATCACTTTTCAACCATACGTTCACCTCTGAACCCAAAATTTTCCATATTTCCACAAAAACTACCTAAACCAAATAGGTATTCATATAGAATGGTTTTAAAACTTCAAAACTAGCATCTCAATCCATACTTAGCCCGTCTGGTACCCGGTTCTATAACATTTTTTTGGTTTTGTACAGTTCAACAGTCAGAAAATAGTTGGCCTAGTACAATTTTAATATTTAAAAAAATAGGGGACCCCACAAAGTCAACAATTGGTGGGGCCATCCGTCTCACCAAAAGGGCGTCTAAATATGTTAAAAAGTTGAAAGAGCCCACAAACCTACCATTATTGACTTCAACAACATTGTAGAGAATTGAGATTGGCAAAAAAAAAAAAAAAACTCTGGAACCAGGTACTAGACAGATTAACATTAGAGCTTGATTTTGAAAGGTATGAGTGAAAACTGAAAAGCAAAGCAAACATCCTTTCTACAAATAGCTGCAACAGAGCTATAGGTTTTATGAAAACATGTTTATAGACATGTAAAATTGGTTTTAGAAGTTCTGTTCCGAAAGACAAGTTTGAATGCACAAGAATTGGTCTTACTGCTTCTCTTTTTTCAAGAATAATTGTTTTGATCTACTTCCATAACCAGTCATCTAAGTAATTATAATCAGATCAAGTTATCTAAAAGAAACCTCCAGGCTTATCCAAGAACAGACACCAATAAGTAAACAGTAAGAAGTAAAAGTTTGATTTCCATTTCTCAATTTTAATGATATGGCTAAGCTGAGGACCAGCAAGGGTTAGTCTTTCGAAATCAAAGGGCCTGAAAGGGTACCCGGGGAGAAAAGGAGACAATTAAAGAATGGCCGCACCCGCACAGGGGTGATGCCATCCTGCCAACAGTAGCCACAACTTATAAAACCGATCAAATAAATTCTAAATGGACACCCTTGTATGCCTTAGTTTACTCCAGCCCTGTTCCCTCCCCTTCATGGATATGAAGCCTAAAGCAAAACAGATACTTTCTAATTATCAAACATCAAGCAAAGTATTGATCCCAATATATAACTGAGAAATTGTTCCTGGTAAATTTCACATCCCAACTCAGAAAATATGCAAAACTCTAACCAGCAAGCTTTCTATAACACAGGATATGCGTAATTAGAAACACAGGATAGCAACTACTGTAATAAGAACAAGAACATACTGCATGAATCACCATAAAATTCAACTTACGTATGTATCAAATTATAACAAGTATTTGAACCAAAAACATCCACATCCCATCAAGCAGAAACAGGTAAAATTAACCAACATAGAGTATCCATGCAGAGGTTCCATTATACCTCTTCCACAAGCCACAGAATTGAGAATTGAATTCTGTCATTTCTTCCGGCGCCATATGTTTCTTCACTCGGACCTGTTAGCGTACCTCTCGACCTTCTCATCATTGAGATTGATTCCAACCATTGCCTCCCCGAGCCCACAGCTAACATCAACCAGAACCTCCGGGTCACTGTAGTGAGTGACAGCCTGGACAATGGCACGAGCCCTGCGGGCAGGATCCCCACTCTTGAACACTCCAGAACCCACAAAAACGCCATCACATCCCAGCTGCATCATAAGCGCGGCATCTGCAGGTGTCGCCACCCCACCAGCTGCAAAATGCACCACTGGAAGCCTGCCAAGCTGCTTGGTCTGCATCACCAGATCGTACGGCGCCTGAATCTTCTTAGCAAATGTAAAGACCTCATCATCATCCATATTGCGAAGGAGTCGAATATCTCCCATAACCGACCTCACATGACGCACCGCCTCAATAATATTCCCTGTGCCCGCTTCCCCTTTGGTTCGAATCATGGCGGCGCCCTCCCTTATACGCCGGAGGGCCTCCCCGAGGTTCCGGCAGCCACAAACAAAAGGAATCCGAAAATTATGCTTGTTAATATGATTCTCATCATCGGCAAGGGTAAGCACCTCAGACTCATCAACATAATCAATCCCAATAGCCTCAAGAATCTGGGCCTCAACAAAATGCCCAATCCGGGCCTTCGCCATCACAGGAATTGTAACCGCTTGCTTAATTTCCTTAATCAGCTGTGGATCCGACATACGGGCAACGCCACCTTGGGCCCGAATATCCGCCGGTACACGCTCAAGTGCCATGACGGCACAGGCGCCAGCCTCCTCCGCTATCCGGGCCTGTTCAGCATTGACAACGTCCATGATAACGCCGCCACGGAGCATCTGGGCAAGGCCCACCTTCACTGAAAATGGAGATTTCTTCGAAGTTTCAGTGATTGCGCCATTCCCGTAGACTGTTACGACTCCACTTTCGGCCATTTTGTATCAATAAACTAAGAAATGAGAATTTAGATAGAGAGATACGAGAAGATAAGAAGGTAGTGAAGAAGGGGAAATGAGAGAAAGTAGGCGAAGAAGAATGGGACTTCAGCGGCTGCTCGTATTCCATTTATAATAAAGTTTTTATTTTTATTTTTGATGTCAAATTAATATTTTAATCTTTATTTCGAGAAAATTATAGCAAGGGTTTTTGGATGAAAAGTAAAAATCCTACTTTACCCCTAAATTTTTTCTCCTCCTCCTACGAGATGTGTGGAGCTGCTCTCATAATGAGCTATCACACCCCATTTGAGGGGGATGACACCCAATGTGATATCGGATGTGAACCACAAAAATTTATTTATAAATCAATTTTTAAAATCATTTTTTAATCAAGCACATTTTTTCTCTCTAATTATAAACTACTAATTTTTACCTTAAAATCATAAATAAATCAGTTTAAAAATCAAACAGTGTTACCAAACGGAGGTACGTCACTGAATTTATGTCCTTTTTCGATTGATCATTAAAGTTTGAAGTATCAAGTTTTGATAATTTAGCCTCTTTTTGGTAAATAGTTTATAAATGATTGTTTATGATTATTGTTTATAAATTCCAGCATAATATTTTTGTGCAGTCAAAAATATAAAGCAAACTGTATGGTGGTTGATTTGTTTATGTATATTTTCGGTTGCAAAAGAATATTTGACTATAAGTTATCATTTCAGTTTAGTGTAAATGTAGATTTATGAATTTTTTTAGTGAATGTAATACATGTTGATTTTATGTCAATATTTTCTTGTTGATAATGTAGATTATAGATTATATATGAAAAATAATTAATTTGTAGTGTGCAACTGATAACTTGAAAGAGTATTTTTACAAGGCTAGTGGTCAAAACTCGATTAACTTAAAAGTTTAGTGAGTAATCGAAGATATTCTTAAAAGTTTAGTGATTAATCCGTAGACATCTTTAAAAGTTCAGTGAACAATCAAAGACATCTTTGACAATGTCATCTTTAAAGTTTAATGATCAATTGAAGACGTCTTTTATAAGTTCAGCGATCAATTGAAGACGTCTTTAAAAATCTCTTACGTGGGAAAAGATGACAAGCGTCATATGTGCATTTCGACTGCCATGTAGTCAATTTTATTACGGTAATCAAACGGAAGTTAAACGAGTGAGTAATGACCAACATTTTAATAAGTTCAGTGATTAAAATTAGGCACTTTAAACTTTAGTGAAGAATCGAATACGTAGACATAAGTTCTGTTACTGTTTAGACAATTAATTCAGGTTTGTGACATATTAAGGAGTAGGTGGGGATGAGAGAGACGATAAGAGGGCTGGAACGATCTCTCCGTCCTTGCTCCATCGAGATTCTTGAGAAACGAAGTGAGTGATGTTACACATGCCTAGTTAAGTCTCAAATTGACCCATCCAATGAGCCAAATCATGCTCATGCTCAGGCATCTCAAGCAAAATATGACTTGCTACACCGATGTGGAGCTCTACCTGCCCCCACGAACTCGCCCCTTCGATGGGGCGAACAAAGCTGCTTGCTGTTCATCTCTTTTTTAATTCTACAACTATGATGAGAGATTACACCTTCTTGATTGCTCTGCTATAGTGAAAGTGCTTTCTTTATTGATCCTACCGTTCAACTATTTCAATTGTTCAAACACCTTATAAAATTATATTGTACCTGATGATGCTAAAAATCGTCTCTGAAATATTCCGAGCTTGAGCAATAAACTAGCACGAACTAGATCTCCGAATACCTGCACTAAAGGCGAGGAGGTGTGTCTTCGTCGCCCCTCCGATGCTTAAGTCATTAAAGAGGAAGGAGAAAATTTATGCAAGAGGTTATAAATTGTAGAGATAATTGTGTACCTAGATTATGATTGAGTGTGTCATGTATTTATAGAGCTATATGGACAAATTATGATAGGATTGAAATACCTGCATTGCATGAGTCCTGTTAGGAATCATCCTCCTATTTTTTAGGGATGAGGTTGTAAAACCCAAATAGGATTCTGTTGGAAGATGAGTTCTATTGGAATTAGAAGGTTGTAGACTCCACGTGTCAGATCAAGTCATGCCCGATCAATGAGAAACATGACCAGAGCATCATGTACCCCGAGCACATCATGCACCTTTTTGATGAGATATATGTACTCGGGGTATTCTATCATCGGGGGTATTATGAGTGGTCGGGGCAACGTTTTCGCCACGGGCATTTTAAGTGTGATCGGGGGTTATATTCTCCTCGGGGTTGTTCATGTCCTTGGGGTTCTCAATATGGTGTATGGTGTAATGTTTAATTGTTCGGCCTCGAGGTTCATATGTTGCTCGAGGGTACCATGATATGACGTGACTAAATATTCAAGTATTCGGGGATGAGGACAAAGGATATGCTCGGGGTATAAATGATTGTCGGGGTTGAAGTCCTCCTCGGAGGTATCAAGATGTAATATGGAATAATATTCATGTGTTCGGGCTCGAGGTCATCCTAGGATTTATGGTGGTCGAGGTTAAGGTCTTCCTCAGGGATAAAAAATATAATGTAGGGTGATTCATGTGGTCGGGGTTGAGGTCCTCCTCGTGTCATGGTGGTCCTCGGGGTTACACATTTGATTAGGAGACTATATTTTGTCAAAGAGCTTGGACTTGAGACTTTTGTGAAGGCTCAGGTGTGAATAAAATTTATACTCATCAGTACCATTTGCCCAATTTCAAAGATTATCAGTAACCACAATTCACTACACACCATAAATTTAGAGATGGCAAAGGAAAGGGATGGGGGCGGACTCCCATTCCAAACCCTCTTCCCTTGAGAAATTTTCGAGAAGTAGGGGAGAATTTTTTGCCGTCCTTCATTATAATCGATTTTATGCCTTTGATGAATTCACAATGTTGGTTGCACTTCAATATCTAAGGCGTATCCACAATATGAAATTTGGTAAAAAGAATTTAGGGTCCGTTTGATTGCGATAATGAAATTTGGGTGGAAAGAAAACAAATTCCAGATAATTGAATTTTTGGGAATTTATTTTGCTAGGAATTGGAAGTTAATGTGTTTCATTAGTATATTTTTCTAGGTGGAAAAAGTTGAGAATTTTTAATGTTTCATTATTTGATTGACATTATTTTTCATGAAAAATAAAGTCAAATTTTTACTATTTTAATCACTTTTATTTTTTATTTTTGTAATTCTTCATACATTTGTACTTGATAATAATAATGTTAATTACTAGAAAAAAGTTTATAAAAAAGAACAAACGAGGTGTAAATGATTTTCCACCTAAGGTGGAAATCCAATTCCCATGAAAGTGGTGGAAAAATGAATTCCACCAATACAAGGAAAATTTTGAAAACCAAGAAACGGTGGAAAACAAATTCCATGAAAAATTAAGGCAATCAAACGGTGTAAAAGTTGAAAAATATGATGGAAATCGTGTTTTTCCATGGAAAATGTAGTGCAATCAAACGGACCATTAAATTCATAAATTGTCATGGATTTTATAAATTTTAATAAAATTTCATAGAATCTCTCAGATTCTGATGGAATTCTATTCCACGAATTTTAGTAGATTACAATAGATTTTTATTGAATTTGTTACACGTGTCATCGTTATGAAATTTAATGAATTTTATTTACTTTTACCTCTTGATGGGTAATTTATTTATTATTTTTTTGTTATGCAAGTTGAACGTGAACTTGAGATAGAAGTAAAAAATTAACATGATTTCTTACTTGATCATCAAAAAATAAAAAAAATAAAAAAATATTCGAACTGTGTAGTTAAAAATAAAATATACAACACTATCTAGTTTGGTTAAAAAATAAATAAAAAATAAAAAGAATTTCATTTAAAATAACCATCTCTATATTTATTTTTCTAAATCTTCTTTTTCTTGTTATTTTTCATTTTTGCTTTTCAATGAAAATTTAATTATCCAAAACCAGCAAAATATAATTTCTTCCATTTTTCATTCTCTAATTCATTAACATCTATGTTCGATTACAGAAATATCTATATATATAGCAATAATTTTATTTTATTTTATTTTTAATTTTTTGGGGTTGTGTGAAATTTGTGACTGTGAAAACTGTCCAAATACTTAGTGCTTGTTAAAAGGTGACCGATTCAGACTTATTTTCTTGTAGTCATATGAAAAATGAAGTCAAGTTGATCCAGAACATTCATTCTTTCCTCTTGTCATTTTACAGGAATGATAATGAAACTTCTCAAGAAAATTATTCTCATATGCTAGAACAAGACCTCAATTTCAGCATGAAGTTAATTTGTAATAATGTTAAAATATTTTAATTTATTTTTAATTTTTGTTTTTATTTTTAAAGTGTATTTTTTTTTTTTATTTATGTAGTCTTGAAGATATTTTAATTTAATTTTTAAAATTTATTTGCATTTTTATAGTGTAAAAACTAATTTGAGTGGATATAGGAGTGTGTTGAGTGAGAAAGGAACTCATAGTAATTTGGGGTTGTGGAGGACAAATTTTTATAATTTTTTATTATATAATCATATAATGATATATTTGTATATGTATTGTGGAGTATTTATAAAAAATATATTTTATTAGCGGTGTTAAAATATTTAGGGATTATGGAATTGAAAATCCGAGGGTTCTTCGTCGGATTTGTTGAAAAAAAATTCCTTCATATTTAGGGTTTAGTAGGAGTGTGTTGAGGGAGAAAGGAACTCATAGTAATTTGGGGTTGTAGAGGACAAATTTTTATAATTTTTTATTATATAATCACATAATGATATATTTGTATATGTATTGTTGAGTATTTATAAAAAAAAAAAATATTTTATTAGTGGTGTTAATATATTTAGGGATTATGGAATTGAAAATTCGAGGGTTCATCGTTGGATTTGTTGAAAAAGATTTCCTTCATATTTAGGGTTTCAAATCCATCAAACTCTTTTCAATTTCATTCATATTAGAAATTCACTAAAATTCCATGTTGAGGATTTTTTTTTTCTCTCTAATGTAAATTTTGAAAAATGATATTCCTCAGATGTCTCAACCTGCGGATTGATAATGAAAATGAAACCACATGCAAATTGGTTGGTCCAAAAACAGCAGAAATTGTGTCAAGATAATCCCTCTCCTTCTGATTCTAATGGCTTCTAAGCTTCCACATTGTTGAAGATTTATTGCCTCAAATAATTTTTGTTTTTGGTAATGTTACAAGAAAAAGGTGACCTAGTTCATTCAATCGGAAAAATCAAGCAATATCTAGTGAATTTCTTTGTTAAGAAAAATGTATATTTTATTCACTTATTTAATTTTTTTTTTTTATTATTATTATTATTATTTTTATTTTTTTATTTTTTAATCATTGGTTCTTATATTGCTTGATCTTTGACTCTTGACTTAATCTTTTTAATTAATGTCAATGTCAATTTAAAAAGTGGATTTTGTGATCATTCAACAAAATAACGTGTATTTTGGTGGTTTTTTTTTTTTTTAATGTTCATAAACAAGAAATGTGATATTTTAGAGATTAATGTCCTGTTTGAGAGTGATTAAAAACAAAATTTTAATTCAAGTCAATATCAACAATTAATTTTAATTACACATTTCATAGCTCTCGCAATTTTTCAACAACACATTTCATCAATTTCTATTAAAATAAAATAAAAATCTAATTTTAATTATCATGACTAAATATATGATAAAAATAAATTAGGAACATGTGAAAAATATGTCATTTATAAACGTGTTTATACTTAAATTTTTGGACATTCGAAATATTAACCATTAATAAATTTTGATGGCTTTTGAGGTTCCACACAAACCCTTCAAAGCGGACATTCACTTGTGTTAGTCAGCCTTTGTTGACGACAGAAAGAAACATTTTCCAACTGGGCGATTCTATACAAATAAAATGAACGAGACACGGGTCGCATACAATAGGGGCGGATCAGGATGTTTGTTCAGTGTAGGCGGATGTGAATCTTTCGAGGGTTCGGGGGCAGAGCTCCCGATTTTTCTAAAACAAATAAGGCCAAAGCCTCAGACGTGGGGCAGCAGGGGGGTGCAATCACGATTTTAAATCTCAACTTTCATATTTCACGTTTGAAATTTTGGGTGAGAATTGGGTGTAAATTTTGTTTGTTAAAAGTTTTTGTTTAAAATTTTTTTTAATGTTTTCTAGGTAAAATGTGGTTGAAAAATGAAGAGAGAAAAAGTGTGTAGTTAAAAAGTTATTTAGGGAATTTTGTAGAAAAAACGTGTTTACCAATCAGAGGCTTAGTTAAATTAAAATTGGATCAATTATTTGGTCAATTTCAATTGTTCTTTTAAATTAAATGGACTTCAAAATTTAAAGGATGATAAAAACAAAAATCAGGAATAATTGATCCATTTCAAAAAAAAAAAAAAAAAATTAACGAATTTGAGTGCAGGCATATGCCTGCACTCAGGGGCGGAGCTAGGAACTTTATGTAGTGGGGGCAAAATATTTGGAGGTTGGGGGGCCTCTTAGGGGTTCGCCCCCGAAATTTTTTTGAACTAAATGAATTGAAATCAATAATTTTGAATACTAAAATAGACAAGTTAAATTGATAGATCAATTTCAACAAATAACATCTTAGATTATTATTTTTATATGCTTTCTGTATTTTTATTTATCGAAATCGATAATGCGGATAGTAACTTTGTACTGATAATTATTACTTCTATATCCATAATAATAAATTTATATATATGAAGTAAACAATCTATGATTTTTTATTACACATGCACGGTATCCTAGCACAGATTTTATAAAATAGCCCCCTGACCTTTGTCATGTCAGTCCACTGAAATTTCCCACCTTACCCTTGGTAACTTCAACAATAGCGAAATGAGTTAGGGGTAATTTCGGTGAGAACTACGTATACATATATTCATTGTTAGAGTTTGACTACTTTTACACCTGCAATGTCAGAAAATTGAAATAATCCCTACTGTAAAACTTATATTGCCAAACATACACTGACAGAAAGGCCCAAAATTACTGGGGGCAAAGAATTAAAACACAGATGTAAATACTTATATATTTTAAAAATTACTCGGGCAGTGGGGGCAGCTGACCCCGCTGCCCCCACAGTAAATCCGCCCCTGCCTGCACTCGTCCAACAGTGGATCCACCACTGACATAAAATAAAATATTTGTGAACCGCTCTTCATATGTGGAGGTGTGATCCATTTTGTCTTCTTCATTTTGTAGAGGAAGAACTATCCTTTCCAATTTACTGACCAAATCTATGTGTTGTCTACCTTTTACTTCAATTTGTAAGTATTTGATAATTTTTTTATAAATAAGTTTATCAACAATACAATGAACACGTTTTCTCAAAATCGCTTTTTAATTATATACATCTTTTCAAATCACTTTTTAACAATATATTTTACCTCGAAAATATCACATTATTTGTTTATAAATAAAATGTCAAATTATTTATTTAATTATTTATTTATAACAAAAAACTTTGACCAAACAGAGAAAAAAACAAAAATGAAATTGGTGTCTACAACTTGCCACAACTTTTTAAATTATTTATTTATGAAAACAAAAAATATATATATTTATTTAATTATTTATTCATAAATAAAAAACTTTTACAAACAAAGAAAAAGCAAAAATGAAATTGGTGTCTACAACTTGCCACAACTTTTTTAAGTCTTTTTCCGATATTTTTTGGCATTCACGGGTGATGGTGCAAAAATATCGAGTTCGTTATTATTGATGTAAAGTTAATTAGTTATAACGGGTGTAGACTGATGGGGTCTTCATTTAACAAAAAATCAGTTCCGTTCCGTTTAGTAATACCGTAACAGTTTTTAAACTAATTTATTTATAATTTTGAGGTAAGATATATAATTGAAAAATAGAAAGAGAAAATATGTGTAGTTAAAGAGTGATTTAAAAATTTGTATGGTTTATAAATTGATTTATAAACCATTTACCAAACGGAGGACAATTGGAATTGGAACTAGTGTTAAAATTCCGAAATTCCGATCAAAATATTTTCGAAGTATTCCAAACATATTCTGATCTGAAAATTCTGATTTTTTCCTAAATAAATTTCGAAAATTTCTGAAAGCGACCAAAACGACTTTTGGCCGTTTTGCGTTTTCTTTGTATTTTTTTAGAGATTTTGAATTTCGTTTTCAAAAATAGGTAAGTAAACGTGTTTCTAGTATTTTCGAAAATTCAAAAACTAAAAACGATTTAAAAACAACAAAGAGAACGAGACCTTAATTTTCCATCCAAATCTTCGATACCACTTGTTAGAAAAAAATAAATAATTTTTTCAATCTTATTACACAGTGGAACACAAATACAAATTAACAAACTCAATAGAACACAATAAGAAATTTAATGTGGCTTAGTTGAGTGCCAATAACCATAGGAGAGGAACACTTTTATTAAATGGAAAAAAAACTCAAGCATAAAATATTTTTTTCACCTCACAACTTCTCTCTAAACAAAACAAGAAAGAACAATATCACAGTACCCCAACTCGTACTGTTATCTTCCAATATAACACGTCATAAATTTTCTCCCTACACCTAGTGATGGCAACGGAACGGATCGGAACGGATCCAAATCCACACCGTGAGATTTCGGATTTGATCGGATCAGGTCAAACAGTAAAAATTTGAGGAAATTACACACACACACACACACACATGCTTTTGAACTACACAATTCAAAAACCAAATTTAAAAGTTATTTGTACAAAAATAAGGTCATAATTCAATATTTAAAATATTAATTAATAGCATTATTAACCATATTCCATTCCCACAACACACAACTTTTACACCCTAATAATTTTCACCCACCATATCCCTCTCTCCTCTTACACAACCACCACTTCAACGCCGTCTCCAATATCCATCGCCGAATCTCCGCCATGATTTCCCCTCCGTCGAACCTCCGCAACAACGCTGCGGTGACGTTGCTTCAATCTAGCAACAATGGCAAAGGAGTTGCTTCCATCTCCTTTAATTTTTTTTCATTTTGGTTGAATGGTGGTGTGCGATAGTGTGTGGTAGTGGCGTGGTGGTTGGGTGATATGATTTGGCAGTGGTGGTGCTCAGTGATGGTAAGATGTGGTTGTGGTAGTGGTAGTGGTAGTGGTAGTGGTGCTACTGGTGAGGTGTGACAGTGACGATGAGGTGGTGGATCTAGTAATGGGGGTACTGGCCATAGTGATGGTGGTGGGCGATTTGGAGGTGGTGCGGCGGCTATAGTGGCGGTGCAGGTGAATGAAGATAACGGTGGTGGGTGGTTGCAGTGGTGAGGTGATTATGGACTAGATGTGGTGGTGGTAGTTGGGGTGCCACCGGGTGGTGGTGGTGGTGGTGGTGGCGGCTGTGGTAGTGGAGGATTGGGGGTGGGGTAGAGTGTTCATGTGTTAGTGGTGGCGGGTGTGGTGGTGGAAGTGGTGGCGAAAGTGGTGGCGATGATGGTGTTGGTTGATTCTGAGGTTAGGTGTGATGGTAGTGGTTACTCTGGTCAATAATGGTGTTGGCAGCAATGGTTGGTGACGCGCAGTCGGTGGTGGTGGTGCTGATGATGATGTGGACCAATAATATGTAATTTGTGACTAGTAAATAGTATGTGACCTACAAATTTTGATAATTTGTGACATTTAATTGAACTATTGTAATCTAATAATTTGATATTTGTGACCCAAAAATAAGTTGTGACCAATTAATTATTGTGACCATAATTTGTGACCCATAAGATTTGTAGTTTGTGGTCGAGCAATAAATTGTGACCAATTAAATCGATAATTTGTAACAAAAAAATGAGTTGTGACAGTGAAATAAACTGTGACCTATAAAATTTGTGATATGTGATCGAGAAAACTTATGATTTTGTGAAAATTGTGACCTAAAAAATTTGTGATTTCTAACCAACAATGAAATTGTGACCCATAATTTGGTAAGTTGTGAACAATTAATTCTAGATTTGCGACCGAGAAAAAATCGTGACCTACAAAATTCCAGATTTGTGATCGAGAAATAAAAATTACGGCCACAAATTTTAAAAATTAAGGCCAGGACTTATAAAATTTGTGATTTGTTGCCCAAAGAAATATTTGTGACCCTTATTTTTATAAATTATGATCGAAAAATAAGTTGTGACCTATAGATTTGTAATTTGTGATCGGGAATAAGTCGGAGATATAAATTTTTAATTTGTGACCGAAAAATAAGTTGTAACCAAATATCCGTGACCAAGAAATTAGTTGTGAGTCATATTTATGACCGAGAAATAAGTCGTTACCTTTAATATTTGTAATTTGTGACCTATTAATTTGATAATTTGTGACTGAGAATTAAGTCGTGACCTATAAATTTATTATATGTGACTGAGAATTAAGTCGTGACCAAACTACTTTATAATTTGTTACCTATAAAATTTTTGATTTGTGTGTATGACCATAAATTGTATAATTATGACATCAACCTATTTAATTACCTATTTTTATATAAAAACTTGATTTTTGTATTAAAATCACAAGTTTCTTACATCTTTTAAACTCCTTATCCATGTATTTATCCCTAAAAATTTCGGATCAGGTTGAGTTCGGATCAGATTAAACATTAAGAGGTTTTCATTATCTATTTCAGTTAAAGACCAGTCAATACATAATTTATAAAATAACTAATATAACATCCAATTCAAACAACAAAACAATACATATATAGAGAATTAGTGATTTTGTTTCAAATTCAATAAAAGATTATATGTTTTAAATTTAATAATTAAACCCGATCCAAATCCGATCTGCCGATATAAGGATCGGATCGAAATTTTTTGTCATCTCTATCTACTCCCGATTGTCACTTTGAACTCTCTACATTGTGTCATCATTATCATGGTTGACAAATATCAGTTTTTTATCCATTCGCACTTCATCAAAACACCAATACATCACTCAACTACGTGTGTGCCTCCAGCCATGCGCCTTCCTTTCCTCTCTTCTTTCTCGATGTCTTTTTCTTCAAATTTAGCGACTGCCCTCTTCTCTTTCAATTATGGCAGCACCCCTTTTTTTTTTTTTAAAATGCAAACACACGAAAGAAAACAATACAATGCCAATAAAAAAAGAAAATGTGTCCTAATGGGCCAAAATTGTTTGTTTCATACATATGTATACGGGATATGGAAAATTTATATAACTATACAACTAAAACTTTCACTTTTTAAACATAACAACTTAAGATATTTTTTCAAAAATAAGGTATAAATTAGTTAATTAATTAACATAATATTATAATAATTATAATTTATATAACATTGCTGAAAACTCATATAATATTACATAATAAAATCAAAACAATATCTAATTCAAAACCACTCCATCCCAACTCAACCCAACCCCGCACTCACCCCACCCCAGCAACCCACCCACCCACACACCCCCTACCCGACCATACCCACCCCACCCACGACCCCACCCACCCCACCTCAACTAAAAAATGACTTTTTTTCCTTCTACTTTTCCACACTCACCCCACCCCGACACCACCTTACCCACCCCACCCCAACCCACCACACCACACCACACCACACCACAAAAATGATTTTACTTCTATTTTTTTCTCATCTCATCTCACCCACCCACTCGTCCCATCCCACCCCCACCCCACTCCACTCCTCCCCAAACCCAACCCCAAACCACCCAACCACCCACCCCACCCCACCTCACCCAAAATGATTTTTTCTACTACTTTTTCACAATTCGCCCAAACCCTACCCTATCCTACCCCAACCCAACCCCACCCTAAATTAATTTTTTTCTTCTAATTTTCAACTCCTCCACCAGCCTCGCCCCAGACCCTACCCCAACCGACCTCATCTATAATGATTTTTTTTACTACTTTTCCACAACTCGCCCAGACCCTACCCCGCTACCCATCCCCAACCCCACCCCACCCAAAATTAATTTTTTTCTCCTAATTTTCCACACCCCTAGCCACCCCGCCCCGACCCTACCTCTCCACCCACCCCATCCTACCCCACCCAAATATAATTTTTCTTCTATATTTTCACACCCACCAGACCCCACCCTAGCAACCCCATCACAACCCACACACCCAAAAATTATTTTTCTTCTATTTTTTCATACTTCACCTCAACCGCCCCATCCTATCCCACTCTACCCCCATCTAAAAATGATTTTCTTCTATTTTTTACACCCCACTCAACCACACCCACTCCACCAAAAAATGGTTTTTCTTCTACTTTTTCACACTTCCCCAACTGCCCCACCCCACCCACCCCCCACCACATCCCGCTGCACCAAACCCCGCCACCCACCATACCCCATCAAAAAATTATTTTTCTTCTATTTTTTCACAATTCACCCCAACCACCTCATCTTAACCCACCCCACCCCACCCCACCCAAAAAATAATTTTTTTCTTCTACTTTTTTCAATCCCCAATCCGACCTAGACCCCACCCTCCCACCCACCCCACTCCATAAAATGATTTTTTTCTTCTACTTTTCCCCACCGTGACCCACCCCACCCCATCCTACCCCCACCCACAAAAAAAATAATTTTTTTCTTCTACTTTTCCCACCCCGACCCTACCTCACCAAAAAAAATGACTTCTTCTACTTTTTCTAGCCCCACGCGACCTCTACACCACCATCCCCACCCCCAAAATCACAGTCAGTCACGTAAGTTTACACGAGATTCCAGTTAAGTCACACAAGGTCACACAGAGTTACAATTACAAATTTAGTTGTAAAATTCCACTCGTCCAAAGTCACAGTTGGTCACACAAGGTCAAAGTTCGATCACACTAAGTCGCAGTTTGGTCAAACGAGGTCACAGTTAGGTCATAGGAGGTCACAATTAGATCAAACGAGGTCACAGGTTGATCACATAAAGTCACACTTCGAAGAACAAAGTCATAGTTCGGTCACACATAGTCATATTTAACACAATTGTAGGTCACATCACGTCCTCGTCCAATGGTCACACCAAGTCACAATTGGTCACAAAAAGTCACAGTTGATCACACAAGGTCACAGTTCGATCACACAAAATCACAGTTAGGTCACAATTGGTCACACAAAGTCACAGTTTGGTCACACAAGGTCGCAGTCCAATCACACGAGGTCATAATTCGTCAATATTTTGATCACATTTACCTATAATTGATCAAATAATCGATCATAACAATCCATAATTGGTCACCCCAGTCGCCCACCCCGCCCCTTCCCATCCCATCCCATCCCACCCCCACCCATCCATTCCCAACCTCCACCACCACCAAAACAACCACCACCACCATGCTACCCACCACCATCACACCTAGGTTACTCTCCAAAAACCACCACCTACTGGCTACTGCACCACCACCATCAACTACACAGCCCCGCTCCACCATCACCATCACACCACCGCTGCCCATTGTTGAAGCACACACAAGTTCTCCAAAAACAACCACCAGATCTACAACACCACTAAAACCAACACCTAAACACCGTTCAAAATATCGGCTACTGCACAGCCACCATCAACTACACAACCCCCGTGCTACCATTGCCATCACTTCGGTGTTCTGCTTCAACTAAAGTGACCGAAAAATCAGTCGCGACGTGTTCGATCATCCGATTTTTTGATCGATGGAGAAATGAAAACTTCTTCTCCTGATAAATGACACCACCACACACAGTAGGAGATCTTTGCGATCTCCATCAACGGCAAGGCTCGCAGTTGCTAGAGGCTATCTCGCCGCTGTATAACGAATCTGCTAGTGACGATCTCTCCGTCGTTGCCATGGAAGGAGTTGAGAGACAGACGGTAGAGAGAGCATCGGGCATTGAGAGACGGTAGAGAGAGAGAGTGCCATTCTGATTTGGTTAGATAATTTTGTATTAATAAATTAACTAATTTTTTTTATTTTTTATTTTTTACTGAAAACTAATTGTATTATCACCTGAAAAGTAAAAATAAAACTTCTCTCGCAAGAATTTTGAATTGTGTTTCTGTTATGAAATAGAGAGAAAGAGAGAAGAAAATAAAGAGGAAAATAAACTTGTGTTCCATTAAGAATTAGAGCCCCATATATAGGGGAAGAAAGGGATATACAAAGTAATTATCCCTAGGGTTACAGGGGTATGAATGTCATTCACTAAATGTTATAATATTTATAACACTCCCCCTTGAATGACATATTACAAAATATCTGCCTCGTTAAAACCTTGTTTGATAAAAACCCAATGGGAAAAAAAATCAAACGAAGGAAAAAGAGTACAGTTATTTTGGAGTATTACAATAAATTCTGCCTCGTCAAAACCTTGCCAAGAAAACCTAGTGGGACAAAACTTGGGCGAAGGAAAAAGAATACAGCTACTCCCCCTGATACTGATCACTGTAAATCTTTGAGTCGACGCATTCCAATCTCATGAACCATTTTCTTGAATGTGGATGTTGGCAATGCCTTTGTAAATAAATCAGCTACATTGTCACTCGAGCGAATTTGTTGAACATCAATATCCCTAGTTTTCTGAAGCTCATGCGTGTAGAAGAATTTTGGAGAGATATGCTTTGTTCTGTCTCCTTTGATAAAGCCTCCTTTGAGTTGTGCAATACAAGCTGCATTGTCTTCATACAAAGTTGTTGGGCTGTCTCTAGTTGAAGTTAATCCGCATGATGCTTGGATATGATGGGTCATGTTCCTCAACCATACACATTCTCGACTTGCCTCGTGGATTGCAATAATTTCTGAATGATTTGAAGATGTTGCTGTCAAGGTTTGCTTCACGGATCTCCATGATATAGCTGTTCCTCCACGTGTAAACACATATCCTGTTTGCGATTTAGCTTTATGTGGATCAGAGAGATAACCTGCATCTGCATATCCCACTAAAGAAGATCCCAATCTTTGAGAATAAAATAATCCCATATCAATAGTACCCTTTAGGTATCGAAAAATGTGTTTAACACCATTCCAATGTCTTTGAGTTGGTGTAGAGCTATATCTTGCAAGGAGATTTATAGAAAAAGCTATGTCAGGTCGAGTACAATTTGCAAGATATGTTAGCGCTCCAATTGCACTAAGATATGGTACTTCAGGACCAAGAATTTTTTCTCCATCTTCAGGTGGACGAAATGGATCTATTTTCACATCAAGTGATCGAACAACCATAGGGGATGCCAATGGATGTGCTTTGTCCATATAAAAACGATTTAAAACTTTTTCTGTATAGGAAGATTGATGAACAAATAATCCTTCAGGAAAATGTTCAATTTGCAACCCAAGACAAAACTTAGTTTTTCCCAAATCTTTCATCTCAAATTCATTCTTTAAGTAATTTGCAGTTTTATTGAGCTCTTCAGGAGTTCTAATCAGATTTAAATCATCCACATATACTGCAATAATTGCAAATCCACTATTTATTTTCTTTATGAAAACACAGGGACAAATGTCATCATTTTTATAATCCTCCTTCAACAAATATTCGCTAAGGCGATTATACCACATGCGTTCGGATTGTTTCAATCCATATAATGATCTTTGCAATTTAATAGAGAACATAGTTCTCGGGCATGTATTATTTGCTTCTGGAATTTTGAGTCCTTCAGGGACTTTCATGTATATGTCACTATCAAGTGAACCATATAGATAGGCAGTTACTACATCCATAAGGCGCATATCAAGCCTTTGTGACACAGTCAAACTAATTAAGAATCTAAAAGTGATAGTATCCATTACGGGAGAACACGTTTCCTCATAATCAATTCCTGGTCTTTGAGAGAAACCTTGAGCTACAAGTCGAGCTTTGTATCTTGTAATCTCATTATTTTCATTCTTTTTCCTTACAAAAACCCATTTGTATCCTACAGGGATTACATTTTCAGGTGTTCGAACTACATGTCCGAATACTTTTCATTTTTCTAAGGAATTTAACTCCGCCTGTATGGCTTCTTTCCATTTTGGCCAATCATTTCTATGCTGACATTCTTTCACAGATAGTGGTTCAGGATCCTCATCTTTCATTATTTCAAGAGCCACATTAAAGGCGAAAATGTCATCTATGACAATAGTATTCCTTTCCCATAGTTTATGAGATACTAAATAGTTTATTGAAATCTCATTATTTTCGGATACTTGTGGTTCTGCAGGAACCATATTCTCAATATCCGATTGATCAATCTTTTCAAATACTACTTCTGCTGAAGTTTTTGGTTGGTTTTTCTCTTGTACTTTTCTTTTTCGAGGTACAGAGTCTTTAGCACCAACTGGTCGACCACGCTTCTGGCGTATTTGAGATTCATTTGCTATAGCAGATTGTCCTTCAGGGACATCAATTTGTGCAGGGATATTTTCTGCTGGTATATGTGACTTTGTCACTTTTCTCGTGTCAACAAATACATCCGGTAATTGATTTGCAACTCTTTGCAAGTGAATGATTTTTCCAAATTTTTGCTCACATTGATTGCTGCGGGGATCAAAGTGAGACAAAGTTGTTTCATTCCATGAAATTTTACCATGTTTTTTAGGATGTAATTTTGTTCCTCCCAAGGTTGGGAAAGTCATTTCGTCAAAATGACAATCTGCAAAACGTGCAGTGAATAGATCACCCGTTAAAGGTTCAGATACCTTATTATTGATGGTGAATCAAAACCAACATAAATTCCAAGTCTTCGTTGGGGACCCATTTTGGTACGTTGTGGGGGTGAAATCGGGACTTGGACGGCACAACCAAAAACTCGTAAGTGAGAAATATTAGGCTCATGACCAATTGCAAGTTGCAAAGGAGAATATTGATAATACGCAGTTGGTCTTAAACGAACCAATGATGCAGCATGTAATATGGCATGACCCCAAACAGAAGTTGGAAGTTTTGTTTTCATGAGTAATGGTCTAGTAATTAATTGTAGACGTTTGATAAACGACTCAGCTAATCCATTTTGTGTATGGACATGAGCAACCGAATGTTCAACCTCAATTCCAATTGACATACAATAATCATTGAATGTCTGTGATCTAAACTCACCAGCATTATCAAGACGAATTTTCTTGATTGAATAATCAGGGAATTGAGCTCGTAATTTTATAATTTGAGCAAGTAGTCTAGCAAAGGCTACATTCCTAGTGGAAAGTAGGCAAACATGGGACCATCTAGTAGATGAATCAATTAAAACCATAAAATACCGAAATGGTCCACATGGTGGGTGTATTGGCCCACATATATCTCCATGAATTCTTTCCAAGAAAGTTGGAGATTCAATGTTGACTTTTGTAGTTGAAGGTCTAATGACCAACTTGCCTTGTGAACAAGCAGCACATGGATAATCATTAGGTAAAAGAATCTTCTGGTTCTTTAGGGGGTGTCCATGTGAGTTGTTAATTATTCGGCGCATCATTATTGTTCCTGGATGTCCAAGTCTATCATGCCAAAGTATAAAACTTTTTGGATCAACGAACTTCTGGTTCGTGATAATATTTGATTCAATCATCTTTATAGATGTACAATACATGCCACAAGGGAGTGCCGGAAGTTTTTCTTTTATCTGCTTCTGGCCAGATATAAAAGAAGTTATGCAAAGATATTCTACATTATTTTCATGCATCGTCTCAATGTGATATCCATTGCAGCGAATATCTTTAAAACTAAGCAAATTTCCTCTGGATTTGCTAGAATAAAGTGCATCGTCAATATATAATTTTGTATTATTTGATAAAATAATACAAGCTCTTCCGGAGCCTTCAACGATTTTTGATGCACCTGATATTGTATTAACATTATTCTCTGATAATGTTAAGTTCAAGAAATACTTTTTGTCTTGAAGAATAATATGTGTAGTTGCACTATCGACTAAACAGATATCCTGATCATTCATCCTGAATTTATAAACAAAACAAAATAAATATTCTAAAACTTTGATTTCATAAAAAGAAATTTAGCGACATTTTTAATCAACTAAAAATGCTTAATAATGTAAATGTCTCTAACTTCAAAAAAATAAGTAAAAACATAATTCATACTAACTTTTAAAGAAAAAGAACAATTCAGATACTGAAAATTAAACTAATCAATATTCTCAATTTTTGCCAGATATGTCGAGTGCAACAAACTCGAGTTTAGTGATGTTGGCCATTTGTATAACTACACAATAAATAAAAATAAATACAATTAATTTCGAAGAATGTGATTAAACCACATAATAATAAATCAAATCATCAACATCACAAAAGTTGTATGTTTTCCTTCAGGGATAAACATTTTGACATATTCTTCGATATATATGCTACTTCGGGAGCATGTTGTATTTTTCCATTATTTCTTCAATAATAGATCAAATATTCTTCTGGAATATTGACAATTATAATTTATACTCTTCTGGAGCAAATAATAATCTTTCCTGAATATTATAAAGTTGTGCTACTTCAGGAGCAACAACAAACTATTCATGATAGTCATATTAATATTCTTCTGAAATATTAATTATATACAGTTGTGCTACTTCAGGATCAACAACAAATTATTCATGATAGTCATATTAATATTCTTCTGGAATATTAATTATACAGTTGCGCTACTTTAGGAGCAACAACAAATTATTCATGATAGTCATATTAATATTCTTCTGGAATATTAATTATATACAGTTATGCTATTTCAGGAGCAACAACAAATTGTTCATGATAGTCATATTAATATTCTTCTGGAATATTAATTATACAGTTGCGCTACTTCAGGAGCAACAACGTAATGAAAAAAAAATTCAACAATAATAAATTAAACACACATATTAATATGTATGTGAATAATGCATGAATTAAACATAATAACATGGGTACACAATCTACATAATTTAGAACATGAATAAACCAATTATTATTGGGAACGAAGCTGCCAGATTCCAAATTGGAGACCAATTCAAGGTTTGGAAATGATTAAAATGATAATTCTTGGTTTGCGTGTGCAGGTTCGAAATTGAATTGAGGATGGAGTTCATACGAAATTCATATGTGTAACTTGAACAAGATTCGACATCCTTTTGATACACACATATATAAAAAAAAATTCACGTGTAACCAAATTAATTTTGGTACACATGACAGATGACTATATAAAAAAAATATTACCTATTACCTTCTAATAATTTTAGAGAATCGTGCTGATAACGTGTTATGAAATAGAGAGAAAGAGAGAAGAAAATAAAGAGGCAAATAAACTTGTGTTCCATTAAGAATTAGAGCCCCATATATATAGGGGAAGAAAGAGATATACAAAGTAATTATCCCTAGGGTTACAGGGGTATGAATGTCATTCACTAAATGTTATAATATTTATAACAGTTTCTAGAATATAGGCGCCTGTGTAATTTTCCCTATATATATTCCATTTGTTCCATATATATATATAGACACACATACATTTATTTAAAAGTATACATAGATTCCTATACATAAATTCAATGTATATCTTCATATGTATATACATATAATTTCGTCTGTGTCTATCATGTTTAGGAATCACACGTTGATTTCTTCTTTATTTAACCCACAAGATCTTTTAATGTTCAAAGTAAAAATAAGCAAATAAGAAAATAAATACGAACACAGAAATTTACATGGTTCAGCAACTTGCCACATCACGGACCCTCGCAAAAGCTTTTCACAATATATTAAATTGTTACAAATATATAGACTTTTACTCACCAACCCAATCCTACAGATTATAGAGAAAATATTAATAAAGATCTACTATCTAAGCACAAGTTTCTACCCCTTGAATTATCTCACAAGAAGTTACAAGAAACTATAAAGACAAAGCTCACCAATTTTCTATCAATTTTGTCACAATATGGCGCTCTCCAATGTGCTTGTGTTGGTGCACTTCTTCTTTTGATTTCTCCTCAATTTATAGAGAATCCAAGGAAACACTTGGCCATCAATTTTTGCCAATACTATTCATGAATAGTTAAGAGCCTGTTTAGTAATGTGAAAAGTTTCGATTTTTGTGTTTTTTTTTTATTTTTTATTATAGATATGTGATTTAAAAGAGTTTGAAAGTTCAAAAACTGTTGACATGACTAAGAGTGGATGGTTGAGATTGAGTTTGAAAAATTAAGGTGAAATTTTTCTCGTTACTAAACGGGCAACGTTTCAATTTCCTTGTTCGCCAACTTCATCAAAACAAAAGGTAATGACACTACTATTCAACCTTTTACTTTTGTCTCCACCAATTTTTGTCTTAACTAGCCACTCATTATGTCTCCACAAAGTGCTCAATTAATTTAGTTCAAATACTTAACAATCTCTACCTTGACACAAATTCGTCTAAGCCAAAACATTCAAATTCAACAATTGGGTACAGACAAGCATTTTTCCACTTTGATGATCCCATACTCCACCATATGAGTCTAACCACTCAGAATTATCAACAAACTCCTAACTTTTCATTGGCCCATGTCGAAACAAAATTTCTGAAATTTATGGTACAACTCCCATGTTTGATTCTCCTTGAAAGTTCATCAGTCATCGACATAAATTAAACCACATATGTTCCATCTATACCAAACTAATGTTGTATGTGAAACATGTACCCGCGCCACTATGGACACATCCTCTATCATGGAAACTGGAGTCATGCCATGAGGATGTCCCAACTTACTCAAAGTACATCATCACCATCCTCCACCAAGAGAGTCGCATTGTCCTTCGAAAAGTTAGCAGAGTCCGCTCCACCTTTTGGACAATTTCTTCTCATGTGCCCTGATTGACCACAGTTCCAACATGTCAACTTCTTCTTCATGGAGTTTCCATTCTTCCACTTTTCAGTAACAAGCAAATTATTATCAGATTAATTATTGCCTCCACATAATCTCCATTCATTAGAGATCAACTTACTTGTAATTTCAGCAAAGTCCACCATTTCTTTCCTGTATATCAAAATCGTCTTAATGTGCTCAAACGTCGATGGAAGAGACCAGATGAGCCTCAGTGCTTTACCCTCATCTTCAATTTTGACTCTAATAGATTCCAGTTTTGAAACAATCCCATTGAGAACACTAAGATGGTTTGAGATTTTTGTACCTGCATTCGTTCTAAAAAATGAAATTGCTCCTTCAAATACAACCTCTTTGACAAGCTCTTTGTTTGATACAATTCTTCCAGTTTTTCCAAAAGTTCCTTTGCAGCAGTTATTCCATGAATATTTGTAAGAACATTCTTGGCCAAACAAAGTCGTATTATACTAGCAGCTTTGAACCACCTGAAGCTCGGATACCACTTGTTGAGAATTACACGTCGTTTCCCTCTTTATTTAACCCATATGATCTTTTAATGTTCAAATAAAAATAAACAAACAATAAAATAAATGCGAACATAGAAATTTACGTGGTTCAGAAACTCGCCTACGTCCATGGACCCTCGCTAAAGCTTTTCACTATATATTAAATTATTACAAATATATAGATTTTCACTCACCAACATAATACCACAGAACACAGAGAAAATGCTAATAAAGATTTAGGTGGCGTTCTGTTTGTATTTTATTTTGTATTTTCATTTTCGAAAATGTTTTGTGTTTTGTGTTTTCATTTTTGTTTTCAAATTTACTGAAAACGCGTTTGATTTGTCATTTTTGAAAACTGTTTTTGAAAATGAAAAGCTGGAAAACACGTTCTGTTTGAAAATTTGCAGAACACTATTTAAATTATTTTTAATTAATTTGCTTGCAGCATACTACTAACTCCAACTCAAATTTACTTTCACAATACACTAAAAATATAGTTACATGCAACACACTAATGTGAGCATTAAGAGTCTATATTAACATAGATTGGTCAGGTTTGGGACTTGAGAAAGCTCTACTTCTATTAAAATCCAGAAAATGCAAGTTCTTTCAAAACCACCAGAGTCCATTTATCATTATATTTTTTGAAATATAACAACAAGAATTCTCATTTAATTTTTTTTTTTTTGTAATGTTGATATTGAATTGAATAAAACTTTATTTAAACTAAGTTCCAAGTTAGGATAATTCTCAAAAAAAAAAAAAAAAAAAAAATTGTTTATTTAGGCTTAGTTCCAAGCTAGGATAATTCTAAAAAAAATAATAAAAAAATAAAAAAATAAAAACTTTATATTAAGCTTAGTTCTAAGTTAAGATAATTCTAAAAAAAAAAAAAAAAAAATCCCCAAAACGCGTTTTTCGCGTTTTGGACATTTTTTGTCGAAATACACACAAAACGCCCAAAACGATGTTTCGGGCGTTTTCCGTTTTGTGTACAATTTTTTTTTTTGTTTTTCGAAATTCGTTCTCGAAAATGGTAAAGAGAACGCGTTTTTAGCGTTTTCGAAAATAAAAACAGAAAACGACATCAAAACAGCAAAGAGAACAGGGGCTTACTATCTAATCACAAGTTTCTACCCCTTGATTCATTTCACAAGAATTTAAAAGAAATTACAAAGACAAAGCTCACAAATTCTCTCTATTTGGTCACAATATGACACTCTCCAATGTGCTTGGTGCACTTCTTCCTTTGATTTCTCCTCAATTTATAGAGAATCCAATGAGACAATTAGCCATCAATTTCTGCCAATACTATTCATGAATAGTTAAGGAAACAACTTTTCAATTTCCTCGTTCTCCAATTTCATCAAAACAAAATGTACTGGAGCTACTATTAATCCTTTTACTTTTGTCTCCACCAAAGTTTGTCTCAACTAGATACTCATTATGTCCCCACTAGGCACTCAATTAATTTGGGTCAAATACCCATCATATTAGTGGGACAGTGTGCGTGCATGAACAATGTGGTGTGGGTGTTGTGTGTGCGCGGACAGGGAAAATGGAGTTTTACCATGATGGTTGGCGGTGAGGGCTGGTGACGACGAGGGAGATAAGAGTGAGAGGGAACCGTGAGTGAGAGAGGGGAAGCCGAGTGTTTGAGAGAGAAGGGTGAAGACGGGTTTAGGTTTAAAAGTTTAACTTTATAAATTGCAAATTAAGTCCTCCAACGTTAGATAATGTGAAATTTAGCTCAAAACTTTCATTAAATATTGAAAGGATACTAAACTTCTTCGCAATTACAATTAAATGCATAATAGACCATTTACAACTTAAATGAATATTAAAAAGTAAACTTAGCTATTAAAATAAATAAGTATACATAGAATTATATATAAACAAAATATAAACTTTTAACTGGTACATTGATCGAGACGATATCCAAGTCATTCCACTGCAAAATAATTCAAATTATAAACAATAATAACTATCAATTAAACAATTTATGATGACATTAACAGAAAAATTACGTATAATTCAAGAATGCATGTAAAACGAAAAAAGGGTATTACAGTATAAATTATTCGTTTCCATTGATTTTACCGACACGTTTTTCGGAGGTCGTTTACCTGTGAAGAGTTCTGCAAGAGTTTTTCCCTCGTTAACAATTTTTAATGTTATTTACTTTAAGCATTCATTTATTGTTTTTTTTTTTTCATTGATTGATTATCCATCTAGATTTAAATTAATTTATAATTCCTCATTATACCCCTATTTATTCACCTCTAGGTGTTAATTGGATCAACGCAATTTATTTCAATCTCATTTCGTTTGTGCTTGAGCCATCTAAATGGTAGCTTATCAATAATAATAGCCACTTGAAAATGTTCACTCAGTAACATCCCTCAGCTGGATCTCAATTCTCACATAAGATCACTTGAAGCTCCTGAACTTGACTGACCAAAATTTTGAGTTCGACCATCTTGAAATCTAGGAAGCGGCCTATCACAAATTTCTTGGCGCTAACAACACCAATTTTGTATTTCCAATGGAGAGACTCACAGCGCTCCTTTGTCGATTTCTTTGCACTTTCTTTGCACTACATTGTACAAAGATTCAATGAGCCCATTCATGACGTAATTCCGACACAAGTATTCAGAATGTTTCCGAGCCTCTTTTGCATTGATAACTTGTATGTCAATCTCACCTATTTTAGCTTCGGAGGATCATCAGTTAAGAACCTTTTGAGGCTCATTGTGGTCGGATAAAATATATTTTGCTGTCACCTCTTGAAATTCATCGATTTCTCTTTCATGAGTAATAGATGTTGGTATTAAATAGCAAATTATGCTATTGTTCAAAAAAATATTTTATACTACTATTTTAACAATTACGAAAATATGTTAATTTCCAATTTAAAAATGTTTTTTTTTTCCAAAATCATTTGAAAATTATGATATTTTCTCAATCACGAAAATATCCTAATTTTGTAAGTGAAAATATGTTTATTTTCCAACCTCAACAAGTCTAGTCTCATTGAAAATATTCAGTTCTCAAGTTGACAGGAGGATCACAAACGGTCTCACTTAAAATCCAACCTCTTAGACATAACTTCTCTATATTGTAACTTACAGTTTTCAAAATTTAATAGTTTTTGTAGGGGAATATTATTTTTTACAAAAATAATATATCTATGAAATCCTGTATCTCATTTGTCCTTTGAGAATAATCTGTTTTAAGATTTCAAGAAAAATACAAAGACAAATTAGAAATACTACTGAAAATATATAAATAAATAAAGTAATGAAAATAAAAATTATAATAAGGGGGAGAACACATCCTTGTTCAATACTAGGATGAGGAGGTTTCATTTCCTATTAATTTTCAGTAACACAAAAATGTTACAATAGCCATTTGTAATCACCAATTTAATTAAAAATTAACTAGAAAATTGAAGTCAAAATTGTTGTTACATCTCATAATTTTTGCTAATTCAATTTAATTTATTCTGATTCAATGAAAATTATGTTGAAACCATGTTGGTGTTGTGATGACTAAACTTATTAATGACTTTGAAGATTCCAAGCACGACACTCGTTTTCCGTTAGACTTTATTTGTCCCACCGAATAATATGCACGAGGGATCCAAATAAGTCTCCAGGATACAATGGAATCAATGTTTTTTTTATGACGAACGTGCAACATCCGGCAACAAACTCGAATACAAAGACTATATAAATAACACAAGAGAGCCTAGTATTCAAATCTGAAGTAATTGAATCCTAAAAATTTGTAGGCAAGAGAACAAAATGAATTTTAATGCAAGAGTATGAAAGCAAGTAGAGAAGAGAGGAGAAAATTCAAGTGTTGATGAATCAACCAACTTTGAATCCTTTATATTGAGTATCAAGAGGTGTATTAACAATAGATACAACCTTTACAAGTGATACAACTCTACATTGTTCAGTTTTTTCATGAAAAGCTATGTAATACATGAAAATGTGCAAGAAAAATCAAGTTAAAAAAACTGTCCAATGATCCCATGCGACCGCATGGCCTTGTCATGCGGCAGCATGGTTATGCCTAGTCAAAATGTTATAATTTACTTTTTGACCCATTTTTTCATTCCATTTTTCTACATTTTCTTCAACCATTGTATATATGATTCATGTATAAAATTCCTCCAACAATTCTCCACCATTTTCAAAATAAATGAAGTTTTTGAAAAAACTTTTGTGTAAATTTTCCAAACTTATGCATAAATGAAGATGTCTTTAGGACTTGAACCTTCACGTTGGGAAAGTGTTTCAAATATTAGTCAAGGTGGCATGGTGGACAAGTTTTGAACCAGCGACCCTATGTGACTAACCGGAAGCACCTGACACACTTGTTCGAGGGTCTTTATTGTGTTCAATAAACCGACATGTGAATAGGCCATGTGTCCCATATCTTGGTTTTATTTTTATGAATATCTTGAGTAGTTGGTCAAACCACTTTGAAGAGGGCACCATCCCCGATATTCATATAGGTAGACTTATCGAAAATGTCAATGTATCTAAAGCATTTTATAGATGTCTATATAAGTCTATTAAGAGCTTTTAGCTCAACTTACCCTTAATGATACATTTCCAAACATTTCTACCTTTGGGATTGATTTAAATGTTTGCAATCACTCATATAATGTACTTTACTCATGGAACCTAAAAGCTTGATGTTTCAAGTGTTAGGTCGAGATTCCATTACTAATGATTTTTGAATTGGCCACAATCCCATTTACTTTGACGTTTTAGAAACTAAATCCCTTGCAAGGCCTTTGATGAAAGGATCCGCCAAATTTTGACTTGACTTCACATACTCCACGGTAATGACTCCGTCAGAAATCATTTGTCTTACCGAGCTATGTCTTAAATCGATGTGTCTAGACTTTCCATTACAGATTTGAGATTTGACTATATGCTCTAGACAACATAGCCTCACCATCACAATGAGTAGATACTAGAGACATAGGTTTAGGCCAAATAGGAATTTCAATCAATAAATTCCTTAACCATATAGCTTCTTTACTACATAAAGCTAATGCAATAAATTCCACAACCATGGTGGAATCCGCTATACAAGTTTGTTTCTTAGAACACCATGATATATCACCTCCACCAAGTGTGAATATCCATCCACTAGTTGATACATGATCTTCTCGATCGGTAATCCAACCAGCATCAGTAAATCCTTCTAACACTAAAGGATATCCTGAGTAATGAATACCATAATCCATAGTACCTTTAAAATACTTTAGTATTCTATTAACTCCTTGCCATTGTAATTGACTAGGATTGCTAGTAAATTGACTCATTTTACCAACAGAAAAATCGATATCCTGTCTTGTAGATGTCATTGCATACATAAGACATCCAATTACCCGAGCATACTCTAATTGAGAAATTGCTCTATCGGTGTTAGAAAACATTCTAACATTTGAATCAAATGGAGTAGATAACGACTTGTAATTAAAATGATCAAGCTTTTTCAACGCTTTTTCAATATAATGTGATTGAGTAAGTATGATCCCAGTTTCTTTCCTTATGATTTTAATTCCTAAAATCGCATCCGCAAGTCCCATGTCTTTCATATAAAAGTTAGATGACAACAATGACTTAGCAGATTTGATTACTTATAAGTCCATTCCAAATATTAACATGTCATCCACCTATAGACAAATAATTACACATTTGTGTCCATTAAACTTGCTACACAGACATTTGTCTGATTCATGGATCTTAAATTCATTCGCCACAATAACTTTATCAAATTTTTTGTGCCATTTTTTAGGTGTTTGTTTAAGTCCATACAATAACTTAATTAATTTACACACATTTCTTTCTTGTTGCTCCATATATATTTCTTCATCCAATTCTCCATTTAAGAACATGGTTTTAACATCCATTTGATGAATGTCAAACTTATAGATGGATGACAAATCAATTAAAGTTCTAATAGTAGCAATTCTAGTAACCGGTGCATAAGTATCAAAATAATCAAGACCATCTTTTTGTGTAAAACTTTTTGCCATTAATCTTGCTTTGAACTTGTCTAATGTTCCATCCACTTTCATCTTCTTCTTAAAAATTCATTTACAACCAATAGATCTACTACCCGGAGGAAGGTATACAAGTCTCCAAGTTTTGTTATTCATGGTAGATGACATTTCATCATCTATAGCTTCTTTTCAGAAGGATGAATCATTCGATTTCATAGCCTCTTCATAAGTGAGAGGATCCAACTCAATAGATTGAGTTACTACGATTTGCTTTATTTGTGAATTCTCAGTGCCTTCCACTAGATGTATAATGAAGTCGGCCTCAAAAGTTCTCTTTTCTAGCCCTTTTACTCCTAATTTTTGAAATTTCTTCATCTACTTTTCTTTTACTATCTTCGATTACCTTCAATTCAATAGAATCCAGATTAGTAGGTCTAGGAATACTGTTAAAGTTATTTTCATAGAATATAGCATCTCTAGATTCTATCATGGTATTAACTTCGACTGAGTTATTAGGTTCTATTACTAGAAACCTATAACCTTTACTACGTTTCGCATATCTAAAAAATATGCACTTTATTCCTTTTCTCCTAACTTTTTAATCTTTGGATCGAGTAATCTAACTATTGCTCTACATCCCCAAACACGTAGATAAGAAAAGTTAGGTTTTCACTTTTTCCGAAGTTCATATGGAGTAACTTTGTTACCTTTACTCGAAACTCGATTTAGGATATGACATGCGGTGAGTAAATCTTCACCCCAATATCCTTTACTTAAATCCGAGTTACTCAACATAGCATTAACCATTTCGGTTAATGTCCTATTTTTCCTTTCGGCTATACAATTTTGTTGAAGGGTATATGCAATAGATGTTTCATGAATGATTCCAACATCTTCACAATATGTGGGAAAATGATATTCACCACCCCAATCACTTCTAAGATATTTAATCTTAGGTGGCGTTCTGTTTGTATTTTATTTTGTATTTTCAATTTCGAAAATGTTTTATGTTTCCTGTTTTTATTTTTGTTTTCAAATTTGTTGAAAACGCATTTGATTTGTCATTTCTGAAAACTGTTTTTGAAAATGAAAAGCTGGAAAACACGTTCTGTTTGAAATTTTGCAGAATACTACTAGCTCAAACTCAAATTTTCTTTCACAATACACTGAAAACATGGTTACCTGCAACGCACTAATGTGAGAACTAAGAGTCTTTATTAACACAGCTTGATCAGGTTCGGGATTTGAAGAAGCTCTAATTCTATTAAAATCCAGAAAATGCAAGTAGGGATGGCAAAAAAACTCGAACGACCCGAAACTCGGAGGACCCGAAATGACCCACCCCGTCGAGTTCACGGGGCGGGTTTTCCGCCCCGAACAGCTTTTCGGGGGGGGGGGGGGTTCGGGGGCCGCCCCGTCCCGACCCCATGACCCGAGAATTTTTTTTTTTTTTTTTGGGAATGAGAAACTAAAAATAAATTTAATGAGGTCTAGAAGAATTGAACTTTGGTGGAATTTAAGGGTATCAGAATATATATAACCACTATACCATTTATGTTGTTTATTAATTTTTTTCCCCTTCAAATATACATATTATGTATAAAGTTCAAACTTAAAAACTCTAAGTAATTCGACTCCTAAGTATTTCACCTAAAATTTTATTACCAATTTAAAAAAAAAAAAAAATCGGGTCATTTGGCGGGGCGAGACCGCGACCCGCCCCGCCCCGCGACTGTTCGCAGGGCGGGGCGGGGCCTACCATATCGGGTTCGGGGCGGGTCGGCCTCGACCCGACCCATTGTCATTCCTAAATGGAAGTTCTTTCAAAATCACCGGAGTCCATTTATCAATGCATTTTTTGAAATATAACAATAATAATTCCCACTTAATTTTTTTTGTAATGTTGATATTGAATTCAATAAAACTTTATTTTAGGCTTAGTTCCAAGTTGAGATAATTCTCCCAAAAAAAAAAAAATTATTTAGGCTCATTTCCAAGTTAGGATAATTCTCTCTCAAAAAAAACTTTATTTTAAGCTTAGTTACAAGTTAGGATATTTTTTTTTAAAAAAGAAAAAAAATACCAAAACACGTTTTCCGCATTTTGAACATTTTTTGTTGAAATACACTTAAAACGCCTAAAACAAGGTTTTGGACGTTTTGCGTTTTGTGTACAATTTTTTTTTTCCAAAATGCGTTTTCGAAAATGGTAAAGAGAACGCATTTTTAGTATTTTCGAAAATAAATACAGAAAACGACCTCAAAATAGCAAAGAAAACAGGGCCTTAGTGTTGCACAAGTTTTCAACTTCATTTTTAAATATTTTAAATTTGTTCAAAACTTCATCCTTAGAGCGCATTAAATACACATAGCAATACTTAGAAAAATCATCAATGAATGTCACAAAATAAAGTTTTCTTCCTCCACTAGGTGTGCTATGTAAATTACATACATCATTATGAACAAGTTCAAGTAAAGAACTATTTCTTTCAATTTTAGGAAAAAGAGTTTTTGTGATTCTAGTTTGAGCAACATTTTCCTTCTAAGTCATGTTTGCAATTAGGAATTAATCCAAGCATACTCATGTCATGCATTTTTCTAGTGTTTACAAGTCCTAAACGTGAATGCCACATAGATAAGGAATCAACAACAATGTACATGGAATTTGTATTTTTATTCATAATATTGAGTTTGAACATTCCATCATACATGAACCATTTTCTAACAAAGACTCCTCATTTATACAATGCAAACTTATTTGACTCAAATACAAGTTTGAAACCAAACTTATTAAGAAGACCTTGGGACATTCTTTCGAACATCCGGAACATGATAAACATCTTTTAAAGTGAAAGTTTTCCCAGAAGTAAGTACCAAATCAATGTTCCCTTCGTCGAGAACATTTACGATGGTAGGGCTTCCCATGTAGAGAATTTTCCCATCTTCAGCGGGTTCATAAGTGGTGAAAATATTTCGATCCTTATAAACATGCCTAGTAGCACCGGAATCGATCCACCACTCATTATTTTCCTCCACCATGTTTACTTCACTTATCATAATCACGAAGTTAGAGTTACCATCTTGTTTCTTTTTCTTTGAAAGACGATAATCTATTTTGAGATGTCCCATCTTACCACAATTAAAACAAGGTCCCTTCTTCTTCTTATCTTTATCTTTGGAGTCAAATTTCCTCTTTTGTTTTTCTTTGAGAAATTTTGTGTATTTTCCTTGTTGGTGTTTTTCCCTTCCTCCATCACATGGACATTAAAAGACTGGACATTATTTTGTTCGTAGTTGTTCACTCTAAAGTCCTCTTAAATACGAAGATGTCGGCACAAATCTTCAAGAAAAATGTTATCCTTCCTATGCTTGAGATTCTTTTTGTAATCTCTCCAACTTTGGGGAAGTTTGTCAATTATAAATGAGACAACAAAGGATTCATCCATATTCATGCCATGTTGTTGAAATTGATTTTATATATGAACCATTTCATGGAATTGTTCAATTACCTTCCTATTATCCACCATTCGATATAGAAATTGCTTACTTGTAGCATCTTCGGACATGTATTTTGCTTCAAATGCATCCCAAATTTTTTTTGCACTTCTTTTTCCATGGTATTGATCAAACAAAGCATCCGACATGGCATTGCATATATAGTCTTTGCATATGTAGTCCTCTTGTTCCCATTTTTGCCTTGCCCTTGTATTTGCCAAGCTTTCATTTTCGATTTCTTCCGGTTTTGGAGTGGTAAGAACATAAACTAGGTTGAGAGCAGTAAGTAGGAAATGTAACTTGTTTTGCCAACACCTAATGTTCGAGCCTTCAAATCTTTCCAGCTTCACAAAGTCTATGGCAAGATCACCAAGTGAAGAAGTTGTAGGAGCCATCACGATAAACACGTAAAATAAAGTCTAAAGATTGTTGAAACGATGTTGATGGTGTGATGACTAAACTTATTAATGACTTTGAAGATTCCAAGTCACGGCACTCGCTTTCTTTTAAACTTTATTTGCCTCACCGAATAGTATTTACGAGGGATCCAAATAAACCTCCAAGATACAATGGAATCAATGTTTTTGTTTGATGACGAACGTGCAATATCCAGAAACAAACCCGAACACAAAGACTATATAAATAACACAAGGGAGCCCAGTATTCAAATCTGCAATAATTGAATACTAAAATTTATATGTAAGAGAACAAAATGAACTTTAATGCAAGAGTATGAAAGCAAGTAGAGAAGAGATGAGAAAATTCAAGTGTTGATTAATCAACCAACTTTGAATCATTTATATAGAGTATCAAAATGTCTATTATCAATAGATACAAACTTTACAAGTGATACAACTCTTCATTGTTCAACTTTTTCATGAAGAGCTATGTAATACATGAAAATGTGCAAGAAAAATCAAGTTTAAAAAACTGTCCAAGGGTCCCATGCGGGAGCCAACATGGTTATGCCTGGTCAAAATGTTATAATTTACTTTTTGAACTAATTTTTCATTCCATTTTTCTACCTTTTCTTCAACCATTATATATATAATTCATTTAGAAAATTCCTCCAAAAAATTAGCTAGAGATTTTGAAATCAAAATTTGTTGTTACATTTCATTCAACATTTAATTTATTTTTTCCAAAAAATCTATCGTAAGTAAAATATTTTTCCATTGAAATCTTTAAGAAATGTTTTTTTTTTTTTTAATTTAAATATTATTCATGAATAGACAATTCTGCCGTAATCATCTGGATAAACATAAAATTTATCATACCTTTCTATGCATAATGTTTAATTGTTCTAAAAAGGTGTCTAATTTAGAGTGGATTTCATATATGACCACTCAAGTCGCAATGAGATTTTAAGCTCATCATTCATTTTTTCGACTAATTCAGTTGCTGAAGTTTACTCTTATTTGACAAATCGCTCTCTCTCTCTCTCAACCATTCAAGCATTCACACATAGTATTCGTGTCAAGATGGACCGACCTACTTCACATTTTTACATACCCGCTAAGCAAAATTGGACGAACAGGCAACGAAAGAAAGAAAGAAAAAAAAAAAAAAAAGAAATTAGAATCACAAAAATTGCACTATATCTTTCTCTCAAATGTGGAATAGATTATAAAACACAAATATTTATTTATTTGATTTTCAGATCCAATAGATACTTGCAAAAAAAAAAAAAATATACTTTGGATTTAAACGAAGATGGTGAACCCAGATCGTATTTGGCAATTATCAAGTTCAACATCAAATAATACCTAAAATCACAGCAAAAAAAAAAAAAAAAAAATGAAATCACAATAAAGTGCGGAATTTTCTAACCCAAATCAGATGGCGAACCCAACATAAATTTGTCAATAAATTTCCTAAAACTAGAATGCAGTAAAAATAGTTCTGATTTAGAGTTGAAAAAATTATATTTAGTGAAGTGATTTAGAGATACAAAATTATGAAATTATGTTACTTAACTTCGAGGCTTGCTTAAAAAAATGTTTTTTTAAAAAAGTATAATACATATAAATCTTAGGGTTTTTAAGATTTGTGGTGTACACAAAAATAAAGTAGATGAGAAAAATAATATAATAGAGGGTTATTTAAGTCAATTCATTTGTGACCAATTTAATAAATATGAAATTGCGGTGTCAATATAATTAGCCTACATAATATTATATCCATAACGTATGGACTAACAAGGACAAAATATCAAATTGTATTTGGACTTTGTTATCCTTCCTTTATTGATATTGCAAAGTAAATCCCTGATTTATACCAATTTATCTCGTTTTACTATATAAATCCATTCTATGATCTAGTAAATTATAATAATCTGTAACATATTGTTCATATTTCCCTAAAATTCTGTTATATTCTTCAGAAGATGTATTTCCATTATCTAATTGAAATTTAATATCTTTTTTTTTTCTATTAATTTTTCTAATAAATTATATAATCATTTAATTGTATATATCCTGACATCTTATATACTAGAATTAAACTTTTCAGATATTAACACAAACATCATGATAATATTAAACCGTTTAAACATAATGATAATCATCCCAGCGATTCTCTAAGATCTTAAAAGAATCTTTCCAAGTTTAACAAAAATAATAGTTTTACCTTAATTTTAATCGGTACCTTTGATTCTAGAATCAAGTAACATTTGAGCTTTGGATCTGCAAACAACTCAATGGCCTCTTGCCTTCACGGGACATTGCTATTCCAGTTTCTTGCTCTTACTATATTATTTTTAAAGATCAAACTCTAGATTTGGATTAAAGAAAACCCTCTTTTTGTTAAAATAAGAAGAAAAAAAATTCTCTATCATATCTTTCAAGAATATATGGGAAAAGAGTTTAGAAACTCATGTTTTTATGAAACGATTGAAATTTTATTGATATAAGAGATTGATACAAGATTTGGTATGAGAAATTTCAAAGACAAAAAGGTTTGGCTATGTCACAAGTTGAGTGCTCAAACTAGTTTTTGCTCTCTATTTCGTTCTGTGTTTCATTTAGCCCGAATGCATCTATTTATAATACTACATGAGGTACAATTATTTAGCATCTTACATCATTGCCTACATTACTAAAATAATTTAAAACTTTACATTACATCAAAGGACATTTGTCCTCCATTATCTTTATCTTCATATAGTCTTCACATGCAGCTGTCCTTGGCATGTTACATCTTTCTTTATCAAAAGCAGATTTTTATTGGAGTTGGATTATGTGATCATCCAATATTCATTAAAATTTGATATTTACTTAAATTATCTAAGCTTAATTAATCAAAATTTTCTATAAGTAAGTCTAGTTCTTTATTCATTTTTATTTTGTTTTTCTTAAATTTTTTCTTCAGCTTTTAGTTTTCCTAATTTTTTTCTATGAATGTTTGTAATTCTAATTCTTCTTCTAGTATCTTCGGTAATATATGTTTTCTAAATTCATCATCCATACTTCCTACTTCTATCACAATTTTTTCTTATTCAATATGTTTCTTTCATATTCTAGACATTTCTTTTTCTATAAGTTTTTTGTTTATTTTCTTATCCTTATTTTTATTATTTTAACTCTCTAATTTCAAATTTTAGTATGTTTATATCATTTCTTACTTCTTTTAATTCATTTTTTTTTTTACTTTTTGAACATTATTTATTAATAATTTTATTAATATTTTTAGACCTTCAATATATTCACTTATTGACATTTAGACTCTTGATTTAGTACTTTGAGGTTTTTGCACTTTAAATAGTCTATCATATATATCATCTATCTTTAGTTCTAAATTTTTAACTCTTTCTTCTATTGCTATGATTCTCTTATTTTCTATTTTTTTAATTCAATTGTTCTAATTTTTCTATTATTATTATTCAAATTCTATTTTGGTTAACTATTTCTCCTGATTTTCTTTAAAATATCCTCATCTATATTTTTGACATTTCTTACCATATCTTTTAATTCTTTGAATTATATTGTTAATTTGTTTTGAATGCCTTGTAATTTTTCTTTAACATTTTTATCTTGTATATTTAATTGATGTAATCCTTCAATGACTATTTTATATTGTGTTTATATTTTTATAAGTTTGCCATAAGAAAGCACTTATCTAATTTAATTGCATATTAAGAAATCCCATGAATTCTACACATAAGCTTAATGGTTGAAACATAATTATATTGACTCATCTTATTTGGTAAGATCCTACAGGGAGTTTAAGATTATCTATTATTTGTTTTTCAAATTCTTTTCTTGGTAAATCCATTATCATTTTCCAGTCTTAATCTTTATCTTTATATATATATATAAAAATAGAAGTCGGGAGAGAGAGTCATTTTGGAGGGAAATTTGCATTTAATTGCCTTATCTCCTCTCTCATCACTTCTACTTTTATATATACTAGTGAATCACCCGTGCGATGCACGGGAAAAAATGTCTGAATAAATATAATTCAATGTGAAATTAGATGAATTCTTTAGATAAAATATATAAATTTCACAAGTAAGAGATAAGATAATCATTTATTGGTTTTATATGTCTACAAATTCTAGAATACTTCCTTGTAAACAACATTGTTTGTTGATTTTGTTGGTCTTCCATTATTATCACAAATCAACATCTTTAATCCAAAACGATTTGTCACCTTAGAAATCGCAACATAAAGTTGTCCATTTGTAAACATCAACCGTTTAATAAGAAGTCCCACATGCGAGAATGATTGTCCCCTATCCTTATTGATAGTCATGATATAGGGCACCATCAATGAAAATTATCTTCTTTGAAATCTAATAGTTATCTCAGAATCAAAAGGGCTCAATAATATCATTGGAATAAAGAACTTGTATCCTGTATTTATGCCATAAAGAATTTGACCTTCTAGAACATGGTCGCCAAATTTTGTAACTATCAATATTGTTCCATTGCACAATCCTTTTGTATGATTAATATTTCTCAGGAAGAACTTGTGTCCTTCACTTATCCGCTGCAACGGTCCACCATGTGATGCAATAATGATATCCATTTAATAAGTGTATTTTATACACTTATTTCTATCCTAAAAGTAGGATTTTATTTGTTTGTTTAAGAATATTTGCTATTTATTTTGTTATTATTTATTTTCTTTCAGAAAGTACCCCAAAGTCGAGAAAACAATGAAATTGAAGCTAAAATCAAGAAATTGGAAGTAAAAAGTGTCAAAGTGAGCAAATCAAGAATTGATGCAGTTAATTAAATAGCCAATTGGAAGAAGAAATCAAATTTGAAAGAAATCAAAAGTTTAGGGGCTAAATTGCAACAATCAGAAGTTGGAGGACTTGATGTGCAATTAAAAGATAGGGGGACCAACTTGTAACATTTAAAAGTCAGAAAATTGCCTTAACCATAATACCGTGCGCTCGCACGGCAAAAAAAATAAGCGACTGAAACTTACCTGCAGCGTCGTGCGATCCCGCACTTTTGAACCGTGCGGTCGTACGGTTATTCGACTGGGCCGCTGTAGCGACCCAGAATTTTCGTGACTAATTTAAATAAACATTTTTTTATGTGTCGCTACGACTTGTCCATTTATTTTTAAAACGTGATTGTCTAAACCAGTGAAGTGAAATTAAATTTTATCATATTCCAATTTCCAAATTTTATTAAATGATGTCCCAAGTCCATTATTATTTTCCGATTTTCAAATATTGGATTCAAATTATTTAAGTCAAAAATGTTTTAAATCCCCAATTCATGTTCCATTTCAATTTTAATCCGAAAACTTCCTCCCCAACTTCCATTTTGCATGTTAAACACATTTTTCCCCTTCCCCATCATCACTCCTTAATCCCACTCAAATAGACATCCACTTTGAATTAATCCCTCCTAAATCCAAATTTAGAACAACTTCAATTGGTAAAATTCTTTTCCCCACGTTTTCTTTCAATCAATTCTCACTTCCACGGACAGCATCATCTTCCCCTCAATCAAAGGGCCCATCTTTGCTTTCCAGTTTTAAACAACAGTCAATCGACTCAATGCCAATTCAACAACAAGCAACCAAACCTCAATCCCAAAATTTCAGTCATCAATCAGCCAAACTCCTCCCCCCTCACACGCCATATGCACCAAATTAACCTCTCCTTCAGCCCCCTCAATCACAAATCAAGCAATTGCCAATTTCTGAATCCAACTCTATGTATATCTTTCCATCTCCACTTCATCGTTCAAACCACCACCAGCTCCATAGATGACCCTCAACCACGAACCTCCATTGTGAGTCCTCTGCCGAATTCAATTCACCACGAGCAGAACAAAATCTCACAACCACCATACACTGCCGTGACTTCCATACAACAATATGCAGAATTCCACATCACGTCTCCAACTTCAATTTACCCAAACAACCAAACCACCATAGCCAACCACCTCCACCGAAACCAATTATCATCGCCATCACCGAAACGGCTGAAACACCTCCACAGTCAGCCAACCTTCAGCAAACCGACTCACCTCCAAACCATTTTCATCACAACCCCAACCCCACTGCCAAACCCAACCCATCATCACCGGCATCATCATCATCACCACCCAAAAACCACAACCCACCTGCACCACCACCGATGCTCAACACCAAACCCACACCAAATTTATCGTTAATTTCATTTAAATAATTTGGATTAAATTTTTATGAATTTTTTTATATTTAAATTAATTAAGTTTCCGCTGAAGTTTTCAAATGATGAATGTGATGCTTTGAATTAAATTTATTTTCCGCAAAAAAGTCAATTTAAAAGACTTGTTTTACCAAATTTGTCGCTACGACTCTCCAACCTTAACGGTTATTATTCAAAACTAGCGCTATCGTCTAGTCATATTAATTATTTTAAGAAATTTTGAAGTACCCAAGTATTTTAGATCAAGAAAATTTAAATTTCGAGAACGGAATTATTTTAAGGAGGTAGGGTTGTAGCGACCTAGAATTTTCGTAATTGATTTTGAATAAATATTATTTATCTTTAAATATGTGTTGTTACGACTTTGCCCATTTATTTTTAAAACTCGTGTGTGTCTAGCCATTTTAAGTGAAATTAAAATCATTTAAAAATGTTAGTCCAATTCTGATTTCAATTTAAAAATGTCCCAATGTAATCTATTTTATGTTCAAACTTCCAATTCTAGCTAAGTCTCCAATTTTAAATTATTTTAAAAAATCTCAAATTATTATTTTCTAGTTCAAAATTTTCAAATTCTAATATCTTGTCCAATTTAAACTAATTTAATTTCTCTTTAATCCCAATTTAGAAACGACCATTCACCTAGTCATCTATTCCCCACATTTCTTTTTCCACTTTACAACAAATTCTTATTTTCCAAAATTTTACCTCCCCACACGTCTATACCAGTTCTACAATCCTTAACTCTCTCCCTCAACTCCCTCAATCAAATTCCATTCTTGCATGTTTCCTATAATTTTTCCCAAATTTATAATTTCTCAATTTAAGTCAATCAAATTCAATATTTCTCTCCTACTCAAATTGTGTTCCCCCTTACATAATTAATTTGCAAAACTCATTCAAATTGACAACTCCATTCAATCACATTTCTTAACAAGCTCTATATTTCCCATGATCACTCCTTAAGCCCAATTATTACTACAATCTTCCACTTCACATTTTCTTTTCTTTCTTCCTATAAATTTTCCTCTTCCAAGTATCAAGCTCTACACATTCATGGATGATTGTTAATTCCCCAAAAATTCCTCCCCAACTTCCATTTTTCATATTAAGCACATTTTTCTTCCCCATCACCTTCCCTCAATCCATGTCATCTCCCCTTGTATAATTGAATCAATTGTTCAAATTTTCCCTTGAATCCCTCCCAATTATTGATTTAATTAGCTTACCAAAAACTGTATCAAAACCAGCCTATAACTCACTATTCACACCACCAAGCCCCTGCCCACTGCCACAATTCAGAACCTTAGCCAAACCACATTTCTGCAAACCATCTTCACGCACCATCTCCAAATCACCACTGTTAAACACCGCAATCAACCATCACCACCAACCTCCATAGCCAACCAGCATCACCAATGGCAACACCAAATCAGCCACTGCCATAGCCAAGCAACCACAATTCCAATCCACCATTTCACCATCATTTGAATCATCATCATCATCACCTTGACCACCGCCTACACCCAAGATCCGTTGCACCCCGCAACCACACCCACAAAAAACCTATGCATCATCATCTCTACCGCCTCCTGCATAAATCCAGTCAAGCACCACAGCCACCACCACTGCCACTACCCATACATGCCAACCTCCAAACTGATTTCCTTGAACACTAATCAAACTAACTACTAAACCAAGTCCTCAATTCATCGCACGAAACCACCGTCATCACCTCCAAGATTGAGCAATTCCACTACAACACCACCAAATCGAACCCAGCTTCATTCTCTGAAAATGACGAAACAGGAGCTTGTGGGATGGGTTTGGTTTGGTTATAAAAGTCAAGTTTGCCTTTAAATCATCAAGTTTGACAATGAATTGAAGTTAGTCCTTATTTTAATTCCACTCCCTCATCATCCCTAAACTTTAGTATTCTTCATATTAAATTTAAAATACTTTATGATTTCATCATTATTGATCCTAAACATTCTGATTTTTTTTACAATTAGACCCTAAAGATTTAAAATTAATCATTCACTTTATTTTCTAAAAGTTCAATCAAGTCCCTAAATGTTTTATTTCAAGCCATAAGGTTTTAAATTATTTTAAGTAAGTCTCTTAGTTTCAAAGTATTTGTTTCAGCCCTTATTTTAAAATAGTTTTTATTAATTAGCCCCCATATTTTCAAAGCCTTTTAATTCAGTCTCAAGTTTTAAAATATTTTAATTCAACCCCTAAGCTTTTATTTTCATCTTAAAACTTAAATCCCAAAATACTAAATTTAATTTATTTATTTATAGGGCTAGACGAGGCGCGAGAAAATTAAAAGTATTTATTCCCGTTTGCTCAATACTCGAGAAATAAGGTAGACTCTTATTCACAAATTTACGTTTTTCAAAAGTGCGCATCAATAATTATTTGGATTATAAGTTTAACATGTATGATTGTGTTCATGAGAATTACTTGCTTTCTAAGCATGAGACTATGTTACGAGAATTTACTTGCTTAAATGCATGAGACTTGAACTTGTATGTTCATGAGAATACTGGTGATCGTTAGACACCTGAGACTTGAATATCATGATTATGTGTTTTAATTTATGATGTTAAATGATTATTGTGCACGAGTCTACTTAGTATTTCTATGAAATACTCACGTTTTTCAAAAAAAAAATTGCAGATGACGGAGTTGGTGGCAAGGCGTGCGATGGTGGCCATTATTGAGATTTTAAAAATGTTTTATTTGAAGTTGAAACTTATTTATTTCATGTTTGTTCCAAGTTTATTTTCAAATTATTTCAATATTCGACTTGTTGACCTTTTGGGTCAAACTTTATAAAATTATGTGAAATGAAATTTCAATTGTTATTTTATTTTTCGCTAAATCATTATTTTCAAAGTTACTTTGAGACGATGAAGTGGCGTTCCGGGTGTTCAGAATCCAGGGCGTTACAGCCGCAGCTGGACTTTTTGCGTGAAATTCAGCAGTTTTTCTCCTCAATTAACCTAAACTTTGTGGAAATCTATAAATACATGGCATAAGGCAGGAGATGAGGGGTTCCCAACTTGTCAAACGTGATCTCGAAGGGCTGTCGAACTTTCAAGGAATCAACTGGCACATGATTGAAGATTCTTCTACAACATGGTGAAAAGGGTGATGAACTCCAATTATCATAGTTGTAATTTATCTTTTATCATATTTTTAGCCTAGAAATCTTGTGTTAGAATTGTGATGAAGTTTTAACTATTTGATTTCATGTTTTTACCAATTATTTAATATATGCAGTTTATGGGTTTGATGCAATTAAATAAGTGTCTTTATTATTATGCAATTGTTTGGCCAGCTTTTGTGTGATTGTCTTCATGATTTTCTATGTTCGAAAGAGTAGGATTTCATTAGAAGCTATTTAATTACCACAAAGTTCGATAGGGGATAAAAAAAAAATATACCCCTATACTTTATGTTATCCTATATAGTGTTCATTGACCTTTAATGCTTTCCTAATTTGTTAATTGTCATATAAATATAGTCAATTGACATTTAGAAATAGGTTTTTATGCATCGCTCGAAAGAGGACTTAAAACATTTTAGGAACATGGATATTCAAAACCCCATAAGTTGTATTTAAATGATTTGGTAAAATACATGGATGATTTGGTTAAAATGGATTCACAATTCTAATGCGTTTGCTTTTATAAGTTTTTAACAAATCAAATTTTCTTATTTTTAGTTTAATCTTTATTTTAATTTTCAAATTCTAAATTTTCAAACCCAAACAAATTCCTTGTTCCGGTTAAATTAGTAGTCTAAAATATAATTTAAAACAATCTCTGTGGGATCGATACTTGGACTCACGTCCACTTTATTACTTGCGCGACCCATGCACTTGCGGAGCGTACCACATGTGTCCAGGTCATGTATCAAAATCCACCAACAATCAATTCCGTAATTTCATCGACAATAGGAAAATCATATTGGCTATCATCGACCGCACACCAACCAATAAGTATAAGTCTTACATTTGAAGTGTTTCCCCCAATCATCATTTTTCAAACCTACCTAAACTCCCTTAACAATTTGTTGTATTTGTCTAGCATATCCTTCAAATTAGAAACTACACAATCATGCAACATTAAATTACATAATTCACTCCTACTGGGGGACATTAAAAGATATAAATTAAATTTTAGACTATTACAACAAAATTATTCGTAAACAATTTAAATATAAAAGCAATGAATACATAATAGGTACTCCACGACCCTTTTCTGCTTTCAACACCATTCACATTGTCCACAATGTAAAGCGAGCAAATTGCAGAACTGAACTGTCATCGGCAACGAACTCCCAATCTTAGGACAATTTTGACCTTGTAATCTGAATATGAGAGGCCCTCTACCATCATTTAGCACATTATCTATTCCCCCATAGAAATGAACGAAATTATCATATTATATGTCCGAATGTTCTCAACGAAATTCTTAATCATATCGTCCCTGCCATATAACAGATCTTTCAAAATAAGATGATGATCTTACATAAAATGAATCTTCACTTTCTCTTGCATACAACAAATGGCTTGGTTTGGTTCGGTTTGGAAAATTTTCAAACCGTCTTAAATGATTTGGTTAAGGTTCCAATTGTCAAAATCGCGGTTTCAAACAGCCAACCCTCCAAATTTTAAAAAATTAAAAAAAAAACTAAAATAAAAATAAATGCAAACGTTCAATTTAAAAAAAAATTCAACACACTTTTTATTGTTAACAAATCAAAATTAAGGAATCAAATATTAATTTGTTCAAATCCACAACCATTTGGAAATAATTCTTGCTCCTACAATTCATAATCATCATCCAAGGTATTTTCTTAAAATAAAATTTTTTATATAAGAGCTAACTACAGTTAATTATGTTTTAAAATTTAGACTTAACAGTTAGCTAGGATAAAAACCATTAATAACTATATAATTTCAAAGCAATATAAATAAATTTGTTAACCGTTAATGTTAAAAAATGTGATATGAGACTTTCTGGAATAGAAAATTAAATAATAATTAAATGTAATTGTAAATAAAATTATTTTGATAAATAATCTGATATAGAAAAGAAGGTTATTATGTATATTTAACAAAGAACTTAGAAGTATGATTATTTATAACAAAATTTAATACAACTTGATTAAATATTCAATATAAATGAAAATGAAAATTAGACATTAGATTTGTATGATCGAACGAAATTATTCATCCATAAGATTTAGGCAAATAAAATATCACAATTATTGTAAAAGTTTATTTACGTATAAGTGTAACTTTCTTTAAAAATACAAATTAATTTAATAGAACGCAATACATATGGACTCGAATTTTTAGATGTACTAACTAAAGAAAAAATAAGATTATTTATAAAAAAAATTATACGATAAGGTTTATTTAGTATTAGATGCATAATACAACTTCAACATAATTTTGAAGAAAATTTTACATTGAATTTGTATGACTGAACACAAATACTTATTTTTAAGATTCAAAAATTAAAAGATCAGAATAATTTTCTAAAAAGAGAGGTTTAAATATAAATAACCAAATATAAATAAGCAAAAAAAATTCTCCATAAAAATACTTAAGTGGAAGTAACAGTGTGAACACAATAAAAGCTGATTTTGGAGTGTAAATACAATAAAAGCTGAGTTTTCCCGTTAAAATCCATCTGTTTTTATATATTATATAGACATAAATATAGATTACAAAACGTGAATTGAAGTTATTAGAAATAGAATTTAAAAAAAAAAAATTGTTTAAATTTATTTGATATTTGAATAAATTTGCAAAATCAAACATCCAATTATTTAAACTTTTGATGGTCCATTTAAACTCTATATGGTTTATTTCAATTGAAACTGTAATATTTGTTACGAAGTACATTTAGTAAACACACTAAAAAAGCATTTAAAAAATCAGTTTTTGCAAGATTAATTAACATTGAAATTAATTAAAAGAATTTTAATTATATTATAATAAATGAAAAACGTCTTTTAATTTTTATTTTTTCATAATACAAAAAGTGATTTGAAGTTATTAGAATTAGAATTAAAAAAAAAAAATTTGTTAGTAATTTTTCATAGTATAAATAATCAAAGTATACTTTTTTATTTATAAAAATAAACTTAGGTTGAAGATTCCGATCAAAAAAAAAAAAAAACTTTGGCTGAAGTCAAAATATAATAATTAACAGTTGTAGTGTACACCAAGAATTGGGTCCCGCATAGAATTGCATTCGTTGTTATCTAGGAATTGCATTCATTGTTATTTATTATTACTAAATATATATAGCTTTAGTGTAGGCACAATTAGATATGAGTTTAGGCGGGAAAACATGAATTGGGACCCACACAAGCTCAACAAGTTTAATATATTATTATTATTATTATTATTATTATTATTATTATAACAACAAAATACATGCCAAAAATAATACGCACATAGTTTTCCGCCCAAAATCACTTTCTAAATCTGTAAATCTATAAAAAATAATGTAATACACTTTTCTTTTCTTTTTTGTTTTGTAATAGTAATTAGTCTCTTGATAATTATTGCATCATTTTGAAGTAAAAAAATATGTAATATGTGTGTCAAATAAAAAATCTCAACGAGAAGTTTGATATAAGCTAACAAGTGCAAGAAAATCGTAAACATATTGTCCGTAAAAACAGTCTCAAAGATCAAAAATAAAAGTTTTTTTTAATATTTTTTACTTTTCCCCAATATCCTATTCATTTTAAATTACATCATTTAAGTTTTATAATACTATCTATAAACAACTTTTTGTATTATTTATCATTCTTTTGATAATTATTGTATGGCTAATTATATGGACACCACTCTTTTTATTATTCACACCACATTATATATACACATTTAATAAAATATCAATTTTATATTTGCACCACATTGCATTTTACAAGAATGTCCTTCCTAAATCAAATGAAAAGGTAACTGTACACCACAATGCACAGTTTCGGTTTGAAACTCTCCATTGCTCTTCCCCATTTTCAAATTCTTACCCATCGCTCTTACCCATTTTAAGATTCTTCCATCTTCATCTCTGAACCATAACCCTTCTCCCATACTGGCCATGTATGTAGGTCTGTTTATTTCACGGTACTAATTCTGTGTACATCATTCCTCCCGGAGAATACTACAGAGAACTTGGGGATATATTAATATTGACTTTATATGAAATAAGTACCACAATTAAGACTATTATCAAGTCACCTTATTGTAAACAACTTACTCGTGCATTGAAATTCCCAATTGATATGTATAGTCCAATTGAATTCTAGTCACCAGATCATGACCGGACGATCAGACGACTCTTCCGTCGAATTCTTGGAATTGCGCTGATGTAATTCAACAATACAAACACACACAATTTAGACAATTTAGGATTTTTAATATTTGTGGTGTACATAATAATAAAAATAAGAAAAATTAATATAATAGGGTGGTTATTTTAGTCAATTTAATTGTGGCTAATTTAGTAAATATGAGAATTGTGGTGTGAATAACAAAAAGAGTGGTGTCCATATAATTACCCTTATTGTATTATTTGGAAGTTGAAAAATATATAATACGAGTATCAAATCGAAGATCTCAACGAGAAGTTTAATGCAAGATAACAAGTAGGAGCAAACTGAAAATATATTATCCACATAATCTTCTCAAAAATTAAACGTAAAATTTTTACTTTTTTTTTTTTTTTAAATATTCAATTCACTTCAGATCATATCATTTAATTTCTATAATACTACCTATAAAATATTTTTTTGTAATAATTATTATTCTTTTGATAATTATTGTATTATATTAAAGTCGATAAATATGATTATAGGTGTTAAATTGAAGATCTCAACGAAAAGTTTAATATCAGAATATAAATAAGAGCAAACTATAAACACTTTGTTTGTAAAAACATACCAAAGATCAAATATAAAGTTTATTTTATATTTTTTTTTACTTTTCCTCAATATCTCATTTATTTTAAATTATATCATTGAAGTTATATAATACTAAGTATTCAGAAAATCTAAAATCGGTTAGACCCGAAAAAGACAACAGGTCAAGGGTTAGAAATTCAGAACAGGTCGAACTGGGGTTGAACCGATTTTAATTAAAAAATTAATAATTATTTCAAAAAAAAAATTAAAAAAAAAAGTTATTTTACAAATAAAGCTACATTTACTCATTTGGACATAAAATTAATACACAAAAATATAACAATAATATTCTTTAATTTCAAAATAATCAATTCAATGAAACTTTATGGTTGTTAATTTTATTTATTATATTATATTTTATTTCAAAAAAATTTAACATATAAAAAATAAGATAAAAAAACTTATTTAGAAAAATAAAGTTCAATGAACAAATAAAATAATAAATGAAAATATATTTTTAAAGAAAAAGAAAAATCCTATAAAAGATCAGGATTTCCTAATTTTTATTAGTTTTGTACATGATGTATTTCCTATTTTGATTAGTTTTGTCTTTTTTAAATTTTGAATTCGATAATATTATGTATTAAAATGTGATTGTACTGTGTTTTTATTTGATACGATAGTATAATTAATACATTTTCATAAATTTTAATCTAAATCACTATAAAAAAAAAAAAAACATATCCATGTGCATCGCACGGGTGAAAATACTAGTATATTTATAAGTAGAAGTCAAGAGAGAAAGTCATTTTTGAGGGAAATTTACATTTAATGACCCTCTCTCTTCACACGTTATTTATGTTCAAATGTAACACATTTACACATAGTACATTTATTACAAATCTTTTCCTTAGTTGTAATAAATGTACTATGTGCAAATGTGTTACATTTGAACATAAATAATGTGATATTTATGTAAATGTGTTATGTACGAAATGAAAAAATTAAATTAATATATTTGAACATAAATAAATGTAATATCTATGTAAATAAAATCATCGAAGTTTTACTTCCTAATATGTCAATAAATAAGTAGGTCATTCAATAAACATATTAAAAAAATAATTAATTATTAACTATCAGCTTTTTACCACCAATGATAAATTAGTAAAAATTTAATAATTTCATCATTTTCACAAATATTGGTATATTTAAAAAATAATGAAAAATAAAATATATTAATTAATATATTGGATTTCAAATAAATATATGTAAGCAACATATTAAAAAGTAAGTTAATTAAAAATTATAACATATTAAAAGGAAAATAGGTGATAAGGTGGGCAAATTTTTCGAGAAAAACGTAAATAAAAGTCAAAAAAAAATTTAATATAAAAAATTTAATTAAGTGTCAAACTTTGAGTTGCGCGGTACACTTGAGCATAGATACATAATTTTTTATTTTGATTAATTTTGTCTTTTTTAAAGTTTCAAACTAAATGACATGTGTTATGTAGGAAATGAAAAAAATTGGATTAATATATTTGAACATAAATTAATGTCATATCATATCAATGTAAATGTATTATACTGAAAATGAAAATTTTGAATTAATATATTTTAAAATAAATAAATTTATGCTATATAAATTTGTTAAATTAGAAATGAAAAAATTGAATTGATATATTTTGAAAATAAATAAATAAAATCATTGAAATTTTACTTCCTAATAAATCAATAAATGAGTAGGCTCTTCAATACGCATATTACAAAAATAATTAATTATTTTCTATCAACTTTTTAACCAAGCATATTTTATCCCTCAAATTTTTAGCCACTATTTTTTACCTAAAAATTATAAATAAACAAGTTTATAAACCAAACAGTATTACCAAACGGAGTCATTCCATCATTTTGACAAAAATTAGCATGTTTAAAAAATAAGGAAAAATAAAATATATTAATTAATATATTTCGATTTCAAATAAAATATATGTAAGCAACACATTAAAAAATAAAGTTAATCAAAATTCATAACATATTAAAAGGGAAATAGGTGATGAAGTGGGCACATTTTCAGAGAAAAACTTAATTAAAAGTCAAAAAAAATTTTATATAAAAAATTTAATTAAGTGCCAAATTTTGAGTGACGCGGTATACATAGTGTACATGTAACATTTTTTTATTTTGATTAGTTTTGTCTTTTTTAAAGTTTAAAATTTAATAACATTTTGTATTGAAATTTTTGTTTTTTTTAGTTGATATGATTACATATTCAAGATATTTTCAAAATCATGATTTAAAAATTATATATTCCATGCATCGCACGGGTAGACAACTAGTAATTATATTATATTTATATATAAAAGTAGAATAGTCGTCACCAAAATACACACATAGTTTCCCGCCAAAAAAATTCTAAATTTGACATTTTTTTGCTAAAAAATGGTATATTAAATATTTTAGCAATTATTATTTTACATGTGTCATTAATTGCATTGACATCCGTGCTGTGCTATTAATAATATCAAAATGTTATTTTTTTCTATTTTATTATTATTCTTTTAATAATTATTGTATTATTTTGAAATTGAAAAATATGTAATATGAAAGTCAAATTAAATATCACAGTGAGAAGTTTAATGCAAGCTAACAAGTAAGAATAAATTGTAAATATACTAGTATTACACCCGTGCGATGCACGAGATTTCTATCCATGATAATTGAAAATTTAAAGTTGTCTAAATTTTATAAACAGACTGTCACAGATAAGTCTGGACAGTAACCAGTTAATAGTAAAACGTTAAGATATGTTTTAGCGCAATTCCAGACGAATCTTGCTATTGCAGATTCGTCTGGATAGTAAAACGTAAATGGACAGAATAAATTGTGCGGAATTGTAAATAGACAAGAACACAATAATTCGAGCTTAACGTGGGAAAAATCCTAACTGGGAAAACCCACGACCAGCATCCTACAGACAAAAACCAATCACTATATAAGGAATGAGTTTATACAGATCAATCTAAATTACAGGATAAATCTACACATAGACTTTATCAAACATTCAAGAAATAGATCACTCCATGATCCTTCTATGGCACATAATATGAGCTGGCGTCCCACCACTCTTCTGCAGCTTTCTTTGAATCTGCAACAATCTTCAGCAACACGAACTCCTGTTCGATTTTGATCCAAACCTCCCGTTTGATCTTCACGCTGAAATTCTCTCATTCTCTAACTGATTGAATTCTCCTCCGGGAGAACCGAAGTCACAACACAATTGAAGCCTTCAATGTTCTTGCGCCACACGAAAAATTAGCTTCAAGACTTCTTAATGAAGTGGACGTGTATATTGTGAAGCACCACACAGATTTTATGATTCTACACGTCTTAAGAAAAACATCCCGTTTTTCTTCTATTTAATATGCAATTAGGTTACTTGACTTCCAAGTTTCCTTATTGCAAAAGATCTCTAATACCTGCAAAATACAGTAGAGATAATTAGAGAAACGTAAGATAATTATTCTTTCATAAATCTTACCATAAAATAAGATAATGATAAATCTTGAAAGATCTTACCATTTACCGATCAAGTGATAAACTTTGATACCAATCATCCATATTTTCGGCCCTATCAAGATTCTTCATAATTAAGATTTTCGACCAAATAATTTTACCATATGCAAAGATAAGATTGAAATATTCTCGATCATATCAAGAAGAAACCTACCATATCTAAGGATAAGCTTGAGTGTCAAGAATAATCATAAGACAGATCATCACGAAATTTACCAAAATCACAAGATAAAAAGATCAAGATTTTGAGATTATGATCCTAATCAAATCACTGTTTATTGATCATTATCTTTTCAACAATACATGATTTTCTCAAAAATAAGAGATATATTTTTCTTCAAGAGAATATTTGCATAATTTAATTAAACTTAATACATTATTAAATACACGTATTTAGTAATTAAATTAAGTTTTCTTAAATGACACATTTGTGGAAAAATAGGAAATGCCAATATAAAATTAACAATAATGATTAGAATTCATGAAAATATATTGATCATACAATCATATCAAATAAAAAATATAGTACAAATAATATTTTATTACAATATATTATCGAAATTGAAATTTTAAAAAAGGCAACACTAATCAAAATAGAAAAAAATGAAAAATTATATTCACACCACATTTTAATTGCAATGTATGTCACTATTGTTTTGCTTATTTTGACAATTATTCTTTTATTATTTTTTTTTCGTATTCTTATTTTTATTATTAATAATTAATAATTATATCTTATCTCTATTGATATTTTTATTTTATATATTCTATTACATTGAAAAAATATTTTTTGAATTCTCGCAATTATTGTTTGTCTTGTTTATTTAAATATAAGAGAGGTAAATAAAAAGAAATTCACTCCTAAAAAATCTTTAGCCATCATTAAAGCGATAAACTATAGGTGGGCAAAAGATTCGGAACCAATATGACTGAACCGAAAAAATTGGAGCCGTATGGTTTTAAAAAAATAAAATAGGAAATCGGTTTTGGAACCGATTGGTTCTGGTTCGGTTCTTGGTTTCGCTTTTAGAACCGAAAAATCGAAGTTATAACCAGGTTTTTTTTATCCTTGTTCTTTTTATTTTATGGTTTTAATCGGTTGCCCTAAAAATAAGAATCAAAAAAATTTGTAATTCTTTTTGGGTAAAGAGAAAATGATTAAATTCTTTTTATGAAATTTGTTACGTCTCTACCTCATTGTAACATTTAACTTCACACTTGGACTTAAATTCTTAGTAAATAAAAATGGAATGAGTGTAACTTATTAATGAGCAAAGTTGTAAATGATAACGATGAAGTTAATTAAATATTTAAATACAGATATAAAATAATTAATAATAATACATTTAAAACTCATGATTCATCCCACAAGTTTACTATACAAATGACTTTTTGCCATGTTCGAAAAACTTTCCAGGCCATTTGTTTCTTATTTTGGTTTATGAAAATATTCTATTTCATGGAGAATCTCCTATACTTTCTTCGAGGTGAAAAGATTTTCAAAATTCTTGATCTTGGTATATTCGGTAGAAGTTTATTTCAGATAAGGCCCCGAAAAAAAATTATTATTGTAGAATCGAATTGGAACCGAAACCGAACCAAAACCGAATGATTTGATTCTGGTTTGGTTCTTGTGATTCAATGGAACCGAATGGTTCCATTTTACAAGAACCGAAAAGTATTGTTCGATTTCGGTTCTTAAGATACTCGAACCAAACCACCCAATGACCACCCCTACGATAAAACTGTGCTAATTAATAGAAATTGAGGATAAAAATAAGACAAAAAAATGTTAAGACATATAAGTGCAAAAATTAATAAAAACTAAGGATTATCATTGCAATTAAAATGTGGTGCACTTAACAAAAAATGTGGTGTTAATATAATTACCCAAAAAAATACCCATGCTTCTTAAAATTTGGTGCTTAATTAAATTTTTTGTATTAAATTTATTTTAATTTTATTTGTATTCATCACCAATTTTCATTTTAACGTATTTAATTTTTAATGTATTGATTACATATATTTTATAAATACTTCAACACACACACATATACATATTAAAAAAATGATAATATCTTGCACGGTGCTCAAGACTTTTTTTTTTTGAAATTCATGAAAATATGTTGATCATACAATCATATCAAATAAAAAATATAGTACAAATAATATTTTATTACAAAATATTATCAAATTTGAATTTTTTTTAAAAAAAGACAACACTAATCAAAATGAGAAAAATACCCACGCATTTTAAAATTTAGCGCTTAAGTAAAATTTTTTGTATTAAATTTGTTTTAATTTTATTTGTATTCATCACCAATTTTTTTAATGTATTTTATTTTTTTATTAAGTTTAATTTTTAATGTATTTATTACATATTATATTTTATAAAAACTTCAAAACACACACACACATTAATTAATGAACCACATTTATTATTAACTTTCATTTAATAGCAACTTTTATTTAATACCAATATTTAATATTAACTTTTATTAATTACATTTAATTCTTGTTTTTTTTTTTGGCACAAATAATTTCCTGATTTAGAAAGAATTTTGGGCAGGAAAGTGTGTCGTATAAAATCATATCTTAATTTTAATCTTAATCTATTCTATACATATATCAAACTAGAAGTGATGAGAGAGAAACATAAAATGCTATTTTCCCTTCAAAATGCACTTCCCATTTTTGGAAATAAAAACTAAAATAAAATATAATAAAACAAAAATATATGTATATTAATGTCGTATTTAAATTCGTGTTGATTAATGTCATTTTAATTTGTAATGTCATATTTATGCCGTGTAGATAAACATGAATGAAAAATGTTTTGTTTGTAAATAAATTTATAGAAAATACTTAAACATTTGTTCTAAAGCTATGTTTTTGTTTATAAACAAAAATATTGCTATTTTGTTTTTGAGACGTATTGTTGAAAAGTGGTTTCGAAAAATGTATAAAGTTAAAAAGTGGATTAAAAATATGTTGTTTATAAAAAAATTTATAGACAAAATTACCGAATTGATGCTAATGTTTTTATTCATTCTTAATTTTAGTAAGTGTATAATCTCCCATGTAGAGATGGCAATGGGTCGGGTATGAGTTGGATTTGTCAAACCCATATCCTGCCCACTAAAGATTTACAACATCCATATCCTACCCATATACCCATTTAAGAATTGCGGGTTAAGAGCGGGTCGGGGGCGAGTTTGCTTCTGTACTCATTTGAAACACATTATTAATTATTAATTATTTATTATTTTTTTAGGCTGTAATTGGGTTATATGTGCTCCACATTAACTTGAATCGGTTAAATGTTGAGCTTCACTTGAATTTGGCTTGAAAAAAGCTTGTTATATGTTGAAACTAAACAAGTGACTTTGAACAATTATTTTAGACGTTAACAAAGTCAATAGTTTAAACATATTAAGGTTTAGACGTTAACAATGTCAATAGATATTTGAGTTCTATTTTTTATTTTTTTAAACAATCACTTTTCTTTTAAATTCTATAATTTCTTAAGAAAATTAATGGGCATGCGCGTGGGTATGAGTATTGTAGTAAAACTCACATCCGACCCATACCTATGTCGACCTTTAAAGTTTACCTTCATTCCCTACCCGCGAACCCATTTAGTCGGGTAATTCCCGCCAATTTATGTCGGGTCTTCAACGGGTATCGGGTTCGTGGGTATTATTGTCATCTCTACTCCCATGTTGTCCAATTGTAGTATCATGATAATTGGTGATTTTTGTAATTATTATTTTAACTACTTAATTTTGTAAATAAAATTTAATTTTATTGGTTAAATATAAATATTTCAAAATGTTTTAACATTTATAAAAAAAGATAAAAATAACTTAGTTAGAAAAAAGTTCAACGAACAAATAAATAATAAATAATTTTTTTTTTGAAAGAGAACATTTAAAAAAAAAATCCTATAAAAATCAAGATCTCCTAATTTTGATTAGTTTTTTACATATTGCATTTTCTATTTTGATTAGTTTTGTCTTTTTTAAAGTTTTGAATTCGATAATATTTTGTATTAAAACGTTGTTTTACTGTGTTGGTAAAATCACTTGAAGCACAAGTTATGCCATTTGCTTGAAAAGACTTTTCTCACCATTTTGCTAAGAAAAGATTTTCTCACTTATGTGGAAAATGTTTTCTTTTCCATATTTTGAATAAAACATGCCCTGACACAACACATTTAAGGAATTAATTGACCACAAAGGTAAGGGCTAACTAATTCAAAACCACATGGCTAAGTTAGTGAGACATGTGAATTTCAATCAAGTTAGCCATATTGATTGCTTGGAATTGAATAGATTCATTTTCAAACTTGATAACATTGTGTCTTAGTTCGAAAGTGAAAGATAATAGATTTGTTTATTTATTGCTCTTGAATAGTTCGTTTGGATGTTCAACTACACATTGAAGGAATTAGTCGACCACTAAGGTAAGGGCCATCCATATGATTGAAATCCACATGACTAATTGATTGAAATTGACATTGACCAACCCATGTGAGCGAAACTCACATGGCTAATTGATTAATTGAAATTCACATCCACCAATACATGTGATCAAAATTCACATGCCTAATTGATTGAAATTGATGAGTTCCGGAGTGGCTCGATGAGCGTTGACCCGTTGCACGTGTCCGTGGGACCAATAACGAGGCAAATGGCCAAAAGAATCAAACAAGCGATGAAAGGATTCGTGCAAGAGTGGATGGACGAGTGCTCGAGTGCAAAGACCTCATTTATGTTGCATAACAAAGTGGAAGAGGAGCCAAAGTCATTACAATGCATTTGGATCAAAGAGTAACAAGAAAATTATGCAGCAGCTAACTTACAGCCGTAAAGTCCAAAATTACGGCCGTAACATCATCATGGCGAAATTAAGCAGAATAGTAATTAAGGCCGTAACATATGTTCTCTCGGTCGTAACTGAAGTGGAAGTACTTACGGCCGTAATAAAAAATACTCACGACCGTAACCAGAGTTTAGTCACTTTTTATTTTTTGTTCAGAGAGTCGCTTACGGCCGTAAATAAAATTGTCACGGCCGTAACCTATGTTTTTATTTTTAAACCGTAAGTCACTTACGGCCGTAAACTTATAATTTACGGCCGTAACTTAGGCGCCGCAGTTTTGACCTAATTTAGGCGGTTTTGTTTTGTTTTAGTTCTAGTTTATTTTGATTACTTTATTTTGTTAGCCTACTTAAAGGCTTCATTCAGCATTGTATTAAACAACTTTTATTCTTGAGATTTATGATATTGAATGTGAGATATTCCCTTAATTTTCTTCTTGTTCTCGTTGAACAAACTCGAACTTATCAAATGATTTGACAACCTTTGTGGCGTTTCCCCTCTGTGGTTCTTATCTCTGCATTGTAACGAGTTTTGAGTTTAATATACTCATAGTTCTTGCGTCGTGAGGTCGGGGTTACATTGCTATCGTCTACTAATTGGATTTTAGAGCTTTCCGGCGTTTAATTCCGCATGTTCTTGGTGATCCCCATATCGAATCACATCAGAAATTCACGTTGACCCACCTATATAAATTTCAATCGGTTAGCCACGTGAAATGTTCATATATTGATTAACTTTATTAATAAGTGTAATGATTATATGGTATAAGATTTTCGATATAGTTTTTTGATCTCCTATATTGTCCAATTGTCGTATCATGATAATTGATGATTTTTTAATTATTATTTTAACTACTTAATTTTGTAAATGAAATTTAATTTTATTGGTTAAATATAAATATTTCAAAAATGTTTTAACATATAAAAAAAAGATAAAAATAACTTGTTTAGAAAAAAGTTCAACGAACAAATAAATGCTAAATAATTTTTTTTAAACGAGAAAACATTTTAAAAAGAAAAAGAAAAATCCTATAAAGATCAGGATCTCCTAATTTTGATTAGTTTTGTAATATTGCATTTTCTATTTTGATTAGTTTTTTCTATTTTAAAGATTTGAATTCGATAATATTTTGTATTAAATCGTTATTGTACTGTATTTATATTTTATATAATATAATTATATATATATATATATATATATATATATATATATATATATATATATATAATACATTGTCATAAATTTTGATTGAAATTATTATCACAAATATATTTCTGTGCATCGCACGAGTGAAAATACTAGTTTCTTTTAATACTTCTGTATTACAATAAGCTTTGTACATATTATCTTCATTGTTTTTTCTTCTTCTTTTAAACGTTCTATTTAATATATTAGTTGTTTTCTTTTTAATTGTACTCCATTATTATCGTTTTCTGTTTCCATGTAATTATTTAAATCTTTGATAGTTATATTTTCTAGATGTTTTATTATTTTTTTCATAATTTCTTATTAACATTGATCAGTTTCCTTTTAATTCATATATGGATTGTTTTCTTTTACAGATTGTTGTGGTTGTAATCATAAGTCTGATATTTGTCTATTTAAATCTTCTTTGTTTTCTAAATTTTTATCTAATTGTATTTTAATATCTTTTGGTAAGTATTTATTTAATGAAGGCCAATTTCTATGACAATTCATTAATATCTTCCTTTTAGGTGTTCTATTTCTAGTATGAGTTCTTATTTATATTTTGCTTCCTAGATTTTATTATTTGATATTCACAAAATTCGTCTATTGATCTTAGCATTATTTTTCTTTGTTGTGCTCTAAAGTATTTTCTATAACTTTCTATTTTTCTAGTTTTATCATATATTTCTCTATTAGGTTTTTTCTTTATTATCTAGAATAATTTGTATTTTAGGTAATTGTTTCAAGATTCTATTATAATAAGGGTGGTTATATTGCCACCACAAAACTTAATTCTTACATCACATTTTTAAGTGATTTCTTTATTGACTAAAATAGACATAAAAGAAATTACAAAAATATTCTTTTATTTTTCTCTCACTATTTTTACATACACCATAATCTTTCAAATAAATTTCTTTTCTTTTCTTCTTTATATTTAGGGTGGCTATATTGCCATCACAAAATTTATTTTTTACACCACAATTTAAAGTATTTTTTTTTTTTTTTATAAAAATAGACATAAATAAAATTATATACATATCCTTTTAATATTATCTCACTAAAAATAATTTTTATATGCATCACATCTTTCAAATATTCTCTTATCTTCTCTATGTTTATTTTTCTAAATCATCTTGTTCTTCTTGTTATTTTATATTTTTGCTTTTCAATACCAAGTTAATTAGAATAGATGTTAATACAATAATTTCATATGAGTTTTCAAATAATAACATCATGCAAACATTAACATAAGTTAAAGTTTAGGACTTTAGGTTAGCGAAAGATTTTTATTGTTTAAGGTTCCCTATATTTTGATGTCACCCAGGATTTTGGTTATTCAATTATATTTGATTTTCAATTAAATTTTATATTCGGTTTTCGAATTCTATGATTTTTCAATGACATATATTTGCGTGTTCATACTGCATTCTGCCTATCGTATTTTCAATTGCATCTAGTATTAAAAAAAAAATAGTGATTCTAATTTCTAATTGCATCTAGTATTTAAAAAAAAAAAAAAAAAAAAAATATGTGTATCAAGTATTTAGAAGTCAACCGCCTACTATGTTTATATGAAATTGAATATCTTATTGTTTCAATTATCCATCAAACATCAATTAAAAAATGTGTAACATGAAAATATGAACATAATTAATTGTAATTAAGGAAATAATGAGTGGCAATGATGAGGAAAAAGTAGAGAAATATTGAGAATTTGGGATGATGAGTACACCACAATAATATATATATATATATATATATATATATATATATATATATATATATATATATATATATATATATATATATATTAAAGTTTTTATAGGATTATGAGTATTATTTTAAATTTTTTGTGGTGTATTTATTGAAAATATATTTTAATTGTGGTGTGATTATAATATGATGTAGTAAATAAATTTTGTGGTGGTAATATAATTACCCTTTACGTAATGATTTTAATCTTAAAATTTCTTCTTTGATTCTATCCAATAAATTCCTTCTTTGTTCAATTATTCAATTTAATTTTCATTTTGTTTCTATATTTAGATATTTAACTAATAAAAAGTCAATTATATGATAATCCATTTATATAGTCTCTATACAATTCTTAAAAAATGTCTTTATGTATTAAATCTATTATTTCTATCATTATAAAATCTTCTTTTATTGTATTGAAATTTATCAGATCATATATATCTTTTCTTATTTTTTTATCTAAGTCTTTTAAAGCTCTTAAGATTTCTATTTTATAATTATCAAGTAATATTAATGTATGTACAATTATAAATCTTTGTGTGTGTATTTTATATTCATTTGTTATGTTTTGTATTATATAATATTTATATTTTAAATCTGCCATATGACACTGATATCAAATTGTGTGTTCTACTATGGACGAACAAAAATCAAATAAATAATAATAAAAAAATAGTAAATAAAAAATTTAATCTTAAATAAAAATTAAAAAATAACAAATAAAAATAGTAAATTAAAAATTTTATCTTAAATATTCTTTGAAAATATAAATTTTGAGGACTTTTATTTCAGATTATGTATGAAGGGTGTTTTGGTAAATTTATTCTTTATGTATGATTATGTACGTTTCTTTATGTACAAATAGATAAATCTAAAATAAAAATAAAAATTAGGATTTATGTAGCGTTTCGTAAATTTGTTTAAAAACAAGTTTTTCTTCGCATTTCACCAAATCTCACTTTTTAACCATGTAAATTTTTTAAAAGCATTTTTCAATTGAACATTTTACCTAAAAAAACCAATGTTCATAAAATCGGACAGGACCTACCGGTTCAACCAGAAAAATCGAGAATCGACTAGAAAACAGATTCGGTTGACCTCGAAAATCGATCGGTAAAAAACCAGCTAGAAAATCGAAAAACCGGCGGGTTTAACTAGGAAAACTGGGAACCGACCGGATTTTAAATTGGTTTTCAATTTTTTTTTTATTAGCTTTTTTTTTTGCTGTTTTGCTTTTTTCTAGTTATTTTAAACTACTTTTGTGTATAATTTTATCATTTAAATGAGTAAATATCGGTTAATTTGTAAAATAACATGTTTTTTAGAAAAATTTGTAATTTTTGAAATAATTTTTTATATTTTAATTAAAATCGGTTCAACTCCGGTTCGATCCGATCGAACCTTTTAATCCTTGACCCGTTGTCTTTTTTTGTTTGAACTGATTTTCGATTTTCTAAACACTGAAAAAAAAACAAAACATTCTTTGTTTACAAAGAAAGAAGTTTACCCAACAAAGTCTTAATCAGATCATAAACTGTCCTAATAATCTGCTTTTCATAGTGTAAAGAGAAGTCATTTACTTTATATAAAGCAGGTACACACTAAATTCATATCTCCATTCTTTAATTGTGGATTTTACATTCATGAAGCTACAATCGTACACTAAAACCTAACTTCATTCTATGAAGTAGACAGTTTTTACAAAACTTAGGAAGAAATATGCTTGAGGTCTAACAAAGTGGAAACCAAATCTTCTCCTCTTTATACAATCCACAATGTATATCTGCAAATTTTGTTCCAAACAAACAATAATTATATTCCGAGTGACGAAAAGATGGATAATGCTATATGTTCAAAATGGTTAATACATTGGGTTATCCCCTCACATGAAGTGGTGCCCACACAAAATAAAATATTTGTTGGCCCCAACTTATATGAGGGGAGTAACTCTATGGGTAAATCATAGGAATTCCAAATAGCATTATTCCGAAAAGATATACTAAGACATGTTTATTATACTGTCTAATCTTATCCAATACAGAGTATTATACATGCAAAAATATATCTCTATGTAATGATTGTTCGAATAAGTCAATCTGTTGAACTTTGTTACCTCGTTCGACCAAAAAAAAGATATATATATATATATATATATATATATATATATATATATATATATATATATATATATGTAAATCATCAATTTTACCTACTGACGTCATCGAGAGATTTCACTTAGCAAGTGTTTGGTAAACTTGTTTATAAATAAGTTTTTTCTTCATATTTCTTCAAAAAACATATTTTATCTAAAAAAACTCAAATTTCTTGTTTATAAACAAAAATCAACAGCCAAATAGAGGCTAAATACACTTTGATTAATCAGCCCACAAATGCACGAGAACACACCCGATTAACTCACATGGTACCAAAATACGGACCAAGACACTCATTGACAAAGTAGTTACTGGAAAACCCAACATTTTATTTCACTCAAATATGGGTATGTTTGATTGGGGCCTACTGCACTGTCTCAATTTCCTTATTTTTCCTTGAAAACAAGGAAATTTTTTCTTTAGTATTGAAATTAATTTTCCACCTTTTCCACACTTTCAAATGTGAATCCCACTGCCAATCACACTCAAATTCCTTGAAATTCAGCAATTCAATTCTCATTGACTTATTTTATTTTATTTCCACCTATATTTCATGCTTACAATCAAATGGATCATAAGCATCTCAGTTTGTCAATCTAAAAAAAATGGATAGAGTGGCTCGATCGAAAAACAAAATTATGAATTCAGTGATCCAATTAACAGAATTATGAGTAAACTAATTCAATTAAACACGGATAATTGTTGCAAAAATGATGCTAACCTCATCCGCCATACTTGTAAGCATGGGTCTTTTTCTTGAAAATTGATTTAGCAAACATCAAACAAGCAATTCCCAGGCCTAGCCCCACAGCTCCTCCAAGAAAAATAGCCACTGTCTTCTGTGCATTTTTCCTTGTCCCCACACTCCCTGCACCAATCACATTGCGCACACACAAATTATACCATGTTCCGTGATCATTACTATTTATAAAAACAATTTATAAACAATACAATTTTTCAAACAACTTTTTAACTCCACGTATTTTTCTCTCGTCACTTTTTAACCACACATTTTATCTCAAAAACAACATCAAATTATAACAATATGTTCTTTTACGCAATGATTACAGTACATTTTCACAAATTAATTTTTAACCACACGCATTTTCTTTCTCCAATTTTCAATCATACCTTTTATCTAGAAAATAAAAATAAATAAATAAATAAATTGGCAGCTCCAAGCCACCGAACCGTCCGTAAATTGCAACCGTGTTGCCTAACAGAGCAAACTTCAACATATCTTTTCTTTTTAGTATTTTTTTAGTTGGGTTTTGGAGGGGTTGGGGATGGAGGTAGGGATAGGGGTGCTCTTATTTCTTTAACATTTTTGGGAACTATAAACAGACACATTCATGTGTTCGACACTACATGTTACACCATGGACAGGTTGATCAAAATTAACATGCCATGTTGTAGTCGTTGAGCATCAAGTTATTTTAGATCTTCCGATGACTCTAGCATCGAACCATTCGATCTATTATCTATATCAAGAAAATATTTCTATACTCCCGAAGTACCAAGACTCGGTAATCCATGCTAATGGAACTGTTGATGATATGATCCGGACCAGGTATCGAAGGGCGAAGTCGAGCAATCAGCAATATGACAATGATCTACGTGCAAAACGAAGCAAGTTCCATGTTGGGATCGAGCCGAGAAGAGGGACGGATCAAGCCGACCTGAGAAAACGAAGTTATTTGGGCAGAAAAGTCATTACGGCCGTAATGGAGGACCTTCACGACCGTAACTCATATATTCACGGCCGTAAATCATGTTATCACGGTCGTAATCAATTATTGAAGAAATGGGATGAATTTCAGCAGAACGAGACTTACGGCCGCCTGGAAGTTACGGCCGTAACATTCAAGCAGGGGCATTTCATGGCCGTAAGAGATTCGTCACGACCATAACTAATAAATCAGTTTTGGATCAGAGAGGCTTTTACGACCGTAAAAGAATTCTTCACGGCCGTAACTGAGTAGCGGTCAGATTTTCCGAATTTTCAATTATTTTATTTCCTTTTTGATTTTTAGGTTATTTTCCTAATTTAGTATTCTAGTTTAATTAGAATTCTATTTTGAGTAAATTAGCGGTTATGTTATTTTACTTATTTATATTCCTTTCCATTATTGTAAAAAAACAGTTTAGTTTAGTTTAGTTTTGAGATTAATATTATTTGAGAGAGTTTTCTCCAATTGAAAGGTTGAGAAGTCTCTTTTATGTTCTTCGAGAACAAATCCAACTTATCAAATATTTGTGTTGTTGAACTAATCAAATATTCGCGAGAATATTTGTGTCGTTTTCAATTAGAATCTTATCAAGGAAATTGACAAGTCCTTGTGGTGTTTCGAAAACCTTGGATCTCGATTTCGCATCGCCAATCTTCGCGTCGTGAATCTTGGGTCAAGGTCCTATCGTCAATTTTATATTTTCAGTATTTTAATTCTTGTTTATTTTTGTATTTAAATCTGATCTAGATCTTTCCTAAGTTTTAATTTCGTTATTCCGCGTGTTTGTCGAGATTCCCCGATTGGGATCTCATCAATTGAATTTGCTTAAGTACCCGTCACGGTTACAATTGATTGTACCCGTCTCATCTTTCTTGAGAACCCACATGTAGATTTTTCTAATACACAGGGACAATCAGTTGTACTCGTGACGGGTACCTGAGCAAAACGGTGGGGACTGTCTCTTGTAATATGGTGTCCAAAAACCAATTAATTGTGCCCCTGTTACAACAGATAGTTTCCATTGACATGAAGTATTGAGTCTATGTACTCCATGAGTACTAAGAATGCTCTTCTATGTTAAATACTGCAAAATTAACAAGGCGGTGCGTTCTTTTACACAATAATTACAATTTATAAACAACACATTTTTTCAAACAATTAGTTAACCACACATTTTATATCTCCAATTTTCAGCCACACATCGTACCTATAAAACAACAAAAAAAAAAATTGTTGCACCTTAGTCGCCGAATGGTGCATCAGTTTGTCAATTAAGTTTGTTTGGTAATACCTGTTTGGTTTATAAATTAATTTATTTATGATTTTGAGGTTGAAAATTGAAGAGAAAATATGTGTATAATTAAAAAGTAATTGTGTAGTTAATAAATAAATACGTTACCAAACGGAGGGGGCTTACTTTTTAAATAAGATTATTAACCAAGGCAAGCCAAAAAGACCATGCTGCGTATATATGAAAATTGTGCATTTGTCACATCCTTGATATCTGCACTCGGTTCTCTAATCTAATCATTAAAATTCATTAAAAAAAAAAAAGCAATTTTTCAAATCACTCTTAAACCAAGCATTTTCTTCTCCAATTTTAAACACGTATATTACCAAAAAACAAAAAAAGAAAAAAAGAAAAAATCAATTTATAAATAGTTACAATTCGCCAAACAGTACAAATTTTTGGACGGGATGATTAATAATAAAAAAAGTCAGACTAAATAAATATACTGCAGTGTAATATTTTACCTGATGAAAATGATGGGCTGGTGTTGGTAGGGACTCCACTGGGATAATAAGTGTAGCTGATATAGCATTCTTGAAGATAAATTTGGGACGAAATTGAAGTCCCACATTCAGATTTAGCTCTGTCAATGGCATTTTTCACACAGTTCACACAGTCGTCACTGCTTAAATCACCTTCACATTGCCCCAGCACATACACTGATTCATACCCACCTGCATAAAACCCACCATTTCCATTACCCACACCCTTTACTATTTGATCTAAAGCCGAGTTCAACCTGTCATCAAACCCGGCGCCATTTGACTGAGTTGAACCACAAACCTTGTACAGCAACTCAGTCCCACTCACTTGCCTAAACCCAGAAATTTCATATCTCAAATAACATCCGTTTAGTTGTACTCTAATAGCAATGGAGTGACCGCAAAGCTTTTCGGACATTTCAGAGGCTTTTTTCACGCAGTTGACGCAGTCGGAGTTTGAGAGATCGCCTCTGCATTGAAAGAGCCCATTGATGGACGATTGGCCGTCTCCGGATGTGGCTTTGTAGAATTTTGTGGTGGAAGATTGGGAGATTAATGAGTCGAAGAGATTTTTAAGCGTTTGCTTGTAAATTCCATTGAAATCCTGAAAATCTTGATTCGCGCAGCCTTTGTAAACAAAATCGTTGTAATCTGAAGAGGACCCAACGGTTGAAAAAACTGCTGGAATCAGTAGAATCAGAAGCAGAAGGAAAGATTGAAACGGTTCCATTTCAGGATTTTCGAATATTTGATAGCTTCAAGTACAAATCATTGAAATTTTATGGGATTTTAGACTTTTGGTGGTGGGTTCTAGAGCCTAGAGGTATTGATTTCTTTGGCTAAGAACAGGAAACTTTGTGTGTAGCTTTTCCATGAAGCTGTTCAGCTGGCAAACTGAACAGATTGGACTAATAATTCATGATTAAGCGTGTTTGTACAATCTCTAATATTTACTTATTTATAAGTGCGTTTTGGCCTTTTCACATGATTAAAAATTATATTTTTTATACGTAAAAAAAAAATGTATAAAAAAGTAATATAGGTGTAAGTAAAATTTTTTTGTAGATATGAAATTCCGGATGAAATTAATCATACCAAACAGGTGCATAATTATTTTCAAATTTCACCTTGAAATTAATTTTAAAATTAAAAAAGTTCACAAAAACACTAGACCATTTTGATTTTGAGCCCATTCTTTAAACATTTAGAGCATATTTGGTAATGTGAAAAGTTTTGATTTTTTGATGGATATGTAATTTTAAAATGTTTGAAAAGTAAAAAATTATGAGTTTTATTAAAAATTGATGATTGAGATTGAATTTGAAAAGTTGTTCTGAAAATTTTTGTTTTACCAAACAAGCTCTTAGCACGTGTTCGGTAAAAGTAAAAAAATGATTTATAAACATGTTTATAAATCAAAAAATTTTTTAAACCACTTTTTAACCACATACATTTTCTCTCTCCAATTTTCAATAACTATTTTTTAACTCAAAATCATAAATAAATCAGTTTATAAATAAATAATGTTTCCAAACGGAGGCATTTGATTTGTTGTTTTTAAGCAATTTCCAATTTGATTTGATATCATAAAATTTAAAATACTGTTAGTTTGATATATCTCAAAATGAGTTAAATACACAAATAGTCACTGTACTTTAAGGTTAGTGTCACAATGGACACCCACTTTATTTTTAATTCACATTGGCCACTTAGCCCCTATTTGGCATAGAGTTTTTGTGGTTTCTCTAAGAATGTATGATTTAAAATTATTTGAAAAGTCAAATATTGTATATTTGACTAAGAATGAATAGTTGAGATTGAACTTGGAAAAATGTTGAATTTTAAAGATCGGGTCTCAAAGAGGACCTTAGTTTCATACTTAATGTCATTCAAACCGCCCAATTAATTAATCATATTTATTTTACAGAATACGTAAATAAGTAAGCCAAACGTATTTAAGTAGGTGAAATTCTACAATTAGACAACCTTGGATATAATTGTTTGTTACTTGATATTTTTGTATTGAAAATGCAGTAGATGTCGTTTTTTGGTTAATTTGTAGTTTTTCGAATGACGGTTGATCTTACTCTTTTGTTAAATTGAAGTTGTTGTCGATATGTAATGTATGTTGATTTCAAAAGTTATTTTAAGCTTTGAGCCATGTTCTCTTCTTTGTTTTTCCTGGGTTTCAAACAATGACTTATTTTAAGGTTCAAACAATGATAAAAGTAATTTGTTCTTGATGTCCTTTTATGATGTTATTGAATTTTTGTTGAATCTACCGTTGTAATTTAGGTTTAAGCTAATTCTTGGATTGCTCCTTTATGTGATCACTTCACTTCCATGACTGTTCTTTTATTAGTTTTAGTTTCTTGAGATTTCCAAAGTGTTGACTTCTGTATTTGTAACCTTCGTTATATCATGATTGGATTAAATTTAGTGCTAGAGAATGGAGAACATACTTTTGCATTCAGTTTTATGAATAAACAATGAGCTATTTTGAAAATTCTGTTGTTATTTTTCATTTATCCCTTTTTTTTTTTTTTTTTTGTGGCACAGCGTACATAAATTTGAATAGATCGATGGACAAGCAAGAAAATCCAAGGATGGAAAATAACTTGAAGACAGATTGGGTGGTTTGATTGACATAAATTATGAAATTAAGTGGCCAATGTGAATTAAAAATAAACTAGGTAGTCATGATGACAAAAACCTTAAAGTACAGTGACCATTGATATATTTAACCCATCTGAAAATACATTTTAAAAGACAAGGTGAAACTCATAAAATCAAAGAGGGTGTATGTCAGGGAATTATGGAGTTAAGTATCAACAAATGCACTTTCTGTGAAATGTAGTTAAATTTCATCTGGTGTCTTAAAAAGCTAGTCAATGTGACTTTTTTTAAAAACTCTTTCAAAAATTGATGAGTATGATTTTGTACTTATTTTGATCCTAAATTTGAATAATTATGATTTCTTTAGAGTTTGATACTGCTAATTAGTTGTGTATTTATTTCGATCTGTTTAGGTAAAACTCGAATTTGATTAGTTTAGATGCTAAACGGAGAAAAATATATAAAATCGTGCAAAATTGTCAAAATAAGGACCAAACTGTAAATATTCATTAGTTAATCCAGACCATAAATTAATGATTGAAAATAGACCTGGGTGTCGTCGGGTGGGTCGATTAGGGTATTTCAATACCCGGAATCACCCATTATACTTCAGGTATTTAGTAAATTGAACCATTAATGTCATTATAATTATTGGAACCAAATACAAAATCGAACCTTCGGTACTGATTCGGATTCGGTTTTACGCATAATATTTTCTTTATGTATATACATTCAATAAAAAAAATTCATATAAGTCGCTATTACTCGACCATATTTGTGCAATGGAGAAAATTCAGCTGAAAAAACCAACTATTTGACTCAGCAGTTGAAACTAATTATATTTCAAATAGAAAACTATGAATTCGAGATAACCAAAAGTGTACACTAAAAGTCAAACTATGAATATATCAAGTTCAATTGTAACGTATTTTAAAAAAATTAAAAAAAAAAACACTTAAATTTGTTTACAATGCAATAAAATAAAAAGCTTAAATTGCAAAGAATGAAAATTTAACTCATCAACTTAAATCAAAACCAATCAAAACCATACCTTGAACTTTTTGATTTGTAGAATGCTCAAATTGCAAATATTAAACTAACCCATGTAATGCAACAATCTAATGTGAGATACCTTGAACTTTTTTATTCGTAGAAAGCTCAAATTGCAAATATTAAACTAACACATGTAATGCAACAATTTAATGTGAGATAAGAGACAAAATAGTAGGAGTAAGTCGTGATTTCTTAGTGTTATAGTCTAGAGTTTTGGAAAAATTACTAACTAAATTTGATTTTTTAAGTTTTGTATTTTTTTCTCAGTGTATAAATTGTAAAAAATATATAAAAATTGATTACATTCGGGTACTCATGGTTCAGCTTCAAGAACCAAGAACCAACCCGGACAAATTTAATTTTCGATTCTCAGTTTCGGTTCCAAATATATATTTTTTTGGAACCAAACCGGAACCTCTGGTTTCGGATTGTTTCAATTCGGGATGTTCAGTTATGGTTAAAATGCCCATGCCTAATTGAAAATAATATGAAATCAATTGAATGATATTGAAAGTAAAAAGATCAAAGTTGCACTTGGAAATGTATGGCGAAAAAGGAAATGCATAAGTTGTGTTCCAAATTTTTAGTCGGACATTGAGACCCATTTTTGGTATAGTAAGCATTTGAATTAGAAAAAATAATATTTCTGGAAACCTTTTGAGTTACCTTTCCAACACAAATTGAATCACTTCAATCAGATAAGAGAAGAGAATGATATGATAAATATAATGATAACTGCGTAGCGATATAATCATACGCAACGCAAATGCAACTTTCTTATTTGATTGGAACTCTTTTAGAACCTAATTCGGACTTGATTGTTGACCTAATTTCACCTTATATAATAGACAACATGGGCATCAAGAAAATGTTGATCAATTACCATCGTAGGTGCACATTATTGAGACTATTTTTATTTGATATTAGTTTGTATTAATCTTGCTTTTTCTTTTTCTTTTTCAACTAATCTACTTGTTTTTATTTGTTTCATTGACAAAGAATGAAAAGAACCAAGAGAATAGCAAAAATATGCACTGGTTGATCATGGCTTCTATGATTGTGACATACTTGTTGGAGATATCTTGATCCATCAACAACTTAAGAAGTTGGGATACATTTTACCAATTGTACTTGATAAGAATGATTTGCCAGAGGGATTACAAATTGCATCTATTGTTTGTGATAAAAAGAGACCAACTTGTGAATATTGTAGTGCATTGCATTGTACAAAAAAATTGTTTATTATTGGCTACTCTAGAAGAAATGAGGAAAGCTATTTTCGAAGATCCTAATGAAGGAGAAGATGATGGTAACACGATTGTAGAAGATGACTTCGACGTGCAAAAATATAAAAGAATTGAAAAATATGCCAATTAAGGATCTCTTCGTCATTCAACCCATGATACAACAACTAAAGAAGAAAAAGATAAAGAAAATGTACACACCGAGGAATTAACAATGATGTAGCCAAAAGAATTAGTGACATTCAAAGAAGTTTGAATCAACATGAAAATCTCCAACTTCATTGATTTTATGATTAAAGACGATGAGAAGATTGAAATATTCTTTGTGGAGTTTGAATCATGTAACATTGGGAAGTCATATCTTACTAAAGAGGGAAAAGTAAGATATTGGAGGACATGCAAAGTATGGTGCAAAGACAAATTACGCAAGTTAAGTAAGACCTTCAAAACATTATTTTAGTGCCAACAAAAAATCAATGCACAAAGTTAAGCTTGAAACCATAAATCAACGTTTTCAAACAGGCCCGACCTGTAAACCATCGACTCGGTCCAAAAATTGGGCATTGTCACATTAAAAATCTAGTCAGGTCAAACCCGATCAACTACCCGGTTTGACTTGGGTTTTATATAATTTTTATTTTTTTAATTTTTATTTTTTTTGAATTTTTTACAATTTTTTTAATATTAATTAATACCCGGGTCGACAATCTGACCCTTGATCCAGTCTCTCGATCGGGTCAATGACAAGACCGTGTTTGAAAATATTGCTATAAATCAAGAACTAAATAGTAGCCCGACTTCTAATTTTAATCTTTTGCTTTTGAATCTTCATTGCATATATAGCATGCATTATGGACTATATTAGAACTTAGGACACGTTTCCCATTTTTGTTTTAATTAGTAGAATCTTTTTGAAATAAATCTATCATCTTCATCCCATAAAAGAGTCTCGAGCATATATTGATGTGGATAGACATTCTTAAGGATACACCTATATTTAAATCTTTGAAACAAAAAGAAAAACTTAGGGATTGTTCTTGTTACTGTTTTTAGACCATTTCACTTACCCATTTTCAAAAATTTATTTTTGAAAAATATATGTGTGGATGTGTATCTATATATATATATATATATACATCACAAAGCTCAAAACACGAAAAACCTGGTTTTGGTCATTTTTTATGCAGAACCTTCCAAATGGAAAACGCGGAAAATGGACCCTCTTCTCCCAGCAACTACAGTTGCGTCTCTCTCTCTCTCTCTCTCGCTTCTTCTCACTTACATATACAATAAAAGATATACAGAGAATTAGAGATTTTGTACCAAATTCAATAAGAGATTATATATTTTAGATTTAATAATTAAATTTTTTACATATTTTTTAATTTTTAAAACATAAATCGGATCATAGGTCGGGTTGGATCATTCCCGATCCAAATTCGATTCGTCGATCCACAAATCAGGATTTTTCTGATCCAGTCAGGTCGAATCGACGGATCGAATCAAATTTTTTTGTCATCTCTACACCCTACTCTGTTTTCTTCTCTCTTCTCTTTGTTGTAAGTGAACGAGCCTTTCTATAAGTGTCACTTGTACAATATACTTCAATTTCCACCAGAAAATTATGGGCTCTATACATTTTTCTATTCAGTCAATTCCACTGCTCCATCGTCCCTGCACTGGACTTCAAGAGTTCCCCGTCTCCTTAACTTTGGCAAAAGTTCCCATACCATCTCAAGTTCTATTCTATTTATCCGCAATAAATTTTGGATCAGTCTTTTTTGGTCGAGGGAGTAAGAATTGGAATTATGGTAGTGTATGACGGGTAGTTGAGCTATGGGTGACTGTTTCTTGAATCTAATTAAAATAATGGGTTCATAATTAAGATTCAACTTTGAAATTGGATTTTATAATAAGATTTGGGATATTCAAATTGATGATCAGCATGTGAATAAAATTGGGTCTTTGTACGTGCAACAATGTTGAAACAATGCCGGTCCCATGATTCTCATGGCTTGAGTCGAACTTTATAAATTAGGCCCTCAGGACAAAGTTAGGAAAGTATGGGAGTTGGGGGGGGGGGGGGAGGCTCCCTCTCGAGGGTTCGGGAACGGAGTCCCCGAAAATTCTTTTTTAGCTATAAATATTAAAATAACAAAATGGACTAAACGAGGAGAAAATGGTTTTCCACCTAAGGTGGAAAACCAATTCCCTCCAAAGTACCAAGAAAACCAATTCTTTAAAATCAAGGAAAAAAACAGATTTCGAGAAAACTTGGAAAACGAATTCCATAAAAAATTTAGGCAATCAAACGGTGTAAAAGTTGGAAAATAGAAAATATTTTCCATTTTTCATGAAAATCTTTCGTATCAACAGGGTCTAAGTGTATTTTATACACTTATTTATATATCTAAATTAGAATTATTTATTGTCATTTTAAGAATAAAGTCTACATAATTGTTTGCCTTTGTTTATATTCTAGGAAATATTCCAAAATTGAGTGAATTATGCAATTGAAGAAAATAAACATAATTTTGGTACTAAATGGAGCTAAAATGGACAAATGGATGATGATCATGTCAATGAGGATGTGCTTGAGGTGCAAAGTGTCAAAAATCAAAGCTGGATGGCTCAATTGAAGATAGAGAGAAATTGGAAGAAAAATTTTAAGAGATTTGAAAATATGGGAACTGAATTGCAATAATTAGAAGTTGAAGGATCGGAGGTGAAAATAAAAGAGAGGGACCTACTTATACACTTTTGAAAGATGAAATTGCACTGGAAAATTTTGTACTGGGCGGCCACCAGATGCAAGAGGCGTGGCCGCCGATCAATTTCAAATTAACAGAACCATATTTCGAAAACCTGTGCGGCCACCAAAGTTTCTACTGCGCAGCCATGCAGTTGTCTGCCCAGCATGAATTCAAGCCCATGCCCGATTTCTTGTGCCAAAAGACTAGGTTTCTTCAACAACCTATAAATACAACCTGTGATGCATGACTTGGGGACGTTTCTCAAACCTTTGGAGAGCCTATTCCATACATAATTCTTTGTTCTATCATTCAACTCTTGGAAGATGAACTCAAGGCAAAGGGACGGGGCTTGAAGATTATCAATGTGGATCGATTCTTGGTGCAAGAATTATATTCTCTTGTTAATTAGATAAACTCGTCATGTAGGTATATTATTATTGCGTTTTCAATTATTTTGAGATGAGTAGTTAAATACTTAGTTAGGATATTCGATGTATCATTAGTTTTACTCTATTAATTTCATGACTTAATGTTTACATATATTTTACATGTGTTGATTTTATCTTCGTGTTTAATGCGTGAATGAATTGATTACTTGTTCACGATATCATGATTATTTTCGTAATCCAAGAGGTGAGCTAACATTTAGATCTAGGGATAAAATTCAGTACTTGTATAAATGATAGAGATATACGTTTATTGATATTGCGACCGCTAAATGAATTCTTGTGTTCTATGCACCTAGTCATTATAATTAGCTGTCTAGAAACACGGTCAACTAATTAAGTAGAGTCGATTTAAACTCGAAAGAGAAATTTCATATGCATAAGTGAATTCGGTCGAGCACATAGATAGGAGTAAAACTTGATGATTGAAATTTATAGTATTGACTAATGTGAAATTGAATGTCCCAACATTTTTAAACATCACTTGTTTCATTTATTTTAGTTTGATAATTTATTTTATTTAAAATCCTAAATTCAATCAAATCACTTTTTTAGTTCCGATTAAAGTAATTAGTATATAAGTAAATTACTCAATCCTCGTGTGATCGATATCCGGACTTTAAATCCACTCTATTATTTGTGCGATCCGTACACTTACGGTTCACAACAAGAAGAAGACGGAAGAAATTGAATTATTGAAAGTATCGTATGAATGATCATTTGTGGTTGGACCTACTACTACCTATGAAGGATAATTGGGCCGACAATAAAGATTAATGGACTCCATTTTTTTTTTAAACATCAAAACAATATTTTTTGGGCCCTTTGAGCCTGAGTCAATGGACTCTTTTGCCTCAAAGAAGGACTGACCATGAGTAGAAAGTAGCAAACAAAGGGGATTTTAAAGAGTTGTGTGTAAAGAAGATAGCTTGGAGAGTGGAGAAATGTGAGGGGAATAGTTTGGAGACTGCTAGAGTGGGATTTGTTCGCCCTGCAATGGAGGATCACGTTGAAGATGCAATTGAAGCTGTTATGGCTGGGAAAGTTATAATTGTGCCAACTGATACCCTTTATATCTTTGTTTGTGATGCTTGGTATATTTCTCTCTCATTTGGCTTGTTGTAGTCTTCAGCATTCGCCCATATTATTGTTAATAGCTTGGCTCGAAATTGGATTGTTCCAACAATGAATTTTATGGAACAAGGTATTGCTAGTTGAAATTGTAAATAGTGGACTATGGACATAAGCTTGATTTCATTGCTGCGTAAGCTTGGAATCAATGCTCATGTTGTCCAACGTGCGATTCTTTATTTTTACAAACTTCAAAATGTACGTGTTACATTTTTTTATATATAAGTATTAATCTATCTACTTTGCTTAATAATAAAATTCATTAAAAAAATTATAAAATATTTTTTTCTCAAAATTACAAAGTAAACGTATTTTCTAATTTTCTGTTTTGAGAAATAGGTGTTCAGAATTGCATAAATAACTTATTTTTCATAATCTCAAAACAGTCACCCAAAACGCAAAACAAAAATTGAATTTAAAACTGAAAATTGAAATACAAAGAGAACAACCCTTTAAGTTTTCCTAGTTATAGGATTTTTGCAAGAATGCGCACACTTTTAAGTAATTTTTCTTAAAGTTAGGATGCTGAAAGTCTTTGTGGTGTAAATTCATTGATAATATATAAACCTTATTTTTTTTTTATCACTAATATTGATTTTATGCTTTTATAAAATAAAACTCACATCTAGCAAAAGAGAAAATTGAGGTTGTCATGACGTTTACCTTTTGACAATGAATTTGGTCCTTTTTAACATCAACCAATATTCAAGAGGAGTCACTCTTCCTTTTTTTCCCCCTAATTATCTTGTACTAGTTAATCACCCGTGCGATGTACGAGAAGAAACGTTTGGATAAAGATAATTCCATATGAAATTAGATAAATCCTTTTCATAAAATAAATAAATTTCGCAAATAAGAGATAATATCATCATATATTGATTTTATATGACTACAAATTCTGGAATACTTCTTTGTACACAACGTTGTTTGTTGATTTTGTTATTCTTCATTTCTTATCACAAATCAATATCTTTAATCTGGAACGATTTGTCACCCTAGAAAACGCAACATAAAGTTATCCATGTGTAAGCACCAGCCGTTTAAGAAGAAGTTTCACATGCAAGAATGATTGTCCCTGACTCTTATTGATAGTCATGACATATGACACCATCAATAGAAATTGTCTTCTTTGAAATCGAATAAGTATCCTAGAATCAGAAGGGTTCAACGATAACATCGAAATAAAGAACTTGTGTCTTGCATTGATGCCAGAAAAAATTTGACCTTCTAGAACATGGTCGCCAAGTTTTGTAACTATTAATTAACCTTGTTTCATTACTCAATCCCTGTGTATGATCAATATTTCTCAGAAAAGAACTTGTATCCTCACTTATCTGTTGCAAAGGTCCACAACGTGGCGCAATAGTGATATCCATGTGTCGAGGTAGTGTGTCAAAATCCACCGACAATAGAAAAATCATATTGACCATCATTGGTCGCCCATCAACCAATAAGTATAAGTCTTAAATTTGAAGTGTTTCCTCAATCATCTTTTGTCAAACCGACCTAAATTGCCTTAACAATTTGTTGTATTTGTCTAGCATATCCTTCGAATCAGAAACTATTAAATCATGCAATATAGAATCGCATGATTCACTCCTACCCGGGGACATTAAAAGACATAAATTAAATTTCAGAATATCACAACAAAATTATCCGTAAACAATATAAATATAAAAGCAATAAATACATAATACGTACCTCACGACCCTTTTTCTGCTTTCAACCTCTTCACATTGTCAACAATGTAAAGCGAACAAATTACAGAGATGAACCTTCATCAGGCAATAGACTCTCAATCTTATGGCAATTTTGATCGTGTAATCTGAAGAGGGGAGGCCCTCTACCATCATTTAGCTCATTATCTATTCCCCCATAGAAGTGAATGAAAACATCATATTATATGTCCGAATGTTCTCAATGGAATTTTTAATCATGTCTCCCTGTCATATAACAAATCTTTCAAAATTAGAGGATGATCTTTCATAAGAGAAATATTCACTTTCTCTTGTATACAATAAAGTAGGGGTGAAAAAATAAACCGCAAAATCGAATTAAACTGCAACAAATGGTTTGGTTTGTAAAAATTTCAAACCACCTTAAACAATTTGGTTTAGGTATCAATTTTCAAAATCGCGATTTCAAACAGCCAACTCGCCAAATTTTAAAAAATAAAAATAAAGACAAATGTTCAATTTAAAAAAAAAAGAAAGCAATATACTTTTTATTGTCAACAAATCAGAATTGAGGAGACAAAGATTAATTTGTTCAAATCCACAATCATTTTGAAATAATTTTTCCTCCTACAATTCATTATCATCATCCAAGATATTTTCTTAAAATAAAATTTTTAATATAAGTGCTAACGATAGTTTACTTCTATATAATTAGTTTGTTTGTCAACATGAATTGATTCACAACAAAGCACTCAATTAAAAACTTAATACTATTTTTGAGCTAGTTTCAACTCGAAATTTTAGATGAATATGTGTCTTTGAGCTCGCTTTGAAATATACTAATTTATTCATCGACAATCCGTGGTTTCAAACCGCACCAAATCGCAAAAAATAGTTTGATTTTATTTTGTTTAAAAAATGAAATGGTTTAGTTTGGTTTGGAAAAATCTCAAACCGTTTTAAATGGTTTTGTTTGAAATATTATTAAAAATCGTGTTCACCGCACAGCAAATGAGAACTTCGAATTACGACATGTTTTATAATGCTTATTCACTTTCTCCTCGCACCAAAAATTTGCTTTGCAAAATAAATATTTAAATATAGGATCTCCAATGTCCATGTACTCTAAACAATCAAATAATAGATGAAAAAGTTAATAATATAGATCATGCTATAAAAGATAAGATTTATTGTTTTGACCATTAACAATGAAAAATAACACATATAAGAAACGAATTCGATAATCATAAAAAAAGAAAAAAAAACTAAAATTGTGATTGACAAAGATGCATCAAATTCATGGTATTATAAGTTTTTGCAATTTTTATACAACGTAATTATTTTTTGATGAACATTATAATATAATATTGATCATCTCAATTATCAGTTAAGTAAATTGAGAGACAATTTACTTATTGTTGTAAATATTTAAGAATCTTAAATATTGAATTAAAAGTATGATTATTTAAAATAAAATTTAATACAAATTGATTAAATATTCGATATAAATATAAATGAAAATTCGATATTGGATTTGTATGACGGAACGAAATTATTCATCCATAAGATTGATACCAATAAAATATCACAATTATTGGAAAAAATTATTTACGTATTAAATGTAACTTTCTATAAAAATACTAATTAAGTTAATAGAACGCAATACAAATGAGCTCAAATTTTTAGATGTACTAAATAACTAAAAAAATAAAATTATTTATAAAAAGTTTTATACAATAAGATTTATTTAGTATTAGATGCGTGATACAACTTCGATATAATTTTGAACTGAAAATTTTGCATTAAATTTGTATGACTGCACACAAATACTTATTTGCAAAATTCAAAACATTAAAAGATAAAAAAAAAATGAAAAGAGATGTTTAAACACAAATAATCAAATATAAATAAGTAAAAAAAATCTCCATAAAAATATTTAAGTGGAAGTAGCAGTGTGAACACAATAAAAGTTGAGTTTTGGTCTTTGGAGTGTGAAAGCAATAAAAATTGAGTGTGAAAATAAATGAAATATATAATATATAATATTGTATAAAAAAATCACAAAAAGTTGTGTCAAATTGGCGGGAGGAGTCGATATTAGATTTGTATGACATAACGAAATTATTAATCCATAAGATTGATACCAATAAAATATCAGAATTATTGAAAAAAATTATTTACGTATTAAATGTAACTTTCTATAAAAATACTAATTAAGTTAATAGAACGCAATACAAAGGAACTCAAATTTTTAGATGTACTAAATAACTAAAAAAATAAGATTATTTATAAAAAGTTTTATTCAATAAGATTTATTTAGTATTAAATGAGTGATACAATTTCGATATAATTTTGAACTGAAAATTTTTCATTGAATTTGTATGACTGCACACAAATACTTATTTGCAAAATTCAAAACATTAAAAGATAAAAAAAAAATTATGAAAATAGAGGTTTAAACACAAATAATCAAATATAAATAAGTAAAAAAAAAAAAAATCTCCATAAAAATATTTAAGTGAAAGTAGCAGTGTGAACACAATAAAAGTTGAGTTTTAGTCTTTAGAGTGTGAAAGCAATAAAAGTTGATTGTGAAAATAAATGAAATATATAATATATAATATTGTATAAAAAAAATCACAAAAAGTTATGTCAAATTGACGGGAAATTCTCCTCTAATATTAAGTAAGATATTTTTTTTGACACATTGGGAAAAATGTAATTCTTAAGTTTGGAGTGTGCATAAAAATTCGTGTGACTTATTTGTTTTTTGTTTTTATTGTTAGTTATGTGGTTAATATGTGGAATTAGAGAATACAAAAAAATAAAAAATAAAAATAAAAAACTCTAAAAGATTTTGTTCATATTATTGCATACTTGTATGTAAGTTGGATAGCCTTGCCGTCTAGTAATGTAACTTATTCGAAATTGTGTGATTTATGAACTGTAGACATGAATGCTATGCCTAGAAATTTGAGTCATGATGAATAACCAATTTGATTATTGCGCAAATAGGTAGCAATTGAATATAAATAATGGGTCGTTAGTATGGGACTAAGGCTAAACACCTAGACAGAAAATACTTTATCACTTGACCAATTACATAGGTAGTTTGGGGGTAGAACCACCGGTGATAATTAGTTTGGATGTGTTGATTCCAAGTTTATTAATATTATGTGTGGAATGATCTTGACTGACAAGTGGAAGCTAGTAATGACCTAATGATGTTGACCTAATCCCTGTTTTTTAATTCTTGCATAAAGTGGAAACTTGCATGCATGTTATGCCTCACTTTGTAGCCTTTTTTGCTTGAGTTATTAAGCTTATAGAGATCTTTCAAAAAATATTTCCCTATGATTTCATAGACTTGGGAGCATTAGCCTAAAATTTGCTACATAGGTTATTTAGAAAGCTTAAGGAAGAGATGTAATCTTATTGAATTAGCTGGAAATTACAGGCCCCTCGATTTTTGAAGATTCAAAATCAATAATCAGGGATAAAGCTCATTTATTCATAAATCAGGCAATAATTCATTTTTAATAGCATAGTTTAATATAATACCATAAATTCTAATTATGGATAATTACTGATTGTTAAGGAAGAGAGAGACTTTATTCAAGATAAACTTTCCTCATCCACAATTCTCTCTTCAATCACTGTGACTTCTACCACCATGTTCCATGAAGCAGAATCTTCACTCTTTCTTCCTGTTAATCACGATCTCCATCAAAATCTGTTCACCCTATATTTTAGAAATTCCACTCGTTGTAGAAATCAAATCGCTCGATGTTTTGGAAGCTCTGATTATTGGCGAAACCTAAATATTAATCTCGACCGATGTCAAACGTGTAATCTTCAGGTATTAATCCATCTACTTTGATGCTCATTTACTTTCAGTAAATTGATTATGAATTTTTATTTAAGTTGAGTTTTCGGCTTTCAAAATATAGAGGGTACTTCCTATAATCTTGACCTCCTTCAAAAACCGATTAATCCTATATTTCAAAACTTCCACCCACTACTAATTGAGAATTTCGAAAATTTTAACCCATTCACCAATGTCAAATGTGTAATCTTCAAGTATTAATCCATCTACGTTGATACTCATTTACTTTCAGTAAATTGATTATGAATGTTTAATTAATTTGAGTTTTCCGATGGTGTGAATGTGAGGTGATTCAAGTTGAAGGAAATGTGAACTAGTTTACATGAAATTGCATTTTGTTGATGGGTATTGAGAAGAAATCATGTAAATGTGACCTGAGTGTGTTGATGGGCAGTGCAATGATATTTATCATTTGGGACCTTACATATGGATTGTGACTCCTCCTTGATCTGCGAGACTATGACCTTTGGTTGAGTTGGGTTGGAGTAATTTGAATTCAAAGAAAATGTAACCCATATTACATGAAGTCCTATCATAAATTTTCCTTGCAAGTTCAGGTTATAAAAAACAAACAATTCTCTGTCTGTGACCTCACATATACATAATGTATTTGTTATCCGTTCACGAAATTGTCTCATAGACATTATTATGCATATATGACGTGATTGAACTCATGAATGTGATCTCATGTTTTGTCATCTAGTCTTAGCAATGTGAACTACTTTATGTGAAATTGCATTCTGTTTATGGGTATTGAGAACAATCGATGTAAATGTGACCTGAATGTTTTGATGGGCAGTGCACTGACATTGCTCATTTGGGACCTTTAATATGGATTGTGAATCCACTTTGTCCTCCTTCATATAGTCCTTTGATTATAAGTCTTGTCATAAATGTTGATTACACGAAGACCTTTTTTAATGATTTTTTTTTTTAATTTTTTCATAGAGATATAAATTTGTATCAGTCACTTTTACCAAATCTCATTAGTGAGCAAGTACTATAAATCTAGATAGTTAATAATGTCTATTACCTATTTCATTATCTTATCTTGAGATTTTGATAACGTGCAAGCTGGAATGGATGGGGGAACAGGAAGCTGTGGAGCTCCTATAGTTGTAGGTATTGCAAAGTCAATGGGCATCATGACTGTAGGCATATTCACTACTCCATTTTGTCTTGAGGGACGAAGAAGAGCTGTACAAGCTCAATAAGGAATTGCAGCTTTGAGAAAGAATGTTGACACACTGATTGTCATTCTAAATGATAAATTATTGACGGCAATTTTCCTATCTACTACAGTAACAGAAGCATTCAATCTTGCAGATGATATTCTTTGACAAGATGTGAGAAAGAGCAAGTCACGTAGTAGACAGAAGATATAAAGAATGTGATAGATGCTGAGTGAATGTACATGTACTCAAATTTTGAGACAATTTTTATATTGCCCATGATTCTGTTTTAAACTTCGCTCTAACATTTGTAATGGAATTGCTAGTATGTTATGAAATACATTTTTTCCCTTGTTTAGTCAATGAGATCCATTTGATATGTCCTTTTAATTTCAAGTCACATGTTCATTAAATCAGGTCACATATTATTCATACTAAGTCACATGAGTATTTAGTCCATGCCAGCATACTGACGCATGTTACATTTTTTAGTGTTAATAGTTTTCCTTTCACTAATTCGAATATTCTTTCCAAATAGAACTACTACTTGTCCAATTTAGGTTCAGGTCACTACTACATACATTCAAGTCACATGGTAGATCATACAAGTCACATCTTCGACAATACCATTACAGAAATCATGGACTTGGATATGGTATTTTCATATATACAAGTTACATTTATTATATATAATATAGGACACACTCACATGCTTGTTCAGGTCACATGTTCATTATCACACTTGACGGATACGAGGTCACATGTTCGACATGGCAATTCCATATTCATTTTCCATTGCACAATGTCATGTTCATCAGTGATGCAAACTTCCCAACAAGTTACTTGTGTAATAATATTTTCTTTAGTCAGTGAATCATATTTTCAATATATAAATATTTGCTATCTGATTTATGTTGAAAGCACTATTAAGATTACATAGATGATACTATACTCAGTGGATGCCCCTTTGTTTAGGTAACATATCAAATTTCACCAGGTCACTTTGTATCCAATCACGTGTTATTTGCAACCAAGTCACATGTTATTTCAATCAGATCACATGTTCATCAAGGTCTAACAGGGGTTTTCCCCTGGTTGTTCAAGTTGCATATCAAATTTATCGATTTGATTTTTCTATTATCACATGTGAATGTGCCCAGGTCACATGTCATTGCAAATATGTCATATGTTTATTATAGTCATGCCAGATTTAGATGTTTGGAAATGTGTTTTACCAATATTACTTGATATTTCAGATGGGGGCATTATGCGAGGTCACAAAACAAATTGATTTTATGAATATCCATTATCAGAGTTTATATCGCATCATGATAACCGTAGTGGAAAACATTGTACCAGGACACATACACGTCATGATTTCTGCCTAGGTATAAATTTCGTTGGGCAGAGAGGTCACAATATAAATAAGAGGTTGGGCAATCACATTGTATGAAGTGTACGAGTCCAATTATATTGTCAAAAAAAATAGATACTCTAATTAAACTGAAGCATTATCTAAGGTCACAATCACATATGCACTACCGCTATGGCGACGAGGGATGGGTTCCATGTACTTACAAGCAATGCCCAAGTCACAAACACATTTCCGAACATGATGATGGGGTCATAGTAAAAAAAAGCCACAAAGCTGTAACATTACCAAATATTACATTCTCAAACACCACCATCATACTCCCCCACACAAAAATTGTAACAACCGGGACACAATGATTGCAGTAACAGTTAAATTCGTGTAAGCGCAATGGCTAATGTGATTTTTTTTTGGGCATTACAATGACATTACAAATTACTGTGACCTCATCACATTTGATACAATATTTCCAGAGTCTCACATACAAACTCAGATGCTTTATGTTTCTGTCGGAATTCCATTTACATGTGATTTTTTTAATCCCCGTGACAGAATTGATTCAGAGGCAATTTGTGCAGTGCAATGACAAATAGATATTACTGTGACCTCATCACATTTGATATAATATTTATAGAGTTAAGCGTAATTACAGATTCAGATGTTGTATGCTTCTCCCGAAATTCCAATTCGTGGTGACTTCTTTCTGATCTTGTGATGGAATCGTTTCACATGTAATTTGTGACGTGGTATAGCAGGAATCGAAGATGATATTGTGACCTCATCATCGAGACAGCTCCGGGAAAGGTCTATGTGAGCTTCGATCTGAATATACAATGACACAATTTCAGATCCACTTATAACTGTTGCCGTGATTTTTAGGATGCTTCTTCTTTCTTGATTTACGTTAATATATATATATATAGACACACACCTGGTAATTGAATAATTTTAAATTCTACCTTATTTTTGATATGTGTATCTATAAATACCTGAAATATGTATTTTTCCCTTGAATTAGTTTTTGAAAAAATGAAGATATTGCATATGTATTTTACACATTTCTTTATAGCCTTGAGTCGAGTTTTTTAGTCCTTATGGGATATTTCAATACATTTTCCTATGATTTACTTAGACCTGTGAGTCATCTGTCTGTAGTTAATTACACGAATCATTTGAAAAGCTCAAGAGAGAGGTATTACACATAAGATATTAAAAAAAAAAAAAACTATTACGATTAGTTGATAGATTACATAAACGGAATATAGATAATTAGTAGGTTTGAATTGCGTAGTTGATATTTGAAAGTCAAAAGACTCAAATAAATGAGAATCATCATAAATCTAAGTAGTTGCTTTCATTAGTTAGACCCACCCAAACTTGAGCGGAAAAAGTATTAGTAATTTAAGAAGCATCATTAGAAATTATACTTCGATTTAAAGATAAAATAACAAGTTCAGGTGCGGTGCGTCTCACAAAAGGGAATAAATTTTGACCACTAAGGCGGAAAAACACTAATTAAATACAATCTAATGATTTGGTTGACTAAACATGCACACATTGAGCATGAATTGAGTTTAAACTTGTGTAGCATTTTTTGGAGACTATTCAGAAATTACTACCAATTTTAAATCTTGAAACGAATACGAAAATTTATTTAACATTTGTGAGTTTTCATCAGTTAGTTCATTTTTTACATTATGTTGGCATGATTGTGAGCATTGTCTTACTTGAGAACGAACAAGATTTTAAGTTTGAGAGATTTGATAAGTATAATTTTGTACTCATCTTTACCATAAATTTGGGTAATTGTGAGTTCTTAAGAGTTTGATATTGCTTAATTGTGTATTTATTTCGATTGTTTTAGGTAAAAATTCGAATTTGATTCGTTTGAACACTAAACAGAAAAAAATGACCAAATTCATGCAAAATTGTCGAAGTGGAGACCAATTGTAAATATCCATTAGTTGATTCGAACCGTAAAACAAGGATTGAAGATCATATGGAATCAATTGAATGATATTGGAAGCTAAAAGATCAAAGTTGCACTTGAAAAAGAATTAGTGCGTAAACGAAACCACATAAGTTATGGTCCATTTTTTTAGAAAAATGATATTTATATATCCCTTCGACTTAGTTTTTCAACGTACTTTGAATCACTTCAATCAGTAAAGGGAAGAGAAAGATATGATAAACACACCGACAGCTGCGCAAAGACATAATCATGGGCTACACAGATGAAACTTTTCTTATTTGATTAGAACTCTTTTGGAACTAATTTTGGATGTAATTCTCAATCCAATCTCACTTTATATAATAAAGTACATGGATAGCAAGAAAATAAGGGTCAATTACCGTTAAGATTTTTTTCCAGAAGAAGAGGAAGCAAAAGCTCCGAGAGTAGGATATGGAGCTGTTTGAATGCTTCTATTGGTTATTGTTCTAATATCTCCATTTGTCAACATGTATCTCTTTTGGAACCTTAAGTTATTCTAAGGATTCGTTTGATAGCGATTATGAAATTTGGGTGAAAAGAAAACGAATTTCAGGGAATTGAATTTCTGTGAATTAGAATTTTAATATATTTGATTGATTTAGCTCCTGTTTGATGCTCTTAATTTTTGGAAACAAAAAAATGCTTTTGAAAAATCGTGTGGTTAAAAAGTGGTTTAAAAAGTAAAATGTTTGACTTTTTTTAAAATGGTTGAGATTGATTACTGTAAAAAAAAAAAAGTATGATTTTTTTTTTTTAAAAAAAAAAAGAACATCAAACAAGGGCTTAATTTCCAAGGTGAAAAGAGTGGGGAATTTCCAAGTTTTGTTATTTGATTGCAATTATTTTTCATGAAATATTTAGTGAAATGGGTTTTTTAGTTTTTTTTTTCCTTCTAAATTCTTCTCTCCAAAAACCATGTCCCAATTATAAAAAATAAAATAAAAATAAAAATAAAAATTAATTAATTAATTAAAATGAAAAAATGAAAAAAATAAAATAAGTACAAAAACCACTTTCCATGCAAGGTGAAAAACAAATTCCCATTGAATGTGTGAGAATTGATTTTTCATGAAAATGTGGAAAATGACATCATGGGCCCACAAGTTGAAAAACATTTTTAACTCCAAATTTGAACAATCAAACACTGATGGAAAATGGCATGAATAGTGAATTTTTCATGAAAAAGATTTGCCTATCAAACAGGCCAATTGATTATTTTTTTTTTTTTTTGAAGAAAACGAGGCATTAGATTAAAACATTGATAGCATGTTTAATATAGTGGATTGTGAATAGAGATGACAAAAAAAAAAAAATGATCTGCCCCTTTGATCTGTCAACTCGATTCGATCCGAAAAATCCCAATCTGCGGATCGGGTCGAAGCGGATTGACCTCGATTTGCTCCGTTTCACTTAAAAAAAAAAGAAAAATTAATAAAAAAAATATTTTTTTTATTATTTACTTTAAATTACCTTTAAAAAAAATATAAATAAATAAAAAATCGCGGGCGGATCGGATCACAGATTTTTTGCGCAGGGCAGATCGCGAATTAGGGCGATCTGCCTCGAATTCGCCCCGTTGCTAATGCTAATTTTGAAATAACCTAATTTGATCCAACAACACCTAGAGAGGGTGAATATGTGTTTAACACGAAATTATAAATTAATTGACAAGTAATTAACTCTATATGAATAATCATTCAATAAAATAAAATTGAAATATATTTAAAGCAATAAATAAATGTATAAAGTATATAACAACAAGAATTGATAACAAAGGAAAACTTCTTGAAGAACTCTTCACATGGATATAAAAATTGCATGGCAAACATGTCAGTAAACTCCATTAGAAAAGAATAATTTGCAATTGGTTCAGACACAATTAAATCTTAGTAGACTTCAATACCACAACCTTTTGATCACCAAATAACTCTTTGATTGTGACTCTAATACTTTCTAAAACATTTGGATCGCCTTATCCCTGCATGGATCACCAAGAACAAACTTTGTTCTTCTTCAACGGGAACTACAACAACCTCTCTCAGACTTCAGAACTCTGAAGGCCTGAGGAGGATTTTGGGTTTAGTGTTTTATGATTAACAATCTTGAATAAACAAGAAAAGTTGTGATTGGTCTTTGGAATTAAATAATAGATCAAGAGATGTATACGATGTTCTCTTAATTAATAATAATAATGATCAACCACACATAAAACGAAATAGGACTTTGATATATATAGTAGAAGTGGTTTGGGGCTTTTAGAACTGTTTAAAATCTTGAATCCGCGTTGTCCATTTGTCACCACTGCTCGAATGAAGTTTGAGCGGAACTCGAGCGGTTCGATTTCTGCTAAAGACGCTCGAGCGTCCATCGAGCGGTCTTTGAGTTTTTTCTCATTAGTCCATAAGTCATCCTCTTCCAATTCAAACACTTGCATAATTATTTGATTCTAATTTTGACTTTATAAACGAGTTATTTTATTCACGGGATTGTCAGTTATATTAAAACTTAACAAACTCTACATTTGACGTTCCGTGACAAAATAATACAATAATAAAATGATTACATTGGACTAACCCTAACATCTATGATACAAAAATCCAATAATGTATCTAAATTGCTTGTCAACATATTTCCCGCACATCAGCTCAATAAATGCCAAGTGTAAAAGTAATTGATAACATATGAAAGTAAATGAGATAAAAATCATAGACATTAATTAGCAATATTGAGATATTAACACCATGTCAAAAACACCATAACCCAAACAAGCCTTTTACAAACAAGGGTAGATGTGAAAAGGCCATTTGATGTCAGCCTCTAAACACCTTAAAATGGAAGCTACATAGACATGGTGACATTTCTTTATCGTATAGGGCATTTTCCCTTTCAGAAACAGTGTGTTTGGCTAAGTTTGATTATTATTTAAGGTTACTTTCAAGTTTTTACTATAGTAGGGGTGTAAAACTAAGTAGAAATATAACAAGTAGGTCCTCAACCAATTATTCTGGCTACTGCAGTCCTCAAAGACCAATTTCACCTTTTAATTGATTAAAAATTCGAGATTTTAATAAATGACTATTTTATCAACAAAAAAGATGAGAAAATAAAGAAAATGCAAAATCCAACATCTATTGTGTTTTGTTTTCATAACAATATGTAAAGTTGTATTTTCAACATTTTTTAAAATTAAAACACAAGCTTAAAGTCGTAAAACGAGGATTAAAATATGGGTAGTTGTATTCATACACAACCATGTTTGTTTGCTTAACCAATATTTAATTGTGATAGAGTTCTTAGAGCTTGTTTGGTAAATGTGATTTTTTTATCACAATTTTTCAAACTCAATCTCAACCCTCCATTCTTAATCAAGCCCACCATTATTGATTTTTCAAATAATTTTAAACCACACATTTATCAAAAAACTAAAAAACCTACAAAACTCAAAAAAAATTCCATTACCAAACAAGCTCTTAATCTTTGTTTATTGTTTATTTTATATCTTCAACTTTTTTTTTTCGTATTCTGTTGAGTGCATTTTACATGCATATTTCATATATTTTTAGTAATACTTTTGAATTAATTTGGACAAATACCTACTTAATTGTGCATATTTTGTGGTTAAATAGGTTTAAACATCAACTTCTTGGAGAAAGCACAAGAAAGAAGCTAAATGGATGAATACTTGAAGAAATTGAGGAGAAAATAGTCAAATTCGTCAAAGAGTCAAAGTTTGGGGACCAGCTTGATCTACACTGAAAAATGGAGGACCTAAATTGCAATTAAAAGAAGATCAAGCTAAAAGAAGTCACTCAGAGGAACCACGCGATCGCGTGGTTATGAGTATGTCGCGCTCGCGATATTGGTCACAAACTCAACCTGAGAGTTTTTACCTCAACCACGCGATCGCGAGTCATTCATCCACGCGATCGCGTGGCCAAAATTTTGAACCAAATTCTGGGCCGACCCGGTGCAACCCGATTCGGCCCAAATGCTGAAACACGCGGATCTTAGCGAATTTTAGGGTTTTTTTAGTGGTTTTTTGATGAGTTTTGGAGATCATTCTTGACATTTTTCAACAAGAAAAACCCTAGGCTCTCTCTTTCTCTATTTTTACCACATTTTCATCTTGTAATTTCTCTTGATTTTGTATAGATTAGTTGATGAATATTGATTAAGGGGAGAAATACCAAAGTCATTATGGAAGAATATTGATATTTTGAAGCTTGAATCATTGGTCGATGGAAGTATTTATTGCTTAATCTTCATATTTCTCTATTTATTTTAATCCATTGTTGAAATAATGTATTTAATTCTTGGATTTCATTGTTATTTCATCATGGGCTAAACTATTTTGTGTTGGGATGTTGATGAAACTTGACCTAACTTAGTTGATTTTAATGCTTGTATTAATAATTTAAGCTTTTTATTATCTTGTGCATTTATTGTTGTATTTATTGACTAACATTTATTGTGGCCACATTTATGCTTATGTTTCATGGAATGTGCAATTATTGAGAAATTGTTGTGTATTCTAGATCAATACAATATTTGCTCTAGGTTCTTGTTTAGGATAGAGATATACCTAAAACCCTAGATGACCCATTGAGTTATTTTCACATAGGTTTAATGCAATTTATGTGTTTTTAATCGACATAGAGATATAGTAGGTTAATGCCACTAGTTAGGGTTAATTTCACTCGAGAGAGGTAATTGGCTAAGCTTAGAAAATCGGGTCTAACACGATTAATGAATTGCATTTCTATTTGCTTATTGATAATTCAATTAGGTAATGGTCAAGTGGAATCAAGAATCCCAACACTCCTTTATCATCTATTCATCACCATTTTTCTAGTTATTTATTTAAAATTGCAACTTTAATTCTAGTACGAAACTTTCTCAAAACAAACTTTTATTGTGTGTGTTTATTGTTAAAATTAATTATACTAGAGTGTAGTTGATATAGACAATCCTTGTGGGATCGATAAACCGGACTCAATTAGTCCACTATTACTTGTATGCGACTCGTGCACTTGCGGTGTGTTTGTAGCGAACAAGTTTTTGGCGCCGTTGTCGGGGATTGTTTCTAATTAAATTACATTTTAGTTGATATTAGTTTTAACTATTGGTTACTTTTATTTCTTGTAAAAATTTTCTTTTGTTTTGTTTTGTGTAAGAAATCTTCTAATTTCTTGTGTTGTTCTAGGTTGTGATTGTGCATGCGTCGAATTAGAAGTCTTGATCTAGTTGAAATAGATCCGGACATCGAGGGAACTTTTCGACGTAGGTTAAGGGAACAACGGGAAGTTAGGAGACAACTTTTTACAGGGATGGAAGGAGAAAGAGTTAACATCGAGCTTAATGCTCCAGCTGCAATTCCTCCAAGGGGTGGAATCCCACCCGGTTTTATTCCTCAAGCGGCTAGAGCTCAAGAGCCCGTTGTTAATGAAGAAGACATGCTTTTTGGGGATTTCATGAATCCTCCTATTGTCGAGAATCAATCAAGCATTGTCTATCCCTCCTACAATCATCCAAATTTCCAACTTCGGCCGGATGTCATCAATTTATTCTCCAACACCATCTCATTCTATGGGAGGACCGATGAAAATCCACATGCTCATGTGGTGAGGTTCCTAGAGATTTGTAGCAACTTCAACTATGAGGGTGTGAATGTGGAGGCAATCCGGATGAGGTTATTTGTACATACTTTGAAGGATAAAGCAAGAGAATGGCTTGACACTTTGCCTCCGGGGAGTATCACGACTTGGGTGGAGTTTGTCCAAAGGTTCACTACAAAATTTTTCCCACCATCTAGAGTTGCTAAACTCAAGCATGATATTACTACATTTCAACAATTCAAGATGGAGAGCTTTCATGAAGCTTGGGAGAGATTCAAAGACAAGCTTAGGAAGTGCCCAAATCATGGGATTACATTGGGGCAACAAGTCAACCACTTCTATGCCGGGTTAACTCCTCCTTGCCGTTCAAATGTGGATTCATCAAGACAAAGTGCAATGTGGCCGGATAGAAGTGCACCAAGGAGTTCTAGTGGCGCACGAGGGGGTGATGATTATGCACTTGTCTTGTCAAAGATTGATTCCTTAGCCAAGAAAGTGGAAGGGTTATCTACTTTAAACTCTCGGCCCGTCAACATGGTTCAAGCCCCTCCGGTATGTGATATATGTGGGGCTAATCATCAAAGCTCTATGTGTCCATTAGTGGCAAGTGGTTCTTCATCTACCGAGCAAGTTGCTTATGCTCAAAATTTCCAACGCCAAGGATTCAATCCATATGCTCCCACATACAATCTCGGTTGGAGAAATCATCCTAATCTATCTTATGGCAACAATCACAATGTGTTGAATCCAAAGCCACAAGAGAAGAAAGAAGGATGGGAAGAGGCTATCACCAAGCTAGCAAATCATCAATTGCAATATCAAGAACGCAATGATGCCTCTTTGAAAAATTTGGAGAATCAAGTGGGTCAAATAGCTAAACTTCTCTCGGAAAGGCAACAAGGAGCTTTGCCTAGCAACACCGAGACAAATCCTAGGGAGAATATGCAAGCTATTACAACAAGGAGCGGGGTGCAATTGCTCGAGATCACTGCCCCACAACCAACAACTCAATCAAACAAGGCTCCCATTGAAGAAAATGAGCATATTCAAGCATCCGAACCAATTGTTGAGTTACCAAAGGAAAGTGAGCCGGAAGCATCTACATAAAAAGGCTCCAACACCGATCAAGGCTTATGTGCCTCCTATTCCATTTCCTCAAAGGTTGCAAAAGCAAAAGCTTGATAGTCAATTTGGCAAATTTTTGGAAGTGTTCAAGAAGCTACACATCAACATTCCTTTCGCCGATGCATTAGCTCAAATGCCAAGCTATGCCAAGTTCATGAAGGATATTCTATCCAACAAAAGAAGGCTTGAAGAGCATGAAACGATGATGCTAACCGAGGAATGTAGTGCTATCATCCAAAACAAGCTTCCTCCAAAAATTAAAGATCCAGGGAGTTTTACTATTCCATGCACTATTGGTGATGTTAATTTTAGTAAAGCTTTATGTGATCTTGGTGCTAGAATTAATTTGATGCCTTTGTCCATTTTCAGGAAATTGGAATTGGGGGAAGCTAAAGCAACCACCGTGTCTCTACAATTGGCGGATAGGTCCATTAAATATCCTCGGGGGATCATTGAGGATGTTCTTGTGAAAGTGGATAAATTCATCTTTCCGGCGGACTTCATTATTCTAGACATGGAGGAAGATCATGACATTCCAATCATTTTGGGAATGCCATTTCTAGCAACCGGGAGAGCACTTATTTATGTGCAAGAAGGGCAATTGATTTTGAGGGTGCAAGATGAGCAAGTCACCTTCAATGTGTTGAAGGCCATTAAATATCCTTCGGAGTCAAATTCATGCTTCCGGGTGGATGTAATTGATCATCTTGTGGTAAACTCCTTCAACCGTGGGATTTCTAAGGATCCATTGGAGTCATGTATCGCCCACTCTTTGACTATTGAGGATGATGATCATGAAGTTGAACAAATGGCTCATTATTTGGAGGCATCACCACAATATCAACACAAGAGGGCCCCTTACTTTGAGGAGTTGAAAAAGAGTTCTTCACCGCCCCTTCCATCTCTCGAGAAGGCACCTACACTCGAGCAAAAACCTCTTCCTTCTCATTTGAGATATGCTTACTTGGGGGAATCTTCTACCCTTCCGGTCATTATTTTGAATTTATTGAATGAAGAGGAGGAAGAAAAATTGCTTCGGGTATTGAGGGAGCACAATGAGGCCATTGGATGGACCATCTCGGATATTCGAGGTATTTGTCCTTCATTATGCATGCACAAAATTCTTATGGAAGATGATTTTAAACCTTCGGTGGAGCATCAACGTCGGTTAGATCCGAACATGAAGGAAGTGGTAAGAGCCGAAGTGGTGAAGTGGCTTGATGCGGGTATTATCTATCCAATCTCGGATAGTGCATGGGTAAGCCCGGTGCAAGTAGTGCCGAAGAAAGGAGGTGTCACAGTGGTGGAGAATGAGAATAATGAGCTTATTCCAACAAGGCCAGTGACGGGGTGGAGAGTTTGCATTGATTATCGCAAACTCAACAATGCTACTAGGAAGGATCATTTTCCCCTTCCATTCATCGATCAAATGTTTGAGCGATTGGCGGGTCATTCTCATTATTGCTTTCTAGATGGGTATTCGGGCTATAATCAAATTCCTATAGCCCTGAAGGATCAAGAGAAGACAACATTCACATGCCCATATGGAACTTTTGCATATAGGAGGATGCCCTTCGGTCTCTGCAATGCCCCCGCCACCTTCCAACGGTGCATGATGGCTATCTTCTCCGACATGGTGGAGAAATTTATTGAGGTATTTATGGATGACTTCTCCGTTTTTGGTGCTTCATTCGATGATTGTTTGAATAATTTGAATATGGTGCTAAAAAGATGTGAAGATACCAATTTGGTTTTGAATTGAGAAAAATGCCATTTCATGGTTCGAGAGGGGATAGTTCTTGGGCACCGGATTTCAAGTGAGGGGATTGAGGTTGATAAGGCAAAAATTCAAGTTATTGAAAAATTACCTCCCCCAACCTCGGTAAGGGCATAAGAAGCTTCTTGGGGCATGCGGGATTTTATAGGAGGTTTATCAAAGACTTCTCAAAAATCACGAAGCCACTTTGTTCTTTGCTTGAGAAGAGTGCCACATTTGATTTCTCTAAAGAGTGCCTTCAAGCTTTTAACACTCTTAAAGAGAAACTCATCACGGCACCCATTATTGTGGCTCCGGATTGGAGTTTGCCCTTCGAGCTTATGTGTGATGCAAGTGATTACGCCGTGGGGGCGGTTTTGGGGCAAAGGAAGTACAAACTCTTGCATGTCATCTACTACGCTAGTAGAACCTTGACCGATGCTCAATTAAATTATGCTACTACCGAGAAGGAAATGCTAGCGGTGGTCTTTGCCTTTGATAAGTTTCGGTCATATCTTATTGGCTCCAAGGTGATTGTGTATACCGACCACTCGGCCCTCAAATATTTGTTGGCAAAGAAGGATACCAAGCCGCGGTTAATTAGATGAGTTCTTCTCCTCCAAGAGTTTGATTTGGAGATTCGTGACAAGAAGGGGACGGAGAATCTTGTAGCCGATCACTTATCTAGACTTGAGCAAACCGAGGAAATTTTGGATGAAGAGATAAGTGAGGAATTTCCGGATGAGCAAATTTTCCAAATCATGGATCTTCTACAAGCTACTAGTGTGCCATGGTATGGGGACCATGTGAATTTTCTTGCAAGTGGCATCACTCCCCCGAACCGCTCTTATCAACAACGGAAGAAGTTCTTTGTAGATATCAAGCATTATTTTTGGGATGACCCGTTGTTGTTCAAAAGGGGTCCGGATCAAATCATGAGAAGGTGTGTGCCCGAGGAGGAGATGGAGGAGATTCTTGAACAATGTCACTCATCGCCTTATGGAGGCCATTTTGGTTCCGTGAAAACTGCATCAAAGGTTCTTCAATCGGGATTTTATTGGCCCACTTTATTCAAGGATGCTCACACACTTGTGTCCAAATGTGACCGATGCCAACGATTGGGTAATATCTCTAACCGAAATGAAATGCCCTTAAATTTTATTTTAGAGGTGGAGATATTCGATGTTTGGGGTATTGATTTTATGGGACCTTTTCCATCGTCCTTTTCTAATCAATACATTCTAGTTGTAGTAGACCATGTGTCCAAGTGGGTAGAAGCAGTGGCACTCCCCACAAATGATGCTCGAGTGGTGGTGAAATTTTTGAAGAAAAATATTTTTACTCGTTATGGCACCCCTCGAGCTATCATTAGTGATGGAGGAAAACACTTTTGTAACCGCCTCTTCGACTCACTTTTGACCAAATATGGAGTCAAACATCGAATATCCACTCCTTATCATCCGCAAACAAGTGGGCAGGTTGAAATTTCAAATAGAGAATTGAAAAAGATCCTTGAAGTGACGGTGAATGCCTCGAGGAAAGATTGGTCCAGGAAATTGGATGATGCATTATGGGCATACCGCACCGCTTTCAAGACCCCCATTGTATGTCTCCATTTCGACTCCTATTTGGTAAAACATGTCATCTCCCGGTTGAGCTTGAGCACCGAGCATATTGGGCGACCAAAATCTTGAATTTTGATATGGAGTTGGCCGGTGAGAAAAGATTGCTCCAACTCAATGAGCTTGATGAATTCCGCTTGGAATCATATGAAAATGCCCGGATTTACAAAGAAAAGACAAAGAGGTGACATGACAAGAACCTTGTAAAGCGGGACTTCCAAGTTGGGCAACAAGTACTTCTCTACAACTCAAGACTTCGATGTTCCCCGGTAAACTCCGCTCTAGATGGTCGGGACCATTCACCATTGCTCAAATCTTCCCACATGGAGCGGTTGAACTTTATCATGGAAGTAAAGGGAACTTCAAAGTAAATGGGCAACGTTTGAAGCCATACTTGGGGGGTAATTATGAAAAGGAGAAGTCATCCATCCCTCTTGCAAACCCGGAGTAATTGTATCAAAAAGTTGAGCTTACGACTTTAACCAAGCGCTTTTTGGGAGGCAACCCAAATTTCTACTCTTTTAATTACTTGTTGATATTTACTTATTGCATTTTTATTATGTCTAACTTGGTTAATCACCAACTTTTGTAGATTCGAAATTCTTTTTGAAATCCTAAGCAACCTTGTCCTCAACAAGTTTGGGGGAGATTGGCGTCTCAAGAGAATTAAAGCTTAGGTCGATTTGGAACATCATACACGCATCAATCCAGGGAAGTTCCATCACCCATTCCTTTCTTATTATTATGCCATTGTCAACATTGAGGACAATGTTTGATTTAAGTTTTGGGGTGTTGGGATCATGTCACTTTATGAACATTTTACATTGCCTTGCCGGCCATTGATGTCTTGATGTTTGAAATTGTTTATTTTGTTGAGAATATTGACATGCTAGAGAGCCTTGCCGGCTTATAAGACTTTGATGTTGAAATTGTTGTTAATTCATGAGTTATGACCAAATATGCTACTTGTCCTATTTTCTTTAAATGCTTATCCATGTAAGATCATATGTACATTGAGCACAATAGTCATGTTCAATTGTCCGTGTGTTTGAGAATTGTTGAAGGGCGAAGAGGTTAATAGAGTAGATGAACTAGGTTGGGAGCTTGTATTGTTTATCTGTATCAACCTATCAAATGTTTCCTAATACCCTAAATCTCTTGATCCTAATGTAAGACAAGTTTGTGGGTGGTCGACCCGGTAAAGGAGACGGCCTAGACGTGTGGTGATTCCATGCATGTGGAAGTAAATTTTTGTGTGGAGTGTATTTCGCCAAGTATAAGCTAAGTAATGACCGTATGCTAGAGTTCTAAGCCCATTTTAATTTTTGCATTGCATTGCCCTATCTCGAAGCCTTTTTGACTCGAATTATTAAGCCCGTAGGGGTATTTTGAAACTTGGTGCCTTAAGTTTGAAACTTGGGAGTCACCGGCCTAAAGCTCGCTACATGGGTCAATTAGAAAGCTTAATGAGTAGGGTACTCACACACACACTTGAAAAAAAAAAAAAAAAGCACATTATCATTGCATTCGCTTAATAAGTCTACCCCACTTCGTAGCCTTCTTGACTCGAGTTAATAAGTCCGTAGGGGTATTTTGAAACCTGGTACCCTTTGATCTAAAAAAATCGGGGAGCTGCAGACCTAAAGCTTGCTACATGGGTCAAGTAGAAAGCTTAAAGGAGTGGGGAAGTCACGAGCAAACATCATGATTAGTTGTTAGAAATCATGCATTTGTACTTGTATGAGGGCTTAGATGAATAGTGGGTTTGAATTACTTGGTATAAACTTGAATGTCAAAGCACTCATTAGTGGAGAGTCACTGCATTTCTAGGTTGTCGAGATTGTCGGTAAAACACACCCGTGCTTTAGTGGAAAAGGAAGAGTGATTTGAGAAGTACCCTCTAGAATTGCATCCCGGGAGTTGAAAGAAAACTATTCATTGGGGGATGAATGTCACGAGTGGGAAAGGAAAGAATTGACCATTAATGGTGGGATAGTTCTGACTTGAAACCTCTTTACTCATCAACATTATTGAATCTTATTGACGATTGACAGTGGCTATACACACACGCACCGATCGAACATCGGATAAGCCAAACTCATTTTTTTAGCATCATTTGGGAACATAATTGTGAATTAATTATGCAATTTCACACTCATGGAAGATTGCGAGCTATCTAGCATTGTTGATCAATTTGTCATTATTTTTTGTAGATGCATGAGAATATTCTTGCTGGGGACGAGCAAGAGTTTAAGTTTGGGGGTATTTGTTGAGTGCATTTTATATGCATATTTCATATATTTTTAGTAATACTTTTGAATTAATTTGGACAAATACCTACTTAATTGTGCATATTTTGTGGTTAAATAGGTTTAAACATCAACTTCTTGGAGAAAGCACAAGAAAGAAGCTAAATGGATGAATACTTGAAGAAATTGAGGAGAAAAGAGTCAAATCCGTCAAAGAGTCAAAGTTTGGGGACCAACTTGATCTACACTGAAAAATGGAGGACCTAAATTGCAATTAAAAGAAGATCAAGCTAAAAGAAGTCATTCAGAGGAACCACGCGATCGCGTGGTTATGAGTATGTCGCGCTCGCGATATTGGTCACAAACTCAACCCGAGAGTTTTTACCTCAATCACGCGATCGCGTGGCCAAATTTTTGAACCAAATTCTGGGCCGACCCGGTGCAACCCGATTCGGCCCAAATGCTGAAACACACGGATCTTAGCGAATTTTAGGGTTTTTGAGTGGTTTTTGGTGAGTTTTGGAGATCATTCTTGACATTTTTCAACAAGAAAAACCCTAGGCTCTCTCTTTCTCTATTTTACCACATTTTCATCTTGTAATTTCTCTTGATTTTGTATAGTTTAGTTGATGAATATTGATTAAGGGAAGAAATACCAAAGTCATTGTGGAAGAATATTGATATTTTGAAGCTTGAATCATTGGTCGATGGAAGTATTTATTGCTTAATCTTCATATTTCTCTATTTATTTTAATCCATTGTTGAAATAATGTATTTAATTCTTGGATTTCATTGTTATTTCATCATGATCTAAACTATTTTGTGTTGGGATGTTGATGAAACTTGACCTAGCTTAGTTGATTTTAATGCTTGTATTAATAATTTAAGCTTTTTATTATCTTGTGCATTTATTGTTGTATTTATTGACTAGCATTTATTGTGGCCACATTTATGCTTAGGTTTCATGGAATGTGCAATTATTGAGAAATTGTTGTGTATTCTAGATCAATACAATATTTGCTCTAGGTTCTTGTTTAGGATAGAGATATACCTAAAACCCTAGATGACTCATTGGGTTATTTTTACATAGGTTTAATGCAATTGGTGTGTTTTTAATCGACATAGAGATATAGCAGGTTAATGCCACTAGTTAGGGTTAATTTCACTCGAGAGAGGTAATTGGCTAAGTTTGGAAAATCGGGTCTAACATGATTAATGAATTGCATTTCTATTTGCTTATTGATAATTCAATTAGGTAATGGTCAAGTGGAATCAAGAATCCCAACACTCCTTTATCATCTATTCATCACCATTTTTCTAGTTATTTATTTAAAATTGCAACTTTAATTCTAGTACGAAACTTTCTCAAAACAAACTTTTATTGTGTGTGTTTATTGTTAAAATTAATTATACTAGAGTGTAGTTGATATAGACAATCCTTGTGGGATCGATAAACCGGACTCAATTAGTTCACTATCACTTGTATGTGACTCGTGCACTTGCGGTGTGTTTGTAGCGAACATATTCTTTTTCTTAATTTTCTATTCATTAGTACATCTTGTCACGACAATGGTTTCTATACAAATATTTTGTTAGCGTGCTTAGAAATGGGGAAAATATTTTGTCAAAGTTTTGTATTTTTGGAATTTATTCGCTTAGTTAAAAATATGAAGGGCATTTAAGTCTTTTTAACGTCATGTGACATAGTTTTTTATAAAAATCATCTCCAAGAATAATGTACTAATTAATTAAAAGTTGAATATAAATGAGATGGAAAAAAGTTGAGAACAAAAGTACAATAATGAGCAAAGATTGTATACCTTTATTACAATTAAGCCAGTGTATGGTAAAATTTGTTTATAAACGATCACGTGACAACATTATATTAGACAATTTTATTAAAAACTCAATAATTTTGGGTAGTAAAAAATTTCCGCACACCAATTTTGTCTTTTCAAAAAAATGAATTAACAAAATATTGACACATCGCTATTTATAAACAATTGTGTATAAACAGTTTACTAAACCGAGGCTAAAACGTGGTGTAGAAAACAAATATTGTGGTGCAAATATAATTATTACCTTCCAATGTTACAAAAGTGGAAGATTGAGGACTGAGGGTGCTAAGATTTTAGATTGGAGATTTACTACTTTTTCAATAGTTTTGGGACCCATCCATAATTTCTCCTTTTCCAAATTTATTTGGTAAAGCAAAAAATTTCACAACAATTTTTTAAAGTCAATCTCAATTATCTATTCTTGGTTAAGTCCACAATTTTTGACTTTTCAAACATTTTCAAACCACACATCCATAAAAAAAAAAAGTCTCAAAAATCAAAACTTTTCACATTATCAAATAGGCTTTAGACTTTGACACTATTCTTTCACGAAAGAAACTTGGAAGCTCAGCCAAACAAGGTCTAAGGTAGCAAAAAGAACAAGCGAGCTGTCCCTCTTCTCAACAATCTAACTTCTCTTCCAATCAAACCTTCGACCTCTCACCTATCATCTGGTACACTGACTGTCTCTCACACATACTACACACACTGACCCTTCTTTCTCTCTCTAGAGTTACATCTCCATTATTTGTACATAAATCCCTTGTTTTCCCATCTCTGCAATTCGCTCATCAGCCTGTCTTTCTTTCTTTCTTCTTTATCTTCATTGCTTCTTTCTCCTCTTGCCATGGCTTCCAATACCATGGCTGGTGGCCTTGTTGCTGGTTCTCATGCACGCAACCAACTCCATGTTTTGCATGGCGTTGATGAAGTAAGTATGCACGTAAATTAATTCTCGTGTTCTCTTTTTTCGTCGTGTTGGAATTTGGATGAATATATAATTTAAAACTCATTTGTGTATATCACATTATTATTTTTTATATCATGTATATTCGACTGTGACATGAGAAAAACATTGTACTCTTTTCATTAATCATTTGATATATATAGTATTCGATTTAATTTTTAAGTATACTCTTACTAGATTCTTAGCCCCCTTTGAATCCCATTAATTATTAAAAAATACATTTTTCTCAAACTCATGCATTTTCAATAAAACGTTTTATCAATAAAATAATTTAAATGTAAATCAAAAATTTTTCTCTACCTTCTAATTTAACCACGCTATCTCCAATAAACACGACTACAAAACTAATTTTATGAAAATAATGGGCTCAAACAAGGGCTTAATGTGCACTCTTTGTGTGCCTTCCGACAACGGATATAGGCTACTTTGGCCCCTGCGATTGCTGCTTTCACGGCTATTCACTAGATTTATATAGCCCTTGTTTGGTGTAGAGTTTTTGTGGAGTGTTTGTAGTTTTTTGAAAAATATGTGGTTTAAATTTGTTTAAAAAGTCAAATATTGTGGGTTTGATTAAAAATATATTGTTGAAATTGAGTATTTGTAATAGTCCTTTTCAAAAAAATGGAGACTCAAACAGGGGAATAGTATAACATTGAGGGTGAACTATTACTCGATTGTAGTTTGTGCATGCGTGGTGTCTAACTAGTTAGGCTCGGGTTTTTTTTGATAGGATGGTCGACCTCCAACGCGTGAATCAACGACCAACAAAATATGCCGGATTTGTGGCGACGAGATCGGGTTCAAGGACAATGGTCTACTTTTTGTGGCATGTTATGAGTGTGGATATCCGGTTTGTAAGGCATGTTACGAGTACGAGAGAAGTGAAGGGAACCAGAGTTGCCCTCAGTGCCACACTCGATACAAGCGTCATAAAGGTCATATGATAATGATAATAATATAATATTGTGATCTCTATTTTAAAGGTACATTAATTTTTTTGATAATAATTTTCTTGTTTGATGAAATTTATGAGAGGTTCGATTTTGATTTCGCAGGTTGTCCTAGAATTGTAGGGGATGAAGAAGATAATTTCGACGATGATTTTGAAGATGAGTTTCAGCTCAAGAAGGTAAATATACCTCGAGCCAACTCGTTTTCTTCCAACAAAAAATTCATGCTTCTCTCTTAATAATAATAATAATAATAATAATAATAATAATAATAATAATAATAATAATAATAAGCTAACTTCTCAAAATTTACACAAGCTAACTTTGAAGTCCAGAAATTATGTTCTTTTTAATTTTATTTTACATTATCTTCTTGAATTACTCGGAAGAATCACAATGAAAATAATTAAAATCACTTTCTTTTTGATTTTTTTCTTTTTTACTAGCAGTAAGCATCTTATGTATATGATTAATGATACGTGTAATATCTTAATGTATTAATACCCCTTTTAAAGTAATTAAGGTAATTATTGTCATTGTAAAGGAAAAAATAAAATTGTTAATTGATTGCAATTTTTAATAAACTAATATTTTATTGAAAATTTTCACCGAATTTCTCGAAACATATATTAGATAATCGTTTAAAATGCAAGCTTAATAAAAAAAAATCACATGTCATATATATATATATATATATATATATATATATATATATATATATATATATATATATACAAGAAGTAACATAACATCATAGAATAATAGGCAAATTTAAAATTGATTTAAAATATATATGATACGTCGCAAAAATGATGAAATGATGAAAATCATTGTCTTTTGATTTTTTTTTTTTAAATAGTACAAATATACTTTGCACGTTTTATGTATATGTTGAATGATATATGTGTAATGTTTTTGAAGTATTAATGTCTTTTTTAAAAGTAATTAGAGGTAATTCTTATTGTTAAAATGGAAAAAATAAAATTTTAAATTAACTACAATTTTTAATAAACTAAATTTTATTTGAAATCTTCACTAAAGTCCTCATAACATATATTAGATAATTGTTTAAAATGTCAACTTAATTAAAAAAAAAAAAAAAATCACATGTCATATATCGTGAAGTAGTATGCATGACATCATAAAATATTAGGCAAATCTAAAATTTATTTATAAAATCTATACGATAAATAGCAGAAAAAATATTAAAAATCTATGTATAGACAAATCAAATTAATTTTGGAACATATTTCTATAATAAATTTTTTTTTTTTTTAATATTATGTAAGTTTAAACAAAAATTTCATTTTTGATTTGTTTTTCCATATTTATTTATATTCTAAATCAGAATATAATTAAAAACTTAACTTTCTTTTAATATAAATTCATCAATGGTTTTAATAAGAATTTAAGAGTTTTATTGACAAGAGAAAAATATTTACATGTATTGTAGATCAATATTAATAATTAACAAATTTTATTTAATAAAATAAATTAAACATTAAGGATAATATTATTTTTTTAATTTTAAATATAACAATATAAGAGTGTTATTGACAAAAGTGATAAATATTTAAATGTATTATAAATTAGTCTCAAAAGCCTCTCCCTAATAGTGCCTTAATTTGCTTTATGCTCATTATTGCAAAACTATTTAAATGTATTATAAATTAGTCTCAAAAGCCTCTCCCTATACTCTATAGTGCCTTAATTTGCTTTGTACTCATTATTGCAAAACTTTTTCGAATAACTTTCTTGTTTTCTCATCTTTCACGATCCACTTAGTTCCTTTCTTCAGCAATTCATAACTAATAATAATTATTATTTTTTCATAAAGAGTTTTGAAATTATTTATTTTATATTATAAATTATAATATAATTAAAAAAATTAATAGTCTTTTAAAATGAATCAATTAATGATTTAGTAAGAATTTAACGGTGTTATCGACAAAAGAAAAAATTATTTAAATGTATTGTAAATCAATAATAATAATTAATAATAATTGCATTTAATGAAGAATTAAATATTAAAAGTAATATTGACAAAAAACATAAAAATTTAAGGGTGTTATTTTTTTATTGTCAAAAGAGAAAAAGTAATACCTAATAAGAATTGTATTTAATAAAAGTAAATTGAATGTTAAGGGCAATATTGATATAATTTAAGAATAAAATGAGAAATTAAAAGTTTCTCATTCATCTCCATTTTTAATTTTTTTTTTTTTTTTTTGAAGTTACTTCATTTTTAATATATTGTAGATATAGATAAATAATTTTACGATTATTTTCTTACTTTTAATAACTTAGCCCAAACTTGTTTTGGTGACATAATTATTAGCATATTGATTTTAAATTTCATTAGTATTACATGACTCGCTGTTCAAATAAAAGAAAATAATCTTGGGACTAGGAGTAACACATTGTACAATTTGTCAAAATAAATAAAATAAAATTTGTACAAAATGTATCCTTAGCAACTTAGATCCGCCCAAGTGCTTGATATATTGTTCCTTAGAGAATTTCATTTCATTCGATTAAAGGCAAGAAATTGAATATGGCAGGAACAAACGGACTATAATCAGCTTCAAAATCATACCAATGGTGCTGCCATTCCTTCTGTTGCAGGAAGTGGTAATCATCGAACGAAATATATTTACAAGTTTCCCTGCAAATATTTTCTTGTATAATTGACACTGATTGCCGTATTGCATCTAGTTGAAGGTAAGGATTTTGAAGGCGAAAAAGAAACTTACAACAACGATGAATGGAAGGACAGAGTTGAAAAATGGAAAACTAGGCAAGAGAAGAGAGGTCTTGTTACAAAAGCAGATGATGAAGGAAATGATCAAGACGATGATGATTATCTGTAAGATTTTCCTTCTGGTTTCAGTATTTTCTTGATTTTTCGTCTTATAGTTAATGCTTAATTTGTTTAACATTCACTGCTGTGCTATGCTGTCCTGTTTTTCCTCAGTATTGCTGAAGCTCGGCAACCACTCTGGCGAAAAGTCCCGATTCCTTCAAGCCTAATCAATCCCTATCGCATAGTCATCGTCATTCGTTTAATCGTCCTATGTTTCTTTTTCCATTTTAGAATCTTAACCCCGGCATATGATGCATATCCTTTATGGATTATCTCTGTGATATGTGAAATATGGTTCGGATTGTCCTGGATACTCGATCAATTTCCCAAATGGTTTCCCATAAACCGCGAAACTTATCTTGATCGTTTGTCCTTGAGGTTTGAGCGAGAGGGTGAGCCTAACCGGCTTCTCCCGGTTGACGTCTTTGTTAGTACTGTTGACCCTCTTAAGGAACCTCCCATTATTACTGCAAACACGGTCCTTTCAATCTTGTCAGTAGATTATCCAGTCGAGAAGGTGACTTGCTATGTGTCGGATGATGGATCCTCTATGCTTCTGTTTGATGCATTGGCTGAAACAGCTGAGTTTGCAAGGAGGTGGGTTCCATTTTGCCACACATACAATATTGAACCTAGGGCTCCGGAGTACTACTTCTCTGAGAAAATCGACTACTTAAAAGACAAGGTTCAACCTACTTTTGTGAAGGATCGTAGGGCTATGAAGGTAAATATGATAAACTCCTTTCTTTTGCTGTACTTGGTGCATTTAGTGGAAGTAAAGTCATTCTTATAGAATGTTTATGGATTGCAGAGAGAATACGAAGAGTTCAAAGTAAGAATTAATGCTTTGGTGGCTAAAGCACAAAAGAAACCAGAAGAAGGATGGGTAATGCAGGATGGGACTCCATGGCCTGGGAACAACACTCGTGATCACCCGGGAATGATTCAGGTTAATTAGTCAGAACGCGATCGGAAATTTTTTTGACAATCATTCCTTAAGTCCCTTATTTCCTGCTTGAGAGTCAATTGCTGAAGTAAAAAGTTAAGTTATATCAATGACTAAACTGTTTCTAACACTGTAGGTGTATTTGGGAAGTGAGGGTGCACTTGATGTTGAAGGTAAGGAGCTACCACGGCTGGTATATGTTTCACGTGAAAAGCGACCTGGTTATCAGCACCATAAAAAAGCTGGTGCCATGAATGCACTGGTAGGTAGCTGCTAAGTCAACACTCTGACAGTCTTTTCTCGTGAAACTGATTGATCTCTATATATTTGATTACAGGTTCGAGTTTCTGCAGTACTCACTAATGCACCCTTCATGTTAAATCTTGATTGTGATCATTACATTAACAACAGCAAGGCTATGAAGGAAGCAATGTGCTTTCTTATGGATCCCCAAATAGGGAAGAAGCTCTGCTACGTCCAATTTCCACAGAGATTTGATGGTATTGATCGTCATGATAGATATGCTAACCGCAATGTTGTATTCTTCGACGTGAGTTGCAATTAAGTATTTCATATGAACATAATGTAGGAAAAGTATCTAGATTTCAAATCTGAAAATTGTTGAATTCTCTATTTTGAAAAACAGATCAACATGAAAGGCCTAGATGGTATCCAGGGGCCTGTTTATGTTGGCACTGGCTGTGTTTTCAACAGGCAGGCATTGTATGGTTATGATCCACCTGTGTCCGAGAAGCGGCCCAAAATGACTTGTGACTGCTGGCCAAAGTGGTGCTGTTGCTGTTGTGGCAGCTCTAGGAAGAAGTCGAAGACTAAGAACAAAGGATTTAAGGCTATGCTTGGCCTTGGAGGATTATATAGTAAGAAGAAAATGATGGGCAAACATTATACAAGGAGATCATCAGGAAAAGCATTTGATCTTGAAGAGATTGAAGAAGGGCTTGAAGGATATGATGAGTTGGAAAAATCATCTCTCATGTCCCAAAAGAACTTTGAAAAACGGTTTGGAATGTCACCAGTTTTCATTACTTCCACTCTCATGGAAGATGGTGGTCTCCCTGAGGGAACTAACCCAGGTTCTCTTATCAAAGAAGCCATTCATGTTATTAGTTGTGGATATGAAGAGAAAACTGAATGGGGCAAAGAGGTTAGTATTGACACTTGGCCTTTCGCGAAGTTACAAAGTCATTTAACTTTTATTCTAAATAGTCAACAATTATTTGGATCGATAACTTTAAGTACAATTTCAATTGTTCTACTCTATTGGAAAAGCAACCTCTCATGGACTTCTTTTATTCACAGATTGGATGGATTTACGGTTCAATTACAGAAGATATTTTGACAGGCTTTAAGATGCATTGTAGAGGATGGAGGTCTGTGTACTGCACACCAAAGCGACCTTGTTTCAAGGGATCAGCTCCAATCAATCTATCAGATAGGTTGCACCAAGTCCTGAGATGGGCTCTTGGTTCTGTCGAAATCTTCCTTAGTCGTCATTGTCCACTTTGGTATGGTTATGGAGGAAAGCTAAAATTGCTAGAGAGACTTGCTTATATTAACACCATTGTGTACCCATTCACTTCCATTGCTCTGGTGGCCTATTGCACACTTCCGGCTGTGTGCCTTCTTACTGGAAAATTCATCGTTCCAACTGTAAGTAATATTGGTGCCTAACTATTATCCAAAAAACACAAAAAGAGAGAAATTGTAAATGTAATTTAACGTGTCCTAATTTACAGTGTTAGTTGGAATGTCATTGTAAGATCAGTAACTGCATTTCTAATCAGAATCTATTGTCTTGTGCAGCTAAACAACCTGGCAAGCATATGGTTTATGGCTCTTTTCATCTCCATCATTGTGACAGGCGTGCTTGAGCTCCGTTGGAGTGGTGTAAGCATTGAGGACTGGTGGCGCAATGAGCAATTCTGGGTCATTGGTGGCGTCTCAGCGCATCTTTTTGCAGTCTTCCAAGGTCTTCTCAAGGTCCTTGCTGGTGTAGACACAAACTTCACAGTAACAACAAAAGCTGCTGATGATGCAGAATTTGGGGAGCTCTACCTCTTCAAATGGACAACCCTTCTCATTCCACCGACCACGTTGATAATCCTAAATATGGTTGGTGTGGTAGCAGGAGTTTCTGATGCCATTAACAATGGATATGGTTCGTGGGGTCCTCTCTTTGGAAAGTTATTTTTTGCCTTTTGGGTTATCGTTCACCTCTATCCTTTCCTCAAGGGGTTGATGGGCAGGCAAAACAGGACTCCTACAATTGTGGTTCTCTGGTCAATTCTTCTAGCTTCAATCTTTTCACTTGTTTGGGTTCGAATTGATCCTTTCTTGCCCAAACAAACTGGCCCTGTATTGAAACAATGTGGAGTGGAGTGCTAATCATATCCCATATGAATCCACTTCAGTTTTCAATACTACTGTCATTTTTCTTGCGTAGTTTCTTTTGTTGCAAGTAATATTGTGTATGTGGTAGAAAGTAGAAATTTTGATAACATTTCAGTGGCTATGCATATGTAAATTTCGAAAAATAAGAATTTGGTGTTGGATTTGAGTTTCCCTATATATGTTGTTTACTTCTTAAACGATGTTACATGTATATCGAATAATGATTTCATCTCAAGTTTGGAGATGAGTTTTAATGCTAGTTTTCCTTTTATGATCCAACCAACCTGGTAATCTGGTATATTATATGCATCGATCTCAGTATTAGCTTTCAATTATCTCATAGAAGAAAAATGATGTGATCCAAAGCCCGGATACAAGTCTTCAAGCAACAATGGATGAAAACACATTCTTGGCGACTAAATAGACAAATTTCATGTGGGGCTCGAGCCCGTAAATCAAGTGAGAAATCAAAGAAGAATAAAAAAACCTGCAAATATGAAAATTGAGTCTCAACCTTTCAATTGAAAATCTGAATTATAATATTTGCGGGTTTTTTTTATTCTTCTTTGATTTCCAACTTGATTTTCGGACTCGAGCCCATAGCGTACCCGGTCCTCAAGGGCTGCCGGCCGTCTACTCATGGTCTTTCCACTCCCCCCTGGCTCCCTCGCTGGGGCCTTCTCCAGAAGTGGATTTTGCCTTCCGCAGGATTCGAACCATGTACCTAGGGGTTTAGTATTTGTAAGGACCCGGCTCCCTCGCTGGGGCCTTCTCCGAGCCGTACTCATGGTCTTTCCACTCCCCCCAGGATTGGGCTCCCTCAAGGGGCCTTCTCCCAATCTTACCCTGAAGTGGATTTTTGCCTCCCCAGGGATTCGAACCTTGTACCTAGGGGTTAAGTACAAATTTCATGGAATCCCTGGTACCATTCATGAAACTTGCCTCTTTAGTCGCCAAGAATGTGTTTTCATCCATTGTTGCTTGAAGACTTGTATTCGGGCTCTGGATCACATCAAAAAACTTGGTCAGTAGTTGTGCATTTTAGCTGCCATGTTAATTGTTGATCCATGTTCATAATTCTATAATTTTCTCTCTGCTTTATATTTTCTAAGTAGAATCAGATCATCAGCATCAATTGCTTTATTATCAATTATAATATCTACGAAGCAAAAATCAAGAATACGTCCATTTTCAATAATGATATGGAATGAGTGTGAAGCTGAAGGATAATATTGTTCTTGCATCTTTTTACAGTGAACTGATATGATTATACATGCTATACGATCCAGGTGATTATTCTATTCTAACGTTTTTAAAACCCTCTTGCTCGATCCCTGTTTCTGGAAATTTGTTAGTTTCCTAATTGTTATTGCTCCCAGTGGCTCTGGAAAGTAAGCCTGAGTTTTAGCTGACAATTCTTTTGCAACAAAACGCATGTTAGGCCGCGACTCTGGTGAGGCCCGTGTGCATGCTAATGCAATGGTTACTAAAAACACCACTTCTGTTGCTATTTGGCCAGTTGGAGGTGAAAGCCGTTGGTCGAGCAGATCTTTCAAAAACAAATCGGGGTTACTTTGCAATGCTGTTGTTGTTGTTGAGGATGATAGTGCAGATAAGAACTCCCCCGGGTGCCGTCCCATCATTACTTCTAATGCCACAACTCCAAAGCTGTAAACATCACATTTCTCTGTAACCTTCATTGTAAGTGCTAGTTCTGCATTTCCAAAAGAAGTACTTTGTTATTTTGTTAACTTGTCCCAAAAGACAGGTACAGAAAAATATTCATAGAAAAAGCAGCCATATACTTCCAAAGGAAGAACAGATAAACTGAAGCAGAATAAGGAATGGGCAGTGGACAAGATACATTTAATAGTACTAAATTACCAGGTGCCATGTAGCCATAAGAACCAGCAACTGCGGTCCAATTGGATGAATCCGAAATCAGTAGCTTTGCTGTGCCAAAATCTGAGAGCCGTGGCTCAAATTCTGACTCAAGGAGAATATTGTTTGCTGATACATCTCGGTGGACAATAGGGGGAGAACAGTCGTGATGCAAGTAAGCCAGTGCGTGAGAAACTCCTTGGACTATTTTCAGCCTCATGGCCCAGCCTAGTTTGAATGCCTCCATATCATCATGCAAAACTTTCCCCAAGCTACCCCTTTCTATATACTCGTAGACCAAGTACATGAACCCACTCCTGGAACAAAATCCATAGAGCTTGATTATGTTCCGATGCCGTATTTCTGTCAATGTTCGAATCTCATTCTCAAAACTACGTAGATTTGCCATCTGTACATCACTCGAGTCTGACATATTAAGCTTTTTAACTGCTACAATCTGCCCAGTTGGCAAAACTGCTCTATAAACACTTCCAAATCCTCCACTTCCAATGCAATATTTAGCACTAAAATCTTCAGTTGCTTTGACAATATCTCCAATTGTAAATTTTCCTTCTCTTTCCCAAATGAGAGATTCCAGATTCTCAAATTCGGATGCGGTCTTTTTTTCGTCAATTCTTGGCTTGGTTTTCCATCGAAAGACGAAACATCCAACAACAGTGGTTGCCAAAATTATGAGGCTGACAACTGGAACAATTACAGCTATAAGGATTTTTCGATTATTATTCTGTGACTTGGAAGTCGAAGAGACCACATCACAAGGAGATAACCCGTTTGCATTTCCACACAGACCAGAGTTCTCTAAAAAAGCTTCTGCTGGTGCAATCCTGAATAAATCACTAGTCGGGATTGGACCGGACAAGTTATTGTTGGAGAAATCCATGATTCTCAGACTGATCATAGTAGATAATGCTGAAGGAATTCTACCTGAAATCTTGTTATGTGACACATTCAAATTTTCCAAAGAGTTGAGCCTTCCCAAGTTTGGAGGAATTTGTCCTGAAAGTAAATTATTACTGAGGTCCAACAAGTATCGTAACCCATTTAAATTGCCAAGTTCTGACGGGATATTTCCTGATAAAATGTTCTTTCTCAAGTTCAAGAACTGCAAGCTCTCACAATTGCTAAGATCTTCTGGAATGTCCCCTTCTATTTTGTTTGCTGACAAATCAAGATTTTGGAGCTCTGTTAAGCGCCCAATAGTTCGAGGAATCTCTCCAGTCAACTGATTGTTGCTTAAATTGAGATTGAGCAGTTCAGTTAAATTTCCCAGTCCAGCAGGTATTTCACCTATCAATTCATTCGAATCCAGAGTTAGAACTCGCAACTGTGTCAAGCTGCCTAGCTCAGCTGGAATCACTCCAGAAATTTTATTTCGATCCATCTGAAGATTCATAAGCCTTCTATATTGTCTCCAGTTACTTGGAAGTTGGCCTGTAAATTGATTTCTGCCGAGAGAGATGAACTCAAGATTCGGATGAACTCCAAATGCCTCTGAAATATTCCCAGAAAATTGGTTGCCTTCAAGCCGTACTCTATTAAGGCTCGAGCAATCCTTCAGGCAACCGGGTAACCTCCCAGTGAAACTGTTGTTATTCACTGTAAATTGATCGAGAGCAAAGCCACTGCATAATCCAGAAGGCAGTTCACCTGAGAAGCTATTATTTGAAAAACTAACATTTGCCAACTTGGGACTGTTCTTTCCCAAGTCCTGGGGAATGATACCTGAAAATTCATTAGAGAACAGAGAGAGAGTTTGCAGAGCACTGAGGTTCGAGATGGACTCTGGCAACTGTCCTCTTAATAGGTTTGTGCTTATATCAAGCATCTCTAGCGATGTTAAGTCTCCAATCTTAGGTGGAACAGTTCCAGTAAGACTGTTGGAGAAAAGGTTTAGGATCTGTAAATTTGTTAGGTTTTTGATTGTTGGAGGTATTACACCTGAAATCCGGTTTCTAGAAAGGTCCATCTGCATCAAGTTTTTCACGTTTCCAATCTCCGGAGGGATGGAGCCTGAAAACGTATTGTTGTATAGAAAAAGATAACTGAGATCTGTCAGCAAACCTATTTCAGATGGGATTTCACCAGTGAAAAAATTATTTTGAAGCTGCAATGATGTTAGTTGGGTCCAATTTGAGATGAAGTATGGCGAAATATCACCGGATAGATTATTATCCGATAAACCCAACTCTGTCAACTTGGTCAGATTCGACAAGGACAAAGGCAAGGATTCAGTGAGCAAGTTTATGGCCAAAGACAAATAGGTAAGGTTGGTGCACAAGCCAATCTCAGAAGGAATTGTGGAATTCAGGCCATTCATTCGCAAATCTAGTTTCTGTAGATTCTTGAGTTGTCCTAAAGAAGACGGGATCTTTCCTTCAAATGAATTGTTAAACAGTTCGAGAATTTCCAGATTAGGCATAGAGTTGAAAGTATTAGGGATTGAGCCAGAAAGTTCGTTGGTTGCTAAGCGAAGATCTTTCAACTTTGACAGTTTGGTAAGATTTGATGACAATGGCCCTTGAAACACATTGGTAGAAAGGTTCAGATATTCAAGCTTACCTAGGTTGATGAATAATGATTCGGGAATTAGTCCGGTCAAGTGGTTTTGAGACAAATCAAGATAAGTAATGTTCCGACAACCTAGTATAAAGTCTGGAAAACCTGAGATGATTTCGTTGAAACCAAAGCTGAGACGTGTCAATAAAGGGAAGCTTGTGATTTTAGACCATTCGGGACTCACCAAGTAATTAGATCCAAAATCCATGTGCTGTAGCTTTTGAAGCTTCCCAATTTGATGTGGAACTGGACCATTGAGATTGTTGTTGTAGAAACTAATGTACTGAAGCTCTGTCAAATTTCCAATCTCAATTGGAATGATATCCTCCAATACATTGTTGCTCAAGTCCAAGGAAGTGATATTGGAAACACTACCAATACTAGATGGTATCGACCCGTTGAAATTATTGAAACTGAGGTCGAGTCTCGTCAGATTTGGAAACGAAGTAAAATCAAGTTGGTCAAGGGTGCCAGAGAGGCTTGCATTGGACAAGTTTATCTCAGAAACCGATCCCTCGATGTTGCAGAGAATTCCTGTCCATCTGCAAAGATTTCGAAGATTTCCGAGGGACCATGAATTCAGAGGAGGAGAAGACAAGCTGTTCTTCCACTTCACAAGAGCCTCTGCTTCTGTTCTTGCAGACGACTCAATCATCAGTGGATGTAAAGAGAAAAGCAGAAAATGAAGGAGGAAAATGAAAGCTCTATGAGATGTTTTCATGGCTACAAAATTCTCAAGGCAAGTTCATATTTTTTTCAATTTCTACCTTTATAAGCAGGAATCAATGACTGCTCAAAAGTCATAATAAAGATTTTGATATGACACAATGAAATATAGAAAATTCTTAGTATGAACAGATAAAGAAAGCCTGAATTGTTTGTCCAAAGTGATGCTTGAATGGTCAATAACTACTTGTTTTAAACCATAATTGTTTTCAGCCTATACGCGTGGAAGAAAATTATAATACTTTTGAATTTTTTTTTTTTTTTTTTTTTTGAAATGGCAATGGTTTTATAGTGTTTTTCTTTGTGCAGATCCTGGGAAGAATTATTTTTTTAATATAAAATAGGGAAACAGATAAGCAATTGCTTTAGCTTTGAATGATGTCAAAGTTGCACCAAGATGGGTGAAATAAATAAAGAAGAGCCTTATTTTGTGAATTATGTAAACTGGCCTTCTTTTCGTGAATATCTCTGAAGTATCTCGGATTAGGACAAGAAATAAGATGAATTGAAGTCGGAAAATGATGTTTGTTAATCTATTTTGTCCAAATGCGTTCACCAATGATGTGTTGGTGATTTTGACGATGATTTAATGTGATGATCGAAAGAATGAAAGTTTGTCAAGTATGTTATTTGTAATCCAATCGATAACACAATAGCATATTCATTTGAAATAAAGAAAGAGATTCTTTTTATAGCTTGTTGCTTAGATGGATAATTTTGCCGACACTCTCCTTTTCTGACTTTGCACAAGAGTTGACCATAAACTGCAAACCTCACCTGCCAGCCTCAAAAGTCTGACTGTTTGAGATCCTGCACAATTTTTAGTTTGGTAACAATACGGAGAGTTGACATATTAAATACCGTTCTTTTACGTAATGATTATAATTTATAAATAACACATTTTTTTAAATCAATTTTTAATCACATATATTTTTTCTTTCCAAATTTTAACCACACATCTTACCTAAAAATACCAAAAAATACAAAAAAAATTCTGACATACTGCCGCCGAACGGTGCGTTAGCTTTTGTTGCCAAAATTTTGCATATTTCGCTCTCTAAAAACCTGACTTGTATAGAACTCCGATTTATACAACTCTTTATTTTTTCTAAATAATAAAAACAAAAGAAAATAAAATTGTAAGAAGTTTAGTATTGTAACCGTACGGTGAGTTTAGTAGTCCTCGAGGCCTGCTTTCTGTCCAAGCAAGCAAAGTTTCTAGTAGATCCCTTACTCGATTTAGTTCAATATTATTACTATTTCTATGTCTATTTCTATTTCTATTCGTATACATCAATTTTGCTCTCCTACCCATCACGGATAAGGGAGTTATATACGGAGGATAGGAGAGCTATACATATACAAGTCTGTACAATTTCGTCCAAATTATTATTCAAAAAATAATTCAAATCAAATCCTATCATATCAGCATCGAGTGGAATGTAAAGAACTTCACTCTCTTAAACTTATAATGGTTCTCATAATGAGAATCACAATCTCCTTGAATAAAGTTTCTTTATCTCTTATAATGGAATTATATAAAATAAAAATAAAAAATATTTTTAATCGGACACATGGTGAAGTGCAAAAATATAATGCTAACTTTTGCCAACATTATTATATTGGAGGTTTCATGAGAATATTGATTATAACTTAGTTGCCTAGCAAAAAACTTAATTAATTATCCCACTAAATTAAGTCTTACTGACTAATCAATACCATGGTCGAAAAAATGTTGTTTAAATTTTTTTATTTTATGTCAAAGGGTTGGTTAATTACAAGTTAATTATAACCTAACCCTTGCATATTTTTCAAAAAATATTATTGATTATGGTTTGAATTTGGAAACTTCAAGCCAAGTTGTAATATTAATATCACTTCTATATATATATATATATATATACACACAAAAGAAATTATTTGTTATATCGAGATGGTTTAATAGTATCAAGAACTTAAGAAAAAATAAAATAGGAAGGTGGTCAAACAAATATGAATCATACATGGACAATAGTCATAGCCGTACCTGTGACTTTGTAAACTTGAAACAAACAGTAGTTTTTTGAGATATAGGTCCTGGGCTAGACGGGGGTTCGGGGGCAGCGCCTTCGAAATTTTTTTTTTAAAGGAAAAAACTGAAAATAAAGATTAAATTCATATTCACATAAAACAAACTATACAAATTCACCATAAAATTGCAAAAAAATAAAAAAGTTCAAAAGTATTAACTAATATAAAACGACCAACAAAAAATTATATTCAATATACCTTAAAGTTTTATATTCAAACAAATTCCAATTTTATGGACCTGGGCTGAAAAAAAAAAAAAGGGCCCAAAAATAATATGGGCCCTGAAACCATGGCCTCACCTGCCTCTAGGCAGGTCCGGCCATGGTCATAGTCGATGGCTCACCTTGATGTTCCTCATACGACTTTTGGACAAAAGTACATTGACTCTTATGAGCACTTTAATGCCCATCACCCATCAACACGTAGAATGAAATGCGACAAAATGCTTTGAACCTTCATTTAGGTCGCGGTTGAAAATATGGGAAATAAGTAAAAAAAAAAAAATTTAGGAATTGAATTGTTTGAAAATTATTTTCATGAAAAATATAATTGGAAGTGTTTTATTGGATTAATTTTCTATCTAGGTGGAAAAAATGGGGAGTTTTTCAAGTTTTGTTATTTGATTGACGTTATTTTTCATGACAAATAAAGCAAAACTTAGCTATTTTAATCAATTTTTTTCTCATACATTTATATTTGAAAATAACAATGTTAATTTTTGAAGAAAAATATAAGTCAATTAACAACAACAATTATGATCAAACGAGGCGAAAAGTGTTTTTTCATGTAAGGTGAAAAATATTTTTCTCAAATAAACTCAAAGAAAATATTTTCCTTATTTTCAAGACAAATCATGGAAATCGAGATAAGATAGAAAATAATTTCCATGTCAAAAAAAAAAAAAAAAAAGGCAATCAAACAAATCAAAATATGGAAAATAAAAATATTTTCCCCTTTTGAGGCAAATATAGACGTATCAAACACTTACTCAACGTTTTAAATGGGTGTTTGTGTTGAATGTTTGAATCACTATATATTTTTGAAGTAATTGTTTTTATAGATTAATTTGTTTTAAAAAAGTCAAAAGACAAAAACAAACACTTTTCAAGATACTAGTAAACACGTGTAAAGCACTTGCGCTGCTCATATTTTTGTATAAAATAGCGTGAACATTTATATAAATATTATAAACTTTAAATAATAACAAACGTAATTGAAAATTAAAAGTGTAAGCATAAAAAGAATAAGGAATAGAAAGGAAAACAAGATCATATATTCGTAGTTGATTAATTGAATATTGATTTTTAAGTATTGCAATCCTCACCTTCCACCAAAAAATTGCAACTTTTACGAATCTCCTCATTAACAAACCAATTTCAATTAGCTTATTGGACGAAAATAAGTTAGGAAGTCAAGAATATCAATCTAAGGAGAACTACAAAATGGTCACAAACTCATATACTCAATACGTCCCTATCCAATTGCCAAGCAAGAAGAAAATACATAAGTTGGAAAATCAGTACTCTGAAGGAGCATTTCTTGAGCTTAAGGGGCTGTCGCTAATTACAATCTCTCGTGGAAGGTCCAAAACTCGAAGCAGTCCAGTCATCGAAATGTGAAAATACAAGACAAATATTAAGTTGCATGGATTTATAAACTGCTTCTCATTTCACAACCACACTGTTAGATTACTGATAAGTGCATTTTATACACTTATTTGTATATCTAAATTAGAACATTATGTTCTCATTTTAGAATAATTATTTTTAATTTGTGTTTATTTGTTTACTTTTATGAAAATATCCTAAAAAATGAAGAATGAGGAAATTGAGAGAAGAAATGCACAATTTGATGCTAATGGAGCTAAATTGAGATGTTTATGACATCAACCGAAAATCATACAAGGAGCCAAAATGAAGAAATTAAGAGTTGGAGGACCTAATTAAAGGAGTTGAGAATTGAAACAAACAAATCAATAAGATTTGAAAGTATAGGGCTATATTATTACAATTGGAAGTTGAATGGCTGAAGAACAAATTAAACACGAGGGACCAACTTGCAAATATTCAATGATTGATTTGGATCACAAGACAATTCTTTGAGGATTTTTAGGACTCAATTGAATGAAACTTGCAAGTAAAAGTTAACAAGGAATGGAATATGATAAGAATATTATCATAAAATTGATTCCAACCGCACAAGATTTTGGACAAATTTTTAGTCGGATTTTGAGACCTAATTTTGGGGTAGCAAACGTTTGAATTAGGAAAATCGTATTTCAGGAAGAATTGTATTACTTTAAGTTATCTTTCAAAAACACTTTGAATCACCTCAATCAGATAAGGTAATAGAAAGATATGATCGAAACACTGAACGATGTGCAGATAAAAAGAAGACTCACGGGCGGGTTTGACAATTCGCTTTCCTTTTTCGACTAGATCTCTTCTCTAACTATAGATACAACCTCTTGGCATGAAAATCGAAACCTTTGCCTTACCTAAGAACATCATACAATTGGATTTTTCACGTCAATTCTTGAAGAACTGATACTTAGTGTAAGCTTTCCATTCTTCTTTGTAATTTTCGATGAACGCTATATTTCGTTGTTCTTGTTGTTTAATTATGATGTGTAACTAAATTTCACGTTGGGACGAACGTTGTAGCCTAACTTTATTATTTTAATTTCATATTATGTTATTTTAATGATTCGTTACATGTGTTGATTTATTATTGTGTTTAATGCACGAATTTATTGGCCACTAATTCATGATTTCCATAATATGAGATGTGAGTTAATAACTTAAATCATGGTAATAAATTCGGTAATTGGACAAGAGATAGATATACACTTTTATTATTATCGCGGTCGTGTGTGAATTCTTGTGTTTATTGTATCTAGATAAGGAATATTCGGACCCACTGTAAAGATACATAGTTGAATTATTTAGATAGATTGATTTAAACTCGAGACAGGAATCTCAATTTAAATTAGTGAATTCGACCGAATGCATATTTGGGAAATTAAATTGGAATTGGAGTTAATTTAGTTGGCTGGGTGAAATCGTGAATTTCAATTACTTTACAATCATTTTTAGAAACAAAATAATTTCGTAATTTTAATTCTTTAATTTATTTTCATATTTTTAGTTTAAAACAATCAAAACTCATTCGTCTGTTCAAATATGGATAAGAAATAAAATATCTCGATAACTTAATAGCAATTTTCGTGGGACGATAATCCGTACTCGTTTGTCCACTTTATTACTTTTCACGATCCGTACACTTGCGAGTATATTTTGCATTGCAAAATAAAGTGAACAAGTTTTTGACGCTGTTACCGGGGATTTGTGATTAATATCAATATATTTTGATTTTTTCTTTAATTTGAGTTTTATTCTTCGCACTTTTATTTTTTTGCTAAGAAGATTTAAGAGTTGTGATTTGCTTCCTTTTGATTCAGAAATCAAGCAAACTTTGAGAAGAAGGCGTAAGCAACAATTTGAAGCAGTTCAACAACTTAACTTGAGAATGGCAGCAAACGGGGTTCCTAATAACCCCTTGATTCCTAATGATCCTTTGATTCATCAACCTAATGAGGCACTTGACAAGCAATCGTAAGCTCGAGGAGGGTGACCATTGAGAGAATACACGATCCCGCCTGTGGGGAATATTATGACATGTGTCGTACCCCTAGCAATACCAACAAACAATTATGAGATCAAAACTTCCCTGGTCTCGTTGATTCAATAGTCAACTATTTTCAATGGGCTACCTTCTGAAGATCCTCATGCGCATCTACGAGCATTTCAAGAAATTTGTGACATGCAGTGCATGAATGGGGTTCCAGTAGAAGCTGTCAAAACGAAGGTGTTTTCATTCTCGCTTGCAGACAAGGCTAAAGCTTGGAACTACTCTTTTCCAGCTAACTCAATTCCATCTTGGATCATATTGAGTCAAAACTTTGTGGATAAGTTCTTTCCACCGGGTCGAATGTCAAAGCTTAGAAGAGATATCTTGACTTTTAGTCAACAGCAAGGAGAGTCAATATTTGAAGCTTAGGAGAGGTGCAATGAACCACTTAGGAAGTGTCCCGCACATGGCATATCTGATTGGATACTACTCCAGCAGTTTTGCAACGGTTTGACTTATGAGAACAAGAGGTAGATTCAATTGCAGGTGGATCCTTTATGGATCTAACTTATGAAGAAGCATTAGCAATTTTGGAAAAAATGGAAGCAAATAGTTATCAATGGCACTCAGATCGAGCTATGCAAAAGACTGGGGGAGTTCTTGAAGTAGATGGAATTACTAAGCTAAATGCAAAGTTTGATGTTTTGGTGAAGAGATTGGATAGTATGGGAAAACAGCCAGTGCATGCCGTTCAAGCAAATCAAGTATGTGACATTTGTTTTGAAACTCATGGGGCTAATGAGTGCCCTGTTGCGCTTCAAGATCAGACATTTGTGGAGCAAGCTAAGTATCTAGGAAACAATCAACAGCCAAAAGGACTGCAATGAGTTGGGGATCCCGTAATAGAATATTTCAATTACTCCCAGACTTACAATCCTGAATGGAGAAAGCATCCTAACTTCTCTTGGTAGAACAATCAAAATGTTCAGAATCCTCCTGGGTCTCTTTAGAAACAACAAGTTTAGATGACACTAAAAGAAAACACGGATATGATTGTGCAGCTAGTAAAGAGTCAACAAGACATGTTGCAAACTCAACAAACAGAAATAAAGGAGCTGAAAAATCAAGTTGGTCAGTTGGCAGTAAAAAGGACAGAAAGACAGTTTGGACAATTTCCTAGCAACACTGAAACCAATCTAAGGGAGAATGTTTGTGCAATCACCACTAGAAGTGGGGCTCAACTCAAAGAATTCAGAATTGAGGAATCAGATCAAGTTATGGAGAAAAAGAAAGAGGAGAGTCCAAAGGAGAAAATTCAAACTGAAGAAGGTAGAGGAACCACTGTCGAGGAAAAGAAAGCAAGGCAACCAATGAATTCCTACATTCTCCCTATTCCATACCTTCAGAGGGTGAAAAAGAATAACGAAGATCATCAGTTTTCAAAGTTTCTTGAAGTGCCGAGGAAGTTGCGCATCAACAATCCTTTCATAGAGGAAATAAAAGAGATTCCTAGTTATTCGAAATTTTTGAAGGAGTTGATGGCTAAGAAGAAGAGGCTTGAAGATTGTGAAATGGTGGCTTTGAATGAAGAGTGTTGTGCAATACTCCAAAACAAGCTACCACCAAAGCTAAAATATTTAGGGAGTTTTTCAATTTCTTGTTTAATTGGTGATTTAAAATTTAACAAAGTTTTGTGTGACTTAGGATCTAACATTAATTTGATGCCTCTTTTTGTTCATAGGAAACTGAACTTGGGAGATCCGACACCAAAAACCATCATGTTGTGCTGGTAAAAACTGACAAGTTTGTGTTTATCGCAGACTTCATAATCTTAGATATGGAGGAAGATTAGAAGGTGTCACTAATCCTAGGGAGACCATTCTTAGCAACTGCAAGGGCTTTGATTGATGTCGAGAAGAGGGAAGTTATCTTTAGAATGGAGGAAGATAAGGTTGCTTTTAGCCTTACACAATTGGAGAACAATAATCCAAATCACGAGAATTGCTCAAGAATTGAGGTGGAATCTAAAGCAAAGGACAAGGGGAAGCAAAAACAAGAGGCTTTGAGGTATGTGAAGAACAAGTACAAAAAGGGAGCAAGTGTCTCGACTCCCAATCGTGAGCCACCCTGAAGTTTTCTATCAAAAGTTGAGCTTTCTACTTTAAACGGAGCGCTTGTTGGGAGGAAACCTAACTTAGTATCCTTTCCATTTGTTTTATCATGTTTTATTTATGTTTTATTAGTAATTTAGGATTTATTGTTTTCATTTGTTTTTGTGGACATCATTGGGTCATAAATTTTTGACTTGGATCCTTTGCAATGAATTAGGAAGTTATCAAAAGCATAGTCCTTTATAGGAGCATGTTAGCATCAATTTCTTCATAAAATTTTGGCTTTATAGTTTATTCTTATTGACATTCAAAAAAACTTTTTCATTTCGTAGCAATTATTGGTTTGCATTGCATGCTAGAATTGTGGGGTTAAGTCATATATTCATGCATGGACCTTAGTTCAAAACAGGAAGCAAGTTTAGGTGAGTGACAACTTTGAGAACAAGGTGTTTAGGAGTAGAAATTGGAGTTTGAAATTCAAAATTGGCACAAAAAATTATCTCAGTCGGAGAACCATGCGGCCATGCCCTAACCTCTTGGTGGCCACGTGTTGTTCATAAAATTAACAGAACCTACAGCGTTTTACTACACTGCCACCAAATATTCTTCTGCGCAGCCGAACAATTATCTGTAGCAATATGTCAGCAGTTTTTAATGTACAAAGACAATTCTTTCAATTTCACAACAATCAAGCCCATTCTCTCCCCAAATTTACCTCCACATAGCATATCACCTAAATTGTATTCTTTCACATGGAATTGAACATTACACATACTTGCATCACATTCCAATCTTCCAAAATGTATGAATTTCAACTTTACTTTCAATTTTGCAAGTATTAGGGGTTTTTCTTACTTTGATGAAGGATTGGTGTGTATGGATTGATGAGTATGAAATAGGCTAGAAAATTTTGGTGAATTGATTGCATAACATAGGTCAAAATTCTGGGATAACTTCATACATCCAAGTTCATGATTTTTCTTCATATTGAGGAATGCATTAGAGGTGTTTGTTAAAATATTTCAATGAAACTTTTATCATCTTTGTGCAAATTCTTTTGAACAACATTCATCACTTCATATTGAATATTGATTATGTACAATTCATTCATGATTTTCATCATCACAAGTGCCCCAATTTTTATTTGAAATCGTGGGGACATGTATGCACAACATTAGGGTCATTGCACGCTTTATGCATAAGTTTCAGATTTAGGTGACCACTTTGCTACTTTATTTCACAACCCTTATAAACTTCAAATGACATGAATTTTTGATATGTTAGAGATCACACTACATACTTTCATATGTCCAAATATGGCTAGGAGAAAGTTCGATTTTTCATAGCAGTATCAAGGGCTGAACATGGGTAGTTGACCACTTTTGAAACAAATTCAGATTTGTGTTTTGCTTTAGCTTGGGGTTGTGGATATAGTTGCTTATATTTTCTTGTGGAATTTGATGTTGCTAATATATTTGTTTCACTTGTGTGAGGAACATACCGTATGGGACACATCAAAAGCAAAAATGGAACATACTTGAAACATCCAAGTTGATATTCAAGAAAAAGCTTCAAATTGAAGAAATTGCACCATCAAAGCCGGGAAGTACTTGAACCACTCTTTGTTGTGTTTATTTTTCTTTAAATTATCATATCATCATGAAATACATTGAAGGCAATGTATACTTTTTGTTTGGGGGTGGAAATGCATGCTTTGTTCATGCTCATTTGTCATAAGCTTCATTTGTTTCTTTTACATTCTATTATTTGGGAAATGTTTTTGATACAAAAAAATAAAAAAATAAAATAAAATGGAAAATTTGAAATTTGAAATTTGCGTTAACAGTTTATTGTCTGGAATATAGTGTATATCAATTTGAGCTTTGACTTGAATAATTGGACAACATCAAAACTTGAATCTTATTTACTAGTCATGATTTGCTTGATTTCATCTTCATGCGTACATGACCTTTGTTGGATAATTACTTGTGTAGGGATGTATTTAATACTTGTGGGGTAAATTGATACCACTTGAACTTAGTAATGACTTTATCCCTAAAACTTAGATCTTTAGACACCTCGTCTCCCAAATAGAACCAAACAGTTCAAAAAGCTAGTTTGTGGGTGAAATGGTTAGAATGTGCATGTATTGATGGGTTGAGGGTCTGTGGTTCTTGATTTTGCACTTTAATCAAAGCAGTTTGGTCAACTGGTATAAACCATAATCAGCATAAAAACATAAAAATGCTAAATGTCTTATTCTACCCTTCAAATGCCTTCTTGACTCGAGCAAGTAAGTTTGGGGGTTCTCTAAATCTGGTGCCTTAAAGTCATCTGACTTGGGAGCCACCGAACTAAAGCTCGTTACAGTGTTCAATTAGAAAGCAAGTAAGAAGAGTGAACTTAAACATAAGAGAATCAAACATCTTTAACATATCTTTATTGCCTTTGTGACTAGGGTAATTAAGTTTGAGGGGTTCTATGAACCTGATGCCTTAAAGTCGTCTGTCTTGGAAGCCACCGACCCAAAGCTAGCTACAGGGGTCACGTAGAAAGTAAATGAGAAAAGTATTGCTTAAAGATGACACAAGACCGGGACAATAAATAGAAAAATTCATCCATAAGAAGAAAAAGAGAAAGCATTTACATGGTATAAGCTTAGTTGACTAAAACTGTAGAGATAAAGGGTGTAAGATTGGGAATTTCTTACTTTTGACTTGTTGCGCATGTATATTTCTAATTCTAACTATCTTCTGTGTAAAAAGTAAAGAAACTGATTTGAAACCATTTAGAGGGAAACATAGGATTTGAGAGAAGAGCAGTAAGTTGCGATCATCCATGAGCTTTGAAAGGAAAATCATTAGATAAATAGGGTTGGCCACATGAAATTCAGGCTTGATTGTATATAACGAGATACCTAATTTTATGTATATCTTTGTTTGAGTTGGGGTTTGACATTGGCTAATCACACACACACACACTTGAAAATCTGGCATAAGATAACTAGAACTAATTTTACTTTGTTGTTCGAAACTCTATGCTAAGGTACGAATTGATTTGAATTATTGAGACATATTGTAAACATGTTGACATAACAAAAAGATTTATTACTTTGTTATTTTGATTTATTAATTTAGTTTTACATGTTCGAGGACGAACTATAATTCTAGTTTGGGGTATTTGATAAGTGTCTTTTATACACTTATTTGTATGTCTAAATTAGAATATTATGTTTTTGTTTTAGAATAATTACTATTTAATTTGTGTTTATTTGTTTATATTTCAGAAAATATCTCAAAATATGAAGAATGAAGAAATTGAGGAAATAATGCATATTTGGATGCTAATGGAGCTAAATTGAGATGTTTATGAAATCAACCGGGAATCATGCAAGGAGCCAAAATGAAGAAATCAAGAGTTGGAGGACCCAATTAAAGGAGTTGAGAATTGAAACGAGCAAATCAAGAAGATCTGAATGTATGGGGCTATATTGTTGGAATTGGAAATTGAAGGACTGAAAAGCAAATTAAACACGAGGGACCAACTTGCAAATATCCAATGATTGATTTGGATCACAAGACTATTCTTTGAGGATTTTCAGGACTCAATTGGATGCAATTAGAAGTTAAAAAGGAATGAAATATGATAAGAATCCATAAAATTGATTCCAACCGCACAAGATTTTGGACAGATTTTTAGTCAGACTTTGAGACCTAATTTTGGGGTAGCAAACATTTGAATTGGAAAATCCTATTTCAGGAAGAATTGTATTAAATTAAGTTATCTTTCTAACTCACTTTGAATAACCTCAATCGGATTGAGGGAATAGAAAGATATGATCGAAAAACTGAACGTCGTGCATATACCAAAAAAAGACTCGCACGCGGGTTTGACAATTCGATTTCCTTTTTCGACTAGGTCTCTTCTCCAACTATAAATACAACCTCTTAGAATGAAAATCAAAACCTTTTCCTTACCTGAGAAAATCATACAATTGGGTTTTTCACGTCAAATTTTTGGGAGATCGACGCATAGCAAAGGGGCGCAACATGGAGATTATTACAAAAATTAATACTTGATGAAGCTTTCCATTCTTCTTTGTTATTTTTTATGAACATTATATTTCATTGTTCTTGTTGTTTAATTATGACTTATAACAAAATTTCATGCTAGAATGAACGATGTAACTTAACTTTATTATTTTAATTCCATATTCCGTTGTTTTAATGATTCGTTGCATGTGTTAATTTATTATTGTGTTTAATGCGTGAATTAATTGGCACTAATTCATGATTTAATGAGTTATTTTCATAATTTGAGAGGTGGGTTAATAACTTAGATCAAGGTGATAAATTCGGTAATTGGACAAGAGATAAAGATATACTTTTGTTATTACCGCGATCGTGTATGAATTCTTGTGTTTATTGCATCTAGATAAAGAATATTCGGACCCACTGTGGAGATACATGGTTGACTTATTTAGGTAGAATTGATTTAAACTTGAAAGAGAAATCTCAATTAAAATTAGTGAATTCGACCGACTGCATATTTAGGAAATAAAATTCAAACCGGGGTTAATTTAGTTGGCAGAGTGAAATCGTGAATCCCAACTATTTTACAATCATTTTTAGAAACAAAAAAATTTTGCAATTTTAATTCTTTAGTTTATTTTCATATTTTCAGTTTAAAACAATCAAAACTCATTCGTCTGTTCTAATATGGATAAGAACTAAAATATTTCGATACTTAATAGTAATCTCCGTAGGATGATAATCTGGACTTGTTTGTCCACTTTATTACTTTTCACGATCCGTACATTTGTGAGTATATTTTGCATTTCAAAATAAAGTGAACAATTACCTTAACAAATGTATTAACAATCATTAAAGTAGCATGTCACATGCTCACAGATCTCCCTTACTCATGTGGAACGGCATGTCGGATTGTATGTGATATCATTGAAAAATGCACTAATGGTGATGAGGTTCGAAGCGCGGAAGAAATGCCGGAAAGTTCCGAACCTAGGTTGTGGATGGATGGGTGAATCTTGACCCGATATTCACGACGCGATGGCTCGACGATGCGGAATAAAGAACCAAGACTTTCGAAACGCCACAAGGAATTGTTCAATCTCCTTGATAAATTTCTGGTTTTGAACGCCACAAATATTCTCAAGAAATATTTGATAAGTTCGGTATTTGAACGCCACAAGAAATATTCTTGATAAGTTCGAAAAATATAGGAATCCACCTATAACTTTTATTGAATCCTCAATAAAAAATGTTTATATCAAAATAAAAGTCTGAATTACAATGAATGGAAAGGAATATAAATAAGTAAAATAACCTAACCGCTAATTGACTCAAAATAGAATTCAAATGTGACTAAAATTCTAAAATAGGCAAACAAATAATTAAAAACAAAATTTAACCTAAAAATACGCAAAAACCCTAATTTTTGTCTACATAATTGACTTGCTGTTTTGTAGCCCAAATGATGGAATTCGGCCATAAAATCAGTCAGTTCAAGGGCTTTAGCCCATGAGTTTTGCTTAGTGGCCAATTTCTACTCGAAAAACACATATTATGCATCTAATTCCGACATGATTGACTGGATTGCACTTTTATTTGGCTTGAATATTTAACTTTTCCGTCAAGCCTGCTATGACTCCGATTGTCGAGGGTCCGGAACACATCAAATGGTGTCCTTTATGTAGGTACAAATGCATGTTTCTACCCGAAGTATTGTGTGTCTATGTTATATATTAGTTTCTTGACCTGTGGGAGACTGACCCGAATGCTTGAAGAAATCACGGGGGTCAGAGGTTAAGTCTGTCACAAGTGGTATCAGAGCGAGATTTCTTAGACGTTGCGTTGTTTGTTGCGTGAGGCCAATGACGTGCATTCTTCAGGGGCGGACCCAAAATTTATTTCAATGCAGGAAAAAACATTCTTTGGGAAAGAGGGCTTAGAAAAAATTACTTCAATTATTAAAAGCACTTTCTTAGTTCTTAAGAATGTGAGATAATGTATTAGATTATTCCTATAAAAGTAGTTAGGAATATGAAAAAAATGACAAATTATGCAAATACTTCTAGAGTTCAGGTTAATTTTGTAATTTTTTTCCCAAAAAAAGTAGAAAAATTAGCAATTAATAGTAGTTAAGTTGATATTCAAACTCAAATACATTGTGGCCATCAAGTGAACATTTACCACTTAAGATACATTCCTATTCATGTCATTATCTTAATTTTTACTCTTTAATATTAAATATATATTGAAAAAATCTTTTAAAAAAAAAATCCAAATTGTTGTTGGAGCACCAAAAGTCGGGTGAGGCAGGTGCCTACACTGGGTGTGGACTAGGTCTGTCCCTACTCATGCGAGATCGATTTTGGGCTACCAAAGGCGTGACTATGCCATGTGACATGTTGCAAAGTGGGACTTGCAAGGTAATGAAATCGATGATGGGAATACTTTGGGTTTGACAGAAAGAAAAGGAGTACATGGTGCCGTTGAGCCAGACCATACGATGTTGGTTCGTAGCAGAATAATGATGAAGAGTTGCAAACTATATCATGAGAAGGGCTACGTGTGTGAATTCTTTGACATGCTCGATGAAGCAATGGCAGAGGTGGAGCTGTCCGTCCGAGGTACCGAGATAAGGGATGGAGGATGATGTCAAAGATGGCATGTACATGGCTACTACGGGAAGAGGTGTAAGGGGCACCATAGATGCCCGTTCATCAGGGGATAGTGTCGCATATGTGGGAAATATGTTCATGCCTTAGTGCTGGACATGATATGTCGAATTATATGTTATATAATTGGAAAATGCACTAACAGTATCCCGTATGCAAGGTATAAATGTGTGTTCCTACACAAAGAATTGTGCTTCTATGTTATATATTAGTTTGCTGGCCCATGTGTATGGAAGGTTGACCCCAATGCTTGCAGGCATTACATGTGTCTGACGGAAGGTCCATCACAAGCAGCAAAGTGAAAAACATATATTAAGGGTGTGTACTGGGTATAACTCTACATCAAAGAGATCAATGAGAACCAAAGAAAAATGTACCGAAACAAAACTCCACAAAAAAATTGAGAGCGTTGAGGGGAAAAAATCGTATTACATGGCCAGATTTCATCATTAGTCGGCTTCGGCATACCATGTTCATTATAATGTAATAGAACTCTCTCGAATTTCGCATATTTGCTACATATTTTACAAAGTTTCATGACTTCTTCAATGGTGGGATCTAATGAAATCTTATAACGAGACTGCCATATATCAACCATTATTTAATGAATATTGGGGTTTTTAGTTAAATAAGTTTGTTAAACAATAACTTTAGTAAAATAGATCTTCCTGTTGAAATGTCCAAATTACCTTTAATGAGAAGGATTGTTTATTTTACAAGATATATCCCTAAGCTTAATTAGGTTGATTCAATTCAGGGCTTCTGATTATATTTATATTTTCTAATCTTTTAAGTTCTTCTAAAAATGTTCTATATTATGATAATTTTTCAAAAGATTTATGATGATCTTTTTTAGTTATATATCCTAACATTATTCCTTCTGAAACTTCTTCTTCTATATCTTCGTATTCTTCTATAATTTTATGAACTGTATTTATATTTTTTGCTATTTCAACATAATTAAATTATATTCTATTTAGGCAAGCATAGTCAGCATCTTCGTATATCTCTTTTATTTTAGATTGTCGAATAGAATGTATATGTTTAAATTTTTCAACAATAGCTGATAAAAATAATTTTTTTTTTTGTTTTCTAAATATAGTTTATGATCACAGATATTAAAAGTTGATGCTTGTGGAGTATTCATAAATTATTAGGTTGATAAACTATTATATAAATTTTTTTGGTATAAGTCAATTCTTTGATCTAGTAAAATACAATAATCAGTAATATATTGTTCGAATTTTTCTATAAGTCTATTATATTTTTTAGAAGATATGTTCTCATTTTCCATTTGATGTTTAATAACTTTCATTTTATCTTTCAATTTTTCTAAAAGGTTATCTAGTCCTTCGATTGTATATCCTGGCATTAGATTTGGACTGTATTTGTTATAATTTTATTTTCTAAATCTATTTAAGCTATTATATATCACAATAATCTATAATATATTGATCATGATTTTCTGAAAGTATATAATATTGTTCAGATAATTCATTCATATCTATTAATTGAGATATAATGTTATCTATTTTTTCCATTATTTTTTCTAAAAAATTTATAATATCTATATCAACCATGCTATCTATATTTGACTCAAATGGTATATTATATTTTGAAATATTTTTCTCTCTTTTTTCTAATTTATCAATTATATCTTGAATAACTTGTATTACTATAGATCTTACAGTGAGATTTTGAGAAGAGTTGCTCTTTGGAGAGCACAGTACAATGAAAGTTGTAAGCTGTGTTCGGGGGGGAGTTATTGTCTATCGTCGGCCTCTATGGTAGAAATGTTAGACCTTTAACAAAGTTTTTTATCAAATTTTCTTTAAAATTTTTTAATATCTCTTGTGATGCATAAAGTTTCTCTTGGTATCCTATTTTATCAATTTCATTTCCATATTCAATTCCTTTTTTATTTTTAATATTTTTTTTAACTTTATATGGACCTCTCTTATATCTGAGTTTTCTTATGATGTAATTTTCTTCATTCATGATATCAAAATTTTCAAAAACTGGTAAAAAAAGATTCATCTCTTCCATCACTGTCATAATCTATTATAGAATCATAATCATTATCGCTACTAAAAACATATCCTAAATATAATTCATTATTTATTTCAGTATTATCACTATCAAGCCAAAAGTAAATAATTGATTTTGTAATTTCTATTCCTAATAATTCTTTTAATTTAGGAAAAATAGCTAACAAACATGACATATAGACATGATATAACTTTTTTATTTCATTATTGGGTCTAGTAAATTGTTTATACATGAATAAGGGTTCAATTATGCTATGATATTCATCTTTATAAGGACTGTTTTAATAATTAAACTTACTAATTCTAAATTTTCCCATAATAATTTGTTTTAACAGTTCTTCCTTTCTCACAAGTTGAGTGCTCAAATGATCTCTGCATTTCAACTAACCCGGAGGCCTCTATTTATAATGTTACATTGAACACAATTACATCACTGCTTACATCATAAACTTAATAATTTTATAGCTTTTCATTTCATAATACTATAAGGATACATAAGGACACACCTATTCCTCTATTATTTATTTCCTCACATGGCCCTTACATGGGGCTGTCTATTTTTTGTCACACTTCATCCTTCTTTAATATAGTAGATACCTGATGTCCATCAATTTTGTTAGCATGTGGGGCAATTTCTGGTAATGCACGCCTCTTGAAAGGTGGCAAAGCTTCCCTAGATTTGATGAGTGTGAAACTTGTTGATGTATTCTTTCAAGATTGTTGACTTTTCTTTTCCTCCATTAGTGAGGAGGGTCCATTGAATTTTTTATCATACAAGTTTTTGGCAATGTTATAGAGAACATTAATTCCCAAAACCCTTTGTCATAACGGGATCTCCTCCCTGAGTAACGATCAACCGTGGGTATACATGATCTCTAGACGAAATATAATAACAATCAAATTCTTGGAGTTCATATATAATTATGGCAGTAGTTTTATATTCGTCTTCTTTTGGTAAAAAAGGGGAATAATCTTCCTACTCAGCACGAATTTTAATTACCCTTGTATGTTCATCTTTGGCATTGATTGTTACCTTTCGAGGACTGGTTTCATCTATGGTAACTTTCTTGTGACTTGGTTAATCTCTTTTAATCGTTGGTCCACCACTGCTTCCAGAAGATGTACCTGTTTATATTTTTGATATAACCTGTTTGGTATCACCTTGTTTGGTAATTAACGATTCAAACTATGATTCAATCTCAATTATGTTATCGCTCAATTCTTTAGTATAATTATAATGAAATTTTGTGATATCCATCAATTGCTTGAAACTTTATTAGAGAGTCTCTGCTACTGCTCAATTCCAAGTTTTATATCTTCAGCTTCCTCTGTGAGGAAGTTTATTCGCTGTTTGGCGTCTATCAAGAATTTTTTGATATTATACATTTGCAAATTCAATGCTTAAAAAATCTGCAAGATAATTATTGACACATTTAATATGAATTATATCAAAATTATAAAATGCTAAATAGGCCTGCCATCTATGTAGCCCCCTATATTGAGGTTCTTGTGGTAACTTATTTTTTACTAAGTCTGCAACTTGGGAATTATCAGTTTCAACAATGAATTTTTTGGATAATAAAAATAATGAAAACTTTTTTATTCCTCTAATAATTTCTGACAATTCTTTCTCATGGGTAGTATAATTTATTTTTGCTTGGTTAAACGTTCCACTGGAATATCTGCAAATTTCATTAAGATCCGTTTTTAATATTGTTGCCCAATATTTATCCGAGGCATCAATATTAATTATTAGATTATCTTTTTCATCTAGTAATCTTAATTTTGGCAAATTTTAACGTTCTTCCTTGAGTAATTTGACAATTTCTGTGTGCTCATTACTCCATCCTTTGGTATTCGTTTTTCTGAGTAAAATCTGAACTTTATGTCTCTTTTTCGAAAGATTTTCAATAAATCTTTCTGCACAATTTAAACATCCTAAGAATTTTTGTATTTGTTCTTTTGATTCTAATTTATCTGAAAAACTTTCTATCTTTTTGGATATATGAGTTTGTAATTTTATTCCTTTCTTATCTATTGATAATTCAAGAAAATCAATTTCTTATTTTTCTATTATAGCTTTGTTTTTTGAAAGAACAATTCCTTATTTTTTGCATTCACTTATAAATTTCATTAAATGGTTTCTATGTTCTTCTCTATTATTAGAACAAATTAATATATCATCAACATAGACAATTAAGAATCCATTAAATTTTCTAAATATGTTATCAATTTTCCTTTGATATATTTGTGGTGCATTTTTTAAACCAAACGATATTACCATCCATTCATACTTACCTTGGGGTGTACTAAATGTTGTATATTAAATACTATATTCTTCTATTTTTACTTGTCAAAATCCTGATTTACAATCAAATTTAGAATAGTATTGTTTTCCTTTTGCAAGATTCATTAGTACTTCTTTATTTGGTAAAAAGTATCCATCAAATTTCGTGTATTTGTTTAATTCTTTATAATTTATCACCATTCTAACTTTTCCTCTTTTTTGTTCGGAATGTTTCATTACCATGAAAGCAGGACTACTATGGGGTCCATTACTAATTCTGATTAATTTTTGGTTAAGTAATTCTTTTATTTGAGTTTTGAATTCCTGTGTATTTTGTATGATATACATCACTGGCATAACTCTTATAATAACATTTTCTATTAGTTCTATTTTAGCTATTGGATGATGTGGTTTCCAAAATAATAATGAATTCTCTCCAAAAAAGATTTCTAATTAATCAATGATTTTTTTTCCATACTTGTTTGTATATTTGTTTTCAAGACTTTTTTATACATTATTCTTTTATTTTTTATTTCATTTTGTGTAATTAGTTTTTTCTCCCATTTATCACCACGCTGTGTTTGCTAAATTCTGTATGGTCTAAATTCTCTTGGTATTTTTAATAAATGTCTGCAATGTGTTTGTAACATTATCATGTAATTATTTTATTTATAATACTGACATTGTTGTATAAAGTCATTTCCTAGTAATATATCACGTTCTAATTTGTTATAACTATATATCTTGTTCACAATTATTTGTTTACTTCATAGTATTATATCGATTTTATCAGCACTGTTAATTATTTGAGTATTTTCTCCTGTAACTCCTATTATTTTTATTTTCCCATCAATATTCCATGATTTTATTAAGAAATTTTTAAATATTGTTATATCACTTCCTGTGTCAATTAATACGCAGGTTGTCATATTTGTTTCAAAAATTGTAACATGTATATAAACAGCTAATGGAAAACTTATTTGATTATTCATTTATTCAGCTTTTTTACATAGTATAGACTTATAGTTTGACCATTATCGGTTATATATAATCCATCATGTTTTATACTATAATATTCTAGTCCATTTAGGAAGCTCATTCCTAATAACACATGAGGATTTACCATACTGTTATCTACATGACATGGTACTAAGAGATTTATTCATCCTATTTTTATTGGTACATTAACTTCAAGTTCAGTCATATGTATTTGTTCCTTAAAATTTATATATCTATAGGGATCAGTTCTATGAGATATTAATTCTTTATTCCTATTTGAAACTATATGACATTCACTATCTCATGTGTTAATTAATATATTTGATCCTTTTATATGTTCTTTTTCATTGAAATATTTACCTTCTATTTTCATATTTCCAGCATTTTTACGAAGTTTTATTTCTCTTTTATTACTAGTTTCTCTCCTAATTGTTTAGGTAAATTAGTTGATCTTCTAATTAATCTTCCGTCTTCAAATGCTATTTTATTATTAGGGTATTCTTCTTCTCTTAATTTTATTATTTCTGATTTATTTTTTGTTATAGCGAGTTCATATTTTTTTGGGACTAAGTTTATCTGGTTCTATAATTTTACCAAAATCTTTACATTCTTTATGAACTTCAATATATGGTTTTTTGGAATAAATATTTCCATAATTAGAATTAGTAAATGTGTATAACGCTCTATATTCTATAGTCATGATTCGATTACCTGGTTCCATTATATTATCTCTGTGTAACTTAAAATGTAGTTCTAAAACTTCATTAAAATTTCTATCTTTTAATGAGATACAATATTTTGGATAACACGTAAATATTAGTTTCTTATATGCTAGATTTCCTTCTATTGTCCCTAAATGACTATCTTTTAAGTTTATTATTCTTCCATCATGTAAACTCACTTTCAAATGTGAATTTACTCATTCCCTAAATAAAGATTTAAACATTATTTGTATACTTGTTGTTTTTTATTAATCTTTGTTAATAATCTTTTATTTTTTGTTAAAAGGTTTAATTTATGTGTTCTTTGAGTAGTTCTAACATCTATTGCTTTTTCAATTTTATGATATTCATTTATTACTATTCTCAATTTTATGATATTCATTTATTGCTATTCTTTTTCTTCTCCGTATTTTATCTAATATTTTCCATTTTCCTATTTTCAAATCTAAAGATAATTTTTATATTTTCTTGAACTTATTATTATCAAAAGTTACTTTTACTCCATAACCCTCTATTCCTTCATATTCTTGTACATCTGTATTATTTTTTTTCTTTCTATTTTTCTATTCTGATTCTGATTCATTGCTTTCTGAATCTATATTACTTATATAGACTTCTTAATCATAGTATTCTTCAATGTCAGATATTTCACTTAGTTCACTTTCTATTTCAAGATATTCTTTTTGTAATATTTTAACTTTCTTTTTGTTATAATCAGAGCTTATATGCCCCATTTCTCCACAATTTCAACATTTGCATTGACTTTTGTCTTTCTTTTAAGTTTTATTTTTCTATTTTTATTTGGATTATATTTTCTTTTGTAATATCTTCTCTTAGGTTTTATATATATTTTCCTAAAGTTTCTGAATTTTTTAAACTTTCTATTTTTATATTTTCTTTTATTATCTTTTCTCCTTTCAAGGTTATATCCCCATCGGGTAGGTTTTTCTATATATTCACAACATATTCTAGTTATTTTCCCTAATTTCTTTAATAATTGTCTTTGTCGACATATATGAATATGTTTATTTTCCCTAATTTCTTTAATAATTGTCTTTGTCGACATATATATATATATATATATGCTAATCTTTCAAATAAAATTTTTATCATTGATCCTAATGTTGTAGGTATTCCAGGGTTATATCTGATAAATTTTTTAAATTCTATTTTAAAGTATATTCCCTATGAACCTGATAATTTATTGTAATACATATCTCTGTATACTTCTTGATTTTCATTACTACAAAATTGGATATAATAGTATTCTTTGATTTTACATATATCACATATTGTTAAATTTATTAATTTTATTCTTGCATTATCTTTTTCTCTAATTGATTCTGTTTCAGCATTACTTATCCAATTTTCTCCTAAAAATTCATCTGCAATATAATCTACTGACTTTTCTATACATTTTCTTTCAGATTTTATTAGTTCTGTTTGTACATTTCTCTTTATTAATACTTTTGTATTACTACTTATTCCTTCCTACTAATTCCTAACATGTCCTTTAAAAGATGCTGTTAAAAAGTCTATCATTCTCTCAGTATTTTCTCATGTATCATCTTTATTGTATATAAAGAACAGTATCATTGAATCTGCCCAAGTTAATAAGGTTTTTTTAGTCTTTATTTTACAATTCAAATCTAATTTTGTTCCTCCATGATTAATAGGTTTATCGTAATTATTTTTTGGTTCAAATCTATCTTTATATTTATTCCCTTTAGGTGGTTGTCTATCTCTGATTCTATCATAATATTGTCTATGTGGTTTACTATATAAAGATGCATAACTTTCATTTGAATATGGTAATTCTTGTTTGGAAGTTCCTATTGGAGCTGGGTTAGGTGCTCCTCCAGTATTCATTAAAACTTGGTATTCATTAAAATTTTCTAAGCTCAATTGGTCAAATTTTTTGATAAGCAAATCTAATTCTTCATTCATTTTTATCTCGTTCTTCTTCAGTTTTTTCTTCAGCTTTTAGTTTTCCTAAAGTTTTTTCTATGGATTTTTGTAATTCTAATTTTTCTTCTAATATTTTTGGTAATATGTTTTTCTAAATTTATCATCCATACTTCATACTTCTATTATAATTTTTTCTTGCTCAAAGTGTTTCTTTCCTATTCTAAGTATTTCTTTTTCTATGAGTTTTTTGTCTATTTTCTTATCTTTGTTTTTATTATTTTCTTTGAATTCTCTAATCTCTAGTTTTAGTATATTTATATAATTTTTACTTCTTTTAATTCATTTTTTAATTCTTGAACATCACTTATTAATGATTATATTAATACTTTCAGATCTTCAATATATTCACTTATTGACATTTTATACTCTTGGTTTAATAGACTAAATTTTTTTGTACCTTGAATAGTCTGTTATAAATATCATCTACTTTTATTTCTAATTTTTTGATTCTTTATTCTATTGATATAATTCTTTCATTTTCATTGTTTCTTATTTTCTCATTTAACTTATCTATTTTTCTATAATTATTCCAATTTTAACTTGATTAATTAATTCTCCTGATTTTCTTTGGAATTCTTTTAAAATTTCTTCATCTATATTTTTAACTTCTCCTATCATATCTTTTAATTCTTTAAATTGTATTGTTAGTTTATTTTGAATATTTTGTAATTTTTCTTTGATATTTATATCCTATATATTTAATTTTTATAATTCTTCAATAGCTAATTTATCTTGTAAATTTATGTTTTTATATATTTGCCATTAAAAGGCACTTATTCAATTTAATTGCATATTAAGAAATTCATCGGATTCTCCCCAAGAGCTTAATGGTTGAAACATAGTTGTATTAGCTCATTTCATTTGATAAGATCCAACTAGAAGTCTTATATTTTCTATTATTTCTCTTTCAAACTTTATTTCTGAAATTTCCGTCATTAATTTCTTTCTTTGATATGTTCAATTTCTAGAATAAGTCCCATTTCATATTTTGCTTCTTTGTAATTCATTATTTGATATTCACAAAATTCTTCTATTGATCTAAGCATTAACTTTCTATGATATATTCTATAATATTTTAGATAGTCTTCCAATTTTCTTGTTTCATCCTATTTTTCTTTTTTAGTTTTCTCTTTGTCTTCTAAAATCATTTGTATTCTCGGTAATTGCTTTAAAACTCTATTATAATATTCTCTTTTTTTTTTCTCTAATAATTTTAATCTTAACTTTTCTTGTCGTTTTATATTTCTTTCTTCTCTTATTTGATCAATTAAATTTCTTCTTTGTTCTATTATTAAATCTAATTTTTCATTTGTTTCTATGTCTAGATATCTAACTAATTGAGGATCTATTCTATGATAATTCATACTCTTATGTTATATCATTTTGTATTAATTCTTCGGTGATGTCATTCTCTATTAAATCTAATATTTCATTTATTATAAAATATTCTTTTATTATATTGAAATTTATTAGATCATAAATATCTCTTCTTATATCTTCATCTAAAATTTTTAAGACTCTTAAGATTTCTATTTTTTTATTATCATTTCATATTAACGTTTGAATGATTATAAATTTTGGTGTATGTACAATATTTTTGTTTTTATTTTTTGTCATATAATATTTATCTATTAGATCTGTCATATGTCTCTAATACCAATTGAGGAGGTGCTACTATGAGGGAACAAAAATCATATAAACAAAAATCAATTAAAATTATATAAACAAAATTATCTAAGAACTTAAATGAAGTTTTTCTATACTTTAATGACTTATATTGTAAATCCTATGTATATGTATGAGGGTATTTTAGGAAGTTTCAAGGTTTCAAGTCTATTTTTAAAATGCTTTTTATTTCAAAGTCAATTTCTCAAAATGTTATGGTTGGTGAGATTATTTGTGGGTATTTCCCATGAATATTTGACTCTGTCATGGTAGTTGTTGATCTATTCTGAAAAATTGCTGATTTTGTTCTATGCAACTAAATTAATGATGCATCTCATATTGTTGATCTATACTTTGGCGAGATTTTAAATCTCCATTGTTTCATATCGTGATTCAAAAAATCTCAAGTCATTTTTCGCCCATTCTCAATCTTTTGTACACACATGTCCAGCTAATATGATACAGTGAACCGATATAATTATACAAACGATGATTCTGTTCTAAGGTTTTCAAAAAACTCATTGCTCATTTCTGGAAATTTACTACTTTACTAATTGTTATTGCTCCCACTGGCTCTGGAAAGTAAGACTAAGTGTGAGCTGACAATTTTTGCGCGACAAAACGCATGTTAGGCCGCGACTCTGGTGACGCCTGTGTGCATGATAATGCAATGGTTACTAAAAACACCACTCCATCTGCTTTTTGGCCAGTTGGAGGTGAAATCCGTTTGTCGAGTAGGTCGTTCAAAAACAAATCAGGATTACTTTGCAATGCTGCTGTTGCTGTTGCTGTTGTTGAGGAAAATAGCGAAGATATGAACTCTCCCGGGTGCCGTCCCATAATTACTTCCAATGCCACCACTCCGAAGCTGTAAACGTCACATTTCTCCGTAACCTTCATTGTATGTGCTAGCTCTGCAATTCCAAAACAAGTAACTTGTTACCTTCTCTCAAAACACAGGTAAAGAAAAATATTCATAGAAAATTCAGCTATATACTTCCTAAGGGTGAGCAGATAAACAGAATCAGTATATGCCCCAAGTTTGGTACTCATTTTTTTCGAAATTCATTTTCAACCACACATTCTCCAAAAAATTACTATCACGAAGCGGGGCTATAGTACTAAAATACCAGGTGCCATGTAGCCATAAGAGCCAGCAACAGTGGTCCAATTGGATGAATCCGAAATCAGTAGCTTTGCTGTGCCAAAATCTGAGAGCCGTGGCTCGAATTCTGACTCAAGTAGAATATTGTTTGCTGATACATCCCGGTGGACGACAGGTGGAGAGCAGTCGTGGTGCAAGTAAGCAAGTGCGTGAGCCACTCCTCGGACGATTTTCAGCCTCGTAGCCCAGCCTAGCTCGAATGCTTCCTCGTTATCACGCAAAACTTTCCCTAAGCTACCCCTTTCTATATACTCGTAGACCAAGTACATGAACCCACTCCTGGAACAAAATCCATAGAGCTTGATTATGTTCCGATGCCGTATTTCTGTCAGTGTTCGAATCTCATTCTCAAAACTACAACGATTTGCCATCTGTACATCGCCCGAATCTGACATGTTGAGCTTTTTAACTGCTACAATCTGCTCATTTGGCAAAACTGCTCTGTAGACACTTCCAAATCCTCCACTTCCAATGCAGTACTTAGCACTAAAATCTTCTGTTGCTTTGACAATATCTCCAATTGTAAATCTTCCTTCTCTTTCCCAAATGAGAGATTCCAAATTCTTAAATTCTTGTGCAATTTTGGTTTCATCATTTCTTTGCCTGGTTTTCCGTCGAAAGATGAGACTTCCAACAATGATAGTCGCCAAAATTATGAGGCCGACAACTGGAACAATTACAGCTATAACGATTTTTTGATCATTATTCCGTGACTTGGAAGTCGAAGAGACGACATCACAAGGAGATAACCCGATTCCATTTCCACACAGACCAGAGTTCTCTGTAAAAGCTTCTGCTGGTGCTTTCCTGAATGAATCACTAGCCGGGATTGGACCCGACAGGTTATTGAAGGAGAAATCCATGATTCTCAAACTGACCATTGCAGATAGTGACGAAGGGATTTGACCAGAAATCTTGTTATGTGACAGGTTCAGATTCTCCAAAGAGGTAAGCTTTCCCAAGTTTGGAGGAATCGTTCCTGAAAGTGAATTATTACTAAGGTCTAGCAAGTATTGTAACCCGTTCAAGTACTCAAGTTCTGACGGGATATTCCCTGACAAAATGTTGTTGCTCAGGTTCAAGAACTGCAAGCTCTGACAATTGCCAAGATCTTCAGGAATGTCTCCCTCTATTTTGTTTGCTGACAAATCAAGATATTGGAGCGCTTTTAAGCGCCCAATAGTTCGAGGAATCTCTCCAGTCAACTGATTGTTGCCCAGATTGAGATTGAGCAGCTCAGTTAAATTTCCCAATCCAACAGGTATTTCACCTGTCAATTCATTTGAATCCAGAGTTAAGACACGCAACTGTGTCAAATTTCCTAGCTCAGCTGGAATCACTCCTGACATTTTATTTCGATCCATCTGAAGATTCGTAAGCTTTTCATATCGTCCCCAATTAGTCGAAAGTTGGCCTGTAAATTGATTTCTGCTGAGAGAAAGGAACACGAGATTCTGATGAACTCCAAACGCCTCTGAAATATTCCCAGAAAATCGGTTGCCTTCAAGCCGTACTCTATTGAGGCTCGAGCAGTTCTTCAGGCAATCTGGTAACCTCCCGGTAAAGCTGTTATTATTCGCTGTAAAATAATCGAGAGCAAAGCCACTGCATATTCCAGAAGGCAGTTCACCAGAGAAGCTATTATTAGAAAAACTAACATTGGTCAATTTGGGACTATTCTTTCCCAATTCCTGGGGAATGATGCCTGAAAAATCATTAGAGTGCACAGAGAGAATTTGCAGGGCACTGAGGTTTGAGATGGACTCTGGCAACTGCCCACTTAATTGGTTTGTGCTTATATCAAGCATCTCTAGTGATGTTAAGTCTCCAATCTTAGGAGGAACAGTTCCAGTAAGGCCGTTAGAGTAGAGGTGCAGGATCTGTAAATTTGTCAGGTTCTTGATTGTTGGAGGTATCACGCCTGAAAGCCGGTTTCTTGAAAGGTCCATCATCAGCAAATTTTTCAGGTTTCCAATCTCCGGAGGGATGGTGCCTGAAAATGTATTGTTGTATAGATAAAGATAATTGAGATCCGTTAGTAGACCTATCTCAGATGGAATTTCCCCGATGAAAAGATTATTATGAAGTTGTAGTGATGTTAGTTGGGTCCAATTCGAGATGAAATTAGGCGAAACTTCGCCGGATAGATTATTATCTGATAAATGCAACACTGTCAACTTGGTCAGATTCAACAAGGACAAAGGCATGGATCCGGTAAGTGAATTTTTGGCGAAAGACAGATAGGTAATGTTTGTGCACAAGCCAAGCTCAGAAGGAATTGTAGAATTCAGGCCATTCATTTCCAAATTTAGTCTCTGTAGATTCTTGAGTTGTCCTAAAGAAGAGGGGATCTTTCCTTCAAATGAATTGTTAAACAGTTCGAGAATTTCCAGATTGGGGATCAAGTTGAAAATATCTGGGATTGAGCCAAAAAAATTGTTTTCTGCTATGCGAAGATATTTTAACTTTGACAGTTTGGTAAGATTTGATGACAATGGCCCTTGAAAGACATTGATAGAAAGGTCCAGATATTCAAGCTTGCCTAGATTGATGAATAATGATTCGGGAATTAGTCCGGTCAAGTGGTTTAGAGACAAATCAAGATAATTAATGTTCCGACAACCTAGTATAAAGTCTGGAAAACCTGAGATGATTTCGTTGTAACGAAAGCTGAGATGTGTCAATAAAGGGAAGCTTGTGATTTTAGACCATTCGGGACTCACCAAGTAATTCGCTCCAAAATCCACGTGTTGTAACTTTTGAAGCTTCCCAATTTGATGTGGAACTGGACCGTTGAGATTGTTGTTGTAGAAACTAATGTACTGAAGCTCTGTCAAATTTCCAATCTCAATTGGAATGATATCCTCCAATACATTGTTGCTCAAGTCCAAGGAAGTGATATTGGAAACACTACCAATACTAGATGGTATCGATCCACTGAAATTATTATAACTGAGGTTGAGTCTCGTCAGATTTGGAAACGAAGTAAAATCAAGTTGGTCAAGGGTGCCAGAGAGGCTTGCATTGGACAAGTTTATCACAGAAACCGATCCCTCCATGTTGCAGAGAATTCCTGTCCATCTGCAAAGATTTCGAAGATTTCCGGGGGACCATGAATTCAGAGGAGGAGGAGAAGACAAGCTGTTCTTCCACTTCACAAGAGCCTCTGCTTCTGTTCTTGCAGACGACGCGATCATCAGTGGATATAAAGAGAAAAGCAGAAAATGAAGGAGGAAAATGAAAGCTCTATGAGTTGTTTTCATGGCTACACAATCTTAAGGCAAGTGCATATTTTTTTCAATTTCTTCGTTTTTAAGCAGGAATCAATGACTGCTCAACAGATAAGCAATTTTTTTTTAATATAAAATTGGGAAACAGATAAGCAATTGCTTTAGCTTTGAATAATGTTAAAGTTGCACCAAGTTGGGTAGAGCCTGTGCCAATTGTACTTGCTTTCCTTTCAGCAGGCAGGGATTCTTTTGGCAAATAAATAAAGAAGAGCCTTAGGTGGCGTTCTGTTTGTATTTTATTTTGTATTTTCATTTTTAAAAATATTTTGTGTTTTGTGTTTTCATTTTTGTTTTCAAATTTGCTGAAAACGCGTTTGGTTTGTCATTTCTGAAAACTGTTTTTGAAAATGAAAAGCTGGAAAACACGTTCTGTTTGAAATTTTGCAAAACACTATTTAAACTATTTTTAATTAATTTGCTTGCAGAATACTACTAATTCCAACTCAAATTTCCTTTCACAATACACTAAAAATATGGTTACATGCAACACACTAATGTGAGCATTAAGAGTCTATATTAACACAGCTTGGTCAGGTTCGAGACTTGAGAAAGCTTTACTTCTATTAAAATCCAGAAAATGCAAGTTCTTTCAAAACCATCAGAGTCCATTTATCATTGCATTTTTGGAAATATAACAACAAGAATTCTCATTTAATTTTTTTTTTTTGTAATGTTGATATTGAATTCAATAAAACTTTATTTAAACTAAGTTCCAAGTTAGGATAATTCTCAAAAAAAAAAAAAAAAAAATTCTTTATTTAGGCTTAGTTCCAAGCTAGGATAATTCTAAAAAAAATAATAAAAAAATAAAAAACATAAAAACTTTATATTAAGCTTAGTTCTAAGTTAAGATAATTCTATTAAAAAAAAAATCCCAAAACGCGTTTTCCGCGTTTTGGACATTTTTTGTCGAAATACACACAAAACGCCCAAAACGATGTTTCGGGCGTTTTCCGTTTTGTGTACAAAATTTTTTTTTTTGTTTTCCAAAATGCGTTTTCGAAAATGGTAAAGAGAACGCGTTTTTAACGTTTTCGAAAATAAAAACAGAAAAGGACCTCAAAACAGTAAAGAGAACATGAGCTTTTTTTGTGAATTATGTACCGAAATATCTTGAAATAGGACAAGAAATAAGATGAATTGAAGTTGGAAAATGATGTTCGTTAATCTATTTTGTCCAAATGCGTTCACCAAAGATGTGTTGGCGATTTTGTTGTTGTTGATTTTAGCGATGATATAATATGATGATCAAAAGAATGAATATTTGTCTAGTGTACACTACAAGAAAAAGGAGCAAAAAAGACGAAAAATTAGAGACAATACGAAAAATCGTCTCTATTGGTCGATCAATAGAGACGACTTTTTTGTCGTCTCTGTTGATCGACCAATAGAGACGATTTTTTAAGTTGTCTCTATTAGTTGTCAACTAATAGAGACGACTTTTCAATGTCGTCTCTATTGATCGACAAATAGAGACGACATGTAATGTCGTCTCTATTGGTTGGCAACCAATAGAGATCACTCCATAATGTCGTCTCTATTGGTCGACCAATATAGACGATTTTTTTTTCGTCTCTATTGATCGACCAATAAAGTTATGTCTTCTCTATTCTGTTTTTAAAATTTTTTATTCTTATTTTTTAAAATTTCGCTATTTTTTTTTTACCTTTTTAATTATTTACATTTATATAATTAATATTAAAGTTAATTTGTTAAGAAAATATTATTAAGTTAACTAATATATATTATTTAAAATAAAATTTAACACAAGAATTTAATTGCCTTAGTGGTTGGGACATCACCACCCAACACTTAGGTCCCGAGTTCGAATCATTATCATGCACAATTATCATATAAATTAAAGAAAATTTCGGAGTCGACGGTTCGGATCGAGATTTGGATCGGGTTAAAAAGGGATTGAATCGGATTAAAATAAATAAATAAATAATTAATTAAATATTTTCACAGATATTGTCGTCTCTAAAGGTCGTCTCAATTACCCCGGAGGAAACAAAGAAGACAGAGTCGTCTCTAATTATCTTCAGCCACGGATCTACAGAGACGACTCATTGAGACGACTTTATCGTCTCTAATAATCAATAGAGACGACTTTAGATCATTTAGAGACGCTCTGTTGAGCCGAATTCTTGTAGTGGTATTATTTGTAATCCAATCCGTAACACAATAGCATATCCATTTGAAATAAAGAAAGAGATTCTTTTTATAGCTTGTTGCTTGGATGGATAATTTTGCCAACACTCCTTTTCTGACTTTGAATTAGAGTTGACCATAAACTTCAAACCTCACCCGTCAGCCTCAAAAGTCTGACCATTTGAGATCCTGCACAATTTTTAGTTTGGTAAAAATATGGAGAGTAGACACATTAAACCACCATTTTTTTATGCAATAATTATAATTTATAAATAAATTTATAAATAGTGTATTTTTTCAAATCACTTTTAACCACAAATATTTTCTCTCTTCAATTGTTAACCACACATCTTACCTAAAAATACAAAAAAATTCTGACATACTGTCGCCGAACGGTGCGTTAGCTTTTGTCGCCAAATTTTTGCATATTTAGCGACTTGTATCGAACTCCGGTTTAAACACTCTTTATTTTTTCTAAATAGTAAAAACAAAAGAAAATAAAATTGTAAGAAGTTTAGTTTTGTAAGCGTAGTTTAGTAGTCCTCGAGGCCTGCTTTCTGTCCAAGCAAGCAAAGTTTCTAGTAGATTCCTTACTCGATTTAGTTCAGTATCATTACTATTTCTATTCCTATACATCAATTTTGCTCCCCTACCCATCATGGATAAGAGAGTTATATACAGAGGATAGGAGAGCTATACATATATACGTCTGTACAATTTCGTCCAAATTATTATTCAAAAATAATTCAAATTAAGTCCTATCATATCAGCTTCGAGTGGGATGTAAAGAACTTCACTCTCTTTAAAGTTATAATGGTTCTCATGATGAGAATCACAATCTCCTTGGATAAAGTTTCTTCATCTCTTATTATGGAATTAAATAAAATAAAAATAAAAAATATTTTTAATCGGACACTTGGTGAAGTGTAAAAATATAATGCTAACTTTTGCCAACAATATTATATTGGAGGTTTCATGAGAATATGTGTCTGTATATGTATGTATATGTATGTATAAAAGAAATTATTTGTTATATCGAGATGGTTTCGCAGTATCAAGAACTTAGCATTTGTTTGATTTTCATTCTTTCAAATTATAATTTGAATTTTGGAAATTTAATGATTAAAAAGTGATTTGAAAAGTAAAAAATTGTGAACTTGACTTTTTTGAATGATTGATATTAATTACTGTAGAAAAAAGTTGTATTTTTAATCAGAAATAATGAGAATCAAACAAAGGCTTAAGAAAAAATAATATAGGAAGCTGGTCAACCAAAATATGAATTGGACAGTGGTCGTAGTCGATGGCTCACCATGATGTTAAAGTACATTGGTTATGAGCACATTAATGCCCATCTCCCATCAACACTTAGAATGAAATCCGACAAAATGCTTTGAACCTTCATTTAGGTCGTGCTTGAAAAAATGGGAAATACGTGGAAAAAAATAATTTCTATGAATTGAATTGTCTGAAAATTATTTTCATGAAAAATATAATTGAAAGTGTTTGATTGGATTAATTTTCTATCTGGGTGGAAAAAGTCGAGAGTTTTTTAAGTTTTATTATTTGATTGACATTATTTTTCACGACAAATAAAACAAAATTTAGCTATTTTAATCAATTTTTTTCCTGATACATTTATACTTGATAATAACAATGTTAATTTTTTGGGGAAAAAATCAATTAACAACAACTAGGACCACACGAGGCGAAAAGTGTTTTATGTAAGGTGAAAAATATTTTTCTCAAATAAACTCAAAGAAAATATTTTCCTTATTTTTATGACAAATCATAAAGATCGAGATAAGATAGAAAATATTTTTTATGGCAAAAAAAGGCAATCAAAGATACCAAAAGGTGGAAAATGAAAATATTTTCACCTTTTAAGGCAAATATCAACGTATCAAACACAACATTAATGCTTTAAATCAATGTTTGTGTTGAATGTTTGAATCACTATATATTTTTGAAGTAATTGTTTTTATAGATTAATTTGTTTTAAAAAAGTCAAAAGACAAAAACAAACACTTTTCAAGATACTAGTATACACACGTGCAAAGCATTTGCACTGTTCATATTTTTGTATAAAATAGCGTGAACATTTATGTAAATATTGTAAGCTTTAAGTAATAACAAAAGTAATTGAAAATTAAAAGTATAAGCATAAAACGAACAAGGAATAGAAAGAAAAACAAGATCATATATTCGTAGTTGATTAACTGAATATTGATTTTTAAGTATTGCAATCCTCACCTTCCACCAAAAAATTGCAACTTTTACGAATCTCCTCATTAACAAACCAATTTCAATTAACTTATTGGACGAAAATAAGTTAGGAAGTCAAGAATATCAATCTAAGGAGAACTCCAAAATGGTCACAAACTCAAATACTCAATATATCCCTATCCAATTGTCAGGCAGGAAGAAAATAGATAAGTTGGAAAATCAGCACTCTGAAGGGGCATTTCTCGAGCATTAGGGGCTGTCGCTAATTACAATCCCTTGTGGAAGGTCCAAAACTCGAAGCAGTCCAGTCATCGAAATGTGAAAGTACAAGACAAATATTAAGTTGCATGGATTTATAAACTGATTCTCATTTCACAACCAAACTGTTAGATTACTGATAAGTGTATTTTATACCCTTATTTGTATATTTAAATTAAAATATTATGTTGTTGTTTTAGAATAATTACTTTTTAATTTGTGTTTATTTGTTTACTTTTCTGAAAATATCCTAAAAGATGAAGAATGAGAAAATTGAGGGAAGAAATGCACAATTGGATGCTAATTGGAGCTAAATTGATATGTTTATGACATCAATCGAAAATCATACAAGGAGCCAAAATGAAGAAATTAAGAGTTGGAAGGCCTATTTAAAGGAGTTGAGAATTTAAACGAACAAATCAATAAGATTTGAAAGTATATGGCTATATTGTTACAATAAGAAGTTGAAGAACTGAAGAGCAAATTAAACACGAGGGGTCATATATATATATATATATATATATATATATATATATATATATATATATTTATTATTATTATTATTATTATTATTATTATTTTGTCTTACGTAAATGATACAAACAAATAATAATAATAAAGTTGAATTTTATTCAAGATTAATGAATTTACATAGACAATATAGGGGACTTCGTGGACCGGGATTTTAGGTTTTCTTAGTGGGAATGACGAAATAAGTTACTTTTATTGGGGCCTTTACACGTGATAGTTGTGCTAAGTGGACTTTTGACAAAGTATATTTTAAAGGGAAAAGTAAAAAAGTATACGACGAAAACTTTTACTTTTTAAACATAATAAATTTAAGATTTTTTTTTAAAAAAAATAAGGTATTAATTAGTTAATTAATTAATACAATATTATAATAATTATAATGAGTTACCAAATAAAGGCAAATATTAAATAATAAAATCAAAACAATACATAATCCACAACAACTTCATCCCAATCCAACCCCGCACTCACCCACCCACCCCGACAACTCACCCTCCCACCCCGACCCGACCCACCCACCCACTAGTCACATCCCATCACACCCACCCACCCACCCACCCCCACTCCAAAATTAAGTTTTTTTTGAGATATTTTTCCACCCTTCCCCACCCCACCCCACCCCACCCCAACCCGACCAATCCTACCCCACCCCACCTCACCAACAATGAATTTTTTTTACTACTTTTCCACAACTCGCCCAGACCCTACCCTATCCTACCCCGCCACCCCACCCAAAGTTAATTTTTTTCTTCTAATTTTCGACTCCCTCACCAGTCTCGCCCCAAACCCTACCCCAACCCTCCTCATCTAAAATGATTTTTTTACTACTTTTTCACGACTCGCCACGACCCTGCCACGCCACGCCACCCATCCCCAACCCCACCCCACCAAAAATTATTTTTTTTCTCCTAATTTTCCACACCCCTACCCACCCCTCCCCGATCCTACCTCGCCACACACCTCACCCCACCCAAATATGATTTTTCTTCTATATTTTCACACTCCACTCTAACAACCCCACTACACCCCACCCAAAAATGATTTTTCTTCTATTTTTTCACACTTCACCTCAATCGCCCCATCCTATCCCACTGCACCCTACCCTCATCCAAAAATGATTTTTCTTCTATTTTTTCACACTTCCCCCAACTGCCCCACCCCTTCCCACCGCACCTCGCCATCAACCATACCCCCATCAAAAAATTATTTTTCTTCTATTTTTTCACACTTCACATCAAGCACCCTACCCCACCCCACCCACGCACCCACCAACGCAAAAAATAATTTTTTTCTTTTACTTTTTCCAACCCCCAACCCGACCTCGACCCCACCTTGCCCACCCACCCACCCCCCCCACTCCAAAAAATTATTATTTTCTTCTACTTTTCCCCACCCCACCCTACCCTACCCCCACCCACTCAAAAAAATGATTTTTTTCTTCTAATTTTCCAACCCCGACCCTACCTTACCATAAAAAATGATTTCTTCTACTTTTTCTAGCCCCACCCGACTTCTACCCCACTATCCCCACCCCCAAAATCACAATCAATAACGTAAGTTGACACGAGATCGCAGTTAAGTCACACAAGGTCACACAGAGTCACAATTACAAATTTAGTTGTAAAACCCCACCCCTCCAAAGTCACAGTTGGTCACACAAGGTCAAAGTTCGGTCACACAAAGTCGCAGTTTGGTCAAACGAGGTCACAGTTAGGTCACATGAGGTCACAATTAGGTCAAACGAGGTCATTGTTAGATCACACGAGGTCACATGTCGATCACATAAAGTCACGCTTCGTTCTTACAAAGTCACAGTTCGGTCACACATAGTTATACTTGACACAATTGTATGTCACATCACATCCTCGTCCAATGGTCACACCAAGTCACAGTTGGTCACAATCTATATAATTGGTCACAATGATCCATAATTGATTACATATTATTTATTTAGTGGTCATAGTTACCTAATAATTAGTCATAGTCATCAATAATTGATCACAATTTATTTATTGATTAATCAAAACTTACTTGTTTTTCTTGATCACATTCGCACTTATCATAAGTCGCACAAACTCACAATTAGTCAATATTTTGATCACATTTACATATAATTGATCAAAATTATCATATAATTGGTACGTATTATTTATTTATTGGTCATAATTTACACGTTTCCTCAATCACAATTAGTTAACATTTTTGTTACAATTACCTAATATTTGGTCACATTCCGTATTCTTAATTTTCTTGGTCACATCCCCCATTTCTCACAAGTCACAATTAGTAAAGATTTTGATCACATCCTGTACTTGATCACACAAAGTCACGATTTGAACATGCAAGGTCACAGTTTGATCACAAAAAGTCTCAATTCGGTCATACAAGGTCAAGTTCAATCACATGATGTCATAGTTCGGTCACATGTGTTACTAAACTATGACCTTGTGTGATCGAACCGTGCCTTCGTGTGATCAACTGTGACTTTATGTGATCGAATTGTGACTTTGTGTGACCGAATTTTGCAACAAAACCAATTGTAATCTAACTGTGACCTCGTGTGACCAAACTATGACCTTGTGTGATCAAACTATGACCTTGTGTGATCAACTGTGACTTTAGGAATGTGTGGGTAGGTGGGTGAGGTTTTTCAACTAAATTTGTAATGTGACATTGTAATGACCAATTGTGTGACATGTTGTAACTTTGCATGTGGGGGTGGGGTGGGGTGGGGTAGGGTAGGGTGGGGTGATCGAATTATTTGGTAAGTGTAACCAAAATGTCGATTAAATGTGACTTTGTGTGACTTATAACGAGTAGGAAATGTGACCAATTATTAGGTAATTATGACAAAAAATATTAACTAATCATTAAAAAAACGAGTAAGTTTTGACCAATAAATAAATAATATGTGATCAACTATAACTTTTTGTGACCATTGCACGAGGAAAAGTATAAGAAAAAATATCATTTTTGGGTGGGGTCGGTTTGTTGGGTGGGTGGCGGGGTAGGGACGGGGTGTGGAAAATTAGAAGAAGAAAAATCATTTTTGGGTAGGGGTGGGGTTGGTGGGTGACGGGTATAGGGTCGAGACGGGTGTGGAAAAGAAAAAAAATTTATTTTTGGGTGGGGTGGGTAGTGGCGAGGTTGTTGGGTGATGGGTGTAGGGTCAGGATGGAGTGTGAAAAAGTAGGAAAAAAATCATTTTTGGGTGGGGTCAGTTGATTGGGTGGGTAGCGGGGTAGGGTCGGGAGCGAGGTGGGTGGGGTGTGAAAAATTGAAGAAAAAAATCATTTTTGGAGGGTGGGTAGGAATGGGATGGGTCGGTATGGTGGGGTGGGGTGGGTGCAAGGGTAGGGTCTTGGTGGGGTGTGAAAAAGTGGAAGAAAAAAATCATTTTTGGGTGGGGTGGGGTCGATTGGTTGTGTGGGTAGCTGGTAGGGGCGGGATGGGTGTATAAAATTAGAAGAAAAAAATCATTTTTTGGTGAGGTGGGTGGTCGGGTAGGGTGGGAAAATATGGAGAGATAAAAAAAATTCATTTTGTGGGGTGGGTGGGGTGGGCAGGGTGGTGTTGGGGTGGGGTTGGTGGGGGCGTGAAAAGTAGAAGGAAAAAAATCATTTTTGGGATAGGGTGGGATCGGTAGGGTGGTGTCGGGCTGGGTGGTGGTAGGTGGAAAAGTAGAAGGAAAAAAATCGTTTTTGCCGTGAGGTGGGGTAGGGTGGGTGGAGAGGCAGGCAGGGTGTATCGTGGTCTGTGGTTGGGATAAGATCAATTTGTCACTTTGCGATGAAGTGGGGTAGGGTCGAGTTGAGTGGGGTTGGGTTGGGGTGGGATGAGATGAGATGGGGAAGTGTAGAAAAATATCAAGAGAATATAAAAATAAACTTATTTTTGGGGTGGGATATGATATGGATGGTGAGGTTGGGTTGGTGGGTGGGTCGGGGGATGTGGCTAGGGTGAGATCAATTTGTCACTTTGCGATGAGGTGGGGTAGGATAGGGTCAAGTGGGGTTATGTCGGGGTGGGGTGGATTGTGTTGGGGGAAGTGTAGGAAAACATCGAAAGAAAATAAAAATAAACTTATTTTTGGGGTGGGGTAGGATATGGATGGTGAGGCGGGGTGGGTGGTGGGGTCGGAGGATGTGGTTAGGGTGAGATCAATTTGTCACTTTAAGATGAGGTAGGGTGGGGTGGGGAATGATAGGAAAATATCGAAAGAAAAAAAAATTATTTTTGATGTAGGGGTGGGGTGGGGTGGTGGTCTGTGGCTGGGATAAGATCAATTTGTCACTTTGCGATGAGGTAGGGTAGGGTAGGGTCGAGTGGAGTGGGGTTGGGTTGGGTTTGGTGGGATGGGGAAGTGTAGGAAAACATTGAGAAAAAATAAAAATAAACTTATTTTTGGGGTGATATAGAATATAGGTGGTGAGATGGTGTGGGTGGGTGGGGTCTGGGGATGTGGTGAGGGTGAGATCAATTTGTCACTTTGTGGTGTGGTGGGGTGGGGTCGAGTAGGATTGAGTTGGAGTAGAGTGGGATGGGGAAGTGTAAGAAAACATCGAGGGAAAATAAAAATAAACTTATTTTTGGGTTAGGTGGGTGGGGTCGGGGGATGTGGTTAGGGTGATATCAATTTGTCACTTTGCAATGAGGTCGGGTAAGGTCGAGTGGGATTGGGGTTGGGATGGGTGTGAGATGGGTAATGATATGAAAACATCGAAAGGAAAAAAATAAAAATTATTTTTGGGGTGGGGTGGGGTGGGGTGGTGGGCGGGGCATGGGTGGGGTGGGGGTGGTGGTAGGTTGTGACGTCAAAATTTGAAATTTTGATTTAATATTATATTAGTTTTAATATAATATATAGTAGTCTAAATAATTATGTTTATTTTATATATATCATTATATTTATTTTTAATTATTAAACACATAATTAAATGAATTAATACCTGAATTTAAAAAAAAAAAAAATTCTTTCACATGATTTTTGAATTACATTTTTGAAACACAAAGTTTTATGTAATTTTCCCTATTTTAAAATTAAAAAAAATCACGAATAGTAAAATAGAAAATTTAATTAAAAGATTGTGCAGGAAATAATCATGATCTTAGCTAATGTGGTTTCATGACCATTAGTTAGGGTTGCACCATTGACCATAGTTTATTATATATTGCCTTCTATTACCTCGTGCTTTCTAGGCTAGCAAGGGTTCAACTGATGGCATAGTTTGTCGTCCTTTGACTTGCCTAATTTCTAAGGTTAGGTTAATCGAAAAAATTGTTTATTTATAATCTTCTATTAGCTTTTCGTGGGAGATTATCTTTCATCTTGCCAAATTTCTCATTTTATGTTAATATATCGACATTTTTTTTTTTTTTTTGTTTATTTACCTTCTATTAGCTCATGCTTTGTGGGCTAGCAAGGGTTGCAATTACGAACTTGAGTTATTATAGCCTAATCATCTCCAATAGATTATTTAAATTTAAGGCACCCTTTATTTTAGATAGTCGATACTTAAAATGTTACTTCAATAGACTCTCTAATTTAACATTTTAATTTAGAATGTGAGTTTGACTCTTCCAAATCCACTCTCTATTATTACCACAGATTCAAAAGTATGCATTCAAGAAGTTTCAATTTTCAATATTCCTACATTAACTTTCTTTATTATATATTTGATATCATTGATCATTTACTTTTAAAAAATTAAATATTAACTAAAAATAAATAAAGACAATAAATATTTTTATGAAAAAGTAAAATAAAGAGCAGCAAATAGAGAGCTTGTTAGAGTTTGTTAAAAATTTTGCTCTTTAAATTTAAAGATACTTTCTATTATGTAGAATATGCACTTTAAACATAAAGAGTCTATTGTAGATGCTCTTACAATATTTTTTGGTCAAGTCAATTGTCTTTCGTCTTAGCTGGTTCGGTTAACATATCGAAAATTGAAATTAAGTTTCGGTTGTAATTCATTATAGAATCTAATTAAGTTACAATTATAATTATTACAGACTGTAATTCATTACAAAATGTTAGAGAATTGGACTCGTCTTTGGTATTGAATGTAATTCAACACAACGAATGTGAAATTAATTAAAGAAAGAGTTTTAAAATTGAAATTTTACAATTGTTATTAACTATTAATGGGTAGTTATATTCATACCACAATTTTTTATATCTATATATACCACATTTTAATTACATGAAAGATTTTTAATATTTGCTTACTTTTGCTTTTATGTCCTCAATTTTTTTCCCAAACGTTATTATTCTTAACTTTCAATTAATTAACATATTTTATTTTTAATCACAATTTATATCGAAACATTCAGTTAATGTACATTGAAAAGAGGAGAAAATATTTATTTTTGACTTTTGTATTAGTTATTTACTTCAATTATTTAAAAATACGAGAGACAAATAAGTTTTTTCCCCCTCATGAAAAATATTTTGGATAAAAATCATCTTTATAGACAATATATGAAAATTAATAGATGATTAATGATAAAAGATTTATATAAAAAGCATGAGAGCACTAGTGTAAAAATAAGAAAAAATTAAGAATATTCATTAAAAATAAAATATAGTGTAGTTAACAAATGTTGTGGGGTTAATATAATTACCCTTAATTAATTATAAGACCCTTTTGCATTTGTATTTTTATCCTGATAGACATTTTTTTATACTGCTGAAATTATCGCGCACCGCCTCCCGACCTCGACAAAGGGATATTCACATTGAAAATATAAATGGTTTAATGGTTATAGAAATAGATAAAATAGGCAAGAAAGAAAAAGATGATTTTACAAATGGAGGAAACGGACAAATAAACAAGAAAGAGAGACAAAGGTAGCTCCACCAAGGAGTTCTCTATACTTGAAGAGAAGGTTAGTGACTTCCTACGGGAATCAGAATCTCCTTCTAGAATTTCTTTCATTGGGATTTTACACGTAACACACGGAATTTATGTTTCTTTCCCTTATAACAGGAGAACAATGGCAATTTAATGGGAATGTGTTGCTCATGAGGAGGACCATGGGTAAGCCATTTATTCTCTGCGGATGATTCACTTGATTTTTAAAGTGCAGGATTGTGAGACTATCTTGAGCATTTTATCGACGTATGAGAAGGCATCTGGTCAGAAAATTAATTTGAATAAATCAGGGATCTCTTTTAGTCCAAATGTTGTGCAAACTGATAGAGCAGCTATTCTTGATATTTTGAAACTGGAAGGGGGACGTGAACATGACAGATACCTCGGCCTTCCAACCATAGTCGGGAGGGAAAAGGTGAGGGATTTTGGTGCCATAAAAGATAGAATGCGTAAGAGATTGCAAGGATGGAAAGGTAGTTATTTTTCAGCTGGCGGTCGAGAGGTAATTATTAAGGCAGTTTTACAGGCTATCCCATCATACTTTATGAGTATTTTCAAAATCCCAATTACATTATGCAATCAACTTACATCACTTGTAAGGAATTTTTGGTGGGGTGCTAGAGGAGATGAAAGGAAGATATGTTGGAAGAAATGGGGAGATTTGTGTCGCAGTAAGGGTGACGAAGGGCTGGGCTTCAGAGATTTTGAGAAATTCAACCAGGCGTTAGTTGCAAAGCAGGCATGGAGACTGGTAAACAACCCTACATCCTTATCAGCAAGAATCCTTAGAGGAAAATATCACAGTAATGTAGAATTTTGGATGGCAAAATCAAACTGGGATATTCTTTTATTTGGCGCAGCATACTATGGGGCAGAGAGGTGATTTATCTTGGGTCTAGATGGCGTGTGGGTAATGGGGTCAATATCAAAGTTTTCAAGGATCCATGGATACCAGACTCCTCACAGTTTCGATCGATCACGAGGGATGAAACAAATCATGTTACTGTCAACGACTTGATCACTGAGGAGGGGGAATGGGATGAGCCAATGCTTTGGTCTATTCTACTACCTGTTGAAGTTGAATCTATACTTTCAATTCCATTGGGACTTCAAAGAGGGGAGGACAGACTGATCTCGCACTATGAAAGATTGGGCTGTTATTTGGTTAAAAGTGGGTATAGGCTATTGCTGAACCTGAATGAACGTGAATTTGGTAGTAGTACGAATTTTGACTATAGACGGTGGGCTATCTTATGGTTGTCCCCCGAGTACAAATTTTCCTTTGGCGAGTGCTCCATGATATTACGCCATCAGGTGAAATGCTTGGCTGAAAGGGGATTTTGGAAAACACTTGCTATCATTCCTGTGGAGCATTTGAAACAAATTTCCTTATATTTTTTAGGTGTGAGCATGCCAAATCAGTATGGAAAGAGGCTGGATTGTGGGGAACGGTGAAATAGTATGTGTATGTTTCTTGTGCAGACACAATACTGAACCTATTTGCGAATTCTAAGAAGGTTGACTTAGCGGTTGTGGGGGCGCTCCTATAGGTTATTTGGAGTGAAAGAAATAATGTGTTAAGAGGAGAAAGGAGCAGAGATCCATGTAGGTTAGTTGACCTGGCTTCATCTTTTATCTCTACTAATGATGGTCCTTTGTTGGAGAAATCACTGAAAAACCCCTAATGGATGAAAGGGGAAGGTCCCACTGAATGACTGCCTGAAGCTGAATACAGATGCTGCGCTACGTGATGATTTCATTGGTGTGGGGGCAGTTATTAGGGATGATATGGAGGCTGTTGTGGTGGCCTTGAGTAGGAGAATTAAAGGTCATTATTCACTAGCAACTGCTGAAGAACTGGGGCTGCGGGCGAGATTGCTCTTTGCGAAACAACGAAATATGAGTATTGCTGTGCTGGAGTGTGATGCTCAACAATTGATCTGGGATATTCAGAATAATATCTCTTTGGCTCCTAATACAGTGATTTTGAAGGACACTAGTATATACCCGTGCGATGGACATATGACATCATCATTATATTTGTTTACAATTGAAAAATATCAATGAAACAGTAGCATAATAAAGTGATAAACACGAAGAAATATAATTGGATATTGATAATCAATATTCAAATTTGATATGTTGACAAATCAAACTTATTCACATAAGGCATAAAACAAAATAAAACCTCACGTAGAATTCAACCTCACTGGTTTTATAAATGACGCTTCATAGAGGATAAATTAAAAACTATTCCTAACAAAAGTAAACATAAACATATATAACCAAGGTGCAAATTCTTCGTCCTTTCTACTTGAGAGGTTGAGATAAACGACCAATTGCATAGAATTGGATATTGAATTAAAAGATATTGATTGGATTTCCACATAATATATATATATATATATATATATATATATATATATAAATTTATGACAAAAATATACACACAGTAAAGTGCTATCTTCCCATGAGAATTCCTTCTATTCAAAACAGAGGTTCAAGTATATATATAAAGGAGACGTACCCATAAATTATCTTTTTAAGTATATATATAATTTGTCTCATTTTTCCCTATAGGTCTAGGAAAAATTAATCAGGCAATCTTAATATGCTGAGTATACCCTATGTATCTAATCTAACATTAAGAGAAGACTGAATATCTAAGGGAGTAGTGCAATTTGTAAATGATTTGTTAGCGCTATGCACTGACTGTATGTTACATGAAATCAAGATACATTAAAGACATCAAATAAACCACTTCATTATATCTTCCAATGATATTTCCAACAAACAGTCATTGACAAAATAAATACACATGTAATGATTTAATTCAATTAGTTCTAGAAGTTATATCGAGCCATTAGCCAGTAAGACTTATTAGTACATTTACTATAAGCACTAATCCACAGCAATAAATAGGTCATTAGCCAGTACTCTTCTTCCAAAAACTGACATTACCTATTATCCATCATTCTTCTTCAGTGTTCTCAAAAGAATTGCAAAGACACGTCCCCATACTCAAAAAGATTTCATAGATATATGAAGTCAAATATTCCATATACCCACTTAAATCTCCAGTCACCAAAAATGCAAAATCAGAGTCATCTCAAATATTAAACAAATTAGAAATAATATTAATTTCGAAATAATATATTTTTAATGATTATATATAATGATCGAAGGAAGAACAACATCAATGGGAATCAATAATGTACCTCTTTCTAAGTCGATCTCTTGCAGCGTTCTGTTTTCTAGCTAATCGGGTCTTCTTAAGAACATACATATATTTTTATCCAAGAATAAATAAATAAATAAATTGGGAAGATCCAGCATTTTGAGTTCATTAGACCAATTCTTACTTCTTTCTTTCCAATTTGAGATTAACAAAAATTGTAGAACCAAAAGCTCCACGGCCAATTTGCTCCATGATCTCATACTGACCCATTCTTATTCCATCATTCACAAATCTTCAACCTCAGAAATCACCCTTTCACTACTATATCGTCACTTCAAATACATTTCCATTTATAGACCCAAAAATAGTGATATTGATTGTGCCATCAACAGAAAAACCCCTAGAAAAATGCAATCTTGACTGGTACAATCTTGGGGTTTTCCGCAGCTTTTTCTACTAATTGGCATATCTGTATATGAAAAGAAGCACTAAATTCCTCTAAATGAAAAGGGCATCGGATATGTATTTGAATTGTAGGATCTTTACCTTGATTTCCAAAATCAAGAACACCAAGAACGCCAAAATAATGAATTCGATACCAATCGAAATGTAGGCTCACGACCATACCAATGAGAAATCAAAATCATGCACTCTCAATTCAATTCAAGAAGATAAACTTTTTCTTGACTCTCTTGAAGAAAAACCCCAAGCAATTTTGTAGAGAGAAAATTAGAAAACCCTTTTCTAGAGAAAAATCCCATCCTCTTTTAAAACTTGTTGCACCCTTTTATAGAAAAATACCCAAGTCCAAAATTCACTTGTAAAAACATTTTAACAAATTTATGCAACTATTAAAAACTTTATTTCCCAATTGGTTTTAACGGTCGTAAGCCCTTTTTTTATTTTTGCCCCCGATTACTTTAAGTAATCCTCGAAATGCCACACAAGTTTATGTTAAACAAGATAGCATTTCTAAGGGCTTGTTTGTTTGGTTCTAAGCCAATAATCCCACATTCCTTCACCTTGGCTTAAACCAAACCTCCACCTAATCTAAATTTACCTTCACCTATTCCGAAAGTCCTCTTGGAAGCTTTCAACCTTCCAAGTCTTTTGATTTGATGGTTCAGGAGAAAACATCTTCACTTGCATTGCACTTTGAATCATCCTAGCTTTTCCACAACTTGTAGATTCCTTAATACCTGTCAAAAGAGAACACTCTTTTAGACTAATGGAATAAAAACTAGGATTAGAGTTTACCTGCCTCCTTTCACCATCCATGACTAATAGATAGTCATACAAGCTTTCTTGAGTAGCTTCTTGTTGAACTCCATCATTTTCAACAACTTCTTCATTATTTTCTTGTTGAACTTCCTCAACAACTGAATCAAAATCACTATTTTGAATTTCACATCTTTGACCACTTGTTCCTTGGTCACTTGAGTTTATTCCAAACTCCTTACCCTCCAAAAACTCACTTTCAAGTGAAGTTGGAGTTAAACTTGCAACATTGTTAGCAGCAACAAAAATACAAGGAAATTTATTTCCTTCATGGGCTATCATTTTGTCCCTCAATTGAGTATTATCCTTTTGAATTATGTGTGAGCATGAATGATCTTGAATTACCGTTGTGCCAAACATATAATAAAGTCTATTTCTCAATATTCCTTTAATCACAATGTCATTGCCTTTACATACTAACATATTATCAGTCTTCGTTTCATAATGAAAACCAGACATATGCAATGTGCTCAAAGAAATAAGATTTTTGGATAAAGCAGGTATATGCCTCACCCCAGTTAGAACTCTAACCACCCCATTATACATCTTGACCACAACTTCACCTATTCCCATCACAGTACAAGACTCACCATTCCCTAAATACACATTCTCCCCATCTATCTCTCTATAAGTCTTAAACCAAGCCTTATGGGAGGTCATATGATAGGAACACCCTGAGTCAAGTATCCACTCTTGATTCTGCTCACCTAATGTTACATTTAACACTCTCAATTGATCATCATCATTTCCGAAAGCCCCAAAAGCAGTATTACTCTCACCTACATCCCGCAGCCCCTCTTTCTTCCTTAGCCACTCGTAGCAATCTTTCTTAAAGTGTCCCGTTTTACCACAATGAAAGCACTTATCTCCATCTCTACCACTACCATTGCCCTTCCACTGTTCCTTACTCTTACCCTTATTCTTGTTAAAGTTCATAGCATTTGACTCTTTCTTACCAAATTTACCTTTAACAAAATAAGCTGTTTCAGTATGGACAGCTTTCTCCTCCAAATTGATTTCTAATGCTTTAGACCTAATCGAAGCAGTGACATTTGCAAGAGTGATGGTATCCCTTCCATATTTAATAACATTTTTAAGTTCTTTGAAAGATTCTGGAAGAGAATTTACCAAAATTATAGCTAATTGATCATCTTCGATTTTCTGTCCACTGTTCATTAAATCTAAAGTCATTGTAGAAAATGCATTTAAATTTGTTTCAAGATCTTTGGAGGGGTCCATTTTGAAACCAAAAATTCTTTCTAAAAGAAAAATTTTATTAGGAACAGTTTTAGCAGCATAAATTTCATCTAGCTTATTCCAGATTTCTAAAGCAGTTTCAGAATCGTTTACCTGTCTCAGAACGTTATCTGAGAGATGAAGAATCAGAGTACTATATGCCACTTCTTGAATTTCAGCTACTTCATCATCTTTGGCTAATAATGCCTCCGGCCATTCGGATTGTTCCTCCAATGCCTTTGCAACCCTTTGTTGCACCAATACTGCTTTCATTTTCTTCTTCCAAAGGGAGAAATCCCCTTTACCATCGAACTTCTCCAGCTCGACCCTAGATCCCATTCTTGAAACCATTGTTCAAAAACACCGTTGCTCACCGAATGATACTTATCACTCCCCTTGCAAATTCCAGCAAGTAAAATAACCACAGCAACAAAACCGGTATACAATGCAGAATTTACCCAAGATTAACACCTAATCTTGTAACCTTGCATACCCCCAAGATTAACACCTAATCTTGTCAAAATATCCCCGTGAATATAATTCTCACGTCAAATCAGCAAGAAGACCTCCTATCAAACCCAAGATTAATACCTAATCTTGTAAAATTCAATACACCCAAGATTAAAACCTAATCTTGTCAAACCCGAACCTCAAGGAATCCCAACTTCTAGCCCTTCCCCGGTTTATTCACAAAACCCCGAGCTCAGAAATTATCCTAAATGTTCGTACAACTACAATAGGAGTCTTCAATGCACAGTTCAATCTCAAAAAACCAAACTAAAGAATCATGCAAAAAACCATTTGCAAACATCAACCAATATCCAAATTGAATTTCGTGAAACGGACTTCGAATATGGACTCTGCAGGTCCTTTAGAACAAACTGTCAAAAATTGTCGCCGGAGCCTCGCCGGAATCCCCACCGTCGCCGGAAACCGCCACCTGCCGCCGTCGCCGGAAAATTTTGCCCGACACACTACAAGATTCTCCTCTCCGTCACGAGTCCAATGGCGCAAACCGTTTCTCAATCGGAGTTCCCTACCGGCGGGAATTTCAGTTTTTAGCTCCGGTTGAACTTTCCTATTTCCGTCGATTCCGCCACTTCCAGCCGCCGGATCCCGTTCAGCTTCCAGTCGAGTCTTCCCCACGACGCTGTGGACCTTCCGGTGGTCTTGGATCGCCGATTGGATGGCCGGAAGTAAGATTTTCAAAAATGGCAGAAGCTCTTTCGGTCGGCACTTTACTCTGCACTTCTTCCTCCGGTCGGTTCTTGCTTTGGACGGTGCACCACTTCACGGTTTCTTCTTTTTCACAGATTCCCAGCTTGCTTTTCTGCCTTCACCGATTCTTGTTTTCACGGCTTCAATTTCTTTTTGATTTTCTTGGTAATTCCTCCTCGCTCTGATACCACTGTAGGATCTTTACCTTGATTTCCAAAATCAAGAACGCCAAAATAATGAATTCGATACCAATCGAAATGTAGGCTCACGACCATACCAATGAGAAATCAAAATCATGCACTCTCAATTCAATTCAAGAAGATAAACTTTTTCTTGACTCTCTTGAAGAAAAACCCCAAGCAATTTTGTAGAGAGAAAATTAGAAAACCCTTTTCTAGAGAAAAATCCCATCCTCTTTTAAAACTTGTTGCACCCTTTTATAGAAAAATACTCAAGTCCAAAATTCACTTGTAAAAACATTTTAACAAATTTATGCAACTATTAAAAACTTTATTTCCAAATTGGTTTTAACGGTCGTAAGCCCTTTTTTTATTTTTGCCCCCGATTACTTTAAGTAATCCTTGAAATGCCACACAAGTTTATGTTAAACAAGATAGCATTTCTAAGGGCTTGTTTGTTTGGTTCTAAGCCAATAATCCCACATGAACAAATCATCTATTCTGGGCATCAAGAAATGAAAATTCTTTTATTGGTTTCAATCAAGAAAAGCATAAAAAAGTGTACCTGAACTCTTTTTATTGTTTATGTCTCTGATCTAGAGAACAGTTTTCTTCAAGTTTCCTTGGAGCGAGGAGGGTAGAGTGGAGTAGAGAGAATAAGCAATCATTTTTAACTTCTTTAGTATAAGTGTATAACTGAAATACATTATACATGGTTTAGCAATTAATCATAGTTAGGGAAATTATTATTAATTGAACCAATTGCCGGAGCAGGTGAAGGTGAAGTGTGCTTCTTACTCTTCTTCTTGCTATGAGCCGGAGCCTTAGCTGGGGTTTCACTCGACAGTGCAGAAGCTGGAGCTGGTGGTGTTGCCACCTCGGGAGCCGGAGATGGTGGAGACTGGACTGGAGCAGCCGTAGGTGGTGAGCTTACTGGCTCCGTAGCGGGAGGCGAGCTCACAGGAGAAAACGTCGAAATAGTAGGAGAACTTACAAGAGATGGAGTGGAAAGAGAGTAGAGAGAGTCTTGAATGTAAAACTGGTACCTGACAGCGTATTTACGTCTGAAATGCATCCTTCGACTTTTGTGCACTAGAAAATCTGCACAGCAAATCCATTATTTATATTTTTGATTGTATTGGTAATATATTGCCAAAATTGTAATTAATGGCTTCTTTTATTTGTGTATATATTTTGTTCTTATGCAGTGTATGATTTTTGGCTTGAGTGCAAGGCGGGAAGATTGAGCGGGGAAAATCTGCAATGCTCTTCTACTTTTATATAGTATATATATATATATATATATATATATATATATATATATATATATAGATTCATGCTCTTATGGAAAATCTTTGCTATGGAACGTCTATCATATTCCACGCGTGGGGAATAGTGTAGTCCATGAGCTTGCTTTAAATTCTACTGTTGTGGCTGACTGTCAATTTTGATGTGATTGTATTCCGTACTATATTTCGACCCAAGTTTTATTTATCTTTCAATTAATTTTATTTTAATTATAATATTTTATAATTAATCTAGAATATTGATTTAGATTGTTTTTTTTCAAGAATTATAATACGATATTATTCAGGAATATTGATTTAGATTATTTCTTTTCCAAAAAAAATAAATAATAATACAATTTTCTTCTAGAATACTATAATGAAATATTGAACAAAAAATTGCACTCAAACAAATATATATCTACCATAAATTGTTATAATCAAACGATATGATCAGACTGAATATATTATACCGTTTTGTTATGTAATCTTTATCTTTTCTTTATATATATATATATAAATTAGAAGTCAGAGGGAAAACCATGAAAAAGCATTTTCTCACCCAACATACTATCAACATTATGGAGGAAACCTGATGCAATATAAATAAATACAAGTCAATATCACTTATTAAACAAATATATATCTATCATAAATTGGTATAGTCAAAACCATATGATCAGAATGAATAATTATACAATTTTGTTATGTAATCTTTATCTTTTCTTTATATAAATAAAATTAGAAGTGGGAGAGAAAACCATCAAAATATATTTTTCCGCCCAACCTACTATCAACATTATGGAGGACATCTAATACAATAGAAATAAATACAAGTCAATATCTCTTACTAACCAATTCACGATTTCCAATGCTTACTTATCTTTTTATTATTCGTATTTATCAAGTTTTTCTTCCAAAACCTTCACTACTAATAATTTATTAATAATTATCAAGTTAAGCTAAATTCGATTTTTGTGAGGATTATTAATAATTAAAAATCTTTATTAACATTTAAAAGAATAATAATAGCTGCAAAAAAAGGAATGCATTGTTTTGCCTCCGAAGACAAAATTATTATAATTAGTGAGCAATTTTCAATTTCTTATTATATTGGTTTTCATTTATTATTTATTGCTCTCTATTTGGTTTTGTTAAAAATCAAATTTTAAGTAGATTTTGATAAAAAAAATAAAGAAATAATTAAAAATTTGATAAAATGTAGTTGAAAATAAGTTTGAAGAAAAATGAGGTTAAACGAAGGCTAAGTAGACAATGTCTGAAATTTACGTGTAACCCGAACATACTTAAAAATGACAATACTCTCCATGCACAATTAATCTTTAATTGTGTCTATCACATAGTTTCACCTAAATTGGTGTTGTAGCATCAATGGTACTATGTAGCATTATTATTAAAGAGGCACTATTGATTGTGAAGCACATTGTTTATTGTTCAGGAATATCGTCATCTTTTTATATGACAAAGATATAATGTCATATTTTTAATCAATAAAAGTATATTTCAATTTTACATATTCTTAATGCTACATAAATTGGTGAGGATGGTAATGCATTACTCATTGACTAATGTACACGGAATTGTAATGATACTTAATATATTCTTTATATTTTCATGTACAGGTGTTACACAAATTATTTTTATTTTTATTTTTTTAAGAAATGACAACTAATTTAGAGCATTGCATGAGTAATCTTTCTTATAAGTTAATCTAGTTTTAAGTAAATAGATTAGAAGTAATAAGAAATAGATTAGGCGAAATAAGATTTAAGTAAAATGTAAATATTTTAAATATCTAGAAATTTTTATAAATGATAACAACTTAGGAAAAATGTACCACTACTACTAATGAAAATGTTAAGTTTTTTGTGTGACAATAATTGATGAGTGTCAAATCCAACAAATAATAATATTTTCTTACTCTTATAAAGATAAATTGTAACAGTAGTGAGTAAGGTCGAATCCACATGGATTAACTAGATTTAATTTTTCGAGAAAAGTAAATACTAAATTAAAAATAAGGGTGTTTTGAATTTCGAAAGTGAAATCAAATTGTAAATAAACAATTGCGAAATTAAAGTGATGAAACCATCAAATTAAATAAATATCCAGCCCAAGGTATAATCTTAGTATTAATTCATAGAATTGATCATGGATGCAAAAATAAAATCTTTTACTTAATTTCTAAATTAGTTATGGTGATTGATACGATCTAACAACATATCTCTCTTTACTATCTCAATAATCAAGAGACGCTCGTTGATTATTTCCCTAATCAATAAACAACCCTAGATACGATCTTATGGTTTAATTTACTAATAGCATTAATCTCTACAGAGACGACCAATTCTAACAAATAAATTTACACTTGTGATTCATTTAAGTTAGGTTATATATCTCCATAACATAAATCGAAAATCAATTTATAATCAACTATGTTATTTTCCACTTGTATTGGAAATTCTAAACAATTACGGATTTTGATTCCTAATTGGCTAAGTATCGTTTTGACAATGAAAACAACGTGCACTTTGTATTAATAAATCAAAACAATAACTTCAATACAAACAAAAGATATATAAATAGAAAAGATATAAAAAAACAATAAAACTAATTAGATTTCACAATTCTTGAAGAATCAAATCTTCAATTATTTTTGAACTGGAATAATAAATTAGCTATCTATAAATATTGTAAATTAAAAATAAAATAAAAATAAAAGAACAAATGAAAATCAAACTCTAATCTTGAATGGTGAAACCATGGCTGCCTTTTATTTTCCTCTCGATTTGTGTCCTCGCCCACCCCCTCAATTGTCAATTGTCATGTTACTTCAATTCTGTCCAATTTCTAGTGCTGCCTCCTCCTTTTTCTTCTAATTGTTGTGCCCTTCCCTTAAAAATCTGATTGTGGCCCAAGCCATTGTTGGGCTTTTTCCTCATCAATAAAAAAGGCCCATCTATGCTAAATGGGTGGTTACGTTTAGAGGGAAGTCTCCAAATATGGAATAATTGAATTGTCTAGTTTCCACCTTATTAGTTAAATTCTAGTTATTCTTCCAATGTACATAAAAGAGAAATATTTCAATCACATAAAAAATTTCTCTAAATGTTTCCACCCATTTAGGAGATAAACATGTGTCTAATGGCTAGCTTTTCTTCTACGAAAATCCGTCCATGTGAATCAAGTCTTCCCGAAACAATACGGAGTTCCCACGCCTTAAGTAAAGTCCTTCTGTGATTGTGTACTTTTGAGTTGCAAATTACTTCTTTTAATTTGTGATATTGAATTCACTTTGATCCAACCCCTTCATCTAATCCACAAAACATAAAATATGGTTAATATCCATGATTTAAGCATTTAAAATCAATGGATTAAAAGGAAACATCACAAATTAAGTAACGATTATGCACTATATCAAATCCCTCCATACTTAGACAATGCCTGTCTTCAAGTATAAACTAGCTCATATTAATGTATTATTCTCATCATCATTCATTCGTCTACCTCCACCTATCCATCCACAATCCAAACCATCATGCCTTAAAGATTTAAATCTTAACACAAGCAAGGAATAAGCAAAAATAGAGTAAATCCCCATCTAACAATACAAGATCAATCCCTTCAACAATTTCTCAAAATTCACATGTAGCGGGATTTAACACCTCACATTAGATTCACACAATACACTCAAAGTGTTTAGGGTGTAAACTATATATGTACTCTTAAGTCAAAGCATAGAAAATTCTTACCATAGGCTTGCTAATATATCACGTTTGCTATTTTCATCGAAGGAATTATACAAGCTTTTTCACAAGAGCTCACTTAGACTTCATGTACTTCCTTCAGTTAAATCACTTCTGAACCATTTCACTTGCATCTCTTTGCTTCACAATCATATTTTTCCTTCTTTTTCTTTTTCTCTTTTGCTTTCATTTTTTTTTTTATATAGATAAAAGAACATTGTAGATTGCAACTCAACTACTTTATCCTGAACATATTTTTCACATTTCCACTTCTCAAACGAACAATGAGACTTACATCATGGGTCTTTGATTCCCAATATCTTTCAATCTCAACCAAAATAAATTGAAGCTTGTGTTAATAAGCCTATATATATATATATATATATATATATATATATATATATATATATATATTCAATGCAAGGTTCAAAAGAATGGAAGATAAGCAAAGAATAGGATTTCTCATGGCTTGTATTGTGGTTAGTTTTCAACAAAAAGGCTATAGCTCAAAAGTGGCTTTCTAGGGGGTATATTTCAAGGTATGCATTTTAAGAAAGCTAAATTTGGCTTCACCTAAGTGCCCTTACTTATTTAGTACATCTAATTACCAAGAGGCATCTCAACATGCATAGCAGAGCAAGTTCTAGAAGAGACCAACTACACATGACAATCACACAATCAAAGGAATAGAACATGGCGTAGTGTATATATAAATGCTCAAGAGGCTCAAAAGTTCACAAAATAGGTCAATGTGCATCAAATTCCACACACCCTTCATTCAATCCACCATCAAGAGCAATTAATCCAGTGCTGTAAACAAAAATTCAACTACTCATGCCATTCCCAAATGTGCCTCAATTCATCTCGATAATTCACAATAATTCAGATCATAAAGGGACAAGCATCGGAAAAATTCAGAATTAAGAAGAGAATTTTCAAAAATAGAACATTGAAATTCTTTATTTTTTTCAAATAGAGCAAACATGAAAGATAGTGGAAAAAAATGAAATCGGAATTAAAACAGAAAATTGAGGTTTAGAAGGGAAAAAAATAAGTAAAAGCAGATCAAAACCAATCCCCCCCCCCCTCACACTTAGTTCAAACATTGTCCTAAATGTAACAAAAATATAAATTACAAAATAAAAAAAATAGAGGAGACCCTTGGAAGTATTCAGTTTCGAACTGGATGGTGGTGAAGTTGGAGTGAATCCCATGTACGAAGAAAAAAATTGTCTGATTCTTTTCCATTCCGTCAAGTCGTCGTTCAAGCCCAAGAATTTCAGCATGCAGTCACACATTGTTCGCCATAACTCTGTCTAGTTTACTCCAAGTGAAGTAGCAGCCCACTGACCTCATATCCACTATCCCAGCAGAAATGGAACAATCAATAAAGATATTCGCCTCATAAGTAGTAACATCAGCCCTGTTGCATTTTTTCGTCAAGTTATCTTGCAATGTATAACTTGGGGATGGGACTCCAGCACCTCTAGTTGAGTCGTACCCGGGTTCTACAAAATCAAAATTCTTCCAGCATGGGATGGAGGTGAGTGAAAGAAGAAGTACGACTAAGTTGAGGGTTGAGGTTGTAGGTTGCAGCGGTTTAAGGTGTGTGTTCCGGTTGTGAGGTTGAGTGCGGTGGTTGAAGAGAGTTGTGGAGAGAAAGAGAGAGAGGCAGTTGAGTGGTTGGGTGGTCGGAGTTGAGCGAGGGAGTGAGATAAGGAGAGGGACAGTTCGGTGATTGGTCGTGGGGATGGCGGCGGTTGAAAAGAGAGAGGCGGAGATGGTGTTGTTGGTTGCGGCGGGTTGTGGAGAAGATGGAGGCCACGACTGGTGGATAGATGAATGGACTGCTGTGTGAGGATCGATGGTCAGTTGGAGAAGAAAGAGAGAGACAGTGGGTGAATTATTTGAGGGTGAAGAGTGAGAGGCGATAGAGAGAGTCTGAATAGTGTTTGAAAATTTATTGATTTATTTTGTTTTAGGTAGAGACCTTGTAAACTCGAGATGCACTTTGAATAAGGCGTGAGCACACCTTATTCCAAGACTTTTTTCAAAATTTGAATCGGTTGCTTTCTTCATAGAGCGTGCCTACGTCCTAATGAAGATTCATATTTGTCCAAAAATCAAAACAAGGACAATTTCACTTCAAAAATTATAGAGATCATAAAATAAATAATAGCGAATAATTAAAAATAAATAAATATATAAATAAATAAAAATTGGTAGCTAAAACTGCAGAAAAATTCGGGTTGCCTCCCGGAATAATTGCTATTAAATTAGTTTGTATTTGTTTACTTTTCAGAAAATATCCCAAAAGATGAAGAATGAAGCAATTGATTTAAAAAATGCACAATTGGATGTAAGTTAGAGCGAAATTGAGCAGATGGAGAGTGAAAACATCAATCAGGAAACCTACATGGTGCCAAAGTGAACAAGTCAGAAGTTGGAGGACCTAATTAAAGGAATTGATAGCTTAAACGAGCAATTGGAGAAGAATATAAATTTGGGGACTAAATCGCAACAATTGAAAGTGGAGGACTAAGACTGCAATTAAAAGTCGGGGACTAACTTATACAGTCGAGAAAAGTTGCACATCATGCGATCGCAGGAATTCTATCACGCGATCGCGGAATACCTCAAATTCATCACCCAAGAGTTTTATTGTCTACCACGCGATCGCAAGGGTTTATACCATGCGATCGCGCGGTTATCCGCTGGGCCGCGACATGGGCTTTTTCTGTGATTTTTATCTGGTTTTCTTTTCTTTTGCTCTAGGTTTTCTCCTTAACCTATAAATACAATATAAGAGGCACGAATTTAGGACCTTTTCCTCTCCATAGAACAAGCAACAATTCAGATTTCATCATCAAATTCTTAGAGAATCAAGCATTTCAAAGGAGCGTGAATTGAAGATAATTGAAGAATTAAAACTTGGTGCAAGATTTTCATTCTTTATATTGTTTTTCAATGAACGTTTATTTTTATTGTTGTTTTTGTTCTTTTATAATGATGTGTAACTAATTTTAATGTTGGGATGAACGATGTAGCCTTGTTAATTATTTTAATTTCATATTCCTTGTTTTAACGATTAAATGCATGTGTTGATTTATTATTGCGTTTAATGCGTGAATGAACTAGCCACTCTTTCATGATTTAATGTATTATTTCCATAATCAAAGAGGTAAGTTAATAACATAGATCTAAGTAATAAATCCGGTAATTGAACGAGAGATAGAGATATACTCTTGTTATTATTGCTGTCGTGCGTGAATTATTGTGTGTAATGCATTTAGATAAGGAATATTCGGACCCTCTATAGAGATACAAGGTCGACTTATTTAGGTAGGGTTGATTTAAACTCGAGAGAGGAATCTCAATTTGAATTAGTGAATTCGATCGAACACATATTTAGAAAATAGAACATGGAATTGGAATTGATTTAATTGGTTAGGTGAATTCATGAATCCCAACTACCTTACAATCGTTTTTAAAACAAAAACAAATTCGCAATTTATTTCTTTGGTTTAATTTCTTAGTTTTAGTTCACAATCACAAATTTTCTTTGTTTGTTCAAATAATGTATAGAATTAAAACATTTCGATAATTAATAGCAGTCTCTGTGGGACGATAATCTGGACTCTTAGGTCCACTATATTACTTCTCACGACCCGTACACTTGCGGGGATATCTCGCATCGCGAGATATCAGTGAACAAGTTTTTTGGCGCCGTTGTCGAGGACTGTTTCTATATTAATATCGATACTCATTAGTTCTTACTTTACTTTGAATTTTATTTTGCTTATTTTTACTTTTATTTTTGTTTACTTTATTTTATGTTAAGAAGGATTAAGTCATTTGTTTTGCTTCCTTTTGATACAGAAATTGAACGCACCTTTCGACAAAGGCGTAGACAACAGTTGGAAGTGAATCAAGAAATAGACTTAGCCATGGAAGATGATAGAATTCAGGATAATCAGGGAAATCAACAAAATCTGCCAGCAGCTGTGAATGGATAGTAACAAAATCATGGAAGGCGCATATTGAGAGACTACATGGTTCCTCCTGTGAGGAACATAGGAACGTGCATAGTGCCACCTGCAATCCGAGCAAATAATTTAGAGATCAAGACTTCCTTGATATCCTTGATTCAAAACTCATGCATTTTTCACGGATTTCCATCGGAAGATCCACATGCGCATCTTCGGACCTTTTTGGAATTATGTGATATGCAACGCATGAATAGAGTTTCGGATGACGCTGTGAAATTAAAGCTGTTCTCATTCTCTTTGGCGAACAAAGCAAAAGCCTGGTTTTACTCTTTACCCCTACAGACAATCACTACATTTGAAATTATGAGCCAGAAGTTCGTTGATAAATTCTTCCCACCTGGTCGAATGTCTAAGCTCAGACGTGAAATTCTGTCCTTTAGTCAACAGCAGGGGGAATCCATCTTTGAAGCTTAGGAAAGGTTCAATGAACTTATCAGAAAGTGTCCTACCCATGGAATCGCAGATTGGATTTTAGTTCAGACAATTTACAATGGGTTGACAAATGAGAATAAAAAGTATGCAAACTCAGCAGCTGGGGGATCAGTAATGGATATGACTTATGAAGAAGCCTCTAAGATTTTCAAGAAGATGGCTGCGAACAGTTACCAGTGGTACTCAGATAGATCTACACCAAAATCTGGGGGAATTGTTGTAGTTAGTGAGATTACAGCTTTGAGTGCTAAGTAGGATGCTTTGACAAAGAAAATCGACAGTATGGGTGTGCAGCCAGTGAATTCAGTACAAACGATTTTGTGTGATTTTTGTTTTGAGAATCACGCTGTAAATTTCTGCCCATTACAACAAAATCAGTCAAATCCAGAACAAGTCAACTTTGTGGGAAACAGGAAGCAGGGTGGTCCATATTCACAAACATACAACCCAGAATGGAAGAATCACCCAAATTTCTCTTGGTCTAACAATCAAATTATTCAGCACCCACCTGGATTTCAGCAACAACAATAGCAACAATCTCAGAAAACATGGCTGAGAACATGGAAATGTTAATCCAGCTGGTTAAGAATCAGAATGGAGAAATAATGAATCAAGCCGCTGAAATAAAAAAATTGAAGAAACAGATGGGGGAATTGGCAGCTAGTAGTGCAACAAGACAACCAGGACAGTTACCTAGTAATACTGAAACGAACCCTCGGGAACATGTGAATGCAATAACAACAAGGAGTGGGGTTCAATTACCTGAAGTGACTGTCGAAAAATGTGAAAAGAAAAATCAGAGGGAAAATGGGACGGAAGAACAGGAAAGTGAGAAAGAACAGAGGTCGACTCCTGAAGTTCAAGAAAAAGTTGAAGAAGAAGTTCGAGTTAAATTGTCAGTCAAAGCATATGTGCCTTCAGTTGCTTATCCACAAAGATTGAGAAAGCATCAGTTGGAGCAGCAGTTCGGAAAATTTTTGGAAATATTCAAGAAACTGCACATAAATATCCCATTTGTAGAAGCTTTAGCTCATATGCCCCTATATTTGAAGTTTATGAAAGAGATGTTGTCAAACAAAAGAAAGTTGGTTGATTCAGTAGCACTGAGTGAGGAGTGCAGCGCCATACTTCAAAAGAAATTACCACAAAAATTGACTGATCCAGGGAGTTTCTCTATTCCTTGCACTATTGGTAGTTTTAGCTTTGATAAAATGTTCTATGTGGGGCTAGTGTTAATTTAATGCCTCTTTCTGTGTATAGGAAACTTGAGTTGGGGGAGCCTAAGCCAACGAATATCACTTTAAAGCTGGTTAACAGATCAATCCAATACCCATATGGTATAGTGGAGAATTTGATAGTTAAGGTTGAAAAATTCTTCTTCCCAGTCGACTTTGGGATCCTGGATATGGAAGAGGACACTCAAATGCCTCTCATCTTTGGAAGGCCGTTCTTAGCTACTGGAAGAGCCCTAATAGACATTGAAAAGGGATAAATCATCTTTAGGGTTGAGAAGGAACAAGTAACTTTCAGCATCAAGCCAAGACAGGATCGTAAAGTTCAAAATGAAAGATGTTTTAAAGTGGAGGAAGTGGTCCAAAAACCAACAGGAAAATTGAAGTATGGGATTAAAATAGAGCAGGCTCCAAACAGAAATCATGAGTTCATGGAGGCTAAGAAAGAGACGAAAAATTTGAAGGAGAAAAACCTAATTTTCCTCAACAAATAGTGGAAAGGGAGGCTTTGGACTTCAAGAAAGTGAGTAAACGGTTCGAGAAGTGCAAGGCAGGTAATTGCAAGTTGTGCAGGGATTCAAGAGGATAATTCATACCTCCATGATAAAGAAGTACCAAAAGTCGAGCTTTAGACTTAAAACGGAGCGCTTGTTGGGAGGCAACCCAACCTTTCTTCCCTTTTATTTACTAAGCTTTAAGTATTAATTTCTTTACTTGTTTTAGATATTTGCATGGTAGGTAACTTGTTTTAGTGTTTTTCATGTTTCATGTTAAGAATACTTTTGCATATTAGTCTATCATTGCATATTTAGGTATGTTTTTGATTTTGCATGTTTTCATTAGGCTATATTTTTATCGTCATCTCAAATTCACACGCACACTAGTTTAAGACATGAAGATTATGTTTGGTGGATCATGGCATAGATCATTAATTGATTAGGGGATTAAAAACAAGAAAGAAACTCAAAAGAAGATTTTTTTTTAACTTCTGTCGGAACTACTAAGCGATCGCTTAGTAGTAATATCGCGTGATCGCTCGATTTAATTTAAAATTTAATTTGCTACAGAATTTCACCACGCGATCGCTGGCACTCCAGCCAGGCGATCGCGTGGCTATGCTAGGACCAAATTTGGCAGGTTAAGTGCTTTTTCTCATTCTTTCAACTTCAAACATTACAAACTCGTTTCTCTCCCCTAATCACCTCATATTTGATCTTACATATTGTGTGCATGTCATCAACACTTTGTTGCATCAAATATCATTGCTTAGATCACTCCAAAATCAAACATAATGTATGATTTCTTCACTTAATCCATGATTTCATTAAATGTGTGAAGTTTTCTATTGATACATGAAATTCAAGTTATTGAGACATGGAGTCTGGGCTTAAGTTAGTTGTAGGAGAATGTGATTAGTGTCTTAATAGGTAAAATTTTTGGGTCAATCCATGTATCCAAATTTATGAACATTCTTTGATTTTTCCAAGTGTTTGAAGATACGCCACAAAGACATTTACGTTCAAATTTGAAAAAATCTCTCGAGCATTTATATTCATGACATGTTTATCAATGATTTTGTGTGTATAGTTCATGAGTTAGTTCACTACATCACATTAAAACCATGAAAACCATTTGTGCATCATGGTAGCCCCATTGCAAGGCCACTGTAGGCCATTGCACTTGAAAACTGAATCACGTCACCCTCTTTTCCACATTGTTTTATGACCCTATTGAACTCCAAATGAATTGAATTTTTAATATATTGTCGACCATGCTGTGAACTTTAAAATATCAAAAAATGGCTCGGGTAAATTTGTGTGTTGCTAGGCGATGTCAATTCTTGAATGTATGTGGTCGACCAATCTTGAAAATTCAAAAACAATTTTCATTAACTTTAGTTTGGGGGTGTGATACTGAAATTCCATTATTTCTTATTGGTTTTTATGACTTCTAATGTTACTTATCTCTTATTTGCAAGGCAAGCACCAATTAAGACACATCCAATCAAGTTGGACAAAGCAAGAATAGGGCCAAATTCATCCAACATCATTTAAAATGGAAGCATCAAGGAAACAAAGCATCTCCATTTCACCTGGGAAGTTCTCGTTCCCTCTCCTTTTTCTACTTTTTACATTTTTAAATCTTTTTGACAAACATTGAGGATAATGTTTCTTTCTAGTTTGGGGGTGGAGAATTTCGGTTATATCAATTGCTTCCATACTCATTGAATGTTCTCATTCTATTTCTATTGGGATTTTAAAAAAAAATTGAAAACTTTGTTGACATGTTTATTGCCTAGGATATAGTATGAATCAATTTGTACTTACGCTTGAAAATTGGACAACATGAAAGCATGAACTTATTTTGAACTAATTATGTTTTGCTAGATTCTATATTCATTGCGCACACAGCCAGTGTTGGATAATTGCTTGTGTAGGGGATTTTGTTTAATACATGTGGGGCAAGGTTTATGCAATTTGAACTTTGGAATGACTTGAAAATCCCTGAACTTAGATCATTAGACATCTCATCCCTAAATTAGAACCAATCATGTTAAAATACAAGTTTGGGGGTAGAATGGTTGGAATTTTTATGTATTCATGGGTTGGAGGTCTATGGGTCTTGGTTTTGCACTTTAGTCATTGCAGTTTGGTCAACGGGTATAAACCATTTCCAGCATAAAAATAGAAAAATGTTAAAGGTCTTATTCTGCTCTTCAAATGCCTTTTTGACTCAAGTAATTAAGTCTGAGGGGTCTTTCAAACCTAGTGCCCTAAAGCCATCTGGCTTGGGAGTCATCGACCTAAAGCTCGCTACAGGGGTCAATTAGAAAGCAAGTACGGAGAGTGGACTTACACATAAGACATTAAAACATATTTAACTTTTCTGTTTAAGCCTTTATGACTCGGGAAAGTACGTCTTAGGGGTTCTTTGAACCTGGTACCCTAAAGCCAACTGGTTTGGGAGTTGCCAATTCGAAAGCCCGCTACAGGGGTCATATAGAAAGCAAGTATGAAAAGTTCTGCACAAAGATGGTAAAAGGCAGGGACAATTAAAAGAAAAAGTCGTCCATCAAAATATATATATATATATATATATATATATATATATATATATATATAAAGCCAACTGGTTTGGGAGTTGCCGATTCGAAAGCCCGCTACAGGGGTCATATAGAAAGCAAGTATGAAAAGTTCTGCACAAAGATGGTAAAAGGCAGGGACAATTAAAAGAAAAAGTCGTCCATCAAATATATATATATATATATATATATATATATATATATATATATATATATATATATATATATCTGATTTGTTGTACACGCATATTTCTGATTTTAACTGCCTCGTGTGGAAAAAGCAATGAAAAATGTTGAGAACCGACATAGATAAAAACTCGGGATGTGAGAGAAAAGCAGAAAGTAGTGATCATTCATGAGCGTTGAAAGGAATCTCATTAGAACTCATAGATTGACCACATGGGATTCGGGCTTGATTATGTATAATGAGCCACACAGTGTTGAGTATATCTTTTGCATAAGTATGTGTTTGATGTTGGCTATTCACACACACACACACACTTTAAAAGCTGACATGATATAACTAGAAATTATTTTGCATTGTTGTTCATAATTCTTGCTGAAGTGTAAAGTGATTCGGATTATGGAGGCATATGGTAAACATGTTGACACAACAAAAATATTTGCTCTTTTATTTATTTTGTAGTTTATTTTTCATTGTTCGAGGACGAACAATAATTCTAGTTTGGGGTATTTGATAAGTGTATTTTATACACTTATTTGTATGTCTAAAGTAGAATATATTGTTGACGTTTTGGAATAATTGCTATTAAATAAGTCTGTATTTGTTTACTTTTCAGAATATATCCCAAAAGATGAAGAATGAAGCAATTGATTTGAAAAATGCACAATTGGATGTAAGTTAGAGCGAAATTCAGCAGATGGGGAGTGAAAACATCAACCGGGAAACCTACATGGTGCCAAAGTGAACAAGTCAGAAGTTGGAGGACCTAATTAAAGGAATTGAGAGCTTAAACGAGCAATTCGAGAAGAATATTAAGTTTGGGGACTAAATCGCAACAATTGAAAGTGGAGGACTAAGGATGCAATTAAAAGTCGGGGATTAACTTATACAGCCGAGAAAAGTTGCACATCACACGATCGCAGGAATTCTATCATGCGATCACGCAATACCTCAAATTCATCACCCTAGAGTTTTATTGTCTACCATGCGATCGCTAGGGTTTATACCATGCGATCGCGCGGTTATCCACTAGGCCGCGACATGGGCTTTTTCTGCGATTTTTATCTGGTTTTCTTTTCTTTTGCCCAAGGTTTTTTCCCTAACCTATAAATACAATATAAGAGGCACGAATTCAGGACATTTGCCTCTCCATAGAACGAGCAACAATTCAGATTTCATCATCAAATTCTTGGAGAATCAAGCATCGCAAAGGGGCGTGAATTGAAGATAATTGAAGAATTAAAACTTGGTGCAAGATTTCCATTCTTTATATTGTTTTTCAATGAACGTTTATTTTTATTGTTGTTTTTTTTTTCTTTCATAATGATGTGTAACTAATTTTATTGTTGGGATGAACGATGTGGCCTAGTTAATTACTTTAATTTCATATTCCTTGTTTTAACGATTAAATGCACGTGTTGATTTATTATTACGTTTAATGCGTGAATGAACTGGCCACTCTTTCATGATTTGATGTTTTATTTCCATAATCCAAGAGGTGAGTTAATAACATAGATCTAGGTAATAAATTCGGTAATTGAACGAGAGATAGAGATATACTCTTGTTATTATTGTGGTCGTGTGTGAATTTGACGAGATCCCAATCGGGGAATATCGAGAAACACGTGGAAATAACACAATTAAACCTAGGAAAGATCTAAATCAGATCAAACAGGAAAATAAACAAGAACACAGGAAATAAATAACGGAATTAACGATAGATCAACGATAAAACCTTGACCCGACAATCACGACGCAATGAATGACGATGCGGATTGAAAAACCAAGATTGGTGAACGCCACAAGGACTCGTCAATTTCCTTGATAAGATTCTAATTGGAAATGCCACAAATATTCTCGCGAATATTTGATAAATTCAACGCCACAAATATTCCACAATATTTGATAAGTTGGATTTGTTCTCGAAGAACACAAAGGGGATTCCTCAACCTTTCAATTGGAGAAAACTCTCTCAACTTAAATTCAATAATTTCCAAACTAAACTGTCTTTTACAATCATGAAAAGGAATATAAATAAGAAAAATAACCTAGCCGCTAATTGGGCTCAAAATAGAATTCTAATTAAACTAAAATACTAAAATAGGCAAATAACTTAAAAACGGAAAAATAATCAAGAAAACGTGAAAATCCGGAAAATCAGATTTACGGCCGTGATGAACTCATTTACGGCCGTAAATGACTTCATGTTTGAGACTTACGGCCGTGACCATATTCCTTACGGCCGTAACTATGAAATTCTGTAATTCTTCGTTTAAACCCGAGGCGGAGTTACGGCCGTGAGGATTATTCTTTACAGCCGTAATGAAGCTTCTGATCATCAAACTTTGCTCCTTTGGTTCGGCTCGATTCATTCGCCCTCTCGGCTCGACTCGACTCTAACATGAAACTTGATCCGTTTTGCACGTATATCACTGTCATATTTCCGATGGCTTGACTTCACCTTTCGATGCCTAGTCCGGATCATATCATACTCCCTCTCTTGATAAGGATTCGACCTTGAATCCAATTTTGGTCGACTTTTCAAACTCCTCCTGCTTTTCTGGGCTCGATGATCATGTTTATGCCTCATGCTTGCTTTCAACCTTTTGGGCTGCCCATTTTTCTCCTTCAACTTTCTCGACCTTTTGGGCTGCTCATTTGAGCCAACAAGTTTCTTTCCTGTTTTAAGCTCATGGTTTGACTTCGGTACCTGTAAAACAAATTTTAAAGAACTGGGGAGGGGTTTGTTAGCGTGAGTAAGTGCATATAGACTCATTTTTGTGGTAGACTCTCCTTTCTTTTGCTTTTTGCACTCAGTCTCTCCTTTTTCTGAGGTTTGAACCTCAACCCTCTTTTCTTTATTTTTCACTCCCTCTCCTTTTTCTGAGGTCGTGGCCTCAACTCTCTTTTCTTTAATTTCCACTCCCTCTCCTTTTTCTGAGTTCGTGGCCTCAACTCTCTTATTTTTCCCCTCAAACTCACTTTTCACTTTCAATTGATCTTTTAGGGCTTCAATTGGAGATAGTGGCATTAGAGTAAACTTTTTCCCCCCTTTTACCAAGTTGTATCTATTCGTATACCCATCATGTAGCACAGCCCTTTCATGTTGCCAAGGCCTACCCAACAATATGTGACTAATTTGCATAGGCACCACGTCACAAATTACCTCATCAGTATATCCACCAAAAAAAAGGTCACCAAGGAATGTCTCTTCACCTTAACTTCAGTCAACCATTGTAATTTATAAGGTATTGGATGTTTCATTAAAGGTATGCCTAATTTTTCCACCAACATTGTACTAACTACATTAGTACAACTTACCCCGTCAATCACCATGCTACACACTTTATCATTTACGATGCATCTAGTGCGAAAAATATTATCCTTCTGCCCTTCCATATTATCCAAAACATTCACCTTACGCCTAACGCTAAGAGCATGCCTATCAATAATTGACTCATCCACCACAACACTTTTAGCCCCTTCACTATCACACCTAACCTTCTTACGTGGACAATCAAGTGCAATGTGACCCCGTTCGAAACAATTAAAGCACTTAACATTTTTATCCTTAAGAGGCTTGGAATCAGAATTATTTTTACATTTGGTTGTCGGTTCCTCCCTCCTTTTGTGAACATGATCACTACTCTCCCATTTTGATGCCTCTTTTCGCTTCAATGGCCTTTCATCAACCCCATTTCCACCTCTAGAATTGGCTTCACGCCCCTTATGCCTCCTAGCTCTAGAATCTGCCTGATATTGTTCCTTTTTCAATTGGGCAATCATCGAATCTCTTATATCCATCCTAGCCATTACCTTCTTAAATTTTGCCTGCATCTCTGCCAATAATTCAAAACCCTGCTCCAATATCCTATCCCCTCTTTCGGGCCGTTTGTTGTCACACATTGATGAAGATCTCTCCCTACGAGATATGGTTTATAACAAGAAGAAGAAATAAAATTCCTCACAAATCTTTATCACTCATGTATCACTCTTTTTCCTTCTCAAGAACTCCGAGAATCAATCCAAGAACTCTTTATCAAGGGTAGATAAACAAGACACGAATAAGAACAAATTGAAGAATTGAGGAAATTTGGAATATCGAAAAAATTGAAATTTTCGAATTTTTTTTTTAATCTGCCAGAGAATTGGACTATGAGTATGGCAGAAGAAACGGAACTGGATTTGGACGAAAAATGAATAAGAAAAACATTTCTGATTTTTTGAGACTAACTCTTATGGATCAAACTGAAAAAATTTATAACTGGCATGAAAAACAAGAAAATCAAGAAATAACAAGAAACGCAAGAATCTGAAATATATCCAAGCTCTAATACCAGAAGACGAGATCCTAATCGGGAAATCTCGACAAACACGCGGAAATAACACAATTAAACCTAGGAAAGATCTAAATTAGATCAAACACGAAAATAAACAAGAACACAAGAAATAAATAACGGAATTAACGATAGATCGACGATAAAACCTTGACCCGACAATCAATACGCAATGAATGACGATGTGGATTGAAAAACCAAGATTGGTGAACGCTACAAGGACTCGTCAATTTCCTTGATAAGATTCTAATTGGAAACGCCACAAATATTCTCGCGAACATTTGATAAGTTCAACGCCACAAATATTTCACAATATTTGATAAGTTGGATTTGTTCTCGAAGAACACAAAGGGGATTCCTCAACCTTTCAATTGGAGAAAACTCTCTCAACTTAAATTCAATAATTTCCAAACTAAACTGTCTTTTACAGTCATGAAAAGGAATATAAATAAGAAAAATAACCTAGCCGCTAATTGGGCTCAAAATAGAATTCTAATTAAACTAAAATACTAAAATAGGAAAATAACTTAAAAACGGAAAAATAATCAAGAAAACGCGAAAATCCGGAAAATCAGATTTACGGCCGTGATGAACTCATTTACGGTCGTAAATGACTTCCAGTTTAAGACTTACGGCCGTAACTATGAAATTCTGTAATTCTTCGTTTAAACCCGAGGCGGAGTTACGGCCGTGAGGATTATTCTTTACTGCCGTAATGAAGCTTCTGGTCATCAAATTTTGCTCCTTTGGTTCGGCTTGATCCATTCGCCCTCTCGGCTCGACTTCAACATGAAACTTGCTCCGTTTTGCACGTAGATCACTGTCATATTTCCGATGGCTCGAATTCGCCCTTCGATGCCTGGTCCGGATCATATCATAATTCTTGTGTGTAATGCATCTAGATAAGGAATATTCGGACCCACTGTAGAGATACAAGGTTGACTTATTTAGGTAGGGTTGATTTAAACTCGAGAGAGGAATCTCAATTTGAATTAGTGAATTCGATCGAACACATATTTAGAAAATAGAACCTGGAATTGGAATTGATTTAATTGGTTAGGTGAATTCGTGAATCCCAACTACCTTACAATCGTTTTTTAAACAAAAAAAAAAATCGCTGTTATAAAATCATCGAAATCATAAGAACAACATAGAGAGAGAAATGGAGAGAGTTTAGAGGAGAGAATTTCTCTTCAAGAATTGGTGTAATAAATTGGTAAGTATAGGCTCCTATTTATAGGAGTGGACAATGGCACAATCGTAATATTGTAAAGTTTACAGGGATATAATGGTAATGTCATTCACATATATACATTATTTATAACACTCCCCCTTGAATGACATATTACGCAATTGTCTGCCTCGTTAAAACCTTGCTAAGAAAACCCAATGGGATAAAACTTGAGCGAAGGAAAAAGAGTACAGTTGCTCCCCCTGATATTGGCCATCGTCAATCGTTGAGTCTTAATGTTCAAGTAGAACAAATCATGTATTGAATCTTTGAGGTTCTTCAGTGCTTCAGTGCTGCCTCGTTAAAACCTTGTCAGTAAAACCCAATGGGACAAAATCTGAACGAAGGAAAAAGAGTACAGCCGCTGCCTCGTTAAAACCTTGTCAGGAAAACCCTGTGGGACAAAACCTGGACGAAGGAAAAAGAGTACAGCATGACAGCATGATTCTCCCCCTGAAGTGTGCAATCAAGTATTCATGAACCTTTTGAATAATGATATCATCTTTCTTCTGGAATATATATGAAAATCTTCTTATGTGTAGTCGATATCATAACATTCTTCATAAGATGTGTATGATTTTCTTCATTTGTTGATATCATTCCAGTATAACAATGTGTTGCTGAATTATAGCTTGTTGATAGCTATGATGATGCCTCAAAAACCTTGCTAGGAAAACCCTGTGGGACAAAACCTCAGCGAAGGGAAAAAGAGTGCATTATTCTCATTAATTTTCATCAATACGCCTCAACTGTTGCCTCATTAAAAAACTTGCTATGAAAACCCTGTGGGACAAAACCTCAGCTAAGGGAAAAAGAGTGCAACGCGTATTTATTCCTTTCATGGAATATTACATGTATATTGGTGCAATCACGAATCTTTTCATTGTATTTTTCACTTCTGGTGAATAATCAAATTTAGAATTCACTTCTGGTGAATAATCAAATCTATAATTCACTTTCATAGATTGCATCTTTCACTTCTAGTGAATAATTAAATATTCATTTTCAAATTCACTTCTAGTGAATAATCAATTTCAAATTCACTTCTGGTGAATATTCATTTTCGTATTCACTTCTAGTGAATAATCAATTTCCCAGATGTCATAAATAGTACACTCCAATTTCACTTTCAACATATTATATCATGGAGTCATTTGTATCATTCTATAGTGATACTAATCTGGGCATATTGAATCTTTCAATGATTTATACATGTATGTTCTTGCACTTTATAAACTGCAATTTCTAATTTTGCAGGAGCATAATCAATCATTGAAATAGATATCAATTTCGACATATAATCTACAATCATTTTACTTGAAATCCCAACGTACCGCGATCAACTGGTACATCAAAGAATACTCCCAAAGTACCGAGATGAGAATCATACATTTTGATCTCACTCATTGGTATATCAAGGAGCTCAAGCTAGTGATTTAGACTATAGTCTATCCACCATATGTCATGCCAGTTCTATGAAAAATTTCGCGCGCAACTAGTCGTCTTTTACGACTGTGAAATATTTTTCATTTGTACATATAATTACTGGCTTTACACATTTAAGCATTTGGACTTCAGGTCCTTGAACAATAATCCCTACATTAGGGTTTCATACTTGGCCAAAGAATTATGATTTCATCAATCTTATTTCATAAGAGGGTATGCAGTCGACTTATTTATCGATTCCATCTCAATATAACGTGGAGAGATCTCTTTATATGTTCTATCATCAGGTACCTGAATATCTCATCATTTGACTATGTCCCTTTTACTTACTTTGAGTATTTAGCCTCAAAGGAATCATTTCAATCATTCAAGAGATATTTATTTTTGGAATCGATAGTCATTATGCTTCAGGCATAATTACGCTTCAGGCGTGTTTTCACCATAATGTTCTCAAATATTATCAATCGGCTAAAATGCCATAACACATGTCATTCTTTTAGGGATGTAATTTCAATCATATATCTCAGTGCGCTTTGGTGGAGTGTATGCATATCGCACTTTTACAAATAATAAAGCTTCTTGAGCTATTCCCTGTTTGACATAGAATATTGTTGTATGATAAACAATTTCTGAATAAGTTATTCTCATAGAAAATAATTTGGAACTTTTGATAATCTAACCGTTTATTATAGAACTTCTGGTTCTATACGGTTTTATTTCATTTCTATGTATGAATATTTGATTCAATACAATATCGCTAAACTTCTGGTTCAATACAATGTATATTTCATTTATGAGCTTCTGGTTCATACTATATACATATTTCACTTGTACGTATGAACTTCTGGTTCAATAAGATATTTCATTTGTACATATGTATGAACTTCTGGTTCAATACAACATTTATTTCATCAGTATTCTATATAGTTCAAATCAGTATACCTTTATTACTTTTAGTATACCGAAAAATCAGGTACAATATCCAAGGAAATATCTCATAATCTCAATCTTGTCGCCAAATCTTCCCTTATATCGAAAAAGGTAATGGCATATTATCTCACCTTTTCAATAATTTATTCCATTATTTCTTGATGGAATCCATATCACTGACACGCGGAGCCGCCGCTCTTTTACGCGTTGAATAATGCATTTAAATAGATGATTTGGGAAGAAGGCTAGATCCATCAAAAATGGATATCATACTTTCAAATATTCGCAAATATTATTCCAATCTTCCAGTAAATGATTTGAGAAAAATTTATCGAATTAGGCTCGAAAGATTGAGGTTGCTGATGGATCATGGCATGCCAGAAGATGTTCGCTGGTTGATCGAAGCAAAAGTTCGATTAGCTGGTGAATTACCAGATTCATTTTCTAAGCACAAGCCTGGCTTAGGTAAGAGTACTTTTGCAAAGAAGCGAAGAGCAAAAAGATTAAATAGTTGCTACAAATGTGCTCGATGGACATGTGATACCCGTTGTAAATCAATAGGATATTCATCCATAAATCGAGATGATAAGATAGACTTCATTAAGGGTGGACTGAGTAAGGAGTCATTGGATGATATCCGATTGACTCTTGAGACGCACCCTAGTGGATATGTGCAGCGTGAGCTACTATCTTTATGGGCTAAATTCATCAGCGATAAAGAGAGATATAGTCTCAAAAATATAATAGCAAAAGATTCTGTTTGCCATGCTGTTATAAACAATGATGCTTTGGCTATGCAGCATTAATACAAGGTAAATCATTTGATATATATGCACATATAAAATATTTTTTCTGTTTCCTTTCACGAGTTTTGATAAAGGCTGGTTAAAAATATTAAATCGCCGAAAGGTGAGTAGGATGATTTTGTCAAAAGTAAATCTTCACTTTTTCGAAAAACGACCAGTAAATAGTGAAGTTTTTCGGTTTTAAATAGCCAAACATTTTTCATAGTTCATGCATCCCAAAATAACATTTTCCTTCTTTACTTTCAAAAATGGAAGGACCAAAATTTCGACAGATCAAAACTATCTGTGTATTTTGTGGATCAAAAGTGGGAAAAGGTTTTGGGTATCTAGAAGCAGCCGTGGATTTAGGAAAGAAATTGGGAGAGAAAGGTATCACTCTCGTGTATGGAGGAGGTAGCAGTGGATTGATGGGTTGTGTTTCACAATCCGCTCTAGTAGAGAAAGCAAGAGTGATAGGTGTTATACCTACTCCTTTAGCTGATATTGCAGGCAAAACACGAGGGCATGAAGTACAAACCTTATCTATCCATGAACGCATAACTTGCATGTTATATGGTTCTGATGCCTTCATAGCCCTGCCTGGAGGTTTTGGTACTTTAGAAGAAATCTTTAATATTACTTCATGGGCTCAACTAGATCTCCATACTAAGCCTATAGGGCTTTTAAATGTAAACAATTTCTTTGATGGTTTGCTAACATTTCTTGATTATGCTGTGGAACAGGGATTCATATCTCCATTTTCTAGGAGAATCCTTATTTCTGCTCCAACTATCGAGGAACTGCTGGATAAGTTGCAATCATATATTCCAATACAAGATCCAGCAGGAGTAAAGATAGATTGGTCGCAAGGAAGGGGAATCAAGCGAAAATGGAGTCCGGTTAATGTAAATTTATCTTTGTGAACTCTAGAATAGGTGGTGGTAGAGTACGGAGTATTCTCACTCTTGAGACACACCATAAATTTCTAGGATTTTATCAATGTATTAATCTTGTGTACCTCAAAGATTTAAAGTGGTAGAGTATGGAGTATTTCTTACTCTTGAAACACACTTTTTTCTTTATTTCCTCAAAAGGTCAGAGGTGGTAGGATACGGCTACTCCCGAAACACATCTCTAATTTTGAGGATCATAAATGTTTTCCCCTTTTGCATTTTGCATGTATGTCTCGTTTATGCTTCTTCAGGAGCAATAATAATATCATTTCAGTATGTTTAGATGATAATTTTTACTTCTTCTGGAGTAAATATGTACTTCTTCTGGAATATATAAGTGCTCGTGCAAGAACTTTTCCAGGCACTTATCATCTAACATTCATCTCATAATACTGATGAGATTATTTTCACATTAGCTATATCCGTGCTATCATGTGATATTATCTTATCATACATCAACATTCTCTTGTTGAATAATTTTCATCCACCCATTCAAATTCAGATATTGGTAACTTCTGGTACCATTGGATAAAACATTTTATTAATATTTATCAACCTTTTGGTAATGATAACTTCTGGTATCATTTGATAAAATATTTTCTAACTTTAGTATTGATAACTTCTGGTATCATTTAATGAAGTATCAAATAACAATAATATTGTGTATATATATTAACAATAACGATACTGGGGTTATACCACCAAGTATATATGTTGACAACAACCCTCTAATATGTTAGAATTAACCAACAACTGAGGTGTTTATATGTATTCAATTGATATACCGACCATATAGGCGGTGTCAACGTGATGAAATAATTAAACCAGCCATATAGACGGTATCAACGAGATGAAACAATTAAACCGGCCATATAGGCGGAATCGACATAATGAAATAATTAAACCGGGTAAAGCCAACCATGTAGGTGGTAAAACCAACCATGTAGGTGGCAGCATAATATAATTCAATTGATCACATATTAATCGTTAATTTACGATTATTATACTTGTATGTATTATTAAGGGCAAAATCGTCCATATTTTAATATATTGCTCATATGAATAAATTGAAACCGTCAATAGGTTTAAAATTTAATTTAGAACAAACTTACTTTTGGTCCGAAGTTCAAAATCTCGTCAGGATTGCTCCAAAAACAGTTTTTAAGAAAACCGCCATGTTCGACCGCCGGAATATTTTAAAAACTGCACAAAACAGAAAAATAAGATCATAGAAAAATCCAATTCATCAAAACGGACAAACTGCCTTTCGTCATCGCCGGATCCGCCACGCGCCGCCGCCGCCGGCCGCCACGCGCCGGTGATCGGAAAAATTAACCCATCACCATAATATGTGCCTCGGCGTCCTGAACATGCCGGTGGTCTCCGATTTTCCAAAAGATCAACCGTTTGGCCGGAATCATCATTTTTCAGTCCGCCAGCATCTTCTTCTCCGGACAATAACTTCCGTTTTAACCGTTGGATTTGCGCCAAATTTCAGTCGAGTCTTCTCCTAGAAAAACCCGTTGATATGCCGCTGGCCGATCGTCGATCGGAGTTCAGAATCGTCCGGAATAAGCATTTCAATTTTCGGTCAGATATCTGTTTTTGCACAGTTTTTCAGATTTTCTTCTTCGGTCGATATCTTTTGTTTCAGCCGTTGGTTCTGCGCCAAATTTTAGGCGAGTCTTCTCCTTGACAAGCCCGTTCTGATGGCGGTGGCCGATCGTCGATCGGATATCTGGATCGGCCAGAATCATTCTTTTTCAGTTTGAGAGAAAAGGAAACATTGGTTAGTAATAATCAGGTTTCTGATACAGAGGCTCATCATTTAGATGCAACTGTAGAGCATACTCCCGTTATTACTCAATTGGTTAGAGACTCGTGCTGATAACGTGTTATAAAATCATCGAAATCATAAGAACAACATAGAGAGAGAAATGGAGAGAGTTTAGAGGAGAGAATTTCTCTTCAAGAATTGGTGTAATAAATTGGTAAGTATAGGCTCCTATTTATAGGAGTGGACAATGGCACAATCGTAATATTGTAAAGTTTACAGGGATATAATGGTAATGTCATTCACATATATACATTATTTATAACAATCGCAATTTAATTCTTTGGTTTAATTTCTTAGTTTTAGTTCACAATCACAAATTTTCTTTGTCTGTTCAAATAAGGTATAGAATTAAAACATCGGTAATTAATAGCAGTCTCTGTAGGACGATAATCCGGACTCTTAGGTCCACTATATTACTTCTCACGACCCGTACAATTGCGGGGATATCTCGTACCGCGAGATATCAGTGAACAGTGTAACTTCATGCACATCAATTTTTGTCCTAGATGTTTTTAGAAATGGCTTATGATTCGATGTTAAATCTACCCTCCAAGTATAAAGGGGTCAAGTTATAGCCTAGCAATAATCCAGGGTCATTCTTCTTAGGAATTTTATTGGTATAATAATATTTGCTAAATTCAAGTTTTAAACTATGATTTCAATTTTGCTAAAATAAATTTGGAGAGAATATAATTAAATTTCAATGAAAAGGAATTCGAGCGGAGTTATTCTTCCTCTATCAATTGGGCTTTTCAAATAAGATTAGTGTGAATTTTCTTGATATCGATAAGATTTAAACTCATTAGCAGAAAATTAGTCAATTTATTTTATGGCATTTAGTCGAGCATGTTGTGTGCATATTTAATACATACCACATCAACGACATTCATCCATGTAAAATAATTTGAAAACTTAAAACAATTTATAAACTCTTATCAATAACAACAATTCACCCATAAGAAATTAAAACACAACCATCGAAGCTAAGAATAACTCCTCTCAAATATAACTTTGCCGAACATAATTAAATTAAACGAAATAAAATTCAAACAAACAATAACCATTACTAAAGAGTGAAATTCACGTTTTGAATTGAAAGTTCAATATCCAAAATATATATCTCAAACTCAACTAACAAAAATTAATCTAAATTCATTAAAACTAGTAATCGAAACAATTAAAAGTCTAAGCAAAATAAGATTGTAAACTAGAACGAATCACCCGAAACAACCAATCGCAGCCTCTATTTTAGAACCAAAAGACTATGCTTCGTTTCTCCTCCTTTGACTGCTGCGTTGAAGACTGCTGGAGGTGTAGGCTGCTACTGAGTGATGACCGGGGGGAGATGAGGACTGGTTGGGTGAAGTTCAGGGCTGAAGTGAAAGAGAGGTTGCTGGTCGTGAGAGAATGAAGGAGAGGTTAACTGGTTGCAGCTGGAAACGGATGGAAGAAGGTGAGCGGCTGTAGGTAAAGAGGCTGAGTGGTGTGTGAGAATGGAGCGAAACAGAGGTTGCGACGGCTGTGTGGCTTGAAGGAAGAGAAGAGTGGCGCGGCTGTGGGAGTTGAGAGAAGACGGACAAAATGCGTGAGAGGTTGAAGGAAGGAATGTGGCTGGCGGCTGAAAGTTCTGCTGGTGGAGACTGGTTTCGGTGAAGGGAAGAAGACAGAGGATGTTATGGTGTGTTAGGTTGGCGTGAGAGAGTCTGGGCAGAGAATGCATGCTGTGGGTCTCTTTGTAGGGTGAGGGGGCTAGGTTGAAGTATGTGTTGTTGTGGGCCAAGAAATGTGAGGTTGAAGGTGGGTTCACACACTTTGGGCTTTTTCGGGTCAATTAAGTTGGAAATATTCGGATTAAAATTGTCCAAAATATTCCTGCGATCAAATAAATGAAATTAATAACAAATAAAATCAATTTAGAGTTTACAAATTAAAATGGAATCTTTTATGATTTTTGCTCTAAATAATATAATTCGTATCCAAAAATTGCAATTTTTTTATTCATTTACCTATCTAAAATAAGTAAAATTGGACAATAATCACACTCCCCAACTAGCTTTTTTCTAGTCTCTAGCAATTCAACCGAATTAAAAACATGACTAGCTCAATGAAAAACTTCAATTGTAAAGTCAAGAATGAATTTAGATAGTCGAGCACATTAACTTCGCAACATCAAGAGATCAAGCGTTATATCTAAATTAATGCATAAAAACATTCCCAAAAATTTTGTGTGTGTGTGTGTGTTTTATGCCGATCCATCAAACCACTAACCCCAACACATACAGTGTCGAGTATTCACTCAAGCAAAGCATAAACTCCATATACTCGCGGGTATGTGTATTTTGTTTCTGAACTGGTTAGGGGGGTCACTCATGGAGTTTGAAATAATCACTCAAGCATTCAAAAAGAAAGGCCATATATATGTGGATGGCAGCTATGCAAATATTGACCTCATGAAAAACTCACGACCATTGGGACTCAACCGTTCTTACCACAAGCCTACTTAAGATCAAAATGTCAATATCAATGTCACTGTAAAGGTGATGCTGGTGTTCTCAAGAGAATTGATAAAGAGTTATGGAAGAAGAGATTTGCATATTTCAGTGATAATAGTAGAACAAGAAATTCCAATGGAAGTATAAGACGCAATGGTAGCATTTTTTATTTTTTTTTGATAGGATAAGGAAATAAAAGAAGTGGGTAGAAATCGAGGACTTTCAAAATATAAACAAGGATAATAATTTTCACTTTTAATCACACTTCAAGCTTACTTTCTTCTTCACATCCTTTACTTTCTTTTCAATATGTCTCCCTTTTCTTTCTCTTTTTCTCAACCTCTTTTTTTTTTTTTTGGTAACTGAAATCCTCTCAAATAATTCTTCAACATTCTCCTCTAGTCTCAATGATTGTCAAATACTTTCTAACTCCACTTTTCTTTCTTTTCATGTACTGAACGTTTGTTTCTCAAAAATGGAGCAAAAATAATCATCCTCACTTATACTTGAAAGTAGAAACAAAGTTATGTATTTATGGAAGCAATGTCTGGATGTAATGTCATCTTTAATGTGAAATAGATGGAAGGGATTTGTGGCTATGAAGGAATTTTATGGATATGAAGGGATTTGTGATGGGAAGAGAAGATGATAAGGTTAGCTTCAAAGAATCAAATTTTCATTTGACATTGACCTTCATCGTTTCTTAAGTATAAACCACCAACAATCCACAATCCGTGTAATGGTGCCCAATGGAAGTAGCAATATCAAACAAGGGAAATATAAGAAAACCACCAATCACTCAACTCTCATGATGAACAAATAAAATTACTTAAACTTGAGAGAGCTCTAGTTGTATGTGTTGACTATCCATCTTACCACAAGGCTTAAATTCGTGCATAAAATTTTTTTTAGGAGGGAGGTCTTTACAGAATAACAAAGATATAATTCAAGACTCAAGATGTACTCAATTTTCATGCTCAACGATCACAAAAGAATTAATGCAACAAGTACATTTGAGTTACTCTCCCCCCCAACTAAAATCAGACATTGTCCTCAATGACTCAAAGAGAAGAAAAAATGAAAAGTGATTAATAGACACGACTCAAAATTAAATCAAGCTAAAGGAGAAGAGTGTACCTGAGAGGAGGCCTATGCACATGAGCAATTATTCAAGAATGAAAGACTAAAAAAAAATGAAGAAAAGAATACAATCTGCAAAAAGAAAAGAAAATATATACATAATAATAAAAGTTAGTTCCAAGAAAATCAGCAGCTGGAAACAAGGTCCAGCAGAGGTAGTTCATTAATATCAGCAGAAAAATTATCCAAAAATGGTTTCAGACGTTGTCCATTAACTTTAAAAACAGTACCAATTTTTTGATCCAAGATTTCAACCGCTCCATAAGGATAAACAGTTTGCACAATGTAAGGACCAATCCATTTAGTTCTCAACTTACCAGGAAACAGATGAAGCTTAGAGTCATATAGCAATACTTTTTGAGAAGGGAAAAATGATTTTCTAAAATTTTTCTTGTCATGAAAAACTTTCATTTTCTCTTTTGAAATTTTTGCGTTCTCATACACTTCCAAACGCAATTCATCTAACTCATTCAATTTCAATTTCCTAAATTCACCAGCTTGATCTAAGTCAAAGTTGAGTGTTTTGATTGCCCAATAAGCTTTATGTTCACTTTCAACCGGCAAATGACAAGGTTTTCCAAATACAATTCTATAAGGAGACATTCCAAGAATAGTTTTAAAAGCAGTCCTATATGCCCATAAAGCATCATCCAATTTTATAGCCCAATCTTTTCTATTTGGATTAACTGTTTTTGTCAAAATGCCTTTAATTTCCCGGTTGGCTAGTTCAGTTTGACCATTAGTTTGAGGGGATAGGGAGTGGAAATTTTATGCTTAATGCCATATTTATTTAACAGGCTTTTAAAAGGTTTATTACAAAAATGTGTTCCTCCATCGCTAATTATGGCCTTAGGCATTCCAAACCTAGAAAAAATATGTTCTTTCAAAAATTTGAGCACAACTTTATGGTCATTTATTCTACATGGAATAGCCTCTACCCATTTTGACACATAATCAACAGCAACCAATATATAAAGATATCCAAAAGAAGGAGAAAAATGACCCATAAAATCTAATCCCCAACAATCAAAAATTTCAAGAACAAGGATTGGAGCTAATGGCATCATATTCCTATGGCTGAGACTACCAAGTTTTTGACATACTTCACAATTTTTACAAAATGTATGAGTATCCTTAAACAAACTAGGCCAATAAAAACCACATTGAAGTACCTTAGCAGCTATTTTCTGTGAAGAGAAATGGCCTCCGCAAGCATGAGAATGACATAATGTAAGAATTTGTTGTACCTCATCATCAGGAACACATCTTCGGATAATTTGATCAGCACAATATTTGAATAAGTATGGATCATCATAGAAGAAGTTCCTTGCAATAGCTTTCATCCTCATTTTGTCTTGGACACTCCAATTTGAGGGCATATGACCTGTAACCAGATAATTAACCAAGTCAGCAAACCATGGAACAATATTCAAGCTAAATAACTGTTCATCGGGAAATGAATCATTTAAAGGGTGAGAAACTTTTGAATTTTCAGAATTTAATCTGGATAAATGATCAGCAACAACATTTTCCACCCCTTTTTATCCTTAATTGTAATGTCAAATTCCTGCAATAACAAAATCCATTGAATGAGTCTAGGTTTTTGCATCTTTCTTTGTGAACAAATATTTAAGAGCAGAGTGATCAGTAAAGATGGTAACAGGGGTCCCGATCAAATAAGTTCGAAATTTTTCCAGTGCAAAAACAATAGCTAGCAGCTCTTTTTCGGTAGTTGTGTAATTCAATTGAGCTTGATTCAAAGTTCTGCTAGCATAGTAGATTACATAAGGTTCCTTACCTTTCCTCTGGCCAAGCACTGCTCCTACAGCTATATCACTTGCATCACACATTAATTCAAAAGGTAGAGACCAATCAGATGATCTAACTATGGCTGCAGTGGTGAGTAACTTTTTTAAATGTTCAAAGGCTGCAGTGGTGAGTACATTTTTTAAATGTTCAAAGGCTGCAGTGCATTCATTAGTCCAAACAAATTTTGTATCATGCATCAAAAGTGTAGTCAAAGGTTTTGCTATGATACTAAAGTCTTTTATGAACCTTCTATAAAAACCTGCATGACCTAAAAATGATCGAACGTCTTTTACAGTTAAAGGAATAGGCAACCTAGAAATTGAATCTACTTTTGCCTTATCTACTTCCATGCCTTTAGCAGAAATTATATGACCTAAAACAATTCCTCTTGTAACCATGAAATGACATTTCTCCCAATTAAGGAGAAGTTACTTATCTTCACACCTGCATAAAACAACTTTCAAATTTGTTAAGCAATCATCAAATGAATCACCATACACAGAAAAATCATTCATAAATACTTCCAAAAAGTTTTCTATCATGTCACTGAATATCCTAAGCATGCATCTTTGAAAGGTTGCTGGAGCATTACAAAGACCAAAAGACATTCTTTTAAAAGCAAACGTCCCAAAAGGGCAAGTAAAAGTAGTTTTTTCTTGGTCTTCTAATGCTATTTCAATTTGATGATAGCCTGAAAAACCATCCAAGAAACAATAGAATGAATTTCCAGCAACTCTTTCTCGCACTTGATCTAAAAATGGTAAAGGAAAGTGGTCTTTTTTGGTCATGGAATTTACTTTCCTATAATTTATGCACATTCTCTAACTAGTGGGGTACCCTTTTAGTTATCATTTCCCCCTGTTCATTTTCGACAACGGTAACCCCAGTTTTCTTATGAACTACTTGAGTAGGACTTACCCACTTGCTGTCTGCAATAAGATAAATAATACCTGCATCAAGTAATTTTAAAACTTCATTTTTAACAACCTCTTTCATATTAGGATTTAGCCTTCTTTGAGATTCCCTTGAAGGATTAGCATTCTCTTCTAGGAAAATTCTATGAGTGCACACTAAATGACTAATTCCCTTAATATTTGCTATAGTCCAACCTATTGCAGATCTATGATCATTCAACACTTTCAACAACATATTTTCCTGATCACGAGTAAGAGTAGAAGAGATTACCACAGGGTACAATTCATTAGGTCCCAAAAATGCATACTTTAGTTTCGATGGAAGAGGTTTAAGCTCTAGATTTGGCATCTTCTCTGCTGATGTTTGCATGGGTGTCTGGCTGACATTTAGAGGCTCAATGTTTTGCTTCCAAGCTCTTACAGCTGCTGTTGTTATACTGTTTGAAGGGTCTTGAATGCTGTCCAATTTGAGATTCTGCTCAAGTTGCTCATCAGGATCTTCTAACTCAATTAGCAGCTCTTCCCGCACTTCATCAAAATCTTTTGGTTGCCTACAAGCATTGAAAATGTTAAGTTCCAAAGACATATTGCCAAAAGTCAACTTTAAAATACCACTCCTACAATTTATCAAAGCATTTGAAGTTGCAAGAAATGGTCTACCAAGAATAACAGGGATTTGAGGAGAAGTTTTAGGTGTACTTTGAACATCAATAACAACAAAATCAATTGGGTAATAGAATTTATCAACTTGAACCAAAACATCCTCAATTATCCCTCTAGGCATCTTAACAGATCTATCTGCTAATTGTAAAATCATGGAGGTGGGCTTAAGTTCACCTAGACCAAGTTGTGTATATACACTAAAGGGCAAAAGATTCACACTTGAACCTAAATCTAGCAAGGCATGACCAATACGAGTGATTCCTATCATACAAGCAATGGTTGGAGAATCAGGATCTTTAAATTTTTGAGGAGTTTGGCATTGTATGATAGAACTCACTTGTTCAGTTAAAAAGGCTTTGTTCTTAACAGCTAGCTTCCTTTTCACTGTACAAAAATCCTTAAGAAATTTAGCATAGGCAGGGACTTGTTGAATTGCATCTAACAGAGGAATATTTACCCTAACTTGCTTAAAAATCTCATGAATTTCTGTTTGATTTTTTGTCTTATTACCAGGTTGTAATCTTTGAGGAAAAGGGGCAGGGGGTGCACCTACTATTAGCCTAGGTGGTTCCTGAACATCAGATAGAGATTTTAACACAGTATCATCAACAGGAGGTTCGACTTGCTTACCCACCAAGTTCTCTTTAGGTTCAGGAACTTGGATTTGCTTACCACTTCTCAAGGTATTTACTGCTTTCACATGTCTTAGATTGGACTCATCGACCCCATTGTATTGAGTTTGAGGATTAGGCATTGGTTAAGCTGGAAACTTACCTTTTTCTAGTGCACTTGCCTGAGTAGTCAACTTTGTAAGCTGAGATCGGATGTCATTAATGGCCTGAGAGTTTTGATTATTGATGGCAGCTTGACTTTGCATGAATTGTTGGATTTGGTCTTCCAGACTTCTCTTCTGCGGTGGCATATAAGGTGTTGGTTGTGAAGGTCCAGCATTGTTGCCAACATTATTGCTTCCTCCTTGATCATTCCTCCAACTGAAATTTGGATGATTTCTCCAACCTGGATTAAAAGTACTCGAATATGGATTAGAATAAGGTTTGGAAATCATATTAACAGCAACAGATTGATCAAAATACATCTCTTTTAGTTGGGGAAGTGCAGGACAATCAGAGGATAAATGTTGTACATCTTCACAAATTGAACATTTTTCTAAAATAGTGGAAGAGGAATTGACTTCATTCACTTTTTGAGTTTCCAAATTTTCAAGTTTTCGAGTAATGACAGCCAATCGGGCATTTATGTCATCATCTGCTCTAAGTGATTGAATTCCATTTCCATATGCAATCTTTGGAAATTCAGTTTTTATTGGAACACCCCTATCAAACTCATCAATGTTATCCCAAGATTGGGCATTTTCAGCTAAATCATCAAAAAATGTAAAACCTTCATTTGGATCTTTTGCAAAGAAATCACCATTACTCATGGTTTGCACAAATTGCCTCATTTCTGGTCTGAGCCCTTCATAAAAAAATTTAGTTAACATCCATTGCTCATAACCATGATGGGGACAAGATAACAACAAATCTTTGAATCTTTCCCAACTATTATAAAAATTTTCATTATTCTTTTGGGAAAAATTCATAATTTGTCTTTGAATAGCGGTGGTTCTTTGTGGTGGAATTTTTTTTTTAATGAACTCTTTCCGCATATTTGCCCAATTTGTAATTGAACCAGGCCTTAAAGAGTTAAGCCGCGACTTAGCTTTATCCTTTAGTGAAAAAGAGAAAAGCTTGAGTCGAATGACTTCCTCTGTGCAATTTCTTTCAAGAAAAGTAAAACAAACCCCTTCGAATTCCTGGATGTGGTGATATGGACTCTCTGATGGCATCTCATGGAAGCGTGGTAGATGATCAATCATTCCCGGTTTAAAATTGAAGACCGCTGCATTTGCAGGAATTATTATGCATGACAGAGTGCTTGCCATCGTTGGAAAAATGTAATCTCTAAGACTTCGAACGACTGGCGCCTCATTTGGATTTGCATTATTTGCCATTACTACCTACTGATTTTCAAGAATTAAAAATTGGTTAGTGGGTTCTGATCTTACTAATCACTTAGAATTATCTCGAAACCAAACGGACATAAACAATGAACAATATCAAGAATGATAGTAATAAAAAAATATATAAAACAAGTAAAAGAATTTAGCAAAATTAATTAACACCAAAATAATCCCCGGTAACGGCGCCAAAACACTTGATTCGATGTTAAATCTACCCTCCAAGTATAAAGGGGTCAAGTTATAGCCTAGCAATAATCCAGGGTCATTCTTCCTAGGGATTTTATTGGTATAATAATATTTGCTAAATTCAAGTTTTAAACTATGATTTCAATTTTGCTAAAATAAAGTTGGAGAGAATATAATTAAATTGCAATGAAAAGGAATTCGAGCGGAGTTATTCTTTCGCTATCAATTGGGCTTTTCAAATAAGATTAGTGTAAATTTTCTTGATATCGATAAGATTTAAACTCATTAGCAGAAAATTAGTCAATTTATTTTATGGCATTTAGTCGAGCATGTTGTGTGCATATTGAATACATACCACATCAACGACATTCATCCATGTAAAATAATTTGAAAACTTAAAACAATTTATAAACTCTTATCAATAACAACAATTCACCCATAAGAAATTAAAACACACCCATCGAAGCTAAGAATAACTCCTCTCAAATATAACTTAGCCGAACATAATTAAATTAAACGAAATAAAATTCAAACAAACAATAACCATTACTAAAGAGTGAAATTCACGTTTTGAATTGAAAGTTCAATATCCAAAATATATATCTCAAACTCAACTAAAAAAAATTAATCTAAATTCATTAAAACTAGTAATCGAAACAATTAAAAGTCTAAGAAAAATAAGATTGTAAACTAGAACGAATCACCCAAAACAACCAATCGCAGCCTCTATTTTCGAACCAAAAGACTATGCTTCGTTTCTCCTCATTTGACTGCTGCGTTGATGACTGCTGGAGGTGTAGGCTGCTACTGAGTAATGACCGGGGGGGGGAGATGAGGACTGGTTGTGTGAAGTTCAAGGCTGAAGTGAAAGAGAGGTTGCTGGTCATGAGAGAATGAAGGAGAGGTTAATTGGTTGCAGCTGGAAACAGATGGAAGAAGGTGAGCGGCTGTAGGTAAAGAGGCTGAGTGGTGTGTGAGAATGGAGCAAAACAGAGGTTGCGGCGGCTGTGTGGCTTGAAGGAAGAGAAGAGTGGCGCGGCTGTGGGAGTTGAGAGAAGACAGACAGAATGCGTGAGAGGTTGAAGGAAGGAAAGTGGCTGGAGGCTGGAAGTTCTGCTGGTGGAGACTGGTTTCGGTGAAGGGAAGAAGACAGAGGATGGTATGGTGTGTTAGGTTGGCATGAAAGAGTCAGGGCAGAGAATGCGTGCTGTGGGTCTCTTTGTAGGGTGAGGGAGCTAGGTTGAAGTATGTGTTGTTGTGGGCCAAGAAATGTGAGGTTGAAGGTGGGTTCACACACTTTGGGCTTTTTCAGGTCAATTAAGTTGGAAATATTCGGATTAAAATTGTCCAAAATATGCCTGCGATCAAATAAATGAAATTAATAACAAATAAAATCAATTTAGAGTTTACAAATTAAAATGGAATCTTTTATGATTTTTGCTCTAAATAATATAATTCGTATCCAAAAATCGCAATTTTTTTATTCATTTACCTATCTAAAATAAGTAAAATTGGACAATAATCAGCTTACCTAGAAGACTTGGTGTAGAATTAGAAGAAGAATATTCGTCCATATTTAGTACATAAAAATCAGCAGGAAAAACCAACTTATTCACTTGTACTAAAATATCATCTAAGACTCCTTCAGGATAAACATTAGACTTATCAGCAAGTTGCAAAATCACACACACCCATTTCTTTTAATGGACCAATATTCAAAGATGAATAAACAGACATGGGCATGATATTTATTGAAGTTCCTAGACCTAACATCGCTTTCTCAACTCTTACGTTATCTATTTTGCAAGGGTCCTTACATTTTTTAGGCAATTTCTTTAGGAGGACAGCTGAAATATTTTCCCCCATACTTACTTTTTCATTGCCTTTCAACTTCTTCTTGTTGGTGCACAACTCCTTGAGAAACTTAGTATAACAAGGTACTTGTTTAATTGCATCAAGTAAGGGAATATTTACCTCAATTTTAGTAAGTTTCAAGGATTTCCTTCTTGTCTTCCTCCTTCTTGGATCTAATCAATCTTGTAGGGAACGGAGGACGCGTCACATAAACTTCCTGATACGAATCATAGTGAGCTTGACGGAAAATTCAAATATTCAAGCCAAAATATTCAAGCCAAAACAAGAATTCAACAGGTTCGAAGATCTTCAAAGATCAGACAGAAGAAGCGTCGAAGATGGTACAAGTGACGTGAGACGAGAATCGAGATCAAAATCGAGAAGTTGGAGTTTCGAACCACGCGACCGTGTGGTATAAAATTTAGGGCGATCGCGAACTATATTGAAAAATAGACCCGAGACATTTTGACCCTTCCACGCGATCGCGGTCGAAGCACCTACGCGATCGCACAGTACAATTATTTTAGGGTTTTGCGAGTTTTAGGTTAAATTCCGTCTTTACTTATTTTAGGGTTTATTATGGGCTTTTATAGCGGCTAGGGCTTCTTTAATGCCGTTTTGCTTATTTATATTCATTTTCTTTCATTGTAACAATCAGACTTTTGATTAATGAAAATATGTTGAGATATTTTTCTCCCAAATATTGTTCTTGATTGAACTTTCGAACTTATCAAAGATTATCATATCTTTGTGGCCTTCACCAAATCGAACTTATCAAGGATCTGGACATTCCTTGTGGCGTTCACCCCTTTGTGGTTCTTATCTCAGCATCGTAATGGGTCTCGGGTTTAATATACCCCTAGTTCTTGCGTCGTGAGGTCGGGGTTGCATTGTTATCGTGCGTTCCAACCTGAATTCAGAACTTTCCCGACCTTTATTCCGCGTGTTCATCGTGACCCCCCTTCCGGGATCATATCACTTTCGGTTGTTCTCTATTGAGGCTTTCAGACTGGTTAGATTAAGGTTGAGGAATGACTTCATTCTCAATTTTTCCCCAAAGTTGCATTGTTTCATCTTGCTAGGTTCTTTCAATTCCTTCCCACTTCTCAAGGTAAGTGCATTAACATTTTGTTTTTGATTAACAATAGTTTGTGAAGGAAATTGACCTTGAGATCCCAATCTGCTCACAGCTGATGCCAATTGACTCACTTGAGTCTCCAAATTCTTAATGTCTGTCCTCGTCTCCTATTGAAATTGTTGTGTTTTAGTTGCAAGTGATTTAACAATTTATTCTAGAGCATACCTGATGAGATTCGAAGCGCGGAAGAAACGCCGAAAAGTTTCGAACCCAGGTTTTGGATGGACGGTGGAATCTTGACCCGATATTCACGACGCAATGGCTCGACGATGCGGAATAAAGAACCACGACTTTTGAAACGCCACAAGGATTTGCCCAATCTCCCTGATGAGTTTCTGGTTTTGCACGCCACAAAGATAGTTAATCTTTGATAAGTTCGGGTTTTGAACGCCACAAGAATTGAAATCTTGATAAGTTCTTGGAGAATAAAAGGAATCCACCTTTTAACGAGTAAAACACTCAAAATATTTATTCAATAATCAAAGTCTTAATTTACAATGAATCAAAAAGGCGTATAAATAAGCAAAATAAAACCCTAATCGCTAATTTACTCAAAATAGAATTCTAACTAACCTAAAATAGCTAAAAACTGATAAGGAAATAAAATAATGAAAAATCTTTAAATTCCATCAGCGGCGAATGTCCAGGAGCTGTCTTACGGCCGTGAGTGTCTTCATTTACGGCCGTGAATTGTGTAACTGAAATATGTTACGACCGTGAATATTTTTGTTACGGCCGTAAATCCTTTTATCCGGTTTATGAATTAGACAGAGAGCATGTTACGGCCGTGATCCTTCATTTACGGCCCTGAGCTTCAAAAGTTACGGTCGTGACCAATCCACAGCCGTGATTCAATTTTCGATTCTTTTCGACACGGTTTGATCTTCAAAGCTCGTCGAACCTGCTGAATTCTTGTTTTGGCTTGAATATTTAAATTTTCCCGTCAAGCCTGCTATGACTCCGATTGTCGAGGGTCCGGATCACATCATACCCTCCTTCTTTAGGATGATTCGTCCCGAATCATAGCTTTGTTCCTGGTGTTCCACTTCACCTCCTGAATCAAATGGAAAATTATTGCTTCCATGCCATGAGTTTAATAAATTATGCTCCTTTGATTGGAAAACATGGAAGAGATGGAGCTTGAACTCCCTTTGCCATACGTAGTGTGGTTGAAGCTTCCAAACATAATTAACCTGCAAAAAAGATTTAAACAAAATAGGGAGGGACATGTTAGCTTCATGAGGTACAAGGTATGGATCCTTGTATTCATGACAAACCACCACCAACTCCACTTCTTGAACCGCGAGGCTCTTCTCTTCGCCTCTTTCCTCCTTTGCAATCTCTTGTTCAATTTTTTTATCTTCAAACTTAACCACATCTCCGACCTCCAGATTTTTATCACTAACTTCATGCACTCCCCCAACGGTATTCAAATGTGGATCTACCAATTCAAAGATCAAAATTTGAACTTCTACCCCAACTTCTAATTCCTCATCAAATTTTGGAGTTTGTTCACCTAACTCCACATTTTCAACTCCTACCACAAAGTTCGGGGTCTCTTCAACTAATTCATGCCTCAAGCCTCCCTCCTTCTTTTCAACTTTCATATCCCGAGGCTCAACATGATTTTCACTCTCTTCTAACCATCTAATTACCGCCTTTCGTTTCTCCTCCTTTTTTCGCAATTTAGCCAAATATTTTCTTTCTGCTTCCCGTTCACACCTCAATCTTTCCTCATAAATTTCTTTTTGAATTTCCAAAATTGCTTTTGGATCAATCTCAGCTCCTCTCTTAACCCCGATTCCATCCCTAGGTTTAGGATCACGCCTATAATCACTACGATTTGCTTGAGATCGCTCATTTTTCAATTTCCCTTCCCTTTCATCTAATTTATCTAACCTAACCAAAGCTTCATTCAAAAATCTCCACATACGATCTTTGGCATTTTCATGGGAATTGGACATTGTTAAATTTTTTGTGGAAGGACACAGAAAAAGAATAATGAAAACAAAGGATCAAGAAATTCAAGAAAGTGGTTCTTGAATGGAGTCTTTTTTTTTTTTTTTTTTGAATTTTAGGATGAATTTTCGGAATAAATAAAATAATAAAAAAAATAATTTTTTTTTTATAAATCCGAAAATTCGACAACGAACACGACAAAACAAACGGAACTTAATTCGGATAAAAATTAAGCAAAACAAACACTTTTGAATTTTGTTGGATTTTTATATGAATCAAACAAAGAAAAAATTTACTGGCACGAAGAACAAGAAAATCAAGAAAAAAAAAGACTCAACAACAAGATATGGATGATTTTTATGGGACTCGATGATAAACATAAAAATCAAACTGGATAGAAAAACCTGAATTCAGAGTCCAGCTCTGATACCAGATGATGAGATTCGAAGCGCGGAAGAAACGCCGAAAAGTTCCGAACCCAGGTTTTGGATGGACGGTGGAATCTTGACCCGATATTCACGACGCGATGGCTCGAAGATGCGGAATAAAGAACCACGACTTTTGAAACGCCACAAGGATTTGCCCAATCTCCCTGATGAGTTTCTGGTTTTGAACTCCACAAAGATAGTTAATCTTTGATAAGTTCGGGTTTTGAATGCCACAAGAATTGAAATCTTGATAAGTTCTTGGAGAATAAAAGGAATCCACCTTTTAACGAGTAAAACACTCAAAATATTTATTCAATAATCAAAGTCTTAATTTACAATGAATCAAAAAGGCGTATAAATAAGCAAAATAAAACCCTAATCGCTAATTTACTCAAAATAGAATTCTAACTAACCTAAAATAGCTAAAAACTGATAAGGAAATAAAATAATGAAAAATCTTTAAATTCCATCAGCGGCGCATGTCCAGGAGCTGTCTTACGGTCGTGAGTGTCTTCATTTACGGTCGTGAATTGTGTAACTGAAATATGTTACGGCCGTGAATATTTTTGTTACGGCCGTAAATCCTTTTATCCGGTTTATGAATTAGACAGAGAGCATGTTACGGCCGTGATCCTTCATTTACGGCCGTGAGCTTCAAAAGTTACGGTCGTGACCAATCCACGACCGTGATTCAATTTTCGGTTCTTTTCGACACGGTTTGATCTTCAAAGCTCGTCGAACCTGCTGAATTCTTGTTTTGGCTTGAATATTTAAATTTTCCCGTCAAGCCTGCTATGACTCCGATTGTCGAAGGTCCGGATCACATCAATACCTGAACTTGAAGAAGATTGTTGTGGTTGAGGAGTAGGCTGTCTAAGCTGGAATTGCTGGAAATGTTGGAATTGCAGACTTCTCTGATAACTGAAGTTGGGATGATCCCTCCATCCTGGATTGTAAGTATTTGAATAGGGATCATACTTTGCTTGAGGTGAGCCTGGAAATCTTTCAATTGCATTAGCCTGCTCAAAAGAATTTTCTTGAAGAGTAGGACACATAACGGTTGGATGACCAGTAGCAGCACAAATTCTATAAGCTTTGACATGTTGCATATTTCCTATAACCATTTGTTGAACAAGAGATGTTAGATTTGCTATTTGATTTTCAAGAGAAGATACATTTACCTGATTCACCCTTTTCAAAGGGGTGTCTTATCTGAATCCAAACTGCTGTGTATTAGCAAACATGATGGAGATCAAATCCCTAGCGGCAGTTGGAGTTTTATTCACTATAGCTCCTTCGCTAGTTGTATCCATCATCTTCCTCTCCATTGGTAACAATCCCTCATAGAAGTATTGAATGAGTAACTATTCAGAAATTCCATACTGAGGACAGCTTGCACTCAGTTGCTTAAATCTTTCCCAATATTCATGAAGTGTTTTAGTATCACTCTATTTGATTCCAAAAATTTCTCTTCTGATATTTGCAACTCTTGAAGCTGGGAAAAATCTGTCAAGAAATGATATAACCATCCCTGTCCACGTGGTTATAGAACCTGATGGTAGATAGAATAACCAATCATTTGCCCTATCAGCTAATGAGAATAAAAAAGCCCGTAACTTGATTTGTTCTTCAGTCACTCCTTGTGGTTTCATGCTTGAACACACTATGTGGAATTCCTTCAGATGCTTGTCGGGGTCTTCATTCTCAAGACCATAAAATTTGGGTAGCAAATGGATCGATCCAGATTTCAACTCAAAACCCACTTCTAAGGCTGGATACTGAATGCAAACTGGCTGTTGATTTTCATTTGGTGCAGCCAATTCCCTTAAAGTTCTTTCCGCATTGACCATTGCTTGCTTTTGCTCTGTTTCAGGATCACTAGATAAATCACTAGAAGAATCAATTGTTGAATCTGTCGGTCAACTGCTAGATTCAATCTGGTTTGTTTGACAACTTAGTTTCCTTCCTCAATCTTCGAGTTATCTTCTCAATTTCAGGGTTGTATATATTACAATTCACTTGTACGAGAACAACGAGGCATAAAAGAAATAAAAACAATAAATGAAAAATTAAATCTAATTAACATCAATCCCCAACAACAGCGCTAAATTTTCTTCGAGAAAAGTAATAATATTTAATGGGTGTCGAATCCAACAAATAATAATATTTTCTTGCTCTTATAAAGATAAATTGTAACAGTAGTGAGCAATGTTGAATCCACAGGGATTGACTAGATTTAATTCTTCGAGAAAAGTAAAATACTAAATTAAAAATAGGGGGGGTCTTGAATTTCGAATGTGAAATCAAATTGTAAATAAACAGTTGCGGAATTAAAGTGATGAAAATATCAAATTAAATAAATATTCATCCCAAGGTATAATCACAGTATTGATTCATAGAATTGATCGTGGATACAAAAATAAAATCTTTTACTCATTTTCTTAATTGGTTATGGTCATTGATACGATCTAATAACATATCTCTCATTACTATCTCAATAACTAAGAAACGCTCGTTGATTATTTCTCTAATCAACAAACAACCCTAGATACGATCTTAGGATTTAATTTACTAATAGCATTAATCTCTAGAGAGACGATCAATTCTAACCAACAAATTCACCCGTATGATTCATTTAAGCTAGGTTATATATCTCCATAACATAAATCGAAAATCAATCTATAATCAACTATGTTATTTGCCACTTGTATTATAAATCCTAAACAATTACGGATTTAGATTTCTAATTGGCTAAGTACCGTTTTGAAAATTAAAGCAACGTTCCCTTTGTATGAATAAATCAAAACAATAACTTCAATGCAAACAAAAGATATATAAATAGAAAAGAGATAAAAGAACAATAAAACTAATTAGATCTCTCAATTCTTGAAGAATCAAGACTTCGATTATTCTTGAACTGGAATAATAAATTAGCTATCCATAAACATTGTAAATTAAAAATAAGAATAATAATAAACAAAAGAAAATCAAACTCGAATCTTGAATGATGAAACCATGGCGGCCTTTTATTTTCCTCTCGATTTGTGTCCTCGACCGCCCCCTCAATTGTCAATTGTCATGTTACTTCAATTTTGTCCAATTTCTAGTGCCGCCTCCTCCTTTTTCTTCCAATTGTTGTGCCCTTACCTTAAAAATCTGATTGTAGCCCAAGCCATTGTTGGGCTTTTTCCTTATCAATAAAAGGCCCATCTATGCTAATTGGGTGGTTATGTCTAGTGGGAAGTCTCCAAATATGGAATAATTGAATTGTCTAGTTTCCACCTTATTAGTTAAATTCTAGTTCTTCTCCCAAAGTAAATAAAAGAAATATTTCAATCACATGAATAATTTTCCAAATGTTTCCACCCATTTAGGAGATAAACATGGGTTTAATGGCTAACTTTTCTTTTTCAAAAATCCATCCATGTAAATCAAGTCTTCCCGAAATAATAAGGCGTGCACACGCCTTAAGTAAAGTCCTTCTGTGATTGTGTACTTTTGAGTTCCAAATTTCTTCTTTTAGTTTGTCATATTGAATCCACTTTGATCAAACTCCTTCATCTAATCCACAAAACATAAAATATGGTTAATATCCATAATTTAAACATTTAAAATTAATGGATTAAGAGGAAACATCACAAATTAAGTAACAATTACGCACTCTATAAATAATTCCTTAGTTGATGGTCATGTTCTTCGTCAGTATGGTAGTAGTTGCTTAGCACAATTGCTCTTTTATCACTTCTTATATGTGATTATTTGTTCACATTTTCAGATAAATCACTTTTTTCGATCTAGTCCCACAAAGTAATTGAGTCGTCTAAGATGTTGATTAAATAATTTGTATGAACTTATAACTCAAGGTGATGGTTTCTAGAGTTAGAAATCATTCTGGATTAAATATATTAATTTTTGATAGAGATGAAGAACCAATCAATTCAACCACAATTGTGGGCTTCAAATAAAAATTTTCAAATTTTGGATTAGCTATGTTGTTTTTAAAAGTTTCCAAAAAAAAAAAAAAAAAAAAAAAAAAAAAAAAAAAAAAAAAAAAAAAACTCTCTAATTGATTCATATATTTTTATTGAAATCACTTTCACAAAATATAAATTTCGTACATCGCACGAGTTAAACACTAGTTTAAGTTAAGATAATACAAACCTTTTTGTTTTGAACAAGTGCAGGGATTGCATCTACAAGCTCAAGTTAGAGCAGGTAGTTTTTGGGGAAATTTGAGAAAAAATTGGATTTTGAGGAAAATGTGTGGTTGAAAATTCTATCATCTAAAATCTAAAATGAGATTAAAGCGTGCGCGCATAGTTTTTAAAAAAAAAAATAAAAACCATGTTAAAACAATCCTCAATGGCAACTTGTGATGCCAAAGTTTGGCATGCTCGACATGGCTGACATATGAGTTCGATAATATCAAGGAAAACATCTAAGAAATCATTATGAATGTATATAAGCAGCAATAGTTTGCTGTAATAAACGAAAAATGCCATGACCATAGAAACGATTCGGAAAGGTAATATAGTTTATGTCAACGAAAATTTTGGATAGTAGCTACGAGGTCTATATATAACATCATTGGTAAGCTTTTAATATTTAAAATTTCTATGGCTTGGAGCTTTTTATTACACGTTTTATAAATACGATCTTCTCTCACAAACATGTCGACGATTAAGGTGGAAGAGAAAGGTCATCTCGATTATACTGAAGATGGGACTGTTGACCTGAAAGGGAGACCCGTTCTTAGATCAAACACTGGAAAATGGAAAGCTTGTTATTTCATTGTTGGTGAGTACACAAAAACTTGACGCCTATTAGATTATAGACAAGAAGGGGAGTGCAATTTTGTTCAACCCCCTCTTACAAAAAACAAAAAAGGAGGGCTCACCGTTATACGATCAAATTTTGATTTTCTTTTTTCCAAGTACACATCCATTTCTTCTTCTCATTTTTTTTTTTTTTGGGAATATTTTTTAAAATTTTGTATTTTTTTTTTAATTTTCGGAACTTTTTTTTTAATATTTGAAGTAATTTAATTTTTTTTTACTATAATGTAAAATCGTCCAAAATTAATTTAACTTTTTATTTATCAAATAAATTGGTCTTAATATAGAATATAATTTAAATAATCATATATTGCCAAAAAAAAATCTATTTATTGGCTGCGAAAATGATTCTAAGCTCCTATTTGATTCTGATTAAAATCTGATTTTAAGCTCCTGTTTGAGACCAGTTATTTAAAATAATGTAATTTGTAATTATAATTTTTTGAAAAATTTGTGATTAAAAACTAAGAATTTTTTTTTTAATTTATGTGTAAATTATTTTATTGATAGAATGTGTGGTTGAAAACGAATTTTAAAAAATAAAGTTTATCTCAAATCAAAGTCATTAATTAATTTTAATCACACATTTTATGGGACCCAATGCTTTCTACAATATTGATAATTTCATGTTGTTTGATGTTGCATCTTTGGTATAGATTAAAATAATATTTGTAATAGATTTTGATAAAAATTGATGAGATGTATGGTTCAAAAGTTGTGAATCTCATAAACTATGTGATTAAAATTAATTGTTGATTTTAATTTGAGATAAAATCAGATTTTAATCAGAACTAAATAGGAGCTTAGAATCATTTTCGTAGGTAATAAATAGATTTTTTTTTTTTTGCAATATGATTATTTAAATTATTCTTTATTAAGACCAATGTACTTGACAAATAAAAAGTTATATTAATTTTGGACGATTTTACATTATACTAAAAAAATTAAACTACTTAAAATATTAAAAAAAAAAGTTTCGAGGAAAAAAACACTAACGCAAAATTTTAAAAAATATTCCCCCCCATAATATAAATAAAAAAAAATTGAAATGAATGTGTCCTTTGAAAAATGATTATCAAAATTTGAATAATGGCGAGCTTTCCTTTTTTGTCTTTTGTGTGTGTGTGTGTGGGGGGGGGGAGTGGGTGGGGGGGGGGGTTTGTTCAACTCCTTTTGGAGGCTGAATAAAATTGCACTCCAAGATGAGTTGTCTCTTCTATAAATCTCATCAATTTTTTATTTAAAACATGAGACGTGGACACTTTTTATAAGTGACGACGATACTTTAATTAATTCAGGACCTTGTTTGCTCTAATGATACAAATTTATTACTATGCTTGTGTTCGGTTGTTTGTTATAAATATATTTATTACACATTACAATTTTCAATATCGTTTTTTAATCACACTCATTTTTCGAAATCACTTTTAACCGCGAGTTATACCTAAAAAACATCAAAGTTCAAAATATAACGGTGACTAAAAAAAAAAAAAAATCAAAATTCAAAATATAACGACGGCTGAATAAAAAAACATCAAAATTCAAAATATAAAGGCGGCTTTTCGTTGCCGAACATAGGCTAAGTTTTCTGTGACAGGCTTGAATTGATAACATTTATTTGCTCCATCACATTTCTTGGGCTGCAGGAAGAAAAGACTTTTCTTTTTTTTTTTGGGTTTATGTTCCTCAATTTATGAATTAAGTGGACTCTATCACAGGCTATGAAATCTTTGAGAGGATGGCATACTATGGGATTGCATCAAACCTAGTAATTTATTTGACAGATAAGCTCCATGAAGGGACTGTAGCATCTTCAAACAATGTCACCAACTGGATTGGGACTGTGTGGATGACACCACTTCTAGGTGCTTATATTGCTGACACTTTCCTTGGTCGCTATTGGACTTTCATCATCGCATCAGCCATATACCTCGCGGTAATTCCTTTAGTTTCATTCCAACTCGATTCTCAAAGTGCATGTTTGGTACGCATAACAGAGATTATACTAAAATTCCGCCATCATTTTAAGTTTTCAAAAAAAAAAAAAAAAAAAAATTGACCAAAGAAATATCGTCACGTCTCCGTTTGGTAAAAGAATCTTTTTTGTTTATAAACATGTTTATAAACAACACAATTTTTCGAACCACTTTTTAGCTACATACATTTTCTCTCCCCAATTTTTAACAATTACTTTTTACCTTAAAATCATAAGTAAACAAGTTTATAAACACATCGATGTCATTAATTTATAAATAATATTTATAAACAATTGTTTATAAACAAGTTGTCAAACTGAGCTTTAATTAGCCCATGTTTGACCCCTATTTTTTTAAAATCAAATTTATTCAATACTCAATCTCAACCATCTATCTTAATCAAGCATATCAGTTTTTACTTTTCAAAATTTTTTAACCACACATTTTTCCAAAAATACTATTCTAAACCATAATTCTCTCAAACAGGGGCTTAATAACGTCAAAAGTAAAAATTAGATATATATATATATTCTGGATTGTCCTCAAGTGCTCCAGTCTTTGACTCTAACAACAAACCATACAAATAAATATATTCATGTATGTTTCAGCTAGGGCTACTCAAATCTCCCTGACCGAATTGAGCGGGTTGGTTCGATTCTTCTTAGGTTAAGTACTCGAATGAGGACTAGAATTGAGAACTGACGGATTTGATTTTGTTCGCGGTTCTAGACCAAGAATCGGATAAGAACCGAATTTCCATAATCTTCTTATTTTTTATATTATATAAGTCAAATTATTTTTATTTCTAAATGAAATTTTCAAATAATTAAGTAAGTGATTAAAAGTGTGAAATTTCAAGGCTAAACCCAACTTTCATGTATACATTGGCAAATTGATCTTGTTAGACAACTTGTTATTTTTATATTTTTAATTGAATTATGTAATTTTGTAAAAGTTAAGATTGAACATATTATTGGTTGAATTAATATAGTGTTGTTATAAATGTTAAAAATCTTAAGATCAAGGCGAATCGCCGAGACTTAGCATTATTCTTTATTTTGTACAATGGTGAATGAATCTTATTAGACAACTATCATTTGCATATTTTTAATTCGGATGAAGTTATTTTGTAGGATTAATATTGAACATATCATTGATTGGATAAATGTAATGTTGTATATATTAAAAAAAAAAAAAAAAATTACATATGGCACATAACCAAATCGAACCAAACAGAATCGGTTCCAAAATTAAATTTGGACCCGACGGTTCAACTTCGAAGTACCCAAAATGTTTGGTTTAGTTCGTTTCTCTTTAGAATCGAACTGGATCAGACCATGTCGAGGCCTATTTTCAGCACAATTTTAGTTATAGAATTTATAAGATTTTAGCTTGATTAAAAAAAAATATATATATATATATATATATATTAATAGTCTCCTATGTCATAGAGTCCACCATACTCCAACAAGCCAAAATGAATAATCCATTAAAAGGATAGTGAAACCAAAGGAAGGTAGGAAGAAAAAACTAGGTCTCAGTCATATTCTCTACCTTGTAACAGGGAATGTGCTTATTGACACTGGCAGTTTCATTGCCTGCATTTAGGCCTCCGTCTTGTGGGAAGGGAGTAAAGGACGAGGATTGTGATAAACATGCCTCAGTGTTACAAATCGGCATCTTCTATGGTGCCTTGTACATAATTGCAGTTGGAACAGGTGGAACAAAGCCTAATATCTCCACCATGGGAGCAGATCAGTTTGATGATTTTGAGCCAAAAGAAAAATTCCAAAAGCTCTCATTCTTCAACTGGTGGATGTTTAGCATCTTCCTAGGCACTCTTTTCTCTAACACTTTCCTTATATACATTCAAGACACTGTGGGGTGGAGGGTTGGCTATGGCCTACCGACACTCGGGCTCGGGGTATCGATACTAATCTTCATTGTGGGTACGCGTTACTATCGACATAAGCCCCCGTCTGGTAGCCCGTTGACTCGGATGGCTCGGGTGCTCATATCCACAGTAAGGAAGTGGAAGGTAGTCGTCCCGTACGATTCGTCACTTCTTTATGAGCTGAGCTTGGAGGAGTACTCCAAGCCTGGCCAGTTTAGACTTGATCACACCCCTTCTCTCAGGTAAATATTTTCTTCCATTTTCTTGGTCTTTCTAGCTGTTCTTCTGTGTGTTAATTTGAACATGATCATTACAAACAACTTGGTACTTTTTAATGAAAATACTTTTTAATGTAATGATTCAATGGATATTAAGACAAAAGATACTAAATTTGGCGATGTGGTAACATCTCATTAGTCCATTTTCTTGAAAAGTTAAAAATGATAGGCAGAGAATCTTTGACCAGCTGAAATTGTTGACTTAAAAAAATGATCCAATGAGATATTGTCACGTAACAGTTATAAACAAACTTTTACCGGACAGAGGCTTATTTATTGTTGAATCACCTCGTCTTACAATTTAAGAAGCAAGAGGGGATCCATTTATTCACTTAAGTTTAATCCTCAACATGAGTGATGGAAGGACTTGAATACTAACTATTGCTTTACTCTGGTACCATGTTGAAACCATGTTCAACAATTCTAACTCACTGTCATTTCAATTCATGTAGCCTCCTGGATAAAGCAGCAGTCGAGACTGGGCCGAATTCACCATGGATGTTATGTCCAGTGACACAAGTTGAACAAACCAAGCAAATGATAAAAATGATTCCAATTCTGTTTGCAACATTCATACCTAGTACAATGATAGCACAGACAAACACCCTCTTTATCAAACAAGGCACAACCTTGGATAGAAGCATTGGTCCTCATTTCAAGATTCCCTCAGCATGTCTCACAGCATTTGTGACAATTTTCATGCTCAATAGCATTGTACTATATGACCGATTCTTCGTTCCCATAGCGCGAAAATACACGAAGAACCCAAGAGGGATTACGTTGCTGCAGAGGATGGGGATCGGCCTTGTGTTGCATGTTGTAATCATGATCATTGCTTTTTTTGCAGAAAGAAGGCGTCTGAGGGTTGCCAGAGAGAACGGAATCTTCGAGAAAGATCAAATCGTGCCTCTTTCAATCTTCATTCTTCTCCCACAGTTTGCTCTTATAGGAGTTGCCGATAATTTTCTTGAAGTTGCGAAAATCGAGTTCTTCTACGATCAAGCACCAGAAGGCATGAAAAGTCTTGGAACTGCTTACTTTACAACCAGTTTGGGAGTTGGGTTCTTCTTGAGTAGTTTTCTTCTCTCTACTGTGTCTGACATTACCAAGAAACATGGAAAAGGGTGGATTTTAGACAACTTAAATATCTCACATTTGGACTATTATTATGCATTATATGCTTTTCTGAGTTTTCTCAATCTACTTTTCTTTCTGATAGTAGCGAAGCTCTTTATTTACAACGTAGAGATGACTGGTAATGAAAGGCCGTTACCTGAAGCCTTGGGGGCTCGACCGGACAACTCTTCACAGAAAGAGGTAATAAATTCGGATGATAAAGCAAGCTCGTGGACATCTTTGTAAATGAAGATATGATGAAATGTACATTCATATATCAAAAGCAAATCCTAGTTTTTCTCAATCATGTTACATGTACACAGCTTTCAGTTTTTATCATTTTTTACCCATTTCCTTGAAATGTCTTCATAGGTTTACAAAGACAGTATGAGAACTAAACAACAGCTTAAACCAGCACCAGGAAAATTATGGTGCATTTAGAAACCAATCAACAAAAATTACAGTAATTCTCAGCAGAATAAAATGAATCCAAAATTGTGTTTTATTATCCGCGTTCCAAGATGAAAAGTGAACATTTGATTCGTCACGTTTAAAAAGCATTTCTAATACGCGACAATCTAGATTACATCAAAACACAACATGCAAATAAATGAAATCATTCACCGTCTATATTCGTGAGTTAACATCTTCAACTACTAGACAGACTGACCGGAGGGAGAAGGCAATAACCTACAAGCAGCTATAGTTTCCAGAATCCATGTGTGTGGAATGACTAGGGAACCAATTTCAGTGGCTAAATTATTTGCTTCTTCAAACCTCTGTAGCAAAGACGAACTTGCTTCTTCTGCAAGGCATCCTTGTGGGGTATCTTGATTATAAACAACCAAAAATGTAGAAATCGCTTGCACATTACGTCTTTCTGCAATCATCTGTTCCATGCTCTCAATAACACTACCTCCACCAACTGTAACTAAATCTAGGAGGTCGTTCATGTAGGCTGGCACAAACTCCCCGCTAAAATAAAACTTAAAACCGTCAAAAAGCTTTGGTGCCTGTGCAACCCAAAAAAAAAAAGAAAAAAGAAAAAATCAGCATATAATGCCAACTTTCTAGATATGATCACATCTCCCAAATCGTGTTTTTAGAGAAAATAAGCGAACATAGAGCAATGCTTACATTTTCAATGTAAAAAAGAACATGACATTTTTTCTGTCTCTAGATTCATATGGTTTATGAGGAGTCCAGGGACATGTATGATAAACCATAAAATATTAATAACAATTGGGAAATGGACTAATAACCAGCAAAATATGCTTGCAAAAAATAGTGAATCTTACGTTAGTTGATGCCCTAAGTCGGCCATTTTTGGGGCCATCACAACAACCATGATTGTCCATATTGACTTCATAAGGTTCTTCATCAACAGGACTATTTGCTTCCATGCAAGCTTTTACCCCTGAAAACAAAAGAATTACATTACCAAACAATAGCCCAATCCAGGAGACCAACAAAACAAATATCTAATTGTGCTCTTCAAGATTTTCTTGGTCTATTCTGGATTCCTCTGTTCAATTATGCCCGTCTACGGTAAAGTGGTAAACCATGAATCATTTGGCAAATCAAGCAAGCATAAGATTTATTCTCGGTCTCCAAAAGCATAAGTGTAATCAGTGAATGAAGTACCAGCGCCCCCTCAGCAGTCACCATCACGTGTTTCAACAAACAAATACTCATCAATATTTCTTCTTGAGAATCTCCTAATTTTCCAAAATAACTAGAAATAGAGGCAATACACTCTTTGTTTGAGATACTTGATTCACAAAGAATGAATCTTTTCAAATTAAGTTAAATGTGCTTTTAAAACTGATGCCAAGCTCCACGTCTCAATAAATGGAACGTTCATATCACAGACTCATACCTATCAGACTGAAAAACCTAGCTATTCTGTAGCATGATACTGGGAAATATCATTGCTACTATCCAAACAAGCATTAAACTAAACTAAAATAATATAATTACTTGCTACTTAATAAAACGAGATGGTATAAAGGCTTACAATCTATTGTAAGGATCCATCTTCCATTCAAAATTGCCATGAGAACTTTTAGAGTTCTACTGAATGAACCTTTTGCATCTGTGGCTGCAATGACATGGGTAACACCTGGGCTCCAGGATTTGGACACGGTTGCACCACAGATGGTAGCAAACTTGAACAGCAAATGCTGCATACCATAAATCAACATAGGACGACAGTTAGGTTTTTCAAAAAATTTACATGACTATTATAAGGATTCAAAACAAAAATGTCAACATTCCAAGAAAATTGATACTACCCCATGGAACATGATTTTGATTCTAATACAGATATCCACAGATCCAAAGTTTTAACAAATGCATGAACAATTTTTACTCAAGACAATTTTGCATTTAATTCATTTAAATACCATCTTTTAGTATGCATATTGAGAAAAATATCAAACCTAATAAACGATAGATCAGGTCTTCCAGATGTTCCTTACCCAATATTTTCTTTTCAAAGTACAAGAATTGTACAACAACAAATAAAATACCAACCTTCTCTTTCGAAGACAGAGAAGACCCACAGAAAACTAATTCTTTTGGCCCATTAGGAGAGGTTGCCCAATAGTTCAACTTTTCAGAGGATCTGTATGCAAGAAAGAAACAATAACATATATTAGAAGTGATAGTTAATGATGATCTACTTTCTAGTTATACACGAGTACTAGAAAATTTAAGAAAAAAGACCCAAATTTTTATTTTTTCATCTCTTTGAAGCCAAGGCAACTACAAAAACATGAGTTCTTTAGTGGATGCATGCATTGCAGATCACAATTACAATGGCAATTCTTCAGAAATGGTATTAAGACTATATATTAGTAAAAACCATGCAGATATTTTTTTATATCTCACCACTTGGAACATGTGTTTATAGAACAGATATAGAGATGTGGCAATCAATACAATAGGATTTTCTCAAAAGCAGCTATCGTTCTTATACCTATTGTTCATACAAATTGATGAGAAGTAATATATATATAAAAGATAGCCATGAAAAACCTTCATACATTTTAGTGGGTACAGAATATTGTTCATCATGCTCACGCTTTTTTGAGCGGGACTTCTCACTTGGAAATCTAATAGATTTGTGAACTGGACACAGCATTAGAAAGTCATCCTGCAAATCAGTTTTATGACAAAAAGGCAGGTCAGTCTAAGAGATTATAGGACTCGGTGACAGAAAAAAATCGAACCAATGGAAGTTTACTTACACAATCCCATCTGCAGCCTGGGATTTCTACTGCACAAGGCACGTGATAACTTCTCCGACAGGTCTTTGCAAAGCAACCAAGAGCTGCTCCCTTCAGCCCACATCTGCTGCACTTCAGCTTAGCAGCTCTTGCCAGTTCAGGCTCCAAATTCTTAATCGTTTCTCCAGCATAATATACTTGAGGGGACCTGCAATAAGAAACTTATAAGAACAAAATACTACAGCAAGGTCTAATATTTGTAATTACAGAATGGTCCCCAATTTGCAAAAACTTTTTGAGTGGCAAGTTTAGCAACAAAAAACACTTTAAGAAACACTATACTTATATCACTGCAAAGAGAGCAACTTATTTTAACAATAATAAATACTCCACTTTAAAAAATATCATACATGAGATTTCAAACCAAAAACTTTTCATTGCAATTGAAATTTAAATTTTCCAATAATTGTTATTGCTTATTGTTACAGTAGGTTATCAGTGCATATTAAGACCCAGCCCTTGGAATGCCAGGCTGATTCCCACAACTCCACAAGTGCCATACCATTCTATGCATTTACTGTGAACATGAATGGCCCTGGAAACAGTAATTAGGCTTCCTGCTACCTCCTTTCCATCTGCATAGTGAAGCATTGGTCCTGTACCCTACAATAACGAATTAAAATGGTGAAGAATTATTAATTTTGAAGAGTATCAAATACACTTTATACACTTCACATGTTCATTAACATCATGCTATCATTTATAAGAGAATTAAATATTAAAACAAATTATTTTATGGAACTTGGGGAGATAACTTAGGTCTAACACTTACATCTGTGATCTTGGAAGAAAGGCAAAAGGCACAAATGCTTCCGTTCACATCTGATGCATCACAAAGTGCAGAATTTGGAACAACTTGACTATTTTCCCTACTCTTAAATTCCTCATTGCAATCAGAAACTGCTAAATTATGAGGAATAATCTGTTGACCGTCTCCAGTGCTTCTTAAAACTTCCCCTGACAGTCCATAACTTAGCTTCTTTTGTCTCTTGGCATCCCTTGTAAGGAATGAGTCTTGATGACAAGATTTGTTATGCATTCCTCCCACAACAGTATCGGGTTTATTTGCAATGATTATTTTGTCTGTATACTTCTCTGTACTCTGCAAAGGATACCCATTATAATATAATCTTTAGATACATGATATGGTAACACGCAAGTTGAAAATATATTCGCAATAGATTTTACGTTGACTTCTTACTTAACCAAGATACTTGTTGAATTTTATGTCGACAAGCACATGAAGTCATAATAACCTATACCATTAATAAAGCAATTATTTAGTTCTCAATGCATTACACTGTGGACATTAAAGAAGAAAACTTAAACTAGACAATGGACAGAGATGATTCCGCTGCATGTTCTCTGGAAGATCACAAAATTTGTTTAGTTTGATAGTCAGTTTGGTCTAATAAGCATTTTAACTTCCTCAACGTGGAATGCCACCATGGACAGCGTGATTATCAGAATGTGGACATGAAAGTGTTTGTACAAGATTACTCTAGTATTAGAAGAGATTTGAAGCTCGCTCATATTAATTCCCTGAAACAATTGGAGAGCTATATCAACATGACCAAAATTCGAGTTGGAAAGAATATTCTCATGAAAATAGTCCTGACAATTCAATCATGTTAGCAACTTTTAAATTTGTTTTCATGGTGTAAATTTCTTTTAATCGCTAATAAGTTTAAAACAAGAGTAGGAAAAAGAATCTTCATAGTTATTTCCTTTGAGATTTGATTCGTAGACAGGTTGATAATGAAAGGTTTAAGATCAAAACAGTCAACTAAAACAATGCACCCAGTGATAATATTCTGGTTAACAGTTATTCAATTGATAAAGGTGTAATGCAGCAAGTTGAATCATTGAACATGATTTTGTACTTCAATTATGATCTCAAATGAAATGAGGGTTTGAATCTTACCCCATTTCTACTGCCTATATCATCAGTGCTAACATCTGCATGTTTTGCATCACCAGAGGAAGGAGAGCCACCCATGGATAATTCCAAACCCTGATTCATATCTAGTTCCTCCACACTGCTCACTTTGTCTTTCCAATCAGAAGATTGCAGTTCGCAAACCTGATTCCCAACTCTGGAAACCATTCCACATCCATCTTGCTTCTCTAATTCTCCATTCCTGCCATTACTTAATAGCCCACTTTTGTCTGTTTTCTCGGATGAATTGGTTCCACTAGGAACACGGTTAAAAGGTGAATCATTGGAGTTCTTATTTCCCTCTCGAGGTGCAGCTTCTTTGAAATTTATATCAGAAGTTAAGACTGAAACAGGGGAATGTCCCAATTTTCCAGAATCTAGGGTGATCCAAGAGTTGCAAAATAGGAGAGGTCAAATAGAATCAAGAAAATACCCTTCTATATAAAGATTTTATATGTTGTTAGGGGTGTCAGTTATTATTACCAGAAGAAAAGAGAGGAGATATAGTTGCATTGAACGTAGCATCCAAGCTTCTGTAAATGGCTACAATATTCTCCATAAATGGAGCAGGTCTCCTCTCTGTACCATTGCATCAACTAATGTTGGAAAATTTCAACAAAATAAAATAATTGATGGTAATCTTTAATGCAAAAACAATGTGTGCTTTATCCAATTAGTTAATGCTATACAATAAGAATGAATTACATATATAATTTCATGCTAACAGTAAGAAAACAGAATAGCTAATTCTGGCCATTCACATTAGGATTACTGATATAGATATATGCTCTTGAACGCTCGCATAAAACATTAGCGGATGAGGGAATTCGTGGAGATGGATACTATTACCAGCTTTTTTGGTATATATATCTCTTGCTATTATAACACCATATAGGCTGCATATATTTTGTATAAATATTTGGATCGGATCTCTGAAAAAGTAAAAGCCTGAGAGAGCATTGTGGAGGCTGGACTGTTATATTGGAGGGTAATGTGCTAATGCCTGCTGTACACCGTAGCAAGATTCTTGGGACCGTATAAAGTGTAAGAGTCCTGCCTTAATCGTACACTTAATTTTTTTATGTATTATAAACTAATTATAACTTGTAAGTTTTTGTCATTGTAATTGATGTCAAGAAATAGAGAAAGCCTATTGAAAATGAGATGTGTGGTGGAATTTAATAGTTAGAAGAAGCTATATAATTATCCGAGACTTTCTAATTAAGCCATGTCTGAAAAGACAATAAGTGTTGTAGGACATGATCGAGACAAAATTAGACCAAAAAAGGATGTAGCAGAAATTTGCAAATTCGATATTTGAATCTCATTATCTCATTTTATCTTCATTCTTTTTTCGTATTTTCTAACACTCGCATTGTACTGTGATTTGATTTGTGGAACAAAAGAACATTTATTTTATTAATTTTGACAATACTTAAATTTACTGCGGAAGAATTTCTGCCGTGCAAATGTTCCGATGTCTTCAAAAAATGATCTTTCCAAATATAACACATAATACTGGTTCTATAATTTGACTCAACAATCAAGAATTAATCACCGATTATGCAATTATATTGAAACACCAGATAATCTATTAGAATTGGATTATTAATCTCTTTTAAACTTATAAATAAAATCCTAATTCAAGGGCAATTGGAAATTCAAAAATTAATACCTTGATTGGTATAATGATTTTGACACGCAGGGCACTCCAATCCAAATTGGCTTGACTTTGGAATGCAGAATCTAGACAAACAAAAACACACGATCAAATAAAGAAAAGGGAGACAGAAAATCAAATGAAAAGAGAAGAGACTTACTTGCAGAATATGTGGTTGCAGGGAAGCAAAATGGGCTTATTTAGCAAGTTCAGACTGCAATATTACAAACAAAAACCCTTTAATAAGATGGACAGGACAAAAAATAACCTAACATCTACCAAACACCCCATCTCGTAATTGAATTTGACAGAACTCGACAAAATTAAGAAAGATAGGCACATGATGAAGTTTTTCATTGTACTGTACAAACATATTGTAAGAAAAATGGCAAATGCTGAATATACCAGAGGGGGCATTTAAGCTCAAGACCAAGTTTTTGTAGATGGAAAGCCCAAGGATTCAGCAATGGTGCCATTTTCTGAGTCTCCAGCATTGCTTTTTTCAGTTGGGTTTTGAGGATTTTCACTGGATTAAGATTCTGAATGCACTGTGTGTATTATGTAATGTGAAATTGAAATGGACGTACGGTTGTGATTCACTGTGCGGGGACTCTAACGGTAGATTTGGAGTCGTCGATTTTTTTGAAGTTGGCGCTAAACATTCAATTTTGGCGGGTTTGCCCGGGAATTTAACTCCCGCCATGTTCGTTTCGTGACTTTCGTCAATGGTATATATATATAATAATTATAATTATATATTATATAATACATAATAATATTATAATAATATGAAATTAAGCAAAGATGAAAGGAGCAATTATGGACAATGAATGAGTTTTCCAATTTTAATTGTATTTAGAAAATCGAAAATCGATTTGAATCAATAAAGCCAACGGATCAAGGTCAAAAGCTAATTAAGGTTGAACCGATTTTAATTAAAATTAAAAATTATTTCAAATTCACAAAATTTTTTAAAAAACAATATATTTTACAAATAAACCAACATTTGCTCATTTAGAAAATAAAATCATATCCAAAAGTAGTTTAAAATAACTTAAAAAAATGCAGCAAAAAAAGAAAGTCAAAATAGGGTTTAAAACCGGCCCGGACCGGTTTCCGATCCGGGTTTTAAAAGCCTGGTTTTAAGGCTCAACCGGACCGATTTTTCGGTCGGTTCCCGAATTTTCCGATTAAACCGATCGATCCGATAGGATTTTTCGAACACTGATTTTAATAGGATATTCACACCACATTTTTTTTTTTAATATTTACATCACATTTTAATTATATGAAAATGTTTTTAAAATTTGCTCACTTTTGTTTTTATGTCCTCAATTTTTTTCTAAAACATTATTATTCTTAACTTTCAATTAATTAACATATTTTTTAATCATAATTTATATCCAAATATTCTCCTAATGTGCATTGAAAAAAGGAAAATATTTATTTTTTACTTTTGTATTAGTTATTTATTTCGATTATTTAAAAATATAAGAGATAAATAAGTTTTTCGCCCTCATAAAAAATATTTTGGACAAAAATTATATTTATGGACAAGATATGAAGATTAACAGATAATTGGTGATAAAAGATTTATATAAAAACTTGAGAACATAAATGTAAAAATAAGAAAAACTTAGGAATATTCATTAAAAATAAAATTTAGTATAGTTAACAAAAGAATGAAGACGGAATTTAGAAAATTTAGAGGTGTAAGGGCTAAATTGAATCAATCGCAAGACGAATGACTCATTGGCAATTTAGGAGGAGGACCAATTAGTAGGAATCAAAAGATGAAAGTCGGAAAAAAAAAATTCTGCCACGCGAACATGGCCTTTAAAGGAACGCGATCCCGGGCTACACATTAAATGGGCAGATTTCACTTTGATCCAAGCATGCAATTGCCTTTTCTGCCATGTTATTGCGTGGCTTTCTGTGCGCCCAGATTTTGTTTCCTTTGTCAACTCCAACTCTACAACTTTCCTCCTATGGTGGCAATGTTTTAGCCTACCTATATATACCAGAACTTTGCACGAAATCTACGTTACCTCTAGACATATTATTCTACACAATGCAACGCAAATTCTTCATTGATTCAAGGGGCGCAAGATTCAAGATTGAATATTTCTCCAACAAAAAGATAAATTCCGACATCCGGATGATGAATTCCATGAAAAATTCTTGTTATTTTCTTCAATGATATTACTAGGATAGTTTAATTTATGTTAGGATCTTGATGAAACTTTTAGTTTTCGGATTTCATGTTTTAATATTTGTTTAGTTTAATGCAATTTATAAGTTTGAGCAATTAATTCCAATATTCATGTTTCTATAATTATTTGATTATTTTAGTGATTGTATGGATTTTGTGACGTGTTCTTAAGTTCGAAAGATTATGAATTCATTAGACTTGTGTTAATTGTCATAAAGTCCAATAAAAGGATAGAAATATACCGCTATACTTTGCGGAATCTTTAATTGTTCATGAATCATTAATATTTTCCTATTTGTTCGCAAAGTTATGCTACTTGTACTTATAGTTTAACAAAGAAGTTGACACAATACATGTGTGGCACAATCATATTACTTTACTAATCACATCAACTCCTAAATCAACATACTCAATGTTGCCACTTCATTTTCAACATCCTTGTCAAAGTCCAAGTACAAGTAGCATTAATCTTGTTTGCATTCGTTACATATAGGGATAGGTTTTAATTCATTGTTCGAAATAGGATTTTAAACAATTTAGAAACATTAATATTCAAGTCTCATGAATTATTGTTGAACATTTAAATCAAGATATGAAAGATGAAAATAAAAGTAGATTCTAGATCCTAGCATGTTTTCTCATTCGAAAATATTTTCAAAATTGTTTGCCTTGCTTTAGTTGAATTTTAATTGATAGTGATATAAATTGTTAGTTTAATTTTAATAAAAAAAAAACTATATTGATAATTTTCTAGTTTCGATTAAGGCTAGTGATTTAAAATGATTAATTAACTCAATCCTCGTGAGAAGATACAACGACTCATTGTCCACTTTTTTTTTGTTATTTTTTTAGGTAGATGGATGGTTAAAAGGTGGAAAGAGAAAATGTGTAGGATTAGAGATTGATTTGAGAAATTGTGTAGTTAAAAAATTGGTTTAAAAACCAAAAAAAACCAAAATAATCTGTTTTACCGAACGGAGGCTAAATAATCAAATCAACGGTTAACTTTGATTCTTAGTTTTCTCCTCTGTATTTTTTATTATTCGAAATTCTTGTTAAGTTGTCTTTTTTTTAAAAAAAATAAATAATATTTATCACTTTATTGAATAATTTTCAAATTCAAGTTTGTATAGTAATTAATAGAAATAAAAACATACAATATGCAAAGAAAATAAACCATCCACTGGATTATGATTTTTTTTAATGTTTGTCTTTTTTTTTTTTTTTGGTTGCATTTTCGTCACTTTTTTCCAGTTATTGTCACTTTTTTGAATTTATGTTACCTTCAACTTATAGGATGTTATTCCTAAAATGAAGTTATTCTCTATGTTTAGGTAATTGAAGTGAAACATAATCCCAAAGAAGTAGCATGTCAAAATAAAATAAAAGATTCATTGGATCTAGTCTAAAGTTTTGATTTGTTTTTTTTTATAGAGAAACTGACATTGTACACTTATTGGTAAAAAAAAATGGTTGAGTATGAGAGTGAAAAATAGAGGAGATGATTGAACCAAAAAGTGAAAATATTGAGGTGGGTGAAGAGAAGAGCCTCGTTATTAGACATGAAGAGGTGGAAGTGATACATCATGAGTACAATGTAACGACCCGGCTCTCTCGCTGGGACCTTCTCCGTGTCTTACTTATGGTCTTTCCACTCCCCCTGGTCGTCCTGGTCCTCAAGGGCTACCAGTCTTATTTCCAAGAAGTGAATTTTTGCATTCCATGAATTTCGAATCTTGTACTTAGGGGTTAAGTACAAAGATTTTTAGAAACCCACTACCATTAGACTATGGGGGAGTGGAAAGACCATGAGTACGATACGGAGAAGGCCCCAGCGAGGGAGCCGGGTCGTTACAAAAAAATGCGTCTTTTTTGTAACGACCCGGCTCCCTAGCTGGGGCCTTCTTCGTGTCATACCCATGGTCTTTCCAATCCCTCCTGGTCATCCTGGTTCTCAAGGGCTGCCAATCTCGTTTCCAGGAAGTAGATTTTTACCTTCCATGAGTTTGGAACCTTAACCTAATGATAGTAGGTTTCTAAGAATTTTTGTACTTAACTCCTAGGTACAAGGTTTGAAGCCCATGGAAGACAAAAATTCACTTCTTGGAAACAAGACTGGCAGCCCTTGAGGACTAGGACGATCAGGGAGGAGTGGAAAGACCATGAGTACGACACGAAGAGGCCCCAAAGAGGGAGGCGGGTCATTACATACAAGGATTCATATCTGGTACTTGAAGAAGCTAATAATTTTCACAATGTTTTGCTTAATTCTTGCTTACTGATAAGTGTACATATAGATATGCTTATCTATATGTCTAAATTAGGAAATTATATTGTCATTTTAGAGTAAATTCTACCTAATTGTTGTTTATTTGTTTATATGTGTAATTGGATGATAATTTGAGCTAAAAATAACAAAATAGATGATGATGATGATGATGATTATGATGATGTCAACCGAGAAATACAATAGGAGCAAAGTGGAAGAAAACAAGAAATTAAGAGCTTAATTAAAGATGAATTGAAGTTGGAAGAGAAATGGAAGAAATCAAGAAGATTGTGAATTAAATTGTTGCAATCATAAGATGAATGACTCACGCGAAATTATAGATCGAGAACCAATTTAAATGGATTCAAAGATAAAAATCTTGTTGGAATTTTATTCTGCGTGGCCACGCTTGACACAGCTACGTGGCTGCACGCCCAGACATCAAATAGGCAGAGAGCGTTTTTTTGCTCAATTGCGCGGCGACCACTTACTCTACTGCGTAGCCGTACAGTTATCCAACTAGGCAGTGATTAGGCTCAAAACACAGGATTTTTGGGCTTTGTTTCCTTGTTCACCTAGGTTATTTGCATGCAGCTATTTTAAGGGACATGTCATGCATGAGATTCAGACCTTTGCACAACCTCTAAACATAATAATACAACGTTCTATCATTCAAATCTTGAAAGCGAAAATCATGATAAAGGCGGGGGAATTGAAATTATCAACGAAGAGCGAAATACTTGATGCAAGATTTCCTTTTTTTTGTTAATTGGATGAACTCTACATGTGTTGTAACATCCTGGAAATTTACGCACCTTAATCTTTGATTTAAGAAATTTATTTCAGCTATTTTCATTTTATAATATAGCTAATGTAGTATTTTGTGACGAGATAAAGTAGAAATTTGGAGATAAGAAGTAGATGTGACCTAAGATGCGTTTTTAAGGACTGTTATGAGGTTTAATTGAGTTAGGGACTTATTAAACAACATTTCGAAAGTAGGAAAGTAAAATCGAAAAGTTTGAGAAAATTTAATTTAATTACAATTTTGCCATTGACATGTTCATGATTTTGAAGCTCTTTGAGGGTGTCGAACACCTAAATTTGACCATTGCATGCTATACCCTCTTATAGACTGTAATGAGATGAACACATTGATACCAATTTCGACCACTTTCGCATTCTATAAGTACCTCAAATATTGAGTGGAAGTAGGCTACTCGAATAGGAATGAAACATTGAAAATTTTCAAAGTATAGAAACTGTATCAAGTAGCTATCTTTGGACGAATGCTATGATCCGTTTTTGTTGCATGTATAACCATTTTAAAGCTAGTGTTATGAAATTTATAATGGTATAAGTAATGGCTAAAATGGACATCATTTCGACCCTTAAATATCGACCCAAAGCTGGTAACTTAGCATAATTTTTTGCATGAAACAACTTTGAATGTACGACACTTGTCACTCACTTTGCTCCATGTGTTCCTCAGTTGTGTAGACTGTTGGGAACTGGGGTTGCTCTACTCATAAAAATTGATTTCTTGTGATAGATCATCCCATTACAGGATTTTCTGTTCTATGTATTCAACTTGGAATAAATAATTTTGTGCACACAAAAAGAAAGAGATATTACCTTTGTAGCGTGCTTTACAATAATCTCTTTTCAACTGCTTCTTGATTTCACCAAAGCTTCAAACCCTCAAACTTTCCTCGGTGTTCTCCAATGGCAGCTGTGCAGGTGCGTGGTCACCTTTCTCAAGACCTATGTTAAACTAGGTTAGGATTTCTTTGTAAAGATGAAACACACACTACATACTTTAGTGTGTGTTTCGCCACTTTGCTCATTAGGTTAATAAAAATAGTCTAAGGAGACTATTTGTAACCTCTTTACACTCCAAAACCCTACCAGGCCTAATATCATAACCTAGGCCCATTTCTGCACAACCCAATACAGGTAATAAGTCTGTATAAACCCATTATAGTGAAGCCACCGAGGGAACCTGATCGGACCCAATTAAACTAAGCTCCAATAAATTAATTATGACCCGATCAACTCTTGATCAGTCAAAATTAATTTATTAATCACGTTCTATTCCACTAAAAGAACGAGATTGCACTCTTAGTAAAATTGAAATTACTGAAACAATTAATCAATAATTATATCCTCTAACTTATCGTTCTTACATGTTACCCCCGTCGATCAACTCGAATATTCGGAGCAAGTTACAATGACCAAAATGCCCTTCTCTGAATATTCATAAATTCTCAACTCTCATCTTCTATCTGACAGTTCGATGTGATCCCATCACATCATAGAATTCAACAGTCACTGTCGAATTACTGAGCTCAGATTCAACTGTCCACTAGAAGAACCAGTGAGATTATGATCATACCTAAAAGGTGACGGATTCCATAATACGAATATATGTTCCTCGTTAGTTCACTTTAATTCCCAAAGTACCGAGATATTGATCAGCAATTTGATCTCACCCATTGATACCTCAAAGAACTTCAAATTAGTAATCGAAGTCCATTATCCGATTAGGATTAAGGTCCCACGTACGATAATCAAATGAAATTAAATTTGTATGGTCAATGTCACAAATTAATTTCACGTGGTCTCATCCAATACGTTCCAAACGTACTCTCTATTTTATTACCAAAGTCAAAGATAGACTTTAATAAAATCGAGACGATCTTATCAAAATAAATTGTCCATATTTATTTACTGATTGTGAACGTTAATTTTAGATCGAATCACAAATCGAATCTTTCTGTGTTTAACAACTTAAACACTCAATTTGTAATATCAAATCGACCCGTGGACAAACGCAACTTCATATTAATAAAATCAATTAATATTTTATTTTAAATGTCGTGAATTATACTTTTTTGGCATATATAATTCCAACAGCCGAGTCCTTTGGTGCCAAAAAGTGATTTTTAGATGACTTAATGTGCAATTAACTATTAACAAAAGAGAATGAATTTTTGGGAAATCATAAGTTCTCTCAAATACACCACAACCGGACTCTCTATCTATATAAGTGTGTGAGTTTCATCTATTTCTCTAAACTAAAAACCAGAGGTTGAAACCGCCTGCATCACTCCCAAATCAAGGTAAGACTAAGAACAATTAATTTCCAAAATCCCATTTCTGCCTATTTTCCTTGATTTTTAGAAGCAAGATTTATGAACATCAAAAGAAGAAATTTATGATTCTTACTTCTGTCCAAAAATTTCTATCTTTGAGAAAATGAAGTCTGAAAATTTTAGAAACAATGTTCCTATGATCGGAGACTACTGGTACCGCTCAAAATTGATAGACAGGAAAGAAATTTTGAATGATACGTGATGCCAGTACCATTCGAAGTCACTGAAACCTGACAGAAGAAAGATTTTTAAGTTCTATATTTTAATTCTTATGAAGAATATATGAATTAAATATTAATAATGAACCTGTAATACTTGGAACTGCGGGAACGATATCATAAAAGGCGAACATCAAAAGTGTTTGTGGGTAAAGTATTTGTGTTTATATGTGTTTGGTTCGAATCCCGCAAGTGCACGAGATCGTTGACAAGTAATAATTGTGATGAGTTGAGAGTATCGTTCCCACGAGGAATAATGTTTAGTCCTAATTACTAGTTTATCGTCGACTCAATTAATGAAAACAATTAAAATAAAAAGATGATTTTGTTTGTCTATTTATTCTAAAAAATTGTAATAAAAAGAACTTAAATAAAAAATAAAAACAAATGTTTGGGAGTAAAATATGAATGGAGAGCATGTATTGGAATCTGAATCCACTTATTATCACATATCTCAATTCAACAATTCGTAGTTTAAATCATTCATGCGTTTCTTGACAATCGATAATTCACATATAATTAATTTTCTTTTCCAAGACAAATTAAATCTATTCCAAACATGAAACGAATCTATTTCTAGTCCGAATACAAATGTTTAGAACACATTAAATCACAATTACCAATTAGATTGCACATGTCATAGTATTATTCCTAACATCTAGTATTCATGTGTTGATCATGCAATGTTCCAACCAAGACTACAACAAGCAACAATATATTTAATTGGTGGCCAATCAATCAAATAATAACAATAAAGCATGCAAGATCAATCAAGACAACAAAAAAAATTATTAAGCTACTAGTTATCGTATTGAAATAAATTAATAACAAGTTTCATCTTCATCCAATACATAAGGGAATTAGTGTAGCATATTAATTGATGAATAATCAATATAACAATTGGTAAACATCACCCGGTTAATCCCAACAATCTGCCTTTCTTTATCTCTTCCCCAGCTGGTGTGCAATAGAGGTCTTTTCTCCAGTTTAATTACAGCCGAAACTCCTCCCAGTTCAACACACTCTGTTGCCTCTAATTCTCCAACCAGCAACTCCTTTTTAATCCCCAAAGAATTCTCCCTTTAATGCAACAGTCGGCTCCTTTTTTAATCCACTATCCCCCTAATTCAATCACTAGCCGCCAATGTATATAAATATATGTTTTTCTCCACCTGCCGACTCACTTCTACTCCTTTGATCCCCAATCAGTAATCTGCCGAGCCCCTATTTGTGTCTTTCGGCCCTATGTATATATATATATATGTATATCACAAGTTCAACCCCCTGCCTTGATAATGCTTGATAATGATTGATAATAGGGGTGTAAACGGTTTTTGATAATTTTTCAAACCAAATCATTTAAATCGGTTTGACGTTTTTCCAACTCAAACCAAACCATTTCATTTTCAAAACCAAACCAAACCAAACCATTTTTTGCGGTTTGGTGCGGTTTTAAACCGCGGTTTGCAATGAAATTAAAATAATACATGTAGTTCGTGCAAAAATAAATATTGAAATAGACTTTTGAATTAAGACATCAAAATTAATTATAAATTACCCAACAACAATACAACATTATAGATTTAAGACTAACAAAATTAAAACATATGGGCAAACAACTTTTAAGATAGATACAAAGGCACAATCACAAACAAATTATCACAATAATATAAAAACAACCTAATAGATAACACAAAAGTAAAAACTAGTGATCACAACATTACAAAATAGATTTAGTGATTCCAAAATGGACACAAAATAAACAACTTCCATTACAATTATAAAATGTTTAGACCAATGATAGCTTCCTTTGACATTGTGTAATGCTCCAGCGCTTCAATTTTTGATACCATGTCTCCCTACATTTTACATACCGAAAAAAATTATATTACAGTTGACTAGCAACCAAAGAGAAGCACAAAACATAGAATTGAACTAGCTAAAGTATACTAACCTGTCACATTCTAGTTCAATTTTTTAATGGTGCAATATTTCTGCTACTACACATGATTCATCTTCATGCCAAAAAAATAAAAATAAAACAAGAACAAATGAATTCATTAGTTCCAACAAAAATGAAATGCATAAAATTGAGTAAATGTATTGAAAAGTAAATATCATATTACCTTCAACTGCTCTCTCGGAGTCATCGAATGCCTGAACCTCCTCCAAATATTGACGCAGCACTATTGGTTCTTTGTTGCTATGCATCCAATTCTTCGTGCAAATGAGTGCCTCAACCATCTTTGGACCCAAGGAACTCCTAAAAGATTCCAGAATTCGACCGCTCGTGGAGAAAGCTGATTCAGAAGCTACTGTAGATATCTGAATGGCGAAGACATCTTTGGCAATTTGGGAGATAATCTTGTACTTATGAGCATTCAATTTCCACCAAAGTAGTATGTCAAACGGCTCATCAGTCAAATGTTCACAACGATCATTCAAGTAATCCACCAAATCATTCTTCTCAACTTGAGCTTCCCGCAAGAGTCTTGCTTTAAAAATTGAAGAAATTGGCCTAGAACTACATGCACGTAGTGATGAAGTTGGACTACTAGTTTGAGCTGCTTCATTACATTGAGTACTAAGTGGAGCCATCATGTCCCTATACCACTCATATAACCTATGAAGTGTGCTTTCAACCTTATTTAACAACATCTTTGCGATCTCCACATCGTATATAAGTTCAAATCCAACTTTAAGCAATTCCAACTTGCATCTTGGGTCAAGGACGGTTGCAATGAACAATAATTGATTGAACTTCTCAAGATTGCCCCAATACTTATCATATTTCCTTCGCATACTTATTGCCATAGAACCCATCAAACTAGTTGGCTCTTTTGCCAATTCATTCAACTCTCCATGAATTTCACATATTTCTTGAAAGAAAGTGTTGGAAGTTACATATAAAGAGCCACTAATTTTTAATGTCATATCATAGAATGTCTTCAAAAACCCAATAAACACCTCTGCTTTATCCCAATCCTCATGTGTAGGAGGTCCATCTATAATACTCCCATCAGATCTATCCTCCTCAAAGTACCTAGTATAGTTTGCATCACCTTTTAAAACATCAAATGCCTTTCTAAATTTGGTGGCAGGTTGCAACATCATGTAGGTGGAATTCCATCTAGTTGTCACATCCAAACACAATAAACCCCGAGATACAATATTTGCATCTTTGCAACTGACGCGATCCCAATCGGGGAATCTCGTCGAAAACGCGGAATAACGAAATATAAAATCCTAGGATAATCTAGATCAGATCGATACAAGACAAACAACGAAAAATAAGGATAGAACGACGGTAAAGCCTTGACCCGACAATCACGACGCAATTTTTGGCGATGCGGATTGAAGAACCAAGATTGGTGAACGCCACAAGGACTTGTCAATTTCCTTGATAAGTATCGAATTTGGAAACGCCACAAATATTCTTGCGAATATTTGATAAGTTTGCTGGAAGAACGCCACAAAGATCGGATCTTTGATAAGTTCAAGAAAAAGGGAATAACTCAACCTCTCAATTTTGGAGAATCCTCTCACAAATTTTATTAATCTCAAATCAAACTTGTCTGTTTTTACAATGAATTGAAAAGCGTATAAATAAGCAAAATAACCTAGCATCTAATTTACTCAAAATAGAATTCTAATTATGCTAAAATTTTAAAATAGGAAAATAACCAAAAATAATAAAAGGAAACAAAATAATTGGTAAAATTTCGGAAAATCTGGAATCCTGAATTACGGCCGTGAATACTTAGCTTACGGCCGTAATGAACATTCTGTCTCAATTTTCAATTAGGTGTTACGGCTGTGATCAACATGTTACGGCCGTAAAATATTTCAATTTCATTTTTACGGCCGTGATAAACTTCTTACGGCCGTAATCAACGTTCTGCTTGTTTCTGCCTTAAGGATGTTACGGCCGTTAGAATGGAGGTTACGGCCGTGAATCAGTTTCTGCCTTATTGTTTGGTTTCCTGCCTCGGCTCGATCCTTTCGCCTTCTCAGCTTGACCCCAACACGGAACTTGCTCCGTTTCGCACGTAGATCACTATCATATTGCCGATGGCTCGACTTCGCCCTTCGATGCCTGGTCCGGATCACATCATACTCCCTCTCTTGAAAAGGATTCGACCTCGAATTCATTTTTGGTCGGCCTTTCAAGCTCCTCCTGCTTTCCTGGACTCGATGATCATTTTTAAGCTTCGTGCAGTCCTTTAGACTCTTGGGCTGCTTATTCTGGACAATAAATTTCTGCCCCGTCTTAAATCCATGGCTTGATTTATGTCCCTGCAAAATAGATTTTAAAGAACTGGGGAGGGAATTGTTAGCTCGGTTAAGTGCAAGGTGTGGATCCCTGTACACCAACCTATGTGCAAATAAACTCAATTTGGGGGTGGACTCTCTTTTCTTTTTGCACTCATTCTCTCCTTTTTCTGAGGTCGTGGCCTCAACTCTCTTGTTTTCAACTTTCACACCCTCTCCTTTTTCTGAGGTCGTGGCCTCAACGCTCTTATTTTTCCCCTCGAACTCGCGCTTTATTTTCAATTGGTCATTTTGAGCTTCTTTTGGGGATAACGGCACAAGTGTAAATTTCTTCCCACCCTTCACAAATGAATACTGATTCTTAAACCCATCATGCACTACCCTCCTATCATGTTGCCAGGGTCGCCCCAACAATATATGACCAACATGCATAGGTACCACGTCACAGACCACCTCATCCTTATAACCCCCGATGGCAAAATTGACCCTAGCCTGCTTATTTACCTTAATTTCCCCCGACTCGGTCAGCCATTGCAATTTATAAGGGTTTGGATGTTTCATCAAGCTTAAGCCCAATTTATTAATCAACATTGTACTAACCACATTAGTACAACTTCCCCCGTCAATCACCATACTACAAGCCTTTTTGCCCACCAAGCACCTAGTATGAAAAAGATTATCCCTTTGCTCGCCAATTTCATCCACCCTAGCCCTAGCACTAAGGACACGTCGATTAACAAGTGTTTATTTTTCAGGATAGGTCAATCCTTCCTTATCACTACTACTAGCCCCAATATCCACTAACTTAGGCATTCCCTTAAATTCATCCTCGGAACTAATTTCACCATTATCACGTAAGATCATTAGTTTCCTATTTGGACACTGGGATGCTATATGACCCATACCCAAGCACTTAAAACACTTAATATTTCTATCCCGAGTAGTTTGAGGGTCAGAAATATTTTTACCTTTTGTTGTAGGCTCCTCCTTTTCTTTCGGCTTATGTTCAACGTTGGATTCCTGCTTCGGTTGTGATGTAGGATAAGATGGTGAGTGTCTTGCTGCCCCCTTTCGCCTTAGCTGTCTTTCCACCTTCATGGCCATGTGCACCATGTCCTCTAACTCCACGTAATGTTGCAGCTCAATGACATTGGCTATATCTCTATTTAGCCCACTTAAAAACCTAGCCATCGTAGCTTCCCGATCCTCCACCACATTAGCCCTAATCATCGCTACCTCCATATCCTTGTGATAATCCTCTACACTTCTCGATCCCTGAGTCATACCCTGCAGCCTATGGTAAATATCCCTATAATAATGAGTCGGCACAAACCGCTTCCTCATTATAGTTTTTAATTCACCCCAAGTCTCCACCGGCTCCTCAAGGTTCCTCCTCCTACCCGTCACTAATTGATCCCACCAAATATTTGCGTAATCGGTGAATTCAATCACGGCTAATTTCACCTTCTTCTTCTCCGAATAATTATTACAATCAAAAAGCCGTTCGACCTTTGTCTCCCAATCCAAGCATGCCTCCGGATCACTCCTACCCTGGAACGATGGTATTTTCACTTTAATTTTCCCAAGGTCGTCATCAACATCACCTCTACCCCCACGATGCCTCCTAGCATCCCGACGCTCCCTATCATGCCTTCTTTCGTGCCTATCTCCTCTACCCCTCATTCGCATGCTTCCCAACGATATACTTCCACTTTCACTACCCATGCCTTCATCATCCATACCAACCTCACGCCTATTATTTCTCCTAACCCGAGAACCATCATGAGATTGATCCCGCTCGGCACCCCGATTTTCCATCTGTGCCATAAACCTCTCAAACTGCGCCCTCATTGCTGCCATATCATTGTTACCCTGTTCATTCCTTCTGTTCACACCCCTGTGCTGTTTTCTGTCTCCAATAGAAGATGAAGATGTAGAAGCCTCTCTATCAGACATTTTTAAGACACGAACAAGGAAATTCGGAATATTTGGGAAATATTTGGGAATTTTTCGAATTTTTTTTAATCTGCCAGAGAATTGGACTACGAGTATGGCAGAAAAAACGGAACTGAATTTGGACGAAAAACGAAGAAGAAAAACACTTTTGAATTTTTGGGACTAACTCTTATGGATCAAAATGGAAAAATTTATGACTGACACGAAGAACGCGAAGAACACGAAAAAAAAAATCAAGAAAATCACGAAACGCAAAAATCTGAAATAGATCCAAGCTCTGATACCAGATGACGCGATCCCAATCGGGGAATCTCGTCGAAAACGCGGAATAACGAAATATAAAATCCTAGGATAGATCTAGATCAGATCGACACAAGACAAACAACGAAAAATAAGGATAGAACGACGGTAAAGCCTTGACCCGACAATCACGACGCAATTTTTGGCGATGCGGATTGAAGAACCAAGATTGGTGAACGCCACAAGGACTTGTCAATTTCCTTGATAAGTATCGAATTTGGAAACGCCACAAATATTCTTGCGAATATTTGATAAGTTTGCTGGAAGAACGCCACAAAGATCGGATCTTTGATAAGTTCAAGAAAAAGGGAGTAACTCATCCTCTCAATTTTGGAGAATCCTCTCACAAATTTTATTAATCTCAAATCAAACTTGTCTGTTTTTACAATGAATTGAAAAGCGTATAAATAAACAAAATAACCTAGCATCTAATTTACTCAAAATAGAATTCTAATTATGCTAAAATTCTAAAATAGGAAAATAACCAAAAATAATAAAAGGAAACAAAATAATTGGTAAAATTCCGGAAAATCTGGAATCCTGAATTACGGCCGTGAATACTTAGCTTACGGCCGTAATGAACATTCTGTCTCAATTTTCAATTAGGTGTTACGGTCGTGATCAACATGTTACGGACGTAAAATATTTCAATTTCATTTTTACGGCCATGATAAACTTCTTACGGCCGTAATCAACGTTCTGCTTGTTTCTGCCTTAAGGATGTTACGGCCGTAAGAATGGAGGTTACTGCCGTGAATCAGTTTCTGCCTTATTGTTTGGTTTCCTGCCTCGGCTCAATCCTTACGCCTTCTCGGCTTGACCCCAACACGAAACTTGCTCCGTTTTGCACGTAGATCACTATCATATTGCCGATGGCTCGACTTCGCCCTTCGATGCCTGGTCCGGATCACATCAGCAACTCTCTCGAAATGCTTTTAGCCTAGCTGGGGAAGACCTAACATACCTAACGGCATTACGAATAGATGAAATGGCATGACTAATCTCTTTTAGACCATCACGAACAATGAGATTGAGAATGTGAGCACAACAACGCATGTGAAGCATCTCCCCACCAAGAACTAAACCATTCTTCTTCTCATGAAAACAACCTTTGAGTTTCATTATTGCTACATCATTGGATGAAGCATTATCCACAGTCACGCAAAAGATCTTATCAATTCCCCAATCATGAAGGCAAGAAATCAACTCCTTTGCTACCATGTCACCCTTATGGCTTGGGACTTGAATGAAGCTTATGATTCTTTTTTGCAATCTCCAATCATCATCAACCCAATGAGCAGTCAAACACAAGTAACTAAGATTTTGTATTGATGTCCAACAGTCAGTAGTCAAAGACACTCTATGTTTACTCAACCAATTCCTTAATTTTTTCTTCTCCTCAAGAAAAAGTTGATATATATCTCTAGCTACTGTCACCCTTGAAGGAAATACAAATGTTGGGAAAAAATATCTTGTAAAAGATTGAAAACCTTCATCATCAACATGTCGAAATGGTAACTCAGATAATATGAAGTACTTAGTAATTTGTTCTCTAACCTCTTTTTGAGTAAACATGATTGTATGTACACCATTATCACCATCATCAATTTTTGACTTACTACAAAAATTCAGTGTCTTTTGTTTTTTGTCTTGAAAGCTAAACGGATACTTCTTGCACAACCCCTCTATATGATTTCTCAGTGTACTAGTGCCAATATTTTTAGAATGATACTTATACACCTGTCCACAATAAATACATTCTACATTCCCATCATCCCGCTGATTAAAGTGAACCCAAATTTCAGACATTTTATGCCCCTTATGAGCCTTCTTTTTTCCACTATCATCCACACTTTCAATCTTAATTTGTCTAATATCGTCATTGTCATGATCACTGTGTATTTCTAAAATGGGATCCATTCTTCTAAACTGTAAAATATGTCCATAATAAGAGTCATTAGTGAAAAGAAAGGTATACGGTATATCCAAATAGCATCAAAAGAAGAAAAGATGCTGGACAAAAATAGCTTTATGTTCCAAATTTTCAGTACCAAACGTGATAAGGTAGACTCCACAACTAAATCAGATTGCATAAAGACCAATATAATCATAGAACTAAACTATCAGCCCTTTGTTCATTTAAAATGTCATTTGTTAATGTTAACCAACTCATTTACAAGCTAAAATTTAGAACGATCATGGGAATTCATGATCAACAGCTTGACTTATGCAAATTTTTCATATTAAAAGTGCTAATTATCTCATCCAAAACATTAATTCGAGTCACGTTCATTCAAGGAAAAAGCAATACCTAAATTAAGCTAAATTTAAAAATATAGAATTACTTATAAGGTAAAAATCAATAATATACTGAAAATTGTACCGCTCTAACAGATGGGGAAGTTCTGGGATCAACAATATCTTCACGGAATCTATTCCCACTCCCCGATGCATCGTCCATTTTCATAAACCCTCCCCTTCCTAAGCTACCTTGTTCCAAGCTTAATCCTAATGGAAAGCCACCGCTAGCAGCCACGCCACCGTGATGGAATGTTTATTTTCAATTGACGATGGATAAAAAATTAAAGGTGAGAAAATGTAACAATGAGAATGATATTTACTTACCGGGGATGACGAGTGAAGAACGTAGTCAGCGATGACGAGTGAAGAACGCAGAACACAGGGAGAGACAGCTAGGTCTTCTCTTCTGAGCACTATGCAGCGTCTGGGAGAAGTGGAATTGGAGTCTGGAGCTCGTCTTTTACGGTTTAGGGCCTTAGGCTTTAGTTTTGTGAGTGTCATCAGTGCTTGCGGGTTATTGGGCTGGACTGGGTATTCCAGATTTTAAGCTCCTGCCTCCTGTTAGTCAGTAACTATATTTTGTAATAAAAATAAGATGTTAAACTTTTTATTTTAACTGTAAAAAATCAGAAAAAAATTCTATAATTTTCCAATTGAAAAATTAAATATTAATTATAATTTTTTTGGCGGGTTGGCGGTTTGAAATTGAAAATTGAAACCTAAACCAAACCATTCGAAAGCGGTTCGGTTTGGGTCAAAATCGAAACGTTGACGGGTCCGCGTGGATCCGAACCAACGGTTTCGAAATTGCGGGTTCATTTCGGTTTAGCGGTTTGACGGTTTCGTTGTACAGCCCTAATTGATAATGCTCTTCCTTTGACTCCACCCTACCGAGACTCACCAGCGGCTCCCTCTTTATTCCACACTCGGCTCCTCTAATCCTCCCCAAAAAAAACTGATGCTAATATAAAATTAGGTCACTCATTGGATTAGAATTAGGCCTATATATATGTTACCATAGTTTGCTGATCAAATCGGTCCCTAGACTTTTTATATAATGCAATTGAGTCCATTTTGTAGGATTTTAGTCCCTTTTTATCCGTTTTGCCTCCCAAGGCGTCCAAATTTGGGTTTTTCCTAAAACAAACAAAATAAATACATAATTAGCAATATTATATCCTAAAACACTCGTAATTGTCTAAATTTAAAGTCAAGATAAGTACAAAAATCGTACTTATCAATATGTTTCTAAATTGCAAGTTTATTCATGTAAATTTAAGTTCTAATAGCTTGTTGAAATCTGTGGAGTTTAGTAGACTTAAAATGGCTGATTGTAATGCAAATTTTAAATTGAAATCCTAAAATTCGGTGTTGATGGAAATTAGGAAAAACCCAAAGCCATGAATACAAATATTGTATTTATGATCATGTAAAGTATATTAGGTAAGTTGATAATTGAATCATACGTTTTAATATGGAAGTAAATGATTGATAACATTTTCAAGTATTAAAAGTATGAAACTAGGCTGTAAGAATTCGATTATGGCCTTGATGCATATATTTTTATGATTATTGATAGCATCTTAGCAGTGGTGGACACAGAGCGTTTGTACTAGTGGGGTACACGGATGGTACGGTGAAATTTTTTTTTTGGTAAGAAGAGACCGAAAAATGAAAAAGTACTTGAAAATATTCAATCTCCAAACAAATAAATAATTATATTAACCTTGTACACTTATAATATAATTAGCATAAATCACACTGCCCCCAAACATTTTTTTTTGTAAGAAGAGACCGAAAAATGAAAAAGTACTTGAAAATATTTAATCTCCAAACAAATAAATAATTATATTAACTTTGCACACTTATAATATAATTAGCATAAATCACATCCCCCCACTGCCCATGACTCCACTTTCATTGGTGCACTATTTTTATATTAAAAAAAAGAAATTATATGTAATGTATCATCTTCAAAGTGTTGAGTCCTGAGTGCACTGCAAATGTACACTATTATATTTATATATTAATAAATCAAGTTTGAAGATTAAAACAAAAAATTTACTTACCAGAAAAAAAAGAAAAAAGAAATCAAAATTTTACCAGGGAACGTGCCCTAGGAGGCCCCACCCTGAGTCCGCCCCTGCATCTTAGAATAACCTTTAAAATAAGGAAAATCTTGTTGAATCAATTATTTAGTAGACTTGAGTAGAACTTAAGTTGTTGATATCAAATGGAAGTTGTAAATGTTTGATTTATGGTTTAAAAATTTACTTCAAACATTATGTGGTTTCGATGATTATAGTAGCACGAATTTTTTTAGGTCCTACTTGAAATATATGTTACCTAACTGACCTCTTGAATGCTTTTAGTAAATCTGGAATTTAAAGAATATGTACGATTACAAAGTCTAGGTGAACTGTCCATGTTTAGACAATAGATGATATGAATCATTAAATTAGTTGTAATATGAATTTTAGTTATGTTTTATTCATATTCATGCATTAAATGATGATATTAGTGTATTAATAATGAGATTGAACTGTGCAATATTTTGTGGTTGAGGCACGAAAGAATTGAAAATCCCTTACTAGATGTGTTGTGCCCTCACTTTCATACCAAGTAGTTGTTTAAATAGGGATGCTTATATGATAAATATGAACTTATTGCATCTCACGCTGCATTATAGCATCTTTGAAATTCATAATCATTCTAAAGAAGAAGAAAGGATATAAATGATTGTAATAAACTAAGAATGTCCCTATTTAAGTCGTCGCATCTAGGAAAAAAGGCTCCCTAATTGATCACGAGCTGTGAGGTAACCTTCAGGGATAAATATCTCACGAGACACCCTTTGAGGGTAAGTGTCTCTTTTATGTTAGCAAACTCAAATGAACGAAGGCCAAGTCTTTTATACTTGGAGGCGTAAAAGCGCGCCAACTATTTATTAATGATGATCTTGTGTCTTAAGTACACATATGATACGTGCGATACATGACCCTAATATGAAAAGGGTCCCTAAAGTGAAAGACATGAAAGAAATAAAAAGCATGAAAAGTCATACTCATTCATGTCACTTCTAAAAGAAAAGAAAAGAAAGAAGAAAGGAAAGGAGATGAACAAAATGAAATGATCATATACACTTCTTGTCATTTATTGCATAATCTTTCTTTATGAAGTGATTTTGTGAAAGTTGATGGTAATTACTTGCAATTTGACAGGAATATTTATATATACTTCTGTTCAAGATAGAGCTCAAAATTAGGAGGCAAAGTGTTAAATGATGCATGAATTACTTGATAAAGGATGGAGATTTCATTGTTAAGAAATGTTTCTCTCTTTATTGACTCCTATGTAAAATACTAGATAATTTTTGAAGGTAAAGAATGTATAGATACATGATCGACTTACTGGTTGTGAATGCTTATTTTTGAATAAGGCAAGACAAGTTTTAGAGGAAAAGTGATATTGTTAAAACGGTATGAGTACTCTATTCTTCTTTGTACTACTTTACTCGCTAAGCTTCATAGCTTACAAGTCATTCACAACTTATGTAGGTAATGGAAAGAGAAACTAATGAAATCATAAGGACTTGGTGGAGGACATCTAGGAATGGAGAAGAATACCACATTGTGACCCAAAATGGAAGCTTGGAGTCATTTTCCACAATACTCGGATTCGGATTCCAATACATGCTCCCCATTCATATTTTACTCCCAAACATTTATTTTTATTCATTGTAATTTTTTTAGAATAGATAAAACAAAATCATATTTTTAGTTGTTTCTCTTAATTGGATCGAAAGTAAACTGATAATTAAGACTAAACTTATTTCTTGTGGAAACGATAACTCTCAACTCATCACAATTATTACTTGTCAACGATCCTGTACACTTGGGGGATTTACTCGAACAAGTTGTTGGCGCTGTTGCTGGAAAATAACAGATTTAGTATAATTATTAGTTTACCTTTAATTCAATTAAATTTTAAATTTTTTAAGTTTTTATTTTTATTTTTATTTGTTTTTGGTTATTCATAGTTCCTTGTTTTTCTCTAATCATTGAGTAGTATATGCTAGATTTTAACATACCTAAACTATTACCAATAGATCTTGAAATAGAAAGAACCTTTAGACAACATAGAAGAGAACAAAGGGAAAATAGGGATATGACAAATAATCAAAATCCTAATCAAAATCAATTGCTACTTGCTCCTCATGAGCGTGAAGTGCAAAATCAACCAGGAGTACTCGTTAATGATGCTCAAGCTTTGGTTGGGGATTATGTGAATCCCGCGCCCCTCCCTTTACAACAAACAATTGTTTACCCATCATTCGGACAGGAAAACTACCACCTTAGACCTGATGTAATTAATCTATTTCAAAATCATCAAAACATCAATTTCTTTGGTAAGGCGATTGAAAATCCCCATGAGCACATTCAAGCATTTTTAATGCTATGCGATGTAATCAGTCATGAAGGGATGTCAGCGGATGCTTTTCAAATGCATTTATTTCCCCACACTTTAAAAGATAATGTTAGGGAATGGCTACACTCATTAGCTCCCTGAAGCATTGTATGTTGGAATGACATGGTGCAAAAATTCACCATGAAACTTTTCCCTCCATCTCGAGTTCTCCAAATCAGAAATGAAGTTAACACTTTCAAATAATGAGATCTTGAGACTTACCCTGAAGCATGGACGAGATTTAAGGACTATTTTCGAAAGTCTCCAAATCTGGACATTCCTAAAAATGCTCAGGTCTACATTTTTTATTTAGGATTGCATCCTGAATACCGCAATATGATTGATGCTTCGGTAGGGGGATCAGTAATGAGATTAGATGTTGACCGAGCACATGAACTATATGAGAGAATTACGGAGAATCAGGCGATGGGGCCTACTGAAAGGGAAATTCCAAGAAAGGTATCTGGTGTCCACAATGTCGATGCAGTTACACAATTGACAGCTCAAATGGAAGTTCTATAAAAAAAAAGTTGGACAATTTAATTCGACATGTGCACATGGTGCAACAACTAACACCAGTTTACGAACCATGCAGGGCGGATCATTTTACAGCTAGCTGTCCTTTAGCCTCAACACATAGAATGCAATATGAGGAGGTCAGCTACTCCTAGAATTTTTAAAAGTATCAAAATGACCCCTATTCTAATACTTATAATCCAAGATGGAGAAATCATCTGAATTTCTATTGGTCTAACAATCAAGGTTTGGGCCATGAAGGAAATTTTCAAAAAAACCACCAGGTTCTCAACATCAACAACCACAACCACAACAACAACAGCAACCAAGGAAGCCATCATTGGAAGATATGTTTGCACAATATATGACAAAGACTGAACAAGTTCTTGCTAAAACAGAAGCTAACTTCCAATGTTAGCAGGCAACAATAAAAAAATTGGAAAATCAAATGGGACAAATGGCTGTGGCATTAACAAACAGAAATCAAGAAACCTTAACAAGAAATACAGAGAAAATCCTAAAGAACAGGTATTTGCAGTTGAAACACTAAATCATGCAGTTATTGAGACACCATCAATTACAGCTGCACAACCTGTTAAAGCATATGTATCGCCTATTCCATTCCCCCCAAAGGCTTCAAAAGTAGCCAAAGTATGAACAACTTCATGACATTACTACAAGGAGTGGAGTTCAGTTGCCAAAGATAAATGTGAAGAAGAAAGCAACTGATGGGGATCAGGTAACTCAAATGGACAAGGAACAAGTGATTCAGTCTGAAGAATTAATAAAGATAAATGAAAAAAGAACAATTCGATAGTTCACGAGGTAAGGCACCCATTCTAATTAATAAACACACACCTCTAGTCCCATTTCCTCAAAGGTTGCAGAACATTAAGTTGTAAAAACAATTCAAGAAATTTTTGGATGCCCTCAAACAACTGCATATCAACATCCCATTCATTGATGCCATAATGGAAATGCCAAATTATGCCAAGTTCTGAAAGAGATGTTAACAAAAAAGTAGAAGTTGCCACAAGATGAAGAAGTGGCATTGACAGAAGAATGCAGTGTAATCCTAAAATATAAGCTCCCTCCTAAACTAAAAGATTCAGGGAGTTTCACTTTACCTTGCTCCATAGGAAATTCACACAATTTAAATGCTTTAATTGATTATGGAGCAAGTATTAACTTAATGCCATTGTCTATTTATAGGAAATTAGGATTGGGGGATCCTAAAGCAACTTCAATAATCTTGCAGTTGGCTGATAGAACACTCAAGCATCCTTATGGAGTGGTTGAAGATTTGCTCATCAAAGTTGGAGATCTCATATTTCCAGCTAATTTCATCGTTTTGGATATTGAGGAAGACTAGAACATTCCGGTGATCATAGGAAGACCATTCCTAACAACCGGACGAGCTCTGATGGATTTTGAAAAGAGTGAAATAATTTTGAGGGTGGAAGAAAAATAACAAAGTTTTAGTATGAACCATGCACTTAAACAATGTTCATATCTCGAGGAATGCAAAAAGACTGACCTTAAAGAGGAGGAAGAATGGAAATATCACAAGACCAGGAAAAAGGATAATGGATATGGTGGACTGGTTGGAAGGGATAAAAATGACAATCTAATAATTTGGAGACTGAAGGATAAACAAGAGAGTGTCTACATGTGCAAAAAGTGTAGGGGAGTAGCCAAATATCAAAATCAAGCTAATGACTATGAACAAGCGATTGTTGGGAAGTAATCCAATTTTCTTTCCTTTTATTTATTCAACTTTATATTTATTAGTTTTTTTGTTTTATTTTTATTTTTGCATCTTCATCCAATAACATGCCTAATGCTTGAATTTCATTTTTGCCTTGATAGGACTAATTCTTTAACAGGAAGTGCTCAAGGAACTTTGGGAATGCATATCTCCACCTTTACTTTCAGATTGATCAAGGAAGTCCTTAAACCTTTCCATTTTTCCAAGTTATACTTTTTATGTGCTTGATTGGATACATTGAGGACAATGTATATTTTAAGTTTTGGGATGGGTAGTACTTTTTTCTACTAATTTTTAATTTTTATTCAGCATGCATCCAAGAGAGAGAGAGAGAGAGAGAGAGAGAGAGAGAGAGAGAGAGAGAGAGATTGAAAATTTTGTTGACATGTGTATTGTCTAAGATATAGTATGGATCAAATTTTGCTTTGGCTTGAATTTTGGACAACATGAAAACATGAATTTTATGAATTATTTATTACTTGTTAGATTTCCTCTTTACGCGCACATAGCTATTGTCGGGTTATTACTTGTGTAGAGATTTGTTTAACACATGTAGGGAAAATTTAGGCAATTTGAATTTAGGAATGACTTTTAAATCCTTTAACTTAGATCATTAGACATCCTGTCCTTAAAATAAAACCAAACATGCTCAAAAGAAAAGTTTGGGGGGTAGAATGGTTGGAAAGTACTCGTGTTGATGGGTTGGAGGTCTGTGGTTCTCGGTTTTGCACTTTAGTTAAGATGGTTTGGTCAATGGGTATAAATCATAACCAGCATAAAAATCAAAAAATGCTGAAGGTCTTATTCTACTCTTCAAAAGCCTTTTTGACTGGAACAAGTAAGCTTGTAAGGGTGTTGAAACCTGGTACCCTAAACTCAATTGAGTTGAGAGCTATCAGCCTAAAACTCGTTATAGGGGTCAATTAGAAAGCAAATAAGGAGAGCGGACTTACACATAAGACAATCAAACATCTTTAACTTTTCTTTGTCGCCTTTGCGACTCGAGTAATTAAGCCTGAGGGATTCTCTGAACTTGGTGCCCTAAAGTCTTTTGGCTTGGGAGTCACCGACCCAAAACTCGTTACGGGGTCACATAAAAAGCAAATGAGAAAAGTATTACACAAAGATGCTAAGAGATATGGACATGAAAGAAAAAAAAAAGTCATTCATAAAAAGCAAATTTGCTTGGTATAAGCTTTGTTGACTAAACTGTGGAGATAAAAGGTGTAAAATTAGGAATTTCTTACTTTTAACTTGTTGTACATGCATATTTCTAATTCTGACTGTCTTGTGTGGAAAAAACAAAGAAAGTATTGAGAAATCACCATATATAAAAACCAGAGGATGTGAGAGCAAAGGAGTAAGTTGTGATCATCCATGAGTGTTGAAAGGAAAATCATTGGATAAATATGATTTACCACATGGGATTCGGGCTTGATATTACATAATGAGCTACAAAGTTTGAAGTATATTGTTGGATAAGTAAGAATTTGACATTGACTATTCACATACACACTTGAAAATCTAGTATGAGATAACTAGAATTATTTTACTTTATTATTCATAACTCTTACTGAAGTACAAATTGATCTGGATTATTGAGGCATATGGTAAACATGTCGACATGGCAAAAATATTTGTACTTTCCTATTTTGATTCATTATTATTTCTTTGTCTTATTCGAGGACGAATAAGAGTTTAAGTTTGGAGGGTTTGATAAGTACGTCTTGTGTACTTATCTTGACTTTAAATTTAGACAATTGTAAGTGTTTTAGGATATGATATTATTAATTATGTGTTGATTTTATTTGTTTAAGGAAAAACTCAATTTTGCATCCATTTGGAGATAAAATGAAGAAAATGACTAAAATCGTGCATGAATGACTAAATTGCAAACAATTCATAGATGAAACAGATGATAAATGAAGAAAAAAGAAATCAAGGAATTAGTTCCACAATTATGGATATGAGGACCAACTTAACTTAGTTGAAAAATTGATGCCTTAAAAGATGCCCTACTTTAATTGGGCTCTGAACTATGGAATTACATTATATATATCTCTGTTGTTCATTAGAAGAGGGGAGCCGAGTGTAGGAACAAAGAGAGGTCGGCATCTTGAAATTATTGGAGAAAAGAGAGAGGTTGCTGGGAGGTAAAGGGGAGAATTCTTCTTGCAAAAGGGGTGAGTTGACTGTTGGAGTGCAATAAGGAGAGGAATTAATTGGTAGGTCGGCTGGTGGTGTATAAAAATGGTGAAGGGTTTGCTGGTGGAATTAATTGGAGAGACCAAAAAGGAGTGTGGCGGCTGATTATATACATTGTAGAGGAGTCGGCTAGAGGTATTTGATAAGTACAAAAACTTTAAATTTAGATAATTGTAAGTGTTTTAGGATATTATATTGCTAATTATATATTGATTTTATTTGTTTTAAGGAAAACTCAAATCTAGATGTGTTTGGAGATAAAATGAAGAAAATGGACAAAAACCGCGCATGAAGGATTAAATTACAAAAAATTCATGGATAAGAGAGCGATAAAATAAAGAATAAAGATGTCAATGATTTAATTGTATACAATTTGAAGATAAACGAACAAAATTACAAGAGAGGAGGACTCAATTGCATCATATAAAAAGTGCTTGGTCCCCCAAAATTATATCATGCATATATGGGTTTAAATCCAATTAATATGCCTAAATCCAATTAACCATTAAGTGGCCTAATTTCATAGGAGCAGCTGACTTCTGGAGATACATATATACACACGACGTTGAGTATAGTTTTGGGGGAGATTAAAGAAAAAAAGGGGCAGCCGATTGGGGGATCAAAAAAGAGTTGGAATTGAGGAGGAGAGCCGCATGGAGGAATTAATAGTAGTGGAATTGAGGTTTGCTGGGCAGATTGGAGGATATACGTACGGCTGGTGCATTAAGGCATTGGTGGAGTAATTAAAAAAGGAGGTGTCGGCCGACTGGAATAAACAAAGACAGCAGCTAGGGGAGAGTTTGGTCGGCTGGAAGGAGAATTAACAGTGGTTCTCGGCTGGGAATAAATTGAAGTTCACGACTGGACATTAGTGAACAAAGAAGCAGGCTGCTAGACATAATAAAAGAAATCGATAGATTACACACAGCTAGTGGAGGGGATAGATTAGACTCGGCTGGAGAAATTTTGCAAATTAACCACGTTGTTGCCGGGTGATGAATTTCCACTTCTTTGTGTGTAGTTCACATATTAATATGTTAGGCTAATCTCATTTATGTATTGGGAGAAGATGAAACTTGTTATTTATTTATTTCAATTCAAGAACTAGTAGTTTACGAATTTCTTGTGTTGTCTTGATTGATCTTGCATTCTTTATTGTTATTATTTGATTTGTTGGCCATCAATTAAATATATTGTTGCTTGTTGTAGTCTTGAAAAAGTTACAATAAGTTTGAACACTGCATGATCAACACATGAACAATAGATGTTATGAATAACACTATGACATGTGCAATCTCATTGATAATTGTGTGATTTAATGCATTCTAAGCATTCGTATTCGGATTAGGAATATATTCGAGTCATGTTTAGGATAGATTTAATTTATCTTGGAAAAGAAAGTTAATTGCATGTGAATTATTCATTGTCAAGCAACGCATGGATGATTTAAGCTACAAAATTTGGATTGAGATAGATGGTAACAAGTGGATTCGAATTTCAATACATGCTCCACATTCATATTTATTTCCCAACATTTTTATTTTCATTATTATTTATTATTTGCAATTTTTTAGAATACATAGACAAACTAAACCATCTTTTTATTTATTGATTCACTTAATTGAATAGACGATAAACTGATAATTAGGACTAGACTTTATTACTCGTGGGAACGATACTCTCAACTCATCACGAATTCACGATTATTACTTGTCAACGATCCTGTGAATTATCGATTGTCAAGCAATGCATGAATGATTAAACTACAAAATCTTGAATTGAAATAGATGGTAACAAGTGGATTTGGATTCCAATACATGCTCCTCATTCATATTTTACTCCCAAACATTTATTTTTATTTAATTTTTATTCATTGCAATTTTTTTAGAATAGACGAACAAAATCATCATTTTAGTTGTTTCCTTTAATTGAATCGAAATTAAACTGATAATTAAGACTAAACTTATTCCTCGTGGGAACGATAACTCTCAACTCATCACAATTATTACTTGTCAATGATCTCGTACACTTTCGGGATTTACTCGAACATATATCATCTACATACACCAAAATAAAGTAATAAACAAGTATTTTCCATCACGATAATATATGAACAAGCTAGTATCTGACACAGAATTAATGACAGTCAAGTAGAGCACATTTCAACTTGTCAAACCAAGCATGTGGGGCCTGTTTTAATCCATACAGGGCTTTATTCAGTTTGCATACATGAGTGGGAAACTCGGAATTCACAAAACCCTCAGGTTGAGACATTAAAATTGTTTATTCAATATCCCTATTTAAGAAAGCATTGTTTAAGTCAATATGTTTAATGTCCCAGTTAAACATGACAGCTAAGGTAAAAAATATTCTGATGGTGGATGGCTTGACAACCGGACCGAAGGTTTCAAAATAATCAACACTAGGAGTTTGTTGAAATCCCTTAGCCAAAAGTCTAGCTTTGTACCTTTCAATGGTACCATCAGAGTTATATTTGACTTTAAAAACCCATTTGTTGCCAACAACATGCATGGAGGTGGTATGAGGAACTAAGCTCCATGTTTGATTGGCATGCAAAGTATTAATTTCAGCAGTCATCGTATCAACCCATTTTTGTTCAGGTAATGCTTCCTTGGTAGATATTGGATATATGGGTTGAGAAGTAGTAGAAACAAATGAATTTTTTTTTTGGTTTATGAATACCTAACTTAGATCTAGTTTACATAGTGTGAGATATTCTTTTTGGAGAAGTAGAATTAATCTGAGGAGAAGGTACGAAAAAATTATTTTGATAATTATTTTGATAATAGGTGATGTAAAGCAGGTTGGGGACTGAATTGTTGTAGAGTGGGGTGAGCAAACTTCAACATTTCTCATATCAGTAGATGCATCTTTATCACTGAATTACCAATTTTTGAGGACAGATCTGATTATAGACTTGATGTAATTGACTGCTTTTTGGAGGACTAATAAAACCATTGGAAAAAAGGAAAAAGATGTTCATTGAATGTGACACTTTGACCAATATAGACTCTACCACTTGAGTGTTAACATCTATAGCCCTTGTAAGCATTGTTGTATCCGAGGAAAATAAACCGTTTAGTGTAAAATCCAACTTTGTGTTTTTGGTAGGGTCTAAGAAAAGCATAACAGGGACAACCAAATGATTTTAGATGGTTGTAGGCAGGTTTTTCTTGAAACAACAGATCATATGGGGATTTATTTTTTAGGACAATTATAGGAAGTCTTTTGATGAGATAGGTAGTGGAAGCAAAAGCATCCCTCCAAAATTTTAGAGGCATGCTGACTTGTGCTAGTAAGGTTAGGCCAATCTCAACAATATGTCTATTTTTTCTCAGATTTACTCCTAAGTTTTTTACGAAGAGTTCTAATTCTCTATACTCACCACCCCAGTCAAACTGGAGGCATTTGAGTTTTCTATCAAATTGGCTTTCAATGAAGGATTGGAACAGTTGGAAGATCTTTACAAGAACAAATTTTAGTTTCATAGGAAAAATCCATGTGAATTTGGGATATTCATCTATGAAGTGAACATAATACCTGAATCCCTCAGTGGATATGATAGGTGATGGTCCAAACATCTATACGAATGTTGTCTAGGGGGATTTAGCACATTTTGTGGAAGAATGAAAAGTAATTTGAGAGAGCTTACCATATTGGCAAGTTTGGCAGGAGTCAACACAATATTTATCATTAACAGAACAATGCAAAAAATTCACCACATTCATTAAGGCATGTTTATTTGGATGACCTAGGCGATGGTGCCACACTATACAAATAAGTGCAGAAAAAGCTGATATAAAGTTCAAATGAGTTTGTAACAATTTTGAGACAATTTCAGAATTAGACATGAATTAAAAGAAGCATAAGCACAATGAGCACATTTAGTGAAAGTTGAGTGAGAAGTGGATGCAAAGCCCTTGGAACTTGGAACATCTAATCGATATAATCCATACTCAAGTCTGACCGGAAGAAGAACCACGGTCGAGCATTTTTCCTTGAAGACACATGAGTCATTTTCAAATACAGCAATCTGATTATTATCAGTAAGAAATTTTAATAAACTAAGCAAGTTTTTCTTAATAGATAGAACATGTAGTATATTTTTCAAGAGAAGTAGGGTGTGCATATTGGAGTGAAGAATAGATGAACAAATATTAGCTATAGGAAGAGCATTACCATCTCCAACCACAAGTTTACCTTTTCCTTTGAAATCTGTACGAATTTGCAGATTGCCAATATCAGACGTAATGTGATCAGAAGTACATCTGTCTATGTAGCAGGCCTCATCTCTTACAGTAGAAGGAGATGCAACACTACCATTGTGGATCCAGTTGGGGGCTAGATAGGCATGAGAGACTGGTTGAAAACTAGTGTAATGACCCGAAAATTATGACGTGCTTAGTTGTCCATTATGGCGTAATAAAAGTATATTATAATTTATTTAATTATTTTGGAAGTTAAAGAAATAAAAACGGAGTTTTTAATTAATTGAAAAGTTACGAAAAACGTATTTTAACGCTTATCTTTAGGAAATTCGTTTGAACTCTTCAGACCTTAGATAATTGCATGTCTTATATGTACGGATAAGTACTCGAAGTGAAATTCAAGAATCTGAAACCCGTTCATCATTTTGATTAGTATACCGTCCTCAATTTTTTTTCAAAGATGGCTACCCCATCGCACGACTCGAAAAGACAGTTTCGAGGGGCTATCTTTGGAACGCTATAACTTCTTCCATTATCCAAATCTTGCGATGAAAATTTTATATGAAAGTACTATATGAGTACTTTGAAATGGTACCAAAAATACCCAATTGGGACTTCATTTACTACCTCAAAAAGGGACTCAAACTTAGCTACTTGAAATTGAGAAAATCTGGGTTAAGCAACTATGAGGTGGAGGTCTAGGCTGCCACCACTTCTTTTATAGGCCTTATTACTCACCTTATGTCGTCATTTATCTCTAGCCTTGCATGGTAGAATGACACCTCCTGCTTGTCCTTTCAATCTTTCTTAACTTTGAAGCAAAGCTCTAATCCTCTACACTCAATTTCTCCCCTCCAATCCGTCTTGCCATCTTTTCTTATAAATAGAGATGAGTTTGAATGAAGAAATCATCAAAAATCAGATCCAAAACACTGTTGAATTCTTCCATTTTTCACATCTTAAGTGTTGATTTTATGCCAAAATCATGTTATAATCCATCCTTTTTATTGGCAAACATATTTTTTCAAAGCCCTTTATCAAAATAAATTGTTTTAGATCAAAGAAATCAAGAAAATTGACCTTCAGGTTCTGGAAATACGTTTAGTGTCGACACCTACTGGTTTTGTGTCGACGCCATATTCATCTAGGCTTAAAACGATGATTCTGACACTTTTGTGTCGACACCAAATTAGGTGGTGTCGACACCAAACCGACTGCAAGGTGACATAACTTCGTTTAGCCATAACTTTTGATTGACAACTCCGGTTTGTAATCCGTAAAGTGGGTTGAACTCCTGATTCGATTATCTTTCCGTTGATATATGGTAAAGCTTGTGGAGATTTAAGTACTAGGATTTATGTACTTATCTATCCACCTACTTCGTGCTAAGTTGGTTGAAATGCTTCCATTCCAAGAGAAAACAATCCTAGGAGCTGTTCATGGATTAATTCATCCAATAAATCGTGAGTCGGATATGTTTAATTGAATTAATTGAATATGAATTGGATATGTTTACTTGAATACCTGAGTAGATTATTATATTTGAAATAGTTGATTAATGATGCGAGTGGGATATTTTATTTGGCAATTAGACTTGAATATGTTAATATGAATTATGATTCATTTTAATATGAGTTGGATATGTTTACAAGAATTATATGATTTCTTTGGATATGCTTATGCGACACAATACTGAAATAAGACTTGAATAAATGTGATGGAATGAAAAATTGAAGATATGTGACTCATCTTTTTGAAAGCATTCATCACATATATACTGGACTACGGTTGCTCCAACGCACCCCGCTCGTGATTCTGGATAAGATATCATATACTTTGAGCTGCCTAATGATAAGTCATGGGGGTATGTTGATGTGTATATATGTGAGATCCCATGTGGGGCTTGTATGATGGAAGTTGTTGGTTCTAGCCAACTATGATATGTTATGTTTGAGCGTTTGTGGTACTAGATGAGCACCGTAGCGGAACCATCATGTCATACATTACAGTATGGTATGCATTTATCAATATTGAAAAATATACGATACCAACGGGATATCTCAATTATAATTGGCTGTTAGGATACGGATATGTTGCTTGAGCAGCTAGTGATACGGTGCCTACAACACACCACAGTCTTGATTTGTCAAGTATTTTGGATATACGAATATTCTAACCATATATCGAGTTGTGTTACTTTGACTGGAGATTTTCAAAAGATACATGCATACATACATTGAAATGGTCTTGAATATGTGAAGTTGACTTGACTTGTATACACTAATGTGCAATAACACGTGCACCATATTCTACTCACTGAGCAAGTGTTTGCTCACCCCACATCATCTAACTTTTCAGGTAGCTATTGATATAAGATGGATTGGCAGGCATCTTCAGATAGCTTGACAGAGAGTGCTGCGCTAGGTGACGACCTGTGAGTTGTGGACTTACCACCGAATAAGGACTTTTATATCTGAATTGCCACACTTTTACTTAACTCGTTGTTTAATATTTTAAAAATTAAAATCGCTTCTTCTTAAATAAATAAATTTTATTTAAATGAAAAAGTTTTGAAAATTCGGGACGTCACAAGAGTGGTATCAGAACATTATTATTCTCAAAAAATGTCGAGAATTTTGGGGCGTTACAACTAGAACCAGAAGCAGTATTCCTATTGGGAGAAAAATCTTGATTCCCTTTGAATGATATGTCAAATCTTTTGTAACATTTCAAAGCAGTGTGTCCAGATTTGTCACAAATCTGAAACACCTCCCTTGCTTCTTCCTCTATCAAAATTCTAGTGATTGTTGCCACAAAATGAGGATTGCCCTATATAGTTTCTATATGAGGCATAGTTGGCAATCCCCACAAGGTTGAAATTAGAAGTGTAACACATTTATCCATTCTCATTTCATGTGTTTGAAGCAAATATTGAATGATGAGGTTCGAAACGCGGAAGAAACGCCGGAAAGTTCCGAACCCAGGTTGTTGTTGGACGGATGAATCATGACCCGATATTCACGACGCGATGGCTCGACGATGCGGAATAAAGAACCACGACTTTCGAAACACCACAAGGAATTGTCTAATCTCCTTGATAAGTCTCTGATTTGAACGCCACAAATATTCTCAAGAAATATTTGATAAGTTCGATATTTCAACGTCACAAGAAATATTCTTGATAAATTCGAAAAAACATAGGAATCCACCTATAACTTTTATTGAATCCTCAATAAAACTGTTTTATATCAAAATCTAAGTCTCAAGTCTCCATTACAATGAATGGAAAGGAATATAAATAAGTAAAATAACCTAACCGCTAATTGACTCAAAATAGAATTCTAATTAGACTAAAATTCTAAAATAGGCAAACAAATAATTAAAAACAAAATTTAACCTAAAAATACACAAAAACCCTAATTTCCGTCTGCATAATTGACTTGCTGTTTTGAAGCCCAAATGATGGAATTTGTCCATAAAATCAGTCGGCTCAAGGGCTTTAGCCCATGAGTTTTGCTTAGTGGCCCATTTATACTCGAAAAATACATATTATGCATCTAATTCCAACATGGTTGACTGGAATGCACTTTTATTTGGCTTGAATATTTAACTTTTTTCCGTCAAGCCTGCTATGACTCCGATTGTCGAGGGTCCGGAACACATCATATTGAACTTCTTTCAGACTCACCAAATCACTTCGAGACATGACATTCACGACTACAACATCATATTTTGATCCAACTCCACAAAGGATATATAGTAACAAATCTTCATCAGTCATTGGATACCCAGAAGCAGATAAGGTGTCGGCTATACCCTTCATATAAAGAAAATAGTCACTAATATTTCTATTTTCTTTCTTTGTGGACTGAAGTGCAGATCTTAGGTGTAATAGCTGAGATTTAGACTGAGAAATAAACAACTATTCAAAAGTTTTCCAAACATGCGAAGCAAACGAACAACCAACTACGTACATGACCAAACATATTCTCAAATACAAACCCCAATAGCCAACTCATAATCAGTTGGTCAGCCTTGATCCACTGCAATGATGAAGGTTTACTTGCCTTGTGTTATTGCTAGTTTCTGTCGATTTGGACTCTATCGATTATTGGGGACAGTTTTGACCTCCGGTGACGTATCCCTCTAGATCGTAGGCACGTAGAGTAGGGAGAACTTGAGATCTCCAAAAATTCTAGTTGGATCTGTCAAGATTCATGGAAATCAGAAGAAGTGTCGGATGTACCGGAATACAAATGGAAGCGGATGCAGCAGTTGCACCGCCTGAGTACGATGGGCTTTCAAACACATTCCCTCCAGTTGGAGAATTGTTGAGATCTCCAGTGTTCATAGCCATAGCTCTGATACCAAGGTAGAACTAGTGTTTGAGAAAAGGGAACACGATAAAGTAAAAATATCTTAGCTGAATTAATGAAAAGTAAAAGTACTGTTTGGCTTCTATAGAATATATATATTCTACTATCTACTATATCTATCTATCTACTACATATCTATTATCTACTATATATTAAAAGTGTAGATGGGGGAGAAACTTTCATTTTCCCATTTTGCCTTAATTTTTTATGTTCATGGTCAATAGTATCCTTAACATTCAATTTATTCTCTTTAAATACCATTATTATTATTATTATTATTATTATTATTATTATTATTATTATTATTATTATTATTATTATTATTATTATTACTACTACTACTACTACTACTACTATTAAAAGTGTAGATGGGGGATCAACTTACATTTTCCTATTTTGCCCTTAATTTTTATGTTCATGATCAATAGTATCCTTAGCATTCAATTTATTCTCTTTAAATACCATTATTATTATTATTATTATTATTATTATTATTATTATTATTATTATTATTATAAAGTGAGAAAATTCTAGTAGTGTGAATGCAAAGTTGATTAGTTTGAATGCAAAATGGATACATGCCAAACGTAAATGCAAAATTTGAATAAATGTGAATCTATTTATTGCCTTAATTACACACTAATATTATGAAAAATACTAAATAATGATTGATATTTTTTAATCATTTTTAATTTTAATAAATTGTGCAAGGACTATATAATATAATAATTTCTTGATCCCTAATGTTGCTCAATTATCGTATATTTGGTGGGTTAAGAGTAAACACATATATTTGTAGTTATTGTGATTGATGTTTTTGAATGAAAATTGAGAAAAACTTTAAATACGCAAATGCATAAATTATAATCAATATATTGATACTTTGAACAAGTATCAATATTTGTACTCATAGTTTTACATCAAACATGATATACAATTAAAAAACTACAAAATTTGCATTTTCAATGAATTTAATAGTAACTTATAAAAATTATCTATATCTATACTATATATAAATGAAGGATAGTTGGTAAGTGTGAATGCAAAATTTATGAAACTAGTTTGACAAGTGTGAATGCAAAATATGTGTATTTAGTTTGCAAGAGTGAATGCAAATAAAGTTAGTTGACAAGTTTGAATGCAAAATGTGTAATATACATACATACATACATACATATCTTTTAATATATAAAGAAAAGCACTCCGAAAGAAATTATGTATATATTCTTGACAATTTTTAAGTTATAATTTTGATCCCAACTTAAAATTAACAAAGATTTTAGCTAAAAATCTATTACCTAATATTAATTTATTTTATATGATTTATTTTTTTATTGAAAAAATATATTAATTAGCATACATTAAATAGAAATTTATATCCGTCTTTATAACGTTGAAAGAGTCAAATGACTTTTTTTTTTTTTACATTTTCTAATACGTTCTTAACTTATTAAATTAAAATGTATGTTGTAAGATTTTAAGAAAATAACATAATATATTTTGTAAATGTCATGTAAAATAGTTAATTACATTACTATTATGGATGATGCATTGACTGCATTTGATAACGCGTTTACTGCAATGGGAAATGAAATTGAAATTATTAAGGATGATTAATTTTAATACTTAACAATTGTCTATTTAACTAAATTTTGAATTTCATGAAAAAAATGAATAATAATTAATGATTGAAAGTATGGCCAATGTATGTTAGAATGAGACACCTCTTACCAGATGGAACACTTGAGTTCGAGTTTATAGGTGAGTTGGGTTAAGATTTGGATTTTTGTATATATGTTCAAAAAATAATAAAAAAATAATTAAAAGTAATAATAATTAAGTAACTTTCAATAATATTATGAATGACATATTTTGCCTCCAAAATTTCTATTTAAAAGTTATTTACATGTATTGTTGTTATTTAATAATCGTTTAATATCAATTATTTTTTAAAAACGCAGCAACTTCAAACCGTGTGCAAATATCTGTTATTTTTCGATAAAAACAATATCAATTTTTTTTATGATTAACTTCATTTTATTGTGGAAAAATTAATAATCATTTATTATTTAAATAGATAAATTGACTTTTATTATTCAAAGAATCTATTATAATTTGAAGTAGTTTTATTGTTTATAAAATTTTAATAATTATTTTAATATAATGTTATTTTTTATGCATTTTTGTATATGGGAAAAATTATGTACAAGCTTTAAAATTTATAGATACTTATCGAAATCGATATTGTTGAATAGCAACTTCTGTGCATCGCACGAGAGAAATACTAGTAAATGGAGAATAATGGATCAGTAATTGTGCAAAGATTATATAATATAATAATTTCTTGATTTTCAATGTTGTTCAATTGTATTTGATGAGTTAAGATTAAACACATATTTATAGTTTATTGTGATTTTTGAACGAAAATTGAGAAAATGTTAAATATGTGAGGCAAATTCATAAATTATAATAAATATATTTATATCTTGAACAAGCATCAATATTTGTACTCATAATATTACATCTAATATGATATACAATTAAAAAACTGCAGAATTTGCATTTATCAGTCAGTGAAGTTTTCGATAATTTGGATTACTTTTGTTGTTTTAAAATTTTAATAATTGTTGCAATAAAAAATTATTTTTGTATCTTTTGTATTTGTGTTGATTATGAATAATCATTAAATTTTATGAATGCTTATCTATATCGCAATTTCAGTTCATCACACTGGTAAAAATCTATACTTCTATACTTATACTATATATAAAAGTAGGATAGTTTGACAGAATTTAATTTTTAAATTTTTAATGTTTTAGTATTATAGTAAATAATTAATATGATATTATTGTTATTTGTATATTTTGGTTATAATTATTATTATTTTTATTATTAACATTAATATTGAATGAGTTTAATCAATAATTTTAGTTATCTGTATTAAAATTATTATTTAATTAATGATTTTTTTATTTATTTGTTGTTCTTAATATTAGAAATCCTATGTGTAGACACTAATAATTAAATTGTGTTTTAATTATTAATGGTCAAATCAATTGTTATCTTTGATATTACAAATCATATTTTCTAAAATATTATATATATATATATATATATATATATATATATATATATTATTATTATTATTAAATATTTTAATAAATTAAGCCTCTGTTCAGCAACTATATTTTGTTTCCAGGTAAAATGTGTGGTTGAAAAATAGTTTTGAAAAAATGTAGTTAAAAAGTGGGTTGAAAAAATGTGCTGCTTATAAATAACTTATAAAAAAAGTTATTGAACGAATGGTTAATATTGAAGAGTTAATGCTTTGATTTTTTTAGTTAATAATATTAATAGAATGATTAATATTTTTTAATCATTCTTAATTTTAATAAAAATTTTAAATATTATAGGGCATAATTTTTGGTATAATTTAGTAATCTCCAACTTTACTCGGTTGTCGTTAGGGGTGTAAACGGTTTAGTTTGGACGGTTTTTGATAATTTTTCAAACCAAACCATTTAAAGCGGTTTGACGTTTTTCCAACCCAAACCAAACCATTTCATTTTCAAAACCAAACCAAACCAAACCATTTTTTGCGGTTTGGTGCGGTTTTAAACCGCGGTTTGCAATGAAATTAAAATAATACATGTAGTTCGTGCAAAAATAAATATTGAAATAGACTTTTGAATTAAGACATCAAAATTAATTATAAATTACCCAACAACAATACAACATTATAGATTTAAGACTAACAAAATTAAAACATATGGGCAAACAACTTTTAAGATAGATACAAAGGCACAATCACAAACAAATTATCACAATAATATAAAAACAACCTAATAGATAACACAAAAGTAAAAACTAGTGATCACAACATTACAAAATAGATTTAGTGATTCCAAAATGGACACAAAATAAACAACTTCCATTACAATTATAAAATGTTTAGACCAATGATAGCTTCCTTTGACATTGTGTAATGCTCCAGCGCTTCAATTTTTGATACCATGTCTCCCTACATTTTACATACCGAAAAAAATTATATTACAATTGACTAGCAACCAAAGAGAAGCACAAAACATAGAATTGAACTAGCTAAAGTATACTAACCTGTCACATTCTAGTTCAATTTTTTATTGGTGCAATATTTCTGCTACTACACATGATTCATCTTCATGCCAAAAAAATAAAAATAAAACAAGAACAAATGAATTCATTAGTTCCAACAAAAATGAAATGCTTAAAATTGAGTAAATGTATTGAAAAGTAAATATCATATTACCATCAACTGCTCTCTCGGAGTCATCGAATGCCTGAACCTCCTCCAAATATTGACGCAGCACTATTGGTTCTTTGTTGCTATGCATCCAATTCTTCGTGCAAATGAGTGCCTCAACCATCTTTGGACCCAACGAACTCCTAAAAGAATCCAGAATTCGACCGATCGTGGAGAAAGCTGATTCAGAAGCTACTGTAGATATATGAATGGCGAAGACATCTTTGGCAATTTGGGAGATAATCTTGTACTTATGAGCATTCAATTTCCACCAAAGTAGTATGTCAAACGGCTCATCAGTCAAATGTTCACAACGATCATTCAAGTAATCCACCAAATCATTCTTCTCAACTTGAGCTTCCCGCAAGAGTCTTGCTTTAAAAATTGAAGAAATTGGCCTAGAACTACATGCACGTAGTGATGAAGTTGGACTACTAGTTTGAGCTGCTTCATTACATTGAGTACTAAGTGGAGCCATCATGTCCCTATACCACTCATATAACCTATGAAGTGTGCTTTCAACCTTATTTAACAACATCTTTGCGATCTCCACATCGTATATAAGTTCAAATCCAACTTTAAGCAATTCCAACTTGCATCTTGGGTCAAGGACGGTTGCAATGAACAATAATTGATTGAACATCTCAAGATTTCCCCAATACTTATCATATTTCCTTCGCATACTTATTGCCATAGAACCCATCAAACTAGTTGGCTCTTTTGCCAATTCATTCAACTCTCCATGAATTTCACATATTTCTTGAAAGAAAGTGTTGGAAGTTACATATAAAGAGCCACTAATTTTTAATGTCATATCATAGAATGTCTTCAAAAACCCAATAAACACCTCTGCTTTATCCCAATCCTCATGTGTAGGAGGTCCATCTATACTACTCCCATCAGATCTATCCTCCTCAAAGTACCTAGTATAGTTTGCATCACCTTTTAAAACATCAAATGCCTTTCTAAATTTGGTGGCAGCTTGCAACATCATGTAGGTGGAATTCCATCTAGTTGTCACATCCAAACACAATAAACCCCGAGATACAATATTTGCATCTTTGCAACTAACGCGATCCCAATCGGGGAATCTCGTCGAAAACGCGGAATAACGAAATATAAAATCCTAGGATAGATCTAGATCAGATCGACACAAGACAAACAACGAAAAATAAGGATAGAACGACGGTAAAGCCTTGACCCGACAATCACGACGCAATTTTTGGCGATGCGGATTGAAGAACCAAGATTGGTGAACGCCACAAGGACTTGTCAATTTCCTTGATAAGTATCGAATTTGGAAACGCAACAAATATTCTTGCGAATATTTGATAAGTTTGCTGGAAGAACGCCACAAAGATCGGATCTTTGATAAGTTCAAGAAAAAGGGAATAACTCAACCTCTCAATTTTGGAGAATCCTCTCACAAATTTTATTAATCTCAAATCAAACTTGTCTGTTTTTACAATGAATTGAAAAGCGTATAAATAAGCAAAATAACCTAGCATCTAATTTACTCAAAATAGAATTCTAATTATGCTAAAATTTTAAAATAGGAAAATAACCAAAAATAATAAAAGGAAACAAAATAATTGGTAAAATTTCGGAAAATCTGGAATCCTGAATTACGGCCGTGAATACTTAGCTTACGGCCGTAATGAACATTCTGTCTCAATTTTCAATTAGGTGTTACGGCTGTGATCAACATGTTACGGCCGTAAAATATTTCAATTTCATTTTTACGGCCGTGATAAACTTCTTACGGCCGTAATCAATGTTCTGCTTGTTTCTGCCTTAAGGATGTTACGGCCGTAAGAATGGAGGTTACGGCCGTGAATTAGTTTCTGCCTTATTGTTTGGTTTCCTGCCTCGGATCGATCCTTTCGCCTTCTCAGCTTGACCCCAACACGGAACTTGCTCCGTTTCGCACGTAGATCGCTATCATATTGCCGATGGCTCGACTTCGCCCTTCGATGCCTGGTCCAGATCACATCATACTCCCTCTCTTGAAAAGGATTCGACCTCGAATCCATTTTTGGTCGGCCTTTCAAGCTCCTCCTGCTTTCCTGGACTCGATGATCATTTTTAAGCTTCGTGCAGTCCTTTAGACTCTTGGGCTGCTTATTCTGGCCAATAAATTTCTGCCCCGTCTTAAATCCATGGCTTGATTTATGTCCCTGCAAAACAGATTTTAAAGAACTGGGGAGGGAATTGTTAGCTCGGTTAAGTGCAAGGCGTGGATCCCTGTACACCAACCTATGTGCAAATAAACTCAATTTGGGGGTGGACTCTCTTTTCTTTTTGCACTCATTCTCTCCTTTTTCTGAGGTCGTGGCCTCAACTCTCTTGTTTTCAACTTTCACACCCTCTCCTTTTTCTGAGGTCGTGGCCTCAACGCTCTTATTTTTCCCCTCGAACTCGCGCTTTATTTTCAATTGGTCATTTTGAGCTTCTTTTGGGGATAACGGCACAAGTGTAAATTTCTTCCCACCCTTCACAAATGAATACTGATTCTTAAACCCATCATGCACTACCCTCCTATCATGTTTCCAGGGTCGCCCCAATAATATATGACCAACATGCATAGGTACCACGTCACAGACCACCTCATCCTTATAACCCCCGATGGCAAAATTGACCCTAGCCTGCTTATTTACCTTAATTTCCCCCGACTCGGTCAGCCATTGCAATTTATAAGGGTTTGGATGTTTCATCAAGCTTAAGCCCAATTTATTAATCAACATTGTACTAACCACATTAGTACAACTTCCCCCGTCAATCACCATACTACAAGCTTTTTTGCCCACCAAGCACCTAGTATGAAAAAGATTATCCCTTTGCTCGCCAATTTCATCCACCCTAGCCCTAGCACTAAGGACACGTCAATTAACAAGTGTTTCTTTTTCAGGATAGGTCAATCCTTCCTCATCACTACTACTAGCCCCAATATCCACTAACTTAGGCATTCCCTTAAATTCATCCTCGGAACTAATTTCACCATTATCACGTAAGATCATTAGTTTCCTATTTGGACACTGAGATGCTATATGACCCATACCCAAGCACTTAAAACACTTAATATTTCTATCCCGAGTAGTTTGAGGGTCAGAAATATTTTTACCTTTTGTTGTAGGCTCCTCCTTTTCTTTCGGCTTATGTTCAACGTTGGATTCCTGCTTCAGTTGTGATGTAGGATAAGATGGTGAGTGTCTTGCTGCCCCCTTTCGCCTTAGCTGTCTTTCCACCTTCATGGACATGTGCACCATGTCCTCTAACTCCACGTAATGTTGCAGCTCAATGACATTGGCTATATCTCTATTTAGCCCACTTAAAAACTTAGCCATCGTAGCTTCCCGATCCTCCACCACATTAGCCCTAATCATCGCTACCTCCATATCCTTGTGATAATCCTCTACACTTCTCGATCCCTGAGTCATACCATGCAGCCTATGGTAAATATCCCTATAATAATGAGTCGGCACAAACCGCTTCCTCATTATAGTTTTTAATTCACCCCAAGTCTCCACCGGCTCCTCAAGGTTCCTCCTCCTACCCGTCACTAATTGATCCCACCAAATATTTGCGTAATCGGTGAATTCAATCACGGCTAATTTCACCTTCTTCTTCTCCGAATAATTATTACAATCAAAAAGCCGTTCGGCCTTTGTCTCCCAATCCAAGTATGCCTCCGGATCACTCCTACCCTGGAACGATGGTATTTTCACTTTAATTTTCCCAAGGTTGTCATCAACATCACCTCTACCCCCACGATGCCTCCTAGCATCCCGACGCTCCCTATCATGCCTTCTTTCGTGCCTATCTCCTCTACCCCTCCTTCGCATGCTTCCCAACGATATACTTCCACTTTCACTACCCATGTCTTCATCATCCATACCAACCTCACGCCTATTATTTCTCCTAACCCGAGAACCATCATGAGATTGATCCCGCTCGGCACCCCGATTTTCCATCTGTGCCATAAGCCTCTCAAACTGCGCCCTCATTGCTGCCATATCATTGTTACCCTGTTCATTCCTTCTGTTCACACCCCTGTGCTATTTTCTGTCTCCAATAGAAGATGAAGATGTGGAAGCCTCTCTATCAGACATTTTTAAGACACGAACTAGGAAATTCGGAATATTTGGGAAATATTTGGGAATTTTTCGGATTTTTTTTAATCTACCAGAGAATTGGACTACGAGTATGGCAGAAAAAACGGAACTGGATTTGGACGAAAAACGAAGAAGAAAAACACTTTTGAATTTTTGGGACTGACTCTTATGGATCAAAATGGAAAAATTTATGACTGACACGAAGAACACGAAAAAAAAATCAAGAAAATCAAGAAACGCAAGAATCTGAAATAGATCCAAGCTTTGATACCAGATGACGCGATCCCAATCGGGGAATCTCGTCGAAAACGCGGAATAACGAAATATAAAATCCTAGGATAGATCTAGATCAGATCGACACAAGACAAACAACGAAAAATAAGGATAGAACGACGGTAAAGCCTTGACCCGACAATCACGACGCAATTTTTGGCGATGCGGATTGAAGAACCAAGATTGGTGAACGCCACAAGGACTTGTCAATTTCCTTGATAAGTATCGAATTTGGAAATAAAATAAATATTCTTGCGAATATTTGATAAGTTTGCTGGAAGAACGCCACAAAAATCGGATCTTTGATAAGTTCAAGAAAAAGGGAATAACTCAACCTCTCAATTTTGGAGAATCCTCTCACAAATTTTATTAATCTCAAATCAAACTTGTCTGTTTTTACAATGAATTGAAAAGCGTATAAATAAGCAAAATAACCTAGCATCTAATTTACTCAAAATAGAATTCTAATTATGCTAAAATTCTAAAATAGGAAAATAACCAAAAATAATAAAAGGAAACAAAATAATTGGTAAAATTCGGAAAATCTGGAATCCTAAATTACGGCCGTGAATACTTAGCTTACGGCCGTAATGAACATTCTGTCTCAATTTTCAATTAGGTGTTACGTCCGTGATCAACATGTTACGGCCGTAAAATATTTCAATTTCATTTTTACGGCCGTGATAAACTTCTTACGGCCTTAATCAACGTTCTGCTTGTTTCTGCCTTAAGGATGTTACGGCCGTAAGAATGGAGGTTACGGCCGTGAATCAGTTTCTGCCTTATTGTTTGATTTCCTACCTCAGCTCGATCCTTTCGCCTTCTCTGCTTGACCCCAACACGGAACTTGCTCCGTTTTGCACGTAGATCACTATCATATTGCCGATGGCTCGACTTCGCCCTTCGATGCCTGGTCCGGATCACATCAGCAACTCTCTCGAAATGCTTTTAGCCTAGCTGGGGAAGACCTAACATACCTAACGGCATTACGAATAGATGAAATGGCATGACTAATCTCTTTTAGACCATCACGAACAATGAGATTGAGAATGTGAGCACAACAACGCATGTGAAGCATCTCCCCACCAAGAACTAAACCGTTCTTCTTCTCATGAAAACAACCTTTGAGTTTCATTATTGCTACATCATTGGATGAAGCATTATCCACAGTCACGCAAAAGATCTTATCAATTCCCCAATCATGAAGGCAAGAAATCAACTCCTTTGCTACCATATCACCCTTATGGCTTGGGACTTGAATGAAGCTTATGATTCTTTTTTGCAATCTCCAATCATCATCAACCCAATGAGCAGTCAAACACAAGTAACTAAGATTTTGTGTTGATGTCCAACAGTCAGTAGTCAAAGACACTCTATGTTTACTCAACCAATTCCTTAATTTTTTCTTCTCCTCAAGAAAAAGTTGATATATATCTCTAGCTACTGTCACCCTTGAAGGAAATACAAATGTTGGGAAAAAATATCTTGTAAAAGATTGAAAACCTTCATCCTCAACATGTCGAAATGGTAACTCAGATAATATGAAGTACTTAGTAATTTGTTCTCTAACCTCTTTTTGAGTAAACATGATTGTATGTACAGCATTATCACCACCATCAATTTTTGACTTACTACAAAAATTCAGTGTCTTTTGTTTTTTGTCCTGAAACCTAAACGGATACTTCTTGCACAACCCCTCTATATGATTTCTCAGTGTACTAGTGCCAATATTTTTAGAATGATACTTATACACCTGTCCACAATAAATACATTCTACATTCCCATCATCCCGCTGATTAAAGTGAACCCAAATTTCAGACATTTTATGCCCCTTATGAGCCTTCTTTTTTCCACTATCATCCACACTTTCAATCTTAATTTGTCTAATATCGTCATTGTCATGATCACTGTGTATTTCTAAAATGGGATCCATTCTTCTAAACTGTAAAATATGTCCATAATAAGAGTCATTAGTGAAAAGAAAGGTATACGGTATATCCAAATAGCATCAAAAGAAGAAAAGATGCTGGACAAAAATAGCTTTATGTTCCAAATTTTCAGTACCAAACGTGATAAGGTAGACTCCACAACTAAATCAGATTGCATAAAGACCAATATAATCATAGAACTAAACTATGAGCCCTTTGTTCATTTAAAATGTCATTTGTTAATGTCAACCAACTCATTTACAAGCTAAAATTTAGAACGATCATGGGAATTCATGATCAACAGCTTGACTTATGCAAATTTTTCATATTAAAAGTGCTAATTATCTCATCCAAAACATTAATTCGAGTCACGTTCATTCAAGAAAAAAGCAATACCTAAATTAAGCTAAATTTAAAAATATAGAATTACTTATAAGGTAAAAATCAATAATATACTGAAAATTGTACCGCTCTAACAGATGGGGAAGTTCTGGGATCAACAATATCTTCACGGAATCTATTCCCACTCCCCGATGCATCGTCCATTTTCATAAACCCTCCCCTTCCTAAGCTACCTTGTTCCAAGCTTAATCCTAATGGAAAGCCACCGCTAGCAGCCACGCCACCGTGATGGAATGTTTATTTTCAATTGACGATGGATAAAAAATTAAAGGTGAGAAAATGTAACAATGAGAATGATATTTACTTACCGGGGATGACGAGTGAAGAACGTAGTCAGCGATGACGAGTGAAGAACGCAGAACACAGGGAGAGAAAGCTAGGTCTTCTCTTCTGAGCACTATGCAGCGTCTGGGAGAAGTGGAATTGGAGGCTGGAGCTCGTCTTTTACGGTTTAGGGCCTTAGGCTTTAGTTTTGTGAGTGTCATCAGTGCTTGCGGGTTATTGGGCTGGACTGGGTATTCCAGATGTTAAGCTCCTGCCTCCTGTTAGTCAGTAACTATATTTTGTAATAAAAATAAGATGTTAAAATTTTTATTTTAACTGTAAAAAATCAGAAAAAAATTCTATGATTTTCCAATTGAAAAATTAAATATTAATTATAATTTTTTTGGCGGGTTGGCGGTTTGAAACGGGTTTTGAAAATTGAAACCTAAACCAAACCATTCGAAAGCGGTTCGGTTTGGGTCAAAACTGAAACGTTGACGGGTCCGCGTGGATCCGAACCAACGGTTTCGAAATTGCGGGTTCATTTCGGTTTAGCGGTTTGACGGTTTCGTTGTACAGCCCTAGTTGTCGTATCATGATAATCACTATATTTTCAAAATTATTATTTTGACTTCTTACTTTTGTAAATAAAGTTTTATTGGTTAAATTAAAATATTTTGACTATTTCTTTTTTAATTATTGTGATTGATATTTTTGAAGGAAAAATAAAAAGTACGTTAAATATAAGAGGTAAATGTAAAAGTTATAAGAAATATGCTAATACCTTTCACATGCATCAATATTCATGCACATAATATTATATCAAATATAATATACCATTAAAAAACTACTAAATTTACATTTTCAATGAAGTTATTAAAAATTTATAAAAATTATTGAAATCAATAATAATTCATTATTTAAATATATAAATTGAGGTTTACTAATTCTTTAATAATTTGAATTACTTATGTTATTTTTTAAATTCTAATAATTATTGTAATAGAGAATTCTTTTTTTTATGTATTTATATATGTGATGATTATGTACAAGCACTAAGATTTTATGAATACTTATTGAAATTGATAATAACTTTTGTGCATTCGCACGGGTGAAATACTACTAATTTTATAGGGGAAAAAGTTTGACAGTGTGAATGCAAAGTTGATTAGTTTGAATGCAAAGTGGACACAAGCCAAATGTTAATGCAAAATTTGGATAAATGTGAACCCATTTATTGCCTTAATTACACACACAAACACACACTAATATTATTGCAAATACTAAATAATGGTTGATATTTTTTTAATTATTTTTAATTTTAATAAATTGTGCAAAGACTATATAATATAATAATTTCTTGATTTCTAATGTTGCTCATTTGCCGTATATTTGATGGGTTAAGATTAAACACATATATTTATAGTTATTGTGATCGTTGTTTTTGAATGAAAATTGAGAAAAAACTTTAAATACACAAATGCATAAATTATAATAAATATATTGATACTTTGAATAAGTATCAATATTTGTACTCATAATATTATATCAAACATGATATGCAATTAAAAATCTACAAAATCTGCATTTTCAATGAAGTTAATAGTAACTTATAAAAATCATTGAAATCAACAATAGTATATATATTTTTAAATATATAAATTAACATTTATCAGTCAATGAAGTTTTCGATAATTTGGATTAGTTATGTTGTTTTTAAATTTTAAAATTATTGTAATAGAAAGTTATTTTTATATCTTTTGTATTTGTGTTGATTATGTATAATCGTTAAACTTTATGAATGTTTATCGATATTTCGGATAGCAATTTCAGTTCATCACATTGTTAAAAATCTTTTTTTTTTTTTAAATGGAATACCATAAGAGCTTTGGTGTGATTTTTATGCCTCCACCTCTACTCTTTTAGGTGGGGGGGGGGGGTTAAGATTCCCCTATCATTTTATTGAATAAAAACAAAATTACACCTAAAAGGAGGGGGACGGAAAGCCAATACCTCCAAGAAGAATGCCTAGTTACATATATGATGAGGAAGTTAAAACCAACTAAAATGATGCGATAGTGCTAATATAGAGTACTACTCCATATTAGCACCTTACAAAAAATGCAAGCTCAAGACAAAGTAAACAAGAAGTTACTAACTCCCTTACATCACAACCTAACAACATCTATTCAAACAGAAACTGAGATATGATATAAGTTATCTACATAGTTTAAATCTTCTTCTTTGTGTCCCAAAGTTTCCATCCAATCAGTCGATTACCTCTAAATTTTGATAGCAGGCATTTCAATTTTTCCCATTTGTAGTATTCCTTTGACTTTACCATAAAATTCATCCTTGTTAAACATCTTATAGCATCTTTCTTTATGCCCCTCCGAAGTTGGCCAATCTGCCACGCCATTATGTTCTCTCCATATATGTGAAATCTTGACTTCCATATGTGTCCTTTTAGCTTTGATAGAATCAACCATATATTGAATGTTCTAAGGCCCCTTCTTGTTTGATGTACACAAAGTTAAAACCACCATGGAATCAGTTTCAACCCAAATTCTTCCATACCCTTGTTCAGCACACAATTGAAGACCTTTATCCACTGCCCTTATCTCAGCTTCCATTATCAAAATGGGTTCATAAAATTCATAATATCCCTATTGAACTTGTTCAAAATGATCTCTAACTACAGCACCACCAGATGCATTTCCATCATTTTTAAGTGCTCCATCAGTATTCAGCTTGTACCATCCCTCCATAGGTCTCTTCCACCTAACCAAAACATGATTTCTAAAAACCACTTTTCTGTTTGATGGATTCCCAGCTATGGTCAGAATATATTGAATCCTTTTTAGAATTCTGTGGGACTTCATCTTAATTTCTCTGTATTTGGCATTGTTCATTTCTAACCTGATCAACCAAAGAGTTATGAACTGAATAAGAGAGATCAAGTTACCTGGTTTAGCTTTAGTTTGATTAAGCCATGATGTGATAATGGAACTTGGTTGATCACTCATAGGCCTAGTGATGTTTGCTTTTTCAAATAAAATCTTCCACACCTCCTTAGTGATGTCCCCCCCTCCAAATAAATGGTTTATACTTTCTTCATGTCTGCAGCAAGCGCATTTAGATGCTAATTGAATATTGAGTCTATTTTGAAGGACTTTGTCAACTGATATTCTGCTATTCCAAACTCTCCAATTAAAGAAAGCAATTTTGGGAGGCATCCATTTATTCCACATAAACTTGTGAGGCATATGTGTAATTCTTATCTCTCTTATTAGATCAACACAACTTTTCATTGTGAAATATCTAGTAGAGCTGAGTTGCCAAAATATAAGATAGTTTGCAACTGAATCGATGGAATAGGAAGATTCAATATAGGAAGGCCTCAGGCCGGAAAGATATAGGTACTAAAGCTGGCTCTGGGTCGATAAGCCAATCCAATCCAGTCACCCGGAGAATTGTTTGCACTAAGATACTTACGATTACGGGATCTTCTTCCTGACTTAATTGAATTTGTAAAATTTCTTGTATAATGTCATTAGACACCACTTTGGATAATTTGTTTACATCCCATTCACTTCCATTATGATGTTTATAATTCATCACATGGTTCATACACCTAGAATCAGGTATTGTTCTGCCTGCTAGAGCTCTAGTTCTAAGCCAATGATCCAGCTCAAAGTTAACTTTGCCACTTCTGACTCTCCAGAAAATGTGAGGTTCCACAAGCTCTCTAGCCTGAATCATTCTTTTTCATAATGGAGAGTCATTATATCTTATTTGAACCAGTGTTTCATGCTGAACAATGCAATATTTAGACTTCATCACCTAACTCCACAAGGATTTTTGTTTTCTAGAAGTTCCACCACAACTTGCAATCAAAGGCAGCGCTGGTATATTTAATAGATCTACACCCAAGACCTCCTTCTTCTATAGGATAGCATAACTTGTTCCATGTTGTCCAGATAATGTGTTTGGTTTGAGCTGAATCTCCCCATAAATAAGCATTGAACATTTTTGATAAGTTGTTGATTATTTCCTTAGGAGGATCAAGAATCTGAAGTAAATGAATTGGCATAGATGATAATACATTCTTAACAAGCACCAATCTACCTCCTGATAATATCCAATTGTGTTCCCATCCTATCAATTTGTTTCTGATTTGATTTAAAAGGCCTCTCAAATAAGAATATTCTCTTACGTCCTTTAAACAGCAGCACACCCAAATAAGTCATAGGGAGTTCTTGCATTTGGAAGCCAGTCACAGCAGCAACATTCCTTCTATGTTGTTCCATAGATTTGATGAAAGAGCTTTTATTCTGATTGATGATTTTCCAAGACCCTTTCGAATATTTCTCTAGAAAATCCATAATATACTTTAGTTATTGTTTTTTACCATTAGTAAAAATAACCAAGTCATCCGCGAAAGCTAGATGTGATAGTGGTACATTTCTTCCATATACATAATCAAGATCCGCTTGCCTCATGAAAAAACTTGTCCAAACCTCTTGATAAGCTTTCAGCCATTATTATGAATAAAGCAGGGGAAAGCGGATCTCCTTGTCTAAGCCCCCTACTAGATTGGAAAATCTTTTTAATTCACCATTAATCATCACAAAAATTTGTTACTACTAATGCATCTGTTGATTTTTCCAACCCAGTCATAATCAAACCCAAACTTAAGTAAAACTTTCTCCAATAAATCCCTATCCACTCTATCATATGCTTTAGCCATATCAAGTTTTAGGATAACATTACCTCCTCTCACCTTTCTGTCAATCTGGAAAATCAACTCTTGGGCAAGAAAAATATTATCAGAGATGTTTCTTCCTGGTGTAAACCCGCTCTGAGCTTGGGATATGATCATCGGCAAGATTTTGTTGAGTCTTGTGGAAAGCACTTTAGTCAGGATTTTGCTAATCATGTTACATAGACTTATTGGTCTATACTTCTTCCAACACATGGTATTTTCTTTTTTCGGGATTAGGACAATGGAGGTTGCAGCAACTCCATCAAGAATGATCTTTCCTTTAAAAAAATCCACAATGGCATCCAAAAGACCCTCTTTGATTATCTCCCAACAAGATTGATAAAAGACTCCACCAAAGCCATCAGGTCCAGCCGCACTATCTTTATTAAGGGAGAAGACAATCTCCTTAATCTCATCTATGTTGGGCAATTTATTTAATTCTTCACTACACTCAGTAGTAATGAGACTTGGGATTGCATTTAGAAGTTCCTCAAAGTCCTCAGTTTGTTCCTTGGTTAGTATTTTACTGAAATACTCAATAGCTGAATTTTGGATGTCTACTAGTTCAATAATCATAATTCCATCTTCATTGCATATCTGAGAAATTTACCTTCTGCTTCTGTTATTCCTCATCACTGCATGGAAGTATTTAGTATTTCTATCACCATCACACACCCATTTAACACCTGATTTTTGCTTCCAGTAGATTTCTTCTCTGTTGAGCAAAATATTAATTTTTACGTAGGCCTTATGTAGTTCAATTCTCGCTTTTGGTGTTTTCACTGTATCATATTCCTTCTCCTTGTTTAGAGCCTCCTGTTCCGCTTTCCTGAAGTTTTCAAAGATATTGCCAAATACACTCTTATTCCAGGTGATAAGAAACTTCTTCAATCTTCTGAGTTTATAGGCAAATCCAAACAGATAACGGTTTTATCCAATTGTCTTTGATCTGAGCATGGAAATCCTCATGAGCACACCACATGTTTTGAAATCTAAACGAAGATTTAACTTTTGCCACTTGTTCCTTTACCTGTAAGAGCATTGGACAATGGTCCGATGTGTCCCTGTTCGGGCACTCAATTTTAATACCATTGAATTTTTCCATCCATAAAGAATTAACCAATATTCTATCAAGCTTTTCCCACATGTTGCCATTAGTCCAAGTAAACTGATTAATCTCCATTTGAATTTCATCCACACCACACTTGATTAGAAATTCATTGAAATTTTAATACCGTTAAAAATCTATACTATATATAAAAGTAGGGCAGTCTGGTAGAATTTAATTCTTAAATTCTTTATGTTTTAATATTATATATAGTAAATAGTTAATATGATGTTATTGTTATTTGTATATTTTGTTTATTATTATTATTATTGTTGTTGTTGTTGTTGTTACTACTACTACTACTACTACTACTACTACTACTACCACTACTACTACCACTACTACTACCACTACTACTACCACTACTACTACTACTACTACTACTACTACTACTACTACTACTAATAATAATAATAATAATAATAATAATATTGAATGAGTTCAATCAATATTTTTAGTTATTAGTATTAAAATTATTGATTTTTTTAATTTAATGTTATTGAACGAAGGCTAATATTGAAGAGTTATTAATGCTTTGATTATTTTTTTTTTAGTTAATAATATTAATAGAATGGTTAATATTTTTTCATCATTCTTAATTCTAATAAATTTTTAAAGATTATAGGGTATAAGCTTTTTGGTATAATTTCGTGATCTCCAACTTTACTCGGTTGTTGTATCATGATAATTGCGAGATTTTCAAAATTATTATTTTGATTATTTACTTTTGTAAATAAAGTTTTATTGGTTAAATTCAAATATTTTGACTACTTATGTTCTAATTATTGTGATTGATATTTTTGAATGAAAATTGAAAAATATGTTAAATACGAAAAACAAATGTAGAAATTATGAGAAATATATTAATACATTTCACAGGCATCAGTATTCGTATACATAATATTACATCAAACATGAATAATTCATAAAAATTATTGAAATCAATAGTCGTTTAAATATATAAATTGATGTTTAATATTCTAATAAGTTTTTAATAATTTGAATTAGTTATGTTATTTTTTAAATTCTAAAAATTATTTTAATAGAAAATTAATTTTTATGCATATATATATATATATATATATGTATGTGTGTGTGTGTGTGTGTGTGTGTGTTAATTATGTATAAGTATTAAAATTTTATGAATACTACACACACACACACACACATAATAGGATAACTGTTATCATATATACACACATTTTCCCGCCCAAATGCACTCGACATTTTTGGAAATAAAAAAAAAAATCCGTGCATTATTAAATGTTGTATTTAAATGTGTGGTGATTAATGTAATTGTCAATTCAATTCGTGTAGATTAATGCCGTATTAAAATTCGTGTAGATAATATTGATATTATAAATTACTTTTATTTTTTGAGAAATTATATATTTTCTATACTATGGAAAAAGAAGAGTTGTTCGGTTAAACTTTCTATATAAATTTATTGTTTTGATATGTGTAAATTATTTTTATCTTGGAATTCATATTTATCTATTATATTATTAATATTTTTTTATTCGTGTAGATTAATTTCATATTTATATTTATTTGAACAAAACAAATATAAGAAATTTTAATGATTGTCTACAGATTATACGGTCCAAAATTTTCAGTATAATTTATTGACCTTCAATGTTGTCTGGTTGCCATGTCATGATAATTGCAAAATTTGCATATACATTATTTTAACTTCTTGATTTTATAAATAGAAGTATAATTTTATCGATTAAATATAAATATTTGTTGGGTTAAGATTAAATACACATTTATATTTACTGTGATTGTTGTTCTTGAAAGAAATTTAGAGAAAATGTTAAACACGAGAGGTGAATACCGAAATTGTGAATATTATGGTTAAGAATGAATAATATTTTATAATCATTTTTAATTTCAATAGTTGTGTAAATGTTATATGATATACATTTTTCGGTATATTTTTTTTACTTCAACATTATCTATTGTCATATCATGATAACTAGTATTTGCACCCGTGCGACGCACAGAACAAAAACTTATAATTATTAATTATTGAATGACTAAATAAACATATTCATTATTTAATAAAAATGTGAGAAAATAGAAAAAATAATCAAGTTTTTCTATTATAGGAAATAATCTAAAGAAACTAATAGATAGTCAATAACAAAATTCAATGTAAATTTCAAAGTACTTCTTTAAAAACAACATTTGCAATTGATTTCTGCATCATCTTTATAACAAATCATGATCTTTAAACCTCTGCTTGAATCGGATCACCTTACGAAAAAAATAACGAAATAAATCTAGAAATAATTCTTAGTTTTAGTATTCTGATTTTTTCTTATTCTAAAAAAACGAATAATTTTTTTTTTTTTATACAATCCATGTAAAAATTACAACTAAACATTATGGGTCCATTCAAAAACTAAAACTAAATTTATTACTACGGAAATTTATTAGTACTGAATATTTTTGAAGTTGATCATCTTCATTATTTTAATCGAGTGTGAAATTTGAAAGCATTTTTTCCAAACAATATTGCTCGTTTAATTATTAACTTAATTATAAAAATTGCATATAAACCATCTAAACAGAAAACAGCATATTTACCAAACAATTATTTATAATGATTTATAAAAATTATTTACAAATTAACATTTTGGGTCCATTCAATAGCCATTAAACCAACGTAATGATGATCAAATTAAGTGTGCATGCATTTATTATTAGAGTAAATGTGATGACACAATTTTAAGTGCCAATACCGTTGGAAATTAAAGTGGCAATTATACCAATTCCATGGACAAATGTGCAGAGGGAAAAAAAATAGACATCAATTTAGGCGAGAAAACATGGGCCAACTACCCTGTTATTAAATATAACTAGTATTTCATCCGTGCGATGCATGAAAGTTAACAAATGATATGACCAATAATAATTAAAATACAATTTAATTATTTATGACCACACATAGGATTTATAATATTAAGATTAATAATAAATAATCAACAATTAAATAATAATTTTAATACTGATAATTAAAAATATTGATTAAATTCATTCAATAATAATAATAATAACCAAAATATACAAATAACAATAACATCATATTAATTATTTACTATAATACTAAAACATAAAGAATTTAAGAATTAAATTCTGTCAAATTATCCTACTTTTATATGTAGTATAGATTTTCACCAGTGCGATAAACTGAAATTGCTATCCGCAATATAGATAAGCCTTCATAAAATTTCATGATTATACATAATCAGCACAAATACAAAAAATACAAAAATATTTTTTTATTACAGCAATTATTAAAATTTAAAAACAACATAAATTATCCAAATTATCGAAAACTTCATTGAATGATAAATACAAATTCTGTAGTTTTTTAATTGTATATCATGTTAGATGTAATATTATGAGTACAAATATTGATGCTTGTTCAATGTATAAATATATTTATTATAATTTTTGCATTTGCCTTACATATTTAACTTTTTCTCAAATTTCTTTCAAAAATGATAATTAACTATAAATATGTGTTTAATCTTAATTCATCAAATATACGACATTCGAATAACATTGAAGATCAAAAAATTATTATATCATATAATCTTTGCACAACTATTAAAATTAAAAATTATTAACCATTTTTTAATATTTATCATAAAATAATATTAGTAGTTACATACATAACATACATGTGTGTACATGTGTGTGTGTGTGTATATATATATATATAAGGCAATAAATGCATTTACATCAATCCAGATTTTGCATTTAGATTAATCTACTTTGCATTCACATTAATCCACTATTCTCCCTTTATATATATTATAGATAGATATATAATATAAAGATTAAACCAACTTAATGATGATCAAATTAAGTATGCATGCATTTATTAGTAGAGTAAATGTAATGACAATTTTAAGTGCCAATACGTTGGAAATTAAAGTGGCAATTATACCAACTCCATGGACAAATGTGCACAGAAAAAAAATGGACATCAATTTAGGTGGGAAAACATGGGCCAACTATCATGTTATTATATATATATATATATATATATATATATACACACTAGTGTTACACTCGTGCGATGCATGATCATTTGTTACTCACATACATTGAATTTATATGTTAACGTATGAAATAAATATTTAATTAAAAATAAAAAACGAAAGAAGACAATTAATTACAAAAAATGTACATTACATATACCTTAAATTTTTTATTTTTTATTTTTTTACACTTCCTATGTTTATTGTTCCAGGAATTTCTTTAAATATTGTAATTTGAATTGATTTAAAACTTAAAACGAAAAAGAAAAATTACATTTAAATAGAATTTGTAATAAGTAAAAAAAATAGATACATCTGTGATATACGCTTAGAATTTTATTAAAAAGAAAATGAAAAGAAAAACAAAAATAGATTGATGAATGTTCTTATTTCATCATCTTTCATTTTCTGTTTTATAAATAAAAAATATTACTGTGATATCGACAAAAATTTTTATTTTTATTCTTATTTTTATGAATTTAAAAAAAAATTGTAATTAATTTTCAAGAGGAGAAGACGGACCTATAAGGTTGATGTCCCCTTCTTGTAATTGATTTTGAATATCAATAAAATTTTATCATGGGATTAGATTTTTGAGTTATGATAATTTTCAAGAAAATAAAAATAAAAAAAGGGAAGACGGACCAAGAAATTTCGAAACCTGAAAAATGCAGCTGTTTAAAAATCTACACTTAATTAGAAATTTCGAACCTGAATAATGACTTCGTGGAAAATGTATACTTAAGCACCGTTTGAGACTTATTATTTCAAATAATGTAGTTCGTATTAGTAAATTTTGGTACAATATGAGTTGCTAAAAAGTATTACTTTTTTTTATTTATATGTAGATTATTTTATAATTAATAAAATGTTAGTTTAGAATAGGTACTAATTATCTTATTACAATATTTGATATTTAAATATATTAAACAAATATTTAATTTCATATTTACTTTAACATTACAAATTAAATACATGTGGTCATATATTTAAATGAATGTAGCAAATTAAGCAACATGAAATGTTAGCTTTAATTAAATTTTAACGAATGTATATCGCAAATATATTTAACTTTATATGCTAAGAAATCTTATATGCATCTCAACTCATAAAAGCGGTTTGGTTATTTAACATACATGACATAATACTTTATTACTTACCCATATGAAATTGATTTTTCAATAATCAATTTTTTTGAACATTCATTGTCAATTATACATTCTTTAAAAAAATATTTTTTACATTTTTTCATACTACTTTTTAATTATACTTGATTTCAATAATTTTTATGAATTATTATTAACTTCATTAAAAATGCAAATTTAGTAGTGTTATTTTTTTTATTTTTTTTTGAAGTGAAAATTTACTAGTTTTTTTTAATGGTATATCATGTTTGATGTAATATTATGTGTACAAATATTTATGCATTTGAAATGTATTAATATATTTCCCATAACTTCTATATTTGACTCTTGGATTTAATATACTTTTCAATTTCATTCAAAAATATCAATCACAATAATTAGAAAATAAGTAAAAATATATATATATATATTTTTTAATTTAACCAATAAAACTTTATTTACTAAAATAAGTAGTCAAAATAATTATTTAGAAATCTCGCAATTATCATGATACAACAATCGAGTAAAGTTGGAGATCACGAAATTATACCGAAAATCTTATACCATATAATCTTTAAAAACTTATTAAAATTAAGAATGATTAAAAAATATTAATCAATATATTCATATTATTAACTAAAAAGAAATCAAAGTATTAATTATTCAATATTAGTATTCGTGTAATAACTTTTTCTATAAATTATTTATAAGTATCGCATTTTATCAACCACATATATATTTCAGGAAATATGATTTTTAATATTAAAGATAATAAGTGATTTGACTATTAATAATTAAAACACAATTTTTATATTAATGTCTATACATAGAAATTATAATATTAAGAACAACAAATAAATAAAAAATAACAATAATTAAATGATAATTTTAATACTGATAACTAAAAATATTAACTGCACTCATTCAGTACTAGTGTTAGTAATAAAATTAAAATTGATTAAAAAAATATCAACCATTATTTAGTCTTTACCATAATTAATGTGTGTGTGTGTGTGTGTGTGTGTAATTAAGGTAATAAATGCGTTCACATATTCACATTTGACATACATCCATTTTGCATTTACACTAATCCACTTTGCACTCACTTATTGGAAGTTAATATTTACAAAAACATAAAATAGGCGGGAAAATAGTCAAGAATCGTTTTTGGGAAGCGCCTTACTTTTATATATAGTATATGATAAAGATAAAGATTGCTAGAATTACTTAATTATTATTTTGTCTAATTGATTTTAAAAGTAAAAATATAATTTTATTACTAGTTACATACAAATATTTGTGGGTTTAATATTAAGCATGCATTTATAATTATTGTGATTAATATTCTGAATGAAAATTGAAAAAAAAAAAACACTTAAATACGAGAGACAAATGTATAAATCATAATAAATATATTGATACTTCCACATAATCAATATTGTATCTATAATATTAAAACAAACATGATATACCATCAGATAAACTACTAAATTTGCATTTTCTTTGAAATTAATAATATCTCATAAAAATTATTGAAATTAACACTCAGATAAATTGATTTTTACAATTCAAATAAGCTCTTACAATTTGAAATAGTTGTATTGTTTATTAAATATTAATAGTTATTGTAATATAATATTATTTTTCATGCATTTTGGTTGTGTTAATTATGTATAAGCATTAAAATTTTAAAAATACTTATCGAAATCGATATTTTTGAATAACAACTTCCGTGCAACGTACAGGACAAATACTTCTTGTTATTTAACTATAAAATTTATTATCATCATATATTATTTGAGGATTGTCTTGAACCCTTAAATGCACAAAGATTGTCTGTTCACATTTTTTAATGAAATTGATATATAGCCTCTGTACGATAGTGATTAAAATCAATTTTTAGTTTATTTTGATAAAAATTGATGAAATTTGTGCTTGAAAAGTTGTAGCTAGGTTCCATGAAATATGTAATTGAGATTGATTATTGACTTTAACTTAAATTTAGAAATCTATATTTTATCTACCATCTATCTACTATATATTAAAAGTGTAGATGGGGAAGAAGCTTTCATTTTCCCATCTTGTCCTTAATTTTTTATATTTATGATCAATAACATCATTGGCATTCAATTTATTCTCTTTAAATACCATTATTATTAACGTTATTTTTATAATTTATTATCATCTTATATTATTTGAGGATTTTCTTGAATCTCTAAATACACAAAGAATGTCTATGCACATTTTTTTTCCATGAATTGATATATAACCTATGTTTGACGGTGATTAAAATCAGTTTTATAATGCATTTTAATAAAATTTGATGAAATGTGTGTTTGAAAAATTGTAGGTTCCATGAAATATGTGATTGAGACTTTAATTTAAATTTAAAATCTATATTTTATTTGTACCAAACATGGACGTAATTTTCTAAACTCATAATAGCCATGGAAGCGAAAATAGTACAATGACAATAATAAATAATATATGTTTTGTCAGTTTCAACTTCCTATGGTACATGCTTAAAATAAATTTGATATGAAGGTATGTATTTTGCTTATTTATACAGTAGCTGTTATTCATATTTTCTTGAAACTTGATTTTCTCATTAATTTGTATTGCAAAAATTTGAAGAGCTTGTTTGATTTTCATCAAATTTTTCTCATTTTTCTACAGTACTCAATCTCATCTATCAATTAAAAGTCAACCCCACAATATTTGACTTTTTAACTAAATTTCAACCATCCATTTTCCTAAAAATCATTATTCATTTCAAAAAAACTCATTTTAACTAAAATCAAACGCACGCTAAGTTTTTCCAGGTGGACCTTCTTCATTTGAAGATGTCATAAAGATGTGTAAAATTGTTTCACCATTTGAATGTGGGTAATACGTTTTAGTCCTTCATTTTTATTGATTTATTTATTTTTTATCTTAAATTTAGTTTAATAAAAATCTTTAGTATGTTTATGTCTTTAATAAAGATTCATAATGTATGGAACCCACCTTGAAGATGTAAACTATCTAAAAACCCCTTTCAAGTCTTTTTTACTTCTTTCCCCCCTATTTTCCATTTTTAATTCTTTTCCATTTTTTTTCCTTTAGAATGACAGAAAATGGTTATTAAACATTGTTACCTATTGCAAGCAATTTTGACTTTTTAATTAGTGTTCATTAATTTTGACTTTTTAATTGGTGATCATTATGCCTTATATACACTGATAAATGCGAGCAACAAACCTATGATTTTTCGATTATTAGAAATTTAGGTGACAATAAATATTATATATAATAAATGCAAGTACTTCTATAAACTTTTGATGTAACTTAGCCTCTATTTGATATTGGTTTTGAAGAGCTTATTTGAAGAAATAATTTTTCAGATAGTGATATTTAGGAGAGTGTATGGTTAAAAAATAGGAAATCTTTTATCAATTTATGTGTAATATTATTTTATTGATAAATGTGCAGTGGTAAAGAAGAGATAGAAAAATATGTTTTGTAATGGGACCAAACATGATATTAGTACATTAGTTTGTAATCGTTTCCATTATTTTATTAGACATTACAATAATGTTATATGGTTATATTGAGTTTTTCTATAATATATAAGTGGAAAACAAGATTCCAAAAACATAAAAAGATTCATGACTTTGAAGTATGTGACCATAATTAAAAAGTTTGCATAAACTAAAAAGGTCAACATGTTGCCATCACATTTTCTCAACAACTTATGGCAATCAATTGTCATTCTATCACATTAGTTTATTGTTTGATGTTAGTTGTTAGTGTAATTTCATGTCTTAAGCACTTCGATACCATGAATATAAATTCCATTTTCAATAAATAACATATATTAAAAGTATCAACTTGAAGACAAAAATTAAAATCCAAATTTTAAAAATAACATATTTTATACATCAAATGTAATTTAAACGTCAAAAGTGTCCATTATATTTTAAAGAAAAAGTTTGTAAATAAACCCAAATACTAAATTGCATATTTTAACAATGATGAAATTTCATCGTTAATTATATATCTTTTTTGAAATCTTTATTAAAGAGTTTGTAGTTAAATAATCCAATATTAATTAAATTTATGAACAAATTGAGTCTGATAACAAAAATTGGACACTAAGTAAGTTGGTATATTGTGTCTTTTAATTTGAATGATTAATAGTGCATAGGGTAAATTTGAAAAAAAATTTTCCAATTTATCCAAACTATATATATTTCAATAATAATAATAATAATAATAATAATAATAACAATGTCACAACGACATTAAACATCACGTGCAAGTTGCAACGCATGTTTTACATACTAGTACAAAGATAATAGCGTGTTTGATAAATACATTAAAAACCAAAACACAACTTTAGCTATACTTCAACATTCCATGTGATCCAAATTTTTATGTTGAGGAAATACATTCTAGACCAAAAACTCAATATAACGAAAAAGAGGAGGAAGGACATGTAAAAGACTAGGATTTGCATTTGATACATGGATATTTTGATATTTCTATGAGCTTATTTTACCATCTAATGTTAATTCCTCAGTTAATGTAAACTTATTCAATTTTGCCTCTATCGCTTCATGCAGTTCTCTTTCAGTATCCCTTAGTTCTGTGTTGTAAACAAAGAGCTTTGCAACTAACAGAAAGTAAAGCAAGTTGAGAAAGCTCAGCACAGCTAAAAATGCATAATAATAGTCCAAATGAGAGACGTTTAGGTTGTCCAAAATCCATCCTTTGCCATGTTTCTTGGTAATGTCAGCCACAGTTTTCAGCAGAAAACTACTTAAGAAGTATCCAACTCCAAAACTTGTTGTAAAATAGGCAGTTCCTAGGCTTTTCATGCCTTCGGGTGCTTGATCATAGAAGAACTCGATTTTTGCAACTTCTAAGAAGGTATCAGCTACCCCCATGAGAGCAAACTGTGGTAGAAGAATGAAGATTGAAAGAGGAACAATTTGACTTTTCACAAAAATATCATTCTCTTTAGCAACCCTTAGACGCCTTCTTTCTGCTAGACAAGCGGTTGCCATGATTATGACATGCAACACGAGGCCGATCCCGAACCTCTGCAACAAGGTGATCCCTCTAGGATTCTTCGTGTATCTTTGTACAAAGGGAACGAAGAAGCGTTCATATAGTACAAGGCTGGTCAACATGAAAATGGTCACAAATGCTGAGAGACATGCTGGAGGAATTTTGAAATGGGGACCAATGCTTCTTTCCAAAGTTGTTCCTTGCTTGACAAAGAGAGTGTGTGTCTGTGCTAACATTGTAGCAGGTATGAAAGTTGCCAGCAGAATTGGAATCATTTTTGTCATTTGTTTGGTTTGTTCAACTTGTGTCACTGGACATAGCATCCATGGTGAGTTTTTCCCGGTTTCGACTGCTGCTTTATCCAGGAGGCTATAGAAAGTGAAATGGCAGTGAGTTATCTTTAAAACAACACCTTAAAAGGGATAAAATCTCACGTTGAGTAAAGATGAAAAATATTGACTAATTTATAAAGATTTGAACCACTCCTCTTAAAAATGTTGATGATTGAAGATGGAACCTCAAGTGATGACATGGTATCAGAGAACTAAGCCCTAATGAGCAATTCGATTGGATTAAGACTCAAAAAATAAGCATACGAATTTCAAGATTTGTCATTTAAAATAAGCCAACATCTTGAGGGGATAAATCTCACATCGAATAAATATGAAAAATATTAACCAATTTATAAGAGTTTGATCTATTCTTCTTAAAAATTTTGACTTTTAAATATGGGACTTATATTAATCGTTATACATGCTAAAAAGACTTGAAATTGGAGGAAAATGTATACCTGAGAGAAGGGGTGTGGTCTATTCTAAACATGCCAGGATTGGAGTACTCTTCTAAGCTCAGCTCATAAAGCTCCTTCGGTTCGTCAGGCACGACTACCTTCCACTTCCTTAGAGTGGCTACGAGCACCTTCGCCATTCGACTCAATGGACTACCTGATGGGGTCTTGTGTCTATAATAACGTGTACCCAAAATGAAGACAAGTATCGATACCGCGAGCCCAATTGTCGGGATGCCATAGCCAATTTCCCACCCCACTCTGTCTTGAATGTAGATAAGGAAAGTGTTGGAAAAAAGGGTGCCAATGAAGACACTAAACATCCACCAGTTGAAGAATGAGAGCTTTTGGAACCTTTCTTTAGGCTCGAAATCATCAAATTGGTCCGCTCCCATTGTGGAGATATTAGGCTTTGTTCCACCCGTTCCAATTGCAATTATGTACAATGCACAGTAGAATATGCCAATTTGTAATGCCGAGGCGTGTTTATTGCAATCCACATCCTTTACCCCGTGCCCACAAGAAGGCGGCCTCAGTGCTGGCAATGAAACTGCTAGTGTCAATAAGCACATTCCCTGTTACACGGAAGGAAAAACCTAATAACTGTCAAGTCAACTTTCGATAGACAACTTGTTCTGTATAATTATATTCTATGGTCAAATGATAGAATTATGGCAGTCAAATAAAATTAGTTCTTTATATAGAGTGACTAAGGTCATCTTCAACCCAAAATTTTGAAATGTAACAAGCTAATTTACGCTAAAATATACTCTCTTACTCTATTCTTATAACTTATCTTCCACAAAAAAACTTCAAATTTCACACAAAATAAATAGTATTTATTATGTTTTACCCCAAACTTAATTTTGATAATTATTTTATTTAAAATAATTATTTTACCATTAATTTAATTATCACAAGCCCTTTTTTTTAAATTAACGATAAAACGAGAAATACATCAAATATATTTAATTTTATCAAACTTAATTTTGATTGTTATTTAATTAAAATATTTATTTTCATTAATTTAATTATGTAATAAAAATAAAGGTCCAGTTAATTTATCTTATATTGTATTACACTACTTAAATTATCGAAAATATTAAGAATTTACAAGAAATTATTATATATTTGCCCCATTCCTGCTAATCTGCGCCTGCGAAACCCTTCATTCTACTCCAAATATTTTCCCTTTCCTTCTACCTTCAAATCAATCCATCAAATTCAACTGGAAAAAAAAAAAAAAACAAACAAACCAAAACACAAAAATTGAAAATGAAACAAAATCAACTAGTCGTAGGAGCAAAATCAATACAACAAATATTCTCCAGTCGGCTTCGTTAAAGCTTCAGCTGGTCGATCACGGACTTCTTGCACTTTGCGATCGCATAGTGCATTTTAGTTTGCGATTGCACAAGATTGTGGTTTGAAATTCTTCACTTCCTTTTCATCATTTTTGTTTAAAATTCAAACACATTTAATATTTCTTTAAACATGATTTCCAACAACCCCTTGCATTTGCGGCAATGGAGAAGTCAAGCAATGTGTTGGAGGATAAATCTTTCATTCTGGTGTCTCACGAGAACGATGATTGCAAAGCCGTTGCCGTCTCCGAAGGAAAATATGTAGTCTCTCACAATCTACGTTTCCATTTTGATTTCTCAATGGATCAGTCAACATCATCTTCAACAACTACGAGAGTGGACATTTGGATATCGAATTGGGAAGGATGAGTTCACACTGATGGATGCGATGGTACATCTTCAACAGCTACAGATGTAGTGATAAATTGATAGAAATTTTCTTCTTATTGTGAATGCAAAATGAACAAGTAAACTCATGTTTTATTTATTTAATTCATGAAGAGAAGTAGTAGTAGATCTTTTATGGGAAAAAAAAAAAAAAAAAAGCTTCAGCTGGTCGGAATCTTCGTCGGCCATCTTCTGCTCTATGACTATCAAGCCCAGATATTTCAAAAGATGAAAAAGAAAAAGAAAAAGAAAAAGAAAAAAAAATCAATTTTTGGGGAAAATTTGGTAAAACCAAAACTTGCTCCAAACATTTATAGCATCGCTACAATGCAACGCCATACATTAAATTTATAATTAACAAGTAAATATGTGAGTTTTAAATTTATAACACTATTGATCAATTTACACTTGTTTGATGCATGTAAAGTCCGAACTGTTGAGATTCATTTATAATTGTATTAATCTTAATAATAAATAGAAATCGTGGCCAATAAATTTCAGAGAAACTTCTGCAATCCTGGCCAATAACTAAACACAAAAATCTACATGCTGAACCAAGTATATTATAACCGGCGTCGACCCAATTTTTTATTAAAAAATATGAATAGAAACGATGATGATGATGATGATAATAATATTGGTATAAGATGAAATTAAAAGTAGCGTCCAATCATCATGTTTAATAAAAGCATGATTGGATGTGATTAATGAAATCTTATTCATTATACAGTCTAGTTATATTTAGTTCAGAGTAGTGAAGACGCAAGTTGAGAATCGAGATTAAAGGAAGTACCACAAGGTAAATGGCCGATGCAACGATGAAAGTCCAGTATCGACCAAGAAAAGTGTCAGCAATATAAGCACCCAAAAGGGGTGTCAACCATACGGTGCCAACCCAGTTGGTGACATTGTTTGAAGATGTCACAGTGCCTTCATGGAACCTCTGTGTCAAATAAATTACTAAGTTTGATGCAATCCCATAATACGCCATTCTCTCAAAAATTTCATACCCTGTAATAAAACAATGAGGATCCATAAATTTTGTAACAATTTTTCATACTGAATCAGTTTTTTTCTTTATTATATATTTTTTTCTTCCTTACCCACGAGGAAATAACAAGCTTTCCATTTGCCTGTGTTGGATCTAAGGACAGGTCTGCCTTTTAGATCAATAGTCCCATCCTGTGTGCAATCAGAGCCCTTCTCTTCCACCTTCATCGTGGAAATATGAGAGAGAGATTGTGTACAACTTGTAAAAAGTGGAAAACCATAGGCACATTAAATAGTTGGGCTGTATTATACCAGTGGGCCCCACCCCCATTATATGAGGGGACGGTAACCCCGTTTGTACTTTAAGGTTTTAGCCTTCAACATTGCTAGTACAAACAAAGTTGTGCAAACTAGTGTACCAACCCTCACATGATAGGAGGCCATGAATAAAATATTGTGTGTGGACCTCACCTCCATGTGATGATTAGTATACTAGTTTGTACATGCATTGGAAACCAACTTAGCTAATGGTGTCTGTCCCTAGTGCTTGTAGCAACATCTTTTAATCTCCTACTTTTGACACAGTGACCTAAAGAGATTTCCATGGAAAGTATCTCCCGTCCGTTTGGCAGCTGTCTCCCTGTTTCTAGTCACTCCCAATGAATAGCATTATTCTTATAAAAATATAACAAGGTTCTAAAATGTGTAATGCGCAACGAGACTACACGTCACGCCTAATTAAGCGCACTAATGTGCTTCAATGCATGCGAATGTGGGAAATGCACAATGCGTGGGCATGAAAGACACAACAACAAATGCGAGCCTAGGTACGCATTTTGGAACACAGAAATTTAGTCTTCAACAGGCTCATCGAATGTAGGTTGGAACTTTTGCTGATATAAGCAATACGTTGATTCAAGCAAAAAATTTGACAAACATTCTTGTATCCATATATTTGTACTTATCTACATTGTCATTTTCTTTGATCTTTTCCTTTATATTTGTACATATTGTCATTATCACTAATTGGCAGTTTGGAAAGTTGAATCCTGATATTTTGGATCCGTTTAAGTTTTTAAGTTGCAATTTCAACATGATATTTTCGTTTTCTAGTTTCGTTGTCGTCTATTAATTAAACTTTTGCTTTTCAACTTTTATACAAAATAAATATAAATAAATTTGACGTATGCATGGTAGTTAAGTTTATGGATGATAGAAACATTTAACATTTTCAAATATGACTAATTATTAATATTTTATGTGCAAATAATTAGGCTGCCGAATAAGGAAAAGAAAGCAAAAAGTGACAACAAAATGCAGCCATGTTATTATTCAATAATATCAAAGAAGCAAATTGTTTATAAACAACACAATTTTCGAAATTATTTTTTAACTACACAGATTTCTCCAAATTATTTTTCAGCTAGATATTTTACCTCGAAAACATCGTATTTCTTGTTTATAAATAATTTTTTTTATCAATAATAATAATAATAATAGCCAATCGAATCTTATTTATAATGAATTCTATTTTTGTTTTCACTTTATTTCAGTATTTCGCTATAAAATATAAATTAATTGCATTGGCCTATTATAACAATAATAACAACATTTTTTTAGCAAAGACATCCACACATCCTATGTGAGTTTTTAGACTCCACTTAGGATAGTCGATGAGGTTATGATTTCCTAACCATGTATATATTATAAAAAGAAATAATACAGTAAAGGAGGTGAACATAAACTTACTAGAAAGGGGGGCTTTAGAGACGATTTTTTACCAACGGACGTCATTTGTTGCTATTAGTAACAGATTACCAACGACTTTCCAACGAAATATTATAATAAATAAATAAATATAAAATAAATATATTAGCAACGGAATTACCCACAACATATAATCGTCACTAAGATTTCGTTGTTAATCCGTGGGTAATTTTTAAAATTTAAAATTTGCTACAGATTTATTCGTTGGTAAATTCAATAAATTTAAATGTAAACATTACCTACAACTATTTTTTATTAGTAAAGTTATTAAAAATAAAAATAAATAAAAATGAAACTTCAACATTATTGCCTCGGCCTGTGGGTTCAAAGGGATTCTCATTTTCAGAATTTCAAAAATCCCTCCAAAAAATTTCAAATATTCCTCTCAATTCTTCAAAAAAATTTCAATTTTCTCTCATTTATTCCATTCCCTCCAAATATATAATTACATGCACACATCACACTAGACTTGTATAATGCATTCCTCCAGAATAACTTGTTCTTCAATCATCTCCAGCAACAAATCCTCCATCCCCCCCACCTATCCATTCTTCACTCCTTAATATCTACTACCAATTTCTAGAGAAAGGTGCATTGTTCACAGCGAGGGTTCTACACTGCCTGAGTGAGGAGCTCGACATCCGAAACTTGGATTTATGAGTTGGGTCATCCTTCCCACACCTAGATTCTGCTTTATTTTTGATTTATTCAACTCAAGGAGCTCATAATCGAGTTGGGGAAAGTGTGGGGTTCAGCTCATTCACGACTGGTAGGTTGGCTGGGTGGTGTCTTTGTTGTTCCGGTTGGTAGGTTGAACCGATTTGCTTCACACCTCTTCTTCTCCACAAGGTACCCTTTGTAATGTTGATGAAGGAGGAGAAATCTCAACTGACGATGGAGATTGACAAGTTGAAGTTCACCTACTGGGAACCGATGGAGGAGGAACTGTGTTTTGTTTTCTAATTCCTTGTACTTTGCTGAATTTAGAGGATGAGTTTTGTTTAATTATTATTGAGATTGTAGGCAAACTTACGGTTTAATTTTTGTTGATTTCTTCTTGTTGTTTGATGTATTTTGAATTTTTGAGTAATAGGTTTGATAATTACTTGTTTCTGGGATTGTAATCAAACAAAAAGATGATTTTGTAATTTCTTGGAGTAATGAGAAGAGATGTTTGGTAATTTCATATTTGTTTATTTATTGTTGCATTTTAATTAATTTTTTTTTATAGTTTTAGTTCACAATAAAATATATTAATAAATAATTAGATTCTTCTTTTTAAAAAAATTAAATAATCACAAACGGATTAGTGACGAAATATTTTGTTGCTAAATAGAAACGAAACCATTTGTTGCTAAATAGCAACGGATATTTTTCGTTGCTAATTACTAACGATCAAATATTCGTTGGTAAATTACCTACGGGGCTTTCACTAACCGATTTACAAACAGATGAATTCCGTTGGTAAAGATTGTTACCAATGGAAATCATGGCTTCAGCGACGGAAAAACCCGTCTCTATAGCCGCAGTTTTTAGTAGTGCTTGACATCCAAAAGAGGGATAATGCAACAAGTGAAAAGTAGAGTTAGTGTTAGCAGTAAATGAGGGAGTACTACCCCCTACAATGAAAAGTATGTAAATGCAGACTACATTAGAGGCCTCTGAAGTTGGGCAATCTATTTCTGTCAATCTACACAAGTGTTCCAAGTCGGCGAGGTAAATAATGCGCTCTGTACTGCTGGTAATGTCCATGTTCCCAACCCTCGGATGCGAGTGAGTCAGCCACCAAATTACCCTCACGATAGGTTTGAGAGAGAGTGTTTCAATCGAAGTGAAAGATGTCTGTAATCTGACGAAGAATTATTTGAATCATTCATGGTCTTCTAACCCTAGTAAGGCACTGAATGGCCATAGCGGAGTCAGCCTCTACCCAAATGTCAGGAATGTTGAGTCGACGAACTAGAATTATGCCATCAAGAACATCTTACAACTCAGCCTCAAGAATAAGGCAGTTCCCGTAAAAAGACGAGAACACCATGATATAGTGTCCTCCATGGTCTCTGATGACACCGTCCTTGACACATTCATCAGTATTGATCTTGTAGATCCCACTGATGGAGTGCGTTAAAAATAGGGGACGATGGAGAGAGAAAAAGAGATATACCGAACAATGGGGCGAAAGCCAAGTCCCACGCCAATGAGTTGCATCAGCAGCTCGAAGACTTGCTGGATCGAACATCGTATCTGATAAGAAAAGTACAAGCCATTATCATGAGGAACTGTTCAAGATATAAATCAAGTTAAAAGACCAAACTCCTACCCCCAATGCCTTGCAGTCCAACAAGATCAAGGACATTATCCCAGAGAAGCTTATTAAGATCATGATATAGGGGCTCGAGATCCTTGAGCATTTGCATATCCCTCGCTAAAATCTCGAAGTATGCATGGTCTTCATTAGACTTCCTACTGTCCAGGACAACCCAGTAGGACTCGAAAGGGTGCCCTGCAGGCTCATGATGAATGACATAAAAAAATCTCTTTCCAGCCCCTTCAGGGAGATCGACATCTTGGGGATCCTAAACCTACCCCAGTTATAAAGGTAGACAAAACATGTGAAGTGCAGGAGTTAATTTCGCTCTAAGAGCATCCTACATAGGTCGAGCCTAGGTGCTATGGACAGATACGTACCTACAAGTTATAAAGAAATAAATGAGCATTTTCCAACCATTTGGCAATAACTGTCTTGGACACATGGAGTTCTCTATCAAGAACTCCTTGAAAAATAGGATGGAGGGGCCACCTAAATCCCTTTCAAGGCATCTCTAAAAATGATGAACTCACCTTCCCGAGCTTGCACTATCCTAACCTCGGCCCTAGGTTCCCTTACATCACAACGGAGCATAAGCCCTAACTCTCTCGCTACCTTGATCACTTTATGCTCCTTATAAACACATGGAAGGTCGTGGTAGGTGAGAGGAGTGGTATTATCATCCCGACCCCGAGGTCTAGAATCAACAGGGATAGCCATGGGGATCTGAGAATTACCTACGTACTGAGGACACTGTTCCTACTATTGTTACTACTAGAATCCTGATCACTCTCATCATTAGACACCTTTTGCAAATAAACAAATTAACTTAAAAGTCACTAGCTCTTACCTCAAAACCCAAAGATAAAAAAGGCCCCTAGCACGATCTTTTAGTCTTTCTTGAAGCGATTGTGAAAGTGTGAATTGGGGCCCTATTTATAGAGTCCACGGGAAGCCCAAGGATCATAAATTTTGAAAAGCCAAACGACTCTACATGGTGCCCACTATGGTAAACATTGCCTTGTCAAACAACGCATCATGTCAGCAGACATATCATAGCACCATATTGTGTAATCGCCCTACCCAAACATAGAAAATACCCGAGGTAATACATCGAAAAACCAAACCAGTAAAATAAAGTGTCCATCATATTTTAAAGAAAAAGTTTGTAAATAAATCCAAGTACAAAATTGCTTATTTTAACAATAATGAAATTTCATCATTAATTATATATCTTTGTTGAAAATTTTATTAAAACGTGTTTATAGTTTAATAATCCAGTTAATTAAATTTACGAACAAATTGGGTTTGATAACAAAAATTGGGTACTAAGTAAGTTGGTATGTTGTGTCTTTTAATTTGAATGATCAATAGTGTATAGGGTAAATTTGAACAATTTCATCCAATTTATCCAAACTATATATATATATTTCAATAATATTAACGTCACAACGACGTTAAACATCACGTGCAATGCACGTTTTACATACTAGTACAAAGATAAGTGTGTTTGATAGATAAATAGTTTAAAAATCAAAACACAACTTTAGCTATACTTCAACATTCCATGCATGTGATCCAAATTGATGTTGAGGAAATACATTCTAGACCAAAAACTCGATATAACCGAAAAAGAGAAGAGGAGCTAGGGACATGTGAAAGACTAGGATTTGCATTTGATACATGGATAATTTGATATTTCTATGAGCTTCTTTTATCATCTAATGTTAATTCCTCAGTTCGTGTTACCTTATTCGATTTTGTCTCTATCGCTTCATACAGTTCCCTTTCGGTATCCCTTAGCTCCGTGTTGTAAACAAAGTGCTTTGCAACTAGCAGAAAGTAAAGCAAGTTGAGAAAGCTCAGCACAGCTAAAAATGCATAATAATAGTCCAAATGAGAGACGTTTAGGTTGTCCAAAATCCATCCTTTGCCATGTTTCTTGGTGATGTCAGCCACAGTTTTCAACAGAAAACTACTTAAGAAGTATCCAACTCCAAAACTTGTTGTAAAATAGGCAGTTCCTAGGCTTTTCATGCCTTCGGGTGCTTGATCATAGAAGAACTCGATTTTCGCAACTTCTACGAAGGTATCAGCTACCCCCATGAGAGCAAACTGTGGTAGAAGAATGAAGATTGAAAGAGGAACAATTTGTTTTTTCTCAAAAATTTCGTTCTCTTTAGCAACCCTTAGACGCCTTCTTTCTGCTAAACAAGCGGTTGACATGGCTATGACATGCAACACGAGGCCGATCCCAAACCTCTGCAACAAGGTGATCCCTCTAGGATTCTTCGTGTATCTTCGTACAAAGGGAACAAAGAAGCGTTCGTATAGTACAAGGCTGGTCAACATGAAAATGGTCACAAATGCTGAGAGACATGCTGGAGGGATTTTGAAATGGGGACCCATGCTTCTTTCCAAAGTTGTTCCTTGCTTGACAAAGAGAGTGTTTGTCTGTGCGAACATTGTAGCAGGTACGAAAGTTGCCAGCAGAATTGGAATCATTTTTATCATTTGTTTGGTTTGTTCAACTTGTGTCACTGGACATAGCATCCATGGTGAGTTTTTCCCGGTTTCGACTGCTGCTTTATCCAGGAGGCTATAGAAAGTGAAATGACAGTGAGTTATCTTTAAAACAACACCTTGAAAAGGAAAAATATTAATTGTTAAGAGACACGCTCAATAAAGATGAAAAACATTGACTAATTTATAAGAATTTGAACTACTTCTCTTAAAAATATTGATTTTTGAAAATGGAACCTCAAGTCTCAAGGACATGGTATAAGAGAACTAAGCCCCAACGAGCAATTCGATCCGATTAAGACTCAAAAAATGAGCTCACAGATTTCGAGATTGGTCTGTTCAAATGAGCCACCATCTTGAGGGCATGTTAAGAGATAAAATTTCATATCGAATAAAGATTAAAAACATTAATCAATTTATAAGAGTTGAAGCGGCTCTTATTAAAAATGCTGACTTTTAAAGATGAAACTTCAAGTATTGACACTAATTTGCTTATAAATACATAAGACGGACCTTCTACGAGTAACGTGGGACTTATATTAATCGTTATCCAAGCTAAAAAAAGACTTGAAATGGGAGAAAAATGTGTACCTGAGAGAAGGGGTGTGGTCTATTCTAAACATGCCAGGATTGGAGTACTCTTCTAAGCTCAGCTCATAAAGCTCTTTCGGTTCGTCAGGGACGACTACCTTCCACTTCCTTAAAGTGGCTACAAGCACCTTCGCCATCCGACTCAATGGACTACCTGATGGGGTCTTGTGTCTGTAATAACGTGTACCCAAAATGAAGACAAGTATCGATACCGCGAGCCCAATTGTCGGGAGGCCATAGCCAATTTCCCACCCCACTTTGTCTTGAATGTAGATAAGGAAAGTGTTGGAGAAAAGGATGCCAATGAAGACACTAAACATCCACCAGTTGAAGAATGAGAGCTTTTGGAACCTTTCTTTAGGCTCAAAATCATCAAACTGGTCTGCTCCCATTGTGGAGATATTAGGCTTTGTTCCACCCGTTCCAACTGCAATTATGTACAATGCACAGTAGAATATGCCAATTTGTAATATCGAGGCGTGTTTATCGCAATCCACATCCTTTACCCCGTGCCCACAAGAAGGTGGCCTCAGTGCTGGCAATGAAACTGCTAGTGTCAATAAGCACATTCCCTGTTACATGGAAAGAAAAACCGAATAACTGTCAAGTCAGCTTTCGGTACACAACTGTTCTGTATAAATATATTCTATAGTCAAATGTCAGATTTTTTTTTCCTAAGTCAAACGATAGAATTATGGAGACTGTTCTTTAAGCCCCTGTTTGGCCCCATTTTTTACAAACCAAATTTATTCAACACTCAATCTCAATCATCCATATTAGTCAAGCCCGCCATTTTTGACTTTTCAAACAATTTTTAATCCTACATTCTTCCAAAAATACTATTCAAAACCAAATTTTTACCCAAAAAATGGGGGCCAAACAAGGGCTAAATATAGAGAGTCTAAGGCATCTCCGATCCAAAACTCTAAAATATAATTTGTTTTATAATAAAATACAATTTTTCTTACTCTATTTTTATAACTCATCTCCAATTAAAAACTTCAAATTTCACACAAAATAAAAAGTATTTATTATTTTTCACCTCCAAACTTAATTTTGATTAGTATTTTAATTAAAATATTTATTTTACCATTAATTTAATTACCACAAGTGTTTTTTTTTAATTAACGATAAAACGAGAAATACATCAAATACATTTAGTTCAATCAAACTTAATTTTGATTGTTATTTTATTTAAAATATTTATTTTATCATTAATTTAATTATGTGATAAAATAAAGGTCTAGTTAATTAGTTTTATATTTTATTACTGTTTAGTGCATTTTTATACACTTTTTATACCTTCAAACTAGCATATTTTGAGCAAATATCTACTAATTTATGCATATTTTGTGTTTAAATAGGTTTATGTCCAAGTTTGAGGTCAAGAATCACAAAATGAGTGAAGATTTTTCTGAAATTCCATGTTGGGGACTATTTTGTCACTTCCGGGAAGTCTTGGACGAGCTAGGCAATTAAACGAGGGACCAAATTGCAAGATTTCAAAAGTTGAAGGACCAAAAGTGCAATTTTAGAAGGACCTACTTAAAAGAAATATGAAAATTTGGGGACTAAATTGCTCGGGATTAAACGATGGAGGACTTGATGACAATTACAGAAGGGACTAAGCTGCAAAATCACCCTCCAGCTGAGCCACGCGAACGTGTGGTTTGAACCGAGCCGCGCGCGCGAATCACGGCTCGAAACGGACCCGAGGCCAAGGTTGACCGCGGAAATGAACCGCGCGGTCGCTCGGTTATAAATTTAAAAAATAAATAAATATTTTTTTGTTCAGGTCGAACCCGGCCGACCCGGTTCGGCCCATACGATTGTTTTACGCGAATTTTAGTGTTTTTTGGGGGTTTTTGGATGATTTTTAGAGTATTACAAATAGAAAAAATCAAATTTTGCTAGGGCATGAAGTAAGTCTGGCCTCTTTTTCCATTTTTCTTGTATTTTCTCTTAACATTTACTTCTTTAATGCAATTTTCAATTAATGTTTTTATGTTTTAGTAATGTTTTCTTGTATTCAAGTATTTTGTTATTGTTTAAACTTTTGATTTTTATTATTCTCTCACATTTTCATCAAGAACTTTTTATATCTTTAATGTATTTAGTACTTTGAGCTTGGGTTGTTGGAACTATTTATTGTTGAAGGAGAAAATTTGGAGGAAAATTGAAGAACCCATGTAATGCTTTCTTCAAAAAGCTCATTAGAAGGGAGTTTTCTTTAATAATTTATTTGTAATCTCTTATTTGAATTGTTATTGATATGTTTATGTTATTTGTTAAATGTTGTTATTTTATTATGGGTTAATGATATTGTGTTAGAATATTTGACTAGTGTAGTTTTAATTAAGCATTTTAGGTTGTTTATGGATATTGAGTATTTTTATGTTTATATTTTTACGATTAGGAATGTTGTTTTATGTTTATGTAATATTAAAATGTTGTTTTTATTTAAACATTTTAAGTAGTTTTCAGATTGTGGGTATTTATGCTTATGTGTTTATGATTATGAATGTGTTTTATGTTTTTATAGGTTTTAAATGTTTGTGACTATTTTAAGTTGTAATTGGAATTTACTACACAAGTTAGGTGATTTTAGAACTTCCCATATAATTTGGTTAATTGATTGACTACTACTAATTAATTTTTGAAAGAAGAAATTAGTGTAGTTATAATAACTAAATTTACCTTGTCTTATGTTCTCTAACTTATTTTAATCATCAAGTTCTTGTTGTCATTAGTTTACTTGGGATAATTAGTTTTAATTCTAGTTTTTATATTTTGTTACCTATTTGTCGTAGTTAACTAATTTTCATAGTGTCATGTTTTAATTTATGTTAGTTAGTATCCACCATCAAATCAACTTTTTATGTTACTTGACTTTTTTTTTAAAAATGAAATCAATAATTTTAGTTACAAATCAATCAATTCTCGTGGGTACGATAATTCTGACTTTTCTAGTCCACTTTACTACTTTAACGCGGACCGTGCACTTGCGGTATACTATTTTAGCGAATAAGTTTTTGGCGCCAATGCCGTGGATTGATTTTATTTTTAATAAATACATTGGTTTTTGTTAATTGAATTGTCTTCTCATTCTCATCTATTTCTTCTTTTTATTTTCATTTTCTAGGTACTCTTGCCTTATTTATGCAACAACGTCTGACTTGGGTCATTCTTCCATTTGATCCCGAACGAACTTTTAGGAGGAGGATTAGGGAAAGAAGAGAACAAGTTGAACAACAAAGAATACAAGACAATATGGGGACAACAATCAAGGTGGTGCCAATACCGCTATTGATGAAGATGATGGACCAATGGGGCAATTCATGGTCCCTCTCATCACTCAAAATCAAGGAAGCATCACATATCCCCCATTTGGACCTCCGGACTTTCATTTAAAGCCGGATGTGATAAATCTCTTCAAGTGGCATCTATAATTCTATGGAATGACCGAGGAGAATCCATTTACTCACATCTCACGGTTTTTGGAGATGTGTAGTAACTTTGATTATCCGAGAATTAGCAAGGAGGCTATCAAGATGCGGTTATTTCCACATAACCTTGGAGATGGAGCTCGTGAATGATTAGATACCAACCCGGTTGGAAATATTACAACATAGAATGATCTTGTTCAGAAGTTCACTACAAAATACTTTCCTCCGTCCAAAGTGGCTAAATTGAAGAATGATATCTCCACATTTCGACAACTTGACACCGAATGTTTCTATAGGGCATGGGAAAGATTCAAGGAGATGTTGAGGAAATGTCCAAATCATGGGTTCACCAAGCAAATGCAAGTTCAATATTTCTATCTTGGGATGAATCCATCTAGTCAAGTGACAGTTGATTTGGCCTCCAATGGAGCTATCACTACAAAATCACCTAATGAGGAAATTGAGCTCTTTGAGAGGATGGCTAGTCACAATTCTACTTGGCCAACCAACTGCATGGTACCAAAGAAAGCCGCGGGAATTCATGAAGTTGATGCATATGCGGCTTTGTTGGTAAAGATGGACCTTCTATTCAAGAAGTGTGATGATTTGTCTTCTCAACATACGGTAAAAGCAATTTACCCTCCTATTTCTATTTGTGATATATGTGGAGCAAGACACAAGGTTGAGGAATGTCCCATGCTCAAAATGACTTCTACTTCAAATGAGCAAGTGAATTATGCTCAAAATTTCAACCGACCACAAGGTAATCCTTACTCCAACATATACAATCCGGGTTGGAGGAATCATCCAAGTTTTTCTTGGTCCAACAATCAAAATCAAGTAAAACCTCCGGGTTTTGTTCAACCTCCACCACCCCAAGAGAAGAAGCCTTCTATTGAGGATTCAATATGAGCAAATCACATTCGATATCATGAAATTCATTATGTATCCCGCCGAGGTCAATTTATGCTCCCGAGTAGACATCATTGATCAAGAAGTGGCTACATCATTCATCTATGGGTCATCTAAGGATCCCCTTGAGACTTGCATTGCTCATTCTATAATCACTAAGGGAGAGGATGATATAGACATTGGAAGAATGTCACAACACTTGGAGGCTACCAAATTTTTACCCTTCAAGAAGAGGCCATATTTTGAGGAATTGGAAGAGAGCTCTTCTCCTTCACTACCCTCCATTCAACAAGCCCCAACTCTTGAACTTAAACCTCTTCCATCACATTTGAGGTATGCATACTTGGACGATTCTTCTACCCTCCCGGTTATTATCTCTAATTTGTTGAATGAAGTGGAGGAGGAAAAACTACTTGAGGTGTTGAAAATGCATAAAATGGCTATTGGGTGGACTATGGCGGATATCAAGGGTATTAGCCCTACTCTATGCATTCATAAAATTCTTATGGAGGATGATTTCAAACCAACAGTGGAGCACCAACGCTGTCTAAATCCAAACATGAAAGAAGTGGTGAAAGCTGAGGTATTAAAGTGGTTGGATGCGGGAATTATCTATCCAATCTCGGATAGTGCATGGGCGAGTCCCGTCCAATGTGTTCCAAAGAAAGGAGGTGTCACTGTGTTTGAAAATGAGAACAATGAGCTTATCCCTATAAGGCCCGTGACCGGATGGAGAGTGTACATTGACTACCGGAAGTTGAACAATGCCACTAGAAAAGATCACTTCCCTCTCCCGTTTATTGACCAAATGCTTGAGAGGTTGGTGGAGCATTCCCATTATTGTTTCTTGGATGGATACTCGGGCTAAAATCAAATCTTGATAGCCCCAGAAGATCAAGAGAAGACCACCTTCACATATTCATATGGGACTTTTGCTTATAGGAGGATGTCGTTTGGCCTTTGCAGTGCACCGGCTACTTTTCAACGTTATATGATGGCCATATTCTCCGACATGATGGAAAAATTCATCGAGGTATTCATGGATGATTTTTCGGTTTTTGGTTCATCTTTTGATGAATGCTTGGATAATCTTGATTTAATGCTGAAAAGATGTGAAGAAACCAATTTAGTGCTTAATTGGGAGAAATACCATTTTATGGTGAAAGAATGCATTGTATTTGGCCACCGGATTTCACAAGGGGGGATTGAGGTTGATAAAGCCAAAATACAAGTTATTGAGAAATCTCCTCCTCCTACTTCGGTGAAAGGCATAAGGAGTTTCTTGGGTCATGCGGGTTTCTACAGGAGATTCATCAAGGATTTCTCTAAAATCACTAAGCCTCTTTGTTCTCTACTTGAGAAGAACAACGCTTTCCATTTCTCTCAAGAGTGTCTATTGGCTTTCAGCACTCTTAAGGAGAGGCTTATCTCGGCTCCTATTATTGTGGCCCCGGATTGGAGCTTACCATTTGAGCTCATGTGTGATGCTAGTGATTATGTCGTGGGAGTGGTTTTGGGGCAAAGGCGAGGTAAAGTGTTGCATGTGATCTATTATGCAAGCCGAACATTGAGTGATGTTCAAATGAATTATGCCACAACCGAAAAAGAGATGCTTGTCGTGGTTTTATCCTTTGACAAATTTCGATCTTATCTCATCGGGTCGAAGGTAAATATCTATACCGATCACTCCACTCTAAAATACTTGCTTGCTAAGAAGGATGCGAAGCCAAGATTGATTAAATGGGTTCTTCTCTTGCAAGAATTTGATTTGGAGATCCGTGATAAGAAGGGAGCGGATAATCTTGTAGCCGATCATCTATCTAGGCTTGATCAACCTAAAGAGTTGGGAGTAGAGGAAATCAATGAAGTATTTCCGGATGAACAACTATTGCATACTAAACATCTTCTCCAAGTTTTCGAAGCACCATGGTAAGCCGACTTCGTGAATTTCCTTGAAAGTGGTATCCTTCACCCGGATTTCTCTTATCAACAAAAGAAGAAATTCTTTTCCGATGTGAAACATTGTTTTTGGGATGATCCATATTTATTCAAGAGGGGGTCGGACCAAATTATTAGAAGATGTGGTCCCGAGGAAGAAATGGAAGAAATTCTTGATAGATGTCATTCATCACCTTATGGAGGTCATTTTGGAGCTTCCAAAACCGCCTCAAAGGTTCTTCAATCGGGGTTCTATTGGCCAAATTTGTTCAACGATGCTTATACCTTAGTATCCAAATGTGATAGATGCCAAAGAACATCTCTCGGTGTAATGAAATGCCATTAACTTCAATCCTAGAAGTGGAGATTTTTGATGTATGGGGAATTGATTTTATGGGGTCATTTCCATCCTCGTTCTCAAATCAATACATTTTGGTGGCGGTGGACTATGTTTCTAAATGGATAGAGGCGATGGCATTGCCTACTAATGATGCTCGGGTATTTGTCAATTTTCTCAAAAAGAACATTTTTACACGATTTGGAACCCCCCGACTCATCATTAGTGATGGAGGCAAACACTTTTGCAATCGCCTTCTTGACTCACTTTTGTCAAAGTATGGAGTGAAGCACCGAGTAGCCACACCTTACCATCCCCCAAAAAGTGGCCAAGTAGAGATTTCAAATCGAGAATTGAAAAGAATTCTTGAGATGACGGTGAATACATCAAGAAAAGATTGATCGAAGAAGCTAGATGATGCATTATGGGCTTACCGCACCGCATTCAAGACTCCTATTGGTATGTCTCCATTTTGTCTTGTATTTGGAAAATCATGTCATCTTCCCGTTGAACTTGAGCATAGAGCATTTTGGGCTACACGGGCATTGAACTTTGATGCAAAATTAATTGGTGAGAAAAGGTTGCTTCAACTCAATGAACTTGATGAGTTTCGCCTCAACTCATATGAAAATACTCGTATCTATAAGGAGAGGACAAAGAAATGGCATGATAACCACATTGTGAAGAGAGATTTCAAAGTTGGGCAACAAGTTCTTCTATTCAATTCCCGACTTGGTGGGAGCCATTCACAATTTCTCAAGTTTTTCCCCATTGAGCTATTGAGCTATATCATCCCTGACAAGGGACATTTCAAAGTCAACGGGAAAAGGTTGAAATCATTCTTGGAAGGGGAACCTCTGGAAGAAAAGTAATCATTTCTTCTCAATGCTCCCGAATGAAAATCAAAAAGTCGAGCTTATGACTTTAACCAAGCGTTTTTTGGGAGGCAACTCAATTTTTTTCTCTTTTGAGTTACTTGTAATTATTTACTTTACTTGTTTACTGTCTTTTTAATTAATTGTAAAACTTTTGTAGGTATCAAATTTTTTGAAAATCCTAAGTGACATTGGCCTCAACAAGTTTGGAGGTGAACTACATTTGACGAAAGCTTAGTGGAAAAAGAAATTTGTGAAGTGAGAGTTACCTCTAGGATTGCATCTCGGGAGAGAAAAGAAATAATTTTGGGGGATGAATGTCATGAGAGGGTAAAGAATGAAATTGACCACTAAGAGTGGATAGTATTGTTTTGAAATTTATCCTTCCTACAATGTTTCTTTGAACCTTAGTAATAATTGAAAGTGACAATGCAGACACACACCAATCAAACATGAGATAAGCTCAACTTCTTTTTGTAGTATTATTTTGAAAACATAATTGTAAATTAATAATGCAATTTTACACTCAAGAAAGAATTTTCAAGTTATCTAGTATTGTTGATCCTTCATTTAGTTGCTTTTGAGTTAATAGATATTCTTGCTCGGGACGAGAAAGAGCTTAATTCGGGGGTATTTGTTAAGTGCATTTTTATACACTTTTATACCTTCAAACTAGCATATTTTGAAATATTTTGAGCAAATATCTACTAATTTATGCATATTTTGTGTTTAAATAGATTTATGTCCAAGCTTGAGGCCAAGAATCACAGAAGGAGTGAAGATTTTGCAGAAATTTCAAGTTTGGAGACCATTTTGTCACTTTCGGGAAGTCTTGGACGAGCTGGGCAATTAAATGAGGGACCAAATTGCAAGATTTCCAAAAGTTAAAGAACCAAAAGTGCAATTTTAGAAGGACCTACTTGAAAGAAATATGAAAATTTGGGGACTAAATTGCTCGAGATTAAAAGATGGAGAACTTGATGGCAATTACAGAAGGGACTAAGCTGCAAACTCACCCTCCAGTTGAGCCACGCGAACGCGTGGCTTGAACCGAGCCGCATGCGCGAACCACAGCTAGAAACGCACCCGAGGCCAAGGTTGGCCCCGGAAATGAACCGCGCGCGGTCACTCGGTTATAAATTTTTTTAAAAAAAAGAAATTTTTGTTTAGGCCGGATCAAGTCAACTGTTTTACACGGATTTTAGAGTTTTTTAGGGTTTTTTTTGATGATTTTTAGGGTATTATAAATAGAAAAAATCATATTTTGCTAGGGTATGAAGTAAGTCTTGCCTCTGTTTCCATTTTACTTGTATTTTCTCTTAACATTTACTTCTTTAATGCAATTTTCAATTAATGTTTTTATGTTTTAGTAATGTTTTCTTGTATTCAAGTATTTTGTTGTTATTTAAGCTTTTGATTTTTATTATTCTCTCACAGTTTCATCAAGAACTTTTTATATCTTTAATATATTTAATACTTTGAGCTTGGGTTGTTGGAACTATTTATTGTTGAAGGAGAAAATTTGGAGGAAAATTGAAGAACTCATGGAATGCACTCTTCAAAAAGCTCATTAGAAGGATGTTTTCTTTACTAATTTATTTGTAATCTCTTATTCAGATTGTTATTAATATTTTTATGTTATTTGTTAAATGTTGTTGTTATTTTATTATTATGGGTTAATGATATTGTGTTAGAATATTTGAATAGTGTAGTTTTAATTAAGCATTTTAGGTTGTTTATGGATATTGGGTATTTATGTTTATGTTTTTATGATTAGGAATTTTGTTTTATGTTTATGTAATATTAAAATATTGTTTTTATTTAAGCATTTTAAGTAGTTTTCAGATTGTGGGTATTTATGCTTATATATTTATGATTATGAATGTGTTTTATGTTTTTATAGCTTTAAATGTTCGTTACTATTTTAAGTTGTAATTGGAATTTACTACACAAGTTAGGTGATTTTAGAACTTCCCATGTAATTTGGTTAATTGATTGACTACTACTAATTAATTTTGAAAGAGGAAATTAGTGTAGTTATAATAACTAAATTTACGTTGTCTTATGTTCTCTAACTTATTTTAATCATCAAGTTCTTGTTGTCATTAGTTTACTTGGGATAATTAGTTTTAATTCTAGTTTTTATAATTTGTTACCTATTTGTCGTAGTTAACTAATTTTCATAGTGCCATGTTTTAATTTATGTTAGTTAGTATCCACCATCAAATCAACTTTTTATGTTACTTGACTTTTCTTTTAAAATGAAATCAATAATTTTAGATACAAATAAATCAATTCTCGTGGTTACGATAACCCGGACTTTTCGAGTCCATTTTATTACTTGAACGTGAATCGTGTACTTGCGGTATACGATTTTAGCGAACAATTACACTACTTAAATTACCAAAAATATTAAGAATTTACAAGAAATTATTATTTATTTGCCCCCTTCCTGCTAATCTGCTCTTGCGAAACCCTTCATTCTTCCCTAAATATTTTTCCGTTCCTTATGCCTTCAAATCAATCCATTAAATTCAATTGGAAAAAAGGCAAAATCAATACAACGAAAATTGAAAATGAAACAAAATCAACTAGTCGTAGGAGCAAAATCAATACAGTAAATATTTTCTAGTCCACTTCGTTAATGCTTCAGTTGGTCGGAATCTTCGTCGACCATCTTCTGCTCTATCAAGCCTAGGTATTTTAAAGGTTAAAAATGAAACAAAATCAAGTTTTGGGGCAAATTTGGAAAAACCAAAACTTGCTCCAAACATTTATAGCGTCGCTACAGTGCAACGCCATGCATGGTGTTGCACTGTAGCAATCTCCAAAATAGCATCCCAATTGCAGTCACGGTTGGAGCAGATTTGGACTGCAAGCAAATTGGGGGAAGATGTCGTTTTGCAGTAAGCGTTGGAGATGGCCTAAGGACAATGCTTCTTTATGTCTTTTTTCCCCCTTTTTTACATTTATAATGAAGACATTAATATTCATTCATTCGACAATAATTCATTCAACATGATATAAACATTTTGAATTTATATTTCATTGTCACTCATCAATTTATGAAACTTGTATGCATGTGGCGTCGATGATGATCAAAAGTAACTTGAATGATGTGATGACAAATTTTTAGATATACAGTGGTTTCACAATTAATATTCAAAGTTTCTTGTAGCACTACTCTTGTAGTACTGATAATAAAAGAACTTTAATTATACATCGAGAAATATATATTTTACTTTGATCGAAACCAAAGTACAAGATTGTCGAAACTTATTAGTTGTGAGTGATGTGGTCATGGCGACCTTGACCACTAACTAGGACTAAATTCGACAAATATATAAATTAACAAGTAAATATGTGAGTTTTAAATTTATAACACTATTGATCAATTTACACTTGTTTGATGCATGTAAAGTCCGAACTGTTGAGATTCATTTATAATTGTATTAATCTTAATAATAAATAGAAATCATGGCTAATAAATTTCAGAGAAACTTTTGCAAGCCTGGCCCCGTTCGGTAATGATTTAATTTGACAAATTAATACATTAAAAGATAAAAAAGACAATAAATTTAATTTACATAATTTTCCAAATCACTTTTTAACCATTCATATTTTCTCTCTCCAATTACACAATTTCCCAAACTAATTTTTAACCTCATATCTTACCTAAGAAACACAAATAAATCAATAAAATAATTTAAATCCCCCCTCCAAGCAGCTAACAGACCTTAAACACAAAAATCTACATGCTGAGCCAAGTATATTATAACCGGCGTCAATCCGCTTTTTTATTAAAAAATATGAATAGAAACGATAATAACAATAATATTGGTATAGAATCATTTTCAAGTGTCAATCTTTGGCACTTGTTCAGGTGCCAACGGAGACACATGCAGTCTGCATGTGTCTCCGTTGGTACCTGAACAAGTGCCAAAGATTGACACTTGTTTTCATATTGGTATAAGATGAAATTAAAAGTAGTATCCAATCATGTTTAATAAAAGCATGATCGGACGCGATTAATGAAATTTTATTCATTATAGTGTCTAGTCATATTTAGTTGAGAGTAGTGAATTTGAGAATCGAGATCAAAGGAAGTACCACAAGGTAAATGGCCGATGCAATGATGAAAGTCCAGTACCGCCCAAGAAAAGTGTCAGCAATATAAGCACCCAAAAGGGGTGTCAACCATACGGTGCCAACCCAGTTGGTGACGTTGTTTGAAGATGTCACAGTGCCTTCATGGAGCCTCTGTGTCAAATAAATTACTAAGTTTGATGCAATCCCATAATACGCCATTCTCTCAAAAATTTCATACCCTGTAATAAAACAATGAGGATCCATAAATTTTGTAACAATTTTTCATACTGACTCATTTTTTTTCTTTATTATATTTTTTTTTCTTCCTTACCCACGAGGAAATAACAAGCTTTCCATTTGCCTGTGTTGTATCTAAGGACAGGTCTGCCTTTTAGATCAATAGTCCCATCCTGTGTGTAATCAGAGCCCTTCTCTTCCACCTTCATCGTGGAAATATGAATGTGTGTGTGTGTGTGTGAGAGAGAGAGAGAGAGAGCTATTTGTGTAAAACTATTTGGGACCGAGTTCTGGAGATTTTTTTTTTGTACAGTAGTTTGAAGTCAAACTTGGTTGGCTACAAAATTTAATATTAAAAAATTGAGTTTTGTTATTTGTACTATAATTATAATAAAGAGTGTGTTCTTTTAGATTTAACTAGTATTTTCACCTGTGCGATGCACGAGAATATGTTTGTGATATTAATTTCGATCAAAATTTATGAAAATATGTTAATTATACAATCATGAAAAATAAAAACATAATACAATAACATTTTAATAAAAAATATTATCGAATTCAAAATTTTTAAAAAGACAAAACCGATCAAATTTTGAAATGTAACATGTACAAAACTAATCAAAATTAGGAAATCCTAATCTTTATAGGATTTTTTTTTAAAAAAAAAAAAATTCTTTTTATTTATTGTTTATTTGTTTGTTGGACTTTTTTCTTCTAATAAATAACATTAAGGAAAAATTGTACAGATTACTTACTTTAGATAATAAAACTGATTTTTACTACCCAAACAAAAAACTTTGAAAAATACTTCATTGTTATTAAAAAAATTGAAAAGTATCATATGTATCATACTGTGATACTAACATATTTGAGAAGTATTAAAAGTATCAGATTGTGTTACTTCACGTGATTATGAAGTATTTTTCAGTTTTTAAGATTTTATTATAAGTAATTTTTAATTTTTATAAAATTCAAGTAAAATTCAATTTGATCCCTAAAAGTAGTGTAATTATGTGGATAGCCCTAAAATTAACAACCATAAATCTATATTTGTTATGAATTGGTAATTTTGAAATTAAATAATATTGTTGTTATAGACAATGTATGTTAAATTATTTTATACGTTTGATTTTTTAGACAATTTTATAGAGGTTATATTTTCTGTTTACTCTCAATTAAAACATAATCATTGTAAAAAAAAAAAAAATCAAGAATAATATAAATGAACGTTGTATTTGAAAAAAAAATAAAGTATTTAATCAAGTATGATATTATTCGATCTGAAAGAAAATTATATTCAATCAAGTATGAAATTATTTTATTTGAAATAAAATTTCTGGATTAGTCATTTAATCTTTTTTTATATAATTTAATTGGAAAACTTATAAAAAAAATACACAATATAAGGATTAAGGAATGTTCTTAAGTTCTTTAAACTAAAACATTTTTCGTTCTTTAAACTCAACATTTTCGAATTATTTAAATATTTTTCAACACATTTTGTAATATAATTTTATATCTCTAGAAAAAATTTATTATTACTCTACCAAAGTAGTCACACTATGATTAAACAGACTGTTTTTGAATAATCTTTTTTTTTTCAAAAATCTAAAAAAAATTCTAAATAACCGATTTTGAATACTTTTTTATAACAATTGAAAATTATCTATTTATTTTTTAAATTAGACTTATGATGCTTTCGATGTTAGTTTTTCACCTTTTTCACAAAAATAAAATAAAATTATGATACATTATTATAAGATTAATAATTATAATAAAATCAATCATCCTATTGTAAAAACACAATAAATAAATAAATAAATTCAAATTGTCATTTTTTGAAATTGGAACGAAGTATTTCTGTTTAACAAAAATGTTTTTTAAAAACACATTTTTAAACTTTTTTTTTATCACACTTATCTTTCTCTCCACATTTCAAGTACTAATTTTTACCTCGAAAACATCACATTCTTTTTTAAAAAAAAAAAAAGAAATTTAATGACCATTATTTTATATATAATTTAACAATACTCAAAACGTTTTTTTTTTTTTTGGGAACAAATACATGTAATGCTTAAAAGTGTAATTAAAATTTGCAATAATTACAGTTTAGAGTTTGGATTGTTCAACCATTAAATTTTGAAATGGTTCCAATTCCCATTGCACTTTAATTTTTATTATTTTTAATTCTTTTGTTTTTTGGCAAAAAATTTTCAAATTTAGCAAATAATCTTTGGAGGGAAAGTGTGTGTGTATTTTTTGTGACAGCTACTTTATTTTTATATATAGATAGATTCGATCAAAATTTATAAAAATATATTAATTATACAATCATGAAAAATAAAAACATAATACAATAACATTTTAATAAAAAATATTATCGAATTCAAAATTTTTAAAAACACAAAATTGATCAAAATTTGAAATGTAACATGTACAAAGCTAATCAAAATTAGAAAATCCTAATCCTTATAGGATTATTTTTTTCTTTTTTTTCTTTTTAAATAAATTTAAATTTATTTATTGTTTATTTATTTGCTGGACTTTTTTCTTCTAATAAATAAAATTAACAACCATAAATTTATATTTGTTATGAATTGGTAATTTTGAAATTAAATAATATTGTTGTTATAGACAATATATGTTAAATTATTTTATACGTTTGATTTTTGAGACAATTTTATAGAGGTTATATTTTCTGTTTGCTCTCAAATTAAAACATAATCACTGTAAAAAAAAATCAAGAATAATATAAATGAACATTGTATTTGAAGAAAATATAAAGTATTTAATTAAGTATGATATTATTCGATCTGAAAGAAAATTATATTCAATCAAGTATGAAATTATTTTATTTGAAAGAAAATTTCTGGATTAATCATTTAATCTTTTTTATATAATTTAATCGGAAAACTTATAAAAAAATACACAATATAAGGATTAAGGAATGTTCTTAAGTTCTTTAAACTAAAACATTTTTCGTTCTTTAAACTAAACATTTTCGGATTATTTAAATATTTTTCAACACATTTTGTAATATAATTTTATATCTCTAGAAAAAATTTAATATTACTCTACCAAAGTAGTCACACTATGATTAAACAGAATATTTTTGAATAAATTTTTTTTTTCAAAAATCTAACAAAATTTCTAAATAACCGATTTTGAATACTTTTTTTATAACAATTGAAAATTATCTATTTATTTTTTAAATTAGACTTATGATGCTTTCGATGTTAGTTTTTCACCATTTTCACAAAAAAAAATAAAAATAAAAAATATGATACATTATTATAAGATTAATAATTATAATAAAATCAATCATCCTATTGTAAAAACACAATAAATAAATAAATAAATTCAAATTGTCATTTTTTGAAATTGGAACGAAGCATCTCCGTTTAACAAAAATGTTTTTTAAAAACACATTTTTAAACTTTTTTTTATCACACTTATCTTTCTCTCCACATTTCAACTACTAATTTTTACCTTGAAAACATCACATTCTTTTTTTTTTTTAAAGAAATTTAATGACCATTATTTTATATATAATTTAACAATACTCAAAACTTTTTTTTTTTTTTTTTTTTTTTTGGGGAACAAATACATGTAATGCTTAAAAGTGTAATTAAAATTTGCAATAATTACAGTTTAGAGTTTGGATTGTTCAATCATTAAATTTTGAAATTGTTCCAATTCCCATTGCGCTTTAATTTTTATTATTTTTAATTCTTTTGTTTTTTGGCAAAAACTTTCCAAATTTAGCAAATAATCTTTGGAGGGAAAGTGTGTGTGTATTTTTTGTGATGACTACTTTGTTTTTATAATCTTTGTAACGATTATTCACCATCTCCTCGAACCAAAAATTTGTCTTGCAAAATGAACACTTAAATGTAGGATCTCCAGTATTCATGTACTCTGAATATTCAAACAATACATGAAAAAGTTAATAATTGAAACCATGCATATAAAAGATAAAATTCAATATTTTGACCATTGACAATGAAAACCATGTATAATAATAATAATAATAATAAAAAAAAAAAATAAATTGCGAGGTTGACAAAGATATTGCATCCAATTTATGATATTTTAGGTTTTTAATATTTATACAACGTAATTATTTTCTGATTGAAATTATAATTTAGTATTGATCATCTCAATTTTTAGTTAAGTAAATTGGGAGACAATTTATATATTATTGTGAAAAAATATCACAAAGTTTGAATTAAAATATAGCAAAGAATATCTTTGTATGGTTAATTACTCTTTGAAATTTTAAAATTAGCAGTTAGGACAAAAATCATTAATAACTGTATCATTTCCAACAATATAGATACATTTTTTAACCGTTAATGTTAAAAAATGTGATATGAGACTTTTTGGAATAAAAAATTAATTAAGAATTAAATGTAATTGTCATTGAAATAATTTTGATAAATAATGCAATATAGGAAAGAACTTTAATATGTATATGTAATAAATAACTTAAAAATAGGATTTAGTTATAAAAATTTCAATACACCGTGATTTATAAAAATACGAATGTGTATAAATTTTAGATATAATTTTAATTGAGAATTTGACATTGAATTTGTATGACTGAACCAAATATTTATCCATAAAATTAAGACCAATAAAATATCACAATTATTATAAGAAATTAATTACGTATTAAATGTAATTATCTATAAAAATATTTAATAATACGCTATAAAAAAGAACTCCAATTTTTAGATGTACTAAATAACTAAAAATAAGATTATTTATAAAAAAACTATATGTATGATGTGATTTATAATTTAGTACTCCTGCAGTCCCATAAAGATAGTCTTCTACTCATTTTCACACAGATTAAAGACAAAATAGAATATAAAATATTAATTTCACTCTTAAAAAATAAAGTATACTATCTTTTTGAGACGAATAAAAAAGAAATGGTGGACTATCTTTGTAGGACGGAAAGAGTATTATCTATTAATAAAACTTCGACATAATTTTTAATTGAAAATTTTACTTTGAATTTGTATAACTGAACACAAATATTTATTTGTAAGATTGAAAAAGTTAGAAGAACACATTTTTTTATTATTTATGAAAAGAGAGGTTTGACACAAAAAGTCAAATATAAATAAGTAAAATTAAATAAATTATCGTTCTTATATCATAAAAAATAAAAAACAACTTCTCAGTAAAAGCAAATTTAAAAAAAAATAATAATTCTACTTTCTTGTTTTTATTATTTTTTGTACAATGTGATATACGATTTCATCAAATATATATACTGACTCATGAATAATATGCTTTTTCTTCACTCAACGGCCGAAACCATTAACATATCTATCCAACCCAAAACTATTCTAAATAGCCCAACATTAGTTAACACATTGCAACCGCAACAGAGAAATCTAGAACATAATATAAATAGACTATTAACAAATTCTCTTATTAGTCCAAAATAATTTTGCACTCTATATTGTTTTCGAAGCTTTCTCTACAATATTATTGTTTAAATATTTTTTCTTTTTTGTCAGAAATTCAAATCTATGTTCAATGACTTAAAATATCACAGGTCTTGAAGAAAAGAATAGTGCTAATCCTTTTTTACTTTTTCAAAAAATAATTTACTATTTTTTATTTTCAACTGATTTGTAATATTAATAACTAATAAGAATTACCACCGCACCAGAAATTTTGAATCATAATAGAAGGTGGAGTGGAGCGGTCATGTTAAACAGTACACATTTTTTCAAAGAAATAACCCTTTAATTGAATCTTTTATTATTGTGTATATCATCATAATAATTATATATATATATATAACAGAAATGAAAGAGGTTGTATATAGGGAAATGGAAAAAAAAAAGATATAGAAAACAAAAATGAATAAACAGATTTTGAAAAAGGGAAAAAATGAAACAAATTCTGAAAAAGCGAAAAAGGAAAAAAAATAATAATAACTGGCTTTCCAGTGTAATTAGGCGGCGGGAAATAGAAGTCATGTAAACATAATAAATATTGAAGACTGTAAGTAGACGTCAACGATTTTGAAAATAATAAATAAATATTGAAGGTCCAACTATTTTTGAAGTGAGTTTTGAAGTTGATTATTGGAAGGGAATACGAGTAGTGTGAACATGATAAATATTGAAGTCCTAAAAAATTGAAAAAAAAAATAAATAAATAAAATCTGCACGTAGTACAAGAGTTTTGGAGGGAAACAGTGAAGTTGACTGGAGTTGACTCAACTACTTTTATATATTATATAGATTTGGAATGTTTGTTGTCAAATCAAAGAATTTAAATTATTTGTTGATTTATTTGTGTTTTCGAGATAAGATGTGGGGTTAAAAATTGGAGAGAGAAAATGTGAATGGTTAAAAAGTGGTATGGAAAATTGTGTAAATTAAATCAAAATAATCATTACATATTAATCTAACAGCCGAACACACTAAAAGTTAACAATTGGCTTACGTGACACAATTCTTTTTTTTATACGTCACATCATCTTTTAAATTAAGAATCAACACACTTTCATATCACATAATTATCAATTACATTATCAAATTAATTGTACAAATAAAAAAATTCTAAAAAGTGATGGATCCCACAACTCTACAAATGATTGGTCTCACATATATCAAAAACTAACGTGTAGAAGAAGTATGATAAATAGTGAAACTGAAAGGACCTCACAAACGTTCTTGAATTCAATTAAAAATTAGACACGCCTACCAATTTTGACTTCAAAGGCACTGTAAAAAAAATTTGAAGCACAAAAAAATTTCCAGGACACGGTCCCAGACAGGGGCTAAATAGTCAAATATTCCCCATTTTTTTATATTTAGCCTTTGTTTGATTTTCATTTTTTCAAATTATAATTTAAATTTGAAAAATTTCATGGTTAAAAGTAGTTGAAAATTAAAAAAATTGTGGGCTTGACTTTTATGAATGGTTGAAATTGATTACTGTAGAAAAAATTGTGTTTTTAATGAAAAATAATGAGAATCAAACAAAGGCTTAATATGATATATCTTAACATTCAAAAAATAAATGTGTTTTAGAGTTTTTTCTTAAAAATAATTTTTTAAAATAACAAGAAAACACAACTTCAAAATTAAACAATAAACATTCAAAATATAAAACTAAAAATGAATTTAAAGCTCAAAACTAAAATACAAAAAGAACGACAAAGTTTTTATACAAGTCCAACAACACTAGAGTCTTTTTCGTGTAGGAGTTTTGGAATGAATTTTGAGTTTTTTAAAAAAATGTGTTATTGAAAAATGTAAAAAGTGATGAGTCCCATAGAAATGTGTGGTTAAAAATGAATTTGATGAAAACTTTCAAAATTTTATCTTTACCAAACAAGCAATTAATTAACATTTTATCTCCTTTTCTTAGGGATCGAGCAAGGAAGTCCAATGCATAAAGCTTGATCTTATATGTTTGGAGTATCGTAACTTTGCATATGTTTGAGACTCAAAATTGTTTAAAACAAAGAATATTTTGTTTTCTTTACAAAATGTCGTTGAAAGTAATTTTGAAAAATATATTTAGTTAAAAAATAATTAAAAAAAAAAGTGATGTTTATAAGCAAATTTATAAACAAGTTAATTACCAAAAACATTGTTTGGCTCATCGTGTTGCAACTGCAAGTGCGGAGAGGAAAGAACCAGCAGAAATTCTACCAAATATTACAAAGAAAAATCATTGATCTATACAGTCAACTGAAAAAACATTACAAAGTAAAGAGTCATCCAGGAGACCAGGACCGCATGGAAAATCAATGACAAAAATACAAAAACGTCAATTTTCCAGTGATTAGCATTGAAAATAAAGTAATTGATGAGTACAAGTTGTTTATTTTTTGGGTTTTGCTACATTTACTTATTTGATGACCAATTGGGTTACTCTTCCTTTACATGAAAGTGTGGATCCCTCTCCATGTTGAGGGGAGAGTAACCCAGTTTGTCATCCAGAATAAGTACAAATAGATTTATCCTTATTTTTTTCGATTGGAAGAAAAATAGAATACGAGAGATTTTTTTTAAAAAAATTCGTTTTAAATGAAATATAAAGTAAAAATTACAATAAATTAATTCCATCACTATTAACATTTATCACTTTTCTCGCACCAATAGAATTTTGGCAAGGTCCCCTTCGAGTCTTCAACTAAACGATGTGCATTACTATTTCTACTTGATAACTTGAGAAAATGGTAACATAAAAAATCAGCACAAATAAATTTAAGATAATTAAGCTACTGTTAGGTAAATATGTTAAAACAAGTTTTTTTAACACCTTAATTTTAACCACATATTTTTTCACTCCACTTTCAACCACATATTTTACCTAAAAAAACATAAAAAAATATGTTTTTAAACACAAAAGTTTAACAAACAGAGCCCGTGAGAAAGTGATTTTTTAGTTAGAGATTTTTTTAAGAATATGTGGTTGAAAAATAGGAATTTTTTTTGAGTTTACTTGTATAATATTTTATTGTGTGAATGTATGATTGAAAATAAGTATGAAAAAATTTAATAAACACGGAATTAGAAATAACCTAAATAGAATCTTAAAAAAAATTTATAAATAAAAAGTCAAACCTTAAGATTTTAATTTGGGAAAAGTACATATCTACAAACCTAGAATTATCACTTTTTAAAGTTAACAAACTCAAGATTTTTTTTTAAAAAAAAAAAAAAAATTAGGAGTTTAATAATAATAAATAAATATTATATTATATTATATAAAAATAATTATCTATTATATTCTAAATTAAAGGTAATATAAATTTAAATATAAAACCCCAAACACCAGCCACTAAATATGTTCATCCCCAACCCCTGGACCCCACACACACCACCCTCCACGCAACTCCACCCAGATCCACTCACACACCGAACCCCACCCGTCCGCAAAGTAACAATTGGTAAGTCACAATTAGTTTCAAAATTCACCCCACCCCACCTTATGCCATTCCACTCTCGAAGTCATAGATTGTTACATGAATTCACAATTCAATCACAATTACAAAATTGGTCGCAAAATTCATCCCACACCACCCCACTATTAGAGTCACATTCAATCACAATTACAAATTTAGCCCTTGCTTGCTCCTGTGAAAAATTGCAACATTGAGGAAAAAAAAGTGAAGAATCGTGGGACCCAGTGACTGCATATCAATAAATTATTGAAAATTATTCCAAAAGGCTGCTACCTTGGTCAGACGCAGCAGCAACCATTTTCAATTCGTACCATTTTGCCCTCTCTCACATTTAGGTTGAGATGAGGATGCTTTGGGCTCTAACATAAATATATTTTCAATGAAAGGACATATATGAACTTTCTGGTCTACTGAGATGTTGATGGAGTGGACATTTTACTATAGCATATGTGAAGAGGATTTTTATATTCATGTGGGCTCCATGGATGATAAAAAAACAAACGAAACCAAAAATTTGTTCACTACCAAACGGGCAATTAGTCGCAAATTTAATCGCAATCTCACTCGACCAGCAAAGTCACAATTGGTCAGTCACATTTACAAATTTAGTTGCAAAGTTCACTGAACCCACCCCCGGCCCACCCGACACACAAAGTCACAAATTGGTCACAATTCGATAACACAAAGTCGCATTTCAATCACATAAGGAGAAAGCTCGATCACTCAAAGTCATAGTAAGGTCACACAAGGTAACAGTTCGATCACATAGTCATAGTTGACATAAATGTAGGTCCATCATGTCCTTGTTCAATAGTCACACAAAGTCACAGTTGGTCCCAATCTTTAATAAAACTGGTTAAACTGGTCACAATCATATCCAGAATTGGTCACATTATTTATTTATTGGTCACAACTTGTTTTCTTGGTCACGATTTGTCAATATTTTGCCACAATCATCCATGATTGATCACATATTATTCGATATTCTTCGTTACAATTATTTAATGATTGATCACATTTCGTACTTGTCACATGCACGAAGTTACATTTAATAGGCATTTTTGTCGCCATTACCAAATTATTATGGGTAATTTATGAAAAGTGATGGTCCCATATAAATGTGCGATTGAAATTAAATTTGAGGAAAAATATGAAAATTTTATCTCTACAAAACAAATTATTAATTAACATTTTATATATCTCCTTTTCTTGAGTAAGGAAGTTCAACGTTGAAAACTTGATCTTATATATTTGGAGTATAGTAACTTTGCACATGTTTGAGACTCAAAAGTGTTTAAAAGAAACAATGTTTTATTTTCTTGACAAAATTGTGTTGGAAGTAATTTCGAAAAATATATGTAGTTCAAATTGTTTAAACGAACAAAGTAATAGTCTTCTAGGGCTGCATGGAAAATCTTTGACAAAAATACAAAGACGTCAATTTTCTAGTGATTAGCAATGAAAATAAAGTAACTGGGTAGAAGGGGTTTATTATTATTTTTTTTCCATTGGAAGAAAAATAGAATACGGGAGATTTATTTACATTTTTTTGTTCTAATGAAATATAAAATAAAAAGTACCATAAAATTATTTTTTAATTCCATCACTATTAAAATTTATTACTTTTCTCTCAACTATAGAATTTTGGCAAGGGCCGCATCGAGCCTTCAACTAAGCGAAGTGCATTACTATTAATTTCTACTCGATAACTCGAGAAGATGGTAACATAAAAAATTAGCGCAAATAAATTTAAGATAATTAAGCGATTTGAAGAGAAAGTGATTTTTTAATTAGCAATTTTTTTTGGAAAATGTATATATGGTTAAAAATATGAAAAAGTTTTGAGTTTACTTGTATGATATTTTATTGTGTGAATGTTCATAGAAAAAAAGTATGAAAAAATAATTTAATAAACACGGAATCTAAAAGGGCTTAAATAGAATCTTAAAACAATTTTAGAAATAAAAAGTCAAACGTTTTGTTTTTAATTCCGAAAAGTAAATAACTACAAATTCAAAGCTATCACTTCTAAAGTTAATAAACTTAATATTTCTTTTTAAAAATTACGTGTTTAATAATAATATAATATAATATTATATAAAAATAATTTTCTATTATATTCTAAATTAAAGGTAATATAATTTTAAATATAAAATCCGAAACACAACCCACCCACACTTAATATGTTAGTCCAACCCCCATTGATGAAACCTCAAGATGATTACATTCTTCCACTCACTCTAGCACAACTTCCATTGGGTGGTGATGTATTGTATGCGTGTATCATTCTCATTCAAATCACTAGAATCCTAAAATATCTATACACTTATAAAAATAAAGTCCATTCCAAAAATAATAAGCACATAGTTTTCCTCTCAAAAATGACTTTCTAAATCTTGAATTTTATGCAAAAAAATAATGTAATAAATATTTTAGCAATTATTACGATATATAATATTAGAACTCGTGCTATGTTATTGATGAAAACAAGATTTTAATTTATTTTAATGTATAAACTAATTTTTGTAATAGTTATTATTCACTTGATAATTATTTTATTATATATTTAAGTACAAAAATATGTAATCTTCTATACATATTTGATATATAAAAACAAAATACATACTAAAAATAACAAACACATAGTTTCCGGTCATAAATGACTTTCCAAATCTAGAATTCTATATGCAAAAAAAATAATGTAATAAATATTTTAACAATTATTATGGTACATAACATTAGAATTTGTGCGATACTATTGATGACATCAATTTTTAATTTATTTTAATGTATAAACTATTTTTTTTGTAATAGTTATTATTCACTTGATAATTATTTTATTATATTTATGTCGAAAAATATGTAATATGGATATCAAATCGAATATCTCAACACGAAATTTAATATAAGCTAACAAGTGAGAACAAATAATAAACATGTTGTCCGTAAAATCGTCTCAAAAATCAAATGTAAAAGTTTCTATATTTTTTTAATTTTTCTCAATATCTCATTCATTTTAATTTATAATATTTAAGTTCTTTAATACTATATATAAACAATTTTTTGTATTAATTATTAGGGTAATAAGCACAAATGGTCCCCAACCTTTAAGTTTCTTGCGAAAATGGTCCCCAACGTTTAGATTTTTGCATTTATACCCTCAGAATAACTAAACGTTGCGAAAATGGTCCCTACCGTTAGATTCCATTAGTTTTTTTCGTTAAAAACATGTAAATAGCACAAATGGTCCCTAACCTTTGAGTTTTTTTACGATAATAGTCCCTAACATATTAAGGTCACGTTTGACATTTTTAGTTTGTAACTTCCAAACTTTTGACGTATTTAGTCCCTAACATATTAAGTCCTATACGTTTGGCATATTCAGTCCCTAACATATTAAGCCCCTATTTGAAACCAATTATTTCAAATAATATGATTTGTAATTGTAATTTTTTGAAGAATTTGTTGTTAAAAAAATTGAATTTATTTGAAAATTATTTTATTGATAGCATGTGTGGTTAAAAATGAGCTTTAAAAATAAAATTTATTCTGAATTTCTAAAATGTACAATAAAATATTTAACAAAAATTCACCGCTTCAACCTATTGGAAAAAAAAATAATGAATCCATGGAACATAAACAAACAAATACATTGGACATTATTTTAGAAATTAAATAAAAAAATATGTTTTTATCAATTCTATTTTCGATTTTGAGAACTGATCAATATCGATTTTCGATTTTTTTTTTTTTTTAAAAACTCATTTTCTTCCACACGTTCTATTAATATATATTTTTTAATTTATGCATAAATTAAAAAAATTACGTTTTAAATAATTTGGTTTGTAATTGTAATTTTTAAAGAATTTTTGGTTAAAAAGTAAAAGAAAAAAATTGAATTTATTTATAGATTATTTTATTGATAGAATGTGTGTTGAAAATGAATTTTAAAAATAAAGTCTATTATAGATTTTTAAAGTGCACAATAAAATATTTAACAAAAATTCACCTCATTAACATTTTAACTTATTGATAAAAAAAATAATAAATTTATAGTATATAAACAAACAAATACTTTGGACATTATTTTAGAAATTGAATAACAAATATGTTTTTATCAATTTTACTTTCGATTTTGATTTTCGATTTTGAGAATCGATCGATTTGAAAAGTAAGTTCGGAGAATTTTTGTTAAAAAGTAAATTTTTTTAATATAAATTAAAAAAATATATTAATAGAACGTGTGGAAGAAAATGAGTTTTTAAAAAAAAATGAAATTTCGAAAATCGATATTCATCAGTTCTCAAAATCGAAAATAGAATTGATAAAAACATATTTTTTATTCAATTTCTAAAATAATGTCCAATATATTTGTTTATTTATGTTCCATGGATTCATTATTTTTATTTTCCAATAGGTTGAAGCGGTGAATTTTTGTTAAATATTTTATTGTGCATTTTAGAAATTTAGAATAAATTTTATTTTTTAAAACTAGTTTTTAACCATACATTCTATCAATAAAATAATTTACAAATAAATTCAATTTTTTTAACAACAAATTATTCAAAAAATTACAATTACAAATCATATTATTTGAAATAATTGGTTTCAAATAGATGCTTAACATGTTAGGGACTAAATATGCCAAAAGTATAGGAGCTTAATATGTTAGGGACTAAATATGTCAAACGTATATAGGCTTAATATGTTAGAGACTAAATACGCCAAACGTTTGGAAGTTACAAACTAAAAATGCCAAACGTGACTTTAATATGTTAGGGACTATTATCGTAAAAAACTCAAAGGTTAGGGACCATTTGTGCTATTTACACATTTTTAACGGAAAAAATTAACGGAATCTAACGGTAGGGACCATTTTCGCAACGTTTGGTGATTCTGAGGGTATAAATGCAAAAATCTAAACGTTGGGGATCATTTTCATAAGAAACTTAAAGGTTGGGGACCATTTATGCTTATTACCCTAATTATTATTCCTTTTTAATAATTATATTGAATTATTTTAAAGTAGAAAAAATATGTAATATGTGTGTCAAATCGAAGATCTCAACTAGAAGTTTAATACAAGATCATAGTGATAGCAAACTGAAAAATATATATTGTCGGTAAAATCATCTCAAAGATCAAATCGTCCCGATATTTCTTGGTTTGCCTTTACCCTCTCTAAAATCAATTACAATTTTTTTTTTAATTCGTAAAAAAATAAACGTTGTCAATATCACATAAATATTTTTTCAAAAATAGAAAATGAAAGAGAATAAAATAAGAACGTTCATCGATCTATTTTTTATTTCCTTTTCATTTTTATAAAATTCTGAGTGTATATCACAGATATATCTATTTTTTTACTTATTACAAATTTTATTTAAATGTAATTTTGTTATCTAACTTTAAGTTTTAAGTCAATTGAAATTAAATTATTTAAAGAAATTTCTTGGAACGGTAAACATACAAATCGAAAAAAAAATTAAGGTATGTGTTATTGTATCATTTTTGTAATTAATTGTCTTCCTTCTTTTCTCATTCTTAATCAATTATAATTTTTTTAAATTCTTAAAAAAAGTAAAATAAATGTTGTCGGTATCACATAAATATTTTTCTCTAAAAATAGAAAATGAAAGAGAATAAAATTGGAGCGTTCATCGATTTATTTTTTTTCTTTTCCTTTTCCTTTTCCTTTTCCTTTTCATTTTAATAAAAAGTAGTAAATCTCCTAGAACGGTAAACATACGAACTTTAAAAAAATTTAAAGTTTGTGTAATTGTACTTTTTTTCTAATTAACCGTCTTCCTTCGTTTCTCATTTTTAATTAAATATTCATTTTATATGTTAATATATAAAATCGATATATAAGTGAGTAACAAATGATCGTGCACCACATAGGTGTAACACTAATAATAAATAACAATAAGTAGATATAATTTTTATAGATTGCATCAAAACAAATAATTGAATCAAATTGCCTCATCGTGTTGCAACTGCAAGCGCGAATAGGAAAGAAAGGGCAGAAATTCCATCAAATACAAAGAATTTGGTCCCACATTATTTGATCCATGTGAAGAAAACCATCGATGTATACAGTCACTAAAAAAAGGTTACAAAGTAACGAGTCTTCTAGGACCGCATGGAAAATCTTTGAAAAAAATACAAAGACGTCAATTTTCCAGTGATTAGCAATGAAAATAAAGGAATTGAGTACAAGTGGGTTTATTTATTTATTTATTTATTCCATTGGAAGAAAAATAGAATACGGGAGATTTATTTACATTTTTTTCGTTGTAATGAAATATAAAATAAAAAATACCATAATATTTATTCGAATTCCATCACTATTAACATTTATTACTTTTCTCCCACCAACAGAATTTTGGCAAGGTCTGGTTTGAACCTTTAACCAAGCGAAGTGCATTACTATTTCTACTCAATAACTCGAGAAGATGGTAACATAAAACATCAGCACAAATAAATTTCAGATAATTAAGCGATTTGAAGAGAAAGCGATTTTTTAATTAGCAATTTTTTTAAAATGTGTGGTTGAAAATATGAAAAAGTTTTGAGTTGACGTGTATGATGTTTTATTGTGTGAATGTGTGTTAGAAAATAAGTATGAATAAATTTTTTTTAATAAACATGGAATCAAAAAGGGCCTAAATAGAATCTTAAAACAATTTTAGAAATAAAAAGTCAAACCTTTAGATTTTAATTTGAAAAAGTAAATAACTGCAAACTCAAAACTATCACTTTTTAAAGTTAACAAACTTAATACTTCGTTTTAAAAATCAGGTGTTTAATAATAATAATAAATAAATATTATATTATATAAAAATAATTATCTATTTTATTCTAAATTAAAGGTAATATAATTTTAAATATAAAACCCCAAACACCACCCTCATTTATGTTAGTCCTCACCCCATTGACGAAACCTCAAGATTATTACATTCTTCTACTCACTGTCAATCATTAACACCACTTCCATTGAGTGATGATGTATTGTGTGCATCATTCTCATTCAAGTCACGAAAATTCTAAAAAATAATAAATAACAATAATAAGTAGCTTGTTATAAACTAGAAAGAAAAAGAGAGAAAAGTAGAGACACCAATAAACTTGTGTATTATATTATGAACCAGAGCCCCATATATATAGGGGAAGAAAGGATATATAAAGTAATTATAACTAGGGTTTTAGGGGTACAACTGTCATTCACTAATACAATATAATATTTACAACACTCTCCCTTGAATGACATATGATATTACAAAATATCTGCCTCGTTAAAACCTTGTTTGATAAAACCCAATGGGACAAAAATATCAAACGAAGGAAAAAGAGTACAGTTGTTCTTGGAGTATTAAGATGAATGCTGCCTCGTTAAAACCTCGCCAGGAAAACCCAATGGGACAAAACCTTGGCTAAGGAAAAAGAGTACAACTACTCCCCCTTAATGTTGATCGTTGTAAATCATCGAGTTGATGTATCCCAATCTTATGAACTGGTTTCTTGAATGTAGATGTTGATGGTGCTTTTGTAGATAAATCAGCTTCATTGTCACTTGAGTAGATTTGTTGAAATTTTGGAGTATTTTGATACTGCCTCGTTAAAACCTTGTCAGAAAAATTCAGTGGGAAAAAACCTGAACGAAGGAAAAAGAGTACAACTACTCCCTCTGATTCAATATGTATTGAATCATCCATATAGTTACTCCCCCTGATTCAATCTCTATTGAATCATTCATATCTTGATCTCTTCAGGAGTTTCGTATAAGAGAGTATATCAATAGATATTGATGACAGCTACCTCATTAAAAACCTTGTCAGGAAAACCCTGTGGGACAAAACCTCGGCTAAGGAAAAAAGAGTGTAGCGTATATTAACTCCCCCTCATGGGAACATTACAATTATATTGATACTGCATTTAATTATTTCAACTGTAAATCGATGCAATATCGAATATGTTTACCAAACATATATAAATGGTGCATATCTTGTATTATTTGTTCTTCGAATATAAATTCAATTATTCCTTTGAACTTGAAGAACTATAAAATATTTCCAATTATTTGAACATGCTACATTGAGCCATGTTCTATAATCAATATTATCAATACATTTAATGCAGTTCTCAAATCTAGAAGTGACTTATTCACTTCACCGAACAATTAACTTATTCACTTCACTGAACAATTAACTTATTCACTTCAGGTGAATAATTAACCATGAATTTGAATTTGAAAATCAATTGCCACGATTTTTATTCACAGTAATGGTACATCTCAATTTCAACACTTTGTCATATAGAGTCATTTGTATCATTCTTCATGTAATCTAATTTCATACTATCTATCACATTCCATTGGAAATTGAATCTATTCAAGGCATATGATATATTTAGATCGCAAAGTATCTTTATACTTTGATCAAACAAATTTCTTAAAAACTTGAATTATATATTTCAAATATATTTAATCCTTCAAGGATTATACTGTATGCTTCAAGCATCGTATATGTTTCACATTGCAATTATCAAATTGCTACCACCAAATTTAAGTCGTGAAACATTAGATAGGTAACGATTCCTATATTTCAAATAGATTTTCTCTAATTATTTCACCGCAATCCCAAAGTACCGAGGTATTGATTACCCTTTTTAATCTCACTCATTGGTACTTCAAAGAATACTCCCAACGTACCGAGTTGATGATCATACATTTTGATATCACTCATTGGTACATCAAAGAGCGCAAGCTAGTAATCAGAGTAAATCATTTTTCATTAAATACATTTCTGATAATCATATAAGTATAGGCACTTATTATGCATTTTCAGGCAAATAAAATATTGTATCTATGCCAGATCTATGAAACATTCGTTGCGCAACAAGTCGTGTATTACGACTATACCTATAGGTATTTTACTGGCTTTACACTTTTATGTGTTTGGACTTCAGGTCCCAAAACTTCAGGTTTTGTAATAACTTTAATTTAGCCTGAATGCATACTTTTGCCAACTATTTTTATGTCGATTTTCTTCGACATATTTTCTTTTATTATCCTCGCTATCATTCAAATTATGACGCGACTAGCTTCGCAATTTGCTTTTGCATAAGTGCTTTAAAAAGTGTGTCGACACAATTATCATCTCAATTTGACTTCTTTCCCCACAAGACATAACTATAGAGATCTCAATTTTCAATATTTCAAGTACTTGAACCTCTTCTGGAGATTTAAAATTAATTAAGTCAATAAATACTCTCTCACGGGTATATGTCTCCTCAATAAGACCATTATAATCATTTGTTCTATTTTTATTTATTTGGGGATCTTTATTCAAATAAAATATCGCTACGCTTCAGGCGTGCTACATATCAATATAAGATAGAGCATGAGATTTTATTAATCTCTTATGCATCTTGTAATTATGTTATCTTTGAACTTTTCGTTCATATTTTCAATCGAACTTCTGGTTCGTATTATCAATCGCGAGGATATATTTAACATAATATGATGCATTTGTTTGATTTAAAGCTACTAATCTTCCCCCTAATGTTGAGAAAATTGTCCAATCAAATTGACAATCATTTTTTTTCAACGTTGTAAAATATTACCCATTTGGGATATATGTTCAAACAACGTATTTTTCTCAACATTCTTTATTTCCCATATCAGTGCATTGTGGTGGATCAATTGCACTATTTAAAAATCATATGGAAAAATTAGGCTCTAACCATAAGCCAATTATAATAGGGAGAACTATGATATTGGCATGATGCGTAATAGAATTCCCTAAACAAAAAGGGAAGTATTTTGTTCTCAATTAAATTAATTGGAGGCGTTTAACAAACAAAAATGTTAAACTATTTATCGACATCCCAACTAACACTTCTTAAAATGTTGAGATTCGTGTCCACTAGCATTATCAAGACACATTCTTGATTATATAATCTGAAAATTATGCTCATAATTCATAATTTGCGCAAACTTCAGGTTGCGAACACCATGCAATCATCTAGTACATGTATCAAATCTATTAGATGCAAATAATATTTAGATGATCAACGTGGAGGATGATGGGTCCCCATTTATCATCCTAATTAATTTTCAGAAATATAGGGAATTTAATCCCTATTTTAGCTAGGACAGTCAAGAAATTTCATGAAAGAGAACAAACATCATATATGATTGAATTGAAGAATCTTCTGGTTCTTCATTGAGTATCAATTTTAATTTCGCATCATAATTGATCCAGTGATGGTCCAACTGGTCATGTCAAATAATAAAATCAAATTGAACTTCTGGTTCAATATAAGATATGATTCAATGATTAAATCATATATTATTCAAGTAGTCAAACTAATCAATGTCATTATGACATAAGTTATATATTTTCCTTCAGGGATAAACATGAACTCAAATGAGATATTTTTCGAAACATATGCTACTTCGAAAGCACGTTTTTATTACTCATTCAAAATCAATATGTAAATATTCTTCCGGAATATTGTAATATTAAATTAATAACATATCTCATAATATTGGGCTCTTCGAGAGCAAATTATATTTCATTATTATATTTCATATGAGATAAAATCATGATTCTTCAGGAATCATCACAACAATATGTTATTCTACATCATAATAATCTTCTGGATTATTAATAAATTCGAATTTCTTTGAGAAAAAGAATGCAATATTTATCACATGAGTAATAAAATAATATTCTTCTAGAATATTGAAACGTAGCAATAACGCAATATTCTTCTGGAATATTGATTCGAATCTCATTCAATTATAACAATAATTAATATCTATTTTGCTATTTAGGAGCAAAATAAAGAATTATTCTTCTGGAATAATTATATTGCTAAAATTGCAATTCTTCAAGAATAATAAGTCAATATTCTTCTGGAATATTGATATTAATTATTCATTCTTCCTTTCAAGCCAACAATATTTGTGCTCTACACGAGTGACGTTAAAATATTCTTCTGGAATATTTATCTAACGTGGGTTGTGTTTATTTGAGAACACCAACACCATATTCGTTTAAATTATGCTTCTTCAAAAGCATTGGATCAATATTCTTCTGGAATATTGAAATTGTAATATACTGCTCATGACAAGTAAGTAATATTCTTCTAGAATACTACTATTGTTGTCCTACTTCGTGAGAAACAATATGATACATTATTAAATCAGAATTTATGAATGAACATCTACAAATATTTAATCATCTTAAAGTATATTAATTACCATATAAACATAATATGAATTTATATATAAAAATGAATTACCAAACATATTTCAGAAAAAAGAATCTCCATATATAGAAGTTAACAAAATTGACTAAATCTTTTATTTGCTAAATCTTTTACCAATATGCAAAAGATACTAAACATGCACGTGAATTCCATATATAAAAATTAGATATATAACTAATAAATGGTAGAATCAAATCTAATAATGTATTTGAGAATTCAAAATAACGTAGTGATTTTCAATGACAAAATTGAAAGAGCAAAAAAATAATAACAATAATAATTTGCTGGAACAAGGTATACTTTAAAGAATTTATTTCGATTCTTCCAAAAGAAATAATAAATCAATATTCTCCTAGAATATTGAAAATTATAATTCATGCTCTTCAGGAGCAAATAACATCCTTCTAGGATATTAATTATAATGTTGTACTACTTCAGGAGTAACAACAAATTATTTATAATGGACAGATTTACAATTAATATTTTTCTGAAATATTAATCATTCGTTATGCTACTTCAGGAGCAACAACAAATTATTGTTAAAGATTTTAGATATTTGCTCTTCTGGAGCAATTGAATAATAAATCTTTCAAAATTATGCTCTTCAGGAGCAATTAATATTCTTTACAAATATTATTATAATAAAAATTATGCTACTTCAGGAGCAACCACAAATTATTCTTCTAGAATAATTATAGTTCTAAAATTTCGATTATTCAAGAATAATAAATCAATATTCTTCTGGAATATTGAAAATTTAATTTATGCTCTTCGGGAGCAAATAATAATCTTCTTGAATATTATAAAGTTGTGCCACTTCAGGAGCAACAACAAACTATTCATGATAGTCATATTAATATTCTTCTGGAATATTAATTATATACAGTTGTGCTACTTCAGGAGTAACAACAAATTATTCATGATAGTCATATTAATATTCTTCTGGAATATTAATTATACAGTTGCGCTACTTCAGGAGCAACAACAAATTATTCATGATAGTCATATTAATATTCTTCTGGAATATTAATTATGATGTTGTGCTACTTCAGGAGCAACAACGAATAATAATCAATTTTATGATTAATATTCTTCTGGAATATTAATGTATTGTTGTGCTACTTTGAGAGTAACAATATAATGAATAATCAACTTAAAAAAAATTAAACAACAAAATAATTATATACATTAAACACATAAAAAAAAGTTAATGTATGGAGTATGGAGCAGAACTTGATTTGCATCCAAGTCACAATTATTATACGAGCACAAATTATTGGTTGGAGTATGGAGGCAGATGAAATTGGAACAATTATTGGAATTGAAGCAACCTCCTGGAATTGGAACAATTCAACCACGATTGGAACAAAAAAATTCATATGCTGTCAAATTGATTTCGACACACATGATTTTACCTTCTAACTAATATTTTAGTATATGATATTTTGAAAAAGAAATTTCTAACTCAATTTGGTAGAGACTCGTGCTGATAACGTGTTATAAACTAGAAAGAAAAAGAAAGAAAAGTAGAGACACCAATAAACTTGTGTATTATATTATGAACCAGAGCCCCATATATATAAGGAAAGAAAGGGATATACAAAGTAATTATAACTAGGGTTTTAGGGGTACAACTGTCATTCACTAATACAATATAATATTTACAAAATAGCTATAATTTTTATAAATTGCATCAAGACAGAAAAAGGAATCAAATTGCCTCATCGTGATGCAACTGCAAGCGCGGATAGGAAAGAAAGGGCAGAAATCCCATCAAATATTACAAAGAATTGGGTCCCACATTATTTGATCCATGTGAAGAAAAGTCATTGATGTATCAAGTTAACTAAAAAAACATTGCAAATTAATGAGTCTTCTAGGACCGCATGGAAAATCTATGACAAAAATACAAAGACATCAATTTTCTAGTGATTAGCATCGAAAATAAAGTAATTGAGTAAAACTGATTTATTTATTTATTTGATAGGAAGAAAAATAGAATACGGGAGATTTATTTAAATTCTTTTTTGTTGTAATGAAATATAAAATAAGAAGTACCATAATGTTATTTTCAAATTCCATCACTATTAACATTCACTAGTATTTCTTCCGTGCGATGTACGAAAGTTGCTAGTAAAAAATATTGATTTCGATAAATATTTTTGTAAAATTTTAATTCTTATATATAATTTATCCCGTATACAAAATGCATAAAATCTAATATTACATTAAAATGATTATTAAAATTTTACAAACAATAAAATTACTTCAAATTATAATAATTTCTTTGAATATTAAAAGTCAATTTATATATTTAATAGTAAATGATTATTACTTTTTCCACCCGTTTCCACCAAAAAAAAAAATGAAGTTGCTATATATTCGCGAAAAAATGAATATATTTTATCAAAAATAACAGATATTTGCATACGGTTTGAAGTTGCGTCATTTTTAAAAAATAATTGATATTAAATACTTATTAATTAACAACAATAAATGTAAGCATTTTTTTAATTGAAATTTTGGAGCAAAACATGTCCACAATATCATTGAAAATTACCTAATTATTATTACTTCAATTATTTTTTAACACACGCACACACATATATATACAAAAGAATCAAAATCCTAACCCTCCTATAGACTCGAACTCAACTGTTCTATCTGATAAGGGGGCGTCTCGGGCTAACCTACTTTTGCCTTACTTTCAATTATTAATCATCATTAATTTTTTTTTTTCATAAAACTCGAAATTTAGTTAAACAAACAATTTTTAAGTATTAAAATTAATCATTCTTAATAATTTCAATTTCATTTCTCATTGCACTAAATGCTTCATCAAGCCCCCGTTTGGTACCTATTTTTCCTAAACCTCATTTTTTCAAAACTCATTTTCAACTATACATAAAATAAAATGATCTACACACAAATCCAAAAATATTCTTCACCTTTTAACTACGTATTTTCCAAAAATTACTATTTCAAACAACATTATTCCAAACAATGAGTTTCAAACAGGGGACAAATGCAGTTAACACGTTATACATAATAGTAATGTAATTAATTATTTTCAAATTAAATATTTTCAAATTAATTACTTAATAATCTTTCACTGTGCAAAACAGTTTCCATAATACCCTTCAAATTTATATTGTGATGACATAATAATTGATTTTAGTTTTAATAATTATTAATTATCATTAGTACATTTTATGTTGATGCAAGCAAGTTTTAATTCAAATAATTTAAAAAATGAATAGCCACCGTTTTCTAAAAAAAAAAAAAAAAAAAAAAAAAACATTACCGTTTTCTTTTTAAAAAAAAAAAATCTATTAAAAGGTGTAAACAAATTTATTTGTCACTCATATTTTTAACTAAACAAAAATTAACAAATATTAAAGTTTAATATATTTTAATCTAATTAATGCAAAATAAATTTGTAATTTATGCTACCTAACTTTTTTTTATTTATCTTTGGATTCGGGATTCAAGTGAATTATATGCGGGTTTCAAAAACTTTTGCAGTGAATTATTCCCAGTACTGGTACTATGAATCATACACGGGTCTTTTATATGATACTGCATTTCTTTTTTTTCCTAACAACAATTAGCTGAATTGTTTTTTAATTTTTTACTTTTGGAAGAGCTGTAGATTTGAATCATTGAACGCATAGTTCAAAAGTTATCTTAAGCGATATGTTAAATTGTTAATTATAAAATGGTAATTTATCTGTGTATATCAATTTAAGGCTTGAGTGGCAGCATATTTTTATCATATAAGAACAATGTTGCTATCAGGAAAGCATACAAGATTTAACGTTTGGAACCAAAAAAAATTTCCACTTCTTAATGATAAAGTGACCTCACATCTACATATTCTTGGAGAAGCTTCTTGACTGGAAACACTTCCTTGGAGACAAATTTACGGAGTTGTGATGTTTTAAGATTCATTTTTCTTTATGATTTTGTGTTCGTGGGCGCGCGCGTTCACATTGCTAGAGAAATCAAAGGTGGGGAAATTGTTGCTTTGAAGAAAATTCGAAAGGATAACAAAAGAGGAGGTATCAAGGGCGGAGGTGGTATAGGCCCAGCGTGATCCGCGCTGGACTTTTGAGGGTTAAGTACACAATTACACACATTTAAGTATGAAATTTTTTGAAATCAGGTAATTTGTAACTAATTACAAAAGTATCAAAATAATTTTCAAAATCAGATATTCTTTTAAAATCAGAAATAAGGTTTTGTAATTAATTACAATTGTAACTTTATTTCAATTTTGTAATTAATTACAATTGTAACTTATGAATTAGTTAAACATTAGTGTAATTCGTAATTAATTATATTAGTATAATTAGTAATCAACAGCCACTACAACCGCGGTCGTCGGACTACCGTCGAAAATATAATAGTAACTTATATCAGTTTTGTAATTAATTACAATTGTAACTCTATTTCAATTTGTAATTAGTTACAATTATAATTTTAAATAAAATTGTAATTAATTACCACCACCACCAAATTTGTAACCAGTCACCGCCATAATGTCAAAAAATACAATAGTAACTTATTTCAGTTTTGTAATTAATTACAATTGTGTGGTATCTTCACTTCATTTTAATCAATTTGAAGCATCAAATGACTTTCTTTGTAGAAACAGGAAGTTCAGTGCTACCCATATGGAGATATTGACGACGACTAGGTTCAATAGTCGATCAAAATTGCCAAAAATTAAAGAAACATTTTGATGATAATTGGGGAAAGAACATTTTTGGAGCTGCAATTTCAAGCCAAGGAGCTTTGGTGTTCTCTACAAATTGTAATTAATTACAACAATCGTGATTATTTTGCAATTAGTTACAATTATAACTAATAAATTTACAAAACATGATATATTTAGAAGAAAAATAATAATTCATTGGAGGTTGAACATGGGAAAGCTTAAGTTTTAATAACTACGATTGTAACTAATTATTAACTTATATGTATATTACAAGTCACTTGAAATTCCTTTTAGAAATAGTTAAATTAGTCACTAATTGTAATTAATTACAATTTTAACTTAATTTCGATTTTGCAAAACATGACAGATTTAGACAACAAATAATAATTGCAATTACAATTTAATTACATTTTATAATGAATTACAATTGTTACTTTATTTCGCGTTGTAATTGATTATTACAATTATGATTTTATTTTAATTTTGTAATTAATTACAAATGTACTAATCAATTCTTAAAACATTACAAATTTTTATTTTTTATTTTCTTTTTGTAAAAATGAATTGGATTAAATACATTCACCTTAATTATAACTACAATTGCAACTTAATTACATTTTGTAATGATTTACAATTAAATACAATTGTAACTTTATTCAATTTTGTAAAACTACAATTATAATTTTCTTTCAGATTTGTAATTAATTAAAATTTTAACTAATGAATTCGTAAAACGTGACAAATTGTTTTGTTAAAATTAATTGAATTAGTTACATTAACCCAAATTACATAATTACATTTTGTAAGCAACTATAGTTTACAATGACAACTTTATTTCGATTTAGTAATTAATTACAATTGTAAAAAAAAAAAAAGAAGTGAGAATCTATTCGGAATTGATCTAAATCCATTTCTTGGAGCATTGTTGAACTGCTAGTGTAATCATGTGATTTGTAACTAATTACACTAGTATCAAAATAATTATCAGAATCACACACACACACATACACACACAAATTAGAATCAAATTTTATAATTAAGTAGAATTGCAACTTTATTTCAATTTTGTAATTAATTACAATTTTGGAATTAATTACAATTGTAACTAATGGATTTGTACAAATTTTTTTGCTGAAATGATTTGAATTAGTTACAAAATTTAATTAGTTACATTCAACTTAATTAAAATTGCAATTGCAATTTATTTACATTCTATAGTGAATAACAATTTACAATTAGTTATAATTGTAACTTTATTATTTCAGTCGTGTAATTAATTACAATTGTAAGGAATGAATTCATAAAATATTAGTGTAATTTGTAATTAATTATATTAGTTAAATTAGCTACATGAAACTTAATTATAACTATAGTTGCAACTTAATTACATTTTATAATCAATTATTAGTGTAACTAACTAATTAATTGCAATTAAATTACAATTAAGCTGCAATTGTAATTTTAGCCAATTACGAATTGTAATCAATTATAACTTAATTTTAATTTTAAAATTAATTACAATTGTAACTAAGTAATTACTTTTGTAACTTAGTTGTATATTACAAGTCATTCGAAATTTCATTTTTTTCTTTTAAAATTAATTGAATTAATTACAAATTGTAATGAATTACAGTTTGTAATTAATTACAATTGCAACTTTATTTTAATTTGCAATTAATAACAATTGTAACTAATAAATTTTTAAAACATAAAAGTCTTTTTTTGCTTAAAAAAGTTTAAAGACAAAAATGTAATAATGTAAATGATTAAGTGCCTTTACAGCAATTATAATGTGGTGCATTTTCAAAATAATAATGTTGTGTAGATATATAACTTTAACACGAGTTAAGTACACACAAAACTTTAATGAATGGCCTATTTTTCAATATTAGATATTTTAAGAATATAAAATATTATCAAAATCAGATAATCAGGCAATGAAACATATTGACAGTTTGTAATTAATTACAATTGTAACTTAATTTCAATTTTATAATCAATTACGAATTGTGATTTAATTACAATTACAACTTAATTACATTAATTACAAATGTAACTAATTAATTACTATTGTAATTCAATTGTATATTACAAGTCACTTAAATTTCATTATCCTATAAAATTAATTGTAATAGTTACAAATTACTACAGTTTTTAATTAATTACAATCATAACTTTATTTCAATATGTAATTAATTACAAATATAACTAACTAATTACTATTGTAACTTAATCGTATATTACAATTCACTCGAAATTTGATTTTTCTTTTAAAATCAATAGAAATAATTACAAATTGTAATGAATTACAGTTTGTAAATTTTAACTTGATTTCAATTTTGTAATCACTTACAAATGGAAATACGATTGGGGCAAACGAAACTTGTCTTGAATCCTTTCACTTGTGTTACATCGTGCAGCAAACACACGCCCTTGTTTGATCCATATTAAAATGAGTTTTTTTTTTTTTTTTTTTTTTTTTTTTTTTTTTTTTTTTTTTTTTTTTTGAAAAATGTAATTTGGAATAGTGATGTTTTGAAAAATTTGTGATTAAAAAGTAAGAGAGCGATAAATGTATTAGAGAATGTGTGGGGGTTAAGTTCATAATTACAAGCATTTAAGTTTGAAATTTTTTGTAATTAGGTGATTTGTAATTAATTGCACAAGTATCAAAATAATTACATAATCAATTTTTTTTTTGAATTAGAATCAGTTTTTGTAATTAATTACAATTGTAACTTAGTGTAATTCATAATTTATAATCAGTCAATTCCACAACCGCCATCATCAGATTACCGTCGAATATATAATTGTAACTTTTTTCACTTTTTAATTAGTTATAATTGTAATTTTATTTCAACTATAACTTTAAAAAAATTAATTGATTAAATTTGGCTCCATCCCTCAATTCCCCTCTCCTCTGCCTTGTAAACGAGAAAAAATTACACTGACTCAACAACCTTCCCCACTGACATCCTCATTATTGGCACTCTGAAAAAATTTCATTCTAATTGACACCCAACAAGGGGCCATTTCTTTACCTTTGACGTATAGGAAAAATCTATCTAATTTCAACCTAGATTCTTTGGTGTGTTTTCTCTCAAAGATCATTACTGATTATGTTGGAAGCCCACTTACCAAGCCTATCAGACCATTCCCCGATACTTTTTCTGAGAAGGATTCTTGTGCTACATCCTTCCTTATAAGAGGGAGTCAACCGACTTCTTCATCCTAGTTTTGTGGGCATAGCCGGACAAATGGGATCCACGCCATCCTATATCCCGCAACACAATCGCAATTGTAGCGCCCCGAGTTCTGAATACCCGGTTCACCACGTCATTGTCTGATCTAATTTTTCAAATAATATTTTTGCGGAATAAATAATTGAAATTCATTTTTGGCAACATTAAATAAACTGTAATGGTCGATAAGATTGAAAACATTTATGAAACAATCTGAAATAGCAAATCGAACCATTAATTTTGTAAAGCAGTTGACAATGTCATAATTTCTCAATAACTGAGATTCTCAAAATTATCTAATGTTGGAAATTACTGAAATCATTAAAGTAAGACATTTCAACCATTTAACGATTATTGCCACCCTCATCCATCACTTGCCACCATCTCCGAGATCTGCAAAACTGTTAAAATAACAGGTTGAGCATTTCGAATGAAATACTCAGTAGACTCATCGCCAATTAATTAATCTACAATATAATTGAACACATAAATGCAGGCTCTTTAGAAAATATAGGGTGTGGGTTGCTCTTCTTGTGCATTTAAGCACTTGGCTTCTTTCTGAAAAATCATAGGCTCTTTAGAAAACATAGGGTGTGGGTTGCTCTTCTTGTGCATTTAAGCACTTGGCTTCTTTCTGAAAAATCATAGGCTCTTTAAAATTGGCTCTTGATAGATCTCAAGTTGTGCATTTCAGCACGGGTCTTCTTACTTCTTTTCTTTCTTGTGCACATAAGGCACATGTTATGCATAACATCATTTCTCTAGTACCGGGTGGGCTCCCTCAAGGGGCCTTTTCCCAATCATGCCCGCGTACTCATTAACATCATAATTATTTCCGAAGAAATACATTCTCATCGCCTTTTCTTACAAAAAAATATGACTTTTACAAGTCATGTTACATTCACATGCAATCATAATTTAAATCAATTAATAGGGGCGAGTCTACCTTAAACTTGACGAGTGTGATTGAGCGGGAAACGACTTCCATTCTTTAATTCTCCGTACGCTTCGTCTAGCCAATTAGAATATTAAATCGAATTAGTCTTTTGAATTTTATAGTTAAAATGATAGAGTATAATTTAGGGATTGAAATCGCTAATTTTGAAAGTTGGAGGACTAAAATGAATACCTTTGAAACTCGAGTTTTATAAATATACGTGTACATGTATTTATCATCAATATGGACCAAATCGAAAGACTTTAAAATATGAAGGCTTAAATGATTGCTATTAAACATTTGGGACTAAAATGTAAACCTTTTAAAAGTTGGGTCGTAAACTCAAAATAATGGAGTTGAAATAATATATTTTAAAAATAAGGGGTTGATTAAAATCATTTCGAAACATAAGGGGCTGAAATGATAAGTTTATAAAGCTATAGGGGCTGATGTGAAACAATTGAAAACTATGGGGGCTAAAATGTAAATCTTTTAAAACTTAGGCTTAAAATCAAATAGATTAAATCAGCAAGGACTAAAATAAAATGGGTTTGATACTTAGGGTTAAAATAATAACTTTTGAAACTTTAAAGTAAGATTTAAAAATATTTAAGCTGTAGGGACTGCTATAGATTATTTTAAAACTTGAGGACTGATTTGAAACAATTTAAAACTTCAGGGACCAAGCTGCAAATTTGAAAAATCAAAATTTTATAAAATCAAATCTTTCTCTCTCTCCTACCCATTTCATCGGAGCAGAGGGAGGAGAGATGCGACGGAGGAAGAAGTCCGTCTTCCAGCCGGCGGTTCGCCGGCGCAACGCCGGCGCAGGATGCGGCCAACGGCGAGGGTTCCACTAGGCTAGGTTTGTGTGGATTTGGTGCAGTTTTGGGTGCTGGAAAATGGCGTGAAACCGAAGTCAAAACGAGCTGGGTTAGTGATCTTTCCGGCGAAGGAACCGGCGATCGAGGTAGGTAAGTATGGGTTATGTCTTATTTTGTGGTTTTGGGTTTTTGATTTTGGATCGCGATTGAAGTTGGGTTCGCGGAGGTGATGATGATGATGGCGTGATTCTGGCTTCTATGTGCAGTGGTTGTGCGATGAGTGGTGGCGGCTGCTGGAATGTGCCAGTGGTGGTTGAGGTGGTGCGTTGGGTGGTGGCGTGATGGATGTGGTGAGTTGGAGGTTTGTGGTGGTGCTGCAGGTGATGAGGTAAACGGTGGGTCGAAGTGGTTGTGTTGGTGATGCTGGGAAGAGGCAGTGGCTGCGTTGGGGGCGGTGCAGTGGTGCGGGTAATGGTGATGGTGATGGTGATGATGATGATGAAGGAGAAGGGGGCGTTACCTTGCTGGAGTGGAGGCTGAAAATGGAGCTGCGAGGAGCTAAGTTGGTTGCTGGAAATGGGATTGCGATGGAGTTGGGAGGAGGCCGCTGGTGGAGGTGAGTTGGAGGTGGCGGTGGTGATGATTGGGATCTTGGCAGTGTGCTGGTGGTGATGATGATGATTGATGGGGGAGGGCTGGCGACTGGGCTGTTGTGCGGTGGTGATGATGGTGAAGATGATGAAGATGAGGAAGGAGGTGGTGGTGGCGGTTTGGAGTTGAGTTGCTGGACAGAATGGTGGTTGCTTGGTCGAGAGGTTGCTGGAATTGCTGAAACTGAAGGGGGACGGGATGCGTATAAAGAGGGTGTTGGGTGATGTGAAGAGTATGGGTTTAGGTTAGTGGGGGTTTGATAGGTATGGGGTGGAGTATGGGTTGGTGGGGTATGTTGGAAAATTTATGGGTTGAAACACAAGGAACGAAAATCGAGAAATTAATACGCGTGAATTCAACTGAGTTGAGAAAAATGGATCTGATAAAATAAGCTAAACATGATTTGGACTTTAAAACAAGTTTGAAAGAACTAAAATAAATAAATAAATAAAAATGATATAATTTTAGAAATTCGGAATATATTTTTAAAATGGAATTAATTCGATATTTCTCGATGTGGCTAGACGAACGCGTCGTGACGTTAACTTAAAAATGGATGAGATCGCAGCGACACGTTTTTCGAAACTTTGAAATAATTATTAAATTGCATAAAAATTCTTGGTCGCTACAGCAATCACCAATCATCATCTTTGATGCTGTCAAAAATCCTAACCTTGACGTGGCAGGATCTGATGATACTTGATTGCTGGAAGAGATTGATGAACTCGCCTTGAATAACCTGCAAAAAAGGCGAGGAGGATTCTCCCCGTCGCCCCTCCGGTGTGAGAATTAGTGTTTTGGAGAGAAGTAGAAAAATATATAACTGGAATATATGTAAAGAATTATGAATGAATTTATGTGATCAAAGGAGCTGTATTTATAGGGCTGAAAAAGCCCATAATCTCCTTTATTTAAGGAAGGAGTCCTTTTTGCTATAAACTTACCTTTTAGGAGGAGTTCTAATCTAATAAGAATTATACTTCCTCTTTTTTAGGATGAATCCTTATAGGTTATGCCTTATTTCGAGGGCCCAAGAAGTTGGGCCACCAATAAAGCCCATAAAGGTAAACACCCGGAATCCCGAAGTGGCCGGTCAAGCCCGATCATGTTGCCAGTAATGGATGCAGGACATGGATAGGTCGGGCATACATGGGCCGGGACGGTCACATGGACGAGCAAACATCCCGGCCTATGGAAGGAAGATGGGTGGCCGGGACTGTAGTAGCCCGGGATGGACTCTCTCCGGAATTAGCCCGATCAATGGCCCCCGTGCATCAGGGGTCGAGGATTGATGCCTGAATGTAACTAACTTCTGACAGCTGTCACCTTCATTAATGATGTTTTTCGCCAACTATTTGTCCTTTATTCTAAGCATCCTCATTTATGTTACAGTTCATGGATCGCTGCCACGTGTCAAAAATGAGTGGCGGGATTTCAAAAACTTTCCCGCATTTTTCCTCCTATATATATGTGGTCCCTATGCTCTCATTCTTTTCACTTTGCAATTTTAGCGAAAACCAGACAACTCCCCGAGCGTCTAACACGAGCTAAAATTTCAAGCACGACCTTTAGGTAATCTCGACCTCTCCCGACGTTAATTTTATTTCGTAGTTTAATCGTTAGGAAAATGGCCCGGCAAGTGAACATTACGGACCTTAGGGAGGTAGAAAATTTGGACGAGGCCTTAGATGTAGAGCCCATAGGGTTTTATAAACCTCCACCAACCTCCAGGGGGGACGAGTCGAGCGATGACGAGGAAGTCAATAACCCTGAATTTGATGATAGACCGGGAAGTCCCGACCTAGAGTTGCCAACGTACAACAGTAGGATGAAGGAACATATGGTCGAGGCTGATATGAGGAAGTTTGGTCTATCTGATAGGTATTCATCCCGGGCCCCCGAGCATGATGATGTATCATATCATTGTCGGGAAGGGGAGACCGTAGTTTTCCATGACTCACTAGTGGCCGGCCTTAGGTTCCCCTTGCATCATTTTTTCTTAGATTTTCTGTTAACGGCCAGCATTCTCCCCGGGCAGTTGGTCCCAAACGGGTGGAGAATTCTCGCTTACTTCTTCGTTTTATGTAGAAGTCTAGGGATCGAACCTTCCGTGAACCTTTGTAAATGCCTTTTAAATTTGAAGTTTTTACCCCGGTGTAACTGCTTCGTTTACTTATGCGGGAAGGGAAGGTTCGAGGTGCCCTGGGTTCCCTCTTCCTTAAAGTATTGGAAGGAAAAATTCTTTTATATCAAACCTCGGGAAGGTGAGAATATTTTTTGGCCCACTTTTAGGAAACCGGAGGTAGATAACTTTAATAGAATGGGTAATGTGGGGGAGGACGAGATGGCCGACCTCTTGGCCAACGCCATAAGAGTTTGTGACTTCGAACTTCTGGCCGAGGAGGCTTCAGATCTTACCACCAACGAGATCTTAGGTCAGGCCGGCCTTGACTTGGAGCCCGGTAGGACCCGGCCTTGTAACTTAAGTAATAGTTGTTTTCGTTGTTTCAGAAAATGTTCCCTTCCCCTTCTTGTTGTTTTTTATCTAACCTTTCCGTCCTTTCATAGGTATGGCTTTCGACGGAGACAGGTTAAAGAAGGCGGCCGAGGAGAGGGCCCGAGCTGCTGCTGAAAGAAGGAGGGAAGGCGGCATTACTCGAAGACGGCCACAAAAAAGGCCACGCCAGACACAGTCCGGGCCGGGCGAAACTTCAGGGAGGAACGCGGAAGTTCCACCCCGGCGCGAGACCAGCCAAGGTTCTCGCCGCCCTCCTGTTCGGGAAGAAAATACCAGATCTCCTCCCGAAACTGCAGTAGAGGGTCCTACCCTGGCCGACCTTCGGTTCAAATTGGAGGAGAGTTACCACCCCGGCCTACTGGAAAAATATTCGGAGGAAGGTTCACTGGAGAACGGGGTGGACCATTTTCTGAATGCGGCCCTTAAGGTAATTTCCACAGGACCTTGTGCTTCTCGTGTTGTCTGCTTATGATTTGGAAATAATACAAGTATTTAACTCGTACAGATGCTCAGCATTGGCCGGGGTCTTCTAACCCAAGGTTTCCGGCGAGGGGAGGTTTCAAGTCAGCTTGTCCATTCTGTTCAATACGAGGCCACTCGTGCTAACAATGCTGAAGAGAAGTTAACCAGAATGGAAACTGACCTGGTCTTGATGATTCAAGAACGGGACCTAGCTCGTTCTGAAAATGCCAAACTCTCTGAAGATCTTGGCCGGGCCAGGGAAGAGATGGAAGCGGCGAAGGTGACGGCGGTCGAGGCTTACAAAAAGTCTGAAGAATATGACCTTGCCGTGGGTAACTATGCCCTGGAATCCTATTCCTAGGGCATGAGGCAAGCCCGTGCATGGATCAAGATGCATGCGCCCGACCTTGATACCAGCCCGCTTTCTCAATTTCCATTGGGCACGGAAGATCTTGACCTTACTCCTTTTATGGAAGATGTAGTGGAGGTCGAGTCTGACGAAGAAGAAGCCCGTGCTAGTGACCCCGAGCAGGAGTAGGAAAATCTGTTGTACATTTCCCTTTTATAAGCCGAGGTGTAACCTCGTGGTCTCTCTTTGTAACAAGATTTTTGTTAATGAAGAATGTCTCTTTTTGTCAAAGCTCGTGTTTATTGTTTCGTATCTAACATGATCTTTCCGTTAGTAAAAAATAGTTCGAGCTTTTAACATGGATTTTCAGAAAAGATATTCTATAAGGTCGAGCAATACTGACCTGTTTGCTCAATTCCTGAAGGATTCCCGGAATCTAGTTTTGAGATCATATGGTCGGGTAGTGACCGACCTCAACAAGATAGCGTATGCGCGACCCTTATAGATAAGATCGAGCCATTTACTTGTATTTTTTCAGAAAAGATATTTCATAAGGTCGGGGAATACCGACCTCAATTATTTTGAATTCCTGGTTGGGAAGTAATTTGTAACGCCTTGCCATGAGACCTTGTAAATTATTCTTGGAAGAATAATTTGTAAAGTCTTACCATGAGACATTGTAAATTATTTAATGGGAAATAATTTGTAACGCCTTGCCATGAGACCTTGTAAATTATTCGTGGAAGAATAATTTGTAAAGTCTTACCATGAGACATTGTAAATTATTTAATGGGGAATAATTTGTAACGCCTTGCCATGAGACCTTGTAAATTATTCGTGGAAGAATAATTTGTAAAGTCTTACCATGAGACATTGTAAATTATTTGATGGGAAATTATTTGTAAAGTCATGTGAATGACCTTGTAAATTACTTCGATATCTGATCTTTTTAGTGCTCATTCTGTGGAAGAAGTACTTTTATTGAAGGGGACTGAACGATGGGCCTTGTTAAAACCTTATCCAGAAAAACCCATTGGGAAAAAATCTGGACAAGGAAAAAGAGTGCCCACCCCTGACACTGAAAGACAAAGTAATGGGCACGCAGGCCCGACCATAATATTCTCTGGTGGACGTGCAAGTCCGAAAGCAAATATAAAAATGGGCGCGCAGGCTCGACCTTATGGACGTGCAAGTCCGAAAGCAAATATAAAAATGGGCGCGCAGGCCCGACTTCACTAGGACTAAATGACTTGATATGATTACTTGTAGTATGGCTTCAAGTTCTCCACATTCCATGGCCGAGGAAGAGGTTTTGAATCCATTGTGCGGAGGCTGTATGAGCCCTTGCCCGCCTTTCGGATGACTTCATAAGGTCCTTCCCAAATAGGTCCAAGTTTCCCTGGTTGATGACCGGCAGCCTCACTGCGGCGAAGGACAAGATCTCCTATTCTGAATTCCCTCTTCTTTACTCGGATATTGAACTTTTAAGACATGGCCTGTTGATAAGCTGCTATTCTTAATGATGCATTCTCTCTGACTTCTTCTAGAAGATCCAGACTTTCTCTCTGCCCTTCGATGTGGTCGGGCGAGCCTGTGGTCATGGCACGGAAGCTTGGAATGGTTACTTCTATGGGAACAGCGGCTTCCATCCCGAAGGCAAGCATGAATGGGGTTTCCCCTGTTGCTGTCTTGAAGGTGGTTCGGTTGGTCCAAAGTACTTCTGGGAGAAGCTCGGGCCAATCTCCTTTGGCACTGCCAAGGCGAGTTTTCAAGTCTTGCAAGATGAGTCTGTTTGTAACTTCAGCTAACCCATTACTCTGCGGGTGCGAAACGGAGGTCAACCTGTGTTCTATTCCCAAATTCCTGCAGAATTGTTTGAAGGCTTGGCACTCAAATTGACGCCCATTATCTGTTATCAATGTCTTGGGAAGACCAAAACGGCAAATTATTGATTTCCACACAAATGATTCCAATTTTTGTTCTGTGATCACGGCCAGTGGTTCGGCTTCAACCCACTTAGTGAAGTATTCTACAGCAACTGCTAGGAACTTGACTTGACCCCGAGCTATAGGGAAAGGTCCGAGTATGTCGATTCCCCATTGGGCGAAAGGGTATGGGCATGATATTGAGGACAGCTCTTCCGCGGGTTGATGTAACCGTGCTGCGAATCTTTGGCACTTATCACAGGCTTTCACATAACTAAGGGCGTCTCTCTTCATATTCGGCCAGTAGTACCCGTATCTTATCAGTTTCAGTGCTAGAGCCCTTGCTCCCTGGTGTCCTCCACAAATTCCTTCATGAATCTCGGACATAGCAAGGGCTGCTTCTTTTGGAGTTAGGCATCGCGGATAAGGAAGTGTGAAGCTTCGGCGGAACAAGGTATTCTGTAGCAAGGTATACCTCGGGGCTCTTGCTTTGATTTTTCTGGCCTCTACTTTGTCATCTGGCAACTTTCCTGATGTTAGATATTCAATTATTGGATCCATCCAACTGGGCTCTTGATCAGAAATATCCATGACCTCGGGTTGTTGTACGATACTAGGCTCATGAAGAGTTCGTACGAACACAGTCCTATCCAGGTGATCTAGATTGGAAGAAGTAAGTCTTGACAAAGCGTCCGCTTTGTGATTGGCGGACCTTGGAATTTTGTTTATGCAGCAAGACTTGAACTTTCTTTGCAAGTCCAAGACCATCATCCTGTAAGATGACATTTTCTCATCTTTTGCTTCAAAAGTGCCGTTTACCTGTTCCACCACTAATTGTGAATCACTAAGGACCTTGACATGCTCGACCCCTAGATGTTGAGCTGTTTGAAGTCCAGCAATTACGGCCTCATACTCTGCATCATTATTGGTTGCTGGGAAGTCAAAACGTATTGCGCACTGAATTTCCATTGTACCATCATCCTTCTTTAATATGATTCCGGCCCCCGAGCCCGCAGCGTTCGATGCTCCATCCACTTGCAAGGTCCATGTGGTCTCTTCCCGGTCATTACCTGTCGGCCCCCGAGGTCTTGGTGTGAGTTCGGCGACAAAGTCAGCCAAGACCTGTGCTTTGATGGAAGGTCGAGGTTTGAACTCGATGTCATACTTCCCGAGCTCGATTGACCACTTCAGTAGACGGCCGGATACATCTGGTTTCTGCAAGATTTGCTTCAAGGGCTGATTTGTGAGGACAGTTATTGCATGGGCTTGAAAGTATGGTCTTAACTTTCTCGCTGCTGTAACCAGGGCAAGTGCGAGCTGCTCGGCCAATGTATATCAGGTTTCTGCTTCCAACATCATCTTACTAACATAATATATAGGCTTTTGGGTTTTCTCTTCCTCTTTAACCAAAACGGCGCTCACAGCATGATCAGACACTGCTAGATATAAGAACAGATTGTCCCCTGGATTCGGCTTTACTAGAATCGGAGGTGTTCCCAAGTATTCTTTCAACTTCCTGAAGGAGACCTCGCATTCCTCGTCCCATCTAAAGTCCTTGTTTCCTCGGAGAGTTTTGAAGAAGGGAAAACATTTGTCTGCTGCCTTTGACATAAATCTGCCCAATGCCGCTACTCTTCCTGTTAACTTTTGTACTTCCCTGATATTTCGGGGAGGTTCCATTGATGCTAGGGCTGAAATTTTATCTGGGTTAGCTTTGATACCTCTCTGAGTGATCATGAATCCCAAGAATTTTCCCGAGCCTACTCCGAAGGCGCACTTTGCAGGATTGAGTTTCATCCGATGTTTTCTAAGTGTGTTAAATATGTCCTCAAGGTCAGCAATGTGGTCTTTCTTTCTTGAGCTTTTTACAACCATGTCATCAACGTAGACTTCAATGTTAAGCCCAATGTGTCGGGAGAAGACCATGTTAACCAACCTTTGATACGTGGCTCCAGCATTCTTCAGTCCAAACGGCATGACCTTGTAGCAGTATATTCCTTCATCTGCCATGAAGGAAGTTTTTTCCTGATCTTCCCGTGCCATCCGAATCTGATGATATCCCGAGAAGGCGTCTAGGAAGCTGTAAAGTTCGGACCCGGATGTGGAATCCACCAACCTGTCGATTCTGGGGAGAGGGTAACTGTCTTTCGGACATGCTTTATTCAAATTGGTGAAGTCTATACAAACTCGCCATTTCCCATTTGGCTTCTTTACCAAGACTACATTGGCTAGCCACTCTGGATACTTTACTTCTTCGATGAATCCTGCTTTCAAGAGTTTATCTATTTCCTCTTTTATTATCTGCCTTCTTTCTGTGGCAAACTGTCTTCTTCGCTGTTTCACGGGTTTTCTGTCGGGCATGACGTTGAGCCTGTGTTCGACGAGCTCGGGATCTATCCCGGGCATATCTTCAACACTCCAAGCAAAAACATCGATATTCTTCTTTAAACACTGTGATAATTCTTCCTTCATCATTTTGGGGAGCTCTTTCCCAATTGTGAAGCTCTTCCCTTCTGAGACATGAACCTCTTCCAGCTTCTCTACTGGTGACATTCTTTCTTCATGAGGAAGTTCTATTGACATCAGATCTATCTTATTTTTTCCAACGTAGCTGATGTAGCAGCTTCTGGCTACCGATTGATTTCCCTGAATAGTTGCTATGCCTTCGGAAGTTGGGAACTTGATCTCCAGGTGATAATTCGAGACTATAGCTTTGAGGCTATTCAGGAATGGCCTTCCCAAGATAGCATTGTAGGCCATAGGAGTTTTGACGACTTGGAACAGAGTCATCTTTGTTACACGTTTCTCTTCTGATCCTAGGGAAGTGGGAAGGTCTATTAGGCCTTCGGGTTTCACGATTCCTCCTCCAAACCCAGTTAGGGGAGTAACGACCTGTCGAAGCCGATCTTTGGGAAGTTGCATCTGATCGAAAGCTTCCAAGGATAGAACGTTGGCCGCACTCCCATTGTCAACTAGGACCCTCCTGACATCAAAATTAGAGATTGTTGTGTTGATAACAACAGCGTCGTCATGAGGATAAGAAATCCCTTCCATGTCGGCATTGCTGAAGCTGATGCTGTCCGAGATTTCCTGGTCATGAAATCTCGACCTTTCTTCCCGATCACTTAGTGCACAGGCATGATTCTTTCGTGCATTATTCGAATCACCTCCAGATGATATTCCTCAGACGATGAAATTTATGGTGCCAGCGGATCTGGAACTCTCTTCCCCTTTCCCATGTTCTTTATCGTCTCTCTTTATGTAGTGCCCCAGGAAGCCCCTTTTTATGAGGGCCTCTATCTCCTGTTTCAAAGTTCTGCATTCATCCGTGGTATGGCCCGGGCTCTTGTGAAAGTCACAATACTTATGTCGATTTTTCTCATCGATCTTTCCTTTGATAGGCTTAGGCCACCGTAAGTCTTCACGTCCTTTGATTTCCATGAGAATGTGGGATCGGGGTGTGTTAAGCGGAGTTAAACTCTGATGTCCATTGCCATTCCCCTTCGAGTTAGTTCGGGACGAGTTCTTCTCGTCTTCCTGTCTCGACCTTTTATTTCCTTGCTTTGTTGATTGTGAGGATTGTGCTACTGTTCCATGCCCTTGATCCTGTGCCCGAACTGACAAAAGCGTCTTCTCCATGTTTATGTACTTTTCTGCTCTTCGGAGAAGCTCTGTTACATTTGATGGTGGGCTCTTGGATAGGGACATTCTGAATTCCGGGCCTCGAATGGCCAAGGTAAGGGCTGAGATTGCTGATGATATATGGAGATCTGGAATCTGAAGTCTTTCAGCATTATACCGGGTCATGAATTCACGCAGCGTCTCATTCTGAGCTTGCTTTAACTGCATGAGAGATGCAGCGGTCTTTTTGATTCTTTTGCTGCTAGCAAAGAAAGCAGTGAACTTCTCAGTAAGATCTGCAAAGGAAGAGATGGATCCTGGAGGTATCGTAGAAAACCAGTCTCGAGCTGAATTTGTCAATGTTTGGGGGAAGGCCTTGCACAGAATTTGATCGGGAGCATTCTGCATGTCCATGACATCAGTGTAAGTATTCAAGTGGTTGTTAGGATCTGTTGTTCCATCGTATTCCTTTATCCGAGGATATTTGAATCGATCTGGCAAGGGAAATGATGTTATTTCAGGAGTAAAGGGGGTTCTTCTTACAAACGACGTCCGACCCTGGGTGTTCTGTCGTATTCCATCAGCAATTCCTTCCTGCATGATTCTAGAGAGCTCTTGCTGTGTCAAGTTGGCAGATCCTTCTGTCATGGGATGGGCACCCCTGATTCCCGGGGAGTATTCAGCCATAGGGTTAACTGGCTGGAGACCTTCCCTGGGAATTGTGCCTGGAGTGTTCGGGTCAGGTTGCGCCTGATGACTGTTCTGTTGTTGAAGAGCTTGACGAAGTTCGCGGAGCTGCTGCTGAAGTTCGTTGAAATCTTCCCGGCTAACAGGTTCATTGTCTGGAGTTGCCTCTGGGTTTTGTTCTTCCCCAACATCTTCAAGAGGTGGAGGATTATCATCCTCAGCTGAAGTGTTGGCCGGAATGGATTGACCAGTGGATGCGGAGGGACGGGCTTGGCGTCTATTAACCATGGCTGATTGTATCTCTTCCCACAGACGGCGCCAATTGATGCTGTCAAAAATCCTAACCTTGACGTGGCAGGATCTGATGATACTTGATTGCTGGAAGAGATTGATGAACTCGCCTTTAATAACCTGCAAAAAAGGCGAGGATGATTCTCCCCGTCGCCCCTCCGGTGTGAGAATTAGTGTTTTGGAGAGAAGTAGAAAAATATATAACTGGAATATATGTAAAGAATTATGAATGAATTTATGTGATCAAAGGAGCTGTATTTATAGGGCTGAAAAAGCCCATAATCTCCTTTATTTAAGGAAGGAGTCCTTTTTGCTATAAACTTACCTTTTAGGAGGAGTTCTAATCTAATAAGAATTATACTTCCTCTTTTTTAGGATGAATCCTTATAGGTTATGCCTTATTTCGAGGGCCCAAGAAGTTGGGCCACCAATAAAGCCCATAAAGGTAAACACCCGGAATCCCGAAGTGGCCGGTCAAGCCCGATCATGTTGCCAGTAATGGATGCAGGACATGGATAGGTCGGGCATACATGGGCCGGGACGGTCACATGGACGAGCAAACATCCCGGCCTATGGAAGGAAGATGGGTGGCCGGGACTGTAGTAGCCCGGGATGGACTCTCTCCGGAATTAACCCGATCAATCTCCTTCCCCTTCCTCCTAGCTTTCTCAAATCCAGCGCCGTCAAATCTCATAATACGCTCTGCTTGTTGCTTGTTTTAATTGGCGGTTTAACTATACCTGAATTTTATAATTGTTTTTTAAAAACCTGGTTTTAAAAATTTCAAATATAAAGGTATGAGCGGGTGTAATTTTCCCAACTTTTGAGCTGCCCTAGATCGGCCCAAAAAAAAAAAAAAAATTTTAAACAAAATTGGCCAGAAGCGAAGCGCAGCTCTCAGAGTCAAACGAAACCACAACTTCAAGTCTTCAACTCAACTTCTGACGTCTCAATCTACTGTCCGATCTTTGTGTAGCTAACATCAAGCGTTTATTGATAGATAAAGCCCCGATCCTTTGCAAATTTAATTAAATCAAACTTTTAACTATTTAACATAAAAGAAAAACCTCAAACTTTTAGCTCTGATCTCAATTTTCATCTGAACCAGGAAAAAGAAAACAAGAAAGCAATAACACTTGCACCAAATTCGAGTTTAAATACATTAGAAGAAAATCTGAAAAACAGGGCTTAAATTTTTTTGTGAAAAATATAATATGGGTATGGTTTTTTTATAATTTGGAGTGTTTTTTGTTGGGATTGTTAAAAGAACACGTTTTTGCAAAACCCTAGAAAATAGAAGCTTAGATAGGTAGATAGAAAGAGAAAAGAAACCCCCAAAACTCAAACCCAAATCAAGGATGAAGAAGAGAGAGATAGAGAGGGTGTCTATGTGTAAATGGAAAGTCTTGGGAATTAATGAATGTTTTTTTATTTCAAGACGTCAAGAGTTGAACAATATTTTTTACTCTTTCGTGTACATTTTTATGTGTACAAAATGAAGCTATTATATGGTGATTTCAAAGCATGAAGTTTCTCAAGTAACGAATTTAAGATATTTCATTTGAGTAAGAATTTATTTATTTGTCATTTTTGAAATTAAATTTTCTATATTTTCTTTAATTTTTCTCCAAAAAAAATAAAAAATAAAAAATCGAGGGCCCTATCCCTAAACCCCCTTTGCCCCCTTCACAACCTCGTTTAATTTTTGCACGCGCTGAAAACAAATCCTGGCTCCGCCACTAAGTATGATTGTTTATTTGCACAATATACACATTAGATCTTTGGTTGTTTTAGGATTGCCTAATTTCTATGAAATTATATGGAAGTAAATCAATGATTTCTAAAGCAACTTGCAAATTTCATTACCTTATTATGATTTTGTGCTTGTAGATTTCATTATTAGTTTGTTCTTTCTGTTCCCTAAATCAATGATTGTTTATTTACACAATGTACACATCATTTTATTTTTTGAATATTATTATGAAGTGATGGTTTGATCAACTCTTAAATTTGTGATGCTATCCAGGTCCTTGGAAGCATGAGCAAGGTCCACCAGTTAAGCCCTATTCCTTGCTACTTTCTCTATTCTATTCTCCTCGCACCCCTCTCACACCAACTCCGTAAGCTCTTTTAATCCCCCTATCCTATATGATATATGAATCTATATGCATATGTTTGAGTTATACATAAATTTGTTCCTGTGAAAAAAAAAAAAAAAAAAAAAATTGTTGGTATTCTTTGATGTCAAATTTATTTGAAATGAGGAATTTTAAGTTGTTCATTATTTTGTTGAATAAACCGCTTTAGATAATATTAGCTAACATGAAATCTGTTTTGTTAGAATTATAGATCTAACAAGTTCAACATCAATCATTTTCAGTTTTAAACGTAGTTTTTTTTTTTTTTTTTTTGATACTTTGGAATAAGCTATTGAATGCTTTGTTATAGTGATCATAATTTAAAGAATATACCAATCATACAAAACTGGTCAAGGGCATGCAGACTACGATATATGGTTCATATTTAATCTATTAGGAAATTGCCTACAAACAAGGTGGATTACAATGTATTTCGATAGCAGTGGCAGGGGGTTCAATGAATGGGAGGAAAGTATAGGAAAAGTTGATTTTTTTCTCTATTTCTCAAGCACTTGGGGAAGTGTTTCTTGTACTTTGAAGGTGGAACTTCTCTCGAATATTTTTCTGTATAACTTTGAGTTTCATAGACATGGTGTCAGTTTTCTTATATTTCTTATATTTATATAGAAGACATTCTATTATCTCATGCATTTCTGGTATGTTTTCTTAGCATCTACTAATAATTGTCGAATGATGGGTTGTCAGAAATTATCTCTTTCAACGTTCATTCTGCAATAGCAAGGAATCTTTGCAACTGAGATTCTCATTGGTTATTTCACTCTCGCGGCGAGCGAGTTCATATAATAACAAAAGACACACCCAATCAAATTATGTAATCTAATTGCATGCATAATATTACATCAAATATGTTATATCATTAAATAAACTATTAAATTTATATTTTCTTTGAAGTTAATAATAACTCATAAAAATTATTGAAATTAACAGTTATTTATTATTTAAATATATAAATTGGATTTTCCTATTCAAAGAAGTTATTATAATTTGAAATATTTATAATGTTTGTTAAATTTTAATAGTTATTGTAATACAATATTATTTGTCATGCATTTTGGATTTGTATTAAGTCACAGTTAAAGATTATAGAAAGATTATGAGGTCAAGTTTGTGTTACTAACTAATTGCAAAGTGTCGTATAGATAAAAATAATATTAAATAAAATGTCACGTAAAAAAATTTAAAAAAAATGAAGCATTAAAATATTAATTTTACACACACACACACGATAGCTCTGTGCATCGCACGAGAGAAAAGCTAGTTACTATTTATACTTGATAACTTGAGAAGATTGTATAACATAAAAAATCAGCACAAATAAATTTAAGATAATTAAGCATTTTAAAGAGAAAATGATTTTTAATTAGCGATTTTTTTGAGAATGTGTGATTGAAAAATCGATAAAAGTTTTGGGTTTACGGGTATCATATTTTGCCGTGTGAATGTGTTGTTGAAAATAAGTATGAATTTTTTTAAAATAAACATGGAATCAAAAAGGGCGAAAATAGAATCTTAAAACAATTTTAGAAATAAAAAGTCAAGCCTTTAGTTTTTAATTTGGGAAAAGTACATAACTACAAATCTAAAACTATCACTTTTTTAAAGTTAACAAACTTAATATTTATCTTTTAAAAATCAGATGTTTAATAATAATAATAATAATAATAATTAATATATAAATATAATATTATATAAAAAATAATTATCTATCACACTTAATATAATCGTCCCTGCCCCGTGCACCTCACCCCACCCCACCTCATACTTCACTTAAACTAGAACTAGATTTAGCGGCTCTTTCCAAAAGGTGTGACCCCACCCCATCCCACCAAGACCCACCCACACACATCACCCCTGAAAAGTCACAGTTATTCACACAAAGTCACAATTCAATCATAATTACAAATTTAGTTACAAAATTCGCCCCACTCCACCCTACTCAATTTCACCCTCAAAGTTACAGTTGATCACACAAATTCAAAATTTGATCATAATTACAAATTTAGTCTCAAAAATAATCCACCCCACCCCACCCCCACCCCCCAAAGTCACAGTTGATCACACAAATTCAAAATTCGATCACAATTATATTTTGTTGCAAATTTCACCCCACACCACCCTCCTCCACCTCACCCACAAAGTCGAGGTCGGTTACACAAAGTCACATTTCAGACACAATTACAAATTTAGTAGCAAATTTAATCGCAACCCCACCCCCACTAGTAAAGTCACAATCTGTCACACAAAGTCACAGTTCGGTCAAAATTACAAATTTAGTTGCAATATTCACCTCGCCCACCTCACCTCACCCCATCCACAAAGTCAGATATGGTCTCACATAAAGTCATAGTTGGTCATATAAGGTCATAACTCTATCACACAAAGTTGCATTTTGGTTGCATAAGATCACAGTCCGATCACACAAAGTCACAGTTACGTCTTATAAGGTCATAGTTCGGTCACACATAGTCATAGTTGATACAAATGTAGGCCAATCACATCCTCGTTCAACGGTCATACAAAGTCACAGTTGGTCACAATCTATAATAAAATTGGTCACAACATACTTGTTTTCTTGATCACGATTAGTCAATATTTTTACCACAATCATTCATAATTGATCACATATACTTTTGTTATAATTATTTAATATTTGGTCACATTTCGTACTTGTCACAAGTACAAAGTCACATTTAATTGACATTTTTGTCCACATTACCTAATAATTGGTAATTTGTGAAAAGTGATGAGTCTCATATAAATGTGTGGTTGAAAATGAATTTGATGAAAACCATGAAAACTTTATCTTTACCAAACATGCTATTAATTAACATTTTATCTCCTTTTCTTAACGAGTAAGGAAGTCCAATGCTGAGAGCTTGATCTTACATATTTGGAGTACCGTTACTTTGCATATGTTTGAGACTCAAGATAGTTTAAAAGAAAGAATATTTTGTTTTCTTGACAAAATGTGGTTGAAATTAATTTCGAAAAATATACGTAGTTAAAAAAAATTGAAAAAACGTAATGTTTATAAGCAAATTTATAAACAAGTTACCAAAAACATTGTTTGGCACATTGTGTTGCAATTGAAAGCATGCAGAGTGTCGTGTGAAAACTTGATATGTTATATTTTACTCGTAAGCGCACGGATTTATGTAATATAGATTAATGAATACAAGGTCGAAATCCATAGAAATTGCAAATTTTATGAAATGTAGTCAATCTTAATTAATTATAGTTCTAGCTAGTTGAGAAAAATCAAGTTTGTTTGAATTAATTAAAACTATTTAAAATGTGAATAATACAAAATAAAAAATTCTAGAGAAATTTAATAAATGACAAAGTACAATTTAACAACATGATTATTTGGTTATCGGTTAATTCCCAATTTTGAGCAACAAATCAAAATCAATTTATTGTTGCCTTTAGCAATAAGGTCCAAATTAAATAAATCTCAAGTAGGTTCTTCTTTACTTCTGAAACAAATTGTTCAAACATTTCTCGTATCAATTTGAAAGAAAACGAGAAATCAAAGATAATAACTTCACATTTGAAAAGAAAGCATGGATTAATTAATCAAAACTCTAACTATCAAAAATACTTAATATTAAAGATGAAAGAACATTTAAATTCATTATCTGAATAAGCAAGAACCATAAACATTTCACACCAACAAAATTAATACAATAACCAAATAACTACGAAATTAAATGAGTTTCATCGTCAACCTTAGTATTAAATACTTAGAACATAATCAAATTAGAACAAGAAATATAGATAAACACCAGTCATGGAAGATGTATGTAGAAAGCCTTTCAACTTCTCTTCTCTTCTCTCTCTTCTTTTCTTTCTCTCTTATTCCCCCCCCCCCCCCCCCCGGGCAACTCTTCTCAACTCCATTCTATTTATAGCCAAGAATTCATCAATTTTTTATCATTAATCCATCCCTCAACTATCACCATTATCTCCACTCATCTAACATCGCCACTATTCCACTATCTCCACTCATCCAACATTATCTTTTTTTTTTCATCTACTATCACTCTTTTCCATCCATTGTCATTCTTTATTCATCCACTAACATTTTCATTATCTCCAACATTATTTTAAATTTTCAACCCATTATCTTCTTTTGCAATTTGGTCCTCCAAGATCAATTTCTTCAATTGTTGGTCCTCCAAGATCAATTTTTGTTTGATTCATATCTGAATTGGTATTTTACCTAAAGAACACAAAACACACAAAATTACTAATAAATCTTGCTCCGCTTCTTAATAATTTGTACATTTAGGAAATAAAATAAGTATATAAAATATAATTATCAAATACCTCCAAACTTAGACTTTTGCCATTCCTTGAGCAAAATAAATGTTAAATAAAATATAAAAAGAATAAAAATTAGTTAAATAACCTTCCGTTAATCTCAGGATCGGAATTATTGTGTCAAAACTGTAAACAACTTCAAAATTACATTGTTACAATCAATTTATACTTATTCAGTGGTAAAAGCCAGTGAGTGTGTGTGTGTGTGTGTGTGTGTGTGTGTGAAGATCTATGCAAAACACCATAAAGTAGTAAATTGATTCAATTCCCAACCCTTAGTAGTCAAATGTCTCCTTTCTTCACTCTTAAAATACAAACCCCCAAACTTATTTATTTATTTATTTTCACTCTTTTCCCAAGGTGTAACGCTAAAGTTGAAATATCTAATCCTTACCCTCTCTAGTTTGGATGGACCTCACAAATTGCAGCTCAACATATCCATAAATAAGGATTCTCCATTAGTTTGATTGCTTCAACCTCGAATAATTAATTGGGCTACTGGATATCAAAGGTCTAATTCTCTCCAACGGGACTTAATCAAGGCATTAGTGCGTCTTTTGTTTCATGCACATGCTTTTTCTTTTTCTTTTTAAGGCATTAGTGCATCTTCGATTTCATGCACCTGCTTTTTCGCCTTTTTAGTACAATGAAATGATAAAAGAGATAATACAATGAAAGGAGAATGAAAGTGTCTCATATAATTTTCGGATATATATATTGAATAGCCATGATTAGTGCAATGTCCCTCATTTGTTCTCAAAAATCGACCTTCACCCAACTTTCATCCCATTAGCCTAGACAATCCACACAAAAATTCACACACGGAATCCTCATCTATCTCAAAGTCTCCTTACAACGTTGTAGCCTCCCCCAAATTATCCTATAATTGGTTCAAGGATTTATAAATTTATGTGATGTGATCCAAAGTAGGAACTCCAAGGAGAAGTCGAGCTATAGGCGATACAACAACGTTCTACGTGGAAAACGAATCAAATTTCATGTTGGATTCGAGCCGGGAAGGTGAATGGATCATGTTGAATCAAAGATACGAAGTTCGAGGATCAGAACTATAATTATGACAGTAAGGAAGGAAGCTCACGGCCGTAACTATCTCTCAGGTGGAAATGAAGAATTTCAGCGAAAACAAACTTACGGCCGTAAGTCCAGTTGTCACGGACGTAACTCTTAAATAGAAGACCACTTACGGCCGTAAATGAGTTCTTCACGGCTGTAATTTCAATTTTCCGAATTTTCGCAAATTTTAATTTTTTTTCCGTTTTTAATTTATTATGGGTAAATGATACAAAACATCCCTACCTTTTACATTCATTGTGGAAAACGTCTCAATGTTCTATTTTTTGGCAGAAAACATCCTAACGTTCTCATTTTTTTGCGAAAAATATCCTTTCTGTTAAATCCAACGGGAATTCACCGTGTTCTTCAATTGAAATAGTTAAATATTAAAATTGTGAGGGGTATTAATGTCCAATCACATCATAAACCATTTTCATTTAGTTAATTGGTACAAAACATCCCTACGTTTGAAATGTATCGTGGAAAAGGATAATTGGTACAAAACGTCCATACGTTCGAAATGTATTGTGAAAAACATCCCAACGTTCTGATTTTTAGTACAAAACATCCCAACATATCAATTTTCTTACTGGAGACGTCCCTTCTGTTACTTTTTAACACCTCTCACCGTCAATTTCAAGAGGTATTTTCGTAAAAATAAATTTAATCCATTTAATTTCTTTCCCACCTGTGTACACTGTTAGTAAATACTATTTAAAAAATAAATTCATAAACATGAATTCAAACCCAACCCAACTCAATCAAGTTTCGATCGGGTTCGATCATTTGGGCTTTGGTCCAATTAGCTAAATATCATAGAAAATTAAAAAAATTATACCCATAAATCAACTATTAACTAAAATATGTTCAAACCATATTTGAGTTTCATCTAAATTAAAAATGGGCTTGAAATTCTTGAAATTTAAATGGTCCTATATCTTTAAATTTTTTTATTGGATTGGGTTGAGTTTTTCACCCAACCCACAACTCAACCCAAACCGATTGTGTTGGATTGGTTTGGGCGGGTTAATGCCCACCCCTAATCGTATGGACGTTGAGAACCATGAACGTTTCAAACTACCTTTCACCTTCTGCAACTTTCTGGTTCATCTTTTTCACTATTGACATTCAGACTAAAATTTGAAAATTCATTGATACACCTCCAATTGTAGTCATTATTCTCATGGTGAGAAGTAGACCGTTTGCTTGGTTTTACATTATTTTTTAAAATAAAATATTTATGAATTAATTTTTTAAATAGTATTTATTAGCAATTTACACAGGTGGGAAAGAAATTAAATGGATTAAATTATTTTTACGAAAATACCTCCTGAAATTGACGGTGTAAAGGTGTTAAAAGTAACAGAAAGGATGTCTCCAGCAAGAAAATGGAAATGTTGGGATGTTTTGTACTAAAAATCAGAACGTTGAGATGTTTTTCACAATACATTTCAAACGTAGGGATGTTTTGTGCCAATTACCCAAATGAAAATGGTTTATGATGTGATTGGACATTAATACCCCTCACAATTTTAATATTTAACTATTTAAAGTGAAGAACACGGTGAATTCTCGTTGGTTTAACAAAAAGGATGTTTTCTGCAAAAAAATGAGAACGTTAGGATGTTTTCTGCCAAAAATAGAACGTTGGAATGTTTTCCACAATGAATATCAAATGTAGGGACGTTTTGTACCATTTACCCATTTATTATTTCCATATTTTGGGACCCATTAGCTGCTAAACCTAGTTTTAGGTCAATTTTACTTTATATTATGAATTTTATCATTGTAAACATTAACTTGGATTTTATTGAGAAGAAGTTTACTCTAGTTCCACTTTCTCCAACGCAGGCCCTGGAAGACCAATTGAAAAGTGAGTTTGAGGAGAAAATTAAGAGAGTTGAGACCCTGACCTCATAAAAATAAGAGGGATTGAAAATTAAGAAAAGAGAGTTGAGGACATGATCTTAGAAAAATGAGAGGGGGTGAAAATTAAAAAAAAAAGATGGTTGAGATTCAAACCTCAGAAAAAAGAGAGATTAAGGTGGCGTTCTGTTTGTATTTTATTTTGTATTTTCATTTTCGAAAATGTTTTGTATTTTGTGTTTTCATTTTTGTTTTCAAATTTGCTGAAAACGCGTTTGGTTTGTCATTTCTGAAAACTGTTTTTGAAAATGAAAAGCTGGAAAACATGTTCTGTTTGAAATTTTGCAGAACACTATTTAAATTATTTTTAATTAATTAGTTTGTAGAATACTACTAACTTCAACTCAAATTTCCTTTCACAATACACTAAAAATATGGTTAAATGCAACACACTAATGTGAGCATTAAGAGTCTATATTAACACAGCTTGATCAGGTTCGGGACTTGAGAAAGCTCTACTTTTATTAAAATCCAGAAAATGCAAGTTCTTTCAAAACCACCAGAGTCCATTTATCATTGCATTTTTTGAAATATAACAATAAGAATTCTCATTTAATTTTTTTTTGTAATGTTGATATTGAATTCAATAAAACTTTATTTAAACTAAGTTCCAAGTTAGGATAATTCTCAAAAAAAAAAAAAAAAAAAAAAAAAAAAAAAAAAAAAAAAAAAAAATCTTTATTTAGGCTTAGTTCCAAGCTAGGATAATTTTAAAAAAAATAAAAAAATAAAAACTTTATATTAAGCTTAGTTCTAAGTTAAGATAATTCTATAAATAAAAAAAAATAAAAAATAAATCCCAAAACGCGTTTTCCGCGTTTTGGACATTTTTTGTCGAAATACACACAAAACGCCCAAAACGATGTTTCGGGCGTTTTCCGTTTTGTGTACAAATTTTTTTTTTTTGTTTTCCAAAATGCGTTTTCGAAAATGATAAAGAGAACGCGTTTTTAGCGTTTTCGAAAATAAAAACAGAAAACGACCTCAAAACAGCAAAGAGAACAGGGGCTAAGTGCAGAAAGCAAAAGAAAAGAGAGTCTACCACAAAATTGAATTTATTTGCACTTACTCATGTTAACAAGCCCCTCCCTAGTTCTATTAAATCTGTTTTGCAGGTACAGAAATCAAATTATAAATTTAAGGCCAGAAGGGAGGATACTTGCAAGAAAGAATAGCCAAAAATGTCAAAGGATAACCCCAAGTGCAAGCATGTTCCAATAGCCAATGATTACAAAAGTTACAAGAGGATTGGACAAGTTGCATACTTAAGGTCGAATCCTTTCCAAGAGAAGGGGGACGATGAGATCCAAAGTAGGAGCTCCAAGGAGAAGTGGAGCTATCAATGATACAGCAGCGATCTACTTGGAAAACAGACCAATTTTCATGTTGGAGTAGAGTAGGGAAAATGAATGGATCATGCTGAATCAAAGGGACAAAGTTCGAGGATCAGAATTATAATTACGACCGTAAGGAAGGAAGCTTATGGCCGTAACTATCTCTCGGGTGGAAATGAAGAATTTCAGCGAAAACAAACTTACGGCCGTAAGTCCAGTCGTCATGGCCGTAACTCTTAAACAGAAAACCACTTACGACTGTAAATGAGTTTTTCACGGGGTTAACTTCAATTTTTCGAATTTTTGCGAATTTTAATTGTTTTCCATTTTTAATTTATTATTTCTATATGTTAGGGCACATTAAAGGCTAAACCTAGTTTTAGATCAATTTTACTTTATATTATGAATTTTATCGTTGTAAACATTAACTTGGATTTTATTCAGAATTGAAATTGAGTTTTTACTCTTTGAGAGAAAGGAGGATTCCTTTTCTTGTTCTTCAAGAACAAATTCCGAACTTATCAAATATTGTGAAATATTTGTGCCGTTCCAACCAGAAACTTATCAAGAATTTGACATCCCTTGTGGCGCTTCGAAAACTTTGAATCTTCAAACCTCATCATCGAGTCATCGCGTCGTGATTTTTGGGTCAAAGTCCTATCGTCAATTCTATATTTTAATCCCGTTATTTTATTTCTTGTTTTCTTGTGTTTGGCTAAATTTAGATCTTTCCTATTGTCGTGTCATTTATATGGCATGTTTTTGTCGCGTTCCCCGATTGGGATCACATCATTATGGAACGCTTGGTTTCCACTGTATTCACCATATTCAGCAGTTTGAATCAAACTATTACTTAATGATGCAATACATAAATTTCGTGCTCAAATGATATCAAGTTCCATATGAATAAGTGCAAATTAACCTAACATGCAAATTCTTACACAATTTATATCTTAATACATGGTTCCAATATATTCATCATAGTTGGAAAGATCGTTTAACAAACTCAAGCACACAAAAATATATATTTTTTAATTATATTATTGAGTAGAGTGCGTGTCAAGAGTCAGAACTACTTCATACTCAGCCATCTATAATATAATTATCATATCTAATGATTTTACAAACATCATTTTTGAAAAGGAAAAAAATAATAATGTTTTTTTTAAAATTTAATTAAAGGATGCGTCTCGAGAGTAAATAGCTCCGTACTCTGTCATCTTTAACTAAATTCCTTTTTTTTCACATAACAAAAATTTGCACTCAGCCAATTGTAATTAAAAATAATAATTTAATTAAAGGATACGTCTCGAGAGTAAATAGCTCCGTACTCTGCCATCTTTAACTAATTTTTTTTAAAATACTATTACCTCCCCCCAAACAAAACTAGACATAGTCTTCGATGTCACCAAAGAAGAAATAAGAGAGATATTACCTGATTTTGCAGTAATTCTAAACAAAATATGCCTGAAAAATAGAAAATATCAACAAGAAAAATGATGTGAATAAAATCAGAAGATATGGATTCCAATTTTATAACTTTTACTCTAAATGTGCTGCTTCCTACAGACCAATTGATTTGAGCAATGCCTGGATCTCATTCTGGAACATATATTTGTAATTTCTCCAAACTCCTCAATAGATGATGCAGAAATGAGAATTCACGGTGCTCAAGGAGAAATAAATTTCTACTCCGTGACATAATCAAGAAATTCTAACAAACCATCAAAGAAATGATTAACATTTAAAAGTCCATTGGGTTTGGTGAGCATGCTCATTTGAGTCCAGGAAATTATATTAAAAATTCCTTCTAACGTACCAAAATTTCCTGGTAAAGCAATGAAAGCATCAAAATGAATAACCATGAGTCCCATGCATTCATATAAAGACTTGGCTCTTATCTCAAATCCAATTGTTTTCCCCTAAGACTTTTTTTAAAGGAATTGGTATGATACCAACTGTTGTCGTCTTTCCACGTGTCTGTGCAGCTTGTGCAACACACCCCAAAACCCACAGCTACCTCCTCCATAAATCATATTTATCTTCCTCTCGTAGAGTGTCATTCCTAGGTTGATGGCTACAGCAACGTATTTATTTTGCTTTCCAAGTGTGGATCCACCAAATACACAAATACACATATAGTGTTGAGTCGACAAGCTGAAGGTTTTTCTATGTGTGTAGCAAGAATTAGAAGAGTGACCCGGCTGTATCTAACAACTGAAACAAAACAAAACAAAACAAAATGCAAATCAAAGAGATATTATGAACATTTAGTTGTGATTGTGGCTCACATCTTCCTCTGGTTTTACATCTAGGAACGGCTTAAACACCTTTTATGAGTTGGGGATATGCTTCCCGTCCAATTTTCTTATAAATTGGCAAACATGGTCTTTTTCAATCAGATTCCTAAGACTATAACGTTGTTGTTCAATTTTAAATTGATTCCATAAATCAATAAGTGCTATTTGTACATACCCACTAGGATGCATCTCAAAATCTTGAGCAATAGCGACAACAAAGTCGTCTCTAATAGTCGTCTTTAAGTTCGTGGCGGATGCTCAATAGAGACGATAGTCGACTATGTCGTCTCTATTAGAGTCTTCTCTATTGAGTTAGAGGCTTTAGCGATGACCTCTTGTCATCGCTAAAAATTAATTTTTTGTTTAAAATTTATTTTGACCCACTGTTACCCAATTTTGAAACCAACCCGCTAACCCGCACATTTTCTTTAATTCATATGATAATTATGTGATGTAGAGGAGTTGAACCCTTGACCTAAGGGTTGAATTATGTATTCTCAACCTTTGGGGTATTTGAGTTCTTGTGTTTATTTTTATTTTAACTAATATATATTAGTTAGCTAATTGAATAAGTATTTGTTTATTTTTTAACGAAATTGAATTTAATATTATTTGTAAGAAAAAAGAGAAATTGAATTTAATACTATTTGTAAAAAAAATAAAAAATAGAGACAAATAGAGACGACAAAAGTCGTCACTAAAGGCTGGAAATTAGAGACGAATTTCCATGTCGTTGCTAAAGGGTTGAGAATTAGAGACGACTTTCCATGTCGTCGCTAAAGTGCTGGGAATTAGAGATGACTTTTCTATGTCGTCGTTGTTGAGTAAATTTTACATGCATATTTCATACATATATGGTAGTACTTCTTGAGTAATTTGGACAAATATCTACTTAATTTTGTATATTTTATGGTTATATAGGTTTAACATTCAACTTCATGAGAGAAAGTACAAGAAAGAAGTTAAATGAATGCTTAATTGAGGAAATTGAGGAGGAAATAGTCAAATTGTGCAAAGATTAGAAGTTTGGGGGGGGGGGGGGGGGGCAATTTGTCACTTCCCAAAAGCTATGGACTTCGTTGCAATTGACTGAGGGACTAAATTGCAAGTTTTCAAAAGTTGAAGGGCCTCAAATGCAATTAATTGAAGGACTAGGCCGCAAACACTCAACCAGCTGAACCACGCGAACGAGTAGTCCGAACCAGGCGACGCACACAACTCAAGGGCAAAAACGGATCAGAAACTTTTTAAGTCAACCGACCAATTGAGCGGTCAAAATTTCTAAAAAGAATCTGGGCCGAGACAAGTCAACCCGGTTAAGCCCAAACGCTGTCAAACTCGAGTCTACGCGTTTTTTTGGTATTTTTGAAGGTTTTTGGCTAGGGTTCATTCATTCCTTACCTTTTTTTCACTCTAACACATAGTTTTCTCTCAATTTCTCTTCATTGTTCTTAGTTTTCTTGTTAGTTTCTCTTGTAATTATATATTTTGGGTAATGAATGTTGATTGAGGGGAGAAATAATACCTACAATATTGTGGAAGAATAGTGATATTTTAAAGCAAAAATCGTTGTTGAAGGGAAGTTTTTATTGTTTAATCTTCATATTTCTTCATTTTCTTGAATCCATTGTTGAAATGAGATATTTAATTCTTGAGTTTTATTATTATTTCACTATGTACTAAGTTATATTGTGTTCGGATGATTGATGAAAGTTTGACCTGGTCTAGTTGTTATTAATATTTGTATTGAGAATTTAAGTTATTTATTATCTTATACATTATTATTGTATTTATTGACTTACATTTATTGTGACCAAATTTATGCTTGGATTTTATGGGATGTACAATTATTGAAAAATTGTTGTGTATTCTAGATCAATACAATATTTGCTCTAGATTCTTGTTAAGGACAGAGATATACCTTAAACCCTAGATGATCCATTGAGTTATTTTCACAAAGGTTTAATGAAATTGGTGTGTTTTAAATCGACATAGAGGTATAGTAGGTTAATTCCACTAATTAGGGTTGGTTTCACTCGAGAGAGAAATTGACTAAACTTGAAAAATAGGATCTAGCATGATTAGTAAATCACATTACAATTTGCATGTTGAGAATTCAATTAGGTGATTGTCAAGTGGAATCAAGAATCCCAACACTCCTTTATCATCAAGTTATCACTATTTTCTACTTATTTAGTTACAACTGTGAATTTAATTTAAGTACTAAAACATTTTCAAAAGCAAACTTTATTGTGTGTTTTTATTGTTGAAATTGATTAAATTGGAGTGTAATTGAAATAGACAATCCTTGTGGGATCGATAAACCAGACTCATTTAGTCCACTATTACTTGTATGATATACGTGCACTTGCGGTGTGTTTATAGCGAACAGTCGCTAAATGTCAAGGTATTAGAGACGACTTTTGTGTTGTCGCTAAAGGCCCAGGTATTAGAGACGACTTTTTTGTTGTCGCTATAGTCTGGGCATATGCGACTACTTTTCCTTAGCGATGACTTTTCCTGTCGTCGCTAATTTTCGTCGTCGTTGCTCCAGTTTCTTGTAGTGAGAGTCAATCGAATATCATCTAAACACTCCTTACTCAGTACATCCTTAATGAATGCTATTTTATCTTCTCGATTTATAGACACGTATTCCACTGAATGACATAGTGTATTACAAGTCCATCGAGCACATTTATAGCACGTCTGTAAATGTTTTCCTCTTCTTTTCTTCGCAAAACTACTTTTACCTAAACCTGGCATGTGTTTAGTATAAAGGTCTAAAGTTTTGCCATCCAATCGAACTTTTGCTTCGATCGACCAACGAATATCTTCTAGAATGACTTTGTACATTAACATCCTCAATCGCTCACATCTAGCTAGATCAATCTTTTTAAAATCGTTCAAAGGAAAAGATGAGTAGTATTTGCAAAAATTTAAAAGCATTTGATCCATTTTTCATAACTAAAAGAAAAAAAAACAAATCAAATAAACTATATTTTAAAGAAAACACACAAGAATGTTCAATAAAATCACTAAAAACATAAAAACACAATTACCTAATCTCTGGTTTAAGGAGAAGATAATAGTATATTCCAATGTGAAGCGATCTCTGTGTTGTAGAGGCGTGAGAATGGTGGGTTATATAGGGCAAGGTGCACTACTATTACATCTACATAACAGTAAAAGAATATATTTTTTTTATCACTTTTCCACTCAACCGACAAACACCGGCGCTCGAGATTTTAAAAGTTTGATAGACCACTTTTCAACTCAACCAGAGACTCCGATGCTAAAAAAAAATTATGCATTTTTTTTGAAAAAAAAAAAATGAAATGACTAATAACTAATCAACATAAAAAAACTAAAAAAAAAAACACAATTGAAATTGGTTTTTAAATTCAACAGATTATTTCTGAATAAAAGAATCATCCAAATATTGGTCATCAACCTCGAAAGTTTTAACTCTAAAAATGGTTATAATCTTTGCCCATTAACCTTGAACACATTACTAGTTTTTAGATATTTAATTTCAATAGCACCATGAGCATATATAGTATGAATAACAAAAGGACCAGACCATTGAGAGCGTAATTTACCTGGAAAGAGATGCAAACGAGAATTGTACAAAAGTACTTTCTGACCCGGAATAAAAGATTTTCTTACAATATGTTTATCGTGAAAGACTTTCATTCGGCTCTTGTATAATTTTGCATTTTCAAAGGCATCATTCCTAATCTCCTCAAGTTCAGCCAATTGCAATTTTCTTCGTAATCCAGCTTTTTGCATATCAAAATTAAATTTATTTATCGTCCGATATGCTCTATGTTCTAACCCAACAGGTAAATGACATGCTTTTCCATAAAAAGTCTATAAGGAGACATTCCAATAGGGGTTTTAAAATCAGTATGATAAGCCCACAATGCATTAACAAGTTTTAAAGACCAATCTTTCCTTGCAGGGTTAACCGTTTTTTTTTTTCAAGAATGTGCTTAATTTCCCTATTTGAAATTTTGACTTGACCACTTGTTTGTGGGTGATAGGGAGTAGAAAATTTATGAGTGATGCCATATTTCTTCATCAAATGTTCAAAATGCTTGTTACAAAAATGTTTTCCCCCATCACTAATGATAGCACGTGGTGTACCAAATCTAGAAAAAAAATGTTTTCTTTCAAAAATTTGACTACAACCTTATGGTCATTTGATTTACATGCAATTGCTTCTACCCACTTAGACACATAATCAACAGCAACAAGAATGTACAAATTAACAAAAGAATTAGGAAATGGTCCCATAAAATCAATACCCCAAACATCAAAGAGTTCAACAATAAGAATTGGGTTTAAAGGCAACATATTTCTACAAGAAATTTTTCCTAATCTTTGGCATTGATCACAAGAGCTAAAATAAATATGAGTATCTTTAACAAGAGTAGGCCAATAAAATCCACACTGTAAAAATTTTGCAGTGATTTTCTTTGAAGTAAAATGACCCCTACATGCATGGTCATAACAAAATGAAATCACACTTTGTTGTTCATTTTCAGGAATACATCTCCTAATAATTCGATTAGGATAATATTTGAATAGATATCGATCATCCCAAAAAAAATTATCATGTTGACTCTAATGACTAGGTACATAACTAGTGACAAGATAATTTACAATATCGGCAAAAAAATGTGTTTGAGATATAGACATGAATTGTTCATCCGGAAATATTTCCTTTATAGATAAATCCTCACCAACAGATTCCATTATTAGTCTAGACAAATGATCAGCAAAACATTTTCATATCCTTTCTTATCACGAATTTCCAGGTCAAATTCTTATAATAAAAAAATTCAACGAATTAAGCAAGGTTTAGAAACTTTCTTTGAAAGAAGATACTTTAATGTAGCGTGATCAGAATAAACGATGACTCTGGAACCAATTAAATAGGAACAAAATTTATCTAGAGCAAACACAACTCCAAGCAATTCCTTTTTAGTGGTGGAATAATTCAATTGTGCATCGTGAGAGTTTTACTTACATAATAGATCACATATGGTAATCTATTCACATGTTGACCCAAAACACGTTGCAAAAAATTTGGACCAAGTCGTGATGCTTGCAGCGGGATGGGAATCCAACCAATCCATTGCTCTATCTCGTAAAGTGTACGGAAATAACCTGAGTCTGATAGCGTCACCCAATACACCCTGATATTTGAAGTGTTAACACATGTGCATGCGGGTTTTCATCATGTTTGCCATAAAATTGCAACCCATTCTGAAACATGTTGACGACATTGGTCTTCAAGTGAAATTTTCCAAACCAAAAAGTGGGTAAACTATGCTTGATTGGTTCTGAACAATCTGTAGAGTCATAAAATTACCTACAAGCATATTTCCCTCATCAACTTGCTAACACCCGGTAACACTTGATTGTTATTTGCTATTGCTTGTTGTTTTTGATTTTTTTGCCTCTTTTGCCTTTCTCAATCTGCGATGAAGAGTATGTTCGATTTTTGGACCAGCTTCTACAAGATCACCGTGTCTCGAACCTCGCATACACAAAGTTGAGAAGAACAAAAGAATAGTGAAAGAATTTAAATAAAAATAAATTTAACAAAAATAAACTAAAAATAAAAATTGAAATAAAGTGATAAAAGTCCGAATTTTCTAAAATAATCTAAAACAAATTTTAAACTACAATCTCCAATAACGGCGCCAAAAACTTGTTGCTTACTGCAAGTGTACTGAACGCACAAGTAGTATAATGAGTTTTGAGTCCAAGTATCGCATCCACGGAGATTAAGTAAATTATATTTTAGACTAATTATTTTAATCGGAACTATGAAAATCAATTTGGTTTTGAATTTGAATTAAAACTAACGAATTTAAGTAGACGATTTTCAATAATAAAATCTATGAGAAAATATGTTAGAATTGAGAATCCACTTTACTTCCTTCATTCATGACTTGATTTAAGCATTTAACTACAATTCATAGAATTTTGAATATCAACATTCCTATTTTGTTTAAAACGTTCTTTCGAACGGTGAATTAAATCATATTTCTATATGTGATTCGATTATATTTTTATGAAGAATCCGAACATATAGAAAAGTATTAATGTCTTATGAACACTTTGGAAGATAGCATAAAGCTTATGGGTATATTTATATCCCTAACGAACTTTATGACAATTAAAACATGTCTAATGATTCTCTAATCTTTCGCACTGAAGAAATCATCACAACATTCAAAAAATAATTAGCTAGAAAACTATAGAAACATGAAAATCAGAAATAATTGTTCAAACCCATAAATTGCATTAATTAAACATAAATCAAAACATGAAATGTGGAATGTAAAGCTTCTTCACAATTCTAATATAAACTACTTAGCCTAGAAACATAATTGAACACAATTTGTAACAAGTATAATTGGAGTTTATCACCCGGTTCATCATGTTGCAGAAGAATCTTCAATCTTGAATCATTCGCCAATTGGTCCCTCGATAATTTGACAGTGTTTTTGTATGATTTTCAAAGAGGTGGGGACCTAAAAAAACATGCAATACATCTGTTATAAATAGGTATGGAAGAGACCTAGGTGAAAAGGAATAAAACCTATTCAAAATCAAGTGAAAAAGCCTAGCTACGGCACAGCCATACATAAGCGCGACCGCACTTTAGAATATGGAGAGGCCGTGTGCTGTTAACCAAATTCAGTTATGTTATTTTTGTAAGTACTCTTGCAACCCCGCCCAAAGTAAACCATGCGACTGCGCAGTTATAATGGCAATATGCAATTTCCATCTTTTAAATCTTGCAGCCTGGTCCTCCTATTTTATTTGCGAGCCAGATCCTCATCTTTTGATTAGATCGATTTTGTCCCTGAACTTTGGATTTCTTCTAATTGACTTCTTTCTTCTCTTGATTTGTTCAATTAAGCTCTTTAACTTCTTCCACTTTAGCTCCACTTTTCACCTCGAGTGACTTCATAAACTTCTCATTTATACAATTTAGAATCATTTATCATCCATTTGCTCCTTATTTGCTTCAATAGCTTTATTTTCTCTACTTCGAGATTATTTCTGAAATATAAATTAATAATAATAGAATAAATTGTTTTTTTTCTAAAACAAGAACAATAAATTCTACTTTTAGCATGTAAATAAGTGTGTAAAATACACTTATCAACTTTCCATGAGAAAATGAAGTCGTGAAAAAGGATATGATGTATCTTAAATAATGAAAGTAGATGTTTTAAATAATATCCATGATATGTAAAAATAGTATATAATGTTTTTATATTATGTTTTCAGTTAAAAACATTTTTTTTTTACAAAATTTAATCCTAGGTGTCGACACTTATATAGGGTGTCGATAGGGTGTCGACACCAAAACTCCAGCCTCTACCCCATGTCATACTAAGGTATTTTTCAAGGTATTTCTAATTTATAAAATGGTGGAAACATTCTTTCGTTTTAAAAAAATATTTTCGGGACGTGATAAGTTTGGTATTAGAGCCAAGGTTTTAAGTAAGATCATGCAACAACACATACATGTAATTCTCGCCAATTGACATTCGATCCTGAGAGATAATTTTTATATTTTACGTGGTTCTATAATTTGTTCAATAAGAATGGTAATTAAAAAAAATATAGAAAAGATAGATATACCTAAAAGAAAGGTCACCTTTCCAAATATTTCAAGACATACAAAACAATGGAAGGGCCATGTATAGAACTTGTTGTATAATAGACATACGAACTTGTTGTGGGAAATAAACTAGTTATCACTGCTACCTTCTCGTGCATCATCATCTTCCAAATTACCGAGGCGATCTTCAAGGTTGTGCTATCGAGTCAAGATGTCACTCATCATATGATGTGTTCTGAACCCTCGACAATCGGAGTCATAGCAGGCTTGACGGAAAAAGTTAAATATTGAAGCCAAATAAAAGTGCAATCTAGTCAACCATGTCGGAATTAGATGCATAATATGTGTTTTTCGAGTAGAAATGGGCCACTAAGCAAAACTCATGGGCTAAAGCCCTTGAGCCGGCTGATTTTATGACCAAATTTCATCATTTGGGGCTTCAAAACAGCAAGTCAATTATGCAGACGTAAATTAGGGTTTTTGCGTATTTTTAGGTTAAATTTTGTTTTTAATTATTTGTTTGCCTATTTTAAAATTTTAGTCTAATTAGAATTCTATTTCGAGTCAATTAACGGCTATGTTATTTTAATTATTTATATTACTTTCCATTCATTGTAATTCAGACTTTGATTATTGAATAAAAGAGATTGAATGTTTTTCAATTGTTTAATGTGTGGATTCACATTACAAACCCGAACTTATCAAGATTGATTATCTTGTGGCGTTCAAATATCGAACTTATCAAATATTTGTTAGAATATTCGTGGCGTTCAAAACCAGAGACTTATCAAGGAGATTGGGCAAATCCTTGTGACGTTTCGAAAGTTTTGGTTCTTTATTCCGCATCGTCGAGTCATCTCGTCGTGAATATCGGGTCAAGATTCCACCGTCCATCCACAACCTGGGTTCAGAACTTTCCGGCGTTTCTTCCGCGCTTCGAATCTCATCATCTGGTATCAGAGCTGGACTCTGAATTTAGGTTTTTCTATCCAGTTTAATTCTTATATTTATCATCGAGTCTGTCATAAGAATTATCCATATCTTGTTGTTGAGTTTTTCTTTTCTTGAGTGTTCTTTGTGCCAGTAAATTTTTTCCAGTTTGATCCATATAAAAAATCAACAAAAATTCAAAAGTGTTTATTTTGTTCGATTCTTATCCAAATCCTGTTCCGTTCATTTTGTTGTGTTCGTGTCGAATTTTAGGATTTATTTTAAAAAAAATTATTTATTTTATTTTATTCCGAAAATTCATCCAAAATTCAAGAAAAAAAAAGAATCCATTCAAGAACCACTTTCTTGAATTTCTTGATCCTTTGTTTATTGTTCTTTTCCATTCCGTTCTACATAAATTCTATAATGTCCAAGTTTCAAAAAAAATATCCATCTAGAAGGGGGAACGATAATGATAAAGATCGTATGTGGAAATTTTTGAATGATGCTTTGATGAGGTTGGATAAACTAGATGAAAGGGAAGGGAAATTGAAAAAGAGGCGATCTCAAGCAAATGTAGTGATGAGAGTCATTATAGGCGTGATCCTAAACCTAGGGATGGAATCGGGGTTAAGAGAGGAGCCGACATTGATCCAAAAGCAATTTTGAAAATTCAAAAGGAAAATTATGAAGAAAAATTGAGGTGTGAACGGGAGGCAGAAAAAAATATTTGGCTAAATTACAAAAGAAGGAGGAGAAACGAAAAGCGGTAATTAGATGGTTAGAAGAGGGTGAAAATAATGTTGAGCCTCGGGATATGAAAGTTGAAAAGAAGGAGGGAGGCTTGAGACATGATTTAGTTGAAGAGACCCCGGACTTTGTGGTAGGAGTTGAAAAAGTGGAGTCAGGTGAACAAACTCCAAGATTTGATGAGGAATTAGAAGTTAGGGTAGAAGTTCAAAATTTGGGTTTTGAATTGGTAGATCCACATTTGGATAGTGATGAGGTAGTGTGCGAACATGGTGATACGAATGTGGAGGTAGAAGATATGGTTGAATTTGAAAGAAAAAAAATTGAAGAGGTGGATAAGCTAGAAAATCTTGAGTTAGAGGAAGTAACCGAACTTGAGGGAAAAGAGATAGAGGGGGGCGAGCAAGAAGTTGCAAAAGGAGAATGAGGTGAAGAGAAGGGCCTCGTGATTCAAAAGGTGGAATTGACGGTGATAATTCATGAATACAAGGATCCATACCTTGTACCTCATGAACCTAATATTTTCCTCCCTGTTCTATTTAATTCTTTCTTGCAGGTTAATGGTACGTGGAAATTTGGGCAACACCACCAATGTCCAAAGGTGTTTCAACTTCAAGTCATTCACGTGACCCCCGTTGCAAAATATTTTTGGTTGATCATGTGCAATGGCAAGAGAAATTTTCCGTTTGATCCTGGAGGTGAAGTAAAACAACAGGAACAAAGTTATGATTCGGGACGAATCATCTTAAAGAAGGAGGGTATGATGTGTTCCGGACCCTCGAAAATCGGAGTCATAGCAGGCTTGACGGAAAAAGTTAAATATTCAAGCCAAATAAAAGTGCAATCCAGTCAACCATGTCAGAATTAGATGCATAATATGTGTTTTTCGAGTAGAAATGGGCCACTAAGCAAAACTCATGGGTTAAAGCCCTTGAACCGACTGATTTTATGGCCAAATTTCATCATTTGGGGCTTCAAAACAGCAAGTCAATTATGCAGACGTAAATTAGGGTTTTTGCGTATTTTTAGGTTAAATTTTGTTTTTAATTATTTGTTTGCCTATTTTAGAATTTTAGTCTAATTAGAATTCTATTTTGAGTTAATTAGCGGCTATGTTATTTTACTTATTTATATTCCTCTCCATTCATTGTAATTCAAACTTTGATTATTGAATAAAAGAGATTGAATGTTTTTCAATTGTTTAATGTGTGGATTCACATTACAAAACCGAACGTATCAAGATTGATTATCTTGTGGCGTTCAAATATCGAATTTATCAAATATTTGCTAGAATATTTGTGGCGTTCAAAATCAGAGACTTATCAAGGAGATTGGGCAAATCCTTGTGGGGTTTCGAAAGTCTTGGTTCTTTATTCCGCATCTTCGAACCATCGCGTCGTGAATATCGGGTCATGATTCATCCGTCCAACCACAATCTGAGTTCGGAACTTTCCGGCGTTTCTTCCGCGCTTTTGAATCTCATCATCATACCCCGCATCTCAGCCAAAAAATGAATTTTGAGCTTTAGACAAGGTATTGAAATTGGCCCTATTCTTGATCTGGAAACCCTAAATTCGACCATAAAGGCATCAAACTCGTTGGAGGAACATGCACGGGTGTCACATAGTTTGCACTTGTATCTTGCTTATGCCCCATCCCCTTCGTAGAAAATCAAATTTGATTTTCTACCTCTTTTGCCTCTCTCAATCTGCGATGAAGAGTATATTCGATTTATGGACCAGCTTCTGCAAAATCACCGTGTCTCGAACCTCGGATACACAAAGTTGAGAAGATCAAAAGAATAGTGAAAGAATTGAAATAAAAACAAATTTAACAAAAATAAACTCAAAATAAAAATTGAAATAAAGTGATAAAATTCCGAATTTGCTAACCTAGATTTTATCCTTTGGTTCTTAACTTTTATCCCCCGCGTGATACAAATTATAACCTAGATTTTAATTTAAGTCAAAATCAAAAACTAATCTCAACCACATATCTCATGGGACTCACGACTTTCCAATGACATGTTTCATTAACTTTTATTTAAATTTACTAAAAATTTGATTTTAATCTCCACCAAACATGGGTTTAATGTTTCATTAGAAAATTAGTCCTTTAACAAGTTTAAGCTGATTCTAATATTTCGTTATAGTTATCAAAATCAATTCTTAGTTGAGATTATAGTGCTCCCGCGCCATTGCCAATTCTTCCTTTGGCTTATCTTCGTAGATATTTGAGCCCTTTCTACTTTGATTTGGAATATGGGCATTGTGTTTGGTCTGGAAGTCATGATTTCAGTAAGTCTCTGATCATGTCCCAACTAGTTATATGAGTTATTTAGATGTTTTAGGCGGACATCTATAGTGATTTTCGTGTAAACATGTTTCACCTTGAATTTATAAGTATTGGTCCAAGTTACAAAATAAAACCTAACATCGCCATTTTTTTTTTTTTTTTACCTTACAATTTGGGTGTCAAATTTTTTTCTCCTTATGATCGCTCGTGCTTGATCAATTTCCTGGATTCGTTCTTGTAAGTCACGCTTCGTAATTTTGACAAAGAAATAGTGAGTGGAGCTCATGAATAACCTACAACTACCCTTACCCTCTCAATTTTTATTAGTTTTGGCACCATTCACTCTCCACCATCGTGTTAGAAGTTAGAACTACTATATAATTAAATCTTATTTCGGCACTTTGTAATGTTCAATGTTAGATACTAGAAAACTCGAAGTTGTTAAATCATTGACAACTCATTATGGTCTACCACAAGTTACAAGTGTAAACGTACATGAAGCCCACAATTTGAAGTATATTATCCTACAAAAAAAAAGATTAAAAAAAAAAAAAAAAGTATATTATTATAAAGGAAAGTTGGAAAATTCAGCAAGCATTACAGCAAGTTCCTACTTCCTCAGTAGAGAATGTTGTGCCACCAGATTTACACTGCCTAGGCCTGCCAAAAATGCCAGAAATGGAGCTTCGAAACCAAGGCTATAAAACCAAGATTTTGCTAGGTTAAATGAGTCGCGACCCTAGGTTAAGATAACTAGTCGTGGTCAGTCCGTGGGGATCCCGTGCCACTTAACGAACTTGGGGTAGCCCTGGGAATTGAAGGACTTTATGCGAAATTTTAAATGAAGCCTTGATAAAAAAAATTTACTGAATAAAATAGTTCAAAAACTTGAATTATCTACCAGATTAGACTGATGAACCTTACGTACTTTTTGGATTCTTAACAATCACATCTTGGGCGTCCTATTCGAATATGCGATTGCATAGGCTGCATAAGGCCATGGCCACATCCCTGAATGAACTAGACAAGCTTTTCTTTCTTCAAAAGCTCGGCTATTCTCTTTGATATACAGTATGAAGTTGATTGAATAGTAATCATAGGATTAACACCAATAGCAGAAGGTAATAAACTTCCATCACATACAAATAACCCCTTTGCTTCCCAACATTCTCCATTTTCATCGACTGCGCCATCTTCCGGGTTGACGCCAATCCGGCAACTACCCATCTGATGCGCCGAACAATAAACGGTCCAGTACTCGCTCCTCGACCTCGGGCCACCTTCCGCCGTAACAGTGTCGAGAAACTCGTCCAAATCCTCCTTCTTAGTACCTCTACATTTAGTTCTTTGTCCATCACTCTTGAAGGTACCAACTTCAACAGCTCCTGCTGAGATTAAAATTCTCAAAGCTCTTCTCAACCCAAGTTTAAGATTTTCTTTATCGAGTTTATGGAACCGATAATTTATATATCCTTCCTCTTTCACTTCACCTGAACCTTGATCTCGAGCCAATGCAAATAAAACAGCAGTCCTGGAATATTTCTCCATTCTTTCCTTCATGTCATGCCTGGAAATCCATGGAAGCATTGCAGAAAATGAAGCAGGTCCAAGTGAAGCAGATTCCACAATAGCCTGGATGTTGGATTCTTCAGATGACACCTTATGGAGAGAAGTGATGATTCCTCCCTCAAAGTTTTTACCTTTAAACTCTAATAATGATGATTCTGGAAAGTATCCCCAGACGAAAGAAACCGGGTGAAGATGAAGATTGCTGCCTATATTTTTATTCTCCAAGCCGCTCAATATCAACAACGGCGGTGTTAAGAGAGAACCACATGCTGAAATTGTCACCCGTGCCTCGATATGTAGCTTCTTTTTTATGTTCTTACTGTCAGAAGTCGCGATAACTCCAACGCATCGTTTTCGAATTTCTTCGTCATTTCCATTCACCAGCACGAATTTTTCGGCTTTGCACCCAGCTAAGATCACTGCACCATTGTTTACAGCATCAACAAGCCAAGTGGAATCTGTTCCTTTTTTATCTCCTCTTCTGCAGCCGTAACAACAAGAACCGCAGTAATGATTCTCCGAGGAATTTCTCGGCACTGACTCAACTTTCAGGCCAAGATTTTCGCACCCTCTTCGAAGTACTTGATTTTGAAAACCTTCTTCTGTACAATTACCAGTAACGCCTATTCTTTGACATACTACATCCATAGCAGACTCATATCTTGGAGAACTGAACATTTGAATGTTCTTTTCCGTGGACCATTCTTCAAGAACAGAATCAGGAGTTCTTATGGAGGCCGACCAATTCACCGCAGAACCGCCACCAACGGTCGAGCCGGCCATGATCATTACCTTCCCATCTTCAGTCGTTAGCATTCCACCCAATTCATACAATTCGTTCAATGAAGGTCCTTCGAGACCAGAGTAATCTTCCGGCACAAAGTAGTGACCTTTCTCGAGGATCAGGACTTTCTGACCTGAGTTTGCAAGGACTGCTGCTGCAACACCTCCACCACAACCGGATCCAACGATCACTACATCACATTTGATCTTAAACTCATTGTCTGTACGATCCTCGACGACATGGATACTTTTCTGAATAAGCGATTCATTTAGCGTCGACTCATTTATGTTCGTGGTTTCGATAATGCCCTTTTCAAGAAGTCTCTCCTTCCGGGGCTTGGTCGAATCTTTTACGTCCTCTACATGGTATCCAATCGGTTTCCATGCCGGATTACTTGAATTTTCATCAGTCTGCAACAGAGTGTAACTTCAGATAAAAGATCCCAACAAGTGAAGATGGAAAAGTAATTGAGCTCAATGTAAAACAATAATTCTAGGGAGACATTTTAAATTAATATTTTAAAGTGACATTTTGACATGTCGAACATACATTGGATGGTTTAAATAACTACCTCATCACTTACTTTTTCACCACCCAATGTACGTACGTCATGTCACAATGTCACTTAAAAATGTAACCCTGGAATTTTTGTAAAGATGGTGGATAAGAATTATTACCAAAGAGAAAAAAATGTAGAGACAGGTGATTTTAAGCAATAAGAAGGCTATTCTCAGAGGAAGCAGAAAATTTTCTCTTGACCATTTTTGAAGGATAATTTCTCTGTTCTTCAAGGAAAATTCTGTAAATTTGTGAACGAATGGCCACTTCCAATCTAAACAAACATACCCACAAAGCAAAAGGGTTCCCAGTCTGGTCGATAGAAGCTTTAACACTAGCTTCACTATGAACTGAGCCTTAGGTTTTACCCTCTTCACCAATAGCTCTGCAACCTATCCATCAAACAGAAAAACAAATACTAGCTGAACAGTTGAACTACTCGCAATGGTGAAACAACTCGAGTTCTGAACAAAGTGACAAAAAGTGTTTCGGAGGCTGTTCTTTATTATAATTTACAAATTAATTTATAAACAATACAATTTCCCAAATAATTTTTTAACCACACATATTTTCACACATATTTTCTTTATTGTTCTTGTAATTGTAGTGATGTAACATTTGTTGTGTGTTTTATATTGTTCAAAAAGAGATTTTTTTAAATGAATAGTGATTTTTAGGAAAATGAATGGTTGAAATTTAATTGAAAAGTCAAATATCATGAGTTTGACTTTTAATGAATGATTGAGATTGAATACTGAAAAAAAATAAAAAATAAAAAATTAAAGAAAACTAAACAATAACATAATAAAAAGAAGACAGCAAGAGCATTGCTTAGCTAAGCTTAGGAAAAAAAAGTAAAAGTACTTGAAAGTAAAGTTCAATGTAGCCATCATATATCTAATCATGAAAATTTCTTTTATATAGAACTTTTTTTCCCCACAAGTATGCCAAAAAAATGTATTAAAATAAATAAATAAACCATTTTTTAACTTAAATTAGAAGAAAATATGAAAAAAGAATGCAAAAATAAAAATAAAATACCACTTTTTTTTTTTTTTTTTTTTTTTTTTGATCGAAGTAATAAAATACCACTTCTAATTTTATTGAATGATGACCATGAGTCATGAACACTTCGCCACGAACTGATTCCTATTTATGGTGAAATAGGAACCGTAACTCTTCACAATCTCTAATATTTATCCAAATAGAAGATAAAATCAAATAATAACAAAAACAACAATTCTAGATTAAATAAGACTCTATTTTTTCATATCGTTGGCATATCTTCTATTTGAATTTGAATTTTCTGATTTCATTTGATCTTCATCTTTCTTTGATATTTTTTTATATCCTCCTATAAACTATGTTAGGGTTGAAAGAACAGTTTTATCTTCAAAAAATTGAAAGCTCCTATAAATACTGATTTTGTAAGGAAAAAAAAAAGCAATATTTGTATTTATTTTAATATTATCATCTTCATCCTTGTGAAGATATATCACCTGTTGTGGTAATCTGAATTAGAGTTTTTGCAAATCTTATGTATCTATAATGCATGAGTTGTGTCTCTAAGAGTTCCTTCATAGAATGTTCTAATGATTAGGATTTTTGATAGGCAATGGATTTATACGTTAATTTCGGTATGAATTTTTTGTTGTTATATTGCTTGAATTTGGTGTAGGTATGATCTTAATTTGTATTGTCTTGATCTGGTATGATATATTTGGTGGAAAATAACTTGAGATGAGTAAGAATCAAATTGTTATATAGGATAGTGAAATCATGATGAAAAACAACAATTGTTGAGAAGAAAAATAATGTACTTCCTTTTATTGAATTTAATGTGAACACAAGTTTCTTGGATTGTGATTATTGTACTTTTTTTTTTTTGGGTCATATTTTCACTTTGACTGTGATACAAAGAAGAAAAATATGAAAAAATAATACGAAAATAAATAAAATATTAATTCTAGCTTTATTGAATGATGACCATGGGTTATGAACATTGTACCACAAATTGATTCCTATTTATAGTGGAATACAAATTTTCACAATCTCTATAAATAATATTTTATCCAGACAATAGATAACATCAAATAATAACAAAAATAACAACTCTAGATTAACTAGGACTCTATTCTTTTAATCTCATTGGGCTGTTCTAGTTTTTTGAAATTACTTTTAATCATTTTTAGGCTTTGGCATGATTTTTAGGCTTAGCCAAGCATGCTGAATCTAGCAAAAAACAACAAATTTTGTTCCAAATGATTATGAAGTGTATAATCTGAATCCTTCTTTGGCATGAAACAAGAACATATAAAGCCTTTTTTTTTTTAGCTATAAATATAGGTAGCCTATCATAAACTAGAACTAGAATACAGTAAATTAGAAGAGAAAGATAAAGTTTTACCTCATTAGGCCCTGAAGACTTGTAGAAATAGTTGAAGGCCTGGTTGGGCAAATCTCCATTGCTGACGTCATAAAGTTGCAGAGGAGGAATTAATGTTTCACATATGGAATCAAGAACTTGGATCTGTGAAGGAGAGAAGCCATGGCTGTATTTTCTGCACTCTCTTCTTCCTCTGCTCAACAATGGATGACAATTTTTCATTCTCTTTCTATTTCTCCCTCTCTCCTCACACTTTTTCTTTCATCAAATCTTCCCTCATCTTCTTTAAATAAAAACAAGTCTTTCCTGTATAACGTCGAGAAGATAAGGTGGTCGTCGAGAAGATAAGGTGGTGTTCTGTTTGTATTTTATTTTGTATTTTCATTTTCGAAAATGTTTTTTGTTTCCTATTTTCATTTTTGTTTTCAAATTTGCTGAAAACGTGTTTGATTTTTCATTTCTGAAAACTATTTTTGAAAATGAAAAACTGGAAAACACGTTCTATTTGAAATTTTGCAAAATACTACTTAAACTATTTTTAATTAATTTACTTGCAGAATACTACTAATTCAAACTCAAATTTCCTTTCACAATACACTGAAAATATGGTTACATGCAACACACTAATGTGAGCATTAATAGTCTATATTAACACAGTTTGGTCAGGTTCGGGATTTGAAAAAACTATACTTCTATTAAAATTCAGAAAACGCAAGTTCTTTCAAAACCACCAGAGTCCATTTATTAGTGCATTTTTTGAAATATAATAACAAGAATTCTCACTTAATTTTTTTTGTAATGTTGATATTGAATTCAATATAACTGTATTTAAACTTAATTCCAAATTAGGATAATTCTCACAAATATATATATATATATATATATTATTTAGGCTTAGTTCCAAGTTAAGATAATTCTAAAAAAAGTAATAAAAAAATAAAAACTTTATATTAAACTTAATTCTAAGTTAAGATAATTCTTTTTAAAAAAAAAATCTCAAAAAGCGTTTTCCGCGTTTTGGACATTTTTTGTCGAAATACACAAAAAACGCCAAAAACGAGATTTTGAGCGTTTTGTGTACATTTTTTTTTTTTTTTTTTCAAAATGCGTTTTTGAAAATGGTAAAGAAAACCCGTTTTTAACGTTTTCGAAAATAAAAATAGAAAACGACCTCAAAACAGTAAAGCAGGGGCTAAGTTATTGGCGTGTCTGTTTTGGAGTCATTTGTGGACTTTTCTTGGTGGCCATGCCGTATAGAAGAAACTAAAGACAAGGAAAGTTGGTCCTCTATCTATTTTTATAGTAATAAATTATTTTTACTGCAACACGGAGTTTGTAAAGTTAAAATTTGATTCTTACACTACATATATAAGTCAATAATTCTACTGAACATTTTTAAATAATATTTTTAATTGACATTTTTAAATGGAATTACAATCAACAAAAAAATTAAAAAGGACCCTATGTATTTTATCTTTCCTCGTCATCATTTGAAAAAACAGGATTACCCATTCATCTCCCCCATTTTTGAAAACCCTTCTTTCTCCACCGTCCTACTCCGATGCCGACGAGACCTTTCTCCTCAATTTAAACCGTCACCGTCACTGGCGAGATTTCTCAAAGTTTCCACGAATTCATCAATGGAGGGCATTTTCCTCAACTCTAAGATATTGCGTTCTGTGATTTCAATCACTACATAACTTCATCTCTCCCGGTGACATTATCGGTGTGGGGGATTTGGATCTTGATGGTAAGTGCTTGAGCCAAGAATTTGATCCAATGAACCTTTGGTTAGGCCGGGTGGCTGAAATGCTTGCTCTCCATAAACGACAATTAGCATTATTCTGAATCCAAACATCTATGCAATCAATATGAAAATCATTACAACAGTTAGGAATTATTCCTCTTTACTTTTCGTCTTCTTGAAATTCATTCAAGCAAACAGCACATTCACAAGAACCCTTTTCTGCAAGTTCTTGTTTATCAGTACCTCTTTTGTACTGAAAAGTTCTGTGAATCAATTGGGGGATGAAACGGGGGAAGATGAAATGAGGAATGAGAAAATAATAAACAACAACGCTACTTGTGCAACTATAGTTGATAATTATTGATGACAACTAGATGTGGCACGATTATATTAATTTGTACATCACATCATCTTTTAAATTAACACGTTACAATTTGACACATATGGATTCTCAACCATAATTGCCATAAAAAATTGTACCACTATCATTTTTCAACAACAAATCTGCCCTTTTTTTCTGACTAGATGACACCTCAATTGATTAGGATGTCACCTAAGATTGTCGCCTAAAAATGTCACATAAAAATGTTCACCTATAGTTATTGTAAATATTTAACAAGTTTGAGATTTATTATTTCAAAATAATGTTATATGAAAAGTTAAATTGTATATTTCTCTACTTAAAATAAGCTGCATTAATGGAGCTTTAGAAGTCTATCAAAAGTACAAATATAGATTTTTATAGTAATAAATTATTTTTACTGTAACACGGAGTTTGTAAAGCTAAATTTTGATTCCTATACTACTTAAATATCAATAATGCTACTCTCCCAATCTCTTTGACAATACCTTTAACAATTTTTGAGCAAAAAGACATATCTGTCCCTGACTGAAACAAGAATTATTTGAATGCCAGGAGAATCAAAATAAAGGCAATTTCTTAGATTTTTATGCCAAACGTCACCTACTATATTTTTCACAAACATCCTCAGTACTATTCGAAGCAATAATCTACATCTCTCTTCTCCAATTGTTTAATCGAACCCAACCAGAACCTCCTTCTCCCGTATTCAATCGATTCAAATCTCTGAGCTTACATTATTCTGGCGGGTTGACTATTTTTTCAGAAGACGACTGGGCAGTGTGTGCAAATCGTCGGTATGTGAATTGAAATTCGAGATCTTGAATTGCTGTGGAAGAAAGTGATTTGAATACCTATTTCTATCAATATAGCTAAACATTTATTTTGAAATTTTGGTCATTCTTGAAACCTTAATTTCTCACCACTAAACTGTTTTATCTTTGGTACGATATGCGATGGTAGATTGACAGTATGATATGCATTTGCTTCATTGTTTTAGTTTTAGTATTATATTACATTAGCTTTGTTATGACTGGCAGTATTGTATGCATTTCTCACCACTAAATTTTTTTATCTTTGGTATGATATGCAGTATGATATGCATTGGAAGTGATTGTTGTAAACGAAGCTGGACTGATAAAGGCAAGGAGCAGGTGGAAGAATGAGGCAAATGTTTGGAAAATGTTTGTAATCTGAAATTGTGCAACAAATGGATGTTTATCCATCTTATTTTAGATAATAATGTTGTATCATGTGAACCAAGTGATTACAAAACAATCTTCAACTAGGCATGTTAAACAAGGCAGTGTAGTCTGGTAATGGCAATGTATTGTTGTGAAATGATATTTGGAGTTCCATTTGTCTTTGTATTAACATTTGAATTAACATTTGAATTACAAGCTGAGCAACATTCTTCCTCATGAGCAGATTGATTTTCTTTGACAGCAATTAGAATGAGAGTGCCATCATCAATATCGATTTTCTATTATCATTGTAGTTTGATGTAGTATTCTCCTTCTCGACCATTCTACAACTCTATATTTTGAGTCCAACACAGTATATTCCCACTTTCAATAACAGATTACAAACATGAAGACTCAACAACAGGTTTAATAGCGCATGTAATCTGAAAACACATTTCATTTGAAAGAACCACTTGTAATAACAGATTCAAATTTGGATACAATCTTAGCAAATTTAACAGCAATACAATCTTAGCAAAAGAATTGACCACTGGATCAAAATTAAAATGTGGCATTCGTCAAGATCCCATTTGTGCGTTCTGAAATTGTATCATCCTTAACCAATGTTATGTATAAAGAATAAGGGTGGGTGTTATATAGAAGAGAATCAGAAATGCAACTTTCAATTTTGTCAATGTGCACATAGAAGACCACTATTGCCTCTCGTTTTTCCTGCTCCGCTCTCCCCTGTTTTCCCTGCCCCACTGCCGTTTCTTCCCTTCTTGTTGCCCGCATCTTTTATACTGATATATATCAACTTTTAGGTTCATTTTTGTGTACAAAACATAACCACCACCCACTTGAACACCAACACTTTGCCAGCAACATTTCATTTTTCAATGACACAAGGAATGTTATATTGAAAAATTAACATTAAATGACATTTGCATTAGAAAATGATACATTGATAAGTAACCAAGATGCAGTTAAAAATAAAAAAATAAAAATAAACAGTTCTAATGTAGCATGTTATTTCAAGTCTCCATTGTTGAAGTGTCCTACAACTGATGATCGGAAGAAGATATGGATCATGATGCGGTGCTGAAGATATTGACGGTGGGAAGATGTGGGTGCCGATGCGATGCTACAGTCGGAGAATCGACGTGTTTCGGTGGGTGGTGCTGCAACAATAGATATCGGTGGTTTTCGATGGGTGGGTGGTGGTGGTGGTGTTTGGGTTGGGAAGTCTCCTGAACAGTATTTTTGGTTTTAGGAAAACAATCGGTGTATGTTTTTTCCTCTCAGATAGTCAGATACATTAACTCCAATTTATCACGATATTTCGAATTGCTTTATCTCATGATAAATGGTTGATTGTGAACCACATTGTCATTTGACTTGGGAGAGTAGCATTATTGCTTAACTATTTAGCAAGTTTGAGATTCATTATTTCAAAATTATGTGATATGAAAGCTGCAGTAATGGAGCTTTAGGAGCCTATCAAAAGTACAAATATAGATTTGGGATTGACTATATTCCTAAGCAGTGTTCAAGCCATCAAAATTTTAAGGAGAATTAGCATGAAACGCCATTAATGTTTGTACTTCTTGCGAAAATCGTCTCTAAACTTTTAATTTTGACATTTACATCCTCAAAATCACATTTCTTTGTCGAAAATGTCCTTCCATCAAATGCCGTTAAATTTCACCATTTAAAAAAATGAGTAATTGATACATTACATCCCTAACGGCTAACGTTTATATACTTTGTGAAATACATTCCTATCTTTGGCACAAAATATCCTTAAATCACTAAAATCTTGCTAAATATACATTTTTCATCATTTTCCTTATAAAATGACAAATTAACCCTCGCTCTCTTTAAATAAAAAGAAAAGAAAAGAAAAGAACTTCATATTTTCATCCTTATTCAACATTTTCTTACAGAATTGATCATTTCCTTGCACAATACATCCCCTTTTTTGTCTTTATTGCGCAAATTGTCCATATATTTTAAACTTTGACTTTTAAACTATTCTATCGATCTTTTTTGCGCAAAACTCACAACCATCCATTTTCTCCATTGTAAAATGACCATTTTCCCCAATTTTAAAATACATATACACCTATTATTTTACATTTTTTTTATTTAAAGTTTTTTTTTTTTTTGATTTCATTTTCTCTCTACAAATTATTATTATTATTATTATTATTATTATTATTATTATTATTATTATTATTATTATTATTGTTATTGTTATTGTTATTGTTATTGTTATTGTTATTGTTATTGTTATTGTTATTGTTATTGTTATTGTTATTGTTATTGTTGTTGACCACAAAATACGGCTGGACATTGGACCAACACATCTCAGCCCCTCCCTCTTGAACACGTAAATCTCCTGCGCACTGTAACAAACAATCAGTTTGCAAAGGGGGCCGAGGTGGCTCCCGTTTGCACTCCGATGCCAAAGTCAGTACTCATTTTAGGCGAATATATATTGGGTGCGGGAGAGGTAAATGTGTAAAAGAGAGAAAAGGGAGTGAGAGAAATATATCTTGTTAAGAGTGAGAAAATGCTAACCCCTTACCACGCGGGAGGAGTGCCGTATTTATAGAGGAACTCGTTATCTCGGATCATGACACGTGGCATACTTTACACTTGTCTTCACCCTAGCTCTTGGGGGTGATAACTTTATTTTTTGACTGTAATCATTGATATATTTTGTAGGGGATGGACGCCTTTCACATCTTGGTAAAGGTAGTGTCACATCTCTGACTTCATGCCTTGTCCCATCCTTACATCCGAGGTGCTACCGTGAACACCTCGGCTAAGCGTGAAGTGTCTCTACTAGACATAAACCAGTTTGGCCGCAGGGGTTCCTGTGCCTTTCCACCTCGGCCATTAGTTCAAGGCGGTATCTAAAACTTTGATCGTGGGCTAAAAACCAATGGACCCTTGTTGGGCCTTCACTGGCGGCCCAATGTGCCATATTTTAGGTGCGATCTCAACACTAGTCCCTCAAATCCGATGTGGTCATTCATGGGCGGATCGAATTTGCCATGATTTCGCAGCATTAACTTTTGACCCAGTTCCATCGCCTGCTACACCCAACATCTCGCGATTGCTTCTCCATCCTCTAACTAGGAGTCGCTATGTAGCGCAGAAACTTTTTAGGGGGTCAATAATGGCATTCCTTATGTGAGGTTCGGATCCATATTATAGCCGACCTTCTACTTCGGACTTTCCCTCCTAAATGAGGGCTGGGATCGCACTAGCGCGCTTCTTAGGCGGCAAATTTAATACAATGGGGCTGCTGGTATCTGTTTCCAAGAACAATGAAGAGTATGGAGGAGGACACGTCACCGCGTGTGTTAAATACTTTGGCAGCTGAAGGCTTTCTCTCTACAGCTGGCACCATAATTATCCCTCCCCCCAAGAGACGCGGGTTGTCAAATTAATCATGAGGCTCAAAGATCAAGGATTTGGAACTATTGGGTTCTTTATAAAACCTCCTTCATTCCTGCATTTCTCCTTTACCCGTTTCTCAGAATCTTCGCAGTAGTTCCTTGTCTCACATGAGATAGCAGCATTCTATCTTCTTCTTGCAAGTCTCCCAGCGTTTCTTTAGGATTCTTCACCCGTAAAATTGTCTCCACTACCCAACATTTTCCCTTGGCGTGTTTTCCCTTTCGAGTGCACAACCTCGAACATCCAGTTTTCGAAGGTAAATTTCTTTTCCTTTGTATGCGCAAAACTTTTCTATTTTTAGTTTCTCACTGTGGGTTTGAGAATTTTATTCCACTTTTTTTTCTTTTTGATGAGTCTGACCCGTCTTTAAAAACAAAATAAAAAAAATGGAAAGAGTTGGGGGAACGGGTTCACAGGAAATGTTAGCAATGGCGGTTCCTGATATGATCCGGACCAGGCATCGGAGGGCGAAGTCGAGCCATCGGCAATATGACAATGATCTACGTGCAAAACGGAGCAAGTTCTATGTTGGGGTCGAGCCGAGAAGAGGGACGGATCAAGCCGAGCCGAATTATCGAAGTAATTGGTGCAGAAAAGGCATTACGGCCGTAATTGAAATCCTTCACGGTCGTAACTCATTTAATCACGGCCGTAAAAGCTATTATCACATCCGTAATCAACTATCGAGGGAAAATGATGAATTTCAGGCAAAACAGGTCTTACGGCCGTATTTCCAGTCTCACGACCGTAACTATTGGTGCAGATTTGGATCCGTGAGGCCTTTACGGCCATAACGTTATTCTTCACGGCCGTAACTGGGTAGCGACCAGATTTTGCGGGATTTTAATTATTTTATTCCTTTTTTTTAGTTTTAGGTTATTTTCCTAATTTAGTGTTTTAGCTTAATTAGAATTCTATTTTGAGTAAACTAGCGACTAGGTTATTTTGCTTATTTATATTCCTTTCCATGATTGTAAAAAAACAGTTAAGTTTGAGTTTATGAATAAAGTTGAGAAGATTTTCTCCAATTGAAAGGTTGAGGAGTCCCTTTGGTGTTCTTCGAGAACAAATCCAACTTATCAAATATTGTGAAAATATTTGTGGCGTTGAACTTATCAAATATTCGCGAGAATATTTGTGGCGTTTCCAATTAGAATCTTATCAAGGAAATTGGAAAGTCCTTCTGGTGTTTCGAAAACCTTGGATCTCGATTCCGCATCGTTAATTTCTTGCGTCGTGAATCTTGGGTCAAGGTCCTATCGTCAATTTTATCTTTCCAGTAGTTTAATTCTTGTTTATTTTTCGCGTCAAATATGATCTAGATCTTTCCTAGGTTTTAAATTTCGTTATTTCGCGTTGTTCGACGAGATTCCCCGACTGGGATCGCGTCAGTTCCCGTCAGAGGTTTCTGCCCCATCTCTTTATCGATTTTTAGTTCCCGCTTCTTTAAGGAGCAAATTAAGAGGAGAAATAGGAAAATAAGTGGCATAATTTATTTGAGTGATTCTAACAGGGAAGAATAAAAACACCAGAACTACATGGCTCATCTATCACCCGAAGAGGAAGCATCTTTGAGAGAGTTTCGAAGCAAACAAGACAGGGATTTGGGAAGAGAAGAGGCGGTAGGCTCCTCTTCAGGTCACCAGGACCTCGGCTTAATCGTTAGGGCCCCGTTTAGGGCACATAGGGAAGAATTGGGTTTGACTGCAGAGGAGATCGCCCAAGTAGAGGATTGGGTTGAGCAGGTTAACAAAGTTTCTGGCTACCACGTCGATCCTGATCCAAACTCAGAGTTATGGGAGAGCAGTGAGATTGCTACTGAATTCCAAAGGATTGACTTGGCCGGGGCTTCGGAAAAATTCAGGCAGCCAGAAGGGGTCCAATTGGTGCACCCTACACCTTCCTACCGACCTTTCAGCCCTCCCACAGGCCAAGCGGCCATATGCTACGATGCCCTTTCTTGCGGGATGAGACTTCCCCTGCACCCCTTATTCAAGGCGTTGCTTAGGAGGTATAACCTGTGCCCCTACCAGCTAGCCCCCAATTTATGGACACAGGCTGTGGGCACTTGGTTGGTGTGGTAAGAGGTCAACTCTGATCATCCCATCTCACTGCACATCATTCACACTCTCTATACTTTGAAGAAATCAGTTAGAAGGGAGAGAGACGTGAGGTCGGACGTCAAGGATTGGTATTACTTGTCTCCCAGGGGCTCTTATCCTCCTGTTATCACTGGTCACCCCACCCAATAAAGAACTGGAGGAACCAGTGGTTCTGGGTTACTGGGGAGTGGCAGAGTTCTCCTGTGGACCCTAGTCCAGAAATTACAGTTCCCCGAACTCTTTCCCTACCTAGTGAGTCTTGTACTTGTTTTAGAGTCTTTAAGTGTCACGCGTCTTTTGCTCTTTTAATTTCCATTCACCTTTCTTGGTTGCTTACTAACATGTCATCGGTTTATGGCAGGGGATACTTTTGCTCGCCTCCTCCCCAACGCAGATCTAGCGGCAGTGAGGCGTTTGTTTGCTTACAAGGGTACCTTCCAAGGGGTCATTCAGCAAAACAAGCTATTTGTTAAACATGGTCTTATGCGAGCCATGAGTAAGATTGTTGTCCTGTTACTGTTTCATCGTATGCCCTTTTTTGTTCATAGCCTCATTTTCCTCTTTCTTGTTAGATTTCAAGGAATTTCCGAAGATCTCCTTAAAGGGTCTCATGGTTAAGAAGATCCCTCCTGCCCTGCGCCACGACAGCGAAGTTGAGAGGAAACAGAAGGCGGTATTGGCCAACCTGCAAATTGGGGTGGCGAAGGAAGTGTCCGAGGCGTCTATAGCCTAACTTCAAGGTCCGCTTCAAGCCTTACTGCCATTACCCACTCTGCTGCCAGTGGGTCCCCAACAGCCCAGCGTGGGAAGGGAGGCAGATCCTGAAGTGGCATTGCCAAAGGGAAAGGGAAAAGGTCGGATAGGGGAGGATCCAAAAGGGACAGGGAGACTAAAGATGCCTCGGTGCCACCTCCCTTGCCCGAGGACATATCTGAGCATGCACCTGAGGAGGAACCCACCCCCTTGAAGAGGTTTGGAAGAGACAAGGGCAAGGAGTCCACTTCTGCGCCTCCGCTACCAATGATTGAAGATCTGGAGGACGAGCCGTCTGTACCCATTCCAGGATTGGCTTATGAAATGACACCGGAGGGGGCAGAAGAACTCAAACATATTAAAACAAGCATTCTCCCCAAAGATGTCACTTTCAGTCCTTCACTATTTGACTCCCTCGGTTCTCCTCTAGCCCAGGCCGCATTTATCACTGAGCAATTTTGGACGGATGGCTGGTCCGCTTTCTCCTCCAGTTCCAGTCCGTCCCGGAAGCTGCTCATCGCCAAGGCCATGAACGCCAAGGCGTTGGCCCTTATTGACGAGGTGGAATCGTCCATGGAGGAGGCGCAGAGGGACAAGAAAAATGCTGAGACTGCTCTCCGGCATGCGGACAACATATTAAAGGAGATAAATGACCTAAAGACCCAGCTGTCCATAGCCCGAAAGTCTTCCTCCGAGGAGAGGGCCAATGCTAAGTGTCTCCAGGAGGATAACAATAAGTTGAGACATGACCTCCAGGCTTCTGAGTCAGACGTGGCGGTCTTGTGCAAGAAACTGGATGATTCCAACCGTGCACAGTCTATCACATCTGAGGCCCTGGCCGCTGCTAATGCAGTCAAGTTGAAAACTGGAAGCTGAGGTAGCAGCAGTTAATGAAAAACTGGGGAGGGACCTGGAGGCGAAGGTAGAAGAGGACCTTGCCTCTTTGGAAAAGCATATGCAAACAAGGATAACTGAGGTCCTGAAGCAGACCGTCATGACACGGGTGGAAAATGTTTTAAATACCAGAGTGTCGGAGGCTGTCCAGAACTTCAGAGACACTTTTGAAGAGACCCAAGAGTACGAGGCTATGCAACGGGTTTTTGGGAACTTCGGGGCCAGGATGGCTTTGGGGGACGTGAAGGAAGCCTTTCCAACTTTGGACCTGTCCTCCATTGAAGCCTTATACCCCGAGCCTCAAGATGCTCCTACGGATCCTTTGGATGCATCCGGTAAGGACTCTTCAGAAGATGTCCCTCCACAATGGTCCTCTTCTATCTTTGCCTTATTGTTAGTTTTTTTTTTTTTGGCACCAATGGCGCTTTGTACTGCAAATGTAATATTTCAAATTGTAAATGCCTTGATTTTATGAATGAAATGACTTATTCATATTGTTTAAGCTTTATACTATTTAAGCTTGGATGTCTCCAAGCGCGGATGCCTTGTAATTGTAAATGTCTTGTATGATGATGTAAAATGCACTCGAATTGTATGATAAGATGTGCACTCTAGTCCCCCAGATCTAACACAGTTAATGTATCCACGTTTGCTAATTAGATCTGATTCTGACAAACTTTTGAGCAATTTTACCTTAAAACTCTGTAACACCTACATTTACAACTTTGTATGAACTTCTGTTAATGGCGTGAACATTTTCAATCCATACGCAGTGGTCGTAGTGTAAGTTCACAGGAGTCCTTCATTTTTAACGAAGTTCGCGCCTGGCGGAGGCATGTGGTTTTGCAACCAAAATAATATAGGGACTTTCACGTTTATCCTTTATGCTTGATTACACAGTACTTAGTACACATATGTCTTGCAAACGCTTTGTCTGAGCGTATGTATGAAAGTATCAACCATTTCGCGGAAACGTTTAACACTTCGCACAAGAGAGCGCTCTGTATGTATGAACTAACTTAATGCATCCACGTTTGCTGATTATATCTGACTCTGATCAAGAGTTCCAGTTTATATGACAACATTTGACTAAATATGAATGCTTCCAAACGCAAATGTCGTATGAATGTATTGCTTGGTTAAATGAGTATAGTCCCTCAAATCTGAGTGGTTTGAGGCTTTTATGTTTACCAGTGAGATCTGACTTTGACCAACATTTGAACGTATCTAAGTCACACTTTGTAAGATCTGTATACACAGTTTTGCGTGTACTAACACTTTTACGGTGCTAACACATTCAATTCTTACGCAGAGGTCGCAGTGTGGGCTGATAAAAGTCCCTCGCGTTTTAACACATTTTGTGCATGGCAGAGACTCATGGTTTTGTATTCAAAATAGTTTAGGGGAACATTGTACCCATTGAGGAGGAATTTTATTCATTGGAAGTAACGACGAAGGTGATCTGTGTTCCAAGGATTACATAGAGGCGTCCCAAACAAGTCTTCAATCATGTATGTTCCAGGTACCACCTCGGCAGTTACTTTGTATGGACCTTCCCAGTTAGGACCTAGAGTCCCTACTCCTGGCTCTTGGGTTGAGGGAAGAACCTTTTTGAGGACCAAGTCCCCAATATTAAAGTGCCGGCCCCTCACCCTTTTGTTGTAATAGCGAGCCATTTTCTCATGATATCTGGTCATTACCACTTGGGAATCGTTCCGTTTTTCCATGAGGAAATCCAAACTAGCCTTTGTGCTTCTTCGTTTCTCACTTCGTCGTAATGAACTTGACAAAGTGAAGGGATCCCAATTTCAACGGGACATATCGCCTCGACTGCATATGCCAATGAGAAAGGTGTTTCACCAGTAGCGGTGTGGGAGGTGGTTCGAAGCGCCCATAGCACTTGTGGGAGTTCATCTACCCATGCGCCCTTTTTGGATTCCAATTTCCTTTCAGGGTATTTTTTATGGTCTTGTTCACAGCTTCGACCTGTCCATTAGCTTGTGGGTGATGTGGAGATGAGAACAATTTTCTAATTCCCAAATTGTCGCACAACTCATCTACACTTCTGTTTTTAAACTGTTTGGCATTGTCACTAACCAGCGAATGGGGTATTCCAAACCGGCATATGACATTCTTCCATATGAACTTGGTGGTTCTGGCCTCGATGATTCTCATCAATAGTTCTGCTTCGACCCACTTGGTGAAGTAGTCAATTGCTACTATCGCAAAGCAATTATTACCAGCACCCTTGGCATAGGATCGATAATATCAACCCCCATTTTGCAAAAGGCCAAGGGCTAGTCACCACAGTTAGCTTGTGATGCGGCTGATGTGGTATGGTTGCGTGTCTCTGGCATTTACCACACTTGCGCACGAAGTCATGGGAGTCCTTTCGCATAGTAGGCCAAAAATATCCCTGTTTGAGGGCTTTCCGAGCTAGCGATAACGCCACGGCATGGTTGCCACATATGCCCTCATGGATTTCTCTCATTACATACCGTCCTTCCTCTGGCCCCACACATCTCAGTAACGGGGAGGTGTAACTCCGTTTATAAAGTAGATCGTCCAAGAGCACGAAATTTGCAGCGTATTTTTGCAATTTCCGAGCTGCCTCTGGCTCGTTTGGCACTGTCTGGTGCTTCAAGTATTCGATCAGGGGATTCATCCAGGATCCCTCTTCTTCTACTGTCAAAATCTTCGGTCCTGGCTCAATAGAAGAAGTCAACATGCGCTCAAATGGGATTAGATTATGTAGCTCTGAATCACTGCTGCTTGCTAGTTTGGACAAAGCATCGACGTTGGAATTTTCTGTTTTGGGGATGTGTTGTAACTCCATTTTTTCAAAGTGCACAGCCAAATCTCTTACTTTCTTCAAGTAAGCGACCATAGAAGGTTCTTTGGCAGAAAATTGCTCAATAATTGACTTACAACGAGCTGCGAATCGCTATTCGCCACTATGGACTTAATCTTCAGAGCATTTGCAAGTCTTAACCCAGCTAATAACGTCTCGTACTCAACAACATTGTTTGAGGCTTTGAATTCAAAGAGGACCGCACTGTGTAGTTTAAACCCCTCTGGGCTTATTAGCAATATTCCCGCACCGAATCGTCCCTCAGCCGAGGACCCATCAACGAGCAATTTCCACTCTCGGCTGTCATCTGCATTATCAACCATCTCGACCTCCAGTGGATGTGTGAATTCGACTATGAAGTCAGCCAACGCTTGACCCTTTATAGCGGTCCGAGGGGAATAATGTAGGTCGAACAGACTGATTTCTATCGCCCATTTCAGTAACCGCCCAGATACGTCTGGTTTTTGCAACACTTGTCTCATGGGAAAGTTGGTGAGCATGCGTATTGAGTGTGCCTGAAAGTAGGGACGAAGTTTTCGAGTGGCTGTGAGTAACGAGAGAGCAAGTTTCTCCATATCTGGGTAGCGTGTCTCGGCATCCATCATGGCTTTGCTCACATAATATACTGGGAACTGATTCCCATCCTCCTCTCTGACCAACACTGAGCTAACAGCCTCTTTGGATACAGCCAAATACAGGTAGAGAGGCTCGCCAAACTCTGGCTTCGATAGCAATGGGGGCCGTCCCAAAGATGCTTTCAGGTCGGCGAAAGCCTGCTCACATTTCGGTGTCCATTGGAATCGCTTTCCCCCCTTTAGGACCTTGAAAAATGGCAAGCATTTGTCAGTGGATTTGGAGACGAATCGATTCAGGGCCGCAATTCTCCCCGTTAAGCTTTGCACTTCTTTTGGATTCCGAGGCGATTGCATGTTTAACAAAGCATTGATTTTTTCGGGATTAGCTTCGATTCCCCTCTTGTTCACCATGAATCCAAGAAATTTTCCAGATGCCACCCCAAATGCACACTTCGCTGGGTTGAGCTTCATTCGATATTTCCTCAGAACATCGAAGGCCTCTGACAAATGGCGGATATGATCTGTGGCGACCATGCTTTTGACCAGCATGTCATCGACATACACCTCCATGGTGTTTCTTAATTGTTCTGAAAACATGCGATTTACCAGCCTCTGATAGGTAGCTCCCGCATTTTTCAAGCCGAATGGCATAGCTTTGTAGCAATAGAGTCCTCTATCTGTTATAAACGAAGTATGCTCCTTGTCCGATTCACACATGGGGATCTGATTGTACCCGGAGTAGGCATCCATGAAGCTCAACAGTTCATGCCCTGCTGTGGAGTCAACCAATTGATCGATCCGGGGCAATGGAAAACAGTCTTTTGGACACGCCTGGTTCAAGTTTGAAAAATCAATACATACCCTCAGTTTCCCATTGTGTTTTGGTACCAAAACAGGGTTTGATACCCACTTCGGGGTAGCGGGACTCTCTGATGAAGCCATTTTTCAATAGCTTCATGACCTCGTCTTTCAAGGCCTCATACTTGTCGGAACTCGTAGGTCTTCTCTTTTGCCTATGCCCAGGGCTTCGGGGATCAACTTAGAGTCTGTGACAGGCCTCCTTAGGATCGATCACAACCATGTCACCATGCTTCCATGCGAATACATCGAGATTTTCAAGTAAGAAGCTCTTCAATTGAATTTTGTATTCAATTGGTGAATCTAATCCGATCTGCAATTCCGTGATTGGATCAAACGGGCCTACACTGAAGCAATCTAGCCTTTCGGCCGGGGTGGAGCAATTGTCTCCTACCATTCTTGGGTCCAGATCTTCCAAATCTTCTTCTAGTGTCATCGTGACGTCCTTATTTCCAGAAGGCTCTTCACCCAATCTTTCAGGGTCTGGAGCAGCCTCGGCCATGGCTACATTACTAATCATGTTCAAGCTTCGATCTTTAAACTTTCAGATTGCGTTCATGTAACAGGCCCGCGACTCAATTTGGCTCCCCCTTATAGTTGCAACGCCATGCTCCATGGGGAACTTCATGCAAATGTATTTTGTATGCGTTGCAGCCCCCAAGTCAATGAGACCTGACCTCCCAATCGAGCCATGATATGAGGAGATTTTGTCCACCACCAAAAATTCCATGGGGATTCTGGAAACAGTTGGTGCTTGCCCTACCTCAGTCATTAGGGTTATGGATCCTCTGGGGGTTATGCTGTCTCCCGTGAATCCACATATCGGATCCGGGACTGGAATGAGTGGAGTGCTGATCCCCATTTTGTCGAAAGTTACCCCGTCAATCACATTTACCGAGGCACCATCATCTACCATCATCCGCGACAATCCATTCCGGGCCACCACTACCCTTATAACCAATGCATCATTGTGTGGGAAGTGTACTCCAATGGCATCGTCTTGGATGAATGTGATAGATTCTGTCCGAGGCATCTCTACAGGATGTGAATGGATATGGTAATTCATGTTGGCAGGCTGCTTGGCCTCTCTGATATACCTCTTTTGGGAGTTGTTTGTGCTCCCACCTGGGTGAGGGCCTCCCAGTATTGTATCGATTTCACGGATAGGGAGGTCAGCCACAGGCATAGGCAGCTCCCGTGTGTCTTTAGCATGCGTCGAGGCGGTATCCTGGCCCTTGTTCCTGTCTCTTTGACGATTGTCAATCCTTTATTTAGTTGAGTTCTTCCATGGAGCTCTCCTGTCAGGTCGGTTGGACTTCGGGCCACCGGATTTTTGGGTTCTCCCCGTGTCGGGGGAGAAGTCACTTCCCCTTCTCCCCTGCGCCTTTTGGTCAGCTAACATGTGGATTTCCCTGCAATCCTCTGTTGCGTGACCATAATATCTGTGGTAGGCGCAGTAAGCCCCGATCATGGGCTGTTTTCCACTTCGGCTACTTTCCATCCTTCCTTGAGCGATGGGGGGATTCTGGGAAGGGGTGTTGGAATGTAAGTGGGGGATAGCTTCCGTGATTTCTGCTGCATAACTAGACCATGTCCCCGAAAACGGACGCGGCGCTCCACCTCGGTTACCGCCGACCCTATCCTTGTTTCCTCCTTTCTTGAGGTTTACTTCATTGGAATACCCAATGTTGTATCTCCCTTGGGGGTGATTATCTCTGGACCTAGCCATTTCTTCCGATACAATCTCCTCATTCATCAGGTCTACCAGAGCATTGTAATCCCTTGGTTTCCTACTCCGGACATCCCTCCAGAACATGCTGGTCATATCTAGCCCTCCTTTCAAAGCGGAAAACATCTCCGCTTCTGTGATATTTTCACAGATGTGCATCTCTTCAATAATAGGTAACTCTTCAGAGATTCGTCCCTTCCTTGCCTCAGATCCTGGAGGCGTTGGAGTGGGAGCTGGCCAGGCCTGGAGGAAACAAAGCCATTTTTAAAAGCCGTTTTCATATCTCTCCAACTGTGGATGCTGCCCAGGAGGGAGTTTTTTATACCATCGTATGGCACTTCCCTCTAGGGTTAAAGCAAAGACTTTACATTTTAGTGTCGGGGTGGCTCCGGCTATTTTCATGCTGGCGCGGTAATTTAACAGGTGATCGTCAAAGTCACCTCGGCCAGAACATTTTGCTATTTCTGGCATTTCGAAGTCATGAGGCAAGGGGCATCTACGGAGGCCCTCTGTAAAGGGACTTATTTCCTCTTCATCATCCAGCTCGTATGAGGGCAGTTCACTGTTCTCGTCGTGACGGGAATACATTGGATCATGGCATTGGTCATAGAGCGGCGGAGCGTACTCCTGCCTTTGTGGTGGCAAAACACGACCGTAGTTTGGCCTTTCGTGGGTCGGTAGCTCGCTGCGAGATTTTGTCCGAACTGCTTCGGCTCTTCTCTCCTGCCTATTCCTAGGCTCATGTGTTGGGGCCATCCTTTCTGCTCCCGTACCATGTTGATCCCTATGCATTTGACCCTGGGACAAGGCTTTTTCAGCGCGTCGCTCCCGCCTATTTCTAGGCTCTGTTGCATTGTGCCGACCTGGATCCGTTTTCCCCCGTCCCTGGCCCCTGAATAACCCTCCTATTCGGCTGAAGAGACTGGCGGATTTTGTGGGAGAAGCCTCCCTGTGTCCAGCTGGGAGTGGGTTTTGTTCTCCATGTGCTCCATGCAGTGGCGGACGCAGAAATTTTGTAGCAGGGGGGCAAAGTTTGTGGTAGATCTCACAGGGGTTCGCGCCCCCGAATTTTTTTTTTTTAGGAAAAGATCGAAAATAATGATAAAATTCAAATTCATAAAAGATAATGTACTAAATAATATGCAATCTCACAAATATACTAAATTATTTTTAGTAAGATCTATGTTATAATTCAAAAAAATTGACAGATTATATCGCAGTAAACAATCAATTAACATATTCAAATTCCAATCAATTATATTCCTGTTTAGTGTAGATTAAAATTAGATTTTTCGTAGATTTTGATAAAAGTTGATGAGATGTGTGATTGAAAAGTTATGGGTCCTATGAAATCTATGGTTGAGATTGATTGTTGACTTTGACCAAGATTAAAATTTAGATTTTAATTGATACCAAAAAGAGGCTATATTTACTTAGTATATGCTACAATCTTTTACATATATTTCATCTAAAAAAATCTATTCAATATGAATAAATTTTAATTATTCAAAGTCGAAACTTTACCTTCATTCAACTAAAAAAAAAAAAAAAAATTATTCAACCATTCAAAGCATCTTTTTTGGTTTTTTATTTTTGAATTTTTCAAAAAATTAAAAAAAAAAAAAAAATCAAAATGGGCGGGGGGGGGGGGGGGGGGGTCACGTGACCCCCTAGGACCCCCCTATGTGTCCGCCAGTGGCTCCATGCTCCGGGCCTTCCTCGTAGAAGGGCTCGGATTCCACCTCGGCATATGCCTATGGATCTTGATAATAATACGAGGCAGTGGCCGCATCGGATGGCGAGTAATGTGGCTGTGGGTATTGCTGAGGCATCATGGGCTCGTTCATAACATATCCTCTGGCAATGTAGGCATTCATCGCAGCGGTCTGTTCTATCTGCTGCTTCTGCATCTCTAGCATTTGGGCCGCCATGCGAGTCATGTCTCGCAACATGCGGAGATTACAGTGCCGGCGTGGTGGGTTAGGTTGTGCCGCCCCCTCATTGGCGTTCTCATGAGGTCCTTGAGGAGCCTCCTCTTCGCTGCGCTGGCCATTTCTTCCCCTACGGGGGTTAATATCTCCATCGCTTTCATTCATGTTTCAGATAAATTTCTTGGTTTTAGTTTATCTTTCAAGGATAGACATATTCTTATCTCAACGCTCCGAGCCTTTTTTCAAGGTGGTTAAACTTATGTTTCAAAGTTTTAAGCCTTTTTCAAGGTGAATAAACTTATGTTTCAAAGCTTTTTACCTTTTTCAAGGTCACCGAACTTATGTTTCAAAGCTCTTTACCTTTTTCAAGGTTATCACACTTATGTTTCAAAGCTCTTTACCTTTTTCAAGGGTACTAAACTTATATTTCAAAGTCCTTACGCCTTTTTCAAGGGTAGTAAACTTATATTTCAAAGCTTTACGCATTTTTCAAGGGTACTAAACTTATATTTCAAAGTCCTTACGCCCTTTTCAAGGGTACTAAACTTATATTTCAAAGTCCTTACAGTTCTCCGATCTTTTGCAAGAGGTTACTCGCCCTTTCTCAGGACTTCCTTTCTATGTGTGGCTTTTCATCATGTGTTTTCGTAGTTAACAGCATGGTTTCCCACAGACGGCGCCAAAATGTTGACCACAAAATCCGGCTGGACCTTGAACCAACACGTCTCAGCTCCTCCATCTTGAACACATGAATCTCCTGCGCACTGTGACAAACAATCAGTTTGCAAAGGGGGTCGAGGTGGCTCCCGTTTGCACTCCGATGCCAAAGTCAGTACTCATTTTAGGCGAATATAAATTGGGTGCGAGAGAGGTAAATGTGTAAAAGAGAGAAAAGGGAGTGATAGAAATATATCTTGTTAAGAGTGAGAAAATGCTAACTCCTTACCATGCGGGAGGAGTTCCGTATTTATAGAGGAACTCGTGGATCATGACACGTGGCATACTTTACACTTGTCTTCACCCTAGCTCTTGGGGGTGATAACCTTGCTTTTTTACTGTAATCATTGCTATATTTTGTAGGGGATTGGCGTCTGTTACATCTTGGTAAAGGTAGTGTCACATCTCTGACTTCATGCATTGTCCCATCCTTACATCCGAGGTGCTACCGTGAACACCTCGGCTAAGCGTGAAGTGTCTCTGCTAGACATAAACCAGTTCGGCCGTAGGGGTTCCTGTGCCTTTCCACCTCGGCCATTAGTTCAGGGCGGTATCTAAAACTTTGATCGTGGGCTAAAGACCAATGGACCCTTGTTGGGCCTTCACTGGCGGTCCAATGTGTCATATTTTAGGTGTGATCTCAACAATTATTATTATTATTTGTAAAGTCATTTGATTACATTGTAAGAAAAAAGTAAAAAATCGTTATTTTCTAAAATTTATAATTGTTCAATTATTACTCATTTGCACTTTTTGAAAATTAATGTTGTGGGTGTAATTAATTTTATTTTTTTATTTAAAGAGGGAGGGTAAATTTGTCATTTTATAAAAAATGATGAAAATTATGTATTTAACAATGTTTGAGTGATTTATGGATGTTTTGCGTCAAAATAAAATGATATGAATGTATTCCGCAAAACATGTAAACGCAATGTTACCCATTCTATTGAAGATAAAATTTAACAGTGTTCGACGGAAGGACAATTTCCTAAAAGAAATGTAATTTTGAGTATGTAGATGCTAAAATTGAAAGGCAATAGACGATTTTCGAAAGACGTGCAAACGTTAAGGACGTTTTGTGCTATTTACCCAAATTTTAATTGTAAATCAAAGATCAAATTCCTTTAATGCTAACAACAATGATAACTTGACTATCAAAGTATAATTTTAAATTTAGCCCTTGCTTGATGGAGATTAGACTCAATTTTTTATTAATTTTGATATAAGTTAATGAAATATGTGATTGAAAGTTATGAATCTAATTAAATGTGTATTTAAAATTAATTATTAACTTTGATTTAAATTGAAATCTGAATTTTAATTTCTATCAAATTGAGATGAATAATGCTATGTATCTCAAGGTTCAGATCAATTTCAACCCAGTTGGCACTTTTTCATTGAAAATTAAAGAGGTAACTTGTGTATGTGCACATGGGCACCTCACCATTCTTCAATGAATGTGTACCAACTGGGTTGAGATTTATCTCAACCTTAAGATAAATAGCATTACTCAATAGAGATTCGATCCTATTTTTACAATAAATTCAAGCACTTGAAAATTTAAAAAGGTATTTAATACATTTGTCAATATTAGACGACAGACTGAAAAGACTTCTCGACTTTAAAAAAATTGACAAATGGGGTTGTTTGATTTCAAAAGTCGACCAATATGCTTGCACAAAACTCAAATTCATAAAGACTACCAACTTTTTGAATTTATAGCAAAGTATCCTTTATAGCAAACTATCCCCCGACTTCTAATTCTTAATATTTTAATTCCAATCTTCAAAATTTGTTACGTTGCGTCCCTTAATGGATGATTTTGATGTTGTATTATGTATGTCCATAGCTATAATTCACGACATTTGAAATAAAATATTAATTGATTGTATTGATATTAATATTAATTTACATTTGTCTATGAGTCGATTTGATATTACAGATTGATTGTTTAAATTGTTAAGCACGAAAAAATTCAATTTGTAATTCGATCTAAAATTAATGTTTATGATCAGTAAATAAATATAGACAATTTATTTTGATAAGATCATCTTAGTTTTATTAAAGTTTATTTTTGACTTTGACTTTGGTAATAAAATTGAGAGTGCGTTTGGAACGTATTGAATGAGGCCATGTGAAATTAATTTGTGGCATTGACCATGTAAATTTAATTTCACTTTACTATCGTATATGGGACCTTAATCCTGATCGGATAATGGGCTTCGATTACTAATCTGAAGTTTTTTTTTTAGGTATCAATGGATGAGATCAAATTGCTGATCAATATCTCGATAATTTGGGAATTAAAGTGAATAACGAGGAACATATATTCGTATTATTGAATCTGCCACTTTTTACAAATGATCATAATCTCACAAATTCTTCTAGTAGACAGCAGAATCTAAGCTCAATAATTCGATAGTGATTGTGGAATCCTATGATTTAATGTGATCGCGTCGAACTGTGAGATAGAAGATGAAAGTTGGAAATTTATAAATATTAAGAGAAGGGCACTTTGGTCATTTTAGCTTGCTCTAAATATTCGAGTTGATCGACGAGAGTAACATATAAGAGTGATAAGCCAGAGAATATAATTACTGATTAGTAATTAAGCAATTCCAATTTTAGTAAGAGTTCGGTCTCTTTCTTTTAGTGGAATAGAATGTGATTAGTAAATTATGCTAACTGATCAAGAGCTATCAAGTCATAATTAATTTATTGAAGCTTACTTTAATTGGGTCCAATCAGGTTCCCTTGGTGACTTCACTATTAATAGGCTTATACAGACTTATTTTACCTATATTGTGTTGTTTAGAAATTGTCTGAGTTATAGTATTAGGGTTGGTAGGATTTTGGAATGTAAAGAGATAGTCTTCTAATATTGTTTTTCTAATCTCTAAGACACTTGTAGGTGAGACACACTAAAAATGTAGTGTATGTTTTCTCTATTGATTGAAAACTTTAATTTTAATGTAACCTAGATCTAGATAAAGGTGACCAAACATCCACATAGTTGTCATTGGAAAACACCGAGAAAAGTTTTGAAGATTTGGTGAAATCAAGAATACAGTTAATAGAGGTTATTGTAAATCACGCTACAAGGGTAATTCTCTCAAAACTATTATTGGTACAAAATTACTTATTCTTAGTTAAATACATAGAATAAAATAATTCTTGCAACATGATGATCTAGTCACAATAAATCAATTTTTGTGATTAAAACAACCTGGGTTCTCAATACTCCATCCAAGTCGCATTCAAATATTTACCCCATTTAATCCATCAAGAAGTCTAACACCTGATAGGCACGTGCCATTTCAATTCAACAACAAACAAGAAGATTATTCGCCATTCATACATCACGGTGAAAACGTTGACGACCAACTTAGTACGTAAGTCATAAGTTAGGGGCCTGAACCACAATTCTCCACAAAGAAACAAAAACTTTAACCCAGGAGACAAGAAAAGATGAACTAGAAACATATTTTATGTAAAGAATGCATGACTGATGACTTGCGAGTCAGTTTCAATGTTGCCAAAAGAGAACAAATACTTGGGCTTGTAACATTCAAATAGCATGACATTGAGCTGAATCTAGCGAAGCAAAACTACAACTCCGAACAGTATTTATGACCAGTACGTGTGATATACTTCGGGTTAATTGTGTGATTGATTATTGAATTTCGCAAAATATTTTAAGTGATCACCGAACTTCAAAAGCTTTTCTTTTAGTGACTCAATTTTATAAAATGTAATCACATCCAACACTCAATTATTAACGAGAAACTTATGTAAACTTTAGTATTTAACGGGGAAACTTTTGAAGCTCAATAACCCATTGAAAGGTTCACGCAGAATTAAGTAAAAATTAGGTAAATGGCTCCACTTTTATAAATTATATGTTTTTTTTTTTGTACTCCTATCCACAATTTTATTCTTCTTAGAAAAAATAATACCTGTTTATTTCGAGGGTAACCGACAAGCTGCTCACATCTTCAAGTTTTAAGATCAAAGAGGCAACATTTAACATAAAAGGAAGTGTTGCTTAAATTCAAGGGATCACACATAGGTAACTGAATTTAATTTTTAGGTAACTGAATTTAATTTTGATTCTAACAATTTGTTTATGACTTCCTTTTTTTGGTGAACTCTATAATAGTGTGTGACAGTTTCATAGGCTACTTCAATTTCAACGTATTTGATGTTAGAGAGGTTAGCAGACAACCTTATCGATTACCCCCGAGACTATATTATTTTTCTAAATTTGACGTTGTTAGAGATTATAAAATTATAAGGTAAAGTCCAGAAAAGAAGATAGACAACTAAAAAGTATAAAGATTAATAAAATTAGAATTAATTACCTAATTGGTTACTGAACTTTGCAAAAAAATTCCAGAGGATCACTAAATTCCAAAAAATTTCATTTTGGTCACTAAGCTTTCCTCACTTGATTGGTCACTGAACTTTGCGTAAGATTTTCAGAAGGTCACTCAATTTTAAAAGTTTAACGGAATCGTTACAAAATATAATCTAATTGGTGAAGTCCAATAACTAACGAAAAAACTTTTGAAGTTCAGTTACCTCCTGAAAACCTTTCGTAAAGTCCACTACCAAGAGAGATCCAAAAGATTTTCAATACAAGCATTAATTGCATGTTTGGTAAAGCGTGTTGAGCACTATGGTGAGCAAAATTTAAATTTTGTTTATATATTGGTACTGTTAATTGTTATTTGACCTACCAAGCATGCTATATAAATAACATACCTAGAAAAATATATAAAGCAAATAGAATATACACACTATTTGTAATACCTTGTCAAGTGTAGTGAAGTGTCAATAAGCAATTCATTAGCTACCAAGCTACCGTCTAATGTGAACTACAAAGGACCTGTTGAACATTAGGCATGTATAATGGATTTTGGGACATGCAATCATAAATCCAATTCCACTAGGCTGGGGCGAATCTAGGAATCGAATTGAGCACAAGCGAATTTGATCCAGCACGAGCGGTCACTATAAGGATAAGGGGGGGGGGGGGGGGGAAACTTGACACCGAAATTAAAAAAAAAAAAAAAAATGACGGATCCAGCACAAGTGGCTGGATGCCCTCGCTGACCAATGGATCCGCCCCTGCCACCAGGTAACCTAGATGCCAATGAATATTTTAATTCAAACAGAATTTGAATCACTGAAAAACTGTTTACTTTGCAGCCAAGAGGATTGACACTCGGGGAGGCACACTGCTATTGTCTCAAACCTATAAAAGGAGAGAACAATTTTTCTGCAGCGGTCTCCTAAAAATGTTAGTTCTTATGAGTACTTTTTTTGCACTTGTAAGGATATAGATATTCATTTCTCACGTCTTATTAATGACTAAAGAATAAAAGAAATTTAAATTTGGGGTGTGCCCAGATCTTCTTCTACCTCGTTATCGTTGCATTTCTTGAGAATAAGTAGCTGACTACGCAAGTGCAATATCTGCCATATCAACGAGAAAAATGAAAGTTACTTACGAAGATTAGTTAACGATGAGAAATAGCGACATGGAAGTCAAAAGAGGAATCTAAAGAACCAGATGTGGGAAAAAAATGAGATGGGATATAAAGAACTCATCAAGCAGTTCATCTCACTCAATAATCTAGTTAGAGTTTTACCCTTCATACCATTTATCATGAGAATCGACGGCCCAACTTCATTCACCACAGAAATTTGTTAATCAAAAAGTTGGAAATTAAAATGAATAATATTAAATTCTCAAATCCCACTAATCAACTATCATTTCCTAATATTAAATTCCACAGCCTTCACTATATGATAATAAAAAAATAGATAATCCCTCCATGAAATTGCAAAACCACATACTCTATTTCCTTGAGCTTTTAGGTAAAACTAAATCAGTATAGCACAAACATGTAATGAACCCCTATCATTTTGCACGCAATGCATAAACGCTAAAATTCAATATTCAGCGACAAAAGCACAAATAACTAGAGTAACTTATCAGATTTTTTGACTCAATAAATGCACAATGCTAAAAAGTAAAGTCACGTTGTTGAATGACAAAGTAGAATAAACAAGCCAGTAGGACAATTTCAACTATAATAATAAGAAAAACAACAAACAATAGCGCAAACTTTCATAACACAATCTGTTCAAACTTTTAGCAGTACAAAAAGTAAGATTCAACCGAAAGCCTACTTAAAATTAAGCCTAAATTTGATCCATCTTTTTCTCAAATCTCATTGATCTTTATCACATTTCGGCGATGAATTAATAATCACCATCCCAAATCTAGAAAGTTTCCGCGGCTTGTATTCTGAGTTAGCTGATTGTCGATTAATTTTGGGCATGCTCGTTTAACATAAAATAGGTAAAAGAATAAGAGCATGTTTGGTAATAGTAAAATTTTCACACTTTTCCTCAAATTCATTTTCAATCACACATTTCTGTGGGACTAATCACTTTTCATACTTTTCAAACCCTTTTCAACCACGCGTTCTCCAAAAAACTCAATTTTTTTCAAAATTCATCCAAAAACTCATACACCAAACAGGTTCTAAGTGTTGTGCTAGTTCTAATTTTTTAGGTCAAGGAAAAAATTCATGCAGAAAAGTCTTTTTTGGCCTGAAGGCTGCCCTGGACTAAAGCCCAGTGCATTCATTGAAAGGCTCCATCCTTGGATGAAATTGAGAAGTTCTACAAGAATTTTATAAATTAAGAACATTCTATTAAGGTTAAAAGGCAAGTCCTAGGTGAAATAATTAGACCAGCTATGCTTATGGTTCCAAGTGTTTAGTTATTAAAAGTCAATATGTCTATAAGATGTAGCGAAATGAGGTTGCTAAGATGAATATACAAACAAACTAAAATGGATAAGACAAGTAATGGAAATATATCTCAACAAGTGAAGGCGGTGATGATTGATGATAAATGAACAAAATGACGACTTAGGTATTTGGGTTATGTTCGGCTCCTTCCATAGAGTGATGCAATTTCAAAATAGCAATTCAGAAGAGGATGGGCAAACCTAAATTAACATGTCATGTTGCAGTTGCTAAGAAATCTTGTCACTTTAGATATCCCAGTAAATCTAGCAATAAACAGCAGAATCACAAAGAATGATTCATGTAGCTAAATAAATAACTTTTAGTTTGCTGTAGTTACTCAGTTGAAAATGTCTTGAAATTATAATCTTAAAAAGACAAACAGTAAGGTTGGGGGCTTGGGATGGGAGCAGCTCATACATACTCTATGATTACCAACAAGAAGAACACAAATTCCAGTACGACGCTATGAAGAGATTGACTACTATAAGAACAATCAAGTGAACAACGCGAAAGTGAATATCTATAATTCTTCATTTTATTTTATTAATGAGGAATGAAGAAAGATTTATGCAACCACCCCAAATTTACTGGAAATATGGTTCAATGTTTCGTCGCTGTCTTTTTCTTAATGGTGAATGAGGAGATCAAGCAATGAGTCGCACAATAAAAATACGGAACAATAATGAAGGTTTAGAAAAGTTAGGTAATTAGTTCATTTTAGAAGATGTAACAATAATATTGGTACCTCTTCTTGAAGTAAAGGAGGAAGGCTCTCCGTGGAAACTAAGCAAGACATGTTCTGCAAAACCTCGTAGTCTTTGATACCCATCCATGTTTGTGGTGGCAATGCCAGAAAAAGTGCTGTCAAAATGTCATTGCTTGCAGGGTGTACTCCACCACAGGAGCCAGCATTACAGCAGCTATGCTCTTTTTGAGACAAAGGAACAAGCATGTCAACTCCTTGCTCTCCAATGCCGTTCACCATGGTCCCAGACAGTACTGTAACAGGCTTGTCACCATTAGCCGTGTAGCATCTCACACCTTTCTCCCGTGCCCCTTGACAGCAAACATTTGCTGCAATGTTAGGCAAACTATCTCGGCAACCAATAGTCTGTTTGATATGGCAAGAAGGCTTTTCTGAAGATAAAATATCAGTTACATGCTTGTAAAGGTCTGTTTCTTGTAATTGTTTCAACAACTCCTCCTGAAAAATTGAATAGCCTAGTGAATTAGGTAGAGAACTTAACATCGTTCGCTTTTTTATGAGGATAAGAGTTACAAATACAGATGTATAAAATTCTGAACCAGAATTCAGTTGTTCTCTCCCCCCTCCCATTTTTACCTTGATAACCACACTTCCATTCTCTTCTTGGCTTACACCTTGGTCACCTTCCTCTTGTCTGCAACCCTCTGCCACCCACTTCATGAACTCTGCAAAATCTGATGGGAGAGACTTGAAAACAGTAGAGATGACATGTTTCATGTCCTTCACATTGTATAAACTCAACAGCGCTGGAATATCATCCATCAAGTACTTCACCGTACTAATCCAACTCTCGTGTTTACAGTTCTGCCAAAAGTATCAAACCACGAAATAAAGAAGCTTCCGGGAAAATAGAAGTGGGTAAAACTTACCATCTATATACACAAGTAAAGATATTCATATAAAATGACTACAACAAATGTAAGTGGTACGTCAGACAATTTTAATTTATTTTTGAAATCCTTCGGCTAAAGTTTCTCAATTTCATTAATTAGACAAATTTCTGATGATGCATGTATCTTTAGCGTGATGTATCTTATTTCAAAAATTTCCATGTGTGCTTTCCCATCTAGAATTATGTTTTCCATGTTGACATCCATACTTCATAGTTCAATATCAAGTAAAAACATCTTATCAATGACTTACGTGAAAAGGAAGAATAAAAAATTCATTGAGTTAAGTCAGTTCTTTCTTTAGTAGTAAAGAATCTTTTTCTACAAAAATATCATAAATATATGTGTGCCTGTTAAATGTAGTTTTGCTTAGGAAGGTTAGTATGTAATACAGGTTATTAGGATCATACCAAGGTATAAAGCAAAGATGGTGCTCCTTGATGCCTAGATACTAGCATGAACCTGAAAATAATCTATGAAAATGTAAAAATACAGATTGGAGTTGGAATATGTTTCAACTACGCGAATAGAAATGTTTGCTAAAATACATTGGCAAAATGCACACTAATAACATAATTCAAATAAGAATAACCGTCAAAATCCAACGATACAGAAAAATTGCATTAATTATGAGAACAAAGAACACGATAGCTAGGATGCACAATAATAGCACGTGAATTCAAATCTTATCAGTCACTTCCACTTTGACCTTCGAGTGCTCTTTGTCAAGGCTCTCACAATGATTTCCCAAGGTGCAAACTTAGGACATAATAAGCCTCGAGGTGATTAAGGTGTTATATTTTCATTTTACCCCTCCTCAATTGTCTTTTTTCAGTATGTCCCTTCGCGGGACCTTCACCCCCCCCCCCCCCCCCACATCTTCTAACATGCTCAAACCTGGCCCAATCGACAGGAAACTGCATCTTGAGAGCTGCATGTGGGTACTTGTTAAGATATCAGTTCAAAGGCTCTGTCCAAAGTTTCTGGTTTAATATTTAACAATTTCATTCCTCTCTTTTACGTTTCTTTTAATTCTCACTTGCACGACTTTATAAGTTGTAATGTATGCTATTCACTTACTACTCTTCTTCTCCATTTTAGTTAGTTACAATGCAGCTTTGTTGTACAACACTGCACTCACTTCCTTTTCGTCCGACCATCATTTTCTGGCCTGAATACGTGTACAGTGTAGATGATAGGTCTAGATCATTCTGTTGTCATTCTTGTTCTATATATTGTAATCTGTTTATCTTGTAAATTCAGTTTTGGTGAAATCAAATTACACATAATTTATTCCATATTTTAACTTGGTATCACAGCTAATGGCAGAAGCCACAAACATCAACTCTAGCTAACCAAACTCGACTTCTTCATCCGCTGTAATGCCTTCAATACTGGGAGGTACACAGTCTTATTCCATCAGTGTTAATTTAACACAAACTCCATCAATTAAACTGGATAATGATAACTTCCTGCTGTGGAAGAACATGATTCTTCCCACCATTAGAGGCCATAATTTGGAGGGCTTCATTCTAGGGACAAAGGTGTGTCCATCAGAATTCATCTCAACTCAAATCACTGGTGAATCAGGTGTTAGCATCGAAACAAGGGCAAACCCAAAGTTCAATAAGTGGAAATCCACATATCAACTACTTATGGGGTGGCTTTACTCAGCCATGAACCCAGAAATAGCCATGAGAATAATGGGATCTACCAACTCAAATCAACTGTGGACTGTGCAATTCTTGAGAGTTATGGAATTCAAAACAAATCAAGGATCACCTTCCACACTGGTGAAATGCAAAAAATCAGAGAAGGCTCACTAAGCATTGACCAATACCTCAGCAAAGTCAAGTTGTTAGCTGATAATCTAGAAGTGGTTGGCAAAGTCATACCTATTCCTGATCTAGTTAATCAACTTCTAACAGGCCTGGATATTATTGTCCAAATCAACAGCAGAGAGACAGTCTCTTGGGGAGAACTTCAATCCACACTCATGACGTATGAGAGCAGACTTGAGCACATACATGCGATCAGAAATGAGGTAGCAAATGTCAACTTGAATCAATCCTCTATTAACTTCACTCAGAAATTTGGAACAAATCAACATTATGGTCGTGGTCACATACCTAACTATGGTGGTACTGGCAGAACAAACTATATGAACCACAGAGGTAGAAGAAGAGGTGGAGGTGGCAGGTACAACAATAGTGACAGACCCCATATACCAAGTGTGGAAAATTAGGCCACAAGTCCAACATCTGCTTATACAGATATGATGAGAATTACACTGGAACACCACCGCATCAACAGAACATCAACAATTCATCACCATCAGCTTATGTTGCCTCACCAGAAATCCTTAATGACCCAGCATGGTTTGCAGACACGGGTGCAAGCAATCATGTCACTACTGATGCTGATAATCTGACCTCAACCACTCAATATACTAGTAAGGAAAAAATTGTTGAAGGAAATGGTAGTAAATCAAATATTTCTCATGTTGGCAATAACTATTAACCCACTCTAAAATCCACACATTTACTGTTGAAAAAACTCTTGCATGTACCTCAGATTAAGAAGAACCTCATAAGTGTTTCAAAGCCAACCTCTGATAATCATGTGTTTATGGAATTTCATCCTGAATTTTGCTATGTTAAAGACAAACTCACAAAGAAGGTACTGCTGCAAGGGAAGCTTAAGGATTGCCTATATCAGCTAGATGTTCCAAAGTTCAAGCCAGTCAACACAGAAATGTCAAGTCAAGTTTGCCAAATAATTCATGTAGTCAGTCTACATACCAGCTTATTCCTCAGAGTCAAATGTAGCTAGAAGTCCAGAGTCACTAGATTTATGGCATACGAGACTTGGACGCCCATCCAATGTTGTCACAAGTTCTCAAAGTCTGTAATCAAAAGATGGAAATAAAAGGTTCCCAATCATTTTGCAATGCATGTCAATATGACAAATCACGCTCCCTTCCAATTCACATATCCAAATCACGAGCCAAATCTCCCCTGGACATTGTTTACACTGACATATGGGCTTCTACCTCAAACATCAAATATTACATTGCCTTTGTCGATGATTTCAGCAAATTCACGTGGACTTACCCACTAAAACACATATCTGAGGCTCTAAACATTTTCACTCAATACAAAAAGCTAGTAGAAAACAAATATGAAAGGAAAATAAAAATCCTTCAATCTGATGGGGTGGTGAATTCAGAAGCTTTACAAATCTTCTTGCACAGTTAGGGATTGAATTTAGGCACCCATGTCCTCACACTTCAGCACAAAACGGCAGGGTTAAAGGAAACACAGGCACATCACCAAAACTAGTCTAACTCTTCTAAGTCAAGCCAAAATGCCTCTAAAATTCTGATGTTAAGCATTTGAAACAGCCACATACCTCATCAATAGAATGCCAACAACCATTCTTCAAATGCACTCACCATATAACTCATAAATAACAACAAAGTTGACTACAAAATGTTAAAAGTTTTTGGCCGCTCATGTTACCCCTGCTTAAGGCCCTATCAAAATCAAAAACTCAGTTCACTCTATCAAATGTGCATTCCTATGTTATAGTTCATCTCACAAGGGGTACAAGTGTCTTAGTCCTAGTGGAAGAATATACATATCTCGACATGTTGTATTTGATGAGTCTACCTTTCCATTTGAGTCTGAATTTCTTACCAAAAATGGGTAAAAACTCACAAATTCACAAATAGTAGTATCTCTCCCTTACTTTTTACCTCATGACACAAATGACACATCTCTAGCTGATTTAGAACATTCTGAAGCTTCTCAAACAGCTACCTGTGTGTTCTCTAGTCCTAACAGTACTGATCACTTTCATAATGCCACTGATGGAAATCGGAATATCTCTCAAACATCATAACAATGTGACATGAGTTTGAGCAAACAGGTATTGATATCATCTCTGAAAGAAGTGAATATGAGCAAATTCATACTTCATCAATTGATCTTCACACAAACAAACAACCTGAACATTCAATGGTCACTAGAGCAAAGGCTGGCATTTTTAAACCAAGATTTTTACTGGTGAAACCATCTCTGCACACAGTCAACATGAGTCAGAACCAAAGAATACCTCTGAAGCTTGGCAACATAAACACTAGAAACAAAGCAATGATGGATGAGTACAATGCCCTTGTCAGCAACAAAACTTGGAAATTGGTTCCTCCATCCCCATATCAGAATATAGTTGGAAACAAGTGGATATTCAGATTAAAGCAAAATTCTGATGGTTCCATTCAAAGATTTAAGCAAGGTTAGTGCATAATTTTCCATCAAACTCCCAGTGTAGACTTCTTGAAAACTTTCAGTCCAGTCATCAAGACCTCCATACTATAAGAATCATTCTAACTTTTGTTGTGTCTAAGGAGTGGAGAATAAGACAATTCGACATCAACAATGCATTCTTAAATGGAGAGTTGAAGGAAACAGTATACAAGAACCAACCTGAGTGTTTTATTGATAAGACGGCCAAATTATGTGTGTAAACTTGAAAAGGCTTTATATGGACTCAAGCAAGCTCCCATGGCATCGTATGACAAGCTGAAAAACACTCTGAAGGACTGGGATTTTAAGTAGTCAAGGGCTGATACCTCACTTTTCTACTTCAAGACAGAAACCAAAATAATTTTTACTCTCATATATGTGGATGACATCATCATTACAGGAAATGATAATGAGCTAATACAAAAACTCATAGATGAACTGCATAAGAAGTTTGCCTTGAATGATATGGGTGAACTTCATTATTTTCTGGGAATTGAAGTTATGAGACATAGTAAAGGACTTCATCTTTCACAAACCAGATACATCACTAAACTGCTGGACAGATTTGATCTTCAAAACCCAAAACCATGTCCCACACCCAGTGCAATTGGGAAAACATTATCCAAAAGTGAAGGAGAAGCTATAAAGGATCCATCAGTTTACAGGAGTGCAATCGGAGGCCTTCAATACTTATCAAACACCAGACCAGATATATCCTATGTTGTCAATAAGTTGAGTCAGTTCCTTTAGGCACCTACCACAACACATAGGCAAGCATTGAAACGCGTGTTCAGATATTTGAAAGGGACTATCAACCAAGGATTATGGATTAAGAAGACTGATGATCTTATGCTTAATGGATGCTCAGAAGCTGATTGGGCTTCATGCCCAGATGACAGGAAATTGGTAGTTGCATTTTGTGTGTACTTAGGGGATAGCCTTGTATCATGGTCATTCAAGAAACAACAAGTTGTTGCTAGATCGAGCACTGAAGCAAAATACATGGCACTTGCATTAACTACCTCACTTGCATTAACTACCTCAGAAATAGCTTGGATACAATCTTTGTTCAAGGAACTTCAACTACAACAAACATTAACTCCAATCATCTGGTGTGACAACCAAAGTGCAGCAGCACTAGATGCAAATCCTGTTTACCATGCACGAACCAATCATATAGAGCTTGATATTCACTTCATAAGGGACAAAGTAATTGCTAAGGAACATGAAATTAAGTATGTGCCTACCATTGATCAAATTGCTGATCTAATGACTAAAAGCGTCTCACACTCCAGATTTGCAATCCTAAGAGACAAGCTTGGCGTCACAGAAGTGCCTTCAGCTTGAGAGGTGGTGTTAAGATATCAGTAAAAGGCTATGTCCAAAATTGCTGGTTTAATATTTAACACTTTCATTCCTCTCTTTTACGTTTCTTTTAATTCTCACTTGCACGACTTTGTAAGTTGTAATGTATGCTATTCAAGCTACTTCTCTTCTTCTCCATTTTAGTTAGTTACAATGCAGCTAAGTTTGTTGTACAACACTGAACTCACTTCCTTTTCATCCGGCCATCATTTTTTGGCCTCAATACGTGTGCAGTGTAGATGATAGGTCTAGATCCTTCTGCTGTCATTCTTGTTCTCTATATTGTAATATGTTCATCTTGTAAATTCAATTTGGTGAAATCAAATTACACAGAATTTATTCCATACTTCAACTGTACTTTAAACCGGCCACCCACGTGCGTGATGCAGGAACACGGTCGGCGCTTGCAACCCACTTGTCAAACTAAACAGATTCTCGTGAAATATCAGCTCCTTAAGAGCTACTTGACCTTCTCCTGCCTTGACTGCTGCTGCTCTAAATGCACAAAATCAAGGAAAGAAGTCATATGTAGTTGCTTTATCCTCTAAACCTAATTTATCTCAAGGTGAGCGGAGCCAACAGATATCCTTTGCATTTGTTCTTCAAGCCGAAAATACTCCACTGATCAAATTTTCACTGCCAAGGATCCTTTTATTCACATGGGTGAGCCGGCCATTAATTTATTTGAGGAGGAAAATATTCTCTCAAAGCCATACAGGTTCACACTTGTAAAAATATTGTATACTTTTGCACTTTGGAGATCTGGTCTATGTCACCTTCGTTTTATGTAAATGGTTTGTGCTATTATATATATGGTTGGGGCTCCAAACCCCCATCAACCCTCCTAGGTGGAGCTTAAAAATTCACTAAGATTGTGTTAGTGTTTTGCTTAAAAAAAAAATTGCCTTTTTTAGTTTCAACTCTCTCGGTTGAATGTTTCATAGCCTAGAAAATTATATTTTAACTTGTTGCAAATACAGCAGAGCACTAAAAATAAAATAAAATAAATAAATAAATTGGAGATTAGAGAAGAGAACAAGTAAAGAGTATGGCCCAAGCCCTCTTCCCTACAAGAGACTCTTAAGTTTTTTTCCCCCTTTCCCTTTTGTTGTTGGTGGTTTCTTTCTATTTTTGTTCTCCCTTTGGTTTTTGCTCTTTTAAAGTTAGAGCAAGAAAAATTCTTAGAGTCGGTCATTTGTTTTAGGTTTTGAATTCACTTGCAGATTATGGTCGTGTTATGTGATTACTACTTTGTTAATATATTGTTCACTACGTTGTACTCTATTTAATGTTTCTAGTTACAGACTATACTTTGAATTGTTTTATTATGTACTTTCATATGATTTATGGGTCATGACGAGTATAATCAACTTTTTATAATTTTCGAATTGTTTTAATGGTTGACGATGTTTAAGCATACGCTTCGAAGAGCCTCAAAGTTTGTGCCTTGTAATGGAGGCCAAACAACTTGATACCCAATATACCCTTTTAAATATTGATTGATGCGTGAATGATTAAGATGGCATTTTCAGAAGTCATAAAAGTTCGTCTATTATAAAAATATTTTCTAAAATATGAATGATTATGTATGATTCTGATATCTGCTTCAGCATTTTATGTCTACGATCCATCAAGTTATATGTCGTAAAAATTATGATCAGATAGTAAGTGCTAGTACGTTATCATCAGATACCTTTATATAGGGCAAGGAGACTGTTCAGAAATGCATTTACACATACCCTCTATGTAGTCCAGTTGCTTCATCAACAGTATCCATAGCTTTCCAGAGAAGGGTGAGTGGAACCCAATGAGGAGGATATTTAAACCTTGCAACATCTAGAATAAGTGCCATATCCTTCCCAGCATGATATCCTCCAATGGGTGAAAAGTGACCCATTCCAGTCTGCAATAAATGCTACACATTGGTCAATTTATTACCACACAAGGCAAAGAAGTATAAGAACTATGAAATGTACCCGAACTAGAGGGTAATTTTCCAAATTGTGATCGACAGAAATACTCAATAAATATGATAGTATTGCAACCATCAGAGATAGATAAGTGAAGAGAAAGACAGAGAGAGAAACAAAATGGCATACATCTGAGTTACAGAAAGGACACTGAGAAGAACCAAACACACCTAACATCGTTGAGTTCTATGTGACACAGGCTCCAAATGTGCGCCTTAAGATTTAAATATTGCAATTAAGCTGTGAATAAGGAAGAGATGCAAATCCATTTTGAAAGTCATTGCATCTGAACCCTATTCAGAAGTTATTGCAAATTCATATCGTTTAGTAGATTTTGATAGAATTTGATGAATTGTATTGTTAAAAAGTTGTGGGTGTGGTGTGGGTCTTGTAAAATATGTGGTTGATATCAATTGTTAACCTCGACTTTGATTAAAATCTAGATTATAGTCCTTAACAAATAGGGGCATAGTCCTGTGAGTATAACATAGAACCTAGAAATTCTTTTCAATACCAAACTTAGGGGCTGTCTAATTGCCCAAAAACATATTAAATATCTCTCATCTCTATCTTTTTCTTCTCCTCAAAGAAAGATTAAAACATTATTGAAGTCGATGGAGAATATCTCAATAGAGTTAGCACTTAGCACCATAATAACACAGTAGGCTATAGTCACAACAAGTATAGAAACATGAGTAGCTCGTATAGCAAAAAATAGATGTTCCAAGATATCAAGGTGCAGAAAAATTCCGTTTGCAAAAAATAGAAAAAGGCAAGATAGTCATTTGAGATGTGAAAGAAATTAAAATAAGCAAACCAAAAGTTATGTATTTAACCTGATAAAAAGCTCCTCTATGATATGATGAGATCACATGACAATCATCTGAAGTCGAGCACGAAATGACATACTTGCGAAATTCATCAACAGTACTCTGGTTTGAGCGAAAAGCTTCAACATTGGCTCCAGCACAAAGAGCCATACACACCACCTTTCCAAACGAGATGCCTTTATCTTTAACCTTTTCCAAAGGCTCGCAGCAGTCCAGCATAGATTCATCAAACCATCTCCAAGTCCCTAAGTTGGACTTCTATAAGCTCATGATTCATAAATTTCGTAGAAAATCCTAAAATGGGAAGTTGTCACTAAAAGAGAATTGGAAAAAGAAGTTCAAGTTTGAGATTTCTATAAAATGTTCTCCATGATTAAAGAAGCCTCCAATATGTAAAAGGCCTCTTCACTTCCACCACCCTTGCCATGTTTTATCTGGAAAGTGATGTGCCTCAAAATTTCAGCCAAGTCGTAGAAAATTTTACTTTTGCAATTTTCTATTTACCAAAGTGATACAAAAGATAGGAGTAGGTGACATTACATCTAGGAATGGAGTTCGTTAAGCTCACGTCACAAAGTTTAGTGAAAGAAAAAGTTAAATCAAGTATGAATCAGAAGAAAATAAAATATAGACAAAGTCTGAAACTGTCACTTCTATATCCATCACTGTGATTGAATATCAATAACCTCATGATACAGAAACTTAAGTGACATGAAAATTTAAGTCAGCGAAGTTGCTTCTTAACAGATAAGAAAAGATGCAATATCAAACTTTGAAATAATTAATAACGGTTCTCAACAATTAAAGAAGCTTCAATAATAAAGAAGCACAAATACATTAGATTAGGGCACTTGCTCCATTTCCAATGTAGGTTCAAAAAGAAAAGGTGAAACACGGGGTTAATGTTCAAGGTAGGAGGTATTAAAAAAGCCATGTAGTGAGTAAATGAAAAGATTTGGAAGTTAATTCTGTCTTCAGCAGTCATTTGACCCTTGTGTATCGCATCAACTGATTTATTATGACATTGTCAGTGGCATGAGGTCATTTAGTTTGTAAGATTAGATTCAGTCTCTAGCTTACCATCTCCTCATCCTCACTCACTTAAAAACCCCCAAAAAGTCGTGCAAGTTTTATTAAAGCATAAAATTTCAATATGCCCAAACTAACAAAATAGAGACCCCATCTATAAACAGTGGTGCAGTAGATTACAGAGACATTTGAAGAGCATCGCTGTGATAAATAACCAAGAGAACTCTTTAGGCAATAAAAGTAGCAGGCCAAGTTCAGCATGCGTGCCCTTTGATGTTTGAAATTTCTCACATGATACAAAGAAAAGAGCTCACAAACTGAAACATCGAAGTTCATATCTCACTACAATGTACAATAATATAAGATACCTTTCCATTTTCGACCCGGATCAATAGCAAGGGCATTCAAGACCATTGACAGGCTAGCCAAACCACAATACGCAGGTTCAGATTGTGTCTGAAAATAAGATATCAACTTGAAAAAGACTTCCATAGTTCCATAGTGAATGGCTTCTGTGAACAGTTTCTGCAGTAAAAGACAACACAAAGGGGTAAATAATACAGGAATAGACATATAGTTTGTGGCTACCAGTAGTTCTAGGCCATCCATATTTAGGTTACTAAGAAAGGAGACAGCAGTGGAAAAATAGGCATAACATTTAATTCCTTCCTCTCCAAAACTCATCTTATTTCTTTGAAAAACAGAAGTATAAATCTACTTTTAGTTACAAAGATTTACAGTAGACAAAGGATAAAGTTATTTACAATTTGATTTAAAAAAGGTACAATAATCATATTTAAGCTATCTAATTTTAGCATTACATGACACGACCTTTTAATTCAAAATAGTCAATGTGCCAAAAAAACTCCAAAAATATCAAATTATATGAGCAATCTATTCTTAATAAACATTCAGGTCCACAATCCAGTTCTCAGGAAGAATTTCCCTTCGCTATTTGAATAGCTTTGGAGATTTCTTATTATTATACGAGACAAGTGTTCATCCTTTCATTCGTGTCCAATGATGCGGCAGTATTTTAACTAATGCCCATGTCTTAGAATTTGACAAGTGACAACTATTGAGAAAATATTCTGTGCATATCTTCTATTCTTGGAAGACATATTCTGTACATATCTTGTTGCCATATGTAATTGCTTAATTATAGGAAGATCTTGTCTTGTAGGAAAAGATACTCATTGTATATATACATCATTCTGAATCAATAAAAATACACAGCAGAATTTTATTCACATTCCTTCTTTTCATGGTATCAGAGCAATTACTAAGATCCTAACTCATCGCTGCACTTTAATCTCTCGTGTAGCACCTATTTCTAGACATCAAGCCTCATTGGGAATTTCTGCCGATGCTCCCAAGGATCTTTCCAATCCCTATTTCATTCACCATTCTGATCATTCCGGATTGGTTCTCGTCTCCAAACCTCTAAGTGGGGACAATTATTCTAGTTGGAAAAGGGCCATGGTTCGGGCTCTAAACTCCAAAAATAAACTTCGTTTTGTCAATGGATCTGTTAAAGCTCCATCAGAAAAAGATGACCCCGAAGGTTATGGGACATGGTCGCGATGCAATTATATGGTTCATTCTTAGATCGTTAACTCTTACGATCCAAAATAGCAGATAGTGTAACTTACTATCTTGATGCCCATAAGGTTTGGGAAGACCTTCATGAGCGTCTCTCTCAAGGGAATCCAACTCGAATCTTCTAATCTGAAAGGAAAAGGCCTCATTGCACATATTGTGACCAATTGGACCATTGGGTCCAATCCTGTTATGAATTGCATGGGTACCCAGCAAGCCACTCAAAGGAAAAAAATAATTCAGGCCCAAGACGGAATAATAACAACAATAGAGCTGCTGCCAACAATGTATCTAAGGGAAGACCATCAATTTCCTTATCCGAGGACCAATCAAACCATTGCTGGCGACAATGAGTATTCGAGATGATGTCTTGAATTCCAAAGCAAATGCTGTAACAAAACCAGGTTTATCTGAAGTCACTTCCGCAATTGGATAATTGATAGCGAGGCAACGGATCACATTACTTCATCTTTTAAATTGTTACATAAAGTTAAAAATTATTCATTGTCGCCCGTATCATTGCCTAGTGGAGAAATGGTGAATATTGATGCTAGAGGATCTTTGCCTTTAAATTCCTCCAATTACCTGCATGATGTGTTATTTGTGCCTACATTCGAAGTCCATTTAATGTCTATTAGTCGTTTAACAAGGGGCTTGAACTGTTCAGTGACTTTTTATCCTTATTGATGCATTTTGCAAGATCTGGCTATGAGGAAAACGATTGATTTGGATAAACAACATGACGGATTATACTATTTGGTGGCTCTAGCGACAAAAAAATCTTCAACCAACCTACCATCATCTAGGCCATGTCTCGCCATCTCGTTTTTTTTTTATCGCCAAAAATTATTTAAATATTCCCATTCAGTCAAATAATGTTTGTCCTATATGTCCTTTAGCTAAGCAAAGTCGTTTACCATTCAATGCTAGCGTTATTTCTTCTACTAAACCGTTTGAGATTATTCATTATGATATTTGGGGTCGCTATCGACACCCTTCTCTCTCTGGATCCCATTACTGTCTAACAATTGTCAATGATTATACACGTTTCACATGGATATTTTTTATGCAACAAAAAAATGAAACACAAATACTCCTGAAACGCTTTTTTAGCTATGCTTACACACAATTTGAATCCCGCATCAAAACTTTTCAGAGTGACAATGGTGGAGAATTTCAATCACTTCGCCCCTTTTTCCAAGACAATGATGTTATTTTTCAACATTTTTGCGTTTACACACCCCAACAAAATGAGGTTGTAGAAAGTCAACATCGTCACATTTTGCAAGTAACTCGTGCTTTGAAATTCCATGCCCAACTTCCCACTAAATTTTGGGGGGGAATGCGTTCTCATCGCTGTTCATATCATCAATCGATTACCTTCCCCAGTACTCTCCTTCAAAACCCTTATTGAATTACTTCACTCAAAACCACCATCCTATTCACACCTCCGCATTTTCGGATTTTAGCATATGCCACCAATGTCCACACATCACACAAATTTGACTACCGCACTGTGCTATCAATCTTCATTGATTATCCCATTAGACAGAAAGGCTACAAATTATTTGATATATCGAGGAAGAAAATTTTTACTAGTCGAGATGTCAAATTTCACGAAAACATTTTTCCTTGTGCCTCTCTTCAGCCCAACTCTATCCTATCTCAAAAGCCCAGTCCCAATTCTCCTTCGCAGACCCCAACTCCCAGCCCAATTCCATTTCCCTCACCACTTGACTCCTCTTTTGACTCAAACTACACACCTCAGCCCCTCCACCCTCCGTACCTATGCCCGTCGACCTAAGCCTCTTCCATTATCCACTGACCACATCATCCAGGCACCATCTGATATCATTGAACCCCAAGACCTTCTCCTTCCGGCATCATCTTCCCCAGCACCACTTACCTCTCCAATTCCCTCTCCTTCCTCAACAGACCTATCACCATCTTTGCCTTCCCTGCCAGTCGAATCAACTGAACCAACAGCCCCACCCCGTAGCTCTAATCGCCACATCGAACCACTGCTAAGTTGAAGGATTATCTCTGTTCACAGGTTTACTCCAACCAATCGCCTCCTTAACTCCAAGTCCAACAAAAGGTACGCAATATCCTTTGGCCAACTATGTGTCTTATAATCGTTACAGGCCTGCATATAAACATTTTGTTGCTCAAATCAGTGCCAATATGGAACCTAGAACTTATTTGGAGGCCTCTACCCACCCTGAGTGGCAAGCGGCAATGCATTCAGAATTACAAGCTCTCCAAGCTAACGGTACATGGTCCCTTACTTCACTTCCGGTTGGAAAGACACCAATTGGGTGTCGTTGGGTTTACAAACTTAAGCACCACTCAGATGGTTCTATTGAGCGATACAAAGCTCGCTTGGTTGCTAAAGGTTTCACTCAGCTTGAGGGCATTGACTATCAAGATACTTTCTCACCAACTGCTAAGATAATCACCGTGCGTTGTTTACTTGCTTTGGCTGCTGCCCGGGGCTGGCCACTTAACCAAATGGATGTCAACAAATCTTTCCTTCACGGTGACTTGAATGAGGAGATTTACATGACTCCACCTCTTGGGCTTCGGCAACAGGGGGAGGAGAATTTGGTATGTCGCCTCTAGAAATCATCATACGACCTGAAACAAGCCTCCCGTCAATGGTTTCCCAAGTTCTCGGATGCTATCCATTCTGCTGGTTATGTGCAATCCCAGGCCGATTATTCTCTTTTTACTAGAAAACGTGGTCGGTCATTCACTGTTCTATTAATCTATGTTGATGATATATTGATTACTGGAAATGATCCTCAAGGCATTGCTACAACTAAAAACTTTCTACATAGTCAATTTCGTATTATAGACCTTGGTGATTTAAAGTACCTTCTTGGTATTGAGGTCTCTGCTTCTGAGAATGGGATATTTATTTCACAACGTAAGTATGCCTTGGAGATAATTGAGGATGCAGGACTATTGGGTGCAGCCCCAGTTGATACACCTATGGAACAAGGATTAAAATTATCTGATAATAGTGATCTGCTCAAGGATCAAGGCCGCCATAGGAGATTGATTGGAAGGCTAATATATTTGACCAAACCTTTGGGAAAGGAAACCTTTGTCCCTATGATGTGCAAGTTGGGAGTGCAAGATACACATTCTTCAACTTGAGGGGGAATGTTGAGAAAATATTCTATGCATATCTTCTATTCTTGGAAGACAAATTCTGTACATATCTTGTTGCCATATGTAATTGCTTAATTATAGGAAGATCTTTGTCTTAGTAGGAAAAGATACTCATTGTATATATATACATCATTCTGAATCAATAAAAATACACAGCATAATTTTATTCACATTCCTTCTCTTCAACAACTCACCTATCAAACTAACATTTGTACTTTTATATGACTGTACAACACTTGCACCCCATTCCAAGCAACACAGGAATTAAAGTTGGTTACAAGGTTACATCAATCCAAGATTAGAAGATTATAAAATTTCAAGTTGTTTTGAAGCTACTTTGTGATTTATGTTTTATATCAACTTATCAGTTGATAAATATATATTAAGTATTCTTGTGGATTTGGCGGACTTGGGTAAAGTGAGGAAATAGGTTGTGACGAGGTAGTGGCAGTGGTATTGGAAGAAACTTGGATGAAGAAAAAGTGTATTGTAAGCACAATTATCCTAGCAGTGTAATGGAGGTGAAAAAAAGGTGAAGTGGGGTATACTAGTAGCGGACTAGCAGCAACAAGGCTAGTGATGGAAATACGTACAAATAATAGTGATGGAAATAAGAACATATAATTGTAAAATAGGAGCGAGCCAAAGTGAAATTGCTATGTATAAAATTTCAGAATTTGGATTCGTTAATGCATGTCGACAAGTTTACTTAATATATCTAAGATCCATCGTTCAAACCAGTTCATTAATGGGTGAGAAGGATAGGTAATTTCCAGACCACCACCCATTCAGACTAAACCACAATTCATACCCACCCAATTGCTAGTGCTAATGAACATGATTTCTTCAATCCTCATTTGTTCAAGTTGCAATCCAAATTGCTTCAAATTAGCAAAGATTCTATTTTCATTTTTCATGGGGGTAATGTTTCTTTTCATTTATCATAGAGCCAATTTAATTCTGTCTCTGTCTTTGTACCGTCTTTTACATAATTTTTGTTGTGTTGACCTGGTACGTATCATGGGCTTTTGTAGGAGAATGAAGGTTTGTATATGCAAATAAAATTAACTATCTCTTACTAAAGCTTCGATTTCAGGTTCCGCCTTACTTCCAGCATATTCTTAAAACATTCAATCTGCATTCGTTCTTCCAATAACAATAAATCTACCCCCATGGGCACTGCACAAAATGGCGAAGAGGTAGAAATATAGGAAATCAAAAACCGGACAAACAATATACCAACAAACTTAGTGAAAAGAAGAACGTGAATATTTAGATTGCAAGCAATCAAACAAATCGACAATAGAGTTATGTAAGAAGATTTTTACTAGTGCTTTCGTTCTCCAGCAAAGACCTAAAACCTTTCAGAATGACACCGTTAATGATATACAAGCATCCATCTATCCACTAGCAAGAGGCAGTGAGCAGAATTCAAGCCTTACTTTAAGTAGTAAGTGTTGGGTGATTTTGTGTATAGTGACGCCAAATAACAGAATATTTATATGAAAATTCATGCCAAAAAATGGACAGAATAACGACAATGAAACAAGAAAAGGAAAAGAAATGGAAAAGACGCAAAGTCGAGGCAAGTATTGAATACTTTGTCCTTAAGTCGAATTTGTCTCGCAACGGTGCTTGCGATTTATGGATCTAGGCAATCAACTCTCAAGATACAAAGACTACCACTTGTGTTTGCAGCACTTCAAAACACAAGCAGAAGTACCAGAATAATGGCTTTGTACTCCAAAATGAATATGAAAAGAAAACCAGAATTTATGCAACAGGAATGCAAGAATTTGGTTCAAGAGAAGAAGAGAGAATGAGATTTATTTTTGCATATCATTGGTGTGTGTAATAGGATGTCCCTAGGGTCCTATTTATAGATGATGAAAAGTTGGGAACGAAGTGGTGTTGAGCCAAATCGTGCAACACTTCAAAAGGACGCGCCTTTTCGCTTGTGCGACACTTTCAGAGAGTTGTTCGCTCGACGTCGCTTGAGCGACACTTTTGCTCAACGTCGCTCGACCGTAATTTCTCATTCATCCGAAATTAATTTTGAGACGCCAAATATACCCTCCAATACATGCACAAATCTGAATTTTCTTTAAAAGGCGCTACCCCCTCGACCCCCATGACTTGACTGGGTAGGTCAATCCCATTTCGGCGCCCAAAGCGGCAAAGTGACAAACTATTTTGTCTAAACGGATTGGTTCAGATCTGAATATTTGGCCAAAGTAGACGAGTCACTTTAGTTAGTTTTCATCGCTTAACCAATTTCCAACGGCAAGTTCTTATCAAGACAGAAGGGTGAACAAAATACAAAATGCAACTGAAATTAATAACCACCAAAAAAAAAATCAACACTGTGTTTTGACGAGGGGTCCAACAGCGCTTCAGCATGTAAAACTTATCAGTATCATACTACTCCCATGCATTCGTTAGATAGCTCAATCGCTTCCAAAATCAGACATTAATCCCTCCGATAATTGATGACATTTGTAAGTAAAAATAAAAATAGCTTCGAGACTTCGAGTAAGAGAATAGAAAAATCAACTATGAACATTAAGGAGCATACTTTATCCCCAAAATAAAATGAAATTGAGACAACAAACAGAAATACCTTGCCTTCGGAAGAAGCCAAATCGATAGCAGGGGGAGAAGGGAGGACACGCCTGTACAACCCTGTTGTTGCCATTTCTTGATCACGCTCACAAATTTCTCTCTCAATCACACACACTTGACTCTTTGCTGACTATGTTTTTGCAAAGCAAGAACCATTTTCCTCAAAATAGGCCAATGATACAATCCGTTACAAACCAATAATTTATATGTGGTTCAAATGAAAAGTCAGAGGTGGGTTTGTTGAAACTTGCAGGGCAGAGGCAGACTGAGACTAGGCGTCGTTGTAATTAACCCCATAATTAACGACTAATGCGGTATATTAAATAACGGTCAATTAGGACAAGGCCGGTGACCATGTTTTACGGACATTGTTAAAAATGCATTCATAAGTTAGAAATGTTTATTTTGTTTACAAACAAGAAATATTATGTTTTTCAGGATAAACTATAGGTTTGAAAAGTGATTTTGAAAAATATTTGTGGTTGAAAAGTAATATAGGAAAATATATATTTTACCAAACGAAAGCTTGATATTTCGTATTATGTTGACAACTCACGAGCTCGGCTCGGCCAGGGTCAAACGAGTCGAGGAGTTGAGCTCGGCTCGGCCAGGGTCAAACGAGTCAAGCCTCGACTCGTTTGACCAGAACTCGTTGCTCGGCTCGTCCGTTTGACGAGCCGAGCATTCCGAGCCATGGGCCGAGCCGGCTCGACCCATTGCTACCTCTATGCATGCATAAAGTTTACTTTTGAATCATGAATATTATTTTTAGTGTTGTAAATATTATATTGTATTAGTGAATGATAGTTGTATCCCTAAAACCCTAGGTATTATTACCTTATGTATCCCTTATTCTCCATATATATATGGGGGCTTTGATTCATAATAATATACAAGTTTATTGGTGTCTCTACTTCTCTTTCTTTTTCTCTCTAGTTTATAACACGTTATCAGCACGAGTCTCTACCAAATTGAGTTAGAATTTTCTTTTTCAAAGTCTCATATATCAAAATATTAGTTAGATGGTAAAATCATATGCACCGAAATTAATTTGGTGACATATGAATTTTTTTTATTACTATTCAATTACAATTCACATCTATTCATTACGATGTTGTTCATTAACAATTGCGGCTCATAAATCTGAATCTGATTTTCTCCAACCAATTCGACAGATTTTTATATTTATATTGATAATTCATTATGTTGTTGCTCCTGAAGTAGCTCAACAGTATATATTAATATTCCAGAAGAATATTAATTATAGATTTGTCCATTACACATTTATTGATCCTATTAATTCATTCGTTGTTGCTCCTAAAGTAGCACAACATTATATTAATATTCCAGAAGAATATTAATCATAGATCTGTGTCTATCTATTACAAATATTTGTTGTTGCTCCCGAAGTATCACAATGTATAATTCAGATGAATATTATTTGCTCCTGAAGAGCATATACTGTAATTTTCAATATTTTAGAAGAATATTGACATTTTATTCTTGAATAATAGCAATTTTAGATCTATAATTATTCCAGAAGAATAATTCGTTATTGCTCTTGAAGTAACGTAATAAATAATTAATATTCCAGAAGAATATTAAATTATTAATCGTAAAATTGTCTATTATAAATAATTTGTTGTTACTCCTGAAGTAGTACGACATTAAAATTAATATCCTAGAAGGATGTTATTTGCTCCTGAAGAGTATGAATTATAATTTTCAATATTCTAGAAGAATATTGATTTATTATTTCTTTTGAAAGAATCGAAATAAATTTGTTAAAGTATACATTTTTCCACCAAATTATTATTGTTATTATTTTTTGCTCTTTCAATTTTGTCATTGGAAATCACTACGTTATTTTGAATTCTCAAATACATTATTAGATTTGATTCTACCATATATTAGTTATATATCTAATTTTTATATATGGAATTCACGTGCATGTTTAGTATCTTTTGCATATTGGTAAAAGATTTAGCCAATAAAAGATTTAGTCAATTTTGTTAACTTCTATATATGGAGATTCTTTTTCCTGATATATGTTTGGTAATTCATTTTTATATATAAATTCATATTATTTTTATATGGTAATTAATATTCTTTAAGATGATTAAATATTTGTAGATGTTTATTCATAAATTCTGATTTAATAGTGTATCATGTTGTTGTTCACGAAGTAGGACAACAATAGTAGTATTCTAGAAGAATATTACTTGCTTGTCACGAGCAGTATATTACAATTTCAATATTTCAGAAGAATATTGATCCAATGCTCTTGAAGAATCATAATTTAAAATATGTTTTAAATGAATATGATGTTTGTGTTTCGAATAAACACAACACACGTTAGATAAATATTCCAGAAAAATATTTTAACGTCACTCATGTAGAGCACAAATATTGTTGGCTTGAAAGGAAGGAAGAATGAATAATTAATATCAATATTCCAGAAGAATATTGACTTATTATTCTTGAAGAATTGCAATTTTAGCAATATAATTATTTCAGAAGAATAATTTGTTATTTTGCTCCTAGATAGCACAATAGATATTAATTATTGTTATAATTGAATGAGATTCGAATCAATATTCCAGAAGATTATTGCGTTATTGCTACATTTCAATATTCTAGAATAATATTATTTTATTGCTCAAATGATAAATATTGTATTCTTTTTCTCAAAGAAATTCGAATTTATTAATAATTCAGAAGATTATTATGATGTAGTCTAATATATAGTTGTGATGATTCCTGAAGAATCATAATTTTATCTCATATGAAATATAATATTGGAATATAATTCGCTCTCGGAGAGCCCAATATTATGAGATATGTTATTAATTTGATATTACAATATTCCGGAAGAATATTGATATATTGATTATGAATGAACAATAAAAACGTGCTTTCGAAGTAGCATATGTTTCGAAGAATATATCATTTGAGTTCATGTTTATCCCTGAAGGAAAACATATAACTAATTTCGTAAGGACATTGATTAGTTTGACTACTTGAATAATATATGATTATATAATGTTTAATCATTGGATTATATCTTATATTGAACCAGAAGTTCAATTTGATTTTATTATTTGATATGACCAGTTGGACCATCACTGGATCAATAATGATGCGAAAATAAAATTGATACTCAATGAAGAACTAGAAGATTCTTCAATTCAATCATATATGATGTTTGTTCTCTTTCATGAAATTTTTCACTACCACTAGCTAAAATAGGGATTAAATTCCCTATATTTCTGAAAATTAATTGGGGTGATAAATGGAGACCTATCATCCTCCACATTGATCATCTAAATATTATTTGTATCTAATAGATTTGATACATGTACACTAGATGATTGCATGGTGTTCGCAACCTGAAGTTTGCGAAATTATTGCTCAAATTATGAATTATGAGCATAATTTTCAGATTATATAATCAAGAATGTGTCTTGATAATGTTAGTGGACATGAATCTCAACATTTTAATAAGTGTTAGTTGGGATGTTGATAAATGGTTTAACATTTTTGTTTGTTGAACGCCTCCAATTAATTTTATTGAGAACAAAATACTTCTCTTTTTGTTTAGGGAATTATATTACGCATCATGCCAATATCATAGTTCTTCATGTTATAATTGGCTTATGGTTAGAGCTTAATTTTTTCATCTAATTTTTTAATAGTGCAATTGATCCACCACAATGCACTGATATGGGAAATAAAGAATGTTGAGAAAAATGCGTTGTTTGAACATATATCCCAAATGGGTGATATTTTACAACGTCGAAAAAAAAATGCTTGTCAATTTGATTGGACAATTTTATCAACATTAGGAGGGAATAGCTTAAACTCAAACAAATGCATCATATTATGTTATATATATCCTCGCGATTAATAATACGAACCAGAAGTTCGATTGAAAATATGAACGAAACGTTCAAAGATAACATAATTACAAGATGCATAAGAGATTAATAAAATCTCACGCTCTATCTTATATTGATATGTAGCACGTCTGAAGCGTAGCGTTATTTATAAAGATCCCCAAATAAATAAAAATAGAGCAAATAATTATAATGGTCTTATTAAGGAGGCATATACTCGTGAAAGAGTATTTATTGACATAATTAATTGTAAATCTCCAGAAGAAGTTCAAGTACTTGAAATATTGAAAATTGAGATCTCTATAGTTATGTCTTGTGGGGAAAGAAATCAAATTGAGATGATAATTGTGTCGACACACTTTTTAAAGCACTTATGCAAAAGAAAATTGCGAAGCTAGCCGCATCATAATTTGAATGATAGCAAGGATAATAAAAGAAAATATGTCGAAGAAAATCGACATAAAAATAGTTGGCAAAAGTATGCATTCAGGCTAAAATAAACTTATTACAAAACCTGAAGGTTTGGGACCTGAAGTCCAAACACATAAAAGTGTAAAGTCAGTAAAATACATATAGGTATAGTTGTAATACACGACTTGTTGAGCAACGAATGTTTCAAAGATCTGGCATAGATACAATATTTTATTTGGCTGAAAATGCATAATAAGTGCCTATAAATATATGATTATTAGAAATAATGAAAAACGATTTACTCTGATTACTAGCTTGCGCTCTTTGATGTACCAATGAGTGATATCAAAATGTATGATCATCAACTCGGTGCGTTGGGAGTATTCTTTGAAGTACCAATGAGTGAGATTAAAAAGGGTAATCAATACCTCGGTGTACTTTGTGATTGAGGTGAAATAATTAGAGAAAATCCATTTGAAATATAGGAATTGTTATCTATCTAAAGTTTCACGACTTAAATTTGGTGGTAGCAATTTGACGATTGCAATGTGAAACATATATGATGCCTGAAGCATACAGTATAATCCTTGAAGGATTAAATATATTTAAAATATATAGTTCAAGTTTTTAAGAAATTTGTTTGATCAAAGTATATATATACTTTGCGATCTAAATATTTAATATGCCTTGAAAAGACTCAATTTGTAATTGAATGTGATTGTCGTATAAAATTATATTTGAAAATTGTGGCAATTGATTTTCAAAATTCAAATTCATGGTTAATTATTCACCAGAAGTGAATAAGTTAATTGTTCATTGAAGTGAATAAGTCACTTCCAGATTTGAGAACTGCATTAAATGCATTGATGAATATTGATTATAGAATATGGCTCGATGTAGCATGTTCAAATTATTGGAAATATTTTATAGTTCTTCAAGTTCAAAGGAATAATTGAATTTATATTCGAAAAACAAATAATACGAGATATACACCATTTATATATGCTTGGTAAACATATTCGATATTGCACCGATTTACAATTGAAATAATTAAATGCAGTATTAATAAAATTGTAATGTTCTCATGAGGGGGAGCTAATATACGCTATACTCTTTTTTCCTTAGCCGAGGTTTTGTCCCACGAGGTTTTCCTGGCAAGGTTTTTAATGAGGTAGCTGTCATCAATATCTATTGATATACTCTCCTATACGAGACTCCTGAAGAGATCAAGATATGAATGATTCAATAGAAATTGAATCAAGGGGAGTAACTGTACTCTTTTTCCTTCGTTCAGATTTTTTCCCACTGGACTTTTCTGACAAGGTTTTAACGAGGCAGCATCAAAATACTCCAAAATTTCAACAAATCTACTCAAGTGATAATGAAGCTGATTTATCTACAAAAGCACCATCAACATCTACATTCAAGAAACAAGTTCACAAGATTGGGATACATCAACTCGATGATTTACAACGATCAACACTAGGGAGGAGTAGCTGTACTCTTTTTCCTTAGCCAAGGTTTTGTCCCGTTGGATTTTCCTGACGAGGTTTTAACGAGGCAGCATTCATCTTAATACTCCAAGAATAACTGTACTATTTTTCCTTCGTTTGATATTTTTGTCCCATTGAGTTTTTATCAAACAAGGTTTTAACGAGGTAGATATTTTGTTATATCATATGTCATTCAAGGGGGAGTGTTGTAAATATTATATTGTATTAGTGAATGACAGTTGTACCCTTAAAACCCTAGGTATTATTACCTTATGTATCCCTTATTCTCCCTATATATATGGGGGTTTTGATTCATAATAATACATAAGTTTATTGGTGTCTCTACTTCTCTTTCTTTTTCTCTCTAGTTTATAATATTTATTTAATTATTATACGTTATAGGAGTAGTCAATTTCCTCTCCAAAGGGTAGCAGATTCTTTATGCATATACATCATGACCATAGTCAATTTTCATGGTTTACTTATGAATTTAGTTGATTCATGTATTGAAATTGTATGTTTAGTAATTAGTTATTGTTCTTTACTATTAAAGATGTCAATCCGGTGGTTCGAGTTGGATCGGCTCATCAACATATGAGTTCGTAACGGTCTCCGTAAAAAAAATAACTTGCCTGTTGCAGGTTTACGGGTCAGTCCAGGTCGGTCCACAAATTCTAAACTACAACTCAGGCCCATGCTGTTTGTGAGTCGCAGTTAGTTCCAGTTTGGTCCGTATGAATAAAAATGTAAAAAATACATAACTACAAACCTAAAAATATCACTTTTAAAACTAAGAAATTTAGGTATTTTTTAAAAAAAATCAAGTGTTAATCAGTAATTAATAAATATGATATTGTATAATATAAAAATAATTATCAATTATATATTAAATTAAATTTAAATTTAATATAATATTTAAATAAAAAAAGCCCTCAAACATTAACTTGTGACTGTCCATCACGCCCCACCCCCAGCAACCACACCTCACCCCAAAAATGATTTTTTTCTTCTACTCCACCCCACTCGCAAAGTCATAATTGGTCACACAAAATCACATTTCAGTCACAAATCACAATTAAAAATTTAATCGCAAAATTCATAGTTACCCAACCCCACCCCACCTCACCTCGCCCCCAAAAAGTTAAAGTTAGTCCAGTTTGTTCACAATTACAAATTTAGTTACAAATTTCACTCCATTCAGTCCAGCCCACTCTTACGGTTACACAAAGTCGCAATTCGATCACAATTAAAAATTTAGTCACATATTTCACCTACCCCACTCAAACCACAAGTCACAATTGGTCACATAAAGTCATATTTAAATAAAAAAGCCATCAAACATTAACTTGTATCCATCATAGCTCCCACCCCGACCCCACCCACCCCACCGACCACCACTGACCACATCTCACCCCGAAAATGAATTTTTTTCTACTTTACACACCTCACCCTCACCCTCACCCCACCCCACCCACCCGCAAAGTTACAATTGGTCACACAGTCACGTTTTAGTCACAAACCACAATTACAAATTTAATCGCAAAATTCATAGCCACCCGCCCCACCTCACCCCATCCCATCCCACCCAACCCCACAAAGTCACAGTTTGATCACAAATTTCACCCCAACACACCCACCCCACACCCATCCTCTTGGTCACACAAAGTCACAGTTCAATCACAATTAAAAATTTAGTTACATATTTCACCCCACCCCACCCACAAGTCACAGTTGGTCACACAAAATCAAATTTAAATAAAAAAGCCCTCAAACATTAACTATTGTACGTCCATCACAGCCCCCACCCCCAACCCCACCCACTTGCAAAGTTACAATTGGTCACACAAATACATTTCAATCACAAACCACAATTTCATATTTAATTGCAAAATTCATAGCCACCCACCCCCACAAAGTCACAGTTTGGTCACAAATTTCACCTCATCCCACCCCTCTTGGTCACACAAATTCACAGTTCGGTCATAATTAAAAATTTAGTCACAAATTTCACCCACCCCACCAAACCCCACAAGTCACATTTAGTCACACAAAGTCAGATTTAAATCACAACTACAAATGTAGTCGTAAATTCACTTCAGTCTACCCTACCCCACCCCACTCCATCCGACCCACAAAAATCATAGTTGGTCACATAAAGTCATAATTACAAATTTAGTCGCAAATTTCACCGCACCTCCACCCCACTCCACTAGTAAAGTCACAATTGGTCACACAAAGTCATAATTCGGTCACAATAACAAATTTAGTTGCAAATTTCACCCCACCCGCAAAGTCACAATTGATCACACAAGGTCACAGTTTGATCACACGAGGTCATAGTTCAGTCGCACAAAGTAGTAGTTTGGTCGCACTAGGTTATAGTTCAGTTACACATGATCACGATTTGATCCTACGAAGTCACAGTTCAATGGCACGAGATCACAATTCAGTCACATAAAATCACAGCTCGGTCATACAGTCTATTTGATACAACTATACGTCACATCAAGTTCTCGTCCAATGGTTACACAAAGTCACAGTTGGTCACAATCATCCATAATTGGTCAGATAATATTTATTTATTGATCACAACTTACGCGTTTCTTGGTCATGATTAATTAATTTTTTTGTCCCAATTACCTAATAATTGGTCACGCATTATTTAGTATTCAAGTCCTCCACCCTACACCTACCCCCACCCCCACCCCCACCCCCAATCCCACACCACCCCACCCCACCCGAATTTTACCATCCTCCAGCGGTGCTACACAGCATCACCACCACCACCAGCGATTTAGTGTAACCACTAGAACAATTGCCTGAACCTACCATGATACACACAGACAAAGCTACCCCAACCCCCACCCCCACCCCCACCCCCACCACCAAACTTCAATCATAATCACAACCACCACATAAAAAAACCACCACTGTAAATAGAGTCACCACTGCCCTAATCAACACTTCCACCTACCACGCTACAACAGCAGCAATCGGCATCGCTGCAGGAGCGCACGTGGTGGTAGCAAGAGTCGCAGTGTGCAGGATCAGTGCACAGCAGGTGCCATGCTGTTGCACCGACTCAGAGCATGCGTGGCGCAACGCTCGCGGTCCGTAGCAGCTCCTGCTGCCGGCACACAATAGGCACAGGCGCCACGCACAATGGCAGTAGGCGCCTGCTGCACCAATGCACAACAGGCGCCGCGCATGGTGGAAGTAGGTGCCTGTTGCCCCCGCGCTCAACTCCATGTCGCCGCCGCCGCCAGAGTGAGCTCCAGAATTGGTGAGAGAGGATTGGTTTGTTTTGTTTGGGTTAGGATTGGGGGTATTATTGTAATTATTATGTATTAAATTCATATTTATACAAAGAAATGTTTACCTAGAATTCAAATTTATATCTTATGTGACATGAATTATTTCTAATTTTGCAAAGTTAAATAAAATATAAATAAATAACAACTAAATGCATTTAACAGATTCTGTTAGGTGATGATGTGTAAATTCCAATTTGTTTTCCTGTGGATGGTAAGTGTTTACGGTGACAAGAGTTGGGAGGATTTGATTTTTATTTTTATTTTTTTGCTAGTTTTGCATTTTCAGATCTATTTTACCGAACAAAACGTTAATTACGAACCATTTGTCAGTTTATTCTCGGCTTATAATGCTTACTGGTTAACAATCCTAATCAAAATTCAATTTTGACTGTCAAATTGATTATACTCAAAAAAAGTAGAAGATGCATAGATCTGCTATTCCCTAGATTCAAGGAGAATAGAGTATATATATTCTGTTGTGTAAACATGTATTATTATTATTATTATTATTATTATTATTATTATTATTATTATTATTATTATTTTGGGATGATTTTATAGTACTAGATAATATTGGAGAAATCGGCAATTACTTCGGTGACTATATTTTAATCACTTTTGGTGCAGGATTTACAATTTATAATCACTATTTTAAAAAAAAAAAAAAAAAAAACTATTCACCTTCAAACAAGCACCAAGTGTTGTGTAATTGCAGTTTCGGAAATTGTTTGAACTTTTCTAGATAATCTTTTTCAATTGTTTAAATTTCTCTTGAAGAGATTTTGGAGTTAGAAAGTCAATTGTATGAGATGAACTTGCTTTATAGTTCTCAAAGTTCTTTGTATACTTGCAGTGTTCATGAGTGGACATAGCTCGTATTGATGATGAACCACTTTGCATTTTTATGAACTTGATATTCAAGTAATGAATAATAACACGTTAAGCAATTACTTTATTAGACATACAACAATATATATTAATTACTTTAAATTTCAAGTTTTATTAATATTATTTTATTTTATTTTATTTTTTGGTAGAAGGAGTAACAAAACTTGAATGAAGTATAGCACTAATTGATATATTGAAATTAAAATTTTTAGTGCATTTTTTTACATATAAAATATCACAAAATAAGTATATCAGAAAATTATAAAGTAAACGCATTTTTCAGTTTTCTATTTTTCAAAAAAGTTTTCAAAAATTACAAAGAGAACATGTTTTTAGTAATTTCAAAACAAACAATTAAAACTCAAAACTCAAAATCGAAACACAAAGAGAACGACCATTTAACCATTCTTTGGTCTGTACCAATCTCATTTTTAGTATATTTACTATAATTCTCGAGTTTTCAAGTTAATAAATGATGAATGACGAATACACAGTTACAAATTTAACCCTAATGTTTTTGGAGTCAGCTTTGCGATATACATTGGAATTTTACAATTGTAATAGTGTGTATTGGAGTTGAAAAGTCAATATATTCATAAAAGCTACAATTGGAGTCCGTTTCATTGCAAATATATAGCCCTCTTCGGTAAGTTAGAAAATGATTGAAATTTAAGTCAAACTAAATAATTAATTTTCATCAAACATTTCATGCATCTTATCACTTTTTAATAATAAATTCATCAATTTTTATCAAAATTTACTAGAAATCTAATTTATTCTCCACCAAATAAAGACATAGTTTGGTGAGTACAACATAAATTTAAGAGAATTGAATTGTCAAAATTTATTTTTCATGAAAAATAAATTGAAGAATTTTGGATATGATTGATTGAAAGTGGAACCGACATTTGAAAGTGTATTAAATGTGAAAAATAAATTCTTAACTAACCTGAAAAAATATTTTCCTTGTTTTCAAAGAAAATTTCAGAAATCAAGACAAGACAAAAGAAAACAAAACAAGACAAAACGAAACATAAGTTCCACTCAACAAAAATACAATCAAACGAACCAAATATGGAGTTCAACACATCCTTCAAGAAAATTAGTGTTCATGGATCCACATGTTTTATGCCCATGATCAGTCAAGTACAAGAACTCCAAGTGATCTTGCATGAGATTCACTCTAAGGGAATGATCGTAAGTGAATCTTTTCAAGTGAAAGCAATAATTGAAAAGTTACCTCCAGCGGGAAGGATTTAAAAAATTACCTAAAGCACAAGCGAAAGGAAATGAACGTCGAGGAACCGATTGTTAGACTTCGAATTGAAGAAGATAATAAAAGTTCTGAAAGGAAAGGGTTCAATCCTACCGTGGCTAAAGCCAATGTCATAGAACACGGTCAAACATCTAAGGCCTTCAAGAACAAGTCTAGTTAATCTGGTGGCAAAGGGCCTAAGTTGGGGCCAAAAGGTGGAATTTTTAAAGAAAAATCTCAAGGAAATGCTTCAATTGTGAGTCTGTGATAAGAGAGGTCACAAGTCTACGGGGTGCCATTTTTCGAAGCAGAAGAAAGGAGCAAAGATGGTTGAAGATGTATCTGACATGAACCTTGCAGTCGTTATTTCTAAAGTGAACTTGGTGGGTTTAGATCCAAGAAAATGGTGGATAGACACCGGTGTCAGCTGACAATGGTGGAAAACTCAGTGACATCTGAGATCAAGGACCATGGAAAGTTGGTTCTAATGGTAACTTCTGGGATAGAGCCGACTCTAAACCATGTGCTTTATGTGCCAGAAATTTCTCAAGAATTTTATGTCTGGCTCGCTGTTGAACAAGTATAGCTTCTGCATGGCATTTTAGTCAGACAAAGTTATTTTGTCTAAATATGGAATGTTTGTAGGAAAGTGTTATATAAATGATGGGCTTTTTAAGCTCAATATTATGGCTACTAAGCTAAAAATGAATAACTCTTCCTTTTACTTGCTTAGGTCATCCAAATGATAGACTAACACATGTTAATTAACACTTTGCGTAAATTAATTAACTTGAATTGAATACCTATATTCCGAATTGATAATAAACATAAGTTTGAAACTTGTGTTAAGGAAAAATTGATAAGGTCTTCATTGTAATATATTGAAAGAAAAACTGAACCACTTGATTTAATTTACACGGACGTATGTGATTTAAAATCTGTACAAATAATGAGAGGCAATAAATACATTATTACTTTTATAGAGGATAGTACAAAATATTATTCTATGTATTTTCTTAAAAGTATGGATGAAGCTATAGAGAAATTTGTTCTCTATAAAAACGAAGTTGAGAATCAACTCAACAAGAAGATCAAAGTGTTGAGAAGTGATAAAGGTGGTGAATATGAATCACCATTTGCTGAATTCTATGCACAACACAAAATTAAACATGAAAAAACATCACCTTATGCACCTCAACAAAATGGAGTTGTTGAACGAAAAAAATAAAACATTGAAAGAAATGATGAACGCAGTGTTGTTGAGTTCTAGGTTACCTCGGAACATGTGGGGTGAAGCTGTGTTATCAGCTAATTACCTTTTAAATAAGATGTCCTGAAAGAAATAAGATAAGAGCCCCTATGAGTTATTTAAAGGAATGAAACCTTCCTACAAATACTTACGAGTGTGGGGGTGTCTTGCCAAAGTTGTTGTACCTACATCAAAGAAGGTGAAAAAAGGACCATAAACAGTTGATTGCATGTTTTTCGAATATGCACATAACAGTAGTGCTTATCGATTTCTTGTGTTTGATTCTAAAATTTCTAATATACACAAAAACACGATAATGTAATCGAGAAATGCGTTATTCTTTGAACATGTATTTCCATACAAGTTCAAAGAAGAAGCTAGTTTTCTAAACGGGCATGTGATACTATGATTGAAAATAGTCAGGACCAAGAAATAGAAGAGAAAGTTGAGATTGAACTAAGACGTAGTAAACGAGAAATGACAGAAAAATCTTATGGTCCTGATTTTCTGACCTATATGCTAGAAACTGAACCTCCAAGATTCAAAGAAGCTGTAAACTCTTCAGAAGGACCTCAATAAAAGAGGACATTAAAAGTGAAATAGATTCCATTTTGCAAAACCATACATGGGAGCTGTGGATCTTCCCTCAAGAAGCAAACCACTAGGCTATAAATGGATTTTCAAAAGGAAAATGAAAGCAAATAGAACTATTAATAAGTATAGGGCCAAATTAGTAATTAAATGCTATGACAATAGTGATTGCAATAGGGCGGGACCGCAAAAGTTTTTAAATTCCAAACTAGCCCCGAAAATTTAAGGTCGGGGCAGGTTAACTCTGCCTCCCTTTAGTTTTTTTCCATTATTTATTTATTTTTTCTGTCTTTTTCTTTTTTTTCCTAAATATATATTCTTTATAATAATACTTCAGGCCCGAGACCCGCTCAGGTCGCTCAACACCATCCTATACCCACACCGCCTACCGTAGGGTGGGTTTTTTCTCCCCCATTCAGGTCGGGTTAGAGGCAGGTCGTGTTTTTTTGCTATCACTAATAGACAACGAGAAGGCATTGATTACTTCGATACATATTCTCTAGTGACGAGAATAACATCCATTAGGATGATACTTATGATTGAAACTCTACCAAATCTTAAAGTACATCAAATGGATGTCAACACTACCTTTTTTAATAGAGATTTAGAAGAAGAAATCTACATGAAAAAACCCGAGGGTTTTTCATTGCCAGGACAAGAAAATAAAATCTTTAAATTGATGAAGTCATTGTATGGCTTAAAACAAACATCAAAATAGTAGTATGAGAAAATTGATAATGTCATGATAGAAAGTGGATTTAATATCAACGAATGTGACAAATGTGTTTACATCAAATACACAGAAAATGGTTATGTCATTTTATGTCTTTATGTTGACGACATTCTTATTGCTGGTAGCAACGATAAAATGACTAAATATAATAAAAATATGTTGAATTCAAGATTTGACATGAAGGATATGGGTTTAGCTGATGTGATTCTTAGAGTTAAAATATCAAGAACATTAGATGGATTCATTCTAAGCCAGTCACAATATGTGGACAATAATTTGGAAAAAATCAATAATGATGAAACATGGCTAGGACACAGATAGATACAAGTCAACATCTATTTAAAAACAATGGTGAGAGTGTCTCTCAAGTAGAGTACTCTAGAATTATTTATAGTTTGATGTCCTTGATGAGATGTACAAAACCAGACATAGGCTATACAGTTAATAAACTGAGTAGATATACAAGTAATCCAAGAGTTGATCACTGGAAATGAATAGTAAGAATACTCAGGTACTTAAGATTTACTCATAACTAAGGGCTGCACTATACCAAATATCCAGCAGCATTGAAGGATATAGTGATGCTAAGTGTAAATCTGATATAAAAGACTCAAAGTCTACTAGTGGATTTGTGTTTATATTGGGAGGTGCAGCTATATCATGGTAATCCTTTAAACAAACAATTATTGCGAGATCTACCATGGAATCTAAGTTTATAGCTCTAAATAAATATGGGGAAGATGCTGAATTGATAGGCAATTTCTTAGAGGATATTCAAAGATGGTCAAAACATGTGCCATCAATTTGCATATATTGTGATAGTCAATATGTGATTGGAAGCACACAAAGTAACATATACAATGGTAAGTCTAGTCACATACTCGTAGACATAATACCATAAGACAATTACTGTCAACTCGAGTTATCTCTACCGACTATGTAAAGTCAAAAGATAACATTTCTAATCCGCTAACCAAAGTGTTAAATAGAGAGTTAATAGAAAAATCATCAAGAGAAATGAGACTTAAGCCCTTGGACGAATGAGTTAATACAATGGAAACCCAACCTAGTTCACTGGAGATCTCAAGATCTAGGTTCAAAGAGACAACCCAATTTTAAAAACTTAATTGAATCACTGTGGGGGATAACATCCATTTTCCATTCCTATGATGTAACAGTGATTCCCATAAAAATAAAGGATAAGCATTAGGCTTGTAATGATTCTTATGCGTCGGGAATCTGAGCTAAGTAGAATGGGCTACTTTAATTAAGAGATCACCTAAGTGAAAGAGAAGTGGGTCGCTTCTAAAGGAATTGTGTTGGGTTCAATTCTTGGAAGAACTCTCACAGAACCAGGAGTATGTTCATGGCCACAAACGAACATAACAATGATAACTGAATTATGTCAAGAAGAATCCTGTGTGAGGTATGTCATCATTTACACAAAATGTAGAACGGTTCAAGAAAATCGCGTCTACTAGTCAGCTAGTAAAGTAAGTATACTTTCACAAGGAAATGTTCAGAGAGTATTAATTACCTATCCTATATAGGTTTCAACCATTGAACTATATCACCAAATATTTGTGTCTTATGTTATCGTGTCTCACAACTTTCATTCATTTAGGGATTGTTGGAAAAATGAACAGTAAAAAGAAGTCAAATGGCTAATTTTAGGCTCAATTTTGGGTGAGACCCGTTTGATCTTTGCATATGATAAAAGTTTGATTGTGTTCTCCTCCGTGAGAACATCAAAATGGTATATTCATTTATCAAAATTGATGCTCGGATGAATGAGAAATTGGAGTAAAAAGAACCATGTGGAAGATGTTTTGGTGGGAAAATAGTTAAATCTTGTCCAACATAGGTAGGTTGTCATATGATTTCACTTTGGAATGGTTTAATCTTGTGTAGCATATAGGCTCCATCTACGTGCGCGCGGCGGTGGTGCAAATCTTGGACTGAATTGGCTTACAAACCTTGAGCTTGTGTGCGGGCTCGACCTACGCACACGAATGTCAAACCGAATTAAGCAAAATTGCCCCTTTGCGTAGTCCACGTTTTGTTAATTTTCTTAATTATTTAATTAATTTTTGGTCTTCCCAAATTCTTGTAACTCATGTGATTATTGACAGCTAATCAAGGTATAAATGGTTAGTGTTAATATGTGATTAACGTAGTAACTCCCTTTCCGTTACAGTCTATTTATTCAGCAACTCCTCCACGGTTCAAACACACGAAAATCACTATCGTCCAGGTTCATTCTCTGTCAAAGTTTTCGTTCTTTTTTCCTATTTTATTTTGTCTAGTTTGGTGATTGTTCAAACATATAACCGATTCGTCGGAGTGATAACACAGTGTTAGGTTTAACTACATTCTCCTTTGTATCCTAGGAGATAGTCGCTCGAACAATCCTCAAGCACATATTCATGAGGGGGCGAATCTGTTTTAAGGAAACTATGATTGCATAGGCCTCGGTTCTAGTTCTATTCTGAATTTTGTCCACTGTATTGTTCCATTTGCATTTTACCGTTTCTGCTTTATTTTATAGTTTCTGGTTTACTATAATAATATTTCCTATTCTAATTTGTTCTTTTGTTGATTGAATATAAATTATTTTCTGTAAAAATTATTGTTCTACATAATCTACCCGTATATTTGTAATGGGTACAATCATTTACAGCAAAGATTAAGGTACCATAAAATGAGCCAAAAGGGTTCAAGCAACATTCTCAGTCACATATCCTATAGCATCCTTAAAGTTGTTCAATACATCTGTCACAATTGTTGTTACCATCTCTGTGAAAGCTTCCAAAACATCAGGCACATCTTTCAACAGACCATCAAGGGAAGTCTTGGTATTTTCCAGCAATCCAGTGACAGCCGAGACAGTTGCAACGGAAGAACTTGATATGCCCTCTTTAAGAAGATCGAAGAGAAAAGAGATGATACTCGTCGTTACATCTATCGCAAGATCCAATATATACTCAAGACAACCTTGGACTACATTTCTAACTTGTTCTAGCACGTTTTTGGTGCATTCCCCGGGAACTTTGAATGCTTGGATTAGCTGCACGAGAACATGGGCCGTTGTGCTGAAAATCAATCGCGATATCAGATTCGATATCGTGCTCACAATTAAGAAAATGAACTTCAAGAGGAAAACAGCCATTGGGATGGACTCCAAGTGGTCTAATACGAGAATGGATGTAGAAATCTTGGGATGGGATCATGGAAGGAAAGACCAATTATTTGCAATAAAACTTATAATTAAATATGCTTAATAATAAAAGTGTGATTATTTTTAAGAGTTTTGTCGTTGAAACTCATTTGGTTATCTGTTTATGTGTAGTTTAAGGAAGAGTAGTTGTTTCCCTCACCTTTAAACAATTCAAAGTCATCAAGAAAACTTGTTCAAACGGAAGATTCTAACTTAATCACTATTAAATAATGAAATAGTCTATATAAACAATTTGGGGATAATTATTTAAGAAATACTTGCACTTGGCAAATCTCATTAGAATCTCTACTGATACTTAAATTCACAACTTTAATTTATTAGTTATATCATCATTAATTACTTCATTTATAAGTTGAAATTTATAGAATCAGTGACAATTTATTTATTGATATATTAAACCGAATATTTAATTCTAATGATGTATTGAAACTGCTTCATTGAAAATGTTAAAATGATCATAATGATGCTCAACAGCAGTTTGCTCACGAGAACGATCAATTTTATATAAACAATATAGGTCAGGCACATTAATTTCTCAAGCAAAAAATTCATTTCGTCAAGTAATCTTTTCAGACTACTTTTTCTCAATTCTTGAAGAATGGATTTAGTAGAATTGACAAATCTAATCACTCTCAAGATGTTTAGAGATTTTTTTTTTTTTTTTTTTTTTTTTTTTTAAGGATCCGACAAATAGAATCAATAATTCTGATGATCCTATGCATTAAATACAAGATGAACACAAATTCAAAGTTTGTCATATTTCTGTAACTTCCATTAACTTCATACTTGAATCTTTTATTTGGAGAATGATCTTTAAGGTATTCAAGCACTTTGCAAGTTGCGGTATACGCATCTATCAAGCTCTTTATAGATTCGTAATGGAAGTACAAAAGAGTGGCTCATGATCAAATTATCCATTTGATTTTGTCCCACGTCCAAATTCATGCTAACATTTAACATATTTTGAATTTTAGTTTCATGGGAAGCTTCTAGCAATGTCATACGAAATCAAGGTATAGAAATAGAATGTTAACAGTTTGACACACCGTTCTTTTACGTAATGATTACAATTTATAAATAAATTTATAAACAATACAATTTTTCAGACTACTTTTTAACCACACATATTTTCTCTCTCCAATTTTCAACCACACATCTACCTAAAAAATATCAAAAAAAAAAAACAAAAAAAAAATCAGTTGGCACAGCCGCCGAACAGACTGTGAAAAAAAAATAAAATTATTTGGAAGAACTCTCATGTTCAAAATATGATCACGAGCCAAGTTGTTCAACTTGTTCGTAAAGCATCTTTCTCTTCAAACATTGTATCGCAGCTGTTAACAAAGTTTTGGTGAATAAATCATCATGAAAGACTAAAAATTGCAACACAAAGGGAAAGTCGAAAGACATCACATGCAAATGATAATAATGCAATAATAAATACCCTGCATTAGTACGACCTATATATGTTTTGTCATTTCACATTTGCTCTGTGCTCGTTCCATAACTACTTGTTGCCATTTTGTTTAATTTTGTGCATGTAATCTTAGGTATACTTATTCTCTTCGCGTTAAAAACATTTAGCTGTGATTTAAATCAATTTATTTTCAATAATTTTAGGGAGACATTTTGTGAGGACATTTTAAGTGACATTGTGACATGGCGCATATTTATTGGATGGTGAAAAATTAAGTGGTGAGATGAATGTGTGACATGTCACGATGTCACTTAAAAATGTCTTCCTAAAATTACTCATTTATTTTAGAATCACCCTAGATCATGTTTTAGAGTTTTATTGTTTTATCATGACTAAACACTTGAGATATCACAAACTTTCCAATCATTTGAATCCTTCCCCAACTTGCAGTGGCATTATAGCTGCGACCCCGGCCCAACAAGACGACACAAAATGTGGTTCAACCCATAGCTGTTCTCTTAGTTATATTCTTCAAGGCCAAAGAATTAGAGTGTAACCTATGTGATGCTGTGAAGAACGCAACGTAAGTATTAACGAAACAAACATAAAATGGACCATATATAAATGTAGGAATAATCATATGAAGTAAAGAAACATCTATCTGTTATATGAGATCTACATCATCAACAATTACAGGATCCTATTAAAGCTTTAATAACATAAATATTAAAAGTTGAAGTTCCTTACCGAAAAGTGTAAAATAAATTAAGGATATCACTTTCAAAAAAAAAAATGGCATATATAAAAACCCTCAAGCATCTGGCCTAAAGACGGATCACATTGACGCAGAACGGAAGTAAGAATTTACCAGCATAAATTCAAAGAAACACAAACTGAAATCCACCAGGAAAATGAAATTTTATTTCAAAATGAATGAATGCTAATTGAATGACAAAACAATCTTAAATAGTCTCTTGGAATCCTAATTTAAATAAAAAAAAGAAAATAGACATCTTATAAAAAAATAAACAACTTAAACAAAAAAAATTTAATAAAACGGTAAAACTTCAAGTGGCTGGTGATTGTCTTTAAACTGCAATTTTGAAGCCAAAAATGACCTCGTGCTGTAGAGCGCTATAAGACTATTCTGAAAACAAATTATAATAAGAAATTTGACATCGATGCAAAAAGTTATGGCCGTTTGTTCGAAACCCATGTTTTCTTAGTTAATTTTATATACATCTCTTCTTCAAACTTCAATGCCATCTGTTCTACATCACGCATAAACTGCAGCCCCTATAAATAAGAGAAAGACATGATTCTCAAACTCGGAAAATTCTACAGAGACGAATAGGGTGGTAAGTGGACTTCTCATGAGCTATAATAGATCATACCCCTTTTATTTTTAGCTCTTGTAAACTCCTTGGCCTTCTCAACCTCAGTGACAGCCTTCTTCAAGAGAACTATTTTTTTTCTCTAGCATCTCGTGAGTCTGCAAAAAATGCCCAAGCAAACATGTAGTAAGTCGCAGACAATAAAATAAAGATGACAAAAAGAATTCAATATACGTAAAATTCCTAAGAAATGTAAATTGAGAAAAAACCCTTCAACCATAACCATTATTTTCACCAAAATGATGAAATTGGAGAGATGGAATGCATATATAAATAGGTTTCACTATTACAGATTCTCGTGACCAACCATAACAAGCAAATGGCTAAAAAATTAAAGGAAAATACCCATAAATAGGCCTACCAACATAAATATTTTGAGAAATAAGCTTTGAAACTAAAATATTTGAAAAATAGACTTTGACCATTGAAACTTCATCAAATACCCTCATATATAGAATTTTCAACCAAAGTCATATAAATATAAAACAACTTCAATTTAGTTCCCAAATAATTTTTGTTGGAAACAAAATTATAAAATTAGTTTTTTAAATTTATGCCTGTTTACGACCCTCACATACTTGAAGAAAAAGGGAAAGATTTAATCAGGAGTTTACATAGAGAATATATAGAATTAGTTAGTACTGAAAGAGAATCAAGTACCAGAGCTATAGAATTATACGAAGAACTTAAAGGATTAGTGAAAACATGTTGAATATTTGAGATTAATAGAAATAAACGAATTAGTACAAGAAGAAATATTTTTGAGAAGAATCAAGAGACAATTATAATTTCGCAAGAAAATAGAGAGTGTGTTCTGCGCACACTCTGGTAAAATTGGTATCACAGACATTTTACGAACCAAAAATCATAATAAAGTTATCAGAAGAAGAAAATATAATTGAATAATTTCTAAAAAATGTAGAAAAACATAAAAAAAAAAAAAAAAAAACCAAGTTATCATTATTTACCAAAAAAATAATTTGAACGAAGGATTCGAAGAAATGAATAAGAAATTGGAAAATTTAGAATGTAATTTACAAATAGGAAACGCTATTTTAGATAAAAAAAAAAAAATCTAAAAGGAAAAGATAAAATTATAATTAATCACCCACAAGATAAAAGAAGAAAAATAAAAGATAAAATTAAAAGAAAGGAAAAAACACCTGAAAAAAAATTATGACAACAGATGTAAAAGAATTAGAATGAAAATTCTTAGAATCTACAGGAGGAGAATATGATGAATATAAAAATCAATTAGACGAATTAGCAAAATAAGTAGAAAATACTAAAATGAATACAAACTCATCTGCAAGTAATGTAAAAGAAGAATTTAGTAGTGATGAAGATACTAGTGATCCATATGGAACTTACATACCTAGGAAGGTAGGATCCAAAGTGGAAATATTAGAAAACAATCTATAAAAGAAGTTAATCCAACAACATCATATAATTAATCAATCCACACAGCAGGAATATGGTTAAATTTAGACTATGTAGATACAAACAAAGTTATTTAAACATGGACAAAAAGTACTGACTTAGCTATACAATTTAATAATGGGACACATATACAACCTTTGAATTTATAGAACATACATTTAGAGGTATAGTATCAGAATGGTGGAGAAAACTACATGTAAATACAAAAAGAAGAATAAAATATGGAGAAAACACAACTAATGCATTAGATAATAGAAATAATCCGAATGATCAAAGTATAAGAGATATCTTAAATAGGTTGGAAAGAACCCTCAGAATAGAATTCTTAGAAGATAGATACACGATAGATGAAGAAGCTAAAAAACAAGATGAATATAATGAAGGAATGATTGCAATGGAAAATTTAAGAATGTGTGATATGTGCGAATTAGAAAGATATATATGTAAATTCCAAGAATTATACTATACAATCAGTCAAGGAGATTATACAGATAATAAGTCAATCTTAAGATCTTACTTTACAAAATTGTCATTCACATGGGGAACTAAGTTATTAAAAGAATATAATAAAATATTACCTGAAGGAGATGAAGAAAGAATACATATAGATAGCCTTAGAAGTAGGATTGAATTAGCCAAAAGAATAATAAGTATTTATTGCGGAGAAGCACTAGAAAATAAAAAAGCATATGAGATAAGGAAGAACTCCTATATTGTTACAAAGATATAGATCAAACAGAACAATTTGGATGTCATAAGAAGAAATATAAGCCACATAAAAAACATAAAATATGATTCAAAAAGTTTAACTAAAGAAATTTCAAAGCATATAAAAAATATTTCAAGTAAAGAAATTGGTCTGAAAAGCCCAAAAAGAAATATATCAAAAAATGTAGATGCTTCATTTGTAATGAAGAAGGACACATAGCCCCCACAATGTCCTAAGATAAAAGAAAAACAAAATATAAAACCTCTCAAAGTTTATGAAGAATTTATGAATGATAGTAATATAGAATCGATTGAGTATTTTGAGGATTTAAACAGTGATTGTAGTAGTATTTATGAATTGGAAACGTCATCATCAGATGAAGAATTTGAAGAAAATATATATATGAATGAAATTCAAGAAGTACAATGATTAGATATTGAAACAACTGAGAAAGTAAAAGACTCAGTAGAAGGAATTTGTCAAGAAATTACATTTGATATCAAAAGATATAAGAAGATAGCTAAAAGAATCTTAAACTTACAAAAAAAAAAGATGTATGTCATCAAGGATTCTTAGAAATACTCCCTAGGATGAACAAAACAATTGTAAGTATGAATCATAAAGAAATCACAATCAATATAGAAGATGTAGTGGGAAAAATCAGAATCCCAATAATTACTAGAGAATGGGTAAAACAAAAATTATCCAATATCCCAAAAAATATTAGGAAAAAGTTAAAATGTATTGAAATTGGAGGAATCCAAGTTTGATTAAAGGATTCTTTAGAGAATGTATGAACATACCAATTGAAATTTATTGCATGGATAACAGAATTCTATAAGATCCTATAGATGCTCTATTAGAAATTGTTGTAGGAAATCTAGTTTATCAGAAGATAATATTTACAGTAAAATCAAATATTGCAATCTCAATAATAGTTGAAAATATAGACAAAAGTTTCAATCTCTATTATAGAATTGAAAACTTGAAAATGTTACATAAACGTAAGGCTATTAGTATAAGCATAAAATCAATATTTGCTTTTAGTACTAGCCATCATAGCAATTTAAGAAAAATAACAGATAATATAATAATACATAAAGATTTTGATGAGTTGGCGCAGTGTATTCCGCCTAGAAAATATAAGCAACGTGAAGTTACAATACCAGAACAAATAATGCTTGATTTTCACAAACAAGTTAAAGAAATAAATTCTGAAAAAAGAATAATAAGAAAATGTAGTATGAGACTATAAGGAGAAAATATTATTGCAAGATTCCCACCTAAAGGAAATTTTAATATAGAACGACTTAAAAATCAAAGTATTGAGGAACCAACAAGTTCACAATATTATATCAGGACTGGATATATCAACCAAGAAGGGATCAAGAATGATCTTCTTGTCCTCATATATACAGGAGTAGATGAAAACCATATAGATGCTAAGTTTGTTAGCAACCTACAAGATTATGAGTTACCACAAAAATATGTCTTTAAAGATTACTTAGGACACAACCTTGAAATAAAAAGATATCTGAGTTTTCCTCTTATATTTATAGGAGAGAATCAATGTGAACATAAAACAGAAATAATCTTATATAAAAATAATAATTATGGACTTAGCCAAACACCTATATTACTGGGAATAATCTTTCTTGGAAAATTAAGCCGTTACAAGATATGTCAGAGATATATAAAAATAACATTTGAAGGAAATCGAGTTATTATACCAAGGATAGATGAAAATATGAGATCATTGTTACCATGGAGAGGATAATAAATATCAATCCAATGAGTCCATATATTGAAGTTATACTCAATTTAAAAAATTATTGTGAAATAAAGTTTCATTCTTATTTAGATACAAGAAGTGCTATAAGCTTTTGCTTACCAAATGTATTACCATCTGAATATTGGAAATGTGACTCAAAGAAAGTTGAAACTGCTACAACAGTAGAAGGAAACAAGATAATATATAGTAAATATGCTACACAAATACATTTTCTAATATCTCTTAGAGAAGTATTTGTTGATAATATATATATATATATATATATATATATATATATATATATATATATGTCAACTACAATTGGATGTAATATTTTATTAGGACAAAATTTCCTATTAAAATATGCACATTTTACTCAATTTATTGATAAATATATGTTCACAACACCTTGTGTATACGAGATATTTATACCTAAAATCACAAGAGTCGTAAGCATAGCTTACAAAGAAATTAATCATCAGAGCTCCTCAACCCAGCGTGGTGGATGTTGGAGTATAGAAAAAATTAAACCAATTAATGTGCTAAAAATGACAATAGAAGATAAGTTAGAAAAACTTAGAAAAGAAATTTTCGAAACTTATTCTGAAAACCCATTAGAAAAATGGGATACAGATAAGGATAAATCCAAGATAGAGCTTTTAAAATCAGATACTGTAGTAAGAATTAAACCGGTGAGATATAGTGTTATAGACCAAGAAGAATTTAAAATCCAAATAAAAGAATTACTAGAAGCCAAACTAATTAGGCCTAGTAAAAATCCACATAGAAGTCTAGCATTTATGGTTAGGAAACATAGCGAAATAAAAAGAAGAAAAGTCAGATGGTGATTAACTATAAGAGGCTAAACGAAGTTACAAAATTTGATGGATATTACTTGCCAAATAAGGATATCCTTATTAAACAAGTACAAAATAAGAAGATATTTTCAAAGTTCGATTGTAAATCAAGATTTTAGCAAATTATGCTCACAGATGATAGCAAACCTTTAACTACATTTAGCAATCCTAATCCTTTAGGTCAATTTGAATGGAATGTAATGTCATTTGGATTGAAAAGTGCACCACAGATATTCCAAATAAGAATGGATGAGGTAATAAAACCTATTACTCATTTTTGTATTGTCTACATAGATGATTTACTTATTCATTCAAAAGATATGAAAGAACATATTGAACATTTTCAAAAGCTTTGTTATATCATGAAAAAACATGGTATTACACTTTCTCAAAAGAAAGCTGAGATAGCAAAAGTAGAGATGGAGCTGGAGCTGGAAGAATTAAAGACAAAAGTCCAGATACTTTAACTTAAAGTCTCTTATTTGGATATGCAAATTCAAAATATTCAAAAAAGCCTTCTAGGCAATACCAAGATAGCCCCTTCAGTATAAAATACTTGTACAAAGTCTAGTAACTCTTCACTGGGTCTTGTGAATACTAGCGCTCTTCTCGAGGATAAAGGAAAATTCAAAATATTCAAGAAATCCTTCTAGGCAGTACCAAGATAGCCCCTTCGACAGAAAATACTTGTACAAAGTCTAGTAACCCTTCACCGGGTCTTATGAATACTAGCGCTCTTCTCAAGGATAAAAGAAAAGACAAAATAATATTTGGAACCCCCTCAGAGGGAAAAATTAATCCTAATATTTATACTGAAAATATGAAGAAGAATACAAAGCCTTCATTCAAGAAGGATAATCAAGATACCAATAAGGTTATGGAAACTTCTTCACAGAGGAATGAAATTGATTCCAAAACCCGTATTGAGCAAATAAGTACAAAAGATGTGGTAAAAATTTGCCACGAACAAAAATTATCAAACAAAGATAACTATGAGGAAGTTCTCTTCTTTATTATTATTTTCAATATACTGTCAGATTGATATCTCAAAATAGGGAAATGGATGAAGACCCTATACTATGGAAAATATAACAAGATAAATTTCTATCCATAAGCACCAGCTAATTGGGTTCAAAATTGCTTTGAACTAGAGAATATACTCTATATATATCCAAGCAATGATCTACAGGAAATTTCACAACTTCCTATAAATGTTAAAAAGGCGGTTCGAATATTTACTGAAGTTATCAAAAGTACAAACATATATATTCAATTCTTTTCGGCCACAATGGAATGGGATAAATATGAAAGAACAATAATTTCATCATTATATTGTATCAAGATAGAGATCACAAACCATCACTTACCAACTGGCCAAAAAGTTGTTAAGAATGGATATGAAGATATTATCAATATGGTTTCTTACAGAAGAGCTAAAGGATATAAAGAAATATTTGATAATTTAAGTCAAGTAATTTCTAAAAAAGAAAAAAAAAATGGTTATATCCTTCAGATAATCATGTAATTTACTCCAATGCAAGATTGTCATCTAAGGAAGTAGATGTATGTGAAATGGACAACATACTTGAGAAAATTATCATCAATGAAGTAAGTAAAAGTGAAACTATGAAAAATAATGTGGGACCATCTAGAACACATATGTGAACAATGTCTAGTTGAATATATGAGCCATGCATCACTTGATAATACAGAATTCCCAGCAGAGTTCTTTGACTCAAGGATGGAAAAATAATGTAGCCAAACAGTGACCCTTTATCACTACTTTAATAAAGTTTCTTTATTAAAGAAAAATTGTGGTCACTAAAAGCCAGAAGATATTGGAAGATAGTTGCCATGACAAAGACCATTCACTCACTATTTTAATGAAGTCTCTTTATTAAAGAAAAGTTGTGGTCTTTTGTTACAATCCGAAAGATAACTTGTCAAAATAATTGGAGCCAACTGGCAGGAGGAGATAATGCACCGAAAATAGTTGGTGACTACCCAACAACCAAGAGTTAATGCACATGAGATAAGATTCCTTATCAACAAAGGAATGGATGAAAATGAAGGAGGACCTCTATAAAAGGGGGAGGAGTTCAGTGAAGAAGGAATCCCGAAATATCTGAGTCAAGCATTTGTACTCTTTTATTCAAAAACTTGTATACACCACTTGTATTCAAGAAAAATATTGGTAGATAGTCTGAAGATATCAAAGCTTGTAATAAGGTAATCACTTATGGAGTTCTAAACTTCATAAGGTGAGTACCAAAGGTGTATCTAGTTTGCAGTATGTACAATGTCAATCTATGAATGAAATGATGTTTGAGTTTTTATTAAAGCTTTCTTAAAAAAGGTTTTCGTTAAGTTTCTCATGACCCTCGGCAGTATTGATATTTTCCAAAATGAGTTTTCTTCTTTGAAGAGTCTTTTGCTCAGCAGAGATCCCGTCGGCCTTTTTAATGTGTTGTGGCATTTTGGGATAATATTTGAGCTTTGTTTCAGTTTTAAAGCTTGTTTTTAAAATATGTAGTTTTGGAAAAGTTCTAAGTAAGGTCTTCCTAAAAGGAGTCAAGATAGGGGTGAAAACAAAGACTTTGAATACTGTGAGATAGCGTCTGTGGAACACGGCTAGTTCTCTAGAGTGAGAAGTGTAACCTTGATTGAAAATTTTTTTGCGGAAGCAGTTGTGGACCCAATTTATTTAAAAAACATCTAATATTCATTTGATTCAAAGGATTGATTGAGTACATGCAAGGCAGCTATAGGACGACACTGGAGGGAAATCCTGTTTATTTCTATTTGATTACTGTAAGTTTACTTACTACCATTTACATGCTTTGATTACATGCTTTTAATCATATGCTTCCACATGCTTGTAATTTTTAATTATGAACAATGATGATAGAGAAGATATTGAGAGGCTTAGAATAGTTAAAGATAATATCTTTGATTTAAGATCCAGAGAGAAAAAAAACTTCTCAGAGAATTAAAACAACAAAATATTCGAGAAAAGTGAGAAAAATACTAAATATCATCAGATATTATTAGTACGAACAACAACATTTGATTTGGTTACAAGAAAATACTGAAATTAGATTCTCAGGTTTAGTTTTAAGAACCTTAGATTAAGAAAATAGAATAGTTAGACATAATCCTGATAAACCTGGTCGTTTGAATTTATAAACACTTCAAAAGCATCCACTTCTAGTGATTGTGATAAACTGTACTTTGATGATAAAGATATTTCATTTTATTGACTATTACTGAAAAATATCTAGGTATATATTATGTTGCCCAGTCCAAGTTAGAAGAAATATATAAAGATATTGATTACGCTTGCATAAATAATATAAGATTCAACTCTATTGAAACTGCCAAAAATATTAATATAGTTTATAATATATCACTCGAACATAAGGATATAGAAGAAGAAGTTTCAGAAGGAATAGTATTAGGGTATATAACTAAGCAAGATCATCTCAAATCCTTTGAAAAATTATCAAGATATAAAGAGTATTTAGAATAATTGAAAAAATTACAAAAGGTTTAAGTAGTTAGTCCCGAGGTAAATCAACCAAAATAAAGAAAGGGTATACCTTGTAATTTATTCATTAGGGGTAATTTTGACCTTTTAACAAAGAGGTCTATTTTACTAAAATTATTGGTTGTCAAGTTTATTTAACTAAAAATCCCAAAATTAAACGAACATGTCACATGTCTCTACTAACACCAGAAAAAGATGCAGGAATGGATACTCTGTAATGTCTAATCGTTTTTTATATATTTTTTCTTTTTATACTGAATGTGTGTTTGGTATTATTTAAAAAGTTTTTTAAATGAATAATGATTTTTAGGAAAATGGATGGTTGAGATTTGATTGAAAAGTCAAATATTGTGAGTTTGATTTTTAATGGATGATTTAGATTGAATGATATAGAAAAAAGATAAAAAAATCAAAAAGAACCAAAGAAAGAATAATCATATCAATCTTTTATTTTATTTTATTTTTTGTATTTTTCCTTACGTAACTTGTCTTTTCAATCTCTTTTTTATGTATTTTTTTTTACTGAATTGTCTTTTCGATTTTTTTTTTTTTTTTTTTTTTTTTTTTTTTTTTTTTTTTTTTTTTTTTTTTTTTTTTTTTGTAATTTTTTTCCAATTGAATTATCATATCAATGATTTTCTTTTTTTTTTTTTTTTCCTTACATGACTTGTCTTTACAATCTCTTTTTTATGTATTTTTTTTTTTACTAAGTTGTCTTTTCGAATTTTTTTTTTTGGTAATTTTTTCCAGTTGAATTATCATATCAATAATTTTTTATTTTTCCTTACCTGACTTGTCTTTTTAGTCTTGTTTTTTATGTATTGTTTTACTGAGTTGTCTTTTGAGTCTTTTTTGTGTAATCTTTTTTTGTTGAGCTGTCATATCAATCATTTCTTTTCTTTTTTGTATTTTTCCTTACCTCACTTGTATATTTAATCTCTGTTTTGATGTATTTTTATTACTGAGTTGTCTTTTTAATCTTTTTTTGTGTAACCTTTTTTCAGTTGAATTATCAAGTGAGTCTTTTTTCCTTACCTCACTTGTCTATCAATCACTTTTTTGATGTATTTTTTTTAATAAATCCTCATCTTCTCAACCATGATAACAACCAAACAAATAGATAATCCTACAACATTTTCTTTAGCAAATTTCTTTCTTTCTTTCACTGTAAGTTCATTCCAATTTTTTTCTTTCAGAAACTACTTTTTAGGAATGGAAGGGGACAATAATGTATTTGTACCACAAGTGAATGTAGGTGCAATTTCACAAATCAGGCAAGAGTTTGAAACATTAAACGACGTGTACAAATTTTACAATGAGTATACAAAATTAGCTATACAGTTCACATATCGGAAGTAGCTTACCCACTGCACAATGTTTGATTTCATAGCATACAACTATAGGATTTTTGAGTTCGAATGATATCTGTGGCATCACATGCTTTCATGATCAAGAAACAAGTTATGTTGTTACTAGACCACTATATTGTATGCTGGTGGACCCAGACTGCAAAAGCAATTTCCATATTTGAACCATTGCCGATTCATTTGTTGGTCATTCTTTGATTTCAAGACACGGGATGCTATCGCGCACTGCATTAGAATTGGTTGACGACGGTGCCTTGGCCGATGCTCGTAGCACATTTCTAATGGAATAGTTTTGGGGCTTGAAATTACGGGTTAAGGACGTCGACGACGATGTTGATATGCAAATGAGTATGATGAAGAACAAGAATAATGAGAGTACCCAACATATCATTGATCCTACTCCGGTTAAGATGAAGGAGTAAGGAAAGCAATTGAAGTCGTCGAAAGAAGTAGCCATCTCTCAATCAAGGAGAAATTGTCGTGGATGTGGTCGTAGCGGACATGATAGAAGAACTTGTCGGACCTTACAACCGAGGTGAGTTAACAGATGATACCATGTTTAAACTTTATTTTTTTCCCGATAATATTTTTAATCTATATTTTATCCATGTCATCAGGACGCGACTGATGGACAAGTCATATTTACCACAATCCTCATGAAATGATAATCAAGATGATATATACATCAACATTACTAGCAATGACTACAGAGAATTCCTAGAGCTTGACAACGATGACTATCATTAAGTAGCGCTGTTATTGTATTCATTTCAATTATATTTTTTTGAACTAAGATCATTTGTGTTAAGTCTATTTTAATTTACATTTTTTTTTTGTTCAAATAGGGCTTATTAATTTTCATAAATATGAAAATCAAAATAATCACCAATTAATGTATAGATAAAAATTAATTAATTAATCAATTAATCTAAAATAAATATTGAAAAGAAGGGAAAAAACATAAAAAGCAAAACTACTTTCAGTTGTCTTTATTAAATAAAAAAAAAGATTAAAAAAATAATGTATTGTGACTTTCATTCAAAAGACCAACAACCCCATTAAAAAGTGGGACCCTGCGCTTCAAGCGTAGGAGATAAAAATTGTAAGATAGATAGAGATCCCTTTCAAAGTTCAATTATAATAAATAATTTAATCATTTACTCAACAAGTACATTTTTTTCTCATCCAAACATACACTAAACTCGCTTATGATTTGATCAATGGATGCAGAAATTCACAATAGAGGAAATTATATTTATCCCTACTTTTAAAGATCTAAATTCATAAATAAGATAAAAATTATATAACTTCAAAACTCGGGTTATAATTAAGAAATAATTAAATAATAAATTATAATAATAATAGTAATATTCTAAAATAGGAAAACTACTTACCCTAATTATATATTCATTTTCTAATTCTATTTATAAAATTCAAACTGTAATCTACCCATTGATTTGAGAAAGCCGACTCCCAAGGCTGCTCCAGTCTAGTCTCAACCGTCTCTGGCTCTCGAGGTGGCAACACCAGCTCCGACTTTTGCACCACCGAGTAAAACCCCATCTAAGGCTCCACCCCCTTTGTTACACTACCAGCTCCGGCTTCTATCTACCTATTTCTCCTCCCCTAATCTCTCTCTACACCCACTCTCCCTTACCGGGGAATTTTTTAGCGCGGCCGACCCGATGCGTTACCGCTGCTGAGCAGGTCAGCGATGGACAGCGACAACACCAATACGACGATGCATGCGCATGTTCTGCCATCGTGTTGCGTGACTGTTTCTGCACTCGCACTTCACCGATGTTTACGATCTCATGGCCACATCAGAGGCCTCTTGTCCGCGAGCAGCGAAAGCACGGTGACATGCAACGGAAGGAGGCGGTGCCTTTGTTTTTTTTTTTTTTTTTTTTTTGTTGGTGGCAATTTTCACAATCAAATGGTTGTGCATTTGTGTGTTTTGGAGGTGAAATTGAACGATGGTGGCTTGTAATAGTGGCTGTGAGTGTTGACTATTATTGCAGGTTGTGTGGATCGGTGGTTAGGTGTCGTCGTCTCAGATCACATGTTCAAAGTGTGAAGTCACATGCATGGTCTCAGGTCACATGTTCGAAATCTTAGGTTATATGTTCACGATTGTATCAAGTCACATTGTCAAAGTCTCAAGTCACATGTTGACGTTTGTGCCTTTGTGGGTATTTGTTGGAGCCGATGTTGGTGGTGATGGGGTTGGTGCGTTGGAGGTAGTGGTGGTGATGCAATTTGTGTCTTCCAGGTTCTTTTACTTGTAATTAGTTGTTCCATGTGAATGGAGGCTAAGGGAGAGCGACGGTAGAGTTGGATGGGACGGTGGTGTGATGGGACAGTAGGGCACAATGGAATTGGCTGCGTTGAATATAGTTTCAAATTTTTAGATCTTCTCAGGTCACATGTTCAGATTATCAAGTCACATTCATGTTCAATTCTCAGATCACATGTGAGGTCTTAAGTCACATTCATTCATCATGTCACGTCGAAAAAATTGGGAACATCTAGGTGATTGAAAACATTGAATTATCTGTTGGTTTCTTTTCTTCATTTATCATTGTCATTCAAAATGGAGAGATTTGTTTTGGAACGAAAAGTTGTAATTGAATTTTTGATTTAAGGAGGAAATATATTTTCATAATTATTGGAATCTAATATCTAATATATGTAAATATTAATTGAGACCTGGTTTTTAAATATTTCAAACTAATTTCTTAAAAATGAAATAATATATTGTAATGACCTGATTTATGTATTTTCCTTCACAATATCATTCAAGCTCTAACTAATAACATAAACTCCCCGAGTGAATGTTTACTTTCACCATAAAAAAAAAAAATGTAATCGTACATCACATTGTCAATTAAAAAGAAAAAAACGAAAAATTGGGCTCTATTTTTTGAAGCTATCATTACAGTTTATATATCAATTCATAAATAATACAATTTCTCAAACAACTATTTAACCACACATATTTTCTGTCCACTTTTTAACCGTACATTTTATCTCAAAAACATAAATAAGTGTTGCCGAACAGAGCCTTAATCTAAACAAAAAGCATGCAACACTTACACAGGCAACATGTGTACAATAAAATCAAATTGTTGATAGACGCTGATGAAGACATGTACTCAGCTAATGAGATCTTCACAACTCAAGCATCAATTGAGGGCATATAATTTAGCACTAACAAAATGGTATAAAATCTTCCGTCGAGCGTATGTATGTGGACCTTTCCCCAGATCACAATGTCACGCGAATGATAAGATAAATGCTCGATTTCTTTTCTTTGTGTTCCTGGCTTAATCCATGGATAAGAGCTTGCAACACAAAGAAAACCGATTCCATTAACTCACCTGTTCTCCGATCAAATCAAGTCCAACGACTAGGAAAGTGATACCTTGAAACAAGAGGAAATAGAAGTGGATTCCCTGCGCGGATAACAAGCTTCTCACCGATGCAGTCAACAAAATGAATGCAAGAGCAAGTTCTTTCCTGTACAGACGGTTTCTTCTTTTTTTCCCAGTTTTTTTGGTCATTTCTAGTTTGTTAAGCTCGGCAAGACCTGAATCTGAGGACGACCTGTGGACCCAGCCATTCTCCACCAAAGGCGCCGTTTCATTTTCCACCATGGCAACTAAATCTGCTTCTGATGATCTACCCAATTTCTTGGTGACGATCCACTCATAAGAACTTCCTAACTGGAAGAGCCCTGATACCATGGCATTGAACTTGGTCACAGACATGGTGTTCTCAAAAAGAAGATAAGGCACAATAAATGGAAATGACCGAGGAGATGGAAGGATGTTCAGGATAGAGACAAGTCCTGGGATATAACAAACAACCCAGAAAGGCAACTGAGCTTCTGGTAGGAACATGGTCAAAGGAAGAATAATGCAGAAGAGAGTAAACGAGTAAAATGGTAGAATAAGTTTTCGCAGGAGGAAGAAGAGAAATATCAGATTTGCTTTCTTCACCCAGCTCACCTGAAATGTTCAAAAGTATTAATTAAAATAATATGATAGGCTATGATCAATGAAAAAACTAGGTAGTGTACCAAATTTTTAACTAATTTGTTGATAGGAAGAACTTGTACATAATAAATATATGCTTCATTCTGTGCCCCAGAAACTTCATGTGATAGTGTTCTGAATTGATTGTAACATTTGAAAATGGAGTACGAGGATATAAATAAGCAATGGAATGTAAAAATTCTTCAAGGATAAAGTGTTTCTTAAATAAATTTTGTGCTTACTAGCACTTCTAACACACTATTACTATGTGTGGGTGAAATACGATTGTAAAAACCAGTAGGTAATTTATGGAGGAGATGAGGCACTCACACCCTCCTCTGTGAAAGAGACAGGAGGAAAGGGAGAGGGACAGAAGGGGCTAGAGCTCGTGTTCAATGCCTCAAAGAAAGCTGGGAAATATGCATCTCTTCCTTTATAGAAATTTTAGATTTTCTGTACTAACAAAAACTTAAACTAGAACACAAAATGCTATTCATGTGCAATGAAATAGCTTTTCATGATTGGCAGAACATTTTCTTTCTTTCTTAATGCATGTTTGGCAAAGCTGATAATTGCTTATCTATTTTTAACTTTTACCCTCTTATTAACCACACCACACATTTTATAGGACCTACATATTATAATCTAATAAAATTTTTGCCAAATATGCACTCTTCCCTATCTCTTTTCCATTTTGATCACCCTTTCAATGTAGTATTTTACAACAATGCTAAACAACTTCCTGATTAGCCTAATTTTCATTTCAGTGTTGCACGCAAAAATTGATTTTAGGCTAGAAAAGTGGCTGAAAATTTAAACAAACGAATCTCTCCAACCTTTGAGTGCAGTATGTCGATAAAGCACAAGCGAAACAACTGCATGGGTCCTGAGTGCCAGCGGTGTTGCTGCTTTTTGTATGCTTCATAAGACTCAGGTAGTTCACATAAACACTGCATAAGATGAGAAAGAAATGAACCGTAAGACACAAATATTATTTGTTATGACACTAGCACGAATTTCAATAGCAGATTAACCTTGACATCATTCAGATAAATAAACTTCCATCCACAAAGGTGAGCACGAACAGCAATATCCATGTCTTCAACTGTTGTTCGCTCCAACCAGCCACCACAATCCTCCAGGGCTTTGATTCTCCACACACCAGCAGTTCCATTAAAACCAAAGAAGTTAATGAACCACCCATTGACTTGTTGCTCAACCTCAAAATGGAAAGCCAGGTTAATGTTCTGCAACCTTGTCAGCAAATTCTCGTCCTTATTGACAAAACTCCACCTGGTTTGCACCAGGGCAAGATCATCTTTTCCCTTCAAAATACAAGAAACAGTTAGTAATCACTTTCCATGATTTGTTAAAGTATGTTTGTTAAAAATTGTATGTTTAAAAACATGTTTTTTTTATGTTTTATAGGTAGAATATGTGGTTGAAAAATGGAGAGAGAAAATGTGTGTGGTTAAAAAGTGATTTGGGGAATTGTGTTGTTTAAAAACATAAAAAAAAAAAAAAACATATTTTGCCAAACAGAGGCTTAGTAATCACTTTCCATGATTTTTACAGCTTAGGAGTGGATATTTATCAAGCATTGATGACATATATTTATGTACACATAAAAGTTTTTCAGCTATGTCCAAATGCTTCCTGACATTAGATGTGTAACATGGGAAACATTGTCATTTGAAGCCTAATTTGTCATTATTCAACAATTAAGTACCAGCTTTACAGGACATTTTCCCTTTGGCCATGTTTCCCCATACTATTATTCTTTCTTTCTTTCTTAGTTTAAAAACTGAAGCTTTTCTTTACTGGAGGAAACTCTGGGACCTTACACTCCAGCAGGAAGAAGGCATTAATAAAACTAGAGGTAGCTTACACCTAAGAGCAATATAATGTATTAGTCATCTTATCCTTAGCATTTGTATTTTCGAAATACAGCTTAATAACTGACTCTTATGACTGGTATGAAAGTTACCCTCATGCTAAACTAAGAAAGAAAATGTGTAGAAACAAGAGTTGAGTACTCCCTAAGTCAATTACAAAAGAATAAAAAATAAAAATAAAAATAAAGAAAGAAAGAAAACTAGGTGCTAATACTCTACAGTCCATGAATCAACATAAATAAATCAATTTTTTGAACAAAATTACATTCTGGTCACTTACATATGGTATCTAGATTACCTTAAAATAAGGAATAGTTTTCTTCAGAAAATCTGGTGCAGGCTGGAAATCTGCATCAAATATGGCGACAAACTTATAATCTTTGACATAATCACAATTCATTGCAGACTTAAGATTCCCTGCCTTATAGCCTGTGCGAATAAGACGGTGTCTATATATGATGTGCACTCCCTTCTGTTGCCATTTATGCACTTCTGCCTTGATAAGGGCTTGAACACCTGTATCGTCAGAATCATCAAGTATTTGAACAAGCATTCTCTCCCTAGGCCAATCCTGAATACATACTGCCGCAATAGATTGTTGATATACCTGAGCATCATCACACAAAGAACTCAAAATCACCATAAATGCAACTACTTTTCAGTATTTTAAAAAGGAGAGATGCAACCTGAATTCCATGACTCACTGACTTCAATTTTAACTATTGTTTCTACAGATAAACGAAATTATCCCGAGAGGATTTACTTCCATTTAAAATTACAATGAGATGCTCTTTCAAGGCAGGAAATAGATATTACCATAAGTTCATATATTAAGAGAGTTTCATTTCAGTTGAATGTTTTAACTTACATCATTAAATTATATTTCTATAAGAATACCAGCAATATCTTAAATGATAATTCAACTGGCATTATCATTGTTAATGTATAAATGTATAAAGAAAACGTTATCATGACTTCTAAGTCCACTCATTCTCTGATGGAAATAATACTGCTATAAAAATAGTCTTTCAAAATGAAGTGTTTCTATAAGAGAGAGAGAGAGAGTGGCTCAACCTATTATGATATCATGAGCTTCATAGGCTTCCGTTAACATATTAGCAAGAAATAAATAGATATTCTTAATGATTATGACATTCTCATTCTTTTACATGTCTGAGTATATTTCTATCTTTTGCTGTCTTGCTTAAATGAGTATTGGTTCTTCATTTTTTTTATCACGCATATCAACCAAGAATCACAGTTAGACCATGTTAGGATTATATTCTAGATGAAGCTATGTTTCTAAAAATTTCTCCTTTATGGGGAGTATATTTTAGGGAATGGCAATATTGATGTGAACAAAAAAATTAAACACAACAATAAAAATATTTTTGATAAATCTTAATGATTCAATACTTTTGGTAGTCAATAAAACTTACAGGATATACCATACCAGAACTCGAAAACATTAGCTTACAACCTGTGAATATCTTTATCTTTGATAATCAATGGATACTTTGATTTTTGTTCGTTATGAGGATATTTATAATCAATCGGCCGGCTAAGATATATGCTACAGCATCAGCAGGATGACGAATAAAACCCCAAGCTAAGGTGCAAATATTATTAAATAAGATAGACTAAACTTTACTATAAGTATCAATCTAAAACAAACTTCATAATTACAACATCATACTTAGTAAATTCACTTCAATCAATATTCATTCTTGCAAATAAGATTAACTGAAATTTAGTAAAAGATAATTCTCCGTAGAGATTTGAAAACCTACATCTTCTTACCTCCCTCTCATTGCACATGGGTATTTGCACCATCACCATTGGATAATCCTCAAGATCCATACCCCCATTTTCGACATCTTCTGTGTACTCCATCTCGGTCTCCGGTCTCGATCCTCTGAACTTGATATAAAAACAACCCAGCACCAAAACCAATCGATCAACGGATTGTATCATGAACAACACGATGCACGCATTCGTTAAGCTCTGCAATGGGGGCGCCAAGTAATTCGCCCTTATTATTAACCATTTGGCATAGATATACTCTATTAAGTCCACGACCTCATACTCCAGAGTCGGAGGACTAAAATGCCAGCCTTTAAAGTACGCAATGAGCTCGAAAATCAACAGAACAACACTAATCAACAAGAAAAACTTAATGATCTGATAAAACCTCGATTCAGACCTGTAAGAACCTGAGGAGCTGGACGAGACACGACGCTTCGCGGTACGAATAAGGGTAATAAACCCATTGGTTATAAACGCCAAGAAATGCGCGATTTGATGGACCTTAAGGAGGTAAATCCATGAAAGCTGGCGGGCACTGCGTGACCGGTCCTTCTCCGCCACCGCCGCTGCCCTAGAGGGGCTGTGTATATCAACCGTGAGAGAAATGGAAGTTTCCGATGAGAATAACTGGTCGTTGTGGTCGCTTACTCTTTGCTTGTTCCACCATTCTTGAAATTCATAGTTTTGTGAAGGAGACATCAGACATATATAAATGGATATAGATATAGATACAAAACAGGGAGTGTATGTATAAATTGGATCTATATATTTTCCTGTATCAATGGCGGATCATTGCAGTGTATTCGGATCCGTAGAATGGGGAGGAGAGTTTGAACTTGGAAGAGACGAAGCTATTGAAGTCAAGAAGAAGGTTAATTATCCTCCTCCTTTTTTTTTTTGGACTTTCAGTATCATGAGCATGTTTGGCTAAACCTAGAAAAGTATAAAATTACTTTTTAAGAATTTTGTCTTAAAGCGTTACTTTTAAGTAAAAAGATTTTTTTTTATTAAAGAGTGAAGTGATGATGTTCAAATAATTTAGGCACCGTTCGGTAAAAATCAAAATGTCAAATTAATACACTAAAAGATAAAAAAGATAATAAATTTAATTTACACAATTTTCCAAATAACTTTTTAACCATTCATATTTTCTCTTTTCAATTACACAATTTCCCAAACTAATTTTTAACTTCACATCTTACCTAGAAAATACAAATAAATTCAACAAAAAATTTAATTTCCTTTTGTTGTCTACCGAACAGAGCCTTAAACAAGTACATCATCTCTGCGACGGATGAATTTGTTTGTTCCTAATGTAATTACTAATTACTTTAATCGATGAATAATATTTATTACATTTATATATAAACAAATATTTCAATAATGAAATTCTCAATAATAAATATATTGTATTACAATATTGTACAATTTGTCGATGAATTTATATCAATTGTCAGAGTAGGTACACATTCTAGATGTCGTTTGTACGATATAACATTATATCAGATATTTTTCTGAAACGCGCTTGAAACTAACATGTTCGAACCAAACGTTGCTTCTACATGATCGTTGTCTATTAGTTAACACTAATATTACATTCGTACGATGTACAGTCATTTGTTACTCACATATATTTCAAATTTATATGTTAACATATGAAATGAATATTTAATTAAGAACGGAAACGAAGGAAGGGAAATGAAGGAAGACAATTATTTACTAAAAAAAAATGTACAAAACACATTCCTTAATCATAGAAGACTTGACGGAAAAATACACAATTCAAGCCAAACAAAGTTCAAGTGCACGTTTGGGGGGGCTTCAAATATCAAGTGTGGCATGTTGAAGAAGGTTCAAAGGGATAAATAGCGCAAATGATCCCTAACCTTTGGTTTTCTTGTAATAAAAGTCCATAACGTCTAGATTTTGATATTTACACCCGCGGAATCACCATACGTTGAGAAAGTAGTCTCTAACGTCAGATTCCATCAATTCTCACCTTTAAAAATAGGTAAATTACACAAATGATCACTAACATTTGAGTTATTTGTGATATTAGTGACTTATATATTAAGCCTTTGTTTGGCGTATTTTTTTTGTAACCTACAAACGTTTGACGTATTTAGTCTCTAGCATATCAAGCCACTGTTTGAGATCAATTATTTCAAATAATGTGGTTTGTAATTGTAATTTTTGAAGAATTTGGGGTTAAAAAGTAAGATTTTTTTAAATTTATGTGTAAATGATTTTATTGATAGAACGTGCTGATGAAAATGAGTTTTAAAAAAAATCGATCCATCCAATTGATCCGATTTTAAAAAATCCCAATCAATGGATCGGTGGTGGATCTTAGATAGATTCGGATCGATTAAAAATTTTGCTGGGTGGATTTGGATTGGTTCTGAAAATCGAAAATCGTATTCGAAAGTGGTTAAGAAGTCAGTATAATCACACACATGCATAATAAAAAAATTTAGAAAATGTTGAAGTCGTAGTTATATGTTTCGACATAATGTAGTGTATCGCACGGGTGAAACGCTAGTTTATATAAAATATGAGTATTTATTACAAACTCTTACTAAATTTTAAATTTTCTAAAAAAGATTTATTTAGAATATAAAAAGGTGCATTTTGACGGGAATCTTTCTTCTATTTTTGTGACAACTCTTCTATAATAATAGATTAGTATCACACTCGTGCGTTGCATGAAAGAATAATATGAATGATTTTACTGTAAATATCATTTCAAAATTTTTAAAAAAAAAAGTTTGAACACACAATTTACTTTGATTAGTGATTAAAACTGTCAATAAATGCTCAAAGTAGAATTGAATTAGAATTCTCATAAATTTTGGAAAATCTATTTCAGTACTATGCCCATGTTTGAGACCCACTACTTCAAAATAATGTGGTTTGTAATAGTAAATTTTGAAGAAATCGTGGTTAAAAAATAAGTAATCTTTTTGAATTTATGTGTGAATTATTTTATTGATGCAATATGTGGTTGAAGAAGAGTTTTGAAAAAAATAAGGTTTGAGATATTGGGTATCAAACATGAGCTAAATTGTTTATGCAGTTTGTGGTTGTCCACACCTCCGTGATACACAAAAGTTATTATTAACAAAATATATTTTAAACAATTGCTCAAACTTAAATTAAATAATGTAATTTTTTCATAAAATAAATAAAAGACTTTGAACAAATATTTTTGACTACCGTGAATAGAAATAATAACTATCAAAATATTATAATTTACATAAAATAAAGTAATTGCAACAAATTAAATATATGTGACCCTATATTTAAATGAATGGAAGGTCAGCCTATTCAAGGTCAGTCCATTCAACTAAGGTCGGTCTATTCAAGTTCAGTCCATTAAGCTAAGGTCGACCTATTCCAAGGTCGGTCCACTAAGCTAAGGTCGGGCATGATCGGTATGAATTCCCGATATCATCATTTAAGAGTAAGACTACGGGCCATGGGCTTGAATATTATATATCTTCCTAGTCAAGAGCTATAGGCCGGGCATATTGCCCGACTTCATCGGATCCTCCCCTTCACACGCCCATAGGTCGGCCCTTATGCTCTGATACATTCCCATAGTGAGGTCGGGCATTCTTCGACCACATCCATATCTTGCTGTATCTTGGGTTTTTCAGGTCGGCTCATCCTAGTCTCATCATACCAAAAGCCCATGCAAGCAGGTCTCGGGTCATTCCTTATCGATGGGCCTTATGAATGGGCCACATTTGTAGGCCCTAAAATAAGACACTCCCCATAAGGAAAGACCCCAAAAAAGGGAAACTTAATCCTTATAAGGACTCTTCTCTTAAAATGTAAGTTTATGCAAAGAGGACTTCTTCTCACAATAGAAAAGGGTTACATGCTTTTGAGCCCTATACATACAGCTCCTCTAATTGAAATTCATTCATTCATCATTAATACAGTTTCTAGTTATATATTTCTCTCTACTTTTCTCTCAAGAAACTAATTCTCAAACTGGAGGTGCGACAGGAAGAATCCTGCTCGCCTTTTTTGCAAGTCATCCAATGCGAATTTATTCATCTTTTCCAGTGATCAAGCAACTCCATATTTTGCCACGTCAAGGTTAGGAATTTTTATAGCAGGTGCCTTCTATGGGAAAAGATTCAATTGGCCATGATCAATAGACATCAAAATTGCTATTCCATGTCCATGGGACAACTTCTTCCGACCTCTACATTGGCCGAAGGAGATAATCTCCCACCTCTTGAGGATGTTGAGAAAGAGCAACGTCCAGAAGTTGTACCAAACAACGAACCAGTTAGTCAAGAAGCTTTCAACATGACGTCCGTCAAATTCTTCAGCAGCAAGCTAGTCGTTAAGCAGTAATCGACATAAACACTCCTGGAGCGATTCCCAGGGAAGATCACAGGCCAGTCAATCCTGTGGATATCAATTCCCCGGGGAATCAGGGGAGTCCATCCTATAATCGAAGGTTCCGCTAACCGACACAACGAGAAATTTCTAGAATTATTCATGAGGGAATAGCGAACGAGATAAGACAAAACACACAAAGTCGGGCATCTTTCACAAGAAGAACCCCTTTCACCCCTGAAATAACATCATTCTCCTTACCAGAAAGATTCAAGTATCCTCGGATAAAAGAATATGACGGAACCACAGATCCCAACAACCACATGAACACTTACACCGATGTCATGGACATGCAAAATACTCCCAACCAAATATTATGCAAGGCCTTTCCGCAGACCTTAATCAATGTAACTTGAGATTGATTTTCCACAATACCATCAGGATCAATTTCTTCCTTCGCCAATCTTACTGAGAAATTCACAGTCTTCTTTGTAAGCAGCAAAAGGATAAAGAAGACAGCCGCTTCTGTCATGCAGTTAAGACAAGGACCCAGCGAGACACTACTAGAGTTCATGATCCGCTTTAACAGTTAGAGGCTTCAAATTCCCGATCTTCACATCTCATCGGCAACTTCAGCTCTAATCCTAGCAATACGAGGCCAAGAATTTAGAATGTCCTTATCTAAGAATCCGACCGTAAACGTGACCAAAGTCCTCAGAAGAGCAGAAAAATACATAAATATGGAAGAAATCTTGTTGTCAGTAAGAGTGTAGGATCAAATCTATGGAACAACAACAGCGCAATCTTCAGGGAAACAAAAGGTCAATGCAAGAAGATTGACGAAACTCTTCCCAATCTAGCTCAAAGGGGAACAGTTACGGGCATCAGAATTCCACTCCGTTGAATGCGCCTCGGTCTCCCATTCTCATGGAAATTAAAGCCCGAGAAGACTTGCGCTGGCCAAGACCAATCAAGGGAAAAATCGATGAGCGAAATCGCAACAAATGTTACGATTTTTACAGGAGCCCGGGTCATACCACAGATAAATGCAGAATACTCCAACGGGAAATAGAAACCTCATCAAAAAAGGCTTCCTAGGGCATTACGTAAAGAAAGAAGATAAAGGTCCTTAAGATCAGGAGAAAAGGAAACAGAAGAATAGACCCGCTTGCACCATGAATTTTATCGTCAGAGGTATAGCTTCAGTAGGTGATTTAAATTATGCCAGGAAAAATTATGCTCAGGCATTGGGAAGTCAGGAGGTCGGGTCGGCCAGTCATGACATCAAACTTTCAGCCAGCGTAAGTTTCAGTAACCTCGACATGGAAGGAATTTCATACCCTCACGATGACGCAGTCGTTATCAGTGTCATTATTGCAAATTTTGATGTAAGAAAAGTGCTTATAGACAACGGAATCACAGCTAATGTTCTCTATTCATCCAATTTAGGCAATATTCTAATTGCAATTAAAAACTATTCATCCAATTTATGCACAATTACAATTAAACACTATTCATCTAATTTAGGCTTTATTCAGATTGAATGTGCAATTGACACTATTCATCTAATCCAATTGTAATTAAATATTATTCATCCAATTTAGGCATTATTCCAATTGCAATTAAACACTTTATACGGGCAACAATTAAATGCACTATTATTCATCCAATTGTAAGTAAATACTATTCATCCAATTTAGCTAGTGTTGGGTAATACAAAATTTTGGTTGCACCCAAATTGATAAACATTGACATGGTGGCAGACCTTACCTACCCACGTGAGAGATTATAGCACCAGTTTCTTGTGACAACCAACCATTAGACCCCAAACCAGCTCTTTGACATCATTTTGGCAGTCAAAGAAAATAATATGTTGACACGTGATGTTTTGTATGTACAAAAGAAGATGACATGCTGCAATTTTCTGAACTCCACTATTCATCCAATTTAGGCTTTATTCATCCAATTAAATATTATGTGTACAAAATGCTCCGATTTCCCATCAATTTAGGCACTATTCATCAAATTAAACACTATACGGGTAAATTACCCAGATTTTCCATCAATTTAGGCAGTATTCATCTAATTAAACACTATGTGGGCAATAATTGAATTTAATGCACTATTCAGTCACATGTTCAAAGATTACTTTGGACATCATTATGAAGACCTTCTCATGTTCCTATTTTTATCGTTTTGTGTTACTTATTTTTTTCGTTAATTTAATTATGAAGGTTCAAATAAACTCATAATAACAATATCTTAATATTGATATGAAGCTTTCGTGCAATATTTTGTTAAATTATTTTCGAATTACTAAAATGTAACAAAAAATGTAGTCATTTAAAATGATCCATTAGCAATGTGTTTCATCTTTCATTAATTTTTTCTTTCGTTTTCGTTTTTGGTTTGTCTCAAATTATAGGTTAGTTTCTTTATTGAGATTATATTAATGATTTAATTTTTTAATATACCCTTATTTAATATGCATTGTTATCAACATGTATGAACTACTTATTATTTAATGTAGGGGTATAATAAGTAAAATGTAAGTAAATTTATAGTTCCAACATATAATAATTATGTTTTCTTAATTCGTGTAAAAATATAAATGAGTTTATCTTTATAGGATAGAAGGAGTATCAAACAAGAAATTATTATTCGAAACTTCTCTGATAAAAAAAATACTAATAATATATATGCAATACACGCACCAAAACTAGTATTGATAAAATTTTGATGTAGTTTTATTAATACGGTGACAGCATTGCTTTCTAGATTGATGCTACATACATTTTTTCTTTATGAATAATTGTGACTTTATTATTTGTTAAACACTTTCATCATTTATTTTACAAAATAACTTACTACATGTTTGGCGAAAAGTTTTTTATAAACAACAACGTGCCAACATTTTATTGAATCATTTTTATGAAAAAGTTAACAATTTCGTCTGGTAAAAATTTTTTGTTGATCATTTTATATTTAAAAAAAATGTATCAATAAAATGTTATCAAGTCACTATTTATAAATATTATTTATAGACAACAGTTTATAAACGGTTGCCAAACAGAGGCTTACCCTTTTTGGTCCCCAACCATTTTTTCGATTTTTCTCTCAAATTCATTATCAACCACATATTTTTACTAGACCCACCATTTTTCAATCAATTTTCAATCATACATTCTCCCAAAATTTAAAATTTCTCAAAAATCTCTTAAAATTATCTACACCAAATAGACACTTAATACTTAATAAGTGATTTAATAAAATTTTGCCAAACACTTTGATAATGAGTGTCATGTGAATCGCCAATCAGCAAGTAACGTTATTATTGGGCTGTGGAAGCAGACCATGTTGTCACGGACTTGCTAATTTCCTCCAAGAATCGTGCGGCCTTAGTGTCTTCAACTTCCGCCCTCGCGGTTATTACACTAAGTCAGCCTCCCCAATTGGCGTTGATGTCTTAGAAAGGCACTAAGTAGAACACCTTAAGAAAGGGACAATGAAGGAACACAAGAACTTACAAAGAAAGCTTTGTATTGAATAAAGACACTCTTTACAACACTCTTTACAAGTTCCACTCTCTTTATCTAAAACAAATGAACCTACCACCTATTTATACTACTAGCCTCCTCAAATGGATGGCTAAGATCAACTTGATCTAACGGTCTACAATCCGCCTCTAGAATTCTCTACCATAATATCTACATTAAAATATACAAAGAATATACTAGGATTATCTAGAAAATTCCTACATCTACACACTTGTAGAACATTCTAGAATCCCCCTTTCTTTAAGAATTCTCTTCAATCTTCTAGAAAGTTCCTTCAAATCCCTTCCATGAAGTCTTCCAGATCTAGCTAGTTCCACCATATTCCGAATTCTTCTGGAACCTTCTAGAAACCTCAATTGCGCATCCTTCGTAAAATTGGCATCTTGCCCTTTTCGTGCATCCTCGCGCACCCGTCTTGAAAAATTATCATATTTCTTCGATGGATCACATGCGGGGCGTGACACTCTCCCCCGCCTATTATGTCGACGCCCTCGTCGACATGGAGTACGAGACTCTGTATCCATCCCTTGTCCCTTGATAATCTCAATTGTCCCCAAGTAGTATACATTGCACGTACCTGACTCCTTTACGTGCTGCATCCCTGAGAGTCTCATCTCATGTGACCCTTCCACCATAGGGATCCTGATAGGTGTCTTTCCTCTAAATACACATAATGATTTTGTGGTTGGAACCAATGTTGCATTGTTCCTCTGTAGAAAGTCTAATCCCAACACAATCTTGTGTTGATCCATCGGTGCCACTGTAAAATCAACACGAGCCTCCCATGTGCCAAGGCGTAGCATTACTCCTCGTGCTACACCCGAAATTGGTTTGGCCTTATCATTTACGGTCTTCATCCATCCATCTCCCCTTGAGACTTGGATGCCAAGCCGTTCGGCTTCATCTGTACTGATAAAGTTATGGGTAGCTCCTGTGTCTACCAAAGCCCGAATCTTTTTCCCATTAACATGGCCTTCCACGAACAATAGGTTCCCACCTTCAGGCATCCATTTGGATGACCCCTTGGATCCCGCTTCCAAGTTGTTCAATACTTGAATTGCCCCCAATTGCTGCGACTCTTTACCCGTGTCTCGTTCTTCACTAGGTTCTTCTACAATAGCCGCTAAGTTCTTGAATTTGGGGCAGTCCCGCATCATATGAGGCCCTCCACAGTTGAAACATCCGCTTGATTGTGGCCTTGATGTTTTCTTCTCTTCATAATCCCTTCGACCTTGGGACCTCGCGTCCTTGCCACTAAATAAGTGATTAATCCTTTGAGGAAAATGACTGCTTTTCGGATGGGATGACGTCTTCTCTTCGTCTCCCCCTCCTTTCTCATTGTTATCTCGTGGCTCCTTATATTTTGAGGCATCATCCTTTGAATAGTCCACCAATGACTCTGCTACCGCAATTGCCTCATCAACGTTGCTAACTCCACGCCTTAGCAACTCCATTCGTGCCCAATGTTGGAGCCCATCCGTGAAGTGGAAGAGCAAGTCTTCTTCCGCCATGCTTGGGATTTGAAGCATCAGAGTGGTGAACTCTTGTACATAGTCCCGAATTGTTGACCTTTGCTTTAATAGACGCATCTTCTTTCTAGCCTCATAGACTACATTTTCAGGATAGAATTGCCGCTTCAACTCCCGTTTGAAATCAGCCCATGTGTCTATCTTGCACTTCCCATGCTCTATGCCGGCATGCTTACGACGCCACCATAAAGCTGCAACATCACTAAGGTAAAGAGTGGCGATTCGTACCTTTGTTGCCTCATCCATGACGTTAATGCCCTCGAAGTAGACCTCCATGGGCCATAGGAAATTCTCTACCTCCTTGGCGTCCCTCTTGCCATCGAACTCCCTTGGCTTTGGATAGTCGATCCTTGGAGCCGCTAGGATCGTGCTAGTACCCGCGCTAGTTGACGCCTTCTTACAAGCGTCTAGGCCACTTTGCATATCCGCGCAAAGCTTGTTCACTTGGTTTTGGATTGCTTTGACAGCATCCATGACCTTGGCCTCCAACCTCGTATATTCTTCCCTTAAAGTGCCTTGGTCTTCCTTGAGATCATCAAGTTGTTCCAAGGTGTGAGCTTCAAGGGTTGAGAGTGAATTCTCCACTACTTCAATGCGTTCCCCCATGTTGAGAAATACTTCCTCAAGAGATCCACCGGTAGGGGCTGGTGGTCGGCTCTTGCTTTGAGTTTGTCGAGTTTTCTTACTCGTGGTTTGGGGTTCGACCTCTCGACCCCGCTCCTCATGTTCTACCTCCGAAATTCCGGAACCCACAACATCTTTTTCCGCCATGCCAACGATAGTAAGTGAGCAAACCTAGGCTCTGATACCAACTGTCACGGACTTGCTAATTTCCTCCAAGAACCGTGCGGCCTTAGTGTCTTCAACTTCCGCCCTCGCGGTTATTACACTAAGTCAGCCTCCCCAATTGGCGTTGATGTCTTAGAAAGGCACTAAGTAGAACACCTTAAGAAAGGGACAATGAAGGAACACAAGAACTTACAAAGAAAGCTTTGTATTGAATAAAGACACTCTTTACAACACTCTTTACAAGTTCCACTCTCTTTATCTAAAACAAATGAACCTACCACCTATTTATACTACTAGCCTCCTCAAATGGATGGCTAAGATCAACTTGATCTAACGGTCTACAATCCGCCTCTAGAATTCTCTACCATAATATCTACATTAAAATATACAAAGAATATACTAGGATTATCTAGAAAATTCCTACATCTACACACTTGTAGAACATTCTAGAATCCCCCTTTCTTTAAGAATTCTCTTCAATCTTCTAGAAAGTTCCTTCAAATCCCTTCCATGAAGTCTTCCAGATCTAGCTAGTTCCACCATATTCCGAATTCTTCTGGAACCTTCTAGAAACCTCAATTGCGCATCCTTCGTAAAATTGGCATCTTGCCCTTTTCGTGCATCCTCGCGCACCCGTCTTGAAAAATTATCATATTTCTTCGATGGATCACATGCGGGGCGTGACAATGTGCTGTAGCGGATCACGAATTGTTCACGCAGCTTTCCTCTCGTAGTCTCGCACTGAGTTCCACACGCTTCAGTCTTCACCAAGCTGATAACTCAAGAATAATTAAGAGGAGATAAATTGATTTTTGAAATATTTTCGACAGTTAATCTCAAAAACGTAATTAATATATAAGATAAAGTGTATAGTAAGAGAATTAAATATGCAAATTTGACAAATTAGATCAAGTATTGTCACTTAAATAAATATAGCACAATGTAAATAATAATTTAAAGTAAAGTGCAATAATATAAAGATGACAAGCAAATTTATTAATGGCATTTGATACACAATATGTTCTATGTCTCCGTTATTAAGCGCTCCATCATGAGTGCGACAAATTTTATTATAATGATAACTTAGAATAAGGAGTACCAAATCTTTAAATGACTTACAATAAGGAACACTAATTCTTAAATGACTTATATTAAAGAAAACTTATTCTTATGTGACTTACAACAAGGAGCACATATTCTTAAAAACAATCAAATTTCAAAATGATTTCAAAACCACCAAAAAACGTAAATGATAACTTTACAATTGAAAGAACTCTCTTAACAAATGATACAATCAAACCAAGTATTAAGAGAGTTAGGACAACACTTTAATATATAGCAAATAGTAAAGTTCAAATTAAGTGTTTATGTTGTAAACTTTGATGAGTGAGAAATGGAAGATCAACTAGTTTTTAACTTTGCATCAAAGTTTTTCAACCAATAAACTCTCTTAACAAGTAATACAAGTTGAGCATGAAAAGAAATTTACATTTCAATATAAGTGTTGACAAAGAAAACTTTTATCAAGATGAATAGAGAAATAAGTGAGATTGAGAAGTTTTCTTACAAATAGAATTCTTAATGAAATTGATGAAAAATAGTTTGATCAATCAAGGGATTCTTTGTAATCAATGAAATAGAATTTAAAATAAAGTAAACTGAATGATTTTCAATAAATATACTCTCTTAATTGCTCTTAAAAGTTAGTTTAATTGAATGTAAAATAGATTGCTATTTACAAGAATGTACAAAACAAAGACTTTTGGTTGACTAACTTCGATTGATCGAAAGTGCATAATATATATGTTACAGAAATTCGAATGACTTTCAATTGAGCATCGTGACTTAGCTTTGTCGAAAGGGAAGATAGTTCTTTGATCCGAAGCAATTTTGCAAAAACACGATTTAAACATATTTTTCGAAAATTTGTGACTTTTGAAACCAAAAGGTTACTCAACACAAACTTCTTCTTGGATAAAACCATTTAAAAATGTACTTTTGACATCCATTCACCATTTGAAAGAGAGTAAAACCTTCATGGCAAGAATGAGTAAGAAGCATGCGAATGGATTCTAAGATAACAATCGGTGCCAATGTTTCTTCGAAGTCAATACCTTCTTCTTTATTGTAACATTGGGCCACTAATCAAGCTTTGTTGTGCACAATTATAGTACTTTCATCTCGTTTATTTCAAAAAAATCCATTTTGTGTCAATAACAGATTGATCGTTTGGTCTAACAAGATAAAAATTTCTTGTTTCTTTCAAATTGATTTAACTCTTCTTGCATTGCTAGAATCCAAAACTCATCAAACTCTGTTTCTTTGAAATTCTTTGGTTCAATTTGAGAAATGAAAGAAAAATTATTTAGAAAATATTTGGTAGAGTTTCTAGTACTTACACATTTGGAAAGATCGCCAATTATAAGCTATTTTAGATGAGAGGGACCATTTAATAGGAAGTGTTGGATCACTTTGAATTTTGGAAGGTTCTCTCATTCTTCTTGTGTTGCAATTTGTTCTTATAAAAACTAGATAAACTAAAACCCACCTCGCGACCCGTGAATTTTGAGGCGAGGTGGGTTTTGGTTCTGAGCAAGTCGACACTTCCGTCCCATTTAATATTTTTAATTATTTTTTTGTTTTTTCTTCACTTTTTCCTTTTTTCTTATAGTCTTTTGTTCAAATAATTATTCGGGGCGGGTCAAGGTGGATCTTGGGCGGTAGCCAAAACCCGCTCGAATTTTTTCATCCCTTCCCTAACCTACCCTGATGGATGGCGGAGCGAGTTTTTTTCGCCCCAGTATGGTTGGGTAATCATCGTGTTTGGGGCGGGTCGTGTTTTTTGCCATCTCTAAATTTGCATAGTAGATGGCTGGTTTTTTCTCGATCGGCACGAGTACTTCAAAGATACATGGACCAAGACTTTGATTGTGACAGACAATTCTGTTACAGGGTCATAAATAGTGACGAAAGATTTACACTCACACATGAAAAAAATCTTTTTTTTTTTAATCCATCACATCAATTTCAAAATCAACTATACACAACCCTCCATATCCTTTTCGTTCACTGATTCAATTATCATTTTTGGACAAAGTAACTTTTTTCTTGTGGCAAATACTCTCAAGTATATATTTTTATTTCTTTTATATTAATTTTCCAAGACAGCATATTGGCTAGTAAACAAGAGAAGGAAGGGAAAAAAAAAGGTTCAGTTACTTCAGTAATAGTTGTTCCTTGCAATCCAAGACAGCATATTGGCTAGTAAAGAGAAGGGAAAAAAAAAAAAAAAGGTCAGTGACAGTTGTTCCTTGCAATCCAAGACAGCATATTGACTAACTCATTCACCCATTCCCACACGCCAAGAGTCATTCATGGGGATCACAAATTCGAAATTCTGGTCCCCACTCCATAACTATTTGTTGGATTATCCTTTTAGCTCAGAAGACTAGAAATTTGATAATCTGATTTTTTGAATTAACTAGAAGAGTTTATTGTGCCAAATTAACAGGATTTTCCATATCTTTTTAACAATATAAAGCCCTCGAGTAAATAATGTAGATGTATTAAAATTTAAAAGTAGGACTGCATAATGAAATCGCCAAATAGCAAAGCCAAATTGAAATCGCGTTTTCGAAATCGTTGGTTTGAATCCACGTGAATACATCAAACTCTTGATTTTCAACTGAATCATAACGAAGCGAACTGGTTTTATTTAAGTTTCATTTTTTGCAAACCGTTTTAGACAACTAAATCGTTTACAAAAAAAAATGTGAAAATAAATTACTTTAAATTTATGCATACCCAAGCAAAACTAATATATATATGTATGTATATTTCTTCTTGAATATTTTAACATCAATTAAAAAAGAAAAAAAATTGTTGATTTCATATTATATGATTTAATGAGATCTTCAAAAATGAGTACCATAATAATATATACTTTTTTGCTGTTTAAAAATAAGCCTCCGTTTGGTATTGATAAAAATCGTATTTTTAGCTATTTTGATAAAATTTGATAAGATGTATGATTAAAAGTTGTGAGTCACATAAAATGTGTGATTAAGATTAAATGTTAATTTTGAATTTAATTAAAATCTAAAATTTTAACGATAAAAAACAGGGGCTATATTTATCATTTCTTGAGCTTAACTAAAATTTAACATATTAATTGTAGCAATAGTTAGATGTTAACTTTAACATGTATATGTGTCACTTAACATTTAATTTTTTTTACCTATGTGACTAGTTAAATAAGCTAGTCCATTGTGGATGCTCTTAGACTGTGTTTGAAATTACATTTTTTTCATGGAAAATGCCATTTTCCAACCACTTTTTCATTTTGTTGTGTTTGATTGCTACTTTTTTACCTTCAATTCATTTTCTAGCTTAGGGCCTCACGCGTTGATTTTTCCTCAAATCGGTGAAATCATTTTCTCGTGTATGTAGGTGAATTTATTTTCCAGTCAAAACTATTAATCATTTTCTTCACGTTTGATTATTTTTGTTGTTGTTAATTGATTTTTTTTGTAAAAAAATTAACATTATTATTATCAAGTACAAATGTATATAAAAAAATTGATTAAAATAACTAAATTTTGTTTTATTTACCATGAAAAATAATGTCAATCAAACAATAAAAGTTGAAAAATTCTCTACTTTTTCCACATAGAAAATTAAACCGATCAAACACTTTAAATTTTCAATTCCCAAGAATTCATTTTCTTTCCACCCAAATTCCATCGTCGCTATCAAACACAGCCTTATGGTATGTTTGATTTCCACTATTTTTCAAGAAAGATGGAAAATATTCACCATTTTCCACCTTTTAGCCTTGTTTGATTGCCATCTTTGCCAATTACCAAGGAAATTTTTTTCCAACTAGAGTGAATTTGCTTGATTTGGATGAAAAATCTTTTCTCAAGGTTTGGTTGGGAAAATCTTTTCCAGTGCAATCTTTCAACGTGGAACTTGATTTATTTAAATATTTTCGTCTCGTTTGATTATTTTGTTATTGTTAATTGATTTAATTTTTTTTCAAAAATTAGCATTATTATTATCAAGTACAAATGTGTGAAAAAATTATTTTGTTTATTTTTTTATTAAAATAGCTAAAAATTGTTTTATTTATCATGAAAAATAATGTCAATCAAACAACAAAACCTGAAAATTCTCAACTTTTTTTACTTGAAAAATTAATCCAATCAAACACATCAAATTGATATTTTCCAAGTTGTAGGATCTTTACCTTGATTTAAAATCAAGGTGAAGATCCTACAGTATGTTAAACAATATAGCATTTTTAAGGGCTCTGATATCATTCCTTCACATTGGCTTAAACCAAACCTCCACCTAATCTAAATTTACCTTCACCTATTCTGAAAGTCCTCTTGGAAGCTTTCATCCTTCCAAGCCTTTTGATTTGATGGTTTAGGAGAAAACATCTTCTCTTACATTGCACTTTGAATCTTCCTAACTTCTCCACAACTTGTAGATTCCTTAATACCTGTCAAAAGAGAACACTCTTTTAGACTAATGGAATAAAAATTAGGATTAGAGTTTACCTGCCTCCTTTCACCATCCATGACTAATAAATAGTCATACAAGCTTTCTTGAGTAGCTTCTTGTTGAACTCCATCATTTTCAACAACTTCTTCATTTTCTTGCTGAACTTCCTCAACAACAGATTCAAAATCACTATTTTGTAGCTGATTTTGAATTTCACATCTTTGACCACTTGTTCCTTGGTCACTTGAGTTTATTCTAAACTCCTTACCCTCCAAAAACTCACTTTCAAGTGAATTTGAAGTTAAACCCGCAACATTGTTAGTAGCAACAGAAATACAAGGAAATTTATTTCCTTCATGGGCTATCATTTTGTCCCTCAATTGAGTGTCATCCTTTTGAATTATGTGTGAGCATGAATGATCTTGAATTACCGTTGTGCCAAGCATATAATAAAATCTATTTCTCAATATTCCTTTAATCACAATGTCATTGCCTTTACATACTAACATATTATCATTCTTTGTTTCATAATGAAAACCAAACATATGCAATGTGCTCAAAGAAAAAAGATTTTTGGATAAAGCAAGTATATGCCTCACCCCAGTTAGAACTCTAACCACCCCATTATACATCTTGACCACAACTTCACCTATTCCCATCATAGTACAAGACTCACCATTCCCTAAATACACATTCTCCCCATCTATCTCTCTATAGGTCTTAAACCAAGCTTTATGGGAAGTCATATGATAGGAACACCCTGAGTCAAGTATCTACTCTCGATTCTGCTCACCTAACATCACATTTAACACTCTCAATTGATCATCATCATTTGCAAAAGCCCCAAAATCAGTATTACTTTCAGCTACATCCCGCAGCCCCTCTTTCTTCCTTAGCCACTCGTAGCAATCTTTCTTAAAGTGTCACGTTTTACCACAATGAAAGCACTTATCTCCATCTCTACCACTGCCCTTGCCCTTCCACTGTTCCTTACTCTTACCCTTATTCTTGTTAAAGTTCATAGCATTTGACTCTTTCTTACCAAATTTACCTTTAACAAAATAAGCCATTTCATTATGGACAGCTTTCTCCTCCAAATTGATTTCTAATGCTTTAGACCTAATCGAAGCAATGACATTTGCAAGAGTGATGGTATCCCTTCCATATTTAATAACATTTTTAAGTTCTTTGAAAGATTCTGGAAGGGAATTTACCAAAATTATAGCTAATTGATCATCTTCAATTTTCTGTCCACTGTTCGTTAAATCTAAAGTCATTGCAGAAAATGCATTTAAATTTGTTTCAAGATCTTTGGAGGGGTCCATTTTGAAACCAAAAATTCTTTCTAAGAGAAAAAATTTATTAGGAACAGTTTTAGCAGCATAAATTTCATCTAGCTTATTCCAGATTTCTAAAGCAGTTTTAGAATCATTTACCTGTCTCAGAACGTTATCTGAGAGATGAAGAATCAGAGTGCTATATGTCACTTCTTGAATTTCAGCTACTTCATCAACTTTGGCTAATAACGCCTCCGGTCATTCGGATTGTTCCTCCAATGCCTTTGCAACTCTTTGTTGCATTAATACTGCTTTCATTTTCTTTTTCCAAAGGGAAAAATCCTCTTTACCATCGAACTTCTCCAGCTCGATCCTAGATCCCATTCTTGAAACCATTGTTCAAAAAATACCGTTGCTCACCGAATGATACTTATCACTCCCCCTTGCAAATTCCAGCAAGTAAAATAACCACAGCAACAAAACCGGTATACAATGCAGAATTTAATACCCAAGATTAACACCCAATCTTGTAACCTTGCATACCCCCAAGATTAACCTAATCTTGTAAAAATATCCCCGTGAATCTAATTATCACGTCAAGTCAGGAAGAAGACCTCCTATCAAACCCAAGATTAATACCTAATCTTGTCAAATTCAATACACCCAAGATTAAAACATAATCTTGTCAAATTCAATACACCCAAGATTAAAACCTAATCTTGTCAAACCCAAACCTCAAGGAATCCCAACTTCTAGCCCTTCCCCGGTTTATACACAAAACCCCGAGCTCAGAAATTGTCCTAAATGTTCGTACAACTACAAAGGAGTCTTCAATGCACCAGTTTAATCTCAAAAAATCAAACTAAAGAATCATGCAAAAAACCATTTGCAAACCTCAACCAATATCCAAATTGAACTTCGTGAAACGGACTTCGAATATGGACTCTGCAGGTCCTTTAGAACAACCTGTCAAAAAATTGTCGCCGAAGCCTCGCCGGAAATCGTCGCCGGAAACCGCCACTGCCGCCGCCGACGGAATTTTTGCCCAACACACTACAAGATTCTCCTCTCCGTCACGAGTCCAATGGCGCAAACCGTTCGTTGATTGGAGCTCCCTACCGACGGGAATTTCAGTTTAAAGTTCTGGTTGCACTTTCTTATTTCCGTCGATTTCGCCGCCTCCGACCACCGGTTTCAGCCCAAATTCCGGTCGAGAGTTCTCCTCCACCTTGCGGTTCTACTGATGGTCTTGGATCACCGATTGAATGGCCGAAAGTCAGATTTTCAAAAAATGGCAGAGACCTTCTTGCTTCGATCGGACCTTGCTTCTCGTTCCGGTCGATTTTCACTTTTCCACCGGTTTTTTGATCTTGCAATTTCTGCCTTCAACTCTGCCGTGACTAATTTTTCTTCTTCCGATCGGTGCTTCAGATTTTTCACAGATTCTTGCCTTGCTTTCTATTTCTTGTTGGTCGGTGCTCTTGGAATCTCTCAGTCGGCTTTACCCAGTCACGGTTTCCAGCCTTCACACAGTTAGTACACTGCTTTTCCACCGGCTTCAACAACTTTCACCGATCGGTCTCAGTTTTTTTTTCTTCCGCCTGACTTCAATTTTTCAGCCTCTACACTGCACGGTTCTTGGCTCCACTTCGGTCTTCTCTCACTTCCCAATTTCTTGACGGTTTTTTCCCCTTGTCAATTTTGATTCACTTGGTAATTCCTCCTACTAGCTCTGATACCACTGTAGGATCTTTACCTTGATTTACAAAATCAAGAATACCAAGAACTATTCTCCAAGAACGCCAAAATAATGAATTCGATACCGAAATGTAGGCTTACAACCATACCATTGGGAAATCAAAATCATGCACTCTCAATTCAATCAAGAAGACAAACTTTTCCTTGACTATATTTTGAAGAAAAACCCCAAGTTATATTTTGTAGAGAGAAAACTAGAAAAAACCATTTTCTAGAGAAAAATGCACCACCCTTTTAAAAAACTTGTTGCACCTTTATAAAACTTGACAACCTTTTGTAAAAAATACCCAAGTCCAAAAGGTAACTTGTAAAAACATTTTTAAAAATTTATGCAACTACTAAAAAATATTTCTCAATTGGTTTTAACGGTCGTAAGCCTTTTTTTTTTTATTTTTGCCCCCGATTACTTTAAGTAATCCTCGAAATGCCACACAAGTTTATGTTAAACAAGATAGCATTTCTAAGGGCTTGTTTATTTGGTTCTAAGCCAATAATCCTACACAAGCAATTCAAATCCCTGGAAAATATTTTTTTCCACTCATTTTCCATCTTTTCAATCAAATGTACACTTATCACAATTGTGATGCAAAACTCTCAAATCATTCTATGATATAAGTAATCTATATTTAGTCAATATTTGTCTTAATGGCCTATGTTATCTTAATTGTAGCTCATCTTTACTATTAAGGTATTAATAATGACAATTGCAATATCACATTTGGTGCTTACTCCTAACGTTCAATGACTCGATCTTTTATAGGGTTTAAACTTAGCATACAACATAATCGAATTTTCGACTGGTTCTAAAATTTATTTGGTCAAATCCTGTGCCCTTTACTGGAGCAGCGAGGATAATCCAAGTGTTCCATGGGATATCCATTCAAGGTTTGGAGCACCTCAGAATATTCCATTCGACCAACACTTTTTATGCATTATTTATCGTCTTTTAAGTAATCTTCATTCTCTTATAAGCTATAGCGGAAAAAGAAAGATGCCTGGTTTTACGAGGATGAAGAGAGTCACTGACCCGTGGGATGAAAAGGTGATGGACCGGATCATCGGCCGGGAAAAGGTTAGAACCAGCAGCGGTAGCGAGCACAGCGCTCATGTCGATGATGACGTAATCTCGCCGAGTTTATCCGATATTTTCTTTGGTCATACTGTTGACGACGTCGGAGACTCGTTGCCAGAAGTCAATGAGTCGGATTCTGAGCGCGAACCTTCATTGCATGATTCAAGCGAGGTGAATTTAGAGCTCATTAAACGGATTCTGCAAGGTGAGAGAGATGCGTTTGAAGTAGGAATTTTAGACGTTTTGAAATCTCTGGAAGTGTTTTCCAGCGTGAAATCTAATAGGCAGATTCTGCGAAGGAATGTGATGGCGTTTTTGAGGGATAAAGGTTATAATGCAGCGATTTGCAAAACGAAATGGGAGAAATCCGGTGGACTAGCCGCTGGAAACTACGAGTTCATCGACGTTGTTTGTTCCGACTCCAAAAGATATTTCATCGATCTGGATTTTGCTTCGGAATTCGTAATCGCGAGACCTACTAATTTCTACGAGAATCTTCTCCAATACTTGCCGAGGGTTTATGTAGGTAGAACTGTAGATTTAAAGCAAATTTTGAGGGTAACAAGCGACGCTGCTAAGCAGTCGCTGAAGAGCAAAGGCCTCCATCTTCCGCCGTGGCGGAAGCATTGTTTCATGCAGAACAAGTGGCTTGGTCCGTACAGGCGCACGACAAGTCTTTTAACAGAGACATTTTCTTCCGCTTGGCCTGCATCGATCCACGGTTGCGCCATTAAGTGCCGGACCATGGGTTTTGACGTTCAGCCCGTTCACGGCGGGCAGCAAGAGGTGGTTGTTTCCGATAACAGCCCGTACGAGATGATTACTCCGTTATTTTTCCCCTTGGAAAATGCTATAGGCACCGTGAAAGTATACCGCTAGTGTACCATGCACTCAGATATGGGGAGAGTGAAATGGTAATTACACTGTCCATGTACTTGTGCGTAGGGGTAGGGGTAGGCGTCGGGTGGTTCGATTCAGATATCTCAAAAACCAGAATCGAACTATACTTTTTCGATTCTTGTAAAATGAAACTATTCGGTTCTATTGAATCGTAAGAACCAAACCATTCCATTTCGGTTCTATAATAATAATTATTTTTTGAGAGCCCTATCAAGAAGCATCAGGCCTGTGAAGTGAGTCAATAACCTGAAATAAACTTCTACTTAGTATACCAAGATCAATGATTTCGAAAATCCTTTCATCCCGAAAAAAGTATAGGATTCTTCATAAAATAGAAGATATTTATAAACAAAAATATAAAACAAATGGCTTGAAGGTTTTTCGAGTATGGCAATATAGTAAACTCGTGGGAGGTATCATGAGTTTTAAATGCATTATTATTAATTATTTTATATTTGTATTTAAATATTTAATTAACTCCATCCGTGATCATTTACAACTTTGCTTATTAATAAGTTAGTCTCATTCGATTTTCATTTTCAAAGAATTTCAATCTAAGTGTGAAGTTAAATATTACAATGAGATATAGACGTAACAAATTTCATAAAAAGAAATTAATCATTTTCACTTTACTAAAAAAAATTAAAAATTCTTTTGATTTTTAGTTTTAGGACAACCAATTAAGACCATAAAAAAAAATAAGGATCAAAGATCGATTCTAACTTTGATTTTTCGGTTCTAAAAGCGGAACCAAGAACCGAACCGAAAATCAATCGGTTCTCGATTCCAAAATCGATTTCCTGTTTTATTTTTTTAAAATCATACGGTTCTGGATTTTTCTGTTCGGTTCGATTCTGGTTCTGTTATATCGGTTCCGATTTTTTTGCCCACCCCTACCTGTGCGGAACAACTCGTGGTACACTTTTGCTATAACTTTAACATTTTCCTAAAAATAATTCATTGTACGATATTGAGAGTGTGCTTGTAATTGTTTAAAAATAGTTTTTTATAAAATGAATAGTAATTTTTGGGAGAATATATTGTTGAAATTTGATTGAAAAGTCAAATATTGTGAACTTGACTTTGAATGAATGATTGAAATTTGCTACTGTAGAAAAAAAAGATAATTTCAATGTAAACCAAATCTCAACCATCTATTAAAAGTCAAGCTCATAATATTGATTTTTTCAACTAAATCTCAACTATCAATTCTCCTAAAAATAACTATTCATTTCAAAAAAAAAAATTCTTTTTAAACAATAACAAACACACAATGCAAAATAAAATAACGTGTTGGAGATTAAAATCGAATTTTTAATAAATTTTGATAAATGTTAATGAAATGTATGGTTGAAAAATTACAGTACTAATAAAATATATGATTGAAATTAATTGTTGACCATAACTTAGCCTCTGTTCGACAAATGTGATTTAAACTACAATTTAGATTGCACAATTTTTTAAATCAGTTTTTAACTACTCGTTTTCTCTCTTCAATTTTTAACTACATATTTTACCTATAAAAATCCAAATAATCAATTTAAATTGATTATAATAGCCGTCGAACAGAGTATTAGATTAAAATTGCTATGTTTGGTAATATTGTAGTAATTATAAATTGGTCTATTTATGTTCCTAAATAAAATACGTGGTTAAAAATTGAAAAGAGAAATGTATATAATTAAAAAGTGATTTGAAAAATTGTGTTATTTGTATTGATTGCGTTAAAGATTAGGGACTAAGATTAAAATTAGTATCAAACATGGTCAAAATAATATTCCAACTTATTTTGAAATTAAAAATTAATTTAAGTGAAATTTGTCGCTTTGCTTTACGATAGTTTAAAAAAAAAAAAAAATTATTTTATTTTAAATAAATTCTAATAGTAATGCCTCGATAAATGCATACCCTTAGGACCAAAAAAATATTACTTTAACGAGATTATTTATTTATCGATAAATTAATATTTATTATTGTAGAGAGAGTTTTTCAATTTATTTATGTGGTCAGAAAAAACAAGAGACAACAATTAATTAATGTATTATTTTGAGTCTAGAAAAGTTAAAAGTAACTGGTGAAACTTATAATATATATCTTAAAAAATAAAAAGTTTTAAGTTTAATGTACATAAGAAATGAAAATACTCAAGTATTTAGCTATACAATGTAGATATGTATAGAAGATATATTCCAACAAGTTACAAATCTATTTTTTTCCCATGGCTTCTCATCATTTGAAAGGAGAAAAGAACTCAACATTAAATGATGAAAAGAGGAAAGTGATATGTGAGTATAAGTAGCATCCTTTTATTAACCAAAAAGATATGCAAGCACGAGTTCAATAAAAGTTTGATTTATCTTTCAATCAGTTAATTAACATTATCAAACATTCTTAAAAGGTCAGGAGAATATTTTTTGACGAGATGAAAAATAGCAATGTTAAAATGCACAAATCAGTAAAATACCAGGGTTAGAAGTTTTTTTGTATGATTGGTTTTTCCAATGACAAGAGAAGGTGAATTTGTCCGAAGAATGATCTAGACCAAAGCAAAAGAATTTTCGCAAAAAAAAAAAAAAAATAAAAAAAAATAACGTATGGTGAAACTAATCCAGAATCCAGCTTCTCTAGTGGCTAGCAAGAACGTTTCAGGGCAACATATGGGGATCATGTTATTCGTACAGATATGTGTACCTATAGCCTAATAAGGCCAAAATTGTAAATATTTTTTGACAATTTTATCCTTTTATCAAGTTTTATAGACTTAGTCCCTCTATTTTTGACTAATTTTATGTTGTAGTTCTTTGTTTTATATTATGTAGCCTATTTTTTAATAGATCTATTTTTTCTTGAATTTCTATAATATTCTCTCGATTTATTTTATCATTTTTAATAAGATAAATTATTTCATTCATTCTTACTTCAATAATTTTAATCTCTCTTTTAATAGTTAATCCTGACATCTATTTTTGTTATTATTTTGAATTGTTTTGTATAAATCCATTTTTCGATCTATAATATCAGAATAGTCTATCATAAGTTGATCATAATTTTCTAAGAGTATGTAATATTCTTCAGATGATTCATCTATATTTCTTAAGTAAGTTACAATTCTATCCATTTTCCCTAATACTTTTTCTAAAAGTTTGTTTAATCCTTTAATAGTATATCCTAGCATTTTGTTGAATAAAACAGTTCAGTTTGACTTTATAAAGTTTCAAGTAATTTTTCAAATTCAATTAATGTCTGAGAATTGATAATGTCAATATCAGTTATAATATCTATACTTGCTTCAAGTGGTATGTTATACTTTGACGTATTATATTTTTTCCTTTTTTCTAATTTATCTATTATGTTTTGAATATCTTGTATAACTATAGATCTTATAGTTCCTATAGCAAAGTTTTCCATCATATTATTTTTAAAACTTTTAAGTATTTCCTGTGATGCATAAAGTTGTTCTTGATATCCTACTTTATTGATTTCATTTTTATTTTCAACTTTATATGTTCCTCTTTTAGATATGAGTTTTTTTCATAATATAATTCCTTTTATTCATGATATCAATTTTTTTTCAAAAATTGGTAAAGAATTATTCATCTCTTCCATCACTATCATAATCTATTACTGGATCATAATCATTGTCACTGCTAAATACATATTCTAAATACAATTCATTATTTATTTTAGTATTATCAATATCAAGTCAAAAGTAAATGATTGACTTTGTAATTTCTATTCCAAATAATTCTTTAAATTTAGGATAAACAGCTAATAAACATGGCATATAAACATGGTATAACTTTTTTATTTCATTGTTAGGTCTAGTAAATTGTTTATGCATGAACAAAGGTTCGATTATGCTATGATAGTCATCTTTGTATGGACTGTTTTGATAATTAAATTTAATAATCCTATGTTCTCCCATGATTTTTTTCAAAAATTCTTCTTCCACCTAATTCCATAAGACAGATATATTAAGAATACTAACATCTTTTCCGTTTCTTTGTACATTTGTATCTTCCTTCTTTTGTTAGTGACCTTCAGGCTTGCAGGTTTCTGCTATCACACCCTTCAATGGCCTCTTGCCTTCAAGGGTAACTAGTCTTTCCTGACTTCATGCCTTCACTGTATAACAACTTAATGGAAAATATTTCTGGACAAAGTATAGGGAGTTTTCTTAATAATATATCTTCTTCTAGGAAATAGGATTCAGAAGACAGAAATTTAGAAACTCATAATTTTTTATGAAACATTTGAAATTTTATTGATATCAAAAGTTTTGTACACAGATTGGTATGAGAATTTTTAAATACAGAGAATTGGCTTTCTCACAGACTGAGTGCTCTATCAACTAGCTCCTTTTCACTCTGCCTTATCCTAGCCTTATAGCCTCTATTTATAATATTTACATGAGACTCAATTATTTTCTTCTTACATCATTGCATACGTTACATAAATAATTGAATTTATATCACATTACAAAGGACACCTGTCCCTCTATCCTATCTACTTTTTAAAAGCGATCACATGATGTTGTCTTGGCTTGTTGTAAAAAGTAGATTCCATTCTATCTTCATTGTCAGCATCCTCTTTGTTGATTTCAGCTGTCCATCATCTTTTTTGTTCACATGTAGGGCAATTCCTGGATATACACGCTTCTTGTAAAGTCAAAAAGCTTCCATGGATTTGATGATTATCAAATTTGTTGATGTAATCCTTCAGAATGGTTGATTTTTCATATCCTCCATTTGTAACAAGGGTCCATCATTCGTATTGGTATATGCATTTGAATTGTTTATCATACAAATTTTTGGCAATATTGTAAAGAACCTTAATTCCCAAAACTCTTCGGGATCTAAACCATGATCTGGTAATGTTTGGTACTGGTCTGGTATTTTTTCCAACTTCAATATGAAAATTTCTTGCAACATATCCAATTGTAATAATGTGTTTAGCAGGATAATACATCCTTCCATCAATTTCCGGACCGATTGAGTAAAATTTTAAATAAATAGGTTTTCCTTGATCAAATTTTGATATTTCACCTTTTAATAGATTGTCAAATTTATCAATTTCATTTAGATCTTTGCCTGTGTAAATAAGATCCAAAAATCCATAATCAGTTGCCATCTTTGTCATAACTGGATCTCCTCCTTGGGTAACAACTAATCGTGGGTAAACGTGATCTCCTGAAGAAATGTAATAATAATCACTTTCTTGAAGTTCATAAATGATTCTGGTAGTTTGCTTGTATTCATCTTCTCTTGGTAAAAAGGAGAGTCGTCTTCCTCCTCAGCACGGATTTTTATAACTCTTGTATGTTCATCTTTAGTATTGATTGTCAATTTCCTTGGACTGGGTTCATTTATAGTAATCTTCTTTGGACTTTCATCTCTTTTGATCAATGGTCCACCACTGCTTCCATATGATGTACCTGGTTGTATTGTACCTGTTTGTATTGTTGGTAAAATCTGTTTGGTAAATAACGATTCAAACTGAGATTCAATCTCAATTATATTGTCGCTCAATTCTTTGGTATAATTGTAATGAAAAGTTGAGATTTTCATCAGTTGCTTAAAACTTTCTTGGAGAGTTTCTCCAAGTTGTTCGATTCCCATCTTTATATCTTCAGCTTCTTCATATAAGAATTTGATTCGCTCCTTGGCATCAATCAATGATTTCTTGATATTATCCATCTGCAAATTCAATGTTCCAGCTTAAAAAATCTGCAAGATAGTTATTAATACCCTTTATATGAATTATATCAAAATTGTAAAATGCCAAATAAGCTTGTCGTCTGTGTAATCTCCTATATTGAGGTTCTGGTGGCAATTTATTTTTGATTAATCCTGCAACTTGAGAGTTATCAGTTTCAACAATGAATTTTTTAGATAATAAGAATAATGAAAACTTTTTTATTCCTCTGATAATTGCTAGTAATTCTTTTTCATGAGTAGTATAATTTATTTCCGTTTGGTTGAATATTCCACTAGAATATCTGCAAATTTCATTTAAATTTGTTTTTAATATTATTGCCCAATATTTATCTGAGGCATCAGTATTTACAATCATATTATCTTTTTCATCTGGTCATCTTAGTTTTGGTAAATTTTTGTATTCTTCTTTAAGTGATTTAATAATTTCTGTATGTTCATCACTCCATCCTTTAGTATTTATTTTTCTGAGTAAAATTTAGATTTTATGTCTCTTTTTTGAAATATTTTCAATAAATCTTTCTGCATAATTTAGGCATCCCAAAATTTTTTGTATTTGTTCTTTTGATTCTAATTTATCTGGAAAGTTCATTATCTTTTTTGAGTTTGTAATTTTATTCCTTTTTTATCTATTGATAATCCAAGAAAATCAATTTCTTGTTTTTCTATTATAGCTTTGTTTTTTGAAAGAACTATTCCTTCCTTTTTGCATTCATTTATAAATTTTAGTAAATGATTTCTGTGTTCTTTTTTGTTATTAGAACATATTAATATACCATCTATATAAACAATTAAAAAATCATTAAATTTTCTAAATATATTATCCATTTTTATTTGGTATATTTGTGGTGCATTTTTCAATCCAAAAGGCATAACCATCCATTCGTACTTACCTTGAGGTGTACTGAATGCTGTGTATTGTATGCTATCTTCTTCCATCTTGACTTGGTAAAATCCTGATTTGCAATCAAATTTGGAGTAATATTGTTTTCCTTTTACAAAGTTTATTAGTATTTCTTTATTTGGTAAAAAAGTATCCATCAAATTTAATATATTTATTTAATTCTTTATAATTTATTACTATTCTTGCTTTTCCTCTAACTTGTTCAGAATGTTTCATAACCATAAATGCTGGACTGTTATGAGGTCCATTACTAGGCCTGATTAGTTTTTGATCAAGTAATTCTTTAATTTGGGTTTTGAATTCTTGTGTATCTGGTAAAGTATACATCATAGGTCTAACTTTTATGATAACATTTTCTGTTAATTCTATTTTGGCTTTAGGATGATATGACTTCCAAAATAATAATGGGTTTTCTCCATAAATTTTTTCTAATTGTTCAATGATTCTCTCCATACTAATTTCTATTTCCGTTTTTAAAACCTTTTTGTATATAATTCTGTTATTTTTTTATTTTATTTTGTATGATTGGTGTTTTTTTTCATTTATCACTACGTTGGGCTGGCTGAACTCTGTAAGGTCTAATTTCTCTTGGTATTTTTGATAAATGTGCACAAGGTGTTTGTAACATTATCATATAAGTATTTTATTTATAATATTAAAATTATTGTATAAAGTCATTTCCTAGTAATATATCACATTCTAGGTCATTATAATTATATACTTTATTTATTATGACTTGTTTGTTTCCAAGTATTATATCAATTTTTTCAGCACTCTATATTATTTGAGTAGTTTCTCCTGTTATTCCAGTTATTTTTATTTTATTTGTATTATTCCATGATTTTATTAAGAAACTTTTAAATATTGATATATCACTTCCTGTATCAATTAATGCACAAGTTATTGTATTTGTTTCAACAATAGTAATTTGTATGTAAACAGCTAATGGAAAACTTATCTGATTATTCGTCCCATTTTTTACATAGTATTGTATTTCCATCTTGAGTTATATACAATCTTTCTCTTTTTATACTATAATCTTCTAATCCATTTAGGAAACTCATTCATAATAATATATGAGGTCTTATATCCATACTGTTATCTATATAACATGGTACTAAAAGGCTAATTCCTTCAATTTTTATTAATACTTTAACTTCAAATTCACTAGTATGTTCTTGTCCATCAAAATTAATGTATCTATATGGTTTGGTTTTATGAGCTATTAACCCTTTATTTTTATTTGCAGATATGTGACATTCACTAACTCCGGATCTATTAATATGTTTGGTCATTTTATATTTTCTTTTCCATTAAAATATTCTCCTTCTATTATTCATATTTTCGGCATTTCTATGAAGTTTTATTTCTTTTGTATCACTAGTTTCTCCTAAATATTTCCTATTAGGTAGACTAAGACTCCGTGATCTTCTAATTATTCTTTCATTTTCAAATGTTATTTTATCAGGATAATCTTCTTCTATTAATTCTATAATTTCAGGTTTTTTTTTGTTATATTAAGTTCATAGTTTTCTGGCATTAAAGTTATTTATTTTTTTGGTCTTATAATTTTACTAAAATATTTACATTCTTTATGAACTTCTATAAATGATTTTTTAGAGTAAATGTTTCCATAGTTTGAATTAGTAAATGTATATAAGGCTCTATATTCAATATTCATAATTTTATCTCCTGGTTCCATTATATCATTTCTATGTAATTTGAAATGTAATCATAAAACTTCATTAAAGTTTTTATCTATTAATGATACACAGTATTTTGGATAGCATGTAAATATTAATTTTTTATATGCGATATTTCCTTCTACCATTCCTAAATGACTATCTTTTAAATTTAGTATTCTTCCATCATGTAAACTTACTGTTAGTAGTGAATCTATCACTTCTCTAAATAGAGATTTGAACATTATTTGTATTCCTGCCAAATAAGCATATTGAATCTTTTCACTATGTTTTTTATTAATTTTTGTTAATAATTTCATGACTGTGTTTTTTGTTAATAGATTAAATTTATGTGTTCCATGAGTTGTTTTAACATCTATTGCTTTTTCTATTTTATGGTATTCATTTATTGCTATTCTTTCTCTTCTCCATAATCTATCAAAAATTTTCCATTTGCCAATCTTTAAATCTAATAATAATTTCTGTATTTTCTTATACTTATTGTTATCAAATGTTATTTTTAATCCATAACCTTCTATTCCTTCATATTCTTGTTTAATAATTTTATTATCTTCTATTTTTTTTATCTCTTTATTCTGATTCTGATCCATTACTTTCTGAATCTGTTTCACTTATATAAACTTCTTGATTGTAATATTCATCAATATCAGATATTTCACTTAGTTCATTTTCTATTTCTAAGTAATCTTTTTGTAATATTCTAACCTTTTTCTTGGTACAATCTGGGCTTATATGTCCTATTTCTCCGCAATTCCAACATTTGCATTTACTTTTATCTGTTTTATATGGTTTATTTCTCTATTTTTGATTTGAACTATATATATATTTTTTTATAATATCTTTTTTTAGGTTTTATATATTTTTTCTTTAAATTTTTAAATTTTTTAAACTTCCTATTTTTAAATTTTCTCTTGATGTTTTTTCTTTCATTATGACATCCCCATTGTGTAGGTTTTTCTATATTCTCACAGCATATTTTGGTTAACTTTCCTGATTTTTTCAATAATTGTCTTTGTTGACATATATATGATAATCTTTCAAATAAGAATTTTATTCTTGATCCTAATGTCCTTGGTATTCCATAATTATCTCTGTAATATTTTTCAAATTCTATTTTAAAATATATTTTTCATGTGCCTGGTAATTTATTATAGTACATGTCTTGGTACACGTCCTAATTTTCATTACTGTAGAATTGGGTATAATAGTATTTTTTAAATTCACAAGTGTATTCTTTGATTTTGCACATATCACAAATTGTTAGGTTTATTAGTTTGATTCTTGCATCATCTTTTTCTCTTATTGATTCTCTTTCAACATTATTTATCCAATTTTCTCCTAGGAATTCATCTCTTATATATCCTACTAGTCTTTCTATGCCTTCTTTATCTGATTTTATTATTTCAATTTGAACGTTTCTTCTTATTAATGCTTTAGTATCATTATTAATTCCTTCCCACTAGTTATAAACATCTCCTTCAAAAGATGCAATTAGGTAGTCTATTCTTCTTTCAGTACTTTTCCATGTATCATTTTTGTTATATAAAAAGAATAATATCATTGATTCTGCCCAAACTAATAAGGCTTTCTTAATATCTATCTTACAATCTAAATCTAATTTTGTTCCTCCATGATTTATGGGTTTATTATAATCATCATTTGGTATAAATCTATCACTATATCTATTTCTTTTTGGTGTTTGTCTTTCTTTTATTCTATCATAATATTGCTTTCGTGGTTTACTATATAAAGGTGCATAACTTTCATCTGGATCTGGTAATTCTGGTTTAGCTCCAGAATTTCCTATTGGGGCTGGATTTGGTGCTCTTCCAGTATTCATTAAAATTTGGTATTCGTTTAAATTATCTATATTTAATTGGTCAAAATTTTCTATTAGTAAATCTATCTCTTCATTCATCTTTCTTTTGATCTTGTTCTTCTTTAGTGTTTTTATCTATCTTTAATTTTTCTATGGTTTTTTCTATTGATTTTTGTAATTCCATTTCTTCTTCTAATATTTTTGGTAATATGTTTTTTCTGAATTCATAATCCATGCTTCATGTTTCTATTACAATTTTTTCTTGTTCGATATGTTTCTTTCCTATCCTTACCACTTCTTTTTCTATAAGTTTTTTATCTATTTTTTATCTTCGTTTTTATTATTTTCTTTTAACTCTCTGATTTCAAGTTTTAATATATTTATATCATTTCTTGCATCTGTTAGTTCATTTTTAACTTCTTTAATGTTACTGATTAATGATTTTATTAATGTTCTTAAATCTTCAAAATATCCAGTTATATCCATCTTAAATTCTTCCTTTAATGTTTTCTATTTCAAGTGTGAGTTCTGATTGGTATTTATCATTTTTGCATGTTGTTATCATATATTCACAAAATTTTCTATCTGATTCTAACATTTCCTTTCGTCTTTGAATTCCCCAATATTTTCTTAGTGTATTTTGATTTTTGGTTTTATCATATAATTCTGAATAAATTTTTTCTTTGTTATTTAGAATTTCTTGTATTTTAGATATTTGTTTTAGTAATATATTAAAGTATTCCCTTTTCTTTTCTATAGATTTTAATCTTAGGATTTCTTCTCTTTTTATTTTTCTTTCTTTATTAATCATTTCATATAAGTTTATTCTTTGATTACATATTATGTCTAATTTTTCATTTGTTTTTATATCTAAATATTTTTCTAATATAGGGTCTGCTCTATGAAAATTCATATATCCAATTTATTTCTTCTTTATATAATTCTTCTGCTGTGTTATAATTTAGTAAATTTAATATTTCTTCTATTATATATTCTTCTTTTATATTATCGAAATTTATTAGATCATATATTTGCATTCTTATGTTTTCGTCTAAATCTTTTAAAACTCTTAAGATTTCTATTTTATAATTAAGGGGTAATATTATTCTTCTTATAATTATAAATTCTGGTGTATGCATTATATATTTGTTTTCATTTTTTGTCATATAATATTTGTCCTTAAGATCTGCCATATGACTCTGATACCATTTTATTTAGGGGGGTGCTACTAAGAGCGAACAAAAATCAAATAACATTATTAAAATATAAAAAATTTATTTAAAGGGTAGTTTGGTAAAAAAAATTCATCCGTATGCTAATCTGTAGAATTCTTCTGTACAAGAAGCTTTTTACAAGATATGGAATCAAGTCTTATCGACGATTCAATGAATGTGGTTAAGTTGTCATGGAGAACATTGAAAATGCTTTAACTGGAATACGGTCTGAGCTAGACTAATTTCAGTTGAAGGATATTTACAATGTTCTGTTGTTTTATCTAAATTTGTTCCTAATTTATTTAGTAAAAATAAATTTGTCCAATTTAGCCTTTATTTGGTAACATTTTTTATTTATAAATTGATTTATTTATGATTTTGAGGTAAAAAAAACAGTGGTTGAAAATTTGAAGAGAGAAAATGTGTGGTTAAAAGTAGTTTGAAAAATTGTATAGTTTATAAACTAGTTTATTTTGGTTACCAAATGGAGGAACCTTTCGATTACTTTTTTTTTTTTTTACACAAATATTTTTCAAATCACTTTTTAATCACACATTTTCTCTCTCCAATTTTCAACCACTGTTTTTTACCTCAAAATCATAAATAAACCAATTTATAAATCACATATTGTTGCCAAACAGAGGCTATGCTCTCCTAATCCCCCTTCTTTTAATATGATAAATTGTATAAATTTTTCATATGATTTGATTATTAAAGGCCAACAACTATTATTTGGTAACACCTTAGATTTAAAATTGTATACTCTAGGTTCTATTTTTGGTAATTTTTCTGACATTTTTCTAATTATGTGGTTAATAACTACCTTTGTGATACAAAGGTGGGTGGATCGGATATTTTAATTATCTTTAATTGCGGAATTATTGGTACGAATTTGGATAAAATTAAAAAATTGTAAATGTTATAAATATCTTGGGTGTGAATGATCCATTATGCCCTTGTAAAGTTTATATTATTACAATTGTACCATTATCTACCTCTATAAATAGGGTATTTCACTACTTCATTTAACACACAATTTGAAATACAAAGAATTCTCTCTATCTCTATATTCTCTCTAATATTTTAGTAGTCTTGTTCTTTCTAATATTTTGGTAGTTTTACAATACGTTATCAGCACGAGATTCTAACCAACTGAGTTAACAAAGGTTAATTCTGTATAAAGAAGGTAATAATTTTAAATATCTTTTATTTATTATGCTACCACCTATATGGTTGGTTTTACCAGTTTTAATTATATCATGTTACCACCTACATGGTTGGTTTATCAATTTTAATTATATTATGCTACCACCTACATGATTGGTTTTACCAGTTTTAATTATATCATGCTACCACCTACATGGTTGGTTTATCAGTTTTAATTATATTATGCTACCACCTACATGGTTAGTTTTACCAGTTTTAATTATATCATGCTACCACCTACATGGTTGGTTTTACCATTTTTAAGTATATCATACTACCACCTATATGGTTGGTTCTATTGGGTTTTTAAATATTTCTGCTCTTATTATACCTTCGTATTAGGACGTTTTAAATTATACTGATACATACACAATTTCGACTTTATACACAGAAGTTAATCCTAAATTTTGATGATACCTGTATAGTCGATCTTTCGACTATATGATTTGTTAATTATGTTGATGCTTACCACGTTGATCTATCAAATATATGGTTTAAATAAAATCATATTTTATGTATTTTCTAAAAATATAAATTTATAATCTAATCAATTCATCATTCCAATAAAGTACACTTACAAAAGCAAAAGTTATTTTTCTTTTTGAAAATTAAAATCACAATTTCAAAAGAAGTAATGATTAAGCATCTCTTTATGAAACATGGTTACATACATGCCACATAATTCTTGAAATGCAATTTTTGAAGAATCTTTTGTTAATGTCACTCTCATTATACGTATTAATCTTTTGTTAATTTATTCTTGATAATTATTATCTGGATTAATTGATACCACAACTTAGATTTGCACATAGCAATTTCGAAATTTTGTTTTATTGCTACAACAACTTAGAATTATAATTAATATTCTAAAAGAATAAAAACTCGATATAGAAATCATGTCATTAATTCTTTACTGAGATTTTTCATGAAATTAACTATTTCTCATGTTTGATTGAATAGTTATCCTAATGGCAAACATTACAAAACTCGAGTTCATTGCACTAGATTTATCTGGTAAAAAATTATCTATCATGGATCCTAGATGCCGAGATCCATCTTATTTCAAAAGGTCTTGGAGAAACAATCAAAGAAGGAAACAAAGAATCCCTGTAGGATCGTGCAAAATCACTTATTTTCCTTCGTCACATCTTCATGATGGATTGAAAATTGAATATCTCACTGTGAAGGATCCACAAGAACTCTAGAAAAACTTAAAAGACATATTTGACCATCAGAGGACTGTAGTCCTCCCAAAAAGCCCGTTATGAATGGATGCATCTTCGTTTGCAAGATTTTAAAACTGTGAGTGAGTACAATTCTGAACTATTCAGAATATGTTCAAAATTGAATTTATGTGGAGAAAAGATCACTGAAGCAGATATGCTAGAAAAAACATTCTCTATCTTTCATGCCTCAAATGTGCTCCTGCAGCAACAATATCATGAGCGTGGTTTTAAAAGGTACACAAAACTCATATCTTGCCTTTTGGTATCCGAACAAAATAATGAGTTGTTGATGAAAAATCATGGATTACGTCCAACTGGTTCTGTACCATTTCCTGAAGCAAGTGGTACTGCATTTCCTGAAGCAAATGCTATATCAAGAAATAGACAGGGATACAGACGTGGCCGTGGCCATGGGCATGAACGTAGGCGTGGACACGGACATGAACAGGGAAGTGGACGTGGAAGGAATTTCGGACAAAATCATCAACAACATGGCCACATAGTTAAAAGGCACAAGGCAAATGAGAATAACATAATCAAAAGGCAACACGAAGAAAGTTACTTCCGATGTGGCATGAAAGGGCATTGGTCACGTACCTGTCGTATGGAAAAACACCTTGTGGACCTTTACCAACAGTCTATTAAAGGAAAAGAAAAAATAGAGACAAATTTTGCTGATTGTCCAGTTAATAGGACACACTTAGATGTCTCTGATTTTTATACTGATTCAATGGAAAATATAGATTAGTTTGCTTTATCAGAAAGTCTCGATGTTGCTATTTTGAAATCTTAATATGTATTGTCCGTTTGATGTTAAATTATGTTTAAATTCTTTTTATCATAAATTCACTTTTGTAAAATATCTATTTGATATATTTTAGATGAATTGCCAAAGATACATGTCTTGTTGATAGTGCAACAACACATACTATTTTCCCGAAGAAAAAGTATTTTCTGAACTTAATATTAGCGGAAAATAATGTTAATACAATATCCGGCACATCAAAGATCGTTAAAGGCTCCGGTAAAGCTTGTATTATTTTATCAAATAATACACAACTATGTATTAACGATGCACTATACTCTAGCAAATTCATAAGAAATTTGCTCAGTTTTAAGGATATCCGTTGCAATGGATATCACATTGAAACGATGCAAGAAAATAACATTGAATATCTTTGCATTACTTCTTTTGTATCTGGCCAGAAGCAGATAAAAGAAAAACTTCCGGCACTTCCTTCTGGAATGTATTATACATCCATAAAAGAAGTCGAATCAAACAACGTCACGAACCTGAAGTTCGTGGACTTAAAAAGTTTTATACTTTGGCATGATTGACTTGGACATCCAAGAGCGATAATGATGCGTCGAATAATTAGAAACTCACATGGACATCCTTTAAAGAACCATAAGATTATTTCACCTAATGATTATTCATGTGTTGCTTGCTAGCAAGGGAAATTAGTCATTAGACCTTCCACTACAAAGGTCAATGTTGAATCTCCAACTTTCTTAGAAAGGATTCATGGAGATATATGCCTACCGACACACCTACCATATGGATCATTTCGTTATTTTATGGTACTAGTTGATTCTTCTACTAGATGGTCGCATGTCTTTTTACTGTCCACAAGAAATGTAGCATTTGCTAGGCTACTTGCTCAAATAATAAAATTGCGATCTCAATTTCCTGATTACTCAATCAAGACAATTCGTCTTGATAATGCTGGTGAGTTTAGATCACAGAGATTCAATGAGTATTGCATGTGCATTGGGATTCCAATTAAACATTCAGTTGCTCATGTCCGTACACAAAATGGGTTAGCGGAGTCATTTATTAAACGTCTTCAATTAATTGCTAGACCACTACTTATGAAAACGAAACTCCTAGCTTCTGTTTGGGGTCATGCCATATTACATGATGCATCATTGATTTGTATAAGACCAACTGCCTATTATCAAGACTCACCTTTGCAACTTTCATCTAGTCATGAACCTAATATTTCTCACCTAAGGGTTTTTGGTTGTGCTGTCCAAGTACCAATCTCTCCCCCACAACGTACCAAAATGGGTCCTCAACGTAAACTTGAGATTTATGTTGGTTTTGATTCACCTTCCATCATTAGGTACCTTGAACCCTTAACGGGTGATTTGTTTACTGCACGTTTTGCAGATTGTCATTTTGATGAAATGAACTTCCCAACTTTAGGAGGAGTAAAGTTGCATCCTGAAAATCAAGATAAAATTTCTTGGAATGAAACAACGGGTGGCAGTTTATGTTGATGATTTAAATCTTATTGGAACTCTAGAAGAGCTCAACAAAACTGCTGATTACTTGAAAAATGAATTTGAGATGAAAGATTTGGGAAAACCCAAATTTTTCCTTGGGTTGCAAATTGAACATTTTTCAGAATGACTATTTATTCATCAATCTTCATATACAGAAAAGGTTTTGAAGCGATTTTATATTGATACAGCACATCCATTAACATCACCAATGGTCGTTCGATCACTTGATCCAAAAAATGATCAATTTCGTCCACTTGAAGATGGAGAAAATGTTCTTGGTCCAGAAGTACCATATCTAAGTGCAATTGGAGCTTTATCATATCTTGCAAATTGCACTAGACCTGATATAGCTTTTTCTGTAAATCTACTCGCAAGATATAGTTCTACACCAACTCAAAGGCATTGGAATGGTGTTAAATACATTCTTCGTTACCTAAAAGGTACTATTGATATGGGATTATTTTATTCTCACAATTTGGGATATTCTTAAGTGGGGTATGCAGTGCAGGTTATCTCTCTGATCCACATCAAGCAAAATCGCAAACAGGATATGTGTTTACACGTGGTGGGACGGCTATATCATGGAGATTCATGAAGCAAACTTTGACAGCAACATCTTCAAATCATTCAGAAATTATTGCAATCCATGAAACAAGTCGAGAATGTATATGGTTGAGAAACATGACTCATCATATCCAATCATCATGTGGATTAGCTTCGACAAAAGATAGTCCAATGATATTGTATAAAGATAATGCAGCTTGTATTGCACAACTTAAAGAGGCTATATCAAAGGAGATAGATGGAGAAGAAAAATTTCTCTCCAATGGTTCTTTCTACATTTAAATAATATTGATTATGTGACATTTTTATTTAAAATTAAAATTAATTACCATACATAAACTGAGCCTTATCTGCAAGATTTCTCACTGTATAAATAGTCCAAATAGAAATAACTTGTATCATAAAATCTGATTTGTCAACGTTCTTATTTATAATAATTATATAATTAAAAAATAAAAGTTAATGCTGAGTCAGCATGTCTCATGGAGCGTCTAGATGTGGACGCTCCACCCCCACAATGTCTATTTTTTTTTAGCGCTACGTCAGCCTAACATCTTAATTCACGTTGTACATTTGAGGGGATTTTTTATCATATTTCATCCATTTATTGACGTATCATATGTATTTACCTAGAGATGCTCTCATATATCTAGTCTTGTACCCTCAACTAATATGAATAAAATTACATACACAACGTTGCTCACAACGAGGATGTCAATTGGTGATATGGAAGTGTTTGTTGTTGTTAATTAAAAAGATGATGTGATGTATTAAAAAAAGGATTGTCTCACATAAATTAATTATCATCCTGATTGTTGAATGCATTGTGAGTCTAACATAACTCAACTACTAATTCCCAACTTTCCCAAGCTCATTCTTATTTCAAACTTCACTCCAAAGGTCTCAACCGTGTCTTTCTGCGCGAAAACAAGATTTACAACCTCCCAGGAAGGATAATGAGGAAAAAGAATTGCAAAGAAAAAGTGAAAATCCCAGTCAGATTTCTTTAATAAGATTTGATTTCTTGGATAGTGATGTCGAAGAGTGGTGTTTTTGAAGGGCATCCAGGAATGGTGGCTAAGGCCACTGCATTGAAGAAGGAATTGCAGAAAATGGCGAAGGCGATTTTTGATGAAGAAGATATTAATTCGGACGCAATTTATAGGACCCAGCAAATTTTGTGCGCTTTAGAGGCATTGAAATTAAAGAAATCCGTTCCTTTGAAACTTGATCATACATTGGCGGTACCAGAGGAGTTTAAGTGCCCAATTTCCCAGAAACTAATGATGGATCCTGTTATAATTTCTACGGGACAGGTTTTTGATACTTTTATATATTTGAATTGAATCAGTCTTGATTACATCTTTTTTTTCTTTCCTTTCTTGAAGTATTCGAGGATTTATGGATGTTTGTGTGGAATTTGGGTGGTTTGAATCATGCATTAGTTTTGTTTGAAGGCTGCCATTGAGGGTATTGGCAATGAAGATTGTATGAATATTTTCTTGGATTACATTTTTTCAATCATAGATTACATTTTTTCAATATTTATTACTCAGAAATTTGCGATTTTGATTGCTTACTATTTGAATTTAATTTTGCAGACTTATGATAGACCCTTCATTGAGAGACATTTAACTCCTACGAATAGAATGTGCCCAAAAACACAGCATGCAATCTTACATGATATTTTTGTACCGAATAACTTGATTAGACAAATGATATCGAACTGGTGCAAGAATCATGGAATTGAAATGCCAAAATCTGCTCAGCATTCCAATTATGATGGCTACACGAAAGCTGGTCAGGACCATTTTATTACATTGCTTCAGAAAATGTCCAAAAAGAGGGTGTCTGTTCAAAATGAAGCCGCAGAAGAACTGCGGGAGCTGACGGAATGCGTGCCGTCGTTCCGGGCACTTTTTGTCGAATATCCTAATGCTATACCTCAGTTGCTGTTCCCGTTCGCTAAGAAGCCTTCAAATAAAGTTCAGTCGACCCTCCAAGACAATTTAATCGCAACGCTTTTGAACATTTCTGCCCCCTATGAGAATAAGAAGCGCGTCGCTGAAGAACCAATGGTCATTCGTCTTCTTACAGAAGCGTTGATAACAGGATCAATCACAACCATATGCAGCGGCGCTGCAGCCCTTTTCTCGTTGGCGGTTCTTGATTCAAATAAGGAGCTCATCGGTAGAAGTGGCGCGTTGGAACCTCTCATTGATACGTTAGACGACGGACCTCCAGTAGTTTTAAAAGATGTTACTTCTGCTATTATGGGACTATGTATTAACAAAGAGAATCGTATGAGAGCTGTTAATGCCGGTGCAGTGCGCGTGATACTGAAAAAGATGGCGAGAAGGATGCTCGTCGACGAGTTATTAACCATTCTTGCATTGCTTTCGAGCATCGAAAGAGCAGTGGTGGAAATGGTAAAGCTCGAGGCAGTTCCGTGCTTGTTGTGTATACTGAGAGAGAACGCCGCGTCTGACCGTAGCAAGGAGAATTGCATTGCGATCCTTTATGCTATTTGTTATAACGATCCTTTTGAGATATGGAAGGAGGAAAGTAGTCACCATACAATCTCTCAGCTTGCTCAAAATGGGACTTCCACAGCCAAGGAAAAGGCCAGTGTCATTCTTGAAGGTCTGAAATGGGCTGAAAAGACTTCACTGTTAAGGAACTGAAGCATATTGTTTTTTAGTAGACTGTGATGAATGCTATGAATTTTTCATTTGATGATAGAATGAATGGATGGTTCTTGTGTTGCCCGGCGTTGAGCTCAGTCCAATGTGCTACCAAGCATTTTTTTGTTCACAATTAACGAAATTAATTTCTCGTCCAATAAAGTTTGTGATTTGTTACTGTGACCCGTTCTCTTTACGGTTTTCAGCCCGTTTTGAGTTTTCGATTTTTGAAAATATCGAAAACGCGTTCACCTTGCCTATTTTTCAGAAACGCATTTTTCAAAACACCAAAAAAAATAAATAAAGGAAACTCAAAACGAGTTTATTGCGTTTTGGATATTTTTGTATTAAAAAGTTCAAAACGACCAAAACGCGTGTTTTGAATTTTTTTTTTTTTTTTTTTTTTTTTTTGTAAAAGTGAGATACTTCGTTCAGTTGAAGTTCTTATATTATTTTTCCATCATATATAGATTCATGTTAAGATTTTTTTTTCGTAATTTTTTATTTTTTATTATTATTATTATTATTTTGTTTTAAAAATGTGAGACACTTCCTTCACTTGAAGTTCTTATGTTATTTTGTCATTATATATAGATCCATGTTAAGATTTTTTTTATTTTGTAAATTTTTTATTTTTTATTTATTTATTTATTTGTAAAAGTGAGACACTTCCTTCACTTGAATTTCTTATGTTATTTTGTCATTATATATAGATCCATGTTAAGATTTTTTTTTTTTGAAACACTTCATTCACTTGAAGTTCTTATGTTATTTTGCCATTATATATAGATCCATTTTAAAATTATTTTTTTTTTGTAAATTTTATTATTATTATTATTATTATTATTATTTTTTTTTATTTATTTATTTTTTTTTTTGTAAAAGAGACACTTCCTTCACTTGAAGTTCTTATGTTATTTTGCCATTATATAGATCCATGTTAAGATTTTTATTTTATTATTATTATTATTATTATTATTATTATTATTTTGGATAAATGTGAGACACTTCCTTCACTTGAAGTTCTTATGTTATTTTGTCATTATATATAAATTCATGTTAAGATTTTGTTGGTAGAGGGTTAAATTTTTGTTTAACTGAAACAATATTAATGATGAATTTATTGATATAGAGAGCTAACTGATTTATTAACATTAAAATTAATGTAATTCAACATATCTATCATTTTTTTCATATAAAATATCATAAAATAAATATATCAAAAAATTACAAAGTAAACGTATTTTTCAGTTTTCTATTTTTGAAAATTTCATCAATCCCAAAACAAACAACTAAAATCCAAAATCGAAATACAAAGAGAACAGTCCCAAGCTTCTATTTGTGATTCATCCTCTGTTTTTGTAATTGAAGGTTTGCATTGTTTGAAGTCAACAATGGTTGACTAGTACAAGATTTAATATTTAACAAACGACGGGCCTTCACAAATTGGACAAATGGTGGGCCCCCAACTTTAAAAAATAAGGCGTTGAATCACTCAAAATGTAGAAAGGGCCCCCCACATACTTGCTGCAATTCCAATTAAAAATTTAAAATTATCAAAGCCTACCAACTTTAACGAAAATCACTGTACAAAACCAAAAAATTGGGCAAGAATTGGGGGCCAGACGCACGCTTTAATCTGATTTTAAAAAATGGTTTTTTTGGTTGTTGTTTTTTAGGTAGATGGATGGTTAAAAATTATAGAGAGAAAATATGTAGGATTAGAGATTGATTTGGGGAATTGTGTAGTTTAAAAAGTGGTTTAAAAACCACAATCATGACTTTACCGAACGGAGGCTAAGTTAACAATGAATCTCAATCGCATATTTTGTACGTGTTTGGTTTTAGTTTAAATGAGTTTTTTTGAAATTAATAATGATTTTGAGGAGGATAGATGGTTGAAATTTAATTGAAAAGTCAAATATTGTGGGCTTGACTTTTAATAGATGGTTGAAATTAAATACTTTAGAAAAATGATTTTTTTTTTTTTTATGAAAACCAAACAAGCACTTTATGGAACCCACAACTTTTCAACCACATATCTCATTAACTTTTATAAGAATCTACTAAAAATTTGACTTTAATCTCCATTAAATATAAATTGGTGTGACATTAACTCATTTACACATGAAAGTTCGTTGATCACTAGGACTAACACCTCGAAGAGAAGAATTGTATTTGATCAATTTTTTTCGAAAGAGAGGAAGGGCTTCTTGGCCATTTGAGTAGATTTTAGTCAAAATTGTGTTCCGGAATATTGTTAACAAGTACATCCTAGCATGTTAAAAGATATTCTTGATATTGTTAGAAAATATTGAATATTTTTATTTTTTAACAACATTGGAGACAGTAGATACTTTTCAACTCAAACATGAAAAGAGAATTTTCGTCACAATTTCTTAAAATTTTTAAGGTTAAGGTTTATAACAAAAGGCTAGTGATGAGAGAAAGTTAAATGACAAATCACATCCCGCTGGACTGGTTGCTGCCGCGCAGCATGCCTACACTGCTGCACCCGAACCGCTGAACGCACACCCATCGCAAACGCCAAACGCAAAGCCAAGCCAAGCCAACCGCGCCCAACCCAAGCTTGAAGGTTAGTTTGCTTATTTATTTGCTTTCCTCTAATTGTGAATGAATTATGAGTGAATTTGCGACTGTGATTTTGCGAAAATTCTGAGAGTGATTTTTTGGTTGATGAATTGATTGGGTGATGACTGATGAGCCTGGCTACCTGAGTTGTTGTTTCCTGTTGGCTGTTGGCTCTGGCTGTCCAATGTGTGTGATTTTAATTTAACAGCTTTTGAATAAATTAATTTATTACTTTTTTTTATCTGAACAAATAATTTATTACTTAGCATTTAGTAATGTTGACTTGTAACTTAGATGTGTTAATTGTTAAATGATTTAGTTCAGAATTTGGAGTTAGGATTTTGGGATTGAGTAATTTGAGTTGAGATTTTTTCAGAATTATTACGGCTTGTATTGGACCATAATTTTACTATATGTGATTTTTGTATCATTTGATAAGTTGCGTACTTATTAAAAATATTTTAACAAATTTTATTCACAAGCAGAGGTCATTAACTGATCAACAATCAATATTCGACGGTTGACGAGTCAACGGTTTCAATTCCCAAGATAATGCCATAAAACATTAACTCCCTCAATTGAATCTTTTATAATCTTTCGTAATTGGTAATTCCCAACTTTCCCACGCTGTTTCTTTTTCAAAACTTCACTCGACACACCCTCACTGGGCTCCTTGTGCGTGAGAAAAAAAACAAACGATTTAAAGGCTCGCAGGATAATGAGAAAAAAAAGAAATTGCAAAGAAAAGGTGAAAAAACCAGTTAGAAATCTTCAATAAGATTGGGTTTCTTGGATAGTGATGTCGAATAGTAGTGTTATTGAATGGGATCAGGAAATGCTGGCTAAAGCCACTGAATTGAAGAAGGAATTGCAGAAAATGGCGAAGGCAATTTTTGATGAAGAAGATATTAATTCGGATACAATTCATAGAACCCAGCAAATTTTGGGTGCTTTACAAGAACTGAAATTAAAGAAATTCACTCCTTTGAAACTTGATCATACCGTGGCCGTGCCAGAGGAATTTCTTTGCCCAATTTCCAAGAAAATAATGATGGATCCTGTTGTAATTTCTACCGGGCAGGTTTATGATTTACTTTTACATATTTGAATCAAATTTTGAGTACATCTTTTTCACCCCTTGAAGTATTTGAGGATTATGGATGTTTGTGTGGAATTTAGGTGATTTGTATTATGCATTAGTCTTGTTTGGAGTGCGCAATTCTGATAAATTTTCTTCATAAAAGATTTGCGTTGAAGTTTGTACGATAATTTCTTGGAGGGTGTTTTGAATGGGTTACATAAACTTGCTGTAAACTGAGTTAACTGAAATCAAGATTAATTGAATTTTGATTTTTGTATTTATATTTGCTTTGCAGACCTATGATAGACCCTTCATTGAGACTTTTTTAAGTACTGGGAATAGGATGTGCCCCAAAACAAAGCACGTAATCTCCCATACGATCCTTACACCGAATTACTTGATTAGAGAAATGATATCTTACTGGTGCAAGAATCGTGGATTTGAATTTCCAGAGAGTTCCTATTATAATGACTTAACAAAAGCTGATCATGACCATTTCATTACTTTGATGGAGAATATGTCCGGAAAGCTGTCTGATCAAAGGGCAGCGGCACAAGACTTGCGAAATTTAACCACAAGAGTGCCGTCGTTCCAAGCACTTTTTAGTAAATATCCTAATGCCATACCTCAGTTGCTGATCCCGTTCGCTCAAAGGCCTATGAGTACTATTATTACGTACTTCGGAGATGATTTAATAACAACACTTTCGAATATCTCCGTTCACGGTGATAATAAGAAGCTCATTGCAGAAGAACCAACGGTTATTCCTCTTCTTATTCATGCATTGAGAACAGGAACAGTTACAACAAATAGGGAGGGAGCTGCAGCCCTTTTCTCATTGTCTTCTCTTGATTCAAATAAGGAGCTCATTGGTAAATATGGCGCGTTGAAACCTCTCATTGATCTGTTAGACCGCGGGCATTACCAAGTTTTAAAGGATGTTGCTTTCGCTATCTTTTCTCTATGTATTAACGACGAGAATAAAGTGAGAGCTGTTAGAGATGGTGCAGTGCGAGTGATACTGAAAAGGATGGTGGGAAATATGCTTGTGGACGAGCTATTATCTATTCTTGCCATGCTTTCAAGCGTTCAAAAAGCAGTCGAGGAGATGGGAGAGCTCGAGGCAGTTCCATGCTTGCTTGGTATAATTAGGGGGGACGCCTCTGATCGTAGCAAGGAGAATGGCATTGCAATCCTTCATACTATTTGTTTTAGTAATCTGTCGAAGTGGAATGAGATGTGGAACGAGGAATGTACTTACCGTACAATCTCTCGTCTTGCTCACAGTGGGACGTCCAAAGCCAAGACAATGGCCAGTGGCATTCTTGAAAGAATGAATAGTTTCCGAGCTCTCATTCTGTAAGTTCTGCACATTCTTTCCTTCACAACTTTTACAGCATTTTTCATAGGGAGATAGGATAGAATTGGACAATATTGTCCAACAAAATTAGCTAAATTCTGATATCAAACATAAACTTCAGGTATCTTGTTGTCCCTTTTAGCACACGTTCTGCATTCTCTGAGAAAGATTGATCCCAAGTTTTGGCTTATAGTTACTGTGAATAATTACCCTTTACTGATAAGGAGTTTCTCTTTACCATTGTTCAGTAATTGGAGCATATCGTTTTTGAGTAGATTGCTTCATTTAAACATGAATGTTCTGTCATATGCTTTTCTTGTTTCTTAAGCTACAATTTTTTTTCCTCTAGAAAATTTATTGCCATCATTTCCTATAGAAATATCTAGCCTAAATATGCTTGAAAATAAATCAAAAGAAATATAATTAAAATTTGTCACCTAAATCATATTCTTGATCTTTGATCTTCAATCTTGAATTTGGCGTAGATTAGTCCCTTGACGAATTGGCAACCCTTCAGTATGATTTTGACAAGTTGGGAATCTCCAAAAACGTGCAAGACATTTGGTATTTATAGGATTAGTTGAAACCTACGCAAGAATGGGAGAAATCTGCGATAAAAAACCCAGCAGTCGGCCTGGCGAACAAGCCACGTGCCTTTACTTCTTGCAGCCGCTCGGTTATAGGTTGTCCGGTTCTGCCTGTTTTCATTATTGTCGTACGACCTTAGCCTATATATGGTGCGGCCTCGCGGTTCAACGGCTGAATGCAATTTTCAAGTTTTGAATTCATTTAAGTTGGTTCTCGTCCTTTTATTGTACAATAAGTCCTCCGTCTTTCAATTAGATCAATTTGATCATCGAACTTCTGATTTCTTCCAATTTGCTTCTTTCTTCAACCTTTCCTCTAATTTGTACCATGATTGATTTCATCAACTCTTACTTTACACAATTTAGCTCTTTTATATCATTTAATTGACTTGATTTTGCTTTAATTCATTCATTTTCTCGACCTTGGGATATTTCTGGAATATAAATAAATAATAACAAAATCAATAGCAAATATTCTAAAACGATAACAATGAATCCTATTTTAGGATTGAAACAAGTGTATAAAATACACTTATCAACACCCTAAACTAGAACTATTGTTTGTCCTTGAACAAAATAAAACTAAACTATAAAAAAAAAAAAAAAAAATACAAATATCAAATATTTTTCTTTTGTTAACTTGTTTATCACGAGCCTCAAAAGTCCAGATCAACATTGCACTTTAGAAGAGAAAGATGAACATAAAAATATTTTCATTTATTTGATACTCGACTTTACTCTGTGTGCGTGTGAATAGTAAAAAATCAAATGCAAACTAATGTAAAAATACTTAAGATTGTGTGGCTAATCATACAATAAATAAGCCCGAATTTCATGTGGTCAAAAATGATTTTCTTTTGATTTTCCTCACAACTCTCATGGATGATCACAACCTTATTGTTTTTCTCTCCTATTCCGAAATCTTTTGCTATTTATGTGGTTTCTCAACATTCATATATTGCATTTTTCCATACAAGGCAGTCAGGATTAGATAAACATGCATAATAGATCGAAGGTATATCTGAAATTTCAATCAACTAGGCTTATACCATGCAATTTATTCTTTCAATCGGACGACTTTTTCTTTTTACGTCCTTGTCTTTTCCCATCTTTTTGCAATATTTTTTTTATTTGCTTTCTATGCGACTCCTGTAGCGAGTTTTGGGTCGGTGTGAAAGACCCTGACCATGAAAAGTTAAAAAAAATTGATGGATACTACTCATACTAAAAATGTGTGCCTTCTTTTTAGGAAGTTTATCGTTCGAAACTCCAGAGGCTTGGAGCAATTTTATGATCGATGACCTCCTGAGAAGTTTTCTCAGGGAGCGCGTGAGAGAGTACAAATAACATGCCTCGTCCCAAGTACCTTTATTAGACTTGAAGAAAGACATGCGACGACGATAGATTTTAAATAAAAATTCAAAACCTATCATCAAGGCTCGTAAAATCTAAAATTTTCTGAAATAATTTGACAATATTTGCCTTTAATAATTAACACCTATATATTACCCTGTTTTTCAAAAATAATTTTAAACCACAATTTTCAACATAGAAGTAGTTCCACCCACAGTTCAATATCGATGAAATTAGTTTACATAACATATTCCCTATATCCGTATAAAACAACACGTGGAGGAGCTCAACTATATTTACTTGACATGTGAAATAATTACAACCCATAAATTCTACAAAGTTTTCAAAAGACAACAATGTTCAAAATTAACATCATTTGATCATGTCCACCTTTTCTTTTCTAAAACTTGATGTCACAGGTTAAGCGTACCAGAAGTTGCTCAACTTCAGTTGTTACCTGAAAGAAATTTATATGGAAAAAAAATAGGTGAGCTAATAAACTCAATGAGTGAAAACCCCAATAACAAACCATTTTTCCCAAAATTTGTTTGCGTAAGAAATCAAGAAATCATCATTTATTATTATTTTCAAAATCCGATCTTACAAATAAAATGAGAAGACATCATCACCTAATAATCATAAAAAATTCCCCAAAGTTCTCATATCATAAACTCATCGATTGTATTTCATCATATCAAACCACAAGCACGCAATGTGTCAGCTTGAGCCACTGGTAACCCGTGGCCCCTTCGCCAAGGCGGCATAATAAACAGGTTGAGCCCTAAACCCCTTCTCCCGTAGGAGGCATATTTAAACAGCTTGAGCCCTATGCCCCTTCTTCAGTAGGAGGCATATTTAAACAACTTGAGTCCTAGGCCCCTTCTCCCGTAGGAAGCATTTACTTATCAACATCGAGTATCACTTAGCAAAATTTTGCATTAAAATCATAATTAACAATTCACACTTCACATCATTTTTCATAATTTTCACATTATCTCAAAATCATGAAATGTCATTCATATCATATAAAACTTTTAAAAGATAAGTCATAACATTTATGAAAACCATAGAAAACATCATAAATAATTTCTTTTCTAAAGAGTAAGAAAGAGAGTTTTCCACTCACTGTTCAATATTTTAGTTTGGTTGGTATGATTTCCAATCTCCTCAATTTCACCTGTAATACACAATGTAAACCAACTTACATTCCAATCTTTCCAAGAATTTTCTACCCTTTTCTATACCTTACTTATATTATGTATTTCCCAATTCCACAAGTAATTATGGTTTCCTTACCTTGGTAATCATCATAAATCCTATAATTCATGTAATTGGTGATGGTTCTATAATTTTTAGACCAAACACTATCTTTGTTAAAAAAAAAAAAAAAAAAATCAGCTTACGCCATTTTTCTGCATTTTGGAATTCAAGCCAATTTCATCAAAAATTTCATTTCGTCCTTCACATATATCATTTCCCTATTCACATACCAATTTCATGAGATCCAACATTATAAGAAATAAGTTCATAATTCACTTTCATGCTTCTTAACCCACTTGATATGGAAACTAACATAATTTCATCATATTTGCTAAATTCTAATTTCTAGGAATTTTCTATACCAAAAGAAACATATGAACAAGATTATGATTCATTCTTCAATTCCATCCCAAAACTTCATAAACCCTAGGTTTTCAAATCCCTTCCAACTTGTAAGAAAATCAAAGAATTCAAAGAAGAAAAATATTTCTTACCTTGTTGAGATGTCTCCTCTTTCCCTTCCTTTTCTTTTCTTAAATTTTTTGCAAAATTTTTCCTTTCTTTCTTCTCAAAATTTCGGCCCTCTCTCTCTTCTCTAAGCTCTCTCTTTTCTTTTATTTTTAAGTGGTGGTTTATGATGAGAATAAGGATTAAAAGAGTGGGTTAAATAAATGAATATATCTATCCAAAAATTATCTTTTTCTCTCTCTCTCACTAAACCGACATAGAGCTACCCCATTTTTTTTTTTTATTTCCATCCATCTACAAGTTGGTCCTCAACCTTAGGCTCTCATTCAATCTAATCCCTGAAACTTTATGCGATTCTATGTAATACCGGAAAAAAAAAACGATAAATCTCGAACTTCCATAATTTTGGTCTTTACCTTCACCAATTTCATTTTTATTTACTATAAAAAAAAAAAAAAAAAAAAAAAAAAAAAATTCTACAACATATAATCAAGACACAAGAAAATAACTCTAAAATTAGTAACCTTTAAAAAAAAAAAATACGTGAACCAGGGTATTACAATACTTACCCCCTTAAAAATTTTCGTCCTCGAAATTTACACATTAGGAGTCAAAATAGTTGAGGATATCTTTGTTTCATCTGCTCTTCGCTTTCCCATATTGCCTCTTCAACAGCGTGATTCCTCCAGAGAACTTTAACCAATGAAATGGTTTTATTATGCAGTACTTGTTCTTTCCGATCTATTATCTTAATGGGCTGCTCCTCATAAGTTAAATCTTCTGTTATCTCTATTGGTTGTGGTTCCAATATGTGAGAAGGATCAGAAATATACTTACGAAGCATCGACACGTGAAATACATCATGAATTCTCGATAACTCTGAAGGTAATCTCAGTTGATAAGCAACTGGGCCAACTCGTTCACTAATCTCATATGGACCAATATACCTTTGGATAAGTTTTCCCTTTTTACCAAATCTAAGCACTCCTTTCCAGGGTGATAAACGTAGAAACACCCTCTCTCCAATCTGGAATTCGAGGTCCCTCCGACGTTTATCTGCATAGCTTTTCTGTCTATCTTGAGCTGATTTTAGTTTTTCCTTAATCAGCTTCACCTTTTCAGTGGAAATTTGTACATATTCTGGTCCCAATAATTTTCTCTCCCCAGGTTCATCCCAACAAGTTGGAGTCCTACATTTTCTATCATAAAGTGCCTCATATGGGGCCATTTCTATACTGGAGTGATAAGTATTATTATATGCGAACTCCATCAGGGAAAGGTGAGTATCCCAATTTCCTTTTAATTGGAGCACACATGCTCGTAACATATCTTCCAGTGTTTGGATAGTCCTCTCTGACTGACCATCTGTTTGAGGATGAAAAGCTGTACTAAAATGTAGTTTAGTACACAGAGCTTTTTGTAAATTTGGCCAAAATTTAGAAGTAAAGCGAGGATCTCGATCTGAAACTATCGATGTTGGCGCTCCATATGAACTCACTATCTCATCAACATACAGCTTTGCTAATTTCTCTAGAGAATCAGTGGCTTTTATAGGTAAAAATCTTGCAGTCTTTGTCAATCTGTCCACAATAACCCAAATACCATTATGACCATTTTGAGTGGGAGGAAGCCCAAAAAGAAAATCCATAGTAATATGTTTCCATTTTCATTCTGGAATGGGTAACGTCTGTAGAAGTCCTACTGCTTTCTGACGTCCAGGCTTCACTTGTTGACAGATAAGACATTTAGATACATACTCAGCTATCTCTTTCTTCATTCCTGGCCACCAGTAATATTCTCTCAATGTTCGATACATCTTGGTACCTCCAGGATGCATAGCATAAGCTGAGCTGTGAGTTTCCTCTAGAATTTCTTTCTTCAATTTGGGATCGTTAGAAACACATAATCTTTTTCCCTTCATTAGGGCTCCATCGTCTCTAATACTATAATCTGTGGGCATTCCCTCAGTAACTTCTTTCATCAATCTACTGAGAACTAAATCCTGAGCTTGCTTCATTCATATCTTATCAATTAAAATGGGTCTTACCTGAAAATTCGCAAGTAATGCTCCGGAGCCTGTCACTACTAACTGAGCCTGTAATACTCTTAATTCTCCAATCAACGCAGAACATACTGCATGGGATTGTTTTGCAGAACTAGAGGCCTTTCTGCTAAGCGCATCTGCAACTGTATTAGCCTTTCCTGGGTGATAATTTATCGTACAATCATAATCCTTTATCAGTTCTAGCCATCTCCTTTGCCTCAAGTTTAACTCCTTCTGATCAAAAATATACTTTAAACTCTTGTGATCTGTATAGATGTGGCACTTTTCTCCATACAAATAATGTCTCCAGATTTTTAAAGCAAGGACAATTGCCGCTAGCTCCAAGTCATGTGTTGGATAATTTATTTCATGCTTCTTTAATTGACGGGAAGCATATGCTATCACCTTTCCATTTTGCATCAATACACACCCTAGACCTTGTTGTAAAGCATCACTGTATATTACATATTCTTCTCCTGGAATTGGAAGTGCAAGTATTGGAGCTGAAGTTAATCTTTGTTTCAATTCTTGGAAGCTCCTTTCACATTCCTCCGTCCATTGAAATCTTACATTCTTTCTTGTCAAACTGGTAAGAGGTAAGGCAATTTTAGAAAATCCTTCTACAAAACGACGATAGTAACCTGCAAGCCCAAGGAAACTTCTTACTTCTGTCACATTTGTAGGTTTTTCCCATTTAGTGATTGCCTCAATCTTCTGGGGATCAACATAAATGCCTGTTGCTGATATTACGTGGCCCAGAAATACAACTTTGTTCAACCAAAATTCACACTTACTGAATTTAGCATATAACTTCTTCTCGAGTAAGGTTTGCAAAATCATCCTGAGGTGTGTAGCATGCTCCTCTTTACTTTGAGAGTACACTAGAATATCATCAATAAATACTATCACAAACTTATCCAAATATGGATAAAACACCCGATTCATCAAATCCATAAAAGTGGAGCATTCGTCAACCCAAAAGGCATCACCAGAAACTCATAGTGACCATATCGAGTTCTAAAAGCAGTTTTCGGTATGTCAGCCTCCTTAATCTTTAGTTGATGATATTCGGATCTCAAATCAAATTTTGAAAATATCACTGCACCTCTAAGCTGATCAAACAATTCATCAATCCGGGGCAAGGGGTATTTATTCAGAATTGTTACTTTATTGAGTTGCCGATAATCTATACATAACCGTAGGGTGCCATCTTTTTTTTTCACAAATAAAACCGGTGCTCCACATGGTGATGAACTCGGCCTTATGAACCCCTTATCGATCAGTTCTTGTAATCGAGTCTTTAACTCCTTGAGCTCTGTTGGAGACATTCGGTATGGTTGTTGCGCAATAAGAGTTGTTCCCGAGGCAACATCTATAGTGAATTCAATTTCCCGATCAGGGGTAAACCTGGGAATTCATCTGGAAATACATCTGGAAATTCTTGCACTATGGGTGTATCCTCCAGTTTCAGCTTGCTCACACTTCTGTCAAGTACATTTTCTAAATACACTTCACAACCCTTTCAAAGTAATTTCCTAGCCTTAATAGCCGAAATTACGCAAGAAGGAATAACCCGACGTTGGCCTACAAATACAACCACTGGGTGATCCAGCCGCTTGAACATCACTTCTTTTCGAAAACAATCAATTGAGGCATGATTTGTCGCTAAGAAGTCCATACCCAAAATAACATCAAAATCATGAAGTAAGATTGGAATTAAATTAGCCCTTAACTCCTGATCACAAATTTTAATACTACATTCTTGATAAATTCTGTCAGCTAGAAATGACTCCCCAACTGGGGTGGTTATCACTAGAAAATTTCCCAATGGTTCGGGATTACGATTCACATATATAGAAAATGCATTTGAAATGAAAGAATGTGTAGCTCCAGTTATCAAATAATACATGAGTATCTTTATCAAAGATAGATAGTATACCTGTAACTACATCACGAGACTCCTCATCTGCCTGTTGTGTCAAGGCAAATATTTTACCCTGAGACTTGGGTCGTCCTGGCTGTCCCCGTGTCTGAGATCCTGCATTACTACCTACGGTTGTTTGCATCCCCTTTACTGCACTAGTATCTTCCACTTTCTTCGTAGGGTTTTGACTAACTCTGGTATTACTAAGATTTTGCTGAGGTACAGATCTGGATGACATTACACTCTCTTGTGTCAATAATGGACAATCCCTTTTGATATAGCCCTCTTGTCCACACTGGTAACACACTTTACTTCCCTTTAAGCATTCTCCCGTATGAAATTTTCCACACTGTAGGCACTGAAAACGATTCACACTGCCAGATCCTTCTTTTTGTCTAGGGAAGGATGCATCTGGTATGTAGCTCTGGGGCTGGGACTGCTGCATTGTTTTTCATCTAATCTGGGACTGTCGACTATCTTGCATTTTCTGTCTAAAATTTCCTGCCGCAGGGGGGCCTGGGTAAGATCTCTTACCCCCTTTTTGAAATCTACCCTGTGCCTCCGATCCTGTCTGACCACTGCTATTCTTAAATTGTGATTGTTCCTGTCTCTTCCATTTATCTGTTATGCTTCCTTCCACCCTCATAGCTTCCTCAACCAACTTCCCAAAATTTTTCCATTCAGATACAGTTACATCAGTTCTAATTTCTTCTCTCAATCCCCTTTCAAACCTCTTACATTTGATAACTTCATCTCGAACAAGAACCTCAGCATATTTAGATAATTCAATAAATTTCTTCTGGTATTCTGCTACTGTCTGTCATCGACTCTTGCACCAAATTCAAAAACTCATTCTTTCGAGCATCCCTGTACGAGAAGGGGTAATACGTCTCATAGAAAGCATCTTTAAAAGTCTTCCAGGTAACACTTGGATATCTAAGTAACACCGTCTGCCACCAGTTATAGGCGCCTTCCTCTAGCAAAAATGTAGCAAGACGTAACTTCACACCATCGGGGCATCCCATAACATCAAATATCCGTTCAAGCCTCAAAATCCATGTCTCTGCAGCTGCTGGATCAGCTGTACCTGTAAAAGTCTTCGCTCCTAATTTCATAGCTCTCTCGATGCTAAATTCCTTTCTAGTTTCCTGACTAGGAGGCTCATTGGGCTGCTAAACTGACACCTCTACCCTCTCAGTCTCTCCTACGTTACTTCCTTCGGGTGCAACTGGAATTTGAGGCAACTCTGCTGGTAGACCGCGAGCTCGCCCCTTTCGTGGTGGCATGATCACCTATGATGTAATTATGAATAAAGAAATTTTAGAATGTAGAAAACAATGCTTAAGAAAACTCAAAACAGGGCTCTGATACCACATTGACATGCCCCGCCCCAAGTACCTTTATTAGACTTGAAGAGAGACATGCGCCGACGATAGATTTTAAATAAAAATTCAAAACCTATCATCAAGGCTCGTAAAATCTAAAATTTTCTGAAATAATTTGACAATATTTGCCTTTAATAATTAACACCTATATATTACCCTGTTTTTCAAAAATAATTTTAAACCACAATTTTCAACATAGAAGTAGTTCCACCCACAGTTCAATATCGATGAAATTAGTTTACATAACATATTCCCTATATCCGTATAAAACAACACGTGGAGGAGCTCAACTATATTTACTTGACATGTGAAATAATTACAACCCATAAATTCTACAAAGTTTTCAAAAGACAAAAGTGTTCAAAATTAACATCATTTGATCATGTCTACCTTTTCTTTTCTAAAACTTGATGTCACAGGCTAAGCGTACCAAAAGTTGCTCAACTTCAGTTGTCACCTGAAAGAAATTTATATGGAAAAGAAATAGGTAAGCTAATAAACTCAATGAGTGAAAATCCCAATAACAAACCATTTTTCCCAAAATTTGTTTGCGTAAGAAATCAAGAAATCATCATTTATCATTATTTTCAAAATTTGATCTTACAAATAAAATGAGAAGACATCATCACCTAATAATCATACAAAATTCCCCAAAGTTATCATATCATAAACTCATTGATTGTATTTCATCATATCAAACCACAAGCACGCAATGTGTCAGCAGGGGTCACTGGTAACCTGTGGCCCCTTCGCCAAGGCGTCATAATTAACAACTTGAGCCCTAAGCCCCTTCTCCCGTAGGAGGCATATTTAAACAGCTTGAGCCCTAGGCCCCTTCTCCCGTAGGAGGCATATTTAAACAATTTGAGCCCTAGGCCCCTTCTCCCGTAGGAGGCATTTACTTATCAACATCGAGTATAACTTAGCAAAATTTTGCATTAAAATCATAATTAACAATTCACACTTCACATCATTTTTCATAATTTTCACATTATCTCAAAATCATGAAATGTCATTCATATCATATAAAACTTTTAAAAGATAAGTCATAACATTTATGAAAACCATAGAAAACATCATAAATAATTTCTTTTCTAAAGAGTAAGAAAGAGAGTTTTCCACTCACTGTTCAATATATTAGTTTGGTTGGTATGCTTTTCCAATCTCCTCAATTTCACCTGTAATACACAATGTAAACTAACTTACATTCCAATCTTTCCAAGAATTTTCTACCCTTTTCTATACCTTACTTATATTATGTATTTCCCAATTCCACAAGTAATTATGGTTTCCTTACCTTGGTAATCATCATAAATCCTATAATTCATGTAATTGGTGATGGTTCTATAATTTTTAGACCAAACACTATCTTTGTTAAAAAAAAAAAAAAATTCAGCTTACGCCCTTTTTCTACATTTTGGAATTCAAGCCAATTTCATCAAAAATTTCATTTCGTCCTTCACATATATCATTTCCCTATTCACATACCAATTTCATGAGATCCAACATTATAAGAAATAAGTTCATAATTCACCTTCATGCTTTTTAACCCACTTGATATGGAAACTAACATAATTTCATCATATTTGCAAAATTCTAATTTCTAGGAAATTTCTATACCAAAAGAAACATATGAACAAGATTATGATTCATTCTTCAATTCCATCCCAAAATTTCATAAACCCTAGGTTTTCAAATCCCTTCCAACTTGTAAGAAAATCAAAGAATTCAAAGAAGAAAAATATTTCTTACCTTGTTGAGATGTCTCCTCTTTCCCTTTACTTTTCTTAAAATTTTTGCAAAATTTTTCCTTTCTTTCTTCTCAAAATTTCGTCCCTCTCTCTCTCTTCTCTAAGCTCTCTCTTTTCTTTTATTTTTAAGTGGTGGTTTATGATGAGAATAAGGATTAAAAGAGTGGGTTAAATAAATGAAAATATCTATACAAAAATTATCTTTTTCTCTCTCACTAAATCGACATAGAGCTGCCCCATTTTTATTTTTTTTTCCCATCCATCTACAAGTTGGTCCTCAACCTTAGGCTCTCATTCAATCTAATCCCTGAAACTTTATGCGATTCTATGTACTACCGGAAAAAAAGACAAATCTCGAACTTCCATAATTTTGGTATTTACCTTCACCAATTCCATTTTTATATACTATAATGATAAAAAAAAACAAAAAAAAAATCTACAATATATAATCAAGACACAGGAAAATAATTCTAAACTTAGTAACCTTTAAAAAAAATACGTGAACCAGGGTATTACAACAAAGCATGCCAAAAAGATTCATGTTGGTACAGTGGAGACAGTACGTTGTCGATATAACGGTTGGGACAGCTCGTTAAGTGGGACCCAGGTCGTTACTAATGGTATCAGAGTTGGTCGTCAGTCGGAAATCGAAAATTAAATGCTATGCGGGACAAAGTGCTACGTAATAGGGCGAGAACCCCCTCTTGAACCCGTAGGAGCCACATCCAGAATCCCCACTTCTGCTAACAGATTCTCCGATGGTTTAAGCTCGACGACTAAAAAGTGATATTCAAGTAGAAAAAAGTAACAAATGAAATCGTGTCACTTCTTAATTAAAAAAAAAAGTGATAAAAGTGACACGTGAGTCCATGACACAATGCTACATTGCTACTAAAAAGTGAAAAAATATTAAATAAGTGACAAAAAATTTATTAGTGTTTGTGCATGGAGGATGGAGAATGTGTAATGTAGTTACTAGTATTTATGAACTTGTATAATTTATTAAGTTACGATGCATGTAGTACATGATGAATATTGCGAAAATTGAAAAAGTAACATTCAAGTAGCAAAAAGTGACAAAACGTCACTTTTTTTATAATAGAAAGTGACACCATATCACTCTTTAATTAAAAAAGAAAGTGAGTAAAAAGTAATGAAAAGTTACATTTTGTCACTTAAAGAAGCATTGTGTAATATATCTATTAGTGTTTATGGACTTGTACAATTTATAGTCAATAATGGATATTGCAAAAATCGAAAAAATTGAAATTCAAGTAAAAAAAGTGTCAAAGTGTCACTTTTTTCGACTAAAAAGTGACACCGCTTTTTGGGATATTGCAAAAATTGAAAAATTGACATTCAAGTTGAAAAAAATGAAAATTGACATTTTTCCAACTTTGTTTATAATCGGCACGGATTCCAGACAATTTTTTTAATCATACAAATTTTCTCTCTTCAATTTTTAACCATAAATTCTACCTCGAAAATACAAATAACACTAATCATTTCGTGTTGTAACACTTCCCAAACGCGGAAAAGTGACAAATTTTCACTTTAAGTTAAAAGAAAAGGTGACATTATGTAAAAAAAAAATGGCATTGTTTCAGTTTTTAAAAAAGTGACACAATTTTTTTAATATTTTGAATAAAATTAACTAGTTATTTTTTTATTCTAAAGTTTTAGCTTATGTTGGACTAAGAAAATAATATACAAGCCATTTTAAAAAATAAAAAAAGTGACACGATGTTACATATTTTTTAAAAAAAGTTGCAAAATTATTATAAAAAAAAAAAAAGTGACAAAAATATTAAAAAAGTGCCACTCAAAATTTACAAAGTATTTTTCTTCCTAATTTTTTTTTTTTTTATCTCAAAGACCAAATATTTCATTTTGAATCAAACACAACATTTCATTTGAAATTTTAATTGTATTACCAGATTCTCTTGACTCAATTACTATTCATCTCTCAAACATTAGCATTGATCCTATTACAACGAATTCAAATTCACTTTTTATAAATATCTGAACTTCATTCTATTCAACAAATATAAGCTCTCGTGTATGAATTGTATCTTTTATGATTAGATGACATGAAATTAAGGTATGAATGACAGAGAAGAACTGTGAGTGCATTTTGTCTACTTCAATTCCATATATTTTGTATATATATGCTTATATTAAATGCATTGTGAATGATCTTCTTCATTATTTTGTAGAATATCTTAATTTAATTTTAGCTAAATGGATATATAAAAAAGAAGATTATGAATTACAAAATTAGTTGCTTGAACAAAAATTAATTCAGACTATTTTGATTTTTGGTTGTTATTTATCAAATATAATTGCCAATACATCAAAAAAAATGTTTCAATATCCCCACAAGTATTGATTAATTGCTTGAGAATGTTTTAGGAGGTGTTTGACGGCTTCATTAAATCATAGTTTAAACTACACAATTTTTCAAATCACTTTTTAACCAAACATATTTTTTCTTTTCAATTTTTAACCACATATTTTACTTCAAAAACAACAAAAAAATTTCTCTTTCCTCATTAACCACCGCCGAACAGTGTATTAGTTTATTTCTATTAAGTTTTATTAGTTATTTACAAGTGTAATGTTCTTGAAATATAGTATCTAAATCAAAATAATTTAATAATTAAAAAATATATATTAATAAATGATAACATAAATAGGGATTTTGACGCCCCCGCCCCATCCCATCTAAACGGGGATGGGATTGTAAGTCTCCGGTAGAAAGGGGGCAGGGAACAACATCACAGCCCCAAACCCGCCCAGTTGCCTTTACTATTAATTTCCTACTAATTTGCATATATTGTTTCTGATTACGATTATCAACAAAAAAAATCCACTAGGCAAACGTAAAAATAATTATCTGCCTCTCGTATTTAAAATAAAGCAAAATAAATAAATAAAAATAAACTAAATATTTGCCCTGATTTGATTTCAATGCACTTAACATAATATTTGGACAGAAACTAGATTGACGAATAAAATTGAGAAAACCATGGATAATTCCATCAACCACGCAGGAAAATTTGATACCTGTCAACAAAAAATGCATGGAAACTGACCACCAAGCCACTTCTGTACAACTGCCAAAAGGCTTGCAACTGCTGATAACCATGGAACAACCGCACAGCCAAAGACGTAACATTCTTCTATTGGTTCAAAGTGAAATCATGAATGAGTATATATATCATATTCACCACTAATGCAACACATTTCTATAGTTCTTCAATTAAGTAACTGGAAAAATTGGCTCCTGTAAATTATCAGGCAATGCTCATACAATATACATAAAATACAGACAGGAAAAATATCATCCTCTCTCTAGTTCCCAACTAGACTGGATGCTTGACCATTGGTAGCTTCAAGTTTGTTTGAAAATGTTAAATTTTCACGAATGCACTTTGCAAGATGTGCAGCTTCTTGGTCTAACGCTAGTGGGTGCCGCCTCAGACTCTGTTAAGTGTTTAGGTCTATCAAGAATTGATTCAGCAGTACGTTAAAATGAACGTAAAAAGCTATTTAAAAACAAATAGCGCATACCTCAGAAGCCCACAAACAATCACGTGCTTTACGAGGAATTATATGAATGTGAGTCTGAACTTGCCAAGACAAAGGAAATTACAGAGTATTAGTTAACCTTGATCAGAATGTAATATGGAAGAAGAATGAAATATTTGATTTAATTGAAATGAAGAAACTGGAATTTTATAGGAGCTCACATGGAAAACAACTTGGCCTGCAGCAGCACCATTGTTAACTAGCAAGTTGAACGCTTCTGCAAGATTAAAACTTCACGCTTCATAAACTTTATACATGCAGGAACAGACTCATAGAATATTAAGTTAGCACTGGAAAAGAAACGAGAGTAGTTTTTGATTAAGACCACAGTTTGAGTTTACGCTCAGTGCCAGCTTCTAAGGGGAGGATACCCAAGTTTGTCGCCGTGTGGGACACAATTAGAGTCATGTTACAATTTTTTAAACAAAGGGAAGAAAAAGATGTCCAGAAAAATTAATTTCTTGATAAACAACTGCAATGTGAAGGGACTGAATCGTGTACCTTTCCTGATTAAATATCGCCTGTTTGATTCTACTAAAAGTTGGAAAAAAAAGAGTTTTGAATAGTAGTATTGGGAGATGTGTGGTTAAAAAGTGGTTTGAAAAGTAAAAAATTGTATATTTGACTTTTTTAGATGGTTGAGATTGATTACTGTAGAAAAAAATTGTATTTTTTATAAAATTTTAGTAGAATCAAACAAGGGCTTAGGATTTAGGATTTATTGATAATGTCTAATTGCAAAATTATTATGTAATTTCCACGGATTTGGAATTTTTCTTACAAGTTATCCTTACCAGTATTCTCTTGTAAGGACAATGTTGTGTTTTGATGAATTGGTTGAGAAGGGCCCAGATATTTTAAATTAGTTTTAAAGATATTTTTCTTTCACTACAAGTTTGAGTCAACTAAGCTGCCAAAAGCTTACAGGTTATTCTAAAAGACAGTTACCATCAATCCAAACATCACTCTTTTCTCGAACCAATGAATAGATAGGAGAAGGCAATGTAATACATTTGTCCCCCTTTGGTAAATCAAGAATTTGAACTACTTAGCCTCCGTTTGGTTTAAAAAAAAAAAATGTTTATAAACAAATAATGTTATATTTTAGAGGTAAAATATGTGGTTGAAAAGTGATTTTGGGAAATGTGTGCTGTTAAAAGGTAGTTTAAGGAAATGTGTTGTTCATAAACAAATAAATTACCAAACAGAGGCTTAATTCTTCACATTATTTTAGCAGATAAGTAAAGTTTCCGACAACAGTACTTCCATCATAATGAAGTATCCTAATTAAATGCTAAAAAGTCATGCATCAAACCGCATAAATCTAATGACAAGAGTCCTCCTAATTAAATGCTAAAAAGTCATGCATCAAACCGCATAAATCTAATGACAAGAGTCCCTCTTGAATCCCGACACCCTCCTCCCAAATAAAATAACAATGGTGATGACGATGACATGATAGAGGGAAAGGAAAAGTACGCACCACAGCCAGTGGCTTTCATGACTGCATTGCTAATCAAAGGTACTTTCGAACACATGGCCCCTATTACCTGCATAGTGGCAATCTAAGTTAGAGATGCATAGAGTTCTCATCTTTTATGACCAATAAATGGAGATATATCTCTTATGTCCAGTATTATTACATGTTGATTGATATAAAGAATTATCTGGAATTTTCTTATATTAACCAACCTACTGCACAAAATTATTCCACAACTAACCATTTGTAGAGAGCATGAGCTTGTCCTTATTGAAGCATTTTCAGTTTCAAACACATGAATAAATGCAAGCTATTGAGAAGCACTAATAAACAATGAGGAGAACCCTCATTCATATAATGCTTCGATATCTAGCTGCAAAATTTTGGATAAAGTATGGGGGCAAGAAAATTTTATTTTTCTTATATAAAAACTTAAAAAAATAAAAATAAAAATGAAAGAAACAGTACAATTAAGTAAGCCACAGAGGTCAAAGAATGGCGCAAAAGAAATGATTAGCTGGAAAATAGTTGCCCAAAAGGATGGGGACTCCCAGTGAGTAAGGGTGAAAATTAAGTTGTACACAAATCTAAAATTGATATTCAGTAACTAAACTATAATCCTTGCTATTAGTATGGAATTGTAGTAGCGCTTCATATTTTTGGTGTTTTCCATTCATATAGACTGATTTATGAAGAATTTAAAAAAAAAAAAAAAAAAAAAAAAAAAAAAAAAAATCCATGTTGTTGTGCATGGATAGAATGTTGTTGATGTTGAAAACTACTTGAGGAAAAACAAAAAAGAATCTAATCTGTTCTACAAACTTTGAAGTATAGATTAGAGGGTGAATAACTCATCATGTGTGATGAGGAAAACTTACCGATGGAGGAGTAGCATCCAATGAAGAAAAATGACGTTTTGGGATAATTAGTGAGTGCCTAAAGACATTGTAAAATGCAGTTAGAGATTACAACATGTAACAAGTTGACGAAGATATAGCAATATTCTCTGTGCTGGTAACTACAGTTAACACCTATACACACGACTGCCATAGAATATTTCCTGGCATGATTTTTTTTATTCAGAGATATTTAGACAGGATTTTATGCATTGAAAAGAATGTGATGAAAATATTAGATCCTATCAATCCTTGTTCATCAAAAGAATACCACTGCATTAAGCAACAGATCCTAAAACTAAATGGTGCCTTGGACAGGTGATACCTTACCCATGACATAATGGATTAGTATCCAAAATACATAGGCATACATCGTCTTCATATACCTATAATCAAATTGAATTCAATAGATAGTTAGAGAAGCAATAATAGATAGTAATAAACAAAATTCAAATTATTATGTTTTACATATTATTTTGAAATTAAAAAAAAAAAAAAAAAAACTTTGAAAGGTACGAAGCACTTTAAGGATAGATTCTTAAAAATTGAAAAGAAAAGGTTCGAGTAACTTCTAAGAATTAAAAACTCAAACACGAAGTAATGCAGTGAATACTTAGCTGTAACTGTCAAACCAAGTAAGCATGAAGCAATATCAGAAAATAAAGCAACAAAAGCGCAGATATAAACCCAAATATCCTACTCAAATCACAAACAAAGTAGACCGGATCAAGGATCACACCAACAACCAATCGAAAACGAATGGAGAAAAAGCAGCAGTGTCAATTCATAGAGCCCTAACGAACTATTTTCCTTCTCATAGGAAGCCACTTTAAATCCACTTGTATTACTGTTTCTCGAGTTTTTTAATTTTCCCTACAACAATTAAAGCTCTACTGTTGCAGAAATAGTCCAAACTAATATGACGTGTCATCGATATTCAAATCTGAACTCGACAGAAGTTTATCTCTTATTAGTAATGGCTTAGAAGAAAATTTTCAAATTGTGCAATGAAGAGTGAGCTTGACGCGATCCCCGGTCGGGGAATCTCGTCGAACACGCGGAATAACGATAATTAAAACCTAGGAAAGATCTAAATCAGATCGACACAAGACAAACAACGAAAAATAAGGATAGAACGACAGTAAAGCCTTAACCCGACAATCACGACGCAATTTATGACGTGCGGATTGAAGAACCAAGATTGGTGAACGCCACAAGGACTTGTCAATTTCCTTGATAAGTATCGAATTTGGAAACGCCACAGATATTCTTGCGAATATTTGATAAGTTTGCTGGAAAAACGCCACAAAGATCGGATCTTTGATAAGTTCAAGAAAAAGGGAATAAACTCAACCTCTCAATTTTGGAGAATCCTCTCACAAATTTTATTACTCAACTCAAACTTGTCTGTTTACAATAAATTGAAAAAGCGTATAAATAAGAAAAATAACCTAGCATCTAATTTACTCAAAATAGAATTCTAAATAGACTAAAATTCTAAAATAGGAAAATAATCTAAAATAATAAAAGGAAACTAAATACTTTGAAAATTCCGGAAAATCTTGAATTACGGCCGTGAATATCTAGCTTACGGCCGTAACGAACATTCTGTCTCAAATTTCAATCAGGTGTTATGGCCGTGATCAACATGTTACGGCCGTAAAATATTTCAATTTCATTTTTACGGCCGTGATAAACTTCTTACGGCCGTAATCAACGTTCTGCTTGTTTCTGCCTTAAGGATGTTACGGCCGTAAAAATGGAGGTTACGGCCGTGAATCAGTTTCTGCCTTATTGTTTGATTTCCTGCCTCGGCTCGATCCTTTCGCCTTCTCGGCTCGATTCCAACATGGAACTTGCTCCGTTTTCCATGTAGATCACCGTCATACTGCCCATGTCTCGACTTCGCCCTTCGATGCCTGGTCCGGATCACATCATACTCCCTCTCTTGAAAAGGATTCGACCTCGAATCCATTTTTGGTCGGCTTTTCAAATTCCTCCTACTTTCCTGGGCTCGATGATCATTTTTAAGCGTCATGCAATCCTTTAGACTCCTGGGCTGCTTATTTTGGCCAGTAACTTTCTTTCCCGTTTTACGTTCATGTTTTGATTTATGTCCCTGCAAAACAAATTTAGTAGAACTGGGGAGGGATGTGTTAGCAAATGCAAATAAACTCATTTTTGTGGTGGACTCTCTTTTCTTTTTCTTTTCACTCTCAAGCTCACCTTTTTCTGAGGTCGTGGCCTCAACTCTCTTGTTTTCAATTTTCACACCCTCTCCTTTTTCTGAGGTCGTGGCCTCAACGCTCTTATTTTTCCCCTCAAACTCGCTCTTTATTTTCAATTGGTCATTTTGAGCTTCTTTTGGAGATAACAGAATAAGTGTAAATTTCTTCCCACCCTTCACAAATGAATATTGATTCTTAAACCCATCATGCACTACTCTCCTGTCATGTTGCCAGGGTCGACCCAACAATATATGACCAACATGCATAGGTACCACGTCACAGACCACCTCATCCTTATAACCCCCGATGGCAAAATTGACCCTAGCCTGCTTATTTACCTTAATTTCCCCCGACTCGGTCAGCCATTGCAATTTATAAGGGTTTGGATGTTTCATCAAGCTTAAGCCCAATTTATCAACCAACATTGTACTAACCACATTAGTACAACTTCCCCCGTCAATCACCATACCACAAGCCTTTTTGCCCACCAAGCACCTAGTATGAAAAAGATTATCCCTTTACTCACCAATTTCATCCACCCTAGCCCTAGCACTAAGGACACGCCGATTAACAAGTGATTCTTTTTCAGGATAGGTCAATCCTTCCTCATCACTACTACTAGCTCCAACATCCACTAACTTAGGCATTCCCTTAAATTCATCCTCAGAACTAATTTCACCATTATCACGCACGAGCATTACCCTTTTATTTGGACACTGTGATGCTATATGGCCCATCCCCAAACACTTAAAGTACTTAATATTTCTATCCCTACTAGGTTGAGAATCAGAAATATTTTTACTTTTAGTAATAAGTTCCTCCTTTCCCTTCGGGACGTGCTCATCATTGTGATCCTTCCTCGGTTGTGATGTAGGATAAGTTCCCGGTGATTGTTTAGATGTCCCCTTTCGCCTTAATTGCCTTTCTACCTTCATTGCCATATGCACCATATCTTCTAGTTCCACATAGTGTTGCAGCTCAATGACATTGGCAATGTCTCTATGCAGCCCACTCAGAAACCTAGTCATCGTAACTTCCCGATCCTCCACCACATTAGCCCGAATCATCGCTACCTCCATATCCTTGAAATAATCTTCTACACTCCTCGACCCCTGAGTCATACCCTGCAGCCTCTGGTAAATATCCCTATAATAATGAGTTGGCACAAACCGCTTCCTCATTATAGTTTTCAATTCACCCCAAGTCTCCACCGGTTCCTCTAGGTTCCTCCTCCTACCCGTCACTAATTGATCCCACCAAATATTGGCATAATCTGTGAATTCAATCACAGCTAATTTAACCTTCTTCTTTTCCGAATAATTATTACAATCAAAAAGCCGTTCGACCTTTGTCTCCCAATCCAAGTATGCCTCCGGATCACTCCTACCCTAGAACGATGGTATTTTCACTTTAATTTTCCCAAGGTCGTCATCAACATCACCTCTACACCCACGATGCCTCCTAGCATCCCGACGCTCCCTATCATGCCTTCTTTCGTACCTATCTCCTCTATCCCTCCTTCGCATGCGTCCCAACGATATACTTCCACTTTCACTACCCATGCCTTCATCATCCACACCAACCTCACGCCTATCATTTCTCCTAACCCGAGAACCATCATGAGATTGATCCCGCTCGGCACCCCGATTTTCCATTTGTGCCATAAGCCTCTCAAACTGCGCCCTCATTGCTGCCATATCATTGTTGCCCTGTTCATTCCTTCTATTCACACCCCTGTGCTGTTTTCTGTCTCCAATAGAAGATGAAGATGTAGAAAGCTCTCTATCAGACAATTTTTTTTTTTTTGACACAAACAAGGAAATTTGGAATATTTGGGATATATTTGGAATTTTCAGAGTTTTTTTTTTTTTAATAATCTGCCAAAAATTGGACTACGAGTATGGCAGAAAAAACGGAACTGGATTTGGACGAAAAACGAAGAAGAAAAACACTTTTGAATTTTTGGGACTACTCTTATGGATCAAACTGAAAAAAAATTATGACTGACACGAAGAACGCGAAGAACACGAAAAAAATCAAGAAAATCAAGAAACGCAAGAATCTGAAATAGATCCAAGCTCTGATACCAGATGACGCGATCCCCGGTCAGGGAATCTCGTCGAACACGCGGAATAACGATAATTAAAACCTAGAAAAGATCTAAATCAGATCGACACAAGACAAACAACGAAAAATAAGGATAGAACAACGGTAAAGCCTTGACCCGACAATCAAGACGCAATTTATGACGATGTGGATTGAAGAACCAAGATTGGTGAACACCACAAGGACTTGTCAATTTCCTTGATAAGTATCGAATTTGGAAATGCCACAAATATTCTTGCGAATATTTGATAAGTTTGCTGGAAGAACGCCACAAAGATCGGATCTTTGATAAGTTCAAGAAAAATGGAATAAACTCAACCTTTCAATTTTGGAGAATCCTCTCACAAATTTTATTAATCAACTCAAACTTGTCTGTTTACAATGAATTGAAAAAGCGTATAAATAAGAAAAATAACCTAGCATCTAATTTACTCAAAATAGAATTCTAAATAGACTAAAATTCTAAAATAGGAAAATAATCTAAAATAATAAAAGGAAACTAAATACTTTGAAAATTCCGGAAAATCTTGAATTACGGTCGTGAATATCTAGCTTACGGCCGTAACGAACATTCTGTCTCAAATTTCAATCAGGTGTTACGGCCGTGATCAACATGTTACGGCCGTAAAATATTTCAATTTCATTTTTACGGCCGTGATAAACTTCTTACGGCCGTAATCAACGTTCTGCTTGTTTCTGCCTTAAGGATGTTACGGCCGTAAAAATGGAGGTTACGGTCGTGAATCAGTTTCTGCCTTATTGTTTGATTTCCTGCCTCGGCTCGATCCTTTCGCCTTCTTGGCTCGATTCCAACATGGAACTTGCTCCGTTTTCCATGTAGATCACCGTCATACTGCCCATGTCTCGACTTCGCCCTTCGATACCTGGTCCGGATCACATCATAGCTAGCTTGTTACGAGTGCACAAAATCAAATTTTAGTGGCAAGCATAGTCCAGGAAAAATTTGTAATTTTGTGCTTTTTATGGTCCCAATTTTCTTCTGTTTTCTTTGACAAGACCTCCTCCTGTTAACAGCTAATGAACAACCAAAGGATATATCTAGAGTAGGACACTTTTCCTAAACTGACTAAACTCAAATCTTTCCTGAGGTTAGTCCAGTATACCAATTGTGAGTTTTTCTTTAGCAGGGAAGACATTTATGCCAAAGACCAAGATCCCAGTTGGTAAGACTTTCTTTTAACCTTATTCACAAAGTATAGAAGATTACAAGTTGCCTTCATCAAGAATGTTGGAAGAAATACAACTATCTCTGTGAAGAAGGATGAAATTCATTTGACCCATGTAGTCACAGAGACTTCTTAAACTCGCATAAATAAATGTTTGCAGTATAGCTCGCCAGAGTCGATTTCTTTTATAAATAGGAGTACTCTATCAATTTTGAGCAATAATATTCAGCATTACTGAGATTTCTCCTTCATAATTTTCTGTATGTCCCACTTCTTGTTGTCTCTTTCAGTTTCCCTCTTTCTAATTCTACATCAGGAATTTTCTGTAAACATATTTAAATTACACGTTTTCCCGAGTCTGAAATAGTATCAGGATCCCATTTAGCAACGAAACTGAAAACCAAATTCAAAATTTAAACTCTCTAAAGTGAACCAACGGATATGCAAGTAAATTTAAAAATAAATAACTTCTTTTCAAGCACCTAAACAAATATTATTACTTTTACTTTTCTTGAGCTTATCCATAAATAAAGAAGAAAGAGAAGAAAAACCAGATTACTTCTGAATTTCTTCAAGCCAAAAAAATATTTCTTGAAATCATAACTAAATTAGGTAAAAAATAACAATAAAAAAAAAGAGAAAAAGAAACGTAATAATACCTTTACAGCAGGCGCTTCCCCTCGAATAATATTACAAAAAACACAATCACTTATGCTGTGATTATCCTTGTCCCCTTTTTCTGAAGCAGAAGTTGAAGACAAAAGAGGAGAAACAGGCCGCACAATTTCCGCGGGTGGGTTAATGTGAGAAGAAAGGATAAGAAGACGACGTCGCGCTAGTGACTCCATTTATCATACTGTTGAATTATTCAACCGAGAAAGGAGAAATTGAATGGGTAATGCGCCATGGATTTACTGCTTTTGCTGCATAAAGAAGGGAGACAGAATGAAAGGATTGGGAATTGCCGTTGGATTTACTTGCTAATATTTGACACTCGTATTCAATTGGCTGTTGGCTCTCCATCATCCACAAAATAATTTAGCCCATTTTTTGTCCTATTTTTTAAAAATCAAATTTATTCAAAGCTCATTCGTAATCATCTTTTTTAATCAAGTTTAAAATCAAATTTATTCAACGCTCATTCTTAATCATCTATCTTAATCAAATTTATCATTTTTTACTTTCAAATGTGTCATCAAATCTTATCTTTATCTTTATATTAATAAAAGTAGAAGTGTAGTTTACCATTGAATCTATTGTTTTTCCGCCTAAAGTGCACATCCCTTATATGGTTTGGTTAGTGTGAATGCAAAACGAGATTAATGTAAATACAAAATAGTTTATACACCAAAATTGAATGCAAAATCTAAATAGATATGAATGCATTTATTGTCTTATATATATGCACTAATAGTCTACTATTATGGTAAATAATTGTTAATATTTTTAATCATTTTTAATTTTAATAATTGTGCAAAGATTATATGATATAATAGTTTCTTGATTTTCAACGTTGTTCAATTGTCGTATATTAAGATTAAACGCATATTTTTAATTATTGTATTGGTATTTTTGAATGAAAATTGAGAAAAATGTTAAATATAAAATATGTGATGAGAATGGAGAAATTATTTTTATATCTTTTGCATTTGTGTTGATTATGTATAATCATTAAATTTTAATGAATACTTATCGATATTACGAATAGCAATTTTAGTTCATTGCACTGGTGAAAATCTATATTATATATGAAAGTAGGATAGTCTGATAGAATTAATTCTTAAATTCTTTATGTTTTAGTATTATAATAAAATGTGTGGTTGAAAAAAAATTTGGAGAAATATATGTGAATAAAAAGTGGGTTGAAAAAATGTGTTACTTATAAATAATTTATCGAAAAAGTTATTGAACAAAGGTTAATATTGAAGAGTTAATACTTTGACTTATTTTGAGTTAATATTATTAATACAATGATTAATATTTTTTAACCATACTTATTTTTGATAAATTTTTAAAGATTACATGGTATAAGATTTTCGGTAGAATTTCGTGATTTTTAACTTTACTCGATTATCGTATCATGATAATTGCGAGATTTTCAAAATTATTATTTTGACTGCTTATTTTTGTAAATAAAGTTTTATTCATTAAATTCAAATATTTAAATATATAAATTGACGTTTACTATTCAAAGATGTTTTTTAATAATTTGAATTAAGTATATTATTTTATAAATTCTAATAATTATTGAAATAGAAAATTATTTTTTTATACATTTATATATGTGTTGATTATGTATAAGTATTAAAATTTTATAAATACTTATTAAAATCGATATTGTGGATAACAACTTTCGTGCTTCGCACGAGTGAATACTAGTTATATATAATAATAACAACATAGCCGTCATATAAATCCGCACATAGTTTCCCGTCATTTTCATCTGCTATTTTAGAAAACTTTGTAATTTTATTAATTATTTTGATAATTGAATTAGGAAACTTCAATTAATGCAAAATTAATTATATGTGACATGTAATAAATGACTTATTGATTTGTAAAAAATAAAAAATCTATAAAAAAGTCAAATTGTATATTATTTTTATTATTTTTATAATTATCGTAATATTTTGAAGTTAAAAAATATACAATATAAGTGTCAAATTCAAGATCTTAACGAAAAGTTCAATACAAGCTAACAAATGAGAGCAAAGTCTAAATTTATCATTCATAAAATTGTCTCAAATAATAAAGGTAAAAGTTTTACTTATACTTTTCACTATTTCCAATATCCAGTATTTTTAATTTATCTCATTTATGATTTAAGTCATAAATTGATATCTATCATTTCTTTCCTAACTTCAATTTGACATAAATGATTAATTTCAAATCTTTTTTCTTATTAAATTAAAAGAAATGATAGATATCCGATCTTTCTAAGTAAATTCAATCGAATCATTTTAATTTCTACAACTTTAGGTTTCGATAAACTTTTTGGTAATTTTGAAATTAATTTTATAAATTTACTCATTTTGTTCATTTATCTATTTTTTAATTTTTGTAAATTTAAAATAACATTAATTTGTAAAATATATACTACATACTTTAACAATTAATTCGTTGAATTCTATAGAAAATAAAAATATAAGGTTTTATCAAACTTATTCTATTTAAAAATAAAATATGGTCAATACAGTTATTTAACATGCACAGAAAATAGTTTGTGTGTGTGTGTGACATGACCATTTTTAATACATGGTGAAAAATAAAATGTCACGTTGTATTTGAAACAATTGAATAGGAGTAAGTTTGATATAGACTATGGAAATAGTTTTAAATGTGTGATTGAAAGTGAAAGAAGGTAGTATAAAAAATAAAATAATTGTCAAATCAATTAATTGAGTGGTTGAAAATTGATTTTCTTTTTTTACAATGAGTGGTTAAAAAGTAGTATGCGCAATTGTGAAAATTTAGATGGCGTTCTGTTTGTATTTTATTTTGTATTTTCATTTTCGAAAATGTTTTGTATTTTGTGTTTTCATTTTTGTTTTCAAATTTGCTGAAAACGCGTTTGGTTTGTCATTTCTGAAAACTGTTTTTGAAAATGAAAAGCTGGAAAACACATTATGTTTGAAATTTTGCAGAACACTATTTAAACTATTTTTAATTAATTTGCTTGCAGAATACTACTAACTCCAACTCAAATTTCCTTTCACAATACACTAAAAATATGGTTACATGCAACACACTAATGTGAGCATTAAGAGTCTATATTAACACAGCTTGGTCAGGTTCGGGACTTGAGAAAGCTCTACTTCTATTAAAATTCAGAAAATGCAAGTTGTTTCAAAACCAGCAGAGTCCATTTATCTTTGCATTTTTTGAAATATAACAACAAGAATTCTCATTTAATTTTTTTTTGTAATGTTGAAATTGAATTCAATAAAACTTTATTTAAACTAAGTTCCAAGTTAGGATAATTCTCAAAAAAAAAAATTTATTTAGGCTTAGTTCCAAGCTAAGATAATTCTAAAAAAAATAATAAAAAAATAAAAATAAATAAAAACTTTATATTAAGTTTAGTTCTAAGTTAAGATAATTCTATAATTAAAAAAAAAAAAAAAAAAAAATTCCCAAAACGCGTTTTCCGCGTTTTGGACGCGTTTTGGACATTTTTTGTCGAAATACACACAAAACGCCCAAAACGATGTTTCGGGCGTTTTCCGTTTTGTGTACAATTTTTTTTTTTTTTTTTTTCCAAAATGCGTTTTCGAAAATGGTAAAGAGAACGACTTTATAGCGTTTTCGAAAATAAAAACAGAAAACAACCTCAAAACAGCAAAGAGAACAGGGGCTTAGTTTTTAAATATTATGTGGTTGTGAATGAATATTAAAAAAAAATATTTTTGAATAATCAATTCCATATGAATAAATAAACTAAGAAAACTAGAGAATGAACAATTAACCATTAAAAATGCAATTCATAACTTTATTTTTTTATTTTATATTTTTATATTTTGATTGTATATTGAATATACAATTTATGCATTAAAGTAAGAAATCTTATAGGGAGAAATGAAATTACAAATTATTCACAATTTATGTATGCAAGTTATTATTATTATTTTTTTAATTTTATTATTTTTATCGGACATTGTATTTTTACAACTTATTCAATAATTATTATTTATTCCGTACATCGCACGAGTGCGATTACTAGTTCAATGATAAAGTAAAATAGTGTTGGATTGCAAATCAATATATAAATAAGGATTAATAATAAGGGAAATCTTAATTGTACTTCCATTTGTTGACAAATTTGTTTACTTTCCCTCTGGCATGGAGTGAGGTCCACAATTTTTTTAATTGTATGTGGGTCCCTCAATGTGAGGGGGAAGTAAACAAATTAGTACATGTTGGTCCAAATAACTAGTATCCCACTTTTTCACGGTGGGATCCGATCATAGAATATACTTTTAAATTCAATGAAAAGTAAATATGACAAAATAATGTTTGGTTGCAAACTTTTAATTGTTAAATAATTAGAATTCATCAATATATTTGCTAGCTAAACTTACAGGGGAAAGAAAACTTACAGAAGCAAGAATAATTAATGAATATTCAACAATGAGAACGAGCATGAAGAAAAACTTGATCATCTACAAATTCGAAATTCGCATCGAAAACACAAAAAACACAGAGAACTTATAAAATTAATGAACGATCATCTACAGATCTGAGATTCACAAAGAAAATAAAAAACCATAAAATTACTGAATAATTTCATCAATACAAACACAATTGAACTCAAACTAAAAATTCGATTCACTTACATGATTTAAACTTTGATGGTCAGACCGTTCCTTTTTCTCGAAAGCGGGTAAAATGCCTTCCTTCTTGATCAACTGCTTCACAGGCCCGCATACATTCTACAATGGCAATGGAGACTATTTCATCTTCTTACTGAACAAGCCCTAACACGCGAATCGATTTGGACAAAGATAAAGATGAGATTATGGTAAGAGTGAGGAGTTCTGTGCAAAAAAATGGAGAAAATCGGTGTATATTGGAGAATTTATAGCTGTTTTGGGAGAATTTGAGGGAGAAAATGGGTGATGTTATTATGTGAAGAGAGACATCTAAGTCTTTTTTTGCTTCGTATGAGAGAAAGACATTCCTACGATCAATGATAATATAGTCCTATGATCAGTGATAATATAGTTACTCGTATTGCTCAGATGAATGCTATTAAAAAGGTAAAACTCTGAGTTTGATTACTCATCCTAAATAAAATATGCATCGAACAAATTTTTGGACACGGTTTTTCATCCTTGAGACCCCGATTAAAAACATGTTACTTCATTGAAGATTGGTGATAAAAGTTTTTTTAAAAAAAAGTTATAGAAAAACCTAAAGAACTATAGCAATGAACAAAGTTCTGAAATTAATTAATCTAAAAATCCTTTTTTTTTCAAGAAATCTGGGTTGCTTACAGTGGGTGCGAGCGACATCGTGCCTGGTGGCAGTGGCGACGTGGCATGGTGGTGAGTACTCGATGGACCAGTGGTGGGGACAATCAGATGAGGGTGAGGCACAGAGGATGGGTCCGTAGTTGAGAAATTTGGAGAGAATCTTGAAAAAAAGGATGCTGGTTTTGGGTTGTAGCTATAAGGAAGAAGGAAAGTTTTATTTATTTATTTTGGTTAAAGAAAAAAAGAAAGAAAAAAATGCTGAACTTGAAAACATTAAAAATGGGCAAAAAGGAATCGGATAAATACATATGTAAGGAGTTTAAAAATGTTATTTAAAATTTGATAAACTTGTGGCTTTAATACAAAAATCATATTTTTTAATTAAAAATGTATAATTTGATAGGTTGAGGTCACAATTATACAATTTATGGTCACAGACACAAATCACAGTTTTTATAGATTACAAATTATGAAATTTCTCGGTCACAAATTATAAAATTGTTTGGTCATGACTTAATTCCCGGTCACAAATAATAAATTTAAAGGTTACGACTTATTTTCAATCACAAATTATCAAATTTATCGATCACAAATCACAAATATTAAAGGTCGCGACTTATTTCCCTGTCACAAATATTGCTCACAACTAATTTCTTGGATCATAAATATTTGATCATGACTTATTTTTCGGTCACAAATTAAAAATTATAGGTCAAAACTTATTTTATCGGTTACAAATCATGAATTTTGTTGGTTACAATTTTTTATCGATCGTAAATCTCGAATTAATTAATCACAACTTAACAACTTATAAGTCACAATTTCTCCAATGGTCACAAATCCTAAATTTCATATGTCATAATTTTTTCTCGAGAACAAATCACGAATTTTTAGGTCACAATTTGAACAAATCATAAGTTTTATCGATCACATATCACAATTTTTATAGGTCATAATTTATCAAATTATTTGATCTCAAACTCTTTTTTTTTTTTACAAATTATCGATTTAATTGATGACAATCTATTTTCTCGGTCACAATCCTCAAATTTTATATGTCACAAATTATGGCTACGCTAATTAATTGGTCACAACTTATATTTTGTGTGACAATTATCAAAATTTTAAAATCACATACTATTTACCAGTCATAAATTATGTATAATTAGTAGGTCACACGTCATCGACACTTACCCACTACCGCCGTCATCAACCACCACCACACACCTAACCATACCATCAACCTCCACCACTTCCCCAAACCCCAACCATCACCACTAGTTACCTCCCCATCACTGTAGCCAGGGACAGAGCAAGAATTTTGAGTGAGTGGGGGCCAAAAATTTTTAAATGGTGGGAGGGGGAGGCCTCTCCTGGGGGTTCGGGGGCAGAGCCGCCGATTTTTTTTTGAACCAAAATGATTAAAATGGCGGTTCGTACATTTTGTACAAACAATTCTTGGTTTATTTTTGTGATATGAAGCAATATCTACTTGTAAATGCTCACGTTTAGAGCACGTGAACATCTAAAACCCTTAATAGGTAAAAAATCATATGCTTATTTTTATGTTAATTGATTCTTTAGAATGGTTGTGGGTCTAACACATTGAAGTAGCCAACCATCCAGTTAAGGGAAGGAAAAAAATGTTGTCTTCTTTGAATAAAATGACCAATTGGAGACAAGGAGAAATCATCTCACTAAATGCAAACAAAAAGAGATTAATACATTTAGATAAACATATACATACACATATACACAATATAAAGAGAGAAGAAGAAAAATGGATATACAAATCATCCTTCTTGGTCCAAAAATCATTCTTCTCCTTTATTTAAAAAAAAAAAAAATCCAAAATTTCAGTTGGGGCGTAGACCCTCATTGGTCCTAATGTAGCTCCGTACCTGACTGTAGCACTGCACCCCCTATCGTAACCCACCGCCATCGCTGCTGCCACCGACACAACCACCACCGACACCGATCGCACTGCTAACACCACCATGTTCGCAAACAACCGCCACAAGCAACAATCACCTCTCCAACACCACAGTCACTCATATCTCCAACTACCGCCATCAAAACCACCTCCAATGAATGTTAAAGAAGAGAAGAACAAGGGGCTAGACAAACAGCTTATTAATGGAAGGACCAAAGATCAAGAACTTATACTTTGCACATAGGCTCAAAATCTAGATGCTTCCTATCTGCAACAGCTCTAACAGAATTTCTCCAACATGGAAGAGTTTCCACCGTGAAGATTAATAGCAAGCTGAGATGGCATGATATTATAGAGGAAGAGAAAGTTGATTTGTTAATTTGTTATTTGTATCTATAGCTTATGTGTATAGGCTGAATTATATATATAGCAGACCCATCTGCACTCCCATTTTATGTAATCTGATTTTTTCAATCCAGAGTAAAACGAAAGCTTTGCAATATTCTTTTATCTTCTTGTTATTAAATTCTCTCTTGGTATCAGAGCATCAAAATGGCCACTGCCAGCTCCACTCTTAACTCAGATTTCGGATCAACTATCCAAACCTCCACCCTCATAAACAACGTCACTTCCCTTTGGTATGAATTTGACCCAAGTTCCTTCTGTCAAACTAGATAAAAAAAACTTCCTTCTATGGAAGAATATCATAATTCCGATTGTGAGAGGACATGGTCTAGAAGGCTATCCGTTGGGGACGAAAGAATGTCCTGCTGCAACTATCAGCAACCAAACAAATACTGAGATAGGGGTCACAGTAGAAGTGGTGCCCAATCCAGACTATAGTAGGTGGATTTCTGTGGATCAACTTCTCATGGGATGGTTATACTCCTCTATGACATCTGAAATAGTCATGAGAGTAATGGGCTGTGACACCTCTAGCAAGCTGTGGAAAGCAATCAATGAAAACTTTGGAATTCTTAACAAATCTCGGATAACTTTTTTGACTGCAGAGTTGCAGAGGCTTAGGAAGGGATCGATGTCGATAGATCAATATCTAGACACGGTGAAACAACTTGCTGATCATTTGGAAGTAGCAGGGAAGAAGGTTGATCGTAATGATCTTGTCAATCAGGTTTTAACAGGCCTTGATGAAGAATATACACCCATTGTGGTGCAAGTTAATAGTAGGGATCAGATTACCTGGCATGAGTTGTCATCTGTCCTCATGACCTTTGAAAGCCGGATGGAGTATCTGAATCAAGTCAGGAACAACCTTGGTTCCATCAATCTGACTCAAAACAACTCTCCCAGAATTAATTCATTCACTGGTAGAAACAACAGAGGAGGCAGGACATCCAACTTTAGAGGAAGATTTAGGGGCAGGGGGAGATCTGGAAGAGGAAATGGAACTAGAAGTCCATGTCAAATAACCAGAATACCCAACGGTCTGCTAAGTGGTGTTTTAGCCGATATGATGATCAACAGATGGGACCTAGATTCAACAACCAGAATACCCAACCGTCTGCTTACGTAGCAAATCCTCGCACAGTGGAAGACAATGCTTGGTACGTTGATTCAAGAGCTAGTCATCACACAACATCCATCAAGGAAAATGTCACAGAAGCTAAGGAGTATGGAGGTGAGATGAAAATGCTGGTTGGAAATGGTACACCCTTACAGATTTCACATATTGGTTCTAAAAGTTTTGATACTGATTATAACAAGTCTTTAATACTTAGAAAATTGTTGCATGTACCTAAGATTAAGAAGAATCTTATCAGCATCTCTAAATTGACTAGTGATAACAAAGTCTCTGTTGAATTTTTTCCTAACTATTGTGCTGTGAAGGACCTACAACCAGGGAAGATACTGGTGCAGGGGAAGCTCAGTGATGGATTATACCAATTAAATCTAAACAGCAGACTACCAAACTCCTGAAAAGACCACAGTTATAAAGCCAGCTATCTAAATTTCAGTCTCAACTCCAGCATAAATCAGCCATCTAACCCTGTGAGAATCAATTCAGAAGTCCAAAAATGGCACAGAAGACTTGGACATCCACATATTTCTGTTTTAAGTCATGTTTTTAAGTCCTCTAATAATTCCAAACTTATCAATAAAGAATTTCCTTTCTGTGAAGCCTGTCAATTTGGAAAATCTCATGCACTACCTTTCAATCTATCATTACCCTCACCTATAAATTCCACTTCAGAGTTTAAGTATTATGTATCCTTCATTGATGATTGCACTAGGTACACTTGGATCTATCCTCTTAAACATAAATCAGAGGTCATGCAGTCCTTTATAGTGTTTAAAAAACTTGTTGAGAATCAATTTGAGAGAAAAATAAAGGCCATACAGTTAGATTCTGGGGGGGGGGAATATAAAGCCTTAAATAACATGGCTTCAAACTGTGGAATTGAGTTAAAATTTTCATGTCCATACACATCACCCCAGAATGGCCGTGCTGACAGGAAACACAGACATATCACTGAGGTAGGACTGACTTTATTAGCACAAGCACGTATGCCCTTGTTCTATTGGGTAGAAGCATTCCTAATAGTCACTCACCTCATAAATAGAATGCCCACTCCACTCCTAAAACACAAGACACCTTTTGAGCTTCTATTCAAACAGAAAACTGATTACCAAAGTCTAAAAACCTTTGGATGTGCGTGTTACCCGTGTCTTAGGCCATATCAAAAGCACAAGTTTGATTTTCACACTCAAAAATGTGTCTACCTAGGACCTAGTGCATCTCATAAAGGATATAAATGCTTGATCTCTCTTGGCCGAATTTATATATCAAGACATGTCATATTTGATGAAAATCAATTTCCATTTGAAACAGGTTTTCTGAATAAAAATCTACCACCTAAAATCCAACCTATAACATTCCATCAGCTGCCCTTTGATCTAACTCCTCAAAACTCAAATAATTCCTCAACTGGTATAATGCATCATCCTACCTTCTCTGCACCAGGAAATTTTGCTAATAATGTAGGAAATGAACAGCTAAGAAGTATGGAAAATGTTAGTGAAACAAATGGACATATGTCACTTGAGGGTGAAACAAGTGAATCCCTGCCAGAAGCTGTCTATGAAAGTGAAAGTAGAACTCAGGAAATTGATGAAATTGTTGAGGTAGATGATGCTAACAATGAAAAAGAAGGTGAAAAAGAAAGTGGACATCACATGGTCACTAGAGCTAAGGATGGAATTTTCAAGCGAAAGGTTTACTCTATAGACATGTCAATATCCTTGGAGACAACAGAGCCTGCTACTGTCACTGAAGCCTTAGAAAGTGAGAGTTGGAATAAAGCCATGAAAGAAGAATATGATGCCTTGAAAAAAAATCAGACCTGGACACTAGTGCCAATGGAACCGAATATGAAAGTCATTGGGAGGAAATGGGTTTTCAAAGCTAAGACTGACTCAGAAGGTAAAATTGTAAGGCACAAGGCAAGGTTTGTTGCTAAAGGCTTCTCACAGGTTCCAGGCATTGATTACTATGAAACATTTAGTCCTGCGGCTAAAGCTCTAACCCTGAGAATAATCCTCACAGTTGCAGTGTCGAGAGGTTGGGTAATTAGGCAGGTAGACATCAATAATGCCTTCTTGAATGGGAAACTGGAAGAGAGTGTACTTGGAACAACCGCAGGGTTTTGTGGACCAAAGTAAACCTTATCATGTTTGCAAACTTAATAAGGCCTTATATGGTCTAAAACAAGCTCCTAGAGCTTGGCACAATACCTTGAGGATGACTTTACTGAGTTGGGGATTCAGACAATCAAAAGCTGATAATTCAATTTTTTATCTAACTTCACATGAGCAAATAATTTTTCTATTAGTATACGTTGATGATATCATAGTGACTGGGAATTGTAATGCAAAGCTCCAAGAACTCATTGACAAGTTAAACAAGTCCTTTACTTTGAAGGACTTAGGTAATCTGAAGAAATTTTTGGGAATTGATTTTTACAGAGATGATATAGGGGTACATGTCTCAGAAGAGTTATGCAGTAGAGATCCTAAAAAGGTTTGGTTTTGAACACCTAAAATCAAGTATCACACCTATGGAAGCAGGGAAACTAGTAGCTAAAAATGAAGGTATTAGTCTACAAAATCCCACTCATTTCAGGAGTGCTCTCGGTGCACTGCAATATCTAACACTTACACGGCCAGATATTACATTTGCTGTGAATCGGATAAGTCAATTCCTACAGAATCCATCAGACATGCACTGGAGCTTGTTAAAGAGGTTTTTTAGATACATTAGAGGAACACTTGATTTGGGTCTGGTCATTCAAGGAACACAGGAGCTCAGCGTCACTACATTTGGGGATGCTGACTAGGCATCTTGTCCAGACGACAGGAGGTCAACCATAGATTACTGCGTCTATCTTGGTGAGAACCTGATTTCATGGTGCTCTAAGAAACAGTAAGTGGTGGCCAGATCCAGTACTGAGGCGGAATACAGAGCATTGGCCTATACTACTGCTGAAATAACTTGGATACAAGTCATTCTAAAAAGAGTTAAGTTTGTCACAAGCTGGAATTCCAAAAATTTGGTGTGATAACTTAGGGGCAAGTGCTCTTGCCTCGAATCCTGTTTACCATGCTCGAACAAAACATATCGAACTTGATGTGCACTTTATTCGTGATAAGGTTCTTGAAAAATAGATCAGTATACACCATGTTCCTACAGCTGACCAAGTTGCTGATATACTGACAAAACCTTTGAGCCATTCACGACATGTTTACTTAGGTGACAAACTGGGAGTTTTTGAAGTCACCTCCAGTTTGAAGGGGGGTGTTAAAGAAGAGAAGAACAAGGGGCTAGACAAACAGCTTATTAATGGAAGGACCAAAGATCAAGAACTTATACTTTGCACATGGGCTCAAAATCTAGATGCTTCCTATCTGCAACAGCTCCAACAGAATTTCTCCAACATGGAAGAGTTTCCACCGTGAAGATTAAAAGCAAGTTGAGATGGCATGATATTATAGAGGAAGAGAAAGTTGATATGTTAATTTGTTATTTGTATCTATAGGTTATGTGTATAGGCTTAATTGTATATATAGCAGACTCATCTGCACTCCCATTTTATGTAATCTGATTTTTTCAATCCAGAGTAAAACAAAAGCTTTGCAATATTCTTTTATCTTCCTGTTATTAAATTCTCTCTATGAACCACCACTTTACCCATAATCACCTGCACCATACCACCACTGCCTCCTCACAGCCATCACCACCTCGAGTCAACTCACCACCTCTTATAACATCGCACCACTTCGTACACCGCCACTGCACCTCATTGTGCACTCACAGGCACCACCACCACTACACCAGCACAACAACACAAAACACGGCTGCCTGCTGCAAGACCTAAAACAACACTGCACAGTACACACAAAAACCACCATCCACCTACGACCAATCTAAGTTGGGAGAAGAAGAGACACTCCCACGGTCTCCTCCCTACAACTACAAATTTCTGCCCTACGTAGGGCAGTGAACGACTAGGTGATTCAAATCGTCACTCTACGCAAATCAATGACTACTAGATCTCGATCTGCGTCGCCTTGTGGTGGAGGCTTCGCTTCAACGTCGTCTATGGACTCGGACTCTGACTCCATCTCCACTTCTATGTGTCCTTCCACCACCTCCGCCATGTCTGTTGCGGTGAAGGTCACTGGTGTGAGTGAGAATGAAGTTGATGGTTTTTTAAACTTGAAATGAATTGGGGATTTAGCACACGAATTGGGAATTGGGATTCACGGGTTTGTGTTGGGTGGGGTAGGTATGTTATAATAAAGCCTATTTGGTAATGTGAAAAGTTTTGATTTTTGTGAATTTTTTTTCTTTAATGGATATGTGGTTTAAAAAAGTTTAATAAGTCAAAACTATGGGGTTACTAAGAATTGATGGTTGAGATTGAAAAGTTGATGTGAAATTTTTTCCGTTACCAAACGGGCTCATAATCATTAATTAATATTAAAAATCATCAACCCGAGTTTTGAATTAATTAGTTTAAAAATTGCACATTTCTTCTAGCGTTGTGAGTATGTGACTAGGGGATTTCGTCGGAGGGCTCAGTTAATTTAATCGAAGTCCAGACGCCTCAATGAGCCACGAGTCCTACTAGTACCAAGATCCAACTCTTTCGTCGGGACGGAGGAGTACATGGTGCCGGAGATCATATTAGGCAAAGGCCATGGTTTTTCTGTGGACTAGTGGTGCTTAGGTATCATGATGTACAATATGTTATATGGCACGACACCGTTTAAAGGCGTTGATACAATGCCATTTAAAGGCATTGATTGTAAAGGCACTTTTTATCTGATTTTGTCGAATATGCCCGAATTGATGGGAGAGTTAACGAAGTTACGGGACTTAATAGTGAAGTTGCTCGAGAAGGAACTACATAAGAGAAATTTCGTAAGAAAAATAAAGGGCCACGATTTTTTTAAGGCCGTTGATTGGGACTTGATCTTGGAGATGTCAAGAACGCCATTTATTTATTCCTTGACGGAAAGATGCAGAGGACTGAAAATGATATAATATAATAGATGTTGAGTCTTATTTGCAAGGAGTATTTAAAGTAGGTGAGGGTGAGAAAATGGAAAATAATAAGAATTGGGTTGAAGAATTGAATCATCCCAATCAAGTTCAAAATTACAATTTATTTTTATTTTTTAATTAATCAATAAGTCATGTTGCAAAATAAGCATTTGTACTGGCCCATTTTATTTTAATATTAAAACGTGCTATAAATAGGTTTTCTTTCAAATTTCAAAGTGACATAGAAAGAGATATCTGTAGGGGAGATAAGAAGTCGAGTCGAGTTGACTCACAGCACGAGCTGGCACGTTCTCTCTTCGGCGTTGGCCGAGCACGAGTTTTTTCAAAATTTTGTAGTTCGTGTTTTGAAGATTTAATAGAAATTTTTATTTTTCACCTCGTGAGCCAATCCATGTGAACTTGCGAGCAATTCGAACGAAAAAAAATGTGAAATAGGCTCACTCAAGTTATATCTAGATATGTGAGAGTTGTATTAGAGTTTTGTTTATCAGTTAAATATAGACAATTCAATGTTCAACATTGATTGACCATGCAATTAATGCCACGCCCTTATTGAGAATTAAATCCTCCTATCTCTGAATGCATAATGCCGAGCACATCTCGAACTTGAATAGTGAGTTAACATTTCATCACCTGGGACTTTCGAATCCTCCCTTTAATTGAATATCGTAGTCTTCAAATGATCACAAACTTACATTTAAACCAAATATTAAATAGAATTTTCCTAAAATTTAAATTATTTTTCAGTCACAACATTTCAAAAGCATGCTACACAAGTGGATCCAAAATAATGATTGGCGTTCAACCTTGAAAACGATTGGGATATAGCAGCTAATATCAAGAAAAACATGGGGGCCTTCTCATTTTAGGTTTGCAAGTACCGAATGAAATGCAGCAGCAAGTGGATAATGTTATATTATTGCAAAACACATCCTATCAAATATGACATCAAAGCTTGAACAAGCATGAAATTTCATTTTCTGAATTGCATAGTATATTTATATAATTTTCCCTTTTTACTAAATTTAAACTTACTGCACATAAGTGTAAATCAACAAGGTGCAATTTGTCCAAACGTATTTATGTTTAAAGACGTCCTTAACATGGCTGAACACGATCTCAAAAGAGGTGACAAAAATAAAAATTGCATAGTCCTGTCTGATGACTCTTCCAATTGTGATTAAGTCTTTCGACTATAAGGACAAGGTGATCCTCTTCATTAAGCAATCTATTGCGAATTTGCGATGCATACAATTGCACCCATGGTCACATGTTCAAACCTATCTAACAAAAAGTCAGTGACGGCAGCATAGCAAACAGTAAGGGGACATAACCATGTCACAAACACAACTAAATAAAAGTGCATTAACATGGAAATAGAATGAATACTTTCAAAAAGACAATACAATGAAGCAAAGCAAATGTATAAACCAAAATATCATTGGAGGACGAAACAAAGTAGCATGCATTAACAGTCTTAACGAAAACTTCAGAATCAAAACAAAACTAGCCCACAGAGAATTCCCATAATATATTCTGATACTGCATAATGATTTAATATGATGCATTGAAAAACTAAAGCCATTACACAGATCACTCGTCCTCCTGGCTGCGCAACCTAGCAAGTTTGTTGGTCACAACAACATCCAACTGTGCTGCACGCTCGACGATTTCCTTCCTTTTCTTGGTAGAGACATTGTGTGCTATCTCCGCGCAGTAAGTCCTGATAATAGACAGTCAGTGATATTTAACAATGCCACCATATGTCAGAACAAGGCAGAAAAGTGAATATTGACCTGTTGTGCATCATTAAAACCTCCAGCTCTGAGACATTGTGAACAACAAATTTCTTAAACCCATTTGGAAGATGGTGGCGGGTTTTCTTGTCTGAACCGTAACCAATGTTTGGCATAAGGGTACATCCTTTAAACTTTCTCCTCACACGTGAATCAATACCCTTGGGCCTGCGCCAGTTTGTCTGCCACAAGATGCATAAATGAATGACTTAACATTGAAGATCAGCAGCAATAATATGTACAGCAGTTGAGGCATTAACTCACAGCAAGGTAAACTAAACAAGCAAAGGACCAACCAAGAAAAATGGTATTAGATTATCACAATACTGAGAGAGTACATGATAAGAAACATAGCTAGACAAATATTGAAGAAATGAGCTTGTCAAAAATTAAGTAACATAATAGCAACATTGTACGCTGGTACTAAAGTCAATTTTCCAGTATAACTAAAACTTCTTAATCCTTAATGACAAACATTCCATGAATAGAATAATGAGGCAATAACTAGAATATGGGAAAGAAATTAGTAACAGGAATCATATTTATTATCACCTGAGTTTAATAGAAACCACAACTCATGTAAAAATTAGAATAATAATGAAAGTCTACTCATTAGCCATTTATCCGTTGCACTTTCTTGACACAGAAAGCATGGAAATATTGACATTTACCTTCAAGGAGGCATATCGGTCACTCTCATGCCTCTTAAACTTCTTGACACGCTTCTTGATAATCTTCTTGCTGAGCAATGGAACCGCCATCTTGTTCCTACAGCAAAATTATTATCTTCATTTAAATATGAAACTCAGAATCAGAAGACTATAACATTAGACAACAAATGTAACAACTATAAGAGTTAACTGGAATCTCTAAATATCAGTAATTATATCACAACATAGAATGAACAAGGAATTTCAAACCATCAACTGAAGCAAATCTTTTAAACTGAAAAATAAATTTTCCAGAGCATCATCACCTTGAAAATCACATTAGAAATATATGAAAACTTCTAAATTTTCAGTCGTTTGTTGTATTCGTACTATAAGAAATTTTCTCAAGCAGGCATGTAAATTCGGTTTCTAACAAAGCAGAGTTATAGAAAAATTGAACCATAAACCAATTCCGTAAATCAACTCATCAAAACGCTCTGTTTATTCATAATATTCGAATCTCGTATCATCTAAAAAGATTAATAGAAGCAATAATACACACAAGCTGAAATTATATGTATAAACCAAAATATTTACATATACGAAGATACGTATGTGCAGAAGAGGGAGAGTGCGAACCTTGGTGCGACGCCGAGAGTATCTCCTCCTGTGTTGTGGCGGAAGTATAGAAAACAAAGATCTTGCTAGGGTTCACGATTTTATATTTGGTCGGGCTTGGCTCTAGGTTTCGGTACTAAAATATTGCCTGTCGGGTTGGATCCAGTTACTTACTAGGTCAGATATAGAAAGAATGGCCTGTTAATAAAAGCCCTCTTTCTTGGATCCTCAAGGCCCAATGGGCCCATTTATCACATATGACAATTGCTTCCACTTTGATAAAGGAAAATTACAAAAATACCCTTTTTTTAAAAAGAAAAAAATAATCTAAAAACGTGTTTAGTGTTATAAATAATATATTATGTGAATGATCAATTATCATTGTACCCCTGTAAACATTACATTATTACGATTGTGACATTGTACACCCCTATAAATAGAGGCCTAAACTAATTCATTCTATACATATAATGAGAATGATTTCTCTCATTTCTTTCTATCTCTCTATTATCTTGTTCTAAGATTTTGATAGTTTTACAACACGTTATCAGGACGAGTCTCTAGCCATTAAGTAATATGATAGGAGTGTGCTCTACTGTTGCATCTTAGTGATGAATTTCTGTACCAAAAACCTGATTATTATTAATCAACGTTTTTCTTTTCCAAATCAAACGATTTTGGCTTTCGAAAATAATCTATATATTGTAGATTTGAAAATTTCAAGAAAAATGGAAACATTACATGATCCAAAAGGTTCCACAAGAGGAAAAAACATGGTCTCAATGTTGTGCAACAAGAAAAATTGAAGAAATTGTACAATCCAAAACTTTCAACGTAGATCTATACCAAACCATACATCCAATCAACAACCGAAGGCCGCATCTCCGCCATTCTCCAATCCAAATGTGTCAAAAACTTATCATTTAAGCGCGTCCCTTCTGATTATTCTCGAGGCCCACCGTGATGTCCTCGATGTCACCTCAATTCATCATCAGAATATTGCAAGAGCTTAGGGCGAGGTGAAGATAGCGATCACAAGACGTGATTATAGTAATCTTCAAGTGGAGCGTGATATGGAAAAAGGAGAAGCTAATGAGGTCATGGATGTTTTCCACTAACTTGGTCATGATGGAAAAGATTCTTTATGCACTAAAAGGAAAAGGAGATGGTTTGGTGTTCCCTAACTTGGTAGGTAACAACATGTAAGATTCTAAAAATTATTAACATATTTTAACTCGTTTAATTATGCATAATGATCGTGTGATTAGTATTGATAAAATATATAATGTGTGATCAATTAATAAATCAAATAGTTTAAAAGAGGTAAAAACAGTCAAAGGGAAATAATTATTTAAGGTACAAGTAATATAATTATTACCATAATGTATTAAGTTATTATGGACTGGATTTATGCCTTGACTAAATATGACTCATTATCGTAACCGATTGAACTATTATGAATACCTTGATTGAATTTGAAGATATGACTCGCTCACTTATGAAAGATAATTATTTCATTATGTTGTTACCACCTATATGGTTGATTTTATCAGTTTTAAATATACATATTACATTACCCCCTATATGGTTGGTTTTATAAATTTTAAATATAAATGTTACGTTACCACCTATATGGTTGGTTCTACTAATTTTAAATATTTCTGCTCTTATAAATTTGATATATTATTATTATTTGATATTTCAACAAATGGTATTAGATATTACTATTATCAAAAGTTTAATAATATTATATAAAATGGTACCAGAAGTTACCATTACCAAAAGATTGTTGGATTTTAATGAAAATATTTTATCAAACGGTACTAGAAGTTACAAATATCAGTATTGAAATGACAGATAAAAATAAATTATCCAACAAGAAAAATGTTGATGTATGATAATATAATATCACATGATAGCACGGATATGGCTAATGTGAAAATAATCTCATCAGTATTATGAGATAAATATTATATGATTGAGAAAAACAGATTTGATCAAAGTTCTTACACAAACACTTATGTACTCAGAAGAAGTACATATTTACTCCAGAAGAAATAAAGATTATCATCTAAACATACTGAAATGATATTATTATTATTGCTCCAGAAGAAGTATAAAGGAGTCATACTGAAACATATCAAGAAAAGAGATACATATAAAACACAAAAAGGGGGAAACATTTATAATCCTCAAAAGTAGAGGTGTGTCTCAAGAGTAAGAATACTCCGTACTCTACCACCCATAATCTTTTTGTGTATCTCAAGAGTAAGAATACTTCGTACTCTACCATCCGTAATCTTTTTGAGGTTCACAAAATTAAGTTCAAATATAAATAAAATCCTCAATTATAGGTGTGTCTCAAGATTAAAATACTCCGTACTCTACCACCAACAATATCTTAGAGATTTACAAGGTTAAATTTACATTAACTGGACTTCATTTTCGCTTGGTACCCCATCCTTGCGACCAATCTATTTTAACTCATGCTGGATCTTGTATTGGAACATATGATTGTAACTTTTCCAACAGTTCATCAATAGTGGGAGCAGAAATAAGGATCTTCCTAGAAATTGGAGAGATGAATCCCTATTCCACAGTATAATCAAAAAATGTTAGCAAACCATTAAAGAAGTTGTTAACATTTAAAAGTCCAATAGGCTTATTATGGAGACCCAACTGAGCCCATGAGGTAATATTAAAGATTTCCTCTGAAGTACCAAAACCTTTAGGCATGGCAATGAAGGCATCGAACCATATAACATGCAAGTTATGCGTTCATGGATAGATAACGTTTGTACTTCATGCTCTCGTGTTTTGCCTACAATATCAGCTAAAGGAACAAGTATAACACTTATCACTCTCGCTTTCTCTGTTTGAGCAGATTGAAAAACACAACACATAAATTTACTGTTACCCCCTCCATACACTAGATTGATACCTCTCTCTCTCTCTCTCCCAACTTCTTCCCTAGAAACAATGATGCTTCTGAATACTCAAAGCCTTTTCCCGATTTTTTATCCACGAAATACATAGATAGTGTTGATCTGTCGAAGTTTTGATCCTTCCATCCTTTAAGAGTATAAGGAAGGAAAACTTACAAGAAAATGTTATTTTAGGATGCATTAAACTGCAAATTATTCGGCTTTTTTAACTCGAAAATATTCATTATTTACTGCTCGTCTTTTGAAAATGTTGTTATTTACTTTTGACTAAATGACACCACTTTTGATCATATCTCTGACAGCATATTTAATGCTCCACAATGGACCCTCATATCTCAGTGACTATGTTAATACGCGAAAAATGAAAATATAAAATACTTTGTTAAAATATATATGTATACATATATACACTATACTGATTTACCTTGTATCAAGATTGAGTAGCCAAAACATCATTGTTTATAACAGACTGGCAAACAGGATCTTTTGCTATTATATTCTTGATAATATAACGGTCTTTATCATTGTTGAATTGAGCCCATAAAGATAGCTCACGCTGCACATACACACAAGGGTGCGTCTCAAGAGTCAATCGGATATCATCAAAAGATTCCTTACTCAGTCCACCCTTAATGAAATCTATTTTATCATCTCGATTCTGGATGAATATCATATTGATTTACAACAGGAATCACATGTCCATTAAGCACATTTGTAACAACCTTTCAATATTTTTTCTCTTTACTTCCTTGCAAAAGTACTCTTACCTAAGCCAGGCATGTGCTTAGAAAATGAATCTGCTAATTCACCAGCTAATCGAACTTTTGCTTCGATTAACCAACGAACATATTTTGGGATACCTTGATCCATCAGCAACCTCAATCTTTCAAGTCGAACTCGATAAATCTTTTCCAAAACATTTATCGAAAGATTAGAGTAGTATTTGCGAATATTTGATAATATAACATCCATTTTGATGGATCTAATCTTCTTCCCAAATGATCTATTTTAATGCATTATTTAATGCGTAAAAGAGCGGTGGCTCCGCGTCTCATTGATTCCATCAAGAAAAGGGGAAAGATTTGTAATCAAAAGATGGGTACAAGGATCATTTTCTTGAAATTTCGGTCTAATCATCTTTTTAGATATAATAAATCAAGGTGTACTGATTTATAAATTCGAACAGGTCAACATTGTATTGAACTAGAAGTTTATATGTACAAGTGAAATATGTATATAGTATCGAACCAGAAGTTCATAAGTAAAATATATATTGTATTGAACCAGAAGTTCATCGATTTTGTATTGAACCAAATATTCATACATAGAAGTGAAATAAAACCGTATTGAACCAGAAGTTCTATAATGAACGGTTAAATAATCTCGATTAAAGGCTTCAAATTATATGCTATCAGAATAACTTGTTTAGAAATTATTTATTATACAACAACAATATTCTATATATGTCAATATGATGAAACAGGGATTAGCTCAAGAAGCATTATGATTTGTAAGAAGTACGATATGTATACACCCCACCAAAACGCATTTAGATATATGATTGAGCTTATATCCCTAAAAATGAATGACATGTGTTAGGACATTTTTAGCTGATTGATATAATATAAGATTTGCGAATATTATGGGGAAAAACACACCTGAAGTGTAATTATGCCCAAAGCATAATGACAATTAATTCCAAAAACAAATATTTCTTGAATAATTGAGATGATCACTTTGAGACTAAATACTCATTGTGAGTAAAAGGAACATAGTTAAATGATAAGAGATTCATGTATTTGATAATAGAAAATATAAAGAGATCTCTATATGTTATATTGAGATGAAATGGAATCGATAAATATATCGAATGCATACACAAATCTCTTGTGAAAATGAGGTTGATGAAATTATAATACTTTGGCCAAATATAAAAAATCCCAATATAGGGATTATTGTTAAAGGACCTGAAGTCCAAACAGTTAAATGAGTAAAGCCAGCAGTTATTTGTGCAAATGAAAAATATTACATAGTTATAAAAGACGACTCGTTGCGCGCAAATTTTTTCAAAGAACTTGCATAGTATATGGTGGATGAGACTATAATCGAAATCATTAACTTAAGCTCTTTGATATACCAATGAGTGATATCAAAATATATGATTCTCATCTCGGTACTTTGGAGTATTCTTTGATGTGCCGGTTGATCGTGGTACGTTGGGATTTCAAGTAAAAATGATTATAGATTATATATCGAAATTGATATCTATTTCAATGATTGATTATACTTATACAAATTAGAAATTTTGATTTATGAGATTCAAGAACATACATGTATAATTACTGAGAGATTCAATAGACCCAGAGTAGTATCACTATAGAATGATACAAATGACTCCAAGATATTATATGTTGAAATTGAAATTGGAGTATACTATTTTTGATATCTGGGAAAATGATTATTCACTAGAAGTAAATTTGAAAATAAATATTTTATTATTCACCAGAAGTGAATATGGAAATGAATATGTTTAATTATTCACTAGAAGTGAATTCTAGATTTGATTATTCACCAGAAGTGAAAGATACAATCAGTAAATTAGTAAAATATTGCTTGATATAGCATGTTATGACATCATAAATAAACTATGAACGATTTATATAAAGCTCATCATAAACGATATGTTTGATGAAAAGATTCGAGATTGCATCAATATACTTGTGATATTCCATGAAAGGAATAAATACTCGTTGCACTCTTTTTCCCTTAGCCGAGGTTTTATCCCAAAGAGTTTTCCTAACAAGGTTTTTGATGAAACAGCAGTTATGGCGTATTAATGAGAATAATGAACTCTTTTTCCCTTTGCTAAGGTTTTGTCACACAGGGTTTTCCTAGCAAGGTTTTTGAGGCATTATCAAAGCTATTTATGAGCTATAATTCAACAATATGTTTTGTACTGGAATGATATCAACGAATGAAGAAAGTCATAGCTTATGAAGAATGTAATATCAGCGGCTACACACGAAGAGATTTTCATATATATACATATTCCAGATGAAAGATGATATCAATGTTCAAGAAGTTCATGAATACTCGATTTCATACTTCAGGGTATAAATATGTTGTACTCTTTTTCCTTCGTCCACGTCTTGTCCTGCTCGATTTTTCTGGCAAGGTTTTAAGGAGGCATCGGCTATACTCTTTTCCTTGGTTCAGATTTTATCCCACTGGGTTTTACTGACAAGGTTTTAACGAGGCAGCACTCTAGAACTTTAAGCTTAAGTACATGATCTGTTCTACTTATCATTGGATGTCATTTCGAATATTAGACTCAATGATTCACGATAACCAACATTAGGGAGAGTTTCTGTACTCTTTTTCCTTCACTCAAGTTCTATCTCACTGGATTTTCTTATCAAGGTTTTAACGAGACAGCAATTGCGGAATAGGTCATTCAAGGGGAAGTGTTATAAATAATATATTATGTGAATGATCAATTACCATTATACCCCTGTAAACTTTGCATTATTACAATTGTGTCATTGTCCACCCCTATAAATAGGGGCCTAAACAACTATTTGACTTTTGGTCCATGCAGGTTATAATTGTATAGATATCTATTTTGTGACATGGATAAATCAGTTTTGTACATTCCAAAATATACATTTGTTATTATTATTTTCAAAGATTTTATGCACTCGATAAACATAACGTAATTGTTCAGTTGTATTCATTATTTATTTGAAGCGGATGGTATAAATGCATTTCTAAATTATAATATTTTCATCAAAGATATATTATATATATGTCTTACTCTCGTATTCTTTGGTTCATTTTCATTTTTTTTTGCAAAATATATACATTCACGGTGATTATTGAACGTTCTTTGTATCAAAAAAATATTTATAGATATTCTTTTATAAATTTTAAATTGATAATGTATTGTGTTATTGCTTCTCAAGAAGTACAACTCTACAAAACACTAACATATTGCTAGAAAACATGCTCATGAAGAATTAACGTTTTTTAAATAATAATTTGTTGTTATTCCTAAAGTAGCGTAGCATTTTTAATATGCTAAAAGAATATTGTATTGTACTCCCAAAGAAACACAAATTTATATATACCAATATCCTATAAGAAGATTATGTTATTGCTCCTGAAGAGTTTAACTTTATAAATTTCAATAATTCGAATATAATATTAGTAAAAGAAAAACTTACAAAGCTGCTAACAATGTTTCTTAATCGATAAAATATACTAGTATTAGTACAATTGATGAAAACTTTGTATTGAATCAAAAGTTTGATAAATTTAATATTTTATAATTTGAAACTACCAATTGGATCATCTCGGTTGAATAATAAGAATGATTGAGAATTTAAAAGGACATTCATTGAAGAAATAAGAACATTCTTCAGGTTAATAAATTCACATTTGTTGTATGTTCTCAAAGGCAAACTTTTTATCTCGCTAGCTAAATATGGAATTGAGTTCCTAATATTCTTAATTCTAGAATAAATTAAGGGTGAATTGTGTGGGTCAACTCACCTTCCATGTGTACCATATTGAAATTTTAAAAATTAGATCCAATAAGTGGTTATGGATGACAAAAAAATTCGAACGACCCGAAACAATCAGCCCCGAAAATTAGCCGCCCATCGGGTCCACGAGACGGACCCGCCCCGAGACCCGATTTTTTTTTTAATATTGGAATGAGAAACTAAAATAAATTTAATAAGGTTTAGAAGAATTGAACTTTGGTGGGATTTAAGGGTATGAGAATACACAACCACTATATCATTATGTTGTTTATTAATTTTTTTTTCCTTCAAATATATACATATTATTTTTAAAGTTCAAACTTAAAAAACTCTTACTAGTTTGACGCCTAAGTTTTTTTACCTAAAATTTCATTACCAATTTTTTGGGGAAAAAATTCGGGTCATTGGCGGGGCGTGTAGGCCGCCCCGCCCCGCGAACAGTCGCGGGGCAGGGTACAGAAGTCTCGGGTTCGGGGGGGCGGCCCCAACTGTCCCGAACCCGACCCATTGCCATTACTATAAGTGGTTATATGTGCGACTTAAAAATTATACATAAGATATAAGAGATTAAATGCTCAAGTTATAGTATTAAGTGATACGTGCTAGTGAATTCATATCTCAAAATCATTAAATGACTCTATGTATTGATTGAGATAAAAATAAGTATGTTGTATTGCTAATTGTTTAGAAAATTAAATGCTTCCAATTATTTTCTATAATATTTATTGGAGAATAATTTAAGTAAAAATGTTATTTCAGATACAACAAATTTTGTATACAAAACATGCCAACCTAATACCCTACCTGAATGCAATGAGATGGAAATAAATAAATGATAAGAATATGTGATTGTGATTGAGTCCCTAATTTCCATGTAGGATAATGTGTTACGACATGGTTCATCGATTGTCAGAATTAGGGAGATCTTAAACAATTCATAAATTTATAACATGCATGAAGATTGATCACTCATGAAGCATGATAAATACATATAAAGATATTTAGGTATTTAATGACAGAAAATACTAATAGATCTCTATACGTTATGTCCATATTGAGATCGTATGTTATCGAGAAAGAAATAATAGTCGACAACATACATTATAGAGCTCTATTATAAAAAAGCAAATGCTAAATTGTTGATTCTCATCTCGGTACTTAGGGAGCATTTTTTAATGTACCGATTGATCGCGGTACGTTAGGATTTTAAGCAAATTGATTACAAATTATATTTGTGAAAAATAATACATATTTAAATGTTTGACTGTACTCCAGTCAATTGGCAATTGTGATAAAAAAATGTCTAAAATATACATGTATAATCATTGAAAGATTTAATATGCATAGAATAGAATCACTCTGGAATAGAATGTGATTCGGGTGTATAAAATTAAATTGCATAAATGATGGTACAACCCAATATGACAACATGTTAAAATTGGGATGTACCATTATTTTGAATGATATTTGAAGATTCCGTCAGTTGTTTTTTTAAGATGTAAATTCATTTTAAATTGTTTGCTAAAAGTGAATCTATTTTGATTTTTTGTAACACCCTGAAAAATTATGACGTTCCTAATTGCTCATGATTACGTATAAAATTATTTTTAGAATTTATCAAATTATTATGGAATTTAAAAGAAAGAATAACGAAAATATTCATAAAATAGGAAGTTACAAAAAAGTGTTTAAACGCCTCTTTTCAGAAGACTTGTTTGATCACTTTTGACCTCAGCTGAATACATGTAGCACATGCATGGATAAGTTCTCTAAACGAACTTTAAGAATATGAAATCCTTTCTTAAGTTTGATCAATGGATAGTCACTGGTGAATTTTTATATTGAGTACTTTACCGAAATGTTAAAAAAAAGTTTTGAGTAGCTTACTTCGACAAGTCATAACTTCCTCATCGATTAAACATTTCTCACATTGTAAATTGCACATGAAAGTAAGTCATTAGCAATTCAAACTAGTACCTAGAATTCAAGATTTTAACCTCATTTACTACCTTGGATTTATTCTCAAAACTACCTCCTTGAAACTGGATTTTGAAGTCAAAAGCATGAGGTGTCTTCCTAGGTTGGACATCTGTGTCTACACTATAGCTCCCATTATTCATCACATATCTTCACCTTCCACATCGTGCTTGCATGTTTAAGGTCGTCGGCTTAGTCACCTTCTAGTAACCAAAGCAAGTTGAACTCCTCTACGAGCAAGACAACAATTCATTTGTGTACATCCAATGTCTTCCACAAATAGCCAAGAGTTTGAAATCAAAACCTTATGTAAGGAAACTTTGTCAAAGTAGCCAAGAGTTCTTCCATTCAAAACTCTATGTAAGGAAACTCCGTCAAAATTATGTTTCAATACATTTCAAGCTTTTATTTTCATCGTCAAACATATTTTATCAATGTTCATTATCAAAATAAATGATTTTGGGTCAAATCAATCAAGAAAGTTAAGTTTCAGTTTCTAAAAATACGTTTGGTGACGACATTTGGACATTTTGTGTCAACACCAAACAAAGAAGATGAACATGGTGTCAACATTTGGGCTCAAGAGCATGAAAAATGGCTCTCTGAAATTTTGGTGTCAACAACAAAGCCCTCCATGTTGACACCAAACGAACAGCTCGTTAGCCTAACTTCTGTTGTATGACTCTGATTTGCGATTCGTAAAGTACGTTGAACTCCAAATTGGACGATCTTTCCAATGATATATTATACAACCCATGAAAGTTTACATACTAAGAGTTGTGTACTTATTTCTCCACATACTCCATGGAAAACTAGTTCAAAGATTCTCATTCCAACTGAAACTATCCTAGAAGTCATTCGCGGGTCTATTCATTCATTAAATTGTGAGTTGAATATGTTTAATTTTATTATTTGATTAATTATCTGAGTGGAGTATTTTATATTGTTAGAATATCTAATTAAATTATATCATTTCATTAGACGTTAGTTGGATGTGTTTATGTGAAATAGTTGATTTCATTGTAAGTGATTGGAGTATTTTATATTATTTCATAAGTTGAGTATTCGATACACCATTTATATGTTGCATAATGTGATAACATGTTTTGATGAAAATGACATTGGGTTCATGTTTTTAATGCAATGACATTCAGTGGATGATAAGTCATAAAGAAAAGTCTTTTCAGGAGGATTATAGATTTGAACTCTAGCTCCCTCGATAATCATTGTGTTATGTGGGATATCGATGTATGTCATAAGGACCTTGTGAATTCTAGGTTTTGACGAATGACAGGATGTAGAAGTCCTAGATGATGAAATAGTCCTGTGTAATCTGATTTGTTATGGATATTTTATCGATATCCAGTTTATGGAAATGTTAAGCACTTTGGGGTAGATGAGATAATTTATAATCGGGCTCTGGAAGCATAATTTTTTTTAAAAAAAAAACATGCATGTGCATCTTGTTGGATTATTTGATTTACAATATGAGTTTTGTATGTTTATTTAGATTAGTTTATTAATGAAGTAAGTTGAATATTCTTATTTGAGTCATTTGAGTAATGACGTGAGTTGAATAAGTTTACGTGAATTAGTTGATTTATGATGTGAGTGGAATATATTTAAATGAGTTATATAATTTCATTATAATTGATTGGAGTATTTGATATCTTGAGTTATGTAAATGTGGTGGCATTAGATATTTAAGACACGTGGCTCATTTTGTTGAAAGTATTTATCAAGGGCATCTCATGCATATTAGATTATGGTTACTCCAATGTACCCCACTCGTGATCTTAATATATTGTCATACACCAGAAGTTGTTTGATGATCTTAAGGCATGAAGGTATATTGATGTGGAAATTCGTGAGTACTCAGGTGGAATCAACTTCGAAGTGTATGATCGAAGTTATTGGTTGTGGCCAATTATACGATGTGTTGATCGTGAGAGGTACGAGATGAAAATCATAGGGGACCCATCATATCATGCATTATAGTTTAGTATGCGGTTATCAATATTGGAAAGTATCTACCATCATCCTATTTTTGTCTTCCATATATGCATGAGGATTTCCCACTCCGCCATCCAAGAATTAAAGCTTTGAGGCAGATGTAGGGGTCATCAGTAATACGATACATGTGGGATGTCTCAATTATAATTGATTATTACGATGTGGATATGTTGTTTGAGAAGTCGGTGATACGGTGTGCCACAATACATTACGATCTTGATATGTCAATTATTTTAGATATACAGATATTCTTGATAGAGTGCATAATTCTTTTTAATTTGTAATATTTCCTCTTAATCTATTGATTTTAAATGGTTAAATTATGGATATTGATTATGTTTCATGTTTTGTGGCTAGATGAAAGAGTTGGATCAAATTAGATTCAATATCACAAATGAAAAAAAAAATCATTTTGGAGCTCAAAAGTGGGCCTTTATTTTTGGAAGAAAAGAAGCCCAACACTACACTTGGACTTTAGGCTCGACATCTTAAAAAGGGCCATGTACTGGGCCATTTTATTTGGGTAGTACTCACAAAACAAGCATCACTTCAATTACAAAGAAAAAGGCCCAACGGTCACTTGGAAAGGGGAGAACGGCAGCACACGTTTTGGAAGAGGCTTGGACTTTTTATTGGACCGAACTAGGGCATCATTACATGGGGGGACGGAAGTGAGGAGATGGGAAAAAATAAAAGGCAGCACCAATTGAGGGAGCAGGGAACTTTTAAAAAAAGTAGCAACATTTTTTGGAGCAATTTATTTGGACGGAAACACTAAATTCTTAGGAGGGCAGCCACATATTGAGTTTGAGACTTTTGTTTAATTATTCTTTTAAGTTTTTGATTTTCCAATGTTGATGGATAGCTAAATTATTATTCTAGTTCAAGGATAATCGAATTGTTGATTCTTCAAGAATTATGAGATCTAATTAATTTCATTGTTCTTTTATCTCTTTTCTATTTACATATCTTTTTGTGTGTATTGAAGTTGTTATTTTGATTCATTAATACAAAGTACACGTTGTTTTAATTGTCAAAATGATACTTAATCAACTAGCCTGTGTTCGGAAAACATTTTTTCTAGTTTTTAAACAGTTGCACAAAAGCCACAGCAAGTCCATCACTATCACTGCCTGGTTTTCATTAATTATCCACACTGGTATGGAGAGTAGCCAACAACTTTTGACTGGAATTCAAATATTCAATTCCTCCTTACATTGCCACCTCTTCTTTTACAGTTAAAACAAAACTTTTAAAGTTGCCATCTGTATTTTTGTGACAGTCATTGTATTGACCATGGTAGTCAGGTTGCAAAAATCCGCCGTCAATGAATTCTCGATGTGCATGCATGGTTTATTAACCAGAAATATTTTCTATTTAAACAAAGGCTTAGGAATCTAAATTCGTTATTGTTTAGATTTTCTAACACAAGTGACAAATAACATAGTTGATTATAGATAGATTTTCAATCTATGTTATGAAGATATATAACCTAACTTAAATGAATCACACGTGTGAATTTGTTGGTTAGAATTGGTAGTCTCTCTAGAGATTAATGTTATTGGTAAATTAAATCTTAAAATCGTATCTAGGGTTGTTTATTGATTAGAGAAATAATCAACGAGCGTCTCTTGATTATCGAGATAATAAGGAGAGATAGGTTGTTAGATCGTATCAACAACCATAACCAATTTAGAGAAGAGTGAATGATTATTTTTGCATCCATGATCAATTCCATGAATCAATTCTAAGATTATACATTAGGCTAGATATTAATTTAATTTGATATTTTCATCATTTTAATTCCGCAATTGCTTATTTACAATTTGATTTCACATTCGAAATTCAAAACCTCTTTTTAATTTACTGTTTTCATTTTCTCGAAGAATTAAATCTAACCAATCTCTGTGGATTCAACCTTACTCACCACTAATACAATTCATTTTTATAAGAGCAAGAACATATAATTATTTGTTGAATTCGACACCCATCAATTCTACTCATATATCGAGTTGTATTACTTTGATAGACGTATTTCAAACAATACACACATACATACATTTGAACTTGTTTTGAGTATGTGAAGTTTACTTGTATACCTAAATGTCATTCGTTACAGTATAGTATACGGTTATCAATATTGAAAACTATCTATGACGTATGGGTCATCGTGATACGATACATGCAAGATGTCTCAATTATAGTTAGCTATAACAATACAAATATTATTTGGATATATGGATATTACGCTCATATATCGAGTTATATTATTTTGACGGACATATTGTAAACTATACATACATTTGCATTGATCTTGAGTATGTGATATTGACTTGTATATTTCAATGTGCAATAACACATATTCACCATATTTTGCTCACTAGGTGTGCGTGTGCGTATCCCACGAATTCTAACTTTTCAAGTAGTCAAATAAATAAAAAGGGTTTTCATGAATCTTTAGACGATGAGATAGATTGGGTTGCACTATTTTACGACATGTGAGTTATGGACACACCACCGAATAAGATTTATTGTGATTGACCTATCACACTCGCTATTTTATTATTATTGTTTATCTAAAATACTTTCAAGTCGAGATCTTTTACATCGACTAGAAATTGTTTCATAAATTAACGTCGTTACTTTTTAAGAAATGATTTTTATTTTAAGTATATGAAAAGTGGTTTTGAATACCCAGTTATGTGTCATCGTTTATGTCACTGACTAAAAATATTCACGTAATATTTGGGGCCGTTACATTGTTCTTGTTGCATGTGTTTCCTACTGCAAGTGTACGGACTGAACAAGTAATAAAGTAGATTGTCAGTTCATGTATCGTTCACATAAAGATTTTACTAGCCCAAATTCAATTTAATTTAGCATTAATAGGAATAGAAAAGTTGTGGTTTATGACTTTAAACTAATTAACTTTAAAGAAGTAAATTAATGCAATACTATGACGAATGCAATAAATGAAACATCACGATGAATGCAATATTTATTATAATAGTCTAATTATGCAAAATGTACTATGATCCCAAATCCACTTGTATCACTCTCCTTTAATCCAAATATTTGAGAACACAGTTCAATTATGAAGATCAATATTCCTAATTTGTTTAACAATCTTTTTGAGTAGAATTAAGCATATTCCTATATGTGGCCCCAACTATATTTTTATGACAGATGCAAACATACACTAATGCATTAAAGATTTGTGAATACTTAAAAATCACATAAAGCTTAGCGAAATATTTCTATCCCCTATTGAATCTCACGACAATTATTACAATGTCTAACTTCTGATCTCTCGATTCTTAAAAAAAAAAAAATCATAATGGATCATACAATTATTGACCAAATAATCATAGAAAAAATAAAGCACATAGTAATCATTTAAAATCAAAACATGTCTTAATGTTAAAAACTAGTAATACAAGATTCATAGAAAACCTAGCACAAAATTAATCTAACCTAGTTAGCCGGTTATAGAGACAAAAACTAATACAAAAGGTGGTATTCATAACTCGGAGAAAAATAAAATCAAATAATATAACTCCATCTTCGAGCTTGATCTTCAACTCGGATGACCTCTCCAATGAAAACCTAGTTTTTGCTCAAAGATGATGAATTTCTATGATGATTATGAGATGAATGGAATATTACGTAGATCATCTTTTAATCTTCAACAATCTCCAATGGATCTCCAAACAATTCTATTTTATTTTTCTCTAATGGTATGTACTTATAGGGGTTCAATCTCCCAAAAATTTGTCCAAGAAAAAAACTAAATAGAATTTTAATTGGATAAGGATACCAGAATTTAGGTCAAAATTTGTACCAAGTGATTGCTTGGTTATAGACTGAGCAATCGCTATGTTATATCAATTTCTTCTATGTTTTTTACACCTTTAAGGAACACGATTGCACAAGCCATATTTTCGCAACTTTGGTACCTAATTTCAAATGTACATAACTTTTGAAGTATTACTCCGAAGTGAGCTCCATTTTTTTTTGCTTTCAACTCCAATTTCAATTATCTTTTCAATGATATATTACTTGCTCCATGAAGATCTATGTACTAAAAGTTGTGTGCTAATTTTTTAATCTGCTCTGCACATAGGTTTCTCATTTTACTTTTTTAATTTTTGGGTATTTAATCCATCACTTCACATCTTCCTTAGCACTTCAAAGAATCTCATTTTAATGCATTTAATATATTTTTCGTGCCCGAGTCCCGTTATTCGAATATTCAATCTTTCGATGTTTGCTACTAGTCTCCAAACTTTCAGTTTCCTATCAATTTCTTCATCTTTCGGTCCTTTCTTCTCAATTTACTTTTAAAGGGATCCAAAATTGAAACAAAGAGAGATTTCATTAAATTATGTAGAAAATAGAAAAAAACAACAAAACAAACTTTTAGAGTTCAAATGAGTGTACAAAATGAAATTATCAGTTCACAAACGTGGAAGAGTCACTTCTAGAGTTGAAAAATCATTTAGTGCATTAATAAATACTGATTATAAACCATGGTTCGGTGTGGCATGTTCAATAATAATTGAAAATATGATATAATTCTCCAAGTTGAAAAGTATGATTAAATTTATTTTTGAAGAAATAACAATATGAGCTATTAAAAACTTATATTGAGCTCATCATAAATGATATATTTGATAAACAGATTCTAGATTGCAAATAGCAACATATATATTGTTATGCAAAGTCAATATACTTGTAATGTTCCCATGAGGAGAGCTAATACGTGCAATTTTTTCCCTTAGCTGAGATTTTTTCCCACGGGATCTTCCTAGCAAAGTTTGTGCCGTTATGACATATTGATAACGATAATGTACTATTTTTCTTTTATTATGATATTTTCCCATGAGATTTTTCCTAGAAATTTTTTTTAATGAGGCATTATCACATCTATCAAAGGGATATAATTCAACAATCATGATCTTTAATTATACTGAAATATTAGCAATGAATGAGGAAAGTCAAAAATGATACATGGTCAATATTTGAAGAATGATTTCAAATTTTATGATGCTCACTATACAAAACAAAGGTTCGTACATACATATTTCGGACCAATGGTTGAATCAATGTTCAAGAAGTTCAAAAATCTTTGTAGATAAACTTCAGGAAGAGAATCATAAAAATACGAGGATAAAATTTATATTCGACTATTTAAATTATATCTAACTTTGCCATACTCTAAAAACTTTTTTTTTTGCTTACAGTTCAAATCACTAAATCAAATATATTGTTATAAGACTAGGAGAAAAAATAGAGAAAAATGTAAAAGAATTGCAGATCAAGTCTCAAGTATATTTCATTAAAATAATGGACCAATATAAAGAAACCAAACAAATGGAAAAATAATAATATTAACTATCAAAATTTGGAGTAATAAATGTTGCATCGTTAAAACTTGTAAAAGAAAAAAAATCCATTTGGATAAAATTTGAACAAACAAAAAATAGTACAACTACTCCTTATATCACGAATAAAAATTCTTGTATCCACTCAGTAGCGGATCTAAAAATTCAAGTGAGCACAGACGGATCCAGATAGGCATGGACGATCGCTAATATAAAGGAAAATATGGGGAAAAATGTATATTCGACTATTTAAATTGTACTTTTAAGTTGGACAAACATACTTTTGACCACATATTTTCTAGGATCCATAACTAGTCCTTACTCATTATCTACACATTCCGTATGGCTCAAACTTATAATCACATGAAAACATAGTCAACCATGCTCTTAATTTGAAGTAAAAGTTAGCCTAATAAAATTGAACATGCGAGTATCATGTTACGATTTAACATACATGTGGAAGTATAATGTCGTTAGAGCATCTTCAATGGTGGAGTAAAATTGATTGTAAACGTACAAAATCACTTTTGCATCCTCATTTATATTTGGTGGATCTAAATCCAAATTCTAATCCAATTGGAAGATCCAAATCCACTTTTTGCCTCTTGTGGATGTAAAAAACGTAAATTTATACCCCTATTTGGTATAGATAAAAATCAAACTTTTAGTAGATTTTGATAAAAGTTGATGAGATGTATGGTTGAAAAGTTGTGAATTCCATAAAAATTGTGGTTAAGATTATACGTTGATTTTGACTTAGATTAAAACCTAAGCTTCTAGTTGTACTGTAATACCGCTTTTCATTTTTACGTGCATCCTTAAATTTCACGTAATAATTATGTTAATGCTATTATAAATTTTAAATTTAATGATATTTTTAATGTCGATAATTTGAATTATTTTGCAGTGGAAGGACTTGGATGCCGTCTCGATCAATGTACCAATTGAAAGTTTATAAATTGTTATTTTAATAGTTTACGTGCAATTTTATGTGATTAATTGTTTTATTTCCTAACCATGCTATTTATTTTATTTTATTGTGTTAAATGGAAAGTTGGGGGAAAGTTTAGTGGCAATTGAATAATAAAATTGGAACTTATGGACTTAACTATGCACATGGAGAGAAAGGGGGGACTAATTTACAAATTTTCAAAGAGTTAAACATTAAACCTAACCCTAACATAATAATCACTCACGATCCCTCTCTCTCTCGACTCGCCTCTCACTCTCGGTCTCACTCTCTTCGTCCGTCTCTCGCTCTCGCCTCTCCGTCTCTCCATCGACTCTCCCTTCGCGACGCCGGCCACCACCACCGGTAGTAACCCTCCCCCTCTTCCCCCTTTTTCCCTTCTCTTCACGGCACACACACACACACACCCTAAACCGCGCACACACGCACGGTTTCACCCTATTTCATGCACACACACATACATAATTCGATATATATATATATATATATATATATATATATATATATATATATAACGTATGTATGCAATTTATATGTATAAATTCAGATTTTTCAGTTAATGTCAGATTCTAATTTTTGTGTAATTTCGAGTTAACCATGAAATTGGGAATTAATGATGTTATGTGAATAAGTATTGATGTATATGAATGTGTATATTATTATGTATGTATAGATGTGTGTAAATATATATATTTTTGGATGTGGGCATAGGTATGTACTCGGATTTTTGGTTATGATGAAAATTGAACTTCTCAGACTGGGGACTCATGAAATTTTGATTAATTGATGTGCTATAATATTAAATTTGAGGTATGAATGTATGTACATATGATCATGAATATGTATATGACTATTTAAACGAACGTGTGATTTTTGGAATGTTGGGATAATGGTATAGGAGAGTAAACTTTAACCTTTTAGAAACAAGTTAATTTAAATTGAAGTTATGATCAAAGTCATAAATTTTTAGTTCAAGATCATTTTTGAATAAGTAATGCCTAGCTTTGATTTGTGAAACTGATAAGTAAGATTTCAAATTTGTCCTTGCACTTAGTGTATTACTTCGAATATGATGTGGTGTTAAATGTATTTGTTATATTATGGGTCACATGAAAGTCTCAACCTCCTTTAAGAGTGTTAAATATGATTGTTTCACTAAAAGCCATATTTTGTTAATGAATGTGAACAATTAGGATATTTGGTACATTGACGTCACGGGCATCCGAGACTTTTCCACTTGCAAATTCAGAAACGGTAAATTACTAAGGATTGCAAGTAAGTAAACTTCCCCCTACTTTCATCAAAGTTGAATGTTAATGTGGAATTAATGTGATTAATTGACATTCGTGTTAATTACGGAATTTTAATGCTTTTGGTCTACCATATGCAATTATGTGTAGTTAAGGAAATGTTCAAGCATGCACGTTACATGTCATTGCATCATCAAGCATGCATTGACATCGAAATGGGAAAGTCAAATGTTTTAATGAAAGGAATGTGTCAAAGTGCAATTTTTGTCAAAAAATTATGTATCCCAAGTTTTTGAAAGAATGGGTGTACTTCTATGTCATGAAAGGTCCGAGTGGGAAATGGGGCGCGGGGGACCGGCGTACCCGAATGTAATGAGCCGCTTTGCGGTGGAATGAATGTAATGAGCCGCTTTGCGGTGGAATGAATGAATGAACCGCTTTGCGGTGGGAAAGTGAATGTTAAACCGCTTTGCGGTGGAAATGCGCATTTAATCTGGTTCCAAATAAGAATGGCCCACTGTTATCTGATTGACTAGAAGTTACATCAAGTGAGCTCACGATGGAAATGAAGTGAAAGTTTTGAAATGTTAAGTGAAAGTTCGAAATGTTGAAAGTTTTGAAAGGTTAAAGTGAATGGGGATACATATTTCAAAGTTTAAAGCATTCATGTCATAAGCATGCATTCATGCATACAGTTTACTTACTGAGCTTTAGCTCACCCCAATCCCTCCCCAACATTTCTGGTGATGAAAGTTAGGTGATCCGAGGAGAGCACTTGGTGACAGACTCAGGCTACACCGCTTCAAGTTTTTAAAGAAAATAAAGTTAAATTTTGAAGTTAATTAAGTTTATAATTAATTATTTCTTAATTCATTCATTTTATGTTGATAATTGTTTGGTTGAGATTAGTTTTAAATTTGTTATGGAATTCCTAATATTGGTTATATTATCACTTATTGCATTTAATTGAAGCTTATTGATAAAAAATGTTGTGTTGAGGAGTTTGGGGATTGAGTTTGAAATAATGTGGTGATGTTGGAGTTTGAAGTAGAATTGGGGTTGTATGTTGAATATTGGATTTCTATTTGAGTTGAGTTTATGTTGTAAAATGGTTTTGATGTCCCTCTACAGGTTGGTTAAGTCAAATTTATAGAGGAGACTCTGTCGAAATTTCTATAAGATTTTAAAATAGAGAATGAAAAGGTTGAAGTTTTTAAATGATTTGTTTTCCGCATTTTAATGTTTAAATGTTTTAAATTCCGCATTTAATGTGAATGGAAGTTAACACGCCTAGGTTTAAGGTTTTGAAACTTGGGGTGCACTTGGCGACTGACTCAGACAGTACCCGTTGTCGCCTTAATTAATAAAGTTAAATTTATTTAAGATATCATTTCAATTATTCCTTAATTTATTTATCATTGATAAATTGTTTGGTTGGAGATAATTTCGAATAAGTATGGATGATGTGTAAGAGGTTAACTTATCTCTTATTTCTTTTTGTCAATGTCTATTGTTATTTCTCGGAAATTTTATGCTTAAGGAGTTTGGGGATTGAATGAATTGGGTTGGCGATGATGAATGTGGTTGAGATGTGATTGATGCTTTAAATTTTTAAAATGGTTTTTGATGTCCCTCTACAGGTTGGCTATGTCCAATTTATAGAGGTGACTCTGCCGAAATTTCGGTAAAATTTTATAGTAGATAAATGAACATTTTGATTCTGTAAACGATTTAAATTCCGCATGGTTTTAAATGATTTATTTCCGCATTAAAAGAAAAAGGGAAGTTAACACCTAGGTTTAAGATTCTTGAACTTGGGGTGTTACATTTTTGGTATCAGAGCTAAGAGTTTTAAAAGCGATTCTGTAGACTTTTAAAATTATTTGAAATGGTTCGGGTACTGAGTCACGCCTCAAGTGCTTCTCCCTCGATCATCTGGTAAGTTAATTTTTGTTTAAATTATGAAATGTTAATTGATATGACAATTATTGTAAATTCTAGCATGCTAATGTGTAATGTCGGAAAGTGAAAGGTTAAGAATGTTGTCAGTGAATATGACGAGTATATCTTGGTTATGTAAATGAGGAAGTGATAAAGTAATGGTTATTAAAAATTTGGGTAATGTTCATAAATCCCTATGTGAGAGATAAGAAGTGAATGGGAATAGTACTTGAGTCATGGAGACTACATCGGCAAGAATGTATATTATATCCAAGTCGGAAGTTGAGAAGTCATCGAACTTAGTATTAAGCACTGATCGTATTTGATCTCGGGACTACCCACTCATTTGATAGTCCAACAGTTATAGGAAAATTGATTTACCCATTTTAGTAGCTGGAGACCAAGTTTATATTGTCAACGCCAATTGAAGAATTGTTGAACTAAAGTTATGCGTTGAGAAATTTCCCCAACCATGGTGAATGGGAAGGAGTAGATGATAGATCTCATAACACTGAATACCCAAACTTGATGTCATACTAGGAATGGAATGATTATTGCGGTATAAGGTTTCAATCACTGGCTACGTTAAGGTGGTATTTAAACCTCCAAATGAAACCCTTTTCGCTTTGTTGAAGTAAAGGTGAAACTTTCTATTTCGATATTATCAGTGATGAAGGCTCGTCAATTGATGAATAAGAGTTATTAAACCTACCGGTTGCAATAATTGAAGTGTCTAAGGTGAATACTTCTCTCGAACAAATTTCTGTTATTCGAGAATGACTAAGGATGTTCTCAGACGATCTTTGTGATTTACCGCCTAAAAGAGAGATTGAATTTATCATCGATTAAGTGCGCAACTCTAGTACCCAAGGTATAATATCGGATGGCTCATTCGTAACTTAAAAGAGATCAAAGTGCAACTATAGAATCTCATGGACAAAGGTTTTGTTCAACCTAGCTTTTTGCCATGGGGTGCTCAGGAGCTATACATGAAGAAGAAAGATGGTTTTATGAGATGTTGAGATTATGAGTGATATGATTTTATTGAGACTTCTATGAGAAAAATTATGAAATTTGGGATTTAAAGATTTGATTCTTAATTATTGGGAATTAAGGAATGGATATTATGTTTGAGTAAGTGAATTATTCCTCTATTTTGAGAGAAAATTTTAATGTTGTTTGGTCTTGTAACTAAGAAATTTTGAGATTATGATTTGTGTCATATATTTATAAGTATGACTAACGAGTGGTCATTTGAGCCAATTAATGTATTGAAGGAAGTGAGATATTGATATTGGAAATTATGATTTGAAATTGTTATGTTGAGGAATTATGGATTGGTTTTCTGGGATATCAAGGTATACATGAAGTTATGTAATGATTTGATCCATACATTGGGAAATGATAAGTTATATTTTGAAAAGATGAGTGACGACCAGTATTATGGCGTTATTGGGAAGAATCTTAATTATTCTTGGGAACGGATTGATCACTAGTAAGGAATGATCACTTGTATTGGAGAATATTATAAATTATAAGGATATGAGATAATACTGTTGATTTATTTTGGAATTTGATCGGGAAGATATGTTAAAGATAAGCTGATGACATTATGTTGATTTGTGAATAATATGTTATTGGATATACTACATAGAGAGAATATTCAGGTAATTTCTATCGTTTTGATTATTTTGGTGATATTTGGTGATAAAGAAGTTTTAGAGATGACAAATTATTATGGTTTGGTATGTTTTTAAAGAAATAGTAAAGATTTATTGAAATTTGGAGAGAATTTTCCATGGGCTTACAGAGATTAGTGAAGAGACGTGATGTCATTTGGGTTATTGAATAATGACTTAAGTGATCAGCAAATATTCTTTATACAGAGTTTAGAGGCTATGTTGAGAGCTTGCATTTTAGACCTTTGTGATGGTTAGGAAAACCATTTACCATCTGTTGAATTTACATGTAATATGATTATTGGGATTAGTCAGTTACCATGAATGGGAGATATTGAAAATATTTTATGGTGAGATGCCTTAAAGGAGTAACCACTTATTCAAAGTGAGAAATTGGGGACATGCGATTGAATGTTTGGGATTATGTGAGATAATGATTGTCATAAGGTCAATTGTATATAAAAGGTATAATAGATGATTGTAAGGAATGATGTGATGATGAGAACTGAAGGTGATAATGTATTGAAATTATGAAATAAGTTGACTTTCCATGAATAAGTTATGTTATATTTGGTTTTAAGTGGAAATTCAAAGAATGATGAATCTCAGTCATGGAAAAATGAATCAGGATTTCCTCATAATGTGAATGATTCACTGATGTACATTAAGTTTTCAATATTGATGAAAGAAACTTTATCAGGTCCTAGATTGGTACAAGTATTGCAGAAGTAATGCATCTGATCGGAGGAAAGTTTATGATAGTACATACCATGAAATTGTGGAGATTATTATTGATGGTATCTTGATTCAAAAATAAGAAATGAAATTTTAGGCAATTGTCCTTGTGGATAGGATTTGTGGAAAATGAGAATAAGACTTCACAATGATTAATTATTATAGAGTAGTGTGCAGAAAGGGTGACAATGGCAGAATCTAAGATTATTGAGTTTGAGAGATTGATATAAAGTCTTAGTGAGTATATTGACGTAAAAGGTTCGTGTGAAGGATATGATTGTTATTATGTTGTAATCTTGGAGAGATTTATATGATTATTTGAGGTCAGTTGTGTGACTCTTACTTATAATGGAATTGTATCTTTGGGTTAAGTAAACTTGATGAGGAATCCTATATGAATCACAAAAGTCTTATTCATTGGTGATAGGTTAATGATTTATTTATAAAATACTTGGTTAGAGTATTGTTGTTATGATGATTTTGAAAGCATGAATTCTTAAATTAGTACATTGGCTTTAGTTTTAAGATGAGTGTATGATGCTGAATACTTGATTACAATATGTAAGTATGGGTTACAGGATTTAAGTTAATCCTTCGATTTTAAAAGAAATGTCAGCATGTTCAGAAAGGATTTCGTTTGTAAATCTTTCCAGAAAGATTATGTCAAAGTTTTAGTATTCCTACTATATATTTTGGTATGGACGTCGAGTTTCACTAGTTCTGGATTATAAAGTCTTATTTGGTCAATCTTCTTGATTTTAGTTTTAAGGATGTGATCAATCAATATATATATATAAAGGTTTAGACGTTAGAATCGATCCTATGAAAGGCTGGAAATAGAAAGTAAGTGAATGGATTCATAAGTGGGATGATGTCAGTTGATGGTCTCTTACAACAATAACTATCAAACTTCGATCCATATTGAGTACTATACGATAGGAAATGTAGATTGTCTGTTCATTGGGATGAAGTAGGAGAAAGAAAGTTATTGGGTCCAGAAATAGTACAACAAACAGCAAAAGTTGTTGAAAAGATTCGTCAGCAGATGAAAACTGCACAGAGTAGACAGAAAAACTATGCGGACAAAAGAAGGAAATCTTTGGAATTCTCCGCAGGCGATATGATTTTTTGAAGGTAGATCCTATGAAAAGTGTTATGAGATTCGAAAAGAAAGAAAAGTTAAGCCTATGTTTTGTCGGCCCCTTTGGAATTCTTGAAATGGGTGGGTGACCTAACTTATCGAGTTGCATTGTCACCAACGCTATCGGGCGAGCACAATGTTTTTCATGCATCAATGTTGAGAAAGTATATTTCGGATTCCTCCCATAGTCTCAGTTATGAGTCATTAGATCTTTGTGATGATCTAACTTATGAGGAAGCACCTGTGAAAATCCTAATGAAAGTAAATAAGGAACTTGGAAGAAAGAAGATTACGTTAGTTAAGGTTCTTTGGAAAAATCATGCAGTAGAAGAGGTTACTTGGGAATGCGAAGACGAAATGCGTGCCAGTATTCACAACTTTTTGGTAAATTTTAATTTCGAGGACGAAATTTCTTTTTAGGGGGTAAGGAATTGTAATACCGCTTTTCATTTTTACGTGCATCCTTAAATTTCACGTAATAATTATGTTAATGCTATTATAAATTTTAAATTTAATGATATTTTTAATGTCGATAATTTGAATTATTTTGCAGTGGAAGGACTTGGATGCCGTCTCGATCAATGTACCAATTGAAAGTTTATAAATTGTTATTTTAATAGTTTACGTGCAATTTTATGTGATTAATTGTTTTATTTCCTAACCATGCTATTTATTTTATTTTATTGTGTTAAATGGAAAGTTGGGGGAAAGTTTAGTGGCAATTGAATAATAAAATTGGAACTTATGGACTTAACTATGCACATGGAGAGAAAGGGGGGGACTAATTTACAAATTTTCAAAGAGTTAAACATTAAACCTAACCCTAACATAATAATCACTCACGATCCCTCTCTCTCTCGACTCGCCTCTCACTCTCGGTCTCACTCTCTTCGTCCGTCTCTCGCTCTCGCCTCTCCGTCTCTCCATCGACTCTCCCTTCGCGACGCCGGCCACCACCACCGGTAGTAACCCTCCCCCTCTTCCCCCTTTTTCCCTTCTCTTCACGGCACACACACACACACACCCTAAACCGCGCACACACGCACGGTTTCACCCTATTTCACGCACACACACATACATAATTCGATATATATATATATATATATATATATTCTATGTAAATAACGTATGTATGCAATTTATATGTATAAATTCAGATTTTTCAGTTAATGTCAGATTCTAATTTTTGTGTAATTTCGAGTTAACCATGAAATTGGGAATTAATGATGTTATGTGAATAAGTATTGATGTATATGAATGTGTATATTATTATGTATGTATAGATGTGTGTAAATATATATATTTTTGGATGTGGGCATAGGTATGTACTCGGATTTTTGGTTATGATGAAAATTGAACTTCTCAGACTGGGGACTCATGAAATTTTGATTAATTGATGTGCTATAATATTAAATTTGAGGTATGAATGTATGTACATATGATCATGAATATGTATATGACTATTTAAACGAACGTGTGATTTTTGGAATGTTGGGATAATGGTATAGGAGAGTAAACTTTAACCTTTTAGAAACAAGTTAATTTAAATTGAAGTTATGATCAAAGTCATAAATTTTTAGTTCAAGATCATTTTTGAATAAGTAATGCCTAGCTTTGATTTGTGAAACTGATAAGTAAGATTTCAAATTTGTCCTTGCACTTAGTGTATTACTTCGAATATGATGTGGTGTTAAATGTATTTGTTATATTATGGGTCACATGAAAGTCTCAACCTCCTTTAAGAGTGTTAAATATGATTGTTTCACTAAAAGCCATATTTTGTTAATGAATGTGAACAATTAGGATATTTGGTACATTGACGTCACGGGCATCCGAGACTTTTCCACTTGCAAATTCAGAAACGGTAAATTACTAAGGATTGCAAGTAAGTAAACTTCCCCCTACTTTCATCAAAGTTGAATGTTAATGTGGAATTAATGTGATTAATTGACATTCGTGTTAATTACGGAATTTTAATGCTTTTGGTCTACCATATGCAATTATGTGTAGTTAAGGAAATGTTCAAGCATGCACGTTACATGTCATTGCATCATCAAGCATGCATTGACATCGAAATGGGAAAGTCAAATGTTTTAATGAAAGGAATGTGTCAAAGTGCAATTTTTGTCAAAAAATTATGTATCCCAAGTTTTTGAAAGAATGGGTGTACTTCTATGTCATGAAAGGTCCGAGTGGGAAATGGGGCGCGGGGGACCGGCGTACCCGAATGTAATGAGCCGCTTTGCGGTGGAATGAATGTAATGAGCCGCTTTGCGGTGGAATGAATGAATGAACCGCTTTGCGGTGGGAAAGTGAATGTTAAACCGCTTTGCGGTGGAAATGCGCATTTAATCTGGTTCCAAATAAGAATGGCCCACTGTTATCTGATTGACTAGAAGTTACATCAAGTGAGCTCACGATGGAAATGAAGTGAAAGTTTTGAAATGTTAAGTGAAAGTTCGAAATGTTGAAAGTTTTGAAAGGTTAAAGTGAATGGGGATAAATATTTCAAAGTTTAAAGCATTCATGTCATAAGCATGTATTCATGCATACAGTTTACTTACTGAGCTTTAGCTCACCCCAATCCCTCCCCAACATTTCAGGTGATAAAAGTTAGGTGATCCGAGGAGAGCACTTGGCGACTGACTCAGACAATACCCGTTGTCGCCTTAATTAATAAAGTTAAATTTATTTAAGATATCATTTCAATTATTCCTTAATTTATTTATCATTGATAAATTGTTTGGTTGGAGATAATTTCGAATAAGTATGGATGATGTGTAAGAGGTTAACTTATCTCTTATTTCTTTTTGTCAATGTCTATTGTTATTTCTCGGAAATTTTATGCTTAAGGAGTTTGGGGATTGAATGAATTGGGTTGGCGATGATGAATGTGGTTGAGATGTGATTGATGCTTTAAATTTTTTAAATGGTTTTTGATGTCCCTCTACAGGTTGGCTATGTCCAATTTATAGAGGAGACTCTGCCGAAATTTCAGTAAATTTTTATAGTAGATAAATGAACATTTTGATTCTGTAAACGATTTAAATTCCGCATGGTTTTAAATGATTTATTTCCGCATTAAAAGAAAAAGGGAAGTTAACACCTAGGTTTAAGATTCTTGAACTTGGGGTGTTACATGTACCAAACAGGAACATAATATATTACACATTTTATCGAAAAATACAATTTGCATTTCCTTTACTTTACATCTCTCCATAGGAGTATTTTTCAATCAATTTGAAGAACTATAAATTAGATATATTTTAGGACGCCAAACAAAAATTATCTTGCTATTCAAAAAATAGATAAGAACCTAACTATACAATTTTCTCTATTGCTTTTTAAAACTCTATACCATCATGTCTAACTTAATCCCCGTTTGATATCCAATATTCAAAGATCCATTCTTTTAAAAATTTATCTTCAATCAAACATCTTTTCTTTAACTACTTTTATAAGAGAGAGTTTCTAACTACTATTCATCTATGGCTAGACTATCTTATCCGATCCTTTAGCCTCTGTATGTTAAACTTTTTGTATTTAAAAACATGTTTTTTTATATTTTTTAGGTAATATATGTGGTTAAAAAGTGGAGAGAGAAATATGTTTGTATAAAAAGTGGTTTGGAAAAACTTTTGCCAAACAGAGGCTTAGTTGTTTTTCCCTTCTTCTTTTGTTAATTATTTTATAAGAGAGAGATTCTAACTGCCATTCATTTATGGCTAGACTAACTTGTCATTTAGTGATTTTTTTTTAATTTTTTTTTTTTTGGGGTTCAACTTTGTGAACTAAATGAAGTTGTAATAGTAAGATCTTGATATCAATGTGAAGTTTTCACATAGTACTTTACCACATTATTTTCAAATTATAAAATCGTCGACCGTATCAAAAGAAATAGTTGTTTAATATAATCACTTAACAATGTGATGAGGACCCCCTTGTTATATTGATCAAGAATTTTCACAACTATTTGAAATCTTCTCAAGAAAATTAAAATGGTGAATAAAGTGATAAAATACCTTAACCCAAGTTTAAATTTAACTCAAAATTCATTGATTAAAGAACCAAGCTCAATGGGTATCAACTAAACAAATTTCAAGGTGACAGAAATCAACAACAAATACAAGAATAATAATACTCTAGATTTAGTTGAAGAAATTTCAAGAAGATTACAAGAGTAACAAGGGTTTACCTTCACCCAAAGGAGTCTTTAAGACCAATCTCATGAACATTCAAAGTTAATTCTAGGGTTTGGGGTTGAATGGTATTTATTGTATAAAAATGAAAGGAAATAGGAAAATTCGGAAATTGCATAAAAATCCCTTTTTTTATTCAAGGTGTTTCAGTCGACCGATCCTATTTCAGTCGATCACATGGTCGACCGAAATGGTACTTTCGGTAGTACGTGAGTCAACCGAAACCGACTGAGGGTGCCTTCAAAATTCTCTGCAGACTTTCGGTCGACCCTAAGGAAGTTCGGTCGACCGAACTTTGCTGAAGTTCCAATCTTCATGTTTTGGCTTCTAATTTGATTCTTAACTTTAATCACTTGTTTAAGCCTCGAATCTTGAACATTTTCAGCATCAGATCTTGCCATGGGTCCCACCGGAAAGTGCATCGAAGTTTGACTTTCCGGGGTCACATCATCCCCTCCCTTTTGAAAATGATTCGACCTCGAATCTTGCTTGATTGCACTAGCATGAGATTCATTGACCTTTGATCTTACAACATTGTGGACCACAAGTTCATGCGATGAAGTTGGACCTTCTCGATTCTCATCATCCCCTCCATCTCGAGAGAGATTCGACCACGAATCGACATCTACAATAAAAAGAGAAAAATCAGACACAATAAATGTAACTGAAATTTCATAAAATCAATTTGTATGCGCTACCAAGAGCTTGAATTGAGGTTTGAACCTCTTGTAAAGGGGCTTAACCAAATGTGCATTCTCGTACCCACCTAAACCAACTCTTTCTTCAATAAGCATATGCATAAAATTCAACAAAGTTAATAGGCTAAATTCACAAGCAACCTTAAGTGGAGAAAACTTGCTAATAGGATGAGCACTTTCATTGCAAGTAAATTTAACAATCACAAAATTAGCATCATCTTCCTCTTTAAACCTAGGTAAGCCAACTACAAAGTTCATAGAAACATCAATCCATGGCTTACTAGAGATGGGCAAAAGTGTGCATAAAACTTGAGGTAAAAACTTATATTTATCAATTTTGAAAATTCGACTTTTACCACAAGTGCAAACATGTTTATCACCAATTCTCTAATGAGGCCAATATAAACGATCACAAAAGATTTTCACGGCCCCCTTGATTCCAAATCTCCCAATCAAACAACCAACACGTGCCTCTCTCATTAGCAACTCACATATGGCACATTTAAAAACAAACAATCCAATTTTCCAAAACAAGTAATTATCATGCTTATAGAATTCATTTGTTCACCACATGACTCATAAATGTTAAACAACCTTGGATTATTAGTGTGCAAGCCCCAACTAAATTCAAAACAAGAAAATTTGACATTTAGACAGATAGGCACATAGAATTTATTTTCACCAAATAAAAATCCATCTTTCCTATAGAAGTTAACACATGAAACATGTATGTTAGACAATGTCGGATCATCAACATTCATGTCATTGTTACATTCAAAACAAGGGAATTTGGTACTTAGGAAATTAGGCACACACAAATATTTGTATTTACAAATGAGGAATTTATCATGCCAATGATCTTCATTACATGCAACATTTTTACACGACAAAATTTCACTTGTCAAGTCTACATCAATGTCATAAAATCCTTTAATGTATTCCAAATATAATAACCTTGCTCTCGAAGAAGTGTTAGGGGCATACCTCCTAGATGCTGCATTGGTTACCACATTTTCTTTACCTTGATTGTATTTATTGTGGTAGGAAAATATCTTCATAAAGTTCTTCCACTCGGCATGACTTTTGAGTTCTTGGTTGCTTTGATAAGTCGGCCTCATGATCTCTTGCAACAAGGAAGTAACCAAGATAGGAAGGGTATTGTTAGATATTCAAGAGTAAAGAACATTTTTGTGGGATCTCTTCTCTCCATTTTCTTGGTGGCACTCAACACCCCCATCATCTTTTTCTGAGGTAGAAACCTCAACTTTCAGTTATTTTCTCATCTCTCCTTTTTCTGGAGTCGTGACTCCAACTCTCAATTTCTCACCTTTTTCTAGAGTCGTGACCCCAACTCTCATGCTCTCATTTAGCCTCAGTTTTGTGTTGTCATCAAATTTCTCAATCGAATTTTCATTTTCATTTTCTTTCTCCCTTTTCTTTTCTTCTTTATTTTCTTTTTCTGATTTTCTTCCTCAAATTCCTTCTTGAGCTTCATTTGGTCTTTTCATACTTCTTCCGGGTTCAAAGATAGGATCACAACCTTTTTTCCATTCATTTTGAAGCTATACTGGTTCCTCCTCCTATCATGATTCACATTTCTCTCACTTTGTCAAGGTTTCTCCAAAATTATGTGAGTAGTGTGTATAGGAACTACATCACATACCACTTGATCACTATAGATTCCAATGTTAAAAGTAAGAAGAACTTGTTCACTCAGTCTCACCTCCCCATAGTCATTCAACATTTGCAATATATAAGGACTAGGATGCTTCATTACCGGTAACCTCAGTTTTTCCACTCTACTAGCACTCACTAAATTCATGTCTCTCCCCCTATCTATAATGACACTACATGCCCTATCCCCCACAAGGCATCTAGTGTAGAAAATATTTCCTCCATGCTTCTCTCTCTCATTATCATGGGCCAAAGATGTTGTGGTCTAGCATTCATCTCCAACTCTATTTCTCCACTTTTACTCATCCCATAGAGTGATGAATTTTGCATTCTCACACTATCAATATTTTCATCAACTCCATTTCTCCTATTATCCAACCACTATCTTCTTTTCCTATTCATACTCCCATTTTGTTCACCATCCCCACATTTACCCATAACTTCTTTTCTATTCTTCCTTCCCATTCTCCCATCATCAACCAAAACATCTTCACATTTATTCCTCATTCTTCTATTATCCCTTCCCTCTCCTCCATTACGAGTTGATGTACTCTCCCTTTTTTTGCTAACCTTTCCAACCCTCCCTCAATCTCCTTCATTTTCCTAGCCACGGTGATTGAAAAAGTTTGCAGCAATTCCTTCAATTCTTGAGTTGAGCATTGGAATTGGACATGGTGTGCAAGTGTGAAAGTGTTCTCACAAGAATATTTTTCACTTGTGTTTCACTCAACTTAGGCTTTTACCCTCTATTAAGCTCACCACCCTTGCTTTTTTCCACTCAAAATTTCCTTTCTCAAGTTCTTCAAGGAAGGTAATCAACTAAACCACAAAATATAATTCTTGTGGAGTCAAAGAAATTTCAAACAAGGAAGAAGGAATTTATAACAAGTAGACACAATGGCAAGTGGAATTTATGTGCTTGCTATGCTCAAAAGGAACAATTGTTATGTGGGATAAGATGCTAGGAACATAATTTCAACAATGGGATTGAATAACCACAAGTAATAGACAAGGCATAGATGTATAGCAAATAAGCACAAGAGTGTAAATTTTCAATGAGACAATTTAGCAAACACTTTGTACTCAATCTTGAAGTGACCTTGAATTGATATAATGTGGATATATGATAAATCCCTAACAACCCAAATGTGGTAAGGAATGAATGAACAATAATTATCCAATGTATGGAGCAAGTGATATATGAGATAAAATGTTGATAACACAATCTCAATAATGGGAATTGGATAACCCTAAGTAATTAGCAATATATAAGCATTGAACAACAAAGCACTAATGAAGTATTTTTCTTTGGTATAATTTATCAAATACTTGGTATGCCCACTTTTGAACACATAGAATTACAAGTGTATGATTAATGAAATTCCCCAATAAACTCAACAATTAAAATTCCCAATATGTGGAGTTCAACATATGCTCAAGAACATTAACTTTCTCCCAAAAATTTTTATTTTCTAATTTTTGTTTTTTGTTTGTTTTGTTTTTTGAATAACAATAATAATAATGTAAATGATAGATTTACCAAATTATAGCCAAGCTCTGATACCAAATGATGAGAACCCCCTTGATATATTGACCAAGAATTTTCACAACTATTTGAAATCTTTCCAAGAAAGCTAAAATGGTAAATAAAATGATAAAACACCTTAATCCAAGTTTAAATCTAACCCAAAATTCATTGATTAAAGAACCAGTCCAATGGGTATCAACTAAACAAATTTCAAGGTGGTGAAAATTAACAACAAACACAAGAATAACAATACTCTAGATTTAGTTGAAGAAATTTCAAGAAGATTACAAGAGTAACAAGGGTTACCTTCACCCAAAGGAGTCTTCAAGACCAATCTCATGAACATCCAAAGTTAATTCTAGGGTTTAGGGTTGAATGATATTTATTGTACAAAAATGAAATGAAATAAGAAAATTCGAAAATTGCACAAAAAACCCTTTTTTTTTTTTTTTTTTTTAATTCAGGGTGTTTCAGTATATCACATGGTCGACCGAAATGGCAATTTTGGTCATACATGATTCAACTGAAATCGACTGAGGTTGCCTTCAAAATTCTCTGCAGACTTTCGGTCGACTGCAAGGAAGTTCGGTTGACCGAACTTGGCTGAAGTTCCAATCTTCATGTTTTGGCTTCTAATTTGATTCTTGGCTTGTTTCTTGGCTTTAATCACTTGTTTAAGCCTTGAATCTTGAACATTTCCGGCATCGGATCTCGCCATGGGTCCCTCTGGCACGTGCATCGAAGTTTGACTTCCCGGGACACATTATCCTCTCCCTCTTGAAAAGGATTCGACCTCGAGTCTTGCTTGATTACACTAGCGTGAGATTCATTGACCTTTGATCTTGCAACATTGCGGATCATAGGTTAATGCGATGAAGTTGGACCTTCTCGATTCTCGTCACAATGTTTTTTTTTTTTTTTTTCACAAGTTCACTCGTCTCATTTTCGTGATCTACACTCTAGACAAAACTATGATTTTAATATATCACTTCAAAAAAATTATAAAAAACTACAAATTTGCATTTTCAAAATCATATAACGACTGTGAAAATAAGACGAACGCATATCTTGTTATCAATGTTGAGGGTTGACTTTTGTCCAATTTTTCAAAATCATGCATACTTAAAATAAAACTGAGTTTTTAATATACTATACAAAGAGCTCACAAAAATTTATAAATTCATCGTCGAAATTATATAACAGCTGATGAATTATAATTTGAACAAAATGTTACTTTTGATTGTTTATGTGCATTATGAAGTTCTCACATTCTTTACCACATTATTTTTTTATAAGGGTGACTGGGGCGGCCACTCTTCGTCACAATCCAAAGTTTCGCGAGTATGCTACATCGTACATAATCATTTTTAACATAGATTTTTTGTTGCTCCACGAACAAGATTTTGTGTGGGTTTTCTGTAATGGAATTTGTGGGGTTTTCTTTTGATATAGCAATTTTATCCAATGGAGGAATCACCAACGGTTTTGTTAGAATTACTACTTAAATCGGCTTATAATTCAGATCATTATATTGTATTTAAATGCATCCAAATCCAATATGGACAATTGCTAGCCTTTATGTAAATTCATGTTTTACAGTATTATATTATAGTCAACATAAGACTAATGGGCTGTTCAACACCCTACCAACCACTTGTTATACAAATAAAATAATTTGCATATAAATCAAAAAAAAAAATCCCTACTTTTTAATCGCACATTTTTCAAAAAATCAGTATTACAAAATACATTCTTTCAAATAATGTGCTTAAACTCACTCTTAGAGACCGTGAGTTGTGTGCTCCATAATTATTAGAGAAACATAATGAAATTATAAATTATCTATCCTACTTTCTTTTTGATAATATTAGTGGTGTAGTTTCATTTCAACTTTTGCATGATTGAGATTTAGCACCCTTTTACTACAAACAAACGAAAATTGCCATGTGTTAGAAGTTTCCAATTTTCTTGATGACATTATTCTCCTTGTATGCATCTTTTAGATTATGACATAGATATTAAACCTATAAGCAAGCATTGCCTTGTGATGGTAGCTAGTCTACTATGCTTGAACATATATTTCAACTCAATCGAAACTTAGTTGTTGCAAAGGAGAAAAATGGATTAAAAAACCTTGTTAGTTGCCTAACTTAGAGTAAAAGTGTATCGAATTTATAATTCGTTTTTAAGAGATCTTTGTTATTTATTCACTATTTCATTTTAATCACTTAAAATTCGTTATATTTTTTTAATCTCGTGTATGTCTGACATGGCAGATGACAATCTAACATGTCTCGACGAGCGATCTTCCACTTCATTTCATGTTGGGCAGAAAACAATCCTAAGAGAATGATCTAACTAAAAATAAAAGATAAAACTTAGTAATCATTTCGAAACAAAATAAAGTTGAAGATAATTGAAAACTAATTAAAATGGCTTCAACGTGTAATGATGAAACAGTTTAGGCCCATTTTTTAACTTCGTCACTCATGACATGCAATATAATGATTTTTTTGCATTAGATGTGGACAAGTCATACTTAGCCCAGTGTAATTTTTTTTAAACCTCCTTTTTTCCAACTCATTTTCAATAACACATTCATACAGTAAAATATTTTGCACGTAAACTTTAAGTTTTCTTTACATTTTAACTACACATTATCCAAAAATCACTATTCGAAAAACTCATTTCTCTTTAAAATGGACAACAAACAGGACCCTGCATGCTTAAAAATTCTTTCATGTATGTAGTTGTATTAGATTCCGTTTAAAAGCATATATTTTTAATTTATGAAAAGCAAATTTATCTTTGGCTCATGTTTAACTATTTATATAAATACCGTCAAATCACTTCTTATGAATATATTTCGGGGGATTCATAAGAACTACTCACTTATCTTCACTTTTTCATTTTGTTAATACTTTAAATAGGTTATACGCATTTTCTAAACACGTTCTTATGATTTTTTGGCTTCATAGTATACATAACGTCCAAATAAACATCATACCTTTAAGTGGGTCAAACATATAGCCCCTGTTTGATACTCATTATTAACAAGAAATGCATTTTGTAACAGTAAATTTTGAAGAATACGCATGTGGTTGAAAAAAATATTTGAATTTACGTATAAATTATTTTATTAATAAAATTTGTGCTTAAAAATGTATTTTGAAAAAATATAATTTTGAATAATAGGTATCAAAATTCCTAGATTTAGCATTTGTTCGGATCTGATTATAATCAGTTTTTGGATTATTTTTTTTCGCGAAGTTCAAGGTAGATCTAGGATTAAAAATTGAAGAGAGAAAAAATGTGTGATTAAAAAATTATATTGAAAATTTTAGCGATTATTAAAAAAAAAAAAAAAAAAAAAAACTCACATTACCAGACGGAGGTCATTTGAGTATCATCATGACATATGCAACATAATGACAATTTTCATATCGCATTAGATGTGGACATGGCATAATAAATGTCCAAAACCTACTTGCCTCGAATACACAATTTTTTGGTTTATAATTCCGTTTGTATAATGAATCTTTTTTGTTTATAAAAATGTTTATAAACAATATAATTTTTCAAATCACTTTTAATAACATATATTTTTTCTCTCTATTTTTCAATTATTATTTTTTACCTCAAAAATCATAAATAAACAAGTTTATAAACCAAATAGTATTATCAAAGAAAACGTACACAATCTTTCAAATTACTTTTTGATCACACATATTTTTTCTCTTCAATTTTTAACAATTACTTTTTACCTCAAAATTATAAATAAATCAAACAGTGTTACCAAACAAATGTTAGTCTTCCAGACCAAAGTTCAAGTCGATGTCTAATTTGTTCTATTTAAATATTTATTTCCTTTTTTTTTTTGACAGATTTAATTCCCATATAAAATAGGTTGGAATTAAATATTCACCATTTCTTCGTAGAAAGTATAAATTTACAAATAAATAAATGACTTTAAACGCACTTAAGTTACAAGTGTCTCCTAATTAGTGAGAGCATATTAGCATATAGAATTGAATAAAAATTTGATATACTTAAAATAAATGGTAGGTCATCGATCTTCTTTTCTATTTTAATTAGTGTTGTTAATATTGTCCACTTCACTTTATCAAACATGTCAAAAACGTATTAAAAGTTTAAAATCTTTTTAATTATTGTGTTGTGTTCACAGATCAAATCCCCATACTAAACGTAATACCATACTTTTCCACTATTTCAATGGTAAAGAGAAGCGTGTTTGACTCGCCTTACACATATTGTCTTTCCTCCCTCCTCCCCACCGCACACATTAGTAAAGATTACGCATTAAAGTCATTAGGGAATCTAATAAACATGATTATGGAAAAGGAATAGCAACAAAGATAAAAGCATAAATGCATAATGAAAGTGAAAGAAGTAGAAAGGAAATAAAAGGATGAGGGCCCAACTCTCAAACAAAACATTCTTAGTGATAATAACAATTTTTTTTTTTCATTCGATATTAAAGAAGAAGAAAAAAAATTGTTAACCATTTTAAAAATTATCTAATGAAATGTATATGTGTTGTTAATAAACAAAATTTATAAATAAATTTTACCAAATCAAGGCTCAGTGAACTAAAAAAACGGGTCAAGATTGTACAGACTCATGGTGGTCCATCCAACAACACCAAGACACGATTCTCAAAGGGGATGTTTAGATTTTTATTTTTATATAATTAGGCTTTGTTCGTTAATGCTGTAATAATTATAAATTGATTTATTTATATTTTTAAAGTAAAATATGAAATTAAAAGGTGGAGAAAGAAAAAAATAAGTGATTAAAAATTAATTTGAAAATTTGTATTATTTATAAATGAACAAAAGCAGATTTTCTTGAGACCAACAAGTAGGAAGATCCGTGTAGGATTCACGTAGACACTTCAATTGGAGTGCCAAAGACGGTTAGATTACATTACATGTGACGGATGGGTCAAAATGAAATCATATTTTGTGAAGATTAATAAATGGTGGGGTGGGCCAAGAATTTTTGTTCAGATTTTGAAAATTTTTAAACTTCCAAACCAAGCAAGTAGATTTTTAGCGTCTTCTCACATGCGCTACATTTCTTCCCTTTCTCACATGCCCTACATTTCTCCCCTTTTCAAGGCAAAAACTAAATCAAGAATTAGCTCTTTTCCGTTCTCAGTTGATCTGAAATCCTTTTTTTTTTTTTTTTTAAATCAAACATCATTACCTAGCAAATTTCTTAATAATTAAAGATGACAATGGGTAGGGTATGGGTCGAATTTGGACAATCCATACCATTTCCATTAGAGATTTATAATACTCATACTTTATCCATATATTCACTTAAGAGTGACGGGTCGAGTACGGGTAGGGTGCAGATATAATTTTATACCAATTTAAAACTCGTTATGTATTTTAATTTTAATAATTTTTGACATTGGTAGCAGCCCAAAGTGATAGTGTGTGTGTATAATACTTGTTCAACAATAATATAAATATCCAATTATAATTTTTTGATGAACTTCACATGTAATCAGGGACGGATCTCCCTTAGGACCAGTGAGGGTCCACGCTCCCACTAGAAATTTTGGATTTTTTTTTTTTTTTTTTTTTGGAGATACCAGTTGATTCTTGTAAGCCTCTATTACTGTTTTGATTATGGATGGCAATGGGTCGGGTTCGGGGCGGGTCAGGGCCGCCCCGCCCCGCCCCGCCTCGCCTCGAACCCGTCCCGCAGATCCGACGGGACGGGTAATTTTCGGAACAGGTCATTTCGGGTCCTTTGAATTTTTTTGTCATCCCTAGTTTTGATGAAGAGGACAACCCAGGAGCAGGGACGGATCTTCCATAAGTTTTAGGGTCAACCCAACCCTTAAACACATTCCCAAACCTTCCTTCTCCCAACAGAGTATCAGGCCGGATATTTCTTGGAGGAACAGCCTGAACACCACCATAAAGATCAGTCGGTGGTGGCGACGAGGAAGTGTTCTTGAGTGGCTGTGCATTGACATGAACTAGAAAGAGAAAACAAAAGGGATATATTTATATTCATAAATGTAATTGAGATTATCAAAAGAGAAAAATCTATACTTGGTTTGGCAGGTTTGATATTGTAAAATTATATTTGTGGCTTAAGTCATTTACTTAATAATTGCAGGATAGGTCAATCTCTATTAGTTGTGAGCAATTTTTTTTATTTTTAAATTTGATGAGGGAAATAGAAGTGTACAAAATCGTTATTTATGAATTATGATAAATTTAAAGAACCTATTTTTTGATGTACCATTATTTATGACTATCTTTATATTTGATTTGGCATTCAAAATCGTTGTTTCAATCACTTTTGTTCCAAAAAAAACTCGGGGGCATCTTTCCCCGAATCCCTAGGAGAATTTGACCCCCACTCAATCAAAATCCTAGCTCTGTCCCTATATGTAATATGCTAATTAACAATTCTTGCGCAAACATAAATATCAAAATGAAGTAAAAGTATAACAACGTCCATTGTCCAAAAATAAGGAGACCCCAATTGTCCAAAAATAAGCAAATATTAAAGAGTCTACTTGTCCAAAATTATATACTGTTAAAATTTAAATACAATAATTTTTTTTAAAAAAAATTAATGGGTATATGGGTCGGGTTTCTAAATTTACACACATACCCTACTCGCAAACCCATTGGGTCGAGTAATGTTCGCCCATTTGTGTTGGATACCCAACGGGTTTCGGGTTCGTGAGTATTATTGTCATCCTTATCAACACTTGATTCCAAGTTTCTTGAAGGGCATTATCTTTTTAGGAAAATGGAAGGTTCAGATTTGGTTGAAAAGTCAAATATCACGAGCTTGAATTTTAATGGATGATTGAGATTGAGTGGTGAGTACTGTAAAAAAAAAAAAGAGAATTTTAAAAAAAACAAACAAAGGCTAAAGAACATATGTACTTCTATAAATTATAGAGAAAAATATATAACTAGACAACTAAAACTTTCACTTTTTAAACATAACAAATTTAAGTGTTTTTTTTTTTAAAAAAGCAGGGGTTAATTAGTTAATTAATTAATATAATATTATAATAATTATCATTTATATATTAAATTAAAACTTATATGATATTAAATAATAAAATTCAAATAATACATAATTCATAGCCACTCGACCCCACCCCACCCCCACTCGATCAAGTTGGTCACATAAAGTCACAATTCAGTTACATATACAAATTTAATTGCAAAATTAACCTTCCACCCACCCACCCACACCACCCTATCCCATCCCACCCACCCACCCACCCACTCACCACGCAAAGTCACAATTGGTCACACAAAGTAACGATTCCTCACAATTATAAATTTATTGCAAATTTCACCCCACTCCCACCCCCACCCCCACCCCACTCCACTCGCTCTCAAAGTCAAAATTGGTCACACATAGTCACATTTCAGTCACAATTATAAATGTAACCGCAAAAAACCCACCTCTCCCATTCCACTCACCCCACCGGCACACCCCACCCCGAAAAGTCACAGTAAGTCATACAAAGTAAAAAATTTTAGTGGCAAAATTTACCCCACCCCACCAGCAAACTCACGGTTGGTCACATAAGTCACATTTCAGTCATAATTACAAATTTGGTGGCAAATTTCAACGCAACCTCACCATACCCACCTCACCCCATCGGCAAAGTCATAGTTGGTCACACAAAGTCACAATTCTGTCATAATTATAAATTTAGTCGCAAATTCCATTCACCCCACTCGCAAAGTCACAGTTTGGTCACAATTACAAATTTAGTTACAAATTCCACCCCACCCATATGTAAAGTCATAGTTGGTCACACAAAGTCACAGTTCGATCAAAATTACAATTTAGTCGCAAATGTCACCCCACCCCCACACCACCTACAATGTCGCAGTTTGTCACAAAAAGTTACAGTTTGATCACAGTTTTAAATTTAGTCGCAAAATTCATCCCACCCCACTCGACTCCACCCCGCAAAATCATAGTTGGTCACCAAAAAGTCACACTTTGGTCATAACAAATTTAGTCACCCCTCCCCATCCAACCACCCACCTACGAAGTCACAGTTGGTTACATAAAGTCACAATTCGATCAAAATTACAAATTTAGTAGCAAATGTTGTCCCACCCTACCTCACTCCACCATGCTAGACCCAAAAAGTCACATTTGGTCACATAAAGTCATAGTTTGATCAAGTCACACAAAGTCACTGCTCAATCCCATTTACAAATTAAGTAGCAAAATTAGTCTCACCCCACCCAACCCAAAAAGTCACAACTAGTCACACAAAGTAACATGTCAGTCACAATTGCAAATTTAACAGAAGTTTCATCCCAACCCAACCCATCCCATCCCATCTCACTCACCCCACTAGCAAAGTCACGATTGGTCAAACAAAGTCACATTTCAATTACAATTACAAATTTAGTTGCAAAATCCACTTCACCCCACACTATCCCACCCCACCTGCAGAGTCACAATTGGTCACACAGGGTCACAGTTTGATTACACGAGGTCACATTTCAATCACACAATGTCATAGTTCGCTCACAATTGGTCACAACTCGATCACAATTAGTCACAATCAGTCATATATATTGATTACCATTACCTAATAATTGGTCAAATTTATCTAATAATTGGTCACAGTCACTCATAACTAGTCACTCACCCTCACCCTCCACCTCTGACCACTGCCGCCAACTAGGGGTGAACAACGAAACCGCCAAACCGAACCGAAATGACAATTTCGAAACCGTTAGTTTGGGTCCACGTGGACCCGTCAACGTTTTGGTTTTGACCCAAACCAAACCGCTTTGAAATGATTTGGTTTAGGTTTTGATTTTTCAAACCCGTTTAAAACCGCTAACCCGCTAAAAAAAAATAATAATAATAATTAAATAAAGAAATGTATCATCAACATCAAAAAATTGTAAAAACCCAAAAATTGATGGTGCATTACGTTTGGCTATTTGGGCAGTGGGCTGGAGTTGGACTAATCAAGTAAACATACATAATTACATATAGCCCTCATATGTATATACAAAATAATGAAAATCAAAATTTATTGATAAAGCAAACCCTACCTCCTCCACTACACAATACACAGTACACACTCGGCTCCCATCTTCCTCTAATTACTTTCTTGATATTTTTATCCATTTCTTCAAGTGAGAATTTGTCAGTAGATTTCATGCCTACCATTGATTCAATTTTTGAGTTTTCCATCATCAGCAGTACTTGTTCAACTTTTGATTAGGATTTCTCCAGTTTGAAAGAAAAATCGGGGGCTCGTCGACGTCGGGCAAAGGAAAGAGGATATCTTAAAATTGAATCTCTGTGCTGAAGGTATAGTCAATGTCAATCTATGGGGAAATGAATGGAGCTACTTTAATTCTGCTTCAACAAGCATAAAATTAGCCAATATCCCTTTCTTACTTTGGTTTGCTCCTCTCTCACTGCACTGAAAGAGAGCTCAAAAGAGATTAGAACTGGGAATTAGCAGCTACTTAGAAGTTTAATGCCCTAATATTTTTTCTTTAATTTAATATGTGATATCATATGGCCTCTAAATTATACTTAGAACTGGGATACCATAGGGCCTATAAATCATATGACATTCTAGTTTTATTCCTGCACATATACTTTCAATCTTCTAGAGTACTTGTTTACAAGTTTTATTCATGCACCTATAGTGGAGAATTGTTGATTATTGTTTCTTACATAATTTCAGACTTGCTTTTTTGGAGTGGTGCTGGATGCTGATACACACTTTTGAAGTATATTTTTTAGACTTTCTTTCTTGCTTGAGTGAATCTCACTTCATTTTGTAATTAGAAGTGGAAATTAATACTCTAGCTTGTAATTTTTTGTTATCTATTAGTGATATAATATATTATTTTGGCTTGTATCAACGTTTTAAGTCGAAATTATAGACAATCTTATATCGACTCAAACTTATTTAGAACTTGTCAAATCGTCAATTTATTTCGTTAGTAAACCGCGGTTTGAAACCGCACCAAACCGCCAAAAAAAGGTTTTGTTTGGTTTGGTTTACACAATGAAATGGTTTGGTTTGAATTGAATAAATCTCAACCCTCTTTAAATGGTTTGATTTGAAATTTGATCAAAAACCATCTAAACCAAACTGCATTCACCCCTAGCCAACATTAGAATAGCCACATCAACCGCCACTACCGCCACATTAGAACCACCCCCTCATCCTCACCGTCAACAATAACAAAACAACCAAAAAATACCTACGTTGCAGAACAACCACAACCAAACAAAGTTCATAATGAAGGCCGATGAAAAATGTTCAGGCTCGATAGTCTACAACCAGAACCACCACCTCGCCTGCCTGCACCATCAACTTCACAAGCCACATCAACCACTACCAAAAATCACCCCACAGCCAAAATAAAAAACCAAAGCCATCTAACCACCACTCAACCTCTACTCTCCGAGATCTACACAAATACATCACAAATCACAGCCAGCATATTACATTTGACGAGATCAAGAGGAGTAATGGCCAAGTGAGTGAGATCGCAACTCTGTATTCCACCATCACTACAAGCAACATAGAACTGTGTAGAGTACATCTCAATTTTTCTTGGCTCGATGCACCGGAATCGTAAAGCTTCTGTTCTAAGTCGTGTATATGAAGGCGATGGCGTGAAGCTAGGGTTTGAGTTGCTAACCATTTTGTCAAGTGCTAGTTTATAGGAAGTTAAAGAGGAATAGTAAAGGAAACTTGGAATACGAGGTCGACGGCAAGAATTTTAGAAGAGAAAGCCATGAGTGACTGAGTTAGAGATAGCGGAGTAAAATTAAAAGCCAGAGAGATCGGCGGCGAAGGAAATCAAGCGCACCGATTTCTCCTGCTGCCACCCCGAGCGCGCGCCTCCCTGCCGTCGCCATCGCTATGTCACCGGAGTGGATAGATAGGTGGTAGAGACGGTGGAGGTCGTGTGCGCCTATCTATGTAAGTGAGATGGTGTAGAGGGGGTTGGAATGTTTTGGTTGATCTCTGATATTTGATATGTATTATAAAATATTTAGTTAATAAAATATTTAATTAATAAATATTAATTGGGTAATTAACACCTAATTTTTAAAAAGGTAAACTTTATCACTTTACTTTTACAATATGATCTTACAAAGTAGAGTTTCATGTAATTTTCTTTAAATTATAACCCGTCCTATCAAACACAAGAAGCACGAGGTATGGCCTTAAGGTGAGAGAATAAATAATCGAGCATAACAAAAAACTATATTTTCCTCGATAAATTTAAAATCAACTATTTGCTACTCTTTTCGATTCTTTTCTTGATTAGACATTTTTCATGAAAAATATAGACAATCAAACACACCCTTAAATTCAGATAACGATTGGGAAGAGTTCAAAAAATGAGAATTGCAAATTCAAGTAATCATAAACCTACTAGCCACACGTTTACCAACAGTTACAAAGTTGTTACATTTGTTGGGCAAACATCCTTTTTATGGAGCAACTTGTACTAGGATAATAATGCTCAAACGTAAAAACTAGCAATTCATAGAACATGAACAAAAATATGAAAGAAGAACAAAGAATGTACAAGATAATATATCCGAACTTGCCTGTGCTATATATTACACAAACTAATGAACATGTGGTGAAACAAAAATAAGCAATAATCCCACAATCTTGAATAGGCAATAATCCCACAATCTTGAACTACTAAGCGAATAGAAAGAGGATGGTATAAACCCGAACGAGCTACAAGTACATAGAAACATATGATCATGGAGCTAGAGGTTCTTGCCTACCATGACCGTTATTGACACCGTCATAGGTTTTTGTTGCATTCCCCGACTTTCGCCTTAGTACGATTATCCAAGTGATTGCTTCCAATACTAAAGCAATGCCTCCCAAAACCGCGATTAGAATAACATAAGCATCCCTCCACTTGGGTTCTGGATTTAATATATGTAGACCTTTGAACACATTGAGGATGCCAAGAACCAGAACTGTATAGCCAATTCCATGATGGTAAATATTCCAGTAACACCGGTACTTGTGGTCCTTTTTGGGTCTCAAGAACAATGCAAATATCTATACGAATATCCAAACACAAAACAAGACATATCCACAAAAATTTGAAGTCAAGACAGTGTCATATTAACAGATTTGCTCCAAGATATCCCAAATCGAAACTTACCTGCAAAGTAGCAAGAGAGAAGAGTGCTATCCCGATATTGCGATGGCCAGTATAACGAATACCCTTGGATTGACTTCCAAGCTTAAGACCTGTCCCCCAACCAGCAACACCAATGGCGTAGGACGAGACTTGGCAGACGATGTGAAGATAAAACCAGGCTGGATCGGCCGATGGAAATGTCCTCACGTACCTCGCGATAATGATCCCAATTGGAAACATAATTCCCCAACTCACAGCATTCAGTATCCCATGAATCTGAACCAAGTATAACCAACCATATTAGTAAGATCCCAATTCCCAAATTAAAACTACGGTCCAGAAGCAGAAACTAGCTATCTATGTACATAGTTTTCATTTATAACTTATTATCCGCTTCCAAAAGATTTCTCTTGAAAATTACAAAGTTTTCAATGCTCTGAAATTCAGTGTACTGGACAAAAATGGATACATGAATGAAATTGTTATCCATGGCAAATTAGATCAAATGTAAACGAAATTGCTCCGTTGCCTGACGTGGGCAGTGCCCACCTTCTACACCCTCTAATGAGGGTGCCAAGTGTTTGATGTTGTCCACTTGGCACATCCTCATTGAATGGTAACGTTGCCCACGTCGGGCAATAGAACGGCCTGCAAATGTAAAATTACTGAATTTGAATTTCCTCAAAATTTTCAATCAAATCAAAATAAATGGCAAGAATGAACTGGCATAAGTACAATACAGCAGAGATTTGCAAATTTCTTACATTCCTTTTCTTGGTCCTGGAGTCCCCACCACCATTAGAAGTGGTGCTCTGTCCTCTCAACAAATCAAGGCTCCCTCTGGAGTTCAAATTCGCTGGCTGAAATTCATGTTTGTCGGGCGTCCCCGCCGTCAACGAGGGGCCCACTTGCCACACATGGTTCACCGTATTCTTCCCCTTCTCTGGCAACACAATAGTAGCAAAAAGCCGCATCATCCCGCCGGAAAATTCCGCTGACGACTCCTTCACCTCGTACCACACCTTGGATTCCGTTACAGGACCGTATGAACTGATATTATAAGTCTTAACGGTCATTGAGCCCCTGGAGTCCTTGAATGCCATCAGGGCCTGGGACCCGACCATGCCGGTGGCAGTTGGGTTTATGGCCCATGAAATCCAGCCGTTTGGCTTCGCCGGAGCGGCGATGAAGGCGAGGGAGAGGGTGGAATTGGCCGGGTGGTAGGCCCAGTGGAGGTAGGAGTTAAGTGAAGGCAGATCGTTGCAGAAAGTGTAAAGCCTGTTAGTGGCGAAAGTCTGTGACTGACAGTTGGCTGACTGTGACGGTGGGACTAGAGAAACTGTTACCAGAAACAGAGTTACTAGGGTTATAGAAGATGCCATTGAAAGGAAAGTAGCGTGAGAAAGAGATACTGAGATATATATAGATACACAATGACAGTATCTGTATTTGGTTCAGTGGCCACAGTATGGGAACTTTGAGGTGGCGGTTATATTTGGTTCCGTATTTTCGGTGTATAAATCAATTTATAAAATATATAATTTTTTAAATTATTTTTTAATAACACGTCTTTTTCTTCATTAATTTTTAACCATTACAATTTACTTTTTAACTCATAACTATAAATAAACTAGTTTATAAATCAAACAGTATTATCGAACAGAGAAGGGCCCACCTTTTTAAAAACCAAGCTTGCCCATTCGAATTTGACATTTCTTTTTCATTTTTTAGGAATTATTTTTTTCTTTTAAATTTATGATGTCGTTTTGATAATTTTTTATTTTTTTTATTTATCGCTCCACCTTTTAACCATATTTGTATTTCACCCGTGCAATGCACAAAAGTTATTATCCGCAATATCGATTTCAATAAGTATTCATAAAATTTTAGTACTTATACATAATCAACACATATTAATGCATAAAAAAGAATTCTCTATCACAACAATTATTAGAATTTAAAAAATAATATAAATAATTCAAATTATTAAAAAAATCTTTGAATAGTAAATGTCATTTTATTTATTTAAATAATAAATTATTATTGATTTTAATAATTTTTATGAATTATCAATAGCTTCATTGAAAACGTAAATTTAGTAATTTTTTAATGATATATCACATTTGATGTAATATTATGTGCACGAATATTATATTAATGCATGTGAAATGTATTAGCATATTTCTCATAATTTCTATATTTGTCTCTTGTGTGTAACGCGCTTTTTAAATTTTATTGAAAAACATCAATCACATTATGTTCCCGTTTGGTAACAATATTTGATTTATAAATTGATTTATTTATTGTTTTGAGATAAAAAGTAGTGGTTGAAAATTTGAAAGAGAAAATATGTATGGTTAAAAATTGATTTGAAAAATTGTGTAATTTATAAATATGTTTATAAACCAAATTATTTCAATGACCCGAACACATGCTTAATCAAAAAAGAAATAGTCAAAATATTTGAATTTAACTAATGAAACTTTATTTGCATAAATAAGTAGTCAAAATAATAATTTCGAAAATCTCGTAGTTATCATGATACGACAATCAAGCAAATTTTGAGATTACGAAATTATACTGAAAATTATTCCCTATAATCTTTAAAAATTATTAAAATTAAGAATTATTAAAAAAAATCAAAGTATTAACTCTTCAATATTAACCTTCGTTCAATAGTTTTTCTATAAATTATTTATAAGTAGCACATTTTTTCAACCTACTTTTTAATATCATATTTTTTCAAAACTATTTTTCAATCACACATTTTACCTTGAAACAAAAATATAGTTAAATTCTTCCAAATTATCCTATTTTTATATATAATATAGATTTTCACCAGTGTGATGAACTGAAATTGCTATTAGCAATATAAATAATCATTCATAAAATTTAATGATTATACATAATCAACACAAATACAAAAGATACAAAAATAATTTTTTAATACAACGATTATTAAAATTTAAAAAAAAACATAAATAATCCAAACTTTATTCAATGATAAATGCAAATTCTGTAATTTTTTAATTGTATAACATGTTAGATGTAATATTATGAGTACAAATATTTATACTTCTTCAAAATATAAATATATTTATTATAATTTCTACATTGGCCTTACATATTTAACTTTTTCTCGATGTTGGTTCAAAAATCATAATAAACTATAAATACGTGTTTAATCCTAACTCATCAAATATACTATAATTGAACAACATTGAAGATCAAGAAATTATTATATCATATAATCTTTGCACAATTATTAAAATTAAAAACTATTAAAAAAATATTAACCATTGTTTGGTATTTACCATTTACCATAAAATAATATATATATATATAAGACAATAAACGCATTCACACTAATCCACGATTCTCCCTTTATATATAGTATAAGACAATAAACGCATTCACACTAATCCACGATTCTCCCTTTATATATAGTATATAGATTTTTATGAATTATTAATAGCTTAATTGAAAACGTAAATTTAGTAATTTGTTAATGGTATATCACATTTGATGTAATATTATGTCCACGAATATTATATTAATGTATGTGAAAGATATTAGAATATTTCTCATAACTTCTACATTTGCTTCTTGTATTTAATGTACTTTTTAATTTTTATTGAAAAACATCAATCACATTAATCAAAAAGAAATAGTCAAAATATTTGAATTTAACTAATGAAACTTTATTTGCATAAATAAGTAGTCAAAATAATAATTTCGAAAATCTCGTGGCTATCATGATACAACAACCAAGCAAATTTTGAGATTACAAAATTATACCGAAAATTATACCCTATAATCTTTAAAAATTATTAAAATTAAGAATGATTGAAAAATATTAATCATTCTATTACTATTATTAACTAAAAAAAAAAAAACCAAAGCATTAACTCTTCAATATTAACCTTCGTTCAATAGTTTTTCAATAAATTATTTATAAGTAGCACATTTTTTTCAACCCACTTTTTAATAACATATTTTTTCAAAACTATTTTTCAATCACACATTTTTCCTTGAAACAAAAATATAGTTGCTGAACAGAGGTTTAATTTATTAAAATATTAAATAATAATATATATTTTAGAAAATATGATTTGTAATATTAAAGATAACAAATAATTTAACCATTAATAATTAAAATACAATGTAATTATTGATGGTTACACATATGATTTATAATATTAAGAAAAAAAATATAAATAAAAAACCATGATTAAATATTAATTTTAATACTGATAATTAAAAATATTGATTGAACTCATTCTATATTAATGTTAATAATAAAAATAATTATAATTATAACCAAAATATACAAATAAAAATAATATCATATTAATTATTTACTATAATACTAAAATATAAAGAATTTAAGAATTAAATTCTATCAAATTATCCTACTTTTATATATAGTATAGATTTCCACCAGTGCGATGAACTGAAATTGTTGTCTGCAATATAGATAAGCATTCATAAAATTTAATGATTATACATAATCAACACAAATACAAAAGATACAAAAATATTTTTTCAGTACAACGATTATTAAAATTTAAAAACAAAATAAATAATCCAAATTATCGAAAACATTATTGAATGATAAATGCAAATTCTTTAATTTATTAATTGTATAGCATGTTAGATGTAATATTATGAGTACAAATATTGATGCTTGTTCAAGATATAAATATATTTATTATATTTTCTGCTTTTTTCTTACATATTTAACTTTTTTCTCAATTTTGGTTCAAAAATCATAATAAATTATAAATACGTGTTTAATCTTAACTCATCAAATATACGAAAATTGAACAATATTGAAGATCAAGAAATTATTATATCATATAATCTTTGCACAATTATTAAAATTAAAAACTATTAAAAAAATATTAACCATTGTTTTGTATTTACCATTTACCAGGAAATAATATATATAAGACAATAAATGCATTTACACTAATCCACTCTACATTCATACTAATCCACTATTTTCCTTTTATATATAGTATATATATAGATATTTTTTCTCAATTTTTTTTTGTTTTGCGGTAATTTTGTTTTGCCTCTTGTTTTTTAACACTGTAACATCTATAAATTGATTTGTTTATATTTTTGAGGAAATATATTAAATTAAAAAGTGGAGAGAGAATGTATGCTTGAAAATTGGTGTATTTATATTTTTGATGTTATTTTAATTTTTTTATTATAATGTAAAATTATCCAAAATTAATTTAATATTTTAGCCTCTGTTTGGTAAGAAATGTAGTTGTTTATAAGTTTGTTTATTCATATTTTTTAGGTAAAATGTGTGCTTGAAAATAGGAGAGAGAAAATGTGTATAATTAAAGAGTGGTTTGAAAAATTGTATAGTTTATAAACTGATTTATAAACTAATATTTATAGAAAAACTTCAGTCTCTGTTTAGTGCGTGTTTGGTATTATTTAAAAGAGTTTTTTTTTAAAATGAATAGTGATTTTTAGGAGAATTAATTGTTGATATTTGGTTGAAAAGTTAAATATTATAAGCTTGGCTTTTAATGAATGATTATGATTGAATATTGTAAAAAAAAAAAAAAAAAAATTAAAAATAACCAAACAAGGACTTAATATCCATTTTAAAGAGAAAATAATTTTTTGAGTAGTGATACTTTAAAAAATGTGAGAATAAAAAGTAGAGAAAAGTTTTAGGTTTACATGTTAAATATTTTATTGTGTGAATTTGTGATAAAAAATGAGTATGATAAGGAGGGGGGGGGGGTTTCAAAAAAGAAAATCAAATAGGTCCTTTGTTTGGTAAACTGTTTATAAACTATTATTTATAAATATTTTTTTATAAATAGCCACGTGTCAACATTTTATTGGTTTATTTTTTAAAAAATTCAAAATTGATATTTGATAATCATTGACCAATCAAAATTGTTGACTTTTCAAAAAAAAAGGATCGATGAGTTTACAAACAAAATTTATAAATAATTTTTACCAAAGAAAGGCTAAATCAGAATTTTAGCCTATGTTTAGCAAATATATTTAAAAACATGTTTTTTACAATACAATTCTCTAAATCATTTTTTAACCAAACACATTTCATCTCTCCACTTTTTAACCACACATTTTACCTAGAAATATAAAAAAAATATTTTTAAATACGAACTTTTAACAAACAAAGAACATTCATTTACCGTTTAGGGGTTTTACGATTTTCCCATTTATTCATGGAAATTTCCTCTTGCAGGGGACGTATTGAACGGGTAACCTTAAAGAATTCTTTCTTCTTTCTTCCTTGAAGTACAATTTTGTTCACCCCGTCAAGGGTAGTGTTGGTAATGGGGCGGATAGAGCCCCGATCCGCCTCGCCCCGAAATTATTTCAGCTAATCAAGATTCGCCTCATGATCCGTCATTTTTCAGGTCAAGTCGGGTCGGGGCGGGGCAGATCGGGTTTGGGTCGGGACGGATCGCCCTCCCGATTCGGAACGACTTTTTTTAATTTTTAAAAATTTTTTTATATATAATTTAAACTAAATCTTTTTAAAAAAATTATTATTTTTATTTTTTTTAATTAAGATCGGATCGGATCGACGGATCGGTGGAGTGGATCGAATTTTTTTATCATCTCTAGTCAAGGGGGGGGGGGGGGTGAACATAACCTCCTAATAAGACCCCCCCACCCCCTAAAAAAAAAAAAAATGCTAAGGTTGAAAACAAAAGGGTCCCACCATTTTAAAATCCAAGCTTGTGCCAATGAATTTGCTAGTTCTTTTTCCTTCTTTCGGACCTATTTTTTTAAAAAAAATTGCGGTATTTTTGTTAATTTTTTATTTTTTTAAATTTATCTCTTGTAACGTCCCGAATTCCGTAAAACCCGGGAACGTCACTTTTCTAAATTCTTGAATGAACTTTGTTGCGGAAAAATGATTTAAATATTAAATATCGCATTTATCGTATAAAAGTTTAGCGATAATTCAGATGGAATAAGTATTTTCGTACAAATTTGTAAAAATGACAATTCTTGATAAAGTGAAATAATCATTTGAAAGTTCACGACTTTTAAAAAAATATCAATTTGTAATTTGCCGTCATTGCCCATCGCTCGCCACCGTCTCCGAAATCTGCAAAAATTGTTAAAACAACGGGTTGAGCATTTCAAAATGAAATACTCAGTAGACTCATCGCCAATAATTAATCTACAAGATAATTGGACAAGTAATTATGCAAATCATGTAGTGACATTCTTTTCTTATTCATAGGCATCACATAGTGAACACAAATGAACCATTCTTTTCTTGTATCATGCTAGCAGATAAGTTATGCCCAGCATAACATAATTCTTTTATCTCAAAAGAGATATTCTTTTCTCATGCGATTAAGCATAAAATCACACAAATCCACATAACACATGCAATTATAATATAAATCAATTAGTGGGGGCGAGTCTACCTTAAATCCGACGAGTGCAAAGTTGAGCGGGATATGATGTGACGACCCGAATTCTCGACCATTCGAGTGCCACAAAAAGTGACTCATATCATATTATCGAGACTTAAATAGTAATGTAAAATTATTCAAAAGAATAATTAGAATCCCATAATTTTATTTGTGAATAAAAATAGAACATAATTTTCTTACATAAAGTTCAACATAATTATCTCATCAATCTTAACCACTTTTGCCACTTCCATGTTGACCGCCTCGAACCTTCAATTATCTGAAAATGGTAAATATCGTGGAGTGAGATTTATAAAATCCCAGTAAGTATACCAAGCATAAATTTTCTTTTGAATGCATATGGATCATTTTCATCATAACATAGGATAGGATTAAAATATTCATAAACATAGGGAGACACAAGAATTTTACCGAACTTAAATGGCAAGAATTCTTATGTGTAGCGCTACTAAACTCCGGTCCCCTTAGCATAATCATAAACATATCATATGGAACCCATAACAATCTTGTGAGATTGATTTCATAGCAATGATCCAAACATTTTCATAAAAACATAAGATATACTTACTTGTCATAAAAACATACTTACTTTTCATAAAAACATAAGGTGTATTTACCTTTCATAAAAACATACTTACTTTTCATAAAAACATAAGATATACTTACTTGTCATAAAAACATACTTACTTTTCATAAAAACATAAGGTGTATTTACCTTTCATAAAAACATACTTACTTTTCATAAAAACATAAGATATACTTACTTGTCATAAAAACATACTTACTTGTCATAAAAACATACTTACTTTTCATAAAAACATAAGGTGTATTTACCTTTCATAAAAACATACTTACTTTTCATAAAAACATAAGATATACTTACTTGTCATAAAAACATACTTACTTTTCATAAAAACATAAGGTGTATTTACCTTTCATAAAAACATACTTACTTTTCATAAAAACATAAGATATACTTACTTGTCATAAAAACATACTTACTTTTCATAAAAACATAAGGTGTATTTACCTTTCATAAAAACATACTTACTTTTCATAAAAACATAAGATATACTTACTTGTCATAAAAACATACTTACTTTTCATAAAAACATAAGGTGTATTTACCTTTCATAAAAACATACTTACTTTTCATAAAAACATAAGATATACTTACTTGTCATAAAAACATACTTACTTTTCATAAAAACATAAGGTGTATTTACCTTTCATAAAAACATACTTACTTTTCATAAAAATATAAGATATACTTACTTGTCATAAAAACATACTTACTTGTCATAAAAACATACTTACTTTTCATAAAAACATAAGGTGTATTTACCTTTCATAAAAACATACTTACTTTTCATAAAAACATAAGATATACTTACTTGTCATAAAAACATACTTACTTTTCATAAAAACATAAGGTGTATTTACCTTTCATAAAAACATACTTACTTTTCATAAAAACATAAGATATACTTACTTGTCATAAAAACATACTTACTTTTCATAAAAACATAAGGTGTATTTACCTTTCATAAAAACATACTTACTTTTCATAAAAACATAAGATATACTTACTTGTCATAAAAACATACTTACTTGTCATAAAAACATAAGATATACTTACCTTTTAAAAGATTAAAATGAAGTGTAGTAGTAAATGGACCAAAACTTTCTTGACCACCTTGAATTTCTCTTACTTGTGGATTTTGTCAAGAGATTGGAAATAAGTGTATGTGTGTAGAGTTGTGTGTAAAAGAGATGGGTTTAAATAGATGTATAAAGTTGGCATATTGTAAACATAATCATTCAATTCTATTAATTTTAACACATCCTTTTCTTAAAGTAAAGCACCATTCATATACTTTTCCATATTTATACAAATATTATGTTCTTCATGATTACATATAATTCATTCATATACTTTTCCATATTTATTAAATTAAGATTCTCATAATTATTATATATAATGGAACCTCTCATGCTTGCATATATTTTCTTAATTTCAATAATAAAAAATAATTTTGTTATAAATAAATATTGGGATAACATTGAATTAAGTACTTGGACTTAATATACTTTAAATCAAGAGAATGGAGATATTTTTAGAAATTCGGAATTTAATTTAAAATCGAACGATCTCGATTATTTCTTGACTTGGCTATACGAATACGTCGTGGCGTTAACTTAATAAAAATGGGTGAAATAGTAGCTACACGATTTTCTATTAAAATAATTATTAATCGCGTAAAAATTCTTGGTCGCTACATATGACTTCAATCTTTCAAATCTCCGTACGCTTGGTCTAGCCCATAAGTTAAATTAGTCTTTAGAAATTTATAGTTTAAAAATGATAAATTACAATTTGAGAACTGAAATTGATGTTTTTTGAAAATTGAGGGACTAAAATGAATACTATGAAAGATGAGGGACTAAAATGAATACTTTTCAAACTTGAGGGACTAAAATGTAAATTTTCAAAAGTTGGGTCGGAACTAAAAACGAATATTAAATTGGGGGGATTGAGATAAGAAATTTTTAAAAATGAAAAGCTTATAAGATCATTCAAGAACTTAAGGACTGAAATATAAGTTTTAAAACTACAGTGACTGATTTTGAAATAATTTTGGAACCCAGGGACTAAAGTGCAAATTCTGGAAGTTAAAATATTAAAATCAAAATATTTACTCTCTCTCTCTCATTCACGATCTGAAAATCAAACCGAGAGAGAGAATGGCGAGAGAGTGCGCGCAGGGGTTGAGTCCGGCGGAGGTACTGCCGGCGATTTGCCGGTGAAACGCCGCGGTCGAGCGGCGGCGGTCAGGGTAGCAGTGGGGGGGGGGGTGGATGGAGGAAGATATTTGGGTGGTTTATAGTGTGAAACCGAGACCAAATCAAAGCTTGAAATCGAAATCGGAGTTGTGATTTTCGGCCAAAATCCGTCCAGATGGCTGGTGATGAAGGTAAGTACCTAGTTCTTCTTGTTTTGTTCTTGGTTTGGGGTTTGATTTGGTTAAAGAATTGAGTTGGGCAGTGGTGATGTTGAGTTGTGAAGTTTGAGGTTTGCTATTGAGTTTTCGATTGGCAGCGGTGGTTTCTTGGAGGTGGAGGCTTGGGTTTGGCGAGTTACAGTCGACTATGGCTTGCGACTGACTGTTGTTCGGTGGTGATGATGGTGATGGTGATGATTGGTGTTGAAGATGGAGGTGAGTTGGAGGAGGTTGTGGCCGTGTGCGAATGATGATGGTGGTTTGGGTTCTCGATTGAGGTGGTTTTGGCCGTGAATGGTGGTGCTGCAGGTGGTTTGTTGATTGGTGCAGGTGATGATGGTGGAAATGGGTGGTGGCTGCGTTGGTTTTGATTGATGATGATGATGCTGGTTGTTTGATTTGGATGCAGGGGACGAATAGGGTGGTGATGATGATGATTTGTGGCCTGCATTGGGTGGGGATTCTTGGTGGTGATGAGGTTGGTGATGAATGGAGCTTAAACAGAGGTTGGTGCTTGGTTGTGGTTTGGGTGTGGCGATGATAATGATATAGGTGATGGGAGTTTGGTGAGATTGTGGTGCTGGTCACGGTGGTGATGATGGTGAGGTTGAAAAAAAAAGGATTCTTCATTATCATACCTGAATTGAGAGGTTCAGCCGTGAAGAAGAGTCTGAACGTGAAATGGGAATTAAAATGGTTGGATAGAAAATCTTTGGTTTGGTTTCGAATTGTAACTGCAGATAGATTTTCGTGATAGGAGTGGTTGAAAGTTGGCTAGGATGGTGATCATGATTTGTAGAGATAAGTGATGAATTTAAAATTTGAATTGTAATTAGGATGATAGACTCAAATTTGAAATAAGATTATCTGGAGATTTTATTTGAAAAAATAAATAAATGAAATTTGGATTTTAAAAATAGATTTTTGAATTTATTGGACGTAAAATCAAATTGGACTGAAATTTACATATTTCAGCTCCAAATTTATAACTTGGCTAAACGATCGCGTCACGACTTTAACGTAAAAATAAAAATAAATGGGTGAGATAGTAGCGACACGATTATTAAATGCGTAAAAATTCTTGGTCGCTACATCTCTCCACTTTTTAACCACATATTTTACCTCGATTTTTTTGTTGTTGCAGTAATTTTGTTTTGCCTCTTGTTTTTTAACACTGTAACATCTATGAATTGATTTGTTTATATTTTTGAGGAAAAATATTTAATTAAAAAGTGGAGAGAAAATGTATGCTTGAAAATTGGTTTATTTATATTTTTGATGTTATTTTTAAATTTTTATTATAATGTAAAATTTCCCAAATTAATTTAATATTTTAGCCTCTATTTGGTAACAATGTAATTGTTTATAAACTGGTTTTCTTTATATTTTTGAGGTAAAATGTGTTATTTGAGAGAGAAAATATTTATAGTTGAAGAGTGGTTCTAAAAATTGTGTAGTTTTTATAAACTACTTTTTATTTCTTTTCTTTTTTTGGACATTTTTTTTTTAAAATTTTGAAGTAGTTTTGGTTTAATTTTTTGGACAATTTTTAAATTTTCGAGGCTGTTTTTATTTATCAAATAAATTAATATTAGTATTGAATATCTTAAGTCCCTGTTTGATGGAAATTAAAATCAGACATTGAATTTTGTTGACTCCAATATAGGATCAAATGTTAATTGATATATTCGCATGTTAAAGTTTACTATTTATTGATTACTACAATGGATATGTTAATTTTTTTAATCAGTTTATAAACTATACAATTTTAAATATTAGTTTATAAATCAGTTTATAAACAACAAATTTTTTCAAACCATTTTATAATCGCACACATTTTCTCTTCATTTTTTAATTACATATTTTACCTAAAAAATATAAATAAACTATTTTATAAATTTTACAGTGTTAAAAAAACAAGAGGCAAAAGAAATTGCCGTAAAACTAAAAAAAATATTTTTGAGGTAAAATATGTGGTTAAAAAATAGAGAGAGTAAAAAAAATTAACAAAACTGCCGCAAAATTTAAAAGAAAAAATAGGTCAAAAAAAATGAAAAAGAAATGACAAATTCATATGCACAAGCTTGTTTTTAAAATGGTGGGTCCCTTTACTTTAAAAAAAATTAAAAAATGGTGGGTCCCTTTTGTTTTCAAGCTTAACATTTTCTTTTTTTTGGTCTTATTAGGGGATTATGTTCACCCCCCTTGAAGGGTTGAACAAAATTGTACTCCAAGAGATAAAGAAGAATGAATTCTCTTTGATTACCCGATCAATACGTCCCCTACAAGAGGAATTTCCAAGAAGAAAAGGGAAAATCGTAAAACCCCCTAAACGGTAAATGAATGTTTTTGTTAAAAGTTTTATATTTACAAATTCGTTTTTTTATATTTTTTAGATAAAATGTGTGGTTGAAAGGTGGAGAGAGAAAATGTGTTTGATTAAAAATTTATTTGGAGAATTGTGCTGTAAAAAACATGTTTTTAAATATATTTGCTAAACAGAGGCTAAAATTCTGCGATTTCTTTATATTTTTCATTAATTTTAAAAACATATTTTTATTTATTATAATATTATTATCCAATTAAAAGTTATTCTTTTGACTTTTTATTTAGCCTATCTTTGGTAAAAAATATTTATAAATTTTGTTTGTAAGCTCATGGATCCATTTTTTTTGAAAAGTCAACAATTTCGATTGGTCTATGATTCTCACGTATCAATTTTGACTTTATAAAAAAATAGACTAATAAAATGTAAACATGTCGCTATTTATAATTTTTTTTTTATAAATAATAGTTTATAAACAGTTTATCAAACAGAGGCTTAGACCTGTTTGATTTTCTTTTTTGAGACCCCCCCTTTTTATCATACTCATTTTTTTTATCACAAATTCACACAATAAAATATTTTATATGTAAGTCTAAAACTTTTCTCTACTTTTTTATCTCACATTTTTTAAAGTATCACTATTAAAAAAAAAAAAAAAATTCTCTTTAAAATGGATATTAAGTCCTTGTTTGTTTCTTTTTAAAATTTTCTTTTTTTCTATAATATTCAATCACAATCATTCATTCAAAGTTAAGCCCGCAATATTTGAATTTTCAACCAAATTTAAACCATCAATTCTCCTAAAAATCACTATTAATTTTTCGAGAATCTTTTGGTTGGTATTAATTTTTTATAGTCTACTATGCTATTAAGGTTATATACTAACTAAAATACCATTTGTATTTTGTAATCTTTCTTTGATTTTTTAACGTCATCTACATATAAAAAATTATTTAAGACAAAACAAAAACTTTTTAAATTATAAATTTTAAAAACTTGAGCCTTCATTAAAATTTGGGGTATTACTCCCCAAAAGCTTCAATTGCCTTTTTATATTTTTATCATTGCTTGTACTATTTTTCTCGGAATCACTGCAGTTATAGTGAGAGGACTGTACATACAAGCCACTCTCCTGTATGTATAACATGACAAATTTTTCTTTTTATAACGTTTCAGTTACTTATCTTTTGTAAGTCAAGAATCAAGGTTTCACCACAAAGTTTTTGGATGTTATTTTTACGAAAAGGGGAGTTAATTTTTTTTTAGTAGAGTATGATTGAATAGCATTTTTATGGTTAAAAAAGGAAAAATGTTTAATTAGGCATGGCCATTTATTGGGTTCAATTTGGTTCCATTCAATCTGAATGATCGGCCGATTTTGATTTTTGCTTAATGAATACTAAGCCTGTGTTCGGTAACTAGTTTATAAACTAGTTTTTTTTTTTTTTTTTTTTTTTTTTTTTACAATTTTCAATACAACTTTTTAAGTACACATCATTTCTTTCTCCAATTTTTAACACTCAAATGTCCTTGAGATATGTGCGCTACAGTAAAAAAAAAACCAGTTTTTTTCGTTACCTTATGCCGCCGAACATTGCTTAAATGAAAAACATTTGACGACAACTATGAATTCATGAAATTAAAATTGAATACACAAAGTTGGATAAAATAACTTAATGAAAACTATAAAGAATTTATTCAATACATCAAATTCAATATATGATCGAAAAAATTACAATTTCGCAACTTAAATAAAAAGTGAAAACTGGGTATCAAGAAAAAGGAAACAAAAGTCCAATGATTAATCAACAAAATTGCACAGGCTAATAAGGAGACCAAGAATTAAATCTATAAATCAAAATGCTGAGAAGATTGATTCAGATAGTCAATATGTGCAAGTTCTTGCAATTGAATACCCCGAAGATAAGATTCGTCTAAATTAAATCTTGTTGATAAGGCTTTTGCAAATGCAAATGAGCAAGTTGTCGGTGTCCAACAAAACTCAAGCAAGACAGTGAAATGTATACAAATTATGGCAATAGTATATGAGAGCTGAGACATTTTAAACTAATTCAACAAAAAATTCAAAGGAATCATGCAAATTGAACTCAATTTGTGATGCAATATGATGAAATTTATTCAACATTGGCTTACTGAAGAAACACCAAGAAAACTATCTTGTTAGGTCAAAAATTTAATTTAATTTTTTTTTGACAAGTGTCTGGTTTCGATTTTTTTAAAATCGATTTCAATTTCAATTTTTTTTTTATTCTATTAAAATTGAACGGTTTAAATATATTCAGTTCCATTCGATTTCGGTACGGTTGACTCAATTCTGATTTTTTTGTCCACCCCTAGTTTAATTGCACCTTTTTCTAGTACTAATTTATTTGGGTACGCGTTGCGTGAATTTAGCCGTTATTGAATTTTTTGAATTTCTAACATTGTATGTCGAGTTTAAAAAAAAAAATAAAAAAAAATTGGACAATTTACATATATGGCCGTTATTGAAATATTTGAGTTTGTAACATATTATGTTGAGTTTAAAAAATAAATAAATAAAATTGGGTAATCTATGCGCTGCGTACAATTTAGCCATTATTGAATGTTTTGAGTTTGCAATAAATAAAAAAAATTCAGGCAGCTCGAGAAGCTAGCTGCCTGAAATTGGGACGAAAATTGGAACAATACTGCCATTTTGCTCCTTTTTATATATATTAATTTTTTTGGGCACACGTTGCGTGTAATTTTGTCGTTATTGAATTTTTTGAATTTTTAACATAGAATGTTGAGTTAAAATAAAAAATTAAGCAATTTACGCGTTGCATACATTTTGACCAATATTGAATGTTTTGAGTGTGTAGCAAAAGAAAAAAAAAAAAAAAAGAAAGTCGAGCATCTCGTGTAGCTAACTGCCCGAAATTGGGACGAAAAATTTCTTCTCTTATATGTATAGGAGGAATAATAGATATAGCATCTGTTTGATGTTCATTATTTGAGAAAAGAATTAGTGATTGATGTAATACTTTGTAGTTGAAAATGAAATAAAAATTTTGAATTTATGTATATAATATTTTATTGTTAAAATGTGTAGATAAAATTAAATACTGCAGAAAAATGAGTAAATTTTGATGAATATCAAACAGGGGCATGCTCTCCTCCGTTATCCCTCAGGCCAAACGTACCCTAACAGAAAATGTGGGGTGGTTTTGAGTGTGACTGATTATATTCTTTTTTGCGGAGAGGTGACAAATAGAATAGTGACACGTATGAATTTAACGGGTAACACGACAAGCGTGTGGGGGCGTAGTGGAAGTTATGATTATGTGCATGCCTAAAAGCACTCTGTTAATGATGGGCTTCATGATACCATGGCTAACGAGCACGACTCGTTAAAATAACTCCTTTTGTAATAGATAACACTGTTTGATTTATAAATTGATTTATTTATTATTTTGAGATAAAAGTAATAATTGAAAATTGAAGAGAAAAAATATGTATGATTAAAAAGTGATTTGAAAAATTATGTAATATATAAACATGTTTATAAACTAAATTATTCCAATGACCCGAACACATGCAATGTAATATTCCGAACATGTAAAAATTGAAACAGAAAATTGTGTTCTGGCATCAAATCAAGTGGCTTGTTTGGTAACATCGTAATAATTATAAATTGATTTATTTATATTTTTTAGGTAAAATATGTTGTTGAAAAGTGAAGAGAGAAAATGTGTATAATTAAAAATTGATTAGAAAATTATTTTTATTTATAAATTAAAATAATTGTATTAAAGAATGGAGGGGAGTTTATTTAATGCAGATTTTAAAAGACTTTTAAAGATTTTAAAGGATTTGAAAAGTTTGAGTGTATTCAATTTAGACTTTAGAAGCTCCATAAAAACCTTGAGGTATTTAATATAGATTTTAATGGACTTTCTAAAAATTCATAAAAATAATAGTGTATTATATAAAAAATTTTAAAAGTCTTTAAAAGTTATGTGTTATTCAAAATGTCAATGACTTTTAAAAATTCCTACGAAATCCTTTATGTACTAACAATAGAAAGTACAACCACAAAATCTCTTTATTTGTCTCACATTAATCTCCAAGATTTTGAAAAACTTAAAAAAAAAAATTAAATTATAATTTTGTTTCTTCTATATTTTTCTTCATTTTTCTATATTATTTTTAGAAACCTTAAACCTATAATTAAATAAATCATTATTTTTCTTCTCTTCAACTTGTTATATATATTTTTTTCTTTTTAATATTTTTTCTTTATATTTTGGCTCTCTTCTTTTTTATCGTTTTCTTCAATTTTTTATGAAAATAGATTCAACTGAAATTTTATAAGATCTTATCGAAAAATAATAATTAAATTGTATCAAAACAAACAATAATTAAGCAAAATGATTCTAGAATTTTTTTTCCAGAAAGATTTGTATATTAAAAAATAATAATTAAAAATCAATCGAAATCTATAAAAAATTATATATTCAAAAAATTTTATGAACACAGTATAGTTTTTATGTCAATATCAAATGTGATTTTATTTTTCTCTCTTTTTTATCGCAAATGTTTCCCTATACTAAAATAAAAGTCATAGGAAAATTAATCTATTAATATTCAAGTTTTTCAATTGAAAAAATAAAACTCTATAAAAGTTTTTGAAAGTTTATGAAAATCATTTAAATAAAAGTCTACAAAAGTCTTTGAAAGTCTATACAAATCTATAAAACTTAATAAAATTCAATGAAATCCATAAAAAAAAGACCATTAAAAAAATCTTTAAATGTCTTTCAAAATATACAATGAATAAATACCCTTAGAGTTGGTTCGATATATATATAAAATATATAATATTAATGTTATGATTATTATTTCGGATATGAGAATTAGATTAATTTTCATATATGTAAGTGGGTCAATCCCCTCTAAATTAAAGTGCGTCCATATAATTATTTCGACAAAATGTTTTACAGTTATCTTAATTTCTATTTAATAACTATTTCATAAAAGTTCTTCGTTGGAAAATTCGATTATAAAAATTGTTTAACCAATTATTTGAGTGGGTCCCACTTTTTGGACAAAATATTTATTTGGCAAAATATGTTCTACTAACATTAGTTAGACAATAGATATTAGTCAAGTGTGTTCTACTTCAGAAGTAAATTAACGCATTATATTTATTTTATCAAAATCACATTCAAGTGAATGAAAAATTAAGGACAAAGGTAACCACTTTGAAATTGAAATAAATGGATAAAATAAATTGTTGGGAAATTGGAAAAGTTCAAATCCCTCCTAGGAAAGCTAAAAAAAAAAGGAATCACTTTATAAAGTTAAGGTATGACATTGGAAAATGGACCGCAAGAGGTACCCATAGAGCATGAAGGGGAAATAACATATATACGCTAGTAGGTTGGAACCGAAGCCCACATGCACGAGTAGTTGTTGTCCATCCGATCAATCGGCCTGCTCGACTAGGCATGACAAGGGCACATGCACAAGTCGTGTGTGGTGGACTTGGGCTCGGGTTTGGATTGAACTTGGCCCAAGTTAATATTAAGTGTTGTAAAATAATATTTAATTATATTATTTCTTTTCTCCCATAAATTCATAGGCTCGAACGTGACATCGTTTTCTAGAAAGTAACTATCTGAACAATTGTTATTTAAGACAATTTTTCACCAGTGTCTTTTTTTATACAACCTTTCAACTACTAAAAATTGATCCCCCAAATTTTACTTCATTTCAAATTCATTCCATATTTTGTCTTGAAAAATAATATTCTTTTGCCTTCTTCACTATTCCGAAATATCCATTTCAGTCCTGAATATTATTTCTTGCATTCTAGAGTTCTCTTCTAGTATAGAGAAATCAAAAAATTAGTAAGTTCATAATAATTGTGAAAGACACTTATTTGGCTATTAAATTAACTTTTTGATCGAAAAATTGAGTGAATTTCTACTCATGAATGTGGTTATCTTGTTACTAAGGTACAACCCCAATTAGAAAGTAAAACAAGCTAAACTGAAGAAAATTTAGCTAAATTGAAGAGCAATTTTGATATTTGAGATCAAAATGAAAGAAATCAAATGTTTGGGAACTGGAATTAACATTCCAGAAGATGGAGGACCTACCTTGCAAATACAGTAGGATATTTTTGCAACAAAAGTAAAAATATGGGGACTAAACTGAACAAGTTAAAGAGTTGAGGAATTGGATGCAATTTTCAAGAATTAAGAACATTTGGGTTGATCCACGCGATCCATGGGTAGAAGGATTTTCTCCCATTGATGTATCATAGATCGAAGTGACCTATCCAAAAGAGAATCCAGTACTTCTTGGTCTTGAATATCTTAGAGAGGGGGTATCGGTACCATGCTATTCGTGTTTGTAGGTTGAAATAATGGAAAAAGAACTCCAGTAAAAAGATCTTCATTGGTGAGTAAACCGATTGCCCCCAATTTTTATGAAATACAAGATGCTCATTGAATGATAAGAATGAATTCCACTTATACAATTTCGGGTATTCTGTCTAAGGTTCTTTTTTCTTTACTATTGGAAAAGAGGAATCATGTTTTTGCATAAATATTTGTTCTCTCCTAGAAATAATTTTCTTTTTCCATTAGCGTGCATCCAGTAGGAATTGAACCTACGAATTCGCTATTGCCCATGCTATCGCAACGAATCGTAACTCCTTGGCCATTCCGATCGCATGGGCCATTTCTACCCAGGTCTGTTTCATTTTTTGTTTTATTTATTTTTTTCTTTAAGGATTTTTTGGATCCGTTCTAAGGGTTTTTTGGTAATTTATTAGACTCTAATTTTGGGTATTTAAGGACCACTTCTCGCTTTCAACAAGAGATTTATTCATTATTCTAAACCGTAGCCAAAAAGAAGAGAAAGAGGCAAGAAGAGAGAAGGAAATACAAAGCAAAGTGAAGTGAAGGGATTTTTTGAGCAAATCAAGATCAAAGCATTTTATTCTTCAAGAAGTGATGGGTTCCATCTATTGTCTCGTATTTTCTTCTTTAATTTGTTTCTTTGTAATGTATTTTCATAAATTTCATCTTTTGTGCAATATCTATACAATGGGTTAGGTTCATAATGTTGGGATGAGTGATGCTGCTTAGCCAAGTTTAATTGACTTTTAATTTTTGCTTCTTAATTTTAAGTATCCATTTTCATGTGTTTGTTATTGATCTTATTCTATATGTTTACTTGATCACCAAATGTGTGATTTGCATGATAATCGAGAGATATTGTGTAGTTTAGACCAAGTAACAAATACCCAGTGTTACACAATTTAGGGGATAGAGATGTATCTTGGACGGATCGAGGATTTTTATGATGGAGGGCTGAAAGTTAACTTAGAGGATGGGGGTTGGAGGGGGCGGGCTCTCCTAAAATTTTCTAGCGTACATTACTTTAATATGGACTTTGTATAGTTAGAAATATCTATCGGCATAATACATGCTATAAAAGTTCACCGAAACACAATTAAATTATATATGAACTCCTCTATTGAAGAAAATTATTTATTTCAATTTTTTCTGACGAGGTTTTGAACAATCTTATTTATCTACAATGAATTTCGATCTAATTTTATAGCAATCCCCCATTCAATATTAAGCATCATACTATTAACAAGAAAGTCATCATCGAATTTGTTACGAACAACTGTCTTCATAATCAAGAACAATTGAAATTGACGGCGGCAAAATGAGCAAAATGATTAGATTAAGAATCGATTAACACTCGTCAATAGAAAAAAACAATAATTCTACACGGACAGGTAAAATTGACATGCTGATGTGGCAACCACAGTCAGCCAAATTGTGGGCCTGTAGCAATTAAAAAAAAAACTTGTGAACCCACCGCACAAAACTCGCTCTCGTCCAAAATTAGATCCCCATTTTCAACTTCAGACTTTCCTCTATTTTCCTTCAAAATCAATTAGCCCCAAATTTTAACCTCAAGCATATGAACCTTAATCGCATAAAAGCTTTCCGTCTGTGGACGTTCTCTACTTGTTGAGAGCTCTGATTTTCCCACATTTTTGGCAGAATCAAGGTCGAATCGGGCATCTTTCCTTCTTTTTTTCCCCGACTATAAGCACTCACCATAAATCCATTTGCACATCTTTACATGCAGGTTTGAGCTCCTTGACTTCATGCTCGCAGCATCATTACAACTAAGTCGATATCTTTCTTTATGAACAGGGTCCAAATCTCTCTTTTTGTGAGCCATTTCAGAGTGATTGATTTGTGGAAGCCACCTTAGTGGAGCTATAAACTTGTTATTCTTGCTGTTTTGCTACTGTGATTTTCTACAATTGAACCTTGAGTTTTAAAAATTGTTTGTTGTTGCTAAGTGAAGTGGTATTGGAAATATTGAAATGGCTTGCTATTGAAACTTTCAGATCTCCTCCACAATCTTCTCTGCGCTTAAGGGATGGACCTTTTAATTACAACACATGAGCAAGGACATGGAATAATTCATTGGGAACTAGAGGGAAGAATTGGAATTTTTTTGTGTGCAAATTTTGTATAATGTTGACAATTGTAGTAGAGCTAAATTGGAATAGAGCATGCAGAGTTGTATGAAACTTCTGTTATGTTTATAATTTTGGTAGTAGGGTTGCTAATGAATCTTCTTTGTAATGTTGATGGAGTGTAATAAAGTTGTAATGGATTAATTTGTATATTTTGTGTCATTTCCAATAATTTTGTATACTGTTTCGTTAACTAATTATCTGATTGTGGTAAAATGATGAAGTTCATTGGGAACTAGAGGGAAGATTTGGAATTTTTGTGTGTGCAAATTTTGTATAATGTTGACAATTGTAGTAGAGATGAATTGGAACAGGGCATGTAGAGTTGTATGAAACTTCTGTTATGTTTATAATTGTGGTAGTAGAGTTGCTAACGAATCTTGTTTGTAATGTTGATGGAGTGTAATAAAGTTGTAATGGATGAATTTGTATATTTTGTGTCATTTCCAATAATTTTGTATACTGTTTCATTAACTAATTATATGATTGTGGTAAAATGATGAAGTTTATAAATGGAACATGAGGATAGTGTTGATAGACAATGAAAACTAGAAACAAAAAACTAAAGAAAAAAACTGATCATATGAGCAATATACACGAGATACAGCATTTGAAACATTTGGTTAAACTGATCATATCAGTAATAAACTGATCATATGAAGGATTGGAGAAACTTGCAACAACAATCCATTAAGCAAAGTAAAAATGCAAACAAAAGGAAAAAAACATTTTATTAGCACCAGAAGTTGAAATTACAAATCCAAACCATTTTTCTTCTTTTTCGAAATACATTACAACTAACTCCCTATTAACTCATAAGCAATCCATTTGCAGTTTCGAATCAATTTTCTAAGACCATGAATCAAGCTCATTCGTATCATAGCCTGGACCACTCAAAGCTTGAGCACCAGTCATTCTTTTTTGTAATCCTTGTTTAAAAGCTTTTTACAAAGTCCTTGGCTTGTGCTGACACAGAAGGCCAAGGCATGTCCTCGAATTTAAGGGCAACTCTTAACACTGAACGAAATATTCTAGATTTTGTCCTTACCCAGAAAGGTCTGCTTCCACATAGAAAAATATTGCAGAAAATGCCAATGCTCCAAATATCACCCTCCAAACTAAGGTCCATGGAGAACTTCTGGTGCCACACAATAAGCACTTCCAACAATATCATTTAGTCTTTCATCTGCACGAAAAAAAAATCAAAGCACATAAAAATGTTTTTTTCCTCAATTCTTAGGTTATATAAATTATAACAATTACAACTATTAAAGACTCAGGCTCGGCTGACTACAAAGGAATGATATACCAAGATGATAGTAACTTTTCTTTATAATATTTTTTAGGCATATGTGTGACGACCCGAATTCTCGACCATTCGAGTGCCACTAAAAGTGACTCATATCATATTATCGAGACTTAAATAGTAATGTAAAATTATTCAAAAGAATAATTAGAATCCCATAATTTTATTTGTGAATAAAAATAGAACATAATTTTCTTACATAAAGTTCAACATAATTATCTCATCAATCTTAACCACTTTTGCCACTTCCATGTTGACCGCCTCGAACCTTCAATTATCTGAAAATGGTAAATATCGTGGAGTGAGATTTTTATAAAATCCCAGTAAGTATACCAAGCATAAATTTTCTTTTGAAAGCATATGGATCATTTTCATCATAACATAGGATAGGATCGAAATACTCATAAACATAGGGAGACACAAGAATTTTACCGAACTTAAATGACAAGAATTCTTATGTGTAGCGCTACTAAACTCCGGTCCCCTTAGCATAATCATAAACATATCATATGGAACCCATAACAATCTTGTGAGATTGATTTCATAGGAATGATCCAAACATTTTCATAAAAACATAAGATATACTTACTTGTCATAAAAACATACTTACTTTTCATAAAAACATAAGGTGTATTTACCTTTCATAAAAACATACTTACTTTTCATAAAAACATAAGATATACTTACTTGTCATAAAAACATACTTACTTTTCATAAAAACATAAGGTGTATTTACCTTTCATAAAAACATACTTACTTTTCATAAAAACATAAGATATACTTATTTGTCATAAAAACATACTTACTTTTCATAAAAACATAAGGTGTATTTACCTTTCATAAAAACATACTTACTTTTCATAAAAACATAAGATATACTTACTTGTCATAAAAACATACTTACTTTTCATAAAAACATAAGGTATACTTACCTTTCATAAAAACATACTTACTTTTCATAAAAACATAAGATATACTTACTTGTCATAAAAACATAAGGTGTATTTACCTTTCATAAAAACATACTTACTTTTCATAAAAACATAAGATATACTTACTTGTCATAAAAACATAAGGTGTATTTACCTTTCATAAAAACATACTTACTTTTCATAAAAACATAAGATATACTTACCTTTTAAAAGATTAAAATGAAGTGTAGTAGTAAATGGACCAAAACTTTCTTAACCACCTTGAATTTCTCTTACTTGTGGATTTTGTCAAGAGATTGGAAATAAGTGTATATGTGTAGAGTTGTGTGTAAAAGAGATGGGTTTAAATAGATGTATAAAGTTGGCATATTGTAAACATAATCATTCAATTCTATTAATTTTAACACATCCTTTTCTTAAAGTAAAGCACCATTCATATACTTTTCCATATTTATACAAATAATATGCTCTTCATGATTATATATAATGGAGTCTTATCAATCATTCATATACTTTTCCATATTTATACAAATATTATGCTCTTCATGATTATATATAATGGAGTATATAAATCATTCATATACTTTTCCATATTTATACAAATATTATGCTCTTCATGATTATATATAATGGACTATATAAATCATTCATATACTTTTCCATATTTATACAAATATTATGCTCTTCATGATTACATATAATGGAGTCTTATCAATCATTCATATACTTTTCCATATTTATACAAATATTATGCTCTTCATGATTATATATAATGGAGTATATAAATCATTCATATACTTTTCCATATTTATACAAATATTATGCTCTTCATGATTATATATAATGGAGTATATAAATCATTCATATACTTTTCCATATTTATACAAATATTATGCTCTTCATGATTACATATAATGGAATATATAATTCATTCATATACTTTTCCATATTTATACAAATATTATGCTCTTCATGATTACATATAATGGAACCTCCCATGCTTGCATATATTTTCTTAATTTCAATAATAAAAATAATTTTTGTATAAATAAATATTGGGATAACATTGAATTAAGTACTTGGACTTAATATACTTTAAATCAAGAGAATGGAGATATTTTTAGAAATTCGGAATTTAATTTAAAATCGAACGATCTTGATTATTTCTTGATTTGGCTATACGAATACGTCGCGGCGTTACTTAATAAAAATGGGTGAAATAGTAGCGACACGATTTTCTATTAAAATAATTATTAATCGCGTAAAAATTCTTGGTCGCTACAATATGGTACCAACAAGAGAAGCAGCTTACTATTGAAGTTATATTGTCCTTTTTGAGATTAAAATAAGTGAAAAACTACCAGCATGAATAAAATCCAACATTAGAAAATTCTTGCAACTGGACAGTAGAACGCCAAGGAGCAGAAAGCTTCGAAATCCTAACATAAATACAAAGAGGAGATTTATGCAGTTAGGGTTCATACGCTTGATGTTGAAATTTGGGGCTAACTAATTTGGGAGGAAAATAGAGGAATGTCTGAAGTTGAAAATGGGGATCTAATTTTGGACGAGAGAGAGTTTTGTGCGTTTATATTTCACAACTTTTTTAAATCTACAAGCCCACAATTTTGGCTGATTGGGATTGCCACATCAACATGTCACTTATTTATGTCACTTTTGCCTGTCCGTGTAGAATTATTGTAGAAAAAATGTTTATAAACATTGTGGTCCACTAAAAAGTTTGTTGTACAACGGTCTATTGTTCCAATTTCAAATGAAGATTCAGAGAATTGTACAACAAACTTTTTAGTGGATATAATATAACCTTCAAATTAGGCCAGACATCAGAATCCTTTTAGGCCTAATAGGTGTATAGGTGCAAATTAAGATAGGGAAGAACACATTACTAAAGTTTTTAAAGTACACATTTTCGAAATTAAGAAATTCAAGGTTTTATTTCAAAAATCAGGTCATAATTAATTATATATTTTATTATTTATGGTCATAAGTCATAATTTTTTAATTCACAAGTCATAAGTTTATGGTCACAGTCACAATTTTTTAGGTCACAATTTATTTCTCAATCACAAATTTCGAATTTCATAGGTCACAATTTTTTCGGTGGCAAATCTCGAGTCAATTGGTCACACTTAACAAATTATGAGTCACAATTTCTTTATTGGTCACAAATCACAAATTTCGTTGATCACAATTTTTTCTCGGATACAAATCACAAATTATGATCACAGTCACACATTTTCTAGGCCACAACTTATTTCTTAGTCACAAATATCTAATTTTGCAAGTCATAATTTTTTTTCTCAAACTCAAATCTCGAGTTAATTAGTCACAACTTAATTAATTATGAGTCACAATTCTTTTATTGGTCACAAATCATAAATTTCATATATCACAATTTTTTCTCGAACACAAATCACAAATTTTTTAATTCACAATTTTAAGAAATAATAAAATTTTTCAGGCACAAATTACAAATTTTATAAGTCACAATTTATTTCTCGATTACAAACTACAAATTTTATAGGCCACAAAATATGATCCACAATAATTAATTGGTCACAACTTACTTTTTGGTCACAATTATCAAATTAATAGGACACAATAATTCAATTATAGGTCACAAATTATTCTTTATCACCACCCCAACCCCCGCTCCCACAACCACCAGCGCCAATCTCCGCCCCTCCACCATACCACCACAGTCTTCACTTGTAGTACAACCACAGTCATTCACCACCACCTCCAAAACTACCTACTCACAACCGCTGTCTACACCTCATCCCCAACCATACCACTACAAACATCACTGTACAACCACCACCTCCAAAGTTTTTAGGTCACATACTATTTACTAGTCACAAATTACGTATTATTGGTCACACATCACCAACATCGCCACCACAAACCGTCACCGCCATCGCCACCGTCGACAACCACAATCACCACCACCACCACCACACCTAACCTCACCACCAACTACCGCACCACTTCTACCACCACACCCGCCACCCCCAAACACATGAACCACCCTACCCTACTCCCACTCCTCCAGCCGCCACCACCACCACCACCACCACTCGACACTACCATAACCACATCCAATCCATAATCACCTCACCACCACAGCTACCCGCCACAGTCATTTTCAATCACCTCCACCACCACTACAGCCACCGCACACCTCCAAATCTCCCACCACTCTCACTACAGCTGGTATCACCATTACCAGATCCACCACCTTATTGCTATTGCCACACCTCACCATCACTGGCATCACCGCAAAACAAACCACCATACCACCACCACCGCAGACCACCATCACCACCACTCAACAAAAGCAAAAAATAAAAAATAAAAAAAGAAAGGAGAAGGAAGCAACAACGCCTCTGCTAGATCCAAGCAGCTCCTTCCCTGTTGCTTCGCGGTACGAAGCGGTGAAGGTGCTTCTGTTATAGATCGAAGCAGCGCCTACTTAACCAGCGGTGAAGGAGCTGGTTCCATGGAAGCCATTGCGCCGTTGTGGAGGTTTGACGAGGTGGCCGTTGGAGATGGCGCCAAAGTGATTGCATAGATCGTGTGAGGGAGGAAAGGGATATGGTGGGATGGAAATTATTAGGGCTTGAAAGTGGTGTGTTGTGAGATTGGAATATGGTTAATAATATTATTAATTGATATTTTAAATAATGAATTATGACCAAGTTTTTGTACAAATACCTTATAAATTTTATTTTTGAATTGTGACGTTGAAAAACTTTTGTGCGTGTAATTTCCACATTAAGAAATGTGGATAGAGTTTGGGTTTATGTTTGAAATTTTGGATTATAAAATGGGATGAAAATAACTACACCTGATTGGACTTTTTTTTTTTTTTTAATAAATGGCAGATTCTTATAAAAAAAAAAATTTGGACTTACTTAGTGGATCATGACTGCATCTATACCTCACTACAGCTAGGTTTAGACACCCTTTAAATCCGTCCCTAAGATGTACTCATAACTCTAGGTTATTTTATTGAGCTATTTTCACAAAGAGTTAATGCTTTTGATTGAGTTTTGGTCGACATAGAGATATTGTAGGTTAAACTAATTAATTAGAACTAATTTTTCTAGAGAGAGGCTATCTGTTAAAATAGAAAAATCGAGTCTAACATTTTAATGAGTAATTTGTTAATTTGCATGTTGTGAAATTAATTAAGCCACGATTAAGTGAAACCATGAATCCCATCTATTAATCTTTTGTTTACGTTATTTTTGTATGATTTAAAGTCAGTTTATTATTTTTGAGTTTACAAAAAAATCCCAAATTTTGTTGTGTTTTCGTTGTTAAAATTAAATTAAATAGGGTATAATAGAGTAATCATTCCCTGTGAGATCGAAAATTCAAACCCGTTAGTCCACTTTACTTTATTACTTGAATGCAACATGTACACTTGCAGTACACTTTTCACCAAATAGTTCATTATGGCTTATAATTTGAAGTGCTACTATAACGAATAGAGGTCGTTGTGTCTTAGGAGGCGAGTGTCGAAAGACCGTTAGTATAGTTCAGGGGATTATCATATTAAGGAGAAAGATTTGAACTCTTGCATCAACCATATTTTATTCTGCTTCATTTTGTTTGCTTCATTTTGTTCATTTTGCAACTCAAAACCCTGTCCAATTTTTCACTTACATATAAAAGTTCTTTGAATCTAAATTATTGCACAATAAATTTTATTACAATTTTTTTTCAACAACCTTAAGATGATAATTCTATTATTTATGTGCTAATTTATATTCTGAATTTTATTAGACAATGAAAAATAATTTTACGACTTTCGTACCCCCGAACAATGCTCACGGGGAGAAATCAGATAAGTTCATTAAATTGGGTGTCAAGAGATGGAAACACAAGATGTTTTATCTCAAAACTCTGAATTTGACAAAATTCTTAAGTGAAAACACTCCAGTTGTTGCTGAGGAAGAAACAAATCCTCAAGTTCTAGCAGCGTTTGATGGAGTCACTTATAAAAATTGTCTGACCAACCAATTATTTGAGTGGCTCCCGCTAGTTGGACGAAAAATTTATTTTACCAAGCCTGTTCTACTCCGCAAGTAGATTAATGTAGTATATTTATTTTTTCAAAATCAATTTTGAGTGAATAGGAAATTAAGCCCAAAAGTAACCAATTGAAGTTGAAATAAATGGACAAAATAAATTGTTGGGAAATTTGAAAAGTTTCAATCCCACAAATGAAAGTTATAAGAAAATGAACCACTTTATAAATTTAAGGTTTGGCATTTGGACCCTAAGGGGTACCAATGTGAGATGACCTACATGCTAATAGGTTGAGCCAAAACCCTTGCGCGTCGTCGCTATACGTCCATTGGCCGAGTTGGAACGGCACGGGCACAACCTACTTGATTTTGGTAAAATAATAGTTAATTATATTATTTTTAATTTAATTAAATAATATATATAATTATATTATTTCTTTTCTCCCAAAAGTTCCTAGGCGGGACAAGTGGCACCATCTTCTAGAAAGTGATTGTGTGAATAGTTATTATCTGATTAAATTTGGTTATCTATTCAAGACACAAATTCTTGATAGTTGTGCCTTTTGGACACAATCTTTCAACTTATATAAATTGACCCCCAGATTCGAATTTTAAGTAATTCAAGATTCTGTCTTGAAAAACAATATTCTTTGCCTTCTTCACTATTCCGGAATATCAATTTCAGCCCTGAATATTATATCTTGCATTCTTCAATTCTCTTTCATTATAGAGAGATCAAAACATTAGTAGGTTCGTTGTGACTTGTAATTTGGAATGTATAATTATGAGTTGAGGTCGTTGTATCTTGATAGATGAGTGCTAGAAGATTGTTAGCACCATTGCGGGCATTATCGTCATAAGGAGAACGAGTCAAACTCTTGTCTCGACCATATTTTGTTCTGATTCATTTTGATGTAGAACAAATGGCGGAGTGGATTGAAGAACAATTAGATCGTAAAGGACTGGATCACAATTTACAGATTTGGCGAAAATAGTGTTTTATTATTTTAGCGCTATTTTAGTTTATCTTGAATTCTTTTTATTTTAGGTTTTATATTTTCCTAGATAATTTAGAATATGTTTATTTGTTTATTTTAGTTAATCTAGAATAGGTTTCTTGCTTTTTCTAGTTGATTTAGAACACGTTTCTTCTTTTAAGGCCCTATATATAGGAGGTTAATTCACGTTTTCATTCATTCATTGATTAATAAAAGTTTTTGACAATTTTCTCATTCATCTTGGTGGATTCCAAGTTTTATCTTTTAGGGATTTCGTTTGAGATTCCTTGTTTGCTTCCGTCGTGCGTCACATTTCTTTCATTATGTAAGTTGAAACTTTGTCCAATTTCTCATTTACATATAAAAGTTCTTTTTAATATAAATTATTGCACGATAAGTTTTATTACTATTTTTTCCAACACTTCATATTGGGAAGTGCTTTTAGATGAAGTCATGTTGGACCAACTTTCTTTAAATCTATTATAACTCAAAAATTCAGTTTCATAAAATTTGTCAAATAGGTCCAAAAGCAGCTTTAGGGAAACTCCTTTTATTTTCCCAAAAGTCATGTCACACAATCCCTTGATATGTTCTTCATTGTGGTCGATATTCCTTGCAAAATGAAAATTGCAAGCATAGTACTCCATTTGCTCTTTGAACCATAAAGTTATAACTAGAGCTAAACAACAAAATCATCAAATCGAAGCGACATCATTTTTGAAATTAATGGTTTGGGTCCACGCAAATCTATCAACGTTTTGGTTTTTGAACCAAATCAAACTGCTTCGAAGTTATTTAGTTTATGTTTCAAATTTTTGTAAATGATTTCAAACTGTCATATCGTTTGAAAAAATAGTAAATAAATTAATTTAAATTTTATTCAACACAATTAAAACCATATTGATGCGGAATGAACTTTTCTCCCTTCGGCATAACTCGATCAGCTTCCTTGACCTGAAAAATATGGGGCTTTTCCCCCGTTTTACCTCCGGCGTGATAATCAGTAAAAATGATTATTTGCAGAAAAGTAATGATAATTGCTTGTTTATGAAAAAAATTGTGTACCTGAACACCATGGAGAAGGGGGTATTTATAGGTGTAACCTTCCTTGATTTTAGGGAATAAGAATCTCAATGAGATTGGGAATTATAATCAATTTAGGTTAGATTACCTGTAATTAAGGGATAACGATTATCTTTCCATGGATAGCACCTATAATTTTGGGATAACGATTATCTTTCCATGGATAGCACCTATAATTTTGGGATAATGATTATCTTTCCATGGATAGCTTCCAGGCACCGTGGCTTGATTATCTCGCATTGTCAACCGATCAATCATCTCAACTCATGTCGTTGATTGTGATCATTACCATGACCTGGTGATCGATCGTTCCTTGTCGTATATGTATCAATAGCCCCTTCAGACGATTGGGATTATTGGTTACGTGAATCACGATCGTTTGATATCAAGTCTTGTACAAACGATCATAAGGTATTGGAAATTGTTCAACACACTTAACATGTCTGCATACGTGTCTTCTTATCGTTGAACCTTCAACGCAGACCTAACCTAGCGACAGCGAGTCATGTCAACCTGTCACGCGTCTTTTTGAATCAGAACAAGCGGGAATACCAAGGGTTTTTCTTGGGAAGGAAAACCTATTATTGCAATAAGTATAAATAGGTGAGCCCATACGTTTTCAGCCATTGTCGCCTTTTCTTCCTTCCGAATTTTCTTTACTACGTTTCTCTTATTCAACCCTGAGCTCCAGCGGATTTCCTACTCTTAATCATCAAAAAGGTACTCGCTTTATATCATTCTTCTCTTTCTGTTTAATATTGGGAGCAAGATTTTTAATTTTCGTGGTGGGTAATGTGAGTTTTTCAGGGTTTTGGGTGCACACACACATATAGATAGATATACGTGTGTGGTGCTATATATATACATACCTATTTGCATTTATCTACGCTATTATGGAGCCCATACTAATTGTGGACAATGATAAGGAAGAGGGGAGGGTGTCTTTTCCTTTAAGTAGGACGAGTGGACATTCATCTTCTTCTTCTCCTTCTTTCCACCAAATTTTTGGTCGTAATATAAGTCCTCTTTCATCCCCTTCCCCTTCTGTTTCGTCTGATTGTACCATTTCTGAAGTTTTGCCTCTTTCCCCTCAAATGCAGCAAAACATGGTTCGTGCTCGACCATCTCGTCGTCCTTAAGAGGCTTTGGTAATTCTTGACTACCAAAGTTGTTTCAATGAAATTCGACTGGTCGAAGCACTAAACTCCTTCGTTCTATTCCCTGATCACTCGTATCGTGCTCCATTGAACGATGAGAGGATTGGTGAGGGAGAGGTTGGGGAGGTAACTGTTTACTTGGATTCTATGCAGGGTGGCCTTCGATGCCCCCTTCATCCTTTCCTTGTGTCTTTCCTTCGATTCGTTGACCTCAACCCTGCCCAATTGGCCCCAAATGCTTGGAGAGTTATTGTTTACTTTTTGTTGTTGTGTCTTCAAAATGACATTGTTCCTTCATTAAACGTTTTAAGGTCATTGGTCGACTTAAAAACCCATCGAGACTAAACACTCTAGTCGTATTTACTACTAAGAATGACTTCAAGGTTCCCCTGTGTCCATCTTCTCAACCTAGTTGGAAGACCAGGTTCTTCTTTGTTAAACGAAATAATGGGACCTTTCCATTTCCCATTGCTTGGAATCGACCAAATTACGACTCTTTCAATAGTTCGGTCGTTCTATCAGAGATCGAAGAGGAAGCTCTTCGAATTATACAAGGATATGAGCCCCTCAATGATCGAATGAATGATGTTCTGACGAACGGTGTTTTGATCAAACATCGTATAAATTTTTCAAAGGGTAATCTTTCTTATGCCTTCGAAATCGTATTATTCCCTTCAATCTTGGACTTATAAACCTTTTTTTTTCCAGACGATTTGAGTTACGATTCTAGCAAATTTGAAGCTTTGATGAGGGCTAAAGTGGCCAAGGGAAAAGGTACGAAAAGGAAGGCGGATGATAGAGTTTCTCCAACTGATACTCCCGTTCCTCTAACTTCGAACGTTCCGGCTGCGAGGACCTCTTCTATTTCATGACCCATAACTCCAGTACGAACGACATCCTGTCTTCAAAGTGAAGGTCAGGAGTCTTTTGCTCGTTCTTCAATTAATGTTGACGAAGACGTTCGGGGCAGTCGAACGTGGACTAGTCGAAGATGTGAAGAAAAGAGGTGGCACTAGTTGTGACGACCCGAATTCTCGACCATTCGAGTGCCACAAAAAGTGACTCATATCATATTATCGAGACTTAAATAGTAATGTAAAATTATTCAAAAGAATAATTAGAATCCCATAATTTTATTTGTGAATAAAAATAGAACATAATTTTCTTACATAAAGTTCAACATAATTATCTCATCAATCTTAACCACTTTTGCCACTTCCATGTTGACCGCCTCGAACCTTCAATTATCTGAAAATGGTAAATATCGTGGAGTGAGATTTATAAAATCCCAGTAAGTATACCAAGCATAAATTTTCTTTTGAATGCATATGGATCATTTTCATCATAACATAGGATAGGATTGAAATATTCATAAACATAGGGAGACACAAGAATTTTACCGAACTTAAATGGCAAGAATTCTTATGTGTAGCGCTACTAAACTCCGGTCCCCTTAGCATAATCATAAACATATCATATGGAACCCATAACAATCTTGTGAGATTGATTTCATAGCAATGATCCAAACATTTTCATAAAAACATAAGATATACTTACTTGTCATAAAAACATACTTACTTTTCATAAAAACATAAGGTATACTTACTTGTCATAAAAACATACTTACTTTTCATAAAAACATAAGGTGTATTTACCTTTCATAAAAACATACTTACTTTTCATAAAAACATAAGATATACTTACTTGTCATAAAAACATACTTACTTTTCATAAAAACATAAGGTGTATTTACCTTTCATAAAAACATACTTACTTTTCATAAAAACATAAGATATACTTATTTGTCATAAAAACATACTTACTTTTCATAAAAACATAAGGTGTATTTACCTTTCATAAAAACATACTTACTTTTCATAAAAACATAAGATATACTTACTTGTCATAAAAACATACTTACTTTTCATAAAAACATAAGGTGTATTTACCTTTCATAAAAACATACTTACTTTTCATAAAAACATAAGATATACTTATTTGTCATAAAAACATACTTACTTTTCATAAAAACATAAGGTGTATTTACCTTTCATAAAAACATACTTACTTTTCATAAAAACATAAGATATACTTACTTGTCATAAAAACATACTTACTTTTCATAAAAACATAAGGTGTATTTACCTTTCATAAAAACATACTTACTTTTCATAAAAACATAAGATATACTTACTTGTCATAAAAACATACTTACTTTTCATAAAAACATAAGGTGTATTTACCTTTCATAAAAACATACTTACTTTTCATAAAAACATAAGATATACTTACCTTTTAAAAGATTAAAATGAAGTGTAGTAGTAAATGGACCAAAACTTTCTTGACCACCTTGAATTTCTCTTACTTGTGAATTTTGTCAAGAGATTGGAAATAAGTGTATATGTGTAGAGTTGTGTGTAAAAGAGATGGGTTTAAATAGATGTATAAAGTTGGCATATTGTAAACATAATCATTCAATTCTATTAATTTTAACACATCATTTTCTTAAAGTAAAGCACCATTCATATACTTTTCCATATTTATACAAATAATATGCTCTTCATGATTATATATAATGGAGTATATAAATCATTCATATACTTTTCCATATTTATACAAATATTATGCTCTTCATGATTACATATAATGGAGTCTTATCAATCATTCATATACTTTTTCATATTTATACAAATATTATGCTCTTCATGATTATATATAATGGAGTATATAATTCATTCATATACTTTTCCATATTTATACAAATATTATGCTCTTCATGATTACATATAATGGAGTCTTATCAATCATTCATATACTTTTCCATATTTATACAAATATTATGCTCTTCATGATTATATATAATGGAGTATATAATTCATTCATATACTTTTCCATATTTATACAAATATTATGCTCTTCATGATTACATATAATGGAATCTTATCAATCATTCATATACTTTTCCATATTTATACAAATATTATGCTCTTCATGATTATATATAATGGAGTATATAATTCATTCATATACTTTTCCATATTTATACAAATATTACGCTCTTCATGATTACATATAATGGAATCTATCAACCATTTATATACTTTTCCATATTTATTAAATTAAGATTCTCATAATTATTATATATAATGGAACCTCTCATGCTTGCATATATTTTCTTAATTTAAATAATAAAAGTAATTTTTGTACAAATAAATATTGGGATAACATTGAATTAAGTACTTAGACTTAATATACTTTAAATCAAGAGAATGGAGATATTTTTAGAAATTCGGAATTTAATTTAAAATCGAACGATCTCGATTATTTCTTGACTTGGCTATACGAATACGTCGTGGCGTTAACTTAATAAAAATGGGTGAAATAGTAGCGACACGATTTTCTATTAAAATAATTATTAATCGCGTAAAAATTCTTGGTCGCTACAAACTTACCCCCTTAAAATAATTTCGTCCTCGAAATTAATCTTACTTGATCTTATGATTTCTGAACACTTAATCAGAATCTCTTCTTCTTCTTCTTATGTAGCATCATCGCTACCATATTTAACCCAACCATATTTAACCCACTGGACTTTGACTAAATGCATCAATTTGTTTTCTTAAGACATGGACTTTTCTATCAATAATAGACATATGTCTACTCATAAATTATTCTGAATCAAAATAAAAATTCCCAATCGTATGTGATATTTCATCATATCTTGTAGTATTCATGTAACTTGTCATTTATCATCGTATCATGTGACCTCAAATATTCGTATTAATATCTCTTAAATTTCAATAAATCTTTACTAACATATCATACCATAATAATTTGTCATTTCTTCTTATCACCAAATATCCCAAAATAATTAAAACGATTACCTGAATATTCTCTATGTAATATACCCAAACATGTTATTCACATATCAACATAATCATCAGTTTATCTTTCCAATATTTGTAACCCAAAATTTCTGCAAAAATTCAATAAACAAATATCTCCCAAATAATTAAAATTCTTAACTCAAATATCATAACATTTCCCGTAAGGTATTCCTTTCACTTGCACAAACTTATTAATCCTGATTCAATACAGTCCTTATTTCACTTTCACGTATCCCCGTATTATTTCTATATCTTGATTATTATATCAAAATATCAGTACCCAAAATCCAAGAAAATATTCCATATCTCAAATCCCGTCATCATCAAATCTTCCTTTTATCAAGAAAGTAAACGGCGCATAAACTCTTGTTCCCTCTTTTCCATTATTCTATTCCGCGCTTTCTTGCTGGAATCAATATCACGCGGATTCCCTCCGATCCTTAATGCTTTTAAATAGTTCATGCTGGGAAGAGGTTAGATCCATCAAAAACATGGATATCATTCTTACAAACATTCGCAAGTATTATTCCAATCTTCCAATGAATGATCTGAGGAAAATTTATCGAATAAGACTCGAAAGATTGAGGTTGCTGATGGCTTTATAGCCCTGCCCGGAGGTTTTGGTACCTTAGAAGAAATCTTTAACATTACCTCGTGGGCTCAACTAGGTCTCCATACTAAGCCTATTGGGCTTCTGAATGTTAACAATTTCTTTGATGGTTTGTTAACCTTTCTTGATTATGCTGTGGAACAGGGATTCATCTCTCCATTTTCCAGAAGGCTCCTTATTTCTGCTCCTACTATTGATGAACTACTGGATAAGCTGCAGTCATATATCTCAATACAAGATCCAGCAGGGGTTAAGATAGATTGGTCGCAAGGAAGGGGAATCAAGCGAAAATGGAGTCCGGTTAATGTAAACTTAACTTTATGAATCTTAGAATAGGTGGGGGTAGAGTACGGAGTATTCTTACTCTCGAGACACCCCTCTAATTTCCTAGGATTTCCTTAATGTTTAAATCTTGTGTGTACCTCAAAGGTTCCAGGTGGTAGATTACGGAGTATTCTTACTCTCGAAACACACCTCTTTGAAGGTTTCTTTATTTCCTCAAAAGGTCAGAGGTGGTAGGATACGGCTACTCCGGAAACACATCTCTCAATTTGAGGAATTTCCCATGTTGCTTTCTTTTGATTTTGCGTGTTTCATGTATTTCTTTCCAATGTGACTCTTGTGTGTTCTCCTTACGAGAAAATAATAAATATCTCTGTTATCATCTACTAAATCTCGTTTGTGATGTAAATGAATTTGCATGTCTAACCTCAATTCTCTTAGTGATTGCATACCATACTATGCTCTTAATTCCAAACGATAAAATTCTAAGCAGAGTTTCCTTTGAAATTTGGACTTATTCAAACCGTAAGCATACTTCATAACTCACAATAATAAATAATTCCACATTTGATCACAACGATCTAAAAATTGACCACAATTTCATCAAACTTCAATATCATAAAAAAATATTCCAGAAAATCAATTCATAATTCCTCAACATAGAAATTTCAAATCATAGTCGTCAATATCACAATATCACTTCCTTCAATACCTTAATTGGCTCAAAAGATTACTCATACTTATATTTATAAGTCATAAATCATATTCCCAAAATTTAATCACAAGGCCAAAGTTCATAATAAATTTCTCTTCAATATAGAGGCATAATTCACTTACTCAACATAATATCCATTACTTAATTCCCAATAACCAAATCTTTAAATCTCTAACTTCATAATGCTTCTCATAAAAGTCTCATTAAAATCATATCACTTATAATCTTAACATCTCATAAAAATTCATAAAATTGGCTCGCTATTTCTCATTAAATCTAAATGATAGATAATCTGAACATATTTCTAATCATTTCTGTTGACTTCTCATACTTAATGCCATGTCTAAAATCAATTATGCAAAGTCCATTTAAGGTTTATCATTTCTAAACTCGAGGACAACAATTATTTTGAAAATCATTCTTAAGTCATATTATTCCTATTATGCTCAACACCCGTTCTCTTTCTTTCTTTTCTTTCTGAATTTTTTTTTTTTTTTTTTCAGAATTGAAACTTGAAGAGTGGTACCAATAATCATCCACAGTTTTTCCTTGCTTTTAAGCAAAGGTAGTGATAAAGGGATAAATTATTGAACCGAAAATTGAAACTTGAAGAGGAAGTACTAATAACCATCCACAGTTTTTCCCTTGTTTTTACACAAAGGTAGTGATAAAGGGATAAATTATTGTACGAATTCATTATCAATTTTTGTTTGTTTAATATATTATTCCATATATTTTGGGCAAAAGTTACAACCCAACTTAATTTCTAATTGAGTCAATCTTACTAAGCTTAATATGCACCAAAATTCATATAAATATCCTCTCTGTCTCATGATTCTACATTGAAAAGAATAAAAAAATTGAGTCTTCTATCAATTTATATCATACTTGACATGTATATTATGTGTAACACATAAAGATTCATAACATATGAAGATTTCATACTTAACATGTCTTAATAAAATCGTAAATGACTTGCAAAGCATATAACATACCTGGTTCGATGAGTCAATACGTGGAGAGTGACATAGTAGAGTGATGAGTTAAAATATTTCATACAATCTTATTTTCCTTTAATCAACAATAATTTAATGTGGTTGTATCCAAATCAACATTTTGTCTAGCAAATTTGAAGCTTTGATGAGGGCTAAAGTGGCCAAGGGAAAAGGTACGAAAAGGAAGGCGGATGATAGAGTTTCTCCAACTGATACTCCCGTTCCTCTAACTTCGAACGTTCCGGCTGCGAGGACCTCTTCTATTTCATGACCCATAACTCCAGTACGAACGACATCCTGTCTTCAAAGTGAAGGTCAGGAGTCTTTTGCTCGTTCTTCAATTAATGTTGACGAAGACGTTCGGGGCAGTCGAACGTGGACTAGTCGAAGATGTGAAGAAAAGAGGTGGCACTAGTTGTGACGACCCGAATTCTCGACCATTCGAGTGCCACAAAAAGTGACTCATATCATATTATCGAGACTTAAATAGTAATGTAAAATTATTCAAAAGAATAATTAGAATCCCATAATTTTATTTGTGAATAAAAATAGAACATAATTTTCTTACATAAAGTTCAACATAATTATCTCATCAATCTTAACCACTTTTGCCACTTCCATGTTGACCGCCTCGAACCTTCAATTATCTGAAAATGGTAAATATCGTGGAGTGAGATTTATAAAATCCCAGTAAGTATACCAAGCATAAATTTTCTTTTGAATGCATATGGATCATTTTCATCATAACATAGGATAGGATTGAAATATTCATAAACATAGGGAGACACAAGAATTTTACCGAACTTAAATGGCAAGAATTCTTATGTGTAGCGCTACTAAACTCCGGTCCCCTTAGCATAATCATAAACATATCATATGGAACCCATAACAATCTTGTGAGATTGATTTCATAGCAATGATCCAAACATTTTCATAAAAACATAAGATATACTTACTTGTCATAAAAACATACTTACTTTTCATAAAAACATAAGGTATACTTACTTGTCATAAAAACATACTTACTTTTCATAAAAACATAAGGTGTATTTACCTTTCATAAAAACATACTTACTTTTCATAAAAACATAAGATATACTTACTTGTCATAAAAACATACTTACTTTTCATAAAAACATAAGGTGTATTTACCTTTCATAAAAACATACTTACTTTTCATAAAAACATAAGATATACTTATTTGTCATAAAAACATACTTACTTTTCATAAAAACATAAGGTGTATTTACCTTTCATAAAAACATACTTACTTTTCATAAAAACATAAGATATACTTACTTGTCATAAAAACATACTTACTTTTCATAAAAACATAAGGTGTATTTACCTTTCATAAAAACATACTTACTTTTCATAAAAACATAAGATATACTTATTTGTCATAAAAACATACTTACTTTTCATAAAAACATAAGGTGTATTTACCTTTCATAAAAACATACTTACTTTTCATAAAAACATAAGATATACTTACTTGTCATAAAAACATACTTACTTTTCATAAAAACATAAGGTGTATTTACCTTTCATAAAAACATACTTACTTTTCATAAAAACATAAGATATACTTACTTGTCATAAAAACATACTTACTTTTCATAAAAACATAAGGTGTATTTACCTTTCATAAAAACATACTTACTTTTCATAAAAACATAAGATATACTTACCTTTTAAAAGATTAAAATGAAGTGTAGTAGTAAATGGACCAAAACTTTCTTGACCACCTTGAATTTCTCTTACTTGTGGATTTTGTCAAGAGATTGGAAATAAGTGTATATGTGTAGAGTTGTGTGTAAAAGAGATGGGTTTAAATAGATGTATAAAGTTGGCATATTGTAAACATAATCATTCAATTCTATTAATTTTAACACATCATTTTCTTAAAGTAAAGCACCATTCATATACTTTTCCATATTTATACAAATAATATGCTCTTCATGATTATATATAATGGAGTATATAAATCATTCATATACTTTTCCATATTTATACAAATATTATGCTCTTCATGATTACATATAATGGAGTCTTATCAATCATTCATATACTTTTTCATATTTATACAAATATTATGCTCTTCATGATTATATATAATGGAGTATATAATTCATTCATATACTTTTCCATATTTATACAAATATTATGCTCTTCATGATTACATATAATGGAGTCTTATCAATCATTCATATACTTTTCCATATTTATACAAATATTATGCTCTTCATGATTATATATAATGGAGTATATAATTCATTCATATACTTTTCCATATTTATACAAATATTATGCTCTTCATGATTACATATAATGGAATCTTATCAATCATTCATATACTTTTCCATATTTATACAAATATTATGCTCTTCATGATTATATATAATGGAGTATATAATTCATTCATATACTTTTCCATATTTATACAAATATTACGCTCTTCATGATTACATATAATGGAATCTATCAACCATTTATATACTTTTCCATATTTATTAAATTAAGATTCTCATAATTATTATATATAATGGAACCTCTCATGCTTGCATATATTTTCTTAATTTAAATAATAAAAGTAATTTTTGTACAAATAAATATTGGGATAACATTGAATTAAGTACTTAGACTTAATATACTTTAAATCAAGAGAATGGAGATATTTTTAGAAATTCGGAATTTAATTTAAAATCGAACGATCTCGATTATTTCTTGACTTGGCTATACGAATACGTCGTGGCGTTAACTTAATAAAAATGGGTGAAATAGTAGCGACACGATTTTCTATTAAAATAATTATTAATCGCGTAAAAATTCTTGGTCGCTACAAACTTACCCCCTTAAAATAATTTCGTCCTCGAAATTAATCTTACTTGATCTTATGATTTCTGAACACTTAATCAGAATCTCTTCTTCTTCTTCTTATGTAGCATCATCGCTACCATATTTAACCCAACCATATTTAACCCACTGGACTTTGACTAAATGCATCAATTTGTTTTCTTAAGACATGGACTTTTCTATCAATAATAGACATATGTCTACTCATAAATTATTCTGAATCAAAATAAAAATTCCCAATCGTATGTGATATTTCATCATATCTTGTAGTATTCATGTAACTTGTCATTTATCATCGTATCATGTGACCTCAAATATTCGTATTAATATCTCTTAAATTTCAATAAATCTTTACTAACATATCATACCATAATAATTTGTCATTTCTTCTTATCACCAAATATCCCAAAATAATTAAAACGATTACCTGAATATTCTCTATGTAATATACCCAAACATGTTATTCACATATCAACATAATCATCAGTTTATCTTTCCAATATTTGTAACCCAAAATTTCTGCAAAAATTCAATAAACAAATATCTCCCAAATAATTAAAATTCTTAACTCAAATATCATAACATTTCCCGTAAGGTATTCCTTTCACTTGCACAAACTTATTAATCCTGATTCAATACAGTCCTTATTTCACTTTCACGTATCCCCGTATTATTTCTATATCTTGATTATTATATCAAAATATCAGTACCCAAAATCCAAGAAAATATTCCATATCTCAAATCCCGTCATCATCAAATCTTCCTTTTATCAAGAAAGTAAACGGCGCATAAACTCTTGTTCCCTCTTTTCCATTATTCTATTCCGCGCTTTCTTGCTGGAATCAATATCACGCGGATTCCCTCCGATCCTTAATGCTTTTAAATAGTTCATGCTGGGAAGAGGTTAGATCCATCAAAAACATGGATATCATTCTTACAAACATTCGCAAGTATTATTCCAATCTTCCAATGAATGATCTGAGGAAAATTTATCGAATAAGACTCGAAAGATTGAGGTTGCTGATGGCTTTATAGCCCTGCCCGGAGGTTTTGGTACCTTAGAAGAAATCTTTAACATTACCTCGTGGGCTCAACTAGGTCTCCATACTAAGCCTATTGGGCTTCTGAATGTTAACAATTTCTTTGATGGTTTGTTAACCTTTCTTGATTATGCTGTGGAACAGGGATTCATCTCTCCATTTTCCAGAAGGCTCCTTATTTCTGCTCCTACTATTGATGAACTACTGGATAAGCTGCAGTCATATATCTCAATACAAGATCCAGCAGGGGTTAAGATAGATTGGTCGCAAGGAAGGGGAATCAAGCGAAAATGGAGTCCGGTTAATGTAAACTTAACTTTATGAATCTTAGAATAGGTGGGGGTAGAGTACGGAGTATTCTTACTCTCGAGACACCCCTCTAATTTCCTAGGATTTCCTTAATGTTTAAATCTTGTGTGTACCTCAAAGGTTCCAGGTGGTAGATTACGGAGTATTCTTACTCTCGAAACACACCTCTTTGAAGGTTTCTTTATTTCCTCAAAAGGTCAGAGGTGGTAGGATACGGCTACTCCGGAAACACATCTCTCAATTTGAGGAATTTCCCATGTTGCTTTCTTTTGATTTTGCGTGTTTCATGTATTTCTTTCCAATGTGACTCTTGTGTGTTCTCCTTACGAGAAAATAATAAATATCTCTGTTATCATCTACTAAATCTCGTTTGTGATGTAAATGAATTTGCATGTCTAACCTCAATTCTCTTAGTGATTGCATACCATACTATGCTCTTAATTCCAAACGATAAAATTCTAAGCAGAGTTTCCTTTGAAATTTGGACTTATTCAAACCGTAAGCATACTTCATAACTCACAATAATAAATAATTCCACATTTGATCACAACGATCTAAAAATTGACCACAATTTCATCAAACTTCAATATCATAAAAAAATATTCCAGAAAATCAATTCATAATTCCTCAACATAGAAATTTCAAATCATAGTCGTCAATATCACAATATCACTTCCTTCAATACCTTAATTGGCTCAAAAGATTACTCATACTTATATTTATAAGTCATAAATCATATTCCCAAAATTTAATCACAAGGCCAAAGTTCATAATAAATTTCTCTTCAATATAGAGGCATAATTCACTTACTCAACATAATATCCATTACTTAATTCCCAATAACCAAATCTTTAAATCTCTAACTTCATAATGCTTCTCATAAAAGTCTCATTAAAATCATATCACTTATAATCTTAACATCTCATAAAAATTCATAAAATTGGCTCGCTATTTCTCATTAAATCTAAATGATAGATAATCTGAACATATTTCTAATCATTTCTGTTGACTTCTCATACTTAATGCCATGTCTAAAATCAATTATGCAAAGTCCATTTAAGGTTTATCATTTCTAAACTCGAGGACAACAATTATTTTGAAAATCATTCTTAAGTCATATTATTCCTATTATGCTCAACACCCGTTCTCTTTCTTTCTTTTCTTTCTGAATTTTTTTTTTTTTTTTTTCAGAATTGAAACTTGAAGAGTGGTACCAATAATCATCCACAGTTTTTCCTTGCTTTTAAGCAAAGGTAGTGATAAAGGGATAAATTATTGAACCGAAAATTGAAACTTGAAGAGGAAGTACTAATAACCATCCACAGTTTTTCCCTTGTTTTTACACAAAGGTAGTGATAAAGGGATAAATTATTGTACGAATTCATTATCAATTTTTGTTTGTTTAATATATTATTCCATATATTTTGGGCAAAAGTTACAACCCAACTTAATTTCTAATTGAGTCAATCTTACTAAGCTTAATATGCACCAAAATTCATATAAATATCCTCTCTGTCTCATGATTCTACATTGAAAAGAATAAAAAAATTGAGTCTTCTATCAATTTATATCATACTTGACATGTATATTATGTGTAACACATAAAGATTCATAACATATGAAGATTTCATACTTAACATGTCTTAATAAAATCGTAAATGACTTGCAAAGCATATAACATACCTGGTTCGATGAGTCAATACGTGGAGAGTGACATAGTAGAGTGATGAGTTAAAATATTTCATACAATCTTATTTTCCTTTAATCAACAATAATTTAATGTGGTTGTATCCAAATCAACATTTTGTCTAGCAAATTTGAAGCTTTGATGAGGGCTAAAGTGGCCAAGGGAAAAGGTACGAAAAGGAAGGCGGATGATAGAGTTTCTCCAACTGATACTCCCGTTCCTCTAACTTCGAACGTTCCGGCTGCGAGGACCTCTTCTATTTCATGACCCATAACTCCAGTACGAACGACATCCTGTCTTCAAAGTGAAGGTCAGGAGTCTTTTGCTCGTTCTTCAATTAATGTTGACGAAGACGTTCGGGGCAGTCGAACGTGGACTAGTCGAAGATGTGAAGAAAAGAGGTGGCACTAGTTGTGACGACCCGAATTCTCGACCATTCGAGTGCCACAAAAAGTGACTCATATCATATTATCGAGACTTAAATAGTAATGTAAAATTATTCAAAAGAATAATTAGAATCCCATAATTTTATTTGTGAATAAAAATAGAACATAATTTTCTTACATAAAGTTCAACATAATTATCTCATCAATCTTAACCACTTTTGCCACTTCCATGTTGACCGCCTCGAACCTTCAATTATCTGAAAATGGTAAATATCGTGGAGTGAGATTTATAAAATCCCAGTAAGTATACCAAGCATAAATTTTCTTTTGAATGCATATGGATCATTTTCATCATAACATAGGATAGGATTGAAATATTCATAAACATAGGGAGACACAAGAATTTTACCGAACTTAAATGGCAAGAATTCTTATGTGTAGCGCTACTAAACTCCGGTCCCCTTAGCATAATCATAAACATATCATATGGAACCCATAACAATCTTGTGAGATTGATTTCATAGCAATGATCCAAACATTTTCATAAAAACATAAGATATACTTACTTGTCATAAAAACATACTTACTTTTCATAAAAACATAAGGTATACTTACTTGTCATAAAAACATACTTACTTTTCATAAAAACATAAGGTGTATTTACCTTTCATAAAAACATACTTACTTTTCATAAAAACATAAGATATACTTACTTGTCATAAAAACATACTTACTTTTCATAAAAACATAAGGTGTATTTACCTTTCATAAAAACATACTTACTTTTCATAAAAACATAAGATATACTTATTTGTCATAAAAACATACTTACTTTTCATAAAAACATAAGGTGTATTTACCTTTCATAAAAACATACTTACTTTTCATAAAAACATAAGATATACTTACTTGTCATAAAAACATACTTACTTTTCATAAAAACATAAGGTGTATTTACCTTTCATAAAAACATACTTACTTTTCATAAAAACATAAGATATACTTATTTGTCATAAAAACATACTTACTTTTCATAAAAACATAAGGTGTATTTACCTTTCATAAAAACATACTTACTTTTCATAAAAACATAAGATATACTTACTTGTCATAAAAACATACTTACTTTTCATAAAAACATAAGGTGTATTTACCTTTCATAAAAACATACTTACTTTTCATAAAAACATAAGATATACTTACTTGTCATAAAAACATACTTACTTTTCATAAAAACATAAGGTGTATTTACCTTTCATAAAAACATACTTACTTTTCATAAAAACATAAGATATACTTACCTTTTAAAAGATTAAAATGAAGTGTAGTAGTAAATGGACCAAAACTTTCTTGACCACCTTGAATTTCTCTTACTTGTGGATTTTGTCAAGAGATTGGAAATAAGTGTATATGTGTAGAGTTGTGTGTAAAAGAGATGGGTTTAAATAGATGTATAAAGTTGGCATATTGTAAACATAATCATTCAATTCTATTAATTTTAACACATCATTTTCTTAAAGTAAAGCACCATTCATATACTTTTCCATATTTATACAAATAATATGCTCTTCATGATTATATATAATGGAGTATATAAATCATTCATATACTTTTCCATATTTATACAAATATTATGCTCTTCATGATTACATATAATGGAGTCTTATCAATCATTCATATACTTTTTCATATTTATACAAATATTATGCTCTTCATGATTATATATAATGGAGTATATAATTCATTCATATACTTTTCCATATTTATACAAATATTATGCTCTTCATGATTACATATAATGGAGTCTTATCAATCATTCATATACTTTTCCATATTTATACAAATATTATGCTCTTCATGATTATATATAATGGAGTATATAATTCATTCATATACTTTTCCATATTTATACAAATATTATGCTCTTCATGATTACATATAATGGAATCTTATCAATCATTCATATACTTTTCCATATTTATACAAATATTATGCTCTTCATGATTATATATAATGGAGTATATAATTCATTCATATACTTTTCCATATTTATACAAATATTACGCTCTTCATGATTACATATAATGGAATCTATCAACCATTTATATACTTTTCCATATTTATTAAATTAAGATTCTCATAATTATTATATATAATGGAACCTCTCATGCTTGCATATATTTTCTTAATTTAAATAATAAAAGTAATTTTTGTACAAATAAATATTGGGATAACATTGAATTAAGTACTTAGACTTAATATACTTTAAATCAAGAGAATGGAGATATTTTTAGAAATTCGGAATTTAATTTAAAATCGAACGATCTCGATTATTTCTTGACTTGGCTATACGAATACGTCGTGGCGTTAACTTAATAAAAATGGGTGAAATAGTAGCGACACGATTTTCTATTAAAATAATTATTAATCGCGTAAAAATTCTTGGTCGCTACACTAGTATTCATCATGCCTTCTCCATTGAAATAAGAAGGGTGAGTCATATGACTATGATTGTTTCCAATACTCTTTGGCGCATCTCATGATCGTTTGGCCGTTTCAGGTTTTGGCTATGGAGAGTGCCCTTTTGGAGTCGTTGGAATCAACTTCGAAAGATCATTTGGAGGTCGTTCATTCCAACTCTCTGCTACAGAAAGAGTTAGATGACGCAAAAAAGCTTCTAGAGCAGAAGGACAAATTACTGACCGAAAAAGATGCTTCTATTGCTTCAATGCAAGAAAATTTCAAGCAGCGCCTGACTGATCGTTCTCGTGAAGCTGTAGAGGCTTATAAAGTGTCCCCCGAATTCGATGAGGTGGCTGGTATGTATGGTGTGAAATCGATGATCCATGCCTATAAAAAGGTAAAGGAATAGCTCATTCGTGATCACCCAACCGTGAACTTTGACGAATTTGAAGATTTTGCCCATGCTAAGGCACTAGAAGAAGAAGAAGATGATCCCGATCTAGATGTTACGAACCAATCCCTGAATGAAGGAAATTGAAAGAAAGTTCTTCTTTTGTAATAGTTTGATAGTGTAACTGGGGTCTTCAACTTTTGTTACCACTTTTTGTAATGAAGCGTTTTGTCTTTTGACATCTAATGAATCTCTGTGTTCGTAAATGCATTCCCAAACAGAATAAGTTTTATTTCTCGAGCAAAGGTTTTATTTTGCTTCGCTCATGGCGAAGGCTTTTGATTGCGTCACTTGTAGCGAAGGCTTTTGATTGCTTCGTTCGTGGTGAATGCTTTATTTTGCTTCGCTCGTGGCGAAGGCTTTTGATTGCTTCACTTGTAACGAAGGCTTTTGATTGCTTCGCTCGTGGCGAAGGCTTTATTTTGCTTCCCTCGTGGTGAAGGCTTTTGATTGCTTCACTTGTAATGAAGGCTTTTGATCGCTTCGCTCGTGGCGAAGGCTTTTGATTAGATCTCTTTCTTTTTGGAGAAATAGCAACGTCTTTATTGACCATGAAGGAAAAATTACATCAAAGCAACTCTAACTTATTTTTACTGAAAAGATTTCTTCAAATGTTCTATATTCCATAGTCGTGCTAGTATTGTGCCATCCATTGATTTTAACACATATGCCCCATTACCCAACACTTCATCAATCTGGAAGGGGCCTTCCCATTTTGGTCCTAATTTTGTTGATCGATGTCCTGTCGCTTTAACTGATCGAAGTACAAGGTCATTCTTCTCAAAGGACCCGTGTTTCACCTTTCTCTCGTGGTCATGCTGCGACTTTCGTTTGAGGTGAAGCATTCTCCTTTCAGTTTCATCCATTTCTTCCTTGATCGTATCCAGCTGAAATTTATGATATCCAAAATCAATTGGGTCGACTGAAATCCTTGCTGACGGAACGACAATTTCTTGGGGTATAAGGGCTTCTAATCCAAAACACATTTTGTACGGTGTTGTCAACGTTGATTCTCTAGGTGTTGTGTTATATGCCCATAAAACATTTGGCAACTCTTCAGCCCATTCACTTCCTCTTCCATTTAATCTTGTCTTAAGATCCCAAAGTATGCTCCTGTTTGTGACTTCAACATGCCCATTCATTTGGGGACGCGACACCGAAGCTAGCCTTAGTTCAATGTGATAGCTCGCACAAAAGCTTCTGAACTCTCTGTTATCAAACTGTCTTCCGTTGTCTGAGACGATTACCTGTGGAATTCCAAAACGGAAAATGATCTATCTCCATACAAAAACCTGGACTTTTTGAGCATATATGATAGCGAGAGCCTCTGCTTCGACCCATTTAGAAAAATAGTCGACTGCAACTAACAAGAACTTTCTTTGACCTCTGGCTATAGGAAGTGGTCCAACTATATCAAGCCCCCATTGATAGAACGGTCTGACTCCAAATATTGCATGCTGCATTTCAGTTGGTACATGGATCAAATTTCCATGCTTTTGGCAAACCTCACATCGTTTCACAAATTCTTGAGCGTCTCTTTTAAGAGTGGGCCAAAAATAACCCCGCCTTAGAGTCTTAAACCCCAGCATATTTCCTCCTAAGTGATTTCCGCAAGCTCCCGAATGAACTTCTTCCAGTATCTGACAACCCTCTTCTTCGGTAATGCATTTTAAATATGGCATCGAGATTCCCTTCTTATATAGCTTCCCTTCTATCAAGCAAAAATTGGCTGCTTGTAATCATAACTTTCTGGCCTCCATTCGATCTCCTTTTCTTTAGACTGTATTCTCTTTTCTCCTTCCCCTTATCTCCTTTTCTTTTAGAAGTTTCAGAATCATGATCTTTGAAACTTTTAGTAACATTCAATGTTTCTTCACAATCTATGTATTTCTCGCTTCTCTGGAGAAGTTCTGTCATCGTTTCCGGAGCCCTTTTTGACAATGATGTTTTGAACCCATGGTTGCGTAGTCCATTAATCATAGCTGTTATGACCGAGGGCATCTGCAAATTTTTAACTCCCAAAGCTGCCCGGTTGAAGCGAGTTACATAATCCCTTAATGATTCCTCCTTCTGTTGGATAACCAGCATCAAACCAATTGCACTTTTCTTTTTCGAGAGCTGCTAGCAAAGAAAGCTACGAACTTTGTTGCAAAGTCCGAAAAGGACTTGATCGATCGTGGAGGTAATGTGTCGTACTAGTCTCTGGCTTCCTTTCTCAAAGTGGGAGGGAATGCACGACATGCGATGGCATCTAGAATTCCATGCAAACGCATCATGTCCTGGAATGTACACAGATGGTCAATGAGATCTGTCGTTCCATCGTATTTTTCGATACGAGGAGATTTAAAGGATTCTGGTAGTGGGACTGCCATGATTTCCGGTGTAAAAGGATCCTCTCTATTCAACACCGGTCGTGGCGTGGTCTTTTTCTTCAGTGCCTCATCTAACTTACGATCAAGGGCATCCAACCTGGCTTCCAACACAATGTCATTCAGTTGAGTGCTCGCCCTCTGTGAAGACTGCGCTGCTTGCGAAGTAAACACACTGGCAGTTCGATCATGTTGATCGTCCACCGGTGCTATGGGTTGGGGGGTTTTTGGCCTGTTGTACCTCCTGCTTCTGCGCTATGTTTTGTTGTTGATTATTGGCCTGGATGTGATCTACCAATTGCTGGATCTGCACTTGTAAATTCTGAAATTGTTCCTGTGTGTCTTAAGGAACATTTGGAACTTGATCCGCTGGTGCTTCCAGCTCGTGTTCTATGGAAGTGCGACGAGTATTTCTCCGAGACATGACGGTAATTTTTATTGAATCAAGAATGCTTATAAGAAATTGTTCCCACAGACCGCGCTAAATGATGCGGAATGAACTTTTCTCCCTCTGGTGTAACTCGATCAGCTTCCTTGACCTGAAAAATACGGGGCTTTCCCCCCGGTTTACCTCCAGCGTGATAATCAGTAAAAAGGATTATTTGCAGAAAAGTAATGATAATTACTTGTTTATGAAGAAATTGTGTACCTGAACACCATGGAGAAGGGGGGTATTTATAGGTGTGATTTTAGGGAATAAGAATCTCAATGAGATTGGGAATTATAATCAATTTAGGTTAGATTACCCGTAATTAAGGGATAACTATTATCTTTCCATGGAGAGCACCTGTAATTTTGGGATAACGATTATCTTTCCATGGATAGCTTCCAGGCACCGTGGCGTGATTATCTCGTATTGTCAACCGATCAATCATCTCAACTCATGTCGTTGATCGTGATCATTACCATGACCTGGTGATCGATCGTTCCTTGTTCGTATATGTATCACATATATTTCCCAATTATCACTAAAAATATACATCAACACGAGACCCAACCCAATAAGAATATCACCCATTACAATTTTATTATGATATGTGCGGACTCTATAACGACTCGAGCATTTTGACGTCATAAAATAGTATAAAATTGTATTGAAAGAAATATGTTGGGGGCAAATAATAAACGTTAATAAATAAAAAGTTTGTTAAGAAAAACATATTAAACGTCTTTTAGAGAAATACATTTGACCATCTTTCTCGATAGTCGATAGCTTTTTGACCTATTTGCTTGGTCTTTCAAATAGTGCTCGAAGTGGACTTTGGCTAGCGCATGATCTCCGAAAGATTTTTTAAAAGTAGTTCGTTATCGAAATTTTTGAAATTATAGTTTCCAACAGCCTAATTTAAGAAGCCATAACTTTTGTGTTATGGTAGACCGTTTTACGTGTCGTCAAAATCGTTGGAAACAATGCCACCACGAGAACTTTGAGATGGTGCCAAGATCTCCCAATGACAAACTTGTGCAGTGTCTCGAAATTGATCCCGGATCTTGCTAGGTGAAATGGAAAATCTAGAAAAACTAGGCCTTCATGCAAAAACTTTTCCTTGTCACGTGTCATGCCAAATACTTATCCACACCTTGAGAAATTGAGATAATCCTTCTATAACCTCAAGCCATCTCCAGATTCCTCTTTATATGAGTCATTGTGATCAATCCTTAATCTCCAAGCAAGACTCCATGAGTAGACACCTCGTCGTGCTTGGCCAAATGATAGGTTTTGAACGTGATGAGGATGATGTGTGGAAATTGTGAAATCCCCTCTTCAAATCCGTGGTTTAAGTTCTTCTATAAATATAAATAGTTAAGGTCTACTGGCTGAAATGTTTAGAGAAAAAAGAGTTGAATCTACGCTTTCTTCTCCCCCCTCTTCAAGAAAGTAGGTTGAAAGTATATTGTTCAAGATACGAATTTTTCGTTTATTTTTATTTCTAACATCTTAGTAGAGCCCTAAAACAAGTTAGAAGTTAGTATACATTTACGTAGCTATCCAAATCTGAAATTTGCTGACGGAAGCTTATCATTCGAATACCTAGTTGTCAACCCCTACATATCTCAGAGAACTGAAATTGCATTTCTTGATTGTTTTAATCTCTGTATGCTACTTATAAGCTCTTTCCAAGAGTTTTGAGTAATACTTATATATTTCTCAGCATTTCAATTGATACTTACTATAAAAACACATGCGATACGACTTATGTACATACGATTACGATGTATGAACATTCGATTATGACCTATGATTATTCGATTCGATCACTTCATGACAATGTGGTAATGATCGAATTATGTCATGATCAACTAAATTATCAACGACTACGATATACGATGGACTATCAGTTATCCCATCTAATCAGTTCTTGACACGTGGTAAGAGGGAAATCCAACTGCATGGTAACTCTATTATTAATGGACGATTATTATGCCTTAATTAGCGGCCGTTATCCCTTAATGGGAGATCCTTATCTATTGATGTCCCTTAATGGGAGATCCTTATCCATTGATGTGGTAATTATTCCTAAATAAGTGTCTATCATTCCTTAATGGACGGTTATGGTTCAAGACCTATAAATACCCCATATGCAGGTTATAATCGGTCACTATGAATATATCTTTTAAATATATTTATTTTTATATAACTTCCTCCCATGTACTGATTCTCACGCGGAGGTAAAACGGGGAAAATTCCCGCCTCCTTTTGCAGATATCAAAGGTTTAAGGTGATTAAATAAGGGGCCTGTCTGATCGAAGAAGCGGTGGACGAAATCAATCCGCATCATTTGGCGCCGTATGTGGGAAATTGATCGAAAAATCATGTTGTTCAAAGATCAATTTATAATGAAATAATTTATTCTTTTTTACAGAATTAGGGATTCGACGATGGAAAGAAAAAGCGAAGGAAAATTTCATTTCAGTTCCCATAATGAAGCCGACAGATCAAAATGGAGGATTTAATCTTTCATACATTTCAATTATTAAAAAATAAAAAAGGAGTCTTTTGTTGTGAAACTATCAAAATTCTAAACACAAGAATTAGAGAGAGATTGAGAACTAGAGAGAATGAGGAGAATTCTTTCTTGATCAAGAATTGGTACGCCAAATTCAAGCAATTCCTACCTCTATTTATAGGGAAGGAAAAGTCATTCATTACGTTAATTTACAATATAACTTGGGTGGAAATTAGGTATAAAATTAGTGGTGGATTTCTTAATAATTTCCATAATTATTTATAACACTCCCCCTTGAATGACTTATTGCTCAATAGCTCAATTGTCTGCCTCGTTAAAACCTTGCTAAGAAAACCCAGTGGGATAAAACTTGAGCGAAGGAAAAAGAGTACAGCTGCTCCCCCTGATGTTGGTCATCATTAATCATTGAGTCTAATATCCAAAATGACATCAATGATAAGTAGTATAAATCATGTACTGGAAACTTTGAATTATGAAGTGCTGAAGTGCTTCATTGCTTTATTGCTTCAGTGCTTTCAGTGCTTTAGTGCTGCCTTGCTTTAGGTCTTTAGTGCTGCCTTACTTTAGGTCTTTAGTGCTGCCTTGCTTTAGGTCTGCCTCGTTAAAACCTTGTCAGTAAAACCCAATGGGACAAAATCTGAACGAAGGAAAAAGAGTACAGCCGCTGCCTCGTTAAAACCTTGTCAGGAAAACCCCGTGGGACAAAAACCTGGACGAAGGAAAAAGAGTACAGCATGACAGCATGATTCTCCCCCTGAAGTGTGCAATCAAGTATTCATAAACCTTTTGAATAATGATATCATCTTTCGTCTGGAATATGTATATATGAAAATCTTCTTATGTGTAGCCGATATCATAACATTCTTCATAAGATATGTATGATTTTCTTCATTTGTTGATATCATTCCAGTACAATTTAAAGAGAGAGCTTGTTGTTGAATTATTACTTGCAGATAGCTGTGACAATGTCTCAAAAACCTTGCTAGGAAAACCCTGTGGGACAAAACCTTAGCGAAGGGAAAAGAGTACATTATTCTCATTGATACGCCCTAATTGTTCCATAATTGCTGCCTCATTAAAAACCTTACTAGGAAAACCCTTTGGGACAAAATCTCAGTTAAGGGAAAAAGAGTGCAGTGCGTATTTGTTCCCTTCATAGGAATATCATAAGTATATTAATGCAATCTTAAATTATTTCATTAAACATATAGTTTGTGATGAGCTTTTATAAATAGTTTATAACTCATTTATGAAGTCATAGCTCATTTACTGAACATGCTATATCAAGCAATGTTTAGTTAGTTGACTGATTGCATTACTCAAATCTAGAATTGATTCACTTCTATCAAAATCTAGAATTTATTTCTAATGAATAATTAAATATTCATTTTCAAATTCACTTCTAGTGAATATTCATTTTCCCGGTGGATAATATAATTTTGCATATTGAAAATCAATTGCATGCCCAAATATTCAAATATAATAATAGTACACTCCAATTTCATTTTCAACATATTATATTATGGGGTCATATGTATCATATCATACTTCATGTGATTTTATTTTAAGAATCACATTTCATTTTATAATGATATTGTTTTTGGGCAAATTGAATCTTTCAATGATTTATACATGTACGTTCTTGCACTTTATAAACTGCAATTTCTAATTTGCAGGAGCATAATCAATCATTGAAATAGATATCAATTTCGACATATAATCTATAATCATTTCGCTTGAAATCCCAACATACCGCGATCAACTGGTACATCAAAGAAAACTCCCAAAGTACCGAGATGAGAATCACACTTTTTGATCTCACTCATTGGTATATCAAAGAGCTCAAACTAGTGAATTTAGACTATAGTCTATCCACCATATTTCATGCCAGTTCAATGAAAAATTTCGTGCGCAATGAGTCATCTTTTACGACTGTGAAATATTTTCCATTTGTACATATAATTACTGGCTTTACACATTTAAGTGTTTTGACTTCAGGTCTTATAACAATAATCCCTACATTGGGATTTTATACTTGGCCAAAGTATTATTATTTTATCAACCTCATTTTCATAAGAGGGTTGTATGTATGCAGTCGACTTATTTATCGATTCCATTTCATGTCAATATAAACATAACATAGAGAGATCTCTTTGTATATCTATCATCAGGTACCTGAGTCTCTTACATTTAATTATATCCCTTTTACTCACCATGAGTATTTAGCCTCAAATGGATCATTTCCATTATTCAAGAGATATTTATTTTTGGAATCGATTGTCATTATGCTTCAGGCATAATTACGCTTTAAGCTTGATCACGCTTCATGCGTGTTATTGTTTAATTTCCCCATAATATTCAAGAATCTTGTATTATATCAGTCGGCTAACAATGCCGCAACACATGTCATTCATAATTATGGATATAATCATAATATTATATCTAAGTGCGTTTTGTTGGAGTGTATATAGATATCGCACCTTTTAGAAATCATAAAGCTTTATAAGCAAATCTTTATTTCATCGTATTGACATGTTTGTATGTAGAATATTGCTGCATAAGGAATATTTATATTCAAGTTGTTCTCATAGCAAATAACTTGAGGCTATTAATCTGCTAAATCATTAGCAATATAATATTCTATTATCTCAACTAATTCGTAAAATCATTAATGACTTTAAGATATATTCATGCTAGCATTTATCACTTTGCTCGTAATATCATTACTTGAGCAAATAATCAGTCATTCATTTTCTTAGTGAGATAATTAATTTGCTTTTCAGAACAAGCAGCAATGATAACTCGTTACCCTGAACAATCTTCTAGTTCTTTAATGAATGCCATTTTGCATTCTCAATAAATCTCATTATTGAATTGGAATCTAACCAATCATTATAGAACTTCTGGTTCAGCAAGATATTTCATTTTTACATATGTATGAACTTCTGGTTCAATACAGTATTCATTTAATCAGTACGTATTTCTGTATAGTTCAAATCAGTATTCTTTTATTACTTTTAGTATACTGAAAAAATAAGGTACAATATCCAAGGAAATATCTCATGATCTCAATCTTGTCGCCAAATCTTCCCTTATTTCGAAAAAGGTAATGACGCATTATCTCATTGTTCCCACCTTTTCAATAATTTATTCCATTATTTCTTGATGGAATCGATATCACTGACACGCGGAGCGCTCCTTTACGCGTTTAAATATATCATTTGGGAAGAGATTAGATCCATAAAAAATGGATGTTATATTATCAAATATTCGCAAATATTATTCTAATCTTCCGGTAAATGTTTTGAAAAAGATTTACCGAGTTCGACTTGAAAGATTGAGGCTGCTGATGGATCAAGGCTTTCCAGAAGATGTTCGTTGGTTGATCGAAGCAAAAGTTCGATTAGCTGGTGAATTACCAGATTCATTTTCTAAACACATGCCTAGTTTAGGTAAGAGTACTTTTGCAAAGAAACGAAGAGCAAAAAGGTTGAACGGTTGTTACAAATGTGCTCGTTGGACATGTGATACTCGTTGCAAATCAGTAGGATATTCTTCTAGAAATCGGGATGATAAAATCGATTTCATTAAGGGTGGACTGAGTAAGGAGTCATTGGATGATATCCGATTAACTCTTGAGACGCACCCAAGTGGGTATGTGCAACGTGAACTCCTTTCCTTATATGCTCAATTTAACGAGGATAAAAATCGTTATAGTCTCGAAAATATAGTAGCAGAAGATCCTGTTTGCCAGGCTATTATAAACAATAATGTTTTGGCTATTCAGCATTGATACAAGGTAAATCAATTTATTATGTGTTTATATTTTTGTACATAAAATATTTTCATGTTTCATTTCTCGAGTATTGATAAAGTGTATTGAAAAATCACCGAAAGGTAAGCTTTATCAAAAGTAGTGTAATTTAGTCAGAATTAGGTTTTCACTTTTTCAAAAGATGAGCAGTAAATAGTGAAGTTTTTCAAGTTTAAAAAGCCAATGATTTTCACAGTTTCATACATCCCAAAATATCATTTTCTTCATAAGTTTTTTCTTCCTTATATTCTCAAAGATGGAAGGACCAAAACTTCGACCGATCAAAACTATTTGTGTATTTTGTGGATCAAATGTAGGGAAAGGTTTTGGGTATCTTGAAGCAGCCGTGGATTTGGGAAAAAAGTTGGGAGAGAAAGGTGTCAATCTAGTATATGGAGGAGGTAGCAGTGGATTGATGGGTTGTGTTTCCCAATCTGCTCAAGCAGAAAAATCAAGAGTAATAGGTGTTATACCCGTTCCTTTAGCTGATATCGCAGGCAAAACACGAGGGCATGAAGTACAAACATTATCTATTCATGAACGCATAACTTGCATGTTATATGGTTCTGATGCCTTCATTGCCATGCCTGGAGGTTTTGGTACTTTAGAGGAAATCTTTAATATTACCTCCTGGGCTCATTTAGATCTCCATACCAAGCCTATTGGGCTTTTAAATGTTAACAATTTCTTTGATGGTTTGCTAACATTTCTTGATTATGCTGTGAAACAGGGATTCATTTCTCCATTTTCTAGGAGAATCCTTATTTCTGCTCCTACTATCGAGGAACTGCTGGATAAGTTGCAATCATATGTCCCCATAAAAGATCCAGCAGGAGTTAAGATAGATTGGTCGCAAGGAAGGGGAATCAAGCGAAAATGGAGTCCGGTTAATGTAAACTTAACTTTGTGAATCCTAGAATAGATGGTGGTAGAGTACGGAGTATTCTTACTCTTGAGACACACCTTAAATTTCTAGGATTTTATCAATGTTTAATCTTGTGTACATCAAAGATAGGTGGTAGAGTACAGAGTATCCTTACTCTTGAAACACACCTCTTTGAGTGTTTCTTTATGTCCTCAAAAGTTCAGAGGTGGTAGGATACGGCTACTCCCGAAACACATCTCTCACTTTGAGGATCATAAATGTTTCCCCCTTTTATGTATGACTTAATTTTATGCTTCTTCAGGAGCAATAATAATATCATTTTAGCATGTTTAGATGATAATTTTTACTTCTTCTAGAGTAAATATGTACTTCTTCTGGAATACATAAGTGCTCGTGCAAGAACTTTTCCAAACACTTATCATCTAATATTCATCTCATAATACTGATGAGATTATTTTCACATTAGCTATGTCCGTGCTATCATGTGATATTATCTTATCATACATCAACATTTTTCTTGTTGGATAATCCATTTTTATCTATCTTTTTAATACAGATAATGGTAACTTCTGGTACCGTTGATAAAATATTTTTTATCAACATCCATCAACAATAATAATACCATCCTATAAAAAATTAGTTCAGACTCCACAAGTTATTTCCAATTCACATGCGCCTTTTCACAAAAGGTGCTTGCTCACCGTTGTCCACAAACAAGGTTGGTTGACAGCATATATCCATCATCATGAAAATTCTTTAATTCTTTAATTAACAAAGGTGTTAATCACGTTGGATCATCTTTTTTTTTTTTTTTTTTTTTTCAAATAAGGTGGACAACTCATTATCCATGGGTTGGTTGTGGGAATGGCTGTGACCACTCATGGGCCTATTCAGATCCAAACCCGATCAAACATTTACCAACTTTTTGGTATTGATAACTTTTTATCAACATTTACCAACTTTTAGTAATGATAACTTCTGGTATCATTTGATAAAATATTATCTAACTTTAGTATTGATAACTTCTGGCATCATTTAATGAAATATTAAATAACAATAATATCAATAATAATACTGGGATTATACCACCACGTATATATGTTGACAACAACCTCTAATATGTTAGAATTAACCAACAACTGAGGTGTTTCTGAAATAATATAAAACTTGAATATATGTAAAGTATTCCGTAAACTGACCATATAGGCGGTGTCTACATAATGAAATAATTACCTTTCATGAGTGAGCGAGTCATATCCTCCAGTCAAGGTATTCATAATAGTGATCAAGTCATATCGTCAAATCCAGTCAAGGTACTCATAATAGTCCAATCCGTTGCGATGATGAGTCATCTCCAGTTAAGGTATTCATAATAGTCCAATCCGTCACGGTATGACAATGATTATTTTACTTATACCTTGTTTAAAATCTTTAATTTATCTTGTTGATCACATATTAATCGTTAATTAGTTGTGGATATTGTTAATGCTAATTATATAATTAATATGCATAATTATAATGAAACGATTTAAAATCTTATCACTATACCTACCAAGTTGGTGGACTTTTGTTAATTTTCACCAAGTTAGTGTTGGACATCATGATCACAACTGCAACCGTGCCTTTAATCTAAATTTTTCTATAGACTTGGAATTGATTTTATAATCTATGATGTATATATGATTTTCTAACACCAAAAACACTAGGTTTGGAATATGAAACGTTGATTAGTAATAATCTGGTTTCTGATACAGAGGTTCATCATTTAGATGCAACTGTAGAGCATACTCCCGTCATATTACTCAATAGGCTAGAGGCTCGTGCTGATAACGTGTTGTGAAACTATCAAAATTCTAAACACAAGAATTAGAGAGAGATTGAGAACTAGAGAGAATGAGGAGAATTTTTTCTTGATCAAGAATTGGTACACTAAATTCAAGCAATTTCTACCTCTATTTATAGGAAAGGAAAAGTCATTCATTACATTAATTGACAATATAACTTGAGTGGAAATTAGGTATAAAATTAGTGGTGGATTTCTTAATAATTTCCATAATTATTTATAACATCTTTCCAATAATTTCCTCAACCAAAGATTGTGGAGGACAACCACTATTACCATGGGGACTGCCGATGAACCTTCACTTTAGGTTTTTGATTTTTTCGTCAATTCGAACCAGCTTAATAAATTGGTAAATCAGAGGTTGAAGAAGGAACTGGCGGCCGGCCTATAAAAAAAAGGAATTTTCTGGGACTCTTTTCCAACATCCCTTAGTTCGAATCGCTAGGGACACACATTGACACCAGATGGATCGAGGCAGTCCTTTCTTGAAAGCTCTCGGTCGTTGATTTTGCCTTTAATTAGGGTCCATATTTTCAATTAAGATGAACGATGTCGTCTAAGAGGCTTGCGGTAAATCTATTGCTAGTCGAATTCATAGCTCCAATAAATAGCAAGTAAAATGACCATTTAACGATGGCGGAATTTGGAGAAACCAGCAATGAATTTTCAGAGATTAACCAGGTTCGATACCCCTGTTCTACTGACCAAAAGTAAGAGCTCGATGTTGGTTCAGAGTGTGTCACGATCTCAACAGCAGCATCAAAGGGAGAAAATACCATTTTTGGGTCGGTCTCGAAGGATCTCGAAGAGTTGAGTTCGAATTAATATTGGGTGATTTGGAACTCATGATGACAGCTCTCTGCTGGATAAAGGAACATGTTACTGGAAAGAGAAAAGGAAGAAACCATTTCTTCGATCAATATTTTTTATCTAGGCTACTAATAATTTCCAGAACCATCACGAACTACGGTGGTTGCCAGTTGAGGCAGCGGTGTAAAAAATGACATCAATAGCAATTGATTCTGGATGTAGCAACTGATCACACCACCTTCCATTTTCGAGCTTATATTGCTAACCTTCATAATTGAAAGGGGAAAGAACTGGAAACGGAGTTATTTGGCATGAAAGTTGAGAAATTTGGCACAAAACTTGTTTATCGAAGCTGAAAAAGTTTTAGAAAATAAGCAATTCTCTAAATTAATTTCCATGAACCCAAATGGAAGAAAACTCCAAACGTTATGATTAACAAAATATATTCTATCTCATGTACTGAAAGTGATACTAGCGTAGAGAGAGGCATCGAACGATCAGTTGTTGTCGATTGAAACAAACCAGAGCCAAGAGTCATATGGGTATACGAATGACCATAAGAGCACGATCCGTTACGAGACAGCGAATATCATGCCATGATTCTAGGAGGGTTATCCATAAATAGATAACCATTATCCCACAATTTCAGGGATCCTAACCTAATCAAATCATAATTCCGTATCAATCCCATATATTGTGGAGATTTTCAGGTTCAAACGGTGGATTGAAACCAAGCTCGAAGGCAGCAAAGTTCATTCTGTATCATTAGGCGCTGTCCGTGGGAACGATTTTTGAAATCATTCTAACTTCAATTATGTCTCGGAGAAATACTCGACGTGCTACACGAGGGCAAGAACCAGCGGTCCAAGAAGAACAGGCCACCAATGTTCCTTATGTCACTCAGGAGCAATTTCAAAATTTACAAACCCAGATCCAGCAGTTGGTAAATCATATTCAAGCCAACAATCAACAGAAGAACATACCTTAGCAGCAGGAGGTACCGCAAGCACAAGCACAGAATCCTGCACTGGTGGACGATCAACACGATCGAACTGCGAGTGTATTTACTTCACAAGCAGTGCAGTCATCACAAAGGGCAAGCACTCAGCTGAATGACATCGTGTTGGAAGCCAGGCTGGATGCCCTTGATCGCAAGTTAGATGAAGCACTAAAGAACAAAGGCGTACCTTAATGCATGGCATACACCTATAAATACCCCCACATGCCATGCATTAATGTACACCTTTTTTCTTTCATAATAGGTCTTGCATTACGAATTTCTTTCCCGAATCAATTACTGATTATCACGCCGGAGCTAAAACGAGGGTAAAGCCCCGCCTTTTTCAGGTTCAAACGGTGGGTTGAAACCAAGCTCGAAGGCAACAAAGTTCATTCCGTATCAGAAAGCATATCTGTTTCCAAGCGTTTGATTTCAGGTACAAATTCAAATTTTCCTCTGCCGACCACCGTTGAGAAAGCTGGGGGTGTTGAAAACCTTACGCAGTGACAGTAAAGCTATTTTAGACCCCGAAGATCGTCGTCAAGGTCAAAGTGGGGATGATTACAATTGAGACGAAAATTCTTTGCTGGAACAAGGATTTCCTTAAAGTCTTGGGTATTTTTGGATATGCTCAAGGAACAGCATACATAAGGAGTACTCTAGTCTTGTTCATTCCCGTATGATCTATGATTACTGTTGAATTAAGAGTTAATCAACTCTAAGTATTAGTTACCGATCTTTGCCAAATTGATAATCTATGAAACTGAATTTATTGCTTGATATTTACTGAATTTGAATGTTTAAGATCTATTCCTATGGCTTTGCATGCTATTTTGTGATAATTTTAGATTTCTTTGCGATATCTTAGAAAGAAAAATATATCATTGATACATACGAAAATACGGCCTATAGACATTCGATTACGACCTTGGGTTATTCGATTCGATCACTCCCTAGCAGTGTGGTAATGATCAAGTTATGTCATGATCGACTAAAGTATTAACGACCACGATATACGATGAACGATCAATTATTCCATATAATCAGTTCTTGAAACGTGGCAAGAAGGAAATCCGAATATCATGGTAACTCCATTATTAATGGGCGGTTATTACGCCTTAATTAGTGGCCATTATCTCTTAATGGGAGATTCTTATTCCTTAATGGACGGTTATGGTTTAAGACCTATAAATACCCCATATACAGGTTACAAACTCTCTCTCTCTCTCTCTCTCTCTCTCTCTCTCTCTCTCTCTCTCTCTCTATAATATATCTTATAAGAGTATTTATATTGATATATCTTCCTCCCGGGTACTGATTCTCACGCCGGAGGTAAAACGAGGAGAATTCCCGCCTCCTTTTGCAGGTATCAAAGGTTTAAAATGATCAAAGAGGGGGCCTGTCTGATCGAGGAAGCGGTAGACGAAATCAATCCGCATCATTTGGCGCCGTCTGTGGGAAATCGATTGAAAAACCATGTTTTTCAAAGATCTTTTTCCATAAATAATTAAAAGATTAAGAAAATTGAAGATCTGGCTATAGGAAAAATGGATGAATGAAGAAAAAATCGATTTCAGATCCAATCATATAGCCGGAAGATCGGATCAAAAGCATTCCACTCTTTCCTGTTCGCTCCCGAAATCTCAAGGGCTCCAATAGTAACCATGAAGGGGAATCAAGATCTGAAATTAAAAAGGGGATTTTTTCGAAAACCGACACGAGGAGAACTCAATAACCATCGCTAAGGTAGTTGCTGGCACTCACGGTATCTTCAAGGCACTAATAACCGACACTTTCCAGGAATTTAGGTTGACCTTTATTTTGAGAATTTTAGAAATGTTGGGTGGATGAGGAATTTAATGGTAACCCCCGATAACCACCGCCGAAGCTACAACGAAGTCAAAGTCTCGGCTAATTCCTTGCGCTCAAGTTCGCTCAGTTGAAGGCGACTAAACTTGCACTGTCTCGTTCCATGGAAATTCATGTCCCACTTTGATCTGCAACCCATTTCCTTAACAACATTTCGCAGGCAGCGAATCATAGATGTCAATTATGAATTCTTGTTAAGCTTGTAAAGGTAAAAGTTTCTGGGTTAGTTACTACCAGTTAGTCTGACAATATGGGCTTCAGGGATGGATTGGATGCTTGGAATTGTAGCATGTGTATCGAGATGGTTGAAAATCTTCTGCCTCAAAATCGGTTGAAAACCTGCACAATCTGGAACGCGAATCACTCTTTGCATGTTCGATAAAATGCACAATCCAAACTACTCATTCCAGCATCGCAAAGAAGGAATTGAAGAAGATATTTGGGTGATTTTTTCCAACCGTGATGGTTCTCAAAGAACAGGGTCTGCTCGAAAATTTGCAAACACAAGCTGTTCCAGTTGCTTCAAGGGTAAAATAATAAAGAGGGGGATAAAACCATCCCTTGTCACCGTCGAGGTCACGACAGGAATGATCACCATCGAGATCCATTCACTAGCCTCACTGTTCTCGAAACGAAGTGTACTCTAACCTTATTCATTAATCCTTGCATAATGTTGATCATGTGTAGAGCTATTAAACTCTAAACATGATTATCTCTGCCCAATCTGATCACATATTTGATAAATTGAGATTAATTTATGAAATCTGCAATAGCTTGTGAACAAAGAATTATTGTGATATGTGAATTCGGGAAAATATGCTTTTTGATTCATAAATAATTGATGGTTCTACTGATTCTTAGAGCCAACCAATAATGCGATCAGACTCAGTGAAAATTTCTTGGCAAAATTTTGGCAAAATTATGATAAGCAATCTGCATAAGAATTACGCACTATTAATTATAGATCTTTGTGAAAATCTTGCAAGCATGTGAATATGCTGATTTAATTAATGGTATTGAATTATGATCCATGATCATGTTATTTACACGATCTCAACTACGATTTGATCAATTATGTAAAAGATGAACTTCCTATATGTTGCCTGACCTGCTCTAAATCTAAAATTAGAGGATCCATGCCTATACGTTTGCATGATATATTTGATGATGAATTTGTCATTAACTGAAATCTTTACTATTTGAAGATTATTCCTAATTTCACTCGATGCGGCCCTCATGAATTTACAATCTATGGAACCTAAAATCTATTTTCCATGAATATAGATTTGTTACGATTTGAAAGGAATGAAAATTTAAGCTCAAAATGTCAAATTGATGTTAGCGTGACTTTGCTTTTTCTACAGTTGTTCCTCCATGGCTAACTTGCAGGCTTTTACCCAAAGTTGAAATGAAAGGAAACCTGAAAGAAAGACAACTAATTGGTCAATTTGAAACGTGAAAACATGGTCAATGTGGTTGAATGGGAAGAAACTTTCAAGTAACTTCTGAGACAAAATGTTAAGGGAACTATTACATTATTACGCTCAATAAGCTAAAGGCAGTGATATCAGCAGCCATAGTATGCTATAGATTCCATAACCTAACGTTGAGGCATCCACATGGGACATCAACATAATGCTGGTCCTCCCATCAACATAAAGCTGGTCCTCACTACAACCATCGAAGGCTCGATTTGGTTGTATGAGAAATGAGCTGAAATGATTATACATCCCGTCATAATCACGATGTTATCTTCGAAGCGATTATTTCTACTAAATTAAAAAAGAGCGAGGCTGCCAGTTCGTCTTTCAAACAGTGAAATTTCGGAAAAAAAGAAACTAATGATCTCTACTATGTTGTAAAATATGAGGAAAGCACAGTGAAATCGTGAGAACAAAAAGGCAAGGAACTATTGAGTACAAATGTGATAAGAGCTACTTGGTTGAAACCAAAGAAAGCAAACAGATACAATCAGGTAACAAAGCCAAGGATAGATTTTGACTTTTGGAGAGAGGGTTGAGTCAAAATGATTGGTCTAGTACTGAAGTTCAATAGTCAACACTAAAAAAATTTGGGCTTCGCAATAGAGCTAAGAATCCTGGAGGAAAAAAGGATGAATTGAAGAGATGAATAGTGATGATAAAATATCGATCACGTTAATGGCAGTCACTAGAAAAGCTACCATAGCCTTGGGAATATTGGAAAATCTAAGAAGATCCAGTAAAAGGCATAATCCAAAAAATATCTGGAGAAAATAGCACGAGCTTCTAGCATCGAGATATTTCCTCGGGAACGGTTTATTTGGTTAACCGAATATGGAATAGACTAACATCGATAGATAGTTGAAAGCTATGCAGCAACAGTGGTCATATGGCATCACCAATTGCGAAGACCGAAAATATTTGCTAAGACTTTGTCACGAGCAAAGCATTAAGACTTCGTCACGAGCGAAGCATTTGATCGCTAAAAGACGATCATAAAGACTTTGTCACGAGCAAAGCATTAAGACTTCGTTATGAGCGAAGCAAAAAATGATCATAAAAGACTTTGTTATGACCAAAGCATAAAGACTTTGTCACGCGCGAAGCATTGATTGCCAAAAAACGATCATAAAAGACTTCGTCACGCGCGAAGCATTGATCGCTAAAAAACGATCATAAAAGACTTTGTCACGATCAAAGTATTAAGACTTCGTCACGAGTGAAGCAAAGAACGATCTCAAAGACCTTGTTACAAGCATTGAAACATACGAAACGATCAACAAAGATAAACGATTAATTTCAAAACCATCACAAGGACAGGTTCGATCAATAAGAAACAATCAGCGGAAACTTTGTCATGAACGAAGCGGAAAAAGACTTTGACTAATGAAGGTTGCATTCACATAGAAATACTCAAAAAGGTTTGATTAAATAGTAAAGCAGATAGAAGGAAAATAACGATTATTCATTTCAGTCAAGACTACATAGGCAAAAGTTTTGGAAACAGAAAGTTAACGAAATGTTTTGAAATGCAAGTTACTGATCTTCATTATGCTTGAGGAGATTTATTCAAGGCCTCATGTTCACTGATATCTCGCTAAGCAAAATATCCCTACAAGTGCACGGGTCGTGAGAAGTAATAAAGTGGACCTAAGAGTCCGGATTATCGTCCCACGAAGACTGCTATTAATTACCGAAATATGTTAGTTCTAAACCTTATTTGAACGAACAAAATAATTTGATGTTTGAAATCTAAAACAAAAAAATCAATTAAATAGTTAAATTGCGAAATTTGTTTTGTTTTTAAAAAACGATTGTAAAATAGTTGGGATTTACGATTTCACCTAGCCAATTAAATTAACTCCAATTCCATGTTTTATTTCCTAATTATGTACTCGATCGAATTCACTAATTTATATTGAAATTCCTCTATCGAGTTTAAATCAATTCTACCTACATAAGTCAACCATGTATCTCTACATCGGGTCTGAATATTCCTTATCTAGATGCAATAAATACAAGAATTCACACACGACCGCAATAATAACAAGAGTATATCTCTATCTCTCGTTCAATTATCGAATTTATTACCATGTTCTAAATTATTAACTCACCTCTCGGATTATGGAAATAATTCAATATATCATGAACTGGTGATCAAGCAATTCAAGCATTAAGAATAATAATAAATCAATACATGCAACTAAACATTAAAATAACAGAATTTGGAATTAAAATAATATAACTAGGCTACATCGTTCATCCCAACATAGAATTTAGTTACACATCATCAATAAAGAACAATAACAATAAAAATTAATGTTCATTAAAAATAATATAAAGAATGGAAATCTTGCACCAAGTTTTGATTCTTCAATTATCTTCAATTCACGCCCCTTTGCGATGCTTGATTCCCCAAGAATTTAATGTTGATTTCTCGATTGTGGCTCGTTCTATGGAGAGGAAAATGTCTGAATTTCGTGCCTAATGAGTTATATTTATAGGTTTTGGAGAAAACCTAGGTCAAAAAGCCCAAAGCCTGTAAAAAATCGAGAGAAAAATCTGATCTGCGGCCCAGTCGAACAAGCGCGCGATCGCGCAGGCATAATGACGGCGATCGCGTGGAAGACCCAAAAACTCTCGGGTTATAATTTGCAACCATCTCGCGATCGCTTGGTGTGTAACCAGCGATCACGACTTCATCTTTCTTCCGGCTGTGCAAGTTAGTCCCTGACTTTTAATTGCACATTCAGTCCTCAACTTTCAGTTGTTGCAGTTTAGTCCCCAAACTTTATCTTCTTCTCGGTTTGACCATTCAAGCTCTTAATTCATTCAATTAGGTCCTCCAACCTCTGATTTAGTCACTTTGGCACCAAGCATGTTTCCCGGTTGTTGTCACAAACTCCTTACTTGTCCAATTTAGCTCCAATTAACATCCAATCGTGTCATTTTTTCATTAATTGCTTCATTCTTCTTCAATTGGGACATTTTCTGAAAAGTAAACAAATAAACATAAATTTAATAGCAAATATTCTCAAACGACAATAATTAATCCTAATTTAGACATACAAATAAGTGTATAAAATACGCTTATCACCTCACTATTGTGCTCGTCTTCGTCTTCCAATGCTTCAGCATGAGCAATGCACTCGAACTTCTCAAGAACAACTTCAAGGTGGTCATTTTCGAGCAACTCTTCAAGCACCACTGACTAGTGACATTTCTGAAAAGTTTGGGGAGTTCACGAGTGAAAAATAATCGAAAGATCATAATTCTCTGATGCGATAATAATGATCCTTCGAGGGGGCTATTGATACATATGAAAATACGACCTATAGACATTCGATTACGACCTTGGGTTATTCGATTCGATCACTCCCTAGCAGTGTGGTAATGATCAAGTTATGTCATGATCGACTAAAGTATTAACGACCACGATATACGATGAACGATCAATTATTCCATATAATCAGTTCTTGACACGTGGCAAGAAGGAAATCCGAATATCATGGTAACTTCATTATTAATGGGCGGTTATTACGCCTTAATTAGTGGCCATTGTCTCTTAATGGGAGATTCTTATTCCTTAATGGACGGTTATGGTTTAAGACCTATAAATACCCCATATACAGGTTACAAACTCTCTCTTTATAATATATCTTATAAGAGTATTTATATTGATATATCTTCCTCCCGGGTACTGATTCTCACGCCGGAGGTAAAATGGGGAGAATTCCCGCCTCCTTTTGCAGGTATCAAAGGTTTAAAGTGATCAAAGAGGGGGCCTGTCTGATCGAGGAAGCGGTAGACGAAATCAATCCGCATCAATCATAATCTAAAATATGAATGAAAATAATATAGGAAAGCCACGACCATTTTTAGAGCAATTGCTGGAGAATAAATTGAAGGTAATGCTGTGGAAAATTTAAGATTATTCCATACAGGCAACTTGGACATTACAGCTTTTTCTCGAAATTTCAAGTTCCTTTGGTCTTAAAGGATCCTTTACTTTTTGGCTTGGAAAGTTTTCGATGTGCTGTGACTATTTTAACCCGAGAGTAAATTATTATTATTTTTGACACTTGAGGATTTAACGAGTTTCTAGCATCAAAACATCACCTCGATATGAGCAAACTTATTCTTATCGAGATTGTTTTAAATCCTGGTAATTTCCGTTTGGATTATATTTTTACTTGGTTGATAATTATTTGGATTAAATGACATTTTGACATGCTTTTGCATTATTTGCATCGAGCAACGTATTTTTTGCACGTAATTTGATCAAAACTTCTATATGATCTATCGGGAATTAGCCAAAATAAATATCAGTTTATAGAATTACTTGCATAAAGATCAATTTTACAAAGCATCATATTTTCTATGTGACCTATTCGGTAACCAATAGAAACACTAAACATGCTCTAGTATGACCTTCTTGGATAAGATCTACATTGATCATCACGTTTCAACGATTTTCTTTGTAGGTTAATTATGTTAATTGGAAAACGTTTGCCAAATAAATAAATAAAATTAAAAAAAAAAAAATAGAGCTATTATGACTGCTCGATAATCAAATTGTTGAGTATCCGCGTACATTATATTCTCGAATTTGTTTGTTGTCTTGGGACTATTAACATGTTCTATTATCGAAGCAAGTTGTAATCCCTCGTCGTCGATCAGAGGCTAACTCCTAGGCTCTCAATCATTAAAAGCAAGCCTATAAGTCTTCACATATTTGTGGCCCGCTCCTAGTTTTCTTATTCTTCGAGGGAAGCCCTAAGACCTTACGTTATAGAAGGCGAGCCCAAGCTTGTGGGTATTCTTATTAGTCAAGACTTTGTCACGAGCAAAGCATAGACACTTCGTCACGCGCGAAGCTTTGATCGATAAAAAACGATCATAAAAGACTTTGTCACGAGCAAAGCATAAAGACTTCGTCACGTGCGAAGCTTTGATCGATAAAAAACGATCATAAAAGACTTTGTCACAACCAAAGTATAAAAACTTCGTCACGCGCGAAGCATTGATAGCTAAAAAACGATCATAAAAGACTTTGTCACGAGCAAAGCATAGACACTTCGTCACGCGCGAAGCTTTGATCGATAAAAAACGATCATAAAAGACTTTGTCACGAGCAAAGCATAAAGACTTCGTCACGTGCGAAGCTTTGATCGATAAAAAACGATCATAAAAGACTTTGTCACAACCAAAGTATAAAGACTTCGTCACGCGCGAAACATTGATAGCTAAAAAACGATCATAAAAGACTTTGTCACGAGCAAAGCATAGAGACTTCGTCACGCGCGAAGCTTTGATCGCTAAAAAACGATCATAAAAGACTTTGTCACGAGTAAAGTATAAAGATTTCGTCACGCGCGAAGCATTGATTGCTAAAAAATGATTATCATAGACTTTATCATGAGCATTGATCGCCAAAAAACGATCAACGAAGACAAATGAACACTTTCAAAACTTCAGCACCATGGAAGCCTCGATCGATTAGAAACGATCAATGGAAAATTTGTCATAAACGAAGTAGAAACGATCAACGGAAACTTTGATCAATTATTATGCCTGAAAAGTTTGAGGCGTTCACGCCTGAAAAACAATTGAAAGATCATAATTCTCTAGCACAAGAATAATGATCCTTCAAGGGGGCTATTGATACTTACCATAAAAACACATGCGATACGACCTATGTACATACGATTATGATGTATGGACATTCGATTACGACCTATGGTTATTCGATTCGATCCCTCCATGGAAATGTGGTAATGATCAAATTATGTCATGATCAACTAGATTATCAACGACCACGATATACGATGGACGATCAGTTATCCCATCCAATCAGTTCTTGACACATGGTAAGAGGGAAATCCAACTGCATGGTAACTCCATTACTAATGGGCGATTATTATGCCTTAATTAGCGGCCATTATCCCTTAATGGGAGATTCTTATCCCTTGATGTGTGGTAATTATCCCTAAATAAGTGCCTATCATTCCTTAATGGACGGTTATAGTTCAAAAGCTATAAATACCCCATATGCAGGTTACATAATCGGTCTCTATGAATATATCTTTTAAATATATTTATTTTTATATATCTTCCTCCCGTGTACTGATTCTCATGCCGGAGGTAAAACGGGGAGAATTCCTGCCTCCTTTTGCAGGTATCAAAGGTTTAAGATGATTAAATAGGGGGCTTGTCTGATCGAAGAAGCGGTGGATGAAATCAATCTGCATCATCAATTATGCTTAATCATTGGTTCCTACCGTACGTGGAAATTATTTACGTAACGAAAACATTATTTCGTGTATGATATCACCATGTTTTAGTTTCTATCCTCTTGTGTCGTGTTGAAACATCTCATGTCGTGTTGATGCATCTCTTGTCGTGATTTCCCAAACCGGGAGCAGTCCCAAGATCCTGAACGGGTGATAGAACTGTATAGTAGACTTGTAACATTGTGAAACCCTAGGTTTGGTTCGTCAGAGTTTAAGATCAATATGTCTTGTTATTGGCCAACTATTGTGTTGATGCATCTCTTGTCGTGATTTTCTCATACTAGGAAGTCCCAAGATCCAGGGCGAGTGAGAACGATATGGTTGACTTTTAAGATTACGAAACCTTATGTTAATCTTTCTTGTTATTAGCTGATTCTCGATTATGAAACGACTTGATAATGATTGTGAGCGCTAATCAGGATATAAGTAGGACATGTGAAATGGGCCATTAACTTGTTCATGCTTTTCAAACTTGCTTAAGTATATACATTACTCATTAAATTAACATTCACATTTGTCATGAAATTTGCAGATGGTAGATGTCAAATTTGTTGGCCCAAGAGTAAACTAACCAAGAGGGGGGTGAATTGGTTTATAAAACTTTTTCGATAATAATCTCAAACTTAAAAACCAATGGGTACAAATATGTGCACTTAGTGTTACAAGTAACTAATCTATCAATGTAGTGTGCTATATATGTGTAAACTTAATTGATAAGGCAAGTATAGCACTTAGATATAATGTTGCACAATATAAATTTATAGAATAGAGTAAGTGCAATGTACGTAAGTAAAAGGGATAAGAGAGTGCAAACACGATTTATGGAGGTTCAATCAACCAACGTGATCTACGTCCCCCGTTACCGAGCTCTCCGTCACGAGCAAGGCCAAATCCACTATTTTTGGTAACTTACAACAAGGAGTACCAAATCCTTAGGCAACTTACAACAAGGAGCGCCTATCCTTTTACAATCGAGTTTTCACACGGCTCTCGAAACCAACAATCGAGTTTTGATAAGGCTCTCGAAAACCAACAATCGAGTTTTGATAAGGCTCTCGAAAACCAACAATCGAGTTTTCACAAGGCTCTCGAAACCACAAGATATAATGAATTGAATGTACAATTGAAATAACTCTCTTGACAAATGATATACTCAAATTAAGTACCGAGAGAGTTAGGCTAACACTTCAATAGATAGCAATGAATTAAGCTCGAGTGTTAGAGAAAAACTTTGATGCAAATGATAATGAAAAGTTTGATGCAATCAAACAAAGTTTTTCAAATAATCTCTTGTTAAAAATATTGAATCAAATTACGTACCAAGAGATGCCACACTTGAATAATTAACAATAAGTTAAGCTCAAAGTGTTTAGGCAATGGAACTTTGATGTATCAAATGATAATGAAAAATGTAGTACAAATAATCAAAGTTCCTCAATTGGAATTTCTCTCTTTTAAAAGATTAAGACAAGTTTAGAACAAAGAGAGACTTACACTTCAATTCCAATATAGTGTGAAGATGTTGAAGAAGTTTAAACAATGTAAAACTAAAAATCTTCACAAAACTTTCTTCCAAAAACTTTGATGAATTTGATAAAACAAAGTTTAGATCAATCAAAGTTTTATGAAAATAAAAGATGAATAAAAACTAAGTAAGAACACTGAATTTTCACAAGAAAGTTTGTATAAAATCTTATCTAAGTTGTTGTTATCTATCCATGAACGCATAACTTGTATGCTATATGGATCTGATGCATTTATAGCCCTGCCCGGAGGTTTTGGCACCTTAGAAGAAATATTTAATATTACCTCCTGGGCTCAACTAGATCTCCATACTAAACCTATTGGGCTATTAAATGTTAACCATTTCTTTGATGGTTTGTTAACCTTTCTTGATCATGCAGTGGAACAGGGATTCATCTCTCAATTTTCCAGAAGGATCCTTATTTCTGCTCCAACTATTGATGAACTACTGGATAAGCTGCAGTCATATATCCCAATACAAGATCCAGCAGGTTTAAAGATAGATTGGTCGCAAGGAAGGGGAGTCAAGCGAAAAAGGAGTCCGGTTAATGTAAATTTGACTTTGTGAATCCTAAAATAGGTGGGGGTAGAGTACGGAGTATACTCACTCTTGAGACACCCCTCTAATTTCCTAGGATTACCTTAATGTTTAAATCTTGTGTGTGTACTTCAAATGTGGTAGATTACGGAGTATTTTTACTCTCGAAACACACCTCTTTGAAGGTTTGTCTTTGTTTCCTCAAAAGATCAGAGGTGGTAGGATACGGCTACTCCGGAAACACATCTCTCATTTTGAGGACTTTCCATGTTTCTCTCTTTAGCATTTGCGTGTACCATGTATTTCCTTTCAAGTGTGACTCTAGTGTGTACTCTTTAATGAGAAATAATAATATCTATGTTTGACTATGAAGTAATTGTTATCATGAAATGAGTTAAAGGATAATGCATTATGTCGACATATCAAAACAATTTTGGTCAACAATCATATCACTCTCAAAGCCAAAAAATAAGTGATCAAAGAAATGTATTACAAGAGTTTTATGAAGAGAAGAAGATGATTTCAAGTCATTTAGGGATTGTGTATGAAAATTTTGAAAATAAAAGAAAATCCCTTATTTCAGCCACTTTCGGTCGACCGAAAGTATGAACCGGTCGACCGAAACTCTGCAAAGTAAAAATCAGGAAGCTGCAGACACTTTCGGCTGACTAATGGTCGACCGAAAGTCTGGTTTCGGTCGTACAGTTGGTCGACCGAAACATCTTTCGGTTGAGCATTTGTTCGACCGAAAAGACAGTTTCGGTCGTCCGACAAAGGTTCGGTCGACCGAAATCACTAAAAATTGAAATTTTTTCATTTGATTTCGGTTAAAACATGTAACATACAATTATGCATAAACCACATATTAGCACCATGTTTTATATTCATACTCAACATATGTAAGAAATTTTTATGAAGAGCAAGATGCTTTAATCAAAAATGTTGATTCATAGAAATTTAAATCATTGATAATTTAAAGTCCAAGATGTATCAAAGAAATTTACCTCATCGTCAATGGCCATGAAGCACATGTTGGCTATTTCATCTTGCTCATCATCACTTTTAACATTTTCTTCTCTCTTTTGGATTCGATGATTTTTGCGAACGCCTCTCCACTTCTTGATAAGGATAGCAAGATCATCAAGTTCCTCATCACTTATGTTTGAGTTTGATGCGCATTTACCATGTGATGATTTAAGAACAATTTCGCGCTTGGCCTCTTCTTTTCCTTTTCTTGTCCTCTCCTTTGTTTCGGCATTGTTGAGCTCATAAGTCATCAATGTTCCATAAAGTTCCTCCAATGGATGTGTGTTGACGTCTATCGTGTTTTCGATCAACATCCTCAAAGGATTCCAATCTTGGGAGAGAGACCTAAGAATTTTACTCACAAGTTCACCGTTAGTAAATTTATGATCAAAGCCTTTAAGACCATTTACAATATCGGTAAAATGAGTAATCATGCAAGTAATGGGTTCATCTTGCTTCATAAAGAAATTTTCAAAATTTTTATACAAAAGATTTATTTTTGTTTCTTTAACCTTATTTGTGCCCATGTGTGTGACTTCTAAAGCATGCCAAATATCGTGTGCGGAATCACATGTGCTAATACGATTAAATTCATTAATATCCAAAGCACAATAAAGTATATTTTTGGCCCTAGCATTTAAAGTCAATTTCCTCCTATCATTTTCATCATATTCCTCTCTAGGTTTTAAGATAGTTTGATCCGATTTTCCATCAACCTTAATGACCATAGTAAGCTCATGAGGACCGGATTCAATGACATCCCAAATATTATAATCAATGGATTGAATAAAAATCATCATTCTAGTTTTCCAATAATTATAATTTGTACCATCAAAGAAAGGAGGACGATTTGTAGAATGCCCCTCAAGATTATGGTTAGTCATTTACTCAAGATTGTAAAATCTTTTAAAAACGAGCACCTAAGCTCTGATACCAATTGTTGGCCCAAGAGTAAACTAACCAAGAGGGGGGTGAATTGGTTTATAAAACTTTTTCGATAATAATCTCAAACTTAAAAACCAATGGGTACAAATATGTGCACTTAGTGTTACAAGTAACTAATCTATCAATGTAGTGTGCTATATATGTGTAAACTTAATTGATAAGGCAAGTATAGCACTTAGATATAATGTTGCACAATATAAATTTATAGAATAGAGTAAGTGCAATGTACGTAAGTAAAAGGGATAAGAGAGTGCAAACACGATTTATGGAGGTTCAATCAACCAACGTGATCTACGTCCCCCGTTACCGAGCTCTCCGTCACGAGCAAGGCCAAATCCACTATTTTTGGTAACTTACAACAAGGAGTACCAAATCCTTAGGCAACTTACAACAAGGAGCGCCTATCCTTTTACAATCGAGTTTTCACACGGCTCTCGAAACCAACAATCGAGTTTTGATAAGGCTCTCGAAAACCAACAATCGAGTTTTGATAAGGCTCTCGAAAACCAACAATCGAGTTTTCACAAGGCTCTCGAAACCACAAGATATAATGAATTGAATGTACAATTGAAATAACTCTCTTGACAAATGATATACTCAAATTAAGTACCGAGAGAGTTAGGCTAACACTTCAATAGATAGCAATGAATTAAGCTCGAGTGTTAGAGAAAAACTTTGATGCAAATGATAATGAAAAGTTTGATGCAATCAAACAAAGTTTTTCAAATAATCTCTTGTTAAAAATATTGAATCAAATTACGTACCAAGAGATGCCACACTTGAATAATTAACAATAAGTTAAGCTCAAAGTGTTTAGGCAATGGAACTTTGATGTATCAAATGATAATGAAAAATGTAGCACAAATAATCAAAGTTCCTCAATTGGAATTTCTCTCTTTTAAAAGATTAAGACAAGTTTAGAACAAAGAGAGACTTACACTTCAATTCCAATATAGTGTGAAGATGTTGAAGAAGTTTAAACAATGTAAAACTAAAAATCTTCACAAAACTTTCTTCCAAAAACTTTGATGAATTTGATAAAACAAAGTTTAGATCAATCAAAGTTTTATGAAAATAAAAGATGAATAAAAACTAAGTAAGAACACTGAATTTTCACAAGAAAGTTTGTATAAAATCTTATCTAAGTTGTTGTTATTGAATGCAAATGTGATGGCTATTTATAGATGAAAAAAATTCAAGTTCAGCCAGTTTCGGTCGACCAAATTTGGAGTTTCGGTCGACCGAATCTTCCATATAGCCGTTAGAATTTTACCGTTGAACTTTCGGTTGACCGAAAAATTTCGGTTGACCAAAAGTTCGGTCGACCGAAAGTCAACTGTTGACCGTTGACTTTCTGTTGACTTTTGAAAATATGAAAATTTTCGATTTTTAGGTTTCTAACTTATTTTTCAAAGTGGTTTAACATAGTATAATCATGATTTAAGATCAAATAACCTTTGAAAGACAATCTTGACTAAGATGAAAATATTTTATGCAAGTGATGAATTTTCAAGTAAGTTTCTTGATGCATAAAAATCATTTTCGAGCTCTTTGAATTTCATCGCTAAAGATTGAGAGTGTTATACCTTTACATATGTTAAATCAACTCTAATCTTTTATGCTTGAATTCTTGATCTTCATGTCATGCTTTTCAACCTCAATTTTGATCTTTGAATATCTTCAATTCTTTCATGATCTTCTTTGCGTCTCATGTGCTTGATCACATAATTTTGATTTATATCTTTGAGAGACGATTTGAACATAGAGTGCTTTGAATATTTATCATTACATGAAACACTTGAAGCACACTTGTTAGTAACACAATAAATTCTTGTTTGTTATGATCAAAACAATAAGGTCAAATTGACCATAGGTCAACAAAATTCACACACCCTAAGTAAATACATAGAGTTACTATGTTTGGTATCTCGAAGGCAAGGGTCGAAGATAGTACTAAATCCCTCCCTTCTCATTTTGTAATTTTTTTAATTATCAAAGTACTAGGTTGGGTTATGTAGCACTCGGGACGTATGTGTCGACCCTCGGGACGTATGTGTCGACCTCTAGTTGAATAATTTTAACATAAAAAATGTGATGTCCTTTATTTCTTCACCTTCGTGTAGACCCCGTCGGGAAAAAAATGTTTAAAGGCCTTAGATTTTACTTTTTGTCTGTCGACCCCTCCTATCATGTGTGTGGACCCATATTGAAATAGTTGAGAATGACCCGCGTAATAGGTTCCAGGTGTTGACCCCATGCTTTTGTGTTGACCCCTAAATGAACAATACCGTTCTCCTACCAACCAGTCTGGCACCAACTGGTGTCAGGACAAGGACGTGGCTGCCACGTTGTTCCATTTTTGTGTGAAATCATTCCCCCTCCCAAATTGTTCTCCGCTGCTCGTATTCTTACCCCACTCCCCATAAAGTTCACCCCTACCCATCTCCTACCCATTTCCCCTACCAACGAAGCAACCCCCAACCATTGTTACCACAATCCGGGATCGTCGTTGATGTGCTATTTTGTGGAAATTCGTCTAATTGGCGTTGGGTGCAATTTTTATGGTGTGGGTTGGATGCGATTTGTCTGGCGTGGGTTGGGTGCGCTGCCGATGGTTGAGCCGCCCCTTTTGGTCGTAAGAACATACAGGTCAGGTATGTCACATTTAAATTCACCATATTATGCTGTAATTCATGAATCACATCCCAAATTATTGAAAATTTATGATCTAAAATCAAACCAATTTTTTTTAACTGCCCTAACTTAATTCCAATCTCCCCCAAATAATTTAGTTGATCTTCTTGTGAAAGGAACGGTTGTTTCAAGAATTGGTATAATATCATGTTGATTTTTTTTTTTTTTTTTGCTAGAAATGATGCTGATTTTTTTATTTTTTGATGTGCACGGAATGCATTTTTGTTGTGAATGGAACGATTTTTTCCTAGATTTTTTTGCTGTGAATGGAATGATTTTTTTGGAAATCATTCTGATTTTTTTTGGCAACTATTGTTTATGCAAATGTTGGGCATGTTTTAATGAATTGTTGGTGGAATCATGATGATTGTTAAGGCCGGTTGGTAGGAGAACGGTAGTGTGTGACTGAATAGGCATGGGGCTGTAATGTTTAAATACGAAATCATATGTTGTATCTTGGCGGGGCAACCTGGATGGCATGAATTTTCATGCAAACAGTGATATACAACCATGATGATTTGGTTCCACGTTGGCCTATGAATACATAAATATATCTGAGTCTCTCTACTTTTCAACTTTCTTAAGTGGAGCTATGATGACTAAATCTTGTCTGAGCCTCAAAATGAAAATTATAAACTAGTTACTAAGTAAGTTTATGTAGTTACTAAAAGTTGACAAGTGGAAATTATAACCATCAACATGGCTATGCAATAGGTTTGAGGCATGTATTCATGTGTAAATATTTATTTATTTTCATTACGCAACTTGTTTTTCCCCTTAATCTTTTATATTTCCATGTTTTGTGTAGGATGAAAAAGGGTGCGGCTCATTCTACTGTTTGATGATATTGGAATGTGTCCATGAATATGTTGTAACAAAATATAGAATTTCTCTGTAAACATATATATCTAAAGTTAGTGCGATTTTATGTAAACTTATGTCACCTAGATTATATTGTCTCATAATGTAGAAATTCTATTTAAACTTATGTAAGACATGCATTTATCCAGCGATTTGTATTTTATGAGTTCAATTTATTGTGTATTGAAGAAGTCAATGACCACGATAATACCGAACATAGATTGTAATGCATTCAATACAAAACATATATGTAAATAGAGTCTTCCATAATCATTGTAAAGTACAATCCCCACCGTGTTAACACAAGTCAGCTAAAACTCAATAGATAATATAATTCTATTCGTCCTGATCATCATAGTGTGTAGGTGCAAACCTTAAGTTGCTATTAGGAATACTTGTGAACATATCATCTTGAGTATTGCCATATGAGTGTTGAGGATGATAAGCTTCATCCTGAGTATTTTCGTATGAGTATTGAGGGTGATAAGATTCATCAACTAAATTGGACCTGAAATTGCTTAAAGTAAAAAAAATTAATAATACATAAACAAATCTAAAGTAAGCGAAACTTTTTAAAAAAATTATTGCAACGAACCTGTTCACTAATGTTGGGCATGATTTTTTGTTGTGTCCAGTTATACAACAAACACCGCATTGTCTCATGGATCGGACATCGTTTTTTCTTTTCTCGATTTCATTCTCTTCTTGCACCCTTTCGCTCATACTGGGTTAGGATCAAAAATCACTAGGCTGTCCTCTGGACTCCAACTTCTATTTCTACTGACCCCAACACTGCCTCCATAAGTTAAGTCAATAACCCTTAGTTTCAAATTTTTAAATTCACCAAGAAGGAATGTACTACGCTCATCAAAAAGTGATCCCATATCGACTAACTCTGAAGCCGAATGCGCTAGTAATCCATGTCTGGAAATACATGATTGACTTGAACAACCTGTGTGTCCATATGTTGTTAGTGTATCAAATACATGAGCCAATTTGGCATTCTTAGGCCATCTTGGTAAGATGTATTTTTCATGCAAATTCAGCACTTGCTTTTTCTTAAGGAAGGAAAGCAGATGTTGACAAGGGTATCCCTCATACTCAAATATCCGAAAACTACATGTTATGAAGTCAGTTGATGTTGAATAGTTTAGTTGACTATTTCGATCAAAGGTCTTTCCTACTTCAAAGCACTGGACTACGTACACTTTAGTATCTCCAGAATTAGCAGTTTTTGAACATGTGTAGAAATTACTCTCTTCAAGTTCTTTCTGAAATAACAAAAAAATCTTTTTTGTGTATACCTGAACCAACTGATGTTCTATCAGGTGTGTTATTGCCAGTCTTGGCTTCTCATTCATATCAACATGGTTAGCAGCTAACTCTTCGTGTCGCTGATGTGCTAGTGCCCTGTTGAATCTTGTAATGAAATTCAGCAAAGTGTTATCACAACTTACATATATTTTAAAGAACGAGTGACTGCTATCAGCTCTTTGCCTACTAGACATTCCCACAGCAAACACATGCTTCACATAGGCGGGCACCCATTTGCTTCTGATCGTAAACATTTCCATCAACCATTCGTTGCTTCTTAAATCAGTATAATCAACCACAGCAACCCAACGCTCGTCAAACTCGTAAGGCGTCTCTGCATCCCTTATAGTGGTCATGTGATAATGTTCTCTGTAGTGAACCACATTCATTTTTCTGGAAACCTGTTCAATATATGCCAGAGACAAAAACGATGGAAAGTCAATGGAAATACCATTGAGATACCTTTTGCTATTGCGGCATCCTAGTCAGTAATAAGTACACGCGGGGCAACTTGGTTTGGAATTATTTCAAGAAACTTCGAAAATAACCAAACAAATGATTCAGTAGGCTCATCATTAAGTAGCCCACATCTAAACAATAATGTCTTCCAGTGGTTATTCACACCTACAAAAGGCGCAAGTATCATCGATATTTGTTGGTATTGTAAGTCGTGTCAAACACCACAACATCACCAAAATAAGCCTACGACCTCCTGGACTCACAGTCCGCCCAAAAACAACGAACAAATTTATCTCCTTCATCAGTTTGATAGTCAAAAGAAAAAGTTGATGGTCTATCGGCATCTATCTCCAATAGTCGCACTTGCTGACACTTGGGAATATTTGCCTTCGAAAATTGATTGACAAGTGCCTTCTTAGTGGCAGTTACCTGACGATGTGAACTCAATAAGTGTACCTTACTAGGAGTAGTAAGAGCATGATTGTGTTCCTCAATAAATTTACTGACAACCCAAAATTGCTCAGTCTGTTTCTTTACTACTGCCATTCTTACATTGCACCCGCACTGTGTTTGATCACATTTTATTTCTCCAGTACATTGAACATCATCCTTGTGACGTATTTGATACGTCTCGTCTGTTTTACCTTCTTTGGAGCACATAAATAATTTCCAAACATATTCGTTGGTTGATTTCTTTTTCTTACAATTACTTACTCTGGTATTGAATCCCGCCTACCTAGTATACTGATTGTAAAAACTTTGTGCATCTTCATGGGAGTTAAACTCTAATCCGATCTTAGGTTTTGTAGTATGGAAAACTTGAGGAACGAACACATTATCATCATCCCCATATTCCATTCCTAGTTAACAAAAAAAAAAAATATTACATTATTTGTTAAGCAGTGAAGAAATTTTAGTTTGCACTTGCTCATATATCATAGTTAATTTATGTAAAGTCATCATTTTAATATTAAACACTGCCATTAATTAATGAAATTACTAATTTATGATGAACAAAAATTAGATACAAAATATATAGTCCAACTTCAAAACAAAAAATAACATATAAAATAAAATCAACAAAAACACATGTTATAAACTTCCCAAAAAGAAATGTGGTTCATTAATCAAGATTTACTATAAATTTTAGCTAATCTCATTATTGCTGCCCATTTAAACTTAAAATATAAAAACTACACAAAAAATATTTAAAAAATGCACAAAGTTAAGAAGAAGTCATAATAAAATTTTCCACAACTTAAAACATGAACAAATTTAACAACTTACCGGTTCAACTACTGAAGAAGTGCACAAGAAATGAACGAAAATGGAAGAGGTGGTGTGGAGAACCAATAAAAGACACGAAAATGGAAAAGGTTGCGTGAAGAACCAATAAAATATTTGGTGTTTGAAATTTGCAAGCAAAAGCCTAGTTATGTGTCATTTACTTTATTGCATATGAGATGAGCAGGGGTGAACTTTATGGGGGAGGGAGGTAAGAATACGGGCAACAGAGAACGGTTTGGGAGGGAGTGATTTCACACAAAAATGGAACAACGTGGCAGCCACGTCATTGGTCTGGCACCAGTTGGTGCTAGACAGGTTTGTAATTCTCGATTATGAAACGACTTAATAATGATTGTAAGCGCTTAGGATATAAGTAGGATATGTGAAATGGGCCATTAACTTGTTCATGCTTTTCAAACTAGTTTAAGTATATGCATTACTCATTGAATTAACATTCACATTTGTCGTGAAATTTGCAGATGGTAGACTTCAAATGCACATACTGAAAGTAAATACATAGAGTTACTGTGTTTGGTATCTCGAAGGCAAAGGATGAAGATAGTACGAAAGCCCTCCCTTCTTGTTTTGTAATTTTTTAATTATCAAGTACTAGGTTGGGTTATGTAGCATTTGGTTTAATCAAGACTAAATTATAAAAATATGCATTTTTGTTAAGGTGTTGACCCTTGAGACGCATGTGTCGACCCCTAGTTGAATAATTTTAACAGAAAAATGTGATGTCCTTTATTTCTTCACCTTCGTGTAGATCCCACCGGGAAAAATTGTGTAAAGGCCTTAGCTTTTACTTCTTGTGTGTCGACCCCTCCTATCATGTGTGTGGACCTTAACTGAAATACTTGAGAATGACCTGCGTAATAGGTTCCAGGTCTTAACCCCACGCTTCTGTGTTGACCCCTAAATGAAATACAATTTTAGAATTTAAGGCTGCGTTCTCTTTGACGTTTTCCAGTCGTTTTTCGTTTTCTATTTTCAAAAACGCGTTCTCTTGTGCCGTTTTAAAAAAAAAAAAAATTTAAAAATGTTTTCCAAATTTTGTAAAGGAAATGGAAAGCCCGATCCGCGTTTTCCACCCATTATAACTATACTATGAAAATGCGGAAAACGCCGCATTTTCATATTTTAAAAAAAATAATAATTAAATTAATCAAAAAAATTGAAAATTGTCATTTTTAATTATATTATTGGTCCCTGATTTTCAAAATTTGTCATTTTAATTCTCAAATTTTGAAATTTCTTTCGAAAATACCCTTATTTATTTGTAACTTAGGTCCCTCAACTTCAGATTTTCTTGTACACTAGTCCACAAATTTTACTTTTCTTTCAATTTAGTCATTCTCGTATTTGCCTTATAGGTATAACTTTTGATGTACAACTCCGAATTGCACTCCGCTTTTTGCGTCGAACTTCAAATTCAACCATCTTTCTAATGATGTATCATGTGCTTAATTATTAAACATTTATTTTTTTACTTTTTTATTGTAGACACTTATTTTGTAAGGACATCATTGATTAACATAAATTGATTTCTGCAAATTTTATTGAGACTTAAATTTTAAACGTTATGAGTGCTTACTGGAAGGATGTATATATGAAGTATTAAATGGAACGATTACTCTAGAAGGGCAAATTTCTACCCAAATGTGGAACGATTACTTTAGAAGGGCAACATGAATTTTTTGGCATAACTCAATTGTGTGATTGAGATTATTTCATTTATTTTTGTTTTGCAACTAAAATATGGCATTTTTATTTCATTTATATTCTCAAGCAATATAATTACAAGTATACAGAAATAGTTTTCTGCAAAATTTTAAACATAACGTATTTTCCAACTTTTCATTTTCAAAGACAGTTTTCAGAAATAACAAACCAAATGCGTTTTCAGCAATTTCGAAAAAAGTCACAAAAAATGAAAAACAGAAAATATTTTCGAAAATGAAAACAGGAAACTGAAATACAAAGAGAACGCAGCCTAAAATTTTCCCATATTTCTGAATGGGTTTAATTGAATAATTTTACATACATACGTCATAAATAAGGCGTCGAGTGGGGGCGTGTTATAAACTCCCTTAAATTATTAACTGGAGATTATTTTTTTGTAATGTAATTTTCAATTTTCGAGTCTGGTCACTCAATTTATTGCTTATTTTTGTTGCTAGATTTTACTGTTAATTAATAGAACATTTGGTGAATTTAAATGTCATTGTGAAGACTTGACTATTAAGCCTTTCAACATATTACTTTAGTGAAAATTGAATGTAAATAAGTACAAGATTGTATCCTAAATTACTAAAGAGATGTTAATTATTGAAATATCTACGGTTGGTTCTTAGTCTTAGTTCCCTACTAATGTTCAAAACATTCTTCTTCCTTTTCAAAAAAAATAAATAATAATAATAATAATAATAATAATAATAATAATAATAATAAATAAATAAATAAATAAATAAATAAAACTCTTCTTCGACAAACGGTACTCTAAGAACTTGTGACATACCTTGTCATAATTGAAGCATTTTCCTTGAAATTTCTTCTTATAAATTCCACCTTTCGATCCCAACTTATGCCCTTTGGCATATGTCACATACTTGTTCTCGTAGGTCTTGGAACTTTGGACATGTTCCGCAACATTAACTTTAGCCACTGCTGGATTGAACCCCATTTTTCAGTACCTTTATTATCTTCTTCGTTGAGAAGTCAAACAATAAGTTCTTCAACATTCATTTCCTTTCACTTGTGCTTTAATAGTTTTTGAAATCCGTTCATGTAGGAGGTATCTTTTTAATCATTGCAGCCACTTGGAAGGATTCACTCACGACCACATTCTATCGAAGTGAATCTCATGTAAGTTAACTTAGAGTTACATGAGTTAGAGCATCTCTAGCAGGTTCTTTATATTTAGAGAGCATTTTTCACACTTTTAGAGAGAATTTATAAATTTAGAGAGCTATTTTTTTAAATTACTCCAACAGTCTCTTTATCTTTTCTTCTATATTTTTCTTTTTCCAAAGAACATTAATTTTTTTCCTTCAAATTTTGTTATTCCTCTAGTTCTAAATAAACCTCTTCCCTGTCAAGTATTCTTATTTGAGCTATTGTACTGATTTTCATCCCTATCAATTACAAAATTCACGTTGCTGGTTTCCCAAAAAAAAAAAAAAAAATTTCCTGTTGAAGAAAAATTGCAAACACAGAGAACAAATATACACACATATGAATATAGCGTGGACGGTGGATACAAGGGTAGTTGAAAATGGAGTTGATAATTGTCATGATATTTAATAAAGAAAGAAGGAGGGTATTGAAAAGTGAAATATTTCAATGTATTTAATAATAGAGAGTGAGTTTGGCTCTCCAAATTTGGAGAGCCAAACCCACTCTCTAAATTTAAAAGTTAATTTAAAGAGGCTGCTAGAGTATTATTTTAGGACATTGCTCTTTAAATTAAAAAAGATTTTAAGTTTAAAGAGTCTGCTGAAGATGCTCTTACACAATAACACCACCGTTAACATATTAATTCTCAATTAATTGCCATAAACATATTTAGGTGTGTTGGAAGAAAAAAAATAAGGAAAAATTTACAAAACTTGTACCAGGCTAGGGGCCAATTTTTTGTTCATTTGGTCCGACATTCGTGTATGCAGGTTACACCCGCGCGCAAGTTTAAGGCTCGAAGGCCAATCTGGACCGAGATTTGGACCCTTCTACGCGCATGTGGAGAGAGCCTCTATGCTACATATTTTATAACCTCTCAAAGTGTATCCATATATAAAATGATTTTAACTTTTAAATTTTGTCAATTTCCTATGTGGGACAAAGTTAACACCTTTCCCTCCAATTACATAATTGTCTTACACACGGTTCTCTTTGAACTCTAATATCTCATTCATCCGAGTATCAATTAGAAAAATGAATATATCATTTTGATGATCTCACAGAAGAGAACACAAATCAACTTTGATTTTACACAAAGATCAAACGGTTTCCATCCAAAACTGAGCTCAAAATGTCCCACTTGGCCATTTTCACCTCATTTTCCAAAGTTCATTGGCGAGTTTTGATTATGTTCTATTTCATGTTGCGCTGTTTATGCTTTATTGAATTTGATTAAATTGTGAATAATATGGTGCTGAGGTGGTGATAGTTGTTGGTGGCAGATGTGACTGTAAAGGGGGTGGTGGTGATGGTTGGAATGCCCGATAGCGACGACGATGGTGGCGGGGGGGGGGGGGGGGGGAGTGGTGGTGGTTTGTGACCAATTTACTCATTATTAGGTAATTGTGACTAATAAAATAGATAAATTGTGAAATTAAAAAAAATTGGACATTGTATTTTTGACTTGCAACTTTTTTAAGTTATAAACGATTATTTTGAAATTTGTAATCTTCGTATAAGTTGTGACCTGAAAAATTCATGATTTGAGGTTAGAATATAAGGTTTGACCTATAAATTCGTGATATGTGGCCGAGATAAAAGTTGTGACCTAAGAAACTTGTAATTTGTGATCGAAAAATAATTCTAGTAGATTAACTTGATAATTTGTGACCGAGAAACTAGCCGTGACATACAAATTTTGTGATTTGTGACAAGAAATAAGTCGTGACCTTTAATATTTGTGATATGTGAGCAGGGATGTAAACGGTTTGGTTTAGGCGGCCTAAACCAAACCAAACTAAACCAAATCATTTTTTACGGTTTGGTGCGGGTCCAACATATTTAGATCGAGTTGAAGTAACTATTGAACTAGAATTTTGAATTAAGACATCAAAATTAATTGTAAATAACCCAACGACATTACAAATAGATGTTATAAGGCTAACAAAATTGAACATATAGATCTACAAGCTTAGGCAGTAATTGAATATAAAAAAAATGAAAGATAAACGGAATTAGTACAAGCTTAGACAGTAATTGAAAATAAGTTGTGACTTATAAATTTGTAAATTATGATCGAAAATTAAGTTTTGGCCAATAAATTTATAATTTGTGATTGAGAAATTAACCGTAATCAATAATTTTTGTGATCGATATATAAATCATGACATTTAATATTTTTGGATTTGTGACTAACTAATAAATTGTGATCGATTAATTTGATAATTTGTGATCTAAAATAAGTTGTGACTTATAAAATTATAATTTGTGACAATAAATTAAGTCGTGACCAAATGATTTTATAATTTGTGAGATTTAAAATTTGTGATTTGTGACCGTGACAATAAATAGTATAATTGTCACTTTAACCTTCTTAACTACCTATTTAATTAATAAGATTCTCTCTCTCCACCCATCCACGACGGTAGTAGTTCCACCTGTGGGGCGGAATCTCCAGCTCCCCGGTCTGAATGGGTCTGAATGGATTCACTTGAGCACTCTAGCGCTCCTTTATTGTTGGTGCGATCCCCTCCATTGGTGGATCGAAGCGGTTGCAAACGATGGCGTTTGGCTTGTATGTGCTTGTTTGGAGGTGGTGATGAAGTGATGGTCCACAGCTGGCAATGGTGGTGATGGTCGGTGGTGTTGATATGCAGTGGTGGTGGTGTGAATTTGTGGTGGTGTTGGTGCGATGGATGTGGTGGTGATGGGAGGCGATGATTTTAGGTGTTGTGATATTTTTTGGTGCAGGTGGTGTGATCAGAATTTGTGGTTTAGGTGCTGAGGTGGTGTATGTTTTAGTGTAGGTGGTGGTTGTGGCAGTGTGGAAGCCTGGAAGGTTGTGGTGATTGTGCGTATGGAGTTTTGGTGAAGGTGAAGGTTGTTGTGGTTATGGTTGCTCTGGTGCCTGTTGTGGTGATGAAGTGGCAGTATTTTTAGTTGGAGACTACGACGATGGTGGCGCGATGGAAAAATGGTGGTGGTAGAGGTAGTGTAAGGATAATGACTATTTGGCATTTGTGACCAATTATTTGAGTGTTTGTGACTAAATATGTAAGTGATTGTGATCAATAAATAATATATGCCCTAAACAAATTTAAGATTATTACTAAATTTATAATTGTGGCTTATAATTTTTTAAGTTGTGACTAATTATTTTGAAATTTTTGATCGAAATAAGTTGTGACCTATAATATTGTGATTTGTGATCGAGAATCAAGTCGTGACTTAAGATATTTATAATTTGTGACCGAAAAATAAGTCGTGACTATTATTTCTTAATCTGTTACCTTTAAGATTTGAGATTTGTAACCTATAAAATTTGAGATCTACGACAGGAATAAGTTGTGACCTAAGAAATTTGTAAATTGTGATCGAAAAATATGTAGGGGTGGATTATTATTTTATAATTTGTGATTAAGAAATGCATTGTGAGTTATTAATATTATGATTTGTGATCGAGAAATAAGTCGTGACCTATAATATTAGTCATTTGTGATTGATTAATTTGATAGTTTTGACTGAAAAATAAGTTGTGACAGAAAATAAGTTATGACCTATAAATTTTTAATTTGACCAATAATAAGTCGTGAACAAATATTTGTGATCGAGAAATAAGTTATACTCTCTCCGTTCCATTTATATATGCTGGTTTAACTTTTCATACAGATTAAGAAAACATATTTAATGTTATTGAAAATGTAATTTTTGTAAAAAAAAATTCTTGAAAGTAATATATAGGGGTACATTAGTAAACAAACAAAATAAATGTTGACCTATGGTTAACTTGACCTTATTGTTTTGATCATAACAAACAAGAATATATTGTGTTGCTAACAAGTGTGCTTTAATTGTTTCATATAATGATAAATATTTGAAGCATTCAATGTTCAAATCGTCTATCAAAGATATAAATCAAAACTATGTGATCAAGCACATGAGACGCAAAGAAGATCAAGAAAGAATCGAAGATATTCAGGATCAAATTTCAAGTCGGAAAGCATGAAGATCAAGCAATGGAGCCTACAAAAAATCGAGCATTTACAAATTGCTTTTCAATCTTATGTAAGGTTAATGCATCAATAGTTGGCAATGCACTTCATAAAGCTCAAGTAATATTTTTAAAGTCATTAAAATATCTTTTTCAAAATCAACTTTGATCAGAAAACCTTGAAAAATCAATATCTTGAAATCCTGATTTTTGAGGTTGACCGCAAATTTTTTCAGGTCGACCGTACTGCCTATTTTTGAACTCCAACAACTATTTTCTCGCAACGGCTATATTGAGGTTGACCGCATGGCTGAATAGGTCAACCGCAACAGACAGTATGTGCGAAATTTGCTCTATAAATAGCCTTCTCTCTTGCATTCATTTTCAACAACATAGAAAAGATTTTATAGAAACTTTCTTGTGAAAATTTATTGTTCTTACTTGGTTTATATTCATCTATTCTTATTATAAAATTTTGATTGATCTAAACTTTTTTTTTTTTTATCAAATTCATCAAAGTTACTGGAAGAAAGTTTTGTAAAGATTCTTGGTTTTATATTGTTTAAACTTTTTCAGCATCTTCACACTATATTGGAATTGAAGTGTAAAGCTCTCTTTGTTCTAAACTTGTTTCAATCTTTTAAAAGAGAGAAATTCCAATTAAGGAACTTTGATTATTTGTACTACATTTTTCATTATCATTTGATTCATCAAAGTTCCATTGCCTAAACACTTTGAGCTTAACTTATTGTTAATTATTCAAGTGTGGCATCTCTTGGTACTTAATTTGATTCAATATTTTAACAAGAGATTATTTGAAAAAACTTTGTTTGATTGCATTGAACTTTTCATTATCATTTGCATCAAAGTTTTTCTCTAATACTCGAGCTTAATTTATTGCTATCTATTGAAGTGTTAGTCTAACTCTCTCGGTACTTAATTTGAGTATATCATTTGTCAAGAGAGTTATTTCAATTGTAAATTCAATTCATTATATCTTGTGGTTTCGAGGGCCTTGTGAAAACTCGATTGTTGGTTAAGGGTAGGTGCTCCTTGTTGTAAGTCACCTAAGGATAAGTGCTCATTGTTGTAAGTCACTTAAGGATTTGGTACTCCTTGTTGTAAGTTACCAACATAGTGGATTTTGCCTTACTCGTGATGGAGAGCTCGGTAACGGGGGATGTAGATCACGTTGGTTGATTGAACCTCCTTAAATCGCGTTTGCATTCTCTTATTCATTTTACTTATTTACATTGCACTTACTCTATTCTATCAATTTATATTGTGCAACACTATATCTAATTGCTATATTTGCTTTATCAATTAAGTTTACACATTTATAGTACACTACATTGATAGTTAAGTTACTTGCAACACTAAGTGCTCATACTTATACCCATTGATTTTTAAGTTTGATATTATTTATCGAAAAAGCTTTATAAACCAATTCACCCCCTCTTGGTTAGTTTACTTTTGGGCTAACAATAAATACTTCCCAATAAAGAAATAAGCCTATATAATTGGAATAAGAGAAAAAGGAAATACAGCCTATATAAATGGGACGAAGAGAGTAACTTTTTATATTTGTGATTTGTGAGTGAATAATAATTTGTGACAGAAAATAAGTCTTGACCTAAAAATTTATTATATGTCATCGATAATTAAGTCGTGGTCAAATAATTTTATAACTTTTGAACGAGAAGTTTCATAATTTGTGACCTATAAAATTTGTTATTTGTGTCCGTGACCATAAATTGTATAATTGCGTCCACAACCTATTTAGGGTTAAGTACACTATTACACATATTTAGGTATGAGAATTTTTATATTAAGTGATTTGTAACAAATTACACAAGTATCAAAATAATTTTCAAAATCAGGTTTTTTTTTTTTTCCAGAATAGAATCAGGTTTTGTAATTAATTATAATTGTAACTTATGAATTAGTAATATATTAGTGTAATTCGTAATTTGTAATTAATTACATTAGTGTAATTTGTAATCAATTATCGCTACAACCATCGTCGTCGAAAATAAAATTATAGCTTTATTTTAATTTTGTAACTAATTACATTTGTAACTTTATTTCAATTTATAATTAATTACAAATTGTAATTTTAATTCAATTGCAACTAATTAACGTCACTACCACTACCATCACCACCACCAATTGCACCAACAAATTCACAAAAATTTTCAGCCACCAATACTTAAAAGGTATATTAGAGCTAATCTGTAATACTTTTTTAATTCAAAATTCAAAAATTCAAACCTACAAGAACTACTGAAGATTTGATCATATGCTTAGCAGTTATGAAAAGGGTAGATGCATAGCTGAGGCTGATAATGAACTGCAAAATGAACATAAAATACATTCCAGTTTGCGTGGTCAAAAAAGCAAAAAAAATGACAAAAATTCTTCAATCTTGGATAGGCGTTGTCCTGCCCCCCTCAGCCAGTTCAATCACCGAAAATGTTCCAGGCTCCTTTCCCAGTATGCTGCACGTGTGTGTATCAACTACATTTAAAGGTGGATCCACTGCTCCAGGGCTCCTCCCTCTCCAAAACTTATATCTATGCTGAATCCATGAAACTTGTCGATGGAGAAGAGACTGACAAATTGATGGGTTACAAGATCATCGTTAGAATCAAACATCTAAACTTCATACCTCACAAAGAATGATACATAATCAACTACATAAATCTCTAATAATCAAAAAAATCAAATAAACAATAAAGAATAATTTACACTCCAAACCATTTATGCATAAATGAAAATAGACATTGATAGTTGCATATGTATCCAAGTCTGATGAAGAATTGTCCATGGGACCATGCTATATGAACATAGATGGAGCCATCCCGGGTGTCACCATCCTCTCATAGGAGGTGAAGTCGCTCATTATGAGGTCATCTTCACGCACATTCATGTGAGGGGTAACATCTCGGATGTCACCCTTTATATTTAAATATTATCATTCCCTATTTAACTACATATATATATTTTTGTTATCTTAATAAAAACTTGAATTTTGAGAAATGGGCTGTCAGCTTGTTACGCTATTCGCCCATTCCTCTCACTATTTCCTCCAAACTAGACTAACCGTTTCAGAGCCTGCTTGGTAATGTGAAAATTTTTGATTTTTATAATTTTTTTTTTTTTTTTTGTAATTTTTTTTTGATTTTGTTATGGATGTGTGATTTAAAAATATTTGAAAAGTCAATAATGGTGGACTTGACTAAGAATGGATGATTGAGATTGAGTTTGAAAAATTATTTTAACTACCAAACAAGCCCTCATAAAAACAAATTTAATCCATAGCTCGATTAGTTTGTCGGTTTGGTTGTTCAGCCCTAGCTCGAACAGGGAGCCAATCTCATACTCCGTCAATGGTTAAAACCCAGATCGCACAGTGATTCACTGTAACTCTTGAGAGTAAAAAGATGGCAGAATTTGTGGAAGCCGATAACGCAGAAGCCATTATCACCAGAATCGAACATAAATCCCGCAAAATTGAAAGCTTACTCAAACAGTATTTCTTGATCATAATGCAAGCTAACAATTTTTCACTTTTTCAGTTTTTCTTAAAAGAGAGTAATTGATTGCATTTTTTATAGGCATAAACCCGTGGAGGCTTTAAAGACAGCTCTGGAAGGCTCCCCTCCCAATACAAAAGACGAGCGCTGTAAGGTCAGATGTCAAATTCTATATTTGCTTATTATATTTTGGATTTGTAACTGTTGAAATCTGGGCTTTGATATCTCTTGGTCTTGATTTGATCGGGGGTCAAGTGATGTTAGTTTTTTTTTCCCCAAGTCTGCAAATTGGATAGTGGTGCATAGAGCAATAATGGCAATAAAAGATGTGGATAGCTTGTTCTCGTATCTTGATCCCGAGTATTATGATATTCTCATGAAGTAAGTCGAACTGCCATTTCTGATTTCCCTTTCATTTTCCTCACGTTTTATCATTTGCATTGTCATAATTTTCTTGGTCTATAATATAATTTTGTTTTCTCCCAAGTGAGTCCTTTTCTACGTGATTTTCAGAATGCAAAGATATTACTAACTGCGACAGAAGATTTCTGTAAAACATTTTGTGGGAAAAGCCGATTTAAAAGATGTTTTTACTTCTGAAGCAATATCAGATTTTGATTTCGTAAGGGATTTTTTGAGCATTGCACCTGGATTAAAGTTGTCATTTGTTCTTGGAAGCTTTTAGTTTGGGCTGTAGCACTTGTGGAATTTGGTGACTATTGAGGATTAAAGAGTAACTATTCTTGATTAATAATCATTAATCACTGTGATATAACCTAATACAAAGGAGAATAATAATAGAGGAAATAGAGAGAAGAAGAGAAGAGAGGAGTCGAGGAGGTGAGACAAAAAGAGAGGAATAGTTAGAAAATTAAAGAGAGAAGAACAACTTGGAGATTCAATAATATATTCAATAATCTGAATACATTGAAATCCTAGGCCCCTTTTAATGTTTGAAAACATAAGTCTAACTGAACTTCTAATATATCAAAACTAATCAAAATATAGAATTCCTCACATAATCGAAAGTACTGAAATGTAATGTAAATCAAACGCTATTTTGGATCCAAATTTTCCTAAATCACATCTTTATTCCCCATCTTAATGTTTAGGTTGGTTTGAGTGTAAGTATTGGTTTTGATGCCCACTATTAGGAAGGATGATTGAATACATTATAGTGACGAGTATATACAAGATTTTTTTGTCATCATTATTAGCAATGCTTGTCAAGTTCAAACCTCAAAGTGTGCCACATTTAATTTATTATTGTGCTGTGAATACTGTAAAAAAGTTTAATAACTTTTGCATGCTACCTACAGCCATGGTAAAATATGAGAAAATTGGTCTATGGGTCAATAAAAGGAAAGGACCGGCAAAATTAGTACAAAATGTCAAAAACTCAGAAAAAGACCAATCATTTTTTTGATGAGAATGTTGGTGTACTCATATTTGTTTAAAAATGGCAATTCTAAAACTGAAAGGATCAGGTTCTAACTTTACTTTCAATTACATTCTCTAACTCAGGTTATTGGACATAGTTCCTTCATTGGAACTCATGTAAAAGGTAATGTCACCACATAAAAATACTACTCCTTCCGTCCCATTTATATATGCTACCTTTTTTTTTTTTTTTTTTTTCTCTTGTACCAATTATATAAGTTTGTTTTTTTATTGGGAAGTATTTATTTTGTTTGTTTACTAATGTACCCCTATTTATTACTTCCAATAATAATAGTTTTAATACTTAAATAAGGGTAAATTAAAAACAAAAATTATCTTTTCAATAACATTAAATATGTTTTCTTAACCTGTGTGAAAAGTTAAACAAGCCTATATAAATGGGACGGAGGGAGTATTACTAAGATGCTAAAATTGTTGGTTAAATGTACTAGGTCCAATTGTTGGGCTAGCTTAACCATTATGGACGAAATCAGATGAAATGAATTAATCAAATAATTGACTTTGGACCTATTAGAGTTAGGGTTTTACTATTCCTAAAGATTAGAGTTTACAGTAACCTATACATACATGGTCCAGATTTAAGGTTTTATGGGACTTTTTATTATTTCCTTGTTAGTACAAGAGAAATAGGCAAAGATCCTAAAACTAATTAGCTCTAAATCCAAACTTCGATTTCCTGTGGTGATGGAGATTTTTTTTTTTTTTTTTTTTGGTATATTGAGATCATGGTAGATCAGATTCAAAATTATCTCAACTAATGAAAATCGCCAAATATATACCTGCTATCACAAATTCTATCTAAATACAAGAGATCCGAATTTTTGGATATTGAAATTTGATTAGTTTTCGCTGTGCATGCTTGAGTAAATAACTAAAAATAATGTTCTAACTTGTCCCAAGTTAGAAATAGAAAATTGAGAAAAGATGATTATCGATATTATGAACTCATGAAAATCATTGTTAAAAGAATAAAAATGAGGTTTGAACTTATGGTGGTGACATGTTGAGTATGATAACTTTCTTAAAATTGTGCTAGTGGGTGTTGTGACGAACCGAATCCTTAATGACTCGAATGTCATGAAACATGCATAATCTCATAAAATATAAGAAATAGTTTAAACAAATAATTTCATAAGATTTAAATCATCTTAACAAAATACTGAAATTAAACATGAAGGTTTAACAAAGTAGCCAACAATAATTGATTAAATGTGTCAAAAAGAAAAAAAATATAAAAGTAAAGATTATAAAAAAAAGTCTGATTTATTTTTCTTGTTCGCTTTTGCCAGCCATCTCGAACCAATTAATTATGTGGAAAGGGGGAAACATAAAGGCGTGAGAAAAATCTCAATAAGTACACGTGTTTATCATAAATTTTTGAAATCATAATTCATACGTAATGGATACACAAAAAACTATACCGAACATAGGTGGTATGAGTTTGCAAGCGTAGCGCTAGTAAACTACGGTCCGAATCTTAGAACATGCGTATGTACCATAGCATATTAAAAAAAAAAAAAAAAAAAAAAATTACATGTAGATACTTAATGTCTTGTGGGATAAATTAATGAATAAACTTTACTTTAAAGTGCCTCGAATTTTGTGCGTGCTAAAATCCCCTTGCTTTGAAAATATCTAAAATTCGTATATAATATGTTTGTGTATGTGTGTGATTGATTGATTTAGATACAAAAGTGGTGTTGTTTGGTGTGAAAAAGTGACGTGGGGGGAGGGGGGGGGGGTTGGGGTTCTATTTATAGGGTCAAGAAGCTAGTTTGGTATCAAAAATCATTTTTTATATTGAATACACGATTTTTGGCCAAGATGGAAGTAATATAATTTATTTAGACATAAATAATACTTCATTTATCCCACAAAAATTGGCTTACTTCTATTTTCACATGGATTAAGAAAACATAATTAATATATGTTGAAACTATAAATTTACGTACATTCTACCTAATATACCCCTACATTATATAATGAGTTGTTATAACAATGCATATTAAATAGGGGTATATTAGAAAATAAAGACATTAATATATTCTCAAAAAGGAAAGTGGTCTATCTTTGTGGGACAAACAAAAAAGGAAAACAAGTCTATCTTTTGTGGGACGGAGGAAGTATTATTTCCATATGAAATAATATATTTATTTTTCATAATTTATAATTTTCAAGTGAACATATATCTTACCATTTTTCCTAGAAAGCAATACCCCAATTTTACCTTATATATATATATATATTAAAACTTGATTACCACTATTACAGTAATAAATACTGAATTGAAATAATTATACTAAAATTAAATATTCTAATATATATCATAACATGCATCATACCAAATATATATATAAAACAGCTTTATATATAATATATCCATAAAAGATTTTATAGGAATCTCAACCCTAAAAAAAAAAGGGTTTTCAATATACAGTCCAAATTAGTTGCACCCTTGGTCCTAAGCTAGTGGTCAACATCTAATTGACCCATAAACTTTAAATAGGTTCGAACTTAGGTGCATGGGTGTTATAGGTGTGACCAAAAACTAAATATCAACTAACCTTTGACTTCCATGCGAGTTGTTTTTACATATTATATTGCATCATTATATTTGTCAAGGAGTATCTAGCATTTCCTAACAAGTTTGTTAGGTGTCATAATGATTATATCAGTGCGATACTTGTCAAGGAGTATATGATAAAAACATTTTAACAGCTGCTTTTGTGGGACTAAGACATTGTGCAGTTAGTTATTGTTGAACATTGGGTATCAATCTCTGGTTCTGAATTCATAGGACATGTCTTGAACTGTACATCGGATGCGCTTCATTATAATATTTGCACAATTGAATATAATGTCTATATGACACTTTTTATATTGTTGAGAAAAGTGAATGATAGATAAATGATAATCATCCGGAAAATATATGTATTTAACTTGCATGGTCGCATCAAATTATAACTGGGTTTTTCATTATAGACAAACTTCGTATCCTCTTTCACTCTCCTCTCTATCTTTCAATTCTCTTTTCCTTTTTCTTCTCTCTTTCTCCTCTGTGCTGATACAACTTGTTAAATGTTAGGTTTTTGTCATGGACTATCGTCAAAACTTTGCTTTTGCAAAAAAAAAAAGATCAGACTTTTAGTAGATTTCGATAAAAGTTGTTGAAATGTATGGTTATAAAGATGTGAGTCCCATGAAATTTGTGTTTAAAATTACGTGTTGACCTTGACTTTGATTTTTATCAATTTGTTAGCTAAGCCAAACGGGGCTTAATATATCACAAGAAAGATACTGAAGTGCACTTCTTGTCTAGCCATACATTTGATTAAAGACCAAAGAGAGGGAAGTCTTTAATTAATACGGTATACTTGTTGATTTGATTTGTTCTTTTCTTGAATACAAAAAGCTATGCCCGTTACAGTTTTGATTAGCTTTCTCCCCATTTTGCCTAAACTCATATAGACAATGAATTCCATATAGCCTCTATCTATATTACACATGCCCCAAATGCAACCTCTGATTTTCCTCAGATGTGCTCCCCAGATCACTTAAACATTTTTGTTACCACGACCTATTTGGCCCTGGCCTCATTGTTCTGACATGAATTTTTACAAGGAATGTTGTGGGCATTTATTGTATCTCTGTATAACTGGGGAAATGAGGAACTCATTGCACTTGTAGGCTTTTTTTTTTTTTGAGTGCCCTCTTAGTCTTGGAGAAGAAAAATGATGGCACCTCAGGAACTGTAGTTCAAATAGAGAGATTCAATGATTATCAGTAGAACCCAACTATATACGAGGCATAAAATGGGAATATTCATCATGTACTATATTCTTGTTGATTCGAGTTTGTATGGCCTGTACGTCATATCTTTCTAATGCGTTAAGCTTCTTATGGCTAAATGAGTACGTCTAATTTCATTGCCCAATGCTTCTAAAGCTTAGCGATGCAAGGCAGAACGTGTAATTAAACCGATGTTGGAAATACCACTTCTTTATTTGTATTCGAGATTAGCTTCCATATATTGTATGATTTATCTTCAACACTTCATCAAAAGTAGTCCTTTTTTGGTACAAGTTTTAGTTTTTCGCATTTTCTTTGGCCAATTATTAATGTAAGCGTGCTACATGATTGATAGGTATTTGTACAGAGGCTTGTCGACTGGAGATCGACCCACATGCGACCAATGCCTGCGAATTCATGAGAAGCTGACTGAGAGAGCTGGTTTGGGATGCATATTACGATCCCTTGCAGACACGGTGAACACTGTTTGATAACCAGACTATGCAACGGATTCCTGGTTGTTTATTATTCCTGTAAAACTTGTGTATACGCAGTGGGACAAAGAAATACCCATGAAGAATTTCCTGAAGTATTGGACTTTTATCCACGTTCGAAAGTTTAGGTTGTGTTCTGTTTGTATTCATTTTTGAAAACATTTATAGTTTTCAAATTTGCTGAAAACGCGTTTAGTTTGTCATTTTTGAAAATGAAAAAAAGGAAAACACGATATGTTTGAAATTTTGCAAAACAGTCCTTAGTTCCTATTCGAAACCTATTATTCAAAGTCTTAGCCCCTGTTCTCTTTACTGTTTTGAGGTCGTTTTCTGTTTTTATTTTCGAAAACGCTAAAAACGCGTTCTTTTTACCATTTTCGAAAACGCATTTTGGAAAACAAAAAAAAAAAAAATTGTACACAAAACGGAAAACGCCCGAAACATCGTTTTGGGCGTTTTGTGTGTATTTCGACAAAAAATGTCCAAAACGCGGAAAACGCGTTTTAGGATAATTTTTTTTTCTTTTTTTTTTAATTTTTTTTATAGAATTATCTTAACTTAGAACTAAGCTTAATATAAAGTTTTTATTTTTTTTATTTTTTTATTATTTTTTTTAGAATTATTATAGCTTGGAACTAAGCCTAAATAAAGATTTTTTTTTTTTTTTTTTTTTGAGAATTATCCTAACTTGGAACTTAGTTTAAATAAAGTTTTATTGAATTCAATATCAACATTACAAAAAAAAAAATTAAATGAGAATTGCATTTTCTGGATTTTAATAGAAGTAGAGCTTTCTCAAGTCCCGAACCTGATCAAGCTGTGTTAATATAGACTCTTAATGCTCACATTAGTGTGTTGCATGTAACCATATTTTTAGTGTATTGTGAAAGGAAATTTGAGTTGGAGTTAGTAGTATTCTGCAAACAAATTAATTAAAAATAGTTTAAATAGTGTTCTGCAAAATTTCAAACAGAACGTGTTTTCCAGCTTTTCATTTTCAAAAACAGTTTTCAAAAATGACAAATCAAACACGTTTTCAGCAAATTTGAAAACAAAAATTAAAACACAAAACACAAAACATTTTCGAAAATGAAAATACAAAATAAAATACAAACAGAACGTCACCTTATTTTTTTTAAAAAAAATTCATTTTCAGCGATACATTATACTAATAAAATAATCTATACATAGACGGAATTTCAGGAAGATCTATAGTTCTTTTGCCATCCATTCCCTAAGAATTTTAAATCAAAACGACAAAATGGTATGCAACTTTGCATACATAGACAACAACTACAACGTGACAAATCTCCTATTGTTCAGTAAGGACTGAGAAGCAAAAATACCTTCTTCATCGATCAAATTTGCTTCATCTGCCTCCCGTAATTCTCTTTGCATGTGTTTTGCAGTTTATAATTTCTGATTATCCACTTCCTCTGGAGAAAGAGAAAGTGGGAGAGAATGGTAAGCAATAAAATATTAGTCGTTAAATGTCAAATATAAGTCACAATGACCAACTAGATCTAGTCCCCCCAGGTTAGATGGCCAAAGAATCCAAGTCCAACCAAGATACAAAGCTTGCTAGAGTTGTAATCTCTACCGTCATCATGTATTGACCAGCTAGAAAGGTTACCCACATAATAAGAATTAACTATTTGTACATAAGATTGTTTAGATTGGGTTACCAATTGAAGTGTTGGCAGATTTGTAGTTGTTGATTTTGAAGATGATGTGATATGTAATTTGATAAATATTTGTCAAATCGTATACATGTAATCCAACTGGTAAACTGCTATGTCCTAGTAACATCTATTAGATTCATAAACAGCCAATGTTTCACGGATTGCAGGTTTCGCTCCCGAGGTTTCTCGCATCTAAGTAGCTTATCTCTCATTTATTGGCCGGTAAGACAGAACAACTGACACACATGCACGCTGATGGGTAGGATGTAAGGAAAATACATGCAATATGATCATATCATTAGAGCACTTCATGGTAAAATAGGCCAATCGCCTAGCTGTTGCTGACTTGCCAAACCGAATTGGGAGATAAGCATTTTCACTGTGTGACATTCTCCTCCATTCGAATTCGATTACGTTCTCGTAGCGGGAAGTGAGCTTTGCATCAACACGCACTCCTCAATTGCAAAATCAAACGGCACAATCTCCTCATGGACGAGCATTCACACGGTGATACTATCACACTTGCCCGCTGTACCTTGTACATATCGCCTCTGACACCAACCTTCAATATCTGTCCCCATAAGCAGTAGTTCTTCGGTGGACGACTTCCATCTGCAGCGCATCCAGTACATGTTGAAGCACATACCCATTGTATTCTCGTGGGCCCTGCAAAATACGCTCCACAAAACTCCCGAAAGGCAATCGCGCAAATCTGCCTAGCACACCCATATTCCCCATATCTTCTTTCTTCGTGTTCCACATGCCTCAAGACAAGATCCATGGCCCAAAATCTTTTCTCCGCGAGAATTCATGTAATTGATCTCCACAAGACCAACAACGCGTTCAAGCGGCCCCGTTCTGATACCAACTTTCACAGATCACAGGTTTCGCTCCTGAGGTTTCTCGCTTCTAGGTAGCTTACATCTCATTCATTGGCCGTCAAGGCAGAACAATTGGCACACACGCACGCTGATGGATATGATGTAAGGGAAATACTTGTAATATGATCATATCATTAGAGCATTTCATGGTAAAATAGGCCAACCGCCTAGCTGTTGTCGACTTGTCGAACTGAATGGAGAGATAAGCATTTTCACTGTGTGAGCATGACACCATGTGTTGGAGCGGAGCTTTTGCATTTTACCACAGGTATTAGATTCATAACCAGCCTATGTGTATGCGTTGGAGCAGAGTGAGAACCAGAATCTATTTTTACATAGGCTATACCTAAAATGGTTACTCAAATCAAGAGGAAAAAGGGAATTAATTTTTCTACCCGGTGGGCACGAGTATAATGTCCACCTATCGATGTGACGGTGTGTATTGATTTAAAACATTTCACCTCCCATTTGATGAAAAGTGTTGGACCAATTGGTCACCCGCCAGATTCAAAGGTGGCTTTTGCCCACCGTGGGCAGAAGACACAACCCTTGAGGAAAAAAATAAATCTTGAGCATGACATGTGATACAAGAAAAATATAAAAATTGAACTTGGTATAATTCTAGAAACATTCGCCTCCCATTATTTTCTTTTCCTCCTTTTAGCCCGCCAGAGGACAACTTCCAAAGCACAATGAACTTCACGAAAAATCTAGAAAATATTATTACCATTATTACCATTTTAATAATTTCTCCATCTACATTGTTCGATATACTTTTCGATTTCTTCTGGTAAAGTCACCTTATCTTTATTTGTGCTCGGGTGGTGCCAATCTAGAGTGATTTTTAACGTTAGTATTGTTAATTTGAAATTATTCGAGTTATAAAAAAAAATATTCAATAAAAATTCTTTTGGCTAGGAGTTTGTGCTAGCGCACAAAAATCCACGCCCATCTTATTCGGTCAGATTTAGATGAAATAATTTTAAACGATACAAAGGTCCAAAAATTTCTTTCAAAAAAAAAGAGTCCAAAAAAATATCTACTTTCATGTTTTATTTTTAACTATTTATGAAAGATTGTTACATGTCACGCATTTACGTGAATTGAAGATTGTTAGGCCTCATACAACGAGGCTTAGAGAAGGATCATGTGACAATCAATTAGCAAGTTTTACACAGTCCCACACTCTAATTAATCACCATACTTGGTCGAATCGAAGTTACTAAAAAGTTGATGAAGTGATGAATTGCCTCAACCAAAGTGCCATGAGTGAGGTAGGCCCCCATGGTCGAAGCGAGGCACAACACAAAGTCCCATCCTCCAATTCATAACTATACTTGGCCGAATCGTCATTTTATATTTTAGAGTTCAGACTAGGCAGGGTGGCTACTTGTCATAAGCATTTAATGCCTATCAGCCTAGGTTATGATGGAGTGACACCTACGAGATGACCTCAACCTCCAAGATGAGGCCACATGTCTCTTCATCTAACAGTCGCCCTAAGTGACATCCTATATATGATTATTTTAATACTTTTAAAAAAAAAATCAAACAATCAAATGAAACTTCATAATTACCACACACAAGATGTCATATACGGTGACTACTGACTAACTTCAGTCACCCACTATGAATAATAATACTATTATGGTAAGACAACCATATTGAAACAACAAATCCAAACTCAGCTTGATCATAATATCTCTCTATTTTCTTTTCACACAGTTTTATCTTATCCTTATTACTCACTCCGTCTCGTGAAGATATGATTTTTCCTATTTTCACATAGATTCATTAGTGTCAATTAATGTGATTGAAAAAGTAAATTTACTTTTACTAATATACCCTTATTCAATACTTATCAACTAATAATGAAGCACAAAAAAATAATGGTTTATTAAGAAATGAGAAAATTAAATATACCCTCAATAAGATAAGTAAACTATAATTTGAGATGGATAAATAAGGAATATAAGTCTATTTTATGGGACGGAGGGGGTAGGACTGGACAAAAGAATCGAAACCAATCGTTCGGTTCCGATTCAGCTAGGATCTTTCAACATTTTAAATGGTTCTAGTTTTGAAAATTAAGACCAAGAATCGGAACTAATAGAACCAAGCACAATTTTTATGTTTTAACTACGTTTATATCTTGTCATTCAGAACTAATATTTCGTATTATTAGACACTATATTGTATTGTGTGAAACTTGATCTTTAAGTTTTTACAATGTTTATTAGTTTGACAATGTACTTTGATTGATGATGTTTGAGATCGTGACATTTGAACTTATCTTTTTTTTTTTGAACAATCAACTATGTTTATTTTGTCGATTTTTTATGTATGTCAAGTAATGATATAACTTATGTTAGCATTAACCATTTAGTTTGAAAGTTTTAGTTTATAGAACCAGAACAAAACCAGAACAGAGCGATTCGATTCCGTTTCGACTATTCTCTTACAAAAAGAATCAATGGTTCTTGGTTCGATCCGATTCGATTCCCTAAAAATCAAAACCATACGGAACAACGCTCATACTTAAGAGGGAGTATTTCTCATGATCTTGCTCCTTTCTGAAAGGAGTAACAAAATCTTTCAGTTAAATGAATTGGTCTCGAAATTCTTGATTCCTCCAGGAGCTTTCACTTTAGGAGTCCCGTACTGAGACTCGATACTCCTTGCCAATAGGGAGCCCAAAAAATCAATTAATTAGGTCCCTATTGCAATGGGGCATTTTCCCATTAGCCCGAATACCAAACATCTCTGCTTTTAGAGTATTAGAAATGCTCTCGTAAGAGTGGAGAGAGGGAGAGGGAGACCATGTCCCCACTTTCATCCTTGGAAGACATACATGGTCTGTCTCATAAGATGGAAACTGAATTGTTTGACCATACTAATGACCAAAAAAGTGTTAAAATTCTATTGATTTGTAGGTGCCTCTAAATATATGAATAAATTTTATGTGTTTTAAACAGTTTATAAATATATAGGCAACTAACAAGTTGGATTACCAATTGACCATCCGCGAATTTTATTCTAGTTAAATCCGCACCAAACATGTCCATGACCACCAATGATAGGAAAAAAAAGAGTGGTATTTTTTTTATACTTCATTGGAATAAATCTTGAGTTGGCATGCAAAAAATTTGAACTTTGTCAGTTGGGGACCTCTGTTTTTTTTTTTTTTTTTGCTGTATATGTAGCCAGTCTATCTTCTTACGGTCCTTATTCATCCACAATCTAGTTCTTCCACTCTCTGCCTCTTTATATATCGATATATTATAATCCATATCCTTCCAACATATTCTTCTCCTACAAAACTTATCCAATTACTGGATAGATAATGGCCAATAATCCCAAATATTATCTGCTCCTCCTCCTCTACTTGTTTTCTGCAGCATTAATCATACAAGGTATTCCTGAAAATTTATGTTTTTAATTTGTACCTTCATGTATTTCTGGGCTTTAATTTTATCGAATATTCACGGTTTTTACTATGTACATTCATCTATAGAAAAAGATTAAGCCTTATTCCCGATAAATTTTGAGTCAGCTACATGAATTTCACAGCTTATTCGGATAATTTTTATCCTAGGAAGATGATGTATGTATAACAAATTGTATAATATATTTATGAGTGATTCTACACACATTTTTTTGGGATATTTTTGGATGACATTTTCAGCTGTCACCTCAGCATTTGTTGATGTCGAGATAAGCCACCACCTCGGCATCATGGCCCACCTCGACATCAACCATTACTGTGGTGATACCTTGGAATATCACTTAATAACGTTCCAAAAAAATGTCGCTCTAGAATTTTTGTACATTTATATTTGGGACTAAACTGCTTGTGTTTGTGATAATCTTCATACCATTTTAGGTGCAAAAGCCAGAATTCAAATGACATTTCCTCATAATCAGAGAGCCTATCATATTTCATCAGAAGAAGAATTGAACTTGAAGGTTAGAAAAAATCATGCATAAACATTGTTCCACAGTAACATGAAATGTGCTCTGGATCAAGTTAATTGATTGAATATAGTTAAATATGTAGGGTTTATATTCAAGAAGATTATTGATTGGATCGGTGGCGCCAACGTGCACGTATAATGAATGCAAAGGGTGCAAGTACAAGTGTAGAGCCGAGCAAGTTCCGGTCGAAGGGAACGACCCTATGAACAGCCCATACCACTACAAATGCGTGTGCCATAGGTGATATTTCGTGGAAACGAAGACAATTTTTTGGTACGCAGTACTAGACAAAACATTATATTTGGACGAAAAATATGATGTCCAATATTATAGAGTCGAGTCCAGTAGCTTACTTGATTAATTTATGGTTCATATGATAGGAATATGATAGAGAATGAAGTCTTCCTTTCTTTTTTCTACACCGTTTTTGTCACTAAAACTAGTTAGGTTGTGCTATTCTTGATTCAAAATGCCACATGTTTGTATGAATTTTTGGATTGTTATTGCTCATTGTTTTGTTGGAAACAGCTTTTCCATGTATTTATTTCTTCAACTTTTTTGTTTTTATATGTTGCTGCATACAGATTAAGAGAAATATTTCATGTCAGATGACAGCACTCCATGGAAAGGACCCTTTTTTTTTTTTTTCAGCTGAATTTCAACGTCTCTTTTCGATTGATTAAATTTGTGCAGTTTCGGGTCTTTCATTTGAGAGAAAAAAAAATACAATTTAATACGTAATGGAACAAATAGTGATAATATTTTCATACTCAACTCAAGCCATGAATCGACATGGTAAAGTCAAGTCACAAACACAATTCTCGATCAAATTGTTGGCTGACGTAGTGACTTATTGGAATTTTAATTTCAATGTTTTATTCAAATATTAATTATGAAATAAAGAATCCACGTAAGTAGATTGAATAATTATTTTGGATCTATATCAACAAAAATGAAAACAAGTGAAAAAAGAATGGAATTAGAAAAATGAACTACGCAATCGCGCGAAGCGACGTGCAAAAGGTAGAATACAAAATCGAGTAACCACGCGATCCCTTGGTGATAAAACTTAACCGTTTTATTGTTTGATTTTTGCCAACTTTTGCCATGTTTGGGCAACTTTTGATTTTTTTTGCACTCATTCATGCATAGAACTTTAAAGTCTATATATAGAGTGTTGTTGATAAAGGGAAAAAAAGTGTGAACATCCATATTATTGTGATATGTTGAGAAATCACTTCCACCATAACATATAATCATTTGTTTATTGTTATCTTCCGAGTTTTCGTTGTGCTTTGAATGTACTCGGTTGAAGGTTCGAATTAAATCCGCTAAAGCCATTTGCATAAAACCTTTACGCATATTGACCAAGAGGGGGTAAATATACTTTTAGGATAACAATCTCAATCGTGTTCAAGTCTTATTTCTTTGTCTCCATTTCGGTGTTCTAACATTCATTTTCGGATATTCAATGTGACATTTCGATGTTCATTGGTTCATGATTATTCATATTCTACAAGACAATTTCGTCTCCAACTCTCGAAAAATGTTTATATAACAGCAACTATTTCCATATTTAGAAATGATGGGCGGAAAAGCTTCGCCCTTTCTGCTATTCCACTTCACTGACGATTTAAAACTAGTAAACATAACATTTCAACAAATTCTTGAAATATCTTGTTCAAACTTTTTTTTTTTTGATTTACGAGGAAACTCATAACCGCTACTGACTGTGTGTACACTGGGTAAACCATCGAGCTGATGCAATAGCTTGTAAACCATGCCGTCAGGTAAACCGCACTAGGTAAGCCTATGTGACAGACTCGATTGAGAAAGTGTTGGTAGGGAAAATTTAACTCGTGACCAAAAATTTTCGCGTTCACTTACTCGACCAACTCGACCACCCATGAGGAGTTTGTTCAAACATTGTTGGGAACATGCAAGAACAAATATAGCCACAAAAATTAACATTTTAAGCTTGTTTTTCTTTTATGTATGGCTTAAAGTTTCAAGTTCCAATTATGGGTTTTTGGCCATGAGCTAAGTAGCCCGGAAACGGAAACGAGAAATGAAACTGGAAAAGGGAAACGTGATCTTTTAAAAATGTAGGAAACGAAACATTAGGAAATGCTATATTAAATTTAATTAAATATTTATTTAAATGCAATATTTAATTCAAAAAATTATTTAATATAATTTTAATAAAAAAATACTTCAATGAAATATAATAATAAAAATACCAAAATCAAATTTACTCAAATACATTATCGCTATCGATATCTATAATATTATTAGCACTATCAATGTTTGTAGCACTATCAACATGATCATCGAATGATATGACCTCCATCTCCGGTTCATCTAAAGAAAGATTTGCGATATTAAGTGTCTCAATATCTTTAAAAGAGTCAAACTGATATTCAGCTATATTCCACTTTTAGTTTCTTTGACATAATATTGTGGGTTTCTTCTTGATAAAAGACGTAGGTTATTGTGAACAAAAATCAAAATTTCAGCACATTTTGATGTTAATATATTTCTCTTCATTAAATGAATAAAAAAATATGTACTCCAATTTCTTTAAGAATATGATGGAGAACTAGGTTGTCCTAATAAAATTAGTTACTTCCGGTGAAATTTGTAACCTTTTGACATAAAAGTTTCCAAAAAGTTTTCGAAAATTTCAATAGAGTTTTCAAAATTAATTAAAAAACAGGAAACTCTTTTTCGAATTTCCGCAGAGTTTTCGAGTTTTCAAAACGTTTCTGAAACGAAATGATTGACCTGTAAAGGTTTCCGTGCTTCCTAGACCAAGAAATTTACATGGGTAAAGTTAAGAAAAGTATAAGATCCACGGCAAGTGGCACATGTAAGTGGTCCCAAAATTGTTCATGAACCTCCCAAATATCACATGGGAAATCTTGTTTGGATCTACTTATTTCTCTCTAAATGGCAGATTCAATTAATTTGTACAGAAGTATCAATATATAGCATGCAGGACCCATTTTCAATGTAGCCCTCTGTTTTCTTTGAGAATCTTTTTGTTTCAACTTTTATATGTTAAACATATTTATAAATCATTTGTTGGTAGACCCATGTATTTTTTTATTTATTTTTTTAAGAGTCAATCTCTCATGAGAAACATTGACAGGTTGAAAGAATAGTAACATCCAGTTTGCTAAAAAGTGAAATAGGAGACAGTTCGTGACGACTCGTTAGATTGTTTTGTTTTCAATAATTCATATGTAGGGATTATGCGTGGAATATTTGCCTATAGAATTTATCTTTTTTCAAAAAATTCGAGTGACACACATGACATGATACAATCTTCCAAAATTCCTTACCAATTAGCTAGGCATCTTTTTGTTTCATCTATTAATACAAGACACACGTCCAAGTCTCCTCTGTAGTTGATATTTATTCCGCAAGAGGATGAATGGTAGACAAGTAATATAAGATGCTGAATTGTAGACAAATAATATAAGATGATTAAAATATCGTTCTACGAAATTAATTATCAATTATAATTTAATTCAAATAACCTTTAAAGAGAACATCAACAATTAACAATTTTCTATTTTATGTAAGTTTGCATAATATATATATACACACACATTATTAAAGAGAACTGAGATTCTGGTAATCTTGACTAGATTTTTAGTATGCGTTCGAGAAAGAGGTGTTATAATCGGCACGGATTTCAAATTATTTTTTTAACCACACAAATTTTGTCTCTCCAATTTTTAACCACAAATTCTACTTCGAAAACACAAATAACACTAATCATTACTATTTATAATAGTTGCCGAACAGGATGTTAATTTTGAACCAAATCTGCAGTGTGAACAGAATATTTGGGAGTTTTGTTAGTGGGTATATAAAAAACACACCGAAGTGATGGGCAGTTTTCAGGTAATTACTTTTGTTTTCTTTTCTCTCTCATCAAGAGCCCTAGAGCAGTTAGAGAGAGATAGAGAAGCTTATTGGAACACGATTCGTATATTTCTCTTTGAACACCATTCGAGTTTTATTTGTGGGGATTAAGAATTTTGAATTTTCTGTTTTGTTTAGTGTGAAAGGTACTAGGAGTTTTGGTGTTTAAGGATTTTGTGGGTTGTTGGATGGTTTGTAAAAGGAATTAGGGTCTCGAGGGGAGTAAAAGATTGTTTTGTTTCGTAATTGAATTGTGAATTTTGGACGATTATAATAAAGAAGAACTTGAAATCAGTAATGCCGAGTTTGAAGTGTTGTCGAGCGGTGAGGACGATGAGTCATTGGGGAAGAGGAAGAAATGAAAGTCCACCAAATCCAGTGGGTATTACCCTTCTGCACCTTCTTGGAGAGCTTCCCGTCGATATAATTCCATTGAAGGTTGTGTGGTTAGATTTCAGTGCAGGTCAAAGATGAAGGAATGTTACATAGTGGTTGTAGGCACAATTAAACTCAATTGCGCTGAGCCACGAAGGCTTTTCTGAGTTTCAAAAAAACATAAATTCGTTTGGTGCTTTTAGTTTTCTATTTCAACAAGATTGGAGTTCATGCATGTCTATTGACTACTTATTTCATATCTCTATAGTTGTTGTTTAACTAGATGAACTGGAGTAGACCATCGAGACCAATCAACAAGATGATTTACTATCAAGACCAATCAACGGTGATGGAACGGAAGTGGATTATCATTACTATTAGGCGAGCTGAACTGACATGTTGAATTCATGGGAACAAGAACAAAATCCCGACCTGGTCAGGATGATAAACGAACGATCTAGATGACATTGTGGCTTGGATCACCAAAATTGAAGAGTTCCAACACATACATACTTAAAGGAGTTTGACTATTTATTTGTACCCCTTAAAGTTGTCAAATCAATTAAGCTTGTCTTTACAAGTCTTTTCCCATTAACAAGATTATGTAATTTTGTGTCAAAAGTCTGACAAAAGTGTCAATCAAAGGTGTCAAATCCATATTAGTGTTAGGAAAATGTAATTATTATGTCAGCACCTCCCTTTTATTAATAAATACGGGAGTCAAATGCACATTAAAGGGGAAATTAACATAAGAATTACTCAAGAAACTTTTGAATTTTCTAATTTGAATGGCAGTACTGGACTTCAGATTAGATAAGAACTAAATTTGGGAATAATATAATTTCTTCAGTTCGTTGGTGATTTGAACCTCGTGTTCAATTATTTTTTTTCAAACAAGACCCCATAACATCATTTGATCAGGCGTTGTGTCCATCTTCAACCTAGATTCATAGTAAAAAAATCATACAATAAAAAATAATTCACGTCCAAAGAAGAAAGATTCAAATTTGATCGGACATTCTTGTTGACCTATTTTCATACGAAAGCAGAGGTCACCAAATTGGCGCTAGAGAAAGGGGGCCCTTGAGTCCTCATGATTGCTTCCCACAGTTCCGTGCTGAACTGCATCACATTAGGTTTTAGCAAGATGAGCCAAAGACATAATTACCACAATAAAAAAGCTTTCAGCAGTGGTTCTTTGATAGCTCTCCAGCTGGGAGATCTGCTTATTTTGTTTAGTCTCCCAAGTTGAGGTAGACCAAGAGAAAGGACATCAAGACCTATAGCCGACCCGAATATGGAGTTGGTTCTACGAAGGCATGAAAAAGAAATTGAAGAGTTGAGTAGAAATCTACAGGCCAATTTACGACATGGAGAGGATGAAATGCAATCTCAGCCCTAACGATCACGAAACTCCTCACTACAGAATCATTCATAGGTTGAATATTCGTGCCCCACTAGAAGCGCGGTAGGTGAAAGCACACCTCAATCTCATGGTCCTAAAATAACTCACCGTAGAAAGGAGTTAGAGCACAACGTATTTAGTAGACTTGGAGGTTCTAGAGAAAAATGTCACCAATATGAAGTTTCGGATTGAACAGAAAAAGTTGAGGCACGAAAAAAATGGGTCACCGACCACAAGCAGGAAGAAAAAAATTCTTGTTGTAAGCAGTTTAGCTTTTCCGTTGAAACTTCCTATATCCCCTGCCTCTCCAAAACCAAACTTTAGGGATGTGGAACAGTTAAAAAAGCGGATCTCAGAACTCCAGTCGAAACAAGAAGGTATTGGTTCTTCAGATTTGACTTCAAAAAGGTTATCTCCCTTCGATGAGGTCATTTCCACACAACCATTACCCAATAAATTGAAAATGCCTTATTTGATCGGGTATAATGGAGAAACGGATTCTATATCTCACTTGGATCAATATATGTCTTGGATGGAACTTCAATAAGCCAATGACACAATTTTATATAGAGCCTTCTCCCTTACACTAGGTCACCGGCTCACCACGCTCAAAGAAGGTTCCGTAATCTGAACCAGTATTCGATTTCGAACTGGACTCAATGAAGCACCCAATTTTTGAAATAATTTATGGGGTCAAAGATCCCAACTACCCCCAAAGGAAAGCTTGATAACGATCAGACAAGACAAGATGGAATCTTTGAAAAGTTATTTGAGTCAGTTCAATCACCAAATCATGGGGATGGAAAAGATATCGGATGACATGTTTTGATGGCAGTACAATCTGGATTAGTTCCATAGATGAGATTCTGGTAGTGTGTACATGAAGATAGTCCACGAACTTATCAAGAGTTCTTAAATCGAGCTTTTTATTAGTGCAGATGAGGCTTCAAGTTTATGTGAACATGTGAAAGGACAAACCAATCATAGGAAAAAAAAGGTGATAAGGATATGAAGGAAGAAACACTAAGAGACTTTGAAAAGAAGAAGTATTTTAGACCATCAAATCATTTTCACCTATTCAACGGTCCTAATCACAATCCAACTCCTCTTAACACTTCTTTGGAGAGCATATTCATGAGTATAAAAGATAAGAATATTATTCCTCCAGCGAAGCCTCTAATGCGAGATTTAGCTTATTTGGATCAATCTAGGTATTGCAAATATCATCACTCAGTCGGACACAGCACTGATGATTGAAGGGATCTGAGATTTGAAAATCGACAAATTTATAAAAAGGGGGAGTCTTCGGGAATATGTATCTCAATGAACTGGAACGAAAAAGTCATTATTGCACAAAAGGTGGGATTCACCTCAACATCCAGCAGGAGATACAAATAAGAACCAACTAGAAGAGATATATACTATGATTAGTGGAAATCAGACTTAGATCATTTCAAAGAGGAACATGCGAGCTATGATCAGAGAAGCGATGAACAGTTATCAAATCTGTACTCAATTGACCGAACCAAATTATTCAGATTCGTTTGGTTTTTGTGAGTTGGACGCTAGAGGAGTAATTCAACCACACACAGATGCCTTGGTCATTACAATGCCAGTCAGTTGAATAAAAACTCACAGGACCCTAGTGGATGATGGGAGCTCAGTAAACATTTTATATTGGGATACTTTTGTAGAATGAGGGTGGATCCGAAACATATCAGACCAAGACAAGCAAAATTCCAAGGGTTTACCGGTGACTATATTCAACCAAGAGGGGAAATTCTTTATTAGTTGAACTGGGAATAGAACATTGTCAAAAAGGAGTTATTGCCGACTATGTGATTGTGGACATCCTATTGAATTACAATGCTATTTTAGGGAGGTCAATCTCCACGAGCTGAAAGCAACCGCATCCATTTATCACTATTGCATGAAATTCCCAACGCCCCATGTAGTGGCGATATTAAAAGGAGATTATAGAGCAGCTAGAGAGTGTAATTTGAATTTCGCTCCCAAAAATATTCAAGTGGTGGAAAAAGCAGAGGAAATGATTGGAGAATTGCAGATGTTAGATCCAAGAGGTATGGAGGCCAAAAAGTGTATAGGATCAGTTGAAGACCTGGATGTGATTTAGGTCGATGGAGAAAGACCTGAAAAGAGAATTTAAAATTGGCTACAATTTAAAAGAGCAGGTAAAAACCAGCTTGATTAATTTTCTAAAAAATAGTGCCGATGTTTTCCCTTGGACTCACTCCGATATAGAAGGCATAGATCCCAAAAACGCTTGTCACAACCTTCACATAAACCAGAATGTCAACCAAAGAGGCATAATGAAGGGCCTTTAATCTGAAAGATATGAGGCACTAGCAAAGGAAGTGGTAAAGTAAGTAAGCATTGGATTCACATGAGAATCATTCTACCCAACCTGAGTAAAGAAAAGTAATGGGACCTGGAGGTTATGCATTGATTATTCAAACTTGAACAAAACTTGTCCAAATGATAGCTTTCCCCTCCCAAGAATTGACCAAATGGTTGACACTACAATAGGTCATCAGCTCCTCAGTTTCATGGATGCCTATTCCGGGTATAACTAAATCCCAACGAATGAGGAAATTGTCAATATGAAGAAAATAAATCTACCTACATCTCTTTTTGGAAAGAATATTATGAAAAACAATATGTAAAAAGATTTATAATGGATGCACGGGGGCCTATGATGAGCCAAAATTTATCATGCATGAGTAGCCAGAATACCTCGAGCATGAGCAACCAACTATGAAGCAATACATCAAATCTAGAACCCCGAGCATGCTCTCATCACCGAGAAGCAATATAAACCCGAGCACTACTTGCCACCATTGAAAGTTCAAGTGCTCAGGGGCCACACAACTCGGGTTCGTTCAGCATGAGCTCGAGTCATCTTCCTCACGCCCTAGCTAACATCCCAATGTAAGTAGGAACCTCAACTCATCGGAGTCCCACAACCAGCAGGTAACCTAATCTTACCTGGAAGGTAATAATTACCTCTATAAATACTTGTCTTTCATTCATAATTAAGGTACACATAATTATATCTATAATTTATATACTCTTACATAAATATTTTTCCTCCTCTTTACTGACTTAAGCATCGGAGGGACGACGAGGTCACACCTTACCGCCTTTGTTGCAGGTATTTGGAGATCCAGATCGTGCCTGTTTATTGTTCAAGCTCGGAATATTTCAGGTGCGAATTTTTAGCATCATCAATAATAAATAGATTTAACTATAAAAAAAAAAAGCGAAGAATTTGAAACATGAAGAAGTTGACATAGAGCACCTGTTAAATCTAGGGACAAGAAGATGGAATGAGTATTTTTTTTTAACTTCAAGAAACTAAAAAAATCTTCTAGTCTTGATTTCAATAAATTCTTGAGACATCTATTTTATTTCTTTCCATGAGATGAATTCGTGTGTTTTTTTTATTTTTAGTTTGATCTTGAGCTCCTTTTTCTTGACCTAGATACCAGTTTTCTATAGCCTTAGAAAATCATGCTTTCAAATTTGCTCGACTTTAGGTCAAAATTAGAAAAATTTCTACTTGGAGCAGACCAGCCAGGTCTCGAAATGTATAAAATGCATTCCGCTCCCCTCGTCCACATCATTCAAATGCATTCCACGGTTTGCTCGCGGCCAACATGGACTTTTGTCCCATAAAATCCTCCAAGGTTCTTATTTAGCATGTGTTCGGTAAAGTGTAAAAAATGATTTATAAACATATTTATAAACTACACAATTTTTCAAATCATTCTTTAACCATACACATTTTCTCTTTCCAATTTTTAACCACTACTTTTATAAATCAAATAGTGTTACCAAATTATAAAGACAAAAAGAAAATCAGATTGCTAGGATTACAATTTTTCTTAAATTCACGTAGACGAAAAATATAACCCTTGTTCTTTAACGCAATTATTATAATTTATAAATAACATAATATTTCAAAATATTTTTTAATTATACATATTTTTTCAAAATCACTTTCTAAGAAGACATTTTTCCTTAAAAACATTAAAAAAGTAAAAAAATTATGGCACCACAGTTGCCTAACAGTCTTATCATGTTGGTTTATAGAGATTATTACTCAGTGAATACTTTCCTAATTTCTTCTCCCAAAAATGTGCTGAACCACATGATCCAATCTTCCAAATTTTCCTGACGAAATAGCTAAGCATCTTTTCAAGTGTTTGGTAAACATTATTTATGATTTTTAAGTAAAAAATAGTAGTTAAAAATTAAAGATAGAAAATGTGTATGAATAAAAAGTAATTTGAGAAATTTTGTAGTTTATAGTTTATAAACCAAAAAAACCAAGTTACCAAACGGTACATTAATTTATAAATTATACAATTTCTCAAATTATTTTTTAATCATACAAATTTTTTTTCTTCAATTTTTAATTATTATTTTTTACCAAAAAATCTTAAATAAATAAATTTATAAATCAAAAAATATTATATAAAAAAAAAAAGTTGAAAAGAAAAGAAATTTACAATTGAGGCCTTTTTATTTTATCAAGTTTAATATCCATGCAGTACGCTAGTCGTCTAGTACAGTCGTAATAGTCCTCTTTTGTTTGGTCAACAAAAACTGTGTGACTTGAAAATTGTTAACACAAGTGACTATTTGATAAAAAAAAAAAAAAAAGGTGTAGCCCACACCCTGAGGGCCCGAACCGACCACGCCCAAGGCCATTGGTTCGGGAAGGTAAATCCAGGTTATGCCTCCAAGGAGCTAGGGTGGAAGGGCTTATGGTAAGCATGAGAAACGCTCAATAACTCCCGCTTGCCACAAGGCCAATTCCACCTTGCGGGGAATCGAACCAAGCACACAGCTGCGCTGAGCACTTACCACCCATCCCCTTTGCCACTTGGAGATGTGCCCTGGGGGCACATAAGTGACTATTTGATAGATTGACGATCGATTGATGATGTACTTGAACAAATTCTCCCCATTCAAGACAACTGTGTTCGGCGGCTTGATTGGAGAATTTAAATTATTTGTGTTGATTTATTTGTGTTTTTTAGGTAAGATGTGAGTTTAAAAATTGGTTTGGAAAATTGTGTAATTGGAGAGAGAAAATATGTATTGTTAAAAAGTAATTTGAGAAATTGTGTAAATTAAATTTGTTGTCTTTTTTGCCTTTTAGTGTATTAATTTAACATTTTAATGGGCAGCCGAACGGTGCATGTACCACGATGATATATGTACTACAAGATTTGATTCGATCAGTCAAGGTGCATCATAAAAAAGTCCACCCGTCAGGTAGGTCACTTGACGGATAGGCATTGAATGTCATTATATCAGATAGGGCTCGACAGTGGTGAGTCTCGCCCACACCCTTAAATAGGGAGGGAGGGAGGGAGGGAGGGTGGACGAACGATGCCCGGGGGATAACTGGGGCACTGTTTAATTTCCATTGATTCGATAAGGGGGAAAAAATGTACTTCTGCTTCTAATTTTAACGATTATGAACTAAGGGGAGGGACTCAACCTAATCTCCCTCCAAGTAGAGAGAACGTTCTAGTTGTTGGAAATTACAAATCAATTTCTTTTCTAATTAACCTCACAGAAGTTTTTTATGTTCAAGAAATAATTGAACTAACAAGAAGATAAAACAGCAACGCAAAATTTACATACTGCAAAAGTCTTTTCACTATATAATAAATTGTTACAATTATATAAGATTTCACTCACCAAACTTCTCAAGTATTGTAGGAAAAATAACCAAGCTTTATTACATTTACCAATTTCTACTTCTTTGTACAACCAAAAAAAAAAAAACATAAGAAAAAAGATGTTAATCTACATTTTTCCTCACAAAACTCTCTAGTCAATTTGTTACAACAAAAGATAATAATACGTGTATTTATATAGAACAAATTATGTCATGGCTATATTTCACTTCGGCATGAATTATGAAATTGGTTTCCTTGATCAATTACTCTTCTCAAGATTTAATCCACCTATGACACCTAATCAATAACAACAAATTTCATAATTTACTTTCCATTAGGATTCGTATCCTAATCCAATTGAATACATATTCTCCAATTACAATTAAAGTCCTCCAACTTTGATAATTTGAGGCAATTACCTAACACTAGTACCTTTAAAGGACACAGATTATGATGTCTTTCAAGACACAAGAGCTAAGCCCCACCGACCGACCGACAACATGTGTCTCGAAGGGTACTATAGTGAGTATCATTCAAGGACTCTAGAACATTTTTGATAGATTGTTACGTAATTGACCTAATTTCCTTGTGAAAAAGAAACTGCGTTAATCACCAAAACAATTAGGAAGAATTTTCTTTCCCAACTTTGGCTTACCAGATAGGAAACTTTTCCAACTTAGAAGTCCTTTCTAAATCTGGCATGTTTATTGAACTAATACACCAAAGCACGGTCAGGAAAGGAATAATTGTCTTGATTTTATTTCTTTTATTTAGATTAGTTTTGGAAAATTCCTAACAATCTTACAAAAATAAGTCAAAACTCTACCATCTCTTCTTCAACTCTTGATCACAATACTTGAAAAAAAATTATGCTACAACCTCCATGTTTGGCTTATCCAGCTGGGAGCTCATCGGACATTAACATCAATCCCACTAGAAACTTCACATCATGCCAAACCAATTATCTTGTGCAAAATTATGGACTCGCTAGTAAGAACACACAATCTTCATGAAAACTAGCAACATTCCATGAGGATGTAAACATCTTACTCAAAGAATTTCTACGTCGCCACAGAATTTTGAACAAAATTTTTGTCCTATTGACTTTTAATCAAATAAGATTTTAACGAAAATAAAATAAAATTGTAATACGTCATTCAGGAGAGTCTTGTAAATAATATGTTATTAGTGAATGACATATACCTTAAACTTTAGTTCTTATTATCATTGTATCCCATATTATTCTCTCTATATATATTGAGCCCCAATTCTTAATAAAACATGTAAATCTATTAACTTTTCTACATTTTTTTTTTCTTTTATCTCTATTTTATAATAGAAGAAAGAATTTAATCACGTCTTTTATTAATTAATTATGGCATATTATTTATGGTTAGACTATAGGTGCTATTTTATTATGGTTAGAATTAGGTTGCCGCACACCATTTCTCATTGGGCGTTGTTGTAAAAAATATAGATTTTGAAGTTTTTCAATTTCTTCAATCCTCCGTATGTGATCTTCAAATCAACGAGTCCTCATTTTCAATATTCACGTGTTGATCAATCAACGAGTTTTCGATTCTTGGGAATTAAGGCTCGGTTAGGCTGCTTTTCAAATTTTTTAATTAAAATTGTATGTAATTAAAAAATGACTTGAGAAGTCGTATTATCTATAAATTGGTTTATAAATGAGTGCGTTATGGAACACAGGCTTATATATAGACCAATCGGGTCACATTATTAGTTTGCAATCAACAAGTCTACAATCATATGTTTGTTTATCATTTTATGCCTACATCATTTAGCATTTGGACCCACGATCACATCTTTATCTTAGTATTATATATTATATATATAATAAAAGTATAGCAGTAAAAAAAATCCACACATAGTTTCTCGTCCAAAAAAAGGTTTCCTAATCTGTAAACTGGACCATCCTATTTACGGAAATGATTTTTTTCAGTATTAAAATTCAAGAAAGACATTTAATTTCTTGATGAATTACAAAATGTAAATAAGTTTAATTTCTTAATGATTGCAAATAAGATCATTTTAATTAAGGAATGCTGTCAAATACGATTATGCGATCATACGAGTAGGAATATGTTCACACGCCACAAAAATGGAATTCAAGTCATTAATCGTCATGCTAGGGGTTTTCATCATCATCTCCTTCATCATCATCGAGGGCCTCAGCTTGAGCGAAGCCTTCAAACTCATCGAGATTAATCTAAGATGATCATTCTCTATCCAACCTTTTACCTTCTTGTACGCATGGGTAGTGGATTTCACTGTAAGGATTTTAATCAATCGTGTGGGCTTATATGTGAATTATTGTGTATTGAATAAAAGGCTATCAAATTTGGTTAAGCCCGATATAAAGTGATCTAATAAGGATTTGGTAAATTGGGCTTTAATGCATCTAATTAAATGTATGGGCTTTTATGTGTAGATATCAGGCCATTACCTAATTCATGATGAGCCGGATTAGGTTAATTGGCAATTCAGTATATAAAGTCGGTTATGGTCCCTGAATCCTACGTACTGTTCATCTTGTCTGACATCCCATCATCAGAGAGAAAATACGGACTACGTATCGATTTAGAAGATCCAACCAACCGAATCGTTTATCGTGAATCACATTTGATTAAGGTACGCTTCCGCTTCAGTTATTTAATTCTTGATAATTCCAACATGATGATTATTTAGATTATAGATAAATTATTATCTGTAATAAAATTTTCTAACAAGTGGTATCAGAGCCAACATTGTGTTGAATTATCAGATCAATTTTGTACGCATATATGTAAAACCTAATTGTATGCCCGGTAAGTCTCTGATTTCGTAAGTATGGATTCAGCGTGATTTCAAAATTCGAAATTGTACGCACTGCCAGATCGAAAAAAAAAAAAAAATTAGAAACGTGATTTTAGGATTTTTCTTCCAGCTGATCGATCTCTTAGTATGAATTTATGTGCGAAAATTTTGGTTTAATCAAAATGGATTAAGACGCTAATGCCTGCATATGTGTATATGGGTTTTGGAATAATGGCTTCAATTGAACTCATCGCAGCCAAATCCTCTTTCTCAAATCTTCCGCAAGGGTTTATTTTCCTTAACCTCCCGCCGTTTAATTCTGTTTAATTTTTAATTTTCTGTATTTGTATGATTTGGGTTTGAGTGTGTTGCTGAGTTTTGAATTCAGATTCTTGATTAAGGGATATTATGTTTTCGAATTGGGTTTTGTATCTGGTTTACGTTGGTCGAAATCGTGTATGGCCGGTTGATGGAGATCATAATCGAGTTGGGTGCCCTTTTGGTGGTTCAATCCATTCGGATGATTAAGGATATGGTGGTGTGCGGTGCGCGGCGATGTCGGATGCGAGCTGCGCGCGGCGATAAGGTGAGCAGCACTGGGAAGCGCTACATTGCGCGCGACGCTGCGTTCTTGAAGCAGCGCTGTTGATGGCGCTGGCGCTGCAGGCGATGAACGGCGCCAGCGTAGGCGCCTCGTTCTGCAGGGCGGGGGGCGCCGGTTGTGGGCTGCGGCGATAGTTTGGGTTAATTGAAACCCTAACCCTGCGTAACCAGTTTCTTAGTGCCAGGGGCTTTCGGTTGGAAATTTGGAGTATTAAGGGACTCCTTTGCAATTTCCGAAAATTCTTATTATTTGCACATCAGGTCCCCCCTATTTGTTTTAAATAATGTTTAAAACCTAAAGTTATAAAATCTCTTAAGTTGGCCTTCAGATTTCGAATTTACAAAAATCAGCCCATTAAGTTATGTAATCATTTAAGTTGGGCCTTTAAAATTTTGGATTTTGTAATTCAGCCCCTAATGTTTGAGAATTTTCAAAATTGGTCCCTAAAGCTTGAAAATTCTCTAATTTGGTCCCTTAAAGTTTGGAAATTTTCATTTTCAGCCCCTGAAGTTTGAAAATTTTCTAATTCAGTCACTAAAGTTTGGAAATTTTCAAAGTTGGTCCTTAAAGTTTGAATTTTTTTTAAAATTAAGTCCCTAAAGTTTGGGAATTTGCTAAATTGGCTCCTGAAGTTTGAAAATTTTCAAAATCAACTTTTAAAGATTGAGAATTTCCTATTTTGGACCTCTAAAGTTTAATTTTCTTTCAAATTGGGGCTTAATGCTTGGAATTTCTTTAAATTGGCCAATAAAGTTTTGAGAAAATTGTAATTTAAGCCCTTAAAGCTTAAAATTTTACATAATTGGCCACCTAAAGTTTAAGAATATTGCAATTGACTCTCTCAACTTAAGAATTGCTTTATTCTAAAGTTTTGAATTCTATAATTCAAATCCTAAAGTCAAATATAGATGCAAATCAATGGATTTCAGTTTCAAATCTTGGTACATCGGAATCTTTTAAGAGATAATAATATTCGAAAGTAAGTTAGTTGAAGCAACATGTTGCCAAAGCAACCTCTCTTGTGGATATTAATTAACTTTGAATATTAGAAGGTATTTGTGTGTGTTATTCATTGCGGATATTGATCGGCCCAAAGGAAGGTCAATATTTGGCCCGAATTTCACATGCACCTGTTGTGATAAACACATGGCAATTATTTGGTTTAACGTGTGACCAATAAATCGGTCCAAAGAAAGGTTTATTGGTTAACATGTCTTATTGCCAGTGTTTGATCACTGCACTAAGGGAAAATTAGGTGTTTGTGTGTTATTTCATGCGGATATTGATCGGCCCAAAGGAAGGTCAATATTTGGCCCGAATTTTACATGAACTTGTGGTGATAAATACGTGACGGTTATTTGGTTTTACGTGTGATCAATAAATCGGTCCAAAGAAAGGTTTGTTGGTTGACATGTCTTACTGTCAGTGTTTGATTACTACACCAAGAGTACCACTTACAAGTCAATATTTCTGTCCAAAGACTAAATATTGATGTTGTGCTAGGTATCTTGTGATGGGCCCTACCATTATTTGAAAATATGATTTGCATAATAAGGTACTAATGTGAGCTATTTTGTTTAAGTGTTCTCTATTCGGTTTCAAATTCTGCTAGTAGTATATCTACAAGCTCAAATTTAATCCCTGTATTTATGGAACAAACTTCAAGGATCAAAACAAGAACATTAACTTTTCGTTGGCTGCATCGATCTAGACCGTGTACTGAGGATTGAACAACCTGCTCCTCTTACGGATGAAAGTTCATCTAATCAAATGAGGAACTTTGAGAAGTGGGATTGTTTAAATTACGTGAGTCTCACGATCATTAAGTGCGGCATTCTGGAAGCCTTTAGTGGCATAGTATCTAAGGAGGTAAATGATGCCAATGAATTCCTTGCCGAAATTAAGAAACGTTTTGTGAAAAACGATAAGGCTGAAACAAGCACGCTTATGCAAAACTTGATTTCAATAAAGTATAAAGGCAATGGGAAAATAAGGGAGTACATCGTGTAGATGTCTCACACTGCTTCAAAACTTAAGGAACTAAAACTCGACTTGTCTAATGACTTGCTCGTGCATTTGGTATTGATATCGCTTCCTGCGCAATATAATTAATTTAAGGTTAGTTATAACTGTCAAAATAGAAATGAACTCTCAATGAGCCCATTTCATAGTGTGCAAGCTTCTTGCACAATTCAGTCAATTTAAGGTCAGTTATAACTGTTAAAAGGGAGAAATGAACTCTAAATGAGCTCATTCTATTTTGTGTGCAAGAGGAAGAAAAGTTGAAGCATGACAGAACTGAAAGTGTTCACTTGGCAAACACCTCTAAAGATAAGGACAATAAAAGAAATAAAGAACATAAAGTTGTTAAGGGTTCAGAACAAAAGAAACCACATAAACAAATTAAGGCTGTTTCTTTTGTTAGAAATCTGGATATTTAAAGAAAGATCATACATAATACCAACTAAAGCAGCTGCTAAAATACCTTAAGAACTTTTGACAGGCAGAAAAACCTAGTCTAAAGTATTTCTACATTTGGGGATGTCCAGCTAAGGCAAGGCCTTATAGGCCACATAAAGAAATTGGAGTCCAAAACAGTCAGCAGCTACTTTATTGGTTATTCTGAGCGTTTAAGGGGCTATTAAATTTTATAATCCCACACTTAAGTCAATTTTTGAAATGGGAACTGCAACATTTTTTGAGGATGTTGAGTTTGGGGGGAGAAATAAGGTTAGAGATATTGTCTTTAAGGAAGAAGTTGAGGAAGGATCGGTTTCGATTCCTATTATTGCTTTTGACAACGTGCAAGTTTTTATGCATGTCATTGATCAAGAAGCATATTCGGAACCTCAACTAGACAATGTTGAAGAACCTCCCATCCAAAATAAAGTAAATTTCAGAAGTACAAACTCAACAACCTCAATAACTAAAACCATTAAGGAAATCCACGAGAGAAAGGGAAAAAATGCTATTCCAGATAATTTAAATATTATTTTTCCAAGAACATAAGGAAATAATGGAATGGTGGAAGATGGTCCAATCAATTCCATCAGGCCATGCAGGGTTCTAACTCTCAAAAATGGATTGATGTCATAAATAAGGAGTATAAGCACATGCAAGACAATAAAGTTTTGAGATCTTGCCCCATTACCAGAAGGTGCGAAGCCCATTGGTCTTAAATGGATTTTTAAACCAAAGGGGATTCGAAAGGTAATGTGGAAAGATATAAAGTTCGTCTTGTATCTAAGGGCTTTACATAGAATGATGGCATTGATTATAAAGAGACTTTCCCTTTGGTTTCTACGAAAGACTCTTTCAGGAAAGTTAGGTTGTTGCATTTTTGACCTCGAGTTACATCAAATGGATGTAAAGACGACGTTTCTCAATGGAGACATTGATGAAATGGTTTGCAAATTAAAGAAATCCATTGTGTACTCAAGTCAGCTTCCCGTTAAGGGTAATACAAATCTCATCAAACAATTATCTCATTTGGTTTTGAGATTAATGTTGTTGATGATTGTATGTATTACAAGTTTAGTGGGAGTAAGTATATTGTCCTGGTTTTATGTGTTGATTATTGCTTGCCACTAATGATATAGGTATGTCACATGAAATTATGAGATTTTTGTTAAGGAATTTTGAGATTAAAAATCTTGGTGACGTCTCTTTTGTATTAGGAATTCAGATACACCGGGATTGTTCTTGGGGTATTCTTGAATTGTCACAAAAGGGCTATATCGATAAAGTACTTAAGATGTTTGGCGTGCAAGACAGTAAATCAGGGGAAGCCCTATCGCTAAGGGAGACAAATTTAGTCTCAACTAATGCCCGAAAAGTTATCTTGAAGTTAAGGAAATGCAGATGATCTCATATAGTTTAGCTATAGGGAATCTGATGTATACTCAAATTTGTACGCGTACGGATATTGCGTACATTATTGGGATACGAAGGAGATATTTAAGTAACCCTGGGATGGATCATTTGGAAAGCAGCCAAACATGGGTTATAAAATATTTAAAGAGAACAAAAGATTACATACTCACATACAGAAAATCGGATCAGTTGGAGATCATATGGTATTATGATTCCGATTTTTACTAGATGCCAAGAATGTAAAAGATCCACATAAAGGCTACATTTATCTGCTGGTTGGAGGAGCTATTTCAGGATGGAGTGCTTAACAGACACTTTAGCTTCTTTCACTTGGCAGCACAGTTGTAGCAATTTTGGGGGCATCTAATTATGGAATATAGCTGCGAAATTTTGTCACTGGGCTGCGTATTCTGTACGGTAAAGAAAGACCACTAAAGTTATATTGTGACAATAACTCAGCAAATTTATATTCCAGTAACAACAGGAGCTCAACTAAGTCAAAATACATTGACATAAGTTCCTGGTTGTGAAGGATACAGTTCAGAGTGGACATGTGTCAATAAGAGCACATTGGGACAAACTCCATAATTGCGGATCCGCTTAGTAAAGTATTACAACCCAAGGTCTTTCATGAGTACATTGCTCATATGGGTGTTGTATTTCTTAAGGATATTCGGTTTCAGTGGGAGTTTGTATTTTGGGTGCATTAGACACATTTATTGTCCTTTTGGATACAGTTTAAAGTTAAAGTTATTTACAGCTGTGAGGTTTCAGGTTTATTATCTCTGAACTTGTTTAAGGATGATCTCACTAAAGTTGGACCAGTTGGAAATAGGCATGTTGAAGATCACATTACATGTAATTTCCATGCTACACATCCATACTTGATCCATGTCATTCAGTTATGTCGATATACGTGACCATTGAAGGTTTAGTTACGATTAATGTAGCGAAAGCCGCTTTGATCCTATGTTGATATAATTGATGGACCGGATTGTTTGGGGATGCATTCAGTAATGATAGCAAAATTCTGAGTACTCATAAGGTTATGATTGATACACAATTGTAAGGTTACACATATAGCCCAAGTGGGAGATTGTAAGGATTTTAATCAATCGTGTGGGCTTATATGTGAATTATTGTGTATTGAATAAAAGGCTATCAAATTTGGTTAAGCCCGATATAAAGTGATCTAATAAGGATTTGGTAAATTGGGCTTTAATGCATCTAATTAAATGTATGGGCTTTTATGTGTAGATACCAGGCCATTACCTAATTCATGATGGGCCGGATTAGGTTAATTGGCAATTCAGTATATAAAGTCAGTTATGGTCCCTGAATCCTACGTACTGTTCATCTTTTCTGACATCCCATCATCAGAGAGAAAATACAGACTACGTATCGATTTAGAAGATCCAACCAACCGAATCGTTTATCGTGAATCAAGTTTGATTAAGGTACGCTTCCGCTTCAGTTATTTGATTCTTGATAATTCCAACATGATGATTATTTAGATTATAGATAAATTATTATCTGTAATAAAATTTTCTAACATTCACCCCATAAATACTCGTGACCTCTTCAAATTTCGGAAAGAATTTGTAAGCTTCAATAGCTTCGCGAGCACGATCCTCCAACCTTCTAGCAATATCTTCTTAATTCAAAATAAGAGCTGACTCCTTCTCCGTCAAGGCCTTCGCCTTCTTAAACTCGAATACACCTTTTCTAACTCGGAATTGGCATTAACGACCTCGGTGTAACTCTTGGAGGTCTTGTCTAGAGATTAATTGGAAGAGAGCTCTCTCCATTGTCTGAACCTGACATCAAAACGAAAAAAAATAATATTATAGTCGTATAAACTCAAATTCGAAGATTAAGGTTTGGGAGATACAAACCCATATGATCTCAACGGAGAAGGCACGGTGAATGTGGATGATGTTCTTCTTCTTCTTCTTCAAATCTTCAATCAGGTTCTGATCAATAGCATTGGCAATTTCCTGGACATCTTCCTCCACATGGAAGACAGATCAAGTCCAAGACTCTTGGTCGCCTCCAGAACTGATAGGAATACGAGCAGGGGTCGAATGAGACTACAAGAAAAATGGCCTTTTGCAACATGGCAACATTCGCTAATTGCATGTTGCTAAAGGGGGTCTACCGCAACATTCAGTAGTTGCATGTTTCCATTGGTTGATTTATTTGACATTTAGCAACATTCAGCAAGTGAATGTTGCTAATTATAGCCTCTTGCAACGTTCGTTGCGCTTGTCAAAGGGTTACCCTTTGGCAACGCTCATCACGCGTTGCGAAAGGGTACCTTTGGCAACGCGCACTGCGTGTTGCTAAAGGGGAGCGCGTTGCCAAAGGGTATCCTTTGGCAACGTGCAGGGCTCTTAATCCCATAATTTTAGATAATATGAAGTTTTTTCCCAATTAAACTCTTTGGCAACGTTCATTGCGCGTTGCCAAAAGGTTACCCTTTGGCAACGCGCGCTGCGCGTTGCGAAGGGTACCTTTGGCAACGCGCACTGCGCGTTTGGTAATATGAATTTTTTTTTTTTTTTTTTTGTAATTTTTTTTGTAGTTTTTTGTTGGTTGAGTGGTTTAAAAATCTTTGAAAAGTCAAAATTTGTAGGCTTGATTAAGAATTGATGATTGAGATTGAATTTGAAAAGTTGTGATAAAATTTTTACCTTTACCAAACAAGCTCTAAATTGCAAATTGTTGGGGGCTAAATTGTAAATTTCAAAAGATAGCAAAATAGAAAACCTAACTTGGAAAATGCGGAAAATGCGTTTTGAGATTTTTTTTAAAAAGAATTATCCTACCTTGAAACTAAGCTTAATATAATTTTTTTTCCCCTAACTTGGAACTAAGCCTAAATAATTTTTTTTTTTTTTTTATCTTAACTTAGAACTAAGCTTAAATAAAGTTTTATTGAATTCAATATCAACATTACAAAAAAAAAAGTAAAAATTAATTAAAAATAGTTTAAGTAGTATTCTCCAAAATTTAAAAAAGAACGTATTTTCCAGCTTTTCACATTCAAAAATAATTTTCAGAAATGACAAATCAAACGCAAGTCCAAAATCACTTAAATCTTAATCCTAAACCTAAATCCCTCGTACCTGACTTTGATCACTCAGCCCGTCTCACTCTCGGCCCCCGTCTCTCTCGCTGCTCAGTCTCCCCTCTTCTCTCACCTCCATCACTCTCGACCGGAACCAACTCGGCTACCACCACTACGACGCCAGAAACCTCACACCACCACGACCACTCCCTCGCTACGGTAAAGGCCCTCTTCTCCCCACCCTGCGCAAGCACACACTCGAACACGCACGCATACACATATGCAGTCTTACACTCACTCGCACACAAATATGTATATATTGATGTGTGTGTATCTATATATTATACATATATGTGATTTTTCGATTTAGTGATACAGTATATGTATGTATGCGTGATATTTCGGATTTTTAAATTATGAAAATTAATTTCAGATTTTGAAACTTTGATTTATTAGTGGCTTAGTTAAATGTTTGGGCTGATTTTGAGGTATAATGTGAAATTTCATATTTCAATTTTTGTTAATTTTCGAATATTTTGTTAGAAGTGGAGATTTAGTAGTGTGATTTTTTATGTATATGGAATACATGTATCTATTTATGTAATTTCGAAATTTATAGTAATTTTCTGTTTCCGAAATTCCTTAATTAGCAGTTCTCCCCTGGCTGGTCACCTACTCACCACTTCTCAGTTCCTCAAGGCTCAGCCTCTCAAGTCTCAATCCTCAGTCCGCCTATCTGCGTCTGGCTCAACTTCGCTCAATCCTTGGGCATCTAGTGCAGGTCGAACATTTTCACTTCTAATATTTAGTTTTGACTTACTGTTGACTTACAAAACTCACTGAAATTTACCTTATGGTATTTCCCATGTTTTGCTAATTTCATTCAAATTGCAGATTAGTTGTGCTATTGTTGTCTGCTTAAGTTAGTGGGGATGCTTACTTTTGATTCATATTACTCCCTGAACAGGGTAGTGTTACTGGTTGTCCAAGAGAAGCATGGCATGACTTGCACTGTAAAATTGATGGTCCAGCAGCATATGACGTTCTGACCAACTTCGAGGAATGGTGGATGAAAGCTGCAAAGCTCCATGGAATAAAAAAATTGAAGATGTCATATGATGACACTTTGCTCCGACTGGAAAGGATACCCGATGTATTGGGGCTATCTGATGCTCCTTGTGTTAGTGAAGATGATCCTCAAAGTTGGCATGTTCAGGTATCGGTGTCAATGAACTGTTAAAATTGCAAGGTTTCACTTTATTTGACGGAGTTTGCTAATAACTGTTCTATTTATCTTATCCAGGTGTTTCGTTCAATTGATTCAAACTCCGTGAGAGGCTTCCCAAAGGATCCTAAAGAAGCTACAATGAGGGTGAAATATAATAAATTTACTTAATTTCGTAAGAATTTTTGGGTTTGCAAATTTTCTTCCATAAGTATTAAATCGTGTTTTTTTGTAACAGAACCTAGTATGTGGGAAGAATGTACTTATAGATATGAGCATACACACAGCATATGTAGAGGCCATTCGTGCTGCTCAACATTTCATTTATATTGAAAATCAATACTTCATTGGATCTTCATACAACTGGAGTTCATGTAAGGATGTTGGTAAGGAACTATCTTTTTTTGCATTTTTTATTTTTAATTCCAAAATATTTGGATGCCTATGATATTTAATTTTGTCAATTTCGTTACTGAAGTATAAATGGCTATAATCTGCTTGCCTGCTTGCATGAATCTATTTGTCCACTTAAGATCACATGATTATGATGACCGAGTCCTCTAGCCCCCTTAGCCCACCTCCCTCAGCATGTTATTGGAAGTAAATTTTACTGGTTTGCAATTTTCTTGTCATTTGTTGGCATATGAAGACTTGTGTAAGCTTCAGATGCATGTCATGCAGAATAAAATTGATGAATGGAAGTTACACTTTTGCCATGCTTGTCTATAGGTTTTTTTCCCCCCATTTTGAAATGATTCATTACTGCTGGCCATGGTTTTATTCGCATTGGTACATGCAACAAACAATAGGAACATACCTCAGGAAAGGTACAAGATTCAACGGCTCATAAAATATATGAAAAAGATTTAACTATAACAGCCAAGTTCAAAATGATGTAACATTTTTTTCTTTGATATCACATACATTGCACCATACATGCAAATAAGTTGTGTGAAAGTATGTTACCACCTTGTCATAGTTTTGTTGTCTTGGGTGACAATTTGACTGCCCACTTATTTTACTGCTTTTTGTCCTGTTTAGTTCAAGTTTTCTCCAGATGTACAAAATTTAGAAACATACTTCTACTTTGCAGGTGCAAATAATTTGATTCCACTAGAAATCGCTCTCAAGATTGCTAGCAAAATAAGAGCACACGAGAGGTTTGCAGCATATATTGTCATTCCAATGTGGCCAGAGGGTAATCCAACAGGTGCTGCTACTCAAAGGATTTTGTTTTGGCAGGGTTGTATTCCCTAGTTTACAGTCTTTTCATATTTGGAATGAATTCGTTATTATATGTTTATAAATAATTAGCTCTCTGTTAACCAGTATAGTGCTATATTTATTATTACGTTTGATTGATTTAGTCTTTCTTAAGTTGTTCTTGTGTTTATCAAGGATAGTGTGGCTTTATCTATCTGTCAATTTTGAAAAGATTCTTGTAGGTAGACAAAGAGAATGACAAAAACTGAGGAGGTGAGATTGTGTGAGTTTATTTTGGTTGTGATGAGTATTGATTCTAGATTATTGTTGGCGTGTAGTAGGGGATGAATTTTGGATTAATTTGATTGTAGTTTAATGATGAATGAGTTTTTATTTTAATGTTTTAAAGTATTATGGTGGTTATGATATCCCTCTACAGATTGACTAAGTCCAATTTATAAGGAGACTTTGTCCAAATTTCTGTAAAGTTTTACAATAGAAAATGATAATTTTAATATTTAATATGATTTATTTCTACATTTTTGCATTCAGAGTACTTGGAGTCCTGATGATTAAACTTTTATAATGTCTTTGCAGGTAAAAGTCAATTTTGTAGTTTTTGTGATGGTTTGTCATGTGCACAATTCAACCTAGACTTCAGAAGCCAGGGAAGTACTCATCTTTAATGATGATTCGTGTTGAAAATGGTGATAATAGCTCATTTTTGTATGGCTATTGGTCTGCTAGAGATACTGTTGCAATTTAGAGGGATAGTAAATATCAAACTTTAGATGTGTAATCAAATAGGTGAAAAACCTATATTGCATATTTTGTTTTAATGTAGGAGAACAAAGTACAATAATTTTTGTAAAGTATTTATTTTGAATAATTGATTTATTTTTATAGCACGCGTGTTTCTTATATTAAAAATTACATATATGTTTGAGAAATTTGTTGGTTATCAATGGAATTATCTATATTGATTTACAAAAATTAAAAAAAATGTTAAAGATCAACGGTAACGCGCAAAGAGTGTTGCCAAAAGTATCAACGGCAACGCGCAACGAGTGTTGCAAAAAGTATCAACGGCAACGCGCAATGAGTGTTGCCAAAAGTATCTACCGCAACACGTAAAGAACGTTGCAAAATGGTCTACCGCAACATGCAAAAAACGTTCCTAAAGGTCTACCGCAATACGCAATGAACGTTGTCAAAAGTATAAACGGCAACACACAATGAATGTTGCAAAAGGTCTACGGCAACGTGCAGTGAACGTTGCCAAAGGTCTACCGCAATGTGCAATTCATCCTTTTGCAACACGCAATGAATGTTTCCTTATCCTTTCCCTCTACGGAAACACTGCGATTTGCAACATGCACATGAACGTTGCAAAAGGCCTACGGAAACATTTTTTACGCGTTGCCGTAGGCTGTTTTTGTTGTAGTGGTGGAAGTAGACGGTCTCAGACATGGATTGGATGGAAGATCTCTATTGACGGCCTTTCTCTTATGCCCATTTTCCTTCAACAGTTCCTCAACTTTGCAAAATTAAAGTTCATCTCATATGAAGATACAATCGCAGAAAGTTAGAAACAAGCAAAGAAAGATTAACGAATAAAGGAAAATAGTCCTAAAAGACTACCATCCAGAAAATTAATATTATGTTCGATTAGAACACCATCGATTAAGATATCCTTCATACGATCACCAAGAAGGTTAGAGCCTTGCAAGACGATAAATGCTTCTTCATCAACTGCGGAAAGGGTGACCGAATCATTGGAAGCTTGAAACTATGGACGATTCCAAGTGGTCTAGAATGGGAATAGATCATTATTTCTCTTGACAAAAAGGAACTTGGTTTTCCAACTAGGTTGGGATGACAGACACAATGGAATCTTAAAGTCATTCTTGGTGTTAAGAACGCCTATGCTCTTATAGTCATGGTGGGACATCATCTCAAGAAAATAAATCAAAATTCTCCACGAGTCTGGAGCAAGTTGAGCAGGGCTGAGATTAACAAAGTGAAGTAATGACCCGAGAAAAAGGTGAATGGGAAATTGAAAACCTCCCTTAATCGAATCTAAGTATACGGAAACCTTCCCCTCATCTCTATCTCCAAGTCTCTCATCTTTATGCACAGTTCGATATGAATGATCAGGAAAGATGATGAAAAGTTTGAGGATCTCTACCAATCTTAATTTCCTGAAGCTACTCTGATAATCTGGAATAACCAAGGCATCTTGGAGACGCTAAAAAGCTCGTGTACGAGCTATTGGTCGCTGCAATCAATTTAAAATGGGCAAATTGTCAGAAATGGTATGATCTGATGAAACAGATGGGGAGAAAATTGAGGGTTACTTGAAATACGACCCAAAAATTGGTTGACAGATGGAGTTGAAAACCCAAAAAATCTATCGAAACAAATATTCCCTACCCTCCAACATTTACTCAAAAAATAAAACAAAAACCTTGTCACAACTGAAAAAGAACTAAAAAAAGGGAGAATAAGAATAACATTGATGATGGTGTTCCTGGTTCCTGAAACGCGTAATGGAATTGGAGAGTGGTGAAGGTTGCAATGCAAAATAGAGGAAATGGATAGAACAAAACGTGAAGATTAGAAGTTTGGTATTGAATGTGGAAGCCTCTTTATATAAGAATTTAAGAGTCTCATGTTATATAAGAATTTAAGAGTCTCATGGCATTTCAAATTATTTGGACGCTTGGAATTCCTACCTATAAGATATTGAGACGGCTCCGAAACGGCGCGCAGTCATAATGTGTACGCATGATGCATGGTGATTGAGGCCTAATGGCTCATTGACACGTGAAAGTAATGGTACTCGTTTGTACATGTCTGCGGTGATCGAAGGATCATAATCATCTTGCTCAAAGATTATGATCCGTCGGCGGGCTATTGATACACATAATAATAACATATGGTCGTGGAAACAATTAGCTCGGTTACTTTGGTACAGTATAGTGGTGATCGAATTCCATCAATGAGGGAAGTCAAGGCCTCGTACGATAAACCCGCGATATACGATAAATGATCGAGCTATAACCCCTCGATTCATCAGTGAATGACACGTGGCAAGCGAGATCGTGGCCTACGTGGCCAATCCCACAATGAATAATTCTACTTGTACAAACTATGGATGACAAATTGAGTTACTCCCCTCTCAAATGGAGGGGGGCCTACAGTTTTGTGGGTCCCCCTCCATGTGAGGGGGGAGTAACCCAGTTTGTCATCCAGTTTGTACGTATTGCAAGACCCATCCCACAATTGTAGCCGAATTACACTCCATACCGGGCAATCGTTATCCTATAATCTTCGTGATTTCGTGATTTAGAGGCGGTTATCATCATTCCATAAATAATTCGATATTATTCCATAGTGATCGGATTCTTTTCCTTGACATCCAATTTCCATTTCATCATGGGCACTGATTAGGCTGGCCTATAAATACTCCACACACATGAAGGCTCCGGGTATTAACTTATGGGAAAATTACATATAGGGAAGAATACATATATAAGGTGTTTACTATTCACAATTTCAATTTTAAGATATAACTTAAAAACTTTCAAAAATCAGGTGGTAATAATCATTTAGTTCAATTAAATAATTAAAAGATATTTTGTTAATTATATAAATTCAGGTCACAACATTATATAAATCTAGGTCACAAATACAAATTTCTTAAGTCACAAATAATTTTAGGGTCACAAATTTTCAAAATAGTAGGTCAAAAATAATTTCAAGGTCACAATGATTAAAATAGTAGGTCACAAATGAGCAAAATAGTAGGTCACAAATAATTTCAAGGTCACAAATGATTAAAATAGTAGGTCACAAATTATAAAAATACTACGTCACAATGACAATATTTTGAAGTCACAAATAATATCAAGGTCACAATTTTAAATTAATTAATTTCAAGTTATTTCTTGGTCACAATTTATCAAATTATTGAATCATATGTTTTTTAAGTCACAATTATCATATTTTAGATCAGAATTCACTTACTAATTATTATTAGGTCACAACAAATTCGAAAACTTGCCCTCGTTACCGTCTCATCGCCACCAGTCCACAACCATCACCATCTCCACGTCACCACCCACCACCGCCACCGTATCATCGTCGTCAAGTATGCCTCCACCACCTCAACCTCAACCTCAACCAAAAAAAAAAAAATGCATTCAGCCAACGTTCACCGCCACTTTGCAACACACAAAGCATTACCACTACCGACCACCATCATCGTCGCCCAATGCACCACTGCATCAGGGGATCGCCACACCACTGATAAGTGTATTTTATACACTTATTTGTACGTCTAAATTAGAATAAATTATTATCGTTTTAGAATATATGCTATTTAATTTGTGTTTATTTGTTTACTTTGCAGAAAATATCCCAAAAGATGAAGAATGAAGTAATTGATGAGAAAAATGCATAATTGGAGCTAAAATGAGCAATTGATAAGTTTGTGATGTCAACCGGAAAGATGCAATGTGGCGAAGTAAATGAATAAGAAGCTGGAGGATCCAGTTAAAGGAATTGAGAGTTGAAATGAGCAAATTGAGAAGACTTCAAAGTATGGAGATTATATTGTTGCAATTGGAAGTTGAAGAACTGAAGAACAAATTAAACATGAGGGACCAACTTGCAAATATCCAATGATTGATTTGGATAATAAGAAGATACTTTGAGGATTTTTAGGAGTCAATTGGATGGAAGTAGAAGTCAAAAAGGAATGGAATATGATAAGAATATTACCATAAAATTGATTTCAATCCTAGAAGATTCTGGACAGAATTCTAGTCGGACTTTGAGTTTTATTTTTGGATAGTAAACGTTCGAATTGGGAAAATCCTATTTCAGGAATAATTATAGCCCTTTACGTTATCTTTCCAAATAACTTTGAATCACATTAATCGGATAAGGGACGAAAAATATATGGTCGAAATACTGAACACTGTGCAGATACCAAAAAAGACTCGCGCGCGGATTTGCTGAATTTCTTTCCTTCTTCAACTTGATCTCTTCACCAACTATAAATAGAACATATTTGCACGAAAATCAGACATTTGCCTCTCCATAGAACGAGCCACAACATAGATTTTAATTAAAATTCTTGGAGATTCAAGTATCGCAGAGGGGCGTGAATTGAAGATACTTGAAGAATTGATAATTAGTGCAATCTTTCCATTCTTCTTTGTTATTTTCAATGAACGTTATATTTTATTATTTTTGTTCTACAATCATGATGTGTAACTAATTTTAACGTTGGGATGAACGATGTAGCCTAGTTAATTATTTTAATTCCATATTCCTTGTTTTAACGCTTTAATGCATGTGTTGATTTATTATTGCGTTTAATGTGTGAATGAACTGGCCACTTATTCATGATTTTATGTGTTATTTCCATAACCCGAGAGGTGAGTTAATAACATAGATCTAGGTAATAAATCCGGTAATTGAACGAGAGATAGAGATATACTCTTGTAATTATTGCGGTCGTGTGTGAATTCTTGTGTGTAATGCATCTAGATAAGGAATATTCGGACCATCTGTAGAGATACAAGGTTGACTTATTTAGGTAGGGTTGATTTAAACTCGAGAGAGGAATCTCAATTTGAATTAGTGAATTCGATCGATCACATATTTAGAAAATAAAATCTGGAATTGGAATTAATTTAATTGGCTAGGTGAAATCGTGAATCCCAACCACTTTACAATCATTTTTTAAAACAAAACAATTTCACAATTTAATTATTTAATTCATCTTCTTAGTTTTAATTTAAAATATCAAATTCATTTGTTCGTTCAAATAAAGTGTAGAATTAAAATATTTCGATAATTAATAGCAGTCCTCGTGGAACGATAATCCGGACTCCTAGGTCCACTTTATTACTTCTCACGACCCGTGCACTTGCGGGGGTATCTCGCATCACGAGATATAGGTGAACAACCACCACCATCGCCGCATCACCACACTGCTACACCACAACCTCACCCACCACCGCAACACCACAGTACCACCCCCACCAACACCACCATCCGTGACCCTTATATTCCAGAAACCTTAAATATTCTAGCCGGAGAAGTGGTCGATGCGGCGACGCCCTACAAGATCGAAGCAACAGGCGGCGACACCCTGCGAGATCGAAGCAGTAGGCGTCGTCGCCACTTCCTCGGGGTAATAGCGCTAGTTTGCGACGAAGCCCTACAAGATCGAAGCAGCAGGCGACGACACGCTACGAGATCGAAGCAGCGACGGCGTCGCCATTGCCCTGATGTAATAGAGCCGGTGTTTATGTTGAAATCGCCTCTACTAGCAGCGGTTTGCTGGCGGCGTTCGGAGAAGTGGTCGGCTCCGGCGGAGAGGAAGGTGTGACTGTTGGTGGTGGGAGAGACTGATGTGGTGTTGGGTGTGGTATTGCCTCTATTGAACCACAATGGCGAGAGTGGGAGAGAGATGTAGTGGTGAGAAATTAATTAGGGTTTGGTATGGGATTTGGTATTTAATTTAATTTTAGGTTATTTTAATTTATTAATTAATTTTTAAAATTCTGTATACAACCTGAAAATTGAAATTATTTGAGTTTTGTCTTATATTTGAATTTTGATCTTTAAAAGTAGGCCTCCCTGTAATTTTCACTTACATATAACCTGCTATTTCAAAGATGTAATTCAAAAATGATGTGAAGGAATTTTTTTTTTTAAATTTCAGGTGCTAATTCATTTAATTAGGTGTTTAATAATTAAAAATAAATATAATAATATATATAAGACAAACATAATTATCTATTATATATTATATTAAAACTAATATAATATTAAATCAAAAACTCAAATTTTGACGTCAAAACCTCTCCCCACCCCACCCCACCCCACCCCGCCCACCACCCCACCCCATAAATAATTTTTACTTTTTTTCCTTTTGATGTTTTCCTATCATTCCCCATCTCACCCCCACCCCAACCCCACTCTCGACCCTACCCCACCTCATTGCAAAGTGACAAATTGATCTCACCATAGCCCCACCTCCGACCCCACACACCCACCCTGTCCACCCACCCCACATCACCACCCATATTCTACCCACCACAAAAATAAGTTTATTTTTACTTTCTCTCGATGTTTTCCTACACTTTCTGATGAGAATCGAGAAAGCCAAACATCGATGCACGTGCCCGTGGGACCCATGATGAGATCTGACGTCGAAGAGGTTCAAGTTTCGAGGCTAAACCTTGTGAATAAATCGAGAAAAGAAGCCAAGAATCAAGTTGGAGTCAAAAATGAGAAGTTTGGAGATTCAGCCAAGTTTCGGTCGACCGAACTTTCTTCCGGTCGATCGATCTTCTGCAGAGGAATTTTTGTTTTACCTTATTGTTGTTAAAAAAAAAAAAAATCCGAAATTGGGGAAAATTGGAAAATTTCATATGCCATGAGTAATTCTTGATACTACATATTGGGTATATTGATTGTTGCATTTGTTGGGGGGTTTCTATTAGTCAAACACTTACAAAACCTACACTTTCCACTTGTGTACTCAAAGTGTTTGATAAATTGTCCCAAAGAAAATATCCCATTCATGCCTTATTATTCAATGCCCATAACTTGTTAATTACTTGGGGCTATCTAATTCCATTATTGAGATTGAATTATCAATATTATATCCCATATATCACTTGCTCCATACATTGGGTAATATTGATCATTCATTCCTTGTCATATTTGAGTTGTTGGGGGTATTCATCTATCCACATTAAAACCATTCAATGCCATTCAAAGATTGAGTACAAAGTGTTTGATAAATTGCTACATTGAAACTTTACACTCTTGTGCTTATTCGCTCTACATCTTTGCCTTATCAAATATTTGTGGTTATTCAATCCCATTGTTGAAATTTTGATACTAGCATCTTATCCCACATAAATATTGTTCCTTTTGAGTTTCGCAAGCACATAAATTCTACTTGCTATTTGTGTCTACTTGTTCTAAATTCCTTCTTCCTTTGTTTGTGATTTCATTGACTTCACAAGAATTATACTTTGTGGTTTAGTTGATTACCTTCCTTGGAGAACTTGAAAAAGGAGATTTGAGTGGAAAAAGGCAAGAGTGGTGAGCTCATTAGAGGGTAAAATCCTAAATTGAGTGAAACACGAGTGAAAAATATTCTTGTGAGAATACTTTCACACTTGCACACCATGTCAAAGTCCAATGCTCAAACTCAAGACTTGAAGTACTTGTTACAAAATCTTTCAACCACCATGGCTAGACAAATTAAGGAGATTGGGGGTGAGTTGGAAAATTTAGGAACAAGAGGGGAGAGTACATTAAATAGGGGAGGTGAAGAAATGATGTGTAGTAGAAGAAGGGTGAGGGATATATTTGAGAACATTGTGTATAGGGATGGAAGTAGAAAATAAAATGGGAGTTTGAATAGGAAAATTAGAATGGATATTTGGGAAGATAAAGGTGATGGTGAACAAAATGGGAGTATGAATAGGAAAAGAAGAGAGTTGTTAGATGATAGGAGAAATGGAGTTGATGAAAATATTGATAGTGCGAGAATGCAAAATTCATCACTCCATGGAATGGGTAGAAGTGGAGAAGTGGAAGAAGATTAGAGAATGGGTAGATAGAAGCGGAGATGGGATGGATGAGAAGGTTAATATTGAGCGAATGAAGGCGTCATCATTCCATAGGAGGGACGGTAGTGGAGGTAGAGAAGTAGTGAAGGAGATGAATGCTAGGCCACCACAATCTTTGGCCCATGCTAATGAGATGGAGGAACATGGGGAGGATAATTTCTACACTAGGTGCCTAGTGAGTGATAAACCATGTAGTCTCATGATAGATGGGGAGATTGACACTAATTTGGTGAGTGCTAGTAGAGTGGATAAATTGGGGTTACCGGTTATGAAGCATCCTAATCCCTATGTATTGCAAAGGTTGAATGACTATGGGGAGGTGAGGGTAAGTGAACAAGTTCTTCTTACTTTTCACATTGGTACTTATAGTGATCAAATATTATGTGATGTGGTTCCCTTACACACTACTCACATAATCTTGGGGAGACCTTGGCAATGTGAGCGAAATGTGAATCTTGATAGGAGAAGGAACCGGTGTAGCTTCAAAATGAATGAAAAAAAGGTTGTGATCCTATCTTTGAGCGCGGAAGAAGTATGCAAAGACCAAATGAAGCTCAAAAAGGAATTCGAGGAAGAAAAAGAGAAGGAGAAAGAAAAAGAAGAAGAAGAAAGGGGGAATAGGAAAATAAAAGAGAATTCAATTAAGCAAATTGAAGAAAACAAAAATAAGAGCATGAGAGTTGGGGCCTCGACCCTAGAAAAAGGTGAGGAATTGAGAGTTGGAGCCACGACTCCAGAAAAATGAGAGGCGAGAGAAGAACTGAGAGTTGAGGTTCCTACCTCAGAAAAAGGTGAGGGAGTGATGAGTGCCACCAAGAAGATTGAGAGAAAAGATCACCCCAAAATGTTCTTTACTCTTGAATATTCTAACACTTCCCTCCCTAGTTTGGTTATTTCTTTGTTACAGGAAATTGTGAGGCCAACTTATCAAGGCAACAAAGAACTCCAAAAGCATGCCTTATGGAAGAAATTCATGAAAACATTTTCCTACAACAACGAGTACAACCGAGGTAAAGAAAATGACATAACCGATGCAACATCTAGGAGTTATGCTCCTAACATTTCTTTGAATGCAAGGTTATTGTGTTTTGAATACATTAGAGGGTTGTATGATATTGATGTAGATTTGACAAGTATGTTGTTGACTTGTGAAAATGTAACATGTGGTAAGAATCATTGTCATGATGAGTGCTTAAATTGTAAATGCAACTTTTTGCATGTGCCCAGTTGCATAAGTACCAAATCTTTTTGTGAAAATGTTGCATATAGTACATATCATTGGCATGATAAATTCCTCATTTGTAAATTCAAATTTTTATATGTGCCTAATTGTCTAAGTGCCACCTCATTTTATTTTGAACATGTTAAGGGCATGCATGTTAATAATCCAAATTTGTTAAACATTTATGAATCATGTTGTGAGCGATATCTTGATGAATTCTATGGGCATGATAATTATTTGTTTTGGAAAATTGGATTGTTTCTTTTTAAATGTGCCATGTGTAAATTGCTAATGGGAGAGGCACATGATAGTTGTTTGATGGGGCGATTTAAAATCAACGGGGTCTTAGGGGTATTATGTGATCAATTTTATTGGCCTAATTTGAAGATTGGTGTTGAACATGTTTGCACTTGTTGTAAATATCTAACTTGCAAAATGGCTAAACTTAAGTTTAAGTTTTTGCCCCAAGAATTCCATAGTTATTTGCCCATCATGAGTAAACCTTGGGTTACTTATTATATGAATTTTATAGTAGGTTTACTTAGAACAAAGAAAGAAAATGATGCTATTATTGTGATTGTTGGTAGGAGTATTAAAATGTCACATTTGATTGCATACCATGAAACCAACGAGGTCATTAACATAGCTAATCTTTTCTTTCGGGAAGTCATGCATTTCCACGAAGTTGGTGCTAATTTTGTGGTTGTTAAATTTGCTTGCAATTTAATTGCTCATCATATTAGCAAGTTTTCTCCACTTAAAATTGCTTGTGACTTTAACCTATTAACTCTGTTGAACTTTATGCATATGTTTATTGAAGAAAGAGTTTGTTTAGGTGGCCACGAGAATGCACCTTTGGTTAAGCCCCTTTGCAGGAGGCTCGAGCTTCCATTTGAGGGAATTGGAATGCAATGTGCTTCCAATGCCAACCATGGTGGGAAACATATTCCGTTTGATTCAGGCGGCCGGATGTGTTCCCATTTTTGGAAGGAGCGACCCCCCGATCAAATAAAATCCAAACTACTACTCTGTGGTGTTGGCACATCTCAAACTCTTGCCACCGCCTACAAATTGATTTTGCACGCTGAGTATGAAATTTCAGTTACATTTATTGTGTCTGAATTTTCTATTTTTATTGTAGGTGCCGATTCGTGGTCGAATCTCTTTCGAGATGGAGGAGATGATGAGAATTGCGAAGGTCCAACTTCATTGCATGAACCTGTGGTACACAATGTTGCAAGATCAAAGTTCAAGGAGTTTCACGACAGTGCATTCAAGCAAGATTCGAGGTTGAATCCTTTTCAAGAGGGAGGGGATGATGAGAATCGAGAAAGCCAAACATCGATGCACGTGCCCGTGGGACCCATGACGAGATCCGACGTCGAAGAGGTTCAAGATTCGAGGCTAAACCTTGTGAATAAATCGAGAAAAGAAGCCAAGAATCAAGTTGGAGCCAAAAATGAGAAGTTTGGAGATTCAGCCAAGTTTCGATCGACCGAACTTTCTTCCGGTCGACCGATCTTCTGCAGAGGAAATTTTGTTTTAGCCTCAGTCGCTTTCGGCTGAGTGGCGGTCGACCGAAAGTCCCATTTCGGTCGACCCAGTGATCGACCGAAATAATTTCGGTCGACCAGTTCGGTCGACTGAAACACTCCGTTTTACAAAAACGGGGTTTTTCTTGTAAATACCGAAATTGCACATTTTGCCCAATTTTGTACTTATATACATATTTCTTGTTCATTTGCAAGATAACTTGGTTGTTCATGTAAAGCTTTTGAGAGAAGCTCCTCCTTTGGGTGAGGTAAATCACATTTTTTGATCTTGTATCTCTTAGGAAATTAATCAACTTTATCTTGAGTATTATTATTCTTGTGTTGTTATTTATTTCCGCCACCTTGGAATTTATTTATTTCTTTTTATTGGGCTAGGGTTAGTTAATCATTAAATTTTGGGTTAGATTTAAACTTGGGTTAATGTGTCTATCATTTATTTTACCAATTTAGCTTTCTTGGGTTGATATTAAAATTGTTGTGGAAATTTTCGGTCAACACACCGAAGGAGTTCGCATCACTTCCTCATCCCACCCCAGCCAAACCCAACCCAACTCAACCCCACTCGACCCTACCTTACCTCACCCCACCTCATCGCAAAGTGACAAATTGATCTCACCCTAGCCACATCCCCGGACGCCACCCACCCACACCATCTCACCATCCACATCCTACCCCACCCCAAAAATAAATTTATTTTTATTTTCTCCCGATGTTTTCCTACACTTCCCCATCCCATCCCACCCCAACCCCACTCAACTCAACTCGACCCTACTCCACCTCATCGAAAAGTGACAAATTGATCTTATCCAAGTCACGGACCACCACCCCACCCCAGTGGCGGATCCAGATATAAAGTTCAGCTAGAGCGGCGGTTGATCGTTAACTGAAGATCGTCAACGTCCGCAAAAGCGAGATTATTTATTATAATTTAATTAAATAATATTAAAAATTCTTCAATCAATATAGAAATACACTACAAAATACGTGTTAATGAAAATAAAAAAGATTAGTTGCACCAACAAAAATTGGGGTAATCTACCTAGAGAATCGATAATACTACATATTTAAGCTTTTGTTCTTTAATATAATTAAAAATAATCTGGATAACTTGTCGGGAAAGAAGAGCAACTAAATCCATTTGTTACACCCATAATTCGGGTCAAGATCAAGAGTCGTCTAGTCAACGCTTAACAAGCTTATTGGTCCAATTCCACATCAAATTAAGGGTTGAGATTAATCAAGACAAATCCAAGGGGTCACGTCGATAGTTATATGAAGATATGGGTAAAATTGCTCATAATTATTAGAGGTCGACCAAATATGTAATTATTAGATAAAGGACCAAGTGTGTAAATAGGATTATATATATATACATATATATTATAGCCCAAAAAGAGAGAAAAAAAAAGGGTATTCTCTCTGCACTGGGTCTTCTTCACCGAATTAGAGGCCTAAAAGCTGGGTTATTAAATCTCCTGAAAAATAATTGTTGATCTAGTCAAGATTTCATGGTAAGGCCTTCATTAATAAAGTTCAAAACCATTTTTTGTACATAAAAAATCTTTTTTTCATCTTCTTTCAACCGCTTTTCCTTCCCTTGCGGTTGTGTGAAATTTTACTGTTATTTCCGGAAAAGACAGACGAAATGGATTATGGGTTATATATATATAATAAAAACTTGAAGTCATTGGTGGAACAAGCCAGCGCGGCCGCGCTAGCTCGCCGACGGTTGGATCTGCCACTGCCCCACCCACCCTACACCAAAAATATTTTTTATTTTTTTCCTTTAGATGTTTTCCTCTCATTCCCCACCCCACCCCACCCCACCCTATCCTACCTCATCTCAAAGTAACAAATCGATCTCACCATAATCACATCCCCCGACCCCACCCACCCATATCCTACCACACCCCAAAAATAAGTTTATTTTCATTTTCTTTCAATATTTTCCTACACTTCCTCATTCCACTCCACTCCACCACAACCCAACCTAACCCCACTCGACCCTACCCTACCCCACATCATCGCAAAGTGACAAATTGATCTCACCTTAGCCACATCCCCCGACCCCACCCACTCACCCACCCCACCACTCATATCCTACTCACCACAAAATTAAGTTTATTTTTATATTCTCCCGATGTTTTCCTACACTTCCTCATCTCACCCCCACCCACCCGAACCCAACCACACTCCACTTGACCCTACACCACCTCATCGCAAAGTGACAAATTGATCTTATTCCAGCCACAGACCATGACACACCCCGCCTGCCTCACCCCCACCCTACCCCACTCCATCTCAAAAATGATATTTTTCCTTATACTTTTCCACCTATCCCCACCCAGCCCGACACCACCCTACCAATCCCACCCCACTCCAAAAATGATTTTTTTCCTTCTACTTTTTCACGCCCCCACCAACCCCACACTTCCCACCCCACCCCACCCCACCCCCACAAAATGAGTTTTTTTTATCTCTTCATATTTTTCCACCCTCCCCGCCACCCACCCCACCTAAAAATGATTTTTTCTTCAAATTTTCCACACCCAACCCGCCCCCGACCCTACCAACTACCCACCCACCCACCCAACCAATCGACCCCACCCCATCCAAAAATGATTTTTTTCTTCCACTTTTTAACTCTCCACCCAGACCCTACCCTTGGACCCACCACACTCCACCATACCCACCCACCCATCCCATTCCTACCCACCCCCCAAAAATGAATTTTTTCTTCAATTTTTCACACCCCCACCCACCTCGCTCCAGACCCTACCCCGCCATCCACCCAACCAATTGACCCCACCAAAAAAATGATTTTTTTTCTACTTTTTAACACCCCATCCCGATCCTAGCTCGTCACCCAACAACATTGTTTTTCTACTTTTTCACACCCCATTCCGATCCTAGCTCGTCACCCAAAAACCCCACCACTATCCATCCCACCCAAAAATGATTTTTCTTCTAACTTTCCACACCCCGTCTTGACCTACACCCGTCACCCACCAACCCCACTTCTACCCAAAAATGATTTTTCTTCTAACTTTCCACACCCCGTCCCTACCCACCACCCACCCACCCACCCACCCGCCCACCCAACAAACTGACCCCGCCCAAAAATGATTTTTTTCTTATACTTTTCCTCATCCAATGGTGACAAAAAGTTATAGATGGTCACAACCTTTAATATAATTGGTCACAATCATTTATAGTTGGTCACATATTATTTATTTATTGGCACAACTTACTCGTTTTTTTCATGATTAGTTAATATTTTTTGTCACAATTACATAATAATTGGTCTAATTCCCTACTTGTCATAAGTCACACAAAGTCACATTTAGTCGACATTTTGCTTACACTTACCTAATAATTCGATCACCCCACCCCACATGCAAAGTCACAACATGTCACACACTGTCACATTACAAGTTTAGTTGAAAAACCTCACCCACCTACCCACACATTCCTAAAGTCATAGTTGGTCACACAAGGTCATAGTTTGATCACACGAGGTCACAGTTAGATCACAAGTGGTTTAGTTGCAAAATTCGATCACACAAAGTCACAATTCGATCACATAAAATCACAGTCGGTCACACGAAGGCACGGTTCGATCACACAAGGTCATAGTTTGGTAACACATGTGACCGAACTATGACATCGCGTGATGGAAGTGTGACCTTGTATGTTCAAATCGTGACTTTGTGTGATCGAACACGGGATGTGACCAATTATTAGATAAATGTGACCAAAATATTTACTAATTGTGACTTGTGAGAAATGGGGGATGTGACCAAGAGAACTAAGAATACAGAATGTGACCAAATATTAGGTAATTGTAACAAAAATGTTAACTAATTGTGATTAAGGAAACGAGTAAATTATGACCAATAAATAAATAATATGTACCAATTATATGATAATTTTGATCAATTATAGGTAAATGTGATCAAAATATTGATTAATTGTGAGTTTGTGCGACTTATGATAAGTGCGAATGTGATCAAGAAAACAAGTAAGTTTTAATCAATCAATAAATAAATTGTGATCAATTATTGATGAATATGACCAATTATTAGGTAACTATGACCAATAAATAAATAATATGCAATGCACGAAACAAAAAATTATAATTATTATTTATTGAATAACAAAATAAATATATTCATTATTATATTTAATAAAAATGTGAAGGGGGGGGGGGGAATCAATTGAGTTTATATATTATAGGAAATAAACTAATAGATAGTCAATAATAAAAATCAATATAAATTTCGAAATACTTCTTTGAAAATAAAATTTGCGGTTGATTTGGTTTCTGCATCATCTTTACTGTAAATTGTACAGCCCATGTACATTGTAAAAAAATAAAATAAAATAAAGCACACAATTTTTACAATTGTATCGAAATACAATAAAATAGTGGGCCATATAAAACCTATAATGAAATCACTGTACCTGTAATTATTGTCTATGTACTTGTAGCATCTCTCTTATTATTAGGATAGCACCACTAAAATGACAAAGTTAAATGGCTTATTTGATGTAGTAGCATATCAATTCAAATCTGGACCAGAAGTGCCCAAAGTAGAATATGCCGTAATAGTTGTGCAAATTCCCATTAAAACTAGAACGTTTTCAAGAATAATATGTTGGAAATGGTGCATGGTTTGAGCCTCAACCACTTCGTCCAAACCCTTTCATGGTCTATAAATAGGACCCTTTGGGTGTCCTATTCCTCACATTTTTGATATACAAAAACATCTATCATCCTCACTTCTCTCCTAAATCAAAATCATTTCATTTATTTTGATTTTCCTTCATTGCATCTTTTGGAGTACATAAGCCTATATTTTGTTCGTTGTATTTGTGTTTTGGAGTGCTACAAACATAAGTGAAGCTGTTGTATCTTGGGAGTCGATTGCCGAAATCCGTAGGCACCGTTGCGGGGTAAATTCGACTTAAGGACAAAGAGTCCAACTCTTGCCTCGACTTTGTCCCTTCTTCTCTTATTCTTTTTGTTTGTGTTTTTCTTTGCCGTTACTCTGTCCAATATTCGGCAAGGATTTACAAAACCATCATTATATTTATTTGGCGTCACTATTCACAAAATCCACCCAACATAATACATGGTCTAAATTAGGTAACATTGATTTCAATTAATGTTTTCCCAAATTTTGTGTACGGATTCGTGTTTCCATTAATGTGTAATACAAAACATGAAAATATTTATTTATTATTCATAAATACCATTTAAAAAGAAAATCTACGTTATTTTTGTGGAATTTTATTTTTGTTTTTATACATTAATATCATTCAGTTCCTCAATATTTCCAGATCTGTAATAGAAAATCATGAACATGTTCTTTTTAATTTTTGTAAAAAAAAAAAAAAAAAAAGATTCACAACAAAATCTTTTTGTTATTTCATTTATTTTGAATTTATTTGTGAAATCTTACGAACATTCGGTATGTCTATATTTATAGATGTCTAATAGAACTCATGAATATATTTTTTCTTTTTTTAGTAAAAAAAATGTGTTATTTTTTGAAATTTGGATTTTGTTGTGAAGCATTAATATTATTCAGTTTCTATATATTTTCAGATTTATGTCAAATAAATAAATTTCCCCCCAAAAAGATGTACAAAATTATTCGGGATGAAATGTGCATAACATGTAAACTGTCGAATTGGTAAGTCTAAGAATTATTTGAGTCGTTGAATATATGCAGTGTCAACTAATCACCTTATATTTTCATTGTTGGATGATAACAAATAAAACGCCATGGAATGCTACAATCCAAAGTTCCATCCAAATAAGAATTTTGAAATAACTACACGTCCAATCAGCGGATGACAAGTATAAGTTGTCACCATATGTTCTTAGTTATATTTTTAAGAACATGACACAAATACTTTTAAAACTACGCTATTTCCTAAATGCATCCATCTTAATCTGATTATCCAGAATTACGAAATAAATGAAATTATAAGGCTTAGAGCATTTACAATGCTAGACTTTTCACATTTAATAAATTTTGTTATATGACAATTAATGTACGGAATTTCTTTCCACAAATGATGAATGTTTAATAAAAAAAAAAAAAAGAGAACTTCAAATGTCATCTCCAATGCATTATTTTTTATCTCATAGTCTTGTTCATGTGGTATTTCTTTTATTTAAATAAAATAACCTTAAAAAATAGCATTTAACCAAAATTGCTTAGTCATCATGTTAAACACTCTTTCAAGTTGAAGAAAATGGACTTGAAACTTTCTTCATTTATTATTTCCATGTCATCAAGATGGACTTCACAATTTAAAGCATTGGAGATAAAAATATTGGCACAATGTCTTTCATAATGATGTGACAAATATTTTTTAATGTGAAAAGTGTATTATTGTAGATGCTCTAACCTTTACTTTTGATGATTACTGTTGCTTTCCATTTTCTCAATTTTAAGACTATCGTTCACAGAATTCTGAATGAGAAGTAGGATGTTTTTTTTTTTTTTTAAATCCACTAAAAATATGCGAAGATATTGAAACTCAATGGAACAAAGTAAATCTTGAAAATAGCATGCATTAAAACAAAGCACGTTGTTATTTACAATTTTCTTCAGAAAATCGAAAAACCTTTTAAATGTACCATTTTTTAATTAAAATAAAATACTACACTATTCAACGCATAGAGAATATAAAAGACAACTGAATTGAAATTCTATCATATCATTTCAAACTATTAAACTCGAAATATCAAAATCATGATATACTCACCGTGAGAAAATAATTAATCATGTTGTGAAACTATCAAAATCTAACATCAATATTAGAGAGAAAGAGATGGAGAGAATGAGAGAAACTCTTCTCATGAAAATTGGTATATTCATAATGAAATGGCTCCTATTTATAGGAGTGAATAATGACACAATCGTAATATGTAAAGTTTACAAGGGTATAATAATAATTGTCATTCATACATAATTTCTTACCTAATTTATTATAATATTTATGACACTCCCCCTTGAATGACATATTACTCGCTTGCTCAATTGTCTGCCTCGTTAAAAAACCTTGCTAAGAAAACCCGATGGGATAAAACTTGAGCGAAGGAAAAAGAGTACAGCTGCTCCCCCTGATGTTGGCCATCATTAATCATTGAGTCTAATATCCAAAATGACATCAATGATAAGTAGTACAAATCATGTACTGGAAACTTGAAGTTATGAAGTGTTGCCTTCGAATTATGAAGTGTTGAAGTGCTTCAGTGCTTTAGTGCTGCCTCGTTAAAACCTTGTCAGTAAAACCTAATGGGACAAAATCTGAACGAAGGAAAAAGAGTACAGCCGCTGCCTCGTTAAAACCTTGTCAGGAAAACCTAGTAGGACAAAACATGGACGAAGGAAAAAGAGTACAGCATGATTCTCCCCCTGAAGTGTGCAATCAAGTATTCATGAACCTTTTGAATAATGATATCATCTTTCGTCTGGAATATGTATATATGAAAATTTTCTTGTGTGTAGCCGATATCATAAAATTCTTCATAAGATGTCTATGATTTTCTTCATTTGTTGATACCATTCCAGATGTCTATGATTTTCTTCATTTGTTGATATCATTCCAACACAATTTAAAGAGAGAACTTGTTGTTGAATTATTACTTGCAGATAGCTGTGACAATGTCTCAAAAACCTTGCTAGGAAAACTCTGTGGGACAAAACCTTAGCGAAGAGAAAAATAGTATATTATTCTCATTGATACGCCATAATTGCTGCCTCATTAAAAACTTTGCTAGGAAAACCCTGTGGGACAAAACCTCAGCTAAGGGAAAAAGAGTGCACCGCGTATTTGTTCCCTTCACAGGAATATCACAAGTATATTAGTGCAATCTCAAATCCTTTCATCAAACATATAGTTTGTGATGAGCTTTTATAAATAGTTTATAGCTCATTTATGATGTACTGAACATGCTATACCAAGCAATGTTTAGTTAGTTGACTGATTGCATTACTCAAATCTAGAATTGATTCACTTCTGGTGAAACTATCAAAATCTAGAATTAACTTCTGATGAATAATTAAATATTCATTTTCAAATTCACTTATGGTAAATATTCATTTTCGGTGGATAATATAATTTTGCATATTGAAAATCAATTGCATGCCCAAATATTCAAATATAATAATAGTACACTCCAATTTCATTTTCAACATATTATATTATGGGGTCATATGTATCATTGTTCATGTGATTTTATTTTAAGAATCACATTTCATTCTATAATGATACTATTCTGGGCAAATTGAATCTTTCAATGATTTATACATGTATGTTCTTGCACTTTATAAACTGCAATTTCTAATTCCCAAGAGTATAACCAATCATTGAAATAGATATTAATTTCGACATATAATCTATAATCATTTCGCTTGAAATCCCAACGTACCGCGATCAACTGATATATCAAAGAAAACTCCCAAAGTACCGAGATGAGAATCACACCTTTTGATCTCACTCATTGGTATATCAAAGAGCTCAAACTAGTGATCTAGATTATAGTCCCATCCACCATATGTCATGCCAGTTCTTTGAAAATTTCGCTCGCAACGAGTCGTCTTTTACGACTGTGTAATATTTTTCATTTGTACAAATAGCTACTGGCATTACACATTTAAGTGTTTGGACTTCAGGTCCTATAACAATAATCCCTACATTGAGATTTTTATATTTGGCCAAAGTATTATAATTCCAAAAACCTCATTTTCATAATAGAGTTGTGTGTAGTCGACTTATTTATCGATTCCATTTCATCTCAATATAAACATAACATAGAGAGATATCTTTGTATATTCTATCATCAGGCCTGAATCTCTTATCATTTAACTATGTCCCTTTTACTTACTTAGAGTATTTAGCCTCAAAGGGATCATCTCAATTATTCATGAGATATTTGTTTTTGGAATCGATTGTCATTATACTTCAGGCATAATTACGCTTTAAGCTTGATCACGCTTCATGCGTGTTATTGTTTAATTTCACCATAATATTCAAGAATCTTGTATTATATCAGTCGGCTAAAAATGTCTCAACACATGTCATTCATAATTATGGATATAATCACAATCATATATCTAAGTGCGTTTTGTTGGAGTGTATATAGATATCGCACTTTTTAGAAATCATAAAGCTTTACAAGCTAATCTTTATTTCATCTTATTGACATGTTTGTATGTAAAATATTGCTGCATGAGAAATATTTATATTCAAATTGTTCTCATAGCAAATAACTTGAGGCTTTTAATCTGCTAAACATTAGCAATATAATATTCTATTATCTCAACTAATTCATAAAATCATTAATGACTTTAAGATATATTCATGCTAGCATTTATCACTTTGCTTGTAATATCATTACTTGAGTAAATAATCAGTCATTCATTTTCTTAGTGAGATAATTAATTTGCCTTTGAGAACAAGCAGCAATGACAACTTGTTAACCTGAACAATTTTCTGGTTCTTTAATGAATGTCATTTTGCATTCTCAATAAATCTCATTATTGAATTGGAATCTAACCAATCATTATAAAACTTCTGGTTCAGCAAGATATTTTACTTTCTGGTTCAATATAGTATTTATTTCATCAATATGTATTTTTGTATAGTACAAATCAGTATACCTTTATTAGTGTACCAAAAAAAAAACAGGTACAATATCCAAGAAAATATCTTATATTCTCAATATTGTCGTCAAATCTTCCCTTATATCGAAAAAGGTAATGACGCATTATCTCATTATTCCCACCTTTTCAATAATTTATTCCATTATTTTTTGATGGAATCGATATCACGCGGAGCGCTCCTTTACGCGTTTAAATAATGCATATAAATAGATCATTTGGGAAGAGATTAGATCCATAAAAAAATGGATGTTATATTATCAAATATTCGCAAATATTATTCTAATCTTCCGGTAAAATGTTTTGAAAAAGATTTACCGAGTTCGACTTGAAAGATTGAGGCTGCTGATGGATCAAGGCATTCCAGAAGATGTTTTTTTGGTTGATCGAAGCAAAAGTTCGTTTAGTTGGTGAATTACCAGATTCATTTTCTAAGCACAAGCCTGGCTTAAGTAAGAGTACTTTTGCAAAGAAGCGAAGAGAAAAAAGATTAAATAGTTGCTACAAATGTGCTTGATGGACATGTAATACCTGTTGTAAGTCAGTAGGATATTCATCCATAAATCGAGATGATAAGATAGACTTCATTAAGGGTGGACTGAGTAAGGAGTCATTGGATGATATCCGATTGACTCTTGAGACACACCCTAGTGGGTATGTGCAGCATGAGCTACTATCTTTATGAGCTAAATTCCTTAGCGATAAAGAGCGTTATAGTCTCAAAAATATAATAGCAAAAGATCCTGTTTGCCAGGCTGTAATAAACAATGATGTTTTGGCTATTCAGCATTGATACAAAGTAAATCAGTATATTGTGTGTATATATTTGCACATGTATTTATAAAATATTTTCACGTTTCATTTCTCGAGTATTGATAAAGTGTATTGAAAAATCACCGAAAGGTAAGCTTTATAGAAAGTAGTGTAATTTAGTGAGAAGTAGGTTTTCACTTTTTCAAAAGACGAGCAGTAAATAGTGAAGTTTTTCAAGTTTAAAAAGTCAATGATTTTCACAGTTTCATGCATCCCAAAATATAATTTTCTCATAAGTTTCTCCTTCCTTATACTCTCAAAGATGGAAGGACCAAAACTTCGACAGATCAAAACTATCTGTGTATTCCGTGGATCAAAAGTAGGGAAAGGTTTTGGGTATCTAGAAGTAGCAGTGGATTTAGGAAAGAAATTGGGAGAGAAAGGTATCAATCTAGTATATGGAGGGGACAGCAGTGGATTGATGGGTTGTGTATCACAATCCGCTCATACAGAGAAAGCAAGAGTGATATGTGTTATACCCGTTCCTTTAGCTGATATCGCAGACAAAACACGAGGGCATGAAGTACAGACGTTATCTATCCATTAACGCATAACTTGCATGTTATATGGTTCTGATGCCTTCATTGCCATGCCTGGGAGTTTTGGTACTTTAGAGGAAATCTTTAATATTACCTCATGGGCTCAATTAGATCTCCATACCAAGCCTATTGGGCTTTTAAATGTTAACAATTTCTTTGATGGTTTGCTAACATTTCTTGATTATGTTGTGGAACAGGGATTCATCTCTCCATTTTCTAGGAGAATCCTTATTTCTGCTCCTACTGTCGAGGAACTGCTGGATAAGTTGCAATCTGATAAGTGTATTTTATACACTTATTTGTATGTCTAAATTAGGTGTAATTATTGTCGTTTTGGAATATTTGCTATTTAATTTGTGTTTATCGTTTACTTTTCAGAAAATATCCCAAAAGATGAAGAATGATGAAATCAATGGGGAAAACGCACAAGTGGATGTTAATTAAAGCTAAATTGGACAAGTGAGGAGTTTGTGACAACAACCGGGAAACCTACATGGTGCCAAAGAGAAGAAATCAGAGGTTGGAGGACCTAATTGAATAAATTAAGAGCTTGAATGGTCAAACCGAGAAGAAGATAAAGTTTGGGGACTAAATTGCAACAATTGAAAGTTGAGGATTGAAGATGCAATTAAAAGTTAGGGACTAAATTGTACAGCCGAGAAATGAGGAAGTCGCGATCGCTGGATACCTTCCTGGCGATCGCGAGATGGTTCAAATTCTTAACCCGAAAGCTTTTAACGTCTACCACGCGATCGCCAGAGGTTCTACCACGCGATCGCGCGGCTGTCCGACTGGGCCGCAGATCAGATTTTTCTCGCGAATTTTAACAGGCTTTGGGCTTTTTGACCTAGGTTTTCTCCAAAAGATATATATACAACATAAGAGGCACGAAAATGAGACCTTTTCCTCTCCATAGAACAAGCCACAATAGAGAATTCAACATCAAATTCTTGGAGAATCAAGCATTGCAAAGGCGCGTGAATTGGAAACAGTTGAAGAATTGATAATTGGTGCAATCTTTCCATTCTTTATATTGTTTTTCAATGAACGTTTATTTTTACTGTTTTTGTTATTTCATGATGATGTGTAACTAATTTTAACGTTGGGATGAACGATGTAGCCTAGTTAATTATTTTAATGCAATATTCCTTGTTTTAACGCTTTAATGCATGTGTTGATTTATTATTGCGTTTAATGCGTGAATGAACTGGCCACTTATTCATGATTTCATGTGTTATTTCCATAATCCGAGAGGTGAGTTAATAACATAGATCTAGGTAATAAATCCGGTAATTGAACGAGAGATAGAGATATACTCTTGTAATTATTGCGGTCGTGTGTGAATTCTTGTGTGTAATGCATCTAGTTAAGGAATATTCGGACCCGCTGTAGAGATACAAGGTTGACTTATTTAGGTAGGATTGATTTAAACTCGAGAGAGGAATCTCAATTTAAATTAGTGAATTCGACCGAACACACAAATAGGAAATAAAACTGGAATTGGAATTGATTTAATTAGCTAGGTGAAGTCGTGAATCCCAACTACTTTACAATCTTATTTGAAAACAAAACAATTTCACAATTTAATTATTTAATTCATCTTCTTAGTTTTAATTTAAAACCACAAATTCTATTTCGTCTGTTCAAATAAAATTAGAACTAAAACATTTCGGTAATTAATAGCAGTCCTCGTGGGAACGATAATCCGGACTCTAAGGTCCACTTTATTACTTGATTGCGATATCGTACACTTGCGATCTCAAATTCTACAACAAGTTTTTGGCGCCGTTGCCGGGGACTGTTATTTTATATCGATACCCATTAGTTCTTATTTTACTTTGAACTTTATTTTGCTTATTTTTATTTTTATCTTTATTTTCAGTTTTTGTTTTCAATTTTTGTTTTATTTAATTTATGTTAAGAAGGACTAAGTCGTTTGATTTACTTCCTTTTGATACAGAAATTGAACGCACCTTTCGACAGAGGCGTAGACAACAGTTGGAAGCGAATCAACAAAAAGACTTAGCCATGGCAGATGACATAATTCAGAATAATCAGGGAAATCAACAAAATCTGCCAGCAGCTGTGAATGGACAGCAACAAAATCATGGAAGGCGCGTTTTGCGAGATTACATGGTTCCTCCTGTGGGGAACATTGGAACCTGCATTGTACCTCCTGAAATCCGAGCCAATAATTTTGAGATCAAGACTTCTTTGATATCCTTGATCCAAAATTCGTGTGTTTTTCATGGACTGCCATCTGAGGATCCTCATGTGCACCTTAGGACATTTTTGGAACTATGTGACATGCAACGCATGAATGGAGTCTCAGAGGATGCCGTGAAATTAAAGCTATTCTCATTTTCTTTGGCGGACAAAGCAAAAGCCTGGTTTTATTCTTTGCCCCTACATACAATCACCACTTTCGAAATCATGAGTCAGAAATTTGTAGATAAGTTTTTCCCACCTGGCCGCATGTCAAAGCTAAGGCGTGAGATTTTATCATTCAGTCAACAGCCTGGGGAATCAATTTTTGAGGCTTGGGAAAGGTTCAACGAGCTCATCAGACAGTTTCCTACACATGGAATCGCTGATTGGATACTAGTTCAGACATTCTACAATGGGCTGACAAATGAAAACAAGAGGTACGCCGACTCAGCAGCTGGAGGATCAGTAATGGATATGACATATGAAGAAGCATCTGAGATCTTTGAGAAGATGGCTACGAACAGTTATCAGTGGTATTCGGATAGAGCTACACCTAAGTCTGGGGGAGTAATTGCTGTTAATGAGATTACATCATTAAATGCTAAATTGGATGCATTGACGAAGAAAATTGACAGAATGGGTGTGCAGACAGTCAACTCAGTTCAAACAGCGCTATGTGATTTTTGTTTTGAAAATCACACTGTAAATTTCTGTCCCATGCAACAGAGTCAATCAAATCCAGAACAAGTCAACTTCATGGGCAACAGGCAACAGGGTGGTCCTTATTCACAACCCTACAACCCAGAATGGAAGAACCACCCCAACTTCTCCTGGTCTAAAAATCAAAATGTTCAGCATCCACCTGGATTTCAGCAACAGCAACAGCCACAGCAACAGCAACAATCTCAGAAAAACATATCCGAGAACATAGAAGAGTTAATTCAGCTGGTCAAGAGTCAGAATGGTGAGATTATGAATCAAGCTGTTGAAAATAAAGAATTTGAAGAGACAAATGGGAGAGCTGGCAGCAAGCAGTTCAACAAGACAGCCTGGACAGTTACCAAGCAAGACTGAAATGAACCCTCATGAGCATGTTAATGCAATATCAACGAGGAGCGGGGATCAGCTATCTGAAGTAACTGTAGGGGAATATGAAAAGCAAAAGGGCAAAAAGGAAGATGTGGTGGAAGAACAGGAAAGCGAGAAAGAACAGAGATCGACTCCTGAAGTTCATGAAAAAGTCGAAGAAGAAGTTCGAGTTCGACCACCAGTCAAAGCTTATGTGCCCCCAGTTCCTTATCCACAACGATTGATAAAGCATAAGTTGGAGCAGCAGTTTGGAAAATTTTTGGAAATATTCAAGAAACTGCACATTAATATTCCTTTTGCTGAAGCATTGGCCCAAATGCCCCTCTACTTAAAGTTTATGAAGGAGATGCTGTCAAATAAAAGGAAGTTGGTTGATTTTGAGACAGTAGCACTGAGTGAGGAGTGCAGCGCCATACTTCAAAAGAAATTACCACAAAAATTGACCGATCCAGGGAGTTTCTCTATCCCTTGCACTATTGGTAATTTCACTTTTGATAATGTATTGTGTGATCTAGGGGACAGTGTTAACCTAATGCCTTTGTCTGTATACAGAAAACTTGGTTTGGGAGAGCCTAAACCAACAAATATCACACTAAAGCTTGCTAACAGGTCTATACAGTATCCATATGGGATAGTGGAGAACGTGATTGTGAAAGTGGACAAGTTCTTCTTTCCAGTTGACTTTGTGATCCTTGATATGGAGGAGGACTCTCAGATGCCCCTGATATTTGGAAGACCATTTCTTGCTACAGGGCGAGCTCTCATAGACATCGAAAAAGGGGAAATCATTTTTCGAGTCGAGCATGAACAAGTCAGTTTCAGCATCAAGCCAAGACAGGATCTCGAATATCTAAAGGAAAGTTGCTTCAAAGTGGAAGGAGTAATTCAGAAACCAGAAGAAAATGAGAAGCAAGGGATTAAGTTCGAGGAGGATCTAAGCGCAAAACATGAGTTTATAAAGGCTAAAGATGGATGGAGGGACAAAAAGGAAGAAAAGCCTAACATCCCTCAACAATGGGCTAAAAGTGAGGCTTTGGGATTCAAGAGAGTGAGAAAACGAATAGAGATATGCATGGCAGGAAATTGCAAGCTGTGCAGGGGCTCAAGAGGATCATTCAAACCTCCATGATAAAGAAGTGCAAAAAAGTCGAGCTTTAGACGTAAAACGGAGCGCTTGTTGGGAGGCAACCCAACCTTTCTTCCCTTTTATTTATCATGCTTTCAGAATTTATTTATTTATTTGCAGAATTTTAGATATATGCATATTTAGGTATGTTTTTGATGTTGCATGTTTACATTAGGCTAAGTTTTTATCGTCATTCCAAACTCACACACACTAATTTGAATCATGAAGTTAATGTTTGGAAAATCATTGCATCAATCATGAAGCGATTAGGGGGATAAAAACGACTTTGAAAATCAAAAAAAGAGGAAAAAATTTCATACTGCCGTGAACTGCGCGATCGCGGGCCAATAGACTCTAGCGATCGCGACTTTGCATTACAAAATCAACAGATTTTTAAAGCTTGAACCACGCGATCGCTGGCACTCCAGCCAGGCGATCGCGTGGCTGTACTCAGAGTAAAATCGGCAGTTTAAGTGTTTTTCCTCATTCTTTCAACTTTAAACATTACAAACTCGTTTTCTCCCCCCTAATCACCTCATATTTGATCTTACATTTTGTGTGCATGTCATCACCACCTAGTTGCATCAATATCATTGCTATTTCCCGCATCCAAATCAATCAAAGGTATGTAATTCTTCACTTGAAACTTACTTTACTCAAATGTATGAAATTTTCTTTGAGTTCTTCTACCTAGAAATTGTGAATTGTGAAGAATGGGCTTAGGTTAGTGGTTGGAGAGTGTGATTTGTGGTTTAGTAGACAAAAATTTTGGGTTCAGTCATGCCTCCAACCCTATGCATATCCATTGATTTTTGCAATGCCTATTTAGTGTTTGATGAAATACCTCAAAGATGTTCTTGTGCTAATTTTAGAAATTTATTCGAGCATTTATCTTCATGACATGTTTATCATTGATTGTGTGTATTTAGTTCAAGATTTAGTTCACTACATTGCATGAAAATCATGAAAACCAACATTGCACCATGGCAGCCCCATTGCAAGGCCACTGCAGGCCATTGCACCCTGAAAACTGCTTCACGTCACCTACTTCTCCACATAGTTTCATGACACTATTGACCTTCAAACGAGCTGAATTTTTAATATATTGTTGATCATGCTGTGAACTTTAAAGTATCAAAAGATGGCTCGGAAAAATTTATGTTTTTCTAGGCGACGTCAAGGCTTGAATGTGTGTGGTCAACCAATTTTGAAAATTCAAAATTTTGCTTTAACTTTAGTTTGGGGGTGTGGTACTGAACTTCCATTATTTCTTATTGATGTTTATGACTTTTAATATTACTTATCTCTTATTTGCAAGGTAAACATCAGTCAAGACACATCCGATCAAGTTGGGCAAGGCAAGAAATAGGGTCAAATTCATCCAACATCATTTCAAATTGAAGTATCAAGACTACAATGAGACATCTCCTCTACACTTGGGAAGTTCTCGTTCTCTTTCTTTTGTCAAGTTTTGCATATTCTTACTTATTTATGTGGCAAAACATTGAGTACAATGTTCATTTCTAGTTTGGGGGTGGATCTCATTATTTCCATATTATTACTCTTCATTCTATTTTATTGGGATAAAAAAAAAAAAAAAAAAAATTTGAAAATTGAAAACTTTGTTGACATGTTTATTGCCTAGGATATAATATGAATCAATTTGTGTTTAAGCGTGAAAATTGGACAACATGAAAGCATGAACTTATTTTTGAACTAGTTATGTTTTGCTAGATTCATACTTATTGCGCACATAGCCAGTGTTAGATAATTGCTTGTGTGAGTGATTTTGTTTAATACATGTGGGGCAAAGTTTTATGCAATTTGAACTTAGGAATGACTTGAAAATCCCGAAACTTAGATCGTTAGACATCCCACCCCTAAATTAGAACCAATCATGCTAAAATGCAAGTTTGGGGGTAAAATGGTTGGAATTTGTGTGTATTGACGGGTTAGAAGTCTGTGGTTCTTGGTTTTGCACTTGAGTCACTGCAGTTTGGTCAACTGGTATAAACCATTTCCAGCATAAAAACAGAAAAATGCTGAAGGTCTTATTCTGCTCTTCAAATGCCTTTTTGACTCGAGTAAGTAAGTCCGAGGGGTCTTTCAAACCTGGTGCCCTAAAGCCAACTGGCTTGGGAGTCATCGACCTAAAGCTCGCTACAGGGGTCAATTAGAAAGCAAGTACGGAGAGTGGACTTACACATAAGACATTATAACATCTTTAACTTTTCTGTTTAAGCCTTTATGACTCGGGCAAGTACGTCTGAGGGGTTCTTTGAACCTGGTACCCTAAAGCCGTCTGGTTTGGGAGTTACCGATCTGAAAGCTCGCTACAGGGGTCATATAGAAAGCTCGTATGAAAAGTTCTGCACAAAGATGGTAAAAGACAGGGACAATTAAAAGAAAAAGTCGTCCATCATAAGAAAAAAAATATATATATATTATTGCATGGTATAAGCTTTGTTGACTGAGCTGTGGTGGTTGATGTTGTAGAATTGGGGCCCACTTGCTTTTGATTTGTTGTACACGCACATTTCTGATTCTGACTACCTTGTGTGGAAAAAGCTAAGAATATTTTTAGAACCCACATAGACAAATACCCGGGATGCGAGAGAAAAAGCAGAAAGTGGTGATCATCCATGAGCGTTGAAAGGAGTTTCATTAGAAATCATAGATTGACCACATGGGATTCGGGCTTGATTATGCATAATGAGCCACATAGTGTTGAGCACATCTTTTGCATAAGTATGCGTTTGACATTGGCTATTCACACACACACTTGAGACTCTGGTAGGATATAACTAGAAATTATTTTGCATTGTTGTTCATGACGCTTGCTGAAGCTTAAATTGGTTTGGACTGTACAGGCATATGGTAAAAATGTTGACACGACAAAAATATATGTTCTCTTATTTCTTTGATTTTTGTAGTTTAGTTTACATTGTTCGAGGACGAACAATAATTCTAGTTTGGGGGTATTTGATAAGTGTATTTTATACACTTATTTGTATGTCTAAATTAGGTGTAATTATTGTCGTTTTGGAATATTTGCTATTTAATTTGTGTTTATCGTTTACTTTTCAGAAAATATCCCAAAAGATGAAGAATGATGAAATCAATGGGGAAAACGCACAAGTGGATGTTAATTAAAGCTAAATTGGACAAGTGAGGAGTTTGTGACAACAACCGGGAAACCTACATGGTGCCAAAGAGAAGAAATCAGAGGTTGGAGGACCTAATTGAATAAATTAAGAGCTTGAATGGTCAAACCGAGAAGAAGATAAAGTTTGGGGACTAAATTGCAACAATTGAAAGTTGAGGATTGAAGATGCAATTAAAAGTTAGGGACTAAATTGTACAGTCGAGAAATGAGGAAGTCGCGATCGCTGGATACCTTCCTGGCGATCGCGAGATGGTTCAAATTCTTAACCCGAGAGCTTTTAACATCTACCACGCGATCGCCAGAGGTTCTACCACGCGATCGCGCGGCTGTCCGACTGGGCCGCAGATCAGATTTTTCTCGCGAATTTTAACAGGCTTTGGGCTTTTTGACCTAGGTTTTCTCCAAAAGATATATATACAACATAAGAGGCACGAAAATGAGACCTTTTCCTCTCCATAGAACAAGCCACAATAGAGAATTCAACATCAAATTCTTGGAGAATCAAGCATTGCAAAGGCGCGTGAATTGGAAACAGTTGAAGAATTGATAATTGGTGCAATCTTTCCATTCTTTATATTGTTTTTCAATGAACGTTTATTTTTACTGTTTTTGTTATTTCATGATGATGTGTAACTAATTTTAACGTTGGGATGAACGATGTAGCCTAGTTAATTATTTTAATGCAATATTCCTTGTTTTAACGCTTTAATGCATGTGTTGATTTATTATTGCGTTTAATGCGTGAATGAACTGGCCACTTATTCATGATTTCATGTGTTATTTCCATAATCCGAGAGGTGAGTTAATAACATAGATTTAGGTAATAAATCCGGTAATTGAACGAGAGATAGAGATATACTCTTGTAATTATTGCGGTCGTGTGTGAATTCTTGTGTGTAATGCATCTAGTTAAGGAATATTCGGACCCGCTGTAGAGATACAAGGTTGACTTATTTAGGTAGGATTGATTTAAACTCGAGAGAGGAATCTCAATTTAAATTAGTGAATTCGACCGAACACACAAATAGGAAATAAAACTGGAATTGGAATTGATTTAATTAGCTAGGTGAAGTCGTGAATCCCAACTACTTTACAATCTTATTTGAAAACAAAACAATTTCACAATTTAATTATTTAATTCATCTTCTTAGTTTTAATTTAAAACCACAAATTCTATTTCGTCTGTTCAAATAAAATTAGAACTAAAACATTTCGGTAATTAATAGCAGTCCTCGTGGGAACGATAATCCGGACTCTAAGGTCCACTTTATTACTTGATTGCGATATCGTACACTTGCGATCTCAAATTCTACAACACAATCATATATTCCAATACAAGATCCAGCAGGATTAAAGATATATTGGTCGCAAGGAATGGGAATCAAGCAAAATGGAGTCCGGTTAATGTAAATTTATCCTTGTGAATCTCAAAATATTGTGGGTGGTAGAGTATGGGGTATTCTTACTCTTGAGACACACCTTTAATATCGATGAGTATTTGAACTTAATCTTATGAACTTCAAAAGGATTATGAGTGGTGGAGTACGGAGTATTCTTACTCTTGATATATACAAAAAAATTAGGGGTGGTAGAGTACGGAGTATTATTACACCTGATACACACCTCTACTTTTGAGGATCATAAATGTTTCCCCCTTTTGTATTTTGCATATATGACTCGTTTATACTTCTTCAGGAGCAATAATAATAATATCATTTCAGTATGTTTAAATGATAATTTTTACTTCTTCTGGAGTAAATATGTACTTCTTCTGGAATACATAAGTGCTCGTATAAGAACTTTTCCAGACACTTATCATCTAATATTCATCTAATAATACTGATGAGATTATTTTCACATTAGTCATATCCGTGCTATCATGTGATATTATCTTATCATACATCAACATTTTTCTTATTGGATAATTCATTTTTATCTATCTTTTCAATACAGATAATGGTAACTTCCGGTACCGTTTGATAAAATATTTTTATCAATATTCACCAACTTTTTGGTAATGATAATTTCTGGTATCATTTGATAAAATATTTTCTAACTTTAGTATTGATAACTTCTGGTATCATTTAATGAAGTATCAAATAATAATAATATTGTATATATATTAACAATAATAATACTGGGGTTATACCACCACGTATATATGTTGACAACAACCTCTAATATGTGTAATTAACCAAAAACTGAGGTGTTTTAGAAATAATATAAAATTTGAATATATGTAAAATATTCCATGTATTCAATTGATAGACCGACCATATAGGCGGTGTCAACATAATGAAATAATTACCTTTCATGAGTGAGCGAGTCATATCTTCCAGTCATGGTATTCATAATAGTCCAATCCGTTACGATAATGAGTCATATCCAGTTAAGGTATAAATCCAGTACATAATAACTCAATCCATCACGGTATGACAATAATTATTACTTATACCTTGTTTAAACTCTTTAATTTATCTTGTTGATCACATATTAATCGTTAATTTACGATTAATATACTTTTATTTTTACCAAGGGCAAAATGGTCTATATTTTAATATATTGCTCATATGGATAAATCGAAACCGTCAATAGGTTTGAAATTTAATTTAGAACAAACTTACTTTTGGTCCGAAATTCAAAATCCAGTCGGAAGTGCTCCAAAACAGTTTTTAAGAAAACCGCCACGTTCGACCGCCGGAAAATTTCAAAACTGTACAAAACAGAAAAGTAAGATCATAGAAAAATCCAAAACATCAAGACAAACAAACTGCCTTTTGACGCCATCGCCGGATTCTTCTCCACGCGCCACCTTGAAGTCTGCGTGTGATTCACGCGCCACCGTGCTGATGACTCTGCCGTCGATACGCGTCGATGCCAGAGGATCGACCCGTCTCCGTGGTCATGGATCTGGTCTCCGATCATCGTTTGGATATACGGTTTGGTGTAAATTAACTTTGAAAGTTTCGAGTTACACATTTTTTTCAATTTTTCTATGGACTTGGAATTGATTTTCTAATCTATGATGTATAAATGATTTTCTAATACCAAAAACACTAGATTTGGAAAATGAAATGTTGATTAATAATAATCTGGTTTCTGATTCAGAGGTTCATCATTTAGATGCAACTGTAGAGCATACTCCCGTCATGTTACTCAATAGGTTAGAGACTCGTGCTGATAACGTGTTGTGAAACTATCAAAATCTAACACCAATATTAGAGAGAAAGAGATGGAGAGAATGAGAGAAACTCTTCTCATAAAAATTGGTATGTTCATAATGAAATGACTCCTATTTATAGGAGTGAACAATGACACAATCGTAATATGTAAAGTTTATAGGGGCATAATAGTAATTGTTATTTATACATTATTTCTTACCTAATACCTAATTTCTTACCTAATTTATAATAATATTTATAACAAATCAAGATTTTTATAAGTTATGATATACTCAAACCTATTAGTTGTTAACAAAAAATAAATAAACAACAATTTAATTCTAAAAAAAATAATCTATGGACCAACACAAAAAATATAACTAAATTATTCATATCTATTTTTTAACTGAAAACATATTAAATTATACATTTTTTTTTTAACTGAAAACATATTAAAATAGTATATAATAAGAAAAAAGTAAAACAACCCGTTTCGTTACACGTTAATATATTAAAAACAAAAAGACTTATACTTTGGTACAAATACAAATATCTATTAAAAAGCAATAGTACTTTGAAATTGTCATTCTGCAATTTATGTGGACACAATTTGATCACTTTAGAGCTACATCTTCATGAAGGCTTAAAGAACTTCATGTAACAGGCTTTATAAAACAAAAAACAATAATAATAACCATGTAAAATTTAAGAACTTTGACTTTGAAATCCATATAAAATACTAAAGCCAAATAATATTGCTTATTTGTAAATAGTGCTTATAAATCAATGGGCGGTGGATTATCTTCTTCAACTGAGGTATTGGCTTGAACAGAGGGTTCGGTGGATGCGGAGGGACGAGCTTGACGTCTATTAACCATGGCTGATTGTATCTCTTCCCACAGACGGCGCCAATTGATGCTATAAGAAATCCTAACCTCGACGTGGCGGATCTGGTGATACTTGATTATTGGAAAAGAGGAATAAATTCGCCTTGGATGACTTGCAAAAAAGCGAGGAGGATTCTCCCCGTCGCCCCTCCGGTGTGAGAATTAGTATTTTGGAAAAAAGTAGAAAGAGAATATTTAACTGAAAAACGTAAAGGATATTGAATGAATAATATGCGATCAAAGAGGCTGCATTTATAGGCCTGAAAAGTCCACAACTTTCCTTAATTAAAGAAGGAGTCCTCTTTGGTATAAACTTACCTTTTAGGAAGAATTCTAAACTTATAGGAATTCAGTTTCCTTTTAACGAAATGTTTCCTTACGGAATGCGTATCGTCTTGAGGCCCAAGAAATATAGCCCATTAATGAGGCCCATTGTCTAAAGGGATTTTGAGGCCTGTTCGGAGGGCCAAAAGGCCGGGAAAGGCCGACCTAATCCATCAATGACATTTGGGAGTATTGTGATCGGGGTATAGCCGACCTTATATGCCCGGGCTCAAAGGTTAAAACTCTAAACCCATTATTGTTGAGTAGAGGAAAGGTCGGTACAGTACCAACCACATGATAACGGGCGGAGCCCGGGCAAAGAAGCTGGGTCATGGAATTTCCTTACTTTTTCAGGAAGCAGGAAAATAATACCAATCACTGACCCCCGTGCGTCAGAGATCTGGACAAGATTTCTGGACGCCTGACAACTGTAACATTTACTTTTCCAACTAATAGGATTTAATGCTTGAACCTAATTGATTCGCTTTAGATGGATGACACGTGGCTAGAGGCAATTTGTGGATTTTGAAAATTTTCCCGCCAATTCTTATCTATATATATGTGGTCTCCATAGTCTCATTCTCTTTACTTTGCGAAAAAGAGTGATCAGAGAACTCCTCGTGTTGTCACAACGTCCTCAACAATAACTCTTTAGTATTTAGGTAAGCTCGACCTATCCCGTCCTATCTCTGATTTTGTTATTTATTATAGAGTTATGGCTAGGCGGGTTTCAGTGGGCGACCTTAGGGAGGTAGAAAACTTAGATGAACCATTAGAGGTCGAGCCTCTAGGTTTCTATGAACCCCCGACTAGCCCTTAGGATAATGAGTCGGACAACGAAGAGGGGGTGGAAAATGATCCCGGGGTGGATAGAGAGCCGATAGATGCCGACCTCGAACTTCCAAATTTTTATAACAGAATGAAAGAACATATGATCGAGGTAGTCATGAGGAGATATAATCTGGTAGATAGGTATACGACAAGGGTTCCTGATAGAGATGAGTACCCTTATCATTGCCGAGAGGGGGAAATAGTAGTGTTTTACGAGGCTTTAATGGCCTGGCTTCGATTCCCACTCCATTATTTTTTGTGGACTTCTTGTTGACCACGGGCATATTGCTGGGTCAGCTTGCTTCAAACGGGTGGAGGATTCTCGTATATTTTTTCATTTTGTGTAGGAGTTTAGGAATAGAACCCACAGTTAACCTTTGTAAATGTTTTTTGGAGCTCAAGTTTGTTCCCCGGTGTAATTGCTTTGTTTATCTGTGCGGGAAGGGTAGGTTTGAAGCCCCATGGGTCCCATCCTCCATTAAGTATTGGAAAGAGAATTTTTTCTTTATCAAGCCGAGAGATGGAGACAACATTTTTTGGCCTACCTTTAGGAAACTGAACGTAGATAGTTTCAATAGGGTAGGGAACCTAAGTGAGGAGGCCATTACTGAGCTTATGGAAGATGCTGTAAGGGTATGTGATTTTGGTTTGTTGGCCGAGGAGGTCAATGACCTTGTGAATAATGACATCCTTGACATAGTCAGCCTTGATCTCCAGCCCGGTAGGGTTCGACGTAAAAACATTACTTCGACTTTTTTGTATGTTTTCTTTGGTACGTGTCTTATTTCTAGAAGATCTAATCTCCCCGATATATGTTTTTTTTTTCACAAATGGCTTTTGACTCCGAGGCATTGAAGGAAGCTGCCTTGGCCAAGGACCAAGGGGCTCGGAACAAGTGAATTGTGGACGGGGTAACTCGATGACGTCCTCAGAAAAAATCAAGAGCTACTGTGTCTGGACTTGGTCAATCTTCTAACATGGTGGTCAAAGTTCTTCGAGCTAGAACTGAAAGGCAACAGAGGGGTCGAGCTCCCCCGCCTTCTGAATCGGAGCTCGAGGCTGAGAACCCTACTTTGGAGGATTGTGGAAAGAAGCTCTAAGATTCTCTCCACCCGGACCTCGTAAAAAAGTATCAATACGAGATCAGGTTAGAACGGGGAGTGGAACACATAATGAGCGCGGCACTCCAGGTATGGTTTGAGGTGTTTCGCTGTTTTTTATGTACATTTTACTGGATTTTCTTCTAACTTATTTTCTCGATCTCCAGATGCTCAGTATTACCCGAGGTGTTGCTAACCAAAGCATTGAACGGGGAGAGACTGCTAGTTAGTTGGTGCACTCCGTCCAATACGAGGCGACCCGGGCTAATGCTGCATAGGAGGAGCTTAGGAAGGTTAGGGCTGAGCTCGAGGCAGCCATCCAAGAGAGGGAGTCAGCCCGTGATTAAAACAAACGCTTGGCTGAAGAGCTCAAGCAGGCACACGAAGGGGAACTTCAAGCCCGAGAGCTGGTGATGGAAGAGTTCAAGGGTTCTAAAGAGTATAAGCTCGCGCTTGGGAATTATGCTCTTGAATCATATGCCTAGGAAATCAAGCAAGCCCGAGCTTGGTACCTTTTGAAGGCGCCCGAGCTCGATACCAGTCCACTGGTTGAGTTTCCCCTAGGTGCTGACGAGCTCGATCTTACCCCCTTTGATGATGAAGAAGAGGACTGTGAAGTGGTGGGGGATGACGAGGTCGACAGCGAGCCCGAGCCCTGAAGTCATTTTTTTCATTTAATTTTTTAAATACTTGTACAAACCCAGGGCATAAGGACTACTTGTGATTTTTCCTTTATAAATGAATATGTCTGCTTTCTACCAATGCTTGCTCCCTTTGCTTATGTTTTAATGACAAATTAATTGCCATATTGAATACACAAACCGTATTTATAGGGGCATATTTGATATGTGATTGGGTACGGACGAGCTCTAAATTTTTTAGTCAAAATTTAGGATTGATGATAATTGATTGAGAAGATCGGTCAAGCTCTACCTGAAATTCAATTTACTCAAAGATTAGGTCGAGCTCCTTACTTGGAAAAGTTGCGAGAAATGTTTGGTAAGGTTAAGTGATGTCGACCTCTTGATTTTTTGAGAAATAATTCGCAAGACCGAGCTTGGCCGACTTTGCATTTAATTCACGCAAAGCAGATGTTAAACTTTTGAGTTTGTGAAAGTAGGAAGAAATAATTTGTAACGCCTTACCATGAGACGTTGTAAATTATTCGTTGAAGAATAATTTGTAACGTCTTACAATGAGACATTGTAAATTATTCGTTTGAGAAATAATTTGTAACGCTTTGCCATGAGACATTGTAAATTATTCGTGGAAGAATAATTTGTAACTTCTTACCATGAGACATTGTAAATTATTCTTGGAAAAATAATTTGTAACGTCTTGCCATGAGACATTCTAAATTAATTGTTTGGGAAATAATTTGTAACGCCTTGCCATGAGACATCGTAAATTATTCGTGGAAGAATAATTTGTAACTTCTTACCATGAGACATTGTAAATTATTCTTGGAAAAATAATTTGTAACGTCTTGCCATGAGACATTGTAAATTAATTGTTTGGGAAATAATTTGTAACGCCTTACCATGAGACATCGTAAATTATTCGTGGAAGAATAATTTGTAACGTCTTACCATGAGATATTGTAAATTATTTGTTTGGGAAATAACTTGTAAAGTCATTTCGATGACCTTGTAAGTTATTCCAAGATTTTGTCCTCTGGTACTCATTCTTTAGAAGAAGTACTTTTATTAAATGGGACTGAACGATGGGTCTCGTTAAAACCTTATCCTAAAAAACCCTGTGAGACAAAATCTAGATAAGAAAAAAGAGTACCCGTCCCCGACACTGAAAGAAAGAACGATGGGGGCGCAGGTCCAACCTTAAAAATCATTGATAGACGTGCAAGTCCAAAAATAAAAAGACAAAATGGGTGCGCAGACCCGGATCCTCTATAACTAGATGATTTTGACATTAAAGGAAATGTGACTACTTGTAGTATGACTTCAAATTCTCCACATTCCATGGCCGAGGAAGAGGCTTTGAATCCATTGTGCGGAGGCTATACGAGCCATTTCCCACTTTTTGGATGACTTCGTATGGCCCTTCCCAAATGGGTCCAAGTTTCCCGGGTTGATGACCGGCAGCCTCGCTTCGACGAAGGACAAGATCTCCCATTTTGAATTCTCTCTTCCTTACTCGAGTATTAAACTTCTTGGTCATGGCATGTTGATAAACCACTATTCTTAAGGATGCATTTTCCCTAATTTCTTCCAGAAGATCCAGACTTTCTCTTTGTTCCTCAATATTGTCGGGTGATTCTGTAGTCATTGTACGGAAGCTGGGAATTGTTACTTCTACTGGAACAGCAGCTTCCATTCCAAAGGCAAGCATGAATGGAGTTTCCCCTGTTGCAGTTTTGAATATTGTTCGGTTGGTCCAAAGTATTTCTGGGAGGAGATCGGGCCAATCACCCTTGGCACTATCAAGGTGAGTCCTCAAGTCTTGGAAGATGAGTCTGTTCGTAACTTCAGCTAATCCATTACTTTGCAGGTGCGAAACGAAAGTTAACATGTGTTCTATTCCCAGGTTTTTACAGAACTGTTTGAAGGCTTAGCACTCGAACTGACACCCGTTATCGGTGATTAATGTCTTAGGGAGACCAAAACGGCAGATAATTGACTTCCATACAAATGCCTACAACTTTTGTTCTGTGATTGTAGCAAGGGGTTCTGCTTCCACCCATTTTGTGAAGTATTCCACAGCCATTGCTAGGAACTTGACCTGACCATGAGCTATGGGGAATAGCCAATGTATGTCAATTCCCCATTGAACGAAGGGATAAGGGCACATAATTGAAGATAGTTCTTCAGTGGGTTGATGTAATCGGGCTGGAAACCTTTGGCACTTATCGCAAATTTTCACGTAGTTCAGCGTGTCCATCTTCATGGTTGGCCAATAGTATCTGTATCTCATTAACTTCATAACCAATGCTCTTGTTCCCTGGCCTCCTCCACAAACTCCTTCATGAACCTCGGCCATAGCAAATGCTGCTTCTTTCGGAGTTAGGCATCGCAGGTAAGGAAGTGTAAAATTTCGACGGAACAAGGTATTCTGTAATAAAGTATACCTCGGGGCCCTTACTTTGACTCTTCTTGCCTCTGCTTTGTCATCCGGTAACTTTTCTAACGTTAAATATTCAATGATTGGATCCATCCAACTGGGCTCATTATCTGAAATGTCCATGACATCGGGCTGCTGTGTGATACTGGGTTCATGAAGAGTTCGTACGAATACAATTCTCTCTAAGTGGTCAAGATTGGAGAAAGTTAGTCTTGACAGAGCATCCGCTTTGTGATTGGCGGACTTTGGAATTTTGTCTATGCGGAAAGACTTAAACTTCCTTTGCAAGTCCCAAATCATCATTCTGTAAGACGACATTTTTTCATCTTTTGCTTCAAAAGTTCCGTTCACTTGCTCTACCACCAATTGTGAATCACTCAATACTTTAACATGCTCGACCCGTAGATGTAGAGCTGCTTGAAGTCCCACGATAACGACATCATACTTTGCATCATTATTAGTTGCTGGGAAGTCAAACCTTATTGCACACTGAATTTCCATTGTGCCATCATCTTCCTTTAGTATGATTCCGGCCCCCGATCCAGTGGCATTCGATGCTTCGTCAACTTACAAGGTCCATGAGACCTCTTCCCTGTCATGACTTGTTGGCCCCCAAGGTCTTGGGGTGAGTTCGGCGACGAAGTCAGTCAAGACCTGTGCTTTTATAGAAGGTCGAGGTTTGAACTCGATGTCATATTCCCGAAGCTCAATTGACCATTTGAATAGACGACCAAAGATATCCGATTTCTGCAAGATCTATTTTAAGGGCTGATTTGTGACAACTGTTATAGTATGGGCTTGAAAGTAAGGTCTTAACTTTCTGGCTGCTGTAACCAAGGCAAGTGCAACATCATCTTGCTGACATAATATACGGGTTTTTGGGCCTTCCCTTCCTCTTTGACCAAAACCGCGCTCACAACATGATCTGAAACTACTAAATACAAGAACAGATTGTCCCCTGGATGTGGCTTTACCAATATTAGAGGAGTACCAAAATATTCTTTCAACTTCCTGAAGGAGATCTTGCACTCTTCATCCCACCTGAAATCTTTGTTTCATCTGAGAGTTTTGAAGAAGGGAAAACATTTATCTGCTGCCTTTGACATAAAACGACCCAATGTTGCCACTCTCCACGTAAGTTTCTATACTTCCCTGATGTTCCTGGGAGGTTTCATTGATGTAAGGGCTATAATTTTATCTGGATTAACTTCAATACCTCTCTGGGTGATCATGAATCCCATAAAATTTCTCGAGCTTACTTCGAAGGCGCACTTGGCAGGATTCAGTTTCATCCGATGGTCTCTGAGTGTACAGAATATGTCTTCCAGGTCAGCAATGTGGTCTTTTTTTTCTCGAGCTCTTTAAAACCATGTCATCAACATAAACTTCAATGTTCAGTTTGATGTGCTTGGAGAAGACCATGTGTTACCAATCTTTGATAAGTAGCTCCGGCATTCTTTAATCCAAAGGGTATGACTTTATAGCAATATATTCCTTCATCTGCCATAAAGGAAGTTTTTTCTTGATCTTTCTGTGCCATTCGAATATGATGATATCCTGAGAATGTGTCAAGGAAGCTGTAAAGCTCAGAACCTGATGTGGAATCCACTAATCTGTCGATCCGAGGAAGAGGATAACTGTCTTTGGACATGCTTTGTTTAAATCTGTGAAATCTATGCAGACTCGGCACTTGGCATTCGGCTTCTTTATGAAGACCACGTTAGTTAGCCATTTTGGATACTTTACTTCTTTGATGAATCCTGCTTTCCAAAGCTTATCCACTTCTTCCTTTATTATTTGCCTTCTTTCTGTGGAAAACTGCCTTCTTCGCTGTTTTACGGGCTTCTTATCCGGCATGACTTTAAGCCTGTGTTCAACGAGTGCGCGGTCAATCCCGAGCATGTCTTCAGCGCTCCATGTGAATATGTCAATATTTCTCCTTAAACATTGCGACAGTTCTTCATTCATTAATTTGGGGAGTTCCTTTCCAATTGTGAAGCTTTTTCCTTCTGAGATTTGAACTTCTTCCAATTCTTCTACTGGTGACATTCTTTCTTCCACGAAAAGTTTAATTGACATCAGGTCTGTCTTACCCTTTCCAATACAGCAGATATAACAACTCCTGGCTACAAATTGATTTCCCTGTACTGTTGCTATTCCTGCGAAAGTCGGAAACTTGATTTCCAGATGATATGTTGATACTATAGCTTTTAAGCTGTTTAAGAATGGTCTTCCCAAAATGGCGTTGTGATGGGTGTCGAATCCAACAAATAATAATATTTTCTTGCTCTCATAAAAATAAATTGCAATAGTGGTGAGCAAGGTCGAATTCACAGGGACTGGTTAGATTTAATTCTTCGGGAAAATTTAAAAGCAATGAATTAAAAATAAAGGGGGGTTTTGAATTTTTGAATGCGAAATCAAATTATAAATAACGAGTGCGAAATTAAAATGTTTGGAAATATCAAATTGAACAAATATCCAGCCCAAGGTATAATCTCAGTATTGATTCACGGAATTGATCATAGATGCAAAAATAAAATCCTTAAATCATTCTCTAAATTGGTTATGGTCATTGATACGATCTAACAACCTACCTCTCCTTACTTTATCGATAATCAAGAGACGCTCGTTGATTATTTCCCTAATCAATAAACAACCCTAGATACGATCGTAGGATTTAATTTACCAATAGCGTTAATTTCTAGAGAGACGACCAATTCTAACCAACAAATTCACACGCGTGATTTATTTAAGTTAGGTTATATATCTTCATAACATGAGTCAAAAATCAGTCTATAATTAACTATATTATTTGTCACTTATATTAGAAAACCTAAACAATTACGGATTTAGATTCCTAATTGACCAAGTATTATTTTGACAATTAAAACAACGTGCACTTTGAATTAATCAATCAAAATAACAACTTCATTCACAAGCAAAAGACATATAAATAGAAAACAATTGAAGAAACGAATAAATTTAATTAGATCTCACAATCCTTGATGAATCAAACTTTGAATAACCTTGAACTGGAAAAATAAATTTAGCTACTCATAAACATTTGGAAAATAAAAACTAAAAGAAATAATAATAAAAAATGATATCAAACTCTAGAAATTGACGAAACGCGTTGCAGCCTCCTCTTTCTTCTCCTTTCTTTTCTTTCTTTTCCTCTTCCTTTTCTCTTCCTTTTTCTTCTTTTTCTTCCTTCTTTCTCTTCTTTTTCCAACGTCCCCTCAAGTCTCACCCAAAAATTGGATCTCTTTTTTCCATATTTTCCCCCTCTTTCCTTTTTGTCTTCTTCCTTTTTAACGTGAAGTGTGTCCCAACAATTGTTATCTTCCCTCAACAATCCTTTTTCCCAGATCTTCATTCCTTAATTAAGTCTTCCAATTATACTTCCTTTCTTTTTTTGGTACCTTATTTCCTTAAACATATATGTCAAATTTTCTTTCTTCCAATTTAACACATTCCTTTAATCCACTCTTAGGTCAAAGTTGTTCCACTTTTTGGCCCAAGTCTCCTCCAACTGAATTGTGTTGTTGGGCCTTCAAATTTCATCCACCAAAACTATACAAAGCCCATTAGTAATTTGAGACAGCTCACTTCCACACAATAAGGCGTGCCCACGCCTTATGTCAAGTGCTCCTCTGATTGTGTGCTTTTAAGTTCCAAATTTCTTCTTCCTAATTTGTGATATTTGAGTCAATTTGATCTCAATTCCTCACCTAATTCACAAAACATAAAATATGATTAACATCCAAAATCTAAGCATTTAAAGTCATTGAATTAAGAAGAAGAATCACTAATAAAACAGCAATTATGCACCCTATCAAATCCCCCCACACTTAGACACTGCTTGTCCTCAAGCATAATCTAGCATCAAGTTAATGGAATGTACTCTCATCAACATCCATTATTCTATCTCTACAATTCAACACTATGCTAGTCACTTCAACAAATTTTTTTTTCTTTTCAAAATTCACATGTGGTGGGATTTAACACCTCACATTAGATTCACACAATACGCTCAAAGTGTTTAGGGTGTAAAGTATATATGCACTCTCAGGTCAAAGCATAGAAAACTCTTACCATAGGCTTGCTAATATATCACATTGGAGCCACCAATGGTTTTGAATGCAAAGTAAGGGTCTTAACACCGGTTGTAATGGGGCTTGGGTAAGGTGGGATAAAAAGGATATATTTTTGGCTAATTACATTGAAGAAATTATATGAACTTCTTCGTAAGAGCTCACTTAAAATTCATGTACTTCAATCTAATCACTCCATATCCCAGTGTAGTTTATATCCTTTCACCTCTCGTGAGTATCCCCTCAACAACTATCAATGAATTACAACATGGGTATTAATTTCAATCAACTTGAAGGCACAAAATATAGACCAAACAATTCAAACCACTCATAAGCACATGTAATGGGAGTAAACACCCTCACAAGGTATTTCTCTCTTCGCACAAAGTGTATAAGGGTGAGAATTTTCACTCAACTCACTGCATGGAGGATTCATTGCCACAGACTGCTCAGATGTCATGACCGGAGCTAACAATAACACAAGTGCAAAGTAAAGGTCTTTATTTGGTTGTAATGGGGCTTCAGGTTAGGTAGGATAAAAGGAAAATATTTAGGCTAAGTTGAGAGGAGAGTTCACGAGCTGATTCAATTCAAAACGATATCTCTTCCTCCACCTTTCAATATGATTTTTCCATAATTTCCTAGCATCCAATAGATTCAACCCTTGACTCTTATTATGCACGTGTGGTTTATTCTCTTCACATTTTTTTTTTTTGAATCTTGATTTCTTTTTTGACCCCATCATCATTGAATAGCACAAAGTGAAAGCTCCCGTTTTCTGAAGCTAAGACTGTCTCATACTTCTCGATTAATACAAGCTTGTGAACTTCCTCTCTTGTGGGTTCAAGATAGATGTTACATGAAAGAACGGGAATCCATGGCTTGTAACGTGGCTACAAAATTCCAAAGACAGGATAAAGCTCAAAAGAGGCTTCTATTGGTATATGTATCATGGTAGGCTCTTTAAGAAGGCCAAATTGGGTTTCACCTAATGCCTTTACTATATTTTGCACTTGAGTCAAGAAACTACAACGACATGCACAAGAGAGCACATCCAAGAACAAACAAACCATGCAGGACACACATCAAAGAACAAGAGCTTAATAGAAAGATAAAAATAGCTCATAGGCTCAAAAGCTCACGAATTACGGTTTATATGTGTTGCTCCCATCCATTTATGAGATAAAGGTCATTGCTTGGTCAGGTTTCAAACTCAGGTTAATGCTAAAAAGTGTGGAGTTAGGTTAACCGGGGTGGTGTTACAATACATCAACTTTGGTTTGACTCAATTAGGTACAGATTGCAACTCGACCCCTTTATCCCCCAAACATTTATTTCACATCACAAGTCTTTGATTTTCAATGTCTTTTATTCTCAACCAAAATAATTTGAAGCTCAAGTGAATAAGTCTATATATTCCTTCAATGCAAGGTTCAAGAGAATGGAATATTAGCAAGGAATAGGGGTGCTCATGGCTTGTATTGTGGTTGATTTTCAACAAAAAAGGCTATGGCTCAAAAGTGGCTTTCTAGTGGCATATTTCAAGGTAGGCATTTTAAGAAAGCTAAATTTGGCTTCACCTAAGCTCCCATACTTATTTAGTGCATTCAATTACCAAGAGGCATCTCAACATGCATAACAGAGCAAGTTCTAGAAGAAATCAGCTACACTTGACAATCACACAATCAAAGGAATAGAGCATATCGTAGTGTGTATATATATTAATGCTCAAGAGGCTCAAAAGCTCACAAAATAGGGTTAATGCGCATTAAATCCCACACACCTTTCATTCAATCCACCATCAAGAGCAATCAATCACCGTGTAGTAAATGAAAATTCAACTACTCATGCAATTCCCACTGTGCCTCAACTCATCTCGATAATTCACAATAATTCAGATCATAAAGGGATAGACATTGCCAAAATCCAAAATTAAGAAGAGAATTTTCAAAAAAATTCTTTGAAAACTAGAGCAAACATGGATAATAATGAAAATTGAAGTGCAACTAAAATGAATCAAATTCAAAAACCAAGCAAAGCACATCAAAACCCTCCCCCACACTTAATCCATACATTGTCCTCAATGTAGTAAAATCATAAATTATGAAAACTAGAAGAGAATAGGAATAGAGGACTCCCCTGCAGGTTGAACAGTAGATGTCAATGTGAAGGCGGGCGAGAAAAAAAACTTCCTTAACGGCATTCCTTGTTAGTCCATTTACTTGAGATCCATTACAAAACTCTTCCTCTATAGGCCCCAAATCATGGTATCGACCCATACAAATCCCACAGCAAAATCACAGTGTTCCCACAACTTGCACCAGTGTTGTCACATTCCCACAAACCGGGTGTAGCGGTTGAGATTGTGAAGGAGTGTTGAGAGGTGATTTACTGGTTTTGAGGGAAAGAGAGAAACAGAGGTTGAAGCTATGGGTGTCTGATTTTCGAATTTTTTTTTTTTTTTTTTTTTTAATCCGAGATGCACTTTAGGTAAGTCGTGGGCACGCCTTATTCCAAGTTGTGAACAATGACCTTATAATCCGAGATGCACTTTGGTTAAGGCATGGGCACGCCTTATTCCAAGTTGTGAACAATGACCTTGTAATCCGAGATGAACTTTGGTTAAGGCGTGGGCACGTCTTATTCCAATATTCTTTCAATTCATTGTATTCTTCATAGAGCGTGCCCACGTTCAAATGAAGATTCATATCTGCCCAAAAATCAAAATAAGGTCAATTTCACTAAATATATATATATATATATATATATATATATACATATATATATATATATATATATATATATATATGGATATCATGAAACAAATAATAGTAAATAAGTGAAAACAAAAATAAAAACAAAAATAAAATTTATTGCTAGAACTAAAGAAAAACTCGGGTTGCCTCCCGGAAGCGCCTTTCTTTTACGTCTTTGGCTAGACTCATTTTTTTCTTTCTTCAACCATGATCAATTGGATTCCCAATGCTCAATTTTGTCACATTCTCCACTTGGCAACCTTCATAGAAAGGTTTATATCCATGATCATCCGCTTTGTGATGCTTACCATTGACAATTCTCAAGCCACCTTTTCCACTACCTTTGAAAACTTTATGTTCTAAACAATCAACAACATCAATAAAATTGACAGAATTAGCACCACTAGGACAGTTTATGACATCATAAATATTGAACTTAATAATTGTACCATCAAACTCCATTGTGAGTGTACCATCATGCACATCAATTTTTGTCCTAGATGTTTTCAAAAATGGCCTTCCTAGAAGAATTGGTGTAGAATTAAAAGAAGGGTCTTCATCCATATTAAGTACATAAAAATCAGCAGGAAAAACCAAATCATTTACTTGTACTAAAATATATTCTAAAACTCCTTTGGGATAAACATTAGACCTATCAGCAAGTTGCAAAATCACACCCGTTTCTTTTAATGGACCAATATTCAATGATGAATAAACCGACAGGGGCATGATATTTATTGAAGCTCCTAGATCTAACATTGCTTTCTCAATCCTTACTTTACCTATTTTGCAAGGGATAGTGAACATACCTGGGTCCTTGCATTTTGGAGGTAGTTTCTTTTGGAGGACGGCAGAAACATTTTCTCCCATACTTACTTTTTCATTGCCTTTCGACTTCTTCTTGTTGGTGCACAACTCCTTGAGAAACTTAGCATAACGAGGTACTTGTTTAATTGCATCAAGTAAGGGAATATTTACCTCAATTTTGCGAAATGTTTCAAGGATTTCCTTCTCGTCTTCCTCCTTCTTGGATCTAATCAATTTTGTAGGGAACGGAGGGGTTGTCACATAAACTTTCGGTGGTTCTCTATTGAGGCTTTCAGACTTATCAGATTGATGTTGTGGGATAACTTCCCTTTCATATTCTTCCCCTGAATTGCCTTGCTTCATCTTGCTAGATTCTTTCAATTCCTTCCCACTTCTCAAGGTAATTGCACTAACATTTTGTTTTGGGTTGACAATAGTTTGGGAAGGCAATTTACCTTGAGATTCCAATCTGCTCACAGTTGATGCCAATTGACTCATTTGATTCTCCAAGTTCTTAATGCCTATCCTCTTCTCCTGTTGAAATTGTTGTGTATTAATTGCAAGTGATTTAACAATTTCTTCTAGAGACATACCTGAACTTGAAGAGGGTTGTTGTGGTTGAGGAGTAGGTTGTCTAGGCTGGAATTGTTGGAATTGTGGCCTGGTTTGATAACTAAAGTTGGGATGATCCCTCCATCCTGGGTTATAAGTATTTGAATAAGGATCATAATTCGCTTGAGGTGGGCCTAGAAATCTTCCAACTGCATTAGCGTGTTCAAAAGAATCATCTTGAAGAGTAGGACACTTATCAGTTGGATGAGCAGTAGCAGCACAAATTCCACAAGCTTTAACCTGTTGCATATTTCCTACAGCCATTTGTTGAACAAGAGAGGTTAGATTTGCTATTTGATTTTCAAGAGAAGATACATTTACCTCATTCACCCTTTTACAGGAGTGTCTTGTCTGAATCCAAACTGCTATGTGTTAGCAGCCATGATAGAAATCAAATCCCTAGCGGCAATTGGGGTTTTATTCACTATAGCTCCTCCGCTAGCTGCATCCATCATCTTCCTCTCCATTGGTAACAATCCCTCATAGAAGTATTGAATGAGTAATTGTTCTGAAATCCCGTGCTGAGGACAACTTGCACATAGCTTCTTAAATCTTTCCCAATATTCATGAAGTGTTTCAGTATCACTCTGTTTGATTCCACAAATTTCTCTCCTGATATTTGCAACTCTTGAAGCTGGGAAAAATTTATCAAGAAATAATCTGACCATTCCTGTCCATGTAGGTACAGAACCTGGCGATAGATAGAACAGCCAATCTTTTGCTTTGTTAGCTAGTGAGAATGGAAAAGCCCGCAGCTTGATTTGTTCTTCAGTCACTCCTTGTGGTTTCATACTTGAACACACCATGTGGAATTCCTTCAGATGTTTGTGAGGATCTTCATTCTCAAGCCCATAGAATTTGGGTAGCAAATGGATCAGCCCAGATTTAAATTCGAATCCCACATCTAGGACTGGATACTGGATGCAAAGTGGCTGTTGATTTTCATTTGGTGCAGCCAGTTCCCTTAAGGTTTGTTCCTCATTAGCCATTGCTTTCTCTTGCTCAGTTTCAGAACCACTAGAAGAATCAGTTGTTGAATCTTTCGGGTTAGCTACTAAATTCAATCTGGTTTGTTTGCGCAACTTGGCTTCCTTCCTCAATTCCCGAGCTGTCTTCTCAATTTCAGGGTCGTATTGCAACTCACCTGTACAAGAACAACGGGGCATAAAAGAAATAAAGAAATTAGTAAAAGATATAAAAATAAATAAACAAATAAATAGGTAACAATAAATGAAAAATTAAATCTGATTAACACCAGTCCCCGGCAACGGCGCCAGAAATTTGATGGGTGTCGAATCCAACAAATAATAATATTTTCTTGCTCTCATAAAAATAAATTGCAATAGTGGTGAGCAAGGTCGAATCCACAGGGACTGGTTAGATTTAATTCTTCGGGAAAATTTAAAAGCAATGAATTAAAAATAAAGGGGGGTTTTGAAATTTTGAATGCGAAATCAAATTATAAATAACGAGTGCGAAATTAAAATGTTTGGAAATATCAAATTGAACGAATATCCAGCCCAAGGTATAATCTCAGTATTGATTCACGGAATTGATCATAGATGCAAAAATAAAATCCTTAAATCATTCTCTAAATTGGTTATGGTCATTGATACGATCTAACAACCTATCTCTTCTTACTTTATCGATAATCAAGAGACGCTCGTTGATTATTTCCCTAATCAATAAACAACCCTAGATACGATCGTAGGATTTAATTTACCAATAGCGTTAATTTCTAGAGAGACGACCAATTCTAACCAACAAATTCACACGCGTGATTTATTTAAGTTAGGTTATATATCTTCATAACATGAGTCAAAAATCAGTCTATAATTAACTATGTTATTTGTCACATATATTAGAAAACCTAAACAAATACGAATTTAGATTCCTAATTGACCAAGTATTATTTTGACAATTAAAACAACGTGCACTTTGAATTAATCAATCAAAATAACAACTTCATTCACAAGCAAAAGACATATAAATAGAAAACAATTGAAGAAACGAATAAATTTAATTAGATCTCACAATCCTTGGTGAATCAAACTTTGAATAACCTTGAACTGGAAAAATAAATTTAGCTACTCATAAACATTTGGAAAATAAAAACTAAAAGAAATAATAATAAAAAATGATATCAAACTCTAGAAATTGACGAAACGCGTTGCAGCCTCCTCTTTCTTCTCCTTTCTTTTCTTTCTTTTCCTCTTCCTTTCCTCTTCCTTTTTCTTCTTTTTCTTCCTTCTTTCTCTTCTTTTTCCAACGTCCCCTCAAGTCTCACCCAAAAATTGGATCTCTTTTTTCCATATTTTCCCCCTCTTTCCTTTTTGTCTTCTTCCTTTTTAACGTGAAGTGTGTCCCAACAATTGTTATCTTCCCTCAACAATCCTTTTTCCCAGATCTTCATTCCTTAATTAAGTCTTCCAATTATACTTCCTTTCTTTTTTTGGTACCTTATTTCCTTAAACATATATGTCAAATTTTCTTTCTTCCAATTTAACACATTCCTTTAATCCACTCTTAGGTCAAAGTTGTTCCACTTTTTGGCCCAAGTCTCCTCCAACTGAATTGTGTTGTTGGGCCTTCAAATTTCATCCACCAAAACTGTACAAAGCCCATTAGTAATTTGAGACAGCTCACTTCCACACAATAAGGCGTGCCCACGCCTTATGTCAAGTGCTCCTCTGATTGTGTGCTTTTAAGTTCCAAATTTCTTCTTCCTAATTTGTGATATTTGAATCAATTTGATCTCAATTCCTCACCTAATTCACAAAACATAAAATATGATTAACATCCAAAATTTAAGCATTTAAAGTCATTGAATTAAGAAGAAGAATCACTAATAAAACAACAATTATGCACCCTATCACGTTGTACGCCATAGGGGTCTTCACGACCTGAAACGGGGTCATCTTTGTCACCAACTTTTCTTCTGATCCAAGGGAAGTAGGAAGGTCAATTAAGCTTTCAGGTTTCACTGTTCCTCCACCGAAGCCAGTTAACGAAGTAATGACCTGACATAGCCGATCTTTGGGGAGCTGCATCTTGTTGAAGGCTTCCAAAGAAAGGACTTTAGCTGCACTTCCATTATTCACAAGCACCCTCCTTACATCAAAATTTGCAATTGTGGCATTGATTACAACGGCATCATCATGGGTATAGGAAATTCCTTCCATGTCCGTGTTACTGAAACTGATGTTGCTTGAAATTTCATGGTCATGACTTCCCGACCTTATTTCCTGATCACCCAGTGCCCGAGCATGATTTTTCCTTGCATTATTTGAATCGTCTCTAGAAGCTATTCCTTCGATGATAAAATTTATGGTGACAGCGGATCTTCTCTTCTCTTCTCCTCTTACCTTATCTTTATCCTCTTTCTTTATGTAATGTCCCAGGAAGCCTCTTTTTATGAAGGCTTCTATCTCCTGTTTTAATGTTCTGCACTCATCCGTGGTATGACCCGGGCTCTTGTGGAAGTCATAATACTTATGTCGATTCTTTTCGTCGATCTTCCCCTTGATAGGCTTGGGCCAATGCAAATCTTCGTGCCCCTTGATTTCCATGAGAATGTGATCGAGGTGCATTTAATGGAGTTAAATTCTGATGCCCATAATTGTTACCTTCGTGTTAGGACGGGAAGAACACTTTCCATCTTCTTGTCTTGATCTCTTGTTCCCTTGCCTCACGGATTCCGAAGACTGTACTATTGTCCCATGAACTTGATTCTGTGCCCTAACCGACAACAGCGTTTCTTCCATATTTATGTATTTCTTGGCTCTTTTGAGAAGTTCTATCACATTCGCATGTGGATTCTTGGACAAGGACATTCTGAATTTCGGACCCGGAATAGCCAAGGTCAGGGCTGAAGTGGCCGATGAGATGTGAAGATCTGGAATCTGAAATCTTTTGGCATTAAAGCGAGTCATGAACTCCCGCAGTGTTTCATTCTGTCCTTACCTTAACTGCATGAGGGAAGCGGTGGTTTTCTTGATCCTTTTACTACTTGCAAAGAAAGCCGTGAATTTCTCAGTAAGATTAGCGAAGGAAGAGATTGATCCTAGGGGTATTGTAGAAAACCAGTCTTAGCGGGAATGCCTTACAAAAATCTGATCGGGAGAATTCTGCATGTCCATGACATTAGTGTAGGTATTCAAGTGGTTTTTAGGATCTATTGTTCCATCATATTCCTTTATCCGATGATATTTAAATATTTCTGGTAAAGGGAACGACGTTATTTTAGGAGTAAAATGGGGTTTTCTTATGAATGAGGTCCTACTTTGTGTGTTTTGCCTTATTCCATCAGCAATTCTTTCTTGAATAATTCTTAAGAGTTCTTGCTGTATCAAGTTGGCAGATCCCTCAGTCATGGAATGGCACCCCCGATTCCCGTGGAATTGTCAACTACAGGATTAACTGGCATGTGATCTTCCATGGGAATCGTACCTGAGTGTTCGGGTCAGGGGACGCTTGATGATTATTCTGTTGTTGAAGAGCCTGACGGAGTTCACGGAGCTGCTGCTGGAGTTCGTTGAAATCCTCCTGACTAATCGGTTCACTGTCTGGTGTGATTTCTGGGTTTTGTTCTTCCCCAACATCTTCAAGGGGTGGTGGATTATCTTCTTCAACTGAGGAATTGGCCGGAACAGAGGGTCTGGTGGATGCGGAGGGACGAGCTTGACGTCTATTAACCATGGCTGATTGTATCACTTCCCACAGATGGTGCCAATTGATGCTGTAAGAAATCCTAACCTTGACGTGGCAGGATCTGGTGATACTTGATTGCTGGAAAAGAGGAATAAATTCGCCTTGGATGACCTGCAAAAAGGTGAGGAGGATTCTCCTCGTCGCCCCTCCGGTGTGAGAATTAGTATTCTGGAGAAAAGTAGAAAGAGAATATTTTACTGGAAAACGTAAATGATATTGAATGAATAATATGCGATCAAAGAGGCTGTATTTATAGGCCTAAAAAGTCCAGAACTTTCCTTAATTAAAGAAGGAGTCCTCTTTGATATAAACTTACCTTTTAGGAAGAATTCTAAACTTATAGGGATTCAGTTTCCTTTTAACGAAATGTTTCCTAACGGAATTCGTATCATCTTGAGGCCCAAAAAATATAGCCCATTGTCTAAAGGGATTTTGAGGCCTGTTCGGATGGCCAAAAGGCCGGGAAAGGCCGACCTAGTCCATCAATGACATTGGGAAGTATTGTGATCGGGGTATAGCCGACCTTATATGCCCGGGCTCAGAGGTTAAAACTCTAAACCCATTATATTTGAGTAGAGGAAAGGTCGGTACAGTACCGACCACATGATAACGGGCGGAGCCCGGGAAAAGAAGCCGGGTCATGGAATTTCCTTTCTTTTTCAGGAAGCAGGAAAATAATACCGACCAGTAGTCATTAAACCAACTTAAATGTATCGTTTTCCAATGCTTCCACAGTCCAATGAAACAAATGTAGATAAACAACTAGAATTAAAGAAAAATATTAAAAACAAGTTATTCATAGCAAATAATTTGAAGCTTTTAATCTGGATTATCTAATCATTCATTATAAAACTTCTAGTTCAATACGGTTTTATTTCACTTCTATGTATGAACATTCGGGTCAATACAGTATCGATGAACTTCTGGTTCAATACAATATATATTTCACTTATGAACTCGTGGTTTGATACTATATACATATTTCACTTGTATGTATGAACTTCTGGTTCAATACAATATTTATTTCACTTGTACATATGAACTTCTAGTTCAATACAATATGAACTTCTAGATCAATACAATTTTTTTTTCACTCGTACGAGTTTCTGTATATTACAAATCAATATACCTTAATTTATTACATCGAAAAAAGGTCTGGGACAATATCCAAGAAATTATTTCATATTCCATTCTTGTCACCAAATCTTCCCTCATATCAAAAAAGACAAGAAATGATATCCCAAGAAAATAATTCTTGTCCCCAACTTTTCAATATTTTGTTTCCATTTTCTTGGTGGAATCAATGTCATGCAGAGCCACCGCTCTTTACGCGTTAAATAATACATTTAAATAGATCGTTTGGGAAGAAGATTAGATCCATCAAAATGGATGTTATATTATCAAATATCCCCAAATACTATTCTAATTTTCCGATAAATGTTTTGAAAAAGATTTATCGAGTTCGACTTGAAAGACTAAGGCTGCTGATTGATCAAGTTATCCCAGAAGATGTTTGTTGGTTGATCGAAGTAAAAGTTCGATTATCTAGTGAATTACCAGATTCATTTTCTAAGCACATGCCTGGCTTAGGTAAGAGTACTTTTGCAAAGAAGAGAAGAGCAAAAAGATTGAATGGTTGTTACAAATGTGCTCGACGGACATGTGATACCCATTGTAAATCAATAGGATATTTATCCAAAAATCGAGATTATAAAATAGATTTCATTAAGGGAGGACTTAGTAAGGAGTCATTGGATGATATTCGACTGACTTTTGAGACACACCCTTGTGGGTATGTGCAGTATGAGCTACTATCTCTATGGGCTCAATTCAACGAAGAGAAAGATCGTTATAGTCTCAACAATATAATATCAAAAGATCCTATTTGTCAATCTGTTGTAAACAATGATGTTTTGGCTACTTAACCTTGATACAAGTTAAATCAGTATAGTGTACATATATATATATTAACAAAATATTTTATATTTTCATTTTTCGAGTATTAATATATTGTCACCGAGAGACCACCAAAAGAGTGTCCATTATGGAGCATTAAATATCCGTTAGAGATATGATCAAAAGTTGTGTCATTTAGTCAAAAGCAAATAACAACTTTTTCAAAAGACGAGTAGTAAATAGTGAAAATTTTTTAGTTTAAAAAGTCAAATAATTTCGCAGTTTAATGCATCCCAAAATAACATTTTCTTGTAAGTTTTCCTTCCTTACACTCTTAAAAGATGGAAAGATCAAAACTACGACAGTTCAAAACTATCTGTGTATTTTGTGGATAAAAAATCGAGAAAGACTTTGAGTATGTAGAAGTATCAGTGCTTCTAGGGAAGAAGTTGGGAGAGAGAGAGGTATCAATCTAGTGTATGGAAGGGATAGCAGTGGATTGATGGGTTGTATTTCCCAATCTGCTCAAATAGAGAAAGCGAGAGTGATAGGTTTTATACCTGTTCCTTTCGCTGATATAGCAGGAAAAATACGAGGGCATGAAGTACAGATGTTATCTATCCATGAATGCATAACTTGCATTTTATATGGTTCTAACGCCTTCATTACCATGTCTGGAGGTTTTGGTACTTTAGAGGAAATCTTTAATATTACCTCGTTGGCTCAGCTGTGTCTCCATAATAAGCCTATTAGGATTTTAAATGTTAACAACTTCTTTGATGGTTTACTAACATTTCTTGATTATACTGTGAAACAGGGATTCATCTCTCCATTTTCTAGGAGGATCGTCATTTTTACTCTCACTATTGACGAACTACTGGAAAAGTTACAATCAAATATTCCAGTACAAGATCCAGCAGAAGTTAAGATAAATTGGTCGCAAGGAAGTGATATCAAGTAAATGTGGAGTCCGGTTAAAGTAAATTTAACCTTATGAATCTCCAAAATATTGGGGTTGGTAGAGTACAGAGTATTTTTACTCTTGAGACAAGCCTCTAATATTGAGGATTTTATGAATATTTAAACTTAATCTTGTGAACCTCAAAAAGATTAGGAGTGGTAGAGTACGGAGTATTCTTACTTTTGAGATACACCTCTACTTTTTGAGGATTATAAATGTTTCTCCCTTTTGCATGTATCATTTTTTGATATGTTTCATTATGACACTTTTGTACTTCTTCAGGAGCAATAATAATATCATTTCAATACTTGCTTCACTTTTACGGTTTAAAAAAAAAAATTGAAAAGTTGAAAAAATTGTGTTGATATGTTTATTGCATAGTATATAATATGGATCAATTTGTGTTTTGGCATGAATAATTGGAAAACAATAAAACATGAATTTCATTAATAGTCATGACTTGCTTGATTTCATATTCATGCGCACATAGCCTTTGTTGGATTATCACATGTGAAGGGATGTATTTACTACTTGGGGGGTAAATTTATGCTACTTGAACTAAGGAATGACTTATCAATCCCTAGACTTAGATCATTAGACACCTCTTCCCTACAATAGAACCAAATGGCTTGAAAATCTAGTTTAGGGGTAGAATGATTAGAATGTGCATGTTTGATTGTTTGGAGATTTTTAGTTCTTGATTTTGCACTTTAGTTAAAGCAGTTTGGTCAATGGGTATAAACCATTTCCAGCATAAAAACAGAAAATGCTGAATGTCTTATTCTATTCTTCAAATGCCTTTTTAACTCGAGTAAGTGCTTTAAGGGTCTTTCAAACCTGATACCCTAAACTCAACTGAGTTGGGAGCTATCAACACAAAGCTCGTTATAGGGGTCAATTAGAAAGCAAGAATGGAGAGTGGACTTGCACATCAAACAATAAAACCTTCTTAACTTTCTGATGTCGACTGTGTGACTCGAGCAATTAAGTCTGAGGGATCTTTCAAACCTGGTGCCTAAAGTCGTCCGGCTTGGGAGTCACCGACTCAAAGCTTGTTGCAGGGGTTATATAGAAAGCAAATGAAGAAAGTATTGCACAAGGATGGTAATAGACAAGAACAATAAAAGAAAAAGTCATCCATACAAAAAAAAAAAAAAAAAAAGGAATTTTTGCATGGTATAAGCATTGTTGACTAAAATTGTGGCAATTGAAGTTGTAGAATTGGGAATTGCCTACTTTTGACTTATTTTGCATGCATACTTCTAATCCTGACTATCTTGTATGAAAAAAAAATGCAATGATGAATGTTTAGAAACTACAATAGAGGAAGCAATAAGTTGTGATCTTCCATGAGCGATGAAAGCAAAATGTTTAGAACTTCATAGGTTGACCACACTGGATTTTGGCTTGATTTTGAATAATGAACTACAAAGTTTTAAGTGCATTTTTGCATAAGTAGGCGTTCAACATTGACTATACACACACACAAAAAATATTTTGCAACTTTGTTCTTTTGATTTGATTTATTAGTTTAGTTTTACGTTGTTCGAGTACGAACAATAATTTTAGTTTGGGGGTATTTGATAAGTGCATTTTATGCACTTATTTATATATCTAAATTAGATTATATTATTATCATTCTTGAATAATTACTACTTGATTTTTTATATTTGTTTACATTGTAAGAATTTTCCTAAATTCATGGGAATGAAGCACTAAAGTGAAAAAAATGGACATTTGGATGTCATTGGAAGCTTAAAGGAGCAAAATCAAGGATGAAATCGTCAACCAAGGAAAGCTAAATGAAAGAATCAAGGTTCGAGAGCTTAAATTGAAGATGAATTGAAGTTTGGAAGAAGATTTGAAGAGTATTGAAAGTTCAGAGACCTCGTTATCATAATCAAAATATGAAGGATTCGGGTGCAAATAAAGTTCAAAGGCCAACTTAAACGTACTAAAAAGATGAAAATCGCACTACAGTTTTCGAACTGCATGGCCATGGACCCGAGACTTAGTGGCCGCATGAAAATCTTCAAATTAACAGAACTTGTTTTCAGTATACTGCGTAGCCACCAGAAGTTAGCCGCGCAGCTGCACAGTAGTCCGACCCAGCGCGAGAAAAATGCCATGCGCGGATTTCAACATTCTTTGACCTAGGTTTCATGGGTAATCTATTTAAGCAACATATCATGCACGTAAAAAAGACCTTTACGCACATATTCTAGAGACATAATTCACCATCACAACTTGGAGATTTTGGAGGTTCAATTGGAGGCAAAGGGCAAGGAGACTTGGAGATAAAATTGTAGAAGACTATTCTTGGTGCAAGAGTTCTTTTACTTTTTCTTCAAATTACTCATGATGTGTAGTTTAGCTTATTATTGCGTTCTTATTATTTTTATATTATGAATAACTAAACTATTTGTTGGGATCAAACTATGTAGCATAGTTTTACACTTTTAATTTCATTACTCAAATTTTCCGGTTTGATTGCATATGTATGGTTTTATTTTGTGGTCATTGCGTGAATTAACTGACCACTAATTCATCGATTAATTGGATCATTTTCATAATCCAAGAGGTGGGCTAATAATCTAGACCTAGGAATAAAATCCGATAATTGAAGAGCGATAGAGATATATGTTCGTTGTTATTGCGATCTTATTTGAGTTCTTGTATTCTATGCACCTAATCATTACAACCTCGTATTCATTAATACGGTTGACTAATTAGGTAGAGTTGATTTAAACTCGAGAGGGGAATTTCATGTGCATAAGTGAGCTCGATCGATCACATTAGGATATTAAAACTTGAGTGGTAAGATTAAAGATATTGACTACGTGAAATCGTGAAATTCCAACTTTACATCAATAGATTTAAAAACACACTTTAATTCATTATTTATTGTTTTTAGCTTAATATTTAGAATCATCACATCTTCAATTATTTGTTGTTTAAATAAAGTGAGAATTAAAATAACTTTGGTCATTAATCCAAATCATCGCGGGTACGATAACCCGGACTCTAAAAGTCCACTATATTACTTGTCATGACCCGTACACTTACGTTGTTATTATAGTGAACATTCGCTAAAAAAAAAATGAGGCTTCAAACACGGATTTTTCGTGCCTGAAACTTTTATATCCGTTGCTAATAGGCATTATCAAAGGATTTTACCAACCGTATAATCCATTGTTATTAGTTACCAACGGATTTTCCGTTGCTGTAAGGTAAAGCTTTTACTAACGGAAATTCGATTGTTGAAAGTCATAATTTTCCAATGGACTTTCCTTCGGTAAAAGTCTTTTCATTACCAAAGGAAATTCGGTTGGTAAATGTTCTTATCATTACCAACAGAGAGTCCGTTGGTAAAGGTGACAATTTCATAGTGTTCCATTACCTACTGAATTTCTGTTGCTAAAATGTGGTAATAACAAGTACTTTCACCAATGGAAAATTCGTTGGAGTTGGTGAATCTTATATATTTTTTTTTTAATAAAAATTGCCAAAAAAAATTATAAAACCTATTAATTAATAATCAATATTGTTAAAATGTACTAAACAATCAAAATCGAAGAAATGCACTAAATTTGAACAAGTTAAATTCTTACATTGAAGTTTCAAATACCAATTATCTCTGCACATCATCATTACAAAATACCTCTCTTGATAGATGTTTTACAAACATTGAAGATTCCTCCACTAATGCCGTCGAATCACAAAAACAATAATTCATCCAAGATTCCACAACTAATGAACTACTGAATATAGACCGTCATTTCCTTATCGGTTTTCTCCCATAATAGCTCAAAAATTTTTCCACTAGCTAAATACTTGTTTCCTTCTTGCACCTAAATCAATATAAACTTAGCAATACACAAGGGACGAGAAACGTGCCACTGAATTCAACATTCATAAAATTCTCCGTGGAAGCAACAAGAGATTATGATTGAATCTTGATACCAAATAGGAGTCCTGGACTTTTGAGGACAGACACCGTAGGGGAGGTCGGTGACAAACCACTTTGGCTGTGTTCGGTAAACTTTAATTTCCCAAATTATAATTAATGCAAATTTCTCAAATCACTTTTTAATCACTAACAATTTTTCTTTCTAATTTGCAAACACACATCTTACCTAAAAAATTCAAATAAATTAAATTATAATTCCAATTCCTTAGAATCCCGCCATTGAATGGTGCCAACGTGAGAATTTAGGTAGAGGGAAAATGAAAATTTTAGAGAGCATTTGAAATTTTAAGCGACGATTGTTGTAGGCTCATATTAAATTGGTGATGATTTCTTGACAATTACATATTAAAAATTATAGAAAAATCAACTAAAATCGATCTAAAAAAATTCAATGAATAAGGAAACTATTTTTAAACGAAGATGAATTATAAAAACGAGTTTTTGTTGTCTAGACTTCCTCGAATGCCCGGAATCCACCGTAGTCAGATGAAGCTGTGAGTTGCAGTCGTCACGTTGAGACACCTAAAATAGACATATAATGAGCCCGAAATGAAAGACGGACGTCAAATCTACAATTTACGATTTAATCCCTTTCAATTGTTCAATCCATTCAACCATACATTCTACATCATAAACGTAACCCAAAGATCACTAAAGTATTATAAACGTATCTCGTCCATCATTGAGATGAAATTCATTTGAAATTTTTTTACTGATCCTTCCATGTTGTGGATGGAAATAATGATGTGATAATATTTAACCGTTAAAATACATGTCAACAATTCGTCTTTCCAAATTAGCCTAGCTAAGTTTATTATTTTGAGAGTGATTCTAAAGTCATTTTTATATATTTTTGCTCATTCTCGAACAATCAGAAAAACTCAAAATTTGTATGTTAAATAAATCAAACCTAAAAGTGATAAGAAAAGAGTTTAAATACCAAACCCTATTTGGCTTTGATAATTAAACATGCCAAGATTACGAAATAAAATAATAAAAGACCTTAAACAACAAAACAAATAATAAAATGCAATTTTTAACCAAGTAGACGAATTTAAGTGACTAAAATAAATCATTGTCAAGGCAAAGCGATGAGTCTTTTAAGATTACTTGAGAAGATTCTGAAAATATATTATAATAATCATTATGACAAAGTATGTGACTTTTATGAATTTCAATTTTTGTGATCATAACGATCTAGGAAGGCCAGGGCCAGACCATGTACTACATCATAACCACGTCCTAAATATTACAAAAGAATTTTCAAAAATGAACGAAAATTTATATCCAAAAATCCAAAATAAAAATATCTTAGCTACAAAATAGGCTTCATAATTAGGAGTATTGTGCAATTGATGAAATCGATAAAATATCGTTGCTTTGTGATGAAGAATTGGATAAACATGTGATTATAATAATAATAATAATATTATTATTATTATTATTATTATTATTATTATTATTATTATTATTATTTTGTAATGAATTATTTCGTTGTCAAAAAAAGAAAATACACAGTACTTTCGTTCATTCGTTTGTTTTTATCAGTGTTTAGAAAATCAGACCTGATCGATCGGTTCGACTGAAAAAATCGGGAACCGGCCTCATCCCAAAAATCGGCCGGTAAAAAATCGGTCGGTTCAACCGAACCGGTTGAAAATCGGGAAAAAATCGGCCGGTTCAACCGGTTTTCGTTTTTTTTATTCTTTATTGTTGTTTTAAGCTATTTTTGTGTATAAATTTATTTTCTAAATGAGTAAATATTAGTTTATTTGTAAAATAACTTGTTTTTTTAGAATTTTTAATAATTTTTTATATTTTAATTGAAATCGGTTAAACCCTCATTCGACCCGATTGGACCTTTTGACCCTTGACCCGTTACTTTTTTCGGTTCGAATCGGTTTCTGATTTTCTAAACATTGATTTTTATGCTCAGAATTGCAACAAAGGGATGTCGTACGATTTCTAAACTATTTCATTTCCCATTTTTTGCATGCGATTATATTAATATGTTTTTTGTAATTGGATTATTTCACTGTTAAAAAAAAAAAAAAACCCCCAAAGTGGATTTAATGAACTGCAATTTACAATTTTTCGTTAAACAATTAAACGCCACCTCCGAATTGTTCAACAAATTTTTGTAAGTAACATAAATTACTCTTTACTATATTGAGATGAGATTAAAAAAAAAAAAAAAAAAAAAAAAAAAAAAAAAAAAAAAAAAAAAAAAAACTCTTTTAGAAAAATTAATTATCCTTCAATTACGGATGATTGGTTTATGATTTTTTTCTTTCAAATAATTAGTTTTTAAAATTGATTATTAACATAAACAAATTTTTTATACCTAGTTAATATAAATTAATCTTCACTAACTGATATTAAAAAATAAAAATAAAAAATGTTTATGTATGAATAGTTGGAATTTTTTTTTTAAGTAATATCAAAGTTTACTAATATTATCAAAGAAATTCTATTACTATTCACCGCAGGTAAAAGATATAATTATTAAACGAATACATCGGCATGTAATATCCATTGGCCTATAACATTTACCAATGAAAAATACTTTGTTTATTACCGAAGGTGAAAAATATAAATGTTAAACTAATAAACTAGGTATGAAATTTCTGTTGTTAATTGTAATAGCTACACTTTAGGCACGTATTTTCTGTTGGTATTTTTTTTTCCAGTTTTATCCTTCACCAACGGAATATTTCATTTGTAAAGTTGTTGCATTTTACCAACGTAAATTTTGTTGGTAAAGATTTCTTCTTTTACCATCAGAATTTTTATTAGTAAAAGTGTTTTTCTTACCTTTTACCAACGGAATATCCGTTGATGGTGTTGCATTTTACCAACGGAAATTTCATTTGTAAAGATTTTGTATTTTACCAACGGAATATCCATTGATAATAGTGTTTTTCTCAGTTTACCTTTTACTGACAGAATATTCACTAGTAAAGTTGTTGTATTTTTACCAACGAAAATTTCATTGGTAAAGATTTCGCCTTTTACCAACGGATATTTAGTTGGCAATAGTTTTTTTTCTTCTTCTTATTTTTACCTTTTATAACCAATGACATATCCATTGGTGAAGGTATTGCATGTTACTAACAGAATTTTCATTGGCAAAGATTTCTCCTTTTATCAACGGATATTCCGTTGGTAATAGTTTTTCTTATTTTACCCTATTCAAAGGTATTGCATTTTATCAACGGAATTTCCGTTGGTAAGTATTTCACCTTTTACCAATGGATATTCCATTGGTAACGTATTTTTCTTAGGTTCTACCATTTTACCATTGGATATTCCATTGGTAAAAAGCTATCACATTTACCAACGGGAATTCCGTTGCTAATTTTCTAGGTGAAAGTATTTAACTTTAATGAACGGATAATCTGTTGCTAATTACCAACATATACAACATGTTGCTAATTATTCGTTTGTGAGAAGCTGTTTTTTTTATTAGTATAAGTTATTAACGTATTTATCAAATATTAAATGACAATAATTAAATTATGAAATGAAGATCGTTGCTATTTGGAGAATTTGATTAAATATTATGTTTGTTGATATTTTAATTTTTTTTATGATTTTTGGAGCATTTAATAATAATGTGGAGTAACGAGGTTGACATTTTAAATGCGTTCAATATTCAACGAGCAATTCAATATGACTAAAACTCAAACAAGTATATAAATTTTAAGACAGATATGTCCAAATGAGTCATATACAAGGAACTGAGTTAATCCTTATAATAAAATTGACATTTTAAAATGAAATCTCAAGTTTTAATAAAAATCATGTTTAAGTAAGAGTCAACAAGCTCGTAAATCAATCTTGTCACAAAGAGATTATCCTAATTATTAATTGACCAAAAATGCATACAAATAACTTGTTATGTGTTATATAGAAGCAGTTTGCACTTCATATTATATATCGTCCATTTTATTAGGTGACTATATGGATAGTTGTGATTATCTTGAAACAATGTCATCTAAATCGACATATCACAACCTTTGGTGCAGTTTAGTACATTTCAATATGAGCGTGATATGACGAATGATAATTATACCTTACATTGCCTATGCTATGTATCTAAAACCTCCTCTCTCACTCCACGATTTTGCCTTTCAGAAGTTCAAATATGTAGTGTGTTCGGCGGCTAAGGCTGCAATTTTTTATTTTTAAAATTTTTGGTATTTTTTATGTAGATCAATGGTTGAAAATTGAATAGAGAAAATATGTGTGATTAAAAAGTAATTTAAGAAATTATATTTTTTATAAATTGTATTCATTGCGTAAAATAACGTGTAAATTTTTCAATCAATTCAAGTACGGTTATTTTTTAATAGAAGACACTGATCAAATTATGGGTCATCTATAAGGGTCAGAGTTGTATCGTACTTTCATAAAAAGTATATCCAGAGAGCCACATGTCAATTATTATGTTAGTACAAGTACGATGGTCAAATTGTGTTGGAAAGTTTGTTACGTAGACAAGACAATTGGTATATTGTTATTACATATACTAATAATTTAAAATATAGATTGACATATTACATGGTTGGTATAATTATAATAATTTACACATTACATCAATTTTTAAATCAACATTCACAAAGTTGCGAACTCATTTTTTTGTCATCCTTTTTGTTATCTTCTAAGTACAACTAACATTTTTGATTGTTATTTGTAGATAAAACACTAGAATATGTGAAAAACTAAACTATTAATAATGAATAGTGATACACGTACAGATCTGTAAGCATACAGATCACTCACTGTAGCAAGCTACAGTGAAATCATTGTAGCATCACTGTACAGTGATTATTCTGTTGTTTATAGAATCTGTACAAACAACATTTTTGATTAATAATTATATTTGTTAAGCATGCCAAAAAAAAAAAAAAAAAAAACAGTCTTTGTTGAAAGGGGATAAAGCCTAAGAAAAGGAAATAAAGCAATTGATGAGGAACACATCAATAGTTGTATTATTATTATTATTATTATTATTATTGAATTAAATAAAAATCCAACTAGATTCCATCTAAAATCACTGATACATTACATCAATATAGATACAAGGGGAGGCACCTGTGGTCAGAAAATAAGGTAAACAATAATCATAAACATACATTAGAGAATAGACGAACTTTATTTATCAAGTTCAAAGTGCAATTTCAAATTCATTTGAAATAAAAAGGAACCACTTTCAGCACAATTTCACATATGAAGAACAAAAAGAATATTGATGATATCATCATATGTTGTTGCCAGTTTTTTACTTCTACATTCTATTTCATATATATTGCTGCCAATCACAGTATATTAAGAGAACATGTTTATTATGTAGTATTTGATAGAATTTAACAGCGTAATTGATCGAATTCAATTAATTTTTCAACTAACTTTCATAAAGTCGAATCTCTCATATGATCAAGCATGTTCATAAAGTATTGCTATTATGATATCGTTTTGTAGAAAGGGTTGAGGAAAGATTAGTCTCCCATTTTATTTTATTATTGATTTATTTAATATTGTCATTACATACTCAATAGTAAGTAAAAATTAATTAATTTGTGGTGTTGAGCTTTGAAACGGGAGGAAGATATGGAAGTTAATCTCACGTATTGTATTGAAAATGAGTGAGTACAATGCCTTTAAATAAAAGGACTATGTACTGGACTGAACTGAACCAAACTAACTTGTAACTAACTGGAATTAACTAATAAATAACAGAACTATTAACTAAGAGCTTGTTTGGTAATGGTGAAATTTTTACCACAACTTTTCAACTCGATCTCAACCATCCATTCTTAGTCAAGCTCACCATTTTTGACTTTTCAAATATTTTTAAACCATACATCCATCAAAAAACCAAAAGAACCTACAAAAATCAAAACTTTTCACATTATCAAACATGCTCTAACTCTAACAGAAATATTAACTAACTTTATCCCCCTCAAGATGGACTATGTATGTTTTCATAGTCATCTTGGACAATAGAGGATGAAGCAAAGTAGAAGGTAATGATTTAGTAAACACATCTGCAAGTTGATGTTGAGATCTAATGGGCAACAACTTGATGAAACCTTCGGAGATCTTATCACGAATAAAGCGGCAATCGATCTCTATGTGTTTGGTTTTTTCATAAAAAGTGGGATTCGAAGCAATGTGTATGTTAGCTTGATTATCACAGAAAATGAGGGTAGGTGATGTAAGATTCACTTGAAATGTCTGTAGGAGCTGATGAATCTAAACAACTTCACTAGAAGTTGATGCTAAAGCCAAGTACTCTACTTCAGCTGATGAACGAGAGATGGTTGATTGTTTCTTGGCTTTCTAAGAGATGAGAGAATCACCAAGGAACACATAGAATCCAATCACTGATTTTCTTGTATTAGGGCATGATCCCTAATCAAAATCTGCAAAAGCTTTCAGCTAAAGAGAAGATGAAGAAGAGAAGAAAATGCCTCGTTTAGGGCTGCCTTTGATATACTACTTAATAAATGGTGAATACCTTGGAGTTGAGGTGTGCGAAGCTAAGCTAAAAATTGACTAAGCTTGAGGACTGCAAAGGTAATGTTTGGTCTGGATTAGGTAAGATATATGAGTTTTCCAATAAGCCTTCAATACTGAGAGATATTAGAAAGTACATCTCATCAGATGCGTTGAGTTTTATCTTGGGATCCATGGGCACTAAAGTAGGTTTGCAAGTGAGATATACAATTTATTTTAGTAATTGTAATGTGTAGTGACCTTGTGAGAGGACAAAGCCTGTAGTAGAGCGTGCAATTTCCAAACCAAGAAGATATTTCAACACACCTAAATTTGTAAGCTTGAACTGGCTGTGTAGGAGTGGTTTGAGAGACTGGATGTGAATGTTAAGGCCAGTAATGATGATATCATTAACATAAACCAATAATGCCACAAAATAATTAGAAGACCCTTTGGTGAATAGGGAATAATTGAATTCAAACTGAACAAATCCACACTTAACAAGAGTATGAGAAAACTTAGAGTCTATTGTCGAGAAGCTTGTTTCAGACCATAGATAAATTTGTGGAGCTTATACACTAACTTGTCTTTGTGGGCAATGTGCTCGCCCTTTATCCCACATCCAAGAGGTAGATCCATGTAGCAGTGGTAATGGAGAGGGTTCGGGGTAGGGCGGGTCGGGTCGAGTCGGGTAGCGGGGCGACCTAACCACCCTGTTAATGACCCGAAATTATTATTTTTTAATATTTTTTTGCTTGCTTGAAAAAATAATAATGAAATTTTAGGCATCGAACTAATTAGAGTTTTTAAGTTTGAAATTTAACGATAAGATGTATATATTTGAAGGAAAAAGAAATCAACAAACAATAAAATGATATATTGGTTATGTATACTCATACCCCTAAGTCCCACCCGGGTTCAACTCTTCTTGCCCTCTTTGAATTTATTTTTAAGTTTCTCATTTTAAATTTAAATGAAACCATTTAAAAAAAAAAAAATCGGGTCAGGTCGGGTCCGCTCGAAATACTCCGCAAAATGGGTTCTTCACCCCGAACCTACCTCGTGGACCCGATTTTTTGGGGCGGGACGGGTTCGAATCATCTCAGGTCCTCTGGGTTTTCTTGTCATCCCTAGATCCATGCATACTTCTTAAAACAAATCATCATTGAGGAAGGCGTTATTGACATCTAGTTGAACCAGATGCTAATTTTGGATAGTAGCTAAAGCCCAACCCCTCTTGTTGATTATATCATTTTGCTACCAACGAGCCTTATGTCATTCAATGGATCCATCAAATTTATATTTGATCTTGAAAAACCTATTTACAACCAATTGAATGTTTTCCTAAAGGTAGTGATACATCTGACCAGGTGTTGTTAATTTCCATTGCTTCTAACTCATTTTGCATGATTGTTCTCTACTCAGGATTTTTAGCAGTCTCAAGGCAAAACTAAGGTTCATGATGACAAGACACATTGAGAATTTTTTTTTTTTGATGAGATGGTGACAGAGAATTATAAGAGAGGACTTGAGACAGAGGATAAGGTATATGGAATGTAGAGGGATTCTGATGAGTTAATAAACTGCAATGGTAATCTTTAAGATAGGAAGGAGTGTGGATTGCTCTGTTAGACCTTCTTAAGGGAGGGTCTTCAAGAGTTTTAGGAGTACTAGAATGAGAATTATTTGAAGTAATGTGTGTAGTGTCAAAGGTAGAGGAATTATCAATGAGAGGAGGGTAATCAGGTGAATTAGACCTTCTTAAGGGAGGGTCTTCAAGAGTTTTAGGAGTACTAGAATGATAATTATGTGAAGTAATGTGTGTAGTGTCTAAGGTAGAGGAATTATCAATGAGAGGAGGGTAATCAGGTGAAATATTTATCGGTGTATGAGTAGGATCATTTCCAGTGATCATTTGTGGGGAAATGGAATGATGGTCCTAATTTGGATAAAATGTAGTTAGAATAGGTAAGAGTAGATCTAGAAAAGGGTCAATGAGATCTTTTGAAGGTGTAACTTCATGAAATGGGAATATTTCTTCTTGAAATATCACATCCCTTGTCCCTTGATATGAGCCTCTTTAGTTTCTGCATCATAGAGTTTATAACATTTGACACCTAGATGGTAACCAATGAATACAAATACCCTAGACCTTGGTGGAAATTTGGTTCTATGTGGAGTGAGTGTAGAGGCAAAAGTCAGGCCGCCAAACACTATATGTAACGCCCCGAATTTCGTAAACTCGGGACGCCAGGTCGTCCTTTAAAATTAGTTTTCAAAATAGTTATTGTGCGGAAAATAACTAAGATAAGTTTTGATTGATTTTATTTAAGAAGCCAAACAGTAAAGCGAATTCAAAGTTGAACATAAATCTAATAAAATAAACGAGGTTTCCAATCTCAAAACGAAGATATATTTCAAACTTATTCAGTAGCCACCACCGCACGCTTCGTCGCCAATTCCAAAATCTGCAATTCGTTAGTTTAAAAATAGGGGGTGATCATTTCGTAGAAATAATCAGTAAGTTCAGGACAATTTAAATAAACTATACCGTAAATAACACATATAATCATACAACTTAAGTCATAAATTCTCGTTCTCATGCAATAAGTAAGTGGATCTCATGCCTAGTGAGTCATGCCTGAAGACATGTAGATCTGGACCCGAAGGCAACTGGTCCATGCCCAAAGACATGTGGATCTGAGCTCGAAGGCAAGTAGTTCTCATAAATTACGTAATCACATGCATAAATTTAAAATATGGGTTTACTTAATATTGCACATTTAGAATGAAAGAGTTTTTGAAGTAAACCTCAATATAATTCTCTAGATTGTTGAGGGAAAAAGATTCTAGTCTCTTTGAAAATATCGCAATGGATCGCAATGGATCCATTAACAATAGTTATCCCCTAACTTGAGAGAATGACTCATTTAACCCCATAAGAAACAACATTAATTACTCCATTTGATAATGATAGTTCAACTCTTTGACACCTCCACAACTGCATTAACCTAATGTACAATTGGTTATGTATCTCAACTCTTCCCAAACAATCTTTAATTTGGTGAGATATATGCTAACAGAGTCCTGACCCTAAGACAGATTCATCAAAGTTTGCCGTAATTGAAATATGTGAGGACAATTTCTTTGTTGAAAACTATCTCTAAGGTCGGTCCATATTTCCTATACACATATAGAAAATATTATGCTTGTTGAGCTTCCTTTGAAACTGAGTTTAAAATCTATGATATAACTATTTTATTGCGAGTCCATGCATTTGTGAGTTCTTGATTGGTATCTCCAGGATTCTCGATTGATCAATCAATAAAACCTAGCTTGTTCTTCACCGAGGGTGCAATCTTCATTTCTCTATTCCAGGACGCGTAGTTTTCTCCAATGAGAGCATGTGAAACTAGAATGATAACATGATTATCAGAGTGGTGAAGGAAGTAGGGATTGGAGGAATCATCAATGATAGATCTAATTGCAGATGTTGAATGAGCAGGCTGCAGCACTTTGGAATAAGTCGGGGTTTGAATTTGGGGCGAATAATTGACATTCATTATAGTCAATTGATGAATAGAACAATCAAACAATTGAGTAGTATGTTGATTTTGTGAAGTGAATTGAACGTAAAGACATCATCAATGGTGGATCACAATGAAAAATGTTAGTGCTCTGATACCATGTTAAGCTTTGAAATAGGAAGAAGACATGGAAATTAATCTCGCATATTGTATTGAAAACGAGTGAGTGCAATGCTTTTAAATACACTGATTATGTACTGGACTGAACTAACTTTTAAATACACTGATTATGTACTGGACTGAACTAACTTCAAACTAATTGAAACTAACTAACAACTAACAAAGCTATTAACTAAATCTAACAGAATTATTAACTAACTCAAAAATTATGAATGTTATGCTAAGTCAAGCCATTTTATAAATTTATTTATGTAATATTATTTTTCATACATTTTCCTATCGAACTCATTTTTATTTTGATCAAAGAGTTGATACCTGCAAAGTTTTAGTCCCTATTTCGTAGGAAATGAAATTCAGAATTTAATCTAAGTTAAAGTTAACAATCAATCTCAATTACATATTTCATGTGGCCCGCAACTTTTCAACCATATATTTCATCAACTTTAATCAAAATCTGATTTTAATCTCCATCAAACAGGGCTTTAAAATGAGTGTAAATACTGAATTTTGAACTCAAAGCTTTTAATGCTATGTTATGCTAAGTCAAGTCATTTTATCCAAAATCTTATACTATCATAGAAATAGTTGTTATCTTTGTTTAAACTATGTTTAACAGATATGTACTACTCGAGATAAACTCTTCAATCTTTAATCTCATGGTGACAAGTGTTTCAAAATTTTGATATAACATTCTTTTTAGGGAGAAAAAATAATTATAGTGCAGTATCTTGAAATCTATATCTATTTGCAATTTTGCACTACTTTTAGACAGGCCTAAAAGGGAGAAACATTTTTTTAACTATATCGTACTTAAATTTTTTGAAAAATATTCCTTATTCACCTTTAGTTAATATGTTTATTAATAGCCTTAACATTCAATTTATTTACACTAAATAAAATTATTATTAATTAACATTATTACTTCCAAAAAATTAAGTTAATTAATTTCAACTAAATACAAAAATTACTAATTATGAATATATTATTAATAAAAACATTTTCTTATATAACTAAAAAAATTAGGACCAAGGGAGAGGGCACCCCTACCAGGCAATAGACTTGGGTTTGAGCCTTGGGGTTATTGATTGGGGATTTGTTGTGATGATTAAAAAAAAAGTAATTAAAGATTATTATAATAATACATATATAATTAGCTTGAAATGGTAGAGATTAATAAGTTGATTAACACTAATATATAAACTTTAATGATAATAAACTTATATAATACAATTAATTTTGTCTTTGAAACTTAATAGTACATTATAAAAAAATAAATCGCATTTGCTTATGATTTTAATAAAAACATTTTATTCAGCTAAATATGAGTATTTGGGAGTACTTTTAGAAAATTATCGTTTAATCTCATGTAAATATTGTTTATTCTGGTAAATTCGATGTTGCACGTGATTTTAGAGAAAGTAAACGAAAATCAAGCTAAAAGATGTTTAATTTTGATAGAGAAAATCGTCTGGACAAGAATTGAAAGATCAAAGGTTGAATTACAAATATAATGGATGTGAGCTGACCAAAGAACAGAATCAGAGATCGAACTGCACATAACTCAAAGATTGAGACAACGTGGCAATAGCCCATGCAATCACCAAGGCATGTTTGGCAAAAGCAGAACATACATACGATGTGCCAAGCAGTTACATAGCATTGTGCCAAGCAATCAGATGGTATTAAAATTGGGTGAAGCTTTTGTTTCATTTTTTATGTCATTTAATTACGTGTGATTGCATGGTACTAAAGTAGGGGAGAAGCTTGTAATTCCATTTTTTTTTTTTTTTTAATTTCGTTCAAGTTTTGGAAATCAATTTGACCTACGTTATTTGGATCTCCAATTTCAACATTGTTGATTCTACAAAGTGGAGAACAAGACTAGCTAGAAAGAGTTTTAAAAAAATAACGTCATGATATTGAAGATGCAAATCTTGGGACTAAATATCCAAATCAAGAATTGATTTTACATCTATTTCTTACACTTAGATATTCCCAGTGATGAATTTTATTTATTTATTTATTTTTAATTATTATAGAAATGCTACTTTAAATACATTTGTTTTAGGAAAAAAAAAAATTATTTCACCATTTTAATTCAAAGACCAATTTTATTTAGTTTATTTGCGTTATTGATTGTTATTACATTTTTATTGATTATTTGCATGTCTGATCACTATTTAGATATTATAGATATTATGTTGCTTATTTTGTTTTCGGAAGATTCGGAATAGGTTTATAACATTGCAATCGTCAAGGCAATGCACAATATACATTAGAAATAATAGTTTATGACTTGTGCAATCAAAAAGGTAATCATGCAATTTAATGCATATATACTCTACATATGAACTTAGGGTTGAGATATTTCAGATTGTGTTTAGGAATTTGTTTGGCTAGAGAGATATAGTTGAATAAAATTAGATTATTGACGTCAGTTATACCTAAATTACATTAAATAACATAATTACGGAACTGAAACGTGGGAATAACAAGTAAAGTCGGATTCTCAACACACTCTTCTTATGGATATTCTTCACGTATAATTAGGTAATCATTATGATAAACATTAGTAGTTAACATAAAAATAAATAAGACTTTCTTCTTTTTGCTTACACTTGAATTTGACATCGATTTAATATAATTCAACTTAGAACTTACTCTTGATGGGACATTACTCTCACTATTAAAATGTTACTTGTAAAATATCTCGTACACTTGAGGTATTTTATTCTAGCAAATTAAAAATCCTAAAAATCTTACTGAAAGTAAATCTAACTAAATTGTTTAAAATATCATTATTTCACAAGATTAAAAATCATTTTCTAATAATCCATCAATTTGTTCGAGACTGTAAATTCAGGTTATGCCACCTTGAGGGTCCGAGCCGACCACGCCCAAGGTCATTGGTTCGAGATTGTAAATTTAGGTTATGCCACCCAGGGACCAGGGTGGAGGGATTGAGTAAGTATGAGCAATTCTCAATAACTCCCGCTTTCCACAAGGAGCAAATATAATATTTCAGGATTCGAACCCTGCACTCGAACGCGCTGAGCACTTACCAACCCTCCATTTTGCCACTGAGAAATGTGCCCTGGGGGCATCCATCAATTCTTCTATCATTATAACTTTACGAGGAGGTAAGCCGGTTGAACACAGATGTTGATAAAATGAGGGACTGATTTTCGGAGAAAATATGTTGAAGCCGTTGATCTGATTCTTACATACTCAGAACTTATAACCTTCTCACACACTTCTATAATCTCCTTCGCCAGATCCATGGCCACCGCATCATCTCCGCTGCACTCCAACATTCAGACATAAAAACTATATTTCTCGAATATGTTACCCAAAGCAACTGGAATTCTATGTTATTCAATTTCCACTTTCTACAGCATTCTCAGATTTCACAACTGACAAACTTTGAGAATTCTCTTTATTCTGTGTGCAGTCTGCTGAAAAAAATCTGTCGAAAAAATAAAATCTCTCCGAACGAAACTTCTCTGACACTTCAGATCTTAAAAACAGTGTTGGAATTTTAGATGAAAGAAAGGGATTGCATGGATGAGTAGAAAAGAGTACAGGAGGACTTTGGTCAAGATAGTGGAGGCTTTATTTAATGAGAACTTTCTCTAATATAATGCTAGCAAAATACAAGAAGAGGGTGGTGGAGCCTTATTGGCTCTACACTCAACAATTGAATTCAACTCCTCTTATTTATAGATTACATGAGGTAGTGGAGATCAATTTAGAGTCTCTAGTTTTTATTATTTTATTACTTTTGCTTGTCTATCAAGAGAGTCTAGAGATTTCTAACATTATTTATTATTTTCTTGTTATATAAGAAATTCTAGTGAATTCTAGATCTAGAGAACTCTAGAAATATGCACTAATTTTATTTCTAGTGAAATCTAGAGAGAGAAGAATCTAGAAATGTGCACCAATTTTAACAAACACAATAAGGTCTCATCATAAACACAGATCGTGAACAACATCGTCGTCGTCGTCGTTGCCGGAGTTGGTGGTGCAGATGCAACTATGGATAACGTTGGAAGTGGTGAAAAATCTGGTGGAAAGCTATCAACATAATGGGACTCTTTTTCAGTTTTGCACAGTAAATGAAGAAACAAATCAAATTATTTTTGGCAAAAATAAAACAAAAAAACTTCGCCGGTACCATGAACAAATATAGAGGGAGAGATTATTGGGGGAGACTCAAAATATTTTTATTATGAAAAACTTAATAAAAATGAATTACAAAATATCTATTTATAACTAATCTAGCAAGCTAAATATATCAAACTAATTCTAGCGTATTTTAGAATATTCTAGTTCAAACTAATATTCCAACAATAACCATATTGATAGATATGCTCTGACAGAGTACAGGAACTCACATCATTTATACGCGAGATTAGATGCAGAATTTCTGAGTAAGGTTCAAAAAATGGATTTTGGAAAAGAAGAAATTTTGCTGATACTTTATAATATGTTTTCTTCAATTTTACCCTTTCCTTTCCTTTCGTTTTAACAAGATAGCCCTGCTGCCATTACATCGGAGGAAGAATTTTGTGTAAATCCATACCAATAAATGAAACCTTTGTATAACACAAAATTAATTTTAGCATCGACAACATTAAGAAAACATTCAAGATACTATTTTATTAATGGTCGAACATAACCTACAATTTTAACATGATCGTGTGAATATCAGCAAGCTGCTAGAATTGTAGTTGGATCTTGTTTGTGGGATTGATGTTTTTCTTATCAGTAGACATACTATGATGATGCAACAGACACAACTCAATAAAGCAAGAAAGAAAACAGTTTATTTAGCTCTCGATATAACTCTGACACTGCTCCAAAAATGATTCACTCCGAGATATTTATAGCCATTTTGAAAGAATACAATTTAAGTGGAATCTGTAACGACATTAATTAACACTCCCCAGAAGACACTTCGTAAAAAGAAAAGAAAAACGTAAATACATCCACATATTCTTGAAATTAGAAACGCTTAAACTTCTAAAGAATTATTTATTATTGAATAAAAAGGCAGTAAAATTAATTTACCTATTCCGAAGTCAAAGAAATATATACGTTATACGTATAACTTGCATAGTTGAAGGATTAACATGGTTGAAATTACCTGAACTGATGATTGTTTGTTACATTTATGTATGCTATTGTTACACCCATGATGCACGATCATTAATTACTCACATATATCGATTTTATATGTTAACGTATGAAATGAATATTTAATTAAAAATGAGAAACGAATGTAGACAATTAGTTACAAAAAAATTTACAATTACATATACCTTAATTTTTTTGACAATTCGTATTTTTACCGTTTCAAGAAATTTACCCACAAAATCTTATTAAAATGAAAAAGGAAAAGAAAAAATAAATCGATGAAAGAGATCCAATTTTATTTTCTTTCATTTTCTATTTTTAAAGAAAAAAATATTTATGTGATACTGACAACGTCTTATTTATATTTTTTCGAATTTAAAAAACATATATATATATATATATATATATATATATATATATATATATATATATATATATATATATATATATATATAAAATTTATTTTCATATGTTATATGAAATGAATATTTAATTAAGACTGAGAAACGAAAGAAGACAATTAATTATAAATAAAAAAAAATACAATTACACATATCTCTTTTTTCTTTATGGTTTGACACATATATTAAATATTTTTCGAATTAAATATAATAAAATAATTATCAAGTGAATAATAAATATTACCAAAAAAAAATAGTTTATACATTAAAATAAATTAAAATATTGATGTCATTAATAGCATAGCACGAATTCTAACGTTATGTACCATAATAATTGTTAAAATATTTATTACGTTATTTTTTTTGCATACTATTATTATTATTATTTTGCACAGATTTCCAAATTTAGAGAATCATTTTAGGCGGAAAACTATGTGTGTATTATTTTTTGTATCAACTTTAATATATATATATATATATATATATATATATATATATATACATATTTTTCGAATTAAATATAATAAAATAATTATCAAATGAATAATTACAATTACAAAACAAAAACAAAATAGTTTATACATTAAAATAAATTAAAATATTGACGTCATTAATAGCATGGCATGAATTATAACGTTATGTACCATAATAATTCCTAAAATATTTATTAAATTTTTTATTTTTTTGCATATTTTTTTACACAGATTTGCAGATTTAGAGAGTCATTTTAGGTGGGAAACTATGTGCGCGTTATTTTTTCTATGGACTTTGTATGTGTATGTGTGTAGAGATTTTTCGATTTAAATATAATAAAATAATTATCAAGTGAATAATAACTATTACAAAACGAAAAAATAGTTTATACATTAAAATAAATTAAATTATTGATGTCATTAATAGTATAGTACGAATTCTAACGTTATATACCATAATAATTTATAAAATATATTTATTAAATTTTTTTTTTCCATATTATTTTTTTTTGCATAAATTTTCAAATTTAGAAAGTTATTTTAGGTGGAGACTATGTATTTGTTAACATGGACTTTATTTTTATATATGTATAAATTATGTATGTAATAGATAATATATAGATAGATAGATGATTTTGCTAACACCTTCTATTTTATAAATTGAACCAAAGATTTTATCGAAACCTATAGTTGTGTAAAATTAAATGATTTAATTGAATTTATTTAGAAAGATTGAATCATATGTTTAGAGTTTGCTCTTATTTGTTAGCTTGTATTAAAATTCTCGTTAAGATCTTCAATTTGACACTCATATTGCTTATTTTTTTACTTCAAAATAATACAATAATTATCAAAAGAATAAAAATAATCTATAATTTGACTTTTTATAGATATTTCATTTTTCACAAATCATTTATTACATGCATTAATTGAACTCTCATAATTCATGTATTATGACTTGCACTAGTTGAAGGATTAACATGGTTTAAATTACCTGAATTGATGATTGTTTGTTACATTTATGTATACTAGTATTACACCCCTGCGATGCACAAATTAATTACTCATATATACCGATTTTATATGTTAACGTATGAAATGAATATTTAATTAAAAATAAGAAATAAATGAAGACAATTATTGTAGCGCCCCGAGTTCCGTATACCCGATTCACTACGTCATTTTCTGTTTTCAATTTTTTTCGAATAATATTTTTTTGCGGAAGAAATAATTGAAATTCATTTTTGGCAACATTAAATAAACTGTAATGGCCGCTAAAATTGAAAACATTTATGAAACCATTTGAAATAGTAAATCGAACCATTAATATTGTAAAGAAATTGCCAATATCATAATTTCTCAAATAAATGAACTTCTCTAAATTATTCGATTGTTTGGAAAATACGGAAATCATTAACGTCAAACTTTCAACCGTTCAACGATTATTGCCACCATCATTCATCGCTCGCCACCGTCTCCGAAATCTGCAAAACTGTTAAAAAGTAGGGTGAGTATTTCATGGGGGAAATACTCAGTAGACTCATCGCAAATTAATTTAATTTATAAGATGATTAAACACATAAATCCCGGCTCTTTATAAAACGGGCATTGATAGAGCTTCTTTATAAAACTGCTCTTGATAAAACTCATATTGTGCATTACAGCACGGGACATATTTTGCAAATCATATGCTCTTTGAAAACATCTCTTTGAAAACAGTTCTTTGAAAACCATATACTTATAAAACATTTTAATTATGCCAAGCATAATTTCTTTTGAAAGCATAACATAAGATAGGATTGAAATCCTCATAAACATAAATAGACACAAGAATTTTACCGAACTTAGGTGGCAAGAATTCTTATGCAGTAAAACCATAATAACAGTAAGTTTTCATCATAACATAGGATAAAATCGAAATCCTCATAAACATAATAATTTTACCGAACTTAGGTGGCAAGAATTCTTATGTAGTAAGTCATAATAACAGTAAGATCATAATAACAGTAAGTATACCAAAACATAATTTATGAAATTCATAGGGATCATTTCCATCATAACATAAGATAGGATCGAAATCCTCATAAACATACGCGACAGGAATTTTACCGAACTTAGGTGGTAAATCCTCATAAACATATGGAAAGGCAGGAATTTTACCGAACTTAGGTGGTAAATCCTCATAAACTTATGGAGACACAGAATTCTACCGAACTTAGGTGGTAAGAATTCTTATGTGCATAGCAATGATCCAAAACATATAAAACATTATCGTAAAAACATAGGGTATACTTACTTTTCATAAAAACATAAGGTATATTTACCTTTCATAAAAACATACTTGTTTTTCTTAAAAATTGACTTTCACAAGTCACATGACATTTATATGAAATCATAATTTAAATCAATTAATAAGTGCGAGTCTACCTCAAATCCGACGAGTGCAAAGTTGAGCGGGAATGACTTCAATTTCTTTAAATTCTCCGTACGCTTCGTCTTAGCCAATAAGTCACTATAGTATATCGAATATATAGTTCAAAATGATAAATTATAATTTTGAGGACTAAAATTGATGTTTTGAAAGTTGAGGGACTAAAATGAATACTTTTGAAAGTTGAGGGATTAAAATGAATACTTTTGAAACTTGAGCTTAAAATCAAATAAAGTAAATCAGCAGGGACTGAATTGATCAGAATTTTAAAAATGAAGGACTGATTGGGCTGAATTGATCATTTTAAAACTTGGGGACTGATTTGAAAGACTTTTAAAAATTCAGGGACCAAAGTGAAATTTTTGGAAATTAAAATAATATATTCAGATCGCTCTTCTCTCTCTCTCACGTTTCTCACTCCCTCTCTTCACTCACTCTCTCTCTCTAGCTCAATCGGACCCGAGGCGAAACGAAGGAAAGAAATGGCGAAATCCGGTCTTTTCACCGGGGATTTTCCGGCGCTACGCCGGCACAAGGTGGCGGTGAGTGGCGGCGGTGTGGTTGTAGCTGATTTGTTGCGAGATTAGCGAAAACAGAGATAAACACGAGGCTTAAAGTCGCGATTTCTAGGCGATAATCCGGCGGTGGTTTGAGGTAAGTGACTGGCTTGGCTTAATCTGGGTTTTGGGTTTTATTTTGATTTGGGGTTTTGGCACTGAATTGGAGTTAATTTGGGACTGGGCAGTGGAGGCGATGGGGTTGTGCGATTTTCCGGTGATTGAGGTGGTTTGGCCGTCTATGGCTGTGGTGTTTGGTGATGATGAAGATGATTAAATTGATGTCTAAGTTTGATTAGAATAGGGCAGTGGTGGTGTTTGGGTTCTCGACTGAGTGCGGTGGTGGTGCTCAATTTTGATTGATGATGATGAACGCTGATTCAATTTGGTGTTTGAGGATGATGATACCGGTGGTGGAAATTTGCTGCAGTGATGATGAAGATGGTGATTGCAGGATATCAGAATTGATGATAATGGCTGAGATTGTTGATCTTGCAAATGGGAATTCTGAAAATGGAAATTGAATTGGATGTAGTTGAATGGAGGAAACTGGCCGGATTGATGAATTGATTAACTAGTGGTTGTGGATTCGGCTGTGAGTTGCAGAGGGTGGTGGTTTGGTTGGTAGATCAGTGGTTGCAGTGATGAAACAGTTATGGCTTGCTGTAGGTTGATCTATGTGTGGTAAATGGTGGCTGCTGATGGTTTCTGATCGAGGAGGTGATGGCAGAGTGATGGACTGTGGTTGCACTCGTCTGGGATGGAGATGGAGCTTGGTGCAGGTGATGAAGATGTATGCTTATATATATTGTATTGTGGAATCTAAGTACATGGAAGTGTGAGTTGTGCCATGAGTATTGAAATGAAGATGGGGTAGATGATGATAATGATGAAGATGCTTTGCTTTGGTGTTTGTATAATGAGATGGAATATGAAATAGATGTAAAATTTATATATATAATGATGATGTTTTTGTATAAGGAATTGTATTAAAACTGATATATTTTGGACTGAAAATAAATTTGAATAAGGAAAAATTGAAATATTTTAATAAATTTGGAATTCAAAATAATTTTGAAAATAATACTTTGAATAAACAATTAAAATAACATAATTTTAGAAATTCGGATTTTAATTTAAAATCGAACAAATTCGATATTTCTTGACTTGGCTAGACGAATCCGTCGCGGCATTAATTTCAAAATAATAAATGAAATAGTAGCGACACAATTTTCTAAATATTAAAATAATTATTAATTGCATAAAAATTCTGGGTCGCTATAATCTTACCCCCTTAAAATAATTTCGTCCTCGAAATTAAACTTACTTGATCTTATGATTTTTGAATACTTAATCCGAATCTCTTCTTCTTCTTCTCTGATGTAGCATCATTGCTACCAAATTTAACCCAACCATTTTTAACCAACTGGACTTTTCTATAGACATATGTGTTTACTCAAAATTCTTCTGAATCGTAAGTGACTGAAAGTTCACTATTCTTTGAATTCCATTTTTATGAACCCAAAACAACATAACTTATTCATAGATGATCAACTTATTTCATAATCTCAATACATTATCACCTTCAATTATCATCATCATATCATTCCTTACAATTTCTATTGTACCTTTATATTCAAATAACCTTACGTCCATCATCATTATCTCACAAATCCCAGACAACATCATGTCTTTTTACTAATTTCTGTAATTCCAAAAAAAATCTCTTCAAGTTTCCATAAATCTTTACTGATATATCAAACCATAATAATTTATCATCTCTAAACTTCTTATCATCGAATATTCCCAAAATAATCAAAGAATTACCTGAATATTCTTTCTACATAATATACCCAATAACATATCAACATAATATCATCAACTTATCATTCCAATATTTGTAACCCAAAATTCAGTAAACAAATATCTTCCAAATAACTAAGATTCTTTACTTAAATGTCACCACATTTCCTGCAAAGTATTTCTTTTACTTATACATACTTATGAATTCTGATTCAATACAGTCCTTATTTCTCTTTCACGTATTCCCGTATCATCTCACTATACCTTGATTATTATACCAAAAATATCAGTACCAAAATCCAATAAAATATTCCATATCTCCAATATTATCATCAAATTTTCTTTTGTCGAGAAAAATAACAGCGCATTAACTCTTGTTCCCACTATTCATTATACTTTAAATCATACATCAAGTACTCGGTATCAAATACTCATTCTAGCTGAGAGCTAAGATACTAACTTAAAACAGCATCACAAGGATCAGATATGTTATTCTCAAACTTAAGAAACTTCACTAATTTCCCAAATCTGAAATTCAAAATTAAAATTTTCTATTCTCCCAAACTTCAATTCATATCACACTTTATGAACAATACTCTGATTAATCTTATCACCATTAAATAAGACTTCTGTACATCATATAGGATTCCTCATCAAATTTGCTTAACCCAAAGATACAATCCCATAATTAAAAATCACACAACTGATCATCTCAGATTTTCCATTATTGTAGCCCAAATATTTACTCACTTCAAAAGTACAACCAATAATAATTAATCGAACTGCATCACTAAATCTTTAAATAAACCCATATATTATGACTAAAAATGAAAATTCTCAATCGTAGATAATATTTCACCATAATGCAATAAACCATCAAAATAAGATCATCGAACTCAATATTCACACGATTCTTCCCTAGATAACCATAACATTCTTTAACCGTCTATTCGTCATATATATCACGTACCTTATACGTCAATCTGATCACTAATATAATATATCAATTTCTCATACTAAAAAAAATCTTGGATTCTACAGTGATCACTCTTCTGAACACCATTCCAAAATAAGTCATCACTGTAAAATCTTATCCCTATTTTCCTCAAAATTCATATCCTTATAATACCCTCCAATACAAGTGATCATTCCTTACAAGTGATAAATCCATTCCCAAGAATAATTAAGATTCTTCCCAATAATGCCATTATACTTGTCTTCACTCGTCTTTCAAAATATAACTTATCATTTACTCAATCTTGCTTATGAACTTGCAATTCTAAACTCAATTCTCTTAGTGATTGCATACCATATTATGCTCTTATTTCCAAACGATAAAATTCTGGACAGAGTCTCCCTTGTAATTTGGACTTATTCCAAACCATAAGCATACTTCATAACTCACAATAATAAATAACTCCACATTTGATCACAACGATTTAAAAATATTGAAAATGATTCCAACACTTCAATATCATCAAAAATATCCCATAATTCAATTCATAATTCCTCAACATAACAATTTCAAATTATATTTTTCAATATCACAATATTACTTCCTTCCATACCTTAATTTGGCTCAAAAGTTACTCATACTTATAAATATATGCCATAAATCATATTCCCAAAATTTATTCACAAAGCCAAACTTCATAATAAATTTCTCTTCAACATTGAGGCATAATAAATTAACTCAACATAATATCCATTACTTAATTCTCAATAAAATCATATTATTCCCATTATGCTCAACACTCGTTTTCTTTTAAAAAATTTCTCATAATCATACATTAAAGCATATAAGTTATGACAAAGCATAACAACATCATTATTTTCGAAGAAATACATTCTTATTTCTCATAAATCATAAGTATCCGAAATACTCTTCATTCTTTCTCATAAATTAGTAAAATGAGTATTCGAAATACTGAAATAACTTTAAACATCATAAACTTCTTTACCTCGGAGTTGGTGGAACGAATGATGGCAGTGGCAATCTTCATCAATAAAATTTTATAATGGAAAATATTTCTTGAAAATTCTTTTTGAAAATTTTTCCAGTCTACAGAAACGCAGACTAGCTCTGATACCAACTTGTAGCGCCCCGAGTTCCGTATACCCGATTCACTACGTCATTTTCTGTTTTCAATTTTTTTCGAATAATATTTTTTTGCGGAAGAAATAATTGAAATTCATTTTTGGCAACATTAAATAAACTGTAATGGCCGCTAAAATTGAAAACATTTATGAAACCATTTGAAATAGTAAATCGAACCATTAATATTGTAAAGAAATTGCCAATATCATAATTTCTCAAATAAATGAACTTCTCTAAATTATTCGATTGTTTGGAAAATACGGAAATCATTAACGTCAAACTTTCAACCGTTCAACGATTATTGCCACCATCATTCATCGCTCGCCACCGTCTCCGAAATCTGCAAAACTGTTAAAAAGTAGGGTGAGTATTTCATGGGGGAAATACTCAGTAGACTCATCGCAAATTAATTTAATTTATAAGATGATTAAACACATAAATCCCGGCTCTTTATAAAACGGGCATTGATAGAGCTTCTTTATAAAACTGCTCTTGATAAAACTCATATTGTGCATTACAGCACGGGACATATTTTGCAAATCATATGCTCTTTGAAAACATCTCTTTGAAAACAGTTCTTTGAAAACCATATACTTATAAAACATTTTAATTATGCCAAGCATAATTTCTTTTGAAAGCATAACATAAGATAGGATTGAAATCCTCATAAACATAAATAGACACAAGAATTTTACCGAACTTAGGTGGCAAGAATTCTTATGCAGTAAAACCATAATAACAGTAAGTTTTCATCATAACATAGGATAAAATCGAAATCCTCATAAACATAATAATTTTACCGAACTTAGGTGGCAAGAATTCTTATGTAGTAAGTCATAATAACAGTAAGATCATAATAACAGTAAGTATACCAAAACATAATTTATGAAATTCATAGGGATCATTTCCATCATAACATAAGATAGGATCGAAATCCTCATAAACATACGCGACAGGAATTTTACCGAACTTAGGTGGTAAATCCTCATAAACATATGGAAAGGCAGGAATTTTACCGAACTTAGGTGGTAAATCCTCATAAACTTATGGAGACACAGAATTCTACCGAACTTAGGTGGTAAGAATTCTTATGTGCATAGCAATGATCCAAAACATATAAAACATTATCGTAAAAACATAGGGTATACTTACTTTTCATAAAAACATAAGGTATATTTACCTTTCATAAAAACATACTTGTTTTTCTTAAAAATTGACTTTCACAAGTCACATGACATTTATATGAAATCATAATTTAAATCAATTAATAAGTGCGAGTCTACCTCAAATCCGACGAGTGCAAAGTTGAGCGGGAATGACTTCAATTTCTTTAAATTCTCCGTACGCTTCGTCTTAGCCAATAAGTCACTTTAGTATATCGAATATATAGTTCAAAATGATAAATTATAATTTTGAGGACTAAAATTGATGTTTTGAAAGTTGAGGGACTAAAATGAATACTTTTGAAAGTTGAGGGATTAAAATGAATACTTTTGAAACTTGAGCTTAAAATCAAATAAAGTAAATCAGCAGGGACTGAATTGATCAGAATTTTAAAAATGAAGGACTGATTGGGCTGAATTGATCATTTTAAAACTTGGGGACTGATTTGAAAGACTTTTAAAAATTCAGGGACCAAAGTGAAATTTTTGGAAATTAAAATAATATATTCAGATCGCTCTTCTCTCTCTCTCACGTTTCTCACTCCCTCTCTTCACTCACTCTCTCTCTCTAGCTCAATCGGACCCGAGGCGAAACGAAGGAAAGAAATGGCGAAATCCGGTCTTTTCACCGGGGATTTTCCGGCGCTACGCCGGCACAAGGTGGCGGTGAGTGGCGGCGGTGTGGTTGTAGCTGATTTGTTGCGAGATTAGCGAAAACAGAGATAAACACGAGGCTTAAAGTCGCGATTTCTAGGCGATAATCCGGCGGTGGTTTGAGGTAAGTGACTGGCTTGGCTTAATCTGGGTTTTGGGTTTTATTTTGATTTGGGGTTTTGGCACTGAATTGGAGTTAATTTGGGACTGGGCAGTGGAGGCGATGGGGTTGTGCGATTTTCCGGTGATTGAGGTGGTTTGGCCGTCTATGGCTGTGGTGTTTGGTGATGATGAAGATGATTAAATTGATGTCTAAGTTTGATTAGAATAGGGCAGTGGTGGTGTTTGGGTTCTCGACTGAGTGCGGTGGTGGTGCTCAATTTTGATTGATGATGATGAACGCTGATTCAATTTGGTGTTTGAGGATGATGATACCGGTGGTGGAAATTTGCTGCAGTGATGATGAAGATGGTGATTGCAGGATATCAGAATTGATGATAATGGCTGAGATTGTTGATCTTGCAAATGGGAATTCTGAAAATGGAAATTGAATTGGATGTAGTTGAATGGAGGAAACTGGCCGGATTGATGAATTGATTAACTAGTGGTTGTGGATTCGGCTGTGAGTTGCAGAGGGTGGTGGTTTGGTTGGTAGATCAGTGGTTGCAGTGATGAAACAGTTATGGCTTGCTGTAGGTTGATCTATGTGTGGTAAATGGTGGCTGCTGATGGTTTCTGATCGAGGAGGTGATGGCAGAGTGATGGACTGTGGTTGCACTCGTCTGGGATGGAGATGGAGCTTGGTGCAGGTGATGAAGATGTATGCTTATATATATTGTATTGTGGAATCTAAGTACATGGAAGTGTGAGTTGTGCCATGAGTATTGAAATGAAGATGGGGTAGATGATGATAATGATGAAGATGCTTTGCTTTGGTGTTTGTATAATGAGATGGAATATGAAATAGATGTAAAATTTATATATATAATGATGATGTTTTTGTATAAGGAATTGTATTAAAACTGATATATTTTGGACTGAAAATAAATTTGAATAAGGAAAAATTGAAATATTTTAATAAATTTGGAATTCAAAATAATTTTGAAAATAATACTTTGAATAAACAATTAAAATAACATAATTTTAGAAATTCGGATTTTAATTTAAAATCGAACAAATTCGATATTTCTTGACTTGGCTAGACGAATCCGTCGCGGCATTAATTTCAAAATAATAAATGAAATAGTAGCGACACAATTTTCTAAATATTAAAATAATTATTAATTGCATAAAAATTCTGGGTCGCTATAATCTTACCCCCTTAAAATAATTTCGTCCTCGAAATTAAACTTACTTGATCTTATGATTTTTGAATACTTAATCCGAATCTCTTCTTCTTCTTCTCTGATGTAGCATCATTGCTACCAAATTTAACCCAACCATTTTTAACCAACTGGACTTTTCTATAGACATATGTGTTTACTCAAAATTCTTCTGAATCGTAAGTGACTGAAAGTTCACTATTCTTTGAATTCCATTTTTATGAACCCAAAACAACATAACTTATTCATAGATGATCAACTTATTTCATAATCTCAATACATTATCACCTTCAATTATCATCATCATATCATTCCTTACAATTTCTATTGTACCTTTATATTCAAATAACCTTACGTCCATCATCATTATCTCACAAATCCCAGACAACATCATGTCTTTTTACTAATTTCTGTAATTCCAAAAAAAATCTCTTCAAGTTTCCATAAATCTTTACTGATATATCAAACCATAATAATTTATCATCTCTAAACTTCTTATCATCGAATATTCCCAAAATAATCAAAGAATTACCTGAATATTCTTTCTACATAATATACCCAATAACATATCAACATAATATCATCAACTTATCATTCCAATATTTGTAACCCAAAATTCAGTAAACAAATATCTTCCAAATAACTAAGATTCTTTACTTAAATGTCACCACATTTCCTGCAAAGTATTTCTTTTACTTATACATACTTATGAATTCTGATTCAATACAGTCCTTATTTCTCTTTCACGTATTCCCGTATCATCTCACTATACCTTGATTATTATACCAAAAATATCAGTACCAAAATCCAATAAAATATTCCATATCTCCAATATTATCATCAAATTTTCTTTTGTCGAGAAAAATAACAGCGCATTAACTCTTGTTCCCACTATTCATTATACTTTAAATCATACATCAAGTACTCGGTATCAAATACTCATTCTAGCTGAGAGCTAAGATACTAACTTAAAACAGCATCACAAGGATCAGATATGTTATTCTCAAACTTAAGAAACTTCACTAATTTCCCAAATCTGAAATTCAAAATTAAAATTTTCTATTCTCCCAAACTTCAATTCATATCACACTTTATGAACAATACTCTGATTAATCTTATCACCATTAAATAAGACTTCTGTACATCATATAGGATTCCTCATCAAATTTGCTTAACCCAAAGATACAATCCCATAATTAAAAATCACACAACTGATCATCTCAGATTTTCCATTATTGTAGCCCAAATATTTACTCACTTCAAAAGTACAACCAATAATAATTAATCGAACTGCATCACTAAATCTTTAAATAAACCCATATATTATGACTAAAAATGAAAATTCTCAATCGTAGATAATATTTCACCATAATGCAATAAACCATCAAAATAAGATCATCGAACTCAATATTCACACGATTCTTCCCTAGATAACCATAACATTCTTTAACCGTCTATTCGTCATATATATCACGTACCTTATACGTCAATCTGATCACTAATATAATATATCAATTTCTCATACTAAAAAAAATCTTGGATTCTACAGTGATCACTCTTCTGAACACCATTCCAAAATAAGTCATCACTGTAAAATCTTATCCCTATTTTCCTCAAAATTCATATCCTTATAATACCCTCCAATACAAGTGATCATTCCTTACAAGTGATAAATCCATTCCCAAGAATAATTAAGATTCTTCCCAATAATGCCATTATACTTGTCTTCACTCGTCTTTCAAAATATAACTTATCATTTACTCAATCTTGCTTATGAACTTGCAATTCTAAACTCAATTCTCTTAGTGATTGCATACCATATTATGCTCTTATTTCCAAACGATAAAATTCTGGACAGAGTCTCCCTTGTAATTTGGACTTATTCCAAACCATAAGCATACTTCATAACTCACAATAATAAATAACTCCACATTTGATCACAACGATTTAAAAATATTGAAAATGATTCCAACACTTCAATATCATCAAAAATATCCCATAATTCAATTCATAATTCCTCAACATAACAATTTCAAATTATATTTTTCAATATCACAATATTACTTCCTTCCATACCTTAATTTGGCTCAAAAGTTACTCATACTTATAAATATATGCCATAAATCATATTCCCAAAATTTATTCACAAAGCCAAACTTCATAATAAATTTCTCTTCAACATAGAGGCATAATAAATTAACTCAACATAATATCCATTACTTAATTCTCAATAAAATCATATTATTCCCATTATGCTCAACACTCGTTTTCTTTTAAAAAATTTCTCATAATCATACATTAAAGCATATAAGTTATGACAAAGCATAACAACATCATTATTCGAAGAAATACATTCTTATTTCTCATAAATCATAAGTATCCGAAATACTCTTCATTCTTTCTCATAAATTAGTAAAATGAGTATTCGAAATACTGAAATAACTTTAAACATCATAAACTTCTTAACCTCGGAGTTGGTGGAACGAATGATGGCAGTGGCAATCTTCATCAATAAAATTTTATAATGGAAAATATTTCTTGAAAATTCTTTTTGAAAATTTTTCCAGTCTACAGAAACGCAGACTAGCTCTGATACCAACTTGTAGCGCCCCGAGTTCCGTATACCCGATTCACTACGTCATTTTCTGTTTTCAATTTTTTTCGAATAATATTTTTTTGCGGAAGAAATAATTGAAATTCATTTTTGGCAACATTAAATAAACTGTAATGGCCGCTAAAATTGAAAACATTTATGAAACCATTTGAAATAGTAAATCGAACCATTAATATTGTAAAGAAATTGCCAATATCATAATTTCTCAAATAAATGAACTTCTCTAAATTATTCGATTGTTTGGAAAATACGGAAATCATTAACGTCAAACTTTCAACCGTTCAACGATTATTGCCACCATCATTCATCGCTCGCCACCGTCTCCGAAATCTGCAAAACTGTTAAAAAGTAGGGTGAGTATTTCATGGGGGAAATACTCAGTAGACTCATCGCAAATTAATTTAATTTATAAGATGATTAAACACATAAATCCCGGCTCTTTATAAAACGGGCATTGATAGAGCTTCTTTATAAAACTGCTCTTGATAAAACTCATATTGTGCATTACAGCACGGGACATATTTTGCAAATCATATGCTCTTTGAAAACATCTCTTTGAAAACAGTTCTTTGAAAACCATATACTTATAAAACATTTTAATTATGCCAAGCATAATTTCTTTTGAAAGCATAACATAAGATAGGATTGAAATCCTCATAAACATAAATAGACACAAGAATTTTACCGAACTTAGGTGGCAAGAATTCTTATGCAGTAAAACCATAATAACAGTAAGTTTTCATCATAACATAGGATAAAATCGAAATCCTCATAAACATAATAATTTTACCGAACTTAGGTGGCAAGAATTCTTATGTAGTAAGTCATAATAACAGTAAGATCATAATAACAGTAAGTATACCAAAACATAATTTATGAAATTCATAGGGATCATTTCCATCATAACATAAGATAGGATCGAAATCCTCATAAACATACGCGACAGGAATTTTACCGAACTTAGGTGGTAAATCCTCATAAACATATGGAAAGGCAGGAATTTTACCGAACTTAGGTGGTAAATCCTCATAAACTTATGGAGACACAGAATTCTACCGAACTTAGGTGGTAAGAATTCTTATGTGCATAGCAATGATCCAAAACATATAAAACATTATCGTAAAAACATAGGGTATACTTACTTTTCATAAAAACATAAGGTATATTTACCTTTCATAAAAACATACTTGTTTTTCTTAAAAATTGACTTTCACAAGTCACATGACATTTATATGAAATCATAATTTAAATCAATTAATAAGTGCGAGTCTACCTCAAATCCGACGAGTGCAAAGTTGAGCGGGAATGACTTCAATTTCTTTAAATTCTCCGTACGCTTCGTCTTAGCCAATAAGTCACTTTAGTATATCGAATATATAGTTCAAAATGATAAATTATAATTTTGAGGACTAAAATTGATGTTTTGAAAGTTGAGGGACTAAAATGAATACTTTTGAAAGTTGAGGGATTAAAATGAATACTTTTGAAACTTGAGCTTAAAATCAAATAAAGTAAATCAGCAGGGACTGAATTGATCAGAATTTTAAAAATGAAGGACTGATTGGGCTGAATTGATCATTTTAAAACTTGGGGACTGATTTGAAAGACTTTTAAAAATTCAGGGACCAAAGTGAAATTTTTGGAAATTAAAATAATATATTCAGATCGCTCTTCTCTCTCTCTCACGTTTCTCACTCCCTCTCTTCACTCACTCTCTCTCTCTAGCTCAATCGGACCCGAGGCGAAACGAAGGAAAGAAATGGCGAAATCCGGTCTTTTCACCGGGGATTTTCCGGCGCTACGCCGGCACAAGGTGGCGGTGAGTGGCGGCGGTGTGGTTGTAGCTGATTTGTTGCGAGATTATCGAAAACAGAGATAAACACGAGGCTTAAAGTCGCGATTTCTAGGCGATAATCCGGCGGTGGTTTGAGGTAAGTGACTGGCTTGGCTTAATCTGGGTTTTGGGTTTTATTTTGATTTGGGGTTTTGGCACTGAATTGGAGTTAATTTGGGACTGGGCAGTGGAGGCGATGGGGTTGTGCGATTTTCCGGTGATTGAGGTGGTTTGGCCGTCTATGGCTGTGGTGTTTGGTGATGATGAAGATGATTAAATTGATGTCTAAGTTTGATTAGAATAGGGCAGTGGTGGTGTTTGGGTTCTCGACTGAGTGCGGTGGTGGTGCTCAATTTTGATTGATGATGATGAACGCTGATTCAATTTGGTGTTTGAGGATGATGATACCGGTGGTGGAAATTTGCTGCAGTGATGATGAAGATGGTGATTGCAGGATATCAGAATTGATGATAATGGCTGAGATTGTTGATCTTGCAAATGGGAATTCTGAAAATGGAAATTGAATTGGATGTAGTTGAATGGAGGAAACTGGCCGGATTGATGAATTGATTAACTAGTGGTTGTGGATTCGGCTGTGAGTTGCAGAGGGTGGTGGTTTGGTTGGTAGATCAGTGGTTGCAGTGATGAAACAGTTATGGCTTGCTGTAGGTTGATCTATGTGTGGTAAATGGTGGCTGCTGATGGTTTCTGATCGAGGAGGTGATGGCAGAGTGATGGACTGTGGTTGCACTCGTCTGGGATGGAGATGGAGCTTGGTGCAGGTGATGAAGATGTATGCTTATATATATTGTATTGTGGAATCTAAGTACATGGAAGTGTGAGTTGTGCCATGAGTATTGAAATGAAGATGGGGTAGATGATGATAATGATGAAGATGCTTTGCTTTGGTGTTTGTATAATGAGATGGAATATGAAATAGATGTAAAATTTATATATATAATGATGATGTTTTTGTATAAGGAATTGTATTAAAACTGATATATTTTGGACTGAAAATAAATTTGAATAAGGAAAAATTGAAATATTTTAATAAATTTGGAATTCAAAATAATTTTGAAAATAATACTTTGAATAAACAATTAAAATAACATAATTTTAGAAATTCGGATTTTAATTTAAAATCGAACAAATTCGATATTTCTTGACTTGGCTAGACGAATCCGTCGCGGCATTAATTTCAAAATAATAAATGAAATAGTAGCGACACAATTTTCTAAATATTAAAATAATTATTAATTGCATAAAAATTCTGGGTCGCTATAATTATTATCCATACTTTAATTTTTTTGACAGTTCATATTTTTACCGTTTCAAGAAATTTAAGCCCGAAATTTTATTAAAATGAAAAAGGAAAATAAAAAATAAATCAATGAAAGAGCTCCAATTTTATTCTCTTTCATTTTCTATTTTTTTAAAAAAAATATTTATGTGATACTGACAACGTTTTATATATATATATGAAATGAATATTTAATTAAGAATGAGAAACGAAAGAAGACAATTAATTATAAAAAAAATACAATTACGCATATCTTAATTTTTTATTTTTTATTTTTTTTTACGGTTTGACACCCATATTACATATTTTTCGAATTAAATATAATAAAATAATTATCAAGTGAACAATAACTATTACAAAACAACAAAATAGTTTATACATTAAAATAAATTAAAATAATGACGTCATTAATAGCATAGCACGAATTCTAACGGTATGTACCACAATAATTGCTAAAATATTTATTACATTATTTTTTTTGCATATTATTATTATTAATATTATTTTTTTGCAAAGATTTCCCGATTTAGAGTCATTTTAGGCAGAAAACTATGTACGTGTTATTCTTTGTATGGACTTCGTTTATATATATATATATATAGAATAATAACTATTACAAAACAAAACAAAAAATAGTTTATACATTAAAATAAATTAAAATATTGACGTTATTAATAACATAGCACGAATTCTAACGCTATGTACCATAATAATTCCTAAAATATTTATTACATTATTTTATTTTTTTGCATATTATTTTTTAACACAGATTTCAAAATTTAGAGAGTTATTTTAGGCGTGGAACTATGTGCGTATTATTTTTTGTATGGACTTTGTTTATATATATATATATATAGAGAGAGAGAGAGAGAGATAGATTTAAATATAATAAAATAATTATCAAGTAAATAATAACTATATATTACAAAACATAAAAATAGTTCATGCATTAAAATAAATTAAAATATTGATGTCATTAATAGCATAGTGCAAATTCTAACATTATATACCATCATAATTGCTAAAATATTTTTTTGCATAGATTTTCATATTTAGAAAGTTATTTTGGGCGGGAAATTACATGTATTTTATTTTTGGCATGGAATTTATTTTTATATATGTATAAATTATGTATGTAATAGATAATAGATAATAGATAGATAGATGATTTTGCTAATACCTTCTATTTTATAAATTGAACCAAAGATTTTTTTGGAACCTAAAGTTGTATAAAATTAAATGATATAATTAAATTTATTTAGAAAGATTGATTCATATTGTAGAGTTTGCTCTTATTTATTAGCTTGTATTAAACTTCTCGTTAAGATCTACAATTTGACACTCATATTGCATATTTTTCGACTTCAAAATAATGCAATAATTATCAAAAGAACAAAAATAATCTATAATTTGACTTTTTATACAAGTTCATAAATCATTTATTACATGCATTAATTGAACTCTCCTAATTCATGTATTAAAATAAATTGATAAAACTAAGAAATTTCCTAAAATGACATGTGAAAATGGGAGGAAAAATGTGTGCGTAAAATGATGACGATTATCTTATTATTATATATGTATAGATAAGATATTACATATTTTTCGACTTCAAAATAATCTATAATTTGACTTCTTATAGATACTCTCTCTGTCCGACAAAGATAGGTTTACTTCTATTTTCACACAGATTAAGGAAACATAATTAATATATGTTGGAACTATAAATTAACCTACATTTTACCTAATGTACCCCTACATTAAATAATGAGTTGTTCATATTTGTTGATAACAATGCATATTAAATAGGAGTATATTAGAAAATGAAGACATTAATATACTCTCAAAAAAGAAAATTGCTTATCTTTGTGGGATAGACAAAAAAGGAAAACAAGCTTATCTTTGTAGGATGAATGGAGTATTTCATTTTTCACAAATTCATAAATCATTTATTACATGCATTAATTGAACTCTCTATATTTATGTATTAAAATAAATTGATAAAACTAAGAAATTTCCTAAAATGACATGTGAAAATGAGCTGAAAAATGTACGTATAAATAATGACGATTATTCTATTATTATATATGTACAGATTGTTCAGAATTTCACTATCTTCTACCCTGGTGTCTAAAGACGCACTAAGAATCTATAGATTTGTTGGCCTAAAATAAGTTTTTACAATTCTCTAGCTAGCATGCCATTTTCCCATTTTTTTGTATACCTTTGATGTGTATTCAATTTACGATCTTAATTTTTTAATAACTAGTTTCACATCCGTACGATGCACGGACTTATTCTATTGATAGACTGAATTACAAAAAAAAGTAAAATTGGAAAAAAAAAACAAAAACAAAAACAAAAACAAAAACTACAAAAATCCAGCGTCAATCTAAATAATATCAAGAGTATTGTAAATTTTGAAAAATCTCCTTATACATAACACTTATCGTCACATTATTGGGTTCCATCATCATCAAAATGCCCTTTGACTCCATGGAAACCACCTCAAAGAGATTTCAAGCAATCCATGTCGATTAGCTTCAAGTATTTCAATGGCAAAGCCAGCTAATTTCAACTATTATTATCATATTAATGACACATATATAAGCATGGATCTGCCCAGGGATTCGGACCCCAACGGTTACATGCTGTGATCCCAATACTAAACATATATAATTAGAGAATTGCATTAATGTTCAATGATCCACTGGAGGAAAAAGTGGTATGTACCATTTTTTTTTAAAATGGTGTTATGCACTTTTGAACACAAAGAATTCACAATAATAAAAATTTAGAAATGAAGCACACCAGAGAAAATTTTATCTTATTAATCAGCTCCCTTCTCTCTCTATCGCTTAGTGGAAAAGGATAAAATGTTCTCCATTTCAAGCAAAGCACTGGCTGTTTATTGGTGATATTATTACTAGAAGGAACATAAGTGTTGGGTTTCCCCCTATGAGGATGGCCCATGTATTTTATCTATTTGAGCTCATATAGATGAAAATGACTTACTTAACCTTTGTTACAAAGTTTGGGACTGAAAAGTGTTATTCTCACACTTTAGGTTTTAAGTAAAAAGACTAGGGCAAGCCTCAAAATAAAATACAAAAAAAAAAAAAAAAAAAAAAAAGGAGAGAGTTGGAAAAGAATAGAGAGAGAAGGGACAAAGCTATTTTTCTCGGATTTGAAAACAGCTGCCTAGAAATCCACTTCATCTTGCGGTCATCTCTTCTCCGATCGGGCTGAAATTTTGCAGGGTGGTTGTAGACGTATAGACCTACATTTTGGACGGTTGGATCGTCATTTGGAGGTTCCTACAGCTGGTTATTCGTGACAAATTTCAGTTCCTGCATGTTTTGAGTGATTTCTTCCAACTTTTATCTTTGGTTTTTCACTTGTTTTAGTGATGGGTTATTTGTATTTTTGAGGTGATTTTGTAATGCTCTATTTGTCAGCCCCTATTTGATTAGGGAAGAACACTTGGTGTACCCACTTTGAAGTTATAGTGGAAGATTTGGGGTGGACTATGGTCCCGTGATTTTTTCTCTTCGCATTGGAGGGTTTTTCCACGTAAAATAAATCGGTGTTCATATTTTTATTTAATAGTATGTGTGAGTGTGTTGATTGTGTGATTGGTTGGGTTATATTCACATTGTGGTTGTGATATAATTATTTTGTTTGCTCTACTTGGTGTGGTTGAATTTGTGATCCTTGGCGCAACAGTGGTATCAGAGCTTGTGGTTATTAGATTGTTTATGTATAACCATGGAAGTGAACACCAGTAGAATGATTAGTTTAAATGGAAGCAATTATCATATGTGGAAAGGAAAATTGGAGGACCTACTTTATTGCAAAAATTTTCATACTCCCATTTTAGGCGATGAAGGGAAGCCAAGTGATAAAAGTGATGGGGAGTGGAAATTGTTAAATAGACAAGTATGTGGCTACATAAGGCAATGGGTAGATGATAATGTCCACAATCATATAGCTGATGAAACTAATGGACACACATTTTGGAAAAAATTGGAGGAGCTGTATGCTAGAAAAACTGGAGGAAACAAATTATTTTTGATTAAAAAGCTTATGAATTTGAAGTATAAAGACGGGTCTCCTATTACTGATCATTTGAATGAGATGCAGGGAATTATAAATCAGTTGGCTACTATGAAGATTTCTTTTGATGATGAAGTGCAGGCTTTGTGGCTTTTGAGTTTTTTGTCAGATAGTTGGGAAACTTTCAGAGTTTCAGTGACCAACTCAGTCCCTGAAGGAGTGGTGTCTATGAGCCTGGTAAAAGGTGGTTTGTTAAATGAAGAGACAAGAAGGAAGACATCTGGTTCTTCATATTCTCAGTCAGAAGCCCTTGTAATGGAAAATAGGGGGAGAAGCAAAAGCAGAGGTCCTAAGAATCGTGACAAGTCTAAAGGCAAATCTCAACAAAAGAAAGATCTTGATTGCTATTATTGTGGCAACAAAGGCCATATTAAGAAGCATTGCCGTAAATGGAAGAGAGATCAAGCTTCTGAACAAAAGAAAGGTAACAAGAAAGATGGTGATAAGGAGATAGTGGCAGCTACTACTGAAGATTTGCTCATTGTTTGTGGTGTAGATGAAGTCAATATTGCTTGCCAAGAATTCAATTGGGTTATTGATAGTGGTGCCTCCATTCATGCTACTTCCAGAAGGGATTTCTTCTCCTCTTACACTGCAGGTGAATTTGGAGCGGTGAAGATGGGAAATGATGGTTCATCTAAAGTCATTGGAATTGGAAATGTGTGTCTGGAGACTAATAATGGTAGCAGGTTGATACTTAAAGATGTGATGCATGTTCCTGATATCAGACTAAATTTGATTTCTGCTGGAAGACTTGATGATGAGGGTTATTGTAACATCTTCAGTGATGGTGTTTGGAAACTCAAAAAGGGGTCAATGGTTGTGGCCAGAGGATCGAAGTCTTCTACTCTCTATATAATGCAGGAAAAGGTTACTAATGGTCTGATTAACGCAGTATCAGATGATTCATCTACAGAACTGTGGCATAAGAGACTTTGTCACATGGGACAAAAAGGTATGGACTTTCTTTGTAGGAAAGGATTTCTTTCTGGTATGAGAGGTACTTGCTTAAAATCTTGTGCAGATTGTCTAGTTGGAAAGCAGAACAGGGTTGCTTTTAAGACTAATCCTCCTTCAAGGAACCCAAATGCTTTGGATTTGGTGTACTCAGATGTTTGTGGTCCTATGAAAACTAGAACACTTGGTGGTGCCTTGTACTTTGTCACATTCATTGATGATCATTCAAGGAAGGTATGGGCTTATACCTTAAAAACGAAAGATCAAGTGTTGGATGTCTTTAAACAGTTTTAGGCCAGTGTTGAAAGGGAAACTGGAATGTCATTAAAGTGTATTCGCACAGACAATGGTGGTGAATATTTATGGCCATTTGACGAGTACTGCAGAAGTCAGGGTATTCGACATCAAAGAACTCCTCCTAAAACTCCTCAATACAACGATTTGGCAGAAAGAATGAATAGAACCATTGTAGAGAGGATAAGATGTATGTTGTCACATGCCAAGTTGCCAAGGTCCTTTTGGGGTGAAGCATTAGCTACAGTGGTGCATGTTATAAATATTTCTCCATCTATTCCTTTACAACTTGAGGTGCCAGAAAGAATATGTAATGGGAAAGATATTTCATACAATCACTTGAAGGATTTTGGATGTAAAGCCTCTGTCCATATTCCCAAAGATGAGAGAACAAAGCTTGACTAAAAAACAAACCAGTGCATCTTCTTGGGTTATGGTCTAGATGATCTTGGTTACAGACTTTATGATACTATTTCAAGAAAGCTGGTTAGAAGTCGAGATGTTGTGTTTATGGAAGACCACACCATTGAAGATATTGAGAAAGTTGTGGAAAAACCAGAAATAAGCAATGATGATTTGGTTGACTTAGATCCTATTCCTCCATCTATAGATTCTAGTCAAAATGGAGATGATGTTCAAGATGCTCAGAATGATGAAAATGATGGTAATGGCCATATTTCCCCTAATGACACTGAGGAGGTAATTGAGCAGGATGATCAGTCAGGCACTGAGTTTGTAGAAACAACATATGAGATTTCTTTGAGAAGATCAAGTAGAACCCATCAACCCTCAAAGAAATATCCTACCACAGAATTTATAACTCTTACTGATGGGGGAGAACCAGAATGCTATCAAGAAGCTATTGTTCATGAGCAAAAAGAAGAGTGGTTGCAAGCTATGAGAGATGAAATGGGGTCACTACATGCTAACCACACTTATGAGTTGGTGAAATTGCCTAAAGGCAAGAGGGCATTGAAAAAAAAAATGGGTGTACAGGTTGAAGACCGAAGAAAATAGCTCACAACCAAGGTACAAAGCTCGACTGGTTGTAAAAGGGTTCAGTAAGAAAGAAGGTGTTGATTTCAATGAAATCTTCTCTTCAGTGGTAAAGATGTCATTCATTAGATGGATACTTGGTTTGACTTCTAGCATGGATTTAGAGATTGAGCAGATGGATGTAAAAACAGCTTTTCTTCACGGTGATCTTGAAGAAGATATTTATATGGTGCAGCTTGAGGGTTTTCAAGCGAAAGGAAAGGAAGACCTAGTTTGTAAATTGAAGAAAAGTCTATATGGGTTGAAGCAAGCACCGATGCAATGGTATAAGAAGTTTGAATCATTCATGGAGAAGCATAACTACAGGAAAACAACTTCTAACAATTGTGTTTTCATTAAAAGATTTGTTGATAATGATTTTCTTATCTTGTTACTTTATGTTGATGATATGTTAATTGTTGGCCATGATGTATCTAAAATTGACAGGTTAAAGAAGGAATTGAGCAAGTCCTTTGCAATGAAAGACTTGGGGCCAGCAAAGAAAATTCTTGGTATGAACATTGTTCGAGACAGGAAAGCCAAGAAGTTGTGGTTATCACAGGAAAGATACATTCTGAAGGTGCTTGAAAAATTCAACATGGACAAAGCTAAAGCAGTTAGCTCTCCACTTGCCCGTCATTTCAAATTGAGCTCAAAGCAAAGTCCCTCTACTAAAGAAGAAAAATATGATATGAAGAATGTTCCATATGCTTCAGCCGTGGGAAGTTTAATGTATGCAATGGTATGTACCAAACCTGACATAGCTCATGCTGTTGGTGTTGCTAGTAGATTTCTCTCCAATCCAGGTAGAGAACATTGGGATGCAGTTAAGTGGATCCTCAGGTATCTCCATGGCACCTCCAAATTGTGTATTTGCTTTGGAAGTGAGAAACCAGTATTGACTGGATATACAAATGCTGATATGGCCGGAGATGTAGATAATAGAAAGTCTACTTCTGGGTACTTGATTACTTTTGGAGGAGGAGCTGTTTCATGGCAATCAAGACTACAGAAATGCTTTGCTCTTTCTACGACAGAAGCAGAGTTTATTGCTGCAACTGAAGCTTGTACGGAGTTGTTGTGGATGAAGAAATTTTCACAAGAGCTTGGAATGAAGCAGGAAATGTATTTATTACATTGTGATAATCAAAGTACCATCCATCTCTGTAAGAACTCTACCTTTCATGCTAGATCAAAACATATTGATGTTAGATATCACTGGATTCGTGATGTGTTAAATTCTAAATTGTTAGAATTAACAAAGATCCATACTGATGACAATGGTTCAGACATGATGACTAAAACTCTTCCAAAAGAGAAGCTTGAAGCTTGTTGTAGAGTTGTTGGTATGGAGACCCTCTCCTCATAGTCGGGAGGGGGAGATTTGTTGGGTTTCCCTCCTATGAGGATAGCCCATGTATTTTATCTATTTGAGCTCATATAGATGAAAAGGACTTACTTAACCTTTGTTACAAAGTTTGGGACTGAAAAGTGTTATTCTCACACTTTAGGTTTTAAGTAAAAAGACTAGGGCAAGCCTCAAAATAAAATACAAAAAAAAAAAAAAAAAAGGAGAGAGTTGGAAAAGAATAGAGAGAGAAGGGACAAAGCTATTTTTCTCGGATTTGAAAACAGCTGCCTAGAAATCCACTTCATCTTGCGGTCATCTCTTCTCCGATCGGGCTGAAATTTTGCAGGGTGGTTGTAGACGTATAGACCTACATTTTGGACGGTTGGATCTTCATTTGGAGATTCCTACAGCTGGTTATTAATGACAGATTTCAGTTCCTGTTTTGAGTGATTTCTTTCAGCTTTTATCTTCGGTTTTTCACTTGTTTTAGTGATGGGTTATTTGTATTTTTGAGGTGATTTTGTAATGCTCTATTTGTCAGCCCCTATTTGATTAGGGAAGAACACTTGGTGTACCCACTTTGAAGTTATAGTGGAAGATTTGGGGTGGACTACGGTCCCGTAGTTTTTTCTCTTCGCATTGGAGGGTTTTTCCACGTAAAATAAATCGGTATTCATATTTTTATTTAATAGTATGTGTGAGTGTGTTGATTGTGTGATTGGTTGGGTTATATTCACATTGTGGTTGTGATATAATTTTTTTTTTTCTACTTGGTGTGGTTGAATTTGTGATCCTTGACGCAACAATAAGTTTGCATAAAAGTATAACATAATTTTCCAAACTCTTTTTCTAGTAATTAGGCAGCTACATAGATTACAAGTAACACATACTTCATTGCTAGCTATGTATGTGATAACTAAAAGAAGTTAGAAAAATTCTTTATTTGACAGGTATTAGTATTAAAGAAACTAGTTCTTACCCGTGAGATGCACGGCATATGTAGTATTTATGTTAGATTTCAAGAAAAAACATTATAAAATTCCAATGTTCACATAATAAAATAAGTAAGTCCAAGATAGTTTAATATGACAGCAGTAATCGCTAATGAATTTTGAAAAGTTAACATATCTAATCTAAGTTTTGGAAAACTTCTTTAAAAACTACAGTTTTGGTCGAATTTGTTGGTTGCTCATCTTTATCACAAATTAATATCTTCAAGCCAACACGATTGGTAACTCGAGAAACAGTTACATAGAGTTGACCATGACTGAAGACTAGTTTTCTTAGATAAAGACCAACGTGCGAAAGAGATTGACCTTGACTCTTGTTGATTGTCATGGCATATAAGACAATTAATGGAAATTGTCTTCGTTGAAACTTAAAAGGTAATCTCGGATATGATGGAATTATATTCATTCTTGGAATAAAAACTTTATGCCCAACATTAACCTTTGCCTCCAAAACATGATTACTAAGTCTTGTAATTACCAGTCTAACCCCATTATAGAGGCCATTCGAATGGTCAATATTTCTCAATAACATAACTGGAACTCCAACCTTCAACTTCAACTCGTGATTAGGCACTTCTGAACATCTAATGCTATTTAATAACTCTGGAGTATAAATGTCTTCAAGTATCTCGATAATTGAATCTGACTTGCAAGTTGCATCTGAACTGAAATATTTCTTATCTTCAATTAGGTTGAGAGATGACATATACTCGTTTGCTGATTCAACAATCTCAAGAGTTGGAGCAAGTATTGCTCTTTCTTGTAAATATGATGGGTTATAAATATTTTCTAAGAAAGAAGGATACACGCTTTCAACAATTGCTACAACAGAACATCTCAAGTCTTTTATCAAAATGTCTTCAGGCATGTCAACGATTGCATGACCATCATTTGCACCACCTATTGTTCCATCTCCAATACTTGATATCCAATCGGAGAAGGCCTTTAATTCAAAAGAATGAATGTTTGATCCAATATTTTGAAGTCTCATGTTTTTGTTCAATCCCAAAACCTTACAATCTCTCCACAAATATGAGGAGTTGATGGTTGCTAGCACAATGTCTTGCCTACTATCCTTAGGAATCACATGTAAAATTTGTTTGAAATCACCACCAAAGAAAATCGTTTTACCCCCAAAAGGTCGTTGCGTGCTCAACGGATTGCTAAACTTTAAGAAGTCTCTCATCGTCTTGTCCAAAGCTTCAAAGCAATACATGTGCATCATAGGTAAAATATGAAATATATTAGGAGTAAATGAGAAACCATTAGGAATTAAAAAAAATAACAACAACAATAACAACAACAATAGTAATTCAAATAGATATGATAAGAACAGTAGACGAACCTTGAGTGATTTCTGGGTTATTACTTGTATTATTTATGCAACAATGGGTTTAAAGTCTGCATTTTCGAACCTAGAATGATTTTCTGGGTCGATCATCAGGTTTTGAAGCTGAGATTTGAACCTAGAATGATAGTTGGGTTGTTGTTTGTATTATTTATGTAGCAATGGATTTAAAGCAAATTTTTGAACCTAGAATGATTTTTTGGGTTGATAAATAGGTTTTAAAGCAGATTTTTTGAACCTATAATGATAAAGCAGATTTTTTTTTAGTTGATAAACAAGTTTTAAGGCAGATTTTTTAACCTATAACAGTTTCTGGGTTCTTATTTGTATTATTTATGTAGTAGTGGTTTTAAAGTCTGCATTTTTGAACCTAGAATGATTTTATGGGTTGCTAAACGGGTGTTAGCATATTTCTGAACCTAGAATGATATCTGGATTGTTATTTTTATTATTTATGCAGCAACGAATTTAAAGCAGATTTTTGATCCTAGAATGATTTTCTGGGTTGATAAACAAGTTTTAAGGCAGATTTTTTAACCTATAACAGTTTCCGGGTTCTTATTTGTATTATTTATGCAGTAGTGGTTTTAAAGTCTACATTTTTGAACCTATAATGATTTTATGGGTTGATAAACGGGTGTTAAAGCAGATTTCTGAACCTAGAATGATATCTGGGTCGATATTTGTATTATTTATGCGACAACAGATTTAAAGCAGATTTCTGAACCTAGAATGATTTTCTGGGTTGATAAATAGGTTTTAAGGAAAATTTTTGAACCTATAATGATTTCTGGGTTCTTACTTGTATAATTTATGCAGCAGTAGTTTTAAAGTCTGCATTTTTTTAACTTAGAATGATTTTCTGGGTTGATAAACGGGTGTTAAAGCAGATTTGTGAACATAGAATGATATCTGGTTTGTTGTTTGTATTATTTATGCAATGATGGATAAACAGGTATTAAAGCATATTTGTGAACCTAGAATGATATCTGGGTTGTTTGTATTATTTATGCAGTAATGGTTGTAAAGCAGAATTTTGAACCTAAAATGATTTTCTGGGTTGATAAACATGATTTAAGGCAGATCTTTGAACCTATAACGATTTATGGGTTCTTACTTGTATTATTTACGCAGCAGTGGTTTTAAAGTCTGCATTTTTTAACCTAAAATGAGAATGATTTTTTGGGTTGATAAAACAGGTGTCAAAGCAGATTTCTGAACCTAGAATGATTTCTGGGTTTTTATATGTATCATTTATGCCGCAATGGTTTTAAAGCAGATTTTTTAACCAAGAATAGTCGAATAGTATTATTTATGCAGCAATGGTGATTGTTGAACCTAGAATAGTCGAATAATCGAATATAACAAATGGTTATATATTTTCAAAACACAACATTCACAAATAACATCGTTTTTAAGCAATTAATATGTACTATTAGCATTTTTAGCAACTATTATATGCATGTTTTTAGATGAACCTTTATATATTTAGCAGAAGTCATGAAGTGAACAATGATATATGAAAAAAGAGGTCAAGTAACTCACGTTTTTATAAAAAAAAAAAAAAAAATTGTGTAATCGGCCATGGTGGATGTAATCTCTATGCTGTTTACTGGGTCTTTGCGGTTGAAATCTGGGACTTACCAAAGTTTCATAACCCGGACCAACAGCTTCCACTCAATCTTGGTCAAGTTAATTTCGAAAATTTTGCTTGTGTAATCGGCCATGGTGGATGTGCTCTCTTGTGGGCAGATGAATTTTCCACTTGCTCTAGTAAAAGGAAGTAACACAGTGAAGATATATGTAGATAAGAACTAATATTGATTATTAGTATTTGTTTTAAGTTTCTTTTTAATATATTTTAAAAAAAGCTTTAGAATTCCGACGGTGCATTCAATGCATCCTGCAGTGAACAATTAATGCTGGTTAACCCTCAGAAATTTAGTATTTCAACAAAAAATGTTCAAAACGCGAAAAATGCGTTTTGAGATTTATTTTTTTTAAGAATTATCTTAACTTGAAACTAAGCTTAATATAAAGTTTTTATTTTTTATTTTATTTTTATTTTTTTAGAATTATCCTAACTTGGAACTAAGCTTAAATACAGTTTTATTGAATTTAATATCAACATTACAAAAAAAAATTTAAGTGAGAATTCTTGTTGTTATATTTCAAAAAATGTCTTGATAAATGGATTCTTGTGGTTTTGAAAGAACTTTCATTTTCTAAATTTTAATAGAACTAGAGCTTCCTCAAATCCCGAACCTGACCAAACTGTGTTAATGTAGACTCTTAATGCTCACATTAGTGTGTTGCATGTAACCATGTTTTCAGTGTATTGTGAAATGAGATTTGAGTTTGAACCAGTAGTATTCTGCAAGCAAATTAATTAAAAATAATTTAAGTAGTATTTTGCAAAATTTTAAATAGAACGTGTTTTCCAGCTTTTCATTTTCAAAAACAGTTTTCAGAAAGGACAAACCAAATGCGTTTTCAGCAAATTTGAAAACAAAAATAAAAACAGGAAACACAAAATATTTTCGAAAATGAAAATACAAAATAAAATACAAACAGAACGTCACCTAATGTCTTGAATAAGTATCAAGAAAATGTATGATTAAAAAGTTGAGAGAAAATGTGTGTTGTTAAAAAGTAGTTTAAGAAATTATGTTGTTTGTTAATTAATTTATAAATTGTAATGATTGCATTAAAAAACATAAGCTTATATTTATTTAATTTATGCAATGTCTAATTTATCTTGATATTCATTATTGAAAATATCATTTACTATACATTCTACAAAAATCTTACAAATTACATTTTACACCAATAAAATAATCTACATATAAACTTGAAATTATATGTTTTTATACTATAGAAAGCAAAGATTTGTTCGGTTAAGTATATTATTTAGATTTAAGTATAAAAAATATATAATTAAACACATGTTTATAATTATTGTGATTGATGTTTTTGAAAGAAATTTGGAGAAATGTTAAATACGAGAGGTAAATGTAAAAAATGTGACTATTATGGTTAATAATAAATTATATTTTTTCAATCATGGGTTTAAGTTAAGCACGTATTTATAATTATTACGTTTGGTATTTTTGGATGAAAAGTGGAAAAACTTAAATACGAGAGGAGAATGTCGAAATCGTGAAAAATATATTGATGTCGTCCATAAAATTAATATTGTACCATAATATTACATCAAACATGATATACCATTAAATAAACTACTAAATTTGTATTTTCTTTGAAATTAATAATAGCTCATAAAAATTATTGAAATTAAAAGTCATGTATTATTTAAATATATAAATTGGCTTACTATTCAAATAAGCTATTTAATTTGAATTAGTTATATAATTTATTAATTTTTAATAGTTATTGTGCTATAATATTATTTTTCATGCATTTTGAATTTGTGTTAATTATGTATAATTATTAAAGTTTTACAAATAATTATCGAAGTTGATATTTTTTTAATAACTTCCGTGCATCGCACGAGAGAAATACTAATTAATTAATTAATATATTAAAGGAGGATAGCATCAAGTTTTCCCACCAAACATTTCCCCTCAAAAAATGTCACATCACAAATGCAAAAGTAATAGAAATCTTGATGATGATGATGATAATAATAATAATAATAATAATAATAATAATAATAATAATAATAATAATAATAATAATAATAATAATAATAATAATAATAATAATAATAATAATAAATTTGTAAAACTTTTTCAAGAAAATATGTTGTTGAAAAATGGTGATATAAAATAGTTTGAGAAAATGTGCTGTTTAAAACATGTTTAATTTTAAAAAGTAACGTAAAGAACTAATTTAAAAAGTGTTATTAGGGAAATGTATTGTTGAAAAATATGTTTTTTTTTTTTACTCCTTAATAATGATATATAAAAGGAGGATAGCATCAACAAGTTTTCCTTCCAAACATTTTCCCCCCAAAAAACGTCACATCACAAATGAAAATGTAATAGAAATCTTGAAAATGAAAAATTAATGTAATAATAATAATAATAATAATAATAATAATAATAATAATAATAATAATAATAATAATAATAATAATAATAATAATAATAATAATAATAAATTTGTAAAACTATTTCAAGAAAATATGTTGTAGAAAAATGGAGATATAAAATAGTTTGAGAAAATGTGTTGTTTAAAACATGTTTAATTTTAAAAGTAATGTAAAGAACTAATTTGAAAAGCATTATTGGGAAAATGTATTGTTGCAAAGGTTTTTTTTTTTTTTTTTCTTTTTTTACTCCTTAATAATGATGTTGTAACCAATTTGAAAAAAAAAAAAATTATTAAATTGTTTTAGGAATTTAAAATTATATTATAAAATATGTTGAAAATTATTTAGCTAACCCGAAAATATTTTAGTCTTAATAACATAGGAATATTCCCTATTTTGGGTTCATAAGTTTTCCACTTAGATTATTAAACTGTTTTTTTTTTTTTTTTTTTTTTTATCAACGGTAAAATAGTTTGAGAAAATGTGTTGTTTAAAACATGTTTAACTTAAAAAAGTATTGTAAAGAACTAATTTGAAAAGTGAATGGGATGTCAAAATATTATCCAAAGTGGTGCTAATGACATTATACAAGAAATTTTACAAAATTATTTAAGATAGGAAGAACTTATAGTTTGGAAACTCAGCTCTACTGGAGATTTCACAATGAAAAGCTGTGTTGATCTAATAAAAGAGAGAAGTGTTACACAGTTGCCTCACAAGTTTATGTGGAATAAATGGATGTCTCCTAAAATTGCTTTCTTTAATTGGAGAGTTTGGAATAGCAGAATACCAGTAGAAAAAATCCTTCAGAACAGACTCAATATTCAATTGGCATCTAAATGCGCCTGCTGCAGACATGAAGAAAGTATAAACCATTAATTTGGAAGGGGGGAAGTGCTAAGGAGGTGTGGAAGATCTTATTTGACAAAACAAACATCACTAGGCCTATGAGTGATCAACCAGGTTCCATTATCACATCATGGCTTAATCAAACTAAAGTAAAACCAGGTAACTTGATCTCTCTTATTTCGTTCATAACTCTTTGTTGGTTGACCTGGTTAGAAAGTAACAATGCCAAATACAGAGAAATTAAGATGAAATCCCAAAGAATTCTAAAAAGGATTCAGTATATTCTAAACATAATGACCATGGCTGTGAATCCATCAAACAGAAAAGTGGTTTTTAGAAATCATGTTTTGGTTAGGTGGAAGAAACCTATGGAGGGATGGTACAAGCTAAATACTGATGGAGCTTAAAAACGATGGAAATGCATCTGGTGGTGGTGTAGTTAGAGAACATTATGGACAAGTTCAATGGAGATATCATGAATTTTATGGACCCGTTTCGATAATGGAAGCTGAGATAAGGGCACTGGATAAAGGTCTTCAAATGTGTGCTGAACAAGGGTATAGAAGAATTTGGGTTGAAACTGATTCCGTGGAAATTTTAAATTTGTGTACATCAAATGAAAAGGGGCCTTGGAACATTCAATATATGGTTGATTCTATCAAAGCTAAAATGACACATATGGAAGTCAAGATTTCACATATATGGAGAGAAGGTAATGGCGTGACAGATTGGCTAGCTTCAGAGGGGCATAAAGAATGATACTATAAGATGGTTAACAAGAATGAATTTTATGGTAAAGTCAAAGGCATACTACAAATGCAAAAAACTGAACTGCCTGCTATCAAAATTCAGAGGTAACCGGCTGTTTGGATGGCAACTTTGGGACACAAAGAAGAAGATTTAGACTGTGTGGATAGCTTATATCATATCTCAGTTTCTATTTGAATAGAGGTTGTTAGGTTGTGATGTAAGGGAGTTAGTAACTCCTTGTTTACTTTGTCTTGAGCTTGTATTTTTTGTAAGGTGCTAATATGGAGTAGTACTCTACATTAGCACTATCGCATCATTCTAGTTGGTTTTAGCTTCCTCATCATATGTGTAACTAGGCATTCTTCTTAGAGGTATTGGCTTTCCGACCCCCTCCTTTTAGATATAATTTTGCTTTTATTCAATAAAATGGTAGAGGCATCCTACCCACCCACCCCCTCCAAAAGAGTAGAGGTGGAGGCATAAAAACCACACCAAAGCTCCTATGGAATTCCATTAAAAAAATAATAATAATAACCAATTTGAAAAATATATATATATATATATATTAAATTTTTTTAGGAATATAAAATTATATTATAAAACGTGTTGAAAATTATTTAGCTAACTCGAAAATGTTTTAGTCTAAATAACTTAGGAATATTCTTTATTTTTGGGTTCATAAGTTTTCCACTTAGATTATTAAACTATTTTTTTATTATTATTAACGGTAATATTGATGAATCTAATCAATATTTATAGCTATCATTATTAAAATTATAATTTAATTAAAAAATTTATTTATTTGTTGTTCTTAATATTATATATAAATCATGCGTGTAGCTGTTAGTATCAGAATTATATTTTTATTATTGTTATCTTTAATATCATGAATCATATTTTCTAAATTATATATTATAAATCGTATTAAAATTATGTTTTGATTATTATTATTGTTATTTTTATGTTTTAATTATAATTACCATCATTAATTTGTTGATATCAACTTTTTGTTATTAATGCATAAATTAAATGAAGTTATTTTTTTCCTATTTTGATTTTTTTTTTTTTTTTTAAGTTTCAAATTCGATAGCATTTTGTAATAAATATTATTTGTCTATTTTTTTTATATAATTGTATAATCAATATATTTTTATAATTTTTTATCGAAATCATTTTCATTGATAAAAGCTCCATGTATGGCAAAGGGAAAAATCTAGTGTGTATATATATATTTGGAATACATACTCAACCCCACCTCAGAGTTAGTTTGACTAGCATCTTCCATACGAAGAAAAACATCTATTTCACTACCCGCTACTTACAATAATGAACACAATCAATCCTGTTAGCAAAAAAAATAAAAATGCAGCGAGTAGAGCTAACCTCCACACAACATCTTCAACTGGAATTCCTTTGTCTTTGCAGATTGATTGGGTGCATTGCATCATATAAAAGCGATCTACTGTCTTTTCTTTACTTAATGAATACAAGTTATGAGTCAAAATTGTTAATACCTGTTTCATCTATAACGCTCTTCGTCAATTGCATTCTAAAGAAAAAAGCGAAAGATAAATTAATACATTTTCATATGCAGATCAACCTATATTTTACTTTCAACTGGGACATAATTTCAGCAATACTATCTATTGATGTTGCTTCAGTAATGTACATTTTCATCTTACCATCTACCTGGAAGTCTTCATTTTCTATTTAAAAATAGAAAATTCAAATTTACATTCTTCAAAACAAATAAAGAAGAAGAAGAAGAAGGAAGAGACGACAAATATAAATAATGCCCACCAAACTGTTAGAAGCTTAGCCTCTTCGATTAGATCTTGCATGCTTTGCATAGCCTTATTCATTATTTTTCTTAAACAAAACCTAAACCTCTTGGACAACGATTCACAATTCCAAATTGGACGGGTAAAAGAAACTACAAACAAAAGTTGTTATTCTACCTTGATGGCGCGGGCTTGTTCACAGCTTAGAGAGGTCTTCGCGAAGGTGTCATCATCAATGTAAACAACTTTCTTGGACATTGTTTACCTTAACAGATGTCCCTCTTAATTACCATCTTTTCCTCTTATTGAAAAGGAAAATGACTTGCTAGTTTCTTGAAGAAGGGTAGGGATGTCAACTAGTCGAGCCGAAGATCAAGGCTCGAGCTTTTAGGGATAGAGCTTTTTTTGGCCCTAGCCGAGCCGAGCTAAAGGTCGTCCACAAAAATAAGGCTTGACTTGAGCTTTTTTCGAGTCGATCTGAGCCAAGTCCGAAGCTTTTAATTTTTTAAAATTTTTGTAACAAAAATTCATAAAATTTGTTTGAAAATGTGTATATATAGCAAGTTGGACCGAGCTCGTGGTCGAAATTCATTGCTCAAGCTCCCATCGAGCTTTTTTTTTTTTTGCTCGAGTCGAGCCGAGCTAAAGCCCATCTCTAAAAAAAAAAACTCGGCTCGAGCTTTGGCTCGAAATCTCGAACCGCGAGCCGAGCTTAGCCCGAGCTTTTTCCAAGTCGAGCCCGAGCGGCTCGAGCCAACGAGCCGTTTTGTCATCCTTGAAGCAGGGTAGACGGGTCATAACGCCGAAAGAATCAAATCATTATGCACATATCCCCGAGGATCATCCTGTTCCTATTGTATAATAGTTTCATTTAACCTGCTAGGATCTTCACATCTCTAGTCTTGAATGCAATAGTGCAAACTAACATTATAAACATCATGTTGTAGTAGAATACCACCAAGACAATAATTTCCCATATGCATTGAAATTGACTCTTCGTGTATATTTTTCCTTGATTGGAGAAAGGGAGGATGGGAGAATTTTTAGTTCCTTACCTGAATAGACTTGTTAACCTCTAGTCTCGATAAGAAACGTGACCTCCTTTTCATTTATCATCACCCAGGGCACTCATGATGTTACCAAGAGCAAGCAATCTCTTATTAATGTGAATGTCTAAACCACGTGACACCAGAAAATAGAAATTTGATTCAAACATTTGAAGATTAAGAAATATGAAATGGTGTAGAAAAAATAAATGAACACAGCATTACCTTCACGTAAGCGTGTTCCATCTGCACTTGTTCATTTGGCACACTCGGACCTGCTAGGTTAACTGTTGAGCTCCCAAGCTCCTTTTCCCAGCAAGATGAAGAAGAAGACCCAGCACGAACCGATCCCAGCCTGTTTGCTTGTTCCTTGTTTGAGCTCAGTTTATGACCACTTAAACACACTGGAACATGGCACCGTCGTCCTCGAGAAATGGCAACCGGATCTAGGCTCGCCGGAGGTAGCAAGATTTCGCCGGAGATATTGGACCTCTCCCACTTCTACCTCACCACCCAAGAATGTGCCAAGTCTCTTGAAACAAGAAAGGTTTCCCCCTCTTATTCAAAATTCAAATCCCATGGGTAAGTGAAGTCCCAATCATAGGGTGCCATGTGGATTAAGTGGACCACCACTATATTCCACAAATCTTCACCTTGGGCCACCTTAATCCATTACCAATTTCTCCGGTTACAAGTACTATCCATGTGTGTGTGGTCTAATAAATCATCATCGCTCACTCCAGCCAAGTACCTGCAAAACAACTAACCATTATCAATAGCAAGAATTGATAAACACTTGTTGAATTTACCTGCCGCAAGTACCTTTGTCCCGACATCTGCAGGATTATCATCAGTTGCAATTTTAAGCAATATAAACTCACCTGAAGCTAACTTCTCCCTAATGAAATGATACTTTACCTCAATGTGCTTAGACCTTTCATGATAAACAGGATTTTTACATAACATTAAAGCACTTTGACTATCAGTAAATATCATAGCAGTTTCATTTAAGAAGTTCAATTCACATAATAGTCCTTTTAACCACATGCATTCTTTTACCACTTCAGTGAGTGCAACATATTCAGCTTCAGTGCTGGAGAGTGTAACAATAGATTGCAACTGTGATTTCCATGTGATACAATTATCACCCAAACAGAAAAAATAAGAAGTGGTAGATTTCCTCTGATCTTTATCACCTGCAAAGTCAGAATCTACATATCCCTTAAGCTCAAGCTTATCACTTCTCCTTTCAAACACTAACCCCCTTTTAAGAGTTCCCGCTAGATATCTTAATAGCCATTTTAATGCAGCCCAATGAGGTTTACCTGGATTAGACATAAACCTACTCAATAAACTAACTGCATATGCAAGGTCTGGTCTAGTGGTAATCATAGAATACATCACAGAACCAATGGCATTAGCATAGGGAACATTACTCATTTCTTGCTTTTCATCTTCATTTTTAGGACATTGTGCAGATGATAAATTTATGTGTGCAGCTAATGGTATATTGACAGACTTAGCAAGTTTCATGCCAAATTTGGTTATCACCTTGTCTAAATAAGACTCTTGATTAATAGTCAGTCTATTATCAGCCCTATTCCTTTTAATAACCATGCCAAGAATCTTTCTTGCCTCTCCCAAGTCTTTCATGTCAAATTCCGATTTTAAAAGGTTTTTCATTTTAACAATTTCAGCTTTACTAGAACTAGTAAGCAACATGTCATCCACATATAACAACAAATAAACTTCACAGCCTATCTTACAGTTATTATAATACAAACATGCATCATATTCACTCCTTTTAAAACCAATTTTAAACATATAAGCATCAAATTTCTTATACCATTGCCTAGGACTCTGCTTAAGGCCATACAAGGACTTTCTAAGCAAGCACACAAGTTCCGACTTACCCTTCACCTCAAACCCTTGAGGTTGAGCCATATAAATCACCTCATCCAATTCCCCATGAAGAAAAGCGGTCTTAACATCTAGTTGCTCTAATTCCCAATCATATTGGACAACTAAGGCTAAGACTAACCTGATAGTTTTATACTTAATAACAGGTGAAAACACCTCATTATAGTCTATCCCTTCTCTTTGAGTAAATCCTTTAGCTACCAATCTAGCTTTATATCTTAAAGGGTCATTAGCTTCTACTCCTTCTTTCAACTTGTAGATCCATTTACAATGGACTACCTTCTGATTCCTTGATTTTTCAACCAACTTCCAAGTCTCATTTTGTTTCAGAGACTGGATTTCCTCCTTCATAGCCTTTTTCCAATTTTCAGACTTTTCACAATTGATCGCTTCCTCAAATGAAGCAGGTTCAACTGAATCTAAGGCTTCACCTGAAACTAAGACATAGTCAATCAAATTAGAAGAGACGTACTTCATATTTGGTCTAACTTGTCTCCTCTCCCTATCTCTCACTAATTGGTAGTTTTCCAAATTAGTACCTGCAGATGTTTCTTGATCAGGGACTTCCGTTTCAAGAATTTCAGGAATTTCAAGTTCAGGTTGCTCTACCATGACTTCTTGTTCCGCTTCTACTTGAGGTTGGGTTTCACTACCCTCTGGATTATCTTCACCTAATCTCTTCACCTCAAAGTCAATCTTCTTCTCAGTACAAGATTCCCCCTTCTCAGTTTGTCTATGTTTGGTCTTAAGACAAGGCATATCGAGTTCATTGAACTTCACATCTCGACTGTTGATAACTTTCATGCCCTTACCATCTAAAACCCATAACCTGTAACCTTTCACTCCCTCGGGATAACCTAACATGACACACTTAGTAGCCCTAGGGTCTAACTTACCCTCAACCTGATGTGCATAGGCCGCACAACCAAATACTCTAAGGTGTGACAAATCTGGAGGTTTCCCAGTCCACAATTCTTGGGGAGTCTTAAAGTCAACAGTACTAGAAGGTGACCTATTTATCAAATAGGCAGCGGTACAAACAGCTTCACCCCAAAAGCCTTTAGCTAACCCCGAACTAATCAGCATGCATCTAACTTTATTCATTAAAGTCCGATTCATCCTCTCAGCTACCCCATTCTGCTGGGGGGTAGATCTTACAGTCCTATGCCTTCTGATACCTCTATCCTTGCAGAAGGTATCGAACTCAAAGTTGCAAAACTCTAGACCATTGTCCGTCCTAAGAGTTCTTACACTTTTCCCCATTTGTTTCTCAACCAAGGCAATCCAGGACTTGAACTTACCAAAAGTGTCAGATTTGGATTTAAGGGGATACACCCAAACTTTCCTCGAGTAGTCATCAACAATAGATAGGAAAAATCTACTACCTCCATTTGTAGGATGTTTTTCTGGTCCCCACAAATCAGCATGAATGTATTCTAAGGGTCTGTTAGTGTTGTATTCACCTATCCCAAAGCTAACCCTGTGTGACTTTCCTAGAACACACGTCTCACAAAAGCTTAAAGGTATAACACTATCCTTTCCTAGTAAACTCTGATCACTAAGACACTTCAACCCCTTGTTTCCTATGTGTCCCATCCTTTTATGCCAAAGATCTGATCTATCTTCATAAGTTGTAGATAATGCAGACTCGTAGGCCTTTAACGCTTTACCTTCAAGGATATACAATCCATTCCTCTTGGGACCTTTCATAACAACTAGAGAGCCTTTACTCACTTTCATAGTACCGAAATGAGATCTGTACTCATAACCCTCATCTTCCAAAATGCCCAAGGAAATGAGGTTCCTCGCAAGGCCCGGGACATACCTGACATTCAGAAGAGATCTGATCATGCCATCATGCATCCTAATAGCAATATCACCAACTCCTTCCACAGTCTGTGTATAGTTGTCCCCCAAGTACACTTTCCTAGGCTTAACTTCTCTATAGTTATAAAACCAAGATTTAACAGGACTCATATGGACAGTGGCACCCGAGTCTAAAACCCACTCACTGTCAAAATCAATTTCAGACACATTCATTGCTTGTGGTCTATGAAGGGTATTGTCGACATTATCATCATCACATGTCACGGTCATCATATGAAGACTATCAAAAGCATCACCTACAGCAACTAGGTTCTGGTCATCATTCTGCTGAGTCTATGTTTCTTCTTAAAGTCATCACAGTCTCTTTTGAAATGTCCAATTTTACCACAATAGTAGCATTTCTTAACACTCTTATCCCGAGACTTGGACCTACCCTTCGATTTTCCTCTACCCTTCTTCGTTTGGAAGTGGTTTTCTCTCGACTCTCTCGACTCATTTCTCCCTCTAAAACCACTAAACAAACTCTCTTCCCTCGAGCTGCTACCCCTTGACTCCCTTTTCATCTCGAGCTCCCTAGCCCTTAAAGCCTCAACTACAATATCTAAGGTCACAGTGTCCCTAGCATATGTAATAGCATTCCTAACATCTCTATAAGATTCAGGCATGGCATTTAGCATAATAGCAGCGAGATATTCATCATCAAATTTCTTTCCATTGTGGGTCAAACACTTGACAAGACTGTTAAACTCACTCAAATTAGATTCAAGATTCTTTCCTTGATCCAATTTATAGTTGAAAAGTTTTTGAATTAAGTGAATCTTCTTCGTTAAAGATTTTGTCAAAAAAAGTTTGTCAAGTGCTTCCCACAAATCTTTAGCAGTCGTATGCTTTTCAACTTGTCCCACTATATCATCAGATAAATGCAATATTATACAACTATGTGCAATTTCATTCATCTCAGCAATTTCATCAGGTTTATCTAACAATGCTTTTGAATAAGTACTAGGGTCCTCAAGTGCTTTAGAAACTCTTTGTTGAATTAAAATAGCCTTCATTTTTTGCTTCCAAATGGAATAATCTCCCTTACCGTTAAATTGGGACAATTCAACACGAGAACCCATAATGCAAATAATGAAAAAATTCAAACAAGTTAACACAAAGCAATTACCCACACTCAAATGCAAGATCAAACCAATTTCACCAAAATTACTCTTCAAGATGATCACACAAATAATATAATAACAAGTAATACACGATAATTTCAAGAAATTAAGCACGTAGTCAAATTCCAATCCTATGTGAGTTCACCAACAAGCAATGGTTACCGGCAAGGTAACCCCCAACACTATGTAGCCACCTCACAATAGCCTCTAAAATATGAAATACGTAATGAAAATAAGGGATAGCCAATGCAAACCGAGCGGACTTTTCAATGTCCGTATAATCAAGAGTTGATTTTGCAAAATGGACTTCGGAAATGGAACGAGCAGGTCGAGCTGAAGATTCTGTCGGAAAATGCCTCGCCGGACCGCCGCCGGACCACCGCGCCGGAGTTCTACCGCCCCTGCCGGAAAATTCTCAAAAAACACAGAAAGATGCTCCTCGTCGTCACGAATCCAACGGTGGTGACCGTTTCGCGATTGGAGCTCCCTACCGGCCGGAATCGCTGTTTTTCAGTTTACCAACATTTTCTTCTCCGGCGAATAACTCCTGTTTCAACCGTCGGATTGCCCTCAAATTTCAGGCGAGTCTTCTCCTCGAAGAGCCCGTTCTAATGGAGGTGGCCGATCGTCGATCGGAGTTCTGGATCGGCCGGAATCCCACTTTTTCAGTCCGGTTTTCACAGCTTTCTTTCGCCGTTTGCCGCCGTCTCAGCCACCGGAATTGCTCCACCTTCTGGTCGAGTGTTCTCCACGATGAGGCGGTTCTTTTGGTGTTGGTCTTGCTTCGGTTGGTTGGCCGGAGGTCGGGTTTTGGAAAAAATGGACAGTGATTTTTTCTTTCTCCTTTCCTCCTTGCTTCCAGCGGTTTCTACCTCACGGTTTTTGGAACTTCTTCAACTGCTTCCTTCGCCCAGCTACTTAACCATAGCTCTGATACCATTTGTTGAGCTCCCAAGCTCCTTTTCCCAGCAAGATGAAGAAGAAGACCCAGCACGAACCGATCCCAGCCTGTTTGCTTGTTCCTTGTTTGAGCTCAGTTTATGACCACTTAAACACACTGGAACATGGCACCGTCGTCCTCGAGAAATGGCAACCGGATCTAGGCTCGCTGGAGGTAGCAAGATTTCGCCGGAGATATTGGACCTCTCCCACTTCTACCTCTCCACCCAAGAATGTGCCAAGTCTCTTGAAACAAGAAAGGTTTCCCCCTCTTATTCAAAATTCAAATCCCATGGGTAAGTGAAGTCCCAATCATAGGGTGTCATGTGGATTAAGTGGACCACCACTATATTCCACATTAACCAAATATAATTTAGCAGTCAAAATATCATCTCAAACTGAAGAGCTATTATTGTCTTTTGCTCCATAGATATTGTGAAGATGGCATGCAAACATCTATATTGATAAATAAAGTGTAGCAGAAAGCTTTGTAGGAATGTTAGTTATATAAGTTGTGATGGGAACAAAACCCTTTGGAAAATCTCGTTATATACAACACGTTAGCTTTATTCTAATGAGCTTGAATTGATTTTTTTTTTTTTTAATAATCAAAATCACATAAGATCTTAATAGCATTATATAACTAAGCCTTCGTTTGGTAAACTGAAACTCTTACTAAACAGAAGCTAAAACATATGTTTGCAATCATGTAAAACAAACTCTGTTAAAAAACACAACTCCTAAGCAAAAACAAAAAACTTCAGAAGTTAAAATCCGTACACACAAAAACTATAGGTATAAGACAAAAGAACCAGCTCGCATTCGACAATGCGTCAACTCACAAAGGGGGTGAACATGTGTATAATATAGAATTATAAATTAATTAAAAAGTAATTAAAAATAGATAAATAATCCATCAATAAAAAAATAGCAATCAATCTAAAGCAATAAATAAAGGCATAAAGTAAATAACATAAAAAAATTGATAATGAAGGAAACCCATTGAAGAACTTTTCATAGAGATAAAAAACCTCCGGACAAACGTGTCACTAAATTTCACTAAAAAAGAATAGCATACAATTGGTTTGGATACAACTAAACCTTAGTAGACTCTGAGACCGCAACATGTAAATCATTGAAGAACTCTTCAATTGTGCCTCCAAAGCTTTTCAAAACTTCTAGGCTATCTTTTAACTTTGTGTGGATCACCAAGAATGAACATTATTCTTCTTCAACTAGTACTCCAGAGACATCCCCCAACTTTAAAACTCTAAAACTTACTGGTAAAGGATTTTAAATTTGATATTTTATGATTTTGACGATTTTTTATTAACAATCAAGAAGTTGTAGTGATTGATCTTGAATAATCAAGAAATAGATCAAGAGATTGATAGGATGTATCTATATCAATTATCATGATCAACCACTCCTAAAATGAAAATTGGCTTGGGTATATATAATTTGAAGTTTTTGAGATAATTTAGGATGGTAGGAAGTCTAAAAATCACGAAAAAAACATTGTCTAGGTTTTACGATAATCAGTGTTTTGGGCATGTCTTTCAATCCCGAAATCCAATTGAGGCGATTCAAAGTAAGTTAGAAAGACAACTTAAAGGGACACAATTCTTGTAGAGGTAATATTTTTTCAATTCGAATGTTAACTTTGCAAAAATCGAGTCTCAAACTCCAATTGAAAATCTGGATCATTATCCTTGTGGGTTTTTTATTCTCCTTTGACTTGTAATTGCATTACAAGTCTTCTTCAATAATAATTTAATATTCTTGAGCCCAAATAATCTCAACTACTTTAATTGAAATACTTTGACTCTTATTTTGACTTTATAAACGAATCCTTTTGTTCACGAGATTATCAATTACATAAAAAATCTAATATTATTGTTATGATTTTTTGATTTTTTACTTTGAGCAAGTATATCGTTTATTTGATGAGATGGGAGAAAATTTATGATTAAACATTGTTGCATATATGGAAGAATTTTCCGTTCGTATTTATGCTTTGTGCTTGACGCGTGATTCCATTTTATTTTTTATTATTTTTTAGTTAGTTTATCAGTAATGGTTGAGTTGAAAGAGAATTTGTAATTATGTATTATATGTGTAGTTGCATATTTGATTACAATACTTTCATTTCTTTATATTTACTAGTAATCGTACATATGCGATGCACATAAGATATAATTGACAATTATTTATTGAATAAATTGTAAAAGTAAAACATCCAACATAAATTGTGTATTTATATATAATGAAAAATACTAAAAAATGTAAAACATAAAATTGCGACTTGCATATTTACAGAATTAATTTATCGACTCCCTTTATAACACTATAAGAATTTGTACTCACTATCATATTGCAATAATTTATATTTAAATATATTAAACAAATATTTCATTATATTACATATAAAAAAAAAAGCTAATACATTACGAACAAATTTTACCAAACATTTTTTAAAATAAAAAACTGCTCAAACTTAAATTAAATGTTGCAATTTGTTAAACATACACATGGCAAACTTATACACAATCCTATATTTAAATGAATGTAACAAACAAATAATATGAAATACAAATTTTAATTAAATTTTATTATTAAAAATATAATTAATTTTATATACAAAAAATCATCTATACATCGCAATTTATAAATGGGGGTTTATTAACCCACGGATATAAGACTTTATCACTTATTCATATAGAATTGATTCTTCGAAAATAATTTTTTTCAATGTTCAATATTATCAACCACACATTCTTTAAACTAATTTTCCACAATTGAACATACTATTTTTGTGCATGCTAAATAAATATGTTGACTATATTCTATGTTTAAATAGAATGATATTGCTAACACCTTCTATTTTACAAAATTGAACTTATGAGTTTATCGAAACCTAAAGTTGTAGAGAATTAAATGATTTAATTGAATTTATTTAGAAAGATCGAATATCCAATATTTCTTTCAATTTGATAAGAAAGAAATTCAAAATTAATCATTTATGTCAAATTGAATTTAGGTAAGAAATAATAGCTATCATTTTAGGACTTAAATGAGATGATTAAAAAGATTAGATGTTGAAAAAAGCAAAAAGTAAAATTAAAACTTTTACATTTAATATTTAAAACGATTTTACTAATAATATGTTTAAAGTTTGCTCTCATTTCTTAGTTTGTATTAAACTTCTCGCTGTGATCTTGGATTTGACATCCATATTGCATATTTTTCGATTTCAAAATAATGCAATAATTATCTAAAGAAAATAATAATCTATAATTTGACTTTTTATAGATATTTCTTTTACAAATCCATAAATCATTTATTACATGCATTAATTGAACTTTCCTAATTCATATATTAAAATAAATTGATAAAAATAAGAAATTTCCTAAAATGAGAGGTAAAATGGGAAGGAAACTATGTGCGTAAAATGGTGACGGTTATCCTATTATTATAAATGTATAGATTTGTTCATAATTACGTTATATGTTTGATTGATAATTTTAATTTTTGATAATTATTATTTTATTAGTTTTTGTTTTGGGCAGGTTTATTAACGTGAGTGAGATGGAAGGGAATCCCTAGCTAATTATTGTTGTATAAGTAGAAGGAGCATAGAAGAAGGAAGATAGTTTGAGACACAATTAACAATTTGATAAGTGTTATATTAACGTTTATTTTATACACTTATATCCTTGAATATGTCATAATGTGATTCTATCTAAGTATTATTAATGCATTTTATGTTTTATATTGTATAGGATCACAAAGGAAGAGAAAAGAAGGAAAAATGACCAAAATGCGATCAAAATGAAGTTTGGGGACTTAGGTGCAAATATATTTACGGCCGCAAGAAAAGGTGTTACGGCCGTAAGAAAATAAAATTACGGCCGTGAAAGTGTCGTGAAGCAAGTTGAAAATAAGCAGAAACCACTTTACGGCCGTAAAGGAAAAGTTACGGCCGTAAATCAAAATGTTACGACCGTAACTCCAATTTAAGGAAATATGCAGAAACTCAATTACGGCCGTAAAAGGAATGTTACGGCCGTAAATCTTCAAGTCAAAAATTTCCTTATTTCAATTCTTTCCATAATTTTGGATTTCTTGCTCCCAAAGCTAGGGCACGAAATTGAGGCTATAAAAAGGGAGTTTCATGACAAGAAAAAGAGACTTTTATTATTTTTGAAAGAGGCTATACATTGAGGAAAATTGAGAGAAAAATATAGAGCATTCTTTGGAGATTTTCAAGTGCAAGAATATCAACAACAATGGAATTCATGAAGCAACTTGAAGAATCTACCACAACAATGCTAGGCTAAATTTCATATCTTGTTCAAATGGGAAGTTGTGTCAATTTAATTATGTTATTTTCTTTTCCTACAAATTAGTAGCGTGAATTTATTCCTTTATTTCAATTGTTGGATTATTATGTTTTGAATGTTCAATTGAGTTTATTTGATTAATAGTTTAATTTGGCCAATTGGATTATTGATCTTTGGATTCATGAATATGCTATGTTTAGATTCTTGATCCGTAATTGTCATTGAATCTTTACTTTAGTAGAAAATAAATCTCGTGCAGGTTTAGTAATAATTCAACTTGGATTGTTTAATTCGAGCTTGTGTAATTAACGATCCAATTCAATCTATTCTTCTAAAGTTTCATACTAGTCGTGCATTAAATCCTAAGAGCTTGTTTAGGATTGTCCATGGCTAGAATTGGTTCAAATAGCTTATTTTGAATCAATACACATAAGGAAGAATTTAGATAATCAGAGCTTGTTGATTATTTATGATTGATAATTGAATTAGGGATAGAAACACGTTACAAGGAAAAGTATAACATTAATTGAGGGCACAACCGAACCCGAGAACAAGATTTCTTCTCATATTAATTCTCTAGTCATATTTAATTATTTATTTTATGCATAGTTTTCATTCAAGCAATTCAAACAACAAAACCCCCCATTCCATTCTAATTGATCGAACAACTAAAATTAGTTTCCGTTCCTCGTGGGATCGACCCTTACTCTCACTACTACATTATTAATTAATATTTAGCGAGTAAGGAATTATTTATTATTTTGGTGCATTGCGACACGCATCACAATTTATTTGTATATCTATGTTAGAATTATTATATTCTACATTATTAATTCGTTTTCTAGAATGAACATTTAGAATTGCTTCTGCTAAGTTAGGCAATTCCCAAATGGTAAGAATTTTGATATTTAGGTGTAAATGTTTTAAGAAGATAATTTTTATGATGAATATTTTTAATTATTATAAAATAATCTTTATTGAATTATAATTTTAAACAACAAAATAAATAAGACAAAATATATGGAATAGGCTTCAAGGTTGTTGCGATAAGTTGTTGTATCATATAATGAGCAAAACACATTTAGAAAACTAGTTTAAGAGCAACTCCAATCGTTGTGTAATTTACATCCCTCAAAAATCACTTTTACATCTCAATATACATTCTGGTAGATTTATATTATAGTTTTGCTCCAATGGTGAGATGCAAATTATATGATTTAAATTTAGTTTTTGTACAAATTTCTAGCTAATAAATTTTATGTTAATCTATTTTTTATTATTATTTGTGCATACATATAAATATTACAAATAAATCAGCCTAAAAAATTCGAAATCTGGTCAAGAAAAAATATTAAAAAATTAAAAATGTGCAAATTAATATAAAAATTCAAATTGTAATGTAAATTAATATAATAAATTTAAATTATATATTTAACATCAAAATTTTAAGGATTGTTGAAAGCTAAATTTAGATGAAATTACTCCATGTGAGATGTAAAACAAGATGTAAATGTGGATCCATTTTTACATCTTTTGGCCGAAATTCTAATTTGCATCCCCTTTTACACCCTATTGGAGATCAATCCGACGACTTTGGAGATCTAAATCACTAACTGAGTGTATTATACACCATTATTGAAGTTGCTCTATGCCTCAATTTGAGCCCCAGTTTTTTAAAACCAAATTTTTAAAATACTTAGGCCTTGTTTGATAAACATAGTTTTTGAAAAAAAAAAGTTGGATTTTGAAAATCTAATGGTTAAAAAGTTGTTTGAAAAGTAAAAAAATTGTAAACTTGACTTTTTTGTAGGGGTGGACATTAACTCATCCAACCTGCCAAAACCAACCCAACTCGATCGGTTTTGGTTGAGTTTTGATAAAAATTGGGTTGGGTTGGGTTGTGTTGGGTTGTGGGTGGGGTAATAACCCGACCCAACCTAATTAAAATTTTAAAAATATAAGACCATTTATATTTTAAGAGTAAGCTCATTTTTAATTTGGATGAAACTAAAATATGATTAAAACATATTTTAGTTTTATTAGCAAGTATTCAATTTATTATATTTGAGCTTATTATATTGTACATAATTTATTTGAGTTAATAATTGATTTATGGGCATAAATTTTTAATTTTCTAATATTTTTAATTAATTGGACCAAAGCTCAAACCACCCAACCCGACCGAAACTTGAGTTGGGTTAGGTTTGAACTCATGTTTGAGTTGGGTTGAGTTGATTTTTTATCAACCCGACCATAGTGGATTGGGTTCGGGTTGGACAAAAAACCGACCCAACCCCACCCCTACTTTTTTGGATGGTTGAGATTGATTATGTAGAAAAAAATAGTATTTTTTATGAAATTGTAGTGAAATCAAATCTCAACCATTCATTCTTAGTCAAGTCTAAAATATTCGACTTTTCAAATAATTTCAAATCACACATTCTTCAAAAAACTACATAAAAATTGGGGGCCAAATAGGGGCTAAGTAAAAAAAATAATAATAATAAAATAAAATAAAATATATATATATATATATAAATATTTCTACAGTTCCCTAACAATCTGTTTAAACTTAACCTTCAATTGTGATCGTTCTTATAAAAACTAAGATAGACATCTCTCTTATTTAATTGCTGCCTAGTTCTTATAATCATTACACTCGCAACCCTAAACATTAAAAACCATTAATTCCTTCTTTTATTCTCAATATTTTAATTTGCATTAGCATCAAATACTTAAACAACATTTTATAGTTATAATTGCTGTCATAATGACCATCCTGATTAATTCTCTCACTAGAGGTCATTCAACTTACATGTTTGTTTAACATCCACCGTCCCACTTTAACTTATTTCAATTTATTCACTCCCCTTATATACTTTTGTTTCAATTTAACCATTTCACTTGCAAGAGTCACTAAATTGATGGAATTAAGGACCCAACATATATTTTTTTTCTACGCAATTAATTTTGGGGTTTAAAACCTCGTGTAGCCAAATTTTACGATTTTTTTTTAGTTATAATTGAGTGAGTATTATGTGACAGCAAGTCATTAGACTTATTTGTTAGCCAGGTCACAAACTCTATCGCTCATTTCACAAATTTCATCATTTTCGGTAATGTTCGCAAATGAAATCGTAAAATTGAAATAAAATTGATAATTTAGGTGATAAAATTGGAATAAATTAAAATTGTGTGGCGAATACAAAATAACCCTGTAAGTTAAGTGACCTCTAGTAAAACATTTACCTGTATATATAAGCAACAGACTGCCATAACACTAGCCTGAAAGAGTAGCAAAACCTAAGCAAATGATTAAGAGAGGCATCACTATCTCTCTCTTTTCTAACATCGCCGTGGTCCTAGGATGGTGCCGGACGCGCCACCGTAAGAGGCGGAGGAAGGGAAGCACGGTACGACTGGGGAACAAGCGGAGAGGGTTCTGCATGGCGTCGCGCCAGGTGGTGCACTGGCGGATGGTGGTTTGCCCTGTCAGGATGTTGAAGAAGATAGTTCTTCAGATAGCGGCGAATGAGAAGCTGGTCGAGGCTTATTGCTGGTCTTTGCCATTTCTCCGTCCTCAGATGTTTCCATTATGTTGATTGATAACTTCTTTTTTCTTTTGCAACACCGTGGCGTGGGTCATAGATGATAGAACTAAGCAAATTCGAACACCCTACCTCCAAAGTGTTGATTGTTGATAACTTTTTTCTTGAATGTATCTTTTATTTCTATTTATCTTGTTTTCTGTCATTAAGGGTTACTAATTCGAGCGTGAATTGTCCGCCCTCACAAAAGAGGCTTAAGGTAACCCTCTTTTTGTGAGGGGTAAAATATAAGTGTATAAAATTAATAAATGTAAAAAATTTCTTTCAGTACGTGCTTCTTCGATGTAATTTGTGTTATATAATATACACAAAAACTAAGTTTAAATTAGAAGTGTACTTCTTTCAGTATAAAGAGTTACGTGCTTCAAAAAAAATCTTGATATGTTGAATGCATTAGAGCATCCTCAATCATACAATGGATATGTTATCTTTTAATATTGTCGCATAAACAACTGGGGTAGCCCTGTGAGTGGTACGATAAACAGAGCACCATGATTTTGAGGTATTAAAAATGAAAAATATAGTATGTTATATTATTTTTATTTTAGGTTTTTTAAAAAACAAAAATAATTTATACAACTAAACCACCCTCTAAAAAGTCAAACATGTGCCCATAATCTGTTGACCTATTTTCCAAATAGCTCAAACTTAATCATAGATTTAATTTTAGTCTTCACCCTTCAAAGTCTAAAATTCTCACTGCTTCATTCTTCTCTTATCTTCAACAAAAATAAATAAAAAATAAAAAATCATTGCAATCAACTTTCTATTAATTTCTAGTTTATTCGAGGGTCTCGGTAATCTTTTCCAATTCACTTTAAGATATATTTCAATAGAAAAGAGTCATAAAGATAAGATGATTAGATGTTTGTCTTCAATGTTGGTACATTTTCTTTATGACATCAAAAAGATAATAGAAAAACATTGAAAATGTTATTTTTTGTTATGTGACAATTTTATATATAATGAATTTATATAAATAGTCTTATTTTTTTTTCTATATACATGTTTTATAATTAAAAAACATGAGGACATTATTTTAATATTGATCCCAAACACATAAGGTCGGCCCTGATAAACAATAAAGTAGAAATTGAGAGTCACATTTATTTGTTAACTTTAACTATTATTTGTGTGTCACATTGAATGAGATAAATTTACCCATCAGGGCTCAGCACAAGATCATATGGATCAGATTTTTGGAAAATGCTGATTAGTTCAGTCCAAATTAAGGTCACAACCCAACCCAATAACTCGAAACCTAAATGGGAAAATTACGCCTACTCATACCTTTGTATTTAAAAATTTTAAAATCAGTTATTTGAGAAATAATTATGAAAGTCAGGTATCATTTATCTTTCCTCTTTCTTTGGGAGATTTCTTCTCCATCTTGGACATGCCTCTGATCTTTCTTGAATTTCTGTATAACCCGCGAATCGAAAATGGAATTATTCTCCCTTTGTATTTTCTCTCATCCAATTTATGGCAGGTTTGAAATCATGAAATTCCTATCAGTTGTAAATAAATGAAAATATTTAATTAATGGAAGGGAGATGGATGGAAGGCATTGAGATTTAGGTGGAATTTATAAATAATCCGGTAGTAATGGAGACGTTTGTGGATATATTGGTCTGTGCGGTGCCGATTTGGGTAGCGGTGATGATTGGGTTGGTAATCGGATGGTCATAGCGGCCGCAGTGGATCGTGTTGGTTTTTCTCGGATTTCTACATCGCCAGATTTTGGGGCACGGAGATTTCGGTTAGCATTCACGGCGTTATCAGCTTTTTCGATTTTTTGTAGGATTTGGTTTAGCTTCCGGTGGAGGACCCGAAAGGAGGAGGAATTGGTACTTGGCGAGTTTAGTTTCAATTTCTGGTCCCGTTCAAGTTGCAGCTTCTCTAGAATCAGATGTTGTAGATGCCAGTAGTGGTGAGATCCAGCATAGTGGAAAAACCTATAACTACCCTCAATCTCTTCCTTTCTTACTTCGTTACTGTAAAAAAAGGGGGACTTCAATCAGAATTAGATGGACTAATGAATTTGCAAATATCACCTTTGGTTGAGGTAGTTGTGAATGAAAATACAATTCCATTATCAATGATTTTATCACAAATGTTTAATTTTTTCTTTGGTTGAGGTCGTTGTGGTAGTGACGTTGAGGAGACGGTGATGGTGGTGGAAAAATAATTAATTATAAAATTGAAATAAAGTTACAATTGTAATTAATTGTTAATAGTAATCCATTACACAATGTAATTAAGCTGCAATGGTGAATGTTTCAATTAATTGTAGCAAACAATCTACTTTTGTTTGATTTTTTTTTTTTGGTTGGTTGATGTAGTTGTGGTGGTGGTAGTGGTGGTGGTGGTGGTGAGATTTAACTACATTTGTAATTGAATACAAACTGAAAAAATTAATTACAAACTGAAATAAAGTTACAATTGTATTTCCGAAGGTGATTGTGGCAGTGATTGATTACAAATTAGGTGGTGGTGGTGGTAATTAATTACAATTGTAGTTAAATTTACAATTGTAACAAATTACAAATTGAAATAAAATTTTAATTCATAAGTTAAAATTGTAATTTTTTACAAAATTGAAATAAGTTATAATCGTATTTTCGACTGTGGTTATGGCGGTGGCTAATTACAAATTAGGCGGTAATCGGTGGTGGTAATTAATTGCAACTGTAGTTAAATTTACATTTGTAACTAAAGACCTAATTCACAAGTTACAATTGTAATTAATTATAAAATTGATATAAGTTACAATTGTATTTCAAACAGTGGTTGTGGCGGTAGCTGATTACAAAATACAAATTAGGCGGTGATCGGTGGTGGTAAATTGCAATTGTAACTAAATTTACAATTGTAACTAATTACAAATTGAAATAAAGTTAGAATTGTAATTAATTACATAACCTAATTCTGAATTAAAAAAAAAAAAAATACCTGATTTTGAAAATTATTTTGATACTTGTGTAATTAATTACAAAACCCCTGATTACAAAAATTTTCAAATCTAAATATTTGTAATTGTGTACTTAACCCTTTTCCATAAGCTTATTCTAGCTCAGACCATCTTGGGCTTGATTAAGTGAAGGGTAAATTACACAAAATCATACTTTTAAATTAAAAATTTTTAAAATCATATAATGATAAACTAATTTATCAAATTAGGTATTAATTTAATAAACCTAAACCAAAACCTAACAATTCGACCCTTTCTTCCTTCTCTATGTTCTCTCTCTTTCCTCTCCCTTCACACCATATCATCGTAGCATTCACTCCCTATATTTGAGTCGGTGAAGCCATTGAAAAAATCGAGGTTTGGGTGTGTTGTGGGCGGCGTTGCTATGTGAAGATGATGGAGGAGGGGCAGTTTCTTCAGGAAACAGTCGGATTGTGATGAAAGATTTCAGATCGGTGGTGATGGTGTTGGTGATCGATGGTGACCGGTGGTGGTTTTGGCAGCATCTTCATAAGCATGCGCCGCCTCTAGTGATGTATTGAAGGTGCCAAGGCAAACCCTGGAACCACGATTTGGTCTCCCCTTTTTCTTCCTTTTCGGTTCTAATTCGTAAATCCAGTCAAACACGCTCTACGATCTCCAAGGTGAGCCTCGCCGCTGCTAGCGGCGAAATCCTGCATGGAAATCAGCAGCTGATCGTCTTAGCGGTTGGGTGTATAGTGGTCTGCGGTGGTTTGTATGTGCAGGTAATTGTTTTAGTTTGAGTGTGTTGTAGGCGGCTCAATGGTGGTGGCGATGGTAGAGGTGGAGTGGTTGTGTTGTTGAGACGCTGGTAGTGGTGGTGAGTGCCCAACGGCGACGAGCAACAGTGGTGGTTGGTGGTGATTAAAATTACAACTGTAACCAATTACAAATTGTAATTAATTCAAAATTGAAATAAAGTTACAATTATAATTAATTACAAAATTGAAATAAGGTGGTGGTGGTGACTAGTTACAAATTAGGTGGTGATCGATGGTGGTGGTGGTGGTGGTGGTTGTAATTAATTACAATTTTAATTAAAATTACAATTGTAACAATTACAAATTGAAATAAAGTTACAATTGTAATTAATTTCAAAATTGAAATAATGCGGTGGCTGGTTACAAATTAGGTGGTAATCAGTGGTGGTGGTGGTGGCGGCGGTGGTAATTAATTACAATTTTAATTAAAATTACAATTGTAACTAATTACAAATTGAAATAAAGTTACAATTGTAATTAATTACAAAACTGTAATAAGGCGGCGGCAGTGACTGGTTACAAATTAGGTGGTGGTGATGGTGGTGGTAATTAATTACAATTTGAAATAAAGTTACAATTGTAATTAATTACAAATCTTGATTTCTGATTATTAAAAAAATACCTGATTTTGAAAACTATTTTGATATTTCTGTAATTAGTTACAAATCAGCTGAATTTAAAAAATTTCATACTTAAATGTGTGTAATTGTGTACTTAACCTAACTTAAATCAAGATTACAATATAACCCAATAACCCGAGACTCATTTCTTGATTAGACATCTCAACATCTGAGATTGAGAGAACCAACGAGGATAATTTCCCCAAAATTGAGAGACCCAGCTCCAATTCGCAAATCATAAAATTATTTCCGTTCAATTGCAATCGGCCTCTTTACTATTTGCATGGATCCAAAAAATTTGTTGAGATGAGACTAAAGAATCGATTAAAGATTCATTAAGGCTGAGCTAATTCTATATGTATCATGGCCTAGTATGTTATTGAACTCTGCAAAATCCGTTCACTTAACCTTTGTCTTGGTTGATCAGAACCTATGATTAGGGGCGGATCCAGCTTAGTACGAAGGCGTTCGGTCGCTCGTGCTGGATCTGCCAAATTTTTCATTTTATCTTGTAATTTTGGTGTTAAATTTTTTTTTCCACTTACCTTGTAGTGTCCGCTCGTGCTCAATCAAATTCGCTCGTGCTGGATCGACCTCCTGGATTCGGCCATGCCTATGATGGCATATTCAGAAATTTATAATTATGCTCTGCATAATGCTTCATCTTCATATTTAGTCCAATTAGGATACTTTTTCTTTATTTTGCATTTGATTAGTATTCTTCATTACTAGTGTAAGCTACTTAATTTCGAAAGGTTTATAAGCTGAAAACTGAGATTGGCTCCCAGAAAATTGAGAATTGAAGGAGCCTGGCGAATATTGTGGATTAAAAGGATATTGTTGAGACAAAATTGAGAATCATATAGTACAGGTAATTGGGAAAATGATTGAGAATCAAATTAGGGTGGTGTTTGACAATAGAGTGCAATTTGAAGAAGTTGTTAAACTTACTTAGCTTGATTTGCCACCTTTTTCTCTTTTAAAGATGACATTGCTTACAAAATGAAATTTGTCATCTTTATGTTTGGTTATAATTATTAAGCAAATGATATTTTGATTATTAGAAAATAATAAAGAAATTTCATAAACAAAACCAGACTCTTTTGATAAATCACTAAACTCCTGCTTGGTACTGTTATAAAAATGTGTTGCTCAAATATATATTGAATGAGTAAATTTAATTATAGTTGAAAAAATAATTAAAAATAGAAAATGTGCAAAAAGTGATCAGAGGAGTAAAAGTCGGACTATGTGGACCGGACGGACTGGTTTGGCCAAAAAATGAACCATGCGATCGCATTGTTAAATACGAGGCGATCTCATGGTAGAAACAGTTTTGATTTTGCGTTAGAACTCGCATGTCAAGTGATCGCATGACTATTGTACCATGCGTTGTTGGCAGATTTCTCCCAATTTTTCCAAGTACCTTTTCATCAACAATTTCAACGATTTTGTGAAAAATTGTGTTACCTACGAAATGGTATATTGGAGTTCTATAAATTGAGATATAATTCATGGATCAAACTATAAGATTTAAATTTTATGCATTGAGATTATCCCAAAAAAATTCTTTCTCGTAAACCTATAATTATTCTTCATTTTCTCTACTTTGTTCCTACTTACGAGTTTCAATTGTACTATTTGGAACTCGGTTCTGGACTTGAAATCCACTAAAGCAATTTGTATGTTAGCATTATCTTCTTATTGATAGGGCGCAAATTAAGCATTTAGGACAATATCCTTTGCACTTCAAATTTTTTCTTCATATTTTGTTTTGTCTACTCTATTGTGTTTTTGTCCCAAGTTCGTGTCTACTTTCAAGGCAGATATCATCACTTCGAAGAAGAGATTTCTCAACAATCTAAAAGCTTAATTTTGTTGTTATGGCAACCAAAGGAGACACAACCATGGCTACGATCAAACTCATGAATCAAGACTTGATAATATTGGATCGTTTTGACGGTTCAAACTTTACAAGGTGGCAAGACAAAATTAAGTTCTTATGAACAACACTCAAAATCTTATACATACTTGATCAAACTTGGAGGATCTACCCGAACCAATCAATGAAGATATCGGCCAATCAAGGGATGAATGGAAAAAGTGTGAAGAAGATGTATTAATATGCCGTGTTCACATCCTAAATGCTTTGTCGGATCGCCTCTATGACTTGTATACACATACAACTTCTGCAAAAGAATATGGAAAGCACTTGAAAACAAATACAAGGTTGAAGAAGAAGATACCACAAAATTCCTAATTTTGAGGTATTTTGATTTTAAGTTTTTGGAAAATATTCCCCTATTACCCCAAGTTCATGAATTACAAATTAGTTTCAATAAACTAAAAGCGGCAGATAAAACTTTCGGAATCGTTCCAAGAAGGAGCAATTATTTCCAAATTGTCTTCTACTTGGAGATGATATAGGAAAAATATTCTTCATAACTCTGAAAACTTTTCAATTGAGCAAATTCAAAAACATCTCCGAATTGAGGAAGAATCTAGGGTAAGAGATGGGAATGAAAATTCTTATATTGGCACTTCTAAAGCCAATGTCATGGAGAACAACAACAAAGTGATCAAAGTAAACAAGATAAAGTTTACTAAAAACAACAATAAATTCAAGAAGAAGCCCAAGAGAAAATACTTTGTATGTGGAAAAACCTGGCCAACATATAAAATAAAGCAAAATTGGAGACGAGGTTAATTTCATTGACAAGGAAGAGATTGTTGCTACTATAAGCAAAATAAATTTTGTTAAAGAAAAGATTTCGGGATGGTGGTATGATACATATGCTACCGTTCATGTTTGCTATGACAAACTCTTTACAAGACATATCAAAAAATTGATGATGGTCAACAAATAAAAATGGGGAGTAAGCATTGCTCAAAGATCATAGGCAAAGAGAATGTTGATCTTCAATTCACGTCACATCTGGAAAGGTTTTTACACGTACAAATTGTTGGTGTGAATATATCACAAGTGCACGATATCGCGAACAAGTATTAAAAGTGAACTTTTGAGTCCGGGTTGTCAATCCCACGATGACTATTTATTCGTTATAGATTTACTTTGATCAAGAGAATTCCTATAATAAACAAAGCTAACTAAGAAAAGAAAATAAAATTGCAAACGATTTTAAAATAATAATAAATAAAAAAAACAAATTGAGAGTTAATAAAACAAACAATTCTAATAACTAAGAAATAGAAAATTAAACTAAAAACAACTAAATTAAATTATAAAAGCGAAAAATTGAACGATGAGTTTTCTTAACAATAAAGAACTATCAAGACTAATGATTTTGAAAACAATATTCTAGTTTGATTTCGCATCTCAAGTTGTTTTCTATATTTTTTTGTTGAAATTGTCGAGTTTTACTACATGATCTAATTGTTAACTCACTCTCGGATTATGAAAACAATCATTAAATCATGAATTAGCGGCCAATTAATTCAAGCATTAAAAAATAGTAAAATTAATACATGAAAAACAATAAATCCCCAACTTGAGAATTGAAATTAAAACTAAAAATATTAAATCTACATCAATCCCAATATTAAATTTAGCTACACATGTTCTTGAAAGAAAAAACAATAAATAATATAAACAAAATCCGAAGTTTGAAGAATTGAGGAATTAACATCATCTTGCACCAAAATCACTCCAGCCGTCCACCTTTTCTTCCTTTTGATTTTTCACCAGCCGCACCACCAATTTATCCCCCAATGTTACTCACAGCCGTGCATATATATTATCAATTCAACTCCCAAGTGCAACCTCTTTCCTTGTCCACCCCAAAAGATGTCTTTTATGTTGGATATTGGTTAAGTATTGAAAGCTGACTAAAGTGACTTCGTGTCGACTTCGGCCAAATACTCAAACCTGCCTCAATCCATTTAGGCAAACTTTATTGCCACTTCGCCACTTTGGGGCGCACAAACGGGATTGATCTGCCCGATCAGGTCGCGGGGGTCGAGGGGGCAATGCCCCCGAAAGAGAATTTAGATTTCTCTACATGCATTAGAGGGTATATTTGGCATTTTGAAATCAATATCGGATGAATGATAAATTATGGAAAATGACAAAAATATGGTCATAATTTGCCCATGCGATCGCACAGTTTCAATAATTTTCCTGTGCGATCACACGTCAAAACTATTAAATTTCTGTTTGGCGTAAAGGCATGCAGTCACACGGCTTAGAAGCATGCGGTCGCACGGTTGTCTGGGAAAATGTGTCTTTTTGAAGAGTTGCATAATTTGGAAGGGTTGCATGGCTTGACTCCCACCATTTCGTCCAAAACCCTTCATGCTCTATAAAAAGGACCCTTGGGGTATCCCAAAAACACACCAATGACATGCAATATCACTCTCACTCTCTTCTCTCTTCCTAAATAATATTCTTGTATTTTTGTCGCATTATTTTAATTTTTGTTGATCATTTCACTTTGGAGTACATAAGCCAAAATTTTTGTTCGTTGTGCTTATGTTTTGGAGTGCTACAAACACAAGTTGAAGTCGTTGTATCTTGGGAGTCGATTGCCATAACCCGTTGGCACCTTTACTGGGCAAATTCGACTTAAGGACAAAATGTTCAATACTTGCCTCGATTTTGTCCATTTCTTTTTCTTCTTGTTTGTCGTGTTGTTATTCCGCCCATTTGTCGGCACGGATTTCATATATAAAATTCTATTTCTTTTGGCATCACTATATACAAAATATCCCAACAATTTATTCCTTGCAAGTGCACAATTCCACCGATTAATTCCAGCAAAGAAATCTCTCAAAATGTGTTAAATTCCCCCAAATAAAGTATCCCCCACATAATGTATCCCCGTCGTATATGTGTATATCCAAGATAATTCCTAGGCTGACTACACCTCTCTCTCCTCTTAAACTCTCTCTTGACTCAAACTCCTGTTCGCTAAAATCATATACCGCAAGTGCACGGTTCGCGTTCAAATAGTAAAGTGGACTCGAAAAGTCCAGGTTATCATACCCACAAGAATTGATTGATTTATAACTAAATTTTTTTGATTTCATTTTAAAAGAAAAGTCATGTAACACAAAAGTTTGGTTTGATGGTGAATACTAAGTAACATAAATTAAAGCATGGCGATATGAAAACTAGTTAACTAAATCAAATAGACAACAATATATAAAAACTAGAATTAAAACTAATTATAAAAAGTAAACTAGTGACAACAAGAACTTGGTGATTAAAATAAGATGGAGAACATAAGTCAAGGTAAATTTAGTTTATATAAATACACTAATTTCTTCTTTCAAAAATCACTTAGTAGTAGTTAATCAAATAACCAAATTACATGGAAAATTCTAAATTTAACCTAACATGTATAATGACTTGCAAATACAATACAAAAGATTGACAACATTTTAAAATTATATAAATATAAAACAACATTCCTAATCATAAAAATATAAACATAAATACCTAATATCCATAAACAACCTAAAATGCTTAATTGAAAATATACTAGTTAAATATTCTAACACAATAACATTAACACACAATAAAATAACAACAATATTTAACAAAATAACATAAACATATCAATAATAATCAAAATAAAGATTAAAAACAAGATAATAAAGAAAACTCCCCATTTTGTTAAGTTCTTGAAGTGAGAATCCAAGAATCCTTCACTTTGAACCTAGTTTCTCCATCACTCATTTATATCTTCAACAACTTAAGTATTAAACATTAAATGCATTCAAAATAAATAGACTTTATGGTGAAAATTTAAGAAAATACCACAAATCAAAAGCTTAAATAGCAACAAGATGATGAAATGTAGAAGAAGAACACTAAAACATTAAAACATTACTTGAACATTGCATTAAATGATGTAAAGATTAAGAAAAAATACAAGAAAAATAAAAGAAAGGCTTGAACTTACATGATAATGTTGAAAAACAGATTTTTGGTATTTATAATACCCCAGAAATCACCAAAAAAACCTAAAAAACGCTAAAATCCACGTAACACAGCAATATGGGTCGAACTGGGTCGGTCGGATTGACCTGGTCCGGCTTGATTTTTATAACTGCTCAACCGCGTGCCTTTACTTTTCGCGTGTTATTTTTTTTATGCCCGATTTCTAGCCATGGTTCGCATTCGCAACTTGGTTCGAGCCATGCATTCGCGTAGCTCGGCTGGAATGGTTCTTTGTAGCTTAGTCCCTTCCATAATTGAAATCTAGTCCTTCATTTTTGAGGTCGATCACTTTGGTCCCCGAATTTTGGGATTTCTTTCAAATAAATCCTCCTAAAATTGCACTTTAGGCCCTTCAACTTTTGGAATCTTGCAATTTGGTCCCTCGATTAATTGCGCGGCTTGTCCAGAACTTCCCGAAAGTGATAAAATTGTCCCCAAACATGGAATTTTAGCATAATTTGCACTACATTTGTAATTTTTGGCCTCAAACTTAGATATTAACCTATTTAAATACAAAATATGCATAAATTAGTATATATTTGCTCAAGATATTTCAAAATGTGTTAATTTAAAGGTATAAAAAATGTATAAGAATGCACTTAAGAAATACCCTCAAATTTAAACTCTTGCTCGTCTCGAACAAGAATATCTACTAACACGAAAAGAAAATGAATGAAGGATCAACAATGCTAGAATACTTTATAAAAAAGTTGAGCTTATCTCATGTTTGATTGGTGTATGTGTGCATAGTCACTTCCAATTATTATTAAGGTTCAAATAAACATTGTAAGAAGGATAAATTTCAAAACAATACTATCCACCCTTAGTGGTCAATTTCATTCCTTACCCTCTCGTGACATTCATCCCCACATATTATTTCTTTTCTCTCTCCGAGATGCAATCCTAGAGGTAACTCTCAATTCACACATTTCTTTTTCCACTAAAGATTGGTTATGACTTACCGGTAATCTCAACAATCTAGATATGCAGTGACTCTCCACTAGATGAGTGCTTCAACATTAAAGTTTATACCAAGCAATTCAAACCCACTATTAATCTAAGCCCTTATGCAAATACAAATGCATGATTTCTACAAACTAATGTCATGATTGCTCGTGACTTTTTCACTCCCTTAAGCTTTCTAATTGACCCTTGTAGCGAGCTTAAGGTCGGCAACTCCCCAATTGTTTTAAGATCAAAGGGTACCAGGTTTCAAAATACCCCTACGGACTTAATAACTCGAGCCAAAAATGCTACGAAGTGAGATAGACTTATTAAGCAAATGCAGTGATGATAATGTGCTTCTTTTTTTTCAAAGTGTGTATGTGTATCCTACTCATTAAGCTTTCTAATTGACCCATATAGCGAGCTTTAGGCCGGTGACTCCCAAGTTTCAAACTTAAGGCACCAAGTTTCAAGATACTCCTATGGACTTAATTACTTGTGTAAAAAAGGCTACGAGATAGGGACATGCAATAATTAAAAAGGGCTTAGATTTCTAGCATTTGGTCATCACTTAGCTTATACTTAACATCAACAACACTCCACACAAATTTATATCAAGCATGCATGGAATCACTACACATCTAGACCGTCTCCTTTATCGGCTCAACCACCCCCAAACTTGTCTCACTAAAAGGGTCAAGAGATTAAGAGCATTGAAAAGAAATTGGAAAGGTTAACAAAAATTGAAAATGCAAGCTTACAGCCTAAATTCTCTACTTCACAAATTTCTCCAACCTTCAATAGATTCCAAATCTCAACAATAATTAGTCATGACTATTGTGCTCAAGAGAACTTAGGATCACTCATAGATAAGCAATTTATAAAAATAGGCACAAGTAGCATATTTGATCATAATTCGTGAATTAATCAGCAATTTTAAATATCAAACCATTTTGAGTCGACAAGGCTATCTAGCATGTCAATATCCAAAACAAAATGAGCAAAATCAGACATCACAACCTCTTACTCCGACAAGGATATCTAACACGATAAAGTGCAAAATGAAGTCTACACCCCCAAACTTGAATCACACATTGTCCTCAATGTGAAAATAGAAACAACGTGTAAAGAAGAAAAGAATTAGTAAAACTTCCCTGATTTGATGCTTATTTGTGATTTTTGAAATTGACCTAAGCTTTCTTTGAATGTAGTTCACCCCCAAAATTGTTGAGGAAAATGTCCTTAGGATTTTCAAAAAATTTGTTGCCTACAAAAGATTGACAATTAATTAAAAAGAGAGTAAAGAAGTAAAGTAAATAATTACAAGTAACTTAAAAGAGAAGAAATTTGGGCTGCCTCCCAAAAAGCGCTTGGTTTAAGTCATAAGCTCGACTTTTTGATTTTCATTCGGGAGCATTAAGGAGAAATGATGATTTTTCCTCCGAGGGGTCCCCTTCCAAGAACGGTTTCAACCTTTGCCCGTTGACTTTGAAATGTCCCTTATTGGGATGATATAGTTCAATAGCTCAATGGGGAAAAATTTAAGAAATTGTGAATGGCCCCCACCAACGGGATCCAAGCTTTCCGAGGAATAACCAAAGTTGGGAATTGAATAGAAGAACTTGTTGCCCAACTTTGAAATCTCTCTTCACAATGTGGTTATCATGCCGTTTCTTGATCCTCTCCTTATAGATACGAGTATTTTCATATGAGTTGAGGCGAAATTCGTCAAATTCATTTAGTTGAAGCAACCTCTTCTCATCAATTAATTTTGCATCAAAGTTTAATACCCATGTAGCCCAAAATGCTCTATGCTCAAGTTCAACGGGGAGATGACATGATTTTCCAAAAAAGACAAAATGGAGACATACCAATAGGAGTCTTGAAGGTGGTGCGGTAAGCCCATAATGCATCATCTAGCTTCCTAGACCAGTATTTCCTTGATGTATTCACCGTCATCTCAAGAATTCTTTTCAACTCTCGATTTGAAATCTCCACTTGGCCACTTATTTTGGGATGGTAAGGTGTGGCTATGATGCGCGTCGCGATGCACCAAGAATTAATTAAATTTCCTTACTTGCCAAAACTCAAATTTAAATGTGATAGCGGAAGCAAGGGTCGATCCCACAAGGAACGGGAACTAATTTAATGCCATGTCAATTAGAATTATAAGGGGGGTTTTGAGTTGAAAATTGCAATTAATCTAAATAATCAAATAAAGATGTAAAATAGCTGGAATAAAAATCAAATAATAAAGAATCCTAGTTCTCAGGTTCGGTTGTGCCCTATCATAATATTGTCATTCCCCAAGCAACGCATGTACTATTTCCTTTGTTTTATTTATCACCCGGAATAATCAAAAAGCTCTAATTAATCCAATTCTTCCTTAATAATAATCAATTAGAATTAGTTCTCCAATCAATTTAGAGTGAATGAACAACCTAGAATAAGCTCCCTAGATTTAATGCATTAACTATGTGAAAACAAGAAGAATTAGATGAACTAAATTATCAATTACATATGCTCGAATTGATTAATCTAGATTGGATTTTCATATGGAAATATAAAATTACCAATTGCTACTATGATTTGGATAACAAGACAAATACGAATCCAATTACCCAAATTAGCAAACATCAACACAATAATTAAAAGACAAGGCCTTAATCAATTAATACATTGTCTTGACGAAATTAATGTTCATGAGAAATCCAATAAATAAAACATAAAAACAAGAACTACGTTACGAGTTTGAGGAATGAATAATAAAATAATATGAACACAACGTCCCCCTTGAACTAGGTTGAGAAGACTAGCCACGCATTGCCATGAAGAATTCCCCAAAAATATTGTCTTGATTCACCTTGATTTTGCCCAGAATTTCTTCTCTTCAAACTTTGATATTGGTGGCTCTCAAAATAATTCATTGCTCCTTTTATAGAGCCCAAATTCGTGCCCTAGCTTAGCCAAAAAGAAATACCAAAGATAGAGTTTAAGTTGAATTAGGAAACAATTTTCCTTTTTTTCGGGCTTAAGTTACGGCCGTAATATAAGGAGTTACGTCCGTAACTCACTTTCTGTTTAATTTTACAACGCAACAATTTTTGCTTTTACGGCCGTGATTAACAACTTGTTACGGCCGTGAGAAACTTCCAATACGGACGTAACTTGGTTTCTGCAGATTTTCGTGATTTTTGTTCAATCAACTGCTTACGGCCGTGACTTTAATGTTGCGGCCGTAACTTATTTACATGCCAGGTCCTCGAACTTCCTTTTTACGTGCTTTTTGGTCCTTTTTCCTTCTTTTCTTGTCATTTGCGATCCTACACAATATAAAACATAAAATGCATTAAGCAATACTTAATTAGGATCAAACTAACAGTAATTCGAGGCAACAAGTAAAGAAATAAAGTGCTAGTAAAGCACTCATCAAATCCTCCCACACTTGAACCATTGTTCGTCCTCGAATAATGATAGAAAAGAACTAAAGCACGACTCGAATGAACATGTTAGACTTTTAAATCTGGAAAGTCAAGGTCACAACCCAACTTCTTTTTAGCACGAAAATCAAATTGCATAATCGGAGTGTGTTAGTGTGTGTAAGAGATGCATCACCCAATATTCTCCGAAAAAAATGAAAATTGATACCCCAATGTGGATTATATCCTTTCACCTCTCGTGAGTTCTCTCTGAATTTATCAATTCCCCATAAAAATGTAAGTTTTCACTAATTCAAGTAAATGCCAACAGATTAGTGCGGTTTATCTCATGGTAAAAATTTAGTCAATACACAGTTTCAGATCAAAAGGGCACAAAATATAGACCAAGCAATTCAAACCACTCATAAGTACATGTAATGGGAGCCAATACTCTCACCGGATATCTCTCTTCGCACAAAGTGTATATAAAGGTGAGAATTTTACGCTCAACTCACTGCATGAAAAACTTGTTACCACAGATTGCTCAAATGTCAAAACCGGAGCCAACAATAACACAAGTGCGAAGCAAAGGTCTTTGTTGGGTTGTAGCGGGGCTTCGGGTCAGGTGGGATAAAAGGGAAACATTTAGGCTGAATCGAGAAGGAGTTTCACAAGCCGAATCGGTTCAATTATAACATTCCTTCTTTCTTCTTCAACATGAATTTAATAATCTCCCTGCTATCCAACTGATTTAACACTACACTTCTATTTTGTGCAGCTTGAGTGTTTATTTTCAATACTAGCAAATGTTCATGACCTCGTAATTTGAGAACTGGCCTGAACTTCTCTTTTTCTTTTGTTTCTCTCTTTTTTTTTAATCATATACTGCAATTTTTCTCTTTTGGTCAAATCACCCCACAATCCCCAATGACACAAGATTGAATTTCCACTTTGAAACTTAATCCACCTCAAACTTCTCAACCAACACAAGCTTGTGAATCCGTTCTCTATAGGTTCAAGAAAAAAGGATAACATGAAAGAATGGGTGTTCGTGGCTTGTAGTGTGGTATTAATATTCCAAAGAAAGGCTAAGGCTCAAAGGGTCTTCTATTGGTAAATGTACAATGGTAGGCTTATTTAGAAGGCCAAGTTTGGTTCATCCTAGTGCCTTTACTATATTTTGCACTTGAGTCAAGAAGCTACTACGGCATGTACACAAAAGCATATCCAAGAACAAATCAACCATGCAGGGCACACATAAAAAAAAAAAAGAAGAGCTTTATATAAAGAGTAAAAGTAGCTCATAGGCCCAAAAACTCACAAATTATGGTTCATATGTGTGTCTCCCATCCAATTATGAGTTTTGGTCATTGCTCGGTCTTACGGTCGAATTGAAAAATGCAAAAAATCTAGTGGCCAAAGGGGTGAATCTCTTTACTCGGGGTAGTTATCAGTCATATCAAATTTGGGTTTGAATCTACTAGGTTGCAGAGATATGGCATTTTGTCCCCATTTTCAAACCTATTCGGAAAGTATTGGAAAATTCATCTCTACGTGCTCAATTCATGTCCAATTATGCAATTTAGGAGTTGGTAGTTCAAAAATGATGATAAGTGGGTTGCTTCCTATCAAACCGAAATGTGGGTCTAAGCACAATTAAAGCTAACTAACAAAAAAAAAATTGAATGAAGACGAATAAAACAGGGATAACAAAATATAATATATAATCATCCCCCCCACACTTGAATTCCACATTGTCCTCAATGTGGAGCGTGACAATACAAAACAAAAGAGGGGAATGTGAATGGAATCAAAGGAAGGGACATTTTTTTTTTTTTTTAATAATTACGGCCGTGAAGATATTAATTACGGCCGTAAGTAACAATCTGAAAAAAATTGAAAGTATCAACTACGGCCGTAAACAATATAGTTACGGCCGTAATTAGGCCTCTGGATAAATTCGATGGAGTAGAGTTACGGCCGTAATGTTTTAACTTACGGCCGTAACAAGGCCACTGATATTTTTTTTTTTTTTTTTATTATAATTATTTTTTTTTGTGAATGAAATTAACTAATAAGAAAAATGAAAAAAATGAAAATTAAAAAATAACAATTTGAGGAAGTAAAGAAACTCCCCTCTCGGGTTGCCTCCCGAGCAGCGCCTTTGTTTACTGTCGTTGGCTCGACGGGTTGTTTCCTTCTTCAACCGGGATTAGGTGGATTTCCAATGCTCAACTTCTTTTTCATATTTTTCATTAGGGCCTGCAAGACAGGGGGAAAAAGCATGTCATCAGAAGTTGGCAATGTAATACAAGAGATTTTACCTGGCTTTTCACCATTTCCACCAAGTTTGAAAGTTTCCTGTACTGAAGAATCAATAACATTAACATAATGAACAGGATTATCATCATCAAGGTAGTTCACGGAATCATAAATATTAAACTGAATCATTTCACCATCAAATTCCATGGTGAGTGTGCCACTACTGACATCTATCTTGGTCTTAGATGTCTTTAGAAATGGTCTACCTAACAAAATAGGAGTAGAGTTGGGGGAATGGTCATCATTCATGTCCAATACATAAAAATCTACAGGAAATACTAACCCGCCTACTTGCACTAGAATGTCTTCAACTACCCCGTCAGGATAAGCATTAGAACGATCGGCTAGTTGAATTATAACATTAGTTTCAGTCAGTTTGGCAAGTTTTAATGCGGTGTAAGTGGACCTAGGCATTACATTGATAGATGCTCCTAAGTCTATTAAAGCACGATTTATTTTCTTATTGCCTATTTGACAAGGTATGGTAAACATACCTGGATCCTTGCATTTTGGGGGCAGTTTCCTTTGGAAGAGTGCTGACACATTTTCCCCCATTCTTACCATTTCATTTCCCATCAACTTCCGTTTGTTGGTGCACAGCTCCTTTAAGAACTTCGCGTATCGGGGCACTTGCTTGATTACATCCAACAGTGGAATGTTGATTTTCACTTTCCTGAACATTTTCAGAATTTCCTTCTCCTTGCTTTCCTTAGTCGCCTTCGCTAACCTGCTCGGAAAAGGCGGTGGAGTTAGTTTCGCATTCACAATAGGTTCGGTTTTTACCTGAGAGTTTTGTGGAATGCTGTTTTTCTTTTCGACTTCTTTTTCTTCAACCTCCTCCTCTTCACTCGCGGTTGTCTTTGATTGTGGCACCTCAATTTCTTTTCCACTTCGAAGAGTAATTGCACTTACATTCTTCAGATTCACCTCGAGTTTAGATGGCAACTTTCCTCCTGTTTGTGCTTCCAGTCTGTTGATAGCTGTGGCCATTTGACTCATTTGATTTTCCAGGTTTTGAATGCTGGATTTGGTATCCTGTTGAAATTGTAGAGTGTTAGTGGCCAAAGTTTTCATCATTTCTTCGAGAGACATACCTGATGATTGTGGCTTTTGCTGATACTGTCCCTGTGGATGGAAATTTCCTTGTTGTTGAAAATTCCCTTGAGGCTTGTTGGAGACGAAACCCGGAGGATTGTTATTTCCATAGCTCAAGTTCGGGTGGTCCCTCCAGCCAGGATTGTAAGTGTTTGAGTACGGATTGTATTGTTGTTTTTGAAATGGGAAGCCTCCAGCAGCGTTCACTTGTTCACTGTTTTCCTCTTGGAGCACCGGGCACGCATCCGTTGCATGTCCGAAGTTAGCACATATCCCGCATGCTTTGACTTGTTGTGCACTTCCTACAGCAAGTTGTTTAACGAGATTTGTTAGTTCAAACAGTTGACTTTCTATATTGGAACTACTTACCTCGTTCACGCGGCGAACTTGCATGTCTCGGGTTGGGTTAAATTGCTGAGTGTTTTCAGCCATGTTGGAAATCAAAGCCCAAGCCTGTTCCGGTGTTTTGTCCATTAAGGCACCTCCACTTGCGGCATCTATCATACTTCTATCCATTGGTAGCAGTCCTTCGTAGAAATATTGCACCAGTAGTTGTTCGCTGATTTGATGATGGGGGCAGCTCGAGATGAGCTTCTTGAAGCGCTCCCAATATTCATACAGCGATTCACCATTGTTTTGACGAACCCCGCAAATTTCCTTCCTGATTGTTCCAGCCCGAGATGCAGGAAAATATTTTTCCAAAAATAGCCTCTTCATGTCATTCCAGATGGTGACTGATCCGGATGGTAAACAGTATAGCCAATCAGTAGCGGCATCCTTTAACGAGAATGGAAAGGCCCTCATTTTAATTTGTTCCTCGGTAATACCAGTGGGTCTCATACTGTCACAAACCACGTGGAATTCCTTGAGATGCCTGTAAGGGTCTTCACCAGCATGTCCTTGAAAAGTTGGCAACAAGTGAATGAGTCCAGATTTGAGTTCAAAAGTTTTTCCCTCCTCCACTGTCGGAAAAGTGATACAGAGTGGCTGTTGAGCGACATCTGGAGTGGCCAATTGTTTAAGTGTCATGTTGTTGAGGTTATGTGCTGCCATTTGTTCTAGTGCTTCCCTTCTTCGCTGTCGAAAAGTTCGCTCGATTTCTGGATCAAATAAAAAATATTCAGGATTAGTGGATCGAGTTTTATGCATATAAATAAATGAATAAATAAATAAAATTTTCGAAATTTCAAAATTTTTTTTTTAATTAAACCGAAAATAAAAATAAAAAAATAAAAAATGCAGAAAATAAAATTCTAATTGATTAAATAGAAAATTGGTTAACCGTTCCCCGGCAACGGCGCCAAAAACTTGATGCGTGTCGCGATGCACCAAGAATTAATTAAATTTCCTTACTTGCCAAAACTCAAATTTAAATGTGATAGCGGAATCAAGGGTCGATCCCACAAGGAACGGGAACTAATTTAATGTCATGTCAATTAGAATTATAAGGGGGGTTTTAAGTTGAAAATTGCAATTAATCTAGATAATCAAATAAAGATGTAAAATAGCTGGAATAAAAATCAAATAATAAAGAATCATAGTTCTCAGGTTCGGTTGTGCCCTATCATAATATTGTCATTCCCCAAGCAACGCATGTACTATTTTCTTTGTTTTATTTATCACCCGGAATAATCAAAAAGCTCTAATTAATCCAATTCTTCCTTAATAATAATCAATTAGAATTAGTTCTCCAATCAATTTAGAGTGAATGAACAACCTAGAATAAGCTCCCTAGATTTAATGCATTAACTATGTGAAAACAAGAAGAATTAGGTGAACTAAATTATCAATTACGTATGCTCGAATTGATTAATCTAGATTGGATTTTCATATGGAAATATAAAATTACCAATTGCTACTATGATTTGGATAACAAGACAAATACGAATCCAATTACCCAAATTAGCAAACATCAACACAATAATTAAAAGACAAGGCCTTAATCAATTAATACATTGTCTTGACGAAATTAATGTTCATGAGAAATCCAATAAATAAAACATAAAAACAAGAACTACGTTACGAGTTTGAGGAATGAATAATAAAATAATATGAACACAACGTCCCCCTTGAACTAGGTTGAGAAGACTAGCCACGCATTGCCATGAAGAATTCCCCAAAAATATTGTCTTGATTCACCTTGATTTTGCCCAGAATTTCTTCTCTTCAAACTTTGATATTGGTGGCTCTCAAAATAATTCTCCTCCTTCTCTTTGGTACTGAATTGCTCCTTTTATAGAGCCCAAATTCGTGCCCTAGCTTAGCCAAAAAGAAATACCAAAGATAGAGTTTAAGTTGAATTAGGAAACAATTTTCCTTTTTTTCGGGCTTAAGTTACGGCCGTAATATAAGGAGTTACGTTCGTAACTCACTTTCTGTTTAATTTTACAACGCAACAATTTTTGCTTTTACGGCCGTGATTAACAACTTGTTACGGCCGTGAGAAACTTCCAATACGGCCGTAACTTGGTTTCTGCAGATTTTCGTGATTTTTGTTCAATCAACTGCTTACGGCCGTGACTTTAATGTTGCGGTCGTAACTTATTTACATGCCAGGTCCTCGAACTTCCTTTTTACGTGCTTTTTGGTCCTTTTTCCTTCTTTTCTTGTCATTTGCGATCCTACACAATATAAAACATAAAATGCATTAAGCAATACTTAATTAGGATCAAACTAACAGTAATTCGAGGCAACAAGTAAATAAATAAAGTGCTAGTAAAGCACTCATCAGGCTACTCGGTGCTTCACTCCATACTTTGACAAAAGTGAGTCAAGGAGGCAATTGCAAAAGTGTTTGCCTCTATCACTAATGATGAGTCGGGGGTTCCAAAGCGTGTAAAAATGTTCTTTTTGAGAAAATTGACAACCACCCGAGTATAATTAGTAATGCCACCACCTCTACCCATTTAGAAACATAATCCACCGCCACCAAAATGTATTGATTTTAGAACGAGGATGGAAATGGCCCCATGAAATCAATTCCCCATACATCAAAAATCTCCACTTCCAAGATTGAAGTCAATGGCATTTGGTTGCCCCGAGAGATATTCTCACTCCTTTGGCATCTATCACATTTGGATACTAAAGTATAAGCATCCTTGAAAAAGATTGGCCAATAGAACCCCGATTGAAGAACTTTTGAAGCGGTTTTGGAGGCTCCAAAATGACCCGCATAAAGTGATGAACGAAACCTCTCAAGAATTGCTTCCATTTCTTCCTCGGGAATACATCTTCTAATGATTTGGTCCGACCCCCTCCAGAATAAATATGGCTCATCCTAAAAATAATGTTTCACATCAGCAAAAAATTTCTTCTTTTGTTGATAAGAGAAATCCGGGGGAATAATACCACTTACAAGGAAAATAACGAAGTCCGCATACCATGGTGTTTCGAAGACTTGGAGAAGATGTTTGGCATGCAAAAGTTGTTCATCCCGAAAAGCTTCATTGAATTTCTCTACTCCCAACTCTTTAGGTTGATCAAGCCTAGATAGATGATCGACTACAAGATTATCCGCTCCATTTTTATCACAGATATCCAAATCAAATTCTTGCAAGAGAAGGACCCATCTTATCAATCTGGGCTTCGCATTCTTCTTAGCAAGCAAGTATTTTAGAGCGGAGTGATTGGTGTAGACAATTACCTTTGAGCCTATGAGATAAGATCGAAATTTGTCAAAGGCAAAGATAACGGCAATCATCTCTTTCTCGGTTGTGGCATAGTTCAATTGAGCATCACTCAATGTTCAGCTTGCATAACAGATCACATGCAACACTTTACCTCTCCTTTGCCTCAAAACCGCCCCACAGCATAATCACTAGCATCGCACATTAGCTCAAATGGTAAGCTCCAATCTGGGGCCACAATAATAGGAGTTGTGATAAGCCTCTCCTTAAGAGTGTTGAAAGCCAAAAGACACTCTTGAGAGAAATGAAAAGTGTTGTTCTTCTCAAGTAGAGAGCAAAGAGGCTTAGTGATTTTGGAGAAATCTTTGATGAATCTTTTATAGAAATCGGCATGGCCCAAGAAGCTCCTTATGCCTTTCACCGAAGTAGGAGGAGAGAATTTCTCAGTAACTTGGATTTTAGCTTTATCAACCTCAATCCCCCTTGTGAAATCCAGTGGCCAAGTACAATGTCTTCTTTCACCATAAAATGACATTTCTCCCAATTAAGCACTAGATTGGTTCTGGTGCATTGTAAAGGCCAAACGACATCCTCCTATAAGCAAAAGTCCCATATGGACATGTGAATGTGGTCTTCTCTTGATCTTCGGGGGCTATCAAGATTTGATTATAGCCCAAGTATCCATCCAAGAAACAATAGTGAGAGTGCCCCGCCAACCTCTCAAGCATTTGGTCAATAAAGGGGAGAGGGAAGTGATCTTTTCTAGTGGCATTATTCAACTTCTGGTAGTCAATTTACATTCTCCATCCAGTCACGGGCCTTGTAGGAATAAGCTCATTGTTCTCATTTTCAACCACAGTGACACCTCCTTTCTTTGGAACACATTGGACGGGACTTACCCATGCACTATCCGAGATTGGATAGATAATTCCAGCCTCCAACCACTTCAATACCTCGGATTTTACCACTTCTTTCATGTTTGGATTTAGACGTCGTTGGTGCTCCACCATTGGTTTGAAGTCATTCTCCATGAGGATTTTATGCATGCATAGAGTAGGGCTAATACCCTTAATATCCGCCATAGTCCACCCAATAGCCATTTTGAGCATTCTCAACACCTCAAGTAGCTTTTCTTCCTCCACTTCATTCAACAAATTCGAGATAATAACCGGAAGGGTAGAAGAACTTTCTCCCAATTCTTCAAAATATGGCCTCTTCTTGTAAGGATAAAATTTGGTAGCCTCCAAGTGTTGTGACATCCTTCCAATGTCTAAATCATCATCTCCCTTAGTAGTTGAAGAGTGAGCAATGCAAGTCTCAAGGGGATCCTTAGATGATCCATGGATGAATGATGTGGCCACTTCTTGATCAATGATGTCTACTCGAGAGCATGAATTGACTTCGACGGGATACTTAATGGATATCATGATGTCGAATGTGATTTGCTCATCTTGAACCCTCAATATCAATTTTCCTCCTTGCACATCTATTAGAGCCCGACTGGTTGTTAGGAAAGGTCTTCCTAAGATGATAGGGATACCAAGGTCTTCCTCCATGTCAAGAATGATAAAGTCGGCGGGGAAGATGAATTTGTCCACCTTGATTAGAACATCCTCAATAATACCAACCGGGTGCTTAATTGAACGATCGTCCAATTGCAATGAAACCACAGATCACATAATACTTTTCCAAAAGTTAAATCACCAATAGTACAATGAATAGTATAACTCCATGGATCTTTGATTTTTGGAGGCAATTTGTTTTGTAGTATGGAAATGCATCCTTCCGTGAGCATCACAGTTTCATGATCTTCTAGCCTCCTCTTGTTTGAAATGATGTCTTTCATAAACTTTGCATAGCTAGGCATTTGCACTAATGCATCGGCAAAGGTTATGTTGATGTGAAGTTTCTTGAAGACTTCAAGGAATTTTCCAAATTGTACATCCACTTTGTGCTTTTGAAGTATTTGAGGGAAAGGAATGGGAGGCACATAAGCTTTCACCCAAGTAGGCACCTTTGTTGAAGTTTCCCCACTTTCTTTAGATGTTGTATCATTTTCATTCGCTTCCTCAACATGTTCATTACCTTTTTCCTTCACCTTGGGTTGTGGCACTTGTTGTTTTACCGTGATTTTTGGTAATTGAATTTCACTTCTTGTAGTGATGGCTTGCACATTTTCCCTTGGATTAATCTCGGTGTTGCTAGGCAAGGCTCCTTGTTGTCTCTCCATCATTATTTTTTCCAATTGCCCAACTTGAGTTTCAAGATTTTTGATAGAAGTCGCTTGATTTTGGAGAATAGTATTGGTCTTGTTCATGTATTGCATGACTATCTCTTCAATAGAGGGCTTCTTCTCTTGGGGTGGTGGAGGTTGAACAAAATCGAGAGGCTTTACTTTATTTTGATTATTGGACCACGAAAAATTAGGATGATTCCTCCAACCCGGATTGTATGTGTTGGAGTAAGGATTGCCTTATGGCCGATTGAAATTTTGGGCATAATTCACTTGCTCATTTGAAGTAGAAGCCATTTTGAGGATGGGACATTCCCCAACCTTGTATGTTGCTCCACATACATCACAAATAGACATAGGAGGGTAGAGTACTTTTATCGTATGTTGAGAAGACAAATCATCATATTTCTTGAATAGAAGGTCCATCTTTGTCGACAAAGCCACATATGCATCAACTACATGAATTCAAGCGGCTCTCTTTGGTACCATGCGATCGGTTGGTCAAGTAGAATTGTAGCCATCCTCTCAAAGAGCTCAATTGCCTAGTTGGGTGATTTTGTAGTGATAGCTCCATTGGAGGCCGAATCAACCGTCACTCGACTAGATGGATTCATCCCAAGATAGAAATATTGGACTTGCATTTGCTTGGAGAACCCATGATTTGGACATTTTCTCAACCTCTCCTTGAATCTTTCCCATGCCTCATAGTAACATTCGGTGTCAAGTTGTCAAAATGTGGAGATATCATTCTTCAATTTAGCCACTTTTGGCGGAGGAAAGTATTTTGTAGTGAACTTTTGAGCAAGATCATGTCATGTTGTAATACTTCCAACGGGTTTGGCATCTAACCATTCACGAGCTCCATATCTAAGGGTATGTAGAAATAATCGCATGTTGATGGCCTCCTTGCTAATACTCGGATAATCAAAGTTACTACACATCTCCAAAAACAGCGAGATGTGAGTAAATGGATTCTCCTCGGTCATTCCATAGAATTGTAGATGTCCCTTGAAGAGATTTATCACATCCGGCTTAAGATGAAAATCTGGACGCCCAAATGGGGGATATGTGATGTTTCCTCGATTTTGAGTGATGTGAGGGACCATGAATTTCCCCATTGGTCTATCCTCTTTATCAATAGCGGGATTTGCACCATATTGGTTGTTGTCCCCCATATTGTCTTATATTCTTTGTTGTTCAACTTGTTCCCTTCTTTCCCTAATCATCATCATATAAGTTCGTTCGGGTTCGGGTTCAGGATCAAATAGAAGAATGTCCCAATTCGGACGTTGTAGTATAAATAAGGCAAGAGTACCTATAAAATGAAAATAAAAGGAAGAAAGAGATGAGAGTGAGAAGACAATTCAATTAAAAAAAATCAATGCATTTAGTACAAATAAAATCAATCTCCGGCAACGACTCCAAAAACTTGTTCGCTAAAATCGTATACCGCAAGTGTATGGTTCGTGTTCAAGTAGTAAAGTGGACTCGAAAAGTCCGGGTTATCGCACCCTCAAGGATTGATTAATTTATAACTAAATTTGTTGATTAACAAAAATTTGTGATTTTTGGCCTCAAACATAGATATTAACCTATTCAAACACAAAATATACATAAATTAGTAGATATTTGCTCATGATATTTTAAAATGTACTAATTTAAAGGTATCAAAAGTGTATCAAAATGCACTTAACAACTCCCTTCTCCAAGAATGAATTCCTAATTCTAATTCTACCAAAATTCCTCTCCAGTTAGACTCCCAGCCCTTTTTTATTAGTCATAGCCGCTACTCTCCAAAACCAAGTAGAAGTCTCCCTTTTTTTAATCAAAATCTGTCAACCAAATTTAACCCAAAGGAGTCCAATTTTAATTAGTTTTGAAGACCCAATTCAACTTGGATAGATTTTATTCTTGAGCCTTAATTGTGTAGTCCATGTCTTTATTTATTTTAATTCAAGTCCTTTAACTTTTGTCTCCAATTGCATTCAAAATTGAGTTTTACATCCAAATGTTGTGTAATTGCTTCAATTCCTCATTTCTTGACTTTGGAATAAAATCTGAAATAATGACAAATAATAACAATTACGTAGAGTTTATTCAAGAAAAATAAAATAATATCCTAATTTTGACTGATAAATAAGTATATAAAATACACTTATCACAAATATTTTACATGTACCGTTTATTAGTAGAAACCTTGTAAGTTGTGATTTGTTGGGAAAACCTTGCATTAAATGTATTTTTGAGTCAGGAAAACTTATATTATCCCGTAATAGTTTCTTTGTTGAAAAATGTTATTCTACTAACGGAATGGTCAAGTTATGTACTATTGAAAATTTTATCAATAAAGTTATTTCTTCTTACTTTGTTTGTACTTTAAATTTATGGCATGATAGATTATGGCACATTGGTTATTCTACTTTGCATAGAATGATAAAAATTTGCATGCTATCTCGTGAAATTACTAAGAATGAAAATTATGAAATTTGTACTAAGTAAAAAATGATTAAAAAATCTTTTCAAAGTGTAGAAAGATCATCTCATATACTTGACTTACTTCATACCTATATTTGTGAACTTAATGGCATGTTAACTAAAAGTGGTAATAAATATTTCATAACCTTCATTGATGATTATTTTAGATTTTTCTATGTTTATTTGATGAAATATCAAGATGAGGTTTTTCATATGTTTAAAGTATATAAGAACGAAGTAGAAAATCGAAAAGATAAAAAATAAAATAAAATTCTTATAAGTGATATAGGTGGTGAATATTTTTTTTAAATAATTTGATACCTTTTGAGAAAAGCATGGTATTATATACCAATGTAGTGCACCTAGAACACCAGAACAAAATGGTTTAGCGGAAAGAAAAAGCAGGACGTTAATTGAAATGGTGAATGCTACAAAGGTCAAAATTCTCTAATAATTTATGGGGAGAGGCATTGCTTACTGCATGTCACATAGGTAATAGAATTTCTTCTAAGGAACTTAAATTTTCCTCTTATGAATTATGAAAAGAAAGAAAACCTGACATTAGATATGTTAAAGTGTGGGGGTGTGTTTGACTTATTATAAAAATACCGATCCTAGAAGGACAAAACTAGGACCAAGAGGGATCAAAAGTACCTTTGTGGATATGCAATAAATAGGAAAACCTATAGGTTACTTGATCTAACATCCAATGTTATTATATAATCACGAGATGTTGAGTTTTTTGAGAATTCATTAAGTATTGATAAAATTCCTAAAAATCCATTGTAAATTCATAAAGAAATTCAGGCTTCTAATAAACCACTAGAAACATTTTCTCAAGATGTGACTGAGTCTAGTGAACCTTGAAGAAGCAAGAGATATCATTAAGAGATGGTGTTAGGACATGGTAAAATTGACACTCAAAGGATTTTCCTATGCATGGTTGAAGCAAGTAATGAAGATAAAGTAAGAACAATTCTATATATTCTTCAAATTGATAGTGATCCTAAAACTTATAAAGAAGCAATGACTTCTAGAAATAGCACATTTTTGGAAAGATGTTATCAACGATGAAATGGATTCTATAATGTCCAATAATACTTGGAAAATTGTTGATTTACCGGTTGTATCAAAAGTCATTGGTTGTAAGTAGTTATTTCGAATGAAATATAATACCAATGGTTCCCAAACTTATAAAGTAAGATTAGTTGCTAAAGGTTTTCGACAAAAGAAATGAATAGATTACTTCGACACTTATGCACCTATAGCTAGAATTACTTCTATTAGAATTCTTTTTGCATTATCTTCTATATATGATATATGTGTACATCAAATGGATGTTAAGACAACATTTTTAAATGGAGAATTAGATGAAAAAGTTTACATGGAACAACCAGAATGTTTCATTCTTTCGGGTACTGAAAATAAAGTTTGTAAACTTGTTAAATATTTATATGGTTTAAAACATGCTCCTAAAAATGACACAAAATATTTGACAATGCAATAATATCTTTTGGTTTTTTGCATAATACGGTAGATAAATGTCTATCTATTAAAAAGTGTGATAAATATATTATATTTGCATGTTTATATGTAGACGACATGTTGATTATAAGTAATCACATGGACAGTATAATAGAAACAAAGAGGTTTCTATCATCAAAATTCAAAATGAAATATTTTTTTCAAGTAAATACCTTATTGGGTATAAAAGTAATAAAAATGATTTGGGTTTTGCATTAACTCAATCACATTTTATTGAGAATGTGATTGAAACGTTCAAACATTTGAACATTAAAGAGGCAAATACTCTGTTTGATTCAAGCATCAAATTTGTGAAGAATGTTGGAAGAGCAATTGGATAACTCGAGTATGCAAGTGCAATTGGTAGTATAATGTATATTGTTCAATGTATAAGACCAGACATTGCATTTGCTATAAGTAAACTTATTTGGTTTATAAGCAATCCAAGTGTTGAACATTGGAAAGCAATTGGAAGAGTACTTGGTTATTTAAAGAAAACCAAAAACCTAGGGCTCCAATATTCTAAATTCCAACTATTCTTGAAGGGTATACTGATGCAAGTTGGATATCAAGTGCTAGTGAAAATAAATTAACCTCGGGATGGTTGTTCACTCTTGGAGGAGGTGCTGTTTCTTGGAGATCTAAGAAACAAACAATGATTACACATTCCACTATGGAATCCGAGTTTGTAGAATTAGCTGACACCGGAAAAGAAGTGAAGTGACTTAAAGATCTTCTTTATGAAGTATCACTACATGCGAAGATCGAGTCTTCAATATATATACTACGTGATAGTCAAGCTACTCTAGCAAGGCTTATAATGAAGTCTACAATAGAAAGTCTAGACATATGAGTCTTAGACATGATTACATAAGGAAATTAACCAAATGATGGAATAATTTCACTTAATTATATAAGATCAAATGAAAACTTGGCTGATCCATTTACAAAACCTCTTATCAAAGAGTTGGTAAGACAAATATCGAGTAGGATGTGACTTACACTCATAAAATAAAATTCAATAAGTGATTAATTTACTTATTGGGAAACCCTACCTTTTAATAAGAAATGAGTAATTTACGGATTCAAAGGGTAACAACAAGTCATTTGATAAGTGAATTGTTTACAGCACTTAGAAAATAAATTTTAAAGCTATATCCTAATGATGCAAGTGCTAGGGTAACGACTTGGAGGGTTGAATAAAATCTTTAAGAAATTCAGTACTTAGTACAAGTGTCTTTAATTCGCTACCAAGACATTATAAGAATTTTTCCTATATAAACTTAGAAGTGGTACCGCTTTAAGGAAAGTTGGCGTTACTTTTTGAAAAGTTCATGAATACGAATGTGTGCAAGGTCATTAACGCGCCAAAGTAAAAGCTTGTGGAAAATATTGAGTTAGAATGTTTGAGTGTGTGATATTGCCAGTATTATCTTAAGGATAACTGATTCAAAGCTAAGGCTAATTGGGATCTCGATGCTACTTTACAATGTTAGCACTAATATAATGTTTAAATCGAAAGATACATTATCCTAAGCGTAACTTCGTTTATGATTCTAAGTTGAGTTTTAATATTTGAACAAGTGAGAGATTGTTTTAAAAATGTGTTGTTCAAATATATATTTAATGAGTAAATCAAATTATTTTTAAAAAAATTATTTAAAATAGAAAATGTGCAAAAACGAATCAAAAGAGTGAAAAATAGGACAATGTGGACCGGACCGACCAGAAAATGAACCATGCGATTGCATGGTTCAATGTGAGGCAATCACTTGGTAGAATCAGTTTTGATTCTGCTTTAAAACTTGCATGGCAAGCGATCGCATGACTATTGTACTATGCGATCGCTTGGTGCAAAATTTTGACTGTTGGCAGATTTCTCCCAATTTTTTCAAGCACCTTTTCATCAACAATTTCCACTCTTTTGTGAAAAGTTGTGTTAACTATGAAATGGTATGCTAAAATTCTATAAATTGAGATAGAATTCATGGATCAAAATGTAAGATTTACATTTTAGGATTCGTTCGATGGCCCATGTGAATTATGATTTTGATTTATTTGAGTTTTATAGGTAAGATGTATGGTTAAAAATTGAAGAGAGAAAGTGCGTATGGCTAAAAAGAGGCTTAGGAAATTGTACCCATTATAAATAAATTGAATTATAACGGGCAATCATTACTCAAACGAACATAGCCTATACCTTAAGATTATCCCCCAAAGTGTAGAAATAAGTGTTGGTAGACCTTCTATGGTTTTGTGTATCTTGCAAAGTCAGAGTTAGTGAAACCTTAAAGCTCTATTCATTTGTTTTTCTTAAATTAGATTTAGATTGATATTTTGAAGTATTTTGTAACAGTAATTAGTATCTACTTTAGTGCTTCCCAATGGCTTCTCCAAGTAGGGATGACATTGTGGTGGGTTCGGAGCCGGTACCCTCACCTCTCGCCCCGTGAGAAGAACCTCAAACCCATACTCACCTCATGACCGGCTAAATCATAACGGGTTGGGGCGGGGAATCCCATACCCTCTCCATCTCGTTAATGCCTTGTTTTATTTTTTGTTTCTTATTTTTTTATATAACATATTTAAACAACTTTTTTTAATTTATTTTATTACTACGTTCCTAATTAAAGAAATTTAGAACAAACATAATCATAAATCAAAGAAAATTTTATCCAACAAGATCTTACAATATAGTCAAACACCCAATATAAACAATAATTAACAAAACATAATTTTTTCCCAAATACATCATGCACGCAAACAAAGATAAAAACAAATGTTATAACAATTTTAATAACAGGTTTTGATTCTTGGACTTTTCATTTTCAGTTTTTTTTTTCTTTATTTGGAGGGCCGGGTCAAACAAAATCCGCCCTGCCTCGAACCCGTTTCGGGTTCTTCATTTTAATCTCATGCCCACCCCCCCAACTCGTGGGGCGACTTTCTTCACCCTATTAGGGTCGGGGTCCATCGAGTTTGGCGTGGGACGAGATTTTTCGCCATCTCTATCCCCGAGGAATATTCATAAACCTACTTAGTACAACAGATCATTGAGTTCATAACATATCCTCCAAGGCTACAAAATTAGCAAGTAGAGCTCTTGCCATGTTATTTATCTCCTCTTGATATAATTTTTTTTAAAACAAGAACTTAATTTCCTTATAATTTTGTATATTCATACCAAAGATTCCTTTCTATTAAATCCTAAGTCTTCAATTTTAAATTTGAGTAGTCGATTTTATGTACTATGCTTTCTCTATACTATAATAACTTGCTAAAAACATTTCATCTAAGAGAGAGAGACTCTTCTTTCAACTTCAGAAATAAGAGCTTGTTTAATGTAGGATATTTTGGAGGAGATTTGGGTTTTCAAGAGTATGGATCCTATAAAAATGTATTATTAAAAATTAATTTTGGAAAATAGTTGTTCAAAAATTTCGAAACCAAACAGAGGCTAAATATCATACTTTCTATTTCTATTTTTAAAACCAAGTCCCATATTCTTGGAATTTGCTTCAATCCATACATTGACCTTTGGAATAAGTATACAAGTTCAATTTTCTCTTTTTCTCAAATCCCCCTAGGCTGTTTCATATAAAAAATTCATCTAATCCACTATATCAAAATGTTATTTAAACATGAGGAAATCACAGCCTATATTTAAAGATAAATAATCAAAAATCATGTTAAATGCCTTATTATACACAAATCAGGTGTAATTAAGTTTTTTTAATAATAATAATAATAATAATAATAATAATAATAATAATAATAATAATAATAATAATAAATTAAGCCTCTGTTCGGATAAACGAAGGTGATTATAATTTTGTATTTTTATTTTCTAGGTAAGATGTGTAGTTGAAAAGTGGAGAGAAAAAAGATATATGGTTAAAAAATAATTTGAGAAATTGTGTAGATTATAAATTGATTTATAAATCATAAAACCTTATTTACCGAACATAGGCTAAATTAACCACCCACCCCCCAATTCCAGCCTACATACAATCCCCCCCCCCCATCCCCAAAATTAATTTAATTTCCACATCCAAAGAAATTCACATAAGAACCAAGATTGAATTCCTGGCGTAATCTGTTGCATCAAAAGTGCCCTCGTCGCCATTAGGAAGATGTTTATCGCATGAGATTGGTCGGATACATCTGACATATTTGGGGGTGACTTAATAATTCTCAACATCCAAGACGATAGCTCGTACCGGAGAAGTGGCACCCACCCATTGACCTTGAACGACTGTGAAGGTCCAAGTTCAGATCTGCAAGTGATCTTGGCCCCCCTTGAAGAGCTGTGAAGTTGTGAAGAAGGTGATTGGCAATGGTGGTGACGGTGACTATGTGTTGGTTTGTGCAATTGAAATTCAAGCTTGCCTTGTTGATTCCTAATTTCATTTCTTCTTTTAATTTCTGGTGTTTGGTGACGTGGTTGTGGGCAGCGGTGGTGACTTTGATTGGCAGTGGTGAAGATGGTGATTGGCAGTGCGTTTCTAGTGAGTTTAAATGCGAAAGTTTCTTTTTGTGGTGGCCGCGGCGGCGGCACGAGCAGTGGTCGGTATTGGCTAGTGGTGGCACAGTGTTAAGGTTGGTGGTGAGGTGCTGCCAATTTGGTCACATTTGTAGATTAGGTCATATGTTACACTTCTATTGTTCAGGTCAGAAGTGCGTTGTATAGTCACATTTAATGCATTTTGTCACAGTGTTTTGTTGTTCAAGTCATATTTGGTGCATTGTGTCACATGTCACATTTCAAATGTTTAGGTTGCACTTCAAATATTCAGGTCACGTGTCTGTTATTCAGGTCACACTTTATAAGTCATTCAGATATTGCTTTCTCTTTTATCGTCTTTAATTTAATTTTATTTAGAGAGTCCTATTTGAAATGGAAAGATGCATACAATTGGATTTTTCAATATTGTTACATATGTTGTGTTGAAGTGACGAGTATTACTATGGTGGTGATTATTCTAGGTCTAGGACGGTGGTGGTGGTGAGATACGGTGGATTGGGATCTGGGGTAAAGGTTGGGTTGGGAGGTGGACAAAGTTGAGGGGTTGGGGGCAGATGAAATCATCTAATTTTTAATATACATAATATATTATTAATCACATGATTTTTGAATTTTTTAAACTTGTATCTTAGAATTAAAATTGTGTATAGTAAATACCTTATATATGTATTTTTCCCATTTAACATCCAATTGGTCTAGTTCTTTGTTTAACTGACTTAGGCTAGCATTATTCTTGGCCAAGCTAGATTTTGGGCAAAAGCAAGTGAAGCACTTTGTCTCAGGCCCAAAAGTAAAGGGGCCCAAATCCAATTCTTTTAAATAAATAAATAAATAAATAATAATACTTATTTTAATGAGAAGGCAAAGCTTCCCCTGAACTTCCAGGATCCCACCCAACAGCTCCCTAGTCCCTTCGCAATCGCAAACTAAAAAATTCCAAATCTCCACCTCAAATCCTCACTCCCGTCTCCTAACACGGTAACAACCTCTGTGGTGCCGCCTCCAGGAACCACCATCGCTTTAGCTCTGTTCTTCTATATCTTTTTTGTTATTGGTTAATTGATATTGTCCTACATTACTTTTTCTATAATTATTTCTTCTAAATTACCACATTTATATTTATGAAATTTTCATTTTTTTCTCTGCGGGTGACACTGACTAGTGTTTATTGGATTTTGCATTTTTATATGCATTTATTCTTTTTCTTGCATACACATACTTATTTTAGTTTAGCACTTATGTTTCTTTTTAGTCGGATTGGACTAGTATTTTGTTCTGGGCTTGCCCACTGGCGGAGCCCATTTAGGCCCTGCACGGGCGTTGGACCACGCTGGACTTTGGGCTGCCCCTGTTCCCAGCCCAAAAAAAATATGGGGTACTTACACATATATTCTTAGAGGAAATTACATGTAATACCCTATTTTGAAACCAGTTTTCATTTATACCCTCAAACTAATTTTACAAGTTAAAAATACGGTGCTAATCTGATATTAAAGTTAAAACTCGGTAATAAGGAAAAATCAATCCTCTTCCTCACTCTGTAACTGACGCGATCCCAGTCGGGGAATCTCGTCGAACACGCGGAATAACGATAATTAAAACCTAGGAAAGATCTAAATCAGATCTGACACGAAAAATAACAAGCACACGAATAATTGAACAGAAATTAAAAGATAGATTGACGATAGGACCTTGACCCAAGATTCACGACGCAAGAAATTGACGATGCGGAATCGAGATCCAAGGTTTTCGAAACACCACAAGGACTTGTCAATTTCCTTGATAAGATTCTAATCGGACACGCCACAAATATTCTCGCGAATATTTGATAAGTACAACGCCACAAATATTTCCACAATATTTGATTGGTCGGATTTGTTCTTGAAGAACACAAAAGGGACTCCTCAACCTTTCAATTGGAGAAAACTCTCTCAACTATATTAATCTCAAAATCAATCTTAAACTATCTTTACAATGAATTGAAAAGGCTTATAAATAAGCAAAATAACCTAGCATCTAATTTACTCAAAATAGAATTCTAATTAGACTAAAATTCTAAACTAGGAAAATAACCAAAACAATAAAAGGAAATAAAATATTTGAATATTCCCGAAAATCTGGCCGAGCTCATTTACGGCCGTGACAAAATATCTTACGGCCGTAATCACCTTTCTGATCAAAACTGTACCATCAGTTACGGCCGTGATGAATTTATTACGGTCGTGAAAATGTCCCTGTTTGAATGTTACGGCCGTAACTTCAAAGCTTACGGCCGTAAGCCTCTTTCTGCAGCAAATCTTCATTTTTCCTCGTCAATTGATTACGGCCGTGATAGTAAGATTTACGGCCGTGAATACATGGGTTACGGCCGTGAAGGTCTTCTTTTACGGCCGTAATGGATTTTCTGCATAAATAATTTCTTTTACTCGATTCGGCTCGATCCGTCCCTCTTATTGGCTTGATCCCAACATGGAACTTGCTCCGTTTTCCACGTAGATCATTGTCATATTGTCGATGGCTCGACTTCGCCCTTTGATGCCTGGTCCGGATCACATCATACTCCCTCTCTTGAAAAGGATTCGACCTCGAATCCAATTTTGGTCGGCTTTTCAAACTCCTCCTGCTTTCCTGGGCTCGATGATCATTTTTATGCCTCGTGCTTGCTTTCAACATTTTGGGCTGCCCATTTTTCTCCTTCAACTTTCTCGGCTTTTTGGGCTGCTCACTTGTGCCAACAAGTTTCTTTCCTATTTTAAGCTCATGGTTTGACTTCGGTACCTGTAAAACAGAATTTAAAGAACTGGGGAGGGGTGTGTTAGCGTGAGTAAGTGCAAATAGACTCATTTTTGTGGTAGACTCTCTTTTCTTTTGATTTTTGCACTCAGTCTCTCCTTTTTCTGAGGTTTGAACCTCAACCCTCTTTTCTTTACTTTTCACTCCCTCTCCTTTTTCTGAGGTCGTGGCCTCAACGCTCTTAATTTTAATTTTCACTCCCTCTCCTTTTTCTGAGGTCGTGGCCTCAACTCTCTTATTTTTCCCCTCAAACTCACTTTTTACTTTCAATTGATCTTTCAGGACGTCAGTTGAAGATAGTGGCATTAAAGTAAACTTTTTCCCCCTTTTACCAGACTCTATCTATTCGTATACCCATCATGTAGCACAGCCCTTTCATGTTGCCAAGGTCTCCCCAACAGTATGTGACTAATTTGCATTGGCACCACGTCACAAATTACCTCATCGGTATATCCACCAAGAGAAAAATTCACCAAGGCCTGTCTCTTCACCTTAACTTCCCCCGACTCAGTCAACCATTGTAATTTATACGGAGTTGGATGTTTCGTTAAAGGTAAGCCTAATTTTTCCACCAACATTGTACTAACTACATTAGTACAACTTCCCCCGTCAATCACCAAGCTACAAACTTTTTCATTCACTAAGCATCTAGTGCGAAAATATTATCCTTCTGCTCATCCACATTACCCACAACATCCATCTTACGTCTAATGCTAAGAGCACGCCTATCAATAATTGACTCATCCACCACAACACTTTTAGCCCCTTCACTATCACCTCTAACCTTTTTAAGTGGACAATCAAGTGCAATGTGACCCCGTTCCAAACATTTAAAGCACTTAATATTTTTATCCTTAAGAGGCTTGGAATCAGAATTATTTTTACCTTTAGTTGTCGGTTCCTCCCTCCTTTCGTGAACATGATCACTACTTTCCTGTTTTGATCGGTGTGACTTTGCTTCTTCCTTTCCCCTTAATGACCTGTCATCCACCCCATCTCCAAACCTAGCATGACTTTCACGCTTACTACTCCTCCTAGCCATAGAAACCGCCTGATGTTGCTCCTTTTCCCATTGAGCAAGTTCTGCTTCCCTTCTTTCCATCCTAGCCACCAATCTCTCAAATTTTACCTTCATGGCCTCCATCTGTTTAAAATTCTTGTGGTCACCTGTTGATGGAGATTTTTCCCTGCGAGACATGGTTAGCTTTCAAAGACAACAAAAATTCCTCTCGTGTTTATTTTCACTCGTGTATCACACTTAATCCCTTCAAATTTCACCCAAGATCAAATCAAGGATCAACAATCAAGGAATTTATGGAAGATACGAAAGGTAAAAAAAAAAATTAGAAAAAGATTCTCGGAAAATTTCGAATTTTTTTTTTGTTAATCTGCCAGAGAATTAAATTACGAGTATGGCAGAAAAAACGAAACTGAATTTGGACGAAAAATGAAGAAAAAAAACACTTTTGAATTTCTGGGACTGACTCTTATGGATCAAACTGGAAAAATTTATGACTGACACGAAGAACGCGAAGAACACGAAAAATCAAGAAACGCAAGAATCTGAAATAGATCCAAGCTCTGATACCAGATGACGCGATCCCAGTCGGGGAATCTCGTCGAACACGCGGAATAACGATAATTAAAACCTAGGAAAGATCTAAATCAGATATGACACGAAAAATAACAAGCACACGAATAATTGAACAGAAATTAAAAGATAGATTGACGATAGGACCTTGACCCAAGATTCACGACGCAAGAAATTGACGATGCGGAATCGAGATCCAAGGTTTTCGAAACACCACAAGGACTTGTCAATTTCCTTGATAAGATTCTAATCGGACACGCCACAAATATTCTCGCGAATATTTGATAAGTACAACGCCACAAATATTTCCACAATATTTGATAGGTCGGATTTGTTCTTGAAGAACACAAAAGGGACTCCTCAACCTTTCAATTGGAGAAAACTCTCTCAACTATATTAATCTCAAAATCAATCTTAAACTGTCTTTACAATGAATTGAAAAAGCGTATAAATAAGCAAAATAACCTAGCATCTAATTTACTCAAAATAGAATTCTAATTAGACTAAAATTCTAAACTAGGAAAATAACCAAAACAATAAAAGGAAATAAAATATTTGAATATTCCCGAAAATCTGGCCGAGCTCGTTTACGGCCGTGACAAAATATCTTACGGCCGTAATCACCTTTCTGATCAAAACTGTACCATCAGTTACGGCCGTGATGAATTTATTACGGCCGTGAAAATGTCCCTGTTTGAATGTTACGGCCATAACTTCAAAGCTTACGGCCGTAAGCCTCTTTCTGCAGCAAATCTTCATTTTTCCTCGTCAATTGATTACGGCCGTGATAGTAAGATTTACGGCCGTGAATACATGGGTTACGGCCGTGAAGGTCTTCTTTTACGGCCGTAATGGATTTTCTACATAAATAATTTCTTTTACTCGATTCGGCTCGATCCGTCCCTCTTCTTGGCTTGATCCCAACATGGAACTTGCTCCATTTTCCACGTAGATCATTGTCATATTGTCGATGGCTCGACTTCGCCCTTCGATGCCTGGTCCGGATCACATCAGTAACAATCTGCAAAACAACTCTGCGCAGCACATCTCCTCCGCGCTGATAATCCCGTTCGCAGTGCTCATCTCATCGGCGCTGCTCCACGCACAAAATCTCTTCCGCTCTCCAGCTCCTCAATCTAGGAATCCACCACCTCGTTGCAATCTCCTTACTCAGAACCAGAAAATTTGTGTATAATGTCCGGTGAAACACTGAAGAGGAAAAATGTGTGTCTTGAATCAGGGAGTGCAAAGAAGAAGAAGAAGAAAAGTTCTTTAAAACATTATAAACCTAAGGTTCGATTTTGTATTCTGTTTTTTGTGGGTTTTGTTCATATGGTACTTGGTATGATTTTCTGGGTTTTGCTGGGTTTTTGTAGGACATTTTTTTATCTGATGTTTTTTGAATATGATAATGTGGTATTACTAAAGGAATGCCGTTGATTGTTTGCTTTTAATATAAACAAGAGGGGAATATGATATTATGGTATTACCAAGATTTTATGAATGAAATTGTTGAGCTGATGTTTTGATTCTGGTAGCACTGGTGTTTTCAATTCTGGTAGTGCTTTCCTTTAGAAGTTATAGAAGCTTTAGCAGTATGTGAAGGATTCATTGTGCTAACATGATGACACCTGAAGACACATGAACTACACTAACATGATGCTAACTCATTTCATACATATCCCTAGACCACATTTAGGACTGCTCCATTTACAGCCTTCCGAGGGGACTCCAACCTGTAGTTTTCTTTATTCAAGTAGTATAAAATGGGACAAAACCAGATAAAAATATTGAAGTCTAAATCATCCATGTTCTGAATTCAGATCCATGCTCAGATTAGCCTTTCCTAGGTCAGATGAACTAAACATGGTGATACTGGATCAACAGCACAAAAGAAGTGTTGCTTTCAAAAATATAAGTTGCAAATGATTGTCTGAGCACAAAGTTCTAAAAACATTTAGGGACATGAGAACAGCTAGTCATTTTAGGGACATGAGCATCTCTATTTTAAAGGCCATGTGCAAAAGTAAATACACAGTTAGACAGACTAGAATAAGTGAACCAATGACAGGAATAAAAAACTCAAAAAACCAGCATTCTCTAAAAATTATACATAAAAGAGAACAGGATACACTCACTTTGCCTAATATCATTTATTTAGCAGCATATTTATTTTTATCTCCCCTTCAAAAAGCCAAAAATAAGCTTCGTGGGAGCCACTGGAGGAGGCGAATTTAGATCCCTCTAAAAGGCTAGTGGCTTTGTGGGTTCCGGGACATATGAAGCCAGTTTCTCTCACTAATGACAAGCGATAAAGATGACAAGTCATCTCCAAACAGTCACTACCCATTAATTATAGAACATAAAAGTATATCCTTGAACATACAAACCATAAGCATCAATTGTGGCATATTTTCAGTAAGCAAAAGAGATCTTGAACCTCTTAAGCATGTGGTATTTGTTCAATATTTGTGACTGTTGTTCAATATTTGTGACTTTTTTGAGATTTTATGACACTTTTTATCACTTTCTCAAGTACTTAATTGTTCCCTTTCCTTTTTGCAGAATTGGGACTTCTTAATCCCGGAAGATAACTGGTTCAAGGGGAAAATTACCCTACATTCCCCACATGAGGTTATATGCTGCTTGAATGAAAAGTTCACCGAACATCAAAAAAATATATTCAAAGAATCATGCTTCGGTGCATTCATAGAGCTAAAAGAAATAGTTTTACAGCCTCAATTGATACACCAAATGTTGTTGAGGCAGGTGAAGCAACCAAATCCTAATGAAATGTGGTTCAATATAAATGATCAACTCGTTAGATTTTCGATGGTGGATTTCTGCCTAATGTCAGGCCTACAGTGTGTTGGAAATGGGGATTTCACGAAATATTGATCAAGAAATAGTTATTTGAAAGGGAAGTATTTCAAAGATTACGAAAATGTGTCTACCCAAGATGTTGAAGAAGTATTCAAAAATCTTCCTGTTGACACTGAAGATAAGGATTTGGTAGATATTGGCGTCATTTATTTGATTACTACATTTTTATTTGGTACATCATATCACAAAGGTGTGGAGGATTCTATTTTTGGTCTTGTGGAGTCGGATGACATGAATTCTTTTCCATGGGGGAAAGACTTGTATAGTAATACCTTGTCATCATTGAAGAATGCGTTTAACCAGCGAATGAAGAATATATTCACTGAAAAGAATTTTTTGGAGTATAGGCTCAGTGGATTTATTCTTCCATTTCAAGTGTGGATTTACGAAACCATTCCCTTGTTAGCTAAGAAGAAGTGTTGCTTGAAATATAAATCTCAACGTCCTCGAATGTTGAGCTGGTCTTCTAAAGAGCATCTTACTTCTGTCAGCTTAAAGAAACGCATTTTTGATTTGCTTCAAGTAAGTTTTATTTAAATTTAAAACAAAAAAATTCCACCACATGCATTTACCAACTTCATATGAAACAAAATTGTTAGGATTGTGACTTTTTTAGAAAAAAAAAGTGACATTTAGCAATTTTTTCACATACGAAATTCCACAAACACAATTCATTCACCAACTTCACATTAAGAAAAGGAATGCTACATTTTGATATTATGGAGATAACTATTATGTAAAATATGAGTAAATACAAAAAAGGATCATGCTATTCGAAAATACTAATCAGATTTCAACATAGTTTTTTTCATACACAAAAAGTGGCAATTTGTCACTTTTCTATTAAAAAGTGACATTTCGGAAAAAAAAATCTACATCTACATCGATAACTAAAGTTTAGTTCTCCATCAAAGTAAAAAATTCTGATTACTTCCTGACTAAAATTAAATCAGTTTTAAAAAGAGGGTGTAAATGGAAACAACTTTAAAAAGACAAGTTAAAAAAATAAAAAACTACATCAAATGTCTCTCCAAATAAAAACTTATCCATATTTGAAAGAAAACAATTTTCATATGTCTTTCAACTTTCTTTTCTTTTGTATTTTCTTCACGATAGTTGGGTTTTGACATGATCTTCGATTGTGTCCGTCCTCCCCACATCTTCCACATCTTGAACTCTAGATCTTCTCTCTTTTTGAGGGTATTCTTTTTTCTTTAGGTCGTCCGGATGTTCTTTTCGGATCAGGAGCCAAGACTATTCTTGATATTATCTCAAGCGGTACATTCCAATCATTTTGATCTCCAAGTGGGAAAATTGTTCCACTGTATGTTTGGACGTACATCTCTGTAGTATAATATTTTGAACAATATTTGTATGAATGTTCTTTAATTTTTTCAATAATTGCAAGAGCGTGTGCACATGAAATTTTGTTCACCTGAAATTGGTTATATGTACATGTCTTTTCTTCCATATTCAGCAAAATTGAAGCACAACCATCATTAACTTGGTATAATATTGAACTTGCAGTTGATACCTGTGACAATAATACAACAAAATAATCATCAATTTTTATCTCAAAAGATGATTCAAAATGGAAATTGAACACCATTTTTAATACAAACCTATACAAAAACATTTGAAACATTAAGTTTATAATTTTTTACCTTCATTTTCTTTGACTGCACAGATTTTTCCCTCAATTTTTTCTCTTGTCTCCTTGCAAGTTTTGTGAAGGTTGCCCGTGCATCATTTATATGTTTCATAAACCATTCTTGTAGCAAGTATCTCAATGACTCTAGTAAAGGCTCCATAGGACAAACTTTTATTGTTTTTGTTACAGAATTAACTAATTCAACTATATTTGAAGTCATTGTAGAAAATCTATTATTTGTCATGTAAGTCCTTGACCATTTTTCATAACCAATCTCTTTCTGCATAAGAAAGATTCAAAGTATTAATCTTAATGTAAGAAATAAAACATGTAATATGATATAAGTGCTACTAAAATAATCACTTTTTTTGATAAAAGTGGCACCACGCCACTTTTTGTTTAAAAAAGTGACAGTCGAATAAAAGTGACATTGCGTTACTTTTTTGTTAAAAAAGTAATATAACATCACTTTTATACAAGTAATATTTAAAATGTTTCTGAAGGTCTTTTTTGAACATACTAGATGTGATCGAATTCCTGGATTGATTCCATCAAGTTGCTTCATATGGAATTCAAAGTCGTTCTTTGTATATGCTCTTAAAGTTTTGTTGAAATGTTCGGCAATGTCTTTCCCCTTTTTCTTACCACCGTAAGATGACTTCAAGTTTTTTAACAAGTGATAGGAACATAGACCATGCATAGCGTTTTTAAACACCTTGTCAATTGCATTTTTTATGCTTGCATGCCCATCTGAGATTATACACAAATCTTCTCGCTCACCATAAGCTTCTTTTAACCTCTCCAAGAACCACTCCCATGCATCAATGGTTTCTGAATCACCGACTCCAAAAGCTAATATGAAAATATTGTTGTTGGCATCTTGCGTGCACGCAGTAAAAAGTGTACCACCATAGGTGCCTTTCAAGAATGCAGCATCTATTACTATAACAGGTCTACAAAATTCGTAGCCTCGAATAGATGCCCCTAATGCCATGAAGAGGTACTTGAATTTGTTGTCTTCAAATGTCTCAATTTTTGTAATTGATCCAGGATTTGTTTTTTCTATCATATACAAATATATTGAGAGTTTTTCATATGACTCTGTTGGATCTCCTCTCACCAATTCCAGTGTTTTTTCCTTAGATCTCCAAGATTTCTGGTAACTCATAGAGACTCCATATATATTCATCATGTCACCTACAATGTCAGCAAGAGTGTATGTCGTTTTTGCTGAGATATACTTATACTTGATAAATTCTCCTACTATTGAACTTGTTGCTTGACGGTGATCTCCCAAGATAATATTATTTGAGCATGTATGGTCATTTTTTATATATCTTACTCTGAACATATCTGATCCTGCAAGTTTAGAAGCCCTGAACATCCACTGACACCTATCATCTACACATTTCAGCACATATTCTTTCTTGTCAAACTTACTTACCTTAAATTGAAAGTTATTGTGTATCGTATATACTGAAATACTTCCCTCGACCAATTTCTTGTTCTTGAACACTTTGCCTTTTGCTATTTTATCCATAGTAACAACGGAAATAATATCACTTTCTCCTTCATTCATTACTTCTTCAAACACCGATATGCTATTATATACATCAACAGCAATTTCATCAATATTGGGTAGTTTTTGAGCTGATGTCACCGAATTATTAGTTATAGCTTCACAAAATTGTATCTGCATCATATCATTTTCTTCTGAACATTGTCTAGCCTCAACAAATTCACTTCTGTGACTTTTTGAGATTGTTGTCACATCTACACATAATGGAAAACTTGCAAGATCTTTGTCCTTTTTCTTGAGCTCTAAATAAAATGCCACAGAACCATCATCTGAAATATTCATCAAAGGCAGGTTTTTCTTTACACTGTATTGTATTTTTATTCCCTGTGTTTCCTGGTTTAATTTCATTACAGAAAATATCATGCATTGAAGGTCGTTGTATGTGCAATCCATTGGAACAACAATTCCAGTCATCTTGTTACTTTTATATTCATTATCTTGTTCCCATATACCTCTGTAATAAGTAAAGACATTAATGTATCCATAACTGCAAAATAAGAACACAAATAAAAAAGTGAATTAACTTTTATTGCCTATTTGATTACCATAATTTTTCTATTTCTTCCATAGTACTCTATTGAGACCACATATTTCAACAAGCCTCTTTCCCATAACGACTTCATGAGAAAAAGTGGTGGGACGCGACTTTTTCACAAGCCCCTTGCACCCACCGACTTCAAGTCGAAAAGTGGCGGGGTGTGATTTTTTCTTTAAAAAGTGACACTCTGTCACTTTTTCACGCACGAAGTTCCAAAAGCCCCTTGTACCCACCGACTTCAAGAGAAAAAGTGGCGGGGCGCGACTTTTTCTTAAAAAAGTGACACTCCGTCACTTTTTCACGCACAAAGTTCCAGAAGCCCCTTGTACCCACTGACTTCAAGGGGAAAAGTGGCTGGGCGCGACTTTTTCTTAAACAAGTGACACCCCGTCACTTTTCCGAATTTTCTCAAGCCCCTTGCACCCACCGATTTCAAGTCGAAAAGTGGCGGGGCACGACTTTTTCTTAAAAACGTGACAGTCCGTCACTTTTCCACATACGAAGTTCCTCAAGCCCCTTGCACCCACCGACTTCACGTGGAAAAGTGGTGGGGCGCGAGTTTTTCTTAAAAAAGTGACACCCCATCACTTTTTCACGTACCATGTTCCACAAGCCCAATGCACCCACCGACTTCAAGTGGAAAAGTGGCGGGGCACGACTTTTTCTTAAAAAAGTGACACCCCATCACTTTTTCAATTATGAAGTTCCACAACCCTATGCACCCGCCGACTTTAAGTGGAAAAGTGGCAGGCGCGAGTTTTTCTTAAAAAACTGACACTCCGTCACTTTTTCACGTACGAAGTTCCACAAGGCCCTTGCTCCCACCGACTTCAAGTGGAAAAGTGGCGGGGCGCGACTTTTTCTTAAAAAAGTGACACGCCGTCACTTTTCCACGTACGATGTTTCAAAAGCCCCTTGCACCCACCGACTTCAAGTCGAAAAGTGGCGGGGCGTGACTTTTTCTTAAAAAAGAAACATTCCGTCACTTTTTCACGCACGAAGTTCATAAAGCCCCTTGCACCCACCGACTTCAAGTGAAAAAGTGGCTGGACGCGACTTTTTCTTAAAAAAGTGACAATGCGTCACTTTTCTACGTACGAAGTTCAACAAGCCCCTTGCACCCACCGACTTCAAGTGAAAAAGTGGCGAGGCGCGACCTTTTCTTAAAAAAGTGACACTCCGTCACTTTTTCACCTACGAAGTTCCACAAGCCCCTTGCACCCACCAACTTCAAGTGGAAAAGGGGCGGGGCGCGACTTTTTCTTAAAAAAGTGACACTCCGTCGCTTTTCCACATACGAAATTCCTCAAGCCCCTTGCACCCACCGATTTCAAGTGGAAAAGTGGCGGGGCATGACTTTTTCTTAAAAAAGGGACATCCGTCACTTTTCCACATACGAAGTTCTTCAAACCCCTTGCACCACCCACTTCACTTGGAAAAGTGGCGGGGCGCGACTTTTTCTTAAAAAAGTGACAACCCGTCACTTTTGCACATAAGATGTTCCACAAGCCCCTTGCACCCACCGACTTCACTTGGAAAAGTGACGGGGCGCGACTCTTTCTTAAAAAAGTGACAACCCGTCACTTTTCCACATACGATGTTCCAAAAGCCCCTTGCACCCACCGACTTCACGTGGAAAAGTGGTGGGGCGCGAGTTTTTCTTAAAAAAGTGACACCCCATCACTTTTTCACGTACCAAGTTCCACAAGCCCAATGCACCCACCGACTTCAAGTGGAAAACTGGCGGGGCACGACTTTTTCTTAAAAAACTGACACTCCGTCACTTTTTCACGTACGAAGTTGCCGTCACTTTTCCACGTACGATGTTTCAAAAGCCCCTTGCAACCACCGACTTCAAGTCGAAAAGTGGCGGGGCGTGACTTTTTCTTAAAAAAGTAACATTCCGTCACTTTTTCACACACGAAGTTCATAAAGCACCTTGCACCCACCGACTTCAAGTGAAAAAGTGGCTGGACGCGACTTTTTCTTAAAAAAGTAACAATGCGTCACTTTTCCACGTACGAAGTTCCACAAGCCCCTTGCACCCACTGACTTCAAGTGAAAAAGTGGCGAGGCGCGACCTTTTCTTAAAAAAGTGACACTCCGTCACTTTTTCACCTACGAAGTTCCACAAGCCCCTTGCACCCACCGACTACAAGTGTAAAACTGGCGATGCGCGACCTTTTCTTAAAAAAGTAACACTCTGTCACTTTTTCACCTACGAAGTTCCACAAGCCCCTTGCACCCACCAACTTCAAGTGGAAAAGTGGCGGGGCGCGACTTTTTCTTAAAAAAGTGACACTCCGTCGCTTTTCCACATACGAAATTCCTCAAGCCCCTTGCACCCACCGATTTCAAGTGGAAAAGTGGCGGGGCATGACTTTTTCTTAAAAAAGTGACAGCCCGTCACTTTTCCACATACGAAGTTCTTCAAACCCCTTGCACCCACCCACTTCACTTGGAAAAGTGGCGGGGCGGGACTTTTTCATAAAAAAGTGACAACCCGTCACTTTTCCACATACGATGTTCCACAAGCCCCTTGCACCCACCGACTTCACTTGGAAAAGTGGCGGGGCGCGACTTTTTCTTAAAAAAGTGACAAAACGTCACTTTTCCACATACGATGTTCCACAAGCCCCTTGCACCCAACGACTTCATGTGGAAAAGTGGCGGGGCGCGAGTTTTTCTTAAAAAAGTGACACCCCATCACTTTTTCACGTACGAAGTTCCACAAGCCCCATGCACCCACCGACTTCAAGTGGAAAAGTGGCGGGGCACGACTTTTTCTTAAAAAACTGACACTCCGTCACTTTTTCACGTACAAAGTTCCACAAGGCCCTTGCTCCCACAGATTCAAATGGAAAACTGGCGGGGTACGACTTTTTCTTAGAAAAGTGACACCCCGTCACTTTTCCACATAGAATGTTTCAAAGCCCCTTGGACCCATCGACTTCAAGTCGAAAAGTGGCGGGGCGTGACTTTTTCTTAAAAAAGTGTTATTCCGTCACTTTTTCACGCACGAAGTTCATAAAGCCCCTTGCACCCACCGACTTCAATTGAAAAAGTGGCTGGACGCGACTTTTTCTTAAAAAAGTAACAATGCTTCACTTTTCCACGTACGAAATTCCACAAGCCCTTGCACCCACCGACTTCAAGTGAAAAAGTGGCGAGGCGCGACCTTTTCTTAAAAAAGTGACACTCCGTCACTTTTTCACCTACGAAGTTCCACAAGCCCCTTGCACCCACCGACTACAAGTGTAAAACTGGCGATGCGCGACCTTTTCTTAAAAAAGTAACACTCTGTCACTTTTTCACCTACGAAGTTCCACAAGCCCCTTGCACCCACCAACTTCAAGTGGAAAAGTGACGGGGCGCGACTTTTTCTTAAAAAAGTGACACTCCGTCGCTTTTCCACATACGAAATTCCTCAAGCCCCTTGCACCCACCGATTTCAAGTGGAAAAGTGGCGGGGCATGACTTTTTCTTAAAAAAGTGACAGCCCGTCACTTTTCCACATACGAAGTTCTTCAAACCCCTTGCACCCACCCACTTCACTTGGAAAAGTGGCGGGGCGCGACTTTTTCAAAAAAAAGTGACAACCCGTCACTTTTCCACATACGATGTTCCACAAGCCCCTTGCACCCACCGACTTCACTTGGAAAAGTGGCGGGGCGCGACTTTTTCTTAAAAAAGTGACAAAACGTCACTTTTCCACATACGATATTCCACAAGCCCCTTGCACCCACATACTTCACGTGGAAAAGTGGCGGGGCACGAGTTTTTCTTAAAAAAGTGACACCCCATCACTTTTTCACGTACGAAGTTCCACAAGCCCCATGCACCCACCGACTTCAAGTGTAAAGGTGGCGGGGCACGACTTTTTCTTAAAAAACTGACACTCCGTCACTTTTTCACGTACAAAGTTCCACAAGGCCCTTGCTCCCACGGATTCAAATGGAAAAGTGGCGGGGTACGACTTTTTCTTAGAAAAGTGACACCCCGTCACTTTTCCACATAGGATGTTCCAGAAGCCCCTTGCACCCAACGACTTCAAGTCGAAAAGTGGCGGGGCGTGACTTTTTGTTAAAAAAGTGACACTCCGTCACTTTTTAACGCACGAAGTTCATAAAGCCCCTTGCACCCACCGACTTCAAGTGAAAAAGTGGCTGGGCGCGACTTTTTCTTAAAAAAGTGACACTGCGTCACTTTTCCACGTACGAAGTTCCACAATCCCCTTGCACCCACCGACTTCAAGTGAAAAAGTGACGAGGCGCGACCTTTTCTTAAAAAAGTGACACTCCGTTACTTTTTCACCTACGAAGTTCCACAAGCCCCTTGCACCCACCAACTTCAAGTGGAAAAGTGGCGGGGCGCGACTTTTTCTTAAAAAAGTGACACTTCGTCGCTTTTCCACATACGAAATTCCTCAAGTCCCTTGCACCCACCGATTTCAAGTGGAAAAGTGGCGGGGCATGACTTTTTCTTAAAAAAGTGACAGCCCGTCACTTTTCCACATACGAAGTTCTTCAAACCCCTTGCACCCACCCACTTCACTTGGAAAAGTGGCGGGCGCGACTTTTTCTTAAAAAAGTGACAACCCGTCACTTTTCCACATAAGATGTTCCACAAGCCCCTTGCACCCACCGACTTCACTTGGAAAAGTGGCTGGGCGCGACTTTTTCTTAAAAAAGTGACAAAACGTCACTTTTCCACATACGATGTTCCACAAGCCCCTTGCACCCAACGACTTCATGTGGAAAAGTGGCGGGGCGCGAGTTTTTCTTAAAAAAGTGACACTCCATCACTTTTTCACGTACGAAGTTCCACAAGCCCCATGCACCCACCGACTTCAAGTGGAAAAGTGGCGGGGCACGACTTTTTCTTAAAAAACTGACACTCCGTCACTTTTTCACGTACAAAGTTCCACAAGGCCCTTGCTCCCACAGATTCAAATGGAAAAGTGGCGGGGTACGACTTTTTCTTAGAAAAGTGACACCCCGTCACTTTTCCACATAGAATGTTTCAAAAGCCCCTTGGACCCATCGACTTCAAGTCGAAAAGTGGCGGGGCGTGACTTTTTCTTAAAAAAGTGTTATTCCGTCACTTTTTCACGCACGAAGTTCATAAAGCCCCTTGCACCCACCGACTTCAATTGAAAAAGTGGCTGGACGCGACTTTTTCTTAAAAAAGTAACAATGCTTCACTTTTCCACGTACGAAGTTCCACAAGCCCCTTGTACCCACCGACTTCAAGTGAAAAAGTGGCGAGGCGCGACCTTTTCTTAAAAAAGTGACACTCCGTCACTTTTTCACCTACGAAGTTCCACAAGCCCCTTGCACCCACCGACTACAAGTGTAAAACTGGCGATGCGCGACCTTTTCTTAAAAAAGTAGCACTCTGTCACTTTTTCACCTACGAAGTTCCACAAGCCCCTTGCACCCACCAACTTCAAGTGGAAAAGTGGCGGGGCGCGACTTTTTCTTAAAAAAGTGACACTCCGTCGCTTTTCCACATACGAAATTCCTCAAGCCCCTTGCACCCACCGATTTCAAGTGGAAAAGTGGCGGGGCATGACTTTTTCTTAAAAAAGTGACAGCCCGTCACTTTTCCACATACGAAGTTCTTCAAACCCCTTGCACCCACCCACTTCACTTGGAAAAGTGGCGGGGCGCGACTTTTTCAAAAAAAAGTGACAACCCGTCACTTTTCCACATACGATGTTCCACAAGCCCCTTGCACCCACCGACTTCACTTGGAAAAGTGGCGGGGCGCGACTTTTTCTTAAAAAAGTGACAAAACGTCACTTTTCCACATACGATATTCCACAAGCCCCTTGCACCCACATACTTCACGTGGAAAAGTGGCGGGGCACGAGTTTTTCTTAAAAAAGTGACACCCCATCACTTTTTCACGTACGAAGTTCCACAAGCCCCATGCACCCACCGACTTCAAGTGTAAAGGTGGCGGGGCACGACTTTTTCTTAAAAAACTGACACTCCGTCACTTTTTCACGTACAAAGTTCCACAAGGCCCTTGCTCCCACGGATTCAAATGGAAAAGTGGCGGGGTACGACTTTTTCTTAGAAAAGTGACACCCCGTCACTTTTCCACATAGGATGTTTCAGAAGCCCCTTGCACCCAACGACTTCAAGTCGAAAAGTGGCGGGGCGTGACTTTTTGTTAAAAAAGTGACACTCCGTCACTTTTTAACGCACGAAGTTCATAAAGCCCCTTGCACCCACCGACTTCAAGTGAAAAAGTGGCTGGGCGTGACTTTTTCTTAAAAAAGTGACACTGCGTCACTTTTCCACTTACGAAGTTCCACAATCCCCTTGCACCCACCGACTTCAAGTGAAAAAGTGACGAGGCGCGACCTTTTCTTAAAAAAGTGACACTCCGTCACTTTTTCACTTACGAAGTTCCACAAGCCCCTTGCACCCACCAACTTCAAGTGGAAAAGTGGCGGGGCGCGACTTTTTCTTAAAAAAGTGACACTCCGTCACTTTTCCACATACGAAATTCCTCAAGTCCCTTGCACCCACCGATTTCAAGTGGAAAAGTGGCGGGGCATGACTTTTTCTTAAAAAAGTGACAGCCCGTCACATTTCCACATACGAAGTTCTTCAAACCCCTTACACCCACCCACTTCACTTGGAAAAGTGGCGGGCGCGACTTTTTCTTAAAAAAGTGACAACTTGTCACTTTTCCACATAAGATGTTCCACAAGCCCCTTGCACCCACCGACTTCACTTGGAAAAGTGGCGGGGCGCGACTTTTTCTTAAAAAAGTGACAACCCATCACTTTTCCACATACGATGTTCCAAAAGCCCCTTGCACCCACCGACTTCACGTGGAAAAGTGGCGGGGCGCGAGTTTTTCTTAAAAAAGTGACACCCCATCACTTTTTCACGTACTAAGTTCCACAAGCCCCATGCACCCACCGACTTCAAGTGGAAAAGTGGCGAGGCACGACATTTTTTTAAAAAACTGACACTCCGTCACTTTTTCACGTACGAAGTTGCCGTCACTTTTCCACGTACGATGTTTCAAAAGCCCCTTGCAACCACCGACTTCAAGTCGAAAAGTGGCGGGGCGTGACTTTTTCTTAAAAAAGTAACATTCCGCCACTTTTTCACTCACGAAGTTCATAAAGCCCCTTGCACCCACCGACTTCAAGTGAAAAAGTGGCTGGACGCGACTTTTTCTTAAAAAAGTAACAATGCGTCACTTTTCCACGTACGAAGTTCCACAAGCCCCTTGCACCCACCGACTTCAAGTGAAAAAGTGGCGAGGCGCGACCTTTTCTTAAAAAAGTGACACTCCGTCACTTTTTCACCTACGAAGTTCCACAAGCTCCTTGCACCCACCAACTTCAAGTGGAAAAGTGGCGGGGCGCGACTTTTTCTTAAAAAAGTGACACTCCGTCGCTTTTCCACATACGAAATTCCTCAAGCCCCTTGCACCCACCGATTTCAAGTGGAAAAGTGGCGGGGAATGACTTTTTCTTAAAAAAGTGACAGCCCGTCACTTTTCCACATACGAAGTTCTTCAAACCCCTTGCACCCACCCACTTCACTTGGAAAAGTGGCGGGGCGCGACTTTTTCATAAAAAGACACAACCCGTCACTTTTCCACATACGATGTTCCACAAGCCCCTTGCACCCACCGACTTCACTTGGAAAAGTGGCGGGGCGCGACTTTTTCTTAAAAAAGTGACAAAACGTCACTTTTCCACATACGATATTCCACAAGTCCCTTGCACCCACCGACTTCACATGGAAAAGTGGCGGGCGCGAGTTTTTCTTAAAAAAGTGACACCCCATCACTTTTTCACGTACAAAGTTCCACAAGCCCCATGCACCCACCGACTTCAAGTGGAAAAGTGGCGAGGCACGACATTTTCTTAAAAAACTGACACTCCGTCACTTTTTCACGTACGAAGTTTCCGTCACTTTTCCACGTACGATGTTTCAAAAGCCCCTTGCAACCACCGACTTCAAGACGAAAAGTGGCGGGGCGTGACTTTTTCTTAAAAAAGTAACATTCCGTCACTTTTTCACTCACGAAGTTCATAAAGCCCCTTCCACCCACCGACTTCAAGTGAAAAAGTGGCTGGACGCGACCTTTTCTTAAAAAAGTGACACTCCGTCACTTTTTCACCTACGAAGTTCCACAAGCCCCTTGCACCCACCGACTTCAAGTGAAAAAGTGGCGAGGCGCGACCTTTTCTTAAAAAAGTGACACTCCGTCACTTTTTCACCTACGAAGTTCCACAAGCTCCTTGCACCCACCAACTTCAAGTGGAAAAGTGGCGGGGAGCGACTTTTTCTTAAAAAAGTGACACTCCGTCGCTTTTCCACATACGAAATTCCTCAAGCCCCTTGCACCCACCGATTTCAAGTGGAAAAGTGGCGGGGCATGACTTTTTCTTAAAAAAGTGACAGCCCGTCACTTTTCCACATACGAAGTTCTTCAAACCCCTTGCACCCACCCACTTCACTTGGAAAAGTGGCGGGCGCGACTTTTTCATAAAAAGACACAACCCGTCACTTTTCCACATACGATGTTCCACAAGCCCCTTGCACCCACCGACTTCACTTGGAAAAGTGGCGGGGCGCGACTTTTTCTTAAAAAAGTGACAAAACGTCACTTTTCCACATACGATATTCCACAAGTCCCTTGCACCCACCAACTTCACGTGGAAAAGTGGCGGGCGCGAGTTTTTCTTAAAAAAGTGACACCCCATCACTTTTTCACGTACAAAGTTCCACAAGCCCCATGCACCCACCGACTTCAAGTGGAAAAGTGGCGAGACACGACATTTTCTTAAAAAACTGACACTCCGTCACTTTTTCACGTACGAAGTTGCCGTCACTTTTCCACATAGGATGTTTCAGAAGCCCCTTGCACCCATCGACTTCAAGTCGAAAAGTGGCGGGGCGTGACTTTTTGTTAAAAAAGTGACACTCCGTCACTTTTTCACGCACGAAGTTCATAAAGACCCTTGCACCCACCGACTTCAAGTGAAAAAGTGGCTGGGCGCGACTTTTTCTTAAAAAAGTGACACTGCGTCACTTTTCCATGTACGAAGTTCCACAAGCCCCTTGCACCCACCGACTACAAGTGTAAAACTGGCGATGCGCGACCTTTTCTTAAAAAAGTAACACTCTGTCACTTTTTCACCTACGAAGTTCCACAAGCCCCTTGCACCCACCTACTTCAAGTGGAAAAGTGGCGGGGCGCGATTTTTTCTTAAAAAAGTGACACTCCGTCAATTTTCCACATACGAAATTCCTCAAGCCCCTTGCACCCACCGATTTTAAGTGAAAAAGTGGCGGGGCACGAATTTTTCTTAAAAAAGTGACAGCCCATCACGTTTCCTCATACGAAGTTCCTCAAACCCCTTGCACCCACCCACTTCACTTGGAAAAGTGGCGGGGCGCGACTTTTTCTTAAAAAAGTGACAAAACGTCACTTTTCCACATACGATATTCCACAAGCCCCTTGCACCCACCGACTTCACGTGGAAAAGTGGCGGGGCGCGAGTTTTTCTTAAAAAAGTGACACCCCATCACTTTTTCACGTACGAAGTTCCACAAGCCCCATGCACCCACCGACTTCAAGTGGAAAAGTGGCGGGGCACGACTTTTTCTTAAAAAACTGACACTCCGTCACTTTTTCACGTACAAAGTTCCACAAGGCCCTTGCTCCCATGGATTCAAATGGAAAAGTGGCGGGGTACGACTTTTTCTTTGAAAAGTGACACGCCGTCACTTTTCCACATAGGATATTTCGGAAGCCCCTTGCACCCATCGACTTCAAGTCGAAAAGTGGCGGGGCGTGACTTTTTGTTAAAAAAGTGACACTCCGTCACTTTTTCACGCACGAAGTTCATAAAGCCCCTTGCACCCACCGACTTCAAGTGAAAAAGTGGCTGGGCCCGACTTTTTCTTAAAAAAGTGACACTGCGTCACTTTTCCACGTACGAAGTTCCACAAGCCCCTTGCACCCACTGACTTCAAGTGAAAAAGTGGCGAGGCGCGACCTTTTCTTAAAAAAGTGACACTCCGTCACTTTTTCACCCACGAAGTTCCACAAGCCCCTTGCACCCACCTACTTCAAGTGGAAAAGTGGCGGGGCGCGATTTTTTCTTTAAAAAGTGACACTCCGTCTATTTTCCACATACGAAATTCCTCAAGCCCCTTGCACCCACCGATTTTAAGTGAAAAAGTGGCGGGGCACGAATTTTTCTTAAAAAAGTGACAGCCCGTCACGTTTCCACATACGAAGTTCCTCAAACCCCTTGCACCCACCCACTTCACTTGGAAAAGTGGCGGGGCGCGACTTTTTCTTAAAAAAGTGACACTGCGTCACTTTTCCACGTACGAAGTTTCACAAGCCCCTTGCACCCACCGACTTCAAGTAAAAAAGTGGCGAGGCGCGACCTTTTCTTAAAAAAGTGACACTCCGTCACTTTTTCACCTACGAAGTTCCACAAGCTCCTTGCACCCACCAACTTCAAGTGGAAAAGTGGCGGGGCGCGGCTTTTTCTTAAAACAGTGACACTCCGTCGCTTTTCCACATACGAAATTCCTCAAGCCCCTTGCACCCACCGATTTCAAGTGGAAAAGTGGCGGGGCATGACTTTTTCTTAAAAAAGTGACAGCCCGTCACTTTTCCACATACGAAGTTCTTCAAACTCCTTGCACCCACCCACTTCACTTGGAAAAGTGGTGGGGCGCGACTTTTTCTTAAAAAAGTGACAACCCGTCACTTTTCCACATAAGATGTTCCACAAGCCCCTTGCACCCACCGACTTCACTTGGAAAAGTGGCGGGGCGCGACTTTTTCTTAAAAAAGTGACAACCCGTCACTTTTCCACATACGATGTTCCAAAAGCCCCTTGCACCCACCGACTTCACGTGGAAAAGTGGCGGGGCGCGATTTTTTCTTAAAAAAGTGACCCCCCATCACTTTTTCACGTACGAAGTTCCACAAGCCCCATGCACCCACCGACTTCAAGTGGAAAAGTTGCGGGGCACGACTTTTTCTTAAAAAACTGACACTCCGTCAATTTTTCTCGTACAAAGTTCCACAAGGCCCTTGCTCCCATGGATTCAAATGGAAAAGTGGCGGGGTACGACTTTTTCTTAGAAAAGTGACACCCCGTCACTTTTCCACATAGGATGTTTCAGAAGCCCCTTGCACCCATCGACTTCAAGTCGAAAAGTGGCGGGGCGTGACTTTTTGTTAAAAAAGTGACACTTCGTCACTTTTTCACGCACGAAGTTCATAAAGCCCCTTGCACCCACCGACTTCAAGTGAAAAAGTGGCTGGGCGCGACTTTTTCTTAAAAAAGTGACACTGCGTCACTTTTCCAAGTACGAAGTTCCAAAAGCCCCTTGCACCCGCCGACTTCAAGTGAAAAACTGGCGACGCGTGACCTTTTCTTAAAAAAGTAACACTCCGTCACTTTTTCACCTACGAAGTTCCACAAGCCCCTTGCACACACCTACTTCAAGTGGAAAAGTGGCGAGGCGCAATTTTTTCTTAAAAAAGTGACACTCCGTCGCTTTTCCACATACGAAATTCCTTAAGCCCCTTGCACCCACCGATTTTAAGTGAAAAAGTGGCGGGGCACGAATTTTTCTTAAAAAAGTGACAGCCCGTCACGTTTCCACATACGAAGTTCCTCAAACCCCTTGCACCCACCCACTTCACTTGGAAAAGTGGTGGGACGCGACTTTTTCATAAAAAAGTGACAACCCGTCACTTTTCCACATACGATGTTCCACAAGCCCCTTGCACCCACCGATTTCAAGTGGAAAAGTGGCGGGGCACGACTTTTTCTTAAAAAGTGACACTCCGTCACTTTTTCACGCACGAAGTTCATAAAGCCCCTTGCACCCACCGACTTCAAGTGAAAAAGTGGCTGGACGCGACTTTTTCTTAAAAAAGTAACAATGCGTCACTTTTTCACGTACGAAGTTCTACAAGCCCCTTGCACCCACCGACTTCAAGTGAAAAAGTGGCGAGGCGCGACCTTTTCTTAAAAAAGTGACACTCCGTCACTTTTTCACCTACGAAGTTCCAGCAGCTCCTTGCACCCACCAACTTCAAGTGGAAAAGTGGCGGGGCGCGACTTTTTCTTAAAAGAGTGACACTCCGTCGCTTTTCCACATACGAAATTCCTCAAGCCCCTTGCACCCACCGATTTCAAGTGGAAAAGTGGCGGGACATGACTTTTTCTTAAAAAAGTGACAGCCCGTCACTTTTCCACATACGAAGTTCTTCAAACCCCTTGCACCCACCCACTTCACTTGGAAAAGTGGCGGGGCGCAACTTTTTCTTAAAAAAGTGACAACCCGTCACTTTTCCACAAACGAAGTTCCTCAAGCCCCTTGCACCCACCGATTTCAAGTGGAAAAGTGGCGGGGCACGACTTTTTCTTAAAAAGTGACACTCCTTCACTTTTTCACGCACGAAGTTCATAAAGCCCCTTGCACCCACCGACTTCAAGTGAAAAAGTGGCTGGACGCGACTTTTTCTTAAAAAAGTAACAATGCGTCACTTTTCCACGTACGAAGTTCCACAAGCCCCTTGCACCCACCGACTTCAAGTGAAAAAGTGGCGAGGCGCGACCTTTTCTTAAAAAAGTGACACTGCATCACTTTTTCACCTACGAAGTTCCACAAGCTCCTTGCACCCACCAACTTCAAGTGGAAAAGTGGCGGGGCGCGACTTTTTCTTAAAAGAGTGACACTCCGTCGCTTTTCCACATACGAAATTCCTCAAGCCCCTTGCACCCACCGATTTCAAGTGGAAAAGTGGCGGGACATGACTTTTTCTTAAAAAAGTGACAGCACGTCACTTTTCCACATACGAAGGTCTTCAAACCCCTTGCACCCACCCACTTCACTTGGAAAAGTGGCGGGACGCGACTTTTTCATAAAAAAGTGACAACCCGTCACTTTTCCATATACGATGTTCCACAAGCCCCTTGCACCCACCGACTTCACTTGGAAAAGTGGCGGTGCTCGACTTTTTCTTAAAAAAGTGACAAAACGTCACTTTTACACATACGATGTTCCATAAGCCCCTTGCACCCACCGATTTCACGTGGAAAAGTGGCGGGGCGCGAGTTTTTCTTAAAAAAGTGACACCCCATCACTTTTTCACGTACGAAGTTCCACAAGCCCCATGCACCCACCGACTTCAAGTGGAAAAGTGGCGGGGCACGACTTTTTCTTAAAAAACTGACACTCCGTCACTTTTTCACGTACAAAGTTCCACAAGGCCCTTGCTCCCACGGATTCAAATGGAAAAGTGGCGGGGTACGACTTTTTCTTAGAAAAGTGACACCCCGTCACTTTTCCACATAGGATGTTTCAGAAGCCCCTTGCACCCACCGACTCCAAGTGGAAAAGTGGCGGGGCGTGACTTTTTCTTAAAAAAGTGACACTCCGTCACTTTTTCACGCACGAAGTTCATAAAGCCCCTTGCACCCACCGACTTCAAGTGAAAAAGTGGCGATGCGTGACCTTTTCTTAAAAAAGTGACACTCCGTCACTTTTTCACCTACGAAGTTCCACAAGCCCCTTGCACCCACCAGCTTCAAGTGGAAAAGTGGCGGGACGCGATTTTTTCTTAAAAAAGTGACACTCCGTCGCTTTTCCACATACGAAATTCCTCAAGCCCCTTGCACCCACCGATTTTAAGTGAAAAAGTGGCGGGGCACGAATTTTTCTTAAAAAAGTGACAGCCCGTTACGTTTCCACATACGAAGTTCTTCAAACCCCTTGCACCCACCCACTTCACTTGGAAAAGTGGCGGGGCGCAACTTTTTCTTAAAAAAGTGACAACCCGTCACTTTTCCACAAACGAAGTTCCTCAAGCCCCTTGCACCCACCGATTTCAAGTGGAAAAGTGGCGGGGCAGGACTTTTTCTTAAAAAGTGACACTCCGTCACTTTTTCACGCACGAAGTTCCTCAAGCCCCTTGCACGCACCGACTTCACGTGGAAAAGTGGCGGGGCGTGACTTTTTCTTTAAAAAGTGACACTCCGTCACTTTTTTCACGCACGAAGTTCCACAAGCCCCTTGTACCCACCGACTTCAAGGGGAAAAGTGGCTTGGCGCGACTTTTTCTTAAAAAAGTGACCCTCCGTCACTTTTTCACGCACGAAGTTCCACAAGCCCCATGCAAGCACCGACTTCACGTGAAAAAGTGGCAGGGCGCGACTTTTTCTTAAAAAAGTGACACCCCGTCCCTTTTTCACAAACGAAGTTCCTCAAGCCCCTTGCACCCACCGATTTCAAGTGGAAAAGTGGAGGGGCGCGACTTTTTCTTAAAAAAGTGACGCTGCGTCACTTTTCCACGTACGAAGTTCCTCAAGCCCCTTGCACCCACCAACTTCACGTGGAAAAGTGGCGGGGCGCGACTTTTTCTTAAAAAAGTGACACGCCGTCACTTTTCCACATACGATGTTCCACAAGCCCCTTGCACGTTAATTCCCATAAAAATAACCATATGATTGCTAACATATCCTAATTCTAAATAATTTCGCAAACTTGGGGCCACTGTGGAATTATTCAGTCAATAGGAATTAGTTAGACAAAGCCTGTTAATCAGGATTTATGTTAACTACTGCACGTTAACTGCTGGTATCTGTTTTCTGCCAGTAAGCGGAAATAATACCTTCAACTAATGTAACATCCCAGTACATTCATGATCCCAGATTTGAAGACACTGTATTAGCTGTAATTGCAAATGGCTCGAAAGGAACTGCATGGACGTGAGAAATCTGCATTTAGAAATTGTAAAATCAGAAACTTGAAAACCCAAATGACAGCACTATTATTCCAAAATCCAAATGAAACTTATGCATTTTATTGGCAAACGGGATTGACCGATTTAAGTTACAATTAAACCTAGTCCCAAGACGAAGTGAGCTAAAACTTTGATTTAAGTTACAATTCAACCTAGTCCCAAGACGAAGTGAGCTAAAACTTTGATATAGTCTCTACTTTGCAAAACAGCGATATGAATTGGTCATAATGCCACCCCTAAAGTGATCCTATTATGCTAATTCAGTATGCCAGTACAAATATGTGAAGGTGCAGAGGCAAAAACCAAAATATGGCAAATTGGTAGACTCGGTAGAAAGAAATCAGAAGAAACCAAAAATCTTTCATCAACTTGGATCTGTAATGACTTTTATAAAGAACAAGGAAAACAAATGAAGAATAAGAAGGAAACAAATAACTGGAAAAATCAACAAGTGGATTGCAACAAACATAACATTCCCATAAAAATCAACATCCGAGGAAAAATTTGGAACCTGACTTCGAAATGCTGTGATTTCTTTGCAGATTTAGGGAGATTTTAGGCAGAAAAACTAAATAAATCTGGAATTGAAGGTGCCCCTGGATCGATTTGTGCAAGAAATTACTTGAATGTCGATTTCTCCGCCATTTTGTAGTTGGGAGAGACGACTGGATGAAACAGCAGCAGGGATGGAATGTCGTTGCCTGTGTCTTTAGGTTTAGAACGTAAAAAATACGGTGTATCTTGATTAATTAGTGTATTATGGCTGATTAATTAATGTTTGGGAGTATTTTTCAAATTCATCCCTAAAATAAGGGTATTTGTGTAAACAGCCCATATTCTTATTTTTGGGATCATTTACAAAAATATCTTTTAAAAAATTTTAGAAAGTAAAAAAAAATTGTAAAATTTAAGTGCCACTTTTTTAATGCTTTTGTCACAAAAAAGTGACACAATCACCTTTTTTCACTTTTTATCGCTTCTTCTTTTAACTAAAAAGTGACACAATGTCACTTTTATCGTGTTTTCTTTGAACTAAAAATTAAACACTTACTTTTTATCACGTTTTTTTTTGAACTAAAAAGTGACATGGTGTCACTTTTTAGTAAAAAAAAAGTGACGTTATGCCTCTTTTTTTTTTTTAACCAATGTGTCAATTTTTATAAAGCTTTCTTTGAATTAAAAAGTGACATAATGTCACTTCGAAAAAAGTGACTGTCACTTTTTTCTACTTCAATGTAACTTTCAATTTTTACAATATCCATTCTTCGTACGCAAACACTGAAAATATTATTCATACACAAATACACAAGGATAAAACTAAACTTACTAACAAAATGATACTAACAACTTACTAACATAAAATAATACCTATTTTACCCTTTAACTAAAATTATAACTAAATACCTTATTTCACATATTATCTTATTAAATTTAACACATAATAAATCCTAAAAATTTAATTACTTTAAAATTTTTATTACTTATTTCTTAATTAAAAAATATTATGCCTGTTTATGATCCACATATACTTCACGAAAAAAGAAAAAAAAAATTAATTAGAAGTTTACATAGAGAATATTTAGAATTGGAAAGATTAGGAAGAGACTTAAATACTGATCTGATTGCTATAGAAAAATATAGAGAAATGAAAAGGCTAGTTTTACAACATAATGAATATTTAAAATTAAAAGAAGAAAACTTAATTAGACAAGAAGATATAAGATATATGGATGAATTTGAAGAAAGATTCTTAAGAAGAATTAGACAAAGATTATAATTCCGCAAAATAAAATTTCACTATCACGATCCGCCCCCCAGTGGTATCAGAGCCTGTAGTTATACTTAGAAATATATTTAGAAAAATGTCTAAAAGATTAACAATAATCGAACCTAGAGTATATAATTATAAATCTAAAGATTTACCAAATAACAGTCATTGGCCATTAATAACTGAAACATATGAAAAATTTATACCATTTATACTATTAGGAGAAGGAGGATTTGGAGAACATAAACAATTAAAATGGACAAATTTATTTTTACTAAATAAATTAGGAATAAGTCTAGATAAAACTACAGAACAAAACTTAGAACAAGCAAAAAACTCAGAACAAGTTCAAGAAATTATCAATAATTTACCATTAGAAATAAACACAAACGATAGAAATAACTAATGATTATAAGGATATAAACTAAAATATACCCACACAAATATTAGAAGTAAAGCAATATGTAAATAATTTATCTAAACAATTAATAATCTTAGAAAACCAAATTAAACAAATAAGTGATAAAATAAATAAAATAGGAAATATGGTAGGAGTATATGAAAACCCAATAGAAATCACAGAGCAAAAAACTATTATAAAACAAATAAATATGATAAGAACAATTAAAGAAGAAGAAATATGGAAAATGATTTACATAAAAGATTAGATAATATACAACAAAATATTGAAATTATAAACCAAAATATAACAAAAATATATGATGAAATGGAAAAAAGAAAACCTAAAAGAATAATAACTGACAAAGAATTTAAAGCCATCAATAGATTAGGAATAAATATGATTACTGAACAAATAGAAAAATTTATGGAAAATCCTAAAGAAGAAGGTGGAGAAGATTACATAACAGAAGAAGATTATATAGAAAAATTTTAAAATCTTAAAATAGAAGAAATTAATATGAATGAACAACAAAGAGCCTTAATACCAGCAGGACAAAATTCACCAGAATATATACAGCAACCAGGAACTAACCAAGTTAAAAAAGAAAATACAAGTAATACTAATCCACAAAATACACCAGAAATCTATATGAATCAAAGACAAAACAAAAATTTTAAAACAAATAATTTTATACCACAACAAAAATATTGCACCAAGCCAAGCAAAAATTATCCTATAGAATATACACCATGGAGAAGTATGGAAATACAAATTAGTTCAGAAGGAAGATGGATGGATTTAGGATGTGTGCAAGATGTAGATCATGAATTAGAATTATGGATGAAATCTATGACTATGATGGCCTATACCAAAGAATTAACAGGAAAACAATTACAATTAATGTTAGAAAATACATTTATAGGAACCACTGCAAGATGGTGGGGAAATTTAACAGAAACTTATATAGGACAGATTAGAGGAAATGACCAAGATGAAATAAGAACTATTTTAAGCAGATATGAAGATGCATTAAAAAGAGAATATACATTAGTAATAGACAGAGATACCAAAATTAGCTCAAGACTAAGAAATAGATATTTATTAGAAAATCTATCAATATGTGATATGTGTTACTTTAAACAATTTGCATGTGAATTTAGAGAATATTTTGAAAAAACAGAATATAATCAAGAAACATATGGTATGGAAATTATGAACCAAATATTCTTTAAATTACCAAACCCATGGAATTTAGAATTATTTAAGGATTGGGAAAAATTAAAAATACCATTAAGTAATAATAGTCTAGGAGCAAGAATACAATTTATAGAAATGAGACAACAAGAAAAATGTATGGAAGCAAAGAATATGATAAAATTCCATAAAGCAAGTAAAAAATCATTATGCTGTGATAAATTACAATATAAACCAACAAAATGGGGATGTCATCTAGAAAGAAAATATAAGAAAAAGAAATATTATAGAAAAGATAAATTTAGAAACAAATTTACTAAATTTAATAAATACAAAAAACCATATAAAAAAACATTTAAAAGGTATAGAGTACCATATAAGAGATACTTAAGGCAAAAACAAAACTAAACTAAAACATACCCTAAAAATCCTAGAAAATGTAAATGCTATTCATGTGGAGAAATATGACATATATCTCCAGAATGTCCTAAGAAAGATAAAAAAAAAAATGATGTATATCTCATTAATAGAAAAATAAAATTACAACTTATTACCTATTGAACAAGAAGAAGAATGGGAAGAAATTCCTGAAGATGAAGAAATTTATGAATTAGAAGAACATGAAGTAATAAATACAATAATGGAATTAGAATCTTCAGAAGAAAATGAATCTAATGAATCTAGTGAAGATGAATATTTATATATAAATATGATTAGACAAATTAATGAAGAATGTACATCTAAAGAATATGAATATCAATTACAAGAAAATGAAGAACAACTAAATGAAAGATTAATATTTAATCCTAAAATGTATGAAAAGATCTTAAAATCAAAATTAGATGTAGAACCAAAAGAAATATTTAATTTACCATTTTGGCAGAAAAACAAAGAAATAGCATATGTAGCAAGAAACCATAGTCACCCTATAGACATAAGAGATACTACAGGAAACACATTAATACCTATAATAAATGAAGAAATTATAAGACAAGAAATAAACCTATTGAATCCTGAACTAAAAGGAAAAATAAAGAATATATATTTAGGAGCCGTACAAATTATAACAAAAGCCTATTTTAGAGAAGGAATAGATACACCTATAGAATTCTATATTATGGATGATAGAATTGTAAGTTCAGTACAAGATGCTCTAATAGGAATTGTAACAGGAAACTTAATGTACCAAAAAGTAAAATTTAGAATAAGACCAAATTTCAGCATAAGTATGGGAGAACAAAATAATAAAGCCTGAACATTATATTACAGGTTAAGAGGGATAGATATGGAACCAGGAAGTAAAACTATAAGTTTAACTATTAGAACAATATATGCTTTTACTAGTAAACATGAAGTAAAAATTAAGAATGCTACAAGAACACATATAATAGAACCCATATTTCAAAATTTATTGGAATACAAACCAGCTAAAGAAAATCCAAGAATGACAATACTAGAAGATATAGAAATAGATTTCAATCAAGCTAGAAGATTAGTAAATATGGATAAACCACAAATAGAATTTGGAAGAAGATCAATTAGCCTAAGAAGAAATACTAGTACAAGATCATTACCTGAAATAGAAAATAAAAATGATTCAGAAAAACAAATAATGACAAAAATACATAGAAAAATACCAAGAATGAATCTATCTAAAAGAAATGAGACAAAGCAATTTGAAGTTGTGATAGAAATTAGAATATATGGAGAATGGAAAGAGCAGAAAGTATTAATAGATACTGGAGCAACTGTATCTCATATAAAAGAAAACATAATAGGAGACTTAGAACTTAAAGTAACGAATAATTCAATTCAAATACAAGATTATTTTGGAAATATTCATCACATGGATACTTATGTAGAATTACCAATAAGAATAAATAAAAGAAATGAAATAATCATAAACATGTACGTAGAACATACAGGAAAGGTAAATACATAATTACTATTAGGAACAGACTTCTTAGAGCAAGTAAAACCATATTACATAAAAGATGATAGAATGCTATTAAAAATACAAAATGAGAATCTAGTTATACCAAGGTTATTATGAAAAAAATACAAGGAGGAAGAGAACATATTTATATACTAACTAAAATGAATTACAATGGATATCTTAGCAGAAATTATCATGCATTGTTTGATACATGAGCATCATCCTGTTTATTTAAAGAAAATGTATTACCCCCATAAATGTGGAGTAATAAAAAGGATAATGAAGAAAGAGTAATACTTGCAGGATTTGATGGAAGTACAAACCTAATAACTAAAATAGCAAGGAATGTTAAAATACAAATAGAAAAATATGAATTACAAATACCTTATGTATATCAATTTGATGATATGTCAGGGGATATATTATTAGGAAATAACTTCATAAAACAATATTATTCAATAACTATTGATGAAAAAGTTATACTTTTATCTACCCATTGTCACCATATAGCAATAGCAATAAGAATTAATGATCCTTACTGTAGAGAAAAAATGTCTCATATAGCAGCTCAGCGTGGTGAGGATAGACAAAAATTAACACAAACAACACAATTTATGCCTAATAAAAATAGAATAAATCTAGTACAAGAACACTTTGATCAAATTGTAATAAAAAATATTACAGAAAAATTATTAAAATTATCAGGAGATAATCCTTTGGAAAAATGGCACATAAATAAGCATATGGCAGAAATTATACTAGAAGATGACGCTAAGATTATTAGTGTAAAACCAATTAAACATACACCAAAAGAATTACCTGAATTTGAAATGCACATAAAAGAAATGCTAGAAAAGAAATTTATTAGAGAATCTAACAGTAAACATAGTAGTCCAGCCTTCATTGTAATAAAACATTCAGAACAGAAAAGAGGAAAATCTAGAATGGTAATTAATTATAAAAGGTTAAACACTTATACAAAAGAATTAAAATATCCAATACCAAACCAACAGGTATTATTTAACCAAATTAGAGAAAAGAAATATTTCTCTAAATTTGATCTTAAATCAGGATTTTATCATATCATGTTAACTGAAGAATCTAGACATTTAACAGCTTTTACGGTACCACAAGGATTTTATGAATGGAATGTATTACCTTTTGGATTTAAAAATAGTCCAGGAGAATTCCAAAGGTACATGGATAAAATATTTAAAGATTATTATCATTTTATTACAGTATATATTGATGATGTTCTTATTTACTCTGAAACCAGACAAGACCACTTAAAACATCTAAATATTTTTATAGATATTGTAAGGAATAATGGAATTATATTATCAGCTACAAAAATAGAGATAGCTAAAGAAAAGGTAGAATTTTTGGGATCTATAATAAGCCAAGAAGGAATAAAACTCCAAAAACATATTGGTACAAAAATACAAGAATTTGACAATCATATAAAAGATAAAACACAATTACAAAGCTTTTTAGGACTTGTAAACCAGATTAGGAAATATGTACCTAACCTAGCAAAACATTTAATTTCATTACAAAAAAAATTAAAAGGAAAAACTAGATGGACGCTTTGGTCTAAAGACGAAGAAGAAGAAGTACAAAAAATTAAAGACATTTGTAAAGATTTACCAGAATTAGAATTACCCAAAAAAGAATGTGATTGGATTATAGAAACTGATGCATGCGAAACAGCATGAGGAGCAGTACTTAAATATATTTATCCAAATGAGGATGAAGAAAGGATTGCACAGTATACTAGTGGCAGTTTTACTCAAACTCAAACTAATTATCATATAAATGAAAAAGAATTATTAGCTGTAAAATTTGCTATTAAAAAGTTTGAATTATTTATTGTTACTACAAAATTCAAAATCAGAACAGATAATACACAAGTTAAATATTGGTTAACTAAAGAAATTGATCCAATTATTGCAAATAAAAGGTTAATTAGATGGCAAGTAGAACTTAGCCATTATGATTTTAAAATTATTCATATTAAGGGTACGACAATGTTATTGCAGATTATTTATCAAGACATGGAAGACATACTTAAGAAAGTAGAAGAAATTAACTTGGCCATGGGTCAAATGAATATCAACTATTCAAATCTATTCAACCATGTGAATACTTGCATGGCACAGATTGTACAAATTAACAGTGAATTAGCCTTTTACAAGTCAAGGGTTAATTCTCTTGAAGAAATGTACAAAGGAGGATCACAATCCTCTCCAGTGGAGAATTTATCTGTAGGACTTGCTATTAAGGAAGAAGTATCTAATGTATCAATTATTGGAAGTTCATCTTCCAAAGCCATTAGCAAAACTATTGAACCATCTAAAGAAACTTTTTTAGAAGCTGCGAAGAAACTAGCAGTCTTAACAAAGGAACTATCAGAAAAGGAGAAAGTTATGAAGAAACTAGAGACATTCTTGAAGTATGTGGAGTATCTAAACAAGAGGACAAAAGAAGGAGAATGGCTAAGAACAATTAGCCATCAAAAAATCAATAAAACAATTATTTTTCTTGGAGCAGAACCAAGAACAGTCAGGGGACTGTTTGATCAAGGACTTATTCAGTGCATCTACCTTAACAAGGATACGAAGGAAATATCATTATTACCTAATTCTATCAAGGCAGCAATTAAAACATATTTTGGAATTACCAAAGTTGAAAAGATCTATGTCAGGATTTACTCAGCCATTCCAGAATTTATTGATGAAGAATTTCTAAGGGCAGAACATATTATAAAACTTGGAGTAACTAGCAAAGCTATTCTTTCAGAACCAGAAATAAAACCATTTAACAAAGAGGAACAGATACAAGCTATTCCAGAAAAGGGCACTGGGATTTAGAGTAATGTATACCGAATTAAGGGATACCCTTACACAAACTAATATTTGGGTATATGAATCTAATGATGACAAATTATTGATCTACAGTATTGCAAGGATTAATCAAGTTAATTGTCAATTATGAAAATTAAGAGAATATGCTGAGAATATACTTGTCAGCAATTTGGATCTTAGCAAATGAGCCTATGAATATCTACATCACCTAATGGAGGTAGAAACGGGTCACAAATGTAATAATTGTGGGGACCTACTCAACTATAATGAAGATGAAGCTTACCTTGTCTGAACATGAATTATTCAAGACATGGGGGTCCAAATCCATGTGAAACTTTAGAAAAGCAGCAAAAATTATTGTAACTTTAAGCTTTACTTTATCTACTTTAAATCTTAGCCAAGTATGTAAAAGATAGGGAATATTATCTTGTTCCCCAACTTTACTTTTACCAACTATAAAAGGAGAAGTCTCTCCTCATTGTAAGCATCCGAAAATCATATGAGTTTTCAGCAATAAAAATCTATATTCTCTATCTATTGTCTTTCTTAGTTCAAAATTTTCTTTCATCAAACCAATCCAGAAACAGTTAGCAGAAGGTATGAGTAACTAAACTTCACATAGATATATATGAAGCTATAAAATAGTTAGTAATACTCTATTTATTTATGAGTCCATAAGTTCATTCTTTATAAAACTTTTGTTAAAAGAGTACATCCAGAGGTAGGAAACGAAACTGGATTGTGCTGAACCTCTTTGAAGTGTTTGTTTAAGTATTAAACAGAAAGTGTTGGAGTAAGTCTTTCGAGCATCCTTTAATGCGTAAATCTTTCGAGCAGCAACGATCTTCAATGAAGATGTGTTTAATACTTAGATAAATAACTGAAGAGTATTTGGTCAAAAATCTTTTAAAATCAGATTTACAAAGAAGCGTGATAGACCCATAGATAGAAAGAAGTATTATTAATTATTTATGGTGGATTATATATCGTCTTTTTTATTAATATTATCCAAGTATTGTTATCATAGTCTTAAATTTATCATTTTGCTTATGATATCTCTTGCATGTTTTTACATATGTTGAAATTTTGTTTTTATTATTCCAAGAATTAACTATTTGAAGAGGATTTGAATTAATAGCTTAAATCTAAATATTTAGTTTTATAATTTATGAATTCAGAACATTTAATAGAATTAAATCCTTCAGAAGTAAACAACTTTAAGTACTTAAGAGAAGAAACAATTAAACAATTAGAAATTATAAGAGAAGATTTAGGAAGATTTTATAATTTATTAGACTACGCAATAAAAGAACCCTCATTTACAGATTTTTCACAATTTACTAGAATTATAGTAAATAAAGGAAGAATAATTAGTGATCTAGAGAAAAAAATTGAAGAATTAAATATAATTATTGAAGAAAAAAGTTTAACATATAATAGTATATATTACCCATTTTATGTAAACAATAAATTTAGAGATATAGACATAACATCAAAAAACTAAAAGAATTATAACTAGAAGGATAACATAGTAATTGAACATTCAAATTTTTGTCTTTTAGCCGTTAGTACAACTATTAGTACAATTTGTTAGTACATATAGCAAGTCCAATACACAAACACATCAAATGGAATCGGTGACTACTAAAAAATATTGCTGTAATTTATCAATTTCTGCTATCTATTTCAGCTTTTATCTTCTTGGGATTTTCCCATGAGCTCTGCGCAATGGAATCTTAACATCTCATGATAATATGTTTACTGTGTATTTTGTACAAAACAAAATCAACCATCAAGGACAAAATAGCAACAAAACTAATACATATTCACAATTTATTTCATAAATCAACTCATAATTTACAGTTACCACCGGCCTTTAGAATCAAATCTATGTGCTCTAAAAAATGAGGAATTTCCCTCCCTCCCTCCCTCCTCTCCTCTCCTCTCCTCTCCTCTTCTCATGTAGTAGTAACATCAAGATTCTTGGTGGATGGACGATGCAACCGTTCGAGCACAGTATTTGATATATTTTCTTCATGTCAGCACCTGTAGAAGTTCTTGGAAACCTCAGATTCAATAATGGAGAATCAAGTCTCCTAATTAGCTGACTCAGATAAATATGTCCTCATTATACCTCTATTATTATCATACCAAATCGTACAGCGCCTAATAGAATGCTTGAGGGAGAACCTCCCGGAGCAGAGGAGAAAACTCGCCTGCTGATGGAGCATGTGAGAGTTGATCGGAAGGGTTTAGGGCTTTTGTCTTGGACCTTTTTTGCTTAACACCGTAAAAAATACTGTGTTTATATTTTCAATTAGTTTTTTAAGTGTATAAATGTAATTAGTCCTATTTTTAGAATATTTTGTATAATTTCCTCAGAAAATATTGGTTATTTAGGCCATTTGTTGGCCTAATACCAACTAGAGGTGGGCGTCGAGTGGTTCGATTCGGGTATCTCAAGAACTGGAATCGAACCATACTTTTTCAGTTCTTGTAAAATTGAACCATTCGATTTCATTGAATCGCAAGAATCAAACCAGAACCAAACCATTCGATTTTGGTTCGGTTTCGGATCTAATTCGGTTCTACAATAATAATTATTTTTCGAGAGCCTTATCGAGGAGTATCAGGTCTCGGGAAGTGAGTCAATAACCTGAAATAAACTTCTACTAAATATACCAAGATCAAAGATTTCGAAAATTATTTCACCCCAGAGTAAGTATAAGATTCTCTATGAAACAGAAAATATTTATAAACAAAAATAGGAAACAAATGGCGTAAAAGATTTTTCGAGCATGGTAATATAGTAAACTTGTGGGATGAATCATGAGTTTTAAAAGCTTTATTATTAATTATTTTATATTTGTATTTAAATATTTAATTAATTCCATCGTGCTCATTTACAACTTCGCTTATTAATAAGTTAGTCTTATTCAATTTTCATTTACTGATAATTTCAGTCCAAGTGTGAAGTTAAAGGTTACAATGAGGCAGAGACGTAACAAATTTCATAAAAAGAAATTAATCATTTTCACCTTACCCAAAAAATTACAAATTCTTTTAATTTTTAATTTTAGGACAATCAATTAAGACTATAAAAAAATAACAAACAAGGATTAAAGATCAGTTCTAACTTCGATTTTCGATTCTAAAGGCAGAACCGAGAACCGAATCGAAAATCAATCGATTCTCGATTTCAAAACCGATTTCCTATTTTATTTTTTTAAAATCATACGGTTCCGATTATTTTGCCCATCTCAACCAACTCCTTCCCAATCCCAGCCTCAACGTTCAACTGCTGAAGCACAGGCCTCATCACGCCCTCACGGTAAAAGACACTTCAGCCTCACTGCCTCAACACTTCAAGTTCAACCACAACCCTCGTCCCTCAATAGTCTTCCATTCTGAAGGACTTCACAACCACTGAATCACCAACTTCGCTGGTCCCCCGCCTTCTCCTCCTCCATTCTCTTCCGCTTCCCGAATCCCGACCTCGTCGACTTAGGCAAAACTCTCCGTCGGACCGCCCCTGCTCCTGCTCGAGGCTCGGAGGCTGCAATCTGTAATTCAACTGATTAATTGAGGCCACTCAGGCAAGTCCCTTTGACCAATTTTGATTTCAACCATGTTAATATTTGTTTAATTGATTTGATTAGTTTTACTTGACATTTTATTGTTAAATATTGTGGTTTGTGGAGTTGATTTGATTTGAGATTTGTGGATACTGAAGTTTATTTGTGAGTCTTTAATTATCACTTGTTTATTTTAATGGGAAAAAATCACGTCGGACATGTAGAGATTCTTTAAAATGGGTGATGAGTGGGTGAATAATAGTCTCGTTGCTTATGTATAAAATTATATATTTTTGAAGATCGATTTTGAAGTACGAAAACTCGCAAAGAACGACTTTGAGGTAATTCTTTTTTTTTTTTTTTTTTTTTGGTGTTTTATTATTAATTTTTTTATATTTTTTGCTTTGACATCTAACTTTTGAGAAATTGATTTTTTATATTTGTTACTTGTAAGTTAAAATTTTTAAATAAAATTCTCTTTATTTTTATTTTTTCTTTGAAATTTTTTTCGGGGGCAGCCCTCTCTTCCCTCTCGATTAATTTTCGTCCGTACTGAAAGAAATTTTTCGCTCTGCCCTAGTGTCAAGGACCGCAGGTATCACTTAGCCCCTTGACCCACTCGCGGCCTACAGTTTGCCCAACTTCAGCCGCAGTCTGTAAATATTATGTAAATTATTGTAATTCCATTTTAATTGTAAAAGTTTATTATGATTCTTCAGCCCTTTTAACGTCTACTGATGTAACTTAGGTTTTTTCCTCAAAGTCTATTATAGGGGGTATAAGATTTTAAAGTTTTCAAAAACTTTTCCGGTGTTTCTCCCTGACACCTACATTTGCACTTACTGCTTTCAGCAATTGATGTAATTTACCGCTTTCAACAATCAATGAACAGTCGTGTTTCAATGAATTCAATTCTTCTCTTGTAAAGTTTTATTTCATTTGTAATCAAGTTCAACTTTCGTCCCGAAGCAAGTGAGAAAAGGCGAAAGGTAGTCTAGCAGAGCAGACTACTGCCGCACGATGCCCTTTTCTATGCTAAGAGGAAAGGCGTCCCGTGAAACCTGGGCTTGCCCTTGTTTTCTTTGCCGAAAGAGTTATGGATCATTCTGGAATCAAAATTTTAGAATGAATTTGACTTGCTACTGCAGTGAACTTGATTTGTGTAACTTACATGTAATGAGTTTGACTTGCTACTGAAGTGAACTTGATTAGGGCCATTTGGCATGTGTAATTTACAGCTATTACAATTTTAGGCATGTGTATTTTGCATTTTATTTTATTTCTATTTATTTGATTTTGTTTATGTGTAACGTGTAAATTGTAAGGCAAATATTGCTAGCAAATTAGGCTGTGTTTGATTGAAAAGATGAAAAATAAGTGGTAAGAAAATATTTTTTATGAATTGATTTGTTTGAAAATTATTTTTCTGGAAAATGTCAATTGAAAATGTTTGATTAGATTAATTTTCCAGGTGAAAAAGTAGGAGATTTTTCTAGTTTTGTTGTTTGATTGACATTATTCTCCGTGACAAATAAATCAAAATTTAACTATTTTAATAATTTTTTTTTTTTTTAATTTTTCATTCATTTGTACTTGATACTAATATTGTTAATTTCTGGAAAAAAAAATAAGTGAATTAATAATAACAAAAATGATCAAACGTGACGCAAAAGAATTTTCCACTTTAGGTGGAAAATGTTTTCTTAACAAATATGTAAGAAAATATTTTCAAGGCAAATGAGGTAATTGTGTTTTAAATGGTTGTACCTAAGAAAATATTTTTGGGTTAAGTACATAAATACACAACTTCAAATGACATATTTTTATATATCATGTATTTTGAAAGATATATTAACAATACAAAACATATTATTAAAATCAGGTAAAATTATGTCATCCAAAACTTGCATCCGTTCCAAAAAAAATAAAAAGAACGTGCATCCCAGTATTTTGAGACCTCTTGTTTCTCTACCATGGTCCCGTCCAATATGCAAATTCCTACTAGCTTCAAATTAATCTGCAGAATCTCTACTTTTCTTTAGAAATAATTCCTCTACTGTCCCTAATATATTTGTTGGAATCAGTCAAATAAAGATATAGGAATGATCACGTTCTGCAAAATGTTCGGCTGTTGATGATGTATATCAAGAGAAAGAAGCTACAAGCACTAATGGAAGTATTATCTTCGGAGTTGAAAATATTGAATGCACTTTTCCAGGGCCGAGGGATTTGGCTTCTGAGGGACAATTTGAACATTAACACACAAATAGAGATGCATATTCCGATGAAAGTCGAGACGACCTGATCCCCGAACCTTGAAAACCAAAAGATGCCGCTTTTGCCCACAAATCTTTGCGACAGCAAGTTCCGCCAGTACTTAAAGACCACAGTTGTCCTATCTTCCTCTAATTCTTGATAATTTGGCAATTTTGCAACACATGTCCTCCAAGAATGAAGATGGTGAAGTTCAACCCTTGAAGCAGAATTTGCAACTAAAGTCCTTGGGTCAAAATTGTAGTTATGGTCCTCCTTTTTAAATTTGCAACACACATCCTTTGTTTCATAAATTGTAGAAATACAAAACCATAACTCTGTTGCAAAAATTGAAACGAAATGGAAAATTATGGAGTCATAATCTACCCTCTTTATTACATGACTCGATGAAACAATACATGATTTTAAGAAATATTTAGGCCATAAAACAATAAAACACCATTAATCCAATAACAAATAATTCACATAATCCTAATATTGTCATTTTCTAATACATTAGTAAACTAAAATTATTCGTTTCTAAATACACATAATTACATTATCAAAAACCTTCTGAATTAATTACAATTGTAACTTAATTTCAATTTTATAACTAATTACAGTTGCAACTAATTAATTACTATTGTAACTTAATTGTGTAGTACAAGTCACTCGAAATTTCAATTTTTTAAAATTAATTGAATTGGTTACAAGTTATAATTAATTACAATTGCAACTTAATTAAATATTACATGAATTACATTTTAGAATTAATTACAGATGTAACTTTTATTCAATTTCGTAATTAATTACAATTATAAATTTATTTCAATTTTGTAACTAATTACAATTGTAACTAGTGAATTCGTAAAATATGACATATTTATGTTTTGTTAAAATAATTGAATTAATTGCAATGTTCACCTTAATTGCAAATACAATTGCAACTTAATTAGATTCTGTAATGAATCATAATTGTAACTTTATTTTAATTTTGTAATTAATTACAATTGTAGCTAATTAATTCGTAAAACGTGACTTTTTTTTTTTTGCTAACATTAATTGAATTAGTAACATTAATCTTAATTACAACTACGATTGCATGGCTCTGTTTGTTAAGCTTTTTTTTTAAATCATTTTTCTATATTTTCTAGGTAAAATATAAAGTTGAAAAGTGGAGAAAGAAAAAAAGTGTGGTTAAAAGTGGTTTGAAGAAATTGGGATGTTAAAACATGTTTTTTTAACATGTTTACCAAACAGATGCTTAATTTCATTCTGTAGTGATTTACAACTTAAAATTAATTATAATTGTAACTTTATTTCGATTTTGTAATTAATTACATCTGTAACTTTAATTTTGTAATCAATTATAACTGTAACTTTTATTTCAATTTTGTAATTAATTACAATTGTAACTTTATTTTTTCAATATGTAATTATTACAGTATGTAATTTTTTTTTTCAAAATAATAAATTATAAATTACATTATGTAATTGTCATTACACGAAATTACTCAAGTGTAAATTTTAAGTTATAATTTATTACATTAGTTCATAAATTGTAATTTATTACAAACAATCCATCACCACCACTTTTTTCTCCACCTTAAAATCCATTATCACGATCACTACTACTACTATCATCACCACCTCAAAATCCATTACCACCTCCACCGATCTCTATTTACAAACAACTGAATTGGTATGTAGTGAAGACATTTATTTCAGGCAACAATGTCTTGCTCTTGTATGAAGACAATTACCGTGACTGTATAACTTGCGAATATAAATTCCTGTACCAAACAAGAACAAGTGCACGCCCCTATATCCGCGCAGCAAATAGAATAGCAATCTGGTTGGTCTTAATTTCTTTCAACTATTTATGGAAAGCATTTCATTCTCCGCATTGTCCGCAGGAAGACACATTGGTCAAAAGTAAAATCTGAATGTATTTCTTATGAAAGAAAATCTGAATAATGATAGTAATTGCCCTTGTCGAAAGACCCACCATCACCACCAAGTCGATGAGGAGGTTGACTGGTTTTGAAAGCACCCAGATGCTAGCTACAGTGGCAAGTCAGATTTGGAGGACAAGAGTGAGAAGGGTGGGAGAAGGTTGGGAGAAGAATGAGAGGAAAATAATTAGATCCGTTTTTTGCTTGCAATTAGAAAGAGAAATGGTTTTAATTATTAATACTCGAGTTTTTGTAAATAATTCTCAATCACCTGATTTAGCATAATTAAATTTTAAAACCATGTTTTTAGGTAATTTTCCCAATATTTTTCAAGTCAAATTTTGTCAATCAAACACCAATTAAATGTAAAAGGTGGAAAATATTTTTCATGATTTGACATTTTCCAGGCAAATCAAGCTATATCAAACAGAGCCTTAAATTTGGTGACTGGTTTACTTTTGAGGAGTCAACTACCAATACGGTATTATATTTGGTCTCTATTTGTTAAATTATTTTTGTTTAAAAACATGTTTTTTTTTATTATGTTTTTTAGGTAAAATGTGTGATTGAAAAATAAAGAGATAAAATATGTGTGCTTCAAAAGTGATTTGAGGAATTGTGTTTTAAAAAATATGTTTAAAACATGTTTGTCAAACATATGCTAACGCCATGTTCTCTTTGCTGTTTTCAGTCTGTTTTGAGTTTTCGATTTTTGAAAATATCGAAAACGCGTTCACTTTGCCCATTTTTAGAAATTCGTTTTTTAAAACATTAAAAAAAAAAAATACAAAGGAAACTCAAAACGAGTTTATTGCGTTTAAGATATTTTGTGTTAAAAAGTCCAAAACGCGCGTTTTGGATTTTTTTTTTTTGTAAGGCACTACCTTCACTTGAAGTTCTTATATTATTTTGCCATTATATATAGATCCAAGTTAAGATTTTTATTTTTTTAAATTGTTTTTAAATTTTTTTTGTAAATGTAAGACACTTCCTTCACTTGAAGTTCTTATATTATTTTGTCATTATATATAGATCCATGTTAAGATTTTGTTGGTATGTGGTTGAATTTTTGTTTAACTGAAACAATATTAATGATGAATTTATTGACATAGAGAATTAACTGATTTATTAAAATTAAAATTAATGTAATTCAACAAATCAACTATTTTTTACATATAAAATATCACAAAATAAATATATCAGAAAATTACAAAGTAAACGCATTTTTCAGTTTTCAATTTTTTAAAATAATTTTCCAAAATCAGAAAGAGAACATATTTTCAGCAATCCCAAAACAAACAATCAAAATTCAAAATTCAAAATCGAAATATAAAGAGAACGACCCATAAACGTATTTCTCTATTGGCTATGAGTTGACATTCAAAGTGCTGCATTGGGTCATTACATAATTTCTACTCAAGTTCTACTTATCTGGTAAGCAATGATTTTCCCTTATTTATTTATTAACATATTGGCTTTCACAAGAAAGATTGAATGGTTTTGCTATGTTATCAATTGAAAATGACATGGTTGATCAGCTAAATTATTCAAATTTGATTGTTTTTACCTCTACAAAGAGGATAGTATTTAACTGATATCTCAACAAATGACAGCTTTGTTATTTCATTATACACTTGGTTCCATAATACACCTATAGATTTTGTGGGCCTAACTTTTGAAGTTCGACTCAGGTCCTTAAAATCTCAGAACCGGCACTGTTCTTGGTTTACTTGACAAAATTCCTTAGCCACAAGCATAACTTTGTATCTCCCAATTTCAGTCCCTTTATCACATTTTTTAACCTTGTAAATCCACTTGCAGTTAAATAAATTTATGATCTTTAGGTTTGGTTACTAGTTTCCAAGTACTAAAGATATCAAAAAACCACTTCCAAGAACGATTTTTTCACGTAAATTGCATAAGATAAGCATCCTTTTTAAAATTAAAAATGACGTACTTGTTCTCTAGAAAGCACAAATAAATGTCAATTTTCTAATCCTTCTGTAAGAACTTCAATTTTATTAATTTTTGTTTCAGTTGGTAAGGTCTCGTTCTCTTTGTTGTTTTCAGTCCATTTTGAGTTTTCGATTTTCGGAAATATTAAAAACCCCTTCACTTTGCCCATTTTCAGAAATGCGTTTTCCAAAACATAAAAAATAAATAAATAAATAAATATATATATATATATATATATATATATATATATATATACACACACAAAGGAAATTCAAAACGAGTTTATTGCGTTTTAGATATTTTGCGTTAAAAAGTCCAAAATGCCAAAACGCGCGTTTTGGACTTTTTTAAAAAAAAATATGAGACACTATCTTCACTTAAAGTTCTTATGTTATTTTGTCATTATATATAGATCCATGTTAGGTTTTTTTTTTTTTTTAATTTTTTTTGTAAATGTGAAACACGTCATTCACTTGAAATTCTTATGTTATTTTGTCATTATATATAAATTCATGTTAAGATTTTTTTTTTATTTGTAATTTTTTTTTTTTTGGTAAATGTGAGACACTTCCTTCACTTGAATTTCTTATGTTATTTTTTCATTATATATAGATCCATATTAATATATATATATATATATATATATATATATATATATATATATATATATTTGTAAATTTTTTTATTTTTATTTTTATATTTTTTTGTAAATGTGAGACGCTTACTTCACTTGAAGTTCTTATGTTATTTTGCCATTATATACAGATTTATGTGAAGATTTTGTTGGTATGTGTTGGATTTTTTTTAGATGAAACAATAATAATGATTTCTCCCAGGCCAGAAATTCCCGCTAGATTGCAACATTTTCAATGAAAATTAGGGTTAATTTCACTAAGGATCACTGAAATTTCAACTAAATTTCAAAAGGTCACTGAAGTTTAAGATTCACTCCAATAGTCACTAAAGTTTTGAAAACTTACGACAACGGTCACTCTGTACACAAAACATACACACATTAGTCCTAAACTTTAAAACATCGAACAAAAACACATTCAAATTGATCCTAAACTTTAAAACAATGACGAATAAGTACCCATCTTCAACACCACCATCACAACTACCACATCGTCTCTCAGACAACCTTATCCACCGTAGGCACAATTTTTCGGTGCGATTTCGCACCGAAAAAGGCGGGGAGAAACCTTCCCCCAATTGGTGCAATGTGTGCCTGTTCGATGTTTTAAAGTTTAGGACTAATGTGGGTATGTTTTGTGTACAGAGTGATCGTTGTCGTGAGTTTTTAAAACTTCAGTGATCGTTGGAGTAAATCTTAAACTTGATCGTTTTGAAATGTAGTTGAAAAATCAGAGACCTTTAGTAAAATTACACCATGAAAATTTCTATGTCAAAATTTAGCCAATTTACAAAAAAATAAAATAAAAATGCCCATAACATTATGACACGTGCACCACACGTGTTCATATGAAAAAAAATAAAAATAAATAAAACTCGCCTCTGTCAACTAGTAACACCAAAGTGCCAATTCAAATGCCTCTGAACCCTTTCACAGTGTATCTTTGCAGCAATTTCCAATGCTCTCGATCGCGAGAAAAGCTCGGGGCCTCAATCCACTCCAATTTGCCGCCTTCCAACTCAGGTCTGCCCGAACCGATGCCGGTTCTGGCCCAACGCGTCGGCGCCCTAAATTCTCGCCCTCGTCTATGCTGAAAAAGACCGACGATAAGTCAGAGTGGTGGGTGGTGGACGGAGAAATGCACGAGATAGGAGGGAACGTGCCGCCCAGAGAACGGTTTGTGATTCCGAGAGAAAATATTCCAAACAAGAGACGCAAGCAGCTCCGCGAACAGTTCATGCGTCGCACGCGACTTGTTCTGAAGGAATCTGTAATTTCTCTTTTTAAAATTACACGTCATATGCACCTTTCAATCTATTTAGTTGATGAGTCCTGGGATTTTTTGCATGTTGCAAGTAATTATGTGAAGGGATTTTTGTTTAATTTAATGATATGAAGCAGGGGCAGAGTAAATTTAGAAGCTGGGCACTTGAAAAATTAGGGTTATTAAAATTTGGAGCTTATAATTGTTGTTTCTTCTAAACAAGTCGTGGGGGAAATGAGCAAACTTTTATGAAATCATAATTTGATTGGAGTTGTTGCAGTATTCTATTATTAGATGTATCATTGAATTCTTGATGTTGTGGATAAATTTGTATTACCTTTAGTTATCACTTAATAGGAATTGCTTATTGCACACTTTGAAAAAAGGGCAGGATGAACGGAAAGAAGTCAATTTAAAGCACTAACTCTGTTCTTTGATCGAGGACAGCCATTTCCAGCTGCTCCTTTCGTATAGAAAGTTGGCTTAAGTAATAGGGGTCAGGTCGTAGATATTCGTGTTGCTTTGTCTGCAATATACCGAGTGCTCAGTAAATTATAGACTACTTGAAAACCATTTCATGAGGAGGAACCATGCTCTTCATTGAACTGCTGCTGTGCGTCTTGTGTCGCGATAAATATGAATTACTATGTCGTGATAAGTTGAGTCAATGTTTTGAAATTCTTGAGTTAACTCCAAGTGAGGACTCTCCTCTGTCCAGCAGGTCTGATTGTAGATAGGAAACCATTTGATCGGGGGAAGTCTGGTATATCTTTGTTGAGGGTATCTAATTTCATTGAAGCTATGCTGATTCTGTGATTCACATGCTATTATCACTATTCACTTGCATATCATTATATCGAAACAAACTGTGACTGGCCTTAAATCAAATTAATTTATAGATATTTGGACTTGGAAGAATATGAGTTTCTCGTTTTAAAATTAAAAGAAAAAGATATAAGTTCTTCTGATGTGTCCTTCTGTTATTTGGATTTTTATTTGATTTTTTTAATGTTTTGAGTTGGATTTCGCATGGGAAGTTCATTTGGTTGTTTCTAAACTGATCTTACTTTTTGCAATTGAAAGGAGCATGAACCTTGGTGCAAAAGATATATGGAACTATATAATGAGATGAGAGAGAACTGGGAGAGGTTGTACTGGGATGAGGGTTATTCCAAGAAGCTTGCTCAAGATCATGCAAATTACGATTCTGCTGAAGATGATGATGAAGATTTTAATCCATATAGGTTTGACATGTTTATTTTTCTGTTTGCGTTCCTTGCAAGTTGTAGGCTTCAGTTAATAGTATTTTATTTGAGATAGTACTCCTAATCACCTATATGGTCACTGTGTTTCTTAGCATGAGAAACAGGTTAATTTTATGAATACAACTTACTCTCAGTGGTTGGAGAACTGGTCACTGCTAATAGAACTTCTTCACCTTGTTATTTTCATCTCTTTTCATTTTCTTTTGCTTGTTGATGCTATTCTTGAAATTGGTAAAGTTAACTTGTTATGCCGAAATTACACTACTAAACATTTCTCTTTGTTGCAGGAGAAGGCAACCCCAACCTGATCAAATGAAGGTAAGGATACATGCATTCTACTCAAATTTGTTCTTATATTTAGTAGTGGTAATAAAAACTCAATAGATGGTTTTTTAACTTATTTGTAATTGTAACCATAGCTTATAGGTGTAAGAGCATCTCCAATAAACTATTTATATTTAAAGGGCATATTCTACATAATAAAGAGCATCTTTAAATTTAAAGAGTAAAATTTTTTATTATCTTCAACAAACTCTTTATTTTTGGCTCTTTATTTTACTTTTTCCTAAAAATATTTATTTCTTTATTTTTAGTTAATATTTATTTTTTAAAAGGAATGACCAATGATATCAAATATGTAATAAAGAAAGCTAATGTAGGAATATTGAAAATTGAAACTTTTTGAATGCATTTAATATTAGAGAGTGAGTTTGGCTCTCAAAATTTGAAAAGTCAAACCCACTCTCTAAATTAAAATGCCTATTGAAGTGAAATTTTAAAGGTTGACTCTCCAAAATAAAGAGCATCTCAAGTTTAGAAAGCTTATTGGAGATGCTCTAAGTGTGCAATATAGTATTATTTATCTATATTAGTGCTGTTTTGGTAATATTCCATTCGTTATATAACAAACTCTTTCACCTGTGCGGTTGAAGTTGCCATTAATCTAGTCTTTCTTTAGCAGCGCAAACTATTTTCTTTTACATCTCACCCATTGGCTCCTTGCCTCCTATGTCTCTCAATATTTTTCACCTTTCCTGCTCTCTTTATTATCTTCAGAGGCATCCTCCCCTTTCCCCTCCCCTCCTGTCCATCTCTCTTCTCTCTCTGTAGACCATTTGATATACATACAGAGAAGGTTGGGAATTGAAAATGCTATTGGCTGACACTTGTTGTGGGGTATTACTACATGTTTTTTCTCTTGATTCATTGCCCAAAGTCTCCCTGAACTAGTCGGCCGAAGCATGATGCGTAAAATGGGTCTGCGTTAAATCTGACTTTTATAGTATGTCAATGTGACTTCAATTTTTGACAACAGGATCAAGGTTTAGGGAGGAACAGGAGAGACAATACCTGGGAAAAGGTTGGCCAAATCCGTGATAAATTTGAATATGACAGAGAGAGAAGAATGAGAGAAAAAGGTTAGTTACTTTGTTATGGTAGCCATTTATATATTTTGTTTACAATTCGGCTTCTGATTATGTTCTCTTAGACTTTAAAGTCGGAGTTCTTAAATTACAGTGTTAGCCCTGTACAATATTTACTGTAAAACAACCTGAATTCAGCTTGCTGTTTATTCTACATATTATTTTCGTCTGCTCTCGGGGTGAAATTGCACTTTGTTATAAGGTATTTTTCCATGGTGGAATTCTGTGATTACTTGTGCATCATGTAGTTTTTGGGCATGGCTCATGGAGGTAATTTTAATTGAACTTAGCATTGTTAAGGGATATGCATTCTGAATTTCAACATGTGTCATTTTTTATTTTTTATTTTTTTTGTAATAATCTTGAGGAGGGCAAAACTTAATGTACTTTGTCTATGTTACACTCCTCCAGTTTGCTGTATTAAAACTCGTCCTTGTAGTTTGGAACCAAATACCAGATTGGCCCCTTCATGTTATTTCTCTATTATCATCGGTGTAATTATCTTTACATTGAACTTGCAGCTTTTGCCCCTATGAATGGAGGAAATGATTTTGACATGAATGATTCTGTTTCAAAGAACAAGCCATTTGACATTCGGAGATATATTTCTGGGAGTGATAGTGACTGAGAAACTGGCCATTGTCATTGGAAACCATCCCATATGGCGAGTTATCTTGTTTGCAGAGGATAAATTGTAGAGTAAATGATAATATGGAAGTTTCACTATTGAGTGCTAATCGTTTGGAGATGGCAAGATGAGATAGAGAGGTCTTACAGACCCCTGGCTTTCTACTACTTTTTCTGTGGTGCATTTGTTAGGAATTTTAGCTGGAAAAGTTGAGCACTGTATCTTTATGTCTGTGGCTTGATTAATTTTGTTCCTCAACTATATAAATTGGAATTTCTGAATATAGGTCCTTTTTTTTTTTTTTTTTTTCTCATGTTTTGTTTTGGAGGATCTTAAATTTTAAGATGATGTCAATAAGTGAAATTTCAAATTTTATATTATTTATCCATTATTGATTGTAGAAGATTAAGTGCTGTGGATGAATCTTATATCAAAGATGTTGAAGAAAATTAACAATCTCTCGAATTCATTCTAAAATTTTGGTTGGTGTCAGGGACGGATCCAGCCCTCGATTAGGGCATTCGGCCACTTAGGTTGAATCCGTAAAAAAAAAAAAAAAAAAAAAAAAAAGGTAATTATAATACCATCACAAAATTTATTTACTATACCACATTATAATCACATCACAATTAAAATATATTTTCAATAAATACACCACAACAAATTTACAATAATACTCCTAATCCTATAAAAAATTATATATATATATATATATATATATTATTGTGGTGTACTCATTATCCCAAATTTTCAATATTTCTCCCCTTTTTTCTTATCATTGTTTCCTTAATTACAATTAATTAGGTTCATATTTTCATGTTACACATTTTTTAATTGATATTTGATGGATAATTGAAATAATAAGATATTCAATTTCATATAAACATAGTAGGCGATTGATTTCTAAATATTTGATACACTTTTTTTTTTTTTTTAAATACTAGATGCAACTGAAAACACGACAGGCATAATGCAGTATGAACACGTAAATATATGTCATTGAAAAACAATAGAATTCGAAAATCGAATATAAAATTTAATTGAAAATCAAATATAATTAAATAATCAAAATCCTGGATGATATCAAAATATAGAGAACTTTAAACAATAAAATTTTTTTGTTAACCTAAAGTCCTAAACTTTAACTTATGTTAATATTTGCATGATGTTATTATTTGAAAATTCATATGAAATTATTGTATTAACATCTATTCTAATTAACTTGCTATTGAAAAGCAAAAATATAAAATAACAAGAAGAACAAGATGATTTAGAAAAATAAACATAGAGAAGATAAGAAAATATTTGAAAGATGTGATGTATATAAAAATTATTTTTAGCGAGATAATATTAAAAGGATATGTATATAATTTTATTTATGTCTATTTTTATAAATAAAGAAAATGCTTTAAATTGTAGTGTAAAAAATAAATTTTGTGGTGACAATATAGACACCCTAAATATAAAGAAGAAAAGAAAAGAAAAGAAATTTATTTAAAAGATTGTGGTGTATGTAAAAATAGTGATAGAAAAATAAAATGATATTTTTGTAATTTCTTTTATGTCTATTTTAGTCAATAAAGAAATCACTTATAATTTTGGTGTTAAAATTTTTTTTATTCTTATCTTGTAGTGTCCGCTTGTGTTGGAATAAATTCGCTCGTATTGAATTGATTTTCTAGATTTGTCATTGGTTGGTGTTAAATATTATTTGTCATATTTTTTTAACGTGTCACATTGCATTACTTTTTTTTTTTAATAAAGATGTTAAACTTAGCCCCCTTTTTGGTGTCTATTATAAATGAAATATTTTTTCTATCTTCATTTAAACTACACATTTATCAATAAAATAATATTATACATAAATTTATAAAAGATTTTTTACTTTTTTAATTACGCATTCTCCTCCTGAAGTCCTTATTCAAAAAATTATTTTTCTTCAAATAAACCTTTTAAAATTAACATTAAACATGGGGTTAATTTTAGACCAATATTTTTTTACTTTTAAAAAGCTTTTCATAGGATATGGTTTTTCAAAATGATCATTACTTTTAAGGTATTTTTGTAAGTTGTCCGAATAATAATTATGACACAATTTGATTAGAAAGTCAATTGCCATACAAAAAACACATCTTGAAAAAATTAGTGCCCCTATGCCCTTAGAAAATATTTATTGAAGCCTAGTACAAAAGCTGATAACAACAATGGAAACCAGGCATATATAGCAACTACAAGCATGATAAACAGTGCAAGAAAAACTTAGTACATATGATGTTTGGTTGTGTTTAAAAGTAGTTCATAAACTGCTTTTCTCAATAGCAGGAAGAGTAACTATGCTGATAGCATGTATCAAACCTTGTAAACATTCTCGTCTTCTTCTTTGTCTTCGTCCTCGTCTTCTTCAAATTCAGGATCCCAAGCAGGTTGCTCGACAGACATCAACGGCGAATACTCTTCTTCTTTCTTTACCAATGATTCCATTTCTTTCTCTTCTTCTTCTTCTTCGTTAGAATTAATTTCTAATTTTTCTTCATCTTCAACATAGGGCACCAGTGTTTCAGTGGATTCATCTAGTTCATGCCCTTCTGTTTCTTTAACGTTTGAAGATACATTTGTTGTTGGTTTTGCTTGGCTTTTCACCTCTTCCACTGGAGCAGCATCAACCTGCATAAATATATGTTGTAAATGACTATTCATGCATGATATGATGATAACATGTTTGGTAGAGAGGTCGGGATACTACTAGACATTATTAAAGATAAAGAAGGGGGAAAAAAATTATATTTTGTATTGAAAATCCCAAAAATGTAATTTCTAAAAACTCCATAGTACCAAAAAAGCTCCTCATAATACTGTTGCAATTATAAACTTGTTTATTATTTAAGTTTTTTATATAAAATACTTGATTGAGAAGTGGAGAGAAAAAATGTGTTTGGTTAAAAACAGAGTTGAAAAATTGTATTGTTTATAAATTGTATTGTAACGATTGTGTAAAGAACAGAGGCTAAGTAACTGTCGACGTGGTCAAGAAAAGTAAAATTTTGTATTGAAATAAATAAATAAAAATAAAAAGCTTCCAACACGTTTGGCAAAAAGCTACTTATAACTTTCGAGCTTGTGCAAACATGACAGGCTGAAAAGTGAGAGAGAGAACCTGGAGGGAGGCCATGAAGCAATTTGGCAGCAAAGAGTGAATTGTTTTCTTAAATCAATTTGGATCGAAGAATAGCAATGAAAAAATTTATAGGGACCTATATATAGGAATTTGCCAAAGTGGATGATGTATTATTTATTCCTTGTATGCTCAATAATCCAACTGTATTATGTATAGAATCTACAAAAGAGATGTACCTTTCTTGTTATAAAACTAGAGCAAAATAAAGAGAATAGAAAGATAGAGATAGAGATAGAGTGAGTAATACTTCTCATTAGGTGTACTTAGAATGAAAACTTGGCCCCTATTTATAGGGATAGACAATGACACAATCGTAATATGTAAAGTTTACAAGGGTATAATTGTAATTCGTCATTCATACCTAACTAATATTAATATTTTATAACACTCCCCCTTGAATGATCTGTTACGCAATTGCCTGCCTCGTTAAAACCTTGCTAAGAAAACCCGGTGGGATAAAACTTGAGCGAAGGAAAAAGAGTACAGTTGCTCCCCCTGATGTTAGCCATTATGAATCATTGAGTCTAATGTTCGAAATAACATCCAATGATAAGTAGAACAAATCATGTACTGAAGCTTAAGGTTCTGAAGTACTGCCTCGTTAAAATCTTGTCAGTAAAATCCAGTGGGATAAAATCTGAACTAAGGAAAAAGAGTACAGCCGCTGCTTCATTAAAAACTTTGTTCGAAAAACTCAATAGGATAAAAACTCAGCTAAAATGAAATCCAGCGCGTGTTTAATTTTCCTGATGATGTTGGTGGAGATCTCTGAGTCGATGCATCCCGATCTTATTTACCAATCTTTCAAATGTTGAAGTAGGTAATGATTTTGTGAACATATCGGCTAGATTATCATTTGAACGAATTTGTCGAACATCAATTTCATCATTCTTGTCAAGATCATGTGAGAAGAAGAATTTCGGTGAAATATGTTTCGTTTTGTCACCTTTAATGAAACCTCCCTTTAGTTGAGCTATACACGCGGTATTGTCTTCATAAAAAATTATTGAATTTCCTTTTCCTGAAGAGAGACCACAAGTCTCCCTTATATGCTGAGTCATTGATTTCAACCATATACATTCTCAACTTGCATCATGTATTGCAAATAGTTCAGCATGATTAGAAGAAGTAGCAGTTAATGTTTGTTTTGTGGATCTCCATGACCTCCACAAGTGAATAAATAACCTGTTTGAGATTTAGCTGTGTGTGGGTCTGATAGATATCCCGCATCAGCATATCCAACAAGTTCCGGTTTAGTTTCATTTGAATAAAACAAACCCATGTCAATTGTTCCTCGGAGATACCTCAATACATGTTTAACACCATTCCAATGTCTTTGTGTAGGAGAAGAACTATACCTTGCTAGTAAACTTACCAAGAATGCAATATCAGGTCGTGTGTTGTTGGCAAGATATAGTAGTGTACCTATAGCACTAAGATATGGTACTTCAGGACCAAGAAGTTCTTCATTATCTTCTCGAGGTCTAAATGGGTCCTTTTCCATATTGAGTAAACGAACAACCATCGGTGTGCTCAATGGATTTACCTTATCCATGTAAAACCGTTCAAGGACTTTTTCTATATATGTTGATTGATGAATAAGAATTCCACTTGATAAATGCTCGATTTGCAAGCTGAGACAGAATTTTTTCTTTCCAAGATCTTTCATCTCAAATTCTGACTTTAAGTACTCAATTGCCTCCGGAATTTCTTCAAGAGTTTCAATAATATTTAAGTCATCAACATATACAGCAATAATTACAAACTCATTCATTGACTTCTTTATAAAAATGCAAGGGCATATAGGATCATTCTTGAATCCTTCTTTCAGTAGATATTCACTAAGGCTATTATACTACATGCTGCCGGATTGTTTCAATCCATATAATGACCTTTGCAATTTGATTGAAAATAATTCTCGAGGTCTCGAATTATATACTTCGAGCATTTTAAATCCCTCGGGAATTTTCATGTGGTTGTCATTGTCAAGCATGCCATATAAATAGGCTGAAACTACATCCGTCATGCGCATATCTAGTTTTTCATGTATTTCCAAACTAACTAGATATCGAAATGTAATTGCATCCATTACAGGGGGAATACGTTTCTTCATAATCGACACCAGGTATTTGCGAAAATCCTTGTGCTACAAGTCGTGCTTTATATCTCACGACTTCTCTTTTCTCATTTCTTTTTCGCACGAATACCCATTTGTATCCTACAGGATCAACCCCTTTAGGAGTTTGAACAATAGGTCCAAAAACTTTACGTTTCTCCAATGAATCCAATTCTGCCTGAATTGCACTTTTCCATTTTAGCCAATCATTTCTTCGTTTACATTCCTTGATGGATTTTGGTTCATCATCCTCGCTATCATTAATAATTTCGAGCGCTACATTATATGAAAAAATACTGTCGACAATTGTTTCTTCTCGGTTCCATCTTTTCCTTGTATAGACATAATTTATCGAGATCTCTTTATTTTCATCATTTTCAGGTACCTGTACCACTTGAAGGGTTTTTATTTGAATTATGTCTTTGGAATCTTCGAGAGATTCTTCCTCCTTAATATGATTATTGACTATATGCTCCTTTTTCTTTCGAGGATTTTTATCCTTGGAACCGATTGGTCTACCATGCTTCATGTGTATCTTAGACTCATTAGCTTTATTTTGTCCTTCTGGGACATCAATTCGGACTGGAGCATTCTCAGCTGGAATGTGTGATTTAGTTACACTTTTTAGGTCAGTGAATGCATCTGGTAATTGATTGGCTATCTTTTACAAGTGGATTATCTTTTGAACTTCTTGTTCACATTACTTTGCGCGAGGATCTTGTTTGGATAAATATGATGCATTCCATGTTATTTCTTTTTCCAACTGTTTAATTTCTCCCCCTAATGCTGGAAACATTGTTTCATCAAAATGACATTCTGCAAATCGTGCAGTAAATACATTACTCGTATTGGGTTCAAGATACTTTATTATAGAAGGAGATTCAAACCCAATATATATTCCCAGTCTCCTTTGAGGACCCATCTTTGTTCGTTGTGGTTGGGCTATTGGTACATAAACAGCACAACCAAAAATTCTTAGATGGGATATATTAGGCTCCTGACCATAAGCCATTTGTAATGGGGAGAATTTATGATAAGATGTTGGCCTGATGTGTATGAGTGCTGCAGCATGTAGTATAGCATGTCCCCAAGCAGATACGGGAAGTTTTGTTCTCATAAGTAATGGCGTAGCTATTAATTGAAGTCGTTTAATAAATGATTCTGCTAGACCATTTTGAGTATGAACATGAGCAAGCGGATGTTCAATCTTTATCCCAATCGATATACAGTAATCATTAAATGTTTGAGATGTAAACTCACTAGCATTATCAAGACGAATAGTCTTAATTGGATAATTTGAAAATTGTGCTCGTAGAAGAATAATCTGAGCAAGTAATCTCGCAAATACCAGGTTGCGAGTGGATAATAAGCTCACATGTGACCATCTAGTAGATGCATCTATTAAAATCATAAAATATCTAAATGGTCCACATGGAGGGTGAATGGGCCCACAAATATCACCCTGTATACGTTCCAAAAATATTGGAGATTCATACCCAACTTTATTTAATGATGGTCTGATGACCAATTTGCCTTGAGAACAAGCAGCACATGAGAATTCATTACAATGAAGAATTTTCTGATTACACAATGAATGTCCTTTTGAATTCTCAATAATTCTTCCCATCATAGTTGACCCGGGATGTCCCAGCCGGTCATGCCAAATTATAAGATTCTTTGGCTCGTTGAACCTTTGGCATAATATAACATTTGATTCAATTGTACTAATTTTTGTATAGTACAAGCCAGAAGGTAAAACGGGTAGCCTTTCAAGTATATATTTCTTACCAGAGACAATAGAAGTAATATAAAGATATTATTTATTACTTTCTTCGGCAGTCTCAGTATGGTACCCGTTACTTCGAATATCTTTATAACTTAGCAGATTCCTAGATGACTTAGGGGAAAATAAGGCATTCTGGATGGCCATTTTTGTTCCTCCACTTAGTACAATATTTGCTTTTCCCCATCCTTTAATAATAGGTGCAAATCCTATTACTGTACTCACATTAGTTGTCATCATTGTCAGATTCAAGAAATATTTCTCATTTATGAGTATTGTATTTGTTGATGCATTGTTTGCTAAGCAAATATCTCCATCAATGATCTTGGAGTCATTCAATAAATCAGAAGTGTCCATTTCTTCATTAACAAAGAGAAATACGGTTACACACAAAATAATTATATTGAGAAGAAAAATATTATATTATCACACATATTTTTATTAAAAACAACGTGCAGAAATTATCAAAAAGTACCTTTAACACACTGAAATGCATGAATACATAAAATTACAAGTAATAACTTTTCAACTTCGATCATTATCATGTTTAGCAATGTTCTCATCAGGTTCAATGAAATCATCAACATCGAGATGTGTTACTTCTGATGAGAACTGGTGCGCATTATTTCCTTGAAATAAGATGTTTTGCTGTCGACAAGCACGTGCCCAATGGTCTTTCATACCACATCTATGGCATGAACTGTCTGTCAATCTTGTTGACATCTTTCTTTTCTGGGAACTTTCCCCACTTTCTACATAATTTGTTCCTCTAAAATTGAAGGATTGTTTATTATGACCATTTTGAGGACGAGCATGATTTTGTCCTCCACGTTGCCAAGTGTAGCTTTGTCATCGTCCTCGATCTTGACCATTTCCACGACCACGACCACGACCACGACTACGACCATGATTGTAACTGGGACCATGGTCTTGTCTTTGTTTATTATATGAAATGTTATTCTCTTCAGGTAGTGCAGCTGATCCGGTCGGTCGAGATTCGTGATTTTTCATTAAGAGCTCATTAGTTTGTTCAGCCACTAGAAGACATGATATCAGTTCTGAATATTTTTTAAAGCCTCGTTCCCTGTATTGTTGCTGCAAGATAACATTCGAGGCATGAAAAGTAGAGAAATTTTTCTCTAACATATCTTCTTCAGTAACTTTTTCTCCGCATAATTTTAATATGGAAGTTATTTTAAACAATGCGAAATTATACTCATATCGATTTAAAATCTTGCAGCCTCAAATGCATCCAAGTATAACGAGCTCTTGGCAGTATGACTGTCTTCTGATGGTCATATCTTTCCTTTAAATTATTCCACAATTCGAGAGGATCCTTGATTGTAAGATATTCCGCATTTAATCCCTCATCAAGATGATGGCGAAGGAAGATCATTGCCTTGGCCTTTTCTTGATTGGATGCGGTATTTTCTTCTTTTATGGTATCCCCAAGGCCATTAGCTTCAAGATGTATATCAGCATCAAGGATCCATGAAAGATAGTTCTTTCCAGAAATATCAAGAGCCATAAATTCTAATTTTGTGAGATTGACCATGTATGTAAGACTACAAAATAAAATCAAGTCAAGAAATATAGCTATTTGATGAATGACTAACAAATATAATAAAGATATAATATGAATATAATGTGCGTATAAAATCAAGATAAATAACTTTAATAAATTATCTTTAATTTAGAATGATAAACCTATAAGTTCAAAGTTCATAACAATCCACGGTGCATAATTCCAAGGTCTATAATATAGCATAGATTATAATAGTTCAAAGTCCATAAGTCCAAGATCCATAATAGAGCATATGTTATAATAGTCCAAAGTCCATGAGTCCAAAATCCATAATAATTCAATGTTTTGCAAGGGTACAACAATAATTCGTATTTAGTTAATTCAAATATAGTTATTTAATTGTTTCCATAATATGATATTATATTGGTAATTAAAAAGATCGTTAAACTAAAACAAAAATATAAACAAGAAGAAAAATAAATATTTAATATTGTATTATCACATATTATATTTATATTTCTTTTTCTTTATCTTTAACTTTAGTTTTAACTTTAACTTTTTGACTAACACACCATTTTATCATGCATAAAAAAAATAATTCAAGAGATTCTAAAGCACATAAAACTACTAAATAATTAAGCAACAATTTCAATAAACAATAATTTCTAAAGGACGAATATGGACAACTCAAAAATAAGTAATTTCAGAATTATTGTATACTTAATAAAAATCGTAAATATTTAAAATGATCATGAAATCTAGATCGAGAAATATCAATGAATTTGATTCTTATAAAGATATAAATTTGAAGACTTACAGTTGAGTAGATACCTAAGGATGATCTCTTCACGATAATTCGATTTAAGTGTGTGTTTGATTAGTAATAATCAGGTTTCTGATGTAGAGGATCATACTAGAGGCAACTGCAGAGCATAATTCCTTCAGATTACTCAAATTCAAGGCTCAATTGGTTAGAAACTCGTGCTGATAACATGTTGTAAAATTAGAGCAAAATAAAGAGAGAGAGAGAGAGAGAGAGAGAGAGAGAGAGAGAGAGAGAGAGAGAGAGAGTAATACTTCTCATTAGGTGTACTTAGAATGAAAACTTAGGCCCCTATTTATAGGGGTAGACAATGGCACAATCGTAATATGTAAAGTTTACAAGGGTATAATTGTAATTGGTCATTCATACTTAACTAATATTAATATTTTATAACATTTCTCATGTTATTCCAATTTTTATAAGATCTGCACCAATGGTCTCAAAAATACTATGGTGCCCTTGAATGGTGGGGCCCACATCGTGCTTCAAGGACTCTAGAACAAGCCTCCCTACGACTAGAGGTGAACAAAATAACTGAATCAGACCAGACCAAATCAGAACCAAACCAAACCAAGCGGTTTTGTTCGGTTCTACATAAAAAAATAATGATTTGGTTCTTATAATCAAGAACCATTTGATTTCTGTTTTGGTTCCGGTTCTCTTTCCAGAACCAAGAACCAAATTAAACACACACACACACACACACACAAATTAGTGGATATTCATCTCACAAAAAAATTCAAATCTGAAATTATAAATGTGAAATGTACAAAAATGTTATTTACCATACATTTTATGTTATTTCCTATTAGACAAAGATTTTAAGTCATAAATCTAAATTCTAATTTTAATTCATTTTTCTTCTTTTCAATTATTATAAACACGCATTCACACAGCTTTACTTGCACTCCTATAACACAGTAATCATTGCACTCCTTAGTCACTATCGACGGCATTGATGTTTATTTTTTAAAATTTGTGTATATATAAACCACGACCTAATTTGTCAATTCTCACGAGTTAACCCAAACTCAAATTGCAAATTCCATCCCTAACTCACACGGCACCACGGTAGAATGGGACTCAGAACTTCTTCGTAACCTATAACTATAAGTCTTTATGTTCGATTCTCTAAGTTTCAACGAGTCGGCGAGCTTCCTTCAGGTGAGTTTCTTCTTCTTTGACTTAGAATAACACGTTACTTTTCCTAAATTTTTGTTTGGTTAACTAAAAATTTCATTTTCTATTTAAAAATGATATAGATGGATTCTAATGAAGAAGCGAATATAAACATGTTTTAATTTGCATTTATTATTTAAAAATTCAAGTAATTGTCCCAGAACCAAATCAAACCAAACTAGAACCGAGCAGTTTGGTTCCGATTTGGTTCCATATCTTTAAAAAAATCAATTGGTTCCATTAGTAAAAAATCATCGATTTATGGTTTGACTTGGTTCTTCTGAAACCAGAACCAAATCGAACCCCGTCCACCCCTACCTACGACCTTTTGAATTTTTGCACTTGCTAAGGATTTCATCGATTACTACACTCTTTAGCTATTTTTTTCTTTGCGTCTAGACATCCACAATAAGTCTTTTCTAGTTTTAATCTTGCTCTTCCATATGTCTATGTCATTGATTTTAATGTCATAAATTGAACCGTCCAATAAAGAGTATATAATTATAGAGAAACATATTAGAAAACGATCTCGCTACATGAACATAATGGTACACTAAATTGTACACACCTGGACGCTTGGCTTTCATCCGACAACTTGCCCATCACATCAGTCCGGAAATCAATTGTCTAGATCAGTTCGATCACATTTTCGATCCGAATTTTCGGTTTATTTAGCATAATCCATTAGAAAATTCATGAGTTGATCACAATCTTCTTTACCTTGGAATACTGTTGAAATATGGGAAATCAAGATGGTACTACGAATAATTATCTTACAATTATATTCAAGTTTAACTAGTTTATTACCCGGCTTAAAAAAATTGGAGTTAAATATAACACGATTAATGTATTCTTGAATAAAGTAGAAAAGAAAGATTTACAGTAAACGATAATTAATAAACATGAACATATTGTAAATCGAGGCTTGTGTTTTACACAATGTCCTTAAAATAAATTCGTCTTACGTGCTTAAGGTAACAATTGAGCATTTGTCTCCTAGTATATAATGGAGAACAAGTAGAGTCTGAGCACTTCAGGTTCTACTATGACGAACTAGAGATGACAAAAAAAATTCTACCCACCCTGAACCCGATGGGTACCCAACCCGAATAGGACGAAAAAAGCTTCCCCCCGGGTCAGCGGGGAGGGTTTTGGCTGCCCCAACCCGAACTCGTCTTTATTAATTAATTAAAATATATATAGGTAAAAAAAAGGAAAAATATAGAAAAAAAATGAAAAAAAAAAAAATTAATTAAATGGGGCCGCTTGGTTGACTCATCTCACTACAACGAATTGAAGTTGTACCAGAACCAGAACAAGACCACCAAAGGCATGGACGAATCCAGCTAGCGGCCAGCCCGTTCGGCCGCTCGTGCTGGATCTGGTCAAATTTTCAGATTTAATTTTTTTAAATTTTTTTCTTTTGTGAAAACTTGATTTTGCTTTAATTTCTACTAGTTACTTGTGAGCTCCAATATTTTTCCTTTATATTTGTAAGTTTTTGGTGTGGTACAAATGTTCTAGTTGTTCACAGATAGATTTTTTTGTTTATTTCCAATTTTCATATTGTGTATTTTGGGAATTTTCAATTAATTAGCTTAGAAATTGCAAATTTGTGAATTATATATAATTAATTGTAATTGGTTGAATGACAGTTTGATAATTTACACGGATTGCAAGATTTTTAAACAAGTTGAAAATGAGGCAATTTTGCAGTACTTTCAAAGTATGAGGCCTCGGAGAATGTAGTTGTTCGGGCTTACTATAACAAAGTAGGATTATATCGTGTATTTTTCCTACTATTTTTGTTAGTTTTGGTCTATATTTTTGTATTAAATAATAATTACGTTTTATAGTATTTATATGTTGTTCGAAAAAATTTTAAGGCTGCGTTTGATACACTCCAAATTCTATGAAAAATGTGATTTTCCACCCATTTTTTCCCTCTTGTCATGTTTGATTGCACAATTTTTCCTGACAATTCGTTTTCTATTTTTCCTTTTCACGCGCCTATTTTCCACCAAATCAAGGAATTGGTTTTCCCAACTAGGTAGTAGAATTTATTTTCTAGGGAAAAACTTTAACCATTTTTGTCACGTTTGATCATTTTTGTTGTTGTTAATTGATTTATTTTTTTCCCAAAAATTAATATTATTATTGTCAAGTACAAATGTATGAAAAAATAGTTTTTTTTTTTTTTTTTTTACTAATATAGCTAAATTTTGCTTTATTTTTCATAAAAAATAATACTAATCAAATAACAAAAATTGGAAAATTTCTCACTTTTTCCACCTAGAAAATTAAACTAATCAAACAATTAAACTTCCAATTCCTAAAAATTCAATTCCCTGAAATTCATTTTCTTTCCACCTAAATTTCATCATCGCTATCAAACGCAACCTAATATTTTTTTAGTGAGACCGTTCTCCGTTCATGAATAGAAAATGGAAGCAGTCATTGAATGGAACTCTCATGTGTGGAAGTGTGGAAAAAACTCAAACTTATTTATAGGCTCAGCCTCATGAATTGTGAGTCAAATCCACCCATTAACATGTCATTATCATCACATTAAAATGACTATACTGGAGTTAAGAGTTTTCAGAAGTTAAGAACCCAGTTAGAAGGAAAAATTAGTACAATTTATAGGAAATAATGATAAAATGTGAACCACGCTATGGGGTTAATTTTGGTCCATTTTGCTCAACATTCGTGTATATTGAAATCGTTGGCCCTTTTAACAACTCGATTTGGACTCAGTTTCACCTCCAAACAAACACCAAATGCACCAAGCTCAACTTCACAATCGACACTCCTCGATTGCTCCACTATACTCTAACTCACACAAAGATTAAGGGAGATGAACACAATATCACAAAGGATTAAGAATAAATGAAGAAATAGGCAATGGAAGACCAAATGAGACAAAGGTATGTTATATACTTAATTGGACTAGGTCAAGCAAATGGGCTACTTAACTACCCAAACCCAATACACATAACTAACTTAAATGACGCAACAAACTATCCAATGTTTATACTTGTCCAATTAAGGTAATCAATAAATATTGGAATCACAGACCTTACCTCGTGCCTTGGACTTGAAACACATGTCATACCTACTTCATTTACTCACAAGGACTAAGATCAAAAACACCCAAGTAGAAGATATATAATCACAATATTCAATTCAGAATCTAATTCCTGTGATGAAGATATAATAATAGAATAATAAACAACATTTTCAAACATATTCACCAAGTAAGAAAACATAAGACTAACCTAAATTTAATCGAACACGATAGCCAACATATACAATTCTATGCATAAATGACCCCATGAAAAGATCTCACCACAATTATCCTATCTCATTCAGTGTAGCTCGCATCTCGAGAACACATATCACACGCACCACAACATATGCTCACTAGATTGAGCACTACTCGTGTCTATAGGTAAACCTCAATAGATCCCTAAGTCCATGGAATGTTCCTCTATCAATACCTCACTTCTCTCATCTTAAGTGGATAATGGGTTTCAACCTAATAGAAGTGATCAAAATGTCACTCTTACACTTTACCTGATCAGGATTCTCACCAATAGAGAACTCCAAGCACATTTAATCACATCTCAACTCATAATTCAAATGTTACACGTATTCCTTGTATATATCACCAATGCACCCTCAGTTAATTTATACCACACATTACCAAAAGACATACATACTGCTAATGCACCCTAACCATTATGCTTGCACAAACATTACACACAGTAAAATAGATCACTCATAAATTCATGCAAAAAACACATATCAAACAAATTGAAATGTAATATGAAATAATACACCAAATTAAGAAATCAAACATGCAAATGGGTTTTGCACAAATGCACATTCAGTAACTACTAGCACTTATCATCAATAAGTTTCACTCGAATTTTACCTAGATCCAATCGTACTGTTCGCTTCACCTATCTCCTAACACCATCCACGTTTCCTTTACTATCCCAATTAGGATAAATTCTCATAAAGAAAGTCCAAATATACTGCAATTAGAACATCTCATCTTTTGCACCAACTTACACCTTAAACCTTGTCATCTCACGCTCTAGAAAACCAAATCACCTTGTCGTAAAAAAATTACAATACTAAGTGTTCTCATCTGATCGAAAAATGCATAAACACGAAATACAACAAATGTAACAACCACAAGCAAAGTGTTGGCACATATCATATAACAACTTATCAAACTTTCTAAGGTCACAAACATTTCTAAACGATAATAGAACATCTAAAGCACAATATATCGAATTCATACAAAAATTAATATATCAAATTCATACAGAATATATGGCTTGAATTAAACAAATAATTCCTAAGTCTAACAACAGGCAAGGGTTACCCCTTCACAGTGACCCCAAACCTAATGTCACCCTCACACAATGACTTCTAATGCGAAAGTAAATAACTGCAATAAAGAGAAAGAACACGATACCGAGCGGACCAATCATTCGATCCGAAAATTAGGAGATATGCTAACATCACCGTGACAAAATCATCCTACTTTCAGTACATTTCTCTAAACTAAAATACGACACCACCAATAACTCGAATACGATGATGAGAGTGTTCCTTCTGTTCAGACCATAGATGAAACACGCGCCATGTTGAACCCCTCGCGTCGGCCAAGAGCCATTGAAGGCCACCACACGCCACCTATCACACACTGCCTCAACCTACCGATCATGCTAGTGGTCTTGTTTTCTCCAATTGGCTCCTGCTTTGGCCAAAAAATGCCTTTTTTAGTCAGGATTTTGAGCAATCTTTTGGATAGCTTTCCTCTTCCATTTTTGCCTCTTTTTTGATCGATTTTGGCTATTTTTTTTCAATGATTTCTTGCCCAAATCATGCCCAACCTTGCTATGATACTATGTTGAAATTGTTGGTCCTTTAATCCATCGATCCGGGCTCAGTTTCACCTCCAAATGAACATCAAGCTTGACTCCAAAACCGACACTCCTCGATTGCTCTACTATACTCTAACCCATGCAAGGATTAAGGGATATAAACATAATATCACAAAGGGCGAAGAAGATATGAGGAATCCAGCAATGGAAGAACAAACCACCCCCAAGTCGACAGCCAATTGCATTTCCCTCCTTTCTATTGCAATCTAAACTCCAATGCACCAGATGAGACTGAGATAGGTTATATACTAATTAGGCTAGGTCAAACAATATACTTAACTACCCAAGTTAGGGTATATACTAATTGGGTTAGGTCAAACAAACTACTTAACTACCCAAGTCCAATACACATAACTAACCTAAATGGCCCAACAAACTATCCAAAGTCTAGTCACATGACTAACACAATTGGATCAACACAATTGGGCCTCCCCAAGTAGGTCGCGAGTAACTCGAGTCGAGCTATTCATTTTGGTCTCGATGTGATGCGAACCCCTTTGATTTTTGAACCAAAAATTCTCACAACAATTTTGTATCAACCTAAGAAAGCTAAAATGGTAAGAAAGTTTGATGAATCTTGAACCAAGTTTATCCTAACCAAAATTCTAAGGAAAAGCCCTAGTACAATGGAAAGAATGAAATAAGTTCTAAGATGTTTGTGGAAACAACAACAACTACACAAGAAGATATTCTCAATATGAAGTTGAAGAAATTCTCAAAAGAGCTACAAGATAAGAAAAGGATGTTTACCTTTCCACTGGAACGCTTATCGAGGATTGACTTGTTTGACTCCTTTAATTCTCATCACAATGTGTTTTCCCACAACGTTTTAACATTATCGCCCACATTTATTGGATATCAAGAAACCAAACAGTGTACACTCACAAGTCCAAGGCTCAAAGGCCAATTAAATCCAAGGTTTGCATCCATAAGTGTGCACTTGAAGAGAGCGTCTATGCTACACATGATTTCAGAGTATAGTCATATATAAAGTGGTCATTGATTTGTTCATTTTCCTATGTGGGAAAATTATCACATATTTTTCCTCTAATTACATAAAATCCTTTCAATTGGTATCCTTTGAACTCCAATTTCTCATCCATCCAAACATTAATTTTGACAAGTAAATATATGATTTCGATATTCTCACGAAGGAGAACACAAATCCACTTTGATTTTTCAAAACGAAGGAACGGATCTTACTCAAAATTATGCCAAAATAGCTCATATAAGATTTTTCCCCAATAGTAGTTTGCACAAGTTGACAAACAATAGTTAAAGAGAAAAGAAGATAAATCTTATTTATTGAAATGTTAATTCATGTCCAGTATTATACAATATTGAAGAAAATTAAATGCGTACAAGGCATTAGCCTGAGAAGAAAGGAAGGTATTGTTATGAATCTGTTGAATTATCTAGTTTAAAATTTAAGTTTTTAAAGAGTAGATAAATTTATTTCATGTAAATATTTCTTAAACCCTAATTCTTTCTTATCAAAGGTCTGATATGTAAACAAATTATTAATAAATGATCCTCAAACTTGAACTAATTAAATTAATGACTAATATCATGTTAAACCATCCGAGTTCATTTGTAGAGCATTTCTAGTTCTAACGAGAAATGTCCCCCGCCGCCCCCTAATTTATAAGATTGTTAGTTATGAAATGAAAAATTTTCAATGGGGGTGGATCCCACTGCTATCCATCCCATAGGGAGTGGAGTTTTGTGAGGGAGCGGAGATTTTCCACCCCTCCCCGTCACCGGGAGAGGAGCGAAATTGTGAAGTGAATATGATTATAATAGCTTAGGCTATATTTGAGATATCAAACTGATAAGTTAGTTAATAGCTGATAAGTTAGCTGATAGCTGAAAAGTTAATTGAAAGCTGATAAACTAATTGATTGAAATAGAAGTGTTTGACAAAACTAACTGAAAAGTTAAAAATGACATAAAAGAAAATATATTTTAAATATCCTAATAGCATAGGGGTGTAATTTTAGAAAAATAAAGAGGCTAAAAATGGATTAAAAAATGAAAAATTCATGAAGCTTATTTGAAAAGCTTTTGAGATAAGCTTCAACTTCTTAATAAGCTCATCAACCAAATAGAGCTAATTTTAGTATATGAACTTATAAGCTCTCTATTTGGCTTACCAAGCGTATTCTTAGTAATCAGGGACAGATCCAGCCCTCGGCTAGGACGTTCGGCCGCTCCGACAGGATTCTGCAAAAAAAAAAAAAAATTTATCTTATAATTTTGGTGTAGAATTTTTTTCCTCTTACATTGTAGTGTCCGTTCGTGTTGGATTGATTTTCTGGATTCTTCTATGTTAGTAATTTTGTATTTTTCCTCGAATTTGACGTGATCAACATTGTGACGTTGAGATTAGAAAGAACTTGCCCATTGTGCTCCGCCTCCCCCACCACACCCCACCCTCCAACCCCATTAACCTACAATACATAAATTAATTCTAAAATTTTCAAGAAAAAGGGAACGCTAAAAAACGAATATTAGAGATAAAGCGTGAAGTGAAAATCAATATGCAAAGTGCTTCATTATTGATGTTTATTCACTGAGAAGTGAGAACAATAACCTTTCCATGTGTTGAGTTCTCAGTAATCAGATTCTCCATTTAGCCTCAAAGTATCGAATATTGCGGGTCCTCTGGACTGGACAGTATAAATAAAAAGGTGTGGTGGTGCCCTAATGGGAACCTGTTTAAAGTTCTACTTCTTCGATGGAGCCAAGGAGTGATTTACAACTTGTTTAACTTATTTTTTTTTTCACAGCAAAAAGGTCCCTAAACTGTGGAGAATGTATCGGATTCTGTACCCTAACTCGTTGCATTTACTAGTCTCTTTAAATTACTATCTCATGTGGAGAGCTTTGAGATTAGAAATATGTTAAATGAACAACAACCACACCACCCATGTGAGTATGTTGTTCACATTGTTGTTCAAAATTATTATTTATGTAGCATTTCTTATTTCATAACACATTTGGTAGAAAGAAAGTAGAACACTAACAAACTTAATAATAAAAAAAAAAAAAAGACATGGAATGGAATACACGTCGATTTTTAGTAAAATCGACGTGTATAAAAGGACGGTGACATTTTTGTAAATATATTTGATATTTACGCATCGGTTGTATAAATGAAACCGACACGAAAAGTTAAACGGTACTGAATGGACATTGGTTCTTCAAGAACCGACGCCTAAAACTATATTTATTCCGTCAAAATTCATATTTCTTCACTACTCTTGCTCCTCTCTATCTCTCTCGACCGCGCGACGTCGCCTTACCTCGCTGCCACCACTATTACGCCGGCATTACAACCACCACATTCCACCCTCTCTCCTTATCTCTTCCTCTCACAAAAACACACCACCACACCGCGCCTCCACCGGTCTTGATTGACCCGCCCCCTCCCTCTCACCTTGTAAGAACCTACCTCCTCTTACTTCATGTGTGTGTGTTTGTGTATTTCAAATAGTTAATTGATTTAATTTGTTAGTTTGTGATTGAATCTATGATTTTTTAAGCTAATTGGTTTAAATGACTTTTTTTATTAGTTTAATTTGGATGTTAATTTTATATTGTTGATTTTGAGTTAGTAAATGAATATATTGTAATATTTGAATTATTGAGATTCTATTGAAATTATGAGATGTTAAGTTATGAAATCTTAGCTTGACTCTTTAGGAATTGAGAATGGATTTTGGATTAATTTTGGAGTAGTTGATGATGTTGAAGTTTGATTAGAGTTATGTTTGAGTTTTGAATATGTCGAGGTTGAAAGTTTTGGTTTTATAGTGGTATTTTGATTCCTCCTACATGTTGGCTAAGCACAATTTATAGGGGAGATTCTGTCGAAATTTTTGTAGGATTTTGTAAGTAAAAAATGAAAATTATAATTTGAGGTGATTTTCACTAGGTTAGAATTGACCGTACTAAATAAATATCTAAATAGAATATAATCATCCTAATAAAATTATGAAGTTTCCAACCTAATAAATTATCATATTTGATTTCAATAATTAATATATAGTTGGTTTAAGGTTGTATCATGAAAAATATTAATTCAATAATTTTTTTTAATTATATTTTCACATATAAGTCATTGGATATGGATCGGGGTTGGATGTATGGCAGACGTAATATACATGAATATGTAAAAGGTGTTAAAAGTTTATGAAATGTGCATACGAACACAGGAGAAAGAAAGGTGAAGCAATGATTTTGTGTCCTTATTATGATTGTAAGAATCTGAAAAAGTTTCGTAGTTTTGAGCAAGTGAAGAGCCATTTGATTCGTCGTGAGTTTAAGGAAGGTTATACACAATAGATATGGCATGGTAAGGGTATGCTTCCCAAGACTAGCACTGGTGACGATGTTGGTGATCAGCAGGAGAATAATTTGAGCATTATTGGTGAGGATGATGTGGAAAATGATAAGAATGATAGATAGATGAAATGATGAGTGATATACAAGGTGAATTCATTGAAAAGCCTCATATATTAGATAGTTTGTTCAATAATTCTGAGAAACTTTTGTTTTCTGATTGTATTAAATTCACAAAATTGTCTGCTGTATTGAAATTGTATAATTTCAAAGCAAACAATAGGTGAAGTGATAAGAGTTTCACGGCATTACTGGAACTTTTACGAGATATACTTCCAAAGGATAACCAGCTTCCTAATTCAATTTACGAGACAAAGAAATTGTTGTACCCGATGGGTATGGAGATCGAAAGGCTACATGCATGTCCAAATATACTGTATCGAAATGAGTACAAGGACTTGCGTCTGTATCCAAAGTGTGGGGCATCACGGTACAAGCGAAAGAGCTTGAATGATAAATGTGAGGATAAGAAAAGTCCTCCGGCAAAGGTGTTTTGGTACCTGCCTATAATACCAAGATTTAAATGTTTGTTTGCTAATGCAAAGGATGCGAAGAGCATGCAGTAGCATGCTAATGAGAGGAAAGAAGATAGAAAACTAAGACACATGATCGATTCTCCTAAATGGAGGAACATTAATAGGCTGTTTCCTAAATTTGGGGGCGAAGATAGAAATCTTAGGCTGGAACTATGTACAAATGGGATGAACCTGCACGATAACATGAGTAGTAGGCATAGAACTTGGCCAGTTCTTTCGACAATTTACAATCTTCCTCCTTGGTTATGTATGAAGCGCAAGTATATCATGTTGTCTTTGCTAATATCAGGGCCTAAACAACTAGAGAATGACATAGATATTTACCTAACCCCACTAATTGAAGATTTAATACTGTTGTGGGATGAAGGTGTGTCGGTGTTTGATGCACAAAGCCATATGAATTTCACCTTACGTGCTATGAATTTTTGCACTGTAACTTGTCGGGTTATACTAAAAAATGACCTAAAGCATGTCCCGTTTGTGAAGAAGACACGATTGATCTTTGGTTGAAAACTTTAAGAAAAATGCCTTTATGAGTCATAGAAGATTTCTCCCTACTGACCACCCTTATCGAAAGAAGAAAAATTCATTCAATGAAAAAATTGAGGTTTGAGCAGCTCGCTTGCCGTTAACAGGAGGTGAGGTATATGAACGAGATAAAAATATTAATGTTTTGTTTGGAAAACCTTTTAAGCCTCCTCAAAAGTCTTTGGAAGAAGAGGTCCATATTCTGGGATCTACCTTATTGGCAACATTTATCGGTAAGACATTGTCTTGATGTAATGTACATGGAGAAAAATGTTTGTGATAGCATCATTGGGAAATTATTGAACATTCAAGGAAAGACGAAAGATGATATCAAAGTTAGGAAGGACATGGTAGAAATGGGATACGGGATTAGTTAGCACCTCAAGAGTCGGAAAAATGTACTTATTTACCCCCGACTTGATATACTTTGTCCAGAAAAGATAAAACAAGTTTTTGTGAGTGTCTGTATGCTATTAAGGTTCCATCTGGATACGTATCAAATATCAAAAGTCTTGTGTCGATGAAGGACTTAAAATTGGTTGGTATGAAGTCTCATGATTGTCATGTCTTAATGTAATACTTGTTACCAGTTGCAATTCGTGGCATACTCCAAAAACATGTTAGACAAGTCATTATAAAACTTTGTTTTTTCTTCAACTCAATTTGCAGTAAAGTTGTTGATCCGGAGGCGTTGGATGATTTGCAGGAAGATATTGTTATCACTCTATGTTAATTTGAAATATATTTTTCGCCATCATTTTTTGACATTATGGTGCACTTTTTCACTTAGTGAGAGAAATTAAGCTTTGTGGTCCAGTGTTCTTGAAGTATATATATATATCCATTTGAGAGATACATGGGTTTATTGAAAGGATATGTGAGAAATCGATTTCAACCTGAAGGCAGTATCATTGAAGGTTATGCTGCTGAGGAGACTATTGAATTTTGTACTGATTATCTAGATGACGTTGAGACTATTGGTGTTCCTAAATCTCGTCACGGGGAAGACTCGAAGGTAAAGGTACGATTGGATGCAAATCAATCGTCCCCAATGTTGAATTGCGAGATAAAGCACACCTCCTTATATTACATCACCTTCCTGAAGTTCATCCATATTTGGACGAGCACATGTCCATCTTAAGGCAGCAAAATCCTTCAAAGGTTGAAATGTGGGTAACTAATCAACATAATCGTTCATTTGCAAAATGGTTCAAAGATAGAGTGATGAAAGAGTTGTCACAAACGTCAAATACCATTGTTGAAACGGTAAAGTGGTTAGCGTATGGCCTAGCACGATTGTGAGGTCTTATGAAGCATATGACATTAATAGGTATACATTTTACACTAAACGTCAAGATGATAAGAGTACGGTGCAAAACAGTGGAGTGACACAAGTGGCACTATCAAGACATTTTTCAAGTGCTAAAGATACCATGCCAATAGATACCTCGATATCCTATTATGGTGTTATTGAAGATATTTGGAAACTTGGTTACAGGGAGTTCAAATTTCCTCTCTTCCAATGTAAATGGGTTGATAATCGAGGGGTGTTCGGGTGGATGAATTAGTTTTTCACTTTGGTGGATTTTGGACGCCTGGGTTATCTTGACGAGTCATTCATACTTGTATCACAAGTGAAACAGGTATTTTATGTTCTTGATCCTGCCGATACTAAGTGGTCAGTTGTCCTTCAAGGCAAGAGACGCATTTGTTGGCATTGGTGATGTGGTAGATGAAGAAGATTATGATCACTTTGATGAAACCCCTCCATTTTTTATTGGTATACAAGGGAGTACAACTTTAGAGGAAGATAACATTGAATCAAATTACATGCGTTGGGATCATGAAGAAGGATTATGGATTGATCGTCGTTCGTGATTAGTAATTGTGTGAGTTCATTTACATATTCTTGCTTTTAACTGTCTTGTATTCTTTATATATATTTCTACGTTGTTATATGTCCAGGTACGTGTACAATTGTTTCAATATAATGGCCGAGTCTTCAAGCTTTTCAGATGGTCATCGTACTGCCCAAACAAAAAGGACAAGAGGGCCAACTATGTGCAAGAAAATGAAGAAGGCAAGGAAGGAAGTGAATGTCATTGAGTTGGATGATCATAATAGGCCGATCGGACCAGGCAAGATGAACTTCAAAAATTTTGTCGGATCTTTAGTACGTATTCACGTTGACATAAACATCAGTGATTGATACAACGTTGATCAAGGCCTTAAGGACATGATTTGGGAAGAAATAAAGGTATTGTCACTTCATACGTAGTGAATTAATAAGTGATCGTAACATTTTTTATAACATCGCATATTATCCTTGTCTTTAGAAGGAGTTCAGCATCCCCGATGACAGTGCGGAAAAACGTGTTTTGAAAGTCGCGGGGATGCGGTGGAAAGATTTCAAGACAAGGCTGGTTCATGATTACATTACACATGATCACCCGAAATATAAATCTCCTACGCAGCTTTATGATTTCTTAACTGGACAGCAATGGGAGTCGTTCAAGAAAGAACCCCAGACGGAGAAATTTAATGTATATTTAAATGTAAGCATGTGATTTATTGAGCTGAAAACCAAAAATATGTGATTTTTCAGGAAAAAGTAAGAAGGTCAGGGATAGTCAATTGCGAAACGAGCATCTACATTATTTGGGCTCAACTGGGTATGCGGGGATGAAACCACAGTGGCTAGTAAATGACCCACTATCTTCTAGCTTTTCATGTGACGTGATTAGTTCGCCAATCTTAAGCGAGGATCGCAGTTTAGATTGGGTTTGAGCTAGATCAAAAAAAAAAAAAAAAAAAGATGAAACTTATTACATCCCCAACGAGAAAACGTAGGGAGTGTTTGACAAAATTGTAAGTATATCCTCCTGATTTTTCATATTTTCAATTAAAATTTACTTAAACACTTATATTTAGTTTTCATTTTTTTGTTTGAACAGGTTGAAAAAGCTGAGCAGGCCACACAAGGGGCATTTGTGCTAAGTAGACAACATGATATCTTAAGTGAAGCCCTTGGTAAGGAGGACCACCCTGGTAGGGTGAACGGGTATGGCGTCTATGTCACCACGAGGGATGTTTACGACAGGCCCGATGATTACATTAGATGATCGTGTGGGGTCGTGTAAGTAGACAATATTAAGGATATGCTCGTGAAAGAGATGGAGGATAGTATTATCGAGTGGGTCAGGCTTCAGACCATGTCGGAGATGCAGAGTAATTTCGATAAAAATGATGTTATCCTCCAGCGCTTGGGATTAAATCTTGAGGCCGAGGTGTGTTAGCCCAAGAGTAAACTAACCAAGAGGGGGGTGAATTGGTTTATAAAACTTTTTCGATAATAATCTCAAACTTAAAAACCAATGGGTACAAATATGAGCACTTAGTGTTACAAGTAACTAAACTATCAATGTAGTGTGCTATATATGTGTAAACTTAATTGATAAGGCAAGTATAGCACTAAGATAAAGCGTTGCACAATACAAATTGATAGAATAGAGTAAGTGCGATGTAAGTAAGTAAAAGGGATAAGAGAATGCAAACGCAGTTTATGGAGGTTCAATCAACCAACGTGATCTACGTCCCCCGTTACCGAGCTCTCCGTCACGAGCAAGGCCAAATCCACTATTTTGGTAACTTACAACAAGGAGTACCAAATCCTTAGACGACTTACAACAAGGAGCGTCTATCCTTTACAATCGAGTTTTCACACGGCTCTCGAAACCAACGATCGAGTTTTCACAAGGCTCTCGAAACCAATCGATCGAGTTTTCACAAGGCTCTCGAAACCATAAGATATAATGAATTGAGTTTACAATTGAAATAACTCTCTTGACAAATGATATACTCAAATTAAGTACCGAGAGAGTTAGGCTAACACTTCAATAGATAGCAATGAATTAAGCTCGAGTGTTAGAGAAAAACTTTGATGCAAATGATAATGAAAAGTTCAATGCAATCAAACAAAGTTTTTCAAATGATCTCTTGTTAAAAATATTGAATCGAATTAAGTACCAAGAGATGCCACACTTGAATAATTAACAATAAGTTAAGCTCAAAGTGTTTAGGCAATGGAACTTTGATGAATCAAATGATAATGAAAAATGTAGCACAAATAATCAAAGTTCCTTAATTGGAATTTCTCTCTTTTAAAAGATTAAAACAAGTTTAGAACAAAGAGAGACTTACACTTCAATTCCAATATAGTGTGAAGATGTTTGAAGAAGTTTAAACAAAATAAAACCAATAATCTTCACAAAACTTTCTTCCAAAAACTTTGATGAATTTGATAAAACAAAGTTTAGATCAATCAAAGTTTTATGAAAATAAAAGATAAATATAAACCAAGTAAGAACACTAAATTTTCACAAGAAAGTTTGTATAAAATGTTTTCTAAGTTATTCTCCATGAATGCAAGAGAGAAGGCTATTTATAGATCAAATTTTGCACATTCTGTCTTTTGCGGTCGACCTGTTCAGCCATGCGGTCGACCTCAATATATCCGTTGCAAGAAAATAGCCGTTGAGTTCAAAAACAGCAGTGCGGAAGATCAGTGCGGTCGACCTCTCTTTTGTCATGCGGTCGACCCCCCCTCTTCATGCGGTCGACCCCCCCTCTTCATGCGGTCGACCTCAAAAAACAGCATTTCAAGATTTTGATTTTTCAAGGTTTTATGACTTGTTTTTCAATAGTATAATCATGATTTAAGATCAAATAACCTTTGAAAGACAATCTTGACTTAGATAAAAATATTTTATGCAAGTGATGAATTTTCAAGTAAGTTTCTTGATGCATAAAAAATCATTTTCGAGCTCGTTGAATTTCATCGCTAAAGATTGAGAGTATTATACATTTACATATCTTAAATCAACTCTAATCTTGTATGCTTGAATTCTTGATCTTCATGTCATGCTTTTCAACCTCAATTTTGATCTTTGAATATCTTCAATTCTTTCATGATCTTCTTTGCGTCTCATGTGCTCGATCACATAATTTTGATTTATATCCTTGAGAGACGATTTGAACATTGAGTGCTTTGAATATTTATCATTACATGAAACACTTGAAGCACACTTGTTAGCAACACAATAAATTCTTGTTTGTTATGATCAAAACAATAAGGTCAAATTGACCATAGGTCAACAAGGTGGACGTAACTCCACAGCGCTTACGCCAACTCGCAGCAGTTGTTACTCCTTGGATCCAGATCCATTTAATGGGCTTCAGGTATTTAATTTTAAATTATTTAGATTTTTTTAAAATTACTTATGTTCTTTCAACTTGAAGGGCTAACATATATGTTCAATCATGTTGTACAATAGAAGCCAATTCCTTGTCATCTCTCTGTAAGTGTTGATGGTGAGAAACAAATAGTGGCGAGAGGGATGGTTTATCCATTCGGACCCTAGATTGTGATCCATCATCAACCACTCTGGCTTGATCATACTAAGGTGTCTGTTGACCATGTTATAGATGGTGCAGAAGCGTTCTATCTTCCAGTACCATCTCAATATCACACCACAGTGGGGAAGCTTCTTTCAATGGCCTAAGGAATTGGTGATTTTTGAAGAGGTAATAACATATAGTTATATAAAAGTTTCTGTCAATATTAATTTCTTTTTAATTTGTATTAGACGTGTTATGATGATAAAAAAGTGTCTTATTGTAGGAAGAGACACCAAAATAGGTAAAAATATCTAACGAAGGGAAAATGCCTCAGAGTTTCGAATTGTCATCTACCCAGCGACTTGCGATTTTTTACGATGAGACGTTACAACGTCTTGGTGATAAATGCAAAATGTTACACACTCTGGTCCTTCAATTACCTATTGTTGATGACTTCTATCGAGTGCCCATAGATGCCTCAGTGTTCAATTGTATGTTTGATGATGGTATTTTTATTACAGTCAGAGATATCACCGATTTGCTTACGATGCAATGGTTGGATATATGTATACTACAAGTATTTTCATTGTAAGACTTCTGACCACAAATTATAAGTTCAATTTAATTAAATCATTATTTTATTTCTATTTATTGTTTTTACCTGTTTTATGTACCTCCATGAGTTGTGTTAGCAATACAGTATTGAATCGATTGGATTTATGTCTTCGACACACATTGCATTGATTACGGTCATAACAAATGTAAATGGTGTTGGAACTTATATGGACGACATCATGAAGGCAATATTGAACATGTAAATACGGTGTACTTCTTGGATTCAGCTGCTGCATCAAAGCGTGACATTGATATAAAGCCAATATTGAACATGTAAATAATTATTTCCTTGATCATGCTTTTTTTTATAAGTGGATAAGTCAGGATAATTTTCATGAAATAATTGTGGAGTTGTGGTGAATTGATGCATTTATGTTGTGATTTTTGAGAAGTTGTGAAAGTTTTCTATAGCAGGGTCTCTATACGGCTGGATAAGTTCAATTTATATGGGAGACTCTGTAAAAATTTCTGTTGGAAATTTGAGTCTTATTATTATTTTGTAACTTGTTCATAAAATTTATTGAAACTTTAGGGCTTTCAAAATGTATTGGGCATGTGGAGGCTTTAGGAAAAAAATGAATACAACGTGGAAAAATGTAAAGGTATGAAAACACAGATTTAAAATTTATTACAGATGTTTAAATCATTTCCATATTTTATTTAGTCTAATTACTAATGTTCATTTTCAATTTGAAAATTTCAGTGTCCTCAGCAACTGGGGGTTCTAAATGTTTCTATTACGTTATGAGAAATATGTATGAGATAGTCACAAATCACTTTCAACTCGAATCGTTAGAAAATGTATAAATTATTGAAGAATGAGAATTTTTAATTATGACTTTATATTTTATTAACTAATTATTCATTTTAATTGGTTGTAGGCATTTAAAGAATACTACACAACGGAGGAAATTGATGCGTGTCGCAATGCACCAAAATAATAAATAATTCTTTACTCACTAAATATTAATTAATAATGTAGTAGTGAGAGTAAGGGTCGATCCCACGAGGAACGAAAACTAATTTTAGTTGTTCGATCAATTAAAATGGAATTGGGGGGGTTTGTTGTTTGAAATTGCTTGAATAAAAAATATGCATAAAAATAAACAATTCAATATAACTAGAGAAATAATATAAGAAGAAATCTTGTTCTCGGGTTCGGTTGTGCTCTTAATTAATGTTATACTTTTCCTTGTAACGTGTTTATATCACATTCAATTATCAATCATAAATAATCAACAAGCTCTGATTATCTAAATTCTTCCTTATGTATATTGATTCAAAACAAGTTCTTCGAACCAATTCTAGCCACGGACAATCCTAAACAAGCTCTTAGGATTTAATACACGACTAGTATGAAAATCTAGAAGAATAGATTGAATTGGATCGTTAATTTCACAAGCTCGAATTAATCAATCCAAGTTGAATTATTACTAAACCTGCACGAGATTTATTTGCTACTAAAGTAAAGATTCAATGACAATTACGGATCAAGAATTTAAACATAGCATATTCATGAATCCAAAGATCAATAATCCAATTGGCCAAATTAAATTATTAATCAAATAAAATCAATTGAACATTCAAAACATAATAATCCAACAATTGAAATAAAGGAATAAATTCACGCTACTAATTTGTAGGAAAAGAAAATAACATAATCAAGTTAACACAACTTCCCCTTTGAACAAGGTATGGAATTTAGCCTAGCATTGTTGTGGTAGATTCTTCAAGTTGCTTCATGAATTCCATTGTTGTTGATATTCTTGTGCTTTAAAATTTTCCAAGAATACTCTATATTTTTCTCTCAATTTTCCTCAATGTCCAGCCTCCTTTTTGTGGTGATTTTGCTCTTTTAATACTCCCAAAATCGTGTCCTAACTTTACCCCAAAGATATACCAAAGATAGACCTTGAATCAGATAAGGAAGTTTCTTGGCGAGAAAGTTACGACCGTAACTTTCCTTATTACGGCCGTAAGTAAGCTACTGAAAATTTTCGAAATTTGGAAGTTACGGCCGTAACTTTACCATTTACGGCCGTAATTGCATTTCTGTCGAGAAGCGCCTGTGTTCGATGTTTTGGTCATAACTTTCTCTCCCAAAGTCTGATTGTAGTAATTCAAGTTGCGTTGGAAAGAAAACTCAAATATCTACAATTCTTTGTGAAATAACTCTTCCCAAATTCGAGATTCTTCTATGACAAAATTGAGCTTCAATCTATCACTAAAATTCATGATCACAATCCTTGCGGGTTTTTGATTTCTAACTTCACCCCAAACCTTCTTTGACCATAATTTTTATATCTAATCTTCTTCCCACATGTCATTATTGATTTGGAGCTCTTTGAATATGCCCTTGAACCTCACTTCTTGATTTTTTTGTATTTCTTTGGTCCTGTTTCCTTTCTTTTTCTTCTTTTTGACCTTACATAACACAATAAGTGAAAATGCATTAAACGATGCTTCAATAGGGTCAAACCAATAACAAAATAAGATAATAAGTGAATTAAATATATGCTAATAAAGCACTTATCAGAAATCGTCGAGATTCAAAACTTATGGGCAAAATACTTTGTTGATGTGTGTATGTAAATCTTTCTCATTCAAACTTGTATTTACATATTTATATAAAAAATTAACAATCTTGTAAATATAATTGTTTTTTATTTAATTTTATTACGTATATGTCAATTATATATATTCGATGACGATATATTTGGTGATGTGTATGTGGTGAATGTTCAGGTCATCGTAGGCCACATTCAGGTGATTGCATGTTATGACCGACAGTGACCTAGATCATTCCAGGGCACTTTTAGGTGATTGCAGGTCATGACCTGCAGCGACCTGAGTCATTGCAAGCCACGTTCAAATAATTGCATACTGTAACCTGCAGTGGCCATGTTGAAAAGACTGCAAGATATGACATGCAGCGGAATAGATGAAAGAAATGTGGTGCTTTAAAAAAACACCATTTTAGGCGTCGGTTTACAACCGACGCGTAAAGTCAAGACTTTACGAGTCTGCGTCATATACATCGCATTTACAATCGACACGTATTGTCTTTTACAACCTTTAGTATTGGTATGTACCCCGATTTTGTTCGCAAACGAGTCTTTCTGTACTAGTGATTCAAGCAGAAAATAGCACAACAAGATGAGAAGAATAGAGTCCAACATAATGTATATCTGATAGTTATTATTATTTTATGTTATCTTGTGAAGAATTATTATTTCTATTTCATTATAAATAAGAGTCAGTTTGCGATAAAATATTTATGGCATATTGTCATCATTCAATAAAGTTAGATGTCCTCAACATGGAATGTATTGGAGTTTTTTTTTGACCCATGAATTCTCATGGATTTTAATAGAATTCCATAGAATCTCTCAAATTGTAATGAAAATATTCCACGCATTTTAAATGGATTTCAGTAGATTTTGATGGAATTTGTTGAATGTGTAATTGATATAAAATTTAATGGACTTTAGAATTTCATCTTCTTTTATCCCGTAGGGGTAATTTATTTATTATTTTTTGTTGTGCAAGTTAAACCTGAACTTGAGACGGAAGTAAAAAAAAATTAATATAATTTCTTGATCATAAAAAAAAATGGTTTGGACTCGAGAAGAAAGAAAAATTGTGGAGCAAAAACAAAAATTTTCTTTGCAATTATATGAAAAAAAAAGGTAATTGCTGCAATTGATCCCTACCTTTCACACTTCTTGTGCAATTCGTCCCAACGTTTGATTTTTTGGTAAATTCATCCCTACCTTCACATTTTCTTGCTAAAAACGTCATTACCATCTAATTACATCCAAAAATCCGTTAGTTGACCCAAAAAATTACCTATTGACTATTTTAATGAAGGAAAAACAAGTCATTTCCTATTATCTAATTTATTTAAAATAAAATGATTTAAAAGAAAGAGAAAGAAGTACTAAAAAAAACAAAAACAAAAACAAAAAAGATTTGTAACTATTCATCTTCTTCCCAACTCCATTCCCACCCACCCACCCACACACCATCCCCATATCCCATAGATCGGTATATATCATTCTAAGGATTTGAGCAGAAGACTGAAGTGAGATAGGCATTCCTATTACCAAAGAGCAGAGATCTTGGTTTTTCCTCTTGATCTATTCTTTTCTTCGTACATTAATTGGGAGGGTGTGAGATAGTAGCTGTAATGAGATCGTTTCCTCTGGCCATTTCTGCAGGCCAATTGACATCAACTGTTTCAATAAATAGCTGAAAGCATATCAATATACACCAATTTGGACCTGTGTCGAAATCTTGTTGAAGCAGAGGGTGCAGTAAAAAAATCTCCATCATAAAAGCGCACACAAATCTAAGATCTTCAAGTGTAGGATTTCTAAACTGAATCTCACCAGACTCAGTACATCGAGCAACATCAATAACAAGAAATCAATTTTCACCATACACCTCTAAAGACAACGATTTGATCATTCTCTTGTTAGAAGAAAACATCATAGACTCCACTTCATAAGTCACTCTCAGAAGCTTTACATTCGGTACCCTAATCGTCTCCCTCGAGCCTGTATTTTTCTTTGTATCAATTTCAGACCTAAACATGTGAAACTCTAAATCTCCACCAATAAATTAAATGCACAGAAATTGTTGTTTTCTATCATACCAATCTGAATCCTTTATTGCCTTAATACCAAAAAGATGCCCTCGGACGCATTTGCAGCAATTGGAAAAAATAAAGAGGGTTTAATTGAACTGAGCTGGTGGGAATGGTGTTGGGGTTGGAAAGAAGATGAACAGTAACAAATATTTTTTTTTTTTGGATTGTTTTTCTTTCTTTTTTTATTTTACATCATTTTAAATTAAATAATAGGAAATGACTTGTTTGTCCTTCATTGAAATAGTCAATAGGTGATTTTTGGATTAACTAACGGATTTTTTGATGGAATTAGACGATAAGGACGTTTTTAGCAAAAAAAATGTGAAGGTAAGGGTGAATTTGCCAAAAAAAAAAGTTGTGATGAATTCCGCAATAAGTATGAAAGGTAAGGACCAATTGCGCTAATTACCCAAAAAGAATTAATATGCTTTTGAACGGCTATTCAAGTTTATTATATCAGAATTCAGGTTCAAATTTTAATTTCACATTCTGGTCTAATACATTGCTTTCCACATTTATATACAACTAGTGAATCACCCTTGCGATGCACGTGAAGAATTGTCTGGATAAAGATAATTCAATATGAAATTAGATGAATTCTTTAGATAAAATAAATAAATTTCATAAATAAGAGATAGGATTATCATTTATTGGTTTCATATGACTACAAATTCTGGAATACTTCTTTATACACAACATTGTTTGTTGATTTTGTTGGTCTTCAATTCTTATCACAAATCAACATCTTTAATCCGGAAGGATTTGTCACCCTAGAAATCGCAACATAAAGTTGTCCATGTGTAAACACCAGTCGTTTAAGAAAAAGTTCCACATGCGAGAATGATTGTCCCTGACTCTTATTGATAGTTATAACATAGAACACCATCAATGGAAATTGTCTTCTTTGAAATCTAATAGGTATCCTAGAATCAGAAGGGCTCAACGATATCATTGGAATAAAGAAGTTGTGTCTTACATTGATTCTAGAAAGAATTTGACCTTCTAAAACAAGGTTGCCAAATTTTGTAACTATCAACCTTGTTCTATTGCACAATTCCTATGTATGATCAATATTTCTCAGAAAGAACTTATGTCCTTCACTTATCCGCTGCAACAGTCCACCATGTGGCGCAATAATGATATCCCTGTGTCCAGGTCGTGTATCAAAATCCACCGACAATCAATTCGACAATTTCATCGACAATAGGAAAATCATATTGTCTATCATCGGTCGCCTACCAATCAATAAGTATAAGTCTTACATCTGAAGTGTTTTCCTCAATCATCTTTTCTCAAACCAACCTAAACTGTCTTAACAATTTGTTGTATTTGTGTAGCATATCCTTCAAATCAGAAACTATACAATCATGCAACATTGAACTACATACTTCACTCCTACCGGGGGACATTAAAAGATATAAATTAAATTTTAGATTATCACAACAAAATTATCCGTAAACAATATAAATATAAAAGCAATAAATACATAATACGTACCCTATGGCTCTTTTTCTGCTTCAACCTCATTCACATTGTCAATAATGTAAAGCGAGCAAATTGTAGAACTGAACTATCATCAAGCAACAGACTCTCAATCTTATGGAAATTTTGATTGTGTAATCTAAAAATGGGAGACCCTCTACCATCATTTAGTCCATTATCTATTCCCCAATAGAAGTGAACGAAAACATCATATTATATGTCCAAATGTTCTCAACGAAATTCTTAATCCTTTCGTCTCTGCCATATAACAAATATTTCAAAATAAGAGGATAATCTTTCATAAGAGGAATATTCACTTTCTCTTGCATACAACAAAGTAGGGGTGAACAAATAAACAGCGAAATCAAACTAAACCACAACAAATGGTTTGGTTTGGAAAAATTCTAAACCGCCTTAAACGATTTGCTTAAGGTTTCAATTTTCAAAACCGCGATTTCGAATAGCCAACCTACCAAATTTTTAAAAATTTAAAAAATAAAAAATAAAGGCAAACGCTCAATTTAAAAAAATAAAAAATGCAATACACTTTTTATTGTCAACAAATTAAAATTAAGGAGCCAATGATTAATTGTTCAAATCCACAACCATTTGGAAATAATTCTTACTTCTACAATTCATAATCATCATCCAAGATATTTTCTTAAAATAAAATTTTTAATATAAGAGCTAACTACAGTTTGCTTCTATATAATTAGTTTGTTTGTCAATTTGAATTGATTCACAATAAAACACTCAATTAGAAACTTAATACTATTATTGAGCTAGTTTCAACTCGAAATTTTAGACCAATATGTGTCTATGAGTTTGCTTTGAAATATATTAATTCATTCATTGGTAATCCGAGGTTTCAAACCACACCAAATCACAAAAAATAGTTTGATTTTGTTTTGTTTAGAAAATGAAATGAAATGGTTTGGTTTGGTTTAGAAAAATTTCAAACCTTTTTAAATGGTTTGGTTTGAAATACTATTACAAATCGCCAAAACCAAACCAAGTTCACCCCACAACAAATTGAGAACTTCGGATTACGACATGTTTTATAACTCTTATCCACTCTCTCCTCGCACCAAAAATTTTCCTTCCAAAATAAACTCTTAAATGTAGGATCTCCAATGTCTATGTATTCTGAACAATCAAATAATAGATGAAAAAGTTAATAATATAGACCATGCGTATAAAAGATAAGATTTACTGTTTTGACCATGGACAATGAAAAACAACACGTATAAAAAACGAATTCGATAATCATAAAAAAAATTAATAATTATGAGAGTGACAAAGATGCATCAAATTCATGTTATTATAGGGTTTTAAGACATTTTGATGTGACATGTCACACATTCATTGGATGGTGAAAAATTAAGTGGTGAGCTAATTATTTTCATCACCCAATGAATGTGTGATATGTCACAATGTCACTTAAAAATGTCTCAAAAAAATTTCTCCCTAGAATTACTCATTTCCAGTTAAGTAAATTTGGAAGACAATTTACTTATTGTTGTAGAAATTTAAGAATCGTAAATATTGAATTAAAATATAACAACTAATATCTTGTCATAGTTAATTATTTTTATAAAATTTAGACTTAACAGTTAGGACAAAATATCATTAATAACTATAAAATTTCAAAGCAGTATAAATAAATTTGTTAATCGTTAAAGTTAAAAAAAGTGATATGAGACTTTTTGGAATAAAAAATTAAATAATAATTAAATGTAATTGTAAATAAAATTATTTGATAAATAATCTAATATAAAAAAAAAGTTATTATGTATATGTAACAAAGAATTTAAAAGTATGATTATTTATGACAAAGTTTAATAATACTTGATTAAATATTCGGTATAAATGAAAATGAAAAATAGACATTAGATTTATATGGCCGAACAAAATTATTCATCCATAAGATTGAAACCAATAAAATATCACAATTATTGTAAAAAATTATTTACGTATTAAATGTAACTTTCTATAAAAATATTAATTAATTTAATAGAACGCAATAGAAATGTCTCGAGTTTTTAGATGTACTAAATAACTAAAAAAAATAAGATTATTTATTAAAAGTTTTATACGATAAGGTTTATTTAGTATTAGATGCGTAATACATATAATTTTGAACTGAAAATTTTACATTGAATTTGTACGATTGAACACAAATACTTACTTTTAAGATTCAAAACAATAAATATCAGAATAATTTTTTGAAAAGAGAGATTTAAACACAAATAACCAAATATAAATACAATAATTCTAGGAAGACATTTTTTGGGACATTTTTAAGTGACATTGTGACATGTCTCACATTCATTGGGTGATGAAAATAACTACCCACCAATTTTTGATATTATCTATAGATCACCTAGCTAGCAAAAGATTGGACCACAACATATTTAGTAATAACTAGTGGTAAGCACGTGCGTTGCACGTCTCACGTAAACGGTATATGATATGAGTATTAAATTCTAAAAAATATATTATAAAAAAAAAAAAGATTCTAGAAAATATGGATATATCACAAATTTTGAATAAAAGTAACAACATTTATAAATATAGAATTGCATACGCATAGACCATCTACAATGAAAAACTAAATGTGGCATACTCATGATAAGATGCATCTTTTAAGATTAGACTGATCTTTCGATTTTCACCAAATAGAAAAAATATAAAATCACAATCATTCAAAGGTACCGTAAAATTAAATGGATAATCTAATTCACCTTCAATTGAAGGTTAAAACATCTCAAATCAAATTCATGAGAAAACATTAAATTCTCCAACCAAAGTATAGAAAATGAATATTAATAAAAAAACATTTTTAGAATTTCAATTGACTTCAATATAAGATGCAGCAACCTCAGAGGGATTCTCATTTATCCTGACGATTAATATTATATCCCAAAACACAGACCATCATTCAAAGAGAAAACAACCAGAAGCATTGATAGCTAAAACCCAATAAAAAAACACACACATACAAATAAATAATAATAATTTATTACTTGACGGAACTACAAATAATCCATGATGGCTTCTTTAAATGACCGCGGTGGCGAGACGGAGGCAATATTTGCATGTCTTCCATGCCTAAACGCCACGCCTTAGCTGTCTTCATCTAGGAATAATGCATCACAGTTTAATCTCCCACAAAAAAAAAATGAAATACTTTCACAAGTTCGTCTCTAGTAGAAAATGTGATTTAGTGTAGGAATTGAGTAAGTCAGACCTCAAGTAGTGAATTGGGTAAGAATTTAGTGAGAATCTGAACTTGCAAAGCAGAAAGAGGCTGAGAATACTATTTCATTACCATTAATTAAGAAAATCTTAAATAGATCTTATTTTAATTAGCAAAACAATCAATTCACAGCAAAGTCTCAATCCAACTTATAAGTGGAGCTTCAATAGAAAAAACCAGATTTCTATTGCTTCATCCCTCAACTTTAGGCGAACAAATAATTACAGTTTCATTTTTATAAGGAATATTTGTAGATTTGGTCCCCAACGTTTCATTTCAGTTGCAAAAACACCCAAACCTATGTTTTTTTGATACCATATATCCCCAACCTTTTCATTATTAGTAGCATAGGTCTATTTTAACACTTTCTGTTTGACTTTTTGTTAAACCTTTGCTTTTTGTTATTGTTATATAAATATATATACTCGAGAGAAGAAAATAAAAGGGAAAAATATCATATTCATATGAGGACATATATCAAAACACCACGTATTTATCTTGATAAAAATATCCAAGCTCTGGGAAACACAATCACTTGGCATTGGCAGAAGTCATCCTAAGATTACAATTATTAGAATTGAGAAAACTAAAAATCATTGCTGCATTCAATCACTTAAAGTGAAGGAAGGAACAATACAAACACCAATACAATTCTAACTGAGTTGAAAAGGAAGATGAAGGCAGCTGGATATGTTCCTGACACTTTGCTCTCTATGATTTAGAAGATGAAGAGAAAGACATATCAAAAGTTTGGAACCACAGTAAGATGATTGCAATTGCATTTGGACTCATTGTTCCCCCTCCTTGACTGTCACAGTGCATTAAAGTTCATATCTGGTAGAAAAATTGTTGTGAGAGACAACAATAGATTTCATTGTTTCAAGGACAATATAGGCGAGTAAATAGGAGCCTTAGCTGCCCTTCCTAATATTTTTATATTTTCAGTATCAAGAATGTCATCCAAGATATCTCAACGAAGTATACACTTTTCGCAAAATTATCACTTGCATCTTGCCTACTGTATGCTTCAAGATTTGTTCCTAAGTTCCAAGATATATAAGATAAAATAGAAGGCTAAAATCTATAAAGAAAATTCACACTTTCTGCATGATATATTCACATATTCTAATTCAAACATTTTCAAATGCAATTTTAATACAACATATGCACGAATTCGACAACCAAAATATGAATGCACGTCTTCCACGGATATACACAGACAGTGGTTATATTAACGTTCATAGAAGTGAAATTCTAGTAAATTGACGAATTAATGCATCATTGGTTCTTCATATGACGTATATTCACCCGGTTTTAATTGTTCAGAATTAAAAAAAATTACATTAGGATGGAATTCATGCACATAAAATTGGTTTTACCTTCGTTTGAAGAAAATTCGAAGCTGTGCAGTAATTCCCGAATCACACACAATGAAGAAACATTTTGAATTTGTAATACAATTAGAAAATCCAGTACCATCTTCTTCCCATTGAGATGTTTGAATTAAAATCTGGTTCTGGAAAGCAATTAATTATCAGACTGACTTAGAAAAATTACATACTAAATCTACATCATAGAAATATAAATATAGAACCCAGTACCAACTTCTTCCACAATATGATTTTCACCTTATTTTCTTCTCTTGAGTGTGTGTGTGTATATATATATATATATAATAATAAAAATAAATAAATAAAAACAAAGGTTTAACAAAGATGGGATAACGACAACCAATAAATGGGATAATGACAACCAAGAATCTCAAATGTGTCAACCGATTCACAAATCAAAACCTTTTTTCACATACCAAAATACAAATGAACTTGTTCATACAATTAAATGCAAGAAATCAAGAGACTTGGTGGAGGAAATAAATATCTGATCCAAGTATGAAAGGTACCCGTGAAAAGTCCTTTTCGTCTTCTTGTATCAAAGACTTCAGGTGAATGGCTCCACGATCATAGTACCAAGAAACCCTAAAAAACTCGTCGCCATGGAAAGGGGAAACGGTGCGACTATGGTGTAGAAGTAGCTTTGATTTGGTTGGGTTGGGGGAGTTTTTTCCGACTGTTTTGGGCTGGGTTTCAAATGGGATGTACGTGTTTGTAAAAGAGAGAGGTGACGTTTTGTTTCTTGAGGCAATGTAATGGGTTACGTCATTACGGGTAGTAGGAGGGTATATTTGGTATAGAGAAAAATACTTGAGGTTAAATTTGTCTAAGTCAAAGATTCTTCCCATCCACACTTTTAAAGTAGTGTAGATATATTATTAAAGACTCCAAAGCACCAAAGCAAAGCTCTCCCTTTTAACACAATAAAGAGATGCATGCATGTAATATTCATTCCTATGAAGATCAAGGCTCGAGCTTTTTTTGGCCCGAGCCGAGCCCGAGCCGAGCCGAGCCGAGCCGAGCCGGCTCGCGAGCCGAAGATCAAGGCTCGAGCTTTTTTTGGCCCGAGCCGAGCCGAGCTAAAGCTCGTCCCCAAAAATAAGGCTCGACTTGAGCTTTAGCTCGAGCTTTTTCTGAGCCGAGCCGAGCCAAGTCCGAGCTTTTACTTTTTTTCTTATTTTTATAGCAAAAATTCATAAAATTTTTATTGAAAATGTGTATATATAGCAAGTTGAGCCGAACTCATTGTCGAAATTCATTATTAAAGCTCCCATCGAGCTTTTTTAACGGGCTTTTTTTGGCTCGAGCCGAGCCGAGCCAAAGCCCGTCTCTAAAAAAAAAGCTCGGCTCGAGCTTTGTCTTGAAATCTCGAGCCGCGAGCCGAGCTTAGTCCGAGCTTTTTCCGAGCCGAGCCCGAGCGACCCGAGCCGACGAGCCGTTTTGCCATCCTTTTCAAAAAAAAAAAAAAAAAAAAAAATTCATACAAAAAATCAATGTATGAATTCATTATCAATCAAAAGTCCGAATTATCAGCACATTCTCTAAAGAAATTTTTAGAAACACAACCTACGCAATATTTGATACACAAGATTCGTAAAAAAAATGAAAATTCACACCACCACAACAGGTGACATATCTTCAAAGGGATGAAGATATAAAAAAAAAAAAAAAAGTCGATTTTTCACAAAATCAATATCCAAAGTAACTTTGAAAATTTCAAGAACAAACTATGCTTTTAGCTCAGCACAATTTGTGGGGAAATGTTAGAAAATATCAAAAAATGATGAGGATAAAATGAAATAATAAGATTCAAATTCAATGAGAAGATATCACAACAAGATGAGAAGAATAGAGTTCAAGATAATGTCGATTTGATAGTTATTATTATTTTCTGTTATCTTGTGAAGAGTTGTTGCTTCTAGTTCACTATAAATAGGAGTCAATTTGTGATAAAATATCTATAGTCCATGATCATCATTCAATAAGGTTAGATTTAGTATTTTATTTATTTTCGCATTCCTTTTTCATATTTTCTTATGAGATCCAAGCCAAAAAATCGTGCATCACGGCTGTGGAACGTAGGAAAGTGGCTCTTGCTCGCATGTACATTCCTCCAGTACTTCCTCAACTCTTTGCATTATCTCTTATATTCTTACCTTCTATTACTTGCAGTGATGAACGCAGAGCTATTATATTAGTGGGGCACACGGATGGTACGGGGGTGCTGCCCCCGAAATATTTTTTTTTGTAAGAAGAGAATGAAAAATGAAAAAGTACTTGAAAATATTCAATCCCCAAACAAATAAATAATTATATTAACCTTGTACACTTATAATATAATTAGCATAAATCACACTGCCCCCAAACATTTTTTTTGTAAGAAGAGACCGAAAAATGAAAAAGTACTTGAAAATATTCAATCCCCAAACAAATAAATAATTATATTAACCTTGCACACTTATAATATAATTAACATAAATCACATCCCCCACTACTCATGGCTCCACTTTCATTGGTGCACTATTTTTATATAAAAAAAGAAATTATATGTAATGTATCATCTTCAAAATGCTGAATCCTGAGTGCACTGCAAATGTGCACTATTATATTTATATCTTAATATATCAAGTTTGAAGATTAAAACAAAAAAAGTTACCTACCAGAAAGAAAAAAAAAAATACCACAAAAAAATTTTTTTTAAAAAAAATATTTTTTTTAACTGGGGCACGTGCCCCAGGAGGCCCCACCCTGGGTCCGCCCCTGGTTACTTGTATAGCGTTACACTCACTAATATCTTACTAAAAGAGGATGACACTTCGAGGGATCTAAGTCCTCCCAAATTATAAATTAGTTGCAAAGTAATTGATAAGTGCTTACTTATAGCAAGGTGGTGGTTATATGCATTATGTAACCATCTGTTTGGTGGGTGAATTTTGTTATAAACAAGAAATTTGAGTTTTTGAGGTAAAATACATGATTGAAAAGTGATTCTAAAAATGTGTTTGATTAAAAAAAAAAAAAAAGATTGACGTTTATAAACAAATTTACCAAAAAAACACTATTGTTTGAGCCAAAAAGGTGAAAGAATAAAGGAAAGAGTAATATGCAATATTTAATTAACTGAAACAATGAAGAAAATTGACCTAAACTGTGCAAAACTTTCAAAGTGGAGATCAAGTTGAAAACTTATAAAAGATGAAGTAAAATTGGAAATATGATGACTAAATTAAAGAAGCTAGAAACATTGAGGACTGAGTGTGTTAGTGGTGGTGGCGATATAGTATTAGTTGGGGCGATGGTATGGTAGTGACAATGGTAGAGTAGATTTTCATATTTTAGATATGACAGTGATAGAGTAGATTCTCAAGTCACATTTTCAGGTTTTCAGGTAACATGTGTGGTCTCAGGTCATAGGTCATATGTTCGGATTTCCAAGTCACATGTAATAGTTCGCAGGTCATAGATTATCTTTCATTGATCTGTATAATTAATTTCTAAATTTGGAGAATCCAATTTGAAATGAAGAGATGTCATCGTATCTTGTCAGATCTATTCTATATACGTGTGGTGGTGACTTGACTTGACGGTTATTATTATAGTGGTGGTGGTTGTGGGGGTTCTTCGGAGATGGTGGTGGTGGTGGTGGTTCGACGAAGATGGTAGTAGAGCGTCAGAGTCTCTGGTGGTGGTGAGGCGCCGGTCTAACTTGGATGCACTGTGGTTGGGGTTATATATATATATATATATATATATATATATATATATATATATATATATATATATATATATAATTGCACTACATACTACATTTTCATCTCTTATTGAAATTTTACTAACATTAGTATTTTAATTGATTTTTATTTTTATTTTTTCTCTTAAAAAACTTGCAATATTCTCATCAATACCGCGCCACAACCATCATGCCCCTCCATTTTTCTTGACGAGACTCGATGTGTTATTAAAAGCCATCACCATTGATTTTTCACCAAATTTTCACCAATTTTACAACGTATTTGATGAAATGTCAGACCAAATATAATGAAAGTACCATAAAATTTTTGTAAAGTATCAAGGCGTGATACTACAGTTCCGTCCAAAGTATTATAAAATTTTGATAGAGTTTCGGGTTATGATAATAAAAATTTGAAAGTACTATAAGTATCATGTTGTGATACTTATACTTTTAAAGTGTCATAATATGATATTTGTGATGAAAAACATATTTTTCAGCAAAAAAAAAAAAGAAGAAGTATTTTTTAGTGATTCTTTAAAATGACGTAAATTTCAACTGTGATACAAAAAGTTAGATATTAGTACAAACGTCCCTTGTTTCTAGTGTGAATTGTTAATTTATCACCGACCACATGGAGGTCTTTCTCCCCTACGAAACAAAAAGGACATTGGATGTGTGTATTCAAAAAAAAAAAATCCGTCCCCAAATTCTCCAAAAATCCACTAAAAAAATCTTCAAAATTCATTAAAATCTCACCAATTTTTCTACAGGAAAGGGCTCCGCTTCTTCTTCCACGACTAATATTCACAGTCAGAGTCTTCCGTGACTAAGGGTATCTCCAATGCAGCGGAAAAATGGCATTTTACGCCATTTTGCCGTTGCAAAATGGATCCAATGCAGCACCATTTCTCACGCTGAAATGGTGCTGATGAACAGTGCAGCGCCAGATTTGGCGCTGCACTGTTCATATACCGCACCAGCGGTATGTTTTCTGTTCTATTTTTTATTTTTTTTTCCTTCCTTAACTTTAATTTATATATTTTTTTTGTCCCTATTTCATTTTTTTCTCCATTTTTTTCCCTACACTTTTGTTTAATTTGATTTAAAAAAGTGATGTATATTTGAGATTGTTCATTACATAGTTCAATAAATTGTAGTGTTTTATCTTTTTATTCAAAGAAATTTAACAATTATATTTTTAATATAGTGACAAATAGAAAATTTTGACAATAAAATGTAACACATTAAAATATGATAAACGGATGCGACTACAAAGATAATAAAAATTTTGAAATAACTGGACGAAACTAAAATTAAATTAGACCACATCACAAACAATAACATAGCTTTTGACGACACGAGATAGTTGTTTTCAATAATCAGGAAAATTTGCTCCGGAGCCACCTAGATTATCGAATAGTGGACTGAACGAGCTTGAGTCAGATTGACTGACATTCATTTGTTCTTGGGTCCTTTTTCGAACGATCCGTTGTTGTTCACTCCTTATGAATTCACGCGTCATCGAATCTGATATTGAATCCAAGTTTGTCAATAAAATCTTGTTATCTTCCTTATACATCTGCAACTGATAAAAGTTTTGCCTGTCAGCCGCTCCCTTCCTTACCAACTCCGTGAGTTCTTTGTTTTCAGCCTTGATCTCATTCAATTTTTTTCTAGTCTCATCTTCAATTTTTTTTTTTTTTTTTTTTTTTTTGGCCTTTTTAACACCCATTGGCCGTTCAGAAGAAGTACCCCCAACATCAACGTCCTCTATGTTCAGAGAAAATGATGAAATTCCAGGAGATGTGGGAGACCCAGCAAGTGAGTAGTCTTGTTCAAAAGATCCAAATGTATTTTGGGAGGTTTGGAATTCATGGCGTGCCACATTCGGCGTCGGGCTAAATTTTTCAATCTCCTTCAGTAGGGGCCACAAATGATCAAATTTGAAAACACCCTTGTTAGTGGGGTCTTGTGCATACAACATTTTGGCTTTGTCCATCTGCAAGATTTTTTGTAAGATTGTTTATTAATAAAGTGTGACAGAAAAATAACGATGTATATTAAATACGAATGCTTACAATGTCTTGTTCCGATGCCCCACTCGGATGCAAATTTTCAACCTGACGCAAACAACCTCGTAATTTTGAGATAGCCTTGGTAATTTCACCCATACGTGTTGAGATCGACCGTTCTGGACGAGGGTTCATCTGGGGTGACTTAGTGTTGTTATAGGCCTCGGAAACTCTTTGCCACAGCTTTGACCCTTTTTGTCGAATACCAACGATGGGATCCTGGGATATATCCAAGTAAACATGAGTTAAATGTACATCCTCATCAACTGTATAGTTAGCTGATCTTCTGCTAGAACTCATGTTTAATTGCAGAAATAAATTTTTGAGTCTCTAAATTATGATGTACGAGTTCAAAATTGGTTGCCACCATTTATAGGCCAAAACACCTTACACAAAACACTATTATTGTCAACAAAGTTTTAATAAAATAAAAGAATGCAATGTAAAAGCTTGAATAGTAGACAAGGAATCTCTGCAAAGTAAAAAATGCAAACAAAAGAAGACAAGAAATCTCTGCGAAGTATGAATAATTGAAAAGGAATCTCTGCAAAGTTTGAATAATACACAAGGAATCTCCGCAGAGTTTGAAAAATAGACAAGGAATCTCTGCAAACTTTGAATATAGATGATATACTGCAAAGCTTTTCTCTGTAACGTGCAAATAATGCAAAGATTTTTCTCTGCAAAGTTAAAATCTTGCAAATATTTTCTCTGCAAAGTAAAAATCTTGCAAATATTATCTCTGCAAAGTGATAATCTTGCAAAGATTTTCTCTGCAAAGTAATAATAATGCAAATTATGTCTCTCTGCAACGGGCATAGATTTCCAATGATTTTATCTGCAACGTGCAAATAATGCAAAGATTTTCTCAGCAATGGACAAATAATGCAAAGATTTTCTCAGCAACGTTAAAATCATGAAAATAAGATTTTTATCTGCAAAGTTAAAATCATGCAACTCTTCATGTTATTATTCAAAAACTTATCTATAAATAGGCCAGCATAACTTATGTAGACTACAACTTTGAATCAAATATTTAAGAAAGATGAATTTCAATGTAGACGAGTCATCATCTACCATGACCCACCCGACAGTGACGAAGAGTACGTTGAACATATCAACAAGATTTGAATGATGCAACTCGTAGAGGTTCAATTGTCGGCCATGTTGTGATTGAACGCGATCATGAAGCGGCAGATCAACGATTATGGAACGATTACTTCTCTGCAAATCCACAGTTCGATGAAAAAAGGTTCCGTTGACGGTATCGCATGTCTCGAAATCTATTCATGCGTATACTTCAGGAGGTGCAAAGTCATGACGAGTATTTCGTGCAAAAACGAGACGGTCTAGGAAGGCTAGGTCTTTCCCCTATCCAGAAAATCACGGATGCAATGCGGATGTTGGCATATGGTATTGCAGCAGATGCCACTGACGAGTACGTGAAAATAGGTGAGTCAACAGCAACGGAGAGTTTGCAACGATTCTGTTGAGCAGTTGTAGAGGTATTTTCACCACGATACCTGCGGGCACCAAATGCCGAAGATGTTGTGAGATTATTGTACATTGGGCAGCAGCGTGGCTTTCCAGGTATGTTAGGCAGCCTTGATTGTATGCATTGGAAATGAAAAAATTGTCCCACTGCATGGGCTGGACAATATACAGGTCGTAGCGGATCCCCTACAATAATTCTCGAGGCTGTAGCCGACTATGATCTTTGGATATGGCATGCTCACTTTGGATTGCCAGGGTCAAACAACGATATAAATGTGTTGGAGTCGTCTCATCTATTTTATGACTTGGCAGACGGCATAGCTCCACGGGCAAATTATGTCATACAGGAAAAACAATACACAATGGGATACTATTTAGCTGATGGAATTTACCCTAAGTGGTCAACACTTGTATAAACGATCCATGATCCTCAAACTCCTAAGAAAAAATATTTTGCAATGAGGCAAGAAAGTTGTAGAAAAGACGTTGAACGCGCATTTGGGGTGCTTCAATCAAGGTTTAAGATTGTCAGTGGACCGGCTCGATCTTGGAAAAAAAATGTGTTACATGACATAATGACAGCGTGCATTATCATGCGTAACATGATAGTGGAGGACGAACGAGATCTCAGTGCACCAATGGCGCATATGTGGAAGCGCCGAGTCCAACAGTTGAGGTCGCCGTGGATGAGAATGAACGCTTTCGAGAGTTTCTTGCTCGACATCGAAAGATTAAGGACAGGGAATCACACATCGCGCTAAGAAATGCGTTGATTGAGCACTTGTGGGAGGAGTATAGCAACTCCCCAAACTAAATTTCCTATGTTATTTCGAGTTGTGTCATTGCTACATATTTCATATCCCGTGTTTTAAATTTTCAAGTATGTTATTCGAAGTTTCAATTAATAACAAGTTGAATTTCAATTTGTTTACGACAAAATTAATTTTTAAGTGTTCAAAAAAATTAATTACTAAATAAATTAATTTTATAAAATATTAATTATTAAAATATAAAACGTTTTTTCTATTTAATTACCGAAATTATTAAATGTAATGAAATTGTATTTTCTTAAAAATAAAAATTATAGAAAATGATGAATAATGTACATTTGGTATAAAATTTAGTGTTGCTGAGTTGGAGTAGAGAAACTGGAATAGTGTAACTGTAATTCAAATTTAGTGTAAAAGTGATAATTTAGTGTAAAATTTAGTGTATGTGGGTTGGAGATGACCTAATTAGAGAGTGATAACCAACAAAAATCTTCGTTTTCCTCCAATTGGATGTCACCAGTATCTCGCTAAAATCGAAGTTTCGTGAGCCCCATAACCTTGAAGCATCTTCAAAAACGGACGATTCAATTCATTTGGACTCTCATCCACCAACCTGTTAAAAAAAAAAAAATTGATTCCACACCTCCTCTCGAACGGAAGCATATCCGCCAACGCCGCCACAATCAAAGTTGTAGGCTTGAAACGACAATACCCAAGTTAAGCGAATATTTAATTGATTCGAATTTGGCATTATAGTCTGGTAGCCTGGGAGGTTAATACTGCTTGTTCACAATGTTTGGTTGTGAATATGACGAAAATTTCACTTTGTTGATTTCATGGATTGCGTTAAAATCGGTTATTATGTTATTCATTTTCACAGTGTCTTTCTCTTTCTTATAAATATCCTGAAATTGGTTATACTTCTTAGTTTTTGTTTGCTGCCTGTGGGATAAATTTCTTCATGTTGAGAGTGAGGCAATTGCGTCAATGGTAAGTGCTTTTTAGACTTTGATGTTAAAATCTCATAGAAAGAATTGAACATTGTGGGTATATGATAGTTTTATCAAAATTCTAATTTACAACGAAATGCATTTTGAAACAATGAAAATTTACTGTTTGGACTAAAGCTAGTATTGATTTTGATGTATATTTGGTGCCTTACTGCCTTTGGATCACAAAAGTCATACAGTACGTAGCTACCAAACAATTCTTTGGTCGAATTTTGGTGAATTTCACTCCGAACGTTTTACTTGAAATACCTCTTTTGTCAAGTGAATAATAAATTAATAATGAATGAAATGAAGCTAACCGTCATTTAAAAACTACCTTAAATCTCCGTATTTTTATTGTATTACCAAACCACTTGTCCTCTATAATAATTATTTAGGATTAACAATATTTTGTCATTTTTAGTCGTCGTTGAATTTAAATACACATTCTATGGTCGAATCCCATCGCGGGAAAGTGTCACCTAAACGCATTCTTTACTTGGCTACGCGGAAAATGAAAAAACGCATCAATTCTCTCTCTAGAAATGTATCATCTGACTTTGAGATGATGAAGAACCCTTATTTCCTTCCCTTCCCCTACCAACTCCAGCTGTCGATTGCGAAATCGATTATAGAGGGAAATCTACAGTCTCCGGTCCACTGATTGCCGCCTCTACTCTCTCTTAAACCCAGGTAATTTGAAGCTTATTTTGTGTATGAATCATTATATGAATTGACTTCAGTTGAAATTTTTTGTTTTATTTTATTTTATTTTGCTTTTGGATTATGAAAAGATTTTTCATTGCTTTTGCATATTTCAGGAAGAACTTTATAATCTTCATTTTGGAGAAAAATGAGGAACGCTTGAGGCTCATAAAACCAGTCACTAGCATTTTGGGAAATACACAATTATTCAGTCATTTTACATTTGCATTTATAAATCTATAGTTGAATTATGTTAAATATTTCTTAGCCTTACAAACGAGAATTGTGAAAACTATTGAATTCTATTGAACAGGAGGTTGTTATGGACACAATAATGGAGTTTGTCAAAGTGGGTAATAGGGGGAAGTTTCATTCTGCTATTTATCAAAAGCTTCTTCATTCCATTGTGAGTAATAATTTTTAAATTTAATCTGCCTATTGCTATAACTTTATTCTGTATCAAGATTGGTGACACTGAAGCCTACTTAGTAACACTGCCAAGTTATACACAAAAGCACTGTTCATAATCAGTCAAGGGTCTTTATCGGCATGGATTTCATCTTTTCGAAACTGTAAATTGTTAATTTCTTTATAGCAGGGTATGGAGGACCCACTTTGTGATTCTAAGACAAAGCTAGCCATGGTTAGAGAGCATTGCAGGGGAATATTAACAAAAGAAATTGATGTTGGTAATTTTATTGTGCTCACTTTTGCTGTGGTTGATTTTATACTTTTATTCTCTAGAATGTTATATATTCTAATATTCTTTACCCTGATGTTAATGTGTCAGGCCACCCTCATGATGAAAAGCCAAATGAAGTGAATTCTATCGTTCTGAAATGGATAGCCTCTTTTGAGAGTGAAGTATCTCATGTTGCCTCATCACAGTAAAACAAATGCAGAAGTAAGAATGATAGTACAATCTTGACTTTCTCAAGATTTCTTTTACTCCTTGCCAACTTTGGTTATTTCACTGGCTATTTTACAAGCACATCCCTTAACACAAAAAAGAAGTAAAGAAAAGCACTTATTTTTGTGATGTATCTGTTCTTGGGATACCTGAAGACTTGAACCTCCAAGTTGTTGTACACATAATTATTGTTTTGGTCAAATATGTATGTAAATGTCAGGAAAATATATAAAAGTTTGCTAGGAATTGTGATGTTTATGTAGTGACTTTGTTTATTGTTTGTGTCCTAGGAATTCTGAGAGTAGTAAATGGTGCAAATCCTCGCCTGACAACCCCCCAATAGGGGGGCGCTAGGTACCCACTGGAGGCACTATATAATTTCCATGTTGCAAATAGTGCAAATTCATGACAGGTCTCAAGTTTCTAAATTATAAATATTGAAAAAAAAAATGCCCAGCGATATGAGATTTATGGAGCAATGCTCTTTTTTTTTTTTTTTTTTTTTTTTTTTTTTTTTTTTTTTTTTTTACATTGCAATGAACACCTATAAAAACTAAATAAATAAAATACATTGCAATGTTATATTTTAGATTATTCGAAAATAAATAAAATACATTGCAATGTTATATTTTAGATTATTCGAAACTTTGCGACGTTGTATTTATATTTTTAATTTAAAGTTCAATTTATGTATTTTTTCTTTTTTTTTTCCCAATTTTAGTTTTCCTTTTAACATTCTTCTTTTTTTTTTTTTTTTTTTTAATATTTTCTTTAACATTCTTAATTACTTCAATTGCTTTAAAATAGAGTAAACTCAGTAAAACTTCGAATTTAACTCAAATATCATATATCGTTTACGTAAGACGTGCAATGCACGTGCTTACTACTAGTTCTTTAAAATTCTTACAGACTAATGTATCAATTGGACACAGTCGAAGGCCCTAATTCTTACGAGATTGGGCTTTCACGTATTAAATGGGTCGAGGAAACTATATGGACACAAACCTGCTCTTGCTAGTGTTTTAATGTAGGGAGTCCAAGGTGTTGCTAAGCAGTGGTGAGGGGGCAGCACAACCGGCAGCGTAAGTGGAGGCAAGAAGGCATTCACAGATACTGAACTGTAACATGGTTTGTAGATTCTGGTTTTTGTTTCATGCTTAGCATATCATTTGAATTGTAATTTAGGATGTGTATAAATGGGACTCGTTGGTTTCATTGAATATATTCTCTTGTAATTTGGGGTGTGTGCCTTGTAAATAGGGGGATTTATTGAATTAGACACATGAAACATACAACTTTTTTGAAATGACCACTTTTTGTTATTTGTCTATATTATCCTTAATGAAGTTAATTATTTACTTTGCAAGATATATCCTTAACTTAGTTAGGTTGGTTTAGTTCAGTACTTCTTATTATATTCATATTTTTTAACCTTTAAGTTCTTCTAAAAATGTTCTATATTGTAATAATTTTTCAAAAGATTTGGGATGATTTTCTTTAGTTATATATCCTAACATTATTCCTTCTGAAACTTCTTCTTCTATATCTTCGTATTCTTCTATAATTTTATGTACTGTATTTATATTATTTGCTGTTTCAACAAAATTAAATTCTATTCCATTTAAGATAGCATAGTTAATATCTTCTTATATTTCTTTTAGTTTAGATTGTCCAACAGAATGTATATTTTTAGATTTTTCAACAATAGCTAATAAAAATGAAATTTCTTTATTTTCTAAATATAGTTTATGATCACAGTTATTAGAAGTTGATACTTGTGAAGTATCCATAAATTATCGAGTTGGTAAATTATTATACAAAATTTTCTGGTATAAGTCCATTCTTTGATCTGTAAAATACAATAATCTGCAATATATTGTTCGTATTTTTCTAAAATTTTATTATATTCTTCAGAAGATATGTTTTCATTTTCCATTTGATGTTTAATATCTTCCATTTTATCTTTCAAATTTTCTAAAAGGTTATCTAGTCCTTCTATTGTATATCCTGGCATTAGGTTTGGATTGTATTTGTCATTATTTTATTTTCTAAATCAATTTTAAGCTGTAATATATCAGAATAATCTATAATATATTGGTCATGATTTTCTGAAAGTATATCATATTGTTCAGATGATTCATCCATATCTATTAATTGAAATATAATGTTATCTATTTTTTCCATTATTCTCTCTAACAAATTTTCTAATCCTTCAATAGTATATCCAGGCATTATAAACACAGAGATAAATAATTTACAAAGTTTCAAGTAACTTTTCAAATTCTATCAGTGTTTGGGAATTGATAATATCTATGTCAGCCATGATATCTATGCTTGGTTCAAATGGCATATTATATTTTGAAATATTTTTCTTTCTTTTTTCTAATTTATCAATTATATCTTGAATATCTTGTATCATTATAGATCTTACAGTACCTCTAGCAAAGTTTTCTATCAAATTTTCTTTAAAACTTCTTAATATCTCTTGTGATGCGTAAAGTTGATCTTGGTATCCTATTTTGTCAATTTCATTTTCATATTCAATATTTTTTTTACTTTTGATATTCTTTTTAACTTTATATGGACCTCTCTTAGATCTAGGTTTTTCCATGATATCATTGTTTTCATTCATGATATTAAGATTTTCAAAAACTGGTAAAGAAAGACTCATCTCTTCCATCACTGTCTTAATCTATTACAGGATCATAATCATTATCGTTACTAAACACATATCCTAAATATAATTCATTATTTATTTTTGTATTATCACTATCAAGCCAAAAATAAATAATTGATTTTGTAATTTCTAATCCTAATATTCTTTTAATGTTGGAAAGATAACTAATAAACATGGCATATAAATATGATATAACTTTTTTATTTCATTATTTGGTCTAGTAAATTGTTTATGAATGAATAAATGTTCAATTATGCTATGATATTCATCCTTATAAGGACTGTTTTGATATTTAAATTTAAACATTCTGAATTATGTCATGTTAAAAGCTCTTCTTCCTCCTAATTCCGTAAAGATAGATATATTAAGAATACTAACCTCTTTTCCGGTTCTCAGTACCTTTGTATTTTCCTCATATTGTTAGTGACCTTCAGACTTATAGGTTTCTGCTCCACACCCTTCAATGGCCTCCTGCCTTCGTGGATTATTAGCTAAACCTGGATATATGCCTTCACTGTATAACCTTTTAGATGAAAAATATTATAGGACAGAGTGTAGGAAATTTTCTTAATAATATATCTTCATTTTGGAAATAAGATTTATAAGATAAGAATTTAGAAACTCATCATAATTTGATAAGTAGATTGGAATTTTTTTTAATATGAAGATTGACGAAGGATTGGTATGAGAACTTTTCAAAGACAGAAGTTTTTTTTGGCTTTCTCACAAACTGAGTACTCAAGTGAGTTCTGCCTTTCAACTAACCCAGAAGCCTCTACGTATAATATTACATTGGACACGATTACATCACTACTTACATCATCGACCTAATAATTTTTCAGCTTTTCATTAATATTACAAGGACATTACAAGGACGCGTAAGGACACACCTGTCCCTTTATTGATTATTACAAGGACACACCTGTCCTCTTTTTTTTTTCACATGGCCCTTACATCGAGCTGTCTATTTTTTGCCACGTTTCACTCTCCTTTAATAGAGTAGATACTAGCTGTCCATCAATTTCGTTGGCATGTGGGGCAATTTCTAACTATACAAGCTTCTTGTAAGGTAGCAAAGCTTCCATGGATTTGATAAGTGTCAAACTTGTTGATATATTCTTTCAAGATTGTTAAATTTTCTTTTCCTCCATTAGTGAGGAGGGTCCATCCATTATACTGGCATATGCATTTGAATTTTTTATCATACATGTTTTTGGAAATGTTGTAGAGAACCTTAATTCTCAACACCCTTCGAAATCTAAACCATGATCTTGTAATATTTGGTACTGGCCTGGTATTTTTTCCAACTTCAATTTGGAAATTTCGAGCAACATATCTAATTGTGATAATATGCTCTACAGGATAATATATTATTCTATCAATTTCAGGACTGATTGAATAAAATTTCAAATATACAGGACTTCCTTGAGCAAACTTTGAAATTTCTCTTTTTAGTAAATCATCAAACTTTTCAATTTCTTTCAGATCTTTTCCTGGATAGATAAGATCCAAAAATTCATAATCAACTGCCATTTTTGTCATGACGGGATCTCCGCCCTGTGTAACGATCAATCGTGGGTATACATGATTTCCAGATGAAATGTAATAATAGTCACATTCTTGGAGTTCATATATAACTTTGAGTTTTTGACAGTAGTTTTATATTCGCCTTCTTTTAGTATAAAAAGGGAATCATCTTCCTCCTCAGCACGAATTTTGACTACCCTTGTATGTTCATCTTTGGCATTGATTGTTATTTTTCGGGGACTGGTTTCATTTATGACAACTTTCTTGGGACTTGGTTCATCTCTTTTAATCGTTGGTCCACCACTGCTTCCAGAAGATGTATCTGTTTATAATTTTGATATAATCTGTTTGGTATCAGCATGCTTGGTAATTAATGATTCAAACTGAGATTCAATCTCAATTATGTTATCGCTCAATTCTATAGTATAATTGTGATGAAAATTTGAGATTTCCATCAATTGTTTGAAACTTTCTTGGAGAGTTTATGCAAGTTGCTCAATTCTAATTTTTATATCTTCAGCCTCCTCTTTGAGAAAGTTCATTCACTGTTTGGCGTCTATCAAGGACTTTTTGATATTATCCATTTGCAAATTCAATATTCCTGCTTAAAAAATCTGTAAGATATTTATTGACACCTTTAATATGAACTATATCAAAATTATAAAATGTCAAATAGACTTGCCATCTATGGAACCTCCTATATTGAGGTTCTGGTGGTAACTTATTTTTTACTAAGCTTGCAACTTGAGAATTTATCAGTTTCAACAATGAATTTTTTGGATAATAGAAACAATGAAAAAAATTTTATTCCTCTTATAATTGCTAATAATTCCTTCTCATGGGTAGTATAATTTATTTCTGCTTGGTTAAATGTTTCGCTAGAATATCTGCAAATTTCATTAAGATCTGTTTTTAATATTGCTGCCCAATATTTATCTGAGGCATCAGTATTAACTATTAGATTATCTTTTTCATCTGGTAATCTTAATTTTGGTAAATTTTTACATTCTTCCTTTAGTGCTTTAACAATTTCTTTATGTTCATCACTCCATCCTTTGGTATTTATTTTTCTGAGTAAAATCTGGATTTTATGTCTCTTTTTTGAGAGATTATCAATAAATCCTTCTGCATAATTTAAACATCCTAAAAAATTTTGTATTTTTTCTTTTGATTCTAATTTATCTGAAAAACTTTGTATCTTTTTAGATATATGAGTTTGTAATTTTATTCATCTTTTATCTATTGATAATCTAAGAAAATCAATTTCTTATTTTTTTTATTATGACTTTGTTTTTTGAAAGAACAATTCCTTCTTTTTTGCATTCATTTATAAATTTTATCAAATGATTTCTATGTTCTTCTCTATTATTAGAACATATTAATATATCATCAATATAGACAATTAAAAATTCATTAAATTCTCTAAATATGTCATCCATTCTTCTTTGATATATTTGTGGTGCATTTTTTAAGCCAAATGACATAACCATCCATTCATACTTACCTTGGGGTGCACTAAATTCTCTATATTGAACACTATCTTCTTCCATTTTTACTTGCCAAAATCCTGATTTGCAATCAAATTTAGAATAGTATTGTTTTCCTTTTACAAGGTTTAATAGTACTTCTTTATTTGGTAAAAAAATATCCATCAAATTTGGTATATTTGTTTAATTCTTTATAATTTATTACCATTCTAGTTTTCCTCTTTTTTGGATAGAATGTTTCATTACCATGAAAGCTGGACTACTATGGATTCCATTACTAGGCCTGATTAATTTTTGGTTAAACAATTCTTTTATTTGAGTTTTGAATTCTTGTGTATCTTGTATGGTATACATCATTGACCTAACTCTTATAATAACATTTTCTGTTAGTTCTATTTTGGCTTTTGGATGATGTGATTTCCAAAATAATAGTGGATTCTCTCCACAATTTTTTCTAATTGATCAATGATTTTTTCTATGCTTTTTTGTATGTTCGTTTTTAAGACTTTTTTTATACATTATTCTTTTATGTTTTATTTAATTTTGTGTAATTGGCTTTTTGTCCCATTTATCACCACGCTGTGTTGGCTGAACTCTGTAAGGTCTAAATTCTCTCGTTATTTTTAGTAAATGTCCACAATGTGTTTGTAACATGATCATGTAATTATTTTGTTTATAATATTGAAATTGTTGTATAAAGTCATTTCTTAGTAGTATATCACATTCTAATTTCTTGTAGTTATATATTTTATTTACAACTATTTGTTTACTTCCAAGTATTATATCAATTTTATCAGCATTATTAATTATCCGAGTACTTTCTCCTGTTACTCCTGTAATTTTTATCTTTCCATTAGTATTCCATGATTTTATTAAGAATTTTTTGAATATTGTTATATCACTTCCTGTGTCTATTAATTCACATGTTGTTATATTTGTTTCAACAATAGTAACTCGAATATAAACAGCTAATGGAAAACTTGTTTGGTTATTCATTTATTCAGCTTTTCTACATAGTATAGTTTAACCATTATGGGTTATATATAATACTTCACGTTTTATACTATAATCTTCTAGTCCATCTAGGAAGCTCATTCCTAATAACACATGAGGATTTACCATACTGTTATCTACATGGCATGGTACTAAGAGATTTATTCCTCATATTTTTATTGGTACTTTAACTTCAAGTTCAGTCATATGTATTTGTCCATCCAAATTTATATATCTATACGGATCAGTTCTATGAGATATTAGTCTTTTATTCTTGTTTGAAGTAATATTACATTCACTAGCTCTCGTGTCAATTAATATATTTGATCATTTTATATGTTCTTTTTCATTGAAATATTCACCTTCTATTTTCATATTTCTAGCATTTCTATGAGGTTTTATTTCTCTTGTATTACTAGTTTCTCCTAATTGTTTTCTATTGGGTAAACTTGTTGATCTTCTAATTAATCTGTCATCTTCAAATGTTATATTATTATTAGGGTATTCTTCTTCTCTTAATTCTATAATTTCTGGTTTATTTTTTGTTATAGTAAGTTTATAGTTTCTTGGGACTAAACTTATTTGTTTATCTAATTCCACAGCTTTACCAAAATCTTTGCATTCTTTATGAATTTCAATATATGGTTTTTTAGAATAAATGTTTCCATAATTAGAATTAGTAAATGTGTATAATTCCCTATATTCTATAGTCATAATTTTATCTCCTTGTTCCATTATATCATCTTTATATAATTTGAAATGTAGTCCTAAAACTTCATTAAAATCTCTGTCTTTCAATGATATACAACATTTGGGGTAACATGTAAATATTAATTTTTTATATGCTAGATTTCCTTCTACTGTTCCTAAATGACTATCTTTTAAATTTATAATTCTTCCATCATGTAAACTTACAGTCAAAGGCGAATCTAATCATTCTCTAAATAAGGATTTAAACATTATTTGGATACCCGCTAAATAAACATATTGGATCTTTTCACTTTGTTTTCTATTGATCTTTGTTAATAATTCTGTAACCGTGTTTTTTGTTAAAAGATTTAATTTGTGTGTTCCTTGAGTAGTTCTAACATCTATTGCACTTTCAATTTTATGATATTCATTTATTACTACTCTTTCTCTTTTCCATATTTTGTCTAATATTTCCCATTTTCCTATTTACAAATCTAAAGATAATTTTTGTATTTTCCTGAACTTATTATTATCAAAAGTTACTTTTAATCCATAACCTTCTATTCCTTCATATTCTTGTTTATCTATGTTCTTATTTCTTTCTATTTCTCTATTCTGATTCTGATTCATTACTTTCTGAATCTGTTTCACTTATATAAACTTCTTGATCATAGTATTCTTCAATATTAGATATTTCACTTAGTTCACTTTCTATTTTTAGATATTCTTTTTGTAATATTTTAACTTTCTTTTTGTTACAATCAGGGCTTATATGTCCAATTTCTCCATAATTTCAACATTTGCATTGGCTTTTATCTTTCTTATAAGTTTTATTTTTCTATTTTTTATTTGAATTATATCTTCTTTTGTAATATCTTCGCTTAGGTTTTATATATCTTTTCCTAAAGTTTCTAAATTTTTTAAACTTTCTATTTTTATATTTTCTTTTTATTATTTTTTCTTCTTTCAGGGTTACATCCCCATTGGGTTGGTTTTTTCATATCTTCACAACATATTCTAGTTAATTTTCCTGATTTCTTTAATAATTGTCTTTGCTAACATATATATGATAATCTTTCAAATATGAATTTTATCCTTGATCCTAATGTTCTAGGTGTTCCAGGGTTGTCTCTGATAAATTTTTCAAATTCTATTTTAAAGTATATTCCCCATGAACCTGGTAATTTATTGTAATAAATATCTCTGTATACTTCTTGGTTTTCACTACTATAGAATTGGACATAATAGTTGAATTCACACGTGTATTCTTTGATTTTACACATATCACATATTGTTAAATTTATTAGTCTCACTCTTGTATTATCTTTTTCTCTAATTGATTCTGTTTCGGCATTACTTATCTAATTTTCTCCTAAAAATTCATCCGCAATATAATCTACTAACTTTTCTATATCTTTTCTATCTGATTTTATTAGTTCTGTTTGTACATTTCTTCTTGTTAATGCCTTTGTATCACTACTTATTCCTTTCCACCAATTTCTAACATGTCCTTCAAAAGATGCTACTAAAATATTTATCATTCTATCAGTATTTTCTCAAGTGTCATCTTTATTGTATAAAAAGATCAGTATCATTGAATCTGCCCAAGTTAATAAGGCTTTTTAGTATCTATTTTACAATCCAAATCTAGCTTTGTTCCTCCATGATTAATAAGTTTATCATAATTATTATTTGGTTCAAATCTATCTTTATATTTACTCCCTTTAGGTGATTGTCTATCTCTAATTCTATCATAATATTGTCGGTGTGGTTTACTATATAAAGGTGCATAACTTTCATCTGGATCTGGTAATTCTTGTTTGGAAGTTCCTATTGGAATTGGGCTAGGTGCTCCTCCAGTCTCATTAAAATTTGGTATTCATTAAAATTTTCTAAGCTTAATTGATCAAAATTTTCTATAAGTAAATATAATTCTTCATTCATTTTTATCTTGTTCTTCTTCAGTTTTTTCTTCAGTTTTTAGTTTCCCTAAAGTTTTTTCTATGGATTTTTGTAATTCTAATTCTTCTTCTAGTATTTTTTGTAATATATTTTTTCTAAATTCATCATCCATACTTCTTGCTTCTATTATAATTCTTTCTTGTTTAAAGTGTTTCTTTCCTATTCTAAGTATTTCTTTTTTTATAAGTTTTTTGTCTATTTTCTTATCTTTGTTTTTATTATTTTCTTTGAATTTTCTAATCTCTAGTTTTAGTATATTTATATCATTTCTTACATCTTTTAATTCGTTTTTTACTTCTTGAACATCACTTATTAAAGATTTTATTAATATTTTTAGATCTTCAATATATTCACTTATCGACATTTTATACTCTTGGTTTAATAGTTTGAGTTTTTTGTACCTTAAATAGTTTGTCATACATATCATCTATTTTTATTTCTAAATTTTTTTTATTCTTTCTTCGATTGATATTATTCTTTCATTACCATTTTTCCTTATTTTCTCATTTAACTTATCTATTTTTTTATGATTACTTCAATTTTATCTTGATTAATTAATTCTCCTGATTTTCTTTGGAATTTTTTTAATATTTCTTCATCTATATTTTTAACTTCTCCTATCATATCTTTTAATTCTTTAAATTGTATTTTTAGTTTATTTTGAATATTTTGTAATTTTTTTTTTGATATTCATATCTTGTATATTTAAGTGTTTTAATTCTTCAATAGCTAATTTATCTTGTAAATTTATGTTTTTTTATGTTTGCCATAAAAAGACACTTATCCAGTTTAATTGCATGTTAAGAAGTCCATCAAATTCTCCCCATGAGCTTAATGGTTGAAACATAGTTGTATTAGCTCCTTTTATTTGGTATGATCCCACTGGTAGATTAATATTTTCTATTATTTGTTTCTCAAATTTTATTTCTGGAAATTCCGTTATTAAATTCTTCCTCTAGTATGCTCAACTTCTAATCTTAGTTCCGTGTCATAATTTACTTCATTACATGTCATTATATTATATTCACAAAATTCTTCAATTGATCTTAGCATTGATTTTCTTTGTTGTACTCTATAATATTTTATGTAGTATTTTATTTCTCCAGTTATATCATATTTTTTCATGTTGATTTTTTCTTTGTTATTTATGATCATAAGTATATTAGGTAATTATTTTAGAATTGTATTAAAGTATTTTCTTTTACTTTCTAATGATTTTAATCTTAGAAATCCTTTTCTTTTTATATTTCTTTCTTCTATCATTTGATCTACTAGATTTCCTCTTTATTCTGTTATTGAATCTAATTTTTCATTTGTTTTCATATCTAGATATTTGATTAATAAAGAATCTCCTCTATGGTAATCCATTTATGTAATTTTTATATAATTCTTCTAGTATATCTTTGTGGATTAAATCAAATATTTCGTTTATGATAAAATTTTCCTTTATTATATTGAAATTTATTAGATCATATATATCTCTTCTTATATCTTTGTCTAAATCTTTTAGAGTTATCAAGATTTCTATTTTATAATTATCGGGTAATATTAATGTATGCATAATCATAAATCTTGATGTATATATTATATATTTATTTTTATTTTTTGCCATATAATATTTATCTTTTAGATCTGCCATATGGGTCTAATACCAATTGACGGGGTGCTACTGTGAGCGAACAAAAATCAAATAAAATCATATAAACAAAATTAATTAAAAGTATATAAATGTAAAGTTTTAAGGACTAGTTTGTAACTTTTCTAAATTCTAATAGGCTTAGTTGAAATATGATTTTTAATGGTATTTTTGGTAGTTCCTAATGTCTAAGGTTATTCTTATGAGTTGATAAAATTTTTGGTTATTTTCATAAAATGCCATTTTCATTTGGCCATTTCAATGGTATCCCACTTGTAAACGTTAAGCTGTAGATCTACAGCATTTTAATAATTTTCGCGTAATCTGTGAGATTTTACATATTTGTATATACAATGTGTGCATGCATTTATGTTGCACCCTTCTTGTGCTTTCGATAGATGCAGTTGGAGGGTTGCAGCTGATAGGTTAATTTGAGCTCTTGCAATTCAGCAATGTTCATAATCTCCTTTTATATTTGTTCTTAGCCATAATATATAAACGGTTTAATTCAGATTGGCTTTCAGCATTATACATTTATCCTCCTAAATTTTAGGTTCACATTCTTTCTACCCTATAAGATATTCTTAAAGTTTGATAGAAAAATGTTTCTTGAAAGAAATTGTAAACCATTCCTGCAAATTCTCATATTTCATCTTTAATGTTGTGTGTATGGTGTATGTGCTTAGTACGCACCTCCTTTCAATTCCCCTTGCTTGTACTCTTGTTCCTTTTCTATTTTTTGCTTCAGAAAGACAGAAACTGGTTTGGTTCGGACTGGAAACTAGAACATTAGAATCTGAGCTGTCTAAAAATGATCAAAACCAATGACCAACTAAACAGAAAGAATTGATACTCCTATGCAAGGACTGGTAGCTATCTCCGTCATCCCACATTTTTCTCACCCAACTCTGTCTCATCATCGATAATCTCCGTGGTGCAAGTGGTTCTTAATTTATTTTTTTTTCCTGTGCATCTTCATGTTTAGAAAACCGGACCGGTCCGGTTTGCCTTAAAAACTGGTCGGTAAAAAACAGGCCGGTTCAACCGGTTTCAACCGGGAACCGGCCGGTTTTCACTATTTTTATTTTTATTTTTGTTTTTGTTTTTCTCTAATTGTTTTAAGTCACTTTTAAGTATAATTTTATTTTCTAAATGATTAATATTAGTTTATTTGTAAAATAACTTGTTTCTTAGAAATTTTTGTTATTTTTCGGGAAAAAATTTATGTTTTAATTGAAACCGGTTTGATCGGTAGAACTTTTTGACCCTTGACCCGTTGCCTTCTTCTGTTCGAAACGATTTCCGATTTTCTGAACATTTTTTCTCTTATTTCAAAGATACGTGGATAGTTTCTGAAGACTAGAGAAGAATTTACAGGATATGATTTTGGTCCAGCAATAAATGCTGTAAGGTTTTAATCGAACGTGTGGGCTTATATGTGAATTATTGTGTATTGAATAAAAGACTATCAAATTTGGTTAAACCCATTTAAAGTGATCTAATAAGGATTTGGTATATTGGGCTTTAATGCATCTAATTAATGTATGGACTTTTATGTGTAGATACCAGGACATTACCTAATTTCATGATGGGCCGAATTAGGTTAACAGGCAATTCAGTATATAAAGTCGGTTATGGTCCCTGAATTATACGTACTGTTCATTCTGTCTGACATCCCATCATCAGAGAGAAAATAAGGACTACATGTTGATTTGGAAGGTTCAACCAGAATCAATCATCATGAACCATGTATGGATTAAGAGACGCTTCCGCTTCAGTTATTTCATTCTTGATAATTTAGCATAATGATTTTGGATCATAGATAAATAATTATCTGTGATAAATTTTCTAACAGGTGGTATCAGAGCCAATCATCAAGTTGAATTATCATATATGTGTTCAATAATACGAGAAATTGGACCTGCTATGCTCAAAACGAAATATGGAATTGATAGAAAATTTCTGTGTACATGCGTAACTTTGAGTTATGAATATTGTGATTTCGTTTATACCATGGAATTTCTAACTGCCATGAATACGGATTTCTATGATTTGGAAAATAATTGTATGTATATGCTTACATGATTAAGCCATCAAGCTTACTGCCTCGAAAATTTCAGTTGAATTTTGTATATATGGATGTTGAAATTTTGATTTCGAAAAAGATTAGGTTTTAGATCTGTTGTGAAATTTTAAATAATGATTTCGCTGTTAAGCATAAGGTATGGATTCAGTATTTAGATTTGGGATTTTTGTGTATGGAGGATGAATTCGAGTTGGGTATATTGACTGAAAATCGGATTCCTGTGTGTATATTGTATAGATTTTGAATCTGGTTTGTGATGCATAATTTGTTCGAATTGAGATTTGTGGATGAAGAAGGTATGGCCAGCGCTAACAATCGTCGCACTAGCGGGTCAGATGCTATGCGTGTTGCAGCTCCGTGGATGGCGCTGCAGGTCGCAGCGTTGGGGAATGGTTGCGCGGTTGAGGTGAGCAGCACCTTCCCCGGCGCACCATTTGGGTGAGACGGGCTGCCGAATGTGGGCCGCGGCTACAGCTAGGGTTATAAAAGCCTTAGACGTTGCGATTTGAGGATGGGACTTAGGATGGAAATTTGATGATTTTGGGGACTCAATATGCAATTTCAGATTTTTTGGTTTATTGCACAATTAGGTCCTCTTATCTTATTAAGGAATTAAAGTTGATCCCTGGAAGTTATGAAAATTATGACCAAAGTCCCTAAAGTTATAATTTATTTAAGTCAAGACCTCTCATGTTATGGAATTTTATGATTCAGCCCCCTGAAGTTTGAAATTTTTTTTTAATCCAGCCCCTAATGTTTGAAAATTCTCAAAACTGGACCTTAAAGCTTGAAAATTCTCTATTTTGGTCCATAAAGTTTGAAAATTTTCATTTTCAATCCCTAAAGTTTGAAAATTTTCTAATCCAGTCCTTAAAGTTTGGAAATCTTCTAAATTTGTCCTTAAAGTTTGAAAATTTTCATATTCAGTCCTTAATGTTTGAACATTTTCAAATTCAGTCCTTAAAGTTTCAAAAATCTCTATTTTGGACCCTAAAGTTTGATTTTATTTCAAATTGGGACCTAAAGTTTGGAATTTCTCTAAATTGGCCAATAAGATTTTGGAAAAATTATAATTTAAGTCCTTCAATCTTAAAATTTTTCATATAATTGGCCACCAAAGGTTTAAGAATATTGCAATTTGACTCTCGCAACGTAAGGATTGCTTTATTCTAAAGTTTTGAATTCGATAATTCAAATCCTAAAGTCAAATATATATATATGCAAATCGGTTATTTCAGTTTCAAATCTTGGTACATCGAACTCTTTTGAGAGATATAATATTCGAAAGTAAATTAGTTGAAGCAACATGTTGCCAAAGCAACTTGTGGATATTAATTAATTTAGAATATTAGAAGGTATTTGTGTGTGTTATTTATTTCGGATGTTGATTGGCCCAAAGGAAGGTCAATGTTTGGCTCGAATTTCACATGCACCTGTGGTGGTAAATATGTGGCAATTATTTGGTTTAACGTGTGATAATAAATCGGTCCAAATAAAGGTTATTGATTAACATGTCTTATTGTCAGTATTTGATCACTACACTAAGGGAAAATTAGGTGTTCGTGTGTTATTCATGCGAATATTGATTGGCCCAAAGGAAGGTCAATATTTGGCTCAAATTTCACATGAACTTGTGGTGATAAATACGTGACGGTTATTTGGTTTTACGTGTGATTAATAAATCGGTCCAAAGAAATGTTTATTGGTTGACATGTCTTACTGTCAATGTTTGATTACTACACCAAGAGTACCACTTACAAGTCAATATTTCTGTCCAAAGACTAAATATTGATGTTGTGCTAGGTATCTTGTAATGGGCCCTACCATTATTTGAAAGTATGATTTGCATAATAAGGTGCTTATGTGAGCTATTTTGTTTAAGTGTTCTCTATTCGATTTCAAATTCTGTTAGTATTATCTACAAGCTTAAATTTAATTCCTGTGTGTTCTGGAACAACTTCAAGGATCGATCATATTGTTCTTGGCTGCATAGATCTGGACTTTACACTAGGGATTGAGTAACTCGCTCCTCTTACAGATGAAAGTTCATCTAATCAAATGAGGAGCTTTGAGAAGTGGGATTTCTTAAATTACATGAGTCTCATGATCATTAAGTGCGGCATTCCGGAAGCCTTTAGAGGCACAATATCTGAGGAGGTAAATGATGCCAATGAGTTCCTTGCCTAAATTAAGAAACGTTTTGCGAAAAACGATGAGGCTGAAATAAGCACGCTTATGTAAAGCTTGATTTCAATAAAGTATAAAGACAATGTGAGCATAAGGGAGTACATCATGTAGACGTCTCACACTCTAACTACTTCAAAAACTTAAGGCATTAAAACTCTACTTGTTTGATGACTTGCTCGTACATTTGGTATAGATATCGCTTCCTACACAATTCAGTTAATTTAAGGTTAGTTATAACCGTCAAAGGGAGAAATAGACTTTCAATGAGCTCATTTCAAAGTGTGTAAGCTTCTTATACAATTCAGTCAATTTAAGGTCAGTTATAACTGTTAAAGAGAGAAATGAACTCTAAATGAGCTCATTCTATTTTTGTGTGCAAGAGAAAGAAAAGTTGAAGTTGAAGTAGAAAAGAATTGAAAGTGTTCACTTGGCAAACACCTCTAAAGATAAGGACAATAAAAGAAATAAAGAACATAAAGTTGCTAAGGGTCCAAAACAAAAGAAACTACATAAAGATATTGAGAGTTGTTTCTTTTGCCAGAAATCTGGACATTTAAAGAAAGATCGTACATAGTACCAACTAAAGCTACTGCTAAAATACCTTAAGAGCTTTTGACAAACAGAAAACCTAGTCTAAAGCATTTCCACATTTTGGGATGTCTAGCTAAGGCTAGGCCTTATAGGTCACATAAAGAAATTGGACTCCAAAATAGTAAGTAGCCACTTTATTGGTTATTCTGAGCAATCGAGGGGCTATAAATTTTATGATTCCACACTTAGGTCAATTTTTGAAACGAGAACTGCAACATTTTTTTGATGATGTTGAGTTTGGGGAAGAAATAAGGTTAAAATATTGTCTTTAAGGAAGAAGTTGAGGAATAATCAGTTTCGATTCCTACTATTGCTTTTGATAATGTGCAAGTTTCTATACATGTCATTGATCAAGAAGCATATTCGGAACCTCAACTAGACAATGTTGAAGAACCTCCCATCCAAAATAAGGTAAATTTCAGAAATACAAACTCAACAACCTCAATAACTAAAGCCATTCCACGAGAGAAAGGGAAAAATGCTATTCCGGATAATTAAATAGTATTTCTCCAAGAACATAAGAAAATAATGGAATGGTGGAAGATGGTTCAATCAATTTCCATCAGGCCATGCAGGGTTCTTACTCTCAAAAGTGGATTGATGTCATAAATAAGTAGTATAAGCATATGCAAGACAATAAAGTTTGGGATCTTGTCCCATTACCAGAAGGTGCAAGCCCTATTTGTCTTAAATGTATTTTTTAAACCAAGAGGGATTCGACAGGTAATGTGAAAAGATATAAGGTTCGTCTTACACAGAATGATGGCATTGACTTCAAAAAGACTTTCTCTTCGATTTCAATGAAAGACTCTTTCACGAAAGTTAGGTTGTTGCACATTTTGAACTCGAGTTACATCAAATGGATACTAAGGTGGCATTTCTCAATGGCGACATTGATGGGACGATCTACTTGGTGCAATCGGAAAACTTTGTGTCAATAGACCCAAAGCAAATGGTTTGCAAATTAAAGAAATCCATTTGTGTGCTCAAGCCAGCTTCCCGTTAAGGGTAATACAAGTTTCATCAAGTAATTATCTCATTTGATTTTGAGATTAATGTTGTTGATGGTTGTGTGTATTACAAGTTCAGTATGAGTAAATATATTTTCCTGGTTTTGTATGTTGATAACATATTTCTTGCCACCAATGATATATGCACGTCACATAAAATTATGAGATTTTTTGTCAAGGAATTTCGAGATTAAAAATATTGGTGAGGTCTCTTTTGTATTAGGAATTTAGATATACCAGGATTGCTCTCGGGGTATTCTTGAATTGTCATAAAAGGACTATATCGATAAAGTACTTAAGAGGTTTAGCATGGAAGACAGTCAATCAGGGGACACCCTATCGCTAAGGGAGACAAATTTAGTCTCGACTAATGCTCGAAAAATTATCTTGAAGTTAAAGAAATGCAAAGGATCCCATATAGTTAAGCTATAGAAAATCTGATGTATGCTCAAATTTGTATGCGTTCGGATATTGCGTACATTATTGGGATACTAAGGAGATATTTAAATAACCCTGGGATGGATCATTTGGAAAGCAGCCAAACATGGGTTATAAGGTATCTAAAGAGAACAAAAGATTACATGCTCACATGCAGAAAATCAGATCAGTTGGAGATCATATGGTATTATGATTCCGATTTTGCTAGATGCCAAAAACAGTAGGAGATCCACATCAGGCTACATCTATCTGCTAGTTGGAGGAGCTATTTCCGGAAGGGGTGCTTAGCAAACACTTTAACTTCTTTCACCATGGCAGCAGAGTTTGTAGCATTTTTTGAGGGCATCTAATTATGAAATATAGCTGCGAAATTCTGTCACTGGGCTGTGTATTTTGTACGGTATAAAAAGATCACTAAAGTTATATTGTGACAATAACTCAACAGTTTTATATTTCAGTAACAACAGGTGCTCAACTAAATCAAAATATATTGACATAAGTTCCTGGTTGTGAAGGATACAGTTCAAAGTTGACACGGGTTAATAAGAGCACATTAGGACAAACTTCATAATTGCGGATCCGCTTACTAAGGTATTACAACCTAAGGTCTTTCATGAGCACATTGCTCATATGGGTGTTGTATTTCTTGAGGATATTTGGTTTCAGTAGGAGTTTGTATTTTGGGTGCTACAGACACATTTACTGTCCTTTTGGATACAGTTTAAAGTTAAAGTTATTTACAGCTGTAAGGTTTCAGGCTTATTTTCTCTGAACTCGTTTGAGGATGATCTCACTAAAGTTGGACCAGTTGGAAATAGGCATATTAAAGATCACATTACATGTAATTTTCATGCTACACATCCATACTTGATCCATGTCATTCAGCTATGTCGATAAATGTGACCATTGATGGGTTTAGTTACGATAAATGTAGCAAAAACCGCTTTGATCCTATTTTGATATAATTGATGGACCGGATTGTTTGGGGATGCATTAAGTAATGATAGAAAAATTCTGAGTACTCATAAGGTTATGATTGATACACAATTGTAAGGTTACACATATAGCCCAAGTGGGAGATTGTAAGGTTTTAATCGATCATGTGGGCTTATATGTGAATTATTGTGTATTGAATAAAAGGCTATCAAATTTGGTTAAGCCCATTTAAAGTGATCTAATAAGGATTTGGTATATTGGGTTTTAATGCATCTAATTAATGTATAAGCTTTTATGTGTAGATATCAGGTCATTACCTAATTTCATGATGGGCCGAATTAGATTAACAGACAATTCAGTATATAAAGTCGGTTATGGTCCCTGAATTATACGTATTGTTCATTCTGTCTAACATGCCATCATTAGAGAGAAAATAAGGACTACGTGTTGATTTGGAAGACTCAACCAGAATCAATCATCATGAACCATGTATGGATTAAGATATGCTTCCGCTTCAGTTATTTCATATTTGATAATTCAGCATGATGATTTTGGATCATAAATAAATAATTATCTGTGATAAATTTTCTAACAAATGCTTCTTTGGTACACGCTTAGATGGATTTGTTGCATAAGAATGTGGCTTTTAAAGTGGCCTTTGATTCTAATTTCTTCGAAGGGTTTTGGTATTGGGTTTTGTAGGAAGTAGCCTCTTACCAACTGATGGCTGTGGTGAATGGAATTATGCATGGCTCAAAAACACTCAATTGAAACCCGCCTCGAAGTTAGGCATGCAAAACACGTCTTTAGGCGCTTACAACACACAGCCTTTAAGCTTGTGGCGCACAATTCTTATTGACCCATTTTGAAAACAAAAAATTTCCCACTAAAAGATTAAGCCCATGTTTGAGTCTTTGACCCTCGATAGTAGGGGTGGACAAAATAATCGAACCAGACCAAACCAAACTAGAATCAAACCAAACCAAGCGGTTTGGCTCGGTTCTATAAAAAAAATAATGGTTTGGTTCTTAGAAGCAAGAACCATTCGATTTTGGTTCTGGTTCCGGTTCTCTTTCCAGAACCAGAACTAGAACCAAGAACCAAACTATATATGTAGAGCAATTGGCCCTGTTTCGATCAGCCCATTTGCTCAGCCCAAAGTCATATAAAAATACTGAGCCCACTTCCTCCTACAACCCGGTGCAAAAACTTGTTTCTTGATTCACGACTTTATCATTTTAACAGATTTGGTTACAACCGTATGATCAACCACATGTAACAGCCTGAACCGTTGGATGAGCCTTACCTTTATAGTCAGATGAAGAGGCGAGATATGTCTAGATTCATTCATTCAGATTGAACCCTTTTTCTCTCGTTCTGAACTCTCTCAAAATACTCTCTCAACGCCTCTTTTGATCTAGGCGATTCACTTCTCTTTCACTTGTTCTTCAGTTGAAATTTGTAGTGTTCTTCTGAAATTGTTTAGAGAAGTTGTTGTGTTCATGTAAACACGATTTGTTTCTGTTTTTGAGAGTTTTTGTTGAAGATTTGTACGCAGTTTACATTTTTGGCATTTCTATGCTTTCTGTAAAATTTCTTGAATCTTTATTCAAATGTTTATACAATCTTTGTAAAGATTTGTAAATCAATAATATTTTTCAGATTTCAGGTTATTTTACACTCGATTTCTCTACAGTGGTATCAGAGCCTTAGGGTTTCTGATTTGGGAAAAAAAAATTGGGGGTTTATTCGTTTGGGTTTCTGGAATCTTTGATTTTTTCTTTGAAACTTCAAAAATTTGTGTATAAAACCCCAGATCTTAAGACTCAAGGTTGATTTCTGAAACCTTTGAGTTCTTTGTGTGGATCTGCATATTTGGTTACGGATCCTGTGGTAACTTGGTATCTTGGTACTGGATCTTGAAAGATCTGAAGTCAGATCTAACTTTGCTTGGAAATTTCAAAAGGAAATTCTGAAAAACACAGCAATCAGGTGATATCCAAAATTCTTTAGGGTTTTTTTTCTTAATTTCTTTCTTTTTCCCTCCGTTGAAGCCCCCTTGGACCCTTTTACTCACCTTTGTCCAAGATTCCTTTTGAGAATCCGGGAATCTGAGGGAGTTCTTGGCCTACCCAAGTTGGGTTGAGGGAAAGAAAGTCGTAATCACTGATTCTTGCACATAGTTTCTGTTACTACTTCATAATTTGTTATCTGCAGTATTAATTTTGTGTCTTGTGTTGTATTCTGCACAATTTGAAATTTGTAAAACTCTGTTTTACACTTGATTGCATAATTTTGCCTACTTTGTATTGTTCCTGCTCTTTGTTGTGCATTTGTTGATCCCCATATTTGCCTTAATCATGAACACTGCTAAGGTAGAAGTAGAAATATGGAATGGGAAGGGGGACTTTAGTTTATGGAGACAGAAAATTAAAGCCCTATTACTTCAACTAAAATGTGCTAAAGCCATTGATGAAACTTGGCCTGAAACTATGACTGAGGAAAGAAGAACTGAATTAGATGAACTAGCCTGGAGTACCCTGTTCCTTCACCTATCTGATACTGTGATTAGGAAAGTAGGGGATACTAACACTGCTGCAGACCTATGGGACAAACTTGAAGAACTTTTTCTTACTGTTTCTTTACCAAACAAATGTTTTTTATGGAAACAATTCTTTAGCTTCAAGTTTGATCCAACTTTAGTTGCTGAAGAAAACATAGACAGGTTTAATAGTATAACTCAGGATCTTCTAAATGCAAGAGGGAAAACCACTGAAGACCAGAGGGTTGTGTGTTTGTTAAATGGCATGGGGGATAAATATAAGGACATTAGGAATGCTTTAGAGTATGGAAGGAAAAAATTGTCTGTTGAAATAATACATACATCTCTTAAGAATAAAGAATTAGAATCTAAGTCTGAGCACAAAGAGGCCTATAATGTTGAGTCCACATCATATAGGGGTAGAAACTCATTTAGAGGAAATTCAAGACCCTGGAACCAAAATAGGAATAATTCTAGACAGGCTAAAGACTATCAAAATAAAAATTTCATACCTAACAAACCTAGGGATAAGAAGTATGACAATAAAAGTTTTAATCAAAACAGGTTTGAAACTAAAAGGTATGATAATAAAATTGATAGAAAGCCTGATGAAACTAGAAAATGTTTTTACTGTGGGAAGATAAGTCATTTGGTTGAAAAGTGCTTTAAGAAGATAAGAGATGATGCTAGAAATAAATATCAGGAACCTGCAGACATTCAAAACAATAGTGGGGTTGTTTATGTCACAACCACTTCTAATTTGAAAGATGAATGGATTCTAGACTCAGGTTGTACTTTCCATATGTGCCCTTATAGGGATTTATTTGATACCTTCTCTGTGCATGCCTCTGGTTCTGTAAAACTTGGAAATGATGTATCCTGTGACATAAAAGGAATAGGTCATGTGACCTTAAAACTTGCTGATAATAACAATTTGACCTTAAACCAGACTAGATATGTCCCTGATTTAAGAAGAAACCTCATATCTTTAGGTATTTTAGATGATGAGGGTTATGAAATAAGACTCAGCAGTGGATACATAAATATTCTGAAAAACAATTTGTTGTGTTTAAGCACAGTTAAGACCAATGGCATTTATATTTTTTCTGTGAAATATTCTCTTCCTACTTCTCTGACTATTGAAATTGTTGACAATAATCTGTTTGACTTATGGCATAAAAGATTAGGCCATATAGGAGAAAAAAGACTTAAAAGGTTAGAGAAAAATGGGTTTTTTGGAAAGAATGATTTTCAGAAACTTAGTTTTTGTGAAGAATGTGTTTTGGGAAAACAACAAACTTCTTCATTTGGTAAAGTTGTTCAAAAATCCAAGGTAATCCTTGAATATTTGCATGCAGGCCTTTGGGGTCTTGCTCCTGTTAACACAGTTTCTGGTTTTAAATACTTCTTGTTGATTGTTGATGACTATTCCAGAAAGTCTTAGGTTCATTTGTTAAAAACCAAAGACTAAACTGTTACTGTTTTCAAAAATTTTATTACCTTGGTTGAAATTTTGAAAAAAAAAAAAAGGGTTAAAGTAATTAGAACTGACAATGGTTTGGAGTTCTGCAATTTTGAATTTGATGAATTTTGTAAAAACCAATGCATACTTAGACATAGGACTGTTTCATACAGTCCACAGCAAAATGGGGTTGCTGAAAGGATGAACAGGACCTTGTTAGAAAGAACAAGGTGCATGTTAATCCAATCAAATTTGCCAAAAGTATTTTGGGGGGAAGCAGTTAAAACTGCATGTTTTCTAATCAATTTATGTCCTTCCAGTGCTGTGAACTACAGCATTCCAGATCAAATCTGGAATGATGCAGTTCCAGATTACTCTGTTTTAAAAAATTTTGGCTGTTCTGCCTATGCTCATCAGGTTCAGTCTAAACTTGAACCAAGGTCTTTAAAATGTGTTTTTGTTGGTTATGGGGAATGGGTTAAAGGTTATAGACTTTGGGTCAAAGAACAAAGTGGATTCAAAGTTATTTTAAGCAGGTCAGTCATTTTTAATGAAAAGATATTTCCTTGCAAATTTGAAAAGAATGAAAGTCCACTTTGTGAAAAGGATTTTTTGATAACTGAAGTAAGCTTTGATGATTCTTACTTTCAGCCTGAGCAGCCCCAACATTTGCATAATAATGTGCCTGCATCACCTGCACCCACTTCTCCCACATAGTCTGAACATGATGAACCTGTTTTAGACAATTATCAACTGGCCAGAGATAGGACTAGAAGAGAAATAAGACCCCCTGTTAGATTTGATGATTTTGAATCTTATTCTGTTTCTGTTTTGTCTACTTCTTTGGATCCTGAACCTGCTTCATTTGAAGAAGCAATGGGATCAAAAGATAAACATTTGTGGATTGCTGTCATGCAAGAGGAAATGAATTCCCTAATTAAGAATAAGACTTGGACTTTGGTAGAAAGACCCCCTAACAAGAAACTAATTGATTACAAATGGATATATAAAATAAAAGATGGGGATTCTGAAGGGGGCAAACCTAGATATAAGGCCAGGTTAGTTGCTAAAGGGTTTTCACAAAAAGAAGGCATAGACTATACTGAAATCTTTTCTCCTATTGTAAAATATACTTCAATTAGAATTCTGTTTGCGTTAGTTGCTCAAAATTATTTAGAACTTGAGCAAATGGATGTGAAAACTGCCTTTTTGTATGGAATGCTTGATGAAACCATTTATATGACTCAACCAAAAGGTTTTGAACAGAAAACTAAAACTGATCTGATCTGTTTACTTCTGAAATCCCTTTATGGTCTGAAACAAGCACCTAGACAATGGTACAAAAGATTTGATAATTTCATTCAAAGCCTAAAATTTCAGAAAAGTTCATATGACTCCTGTTATTACTTTAAAAATGACTTCTCTAATCCTATGTATCTTCTTCTGTATGTGGATGATATGCTCATAGCTGGTAAGGACCTCCAGGCTATTTCTAGTCTGAAACAGAATTTGAAAACAGAATTTGAAATGAAAGACCTAGTACCAGCTAGGAAAATTCTTGGTATTGACGTTTTTAGAAATAGATGTCCAGGGAAAATTTTTCTGAATCAAAAGAGTTACATTGAAAAATTTTTGAAAATTTTTTCTCTATTTGATTCTAAATCTGTTTCACTTCCACTGCCTGCTCATTTTAAGCTTTCTAGTAATCAATGTCCTAAAACTGCAGAAGAATTTCATAGAATGAAAAATGTTCCTTATTCAAATGCTGTAGGATCAGTTATGTACTTAATGGTCTCAACCAGACCAGACATTGCATTTTCTGTCAGTGTGTTGAGCAGATTTATGAGTAATCCAAGGGAACACCACTGGGAAGCTCTTAAATCTTTATTAAAATATTTGAAAGGAACTTTGAACTTGAGTCTTATGTTTTCTAAATCCAAAACTGCTTTTGAACTTAAAGGATTTGTAGACTCTGACTTTGCTGGAAACATTGATAACAGGAAGTCTACCTCTGCTTATTTCTTTACTCTAAATTCTGCCTGCATCAGTTGGAAAGCTCAACTTCAGAAATTAGTTGCACTTTCTTCAACTGAAGCAGAATATATCTCAGCTACTGATGCAGTTAAAGAATGCATGTGGCTGAGGGGTTTGCTTTCTGAAATTGATTGTTTGAGTAAACCTGAAATTGAAATTTGTACTGATAGCCAGAGTGCTTTATATCTTTCTAAAAATCCTGTGTTTCATAATAGGTCCAAACATATAGATGTCAAATTTCATTTCATAAGAGACATCATTGAAAAAGGTTTTGTGAAAATGATTAAGATTCCTACTCAGTTAAATCCAGCAGATGCTGGAACTAAAATCATACATATCACTAAGTTTAAGGATGCTCTGAATTTTCTTAACATTTTGGAGTTTGATACTGCTTTACTGTATTTTACAGGGAACTATGTGTTTGGGAGTACAGCTTGTAGATACTGAAGGACTTCAGGACTGATCAAAGGAGCTGGATTGACATAGCTGCAGTCTGAACCAATTGAGGGGAAGATTTGTAGAGCAATTGGCCCAGTTTCGATCAGCCCATTTGCTCAGCCCAAAGTCATATAAAAATGCTGAGCCCACTTCCTCCTACAACCCGGTGCAAAAACTTGTTTCTTGATTCACGACTTTATCATTTTAACTGATTTGGTTACAACCGTATGATCAACCACATGTAACAGCCTGAACCGTTGGATGAGCCTTACCTTTATAGTCAGATGAAGAGGCGAGATATGTCTAGATTCATTCATTCAGATTGAACCCTTTTTCTCTCGTTCTGAACTCTCTCAAAATACTCTCTCAACGCCTCTTTTGATCTAGGCGATTCACTTCTCTTTCACTTGTTCTTCAGTTGAAATTTGTAGTGTTCTTCTGAAATTGTTTAGAGAAGTTGTTGTGTTCATGTAAACACGATTTGTTTCTGTTTTTGAGAGTTTTTGTTGAAGATTTGTACGCAGTTTACATTTTTGGCATTTCTAGGTTTTCTGTAAAATTTCTTGAATCTTTATTCAAATGCTTATACAATCTTTGTAAAGATTTGTAAATCAATAATATTTTTCAGATTTCAGGTTATTTTACACTCGATTTCTCTACAATATATATATATATATATATATATATATATATATATATATATATATATATATATATTTTATAAATTAGTGGATATTCATCTCACAAAAAAATTAAAATCTAAAATTATAAATGTGAAATGTACAAAAACATACATTTTATCTCATTTCCTATTAGACAAAGATTTTAAATCATAAATCTAAATTCTAATTCTAATTCATTTTTCTTCTTAACCCAAACTCAAATTGCAAATTTCATCCCTAACTCACACGGCACCACAGTAGAATGGGATTCAGAACTTCATCGTAACCTGTAACTATAAGTCTAAACTGCATTTATGTTCAATTCTCTAAGTCTCAATAGGTTGACGAGCTTCCTTCAGGCTAGTTTCTTCTTATTTGACTTAGAATAACATGTTACTTTTTCTAAATCTTTGTTTTGTTAACTAAAAACTTTAATTTTATTTAGTAATGATGTAAATGGATTCTAATGAAGAAGCGGATATAAAAAGGTTTTAATTTACTTTTATTATTTAAAAATTCAAGTAATGGTCTCATAACCAAACCAAACCAGATCAAACAAGAACCGAGCGGTTTGGTTCCATATCTTTGAAAAAACCAATTGGTTCCATTAGTAAAAAACTATCGTTTTACGGTTTGGTTTGGTTCTTCTAGAACTAGAACCAAATCGAACCACGTCCACCCCTACTCGATAGATCTCTTTTGAGAATAGTCCATTGTCGCCATCAACTAAGAAATATAGTTTCTAATTTTTCTTTTGTAGGCAACGAAACTTTAAATTGTTTCTATTATAAGTTTTGAAGTTTGGTTATGATGTATTATAAACTTACTTTGTATCATAACATGGATAATTCCTCACAAACAAAATGAATTACAAAATAGATGACACACTCCTCACATGGTGGGAGACTCACCTACATGTGGGCCCCTCCATGTGAGTTATAAGTCATCAATTTTGTGTGTGTAACATGGTCCTTATAACATTTTCTTCTAACATTTTAGGTTTCGTGTGAGGATTATGCTTTGAGGCTTATGCCCCACATCATTAAGGAAGAAAGCCTAATTACCTGATTATGCCTTTTTAAATATTGAAAATATCTAGAATCACTGGAATCATTTATTTCTATGTTTGCATAATCGGATGTCTATATTTAGATCTCAATGCTTTACAACTTACGGTCTTGTACAGTGTTGGGCTTCTCAACTTTTAATTATTTAATGTGCCTTCGTTTTTTAGAAAATGAGCAATCGACTGGTTTATAACAGTCAATATACTTATATACTCGTGAGTAACATTTACTTGACGAGAGGATTGCAAAAACATTTGAAGAGGCTTAATGCCCCAAACAAGATTGTTGATTTCATTAAATTCGATGTTGGGAATGTTGTCATGGTGACCGGGGGAAGAAACAGGGGACGGGTTGGAGTCAATAAGAACAGGGAAAAGCGTAAGGGTAGCTTCAAGACTATTCACATCCAGGATGCACTTGCTTGTGAAATGTTTACACAATTGGTAAAGGTACAAAGCCTTGGGTGTCTCTACCCAAGGGAAAAGGCATCAAATTGTCCATCATCGAAGAGGCTTGCTGCACAATCGGCTACAATTGCTTAATGATGGATGTTCACTTCCAGTGTGTGTTTGGTATTGTTTAAAAAGATTTTTTTTGAAATGAATAGTGATTTTCAGAAGAATAGATGGTTGAGATTTGGTTGAAAAATAAAAGATTGTGGACTTGAATTTAATTGATGGTTGAAATTGAGTACTGTATGAAAAAGAGGAAAATTTAATGTGAACCAAACAAAGGCCCAGGAAACATTTTATAGGTTTGCATGTACGTACATATTTGGGTTGTTCACATAAATGCCCTACTTTTAAGGATCAAATTGAAATTTACTTAAATTTTATATTACTTGAAAATTACTTATAATAAAATCATAAAAACTGAAAAATACTTATGATACTTTTCAAATACGTTAGTATCAAAGTATGATACTATTGATACTTTTCAATTTTTTTAGTATCATATTATGATACTTATGATATTTTTTCAATTTTTTTATTATCACAATATAATACTTATGATACTTTTCAATTTTTTTTTTAGTATCATGATATGATACTTTCCAATTTTTTATAGTAACAGAGTATGATACTTTGTCCAGACATAATTATTTTGGAAATGTATAGAATTTTTCAAATTTGCATTTAAGTCCTTGGATTTGCCTTTATCTAACCACAGTCAACAATTTTCAGCATTTTATTTGGGTTCTCACCAACGAGGCTGGAACTTTCAAAATCGTTAGTTGCAAGGGCTCCAATACAGACTCTGTGGATCGGTGTTGGGTTTTGTAGGTGGTCGTTGGCTATTCTGATTTCCACAGCTATGGGTCTTCAAATTTTTCATCAAATCTTGGATTTCAGTTATGGATCCCTCTTCCCTATCACGCGATTTCAGCAACAATTGGGGTTTAAGTTTTGGGTCTTCTTCTCATTCTTGAATGCTTGTTCTTTGATGCCCAGCCTGAACTTTGCTTGTTTTCGAGATTTTAATGAACATCAAGTTCAAAACCTACTTGGGCCACAACAGACAACTCGACGCTGCATTTTCGGAGCCATGGTTGGGTCGATTTGCAGGTCAGTTATTTGAGCCATAGGTCACTCTAATTTCAAATTTTGTGATATTTGAGGCTGGTTGGATTGTTCGGTTGGTATAGTCTTGTGGTTTAGTTTTGCTGTGGAGTTCTGTCTACTGGTTTTCTTGCAATTTTTTACCTAGGTTCTATGTTGGATGTATAGATTACTGGTTTTTTTTAAGCTTGGTAATCACGTGGTTGATGCGGGTGGTGGAAGTGGTGAGTTGGTGGTTGTCCCGTAGTGGCAATAGCAATGGCGTTGGTTAGTGGTTTTGGCTGCGAAGACGATTATGTTATTGGGGAAGGGAACGGTAGTGATTAAACGGTTCGGTGTTGGTGGTGGTGGTGGTGTTGGGTGATGAGGGTGGTGGCGTTGGTCAGTAGGTGATTGTGCTGTGGTAGGCACCGATAGGCAATAGGAAGAAGACTAGCAGTGAAGTATTTTTCATTAAAAAAAAGTGTAGTAAAAATCAGTTTTGTGATCTAAAGTAAGTAATTTGTACAATTAACCCTACATATTTCATGGTTACAAAGCCTTTCGTACATTACTCATCGTTATTCATTTCAGCAATCATTACCCATTGCATGGACGTTTTAATTTCAATGGATTTCAATTTTCTTTGGCTTTAACACATTCAGTTTGGTAATAATGTAGCAATTATAAAAAAATTTATTTATGTATTTTTGAGGTAAAATATGTAGTTAAAAAGTGGAGAGAAAACGTGTGGTTTAAAAGTGATTTGAAAAAAATTGTGTTGTTTATACTATATAAGTTGAATGATTGTTGTAATTTGTAAACAACGGGGGCTTAATTGTTTGATGTGCTTTAACATTCAAAGAACCATATGAGCTTATTTTCAGTTACTCAGGCTTTGTTTGTTAAAAGTTGTGTTTAAAAATGTTTTTTCATATTTTTGAGGTAAAATATGTGGTTGAGAAGTAGAAAGAGAAAATGTGTATGATTAAAAAATGATTTGAGAAATTATTTTGTTTAAAAACATGTTTTTAAATTGTTTGCCAAACAGATCCTAAATGTGCCAGTTTCCTTGTATTTTTAGTGTGCCACTTTCCTGTGATTAGAAATGCTTTCCTGGATTTAGACTTCAAGCAGGAAATATGTATCAAGGTGAGAAACAGATTTCTAGTGTAGAAATATAATGCTAGGATTAATTCCTTGACCACTGCAATACATGCTGAAACAAATATCAAATTAGGAATCTGAGCATAACGAGATATCAAGCCTTTTTCCCAATATCACTCATGTCTTAATTTGAAGAGACCAAAAGTAGTACCCCGGATTGTTGAATAAATTTGTGTTTTGTAAATCGTTTATAAATAGTTGTTTATAAATATTATTATAAATATCAAAGTTTTAATATTTTGTTGGTCAATTTTTTTGTAAAATTAAATATGGTGGACAAGAATGTTTGACCAGTCGAAATCGTTGACTTTTATCGACCTTGGGGGTACTGTATCGTACCAGTCTCTGGCTTCCTTTATTAGAGTCGGAGGGAATGCACGAAAAACTATGGCATCTGAAATATCATGTAAGCACATCAAATCCTGGAATGCTTGTAAATGATCAATGGGATCCGTCGTTCCATCGTACTTTTCAATTCGAGGATTTTTGAAAGAATCCGGGAGAGGCATTGCCATAATCTCTGGTGTGAAAGGATCTTCACTAATCAACACTGGCCTTAGGGTGCGTTTGATAGCTATGGTGGAATTTTGGTGGAAAGAAAATGAATTCCAGAGAATTGAATTCTAGGGAATTGAATTCCTGGAAATTGGAAGTTTAATGTGTTTGATTGGTTTAATTTTCTAGGTGGAAAAAGTAGGGGATTTTTCAACTTTTACAGTTTGATTGACATTACTTTCCATGAAAAATAAAGCAAAATTTAACTATTTTAATAAATAAAAAAAATTATTTTTTCACACATTTTTACTTGATAATAATAATGTTAATTTTTGAAAAAAAAAATAAATCAATTAACAACAACAAAATTGATCAAATGTGATGCAAAATCATTTTCTTACTAACCAAGAAAATAAATCCCACCAAATACCAAAGAAAATGGTTTCCTCGTTTAAGATGAAAATGAGCGCGTGGATTGTAAAGGAAATCCTTTTCCATGGTAAATTTGGTGTTTCAAACAACAAAAATGGAATAAAGATGGAAAATTTTGTCTTTTCCATGGAATTTAACATGTATCAAACGCAGCCTTAGTGTTTTCTTCTTTAGTAAAGCTTCATCTAATTTACGATCAAGAGTCTCAAGTCTGGCTTCCAAAAATATATTATTAAGTTGAGTACTTGGTCGTTGTGATGATTGTGTAGCCTAAGAAGTCTGAATACTAGCAGTTTGGTCGTGTTGATCTTCTACTGGGATCATATTTTGTACATCCTATTCTTGAGCTACATTTTCTCCTCGAATATTTCCTTGGATTCGATCCACCAACAACCATATTTGTGTTTGCAAGGCCTGAAATTCCTCTTGTGTCACATATGAAACATCTGGGGGTGGTGCTAGTGACTTCGGATCCCTTTGATTGCAGCGAGTGTTTCTCCTTGACATGATTATTTTTAAAAAGGATGAAGATTAACGTTCTTCCCTAAGACGACGCCAATTGATGTAAATTGAAATTTGAGATATGATCAATCACTGATCAAGATGCTTTAAATTTTCAAATTGCTCCCTTGAATCCTGAAAAGATACGGGGTTTTTTCCCTCGTTTTAACTCCAATGTGATAATTAGTATTCTTTAGAAGAAAATATTCAAGCAAAGTAAATTTTTTTTGATTTTTCATACCTTTGTATTATCCCTCCAAGGGGTATTTATAGTAGATAAGATGTAACTGCTCTCCATTGAGGTATTAACCGTTCATAATGGAAACATAATTGCTCTTGAGATAATGGAACGTAAAATGCTCCTTAAATATCGCTTCCACGTGTCTTGTGCATATTGGTAAGATAAATCTAATCATCTTCGTACCAACTTACATCGTTCGAATAACTAGAATCGATCGACTGGTACCGATCGTGGTTGAACTTATTACTTGTTATCACGATCTCGATATCACTTAAGCATCAATAGTCCCCTTAGACGATTGAGATTCTTCATGTAGACGAATCACGATCGTAAGAACGTCCTATGCCATCAAATAATAACTTTAATCTATATCATGGATATACGTGTCACCCAGTTATCAATGCTCAAAATTCGAGAAGCATGTCTGTTCTGAAACTGCGCATCCCTTCATTGCGTCAGTAATAATTATTTCAAATATGGAAAGGCGGGAATAAATAGGGTTTCCGGCTATTTTGGATATCAAACGCCATTTGTATTTGAGTGACTGCGTCTGAAGAACTTCTTTTATAGAATTTCTTTTTCTTGTTAAAATCTGCCGCAACTCCTCCCTTTGTACATCGAGGGATAACTTTTGGGGCACTATTCTAGTGACTGTAATTTCCATGCTCAAGGTACAACAACATTTTATTCCTCTTTTTTCTTCTCTTATGAAGGATTGGGCATTGATAGGGATTTGAGTATTTAAAGTTTTATGCATAATAATCATCTTAAAAGCGATAATTAGAACTGCTTTGTCATTGAGGGGATATGGAATAATTAGAACTGCTTTGTCATTGAGGGGATATGGAACCTATAATTATTTTAGATAGTGATGAGGAAGAATGTGTGTCAGTTCCATTAAGTAGGGTAGGTATCCATTCATCATCTTCTTCTCCTTCTTATAACCAAATGTTTAATCGTGTTCCGAGCCATTCTTCGTCATCGTCGCATTCGATCTCCTCTGACCACACTGTTTCTGAAGATTTCCATTTTTACCCTCAAATGCAGCAAACCATAGCTCGTGCACGACCACTTCGTCATTCACAAGAAGCTCTAATCGTTCCTGATTAAAAAAGTCGTTATAACGACCTTCATTTGCTTGAAGCATTGAATTCTTTCATCATCTTTCCTGATCATACTTATAGAGCTCCTTTAGACGGTGAGTGTATTGGAGGAGGAGAGGAGGGGGAAGTAACTGTTTATTTTGATTCGATGAAGGGTGGCCTCCAATTCCCCCTTCATCCTTTCCTAGTCAAATTCCTTTGTTTCGTTGATTTAACCCTGCTCAGCTCGCCCCCAACTCTTGGAGAATCCTCGTATGTTTCCTGATCGTATGTTTAAAAAATAACATCGATCCCTCTTTGAATCTTTTATGAACCTTTACTGAGTTGAAACCACATCGTGATTATAATAGTTTAGTGTTTTTTAACACCAAAAATGACTTTAAAATTCCACACTGTCCCTCTCCACAACTTGGTTGAAAAACCAGATTTTTCTATGCTAAGCGAAGGAACAGATCCTTTCTATTCCCTATTTCTTGGAATCTTCCAAATTATGGAATTTCTAACAATTCGATTACTCTAACTGAAATAGAAGAGGAAGCGTTCTTAACGATTCAAGCCTGTGATCCTCTCATTCGTCAAATGAAAGAAATAATTACTGACGATGTACTGATCGAATATCAGATAAATTTTCCTGAGGGTAAACTTCCATATTTTCTAATATTTATTGTATTTCCCTGGGCATAACAATGATCATATCATCTTATTTTGTGTTTACAGACGAGATGAGTTTCAATTTTGACAAGGTGGACGCATTGCTCAAGGCTAAAGCCAGAGGGAAAGGGGTCAAAAGAAAGACAAGAGATAGGGATTCTGTACCTGATCCTTCCCTAGATAACCCAGCTGATCATGTTGTACCTCCTCCACTTCCGATCAGTAGTCAATCCCCAACTTGGAGGGCAAGAGACTTCCTCCCGTTCCAATGTTCGTGTCGATGAAGATGTACAAACCATTGCTAATGCACTCGACCAGAATTTGATGGAAGATATGAAGAAGAAAAGTGGTGTCACTATCCATCCATCATTCTCTGTCGAAATGAGACTGGTTAGGAAAAATTTATACCATTTTTTTTAAGCATAAACCCAACTTTCAGGTCCTGACGATGGAGCGTGCCTTACTCGAGTCGCTCGAAACAACTTCAAAGAGCTATTCAGAAGTAGTAAATGCCAATTCTCGATTAGATCAAGAGCCAATTGAAGCAAAAAGGCTACTGGCTCAAAAAGATAAGTCCTTAGAGGAGAAAGATGCTTTGATCTCTTCCATCCGGGAAGACTACGAGCGAAGACTCGAATTGTGTGGTCGAGAGGCTATTGAGACTTATAAAATCTCCCTTGAACTTGAAGAATTAGTTGGAATGTATGGAGTCAAATCCATGATCCATGCCTACAAAAAGGTTAAGGGGTGGCTAAAAAGCGATCACCTGGAGATTGATCTTTCTGAGTTCGAAAGCTTTGACGATGCAGAAGCTTTAGAAGAGGAACTCGAACAAGGTGGTGATGCGGTCGAACAAGGTGATGATGCTGAACAAGGTGGTGATGCCGAACAAGGTGGTGATGCCAAACAAAGTGGTGATGTTTCCCAGCGATCTCCACCTCCAGAAGTTTAAGAAAGTTTTTTTTTTCTTTATTTATTTATTTTTTTTTGTAATAGTGATAAGAAATATTTTGATATGTTCCTCCTTCGAACTTTCTTATCATTTTAATGAATGACAATTATGCTCCTATGTTTATATAAACTTGCTTTTTGCTAGCTATAACAACGACATTTTTCTTGTTACGGAATTTTATGATCATAACACTTTGCTTATGATAATGTTTCCTTTGATCATTTTTCAATGCCATACTGCTTTACTCTTGACAAAGCTTTTTTTTTATCTCATGATATGATGAACGTTTTCTAGCGATGTGTTGCCTTGCTCGTGACAAGGTCTTTATGATCGTTTTTTAACAATATGTTGTCTTGCTCGTGACAAGGTCTTTATGATCCTTTTTTTTAACAATATGTTGCCTTGCTCGTGACAAGGTCTTTATGACTTCTTGAAAATAAACAATGTTTCATTTCGTCATAAAAATGAAATTACAATTCAAGAAGATAATATCTTCCATTTCATCGATCGTTTGGCTAGATCTATTGATAGAATTTCTTCAAGTGATTGACATTTCACGGACGAGCCAATCTACTACCGTCCATAGTTTTAAGTAAATATGCACCATTGCCTAAAACTTCATCAATTTGAAAAGGTCCTTCCCACTTTGCTCCCAATTTTGTAGGGTTATGTCCAGCTGCTATAGCAGATCAAAGTACAAGATCATCCTTATCCAAATTTCTGGTTTTCGCCCTTTTTTCATGAGTTGCTTTTGACCTTCTTTTTAATCGAAGCTGATAAGTGTATTTTATACACTTATTTTTATGTCTAAATTAGGTGTAATTATTTTTGTTTTGGAATATTTGCTATTTAATTTGTGCTTATCGTTTACTTTTCAGAAAATATCCCAAAAGATGAAGAATGATGAAATCAATGGGAAAAATGCATAATTGGATTGCTATTTGGAGCTAAATTGGACAAGTGAGGAGTTTGTGACAAAAATCGGGAAACATGTTTGGTGCCAAAGTGACTAAATCAGGAGTTGGAGGACCTAATCAAAGGAATTGAGATCTTAATTGAGAAATTCAAAAAGAATATAAAGTTTGGGGACTAAATCGCCTAAATCAAAAGTTGAGGACACGAGGTGCAATTAAAAGGTAGGGACCAACTTACACAGCCGGGAAAAGATGGAAAATTGCAGTGCAACGTCCTTCCTCGTGATCGCCGGATTCCTACCACGCGATCACAAGGTGCTTCGAAATTTTCAACAGAATTCTCTCTTTTTGACCTAGGTTTTCCCTAAAACCAATATATACAACACATGAGGCACGAAAATCAGACATTTGCCTCTCTATAGAACGAGCCATAACAGAGATTTTAATTCAAATTCTTGGAGATTCAAGCATCGCAGAGAGACGTGAATTGAAGATACTTGAAGAATTGTTAATTTGTGCAATCTTTCCATTCTTCGTTGTTATTTTAAATGAACGTCATTATATTTTGTTTTTGCTATTTAAATATGATGTGTAGCTAAATTTGATGTTGGGATGAACGATGTAGCCTAATTAATTATTTTAATTCCATATTCCTTGTTTTAACGCTTCAATGCATGTGTTGATTTATTATTGTGTTTAATGCGTGAATGAACTGGCCACTCTTTCATGATTTTTATGTTTTATTTCCATAATCCAAGAGGTGAGTTAATAACATAGATCTAGGTAATAAATCCGGTAATTGAACGAGAGATAGAGATATACTCTACTGATTATTGCGATCGTGTGTGAATTCTTGTGTGTAATGCATCTAGATAAGGAATATTCGGACCCGCTGTAGAGATACAATGTTGACTTATTTAGGTAGAATTAATTTAAACTCGATTTAATTTCTTAGTTTTAGTTCACAATTAAAAATCCTCCTTGTCTGTTCAAATAAAGTGTAGAACTAAAATGTTTCGGTACTTAGTAAACAGTCCTCGTGGGAACGATAATTCGGACTCCTAGGTCCACTTTATTACTTCTCACGACCCGTACACTTGCGGGGATATCTCTCATCGCGAGATATAAGTGAACAAGTTTTTGGTGCCGTTGCCGGGGACTGTTAATTAATATCGATACCCATTAGTTCTTATTTTACTTTGAACTTTATTTTGCTTTATTTTTATTTTTATCTTTATTTTTAGTTTTTGTTTTTAATTAGTATTTTATTTAATTTATGTTAAGAAGGACTAAGTCATTTGATTTGCTTCCTTTTGATACAGAAATTGAACGCACCTTTCGACAGAGGCGTAGACAACAGTTGGAAGCGAATCAACAAACAGACTTAGCCATGGCAGATGACATAATTCCGGATAATCAGGGAAATCAACAAAATCTGCCAGCAGCTGTGAATGGACAGCAAGAAAATCATGGAAGGTGCGTTTTGCGAGACTACATGGTTCCTCCTGTAGGGAACATTGGAACATGCATTGTACCTCCTGCAATCCAAGCTAATAATTTTGAGATCAAGACTTCCTTGATATCCTTGATCCAAAATTCGTGCGTTTTTCATGGATTGCCATCTGAAGATCCTCATGCGTTTCTTCGAACATTTTTGGAACTATGTGATATGCAAAGCATGAATGGAGTTTCAGATGACGCCGTGAAATTAAAGCTCTTCTCATTTTCTTTGGCAGACAAAGAAAAAGCATGGTTTTACTCTTTGCCCCTACACACAATCATCACTTTTGAAGTTATGAGCCAGAAATTTGTAGATAAATTTTTCCCACCTGACCGCATGTCAAAGCTAAGGCGTGAGATTTTATCATTCAGTCAACAGCCTGGGGAATCAATTTTTGAGGCTTGGGAAAGGTTCAACGAGCTTATCAGACAGTGTCCTACACATGGAATCGCTGATTAGATACTAGTTCAAACAATCTACAATGGGTTGACGAATGAGAATAAAAAGTATACAGACTCAGCAGCTGGAGGATCAGTAATGGATATGACATATGAAGAAGCATCTGAGATTTTTGAGAAGATGGCTGCGAACAGTTACCAGTGTACTCAGATAGATCTACACCAAAGTCTGGGGGAATTGTTGCAGTCAATGAGATTACAGCATTAAATGCTAATCCGGATGCTTTAAAAAAGAAAATCAACAGTATGGATGTCCAGCCAGTGAATTCAGTTCATACAACTTTGTGTGATTTTTGTTTCGAAAATTACGCGATAAGTTTTTGCCCACTTCAACAAAATCAATCAAATCCAGAACAAGTCAATTTCGTAGGCAACAGGCAACAGGGTGGTCCTTATTCACAAACCTACAACCCAGAATGGAAGAACCACCCCAACTTCTCCTGGTCTAAAATCAAAATGTTCAGCATCCGCCTGATTTTCAACAAAAGCAGCAACAACAATATCATAAAACCATGACAGAAAACATGGAGATGTTAATCCAGCTAGTTAAGAATCAGAATGGTGAAATTATGAATCAAGCAGCTGAGATTAAGAATTTGAAGAGACAAATGGGAGAGCTGGCAGCTTGCAGTTCAACAAGACAGCCTGGACAGTTACCAAGCAACACCGAAATGAACCCTCGTGAGCATGTTAATGCAATAACAACGAGGAGCGGGGTTCAGCTATCTGAAGTGACTGTAGAGGAATATGGGAAGCAGAAGCACCAAAAGAAAGATGTGGTAGAAGAACAGGAACGTGAGGAAGAACAGAGGTCGACTCCTGAAGTGCAAGAAAAAGCTGAAGAAGAAGAAGTTCGATTTAGACCACAAGTCAAAGTTTATGTGCCTCCAATTACATACCCACAAAGACTGAGAAAACATCAGTTGGAGCAGCAGTTTGGAAAATTCTTGGAAATATTCAAGAAATTGCACATAAATATTCCTTTTGCTGAAGCCTTGGCTCAAATGCCACTCTACCTGAAATTCATGAAAGAAATGTTATCAAATAAAAGAAAGCTGGTAGATCATGAAACAGTAGCTCTTAGTGAGGAATGCAGTGCCATTATCCAAAAGAAGTTGCCACAGAAACTAACAGGTCCAGGGAGTTTCTCGATCCCTTGTACTATTGGTAAATTTACTTTTGATAATGTATTGTGTGATCTTGGTGCCAGTGTCAATTTAATGCCTTTGTCTGTGTACAGGAAACTTGGTTTGGGAGAGCCTAAACCAATCAATATCACACTAAAGCTGGCGAACAGATCAATCCAATATCCATATGGGATAGTGGAGAACGTGATTGTAAAAGTAGACAAATTCTTCTTTCCAGTTGACTTTGTGATCCTGGACATGGAAGAGGACACTCAACTGCCCCTCATTCTTGGAAGGCCTTTCCTGGCTACTGGAAGAACCTTAATCGACATTGAAAAGGGAGAAATCATTTTTAGAGTCGAGAATGAACAAGTCAGCTTCAGCATCAGGTCAAGACAGGATCTCAAATATCTAAAAGAAAGTTGCTTCAAGGTGGAAGGAGTGATCCAGAAACCCGAAGAAAATGTGAAGTAAGGGATAAAACTTGAGAATGCTTCGATGTTACAAAGAGGGATTTTAGAAGCGAAGCAGGAGAGGAGTAACTTGAAGAAGGAGGAAAAACCAAATTTTAGTCAACAAAATGTGGAAAATGAAGTATTAGACTTCAAGAGAGTGAGGAAAAGGATTGAGAAGTGCAAGGCAGGTAATTGCAAGTTGTGCAGGGGCTCAAGAGGATCATTCAAGCCTCCATGATAAAGAAGTGCAAAAAGTCGAGCTTTAGACTTAAAACGGAGCGCTTGTTGGGAGGCAACCCAACCTTTCTTCCCTTTTATTTATTATGCTTTCATAATTTATTTATTTATTTTCTGAATTTTAGATAAATGCATGATAAGTATCCTGTTTGAGGGTTTTACATGTTTGCATGTTAAAACGCTATTACTTGTTGCACTATCTTTGCATATTTAGGTATGTTTTTAATTTTGCTTATTTTTGTTAAACTAAGCTTTTAATTGTCATCCCACACATTAAACACACTAGTTTAGATCATGAAGTTAATGTTTGGAATATCATTGTATACATCATGATGTGATTAGGGGGTTAAAAACGAGGTAGAAGCTCAAGAAAAGGAAAAATTTTCATTACTGCCGGGAACTACGCGATCGCGTGCCAAGAGGATCTAGCGATCGCGAATTTGCATTAAAAAATCAACAGATTTTTAAACCTTGAACCACGCGATCGCTGGCACTGATAAGTGTATTTTATACACTTATTTTTATCCTAAAAGTAGGATTTTATATGTTTGTTTTAGAATATTTGCTATTTATTTTGTGTTATTTGTTTACATTTCAGAAATAATCCCAAAGTCGAGAAAACAAAGGAATTGAAGCTAAAATTGAGCAATTGGATGTAAAAAGGGTCAAAGTGAGCAAATCAAGAATTGATGCAGTCAATCAAATGGTTAATTTGAAGAAGAAAAATCGAATTTGGAAGAAATCAGAAGTTCAGGGGCTAAATTGCAACAATCAGAAGTTGGAGGACTTGCTGTGCAATTAAAAGACAGGGACCAACTTGTAACATTTAAAAGTCAGAAATTGCCTTAAACTGTTTAACCGTGCGGTCGCACGGTGCTATAACTGTGCGGTCGCACCGCCAAAAAATTCAGCGACTGAAGATTGGCTTTTCGAGGCTGCGATCGCGTGTTTTTGAACCGTGCGGTCGCACGGTAGTCCTGACTGGGACGCAACTGGGCTTTTTTCGCGAAATTCAGCAGTTTTCTCCTCCATTAACCTAATTCTCGGGGAAATCTATAAATACCAGACCTAAGGCACGAAATTAGGGGTTCCCAACTTGCTAAATTCATGCCAAAACGCTGTCAAAGTGCCGATGGATCCAAACCACGCCAAGATCAAGATTGAAGATACAATTGCAAGGAGATGAATTGGGTTATATCTTTTCATATCTCTTGTTATTTATTTTCTAGTATGTTTCTAGGCTAGGTTAATTGTGATGAAATTTTGATTTCTTGACTCCATATTTTAATCTATTATTTAATTTATGCAATTCATGATTTTGAGCAATTGAATTATGCTTTTTCTATCATGTAATTACTTGATCACTAGTTGTATGATTTTAGGTTGTGATTTCTTAAGTTCGAAAGATTAAGATTTCATTAGACTTGTTTCGATTGCCACAAAGTCCGATAAGGGATAGAAATATACCCCTATGCTTTGTGTTATCTGCTATAATATTCATAGTTCTTTTAATGCTTTCTTGCACATTCGTATTCAACATAGAAATATAGTTGGGTTGTGTGTAGGAATAGACGTTATTGCTTGTCCGAAAGGAAGTTTTAACAACATTAGGAATATGGATTTTCAAAACCCGTGAATTGTATTTAAATACTTGGTTAAGATATGGATGATAAAGTCAAAATGGATTCATAATTCTAACGCATTTATTTTCATTTGTTTAAAATCAAATTTGTCAATTTTTTTAGTTTAATCTTTATTTTAGTTTTCAAAATCAAAATTCTCAAATCAAAACAAGTCTCTAGTTCCGGTTAAGGTAGTAGTCTAAAATACAATTTAAAAAAATCTCTGTGGGATCGATATTTGGACTTAAAATCCACTTTATTACTTACGCGACCCATACACTTGCGGATCGTTATCAGCCACTCCATCCAGGCGATCGCGTGGCAGTACTGGGACCAAAATCGACAGTTTAAGTGTTGTTCCTCATGTTTTCAATTTCAAACATTATAAACTCGTTTTTTCTCCCCTAATCACCTCATATTTGATTTTACATCTTTTGTGCATGTCATGAACACTTTGTTGCATCAATATCATTGCTTACATGACTTCAGAATCCAATCGAATGTATGATCTCTTCACTTAAATCAATTTTTAGTCAAACTTGTGAAAGTCTCTTTAAGTTCTTCAACCTAGAAATTATGAATTGTGAAGAATGGGCTTAGGTTAGTTGTTGGAGTTTGTGATTTGTGGTTTAGTAGTCAAAATTTTTGGTTCATTCATGCCTCCAAACCTATGCATACCCTTTGATTCTTGCAATGCATACCATGTATTTGATGAAATGCCACAAAGAGAGTTTTGGGCTAATTTTAGAAATTCGTCCGAGCATTTATCTTCATGACATGTTTATCAATGTTTATGTGTGTGTAGTTCATGAATTAGTTCACATCTTGACATGAAATCCATTAAAACTATGTTTGCACCAAGGCAGCCCCATTGCAAGGCCACTGCAGGTCATTGCACCCAGAAACTGTCTCACATCACCTACTTCTCCACATTGTTTCATGACCCTATTGATCTTCAAATGAGCTAAATTTTTAATATATTGTCGATCATGCTGTGAAATTTAACATATCAAAAGATGGCTCTAGAAAATTTATGTTTTTCTAGGCGATGTCAATGCTTGAATGTGTGTGGTCGACCAATTTTGAAAATTCAAAATTTTGCTTTAACTTTAGTTTGGGGGTGTGGTACTGAACTTCCGTTTCTTCTTATTGGTGTTTATGTCTTCTAATGTTACTTATCTCTTAATTACAAGGTAAACACAAATCAAGACACATCCAATCAAGTTGGGCAGAGCAAAGAATATGGTCGTATCCATCCAACATTATTTTAAATGGAAGCATCAAGGCAACAAAGCATCTACATTTCACCTGGGAAGTTCTCGTTCTCTCTTCTTTGTCTTGTATTATATTTTTTAGATCTTTTTGACAAACATTGAGGACAATGTTTCTTTCTAGTTTGGGGGTGGAAAATCTCACTCATGAAAATTGCTTCCATATTCATGATATTCATTCTACACTTCCATTCGATTTTATTGGGATTAAAATTAAAAAAAAAAATTAAAAAAATTAATTTGAAAATGTGTTAACATGTTTACTGCCTAGGATATAGTATTAATCAATTTGTGCATAGGCTTGAAAATTGGACAACATGAAAGCATGATCTTATTTTGAACTAGTTATGTTTTGCTAGATTCCATATTTATTGCGCACATAGCCAGTATTGGATAATTGCTTGTGTGAGGGATATTGTTTAATACATGTGGGGCAAAGTTTATGCAATTTGAACTTAGGAATGACTTGAAAATTCCTGAACTTAGATCGTTAGACATCCCATCCCTAAATTAGAACCAATCATGCTAAAAGGCAAGTTTGGGGGTAAAATGGTTGGAATTTGTATGTATTGACGGGTTGGAGGTCTGTGGTTCTTTGTTTTGCACTTTAGTCATTGCAGTTTGGTCAACTAGTATAAACCATTTCCAGCATGAAAAAAGAAAAATGCTGAAGGTCTTATTCTGCTCTTCAAATGCCTTTTTGACTCGAGTAAGTAAGTTCGAGGGGTCTTTCAAACCTGGTGCCCTAAAGCCAACTGGCTTGGGAGTCATCGACCTAAAGCTCGTTACAAGGGTCAATTAGAAAGCAAGTACGGAGAGTGGACTTACACATAAGACATTATAACATCTTTAACTTTTCTGTTTAAGCCTTTATGACTCAGGCAAGTACATCTGAGGGGTTCTTTGAACCTGGTACCCTAAAGCCAACTGGTTTGGGAGTTTCCGATCTGAAAGCCCGCTATAGGGGTCATATAGAAAGCAAGTATGAAAAGTTCTGCACAAAGATGGTAAAAGACCGGGACAATTAAAAGAAAAAGTCGTCCATCAAAAGAAATATATATATATATAATTGCATGGTATAAGCTTAGTTGACTGAGCTGTGATGGTTGAGGTTGTAGAATTGGGGACTGCTTTCTTTTGATTTATTGTGCATGTATATTTCTGATTCTGGCTGCCTTGTGTGGAAAAAGAAAAGAATATTTTTAGAACCCACATAGATAAAAACCCGGGATGTGAGAGAAAAGCAGAAAGTGGTGATCTTCCATGAGCGTTGAAAGGAATTTCATTAGAAATTATGGATTGACCACATGGGATTCGGGCTTGATTATGCATAATGAGCCACACAGTGTTGAGCACATCTTTTGCATAAGTGTGCATTTGACATTGGCTATTCACACACACACTTGAAAATCTGGCATGATATAACTAGAAATTATTTTGCATTGTTGTTCATAACTCTTGCTTAAAGTTTGAATTGATTTGGACTATTGAGTCATTTGGTAAACATGTAGACACAACAAAAACAATTGCATATTGTTATTTTAATTTATTAGTTTAGTTTACATTGTTCGAGGACGAACAGAAGCATTCTCGTTTCAGCATCGTCTCGATCTTCATCAATCATATCAATATGAAATTTGTGATACCCAAAGTCAATAGGATCCACAGCGATCCTTGAAGAAGGCACTATGATTTTCTGTGGTACAACTGCTTCCAATCCAAAACACATTTTAAATGGGGTCATCATCGTGGACTCTCTCGGTGTCGTGTTGTTTGCCCAAAGTACATTAGGTAATTCTTCAGCCCATTCATTTCCTTTTCCTTCCATTCTTGTTTTCAAGTCCTATAAAATGCTTCTATTTGTAACCTCCACCTGTCCATTGGTTTGAGGATGCGATACTGAGGAAAGTCGTAATTCGATCTGATAGCTGGCACAAAAACTTCTAAATCCCCTGTTATCGAACTACTTTCCATTATTAGAAACGATCACTTGTGGGATGCCAAAATGACAAATTTTCTGTCTCCTTACAAAATCTTGAACTTTACGAGTTGATATAGTGGCAAGAGCTTCTTCTTCAACCCAATTAGTAAAATAGTCAACCGCCACTAGCAAAAATTTCCTCTGTCCTGTCAAGGTGAGAAGTGGTTCCACTATATCCAATCTCCATTGATAAAATGGTCGTACACCAAAAATCGCATGTTGGGTTTCTGCTGGAATATGGATCAAATTTCCATGCTTTTGAAAAATTTCACAACGTTTAACCAACTCCTTAGCATCGTTTTTTAAGGTAGGCTACCTTGCCTGAGTGTTTTAAAACCCAACATGTTCCCACCTAAATGATTTCCACAAGCACCAGAATGAATTTCTTCAAGAATTCGATGCCCTTCCTCTTTTGTAACACATTTCAAGTATGGCATTGAAACTCCTTTTTTATACAACTCTCCATTGATTAAGCAAAAATTTGCTTCCTGTAACTATAATTTTCTTGCTTTGCCATGATCACCGGGTATCCATCCATGAAGCAAATTAGCTTTAATATGATCCATCCAAGACTCTTCTCGAATTTACATTAGATCAATCATCAATACACTTGGCTTTGTTATTGCTCGAATATTTACGCTCGTAGGCAGTGATTCCCAATTACTGGTTTTCAATAAATGATCTGCATGCATATTTGATTCTCTTGGAATTTTTTCAACCCGACATCACTAAAATCCTCTTTGCAAATCTCTAACTTTCATCACATACTCCAAAATACAATTGGTTTTAATATCAAATTATCCAGTCACCTGCCCCACGACAAGTTGGGAATCACTGTAAGCATCTAGAGTAGATGCTCCCATACTGCGAACCATTTTGAGACCCAAAATCAATGCCTCATATTCTGCCTCGTTGTTCGTTGCTTCAAACATCAATCGAATAGCATATTCGAACTTTGATCCATCTGGAGATATAAGTAAGATTCCTACTCCTAGTCCTTCTTTACTAGAAGACCCATCGACATATATTTCCCAACGCTGAATCATTTGATCGTCTCTTCTTTTTGGGGTTAGTTCCCCCAACGAATTCTGCTAACACTTGAGCTTTAATTGCTGGATCGGGTTTGAACCCAATGTCGTGTTCTCCCAATTCTACCGCCCACTTCATCAATCGTCTTGATGTTTCTGGACGATGCAATATTTGCTTCAATGGCTAATTGGTCATCACAGTTATCGAATGAGACTGAAAATATGATCGTAGCTTACTCGCGACCATTACCAAAGTCAAAACCAATTGTTCAGCCAAAGAGTATCATTTTTCAACTGGTTTCATCATGTGACTAACATAGTTGACAGGTTTTTCGATCCCCCTGTCGTTCTTTATAAGGACTGCATTGACAGCGTATTTCGAAACGGCAAGATACAACAAGAGATGATCTCCAGCAATTGGTCGTACCAGCACCGATGGCACTTGTAAAATTCTCTTCAAACACTCCAAACTATCATCACATTCTTCATTCCAATCAAAATTAATCCCCTTGCATATAGCTCGAAAAAAAGGTGAGCAATAATCTGCAGCCCTTGTCATGAATCTGTTAAGAGCAGCAATTCTTCATGTCAAACGTTGGACATCTTTAACATTCTTTGGTTTCTCCATTTCTAGAATTTCTTTAATTTCAGGATTTGCTTCAATTCCCCTTTGTGACACCATGAAGCCGAGAAATTTACCTCCACTTGTTCCAAACACACACTTTTCCGGATTAAACTACAATTTTCGACTAATGGCTATATTGAAGATGTGTCACATATCTTTTAAATGCGTTTCCTTCTTTGCTCTATGAACGACCATGTCATAAAAAAAAGGGTTCGATCGAATTTCTAATTTCCTTTTCGAACACTTTATTCACCATGTGTTGGTAAGTCACACCTGCATTCTTTAAACCAAATGGAGTAGAAGTATAGCAAAAAGTACATGTATCAGTTATAAAGGATGTCTTTTCCTCGTCATTTTCTGCCATCTTGATTTGATGATAACCTGAGAATGCATCTAAAAAGCTCATTTTCTCCATTCCAGCCGTGATATCCACCAATGCATCTATTCGAGGCAACAGATAACAATTTTTTGGGCAAGCACGATTCAAATCCATGTAATCAATACACACTCTCCATTTCCCATTTGACTTCTTTACCAACACAATATTGGCCAGCCATTGAGGATATTCGACATCTTTAATGAACTTAGCTTTCATCAACTTGTTCACTTCCTCCTGCACAACCATCTGTCGTTCGACAGTGAAGTTTCTCTTCTTCTGTTTGATTGGTTTCAATCCTGGAACAACGTTCAAGAAATGCTATGAAATGTTTCTTGGTATCCCTTCTATTTCTTCCACTGTCCATGCAAAAGCATTTCTTTTTTCGCGAACAAGATTTAAAATTTGTTCAATTTCCTCTTCATTCAACGATTTACTGATGCGAATCTTTTTATCTGGCTCAATCTCCTTTTCGAATACTTTAACAGTTGATTGGAAGCTGGGTATCATCGTGCTTTCTGGATTATTGATTGTCATAATCAATCGGCGAATCTCCATACTTTCCAAATAGTATCTTCTCGAGTCCATCTGATTTCCTTTAATTTCCCCGATCCCTCTAGTCGTTGGGAACTTCATCTTCTGATAATAAGTTGAGGCAACCCCCTCAACAGCATGTATCAAAGGACGACCTTAAATTGCGTTATAAGCCATCTTCGTATCGACAATTAAAAACACAACACGAATGGCAATTGTAGCAAGAAACAATCCCATACACACAGTCAGACATATCGAACCTTTGACTCTCACCGTTCCTCCTCCAAACCCATGTAATGGCATTGTCACCGGCATCATATCATAGTTTTGAAGGTTCAAGGCTTTGAAAACCTCATACGTCATTACATTTGCTACACTTCCATTGTCGACCAGAACCCTCTTTACATCGTAATTTGCAATGTCCCCTACGATCACCAATGCATCGTCATGAGGATATGCCACTCCTTGTTTGTCTTCTTCTCCAAAGGTTATTTCATCTTCACATAGTGATCATGAGGCGATAGCATTGACCTCCACAGATCGAGCATATCCTTTGCGTGAATTTTTTGAATCTCCTCCTGACACTGGTCCACCTAAGATAACGTTTATCACCCCCTGCTCGAGCTTGATCTTCACCAGGGGGTGCTGGAGCTTTGCCTTTTGTATCACGATCTAACACATATTTGCTTAAGGATCCTCTCTGAATCAGTCTCTCGATTTCATATTTTAGAACCTTTCAGTGCTCCGTATGATGTCCATGATCTTTGTGAAATTCATAATATTTGGTCTTATCACGCAAATGTTGCGGTGTGGTCATCTGTCGTGGCCATTATAAATATTTAGGACCCTTGATCTCCATTAACACCTTCGCCCTTGGCACATTTAAAGAAGTGTATTTGTTCGAACTCTGGGCTCCTTTGAAATGATAATCCCTTCTTTTTCTGGGACTGGTTTCTTTGTACTCCTTCCCCTTTTCATTCTTTCTCTTCAAACTTTTTGTTCCTTGATCCTTGAAACCTCTGGTGACATTCAGAGTTTCCTCACAATCAATGTATTTTTCACTTATTTGAAGAAGTTTGGTCATATTTTCCGTTGCCCTTTTTGACAAAGAAGTTTGAAATCCATGATTCCTCAGCCCATTAATCATTGCAGTAATTACTAAAGGCATTTGTAAATTCTTTACCCCCAACGCAGCTCTATTAAATCGTGTAACATAATCTCTCAATGACTCATCTTTGTTCTGCACGACTTGCATAAATCCAATGGCACTCTTCTTCTGTCCTGAGCTACTGGAAAAAAGGCCGCAAACTTAGTGGCAAAATCTGAAAACGAATTTATCGACCTTGGGGGTAGTGTATCGTACCAGTCTCTGGCTTCCTTTCTTAGAGTTGGAGGGAATGCACGAAAAGCTATGGCATCTGGAATACCATGTAAGTGCATCAAATCCTGGAATGCTCATAAATGATCAATGGGATCCATCGTTCCATCGTATTTTTCAATTCGAGGATTTTTGAAAGAATCCGGGAGAGGCATTGCCATAATCTTTGGTGTGAAAGGATCTTCACTAATCAACACTGGCCTTGGTGTTTTCTTCTTTAGTAAAGCTTCATCTAATTTACGATCAAGAGCCTCAAGTCTGGCTTTCAACAATATATCATTAAGTTGAGTACTTGGTCGTTGTGATGATTGTGCAGCCTGAGAAGTCTGAATACTAGCAGTTTGGTCGTGTTGATCTTCTACTGGGATCGTATTTTGTACATTCCGTTCTTGAGCTACATTTTCTCCTTGAATATTTCCTTGAATTCGATCCACCAACAACTGTATTTATGTTTGCAAGGCCTGAAATTGCTCTTGCGTCACATATGGAATATCTGAGGGTGGTGTTGGTGGTGCTAGCGAGTCCAAATCCCTTTGATTGTGGCGAGTGTTTCTCCGTGACATGATTATTTTTAAAAAGGATGAATATTAACGTTCTTTCCATAGACAGCGCCAATTGATTTAAATTGAGATTTGAGATATGATCAATCACTAATCAAGATGCTTTAAATCTTCAAATTGCTCCCTTGAATCCTGAAAAGATACGGGGCTTTTTCCCCCGTTTTAACTCTGGTGTGATAACTAGTATTCTTTGGAGGAAAACATTCAAGCAAGGTAAACTTTTTTTTTTTGATTTTTCATACCTTTGTAATATCCCTCCAAGGGGTATTTATAGTAGATAAGATGTAACTGCTCTCCATTGAGGTATTAACTGCCATAATGGAAACATAACTGCTCTTGAGATAATGGAACGTAAAATGCTCCTGAAATATCGCTTCCACGTGTTGCGCATATTGGTAAGATAAATCTGATCATCTTCGTACCAACTTATATTGTTCGAATAACTAAAATTGATCGACTAGTATCGATCGTGGTCGAACTTATAACTTGTTATCACGATCTCGATATCACTTAAGCATCATGTTTCTTATTTTATTTATTTATTTATTTATTATTATTATTATTTTACACAGAGCACGTCAAACCTGCTACCCATCTTTATAATTCTATTTACGGTTTAGGTGATCTCTTCTTCAAATTTTGTAAAAAATTGTTCATCTAGAGTTGGAGATAATACGTGGGTGTGGGTGTGGGTGTGGGTGGGGAACTTGATCCGCTTCGGTAAGAAGAGGGGTTTAGGTATGGGGGTAAATGTAAGTAAATTTAGAGAACAATAGTTCCCTAAGTCCAAGTATTAATATTTGTATGACGTATAGACTTCGGTATGAAGTGATGCCTCGTCATTGGTGCAAATTGTGTGGCACGGTCAAATTTTCTTCTTGTTTGGATGGTTCATTCATGACAAGAGATTCTTCCATGGTGGGTGGTTCATCTTTGGATAACTTTGTCTTCATAGGTAGCAAGATTGGCTCCCTTTGGGGATGCTTCACACCTCTCCTTTTGAAGCAGTTAAATTATGACATGAAAGTATTTTTCAAAAAGTCAATTACATTGAAGAAGTGTTTCTACTAGGGTTGGGAATATCAGTTTTCGGTATAGTTATTGAAGGAACTTGAACCAAATAGAAAATCTCGGTTCGGTTTTGGTTCTCAAAAATTGAGAATCGAACAATTCTAGCTCCGATTCGGTTTTGGTTATTTTTCAATTCTTTTGTTAAAAAATTCAACTTTTAGCAAACGTGAAATTGTGTGCAAAAAATAAATAAGTGTTGAGTAAAAAATTTTCAAAAAAAATCATCCATGCGATAAAATATTCAAATTGAATATGTTACGATCATGTCTAAATGGACTTGGCACATCATCAATAAAGGCCAACAAGGGGCCCACAGGTATCCAACTGTACTTTCGATTCTTAGTCAGGAGTCCATTAGTTTGGACTCATTTACATGGTATCACTCCAAATATATCTTGTCACATGCCAAATGTCGAAACCCCATATAGTCAGCACTCCAATAGTCGAACTCCTAATGTCGGTCTGGTACCATTCGAAGTCCATGCTTCATGCTAAACCCAAGACTTGTCAGTGTGTCATAAAGATGTGACATTTCTGCAAGTGTTGGCTTGATGTGATGGCAACTTTGAAGAGATGTGATGGTAGTCGTAAGAAATGGTTTACCTCATAAAAGGTCGGGAACCTGCAACTTGTAAAGTATAACACGTATCACAATCTGGAATAACTATTACTTCTATAAATAGATCGCATTTGCCTCCATGGAAGAGGTTAGTAACTCAATACTCAAACAAAATATATCAATCTCACTCCCCTTTATCTCTTTTACATACTTATATTTTTTACACCCAATTTATATTTACTCACAATGAGTCCTGACTTGAGCATCAGAATGCAAACGGGAGCCACCCCGATACCCGTTGCATACTGACTGTTTGTCAAAGTGCGCATGAAGTCCATGTGTTCAAGAGAGATGAAGTGAAACATGTTGATCCAAGATCCCACCAGATTTTTTGGTCAACATTTTGGCGCAGCCTGTGGGAAATTACAATGCTAACCACGAATTCACGTGGTGAAAAGTTACAAGAACTTTCAAAAATGGAAAGAGCCTCTTGAAAAAAGTGGAGAAAAACTGTAAAAACCTTGAAAAAATGTGAGAAGTCTTTTGAAAAAGACCAGTATCATCTAAAAAATAACCTTCTAAAAAAGATTGGCAAGAAACCTTGAAGAAAGGCTTAAAACTTTGAAATATAAGTTTTACTAAGTCCTTAAATCGAAGTAACATTGTTACAAATTATTCGAAGGATCGGTTCAATGATCTAAAGTCCTACTAAGGACTTTCCGAAGGATCAAAGCATACAAGCAAACTTGACCTTACAATGAAAAGAGGGTTGGACTCCCTGAAAAGTGATCTGTTGTAAAAAATATTCCTCAAGGGGGACTATGTTAAGCCCGGCTTAAAGTTAATATGTCACTTGGTCTCATGGATCCCAGATTATTAAGCTCGGCTTAAATGTTGAAAAACTTGGTCTCAGAGATCCCACATTATCAAGTCTTGCATAAAGTGTTGAAATGAATTTTGATAACCTCGTCACTTGAGTACTCCTTCCACGAACTCCTTCAATTGACTCCTCTTATAAGGGACTCCGTCACTTGAGGACTCCTTCAACAAGGGACTTTGCCATTTCATAATTTTCTTCAACAAGGGACTTGGTCACTTGATGAAATCACACTTGACATTGGCATGTTATGAGCACTTCGAAATATCAAAATAATGGGTAACATATAAATCCATGCTTAAAAACATTTTAAATTCAAAATAAGCTCAACTGCATCGCCCCAAAAGTACGGCTAGGGACTACTCAGCAAACAGACTACTTTCCTTCAAATAGATCTAATTGATGGATGTAAATATCTTCACTTAGATCTAAGGGACAATCATAGAAGGAAGCACGCCTTCAAATTTATACTTCATTTTAACATCTTACTAAATTTCTTCACTTAGATCTAAGGGACTATCATAGAAGGAAGCACACCTTCAAATTTATACTTCATTTTAACATCTTATTAAAGAATCGTCCTAAGAACCTCATCTTGCACTTTAAATAAATAACTCTATGTCACGACTTTTCTCATCATGAGCGTTACGCTACTTATCACCTATCCAAAATTGAGTAAATATGCACTACGCAAATCACATAATTGATAGAAGATAAATAAAACTTCGCTTGCATAATCAAATGAGAAGTTATTACAAAATGAATCAAAATATTACAAGAAAGTGCGAAAATTAAGTAGAGACATGAGTATCTTGGGTAGAAGTGTTATCAGCAGGGGCGGAAGCAGCATAATTCGGAGCATCTTGAACATCATCTTCAACATTTGAGGCTCTGGATAAAATGCTTCTATCTTTGAGAGATCCAAGTAGAGAAACTCTTCCATCACATCAGCCATCTTAGCCCCAATGATAAGTATATTTTATACACTTATTTATTTGTCAAAATTAGGATATTGTATTGTTTTTCGTGAATAAATTCTACTTTGTTTGTGTTTATTTTCATTATATCAGGTTTTATCCCAAAAATCGAGAAAATGGAAGAATTGAAGCAAATTCATGCCAATTGAGAATCAAAGTGGAGCAAAGTGGAGAAAGCCAAGAATTCAAAGAATTAATTGCACAATTAAAGAGACTCGAGGACTAACTTGAATTATTTGAGATAATTGAGACTCAAGAATAAAACCTACCCAAGTTTAATTGGGCTTTGAAAACCAATTCAATGAAGACTCCTTTGGAAACTAAAAGAGGGACTCGGTGATTGGAATAAAAGGAGAGAATATACACACAAATAGGGTGCTCGGCTAAATTTGGGTGTGCGGTTGGCAGCAACATAGGTGGAGAGAAGCAGCTGATATACATATTGATTTATACACAGAAGCAGCCGATTGGGGACAAGAAAAGAGGGAGTGCAAGGCCTTGAATAAAAAAATTGAAGGGATACTGGTTATTAAAAGAAAAGTGTGTGGCAGTGAACTAAAATTGAAGGAAGTGGACGGAGGAATTAATTGGAAATTGGCTGCTTGAGGAGACAAGAATAGTGGTTGGAAAATTAAGTGTGTGGTTGCTATCTTGGAGAAGTTTTTTTTTTTCCTATCTATCTATCTTGGAGAAGTTAACGGCTATGGTTGTATACAAAAAGAAAAGGAAAAGTTGGCTGGTGCAAAAAGTTGGCAACAACATTGGTGGTGCAAAAAGATGTTAATTCTTCAACTCTTCAAATTCTGGGTTTTACTTTCATTATTTATTCTTTTTCTCCGAAGAACATGAGTAGATAAATTTTACAATCGGGATTGACGATGTAGATTTAATGTTTTTTAGTTTGATTTTAATTCTCAAATTGGTGTTTCGATGTTCATGTATTGATTTTATTATTGCTTTTAATGCTTGAGTTGCTTGATCACCAATTCATGATTTAATTATTGTTTTCATAATCCGAGATGTAAGTTAACAATTAGATCACGTAATAAAATCCGAAAATTTTTACAAAAAGATAGAGATATGCATTTTTGATTGCTTGTGGTCACTTATGAATTCATAAGTAATTTAATGCATTTAGTTAAGGAGAACTCTTACCCGCTGTAGAGATACATGGTTGACTTAGTTAAATAGGCTTAATTTGAACTTGAGAGTGGTAAATTACATACATGCGTGAATTAGACCAATACAATTCTAGAAAACAAATTGAGATACGAAATTAAGCTAGAACATTACTTCGAAATCGTTAGTCCCAATATTCATTTAATTTTTAGAACTCCCACCACTTTACGTCTTTCTTTTGTTAGTTACTTTTAGTTTTAAATTTACATTGTTATTTTAATTACATTGCTTATTTCATTAAATCTCAATTTTGTCGTTTTTGAAGTTTCTTGCAATTTATTTTATTATTTAATTAGTTTTTGTTTTAATCTGGGAGTTCTCTAAATTAAAGTAAATTTATAACGAATAAATAGTCATCGTGGGATCGACAACTCGGACTCAAAAGTCCACTTTATTACTTGTTAACGATATTGTGCGCTTATGATTTCACACTAACAAGTTTTGGCGACATTGTCGGGGGATTATTTTGATTTGTTATTTTTTTTATTTTGATTTTTGTATTCTTAGACTTTTAGATTTAGTTTGTCTTTAGTTGTTTATCTTTTTTTATCTTTTTCTTTTTCTTTTTCATTTGATCTTCTTGCTTTTCTATGTGACATTGTTGATATTGATAGAAGAAAAGCTAAGAAATCAAGGCAACACAGAAGGACATGAGCTAAATGACAGAGTATAATACTTTTGTCAACGTGGATGATGAGTACTTGCGCTTTGAACGATTAATGACCCAATCGATCATTTATAGGGACCTTCACGCAATTCAAACAAATCCAACATGTGAATATTGTGGAGCAATCCACAATACTGCAGATTGTATACTGCTGGCCACATTAGAGGAAATGAGGAACTTTATAAATGATGATACATGTCTATTTTACAAGGACGAAAAATACAAGACACAATTGTCAGAGATTCATTTGACAAGGCCAGAGAAGGACAAACAAGTGAAAATTAATGAAGAAGGAGTTAAGGAACAATATGTACCATCAAAAGAGGAAGAAGAACATGTTGATAATAGGGACTTGATTTTGATGGAGAACATAACAGTTAACAAGGGTGTAGCTATCAAACAATCCTTGTACTCAATTGATTCTCTTAAAATTGATTTTGTGATAGGGACCGAAGAAAAGATCGAAATATACTTAGTTAAGTTCGAATCTGATGGTAATATTAACTCTGATTTTGAACAGGGCAGCATAAAAATTTGGAGCTAAAGTATGAATTGGAGCAAAAGAAACTTCAACAAATATAGCAGATTATCAAAATCATTATTTCGAGTGCCGTGAAGTCGTGTTCAAAAGTCGGGCTTAAGGCTATAAAGGGAGCACTTATTGGGAGGCAACCCAATTTTCTATCACTTTTATTTATTCTTGCTTTATTTGTCACTTTAAATTTTTAGGTAGTACTTGCAATTTTTTTCTTGGAGTTTTTTTAAGTTTCCATCCCTAGCACTATCCCCTCTTTGATTTGATCTTCAAGTGAATTTTTTGTTTTAATTAATCCATCATTCATGAGAAAACAATTTTGCTTCACATTGTTTTAACTTCATTGGTCTTATTACATCAAAAGCAAATCATAGGTATGATTTTGTATACTTTGAGGAATTATGCATGATAATTGTAATGTTCTTGATTCTCGACCATGTTTGAAAATTAAAATTTTGGTATGTCTTAATTGGGATTGTTGGTATTGATCTATTTCAATTTATTAATGGTGTGTATGATTCTAATGTTGTTTATCTTTTAAATGCGAAGAACACACTACTTGTAACACTTCAACCAAGCATGGAAACACAAGAAACAGGTCGAAACCATCCACGTGGGATCAAAATAAAGCTTCAAGTTATCACATCACTCCTCTAAACCTGGGAAGTACCTGATTCCTCTTTTATGTATTGTTATAATTGATATATCTTTTCTTTTACATTAAAGACAATGTAACTTTCTAATTTGGGGGATGGTATCTCATTTTCTCATTTTGTTCATTCGATACCTAGTTTTTGGGATTCACAAAGAAAAGTGAAAAAAAAAAATTTGAAAAAATGAAAAATCATGTTGATTTATTTATCGCCTATGAGGTAGTTCGAATTGATTTGGTGCTTTGAATTAGATTGTAGGACGTCATTTGAAATTTAGTTTACTTATCCATGTTGAACTTAACTAAATTGAGCACATAGCCAAATTGAATTAATACTTGTGTGGGAATATGCTTGATATATGTGGGGCAATATCATGTGATTTGAACTAGGAATGAATCTTTATTCGTAACCTTTAGATCAATAGATTTTTCGTCCTTAAAATAGAACCAAACGTGCTCAAAAGGCAAGTTTTGGGATAGAATGTTTAGAATGTACATGCTTTATGGGTTGGAGGTCCGTGGTTCTTGATTTTGCACTTTAGTTAAAACGGTTTGGTCAAAGGATATAAACCATAGCCAGCATAAAAACACAAAAATGCTGAAGGTCTTATTCTACTCTTCAAAAGCTTTTTTTACTCGACCAAGTAAGCTTGTAAGGGTGTTGAAACCTGGTATCCTAAACTCAACTAAGTTGTGAGCTATCAGCCCAAAGCTCCTTACAGGGGTCAATTAGAAAGCAAGTACGGAGAGTGGACTTATACATAAGACAAAAAAACATCTTTAACTTTTCAATGTCGACTGTGTGACTCGAGCAATTAAATCTGAGGGGTCTTTCAAACCTGGTGCCCTAAAGTCTTCTGGCTTGGGAGTCGCCAACCCAAAGCTCGTTATAGGAGTCACATGGAAATCAAATGAGAAAAGTATTGTACAAAGATGGTAAAAGATAAGGACATGAAAGAAAAAGAACAGAAAAAATTGTCCATAAAAAAAATTGTTTGGTATAAGCTTTGTTAACTATAATTGTGAATTGTGGACTGCTTACTTTCGACTTGTTATGCGTGCATATTTCTAAATTTGACTATCTTGTGTGAAAAAAGTAATGAAAATATTTAGAAACCACATTGAAAGAAGGAACCTCGGGATATGAGAGAAGAGCATAAGGTTGTGATCATCCATGAGAATTGAAAGGAAATCAAAAGAAATCATTGATTGACCACATGGATTCAAGTTTGTTTGTGCATGATAAGTTACACTATGTCAGGTATGTTTTTAGGCAAGTAAGAGTTTGATTTTGGTTATTCACACATACACGAAAGTTGAGCGTGGAATGAGTGGAAATAATTTTTGTGTTGTTTAGTTCTCTTTTCTAAATTGCATTTTTTATTCGAACTTGAGGCAATATGATAAATAAATTAACTAGTTAAAAAAATTTGTTATTTAGCTATTTTGACATATTTTTATTTTTAGTTTTAGTTTGGGGGGTTTAATAAGTGTATTTTATACACTTATTTATCTGTCAAAATTAGGATATTATATTGTTTTGGTGAATAAATTCTACTTAATTTATATTTATTTTCATTTTTTCAGGTTTTATCCCAAAAATCGAGAAGATGGAAGAATTGAAGTAAATTCATGCTAATTGAGAATCAAAGTGGAGCGAATTGGAGGAAGTCAAGAATTCAAAGGTTTAATTGCACAATTCAAATAAGGTGCTCGGCTAAATTTGTGTGTGCGATTGGCAGCAACATAGGTGGGGAGAAGTGGAGAAAAGTGGCTGAGATACAATTTGATATATACACAGAAGCAGCCGATTGGGTACAAGAAAAGAGGGAGTGCAAGGCCTTGAATAAAAAAATTGAAGGGCGACTGGTTATTAAAAGAAAAGTGTGCGACTGTGAACTAAAATTGAAGGAAGTGGACGGAGCAATTAATTGGAAATTGGCTGCTTGAGGAGACAAGAATAGTGGTTGACAAATTAAGAGTGCGGCTTGTCACGGACTTGCTAATTTCCTCCAAGAACCGTGCGGCCTTAGTGTCTTCAACTTCCGCCCCCGCGGTTATTACACTAAGTCAGCCTCCCGATTGGCGTTGATGTCTTAGAAGGGCACTAAGTAGAACACCTTAAGAAAGGGACAATGAAGGAACACAAGAACTTACAAAGAAGACTTTGTATTGAATAAAGACACTCTTTACAACACTCTTTACAAGTTCACTCTCTTGATGCCTACAAATGAATCCTACCAAGCTATTTATAGTAGTAGCCTCCTCAAATGGATGGCTAGGACCATTTCTATCCAATGGTCTAGATTACACTTCTAGAATTATCTATACAAATATCTACATTAAAATATTTATGGATTAAACTAGGATGATCTAGAATAATCCACCAAGTGAGGAGCTTGAAGGCTTCTAGAATGTCCCACCATATTCTAGCAATCTTCATGTCCTTGTGGGAGTTCTAGAATATTCTGGTTAGCCTCAAGTCGTCACCATTTTAAATTTCTCGATCTTCTTGAGCGAGTTGTGACAGGCTGCTATCTTGGAGAAGTTAACGACTGTGGTGATATACAAAAAGAAAAGGAAGAGTTGGCTGGTGGAAAAAAGTTGGCAGTAACATTGGTGGTGCAAGAAGATGCTAATTCTTGAACTCTTCAAACTTCAGGTTTTACTTTCATTATTTATTGTTTTTTCTCCCAAAAACATGAATAGCTAAATTTTATAATTGGGATTGACTATGTAGATTTAATTTTTTTAGTTTGATTTCAATTCTCAAGTTGGTGTTTTGATGTTCATTTATTGATTTTATTATTACTTTTAATGCTTTCGTTGCTTGATCACCATTTCATGATTTAATGATCGTTTTCATAATCCGAGAAGTGAGTTAACAATTAGATTACGTAATAAAATTCGACAATTTCAACAGAAAGATAGAGATATGCATTTGTGGTTGCTTATAGTCACTTATGAATTCCTAGGTAATTTAATGTATTTAGTTAAGGAGAATTCTGACCCGCTGTAGAGAAACATGGTTAACTTAGTTAAATATGTCTAATTTGAACTTGAGAGTGGTAAATTAGATACATGTATGAATTTGACCAAATACAATTCTAGAAAACAAATTGAGATGCTAAATTAAGCTAGGACATTACTTCGAAATCGTTAGTCCCGATATTCATTTAATTGTTAGAACTCCCACCACTTTACGTCTTGCTTTTGTTAGTTACTTTTAGTTTTAAATTTTTATTGTTATTTTAATTACATTGCTTATTTCATTAAATCTCGATTTTGTCGTTTTTGGATTTTCTTGCGATTTATTTTATAAGTTAGTTAGTTTTTGTTTTAATCTAAGAATTCTCTAAATCTAAGTAAATTTATAACAAATAAATAGTTCTTGTGGGATCGACAACTCGGACTCAAAAGTCCACTTTATTACTGTTTACGATATCTTGCACTTGCGATTTCACACGAACACACAAATTCCCAAAGAACCTCTGCATTGCCTCATATTTTGTGGTGGTCTCGAAAGTGTCCTTAAAGTTTTAGACGGCCACATCTACTTTGGTTTCAATGGCCTCCCTCACCCTAGATTCAACACCCTGCTCCAGAGAGGCATAATCTTATGTAGCCTTTCACTAGGCTTCCCCTTCCTTTTCCAATTTACCACTAAGTTCTGTCACCTCATCCATTAACTTTCCATTCATGGCATGGCTTCCCATAGGTTTCAGCAGTAACGGCCTAGGCCTGGCAAGCATTGTCATATTTTTTGGAAAAGTTGGCCACATTATCCTCTGTAGCACCGAGGCACACTTAAACTTCTCGTTATCCTCTTTAAGAAATTTGTCTGCATTCTTCTGTTTAGATGCTACCTTCTGAGCTCCTTTGAGGGAGTCCTTAAGCTCTTGAAACTCCCTTACCATCTTGTCAGCATTTTGAAGAGCGGTCTTAGCACTCCAGTTCTGTTGCTCCATATCTTTGATCGATGACTCCGCTTTTTTACAATCAGCATTAAAGACTTAGCATTCATGGCCTTAGTAGCAGCAAGCTTCTAAGCAAGAGAGTTTTTGGAAGAATATATTTTCCATCCCTTAATCCAGAAAGAATCTATCGTTGAGGCCGAGCAGAAGGAGATGAAGGAGAAGGCATAGTTTCTTGGTAAAAAAAAGGTCGTCCTTGGGCAAATACAAACCTTAATATCATTGAGCTCCTCGTCCAAAGTAGGGGTAACTTCCTCTTCCACCCCAGGAAACAAAGTCATCTGCGGCTCCATATCTTTTTGAGATCAACTGGAAGAACAGGAGAATCAGAAAGTAATTCGTCAGTAGGAGTGGAAGTATCCCTTTTTGTTGAAGCAACCCCTTTTCCTTTTTCCAGTCTCTTCAAAGGAGCTGGATCAAAATCCACAACTTCAACGACGTTATTATCCCTACTTTCTTCAATCAAAACCCGCTTAGGCTTTCTCTCCTCTTTATGCTTTGACTTTTTTTCTTTCTCCCTATCAGAATATAGCTTGGAGCCATGCTCCTTTTTCACAACCATGAGCTATTGGGAAGATGTTGCTGGACCAAAAAGAACCAGTGCCTTGGAAGTAACAGGTTCGGAGAGACTGGTAGCTACCACACTGACCCCCTTGGTGGAATCCACTTGGAGACTATCAATTATGGCCTTCTATTGCTTCTCTTCCTCACCCCCAAGCCTCAACACTTGAGGAATCTTCTTGGTCATGAGACCTTTCAAGGAGATCTTAGGAAATTCTTCTGAACCTGTATAAGATGAAGAAAATCCCTTGAGGTTGAAAAGATGAAAATAACTAAGGAAAGTCTGGGAAGGTAAGAATAAAGAACAAATGACTTACCCATCTCCTGCATAAGACCGTGCCTGACGAAAAGTTTGTTATTTTCAATGATTTCTTAATACGTGGCACAGTATGCAAAAAGACTCCTCACTATAACCAACTCCTCCTCTAGCAGATTGTAAGCATATACTTACCTGCAGAACTCAAAGGTAAACATACATGAGCATTGGATCACATAACTATTTACATACGTCACATGCTTTCACAAAGAAAGAATAAAGACTCACACGGGTAAGGAGTTCGGGGAACGGTTATTTCAAGAACAGGGTCAAAAGCGGAGAACTGCCAATCTTCAACAACCCAAAACAACTGTGTCCTTCAATTTTTCAGAGATTGAGGATGCCAGGTGACTGCTTGGAGTAGGGGCCCTTGTTGTCAAGTAATACAAATCCTTGCCTCTCTTGGCAGACTTCTTCAGAGTATATAATGTATGTATGATATGTAGGGGCATATGGTAATCTGGACTAACCTCCAGCCACACCAACCAAGTGCCACCACTTGGGACCAGAAATTGGGTGCCAGCTAATAAGGACAAAAGTTGTAACTCCTAAGAAGCGCTCTGAAAAGGGATGCAGAGGGAGCCTCATTTCACACTACAGTGCATCATGAAGAATGGAAACCTTGCCTTTTGATGGGTTGCAGGATCTGCACAAAGAGCTGGGATGTATTATTCTAACTTCTCTAGGCATGCGATACTTTGAGTAAACCCTGGCTAGATCGTTCCCCCTAATCTGATACTCAACCTCATTATAAGCCCACAAACTTGGTGGGGGTCCGAATCAATGTGATATCTAGACAATTTATTTACGTAATCAACCCAGTCTTGTACTTGGGTGATCTCCACTTCGGTCATCCCTAGCTCCTTCCTATGAGCTCTAAAAGGATCCCTAATACCCAAACTATAGTCATGCGCTCCTGAGGTGCTCCATCTTCCTTAGCTCCCTACTTTTCCGTTCCCTACACTCCTGCAGCGCTGCCTCCTCTTCTGCTAATAGTTTCGCTATAAGGAACTTCGACAAATCTTCTTCGCTGCCAGAATCATCCAAATAAATTACGCTAGAAAGCTTCCTCAACCACCTCTTCCTAAGATCTCTAAAATAATGGGAAGTAATAGCCAAATTGGTTTTTGGGCAAACTCCCCTAATCAGATCTACCATAACTACCAAATCCCCTAAAGTCACCCCCTCAACTCTTTCCATTTTCCTCGAATCCAAACTTACCCAATGGAAAATACAAAAGGAGAGTTTTCAAACAAGCACTCAAAATCAGGGGTGGATGTGGTTCGATTTGGTTCTGGTTCCAAAAGAACCAAACCATAAACCGATGATTTTTTATTAATGGAACTAATTGATTTTTTTTAAAGATATGGAACCAAACCACTCGGTTCTGGTTTGGTCTGGTTTGGTTTGGTTTGGTTCTAGGATCATTACTTGAATTTTAAAATAATAAATGCAAATTAATACATGTTTATATCCGCTTCTTTGTTAGAATCCATCTACATCATTACTAAATAGAAAATGAAATTTTTAGTTAACAAAACAAAAATTTAGAAAAAATTAACATGTTATTCTAAGTCAAAGAATAAGAAACTCGCCTGAAGGAAGCTCGTCGACCCGTTGAAACTTAGAGAATCGAACATAAAAGCCGTTTAGACTTATAGTTATAGGTTATGATGAAATTCTGAGTCCCTTTCTACCGTGGTGCCATGTGAGTTAGGGATGAAATTTGTAATTTAAGTTTGGGTTAACTCTTGAGAATTGACGAATTGGGCCGAGATTTATATATACATAAATTTTAAAAAATAAACATCAATGCTATCGATGGTGACTAAGGAGTGCAACGATTGCTGTGTTATAGGAGTGTAAGTAAAACAGTGTGAATGCGTGTCTATTATTGAAAAGAAGAAAAATGAATTAGAATTAGAATTTAAATTTATGATTTAAAATCTTTGTCGAATAGAAAATGAGATAAAATGTACGGTAAATAACATTTTTGTACATTTGACATTTATAATTTCAGATTTAAATTTTTTGATGAGATGAATTTCCACTAATTTGTGTGTGTGTGTGTGTGTGTGTGTGTGTGTTTGTTTCTATATATATATAATTGAGTTTGGTTCTTGGTTTTGGTTTTGGTTTTGGTTCTGGTTCTAGAAAGAGAACAAGAACCAGAACCGAAATTAAATGGTTCTTAATTCTAAGAACCAAACCATTATTTTTTTTATGTAGAACCGAACCAAACCATTGGGTTTTGTTTGATTCTGGTATGGTCTGGTTCGATTATTTTGTCCACCCCAACTCAAAATTGAAAAGCGAGAACAACAAACATGCAAGGAGATGAGAAATTATCTGAAAAATAGGGAAAAAGATCTTTCTTCTAAGATGGATGATGAAGATGAAGCTGTGATCGTCAGAACAATGTTCGCCGGAAAAACCTAACTGGAGAAAAGTAGAAGGATTTCTTTGAAAGACGGCAAGGATGAATTTGCACTTAGTAGAAATTTCGACTCTGCATAAAAGAAGGAATCGTAGAGCAGAGGAGACCTTATAAGGGTTTCCAAATTAACCCAAGCCGCCCCACACGTCATACTGATGAGGCATAATGAAGCGCCAACAGACAAGAATTTGAAAAGAACACAACATTTCAACTACACGGGTATAGCACACGCGTGCGAGAATGCATGTTGCCTTGAAACGTCCCTTAAAAATCGCAAATCATCATTGCTTTGCCATAAATGGGCCGCAAGAAGAGTATAATTGCATGTGATGGTTACTTTAAAGGAAAATAAGTCCAAAGGTCTCCCCTTAAGAAGGTCAGCGGAGGCTAAGGAGGATTCCACCTTTTAAGCACTACTGCACAACCCCGGCATCACTCACCCCGGATATATGGAAAAATACTTAAAAGCTTCATTCCCTTCCAAGAAAAATACAGTCCCTTCGTTACGGACCTTTTAGCAAGCCCATTTATTGTCTACTGCAACTCTGGTCTGCACACAAATGAACCAACTAGATTTGAGGAAATAATGTTACGGTCATGCCTAAATGGACTTGACATGTCATCAATAAAGGCCCACGAGGGGCCACAGACATCCAACTATACTCCGGATTCTATAGTCAGGAGTCCATTAGTTCGGGCTCATTTACATGGTCATCACTTTGAATATATTTTGTCACTCTGGTCAAATGCCCCATATAGTCTGGACTCCAATAGTCGAACTCCTCATGTCGGGCTGGTATCATCCGAAATCCATGCTTCGGGATAAACCCAAGACTTTTCAGTGTGTCAGAGAGATGATGCGATAGTGCCTTTAAAGAGATGTGATGGAAGCCATAACCCTATGGTATGTAGTAATGATTGTAACCAAAGAAATGGTTTACCTCATAAAAGATCAGGAACCTGCCACTTGTAAAGTATAAAACGTGTCACAATCTAGGATAACTACTACCTCTATAAATAGATCACATTTACTTCCAAGGAAGAGATTAGTAACTCAATATTTAAACACAATATATCAATCTCACTCCTCTTTTTCTCTTTTACACACTTATATTTCCCACACCCAATTTATATTTACTCACTATGAGTCCTGACTTGAGCGTCAGAGTGCAAACGGGAGCTACCCCGCACCCGTTGCATACTGACTATTTTTCCAAGTGCGCAGGAAGTCCATGAGTTAAAGAGGGAGGAGTTGGGACGTGTTAATCCAAAATCCCACCAGATTTTGTGGTCAACAGAATGTATTAGAGTTCTAAAGACACTAAGGACATTTATAATATTTTATATATCCCCATGGCAACTAGAAAGGTAGGATCTTCAACTTTTATTGTTCTATGTACTACTTATGCTAGAATGCCCGAATCATCCGTACTAAATATTAAATGATAACGATGGCGTATAGACACTTTTACCATAACATAAAACCATTTGGCTCATCAAATGAACTCTTATCTCAGACTTACGTGTCAAACTAAACATCATGTCTAAAATTGGTACACAAAATTTCATTTAAGATGCAACATGATATGAACAATTCAACAATTATCATAATACATCTAAGCTGGATTTGTACACTCTATGATGTAAAGCAACATGAAAAGTGTCAAGTGTTATGTAAGCTTAATTTTTAAATTAAGAATATTTAGTTCTCGGTTCAGTTCTCGATTTTCAAATAGAATCCGGTCAGTTTTCGGTTCTCCATTTTTTTATCGGTTCGAATTCGATTTCGGTTCCAATTCGTTTCTCTCAGTTCTAGTTTTTTTCCCACTCCTAGTTTATACAAGTTGGGGTTTAATAATCCATCTACTAAAATGAGCATGGTTTATTGATAATACTTGTGGATGTGTTCTATGTCCCATGGATGAAGTTGCATCTTTACTTCCAAGTCTTCGATTTTATAGGTCTCATGTCATATCTCTTCTTTGATGCAATAGGAACCCTCCAAATTGAGAACTTTACCATGACTGACTCTTGGGAGAAATGAAAAATATTTCTTTAAACAAGATCTCCTATAAGAAATGACATTTTCTGCACCTTGGCATTGTAGTATCACGTCATCATTCGCTGATAGGTTTTCTATGAGGTGTCCCTTCTTTCATCGAGGAAGTCGAGCTCAAATCACCTCCCCTCATCATTGGGTATTTCGTAAGGGGTGATGACAATCCTATCTCAAAATGGCTTTTGGCTTTGGTTCCATAGGCCATGGAGAAAGGTGTTTCTTCGGTTGCAATATGGCTTGTGGTACAAATGGCCCAAAATACTTTGGGAAAGTTCGTCAACCCATGCCCCTTTGGAGTCATCAAGTTTCCTTTTCTTGGTACACATATGATTCGAATACGGGGTTAAATGTAAGTAAATTGAGAGAGTGAAAGTAAAGTTACTTGTGATTATGTAAAGTTACATTACATTTCAATGGCACAAATGTGAACTTTTATAGTAAAACATGTAAGATGACAGCCGTTGGATGAAGAAACATGTAGCTTAATCCTAATGTCTGAGGCGCCCCTTTATATGCCTCGTTCCATCACTTTATATGCTCATGTACACTAAATGCTTATGTCAAACAATCACCTTGTAATTTGACCTTTGTAATGTAGATTGACGATTTGACCTTTTTAGGCATCTGCTGCACAAATGTCACATCAATCAATCATAAGGAGATCTTGTGAGATATTCTTTGGAATTATAGTAAACTATTCTAAAATGAAAGTTGCATCTCACTTTGGCCATTTAATAAGGGTTTAGCCACGTAATGACAACTTGCTTCTGTTAGACATGTATGACGTAATGGGGCTTCGGCCCTCAACAATAGAGATGATGTGGAGTGTGTGCCATTGGTTGGGTGTCATGTGTCCAATGTGATGAGGTTCGTCCTAAGATGATGTGGAGTGTGTGCCGTCGGTTGGGTGACGTGTATGATGCGATGAGCTTCGTAGGATGAACAGTAACATCACACACATTTAATGATTGAAAAATATGAATTTATTATTATTATAGGTTGCAAATTAATTCACTAATTTCAATTTTCTATGAACAAAATAGTTAACCCATTTCATAGTTATTTGCCAAATAGTGATCTATCAAATTTTTCTCGCTGTCAAAGTGTTTACTAGTAGTGAATTACTTGGATTGAGGTCCTGACATTAGAGGTTAATATACAACATGTTGGAATAATTGGTCAATTATTTATAGTATAAATTGGAAAAGTCTCCAATTGGTACAATAGTTGGTCACAACTTTTCAAATATTTAGATTCATATTGAAAAGTCTTGATGTTTAGGATTGGATGTGACTATTCAAATATTGAATTATGAAAAGTCATAATTTTATGAATAGGTGCAATCTAGACCATTAAAAATGAAAATGTATGATCTAATGGTTTAAATTAGTTTTGCCAAAAGATGCAACCTTTTGAAGAGACACATGAAAATCTATACACAGGGACCTCATTTTCCATATTTCCTACACCAAAATCATATTCTGATTTTATATATACTCTCTTTCTCTCTCAATCGATATTTTGCTTTAACAAAATTCTGCGAAAATAATTTCTGGAATTCTCTAAAGGCTCAGCTTCCATTCCATTCTAGAAGAATACAAGTTAGACTTTGGTTCGACCGACTAGGTGGGTATAGTGCAGTACCTACTTTGGAAGAAGCGTTGTATCTTGGGAGACAGACGTCCTTCAATCCTACTGGCACCTTCGCAGGGGGCGAGATCTGTTTTAAGGAGATTTGCTTCGGCATACCTCACTTCATCTCTCTTCTACATTTCTGTTTTATTTTTATTTTATTTTATTATTCCCGTCACATTTTTTACAACAATCTTAAGACAGATTTCTGTATACACTACTTTTGTTACTTAATTTAATTACGTGTTTTAGTGTATTAATCTTGGATTTCTGTAATTGTGTTTTACAGAAAGATGGCAAGTGTTACGGAAAATGCTATTGATACTAATGCTACTGGACAAAGTTCTGGATCTAATCAATTTGTCATGCCGCCAGCATCTCAATATGAAAATTCGAAAAACTTCAACGGAACAGATTTCAAACTTTGGCAACAAAAGATGTTATTTTATCTGACAACATTGAATATGGTCAAGTTCCTGAGTGAAGAATGCCCTACACAAATCGAGGAAAATGCTACTGATAAGAACACGCAGTTGGCTATTGAAGCATGGAAACATACAGACTTCTTATGATACAACTACGTTCTCAACGGGTTGGATAATACATTGTATAATGTGTATTTTTCCTATAAGATGGCAAAGGAGTTATGGGATTCTCTTGAGAAAAAATATAAACAAGAAGATGTCGGGACAAATAAGTTTATTGTCGGCAAATTTTTGGAGTTCAAGATGATTGACACAAAGACGGTAACAAGTCAAGTCAAAGAGATGCAGGTTATTCTGCATGATATTGAAGCGGAAGGCATGAAGTTGTGTGAATCTTTTCAAATTGCTGCTATGATCGAAAAGCTACCTCCATTGTGGAAAGATTTTAAAAACTATCACAAGCATAAGCGCAAAGAGATGTCGATGGATGATCTGATTGTTCGACTTCGCATTAAAGAAGACAATAGGACTGCAGAAAAGAAAAATTCTATGCGTAACATGGAAGGAAAAGCTAACATAGTGGAAGACTTTAGGTCTAAAAACAAGAAAAGGAAGCATCCAAACTCTTCTAAGGACAAAGGGAAAAGCAACGATGCAAAACGGTTTAAAGGAAATTGCTTCAACTGTAAAAAGCCAATGCATCTTGCAAAGGATTGTCTGAAAAATAAGATAATCAGAAGAAGAAATTACCCCAAGTCAATATCACTGAAGTAGATAACATTTCTACGGATGTTGCCGACATGAACCTATCTGTAGTTGTTTGTGAAGTTAACTTAGTATCAAATGTTAAGGATTGGTGGGTCGACACTGAAGCCACTCGTCATATTTGTGCAGACAAAGGACTGTTCGTGGAATACAATAAATTGGAACATAACGAACATCTCTACATGGGCAATTCTGCAACGTCTAAAATAGAAGGAATTGGAAAAGTGATTCTGAAATTCACATCCGATAAAGAATTGACGCTGAATGAAGTGGTGCATGTTCCAGACATAAGGAAAATTTTAATTTCTAGGTCTATACTTAGTAAGAAAGGCTTTAAAATGGCATTTGAGTCTGATAAATTTTTACTTACTAAGGGGGGTATGTATGTTGGGAAAGGTTATTTACTAGATGGCCTGTTTAAGGCCAATGTTGTTGTTGTGAACAAAAATTCCAAATATTTGTACCCACAAGTTATTAATAAAATTGATTCTTCTATTTACTTGTTGAAGTCTTCTATTTTATGGCATAGTAAACTAGGACATGTCAATCGCGCTTCCTTATGAGAACTAGTAGGTTTAGGACTTATACCTAAACTTGAATCGGAAGACAAACATAAATGTGAAATTTGTGTTGAAGCAAAATATGCTAAAAAATCTTTTAATTTAATTAAAAGGAGTAGCGAACCATTAGGTTTGATACATAGCGATATTTGTGATTTAAAATTTGTTCAATCTCGAGGTGGTAAAAAATATTTTATCACGTTTATTGATGATCACAACAGATATTTCTATATATATTTACTAAGTAGTAAAGATGAGGCATTAAATGCATTTGTCACTTATAAAAATGAAGTTGAAAATCAACTTGGTAAGACAATCAAGGTATTGAGATCCAATAGAGGTTGTGAATATGAGTCATCACTTTTTAATGAATTTTGTTCTAAGTTTGGAATTATTTACCAAACAATCGCTCCATACACTCCGCAACAAAATGGAGTTGCTGAGAGGAAAAATAGAACTTTAAAAGACATGGTTAATGCTATGCTTATCAGTTCTGAGTTACCACAAAACTTGTGGGGGGGAAACGGTTCTAACTGCTAACTTTATTCTAAATAGGGTTCCTTATTAGAAAACTGGTTCAATACCTTATGAATTATGGAAAGGTAGAATGCCTTCATACATATACTTAAAAGTGTGGGGGTGCTTGGCAAAAGTTGCGATTCCACCTCCTAAGAAAATCAAGTTAGGCCCGAAAAATATTGATTGCTTCTTTATCGGATATGCAATTAATAGTAGTGCTTATAGATTTCTTGTGCATAAATCCGACATAAGTGACATTCACGTTAATACAATTATTGAGATTAGAGATGTCGAATTCTTTGAAAATGTGTTCCCCTGTTAAACAAATATTCCCGAGAATATTCAAAAGAGAACACATGAAAGTGCGTTTAAAGAAAATAAAGAGTCTGAACCAAGAAAGAGTAAACGAGCAAAAATTTCTAAATCGGTTGGGCCAGACTTTATTTCATTTATGATTGAAAACGAGCCTCAAACATTTAAAGAGGCTATGTCTAGCTCATAATCATCTTTCTGGAAAGAAGCTATAAATAGCGAAATCGAATCCATAATGAGTAATAATACTTGGAAATTGGTTGATCTTCCTAATGGAACTAACCCAATTGGTTACAAATGGATTTTTAAAAAGAAAGTTAAAACCCGATGGTTCTATAGACAAATATAAGGCTCGTCTTGTTGCAAAAGGATATCGCCAGAAAGAAGGAATTGATTTCTTTGACACTTATTCACTAGTAACAAGGATTACATCTATTCGGGTTTTAATTGCAGTAGCAGCTTTGTATAACTTGCACATACATCAAATGGATGTCAAAACTGCATTCTTAAATGGTGAATTAAACGAGGAAGTTTATATGGAGCAATCAGAAGGCTTCATAGTAAAAGGACAAGAACATAAAGTATGTAAACTGATTAAGTCCTTATATGGATTGAAGCAAGCTCCTAAACAATGGGACGAGAAATTTGACAATGTCATGATTAGGAATGGATTTATCATAAATGAATGTGATAAATGTGTATATTCGAATAAATTCGGAGAAGCATACGTATTGGTATGCCTTTATGTAGATGACATGCTCATATTAGGGACTATTACGGAAGTCATTAATAAAACAAAGAAAATGCTCGCCAATAATTTTGATATGAAAGATATGGGTGAAGTAGACGTGATTCTAGGAATGAAAATTTCTAGAACATCGAATGGGTTAATTTTGTCTCAAAGTCATTATGTAGACAAAGTTGTTGAAAAGTTTAAAAACCATGGTGTTCGCTCAAAATAGTGTACCGCAAGCGCACAGGTCGCGTACAAGTAATAAAGTGGACTTTTTGAGTCCGGGTTGTCGATCCCACGAGGAATGTATACTCTATTATACTCTAGTTAATTTAATCTTAACAAATGAAACACACAAATAAGATGGATTTTTGACAATTCTAAATTAACGAAACTAATGTTAAACCAAATTAAAATAAGGAAAATGAAAGATAAAATAGTTGGGATTCATGATTTCACTTAACTCTTGCTTAAGTAATTTCTCAACACATGCAAATTAATAAATTACTCATTTACAATGTTAGACCCGATTTTTCAAGTTTAGCTAATTACCTCTCTCGAGTGAAATTAACCCTAATCAATTGGTTTAACCTACTATATCTCTATGTCAATTAAGGCTCAATCAATTGCATTAACTCTGTGTGAAAATAGCTCAATGGATCATCTAGGATTTAAGGTATATCTCTATCCTTAACAAGAACCTAGAGCATTTGTTATTTGATCTAAAATGCATAATATCTCTCGATTATCATACACTTCACAAAACATATATTTGGTGATCAATCAAACATATGAAATAATCTCAATAACAAATACACATGAAATAAGCTCAACATTAATAAACAAACATTAAAATTACTTAAACTAAGTTAAGCTACATCAATCATCCCAACATAAAACAACTAGCTCATTGTATAAATATTGCACAAAAGTTAAGGTTTACAAAAATACATCACAAAATATAGAAATCAAAGATTAAAAAACAAGATAATGAAATGAATCACTTCCCTTGATTTTTTGCCCCAAAATTCCTTGAACTTTGATTTGTATTTCCACTTGACTTCTTGCTTCTTTGATCCAATGGGTGCTAGCAACCTGAAATCAAAAATAAACTACAAACTAAATTACAAACAAAGCAAAAACAAAGAAAAGAAAAGTGGGAGAAGAGGCTAGGGTTTTGAGAAAAAAATTGGGATAAAAAGTTATGAACCCTAGCCAAAAAGTGCTCTAACCCCCCCCCCATTTTCTCGTAGATCCGCGTTCTCAACATTTGGGCAGAACCGGGTCGCACCGGTCGGCCCAAATTATTTTTCAAAATTATGACCACTTGATCGCGTGGCCGAATGCCTCGCGATCACGTGGTTAGGCTGAAAACTCTCAAGTTGATTTTTGGCCTGATTTCGCGAACGCGACCTGGTCGAGACACGCGATCGCGTGGTTCACCTGGCAGCTCCGTCCTTCCATGATTTGTAATTCGGTCCTCCAACTTCTGATCTTCTTCAATTTAGTCCTCGAATTTTGAATTTTATTACAACTATGCCCCTGAAATATTTGCATCTTTAGTCCTCCAACTTTATGAGATGTTGCAATTGAGTCCCCAAACTTTTGATTTCTTTCAATTAGGTCCTTGGACATCAAATTTGCTCCTCTTTTAGCTCAATTGCACTCCAATCTTGTCCATTTTCTTTCCAATTGAGGTTGTACCTAATTCTACAAGATAAAAACAATTTATAAGTAGAAATTTTCTCAATTTGTCAATTAAATTGTCGATTTAAAAGCAAAATAAGTGTGTAAAACACAGTTATCACATGGTATTAAAGAAACGTGTAATCCATTTCTTCCTCACATAGTTATTCACAAGAATATAGGAAATGGTAAACAACAGTTGAAAAATTCCCAAATTATTGGAAGCCTAATGTACTTTTTGAATTGTACAAGGTCTGGTATAGCTTACTCGGTAAGTAAGCTAAGTCGATATACTAGTAACCCCAGTAATGAACATTGGGATGCATTACTTAGAGTTTTGGGTTACTTAAAGCGCACTAGAGAGTATTCTTTACACTATGGTCAATATCCTCCAGTAATTGAAGGATATAGCTACGCAAATTGGATATCAGATACAGATGAATCTAAATCTACTAGTGGTTATGTATTTACTCTCGGTGGTGGTGCTATATCTTGAAAATCTTCTAAACAAACTTGTATAGCTCGGTCAACTATGAAATCTGAGTTTATTGCTTTAGATAAAGCAGGAGAGGAAGCAGAATGGTTAAGAGACTTCCTAGAAGATATTCCTATATGGCCAAAACTTATGCCGGCTATATGTATATATTGCGATAATCAAACAACCATAGCCAGAGCAGAAAATTTTGTATATAACAGAAAGTCAAGACATATACGTCGCAAACATAATACCGTTCGACAGTTGCTCTCTAACAGAACAATATCTATTGATTTTGTAAAGTCAAAAGATAACCTTGCGGATCCGTTTACAAAAGGGTTAACTAGGGAGAGAATACACTGCGCATCAAGGGAAATAGGCTTAAAAGCCTAAATCTAAAATGAGTCAACTTGATGGAAACCTAACCTAGCGACTGGAGATCCCACGGACTAGGTTCAATAAGAAAACTAGTTATGATTGACTTGATGAGAAGCACTTTAGAGTTTTTACTCCTTCCCAGTTCTATGATGCAAAAGTGCTGCCAACAAAGAATGTTAAGGATAAGTTTTGCTTTTTAATGATAACTATGTCTTGTAATTAGTACAAGTGGGGTATTGTAGGATACTCTTTATAGAATATCACCTATGTTAGTGCGAACGTGGCCAGTTCTTTGAGAATTTTACTTAGGTAGATTCTCTAAAGCACTCGTAGAACCCAAGAAGTTCAGGTCCGAAATAATGAACACAATAGAGAACCAAGTTTGATATGAGAGATGATGTGTTTGATCTATTGTCTGAGTTAATTACAATAACGGCTGACATTTCAAAACGTTGCGTTCACTGATTAGTCAAGTGAGTTCGATAGATTCTTACTATGGAAGGTTCAAAGCGAAAACTACCTATCTTGATGCGTTATCTTTCAAATTGTACTCTTCTTCATCTTCCTTGTTTTGAGTCGACTTCTTCCATTCATGTGGGGGATTGTTGATATAATTGGTCAATTATTTATAGTATGAATTAGAAAAGTCTTCAATTGGTGCAATGGTTGGTCACAACTTTTCAAATATTTAGATTCATATTGAAAAGTCTTGATGTTTAGAATTGGATGTGACTATTCAAATATTGAAATATGAAAAGTCATAATCTTATGAATAGGTGCAATCTAGACCATTAAAAATGAAAATGTATGATCTAATGGTTTAAATTAGTTTTGCCAAAAGATGTAACATTTTGAAGAGACACTTGAAAATCTATAAATAGGGACCTGATTTTCCATATTTCCTACACCAAAATCATATTCTGATTTTATATATTCTCTCTTTTTCTCTCGATCGATATTTTGCTTTAACAAAATTTCGCGAAAATAATTTCTGGAATTCTCTAAAGACTCGGTTTCCATTCCATTCTAGAAAAATACAAGTCAGACTTTGGTTCGACCGACTAGGTGGGTATAGTGCAGTATCTACTTTGAAAGAAGCGCTGTATCTTGGGAGACAGAAGTCCTTCGATCCTGTTGGCACCTTCGCAGGGGGCAAAATCTGTCTTAAGGAGATTTGCTTCGGCATACCTCGCTTCATCTCTCTTCTACATTTCTGTTTTATTTTATTTTTTTTATTTTATTATTCCCGTCACATTTTTGACAACACAATATGATTTGCTTAGGAAGTTAGAAAATATTTTTTTATTTTCTACTTTTTGGTGTGTTTGATATGATTGATTTTTTTTTTTTTTTTTTTTTGGTCGTGGAATTCGTTTTCCATCCAACTGTGTTTTACATTGCATTTTTCATACAATTAAGGAAAAAACTCTCACCTAATAGGTGTGAAAGTGTTTTTTTACTTTGCATGGAAAATCATTTTCATCTCGTTTGATCATTTTTATTGTTGTTAATTGACTTTTTTTTTCAAAAATTAACATTATTGTTAATGAGTGCAAATGTGTAAATAATTTTTTTTATTAAAATAGTTCATTCTTGCAAAAAATTTCATGAAAAATAATGTCAATCAAATAATAAAACTTGAAAAAAAATTCACTTTTTTTACCTAGAAAATTAATCATATCAAATACATTAAACCCCTGTTCGAGACCCTTTAAAAAATAACACATCTTTCTTTCTTCTCTTTTAACTACACATTTATCAATAAAATAATATTATGCTTAAACTCAATAAAAATTTTCTACTTTTTAATCACATTCTCCCAAAAATCATTAGTTAACAAATTATTTTCCAAATAAACTCTTTAAAATGTAAACCAAATAAGGGCTACACTTCCAATCCACATGAAAATAAGTTCTCATAAATTAATTCTCTATTTGTTAAAATTTTAGTGTTTAAAAACATGTTTTTTTTATATATTTTAGAGATAAGATGTGTGGTTGAAAAGTAAAGAGAGAAAATATGTATAATTAAAAAATTATTTGAAAAAATATTTTGTTTACAAATTTTTTTTTTTTATTTGTCAAACAAAGGGCCTCCGTTTGGTAACGCTGTTTGGTTTATAAACTGGTTTATTTATGATTTTGAGGTAAAAAGCAGTGATTGAAAATTGAAGAGAGAGAAATGTGAGGTTAAAAAATAATTTGAGAAATTGTATGATATATAAATTGATTTAAAATCACAGAAAGTACATTTACCAAACAGAAGCTAAATTATCAAGCTAAATTATCAGAAATTCATTTTATTTTCACTCTAATTCCAATGGAACTATCAAACACCGTAAAAGTTTTATTCTTTACCCTGTCGACATGACTTGTGCACGGAGCCGCGTTGGGCAATGTAGGGAGCAGATTGGTTGTGGATTTAGAGATCTAAGATGGACAAGACGGCAAGACCCCACCTATTTATATGGGTGTTCTGCATAGTTATCAGTTTGTGAATTTTAGAAATTTTAAACAATTAAAGAATCCTCTATATGTGGGACCAATACATACATTTTTCAAAGCAAGCAGCTGGCGTGTGATCCACACATGTGACACATCATTCATGAGGATTAGAGAGAGCGTACGTTTCATTATTCATAAGGGCCACTGTTCGGATCAATGGTTTTTTTTTTTGGTTAATCACTACAATTTTCAATACAACATTTTAATTACACATCTTTTTTCTCCAATTTTTAACCCTCTATCTTGTCCAAGATCCAAAAAAATTGAATTATAATCCCGACATTAGCCTCCGAACAAATCTTAAATTGCGTATCCCTTAATTTTGTGGAAATTGTTTATAAATTTTGTTTATAAACAATCAGATCATTGGTTAAATTTTTTTTAAAGTCAATAATTTATTTTTTAAAAAATGGATCAATGAAATGTAGTCACATTACTATTTATAAATAATATTTATACACAATCATTTATAAACGATATAGTAAAGAGAGAGAGAGAGATGAATATATAAAGTGTGGGGGTGGAAGCAAGGGTTGGCCAGTGGTCAATTTCATTCTGGAGTGGTGGTTACTTATAATAAGTATATTATAAGTGCACTAATCATCTGGATTCATTTTTTCTCTTATTTATGCTTATTTTACTAATATTTTTCTCTTTTACATATTTAAGTAAAACACCCCTTTCACGCTAATGAAGAGTGGGGACACAATTATTGCTCCTATTATGATTAATTATTACAACCATACATTGCTTATTATTGTTATAAAATTATCTAAAAATTAGTGAAAATATAGAAAGAGATAAGAGAGAAATTCTTCTCATTTGATATATGTTTAATGAAATGAAATATGACTCCTATTTATAGGAGTGGACAATGATACAATCGTAATATGTAAAGTTTACAGGGATATAATGGTAATTGGTCATTCACATATTTATATTATTTATAACACTCCCCCTTGAATGACCTACTCCGCAATTACTGCCTCGTTAAATCTTTGCTAAGAAAACTCAGGGGGATAAAACTTGAGCAAGGGAAAAAGAGTACAGCTGCTCCCCCTGATGTTTGTCATCGTGAATCGTTGAGTCTAATGTTCGAAATGACATCCAATAACAAGTAGAACAAATCATGTACTGAAACTTGAAATTCTGAAGTACTGCATCGTTAAAACCTTGTCAGTAAAATCCAGTGGGATAAAATATGAATCAAGGAAAAAAAGTATAACCGCTGCCTCGTTAAAACCTTGTCAGAAAACATAGTAGGACAAAACATGAACGAAGGAAAAAGAGTACAGCATGATTTTCCCCCTGAAGTGTGCAATCAAGGATTCATGAACTTCTCGAACATTGATATCATCTTTCGTCTGGAATATGTATATATAAAAATCTTCTTGTGTGTAGCCGATATCATAATATTCTTCATAAGATGTCTATGATTTTCTTCATTTGTTGATATCATTCCAGTATAACAATTTGTTGCGGATTATAGCTCGTCGATAGCTATGATAATGTCTCAAAAACCTTGCTAGGAAAACCCTGTGGGATAAAACCTTAGCGAAGGGAAAAATAGTACATTATTCTCATTAATTCTCATTAATACGACTCAATTGCTGCCTTATTAAAAACCTTGCTGGGAAAACCCTGTGAGACAAAACATCAGCTAAGGGAAAAAAAAAGTGCAACGCATATTTATTCCTTTCATGGAATATCGCAAGTATATTGATGCAATCACGAATCTTTTCATTAAACATATCATTTATGATGAGCTTTATATAAATTGTTCATGACTCATTTATGATGTCATAACATGTTATATTTAGCAATGTTTTACTAATTTACCGATTGCATCTTTCACTTCTAGTGAATAATCAAATCTAGAATTTACTTCTGGTGAATAATCAAATCTAAAATTCACTTCAGGTGAATAATCAAATCTAGAATACACTTCTGGTGAATAATTAAACATATTCATTTCCATATTCACTTCTGGTGAATAATAAAATATTCATTTTCAAATTTACTTCTAGTGAATAATTAATTTCCCAGATGTCATAAAAAGTACACTTCAATTTCAATTTCAACATATAATATCATGGAGTCATTTGTATCATTCTATAGTAATACTAATCTGGGTATATTGAATCTTTCAGTAATTATACATGTATGTTTTTGCATCTCATAAACCACAATTTCTGATTTGTATAAGTATAATCAATCATTGAAATATATATCAATTTCCTCATATAATCTATAATTATTTTACTTGAAATCCCAACGTACCGCGATCAACTGGTACATCAAAGAATACTCCCAGAGTACTGAGATGAGAATCATACATTTTGATCTCACTCATTGGTATATCAAAGAGCTCAAGCTAGTGATTTAGATTATAGTCTATCCATCATATGTCTGTCAGTCCTATGAAAAATTTCACACGCAACGAGTCGTTTTTTACAACTGTGTAATATTTTTCATTTGTATAAATAACTGCTGGCTTTACACATTTAAGTGTTTAGACTTCAGGTCCTTTAACAATAATCCTTACATTGGGATTTTATATTTGGCCAAAGTATTATAATTTCACCATCCTCATTTTCACAAGAGATTTGTGTGTGTATTCGATAAATTTATCGATTCCATTTCATTTCAATATAATAAATAGAGATCTCTTTATATTTTTCTATCATCAAGTACATGAATCTTTTATCATTTAACTATGTCCCTTTTACTCACCATGAGTATTTAGCCTCAAAGGGATCTTCTCAATTATTCAAGAGATATTTGTTTTTGGAATCGATTGTCATTATGCTTCAGGCATAATTACGCTTCAGGCGTGTTTTTCTCATAATATTCACAAATCTTATATTATATCAATCGGCTAAAAATGCCTCAACCTATGTCATTCATTTTAGGGATATAATCTCAATCATATATCTAGGTGCGTTTTGGTGGAGCGTATACATATCGCACTTTTAACAAATCATAAAGCTTCTTGAGCTAATCCCTGTTTGACATAGAATATCGTTGTATGATAAATAATTTCTAAACAAGTTATTCTCATAGCAATTATCTAATCGCTCATTATAGAACTTCTTATTCAATACGGTTTTATTTCACTCCTATGTATGAATATTTGGTTCAATACAATATCGATGAACTTCTGGTTCAATACAATGTATATTTCACTTATTAACTTCTGGTTCGATACTATATGCATATTTCACTTGTACGTATGAACTTCTGGTTCAATAAAATATTTACTTGTTCGAATTTATAAATCAGTACAACTTGATTTATTATATCTAAAAAGATGATTAGACCGAAATCTCAAGAAAATGATCCTTGTCCCTGTCTTTTGATTACAAATTTTTTCCCTTTTCTTGGTGGAATTAATGACACGCCGAGCCACCGCTCTTTTACGCATTAGATAATGCATTTAAATAGATCATTTGGGAAGAAGATCAGATCCATCAAAATGGATGTTATATTATGAAATATTCCCAAATACTACTCAAAGCTTCCGATAAATGTTTTGAAAAAGATTTACCGAGTTCAACTCGAAAGATTGAGGCTGCTGATGGATCAAAGTATCCCAGAAGATGTTCGTTGGTTGATTGAAGCAAAAGTTCGATTAGTTGGTGAATTACCAGATTCATTTTCAAAGCATATGCCAGGCTTAGGTAAGAGTACTTTTGCAAAGAAGCGAAGAGCAAAAAGATTAAATGGTTGCTACAAATGTGCTCGATGGACATGCGATACCCGTTGTAAATCAATAGGATATTCATCCAGAAATTGAGATGATAAAATAGATTTCATTAAGGGTGGACTGAGTAAGGAGTCATTGGATGATATCCGATTGACTCTTGAGACGCACCCTTTTGGGTATGTGCAGCGTGAGTTACTATCTATATGGGCTCAATTCAACAATGATAAAGACCGTTATAGTCTCAAAAATATAATAGCAAAAGATCATGTTTGCCAGACTGTTATAAACAATGATGTTTTGGCTACTCAGCATTGATACAAGGTAAATCAATATAGTGTATATATGTATACATATATATTTTAACAAAGTATTTTGTATTTTCATTTTTCGCGTATTAACAGATTGTTACTGAGAGATCACCGAAAGAGTATCCATTATGGAGCAAAATATATGTTGTCAGAGATATGATCAAAAGTGGTGTCATTTAGTCAAAAGTAAATAATAACTTTTTCAAAATACGAGCAGTAAATAGTGAATATTTTCAAGTTTAAAAAGTCAAGTAATTTCTCAGTTTAATGCATCCCAAAATAACATTTTCTTTTAAGTTCTCCTTCCTTATACTCTTAAAAGATGGAAGGATCAAAACTTCGACAGACCAAAACTATCTGTGTATTTTGTGGGTCAAAAATCAGGAAAGGCTTTGTATATCTATAAGCATAAGTGCTTCTAGGGAAGAAGTTGGGAGAGAGATGTATCAATCTAGTATATGGAGGGGGCAGCAGTGGAATGATGGGTTGTGCTTCACAATCCGCCCAAACAGAGAAAGCAAGAGTGATAGGTGTTATACATGTTCCTTTAGTTGATATCGCAGGAAAAACATGAGGGCATGAAGTACAGATGTTATCTATCCATGAACGCATAACTTGTATGTTATATGGTTATGATGGCTTCATTTCCATGCTGGAGGTTTTGGTACTTTAGAGGAAATCTTTAATATTACCTCATGAGCTCAGCTGGGACTCCATACTAAGCCTATTGGACTTTTAAATGTTAACAACTTCTTCGATGGTTTAATAACATTTCTTGATTATGCTTTGGAACAGGGATTCATCTCTCAATTTTCTAGGAGGATCCTTATTTCTACTCTCACTATCGATGAACTGCTGGAAAAGTTACAATCATATGTTCCAATACAAGATCTAGCAGGAGTTAAGATAGATTGGTCGCAAGGAAGGGGTACCGAGCGAAAATGGAGTCCGGTTAATGTAAATATATCCTTGTGAATCTCCAAAATATTGTGGGTGGTAGAGTACGGAGTATTCTTACTCTCGAGACACACCTCTAATATTGATGAATATTTGAACTTAATCTTGTGAACCTCAAAAAGATTAGGAGTGGTAGAGTACGGAGTATTCTTACTCTTGATACACAAAAAAATATTAGGGGTGGTAGAGTACGGAGTATTATTACTCTTGATACACACATCTACTTTTGAGGATCATAAATGTTACCCCCTTTTGTGTTTTGCATGTATCTCTTTTCTTGATATGTTTCAGTATGACTCCTTTATACTTCTTCAGGAGCAATAATAATAATATCATTTCAGTATGTTTAGATGATAATTTTTACTTCTTTTGGAGTAAATATATACTTCTTCTGGAGTACATAAGTGCTTGTGCAAGAACTTTGATCGTGTTGTAGATGACCACATATTCAAGTATGATTTTTAGAACATTATGAAAGATGGATCCATCATGAAGAACCGATGGAAGTGCTTGTAGACACGCAGACGCTGGAGGAGACGATATTTTTGAGAGATGAGATGATAGACATTCTGCACAACGTAGTTGGGGAGAACCGATGGAGACAGGAGCTAACGTTGAGACTGACGACTTGTTTGAGGTATTGCATTCAGAGTTGCATCCAATTGTCTCTTCATTCTCGTCATTGAGTTTTTTGGCTAAATTGATGCACATAAAAGTGATGAATAAGTGGACCAACAAGTCGTTTGATGACCTGGTTAAACTGTTGAAGTTGGCATTTCCCAATTTAAATCTTATGGATTCACATTATGAAGCTAAGAAGCTAATGAGGAAGTTAGAGCTTAGCTATGAGTCAATTCACGTCTACAAGAACGACTGTTCACTGTTCTGGAAGGAGAATGCTGATAAACAGATATGTCCAATATGCTCTGAAAGTCGATGGTCTCAAGTGGTAGGGAAGTCGTCTGGTCTGAATGTCCCCCATAAGGTGTTACGTTATTTTTCGTTGGCTCCCAGGCTTAAGCGTTCGTTCGCTACTACACACACTGCAAAAAATATGAGGTGGCACATTACTGGACGTTCAATGGATGAAGATGAAATGGGGCATCCGGTTGATGGACAGGCTTGGAAGGATTTTGACAAAGCATATCCCGATTTTGCATGTGAAATTCGAAACGTTCAATTGGGTCTCGTTGCTGATGGCTTTAATCCTTTTGGAAACATGAGTTAGTCCTACAGCATGTGGCCAGTGGTTTTATGTACCTATAACCTACCTCCGTGGTTGTGCATGAGGGAAGAAAATATGATGCTCACTCTATTGATACCTGGCCCGCGATCACCAGGGAAAGACATGGATGTTTTTCTATGTCCACTAGTTGATGAGCTGAAGGAACTATGGTATACATGTTTTGACCTACGCGACACAAGAAATAATAATGAAATTTTTAGAATGCGTGCAGCACTGTTGTGGACCGTCAGTTATTTTTTCAGCAAGAAGTAATCTTTCTGGGTAGATTGGACAGGGTTATGGAGCATGTCCAACTTGCAATGTTGACACGCCTTCTGAACGCATATTGGGGAAAACAGCTTATGTGGGACATTGACGTTTTTTGGAAACTACTCATCGGTGGCGTAAAAGTCGTGATTTCAATGGAAAAGTCAAGACTAGTGAGCCTTTTAGAAAATTTAGCTGTACAGATGTAATGCAACAGCTCAATGATGTGAAAAATTATATTCCAGGGAAGCACCCACAGTTTGGTGGTCGTAAAAGGAAACAAGATGCGGGAAAACTCAACTGCAGGAAGAAGAGTTTTTTTTATGAGCTACCTTACTGGAGCACTATCGAGTTGAAGCACAATCTCGACGTAATGCACGTGGAGAAAAACATGTGTGACAGCTTGCTCAGTACTATCCTAAGTGATCCCCACAAATCTAAGGATACAGACAATGCGCAATGTGATTTGATGGAATTAGGTATAAGACCGGAGTTGCACATGTATCACGAAGGGAATCGATTGATGAAGCCTGCAGCAGAATACACCTCATTGATGCCGACCGTCGAAGATTTTGCGATTTTATCAGATCAATAAAGTTTCTTGATGGTTTTGCATCTAACTTGAAAAGGAATGTCGATCCGAGTTACAGTCGTATCACCGGACTGAAGTCACATGATTATGAGGTCATTACGCAGCGTTTGTTGGCTGCTGGATGCAAAGCATACTTGAACAAGAATATTTCATCTACCATCGCTAAATTGTCAACTTTCTTCAAGAAGCTTTGTGCCCAACCGATAAAGAAGAGTGACATGGAGAATTACAATGAACAACTAATCTTGATACTGTGCAAGCTTGAACGCATATTCCCTCCAGCATTTTTTGACATTATGATCCATCTTGTTATGCATTTACCAGAGGAGGCAATCTTGGGAGGTCCTGTGTATATGCGTTGGATGTATCCATTTGAGAGGTACCTCAAGAAATTGAAGGATTATGTTAGGAATTCAGCAAAGCCTGAGGGTTCCATTACAGAGGGGTACGTTGCAGAAGAAGCCTTAATATTTTGTTCGAGGTATTTTCATGACATCGAGACATGTTTCAATTGACCTGAGAGGAACGAATATGCTATTGATCAGGACACACATCTATCGGTTTTCAAGTTGCAATGTTGTCCAGTTGGGAAAACAATAACGGTGACACTTGATCATCAGACACGTAACCAGGTAGAGTTTTACATCCTTAAAAATTAATCTGAAATTAAGGACTACTTGACGTAAGTATTCAACTTTAATAATAAATTAAAGTTAAACTTTTGAACACTTTTTTTTACCTACATTGTCACGTAAAACTTTGTTTTATTTGAGTAGTGAATATAAGAGAGAATTGCATTTACGTGGTGTAGACAACGTCGAGCAATTGCACAGGAAAGAGTTTTTCGACTGGTTTCACACGAAGGTGCATTTACAAGTCTCATGATTATATGATTATGTATTTTAATTTGTTATGACCATTGAATTACCTAATTAACATTATCATTCGTCATGATAGATCTATAATCTGCATCGAGAGACCCCTTCGGCTGTCACACCGGAAGTACTAGCTCTTGCATCGTGCGCTTCAGATAATAAGTCTTTGATTAGCAGTATAGCCATCAAAATATGACCGATATTATGTCCCATGGAGGGGATGGGGGTAATCAGGACCCCGATAGAGGGGGACGTCATTTTGCCGCCTCCTTGCGAGTCAGGTATTTATTCCTTAATTACATTTAATGGTTTTTATCTCACTTATAGAATACTAACGAGTTTTATCGTGTCAACACCACAGCCAAAGAGACGTGGCAAGCCCTGAATGCTCAATGTTGAGAAGCGGTTCAGGGACAATGGTAGTGATCCACTACCAATTGACTTTGACTTGGATATAGAGAGGATGATTCGTCCTATTGGTCCGAATGAGCCAGAGTTCATCCGCTTCTTGGGAACGACGGTACGTCAACTCATAGTTCCCAAGTACACAGCATGGAACAAAGTCCCAGAACATTCAAAGGATCATGTTCGAGTCGAGGTTGAGGTACAACATTTTACATTGTTTTAAAGTTTCAATATATTTAAATTATATAAGTTTCATTAAACGTTTAAATCTAATATTTTTTTTCACAGAAATATTGCAACACAAAGGGCAATATTCCACAAGAGAAATGTCCTTGGGTAGGGTATTGACAAGAGCGCTTCTGAGAGCTACAAAGAGTACAAGGGTAAGGCCCACAAACAAGATAAAATACATGGCCACACAAAACCCTTTGACGACATTGACATGGTCGAGTGGGGTAACTGCGCGGACTTGTTCGAGAGTGCATCCTTTAAGGTAAAATTAATGATTTATATTTTATTTATTAATTTATAATTATTTTCATATTTTATTATTACTTTATGTTTTTTAGACTGCGTCGCAAAGGAACTCAGCTAATCAGGCCAAGCTCCCTTACCAAAGTTTGCAGGGGTCCAAAAGTATCGTGGCAACACGCCACGCCAACGTAAGTAGTAAATTGATTGGATTTGGTTTATGATTAATTCATTTACATTTCATTAGTTGTTAATTTTAGTCTTAATTAGTTAGATGAATGTTATTGATTTAAATTTCTTATTGTTGTGGAGTTCGAGATTGGTTGGAATGATTTGGTTGTGGTTGGATGTAGAATAGGTTGTGATTTATGGTTTAAAATGTTGTGATGTCCCTTTTTAGATTCGCTAAATCCAATTTAAAAGGGAGATTTTGTCAAAATTTGTGTAGAATTTTACAACAGAAAAATGATACTTTCCATATTTAAATCGATATTAATATGAATTATTTTCGCACTTAAGGTAAAAAATAGTTAACACGTCTAGGTTTATTTATCGTTATTATTATTTCCTAGTTATTATTATTTATTTTTTTTTGGGTAGAGGGATCCTAATACACAAAAACGGCCTTCCATTTTGGATACGTAGAAGTTCGTTCATACACGAATTACTGACCAAGGGGAAGTCTGGGTCAGCGAGCAGGCCGAGCCCCAACACGTAAGTATTATTTAATCTTGAACATTTTTTTAAAAAAAGTTTGATAAAATTTTAAATTTTCATTTTAACCTACTCATTTCATTTTTTGAATATTCAGTATGAAATGCTCCAGACGAAGGAAACGTAGACACAGCAGGCCAGCTTATCGGGGACACAATTCGATGAGCACAATGTCGTCCGGGAGGTGCTCGGAGATAGGTGGGGTCACGTTTGTGGAGTTGGTCGGACGGTTCCAAGCATCTCCAGTTCGGCATCGTCGACAGCGACTTCACCCGCTACTGGAGAGTGAGCGAGTGTAGGGGTAGACAAAATAACCGAATCAAACCAGAACCAAACCAAATCAAGCAGTTTGGTTTAGTTCGGTTCTACATAAAAAAAAAAAAATTGTTTGGTTCTTAGAATCAAGAACCATTTGGTTTCGGTTCTGGTTCCGGTTCTCTTTCCAGAACCAGAACCAAGAACCATATATATATATATATATATATATATATATATATATATATATATATATATATATATATATATGGATATATATTACAAATTAGTGGATATTCATCTCACTAAAATATTCAAATCTGAAATTTTAAATGTGAAATGTACAAAAAATATTATTTACCATACATTTATCTCATTTCCTATTAGACAAAGATTTTAAATCATAAATCTAAATTCTAATTCTAATTCATTTTTCTTATTTTCAATTATAGACACGCATTCACACGGCTTTATTTGCACTCCTATAACACAGTAATCGTTGCACTCCTTACTCACCATCAACGGCATATATGTTTATTTTTTAAAATTTATGTATATATATACCTCGGTTCAATTCGTTAATTCTCAAGAGTTAACCCAAACTCAAGTTGCAAATTCATCCATAACTCACACGGCACTACGGTAGAATGGGACTCAGAACTTCATTGTAACCTATTGTTGACCTATGGTCAATTTGACCTTATTGTTTTGATCATAACAAACAAGAATTTATTGTGTTACTAACAAGTGTGCTTCAAGTGTTTCATGTAATGATAAATATTCAAAGCACTCTATGTTCAAATCGTCTCTCAAAGATATAAATCAAAATTATGTGATCGAGCATATGAGACGCAAAAGAAATTCAAAGATCAAAATTGAAGCATGACATGAAGATCAAGAATTCGAGCATACAAGATTAGAGTTGATTTAACATATGTAAATGTATAACACTCTCAATCTTTAGCGATGAAATTCAACGAGCTCGAAAATGATTTTTTATGCATCAAGAAACTTACTTGAAAATTCATCACTTGCATAAAATATTTTTATCTAAGTCAAGATTGTCTTTCAAAGGTTATTTGATCTTAAATCATGATTATACTATTGAAAAACAAGTCAGAAAATCTTGAAAAATCAAAATCTTGAAATGCTGTTTTTTGAGGTAGACCAGACCGGTCGACCGCATGAAAGACCGGTCGACCGCATGACAAAAGACCGGTCGACCGCACTGATCTTCCGCACTGCTGTTTTTGAACTCAACGGCTATTTTCTTGCAACGGATATATTGAGGTCGACCGCATGATGAACCGGTCGACCGCAAAAGACAAAATGTGCGAAATTTCATCTATAAATAGCCTTCTCTCTTGCATTCATTAAAAAAGAACTTAGAAAACATTTTATACAAACTTTCTTGTGAAAATTTAGTGTTCTTACTTGGTTTATATTCATATTTTATTTTCATAAAAACTTTGATTGATCTAAACTTTGTTTTATCAATTTCATCAAAGTTTTTGGAAGAAAGTTGTGTGAAGATTCTTGATTTTACATTGTTTAAATTTCTTCAACATCTTCACACTATATTGGAATTGAAGTGTAAGTCTCTCTTTGTTCTAAACTTGTTTTAATCTTTTAAAAGAGAGAAATTCCAATTAAGGAACTTTGATTATTTGTACTACATTTTTCATTATCATTTGATTCATCAAAGTTCCATTGCCTAAATACTTTGAGCTTAACTTATTGTTAATTATTCAAGTGTGGCATCTCTTGGTACTTAATTTGATTCAATATTTTTAACAAGAGATCATTTGAAAAACTTTGTTTGATTGCATTGAACTTTTCATTATCATTTGCATCAAAGTTTTTCTCTAACACTCGAGCTTAATTCATTGCTATCTATTGAAGTGTTAGCCTAACTCTCTCGGTACTTAATTTGAGTATATCATTTGTCAAGAGAGTTATTTCAATTGTAAATTCAATTCTATATATCTTACGGTTTCGATAGCCTTGTGAAAACTCGATTGTTGGTTTCGAGAGCCTTGTCAAAACTCGATTGTTGGTTTCGAGAGCCGTGTGAAAACTCGATTGTAAAGGATAGGCGCTCCTTGTTGTAAGTCGCCTAAGAATTTGGTACTCCTTGTTGTAAGTTACCAATATAGTGGATTTGGCCTTACTCGTGACGGAGAGCTCGGTAACGGGGGACGTAGATCACGTTGGTTGATTGAACCTCCATAAATCGTGTTTGCACTCTCTTATCTCTTTTACTTACGTACATCGCACTTATTCTATTCTATTCTATCAATTTATATTGTGCAACATTATATCTAAGTGTTATACTTGCCTTATCAATTAAGTTTACACATATATAGCACACTACATTGATAGATTAGTTACTTGTAACACTAAGTGCTCATATTTGTACCCATTGGTTTTAAGTTTGAGATTATTTATCGAAAAAGTTTTATAAACCAATTCACCCCCCTCTTGGTTAGTTTACTCTTGGGTTAACACCTATAACTATAAAAATTTCATTTTCTATTTAGTATTGAAATAGATGGATTCTAATGAAGAAGCAGATATAAACAGGTTTTAATTTGCATTTATTATTTAAAAATTCAAGTGGTGGTCCCAGAACCAAACCGACCAAACCAGAACCTAGCGGTTTGGTTCCGATTTGATTCCATGTCTTTTAAAAAACCAATTGGTTCCATTAATAAAAAACCATCGATTTATGGTTTGGTTTGATTTGGTTCTTCTGGAACCAGAACCAGAACCAAACCGAACCATGTCCACCCCTAAACGCGTGTGGCGGAGTTCGAGCAGAGAATGGAGACACAGTCCGTTGAGATGGCCGAGACAAAGTCCGAGCTTGCTCGAGTTAATGCGGCACAGATATTGGAAAAGATATCGGGGTCAGCCATGACCATAGCATGTGGTGTTGGATCCTTGACTCAGGTCGATGGTTACGGGGATGACGACGAAGATATCGAATATTACGAGAACGATGACGACGACAACGACGATTTATAGGGGATTTTGTTACGACTTTTTTGTATTGCAAATTTTGTTATTTAATACGTGTTACTATTATTTTTTATTAATAATCCGTTAATTAATGTTTTGATATTTGTTAATAATTAACAATATTTCAATACTAATTAATAAAATGAAAAGGATTATTTTTTGTTACAATAAAATAATTTAGAATGATTAAAAAATATTAATTTATTAGAATTATATTAATTAATTATAATTAATTTTAAAAAATTGAATAATTAAAGAAATATAGTTGTCGCATTTAAAAAAATCAATTAATTTTTAATCATTTGAGTCGACAATGTCATCTCTACGTTAACAAACAGAGACGACATTAGTCGTCTCTATAGAGAGGATATCAGAGACAACATTCAGTCGTCTCTAAGTTATAGAGATGACTGATGTTGTCTCTTATATTAGAGACGACATAATCGTCTCTAATAACCAACAGTCACGGGAGACGACTTTTAAATTTTTAGAGACGACTTTTGTCGTCTCTGTTCAGCCATTTTCTTGCAGTGCTTGGAGAGCCTTTATACTATTTACAAGTTTAACGTACGTGCAATGCATGTAACGTAATTTTCATTTAGTATGTAATAGTGTGTACATGTGGTAGATTGTTTTTTGGTACATAATATCGTATAGTTTATGGTGAATGCTGCAATGTAAAATTTAGTATGTATATCTATAATGGAAAATGGAAAACAAGTTAATTTGAAGAAGTTTACTCCCCGTCTATACTAAATAAATGTTTTGTCTTTTCTACGTGATGAAACAGCAAGAAAATAAAAGAGGAGTTTTCCATGTCGGGAAGCTCAAGCGTCCTACTTACTTTGAAGTAACACAAACTCGCGTATTGCCTTCCTCGTTTTTTCCATGTGGAGTTGTTTTTTTTTTTTTTTTTTTTTTTTTTTTGTAGACACTGAAAAAAAAAAAAAAAAAAAAATCACTATAGAACACTACATGCAGCGAATACATATGTAGAGTGAGTGTTTCAACTTACCTATCTTGAGCTTCGATAAAAAAAGCATTGTCCAGCATATCTATCATCAACGTTGACATTGTCTGAGTAGTATTGTGCTACATAAATAATGTCTAGATTAATCATAATGTTTGGATGAGATGCAAATGCGAAAACTATGTAGTGAAGGAATATAAATTAAAGTACATAAAGTGAAAAATGTCAACGAAATAAATGAACATAAACTGAAATGACTGTAAGACACATTAAATTTTTTACTAGAGAATTTTTCGAAAAAGAACACCTCAAAAACTGGAAAACAACAAGGCCAACGAAAAAAATAAAAGTAATCGTACCTTATCTTTAATTAGGACGTCATGTTGGCCATACAATGTCCCGGGCTTATAAACAAGCAATCTAAAAGCATGTGTATTAGCAAAATTCACATCTTTATCTTTATCATTATCTTTATCTTTATATCTTTATAATAATAATATATAAAAGTAAGGTAGTTCCTAAAAACAATTTCTCGTCCATTTTCTATTTCTATAAATAGTAATGTCTCGTAGAATTAAATAGTGCAAATGCAAAGTGGATTAATGTGAATGCAAAATTGATGTATGTCAAATGTGAATGTAAAATCTGGATAAATGTGAACGCATTTATTGCATTATATATATATATATATATATATATATATATATATATATATATATATATATATATATATATATATGTGTGTGTTTTAATTATCAATGGTCAAATCATTTGTTATCTTTAATATTAAAAATCATATTTTCTGAAATATATATATAATTGAAAAAATGCGCTGCTTATAAATAATTTATAGAAAGAAGTTATTGAACGAAGACTAATATTGAATAATTAATGCTTTGATTTCATTTTAGTTAACAATATCAATAGAATGATTAATATTTTTAATCATTCTTAATTTTAATAAATTTTTAAAGATTATAGGGTATAAGATTATTTGTATAATTTTGTGATCTCCAATTTTAATCGGTTGTCGTATCATGATAATTACGAGATTTTCAAATTATTATTTTGACTATTTGACTTTGATTTTTTGATAATTGTTTTTGTGAAATAGTACTTTTTTTAGAATGTATAGTTAAAAAGTAGTATGAAAAATTGTAAAATATATTTTTTTAAAATTTGTGTGATTGAAAATGAATGTTCAGAAAAATTGATTCTTGAAAAATAAATTCCATATGAGTAAGTGATAAATTATTATGTCTTGTGGGTTAAACAACCGTGCTGCATTTATGAATCGAGATGCATAGATGATTTCTTAGTAAATAAAGTTAAATATATTTTGAGATATACATTCTATAAAATTTAATCAAAATTAACATTTTATGTTGCTTAATTTGCTACATTTATTTAAATATATGACTACATCTATTTAATTTGTAATATTAAAGTAAATATGAAATGAAATATTTGTTTAATAAATTTAAATATCTATTTTTCTTTTTCTTTTCATTTTTGTTTTAATAAAATTCTAAGAGTATATTACAGATAAATCTATTTTTTATACTTATTACAAATTCAATTTAAATGCAATTTTTCTTTTTCAATTTGAAGTTTTAAATCAATTCAAATTACAATATTTAAAGAAATTTTTGGAACGATAAACATACGAACAGTAAAAAAAATTAAAAAATAATTAAGGTATATGTAATGTACCTTTGTAATTAATTGTCTTCATTCCTTTCTCATTTTTAATTAAATATTCACTTCATATGTTAAAATATAAATTTGATATATGTAGGTAACAAAAGACCGTGCATCGCACGGGTGTAACACTAGTATATATATATATATATTATAACATAAAGTGACCAAATATAACACCACATAATTTCCTGCCTTTTTTAGACTTTCCTAAAATGGAAATTCATGATTTATAGAAATTAAAAATAAGTGATTATATATATATACATTTCAAAAATGCTTTTATCTAGAGAATATAAACAATCACTTTGAAAATTATTTTATCTCATTATTAGTAATTTTATATATTCAGTTATTAATTAGTTGGTATTTTCAATATATGTTTATAATTTGGAATTGTGATGTAGAGTTTGAATATAAAATTATATTCATAAAAGAATGCAACCACGTACACTTTTAAATGATGGATTAATAATAATAACATAAGTAAAAAAGTATTGCTTTTAAAAAAAACTATTATAATCATTAAAACACTATTGAAAAGAACATAACTTAATTATGTTATGAAAAGAATATAATTAAAAATTTAAATTTGTAAAATAGTATTAAAAAGTAACATAATTAAAAATATATGTTGTTTTAATTAATAATAATAATGATGTAATAATAAAAAATTATTTAAAATAACGAAATTTAATTATGTATAATTAAAAAAGAATATAACTAAATATGTGTATATATTGTTTTAATTAAATACATGTTATGCTAATAATAAAATAGTATTAAAAATAACGTAATTAAAAATGTATGAGGTTTTACCAAAGATATACTAATTAATCAGTATTGAATATAACATAATTGTTAAAGAATTTATTAATTAAATAAAAAGTAGTAAAAAGCATATATTATATATGCTTTTTAATCATTTATATGTCTCATGCATCGCACAAGGGTAAATACTAGTTGTCTAAATAATGTTATAGTTAAATGGTTTAAGACAAATTAAAAAGTTTACTATAGAAGTTTACAAAATGTAACAACTCAAATATTGGAAAAGAACATGGCCATAGAAAAAATATTAATTATACCTTCTCTTGAATTAGTACTGATAAGTGTATTTTATACACTTATTTATATGTCAAAATTAGAATATTATATTGTTATTTTAGAATAAATTCTACATAATTGTTGGTTATTTGTTTATATTGCAGAAAATGTCACAAAATCATGTGAATTAAGAAACAATTAATGGAAAATATGAGCTGTAGGATGATAATTTGAGCTAAATTAGACAAAATGGAAGATGATGTCAATCGAGAATGCCAAGAGGAGCTAAGTGCAAGAAATCAATAATCGATGACTCAATTGTAGAAGTTGATTGTTGAATTGAGTAAATTAAAGAGATTTGGAAATATGATGACCAATTGGATCAAATCAGAACTTGAATGACTCATGCGCAAATGAAGATCAAGGACCTACTAAAACACATTTGAAAGATGAAAATTGGGTTGAAAACATTGGCATGTACAGCCATACATACACAAATGAGTGGTCTCGCGATTACACACGAATCAAGCAGAACCACTGTTGATATGCCTATGCGGCCACCAGGTTTTCTTCTGCTCGGTCGCACCCTTATCTGACGCAGCATGAAGTCAGGCCCAAAACGGGATTTTTAGGTTTTGTCTCTTGGGCACGAATTGAGGCCCTTTGAAGACCTTTACATGGCCTCTAAAACATATAATTCATAGTTCTATCATTCAAATCTTGGAGGCGAAAAATCAAAGATAAAGGCTGGAGAATTGAAGATTATCATCGGGAAGCGAAATACTTAGTGCAAGATTTTTTTTCTTTGTTAATTTGATAAACTCTATATGCGTAGTAATTTATATTTTTGCGTGTTTATTTATTTATTGATAAACAACTAAACTTTTAGATGGGGCAATCGATGTAGCTTAGTTTTATGCTCTTTATTCTATACTTCTAGTTTTGCGTTTATGATTGCATGTGTTGATTTATTTTGTATTCAATGTGTAAATGAATCGATCACTTATTCATGATATCATGAGTATTTTCATAATTCGAGAGGTAAGCTAACAACCTAGATTTAGGAATAAAATCGATAATTGGATAAAAGATAGATATATAGTTTTATTATTGCGATCGCTGCATGAATTATTGTGTTTCATGCACCTAATCATTATGACATGTTGTCTAGAAACACGATTGACTAATTAGATAGAGTTGATTTAAACTCGAGAAAGAAATTTCATACGCGTAAGTGAATTCGATCGAGTACATAAATACGAATAAAACAATATTAGAATTAAAAGTATTGACTAATGTGAAATCGAATAAAAGGATAATAATCATTATGAAACAAACCTTTGAACGCGAAACAAAAATGGAAGACACTGGTTTTCGAACCTCCAATTGCGCGGGTTGCACAGAAAAACACTAAATTGCACACGTCGTATTGTTACGATTAGAAGGCGAGAAGGAAAACGGAGAAGGCTAAAGAACGACGCTGAAGAAAAGGTTAGTGAGAAACTTAGATCTAGGGTTTTCAAGATGAGTGGACGAAGAGAGGAGAGAGGCGCGTTGAGATGAAAAAATGAACAAACCCTAGTTTTTTGTGGACTAAACAATTTTGAGGGCCTGCTCAGCAGTTGCGGCTACAAAAATAGATCGGCTCGAATACCATAAATGTGGATTGAAGGGAATAAAACAAGTAAGTTGAATAAGAGCCAAAAATAAAAATAGCGGCACAGAACTTATTTGGAAAAATCATGTGTATGGGAAGCAAAAGGATCAAGCCACTCGTCAGATCATGGCTCAGCTCGTATAGGCTCGACCTATGGACCGTTTGGGCTCATGATCCAGAATCGAGTTGAGTTCTAAAACAATTTACAAGCTGAGGAGGATTCGGCTCGATCGTGAGCCAAATTGTGGCAGTTGGTCATTTCTTTCAGATTTTTATCCTTGCAACTACTCCCTCCCAATTATCTCTACATTCTACGTTTCTAATTTCTACACACTAATATATAGTTCTTACAATCCAATCTTTATCCTACTAACTAGTATTCTAATTTCTTCAATACAATTACCTATTTCTAGTTTCTTTCATATAATATTTCAAATTCAAAATGGAACAGTATATTGTTACAAATCAATGATAAATTTGTTTATAACAATACATTTCTTCAAATCACTATTTAATCACACATTTCTCCAAACTACTTCTCAACAACATATTTTATCTCGAAAATATCACATTATTTGTTTATAAATAAAAAACTTTGGGCATGAACATGGGCATATGGAAGCACTGTTAATCTAATTGATTTAGATGACATTCAAGAACAAGAAATGTAGATAATAGTTTTAAGCAACGAAGAAAAAAATATATAAATTGTGAAGGGGTCAAAAAAGTATTGCAAAGAAATATTAGCTAGATAAAAGAGTATGGGAACAGCCTACTTAAACAGACACCACACACACACACACACACACACAACGAGTTCAATAAAACACGAATTTTGGATCTTACTCAATCTCAACTCCAATTTGATGCTTCTCATTGTACAAGTTCTAATTTGGCGCTTATAAGCCGGGTCCATTCACAATAGGCAATTCACGAAGGTATGAAAATGTTCGTAGCTAGTGATGAGGATGCTTAGCATAGAAGAAAGCAAACACTTCACCAAGTTCAGAAGGCAATATTTCCAACCTAGGTATGAATGATATTCTATAAATACTTTTCTGTTGAATTTTATTTGTTTTTATACTATAAAAGAAGAATATGATAATAAAGATCTAAATAAATATAATGGTGTTTTATCTTTTACGTACAACTTGTGGGGTATTAACAAAAATGATTACATGGTCGCTATTCCTCACTACCTAGATAATATGTGGATAACGAATTAAAAAAAAAAGAATTTTTCCAATGCCTATAATGTTGTTAATGCTTTAATGAGTATTATAGAGACTTTTATTGTGAACTTAATTTTAAGTTTGATAATGCAACGGCCAATGAAGTAGTAATTGAGAAATTAGCTGGACACCTGAACCCCGATTTAGGTGACATTCGTGTTTGTCATATTTTTAATTTTTAAGTGTGCAAAATGTGTGTTAAAATTCATTGAAAGTGAGTGAGACAAATTTTGTTCATACTAGACCACGAGGAACTGACCCTAGGAAACTTGCAGGGGCCATTGACAGTTTGTTCATACGAGACTTATGTCTCACGTGTGACAATTTCTAGACCTTTTTGTTACAAACATTGCGACACGCCGACACCTTTTGTTACGACAATCCTTAACCCGTAGGTAGTGTTGAAATATTTGATCCAAATTAAGAATGAAAATATCTTGGACAATTAATTTCCTTGTTAAAGTGGTTAATTTGGAGACCAAGTTAAAAGTGAAAGAAAATGAAGATAATCTTTTGACATGAATTTCTTTCCTTATTCTAATTATTCTACTTCAACAAGGAAATATCTTGGGGCACAAGTAATACACGTTTTTGGGTTATATTTACCTATAAATATGTGTATTGAGGAGCAAATTAATTGCACATTGATTAGAGAGTATTGTGAGGAAAAATGTAGTTTAGCATCTTGGTTTTTCTTGGGTTCTTTGTGGGTTGTACAAAGAAGTAGAAATTGGTGGATGTGGTAAAACTTGGTTGTTTTTCTTACAATACTGGGGGGTTTGGTGAGTGCAAATTCTATATAATTGTAACAATTTATTATATAATGAAAAGTTTTGGCGGTCCGTGGACGTAGGTAAGTTGTCGAATCACGTAAATTTCTGCGTTCGTATTTTATTTTCTGGTTTGCTCAATTATTTCTTGAATATCAAAAATTCATGTGGGTTAATTAGAGAAGGAATTTGTGTGTAATTCCCAACAGTGGCGCCGTCGACGGGGAAATCGACGTTTAATTAACAGAGCATCAGGTGGTTCGAAGATTTTTTTGGAGCAAAAGAAAATATGATTGTAAAGTACAACGTGGAGAAATTTGATTGGAAGATCAATTTTGGCTTGTGGTAAGTACAAGTCATGGATGTATTGATTCAGTTGGGACTGCAGAGAGCTTTGAAGGAAAACCAACCCCGAGTACTGATAAAGAAACAGAATCTAGCACGAGAGATGAAGATTGGGAAGATTTGAATTTGAAGGCTGCTGGCATGTTACAACTTTGTTTGGCCAAAAATGTTCTTGCAAATATTTATGGGATATTTGCTGTGAAGGAACTGTGGGAAAAACTGGAAGAGCTGTATCAAATGAAGAGCTTGTCAAATAACTTGTACCTGAATGAGCGGTTTCATTCTTTGAGAATGAATGCAGGTATGAAAATCTTAGATCATCTTAGTGTTCTCAATGAGATTGTTTCTGCACTGGAATCTATTGGAGTTAAGATTGATGATGAGGATAAGTTTCATCTGGTCTCTTCTATCTACGTTTGAGTACATCATGCTGATTTTGATGTACCAGAAGGAAACGGTGGAATTTTCAGAAGTTAAGTTGATTAGGTTGAAGTGACAGTTCATCTGAAAAGCTTTGTTACTGAAAAGTGGAAGAGAGGTAACTCCATGAAGAAGAAGGTAATGTGTTGGAACTGTGGTAAATCTAATCATGTGAGAATAAATTATCCAAAATGTGGAGCAGAGTCGGCTAATTGCTCGAGGGTGGACAATGCGACTCTCCTGGTGGAGGGTGGTGATGATGTATTTTAGTAAGATGGGACTTCCTTATGGCATGAAATCAGTTGTCATGATAGAGGATGTGTTCTTACTGGTAGGTACATGTATTTGCACATGGGCATTGATTTGGCGTTAATGCAAGGTGTGTGGTGAATTTGATGTCGATAGTTGATGAGCTCCCAAGGAAAGCCAAACATGGGAGTTGCACTATAATTTTTCAGCAAGGTTTATTTCGACATGAGCCAATGAAAAGCGCGGAGTTCATTGATAATTCTGAGTGGTTATACTCATATGGTGGAGTATGGGATCGTCAACGTGTTAAATGCTTGTCTGTTTACCCAATGTTTGAATTTGAATTTTTTTGACTTGGATCAATTTGTGTCAAGGTGGAAATTGTTGGGATATTTGACCCAAATTAAGAATGGGAATATCTTGAACAATTAATTTCCTTGTTAAAGTGGTTAACTTGGAGACCAAGTTAAAGGTGAAAGAAAATGAAGATAATCTTTTGACATGAATTTCTTTCCTTATTCTGATTATTCTACTTCAATAAGGAAATATCTTGTGGCACAAGTAATACACATTTTTGTGGTATGTTTACCTATAAATATGTGTATTGAGGAGCAAATTAATTTCACATTGACTAGAGAGTATTGTGAGGAAAAATGTAGTTTATCATCTTGGTTTTTCTTGGGTTCTTTGTGGGTTGTACAAAGAAATAGAAATTGGTAGATGTGGTAAAACTTGATTATTTTTCTTACAATACTGAGGGGTTTGATGAGTGCAAATTCTATATAATTGTAACAATTTATTATATAGTGAAAAGCTTTGGCGGTCCGTGGACGTAGGCAAGTTGTCGAACCACGTAAATTTCTGCCTTCGTATTTTATTTTCTGATTTGCTCAATTATTTCTTGAACATCAAAAATTCATGTGGGTTAATTAGAGAGGAAATTTATGTGTAATTCCCAACAGGTAGATTATGGCAAAAACTATAAACCGTCAATGCTAATCAATTCGAACTCGAAAAATTCTCAGATGTTTTCTTTATACCAGAATTAAATTGACACAATTGTCGAAAATGGTTCTAGCTACCCATGCATTGCTACTCTATATTAAGATCGAGCTGATTATATGCTCAAGCTCATCTTTTTGGCATCACTAGCCGAAATATGTCTTGTAAGTCCTCCACCGATCAAACAAGAATATTAAGCCAGGCCCTATTCACAACAATTATGTCTTGTAGGTCCTCCACCGATCAAACAAGAGTATTAAGCCCTTGTCAGGTACTTATTAAAATCCAAATTTTAATATAAATTAAGGTCAATAATTAATTTTAGTCACTTATTTCATATGACTCATAACTTTTTAACTACATATTTTATCAACTTCTATTAAAATCTATAAAAATTCTGATTTTAATCTCCAGGGTTGACACCAAGGGTTTAGCCTAGTGGTTGACAGTCCTTTCCCCAAGCTTGGTAACTTGGATTCGAGTCTTGTGGGGAAATTTGGGTGGGGTTTATTTGTAATTAAAAATAATAATAAAATCTCCAAGGTTAATTTTTTTTTTTTTTCATTTTTTAAGCATCAACAATACATGAGATTTGGCAAACAATCTTTTGAGATTCACAATAGATGACACCAAAAAAGACATGAATTTGAGGCGTTTTGTTCTCTATTTATTTTTTCTTGGATCTATGCCAAGATGCAAAAGCCAATAATGTAATTGACATTAAGATGGTCGATTGAAAATGTAATTGCGAAAACTTAAAACTAGTAACCAGATAGTACAATTTTATTTCATTAAGCACTATCCAATTGTTGGACGTAATAATATAATTTAGAATTTCTAAAATATAGAAAATTGGAAAAAAAAAAGTAAATTTACTGCTTCTATGTTGTGGTAGGAGACGTTGCGGGCAAAGTAGTTGCAACTTCACCACATCCACCACCGTCACCACTATCAGTACCACCAGTAGAACTAGGATCAGCTGCCACCGCCACCGCCTCCTTAGATGCACCACTGCTGAAGGCGGCAGAGGCGGACCTTTTCCTCCGTTTCTTCTCATAGGGTATTCCTCTAGCCTTTGTATGACTTTCTTTCACCTCTCTAAGATATAACCTCACGGCTTTAGCCCCAAAAGGATTGGTCTCCTGCCGGCCGCCGTTCTCTTCATAGGCTGCCCGGAGCCGGCCAATTATGGCATCCAGGCTTCCCCAAGCCTGCTTCAAAGGGCACGCACAGGGGACGGGGGGACTCGGGTGGCCGAAATACGGGCAGCCTGTTAAGTGTACCTTAGTTTTTCCGAACTGGTCAAGGTATTTCAAGAATTCAATCACGTGAGCTCCGCTGCATCCGGCTAGCGTCAGTGGCGGCTTGTGGTTTTTTAAGTATTGTAGGAAAGTATTCCAGTCTCGACGCTTCTGTGACTCGTAGCGGCTCGGTGTTGCCTCCGTTGACCCGCTTCCGCCGTCACCTCTACCCTCGGCTGTGGCTTCGCTGATCGACGATGGAGCCGTCTCCTCTCCATTCGGGTCGTTTCCTCCCCCTCCCGTCGCTGAATTCATTCGAATGCTTATTTTTTGTTGACCAGCTTAAAATCTGATCGACTTAAGGCGGCTCAATCGTAGAGTACAGCTCCGCTTATCCCCCACTCGGTCTTGCAGTGGTTGGGGTTTGAGTCTTTCTGATGCGGATTCTGTCACAATTCACACTGAATTTCCTTGTAATTATTGGTTCACGATTCTGGGTCAAGAGTGTTTTCAGAGTGCAATGTGAGTTGGGAGAGAGAGAATTTGATGGGACGTTTAAAAACATATATTAATGGGATGAACGAATGAGAGAGACGACTCTGTTTACTACTACACTAATCTAGAGAGAGGGAAAGATGTGTGTGTGTGTATATATATATAAAAATATATGTACGTAGCGAGGAAGAAATAGAGAAGAGAATCCAAGAAATGAGGGTATCAAACAGGTCGAGCCGCCGGCTCGGCCTTGCCGTTGAGGTGCTTGTTTTGTCCGGTCCACTAGTCGGACTTGGGCCGGCTCTGTGAAAGACGAGTCGGATGGATCGATTCGTGGGCTATCTCGTCTGCTCTTTTTTTCTAGAGGCTAGTCTATGACTACTAATATTAAAATAATTGAAAATATAAAAGCTTAAAGTCTTAAACCCTCCTCCTTTAATTCGGGCTTAGGACCAACTACATTTAATTTCTTGTAGACGAAATTAAAATCATACACGAACAGAATCTTACGTGTACAACTTTTTTTATTTGAAAGAAAAAATTAAAAATACAGAAAAAAGAAAAATACATATATTCTTTATAGCATCATTATAAGGATAATAATTACTAATATGAAATAATTTACTCACCAATACGATTGTTCTCCGAATTCCTAGGTCAGAATTTCACTTATCCTATCTTTTAACCTTTTCTCCACAAATTGTCAATCCTTCAAACACATTAAGACCTCCAGTATGTTTTCTTTAAGCCTTGACCTATATTCAGATAACACTCTACCACATGCACTAAAAGCAGAATCCAATGCTACAGTTGATACCGGAGGTACTAGTAAATCTCGTGCAATCATAGAAACAACCTCGTTTAGTCTCCACCACTTAAGAATGTCAAAGTTATTTCTCTCGTCCTTGTCTAACATGCTAAGAAGTTCGTGTGAAAAATATCAAGTTAACTTGCTTGAAATTTCATCTGAACTATTATATGTACTAGAAGAACTAGAACCACTAAGAAATGTACTAGAAGTTCCCTTCATAGTCATAAGGTAGGAAAGTAAATAACTGTCTTGATTTTGTATCACATTAGGGGTGAGTAGTTCTTCTAACATTTTTGCCTGACCTTTCGACATTGATCTCGTACATTTCACATAAACATTTTGCTAAATCTGTGCATGTCAAGTGGTCCTAGAAATTAATTTCTTTGATATTAAATTTATGGTGTGTTTAGTTTCTTGTAAAAATTTTTTAGAGTCCATAATCGTTGCTAATGGAAAAAAAATGGGTGCATCTTCCCAATATTTTCTAAATTTAGTCTCCATTCTTGTAATGATTTTAGAAAAAATAGGAAATGTTTTGTACTTATAAAAATTATTAGCAATGCAATAAAAATGTTTCAATACTAAAGGACTAGTGGGATAATAAATACCGAATAATTCATTTGTAGCATCGTAAAAGGATTTCAAAAAAGTTTTATTATGAAATACAAGTTCCCAATCATTAGCTCACAAATCAAAACTTGGGCCGTATGAGTGCCGACCGTTGTAATATTCACATATTAAATTCTTGTAACCTTGACAATGTTCAACCATCAAATAAGTTGAGTTCCATCTATGTCCTACGTCTGTAACAAATGATCGTGCTGGCATGCCATTTTCTGCAAAATGTGCATCAAAAACTTTTTCTCTAGAAAGCGCTATCATAATGAAATTTCAAGCATACCTAATTTTTTTAATTGATTTTCTATAAACTTAAGACCATCTTGAACTATTAAATTAAAAATGTGACACACACAACCAACATGAAACAAGACTCCATCAAATTCAGAATTCATGTGGTTAGCTAATCTATCTATCTATCACCGCTTTATTATCAAAAGCATTATCTAGTGTAAAACTACGAACTTTACTATCATAGTTAAATTCTCTAAGAATTGCAAGTAGTACATTGAAAATATTTGTTGCATTGTGTGAGTAATCAATAACTTTAAATGTCATAATTCTTTTGTTCATTAACCAAGTATCATCAATGTAATGACAAGTAACAGCTACATAACTTTTATGATTATTGCCAGTCCACAAGTCCTAAGTAAATGTTAAGTTACCATTATATTTATTTAAAACCTATATAAAACTATGTTTTTTTCTCAAAATATTTAGTAATGCAATCAGCTCGTAAAGTATTTCTAGAAATCGGGTTTATACTTAGGTTGGAGATACTTCTGAATGAAATTCGTGAATTGTGAACTTTCTACAATTGAAAGTGGGAACTCACCACTCGATACGAACATGATCATCTCTTCCCGACGCGCTAGATCTTGGTTGAAGACCCAAGTGGTTAAACTTAATTGACCAAACTGTAGAGTTGATTGGTTTGCTTTAACCGAGCCAGGTTTTCGACATCCTTTATAGTGTCTGTTGAGGTGTGTTGTGCCCCCACCGGCCCTTCTTCCAAGAGAAAAGTCTGCTGCAAATTCTACATTGTACTTTATGTACCGATACATCAATGTCTTTAGCTGTTGTTTCAATCAAATCTCAAAAATTCCAGCATTTCGATTTTTTCGTCCTTTTTTATTTCTGCTGGAGCCTGCCGTCATGCTAGCAGAACCGGATCTATATGCAGCAGCGACATCTTCATTAACAATGTCATCCAAATTAATAGAGTTCTAGCATCTATATTTTCGATCTCATTTTCCAAGTCCACCAAATTTTTGGGAATTGTAATATTGTTGAGACCGAAAGGTTCATCAACAAATTCACTAAAAGAATAACCATGAAATTGTGAGTGTGCCATTAGAAATAATAGAATTGAAAATTTGAAAATGAAATACGAAATACCAAATTTGATATAATATTAAATATTGTATGATATTTATAGCACTTGGAACTAGAAGTAGAAGTTGAAGATTGCAATTGAGAGTTGACCTTAAGACTTGAGAATTGAGAGAATAGACTAGAGAGTAGTGTAATTTCTTGTAGATAGGATTGAGAGAATTGTGTAAAATTTGTATGAAAAAATGAGGTATTTATAGAATTAAAATTAAAAGGGAAAAAAATAAATAAAAAAAGCTAAAACGGTCACATTGTGACCCTTTACTCGACCGTTGATTATTTAAAAATAATAATAAAAGAGATGTGGGCCTTAACGAGCTCGAAATAGGCCGGCTTACAGTTCGTTGGACTAGTCCACGAGCTAGTCCACAAATTTCACGAGTCGAATCCGAACTGTCCAACACCCAAATTTTTTATCCGGTCCAAGTCCAGTTCCCTCTTTCACGAGCTGAGACGAGCCGAACTTTTGACGAACCAAACCGAGCCGAACTCACGAACTGTCCATCCCGTTTGCCACCCCTGCCAACAAAGCTTGAAATCAATGAAGCCCATGTTTGATCCTTTTTTTTTTCAATACCAAATTTTTAGAATATTCAATTTCAATCATCTATTTTAGTTAAGCCCACAATATTTAATTTTTCAAATATGTTTAACTATATATTCTCTCAAAAATATTATTCAAAATCACAGTATTTCCCAAATAATGGGGGCCGAAGGGGCAAAATATATACGATCGTTTGGATTATCTATGTGTCAATATTTCATGAAATATCACGTTTGGAAAACGGTTTATAAATCAGTTTATAAATTACACAATTTTTCAAGTCATTTTTAACTACATATTTTCTCTCTCCAATTTTCAGACACACATTTTACCTTAAAATCATAAATAAATCAATTTATAAATCATTACAGTATTACCAAACGAAGAAGTTTTTTAAAAGAATAATTTTGATTGATGAAAGATTTTCGTTCATAATTTTTTATTATTTACAAAACTGACCAAAAATTTTTTACTACTTCCCTTTGTTCGATAAAAAGAGTTTTTTTTTCATATCTCTCCAATTTTCAGTACAATTTTTTAACCACACATATTTTATCTTTCTAATTTTTAACCATCTATCTATCTCGATATCCGTGAAAAAAAATAATTCAAAAACTGATTATAAATACCTCCAAACAGAGGCTCAATTATAAATAAACGTTTATAAACTAATTGCAAAATGCAAATTACAAAAAGTGTAGGTGGCGTTCTGTTTGTATTTTATTTTGTATTTTTATTTTTGAAAATGTTTTATGTTTCCTATTTTTATTTTTGTTTTCAAAGTTGCTGAAAACGGGTTTGGTTTATCATTTCTGAAAACTTTTTTGAAAATAAAAAGCTGAAAAACACGTTCTGTTTCAAATTTTGCAATATACTATTTAAACTATTTTTAATTAATTTGCTTGCAGAATACTACTGGCTCAAACTCAAATTTCCTTTCACAATACACTGAAAACATGTTTACCTGCAACACACTAATATGAGCATTAAGAGTCTATATTAACACAGCTTGGTCAGGTTCGGAATTTGAGGAAACTTTGGTTCTATTAAATTCTAGAAAATGCAAGTTCTTTCAAAACCACCAGAATCCATTTATCAAAAAATTATTTGAAATATAACAACAAGAATTCCCACTTAATGTTTTTGTAATGTTGATATTGAATTCAATAAAATTTTATTTTAGGTTTAGTTTCAAGTTAGGATAATTCTCCAAAAAAAATAAATAAAAAATAAAAAAATTCCAAAACGCATTTTTCTCGTTTTGAACATTATACACTTAAAACGCCCAAAACGAGGAATTTGGCGTTTTGCGTTTTATGTACAATTTTTTTTTTTTTTTTTTTTTCAAAATGCATTTTCGAAAATAGTAAAGAGAAAGCGTTTTTTGTGTTTTTAAAAATAAAAATAGAAAACGACATCAAAACAGCAAAGAGAACATGGCTGTAGTTTTTTGGATTTTTATGTTCTTTCCATAGGTAAGTTTTTTTTCCTTCGCAATTTTGTATTATGTCCTTATTTGGTTTAGTTGAAAAATTGAATTAAATTAAGTTTAAAATAAAAAAATTAATTTTAAAAATACATTTCATAAGACTTACAATTTTTTACTCACAATTTTTATTAAAATTCACTGAAAAAATAATTTTGCTTTAAACAAACCATGGACCGTGTATTGTGTTTTGTAAATATATTATTTTAATTTATAAATCAGTTTATAAATTATACAAATTTTTAAATTATTTTTTAATCGTACATATTTTCTCTCTTTAACTTTCAATCACTACTTTTTACCTCAAAATCATAAATAAACTATTTTATAAGCAAAAAGTGTTATGAAAGGAACTCACAATCACATGGTGGCCCCATAGGAAGAAGATTATCTACAAAGTATTCAAACCTTGGTGGGCCCCTCCACTCTCATCTGCCAATGCCATGCATTTTCGTAGTGTACGTACACTATCGTGTCTGACGCGCCACAAGAGCCGGAGATGGGGAGAGGGGGCCGACCGTCCCCAACTTTATCCACTGATCCACTATTTCTAGTTAATTTATAATATATTTTTCAGTTTCATCCCCGTAAAATTTTTAAATTTTTAATTTTTTTTTCATTAATAAATATTGATCCAATAACTTACACTTTAAAATTTAACCATATAAAAATCTTAGACCTAAACAAAAAATCCAATAATTACTTAAATAAATAAATAGCTCAAATTCAATACAAAAGCAAAAGACTCAAATCAATTACCCAAAAACATACTCAGTCCACCTAATCTTGTAACGCCTAATCAAACTACACACCTCTGTCCTCACAACCTAGAACCTTTGGACTTATTCTTCCTCAAATCAACTCCTCTCCGCAGCTCCGCCACTATCAGCGCCGTGAGTCCGCGGCTCTGCCACTGCCAGCGCCGCGAGTCTGGTTGCTCCGCCAATGAAAACTCAACTTCAAAACTATAGAGAAGATGGATTGTTAAACAATGTGAAGTCATTTTGTACTTCAAGACACATAAACATTCCTAATATGATTTCTTTATATAGAGCAGGTCGAGGGAGATTTCTAAGCAAAAATATCCTATCACTTAACAACATCATTACAAAGTTAACTTGCCTATTTTGGTACTTAAAATTGTCATTTCGAATCCTCTTAGTTAAAAAAAAAAATTCGGTCCACCCCCAGTATTTTTGTCCCCGCAAGATTAAATTCCTGGCTACGTCCCAATGCGCCACCCCATTTCTATTTTTTAGATAGAGAGGAGAGGAGACTCTTTCATCCTAGTTGAACCTCCTGGTCACTATGGTATTTTTTTTTTTGGAAATTTTATCTTTTATTTTTGTCTTTATTTTAAGTTGATACGTACGTGCTGATTGTTTAAAAAAATTACATAACAAATGTCGAATTCAGAGTGTGTCAGGTTTCTCCACTTTAAGAATTGACATAACAAACACATGAGTTCAGAATGTGATCGAGTTTTTCCATAATTTTGTTTTTAAGCATAGTTGAAATATTTCGCCGATAAAGTAAAATGTAAATACTTTTTTTTTTCAAGTAAAATGTAAATACTTGTATGTAAATATAATAAAAAATACTTGTATTTAAATTTATGTTGTGTTCGGCTGCATTTATATGGTTATAAATGATTTATTGTTGTTTTCGAAGTAAAATATATGATTGAAAAGTTGTTTGGAGTAATATATGCGGTTAAAAAGTAGTACGAAGAATTGTGCAATTTTTAAATGGCGCAATCATCCTAATTTTTCTTAAAAAGATCACTCAAATGGACACATTGCGCTCCAATTCAACGATGAAGAGATAAAGCCTTCACTGGAAGAGATGATTGAGAAATTTGTGGAAAAGACAGAGCAGTTCATGTCTGAAACAGATCAATTTATGAGAGAAATTGAATCCTTAATTCAAAATCAGCAGGCATCAATCAAAAACCTGGAGCATCAAGTGGGGAAGATAACACGGCTGATCACAACAAGAGCCCAGGGTACATTACCTGCAACCACTGAGGAAAACCTAAGGGAACAGCTTATGTCTATAAATGTAGTACAAAATGAGATAAATGCAATCACTACGCGTAGTGTTTTGTAACTCCCTAAAACCCAAATAAAAAAGCCAGCTGAAGTTCCTGAACAGATTGTGGAAAGCGGTGAGAAAATAGCTGAAAAGGAAGATGGCCATGAGGTGAAATCAACAATTAAGCCTCATGAATCTCCTATCCCATTTCCACAGAGGCTGAAGAAAACAAGGGAGGATAAGCTGTTTACCAAGTTTGTAAATATGCTTAGAAAACTGCATATAAATATCTCATTCTTAGAAGTCATCACACAAATTCCAAGTTATGCCAAGCTTCTTAAGAAGATGATGTCTAGCAAGAAGAAGCTTAAAGAACTTTAAGAGGAAACTTTGAGTGAGGAGTGCAGCGCAATCTTGCAAGGTATTGTGTGATCTCGGGGCAAGTATAAATCTGATGCCCCTATCTTTGTACAAGAAATTGGGATTGGGTGAACCAAAGGAAAGCAATATCAAATTACAACTGGTTGATCGATCAATCTGTCACCCATATGGAGTTGTGGATGATGTATTGGTGAAAGTTCAAAAATTCATATTCCCAGCTGACTTTATCATCTTAGATATGGAGGAAGATGAAAATTTTCCTTTGATACTTGGTCGGCCATTCCTAGCCACTGCACGAGCATTAATTGATGTAGAAAAAGGAGACGTAGTGCTGCGGGCTGAAAATCAAGAGGTGACTTTCACAATGAGGCAATTTAATGTCCATGAACAAGAACTAGAAAATTGCTCCAGGATAGATGTCGAGTTGGAATCGGCATATTGGGAGAGGTATGAGTACAAGTTCAGAGGTATCGAAGAGACTTCACCATCAAATCTAAAACCACCTTGAAATGTTTGCCAAAGAGTCTAGCGCTAGACTTTAAATGAAGCGCTTGTTGGGAGGCAACTCAACCTTTCAAACATTTTCTTTAGTTGCTTTACTTAGTTGCTTTTGAGTTATTAATTTCATGTTCGTTTTATTGCTTGAAATTGCATTTTAGGAGCACTTGCATGTTTAGAATGCATACATTGATTTGTTATGTGTTTTAAGTCATTCTAGTATTCCATTTTGCATGTTTTATGTAACACCCCAAGTTCAAGAATCTTAAACCTAGGTGTTAACTTCCCTTTTTCTTTTAAAGCGGAAATAAATCGTTTAAACATTAAAATGCGGAATTTAAATGGTTTGCACAATTAAAATATTCATTTATCTATTATAAAATTTTATAGAAATTTTGGCAGAGTCTCCTCTATAAACTGGACATAGCCAACCTGTAGAGGGACATCAAGACCATTTTACAAATTCAAAGCATCAATCACATCACAATCACATTCATTTCCCGAACTCCTCAAGTATAAGATTGTCCAAAACATCATCAAACATTGACAATTGAAATAAAAGGTAATTTAATCTCTAATACGTTTCAAACTTAATCAAATATAACTTCAACCAAACCATTATCAATAATAATGAATGAAAAATTGAATTTAAATAATAACTCGAATGAATTTAACTTTATTTATTAAGGCGACAACGGGTACTGTCGGAGTCAGCCGCCAAGTGTTCTCCTCTGATCATCTAACTTTCATCACCTGAAAAAAATGGGGAGGGATTGGGGTGAGCTAAAGCTCAATAAGTAAACTGTATGCATGAATGCATGCTTATGACATGAATGCTTTAAAAATTCCATATATGTATCCCATTTTTCTTTACTTTCCAGAACATTCAACATTTCAAAACTTTCACTTTACATTTCGAAACTTCCACTTCATTTCCATCGTGAGCTCACTTGGTGTAACTTCTAGTCAATCAGAATACAGTGGGCAATTACTTATTTGGAACCAGATTAACATGCGCATTTCCACCGCAAAGCGGTTTAACATTCACTTCCCCACCGCGAAGCGGTGTAACATTCACTTTCCCACCGCAAAGCGGTGTAACATTCATTTTCCCACCGCAAAGCGGTGTAACATTACATTCGGGTACGCCGGTCCCCCGCGCCCCATTTCCCACTCGCATCTTTCATGAACTAGAAGCACACCCATTCATTCTTTAAAAACTTGGGATACATAACTTTTGAACAAACTTGCACTTTGATACATTTCTTTCATTTAAAACATTTGACTTCCAAATTTCGATGTCAATGCATGCTTGATGATGCAATGACATGATAATGTGCATGCTTAAACATTCTTCTCAATAACATATGCTTTCATAATGTAAATGCAATTCATCAAAGCAAGTAAGTTGCACGACAGTCATTTACACATAACTTTCACATTTACATTCAACTTCTATGAAAATAGGGGGAAGTTTACTTACCTGACGTCTTTAATATTTACCGTTTTCTTGATTTGCAAGTGGAGGAGCTTCGACTGCCCGTGTCGTCAATGTACCAAAATCCTAGTTGTATCCATTCATTTAATAAAATATACTTTCAGTGCAAATTCATATATTCATCAGTCCTTTAACATTAAACAAGTTAAAACAATAAATCTTCTTTCCCTTTTCTTTCTTGTGGTCATTTATTCCAAACAAGGTATTAATATATATTAAATACTTCCATATCATACTCGAAAGCAAAAGATTAAACCATTCGACACAACATTATAAGCTTAACTGTTAAGGTACTTAAATCAAAACCAAAGTTTGAAAAATGTACACGACTTTACAATTTTCTCAAAAATCTAGAAATTATAATTATTACTCACGTTTACACAAAAATCATAATTGAAATAAGGGACTTAATTTCATGCAACTTACGAATTGTACTAATCATTTACTCAAATCTCAAACTAAATTATATCTTAGTCGAACTTTACGAACAAATGTTCCATTAAAATTCCAACTATTTAAAAGCTGAAAATATTCAAAATAAGGTTTCAATCAAACTTAAAACTAATCAAACCTAATCCAAAATTTTAAATCCAAGAATGACCCATATATAACATACACATTTGATTTTCAATTAAAAATTCAAAACCTGTAAAAATCCAAATTTTAAAATCTCAGTTAACTAATTTAAAATCTTCAAAATCAGATATATATATATATATATATATATATATATATATATATATATATATATATATATATATATATATATATATATATATATATATATATATATATAAAACTCGAGATACTCATTTATACTAAAACCCAATTACACATAGAAATCTGAAATTTACGTGTGTATATATATATATATATATATACACACACACACATAATAATATATACACAGATATACACACCCATTATCAAGAATTTGAAATCAACAACTGAGTTACAAAAATTCTGAAATTACAGTCAAATTCGAAATCTGCAAGTTACTGTAAAACCCGAAATCCCACATATAGATGTATATTATTCCATATATACGTGGATGTGTGCGAGTGTGGCCGTGCGGATGCGCGGGTGTGACGAGTCCGAGCAGCTACGCTCGAGAGGGAGGGAGAAAGGGAACCTTACCATGCAGGGGATGTGGTGGATGCGGCGGCAGTGGTCGGCGACAGTAGCAACTACCGGTGATGAGGGTGGCTGGGAGCATGAGAGGCGAGAGCGAGATAGCGAGAGGCTGAGAGTCCGAGTGTGAGAGATTGGATTCGAGAGAGAGAGACGCGGCGTGAGAGAGAGAGAGAGACCGTGAGTGTGAGGGATTAATTTGGTTAGGGTTAGGTTTAAGTGTTAAACTTTTGGTAAATTGCAATTCAGTCCCTCAACTCTCATAAATTGGTAATTTAGGTTCATAACTTTCAAATAAAATTCCAAAGTGTCACCAAACTTTCCATTTAACACAATAAAATAGAAAATGGCATGTTTAGGAAATAAAACAGTTAATTACATAAATTACACGTAAACTATTAAAATAAACAATTTAGAAACTTTTAATTGGCACATTGATCGAGACGGCATCCAAGTCCTTCCACTGCAAAATAATTCATATTATCGACATTAACATATCATTACATTTAAAATTTATAATAACATTAAAATAATTATTACGTGAAATTTAAGAATGCACGTAAAAAAATGAAAAGCGGTATTACATTTTAGCATTTTAGGATTTACTTGCAATTCTATTTGTTTTGTTGCTTTTCATCAAAACCTTCAACTTGATCATCTAGCTCAGGGCATAAACATATAATTTAAAAGTTGGTTGCATACGTTTGGAGGCATTTAGGGGTCCAAAACAGGGTCCAAAACTGAAAAAATGAAAATGCACAAATCACTGTCCATTAACACCATGTGGTCGCATGATGTTACAACCGTGCGGTCGCACGGTCTTTTCCTGGATAGAACTGGCAGAATGTTACATATAGCATATTTCTTCCATTTTAACCACTTTACACCCGTTTTTCCTCCCCCAAATCATCCAACATTGAGTCCCCAACTAGTCCCCTATGTTTGTGCATCATCTCAACTCAAATTCATGCCTTACATTGCATCTAAAACATTTAAAAGGTAAAGATTTTTACACATTTTCATAAAATCTTGCATAATTTGATGTTCTTCATATTTTTATGCGATTTGTGGATAAATGGAGATGGGTTTAGGATAGTTGATGGGAGTATTGAATTGTGTTTATTAGGGGAAAAAGTTTGGCTCAATTCAACATTCCAAATCTATACAATTCCTTGATTTCTTCATATGTACACAAGGTGTACGATAAAATGTTTCAATGAGTGTTTTGTGGAGTTTTTGCAATTCTTTTTGGATGATTATCTTCACTACATGTTATACATCATTTGTCCATCATTCCATCATTGTTTACACTGATTTAAGGCATAGAATTCAACTCGAACACCATTGCACCACATAGCACATCATTGCGAGTCCGTTGCAGGGACCGTTGCACCTCAGGCACTATTTTCAGCTTCACTGCACCTACTGATGAGAATCGAGAAAGTCAAACCTCGATACGCATGCCAGTGGGACCCACGAAGAGATCCGACGTCAAAGAGGTTCAAGATTCGAGGCTAAATAATGTGAATAAGTCAAGAAAACAAGCCGAGAATCAAGTTGGAGCCAAAAAGAAGGAGAAATTGGACTCAGCCAATTTCGGTCGACCGAAAGTCATACCGGTCGACCGAAACTCTGCAGAGGATTTTTGAAGGAAGCCTCAGTCGCGTTCGGCTGAGGGTTGATCGACCGAAAGTCCCATTTCGGTCGACCATGTGATCGACCGAAAATGGTTCGGTCGACCGAAACACTCCGTTTCACAAAAACGGAGTTTTTCTTATAAATACCGAAATTGCATCTTTTACCCATTTTGTACCTTTTATACACATTTTCTTGTCATTTGTAAAGAACTTGGATGTTCAATGTGAAATGCTCTCTTGCGAGGCCCTTCTTGAGGTAAGGTTAAACCTCTTTGATCTTGTATTTTCTTGGAAGTTAATCAACTTTGCTTGAGTATTATTATTCTTGTGTTGTTGTTTATTTTCCACCACCTTGGAATTTGTTTGGTTGATACCCATTGGGCTATGGTTAGTTAATCCTTGAATTTTGGGTTAGATTTAAACTTGGGTTAAGGTGTTTATCCTTTATTTTACCACTTTAGCTTTCTTGGGTTTTGTATTAAATTGTTGTGGGAATTTTCGGTCAACACACCGAAGGGGTTCGCATCATTTGGTATCAGAGATTGACTCTAATTTGGTAAACCTATCATTTACATTATTGTTGTGGTTATTCAAAAAAAAAAAATCAAAATCAAAATCCGAAAATTGAGAAAAAAATTGGGGAAAATTTATATGCCCATGTGTCTTGTTGATTCCATGTATTGGGTATATTGATTGTGAGTTTGTTGGGGGAATTTCATATTCATTCACTACAAAACCTACAATTTTCAAATTGTGTATTCAAAGTGTTTGATAAATTATCCCAATGAAAAATACTCCATTAATGCTTTGTTGTTCAATGCCCATATATTGTTAATTACTTTGGGCTATCCAATTCTCATCATTGAGATTGTGTTATCAACATTTTATTCCATATATCACTTGCTCCATACATTGGGAAATTGTTGATCACTCATTCCTTGCTACAATTGTGTTGTTGGGGGTTTTCATATATCCACATTCAAGGCCACTTCAAGATTGAGTACAAGGTGTTTGATAAATTGCCTCATTCAAAATTTACACTCTTTCTGCTTATTGTTCTACATCTATGCCTTGTCTATTATTTGTGGTTTGTCAATCCCATTGCTAAATTTTATTCCTAACATCTTATCCTACATATTAATTGTTCCTTTTGAGTATAGCAAGCACATACATTCTACTTGCTATTTGTGTCTACTTGTTCTAAATTCCTTCTTCCTTGTTGTTATTTCTTTGACTCCACAAGAATTGTACTTTGTGGTTTAGTTGATTACCTTCCTTGGAGAACTTGAGAAAGGAGATTTTGAGTGGAAAAAGGCAAGAGTGGTGAGTTCAATAGAGGGTAAAAGCCAAAATTGAGTGAAACACGAGTGAAAATTATTCTTGTGAGAACACTTTCACACTTGCACACCATGTCAAATTCCAATGCTCAAACTCAAGATTTGAAGTACTTGTTATGAAACCTTTCAACCACCATGGCTAAACAAATGGAGAAGATTGGGGGTGGGCTAGAAAATTTGGGAATAATAGGGGAGAGTACATCAACTAATAATGGAGTAGAGGGAAGAGATAATAGAAGAATGAGGAATCAATGTGGAGATGTTTTAGTGGATGATGGGAGAATGGGAAGGAAGAATAGGAAAGAAGTTAGGAGTAAAAGTTGGGATGTTTGGAGAAATGAAAAGGATGGTGAACGAAATGGGAGTTTGAATAGGAAAAGAAGAGAGTGGTTAGAAGGTAGGAGAAATGGAGTTGATGAAAATACTGATAGTGCGAGAATGGAAAATTCATCACTCCATGGAATGGGTAGAAGTGGAGAAGTGGAAGAAGATTGGAGAATGGTTAGGAGACAAAGAGAATGGGTAGATAGGAGTGGAGATGGGATGGATGAGAAGGTTAATATTGAGCAAATGAAGACTTCATCATTCCAAAGGAGGGACGGTAGTGGAAGTAGAGAAGTAGAGAAGGAGATGAATGCTAGGCTACCAAAAATTTTGGCCCATGATAATGAGAGGGAGAAGCATGGAGGAAATACTTTCTACACTAGGTGCCTTGTGGGGGATAGGGCATGTAGTCTCATTATAGATGGGGAGAGTGACATGAATTTGGTGAGTGCTAGTAGGGTGGAGAAATTGGGGTTACCGGTTATGAAACATCCTAATCCCTATGTATTGCAAAGGTTGGGTGATGATGAGGGAGTGAGAGTGAGTGAACAAGTTCTTCTTGCCTTCAACATTGGATCCTATTGTGACCAAGTGATATGTGATGTAGTTCCCATGCACACTACACACATAATTTTGGGGCGACCTTGGCAAAGTGATAGGAGTGTGGCACATGACAAGAGGAAGAACCGGTGTAGCTTCCAAATTGATGGAAAAGGGGTTGTGATCCTATCTTTGAGCTCGGAAGAAGTATGCAAAGACCGAATAAAGCTCAAGAAGGAATTTGAGGAAGAAAGGGAAAATAGGAAATCAAAAGAAAAATCACTTGAGGAAATTAATGTCAACACAAAAGTGAGGTCAAGTGAAAAAGAGAGAGTTGGGGCCACGTCCCTAGAAAAATGAGAGGCAATGAGAGTTGGAGCCACGACTCCAGAAAAAGGAGAGGTGAGAGAAGAAACGAGGGTTGAGGATTCTACCACAGAAAAAGGTGAGGAAGTAATGAGTGCCACCAAAGAAATTGAGAGAAGAGATCACTCCAAAATGTTCTTTACTCTTGAATATTCTAACACTTCCCTCCCTAGTTTGGTTTTTTCTTTGTTGCAGGAAATTGTGAGGCCAACTTATCAAGGCAATAAAGAACTCCAAAAGCATGTCTTATGGAAGAAATTCATGGAAACATTTTCCTACAACAACGAGTACAACCGAGGTAAAGAAAATGACATAACCAATGCAACATCTAGGAGGTATGATCCCAATATTTCTTTAAATGTAAGGTTATTGTGCTTTGAATACATTAGAGGGTTGTATGATCTTGAAGTAGATTTGACAAGTGTGTTGTTGACTTGTGAAAATGTAACATGTGGTAAGGGTCATTGGCATGATGAGTGCTTGATTTGTGAATGCAACTTTTTGCATGTGCCGATTTTCCAAAGTACCGAATCCATATTTTGTGAAAATATGCTTGACTTGCATATTGGCTCTCTAAAGGAATTGTTAGTTAGGGGAGTCCATGAGAAAGATTTATTGGGATGTCTTGATGATAAAAGGACTTCGCTTCTAACATTTCTAGATGCTCCCTCATTCCGTGTTGAACATAGTAAGAGCATGCATGTTAAATATCCGAATTTGTTAAACATTTTATGAATCATGTTGTGAGCAATATTTTGATGGATTCTATGGGCATGATGATTATTTGTTTTGGAAAGTTGGATTGTTTCCTTGTAAAAGTGCCATGCGTGAATTGCTAGTAGGAGGAGCACGTGATGATTGTCTGATGGGGCTATTTAAAATCAATGGGGTTTTAGGGGTATTACGTGATCAATTTTATTGGCCTATTTTGAAGATTGTAGTTGAACATGTTTACACTTGTAGTAAATGTCGAACTTGCAAAATGGCTAAACTCAAGTTTTTATCTCAAGAATTCCATGCATATTTGCCCATCTTAAGTAAACCTTGTACTACTATTTCTATGAATTTTATAGTGGGTTTACTTGGAATAAAGAAAGAAAATGATGCTATTTTTGTGATTGTTGGTAGGAGTATTAAAACGTCGCATTTGATTGCATATAACGAAACCAACAAGGTCATCAACCTAGCTAATATTTTCTTTCAGGAAGTTGTGCAATTGCACGAAATTGGTGCTAATTTTGTGGTTGTTAAATTTGCTTGCAATTTAATTGTTCATCATATTAGCAAGTTTTCTCCACTTAAAAAATGCTTGTGACTTTATCCTATTAACTCTGATGAACTTTATGCACATGTTTATCGAAGAAAGAGTTGGTTTAGGTAGGCACGAGAATGCACATTTGGTTAAGCCCCTTTGCAGGAGGCTCGAGCTTCCATTTAGGGGAATTGGAATGCAATGTGCTTCCAATGCCAACCATGGTGGGAAACATATTCCGTTTGATCCAGGCGGCCGGATGTGTTCCCATTCGTGGAAAGAGCGACCCCCCGATCAAATAAAATCCAAACTACTACTCTGTGGTGTTGGCGCATCTCAAACTTTTGGCAGCGCCTACAAATTGATTTTGCACGGTGAGTATGAAATCTCAGTTACATTTATTGTGTCTGAATTTTCTATTTTTTTTTATTGTAGGTGCCGATTCGTGGTCGAATCTCTTTCGAGATGGAGGGGATGATGAGAATCGCGAAGGTCCAATTTCATTGCATGAACCTGTGGTACACAATGTTGCAAGATCAAAGTTTGAGGAGTCTCACGAAAGTGCACTCAAGCAAGATTTGAGGTCGAATCCTTTTCAAGAGGGAGGGATGATGAGAATCGAGAAAGTCAAACCTCGATGCGCGTGCCAGTGGGACCCACGACGAGATCCGACGTCAAAGAGGTTCAAGATTCTAGGCTAAATAATGTGAATAAGTTAAGAAAACAAGCCGAGAATCAAGTTGGAGCCAAAAAGAAGGAGAAATTGGACTCAGCCAATTTCGGTCGACCGAAAGTCATACCGGTCGACCGAAACTCTGCAGAGGATTTTTGAAGGAAGCCTCAGTCGCGTTCGGCTGAGGGTTGGTCGACCGAAAGTCCCATTTCGGTCGACCATGTGATCGACTGAAAATAGTTCGGTCGACCGAAACACTTCGTTTCACAAAAACGGGGTTTTTCTTGTAAATACCGAAATTGCATCTTTTACCCATTTTGTACATTTTATACACATTTTCTTGTCATTTGTAAAGAACTTGGATGTTCAATGTGAAATGCTCTCTTGAGAGGCCCTTCTTGAGGTAAGGTTAAACCTCTTTGATCTTGTATTTTCTTGGAAGTTAATCAACTTTGCTTGAGTATTATTATTCTTGTATTATTGTTTATTTTCCGCCACCTTGGAATTTGTTTGGTTGATACCCATTGGGCTAGGGTTAGTTAATCCTTGAATTTTGGGTTAGATTTAAACTTGGGTTAAGGTGTTTATCCTTTATTTTACCACTTTAGCTTTCTTGGGTTTTGTATTAAATTGTTGTGGGAATTTTCGGTCAACACACCGAAGGGGTTCGCATCACCTACTTTGTCACATCTTTTCATGATCCATATGAACTTCAAATGTGATGAATTTTTTATATGTTGTAAACCAAGTTATGTACTTTCATATGCTTGGGGACATGTTTCGAGAAATTTTCACTTTTTCGAGGCGATGTCAAGGTCTGAATGTCAGTGGTCAACCAATTTTCAAAAATTTCAAATTTTTGAAAAGTCCTAATTTGGGTGTGTTGTGTTGAATTGCTTTAGTTCCTATTATGCTTCTAATGATCATTAATTCTTGTTTGCAAAGAACATATCATCATGGGACACTTCAATCCAACTATGGAGAAGCTAGAAAATGGTCATTTCATCCAATCAAACATTCAAATCAAAGCTTCAAATGGGAACACTATCTCTCCAAACCCGGGAAGTACATAAACCCTTTTTGTTATTTTGTTTTTATTTTATTTATTTGCTTTGAAATACATTGAGGACAATGCATAATTCTAGTTTGGGTGTGGAAATCTCATTCATGTGCTTTTAATTACACATACATTCGATTTTGGGTAAAAAGAAAAAAAAAAGAAAAAAAATTTGAAAAAATTTGTTGATTTATTTTTTGCTTATGATATAATTTGAATTGATTTTTGTGCTTTAGTTAGAAAATTAAGCAACATGCGAACTAAATTTTTTCTTAACATTCATCCATGTAAGACTTTAATTAAACTTGAGCACATAGTCACTTTCGAATAATAACTTATGACGCTAAAACATTTTTAACTTTTCTATTTAAGCATTTATGATTCGGGTAATTAAGTCTGAGGGGTTCTATGAACCTGGTACCCTAAGCTCAATTGAGTTGAGAGCTACCGACCTAAAGTTTGTTACAGGGGTCATATAGAAAGTAAGTATGAAAAGTATTGCACAAAGATGGTAAAAGATAAGGATATTAAAAGAAAAAGTCATTCAAATAAAAGAAAAAATGGAATGAAAATGATATAAGCTTTATTGATTGAAATCCCTAACACTTTATTAATTATTCTTGGTCTGTCGTGCATACTTGTCTAATCCTAACTGCCTAGTGTGAAGAAATGCAATACATATATGTTTAGAAACCACATCATTAGGAAAGACCTCGAGATATAAGAGAAAAGCAGTAAGGTTGTGATCATCTATGAGAGTGTAAGGAAAATCAAAAGAAAATCATTGTTGACCACATGGAATTCGGGCTTAATTCTGCATGACTAGTCACACAGTACAAGAATATTTTTATATGAGTTTGTATTCGATTTCTGGCTATTCACACACACACAATGAAGTTGAGCATCGGATGAATGAATATAATTTTCGTTGTTCATATTTCTTCTCTAAAGTGAATCATCAATTTGGATTGTCGAAGCGCATGGTAAATGAGTTAACAAAAACAAAAACATTTTAATTGCAATGTTATAATTTAGTTTTATTTTGTTCAAGGACGAACAATAGTTCTAGTTTGGGAGTGTTGATAAGTGTATTTTATACACTTATTTATATCTTAAAAGTAGGATTTTAATTATTTGTTCAAGAATATTTGCTATTTATTTTGGTTGTATTTGTTTATATTTCAGAAATAACCTAAAGTCGAGAAAATAATGGAATTGAAGCCAAAGTCGAGCAATTGGATGATAAAAGTGTCAAAGTGTGCTAATCAAGAGTTGATGCAGTTAATCAAAGAGCCAATTGGAAGAAAAAAATGGAAGAAGAAATCAAATTTGGAAGAAATTAGAAATTCAGGGGTTAAATTGCAACCATCGAAAGTTGGAGGACCAGCTGTACAATAAAAGATCAAGGACCAACTTAAACTAAATTAAAGATGAAAATTGCCTAAAATCGGGAAACCGTGTGGTCGCAAGCCATTACACCGAGTGGCCACGTGACCTAAAAATTTGGCGACTGAAACAGACCTGCAGAAACATGCGATCGCAACTATTTGAACCGTGCGGTCGTACGGTTAAAATTTTGGGTCGCAGCTAGGCTTTTTGCGTGATTTTCAGCGAATTTCTCTTATTTTTGACCTAGACTTCGGGAGAATCTATAAATAGAGGGAATAAGGAATGAAATAGGGGGTTTCCAATCATCATAATTCATGCCAAAATGATGTCCAATTGCTAGGGGATCCAAGCCACGCCAAAATCAAGATTGAAGATATAATTCCAAAAAAATGAACGGGGTGACAACCATTTACTTTTCTTGCTATTTATTTTCTATCATGTAGCTAGGCTAGGCTTTTAATTGTTAGAATTGCGATGAAGCATTAATTTATCGATTCCATGTTTTGACTTTATATTTATATTATGCAATTTATGAGTTTGAAGCAATTAATTATGTTTTTACTATCATCTATGATTGTGGACGCATAATTATTGATGTTTTTGATAGATTTCTATGTTCGAAAGAGTAGGAATTTATTAGACCTTGATTAATTTCCATGAAGTCCGATAGGGGATAGAAATATAACCTTATGCTTTGTGTTATCCTAAAAAGTGTTCATAATTGGTTAATTCTTTTCTACATGTTTGGATTAGTCATAGAAATATAGGCTCGTCTCTTGTAGGATTTATGCATCGCTCGAAAGGGGACGTAAATAACTATAGGAATACGGATTTTCAATACTCATACCTTATTATTAAATGTTTAAGTCAAATATATGGTTGATATGATTAATGTAGATTCATAATACTAACATATTCATCTCATCGTTTTAACAAATCAAATTTTCTTGTTTTCTTTTAGTTTAAATCTTTAGTCTAACTTTCAATTCAAAATTCCCAAATTCAAAGCTTTTCGTGTTCTGGTTAAGGACTGTAGTCTAAAATACAATTTACAACAATCTCTGTGAGATTGATACTTGGATTCATGTCCACTATATTACTTCGCGACACATGCACTTGCGGAGCGAACAGTAAGGATTCCTTCTTAGATACAGGAGAAAAAGTTTCCATGTAATCGATTCCTTCATTTTGAGTGAATCCTTTAGCAACGAGTCTCACCTTGTATCTCTCAATGTTTCCCAATGAGTCCTTCTTAGTCTTAAAGACCCATTTACATCCAATGGCTTTTGCACCATCAGGAAACTCAACAAGATCCCAAACTCCATTACTTTTCATAGACTTCATCTCTTCCTTCATGGCATCATACCATGGTTTTGATTCTTTGCAGCTCATGGCTTATGAAAAAGATTCAGGATCAAGTATGTGGTTCAACTGGTTGTTCAAGAACTTCTAGTAATTCTTGAACTACCTGATCTACCAGAATGTTGTCATCAACTTGTGGAACTTCAATGATTGGTTGTTCAACACCAGTTTGTACTTGAGGGGTGCTATGAACTATAACCAGTCTATCACCTTAGGTGGAACGTTGAGATTCTGAATGATCATTTCTAGAAACTACGTTCCTGATTTGATCACTCCCACTGATCAAGTCATTCTCAAGAAACTTTGCATTTTTCGATTCCACAATCCTAGTGCTATGAGATGGACAATAAAACATATACCCTTTAGACCTTTCTGCATATCCAATGAAATACCCACTAATGGTCCGTTGGTCCAACTTCTTTTCTTGTGGGTTATAAATTCTTACTTCAGACGGGCATACCTAAATGCGCATATGTCGTAAACTCGGTTTCCAACCTTTCCATAATTCAAATGGCATTTGTGAAACAGACTGTGTTGGAACTCGATTTAATATATACATTGTCGTCTTAAGTGCTTCAGTCCACAAGGTTTTAGGAAGATTTGAGCTGCTAAGGATACTCCGCACCATGTCCAATAATGTTTGATTTCTTCTTTCTACTACACCATTTTGGTCTGGTGAACCAGGCATGGTGTATTGGGCAACTATCCCATGCTCTTGAAGAAACTTTGCAAACGAACCATGTGCTTGTCCATCCTCTGTGTATCTACCATAATATTCTCCACCTCTATCTGATCTCACGATCTTAATTTGCTTTCAGCATTGTTTCTCAACTTCAGCTTTAAAGATTTTAAAGGCATCTAAAGCTTCGCTCTTATTATGAAGCAAGTAGAGATACATATATCGTGAATAATCATCTGTAAATGAGATGAAGTATTTATGACCATGTGAGTCCATATCTAGACTACATATATCAATATGTATGATCTCTAATATGTCAGAACTCCTATTGACACCTTTCTTTGACTTGTTAGTTTGCTTTCCCTTAATGCAATTCACACAAGTCTCAAAATCAATGAAATCAAGTGTACTAAGTACCCCATCATTCACTAATTTCTTTATTCTCTTTATGGAGATGTGTCCCAATCTCCGGTACCATAACATAGAGGAGTCCTCATTAATAATACACCTTTTGGTGCTAGTGTGAACATGCATTGAACTATAAGTGGCTTTATTTTGTAAATTAATGCAGTAAAGACCATCAGACAAAACATCATTTCCAACACAATCAGATTTATATAATAAATTGAAAGATGTTTCTAAAAAATTGAAACAATAACCCAAAGGTACAAGTCTGGAAACTAAAATCAAATTTCTAGAAAAACTTGGAACATAAAAAGTCTTTTCTAATTCTAAAACAAAGCCACTACTTAAAGTTAAATGACACGTTCTGATAGCCTCCACACGCGAGCCCATCTTGTTTCCTGAAAAGATGTTCTGCTCACTTCCCACTGGTTTCCTTAGATTTTCCAATCCCTGTAAAGAATTAGAAACATGGATTGTTGATCCAGAATCAATCCACCATGTATTTATACCAACATTGACCATATTAGATTCATAAAAAAACAAACGAGATTGGATTACCTTTTGTCTCAAGCCATTTCTTAAATTTGACACAATCCTTCTTCACGTGTCCCTTCTTTTTACAGAAAAACACTTGGATTCCTTCTTGATATTAGCATGAGGAGGTATTTTACTTTTCCCCTTCTGATCCGCTTGAGCTTTTCCCATCCCTTGTGTCACGATCATTGAACTTTCTCCAACTTCCAAAACTAGCCTCCCTTCCTCTTGAACACACATGGTCGTAAGTTCATTAATTGACCATTTGTCCTTATGTGTGTTGTACGAGATTTTGAAGGGCCCATATTGTGGTGGAAGAGTGTTCAAAATATAGTGTACCAGAAATGAATCGACATCTCAACCTCGAGTTTCTTCAAATAAGCCACAATGTCCCTCATCTACATGATGTGCTCGTGCACACCTCTCACGCTAGTGAACTTCATAGATGAGAACTTCATGATTAGGGTCCTTGCTAATGCCTTGTCTGAAGTGACGAACTGATCATCTATGGCTTTTAGAAAATCACGGACCTTATCACGTTGATCGACCGAACCACGGATACCAGTAGAGATTTTGGTCTTTATGAGCATAACTGAGAGGCGATTGGATCACTCCCATTTTTCATATAGATCAACTTCATCCAGAGTACTGGTCTCAGTGATAGGAGGTGGTTCGTCTTTCCGAATAGCATAATCAATGTCTATCCACCCCATTTGAAGGAGAATTATTTCCTTCCATACTTTATAATTATCACCCTTAAGTTCGGGAATATCACAACGAATATCAGAAAAATTTGCAGGTTGAACAGCTGCATAAAATTTAAATTACATGCTCATGTTAAATAAATGAAGCTTAAACAAATTTCATGCTTTACTAATTTAAATCATGCTAAAATGAATCTATTGATATAAAAATTGCCTGTGGGCTAAATTTTTAATAAATGTAGATTCAAATAATCTTTATGATAGAATTATCAAATTATTTACTTAATTCATAATTTTATGGAAAAATTATGATAATAATATGATGTTCTATCTTCAACTTCATGATAAAACTATCAAATTGTATTCTATTCCATAATTCCTATGGGTACATTATGAAAAACAATTTTATATTTTATCCTAATTAATTATATAAATACAATAAAAGTTCCTGTGGGATAAAATTTATTATATTAAGTATAATTAATCACAATTAATGTCTATGAGTCCTTATGTGATCCTAACAATACTAATATATAAATTTATTTAATTAGAGATGCTGTGGCTAATCCCTAATTACTTAAAATTATATGGATCACTCGACATTAAAATTAAAGCATTATGCATAATTTAACAATGACTAAAAATACAAAGTGTTATTTTATGCATCAAATATCCTCATAACATAAACATTAAATAAAGTTGCATAATTAAACATGACATTACGCACAACTTTTAACTTTACACGTATAAGATAATTTATAAGAATTAAATTGACTTTATATTTACTCTATGTTTTAAATACAAAGCCCATGCAAAATTAACCACTTCATGCAAAAATTCATGCAAAGGCCAAGAACTGTTGAAATTTAAAAACATCATAATATGGCAACAATTCCAATTTCAAAATCGCAGAATGTTAGAAATCTCGTGCCATAAAGATTTCTAACTCTATTTTGCATTAAAACAGCGAGAAAACAAAATTTCCGCTTTGAACATCTTTATATTATTGCAAGAACTTTTTATAGATATAGATATGACTCATTTTTTGTTGATGTGATAATCGTTATGGAAATTAAATTTAGAAAATATTGGGAAGATTTACCTATGTTATTTCCCATAACATGCTTAATGGACCCGCGTTACAAATTAAAGGGTACGAAACTTCTTGTTTCAAAAATCAATAGCTCCTTGATTTTGGATAAACCTATCACTTATAATAATTTAGAAAGCACACTAGTAACCATGTATACCGTATATGTAGCACGATTAGGAACTAATGTTAGTCATATACAATCTGCACCATCATGTGCCATTACACTTGGAGATGACGAAGTAGAATTATACAATCTAATTGAAGAAATAAGTCAAACACAAGGAACTTTAACTTACAGTATGTCTCCTAGTTGCAACGAATCAGGTCCACTTCAAATACCTAAAGAATTGAAAATTTGTTTTTAACAAGATCTACTTAGAAATGTGGAGTCTGCTAATTCTTTAGAATTTGATTTACTTAAATATAGGCGAACAAACGAACGAAGATATCTGATTTACTTCAATATTGCGAACAAACGAACGAAGCTTCTGATTGTTTCCGTCATAGCAAATATCTACTAACACCTCCGGTTAGCACGGTAGTTTCAGGATCTGCTTTTAGTGCAGGTAAAAGGATTTTGTCAGAAGTCAGGAGCTGACTCAAAGAAGATATTTTGGAAACGTTAATGTGTGTCAAAGATTGGCAAGACGATAATTTACGCATACAACATAAGTATGCCGAAATTGCATGCATTCAAGTAAATGATATTTTACTTTAAACTTTTAATTTTTTTATATAAAATAAAATACAATTTTGATTTTTAAAAAATTGTACACGTAACAAATTGTTCGTGTACAATTTTCTGCTTAATGCATGACAAATTGTATTTATTTCAGTTATTGACCCGAACGAAGATATTGGATGGATTGGAGTAAATCGAAACCAATAAATATATTATAGGCTCAATTGCTTACTATGGAAGTGGAAGACAAGAATTTAGAATGAATCAAAGGCTAAATTGAGGCAAATCAAGAGTTGTGGGGACCTATTTGCACTAAATCAAAAGATAAAGAGCTTACCTTACAATAAAATATGGAGGACTAAAATGATCTGGAAGTTGCCTCAAACGATCACCTTGGTATAACCAAGTGATCGCCTAAGGGCAATTGAAGAAGACATAACCACTCGGGATTGAGCCAGGCGTTCGCCCGAGTTAAGCCCAAGCATTCGTTGAGCCCAAGCGATTATTGAGCAAAACCTGAGCTCGATTGTATTTCCTTTTTCGACTCAGACTCTTCTAGATTTTGGTTTTGGACTCGATTTCTTGATACTATTTAAGGAAGAAAAATAGGAGAACATTAAGGAGCGTACTTGGGATTGAAAAACGAGAAGTTCACAATTCGTATCATGGTTTCATCAAACGAAGATTCAAATTCATATTTCCAGGTCATGATTTCAATAAATCCCTATTGTTTTCTTTCAATCATGATGTTAGGTTGATTTCCCGATTGTGCTAGGATTAAAATGAAGTTTTTATTCTAGAACTTTAATTTATGATTTTTGGTTGACATTTCTTGAACTGGGCAATTAATATTATTTTTCATTCTTCTAAAATTATGTGATCGATGATTATATGAGCTTTTGTGGCTTGTTTTTAGATTCGAGAGATTAAAATTAGTTCGAATAGGTCATATTTCAATTCTCATTCCCGATATCTGCCATAAAAGGGTCAAGCCATAACAAGTGGGAAGCTATACGACATATATGAATAGTCACAAAGTCCGATAGGTGATATAAACATATTGCTATGATTTATATGATAGTTAATTATTCATAAATCCATTAATGCTTTCTTATAAATTCGCATTCTTTATAGATATGCTGGCCACGTGTTGGAAATATGTTTAATTTTACATAGTTTAATTTTATTTCACAAAAATCAATCTTGAATTTACGTGTTTCGATTAAAGCTAGACGTTTGAAAATAATTTATTACAATCTCTATGAGAACGATATACGGACTCACAATCCACTTTATTTCTTATTCGATATGTCACTTGTGATAGGATAATCATGCAACAATTAATTACAATTGTATGGATATTGTGATAAATGTAAATTTTGAATTCACATTTCCTTTTCCTGAATTACAATCCTTAGCGTGCAGTAGTAATTGTAACTTTTGGATATTGAGTTCACTTCTTTAGTATTGTTTCTCGATATTTGCAAATTGCACTACGGTGAAACAACATATTTTGCCTAACTTTAGCGATAAACTATGAATAAGGTTATTAACTAGTTTTTTAAAAGGGTACAATTAAAATTCTACGTCTTTAGTGCAAAAGCTTTCAAAAGCAGTGTTCTAAAAAGCGTGAAGCGTGACGAAGCGTGAAGTCCAAAAGTCAAGCTTTTGAAATTTAAACGGGAGTAAGCGTTAAAAAGTGTTTTTCAATTTCTAAATATTTGATTTAAATTTTACCCATACTTGAACAAGTAAAAAAAAGAAAAAAAAAAGGCAGCTGCGCGCATCGGGCGTGCTTAAACTCGCTTTGGCACGCATTGTGCACGATTATGCGCGCACTGTGCGCGCTTTTTAGATAAAAATTTTCAAAAATGCGTTTTTCTTACTTTTCGCTAAAGCGACGCGCTCTGTGCGCGCGTTTTAGAATACTGTTCAAAAGTAGCCATTTTTAAATGCACCCATAAAATTAGACAATATTCCCTAATTATAAATTAGGGTGTGATTTTCCAAAAGATCTAGATCATCTTCCTTAAGTAATCACAACAAAGATCTTATTGTGAAATTAAATTAAATATAATAAAATAGCAAACGTTTTAGTTCCTTCTTGTCATAAATGTTATAGATCAGTTTTAATTTATCATTTTAATAGACTATTTAAGGTAGATTATTTGAGAAATTTTTTGTGAAAAATGATCATTTTTTTTTTTTTGGAGAAAGTATGATTAAAAAAATAAGAAAAATTATGATTTCACGTAAAAAATATTTTATTGAAAAAATGTATAATTGAAATGAGTTTTAAAAAAAAAGGTAATTTTGAAAATGTATACAAAAAAAGGGGCTAAATGAAAATTCAATTTAAAAATATATAGAATTAAGATGATACAAAAGGATAAAAAGAAATGAACTTTTTATCATACTAAACAATTCATTTTTTTTTTCTAAATAAAGAAAAAAATAAAAATAGATATACTATATATTTAACATAAAGAGAATATTATGAAATGAAAATTTATGTTAGGTGATAAGTGTGCTTTAGACACTTTTGGCTTTTAAATGAACCATTTTGATAGACAAATTGAGTGAATTTCTATTGATTAAAGTGTTTATCTTGTCATATTTAGGTACAACCCCAATTGAGAGGGAAATTGATAAATTGAGCTAAAAAGAGCAATTGAAAGAATCAAAAGTATGATGACTGAATGCAGCATTCTAGAAAGATGGAGGATCCACCTTGCATATATTCCAAGTGTATTTTTGTAATAAAAGTCAAAATGTGGGGACTAAATTAAACAAGATCAAAAGATTGATGGCTTGACTGCAAATTCTCAGGTTTAGGTCACATGGGTTGAACCATGCAACTGCATGGCTAACAATGTAATCGCGATACCGGAGCCACGTCAAGCAGTGGCTAACTTCGATTGCAAGGGAATTTTTTTTATCATTTTTGTTTTCTTTATTTTTCTTCACTAGGGCCTGTTTGAGCATGCTTTTTAGGACCTTTAGGTCCGATTTTGAGGCTATTTAAGGAACAATTTCCCCCTTTCAAAACAATCTTTCTCATAATCCATTTTCTCCCGGGCCCTATTCTCCATCCTTAGATTTTAGTTAGTTTTTCTTAGGTTCTTCTCTCTTCTTCCTTGCCTCTTTCATTTTTTTTTTTTTTTTTGCTTTTTGTGTAAAGTCTTGGGAGATAAATCAAGAGGAAACTATGAAGGAAAGTTGGAGAGTTTACGTAGAAGAACATATTCCTCCATTTTCTCTTTAATTTCGTTAGTTTTGTGATGTATTTTTTCAATCTTTGTATTTTCTTTCATTTTTACATTTTGAGCTAAATTTGTATTATGTTGGGATGATTAATGTGGCTTAACCAAATTAATTAATTTTTATGTTTATTTCTTGATTTCAGGTTATTCATTTCTTGTATGTTTGTAATTGTGATTAATGCATTTAATTTGCTTAATACCAAATGGTTGGATTGTGATTTGTGTAATAATTGAGAGATATTATGCATTTTAGACCGAAGTTACAAACACGTAAGATTACATAATTTAGACGTTGTAGATATCTTTATCTCTAGCTGGTACATTTGTGTTACTCTTCAAATAAATTAATTAGGATTAGGTGACATTCAAACAATTGGCGGTTAATCAATTAATTAAGATTAGTTGACATTTATCGTGATATTGACAATTCGAACTCTTCAAATTCACTTTATTACTTAAACGCTATCCATGCACCTACGCAGACTTTTTAGTTAACATTCTTTTTAGCTAACAACAAGAGAAGAGGTAGAGTTTTTGTGTATCTGTCGTGGCGTGGGAGATTTTTATAATTCACTCTCACGTTTGTTTTTTTGAGATTAATATAATAAATGTTAAAACTGTTATAAATAATGTATATATGTGAATGACATAACCATTATATCCCTGTAAACTTTACAATATTACGATTGTGCCATTGTCCACTCCTATAAATAGGAGCCTATACTTACCAATTTATTACACCAATTCTTGAAGAGAAATTCTCTCCTCTAAACTCTCTCCATTTCTCTCTCTATGTTGTTCTTATGATTTCGATGATTTTATAACACGTTATCAGCACGAGTCTCTAACCAATTGAGTAATAACGGGAGTATGCTCTACAGTTGCATCTAAATGATGAGCCTCTGTATCAGAAACCTGATTATTACTAACCAATGTTTCCTTTTCTCTCAAACTGAAAAAGAATGATTCTGGCCGATCCAGATATCCGATCGACGATCGGCCACCGCCATCAGAACGGGCTTGTCAAGGAGAAGACTCGCCTAAAATTTGGCGCAGAACCAACGGCTGAAACAAAAGATATCGACCGAAGAAGAAAATCTGAAAAACTGTGCAAAAACAGATATCTGACCGAAAATTGAAATGCTTATTCCGGACGATTCTGAACTCCGATCGACGATCGGCCAGCGGCATATCAACGGGTTTTTCTAGGAGAAGACTCGACTGAAATTTGGCGCAAATCCAACGGTTAAAACGGAAGTTATTGTCCGGAGAAGAAGATGCTGGCGGACTGAAAAATGATGATTCCGGCCAAACGGTTGATCTTTTGGAAAATCGGAGACCACCGGCATATTCAGGACGCCGAGGCACATATTATGGTGATGGGTCAATTTTTCCGATCACCGGCGCGTGGCGCCGGCGGCGGCGGCGCGTGGCGGATCCGGCGATGACGAAAGGCAGTTTGTCCGTTTTGATGAATTGGATTTTTCTATGATCTTATTTTTCTGTTTTGTGCAGTTTTTAAAATATTCCGGCGGTCGAACATGGCGGTTTTCTTAAAAACTGTTTTTGGAGCAATCCTGACGAGATTTTGAACTTCGGACCAAAAGTAAGTTTGTTCTAAATTAAATTTTAAACCTATTGACGGTTTCAATTTATTCATATGAGCAATATATTAAAATATGGACGATTTTGCCCTTAATAATACATACAAGTATAATAATCGTAAATTAACGATTAATATGTGATCAATTGAATTATATTATGCTGCCACCTACATGGTTGGTTTTACCACCTACATGGTTGGCTTTACCCGGTTTAATTATTTCATTATGTCGATTCCGCCTATATGGCCGGTTTAATTGTTTCATCTCGTTGATACCGTCTATATGGCTGGTTTAATTATTTCATCACGTTGACACCGCCTATATGGTCGGTATATCAATTGAATACATATAAACACCTCAGTTGTTGGTTAATTCTAACATATTAGAGGGTTGTTGTCAACATATATACTTGGTGGTATAACCCCAGTATCGTTATTGTTAATATATATATACAATATTATTGTTATTTGATACTTCATTAAATGATACCAGAAGTTATCAATACTAAAGTTAGAAAATATTTTATCAAATGATACCAGAAGTTATCATTACCAAAAGGTTGATAAATATTAATAAAATGTTTTATCCAATGGTACCAGAAGTTACCAATATCTGAATTTGAATGGGTGGATGAAAATTATTCAACAAGAGAATGTTGATGTATGATAAGATAATATCACATGATAGCACGGATATAGCTAATGTGAAAATAATCTCATCAGTATTATGAGATGAATGTTAGATGATAAGTGCCTGGAAAAGTTCTTGCACGAGCACTTATATATTCCAGAAGAAGTACATATTTACTCCAGAAGAAGTAAAAATTATCATCTAAACATACTGAAATGATATTATTATTGCTCCTGAAGAAGCATAAACGAGACATACATGCAAAATGCAAAAGGGGAAAACATTTATGATCCTCAAAATTAGAGATGTGTTTCGGGAGTAGCCGTATCCTACCACCTCTGACCTTTTGAGGAAATAAAGAAAAAAGTGTGTTTCAAGAGTAAGAAATACTCCATACTCTACCACTTTAAATCTTTGAGGTACACAAGATTAATACATTGATAAAATCCTAGAAATTTATGGTGTGTCTCAAGAGTGAGAATACTCCGTACTCTACTACCACCTATTCTAGAGTTCACAAAGATAAATTTACATTAACCGGACTCCATTTTCGCTTGATTCCCCTTCCTTGCGACCAATCTATCTTTACTCCTGCTGGATCTTGTATTGGAATATATGATTGCAACTTATCCAGCAGTTCCTCGATAGTAGGAGCAGAAATAAGGATTCTCCTAGAAAATGGAGATATGAATCCCTGTTCCACAGCATAATCAAGAAATGTTAGCAAACCATCAAAGAAATTGTTTACATTTAAAAGCCCTATAGGCTTAGTATGGAGATCTAGTTGAGCCCATGAAGTAATATTAAAGATTTCTTCTAAAGTACCAAAACCTCCAGGCAGGGCTATGAAGGCATCAGAACCATATAACATGCAAGTTATGCGTTCATGGATAGATAAGGTTTGTACTTCATGCCCTCGTGTTTTGCCTGCAATATCAGCTAAAGGAGTAGGTATAACACCTATCACTCTTGCTTTCTCTACTAGAGCGGATTGTGAAACACAACCCATCAATCCACTGCTACCTCCTCCATACACGAGAGTGATACCTTTCTCTCCCAATTTCTTTCCTAAATCCACGGCTGCTTCTAGATACCCAAAACCTTTTCCCACTTTTGATCCACAAAATACACAGATAGTTTTGATCTGTCGAAATTTTGGTCCTTCCATTTTTGAAAGTAAAGAAGGAAAATGTTATTTTGGGATGCATGAACTATGAAAAATGTTTGGCTATTTAAAACCGAAAAACTTCACTATTTACTGGTCGTTTTTCGAAAAAGTGAAGATTTACTTTTGACAAAATCATCCTACTCACCTTTCGGCGATTTAATATTTTTAACCAGCCTTTATCAAAACTCGTGAAAGGAAACAGAAAAAAATATTTTATATGTGCATATATATCAAATGATTTACCTTGTATTAATGCTGCATAGCCAAAGCATCATTGTTTATAACAGCATGGCAAACAGGATCTTTTGCTATTATATTTTTGAGACTATATCTCTCTTTATCGCTGATGAATTTAGCCCATAAAGATAGTAGCTCACGCTGCACATATCCACTAGGGTGCGTCTCAAGAGTCAATCGGATATCATCCAATGACTCCTTACTCAGTCCACCCTTAATGAAGTCTATCTTATCATCTCGATTTATGGATGAATATCCTATTGATTTACAACGGGTATCACATGTCCATCGAGCACATTTGTAGCAACTATTTAATCTTTTTGCTCTTCGCTTCTTTGCAAAAGTACTCTTACCTAAGCCAGGCTTGTGCTTAGAAAATGAATCTGGTAATTCACCAGCTAATCGAACTTTTGCTTCGATCAACCAGCGAACATCTTCTGGCATGCCATGATCCATCAGCAACCTCAATCTTTCGAGCCTAATTCGATAAATTTTTCTCAAATCATTTACTGGAAGATTGGAATAATATTTGCGAATATTTGAAAGTATGATATCCATTTTTGATGGATCTAGCCTTCTTCCCAAATCATCTATTTAAATGCATTATTCAACGCGTAAAAGAGCGACGGCTCCGCGTGTCAGTGATATGGATTCCATCAAGAAATAATGGAATAAATTATTGAAAAGGTGAGATAATATGCCATTACCTTTTTCGATATAAGGGAAGATTTGGCGACAATATTGAGATTATGAGATATTTCCTTGGATATTGTACCTGATTTTTCGGTATACTAAAAGTAATAAAGGTATACTGATTTGAACTATATAGAATACTGATGAAATAAATGTTGTATTGAACCAGAAGTTCATACATATGTACAAGTGAAATATCTTATTGAACCAGAAGTTCATACGTACAAGTGAAATATGTATATAGTATGAACTAGAAGCTCATAAATGAAATATACATTGTATTGAACCAGAAGTTTAGCAATATTGTATTGAATCAAATATTCATACATAGAAATGAAATAAAACCGTATAGAACCAGAAGTTCTATAATAAACGGTTAGATTATCAAAAGTTCCAAATTATTTTCTATGAGAATAACTTATTCAGAAATTGTTTATCATACAACAATATTCTATGTCAAACAGGGAATAGCTCAAGAAGCTTTATTATTTGTAAAAGTGCGATATGCATACACTCCACCAAAGCGCACTGAGATATATGATTGAAATTACATCCCTAAAAGAATGACATGTGTTATGGCATTTTAGCCGATTGATAATATTTGAGAACATTATGGTGAAAACACGCCTGAAGCGTAATTATGCCTGAAGCATAATGACTATCGATTCCAAAAATAAATATCTCTTGAATGATTGAAATGATTCCTTTGAGGCTAAATACTCAAAGTAAGTAAAAGGGACATAGTCAAATGATGAGATATTCAGGTACCTGATGATAGAACATATAAAGAGATCTCTCCACGTTATATTGAGATGGAATCGATAAATAAGTCGACTGCATACCCTCTTATGAAATAAGATTGATGAAATCATAATTCTTTGGCCAAGTATGAAACCCTAATGTAGGGATTATTGTTCAAGGACCTGAAGTCCAAATGCTTAAATGTGTAAAGCCAGTAATTATATGTACAAATGAAAAATATTTCACAGTCGTAAAAGACGACTAGTTGCGCGCGAAATTTTTCATAGAACTGGCATGACATATGGTGGATAGACTATAGTCTAAATCACTAGCTTGAGCTCCTTGATATACCAATGAGTGAGATCAAAATGTATGATTCTCATCTCGGTACTTTGGGAGTATTCTTTGATGTACCAGTTGATCGCGGTACGTTGGGATTTCAAGTAAAATGATTGTAGATTATATGTCGAAATTGATATCTATTTCAATGATTGATTATGCTCCTGCAAAATTAGAAATTGCAGTTTATAAAGTGTAAGAACATACATGTATAAATCATTGAAAGATTCAATATGCCCAGATTAGTATCACTATAGAATGATACAAATGACTCCATGATATAATATGTTGAAAGTGAAATTGGAGTGTACTATTTATGACATCTGGGAAATTGATTATTCACTAGAAGTGAATACGAAAATGAATATTCACCAGAAGTGAATTTGAAATTGATTATTCACTAGAAGTGAATTTGAAAATGAATATTTAATTATTCACTAGAAGTGAAAGATGCAATCTATGAAAGTGAATTATAGATTTGATTATTCACCAGAAGTGAATTCTAAATTTGATTATTCACCAGAAGTGAAAAATACAATGAAAAGATTCGTGATTGCACCAATATACATGTAATATTCCATGAAAGGAATAAATACGCGTTGCACTCTTTTTCCCTTAGCTGAGGTTTTGTCCCACAGGGTTTTCATAGCAAGTTTTTTTTTAATGAGGCAACAGTTGAGGCGTATTGATGAAAATTAATGAGAATAATGCACTCTTTTTCCCTTCGCTGAGGTTTTGTCCCACAGGGTTTTCCTAGCAAGGTTTTTGAGGCATCATCATAGCTATCAACAAGCTATAATTCAGCAACACATTGTTATACTGGAATGATATCAACAAATGAAGAAAATCATACACATCTTATGAAGAATGTTATGATATCGACTACACACAAGAAGATTTTCATATATATTCCAGAAGAAAGATGATATCATTATTCAAAAGGTTCATGAATACTTGATTGCACACTTCAGGGGGAGAATCATGCTGTCATGCTGTACTCTTTTTCCTTCGTCCAGGTTTTGTCCCACAGGGTTTTCCTGACAAGGTTTTAACGAGGCAGCGGCTGTACTCTTTTTCCTTCGTTCAGATTTTGTCCCATTGGGTTTTACTGACAAGGTTTTAACGAGGCAGCACTGAAGCACTGAAGAACTTCAAAGATTCAATACATGATTTGTTCTACTTGAACATTAAGACTCAACGATTGACGATGGCCAATATCAGGGGGAGCAACTGTACTCTTTTTCCTTCGCTCAAGTTTTATCCCATTGGGTTTTCTTAGCAAGGTTTTAACGAGGCAGACAATTGCGTAATATGTCATTCAAGGGGGAGTGTTATAAATAATGTATATATGTGAATGACATAACCATTATATCCCTGTAAACTTTACAATATTACGATTGTGCCATTGTCCACTCCTATAAATAGGAGCCTATACTTACCAATTTATTACACCAATTCTTGAAGAGAAATTCTCTCCTCTAAACTCTCTCCATTTCTCTCTCTATGTTGTTCTTATGATTTCGATGATTTTATAACAAAAACGGAATTATTAAAAATAAAGGAAACAATGTGAACATAAGTTGGGAACCATAATATTTCGAACTTTGAAATATTTTTTTCTGTTCCTGCGGAAATTCCCAAATCCAGATAGTCTCTCTCTCTCTCTCTCACAATCGCAAGCCACTCTCCACGCCCTCGCCTGGAGAAATAGAGCATTATAGCCCAAAAATGGCTTCCCTCAACACATTATCCATACCCATTATATCACTTGTAATGCTATCAATGCTGTCCGTTTCCACCTTTTTCTCACCGGAGGCTGAAGCCATTGGGGTCAACTGGGGCACCGCCGCGTCGCATCCTCTGCCACCGCCAAAAGTGGCGGAGCTCTTGAAATCTAACAAAATCAACAAAGTCAAGCTATTTGACGCTAACCCTCTTGTTCTCGAGTCACTTTCGGGTTCCAACATTTTGGTAACGGTCGGCATTCCCAATTCCATGCTTCGTAGCTTGAACTCCTCCCTCAAGGCAGCCGAGAGTTGGGTACACGATAATCTCACCCGCTACGTTTCCGATGGCGCTACAAGAGTCCAAATAGAGTATGTTACTTCTTACTTCTTTTCAGTTATGTGATTCATCTTGCCTCATTTAACTGAGCTAACTAATAACTGCATTTAGAACGCGTCCTTCTCGAGCAGAGACTGCCATAGATTTTTCAAGGCATTCCTCTGTTTAATCTTAGAATCTGTGAAAAAAAAAAAAAAAAAAAAAAAAAAAAAAAAAATTAATTATAATAATAATAATTGTGAGCTTCATTTGATGCATCACTGTTTCTAGAAAAGCTATACAAAATGTTAAAGTACTACTAGTACAGGCTTTAGAAAAAAAATTGGGTTCCACATCCATTATCCTAACTTGGTCTTCACCAAATAAGGGATATAGTAAAGGTAGATGAATAAATGTCTGACTAATCAATTCAATGTGAGTTTACAAGACATTCGTGATTCTTGATGTATTTTGTTTGTTGATGATATAGTTTTAGTAGATGACTAAAAGAGTTAAAATTGCATGTAAGAACTTCGAGAATTGTTGAATCTAAAGCTTTTGGGTTACGTAGAACTAATTCGAATTGTAAAGAATGTTCTTTTATTAATGATAGGAATAAGGTGGATAGTTGACTCGCTGCAGATGATTGTGTGAGGTATTTAGGTTGCATCTCATTATTAATGAAAGATGAAATATTGAAGTACGATAAGATGCAATGTCAATTTCTACGGGAACTTGGCTCTAATACCATAAACTCGGATTAGGTATTCATGTGTATATTTTTGAGTGAGATTACATGGTTACGTTATAAGTGGGGATACGAAAGGATATTACAAAAATGTACTTGTGTGTATATTTTTTTAGGGAGATTACATGGTTACTTTATAAGTGGGGATACAAAAGGATAGTTACAAATATTATCTAGAGAAACAGAAAAATTATCTGAGAGACAAAAGCTTATCCTAAATCTTTAAACTCTGGTACACAAATCTAGTGGGAGTAGTCCAAAAGAATTTTCTATTATCCGTACATACCTGTCCTTTGTATTTTGGTATTTGGAGACGAAATAATTGCAAATCAATTGTTGAAGAAGCTTGTTTCATTTCCTTTTCTTTGATATGAATTTTCGTATTTCTCTTGGATGCACAGAGAGAGGACAGTGTTTTGTCTGTATTTATTGAACTACACTCATCAACTATGGTTATAACATGATAATAGCCCCTCAGTGACGAACAATAAATTTATCGACATTCAGAACCCGATTCGCTTGTGAACTAATATGAAATCTTACTCTAGCAATTCCTTACTGATGTTTATTGCTTAACTGTTCTTGTTTGCATGTCTCATCCACAACATGGTACAGTTGAACCCAGATGTCCACGACCTTTCATTTTGAAATTAAGGAGTATTTATGTCTATGTATTGGGTGAATAATGTTACCACCTTGGTCTCACAGAATGTAAGGTCCTGTTTGATAACCATGGATTTTCCACCCTATTTTCCGACTTTTGACATGTTTGATAGTCAATATTTTCCCTAGAAAATGTTTTATTCCTTCCAATCAAATCATTGTATTTTCCCAATGTATTTGGTGGGAATGGAAAACCATTTTCATCTTGTTTGTCCTTTTTATTGTTGTTAATTGACTTATTTTTCTAGAAATTAACATTATTATTATTAAGTACAAATGTGTGAAAAATTTTAAATTTATTTTATTTTATTTTATTTTATTTTTGGTTAAAATACAAAATTTTGCTTTATTTTCCATGGAAAACAATGTCAATCAAACAACAAAACTTGAAAAATTCTTAACTTTTTAATTAAACTAATCAAACACATTAAACTTTCAATTTTTAGGAAAATAAGTAAGTTCCCAGGAATTCAATTCCCTGAAATTCGTTTTCTTTCCATCTAAATTCCACTTTCACTATCAAATGGACCCTAATATGTAATTGCATTCAACATGTGCCAATCTAAAGAAAGCATAAATAAGATGCTTTTTTCTCAGGGGTTGTAACTTTGCTTTTGAGCAAAAATTTGCCTGCAGTTTCATTGCCGTGTTTGTAAATATACAAGTGAAGTCTCAATTCCTCGGTTATTATTGATCTTATTTTTGCATTACCATTTTTTTCCTCTATTATGTCCCATGTGCAATCGCATTTTAATTGTGTATAGGATTTTCATTTCATTATGCTGTCAACCAAACTATTATTCAGGTACATTGCTGCTGGTGATGAGCCATTCCTCGAAAGTTATGGCGAACAATTCTATCCCTTTGTTGTTGGAGCAGCTGCCAACATCCATGCAGCTTTAGTCAAAGCTAAATTGGCCAACAAGGTAAAAGTTGTAGTTCCCTGCAGTTACGACGTGTTCCGGTCAGAATCTGGCCTTCCATCGAAGGGACACTTCAGGCCTGATGTCAATAAAACCATGATGGAACTCCTTGATTTTTTGAGCAGGCATCAGTCTCCTTTCTTTGTATCCATATCCCCTTTCCAAAGTTACAATGAAAACAAGAACATTTCCCTCGACTTTGCTCTCTTCAGAGAAAGTGCACACCCTCGAAACAATAGTCACAAGATATATAGAAACAGCTTTCAATTGAGCTATGATGCAATCATTACGGCTCTATCTAAAGCGGGTTTCCCCCATATAGATATTATCATCGGACAAATTGGTTGGCCAACAGACGGGGCAGCCAATGCTACTTCATCCCATGCTGAAGAATTCATGAAAGGCCTAATGGACCACCTACATACAAGATCAGGAAAGAATCCAAGCCCTCAAGATCTTCCAACAGAAACATACATTTTCAGTCTTTTAGACGAGGACCAGAGAAGCATAGCCTTGGGAAAATTTGAGAGGCACTGGGGCATGTTCACTTTTGATGGCCAGGCTAAGTATCAAGTTGATCTGGGCCAGGGGTCAAGAAAACTGGTGAATGCACAAGATGTCCCATACCTGTCATCTAAATGGTGTGTAGTAAACAATAACCGAGACTTGTCTAATGCAACTGCACTTGCTTTAGATGCTTGTTCTGCTGCTGACTGCAGTGCAATGTCACGTGGCAGTTCCTGTTTCAATCTCAGTTGGCCTGGGAATATTTCTTATGCATTTAACAGCTATTATCAGCAGCATGATCAAAAGGCTGAGAGTTGTGCTTTTGGGGGTTTGGGATTGATTACAACAGTAGATCCTTCGGTCAATAGTTGCCGATTTGTTGTTGAATTAAGGACCTCGCTTTCAGTCCTCCTGCACAGGTACACACTTCTCCATTGGATTGCTTCACCAACAGTTACGATTTTGTTATATTTATTAAGCGACAGTTGGAGATAATTTAAGTTGAATAGCTAAAGAATGCCGCTGTGTTTCTATTTTTTGGTTGCGCTTTGATCGAACTGAAGTTTGTTTAACCTTTCTTTTTGGTCATCACAATCCAGTGGTTTTCCATCATTTCTCTGTTATCCAATTTTAAATTTTTATTTACTGTTCTTAGTTATGAAAAATAGCCCTTCATGCTAGTCACATGAGTGCTTCTAATGACAAAAGGTATCTGCGTCTGTAATAGATTTTCGGATAGCAAAGAAGTACAATATGCAGAGGTTGTAATTTATTGAGTTTGGTCCTCGCTAGGTGTACATTAGAGAGACATGTGATGAGATAGTCATTACACTATTCATGTGTGTAAACTTTAAACTAGCGTGCACATAGCCCTTGGTTGGTATAGATTAAAATCGAGTTTTTATTTAGTAGAATTTGATAAATATTGATAAGATATGTGATTGAAAAGCTGTGGGCCTCATAAAATTTGTGGTTAAAATTAATTGTTGACTTTAACTGTATATAAAAAAGAGATTTTAATCCGAACCAAACAGAGGCATAGCATTTTCCATTGAGTTTACTCATTTCTATCTAGTTATAGTTTTATACCACTCCAAACATCCTTGGCATATATTTTAAAAAATAAGGGCTCGTTCTCATTGTGTTTCGGTTTTCAGTTTTGAGTTTTCGATTTTGTTTTGAAATTTCTGTTTCGGGTGTTTATTTTGAGATTGCTGAAAATGTGTTCTTTTGTAATTTTGGAAAACTGTTTTTCAAAATAAAAAAATTGAAAATGTGTTTATTTTGAAATTTCGAGAATAATTATTTTGTGATATTTTGTATGTAAAAAAATGGCCTATTTATTTAATTAAAATAATTTTTAATTTCAATGTATCAATCAATGCTAAATTTTATTCATATTTTGTTATTCTGACAATATTTCATCTCCTACAAAAAAAAAAAAGTTAAAGAACATTGAACACATGTATTTGCATTTGAAAATTTCGATGGCAAATATTCAGATGACCATTTAGGATTTCATTTATGAACATTTTACCAGTAAGCATAATTCATAGATGTTCGACAAAGTCACGTGCCAAATAGAGTACTCCCAATGGATTAGTAGATAATACTTGTAAGAAAAATTTATTTTTGTTTTTCTTGTGTGTTTAGATAAACAAATACAATAGCAAGACACGTTAAACCAAATTTACAATGCACCATCCATTTTCACCAAATACAATAGCAAGACAAAGAAAACCAAATTTGCAATGCACCACCCATTTTCACATGACATAAACAAGATGAATACTACAATTTGATTACATGAACCATTAAATTTTATAAAATATACAAGAAACAACACTTGTTTGCTTCTACTAATTTCTGAAAAATTGATGGCCCCATAGACGAGCATATATGGGCACTTCTCCAGTACATACGTTTATCCTCGGATGACATGTTTGCTTCTGCTGATTTCTGAAAAAATAAAACAAATCGAATATGTTATAGATGCATTTGGACCATGCATGAACACGAGAAATTATACAAGTTAAATACAAAATGATCAAATTTTACGGCACGCAGCAGCAACAAGAAAGTTTATAAAAATACTAGAGATGACTTTTATATGGCTCCAAACTTTCATTTTATGATCTTTTTATTTTTTATTTTTTTGTTTTTTTAATAAAATACAATCCAAGAAATTATTGTAGCTTGAGTATATTTATTTATATCAAACACGAGAAACTATTGTCTATTGTACGAGGAGTACAAGACATCTATGGGTCCGTTCGGCGGCCCAATTAATTTGTAATGATTATCCAAATTTAATTTACACAATTTTCCAAACCATTTGTTAATCATTCTAATTTTCTCTCTCCAATTTTTAACCCCACATCTTACCTAAAAAATACAAATAAATTAACAAAATAATTTAAATTCCTTCTCTCTCCTAATTAAATCCCAACCGAACGGACCCTATATTCACTCATCCTCACAAAATAACAAAGAAATATAACTATCCACACCCCAATATTAGACAAGCTCCAATTACTAGTTTCCCTCCACCGTCGACATACTGACAGTAGGTTAGTCGATGACACTTGATTACACTGAGGAAATTAGGGAGACTCTAGTCTGGTGCTCTATCTCCTAGAATGGATGGTTCTCTTCCACCGCACTGTACTTGTACTTTTAGCGGCAGCCCTTTCCATGGCTAATAGATTAGTGTTTTCATTTGATGATAATTCTTCTGCATAATGGCCATTGAAGAAAGATTTTAATCTCAAATAATTTTCAAAACTGGCTTCTTTTAGACCCCCTTCTACAGGCCACTTGCCAAAACTTCCAAATCCTTTGATTCCAAACGTTACTTTTCTTTCTTACGCACATCCCATATCTTGAAAAATAGAGAATGAATAATGCTTAAAGCTCAAAATACATCAATTAAAGAGTCCAAGACATCAAAAACAGCATACACATATTATTTCTGCACAATAGTTCAATAGTCATTCCATTGCAAATATAGTAGCACAGATATTCTATTCAAAAACTGAAGAATGAGCACTTAATTCATATAAGCCAAGAAATTCTAAAAATATATGATTTTGACCTTGTTATTGTGGCCATGAGAGCCAGCAATTTCCATGGCTTCAACATCAAAAGAATCAACTCTTTTAGGCTTCTTCACTAGCCTTCTTATAATAGATCCATACCCTTCCCGAATCTATAAATCACCCATCAAAGGCCATGGTGGTGACTCTGAATCCACTTCACTTCACTTCACTTCCACCCACCCACCTTGATGACTCACCAGTCACCACCACTGTTATACACCGATCTGAGGTGGAAAACAGTCAAGTAGTCAACGGCAAATAGTTATCCAGAAATTGACGAAACGGTGGCATTCTGAATCACGACCTCGATGTCCTGCATCACGACCGAGGTTATTTAAGCATACGAGATGAAATGTCAAAGGCCGAAGTGATTTGTGGACCGAGGTGATCTATGCCGGCGAGGTGAATTCGTGAGACCGAGGTGATTTGTGGACCGAGGTGATCTATGCCGGCGAGGTGAATTCGTGAGATCGAGGTGATTTGTGGACCGAGGTGATCTATCCCAGCGAGGTGAATTCATGAGACCGAGGTGATTTGTTCGACCGAGGTGAATTATGCAAGCCGACCTCAACGGTGGAAGACGAAGACGATGTGGGAGTAGGTAGTATTGTCAAATCAGCCGTATTATGTGTCAGTAATCATCATTATTTGTAATATGTCAGAATAATCATTTGATGTATGCTTGTCGGAAGGGTCAATCACCCTTTCAGTCACCCCCTGCAGAAGTGATGTGTTGTAATGATTATGTTTGAACTCCTCAACTACTATAAATAGGAGAAGTAAATGCTCATTAAAGGGCAGAAAATATAGAAAAAGCTCTCAAAACTCTTGTTATTTGATTTCGTTAAATCGACTTGGCAACCAGATCGGTATCGAACTGGACGTGAATTTGTGTGACTTTGATCTCAGTTCGCTTTCGATCTGTTACCTTTATTCTTTATCATAATATCTCAGAATTTATTACAACGACGATTATTCAATTCAAGAACTGTGTACTTAGACAAATTTATCAAAAAACATATTATCCACCTATCAATTCGAAAGTTCATACTATTTTTATTTGTTGACAAAAATAGACGTCAACAAATTGGCGCTAGAAAGAGGGCCCGTATCCTTGTATTCAGCAATCACATATTTGCTCTTGCATCATAATGAGTAACAGGCAAAGTTCAGGGAGTCACCGGGCACATCGTGGTGAGGATTCGCTGGGGAATTCCCGTATGTCCAGGAGGTCTGCCGTTTCGCGACCCCCAGTGGAGGCCAATATGAGAATGGTCCTAGATCGACTTGATAGGATGCAAAGAGAAATGGAAGAGATGAGGAGAAATCAAGATCGGGGTCGTCACCAAGAGGAGCACGAAGTGCAATCACAACTACAGAGGTCTAATGGACGCTCACATTTTGAGGAACAACAAACTGGACGCTCTGACAACACGAGGATTGCGGTAGGAGAAAGCACACCTTATGTACGGAGTCAAAAGTCACTGAGTTGGGTGGAACCAAATCAAGCGAGAGGGGATGAAAAAGGAGAGGAGAGTAAGACTGTACGGACTAAAGGACATGGGGACAGGTCTCCGATGAAGAGAGTGAACCCAGAAAACCATCCGACTGGCAGCTCGACTCTCCACTTAGGTCAGCCACCGACTTTTCCGTCAGGCAAACCAGATCAAACTGAAGTTGAACAATTGAAGAAAATACTGTCTGACTTGGAGGCAAAATAAGAAGGGTTGGGATCAACAGAACCATCTACCAAGAGGACATCACCTTTCACAGAGATTATATTGTCACAACCCCTGCCAAGCAAAATGAAGATGTCTCATCTCTCCGGGTACAATGGGGAGACTGACCCGGTTTCCCATCTGGATCAGTACATGTCATGGATGGAGCTTCAAGGGGCGAGCGACGCAATAATGTGTAGGGCTTTTCCTTTAACTCTCGGGGATCGAGCTCAACGGTGGTTCCGCAATATATCTCAACACTCCATATCAAGCTGGTCTCAATTAAGTAGCCAGTTCTTGAAGCAATTCATGGGATCGAAAATTCCGACCACCCCGAAGGAGAGCTTGGTGACCATTAGGCAGGAGAAGGAGGAATCACTAAAGAGTTATTTGAGCCGCTTTAATAGGCAAATCATGGGGATGGAAAGAATATTAGATGACGTGCTTCTCATGGCTATTCTGTCAGGCCTACAAACGCAGACTCGTTTCTGGTGGTCGGTGCATGAGGATAGACCTCGCACATACCAAGAGTTTCTTAACAGGGCGGAGAAGTTTATTAATGCCGAGGAGGCTTCAGGTTCCAAAGAAGGTCATCATAATACAACTGCAGTGTCAGGCAAGAAAGAAAGCAAGGATGATAAGAAAGAATTTAAAAGGAATGCTTTTGGAAAAAAGAGAGACTACAAACCAGCTGATAGGTTCCGTCCGTACAATCCTGAACAAAGAAGTGAACTCACCCCGTTGAATGCATCAACTGAGGTGATCTTCATGAACGAGAAAGACAAGGGAATTATCCCGCCGGCCAGGCCAATAAAGCAGAGCCCGAGTAACCTGGACTCATCCAGATATTGCAAATACCACAGGTCAGTGGGACACACCACGGATGAATGCCGAAATTTAAGATTCGAAATTGACAGGTTAATAAAGAGGGGGAGCTTACAAGAATATGCTGCCGAACCACGGGATTCTGGAAGGCAATTCAAACAACAGGAGAAGTACGCCGTCCATCAGGGGATAGAGCCCCACGGCGAAGATCGGCCTGACGAAATCCGTACAATTGTGAGCGGAAATCAAGTGCAGATCGGGTCAAAGAGGAAGAGACGAGAGTTCGCCCGAGAAGCCTGAAATAGCTACCAGATATGCAGTCAAGCAATCGCGTCGAACAATTCAGAATCTTTCACTTTCTCGGAAGAAGACGCCAGAGGGGTACTCCAACCGCATTCAGATGCTTTGATGATCACAATGCCGGTGAGCGGTATAAAGATCCACAGAACTCTGGTGGATGACTGTAGTGCTGTAAATGTGTTGTACTGGAAGACTTTTGAAAAAATGAGAATCGATCCCTGTAACTTACGGCCGAGGAGAACAAGGATTCAAGGTTTCACGGGTGATTACATCTGTCCAAAAGGTGAAATATCTTTACTAGTAGAACTGGGGACAGGATCTTGCCAGAGGCACGTGATTTCCAATTTTGTAGTAGTGGACGTCATGACAAACTATAATGCCATATTGGGGAGACCGATCCTCCACGAACTCAAGGCAGCAACTTCGATTTATCACTATTGTCTGAAATTCCCTACACCACATGGGGTGGCTACCATAAGAGGAGATCAAAGGGTTGCGCGGGAGTGCAATTTGGGGTTCCCTTCCAACAATGTCCAGATGGAAGAAGAAGAGAGTCCCATCGTGGGACCAAGTGGAGAAGACGAGCCAATAACAGAGCTGCAAACACTAGATCCAAGAGGTACACAGGATAGGGGTCAGTCAGGTCCTGTAGAAGAGTTGGATACTGTTAAAGTTGACGATGCAAAACCTGATGTTGAATTCAGAGTGGGACGTGGGTTAGTGGAGCCCATCAGGACCGACCTCATCAATTTTTTGAAAAAGAATTCGGATGTGTTTGCGTGGACTCACTCGAACATGGAAGGGATTGATCCTAAACATGCATGCCACCACCTTCAAGTGAATCCTGATTTCAGACCTAAGGTACAAAAAAGGAGGTCACTTAACCCTGAACGGTATGAAGCGCTGGCAAGGGAGGTGATGAAATTGCTTAGCAACGGATTTATCCGGGAATCTTTCTATCCTGTGTGGGTAGCTAACCCAGTGCTGGTAAAGAAAAGCAATGGGACATGGAGGCTGTGCATCGACTTTTCTGACCTAAACAAAGCATGCCCCAAGGATAGTTTCCCCCTCCCCAAGATAGACCAAATGGTGGACGCTACGGCCGGACATCAGCTCCTCAGCTTCATGGACGCTTACTCGGGATATAACCAAATACCGATGAATGAACCAGATGAAGAGCATACATCGTTTATGACTGATCGAGGACTCTATTGTTACAAGATGATGCCATTTGGTTTAAAGAACACCGGAGCAACGTATCAGCGTTTGGTGAATGAAATGTTCAAAGACCTCATCGGGAAGACAATGGAGGTGTATGTGGATGACATGCTCGCAAAAAGTATCCAAGCTGAAGACCACATTCATCACCTTGATGAAATGTTTCGAATACTGCGAACTTACAGAATGAAGCTGAATCCCAAGAAATGTTCCTTCGAGGTAGGATCAGGGAAATTTTTGGGCTACCTGGTAAACCAAAGGGGTATCGAAGTTAACCCTGATAAAATACAGGCTCTGATGCAGATGAGGGAACCAAGGAGAGTTAAAGAGGTGCAAAGTTTGACGGGAAGGATAGCATCTTTGAGTCGTTTCGTATCAAGATCTACGGATAAATGCAGGCCATTCTTTGATGTTATCAGAAAGAACAAGGATTTTGAGTGGACGAAAGAATGCCGACAGCTTTTGAAGAATTGAAGAAGCAATTGGCGTCCCCGCCTGTCCTTTCCAAACCAATGTCGGGAGAAATGCTCTCTATATACTTGGCCGTTTCAGAACTAGCAATGAGTGCAGTCCTTGTGAGAACCGAGCAGGGAGTTCAACGACCAGTCTACTATGTCATCCAGGCCCTGCACGACGCCGAACTTCGATATTCTGAAATGGAAAAACTAGCCTACGCTTTGATAATGACGACTCAAAAATTAAGGCCTTACTTTTTGGAGCATCAGGTTGAAGTGTTGACGAATTACCCCCTGAGGCAGGTGCTACAAAAACCCGAGATGTCTAGGCAGTTATTAAAGTGGGCTGTAGAGTTGGGACAGTTCGACCTTGTTTACAAAGCGAGAACCGCCATCAAAGGGAAAGCCTTAGCTGATTTCATGGTGGAGCTCACACCGGCTCACTTAAGTTGTTGTGCGGAGGTGGATGCGACCTGGCGCTTATACGTTGATGGTTCATCAGCAGGAAACCGGGCAGGGGCTGGGGTCATCCTAATCAGCCCTGATAATCAATTCTTCTGTAGCTCCTATCGTTTTGATTTCGAGGCGACCAACAATGATGCTGAATATGAGGCTCTGATTGTAGGAATGGACATGGCTCAAGCGATGGGTGTTAATAGCCTTATCCTGCACAGCGATTCGCAGCTGATAATCAACCAAATCCAGGGAACGTATGAAGCCAGGGGTGAAATGATGAAGACCTACAGAGCAAGGGTTTTGGAAGAGTTGAAGAAGTTCAGGCATGCAGAGTTTATCCAGATCCCTCTATCCAAAAATAGTCAAGCTGATGCCTTAGCCCGCTTAGCGACAAGCGAAGGAACGTCTGAATTGGAAAACATATCAATCGAGACCTTGTCGCAATCCGCCTTAAAACCGTCGCCTTCAACCGTCCTGCAAACCTCTCTGAAGAGGACATGGAAGGATGAAATTATCCAATACTTATGAGAAGGGACGACGCCACCCGATCAAGTGAAAGCCAGGAGTTTGAGGATCAGATCTGCGAGGTATACTATAATTGGGGATGACTTGTACAAGCGAGGATTCTCCCTACCACTGTTGAAATGTTTAGACAATGAAGAGGCTGAATATGTGATGAAAGAAAACCATGAGGGCATTTGCGGAAACCATACCGGGGGACAAGCGATGGCGTTCAAAATTATCAGGCAGGGGTATTTTTGGCCTACCTTGAAGAAGGACGCGATTGAGTTTGTAAAGACATGCGACAAATGTCAAAGGTTCGCCCCAATTATGAGGAACCCTCCAAAAGAGCTGACTTCAGTGATGAGTCCATGGCCGTTCGCTAAATGGGGAGTAGACCTGATCGGGCCATTACCAACGGCAAAAGGGGGAAACAGGTTTGCTATAGTTGCAGTGGATTATTTTACAAAATGGGCAGAAGCTGAACCGTTGGTCAAAATTACGGAGCAGAAAACTACAGACTTTATATGGAAGTCAATCATTTGTAGGTTCGGAATCCCACAATCCATTGTGACGGACAATGGGAAACAGTTCGACAACGAAAGGTTTAAATCCTTTTGTGAAGGGCTGGGCATCAGGAAACATTTCTCTACTCCGAACCATCCTCGGTCCAACGGGCAAGTCGAAGCGGTGAACAAAATTATCAAGCATAATCTTAAAACCAGGCTCGAAAGCCTAAAAGGAACGTGGGCGGAAGAACTACCAGGTGTATTGTGGTCCTACCGGACCACCCACATGACGTCAATAAGAGAGATCCCGTTCACTTTGGCCTTTGGGACAGAAGCTGTAATCCCGATCGAGGTGGGTATGCCATCGTTTCGAGTCGCTCACTTCAATGAGAAAGATAACAATGATGCCCTCACTGCTGAATTGGACCTTACGGAGGAGAAGCGATTACAAGCACAGGTCAGGAATGCAGTATACAAGCAGAGGAGTGCGAGGTATTACAATGCTAGGGTGAGGCCGAGGAAGTTCCAAATGGGGGATCTGGTATTAAGAAAGATGACCACGACGCGAGAGCCACTAGGACCGAACTGGGGAGGTCTGTATCGAATCAAGAAGGCCGTGAGCAATGGGTCTTACGAACTAGAATCACTTGATGGAATTCAACTTCAACACCCTTGGAACGCAGAACACTTAAAGAAATATTTCCAGTAGAACAGGATGTGAAATGGAATGTGAATATTTTATCTTTGATGTCGATAGAAATGTAATCGAATGAATGAAGAGTTTAATGTTTCGAAATATGCAAATCTGAATTGATTTTTTCAAAACAAAGACCTTAGTTGATGAACCGTAAGTACCTGTAAGGCAGGATATCATCAACGTCACAAGGCAATCCGTCTTAAAGGCGAGGAAGACCTCCGTGAGAGGCAAGACAAAGACCTTAGTTGATGAACCGTAAGTACCTGTAAGGCAGGATATCATCAACGTCACAAGGCAATCCGTCTTAAAGCCGAGGAAGACCTCCGTGAGAGGCAAGACAAAGACCTTAGTTGATGAACGTAAGTACCTGTAAGGCAGGATATCATCAACGTCAAAAGGTAATTCGTCTTAAAGGCGAGGAAGACCTCCGTGAGAGGCAAAACAAATGCTTTAGTTGATGAACCGTAAGTACCTGTAAGGCAGGATATCATCAACGTCACAAGGCAATCCGTCTTAAAGGCGAGGAAGACCTCCGTGAGAGGCAAGACAAATACCTTAGTTGATGAGCCATAAGTACCTGTAAGACAGGATATCATCAACATGACAAAGCGATCCATGAAGAAGAAGTAGTTCCCCCCGATAAACCGAGGTGACGAATGAACGACCTCCATTCCACGAACGAGGTGTTTTGGTGAATAAAAACCAAGGTGGTAATTGACCGACCTCCATTCCACAAACGAGGTGTTTTGGTGAATAAAAACCGAGGTGGTAATTGACCGACCTCCATTCCACAAACGAGGTGTTTTGGTAAATAAAAACCGAGGTGATAATTGACCGAACTCCATTCCACAAACGAGGTGTTTTTGGTGAGAATTTATCGAGCTGGATATTTACCAACTTATAATTCACCTCTGCATGTTATTTGGAGTGAATTGACGTTTGAAAATTGCTTAGGTGTTCACTTCGTTTATAATTCACCTCTGCATGTTATTTGGAGTGAATTGACGTTTGAAAATTGCTTAAGTGTTCACTTCGTTTATAATTCACCTCTGCATGTTATTTGGAGTGAATTGACGTTTGAAAATTGTTTAAGTGTTCACTTCGTTTATAATTCACCTCTGCATGTAATAAGACTTAGACACAATAAAAATCTTCTTCATTGAAAATCGCAAGAATACAAAGGCTGAAATAAAATGAAAAGAGGGGGGGGGGGGGGGAGAAAAGCTGCAAATATAAAATTCATGCTAATCCAGCACGTTGATGGCCTCGTCAAATTCCGGAGGTTGGAGCTCTGGCGCAGGAGAGAAAAGATCCACTTCTTCGTCATCAACCTCGGTTGGCATTAACTCAAGATATTTCTTGTAAATCAGATCGAACTTCTCCTTGAGAAATCTGATGTCAACCTCAGGTCGCTTCTGTTCCAGGTCTTCCACTATCTCCTTGAAGGTGAGATAGTAGGTCTCATCAACGTCGTGCTCGTACTCCGTGGAGTCTTTGAACTTTTTTACGGCCTCCTTGTAAGCGAGCTGAGTTGTTGCCTCCAATTCAGATTTTTCTTTTTTTAGGTCCGCCTCGATGCAGTTAGCCGCCTCTAACTCCTTCAGGAGCCCCTCCTTTGACCTTTTTAGCTCGGACACCTCCTCCTTCAAGTCTTTTAACTCCTCCTTCAGAGGAATCACCTCCTCCTTCAATAGTTGGAGTTCCACGTTGGCTCCTTTCAACCTTTCCACCTCAGCCAAAGCGTTCTTCAGTTTATCCTCGGCCTCGTTCCTTGCCTTCACCTCGTTTTCAAACATCCCTCTGGCCTCGGTGGCTAGTTTCTTGAACCGGTTGGTGTCACTAGCCACCTCGGACAGCCTAGATTGAGTCCGGGTGAGATAATTCATAGCTTGGCCGAGGTGCGCCATGCCGGTAGCCACCAGGTCGTCAACTGGCATATCCTCGCAATATTTATCGTGCCGAGGTGTCCAAGTTTTGGCCGGGACGTCCATCGCCACCTTAGTCCGATCTGGGAGCCTCATCAATCCCACTGGGTCAAGTGGGCAGCAGAAACAAAGTCCTGGTAAATCTTGGGACGACTCCCCTTCAGCGAGTTCACCAAGTCGGCTCGAACTCTGTTGATGCCAAGGTAGGAACCTTCAGCAGCATGAGTTCCTCGTGAAGATTCCGCCTCGTTGAAAGTTGGAGGAGGAGGAGGGATGACAGTGTCAGGTCTACCCTCTGAGATTTCAGCCCGCTTATGTTTCTTCTGAGGAGATGGAGGAGGAACCTGACCCTCCTTACGAGGCGGTGAGCCCTTGGCCGCCCTTTTTTGGGCAGCTCCTTTGCGTGCTTCAGCTTTGGCATGGGCCTCTTTCTTTGCCTTCATGGACTCCATCCCTTTTCTGCCTTTTCGAGTTGAAAATCAAACACAAGAATTTATACAAGTATCCAGTTCGTAAATAACATAGGATATAAATCTGCCGGGTGGATGCTTACATTTCCGAAGTGGAGGGTAATAGTCTGACGGATCAATATGAGTGAGTCCCGCTTCAAATAAATGCTCATCTGTCAATAACTCTTTTACCGACCTATCTGGTTCCGGTGTGTCTTTTAAATTCACTATCCTTTCAATTGTTCCCTCATCCAACTCCGGTTCCTTCACCTCTGCAAAAAACGGAGTGATTAATATTAGACCTTTTAAGTTCTAAATTATCTCAAAATATAACTTACTGATCTTTTCCCTATAATGAATGGATACGATGTGGCTTATGTCCTCGCTTCAGTAGGGACTCATCCAATTCCCTCCAACAAAGAACCATTTCTCCTTCCACCAACGAACTGAATCAGGAAGGTCTACCAGAAGTTTTTTCCCTTCAAAGATCGACCTCTGCATCACATAAAACCACCCCGTTCGTTTCCCATCAGCCCGGAATTGGTAGGCATAATGGAATTCGTCGATGGTGGGGTCGCCATATCCCATTAGATTGAAAAGGGATATGAGGCCCAAGATATGTCTCCACCCGTTAGGATGGATCTGAGTCGGTGCGACCCCCCAAGCGCGGAGGAAGTCGGTAATTATGAAGGGAAGGGGAAAGCATAGAGCGGCCTCTAGGATCTGATAGTTTGCGGTCACGCAGCCGCGATGTGGATGGTCGGCTCTTTCAAAACTCTCAGGGAGGAAGAAATGCACATAGCCCGGGATTCGATATTTGTTTTTCCACATGGCTAGTTCGTTTTCGGTGGCACTAGAACGGAAGTGTTTACAGGCGAAGTCCGAACTGTAGCTGGTACAAGGATCAGGTCGGGTGAAATTGGCGCAAGAAGGATGTCGGAACGAACTGGGTGAGACGGTTCGGGAAGCGGGGACTATTGTTAACGGAAGAGGCTGAACGGTTTCTCCTTCCTCCACATCGTCTCTAAATAAGCACTGATTTTCCAAGCTCTCGTTCCACGACACGGAAGGTTCCCCAGTACTACCTACACCAACCGACCTCACGCCACTTTCGCTAGAACTCAGGTCTCCACTCATTTTTTCTTATATATATATATATATATATATATATATATATATATATATATATATAATAAAAGCGAAGAAATGTTAATGAAAGATAAATGGGCCTCACCTCAGATTTAAAAACGAACAGAAACGGAGAACGGAATATAAAGCGACCTTGCAGGAATTTGAAGAGAATCAAGAAAAAATCGTGGGAGAAGGTGGCAAATGAACCTTTATATAGGAAAGGAGGAGAGAGAATTGGGCGGCTGTAATTATGACAAGACGCGTTGTCATAATGATGGCGGCTACGCGTGATCCGAAGCCTGACCAATCAGATATTGACGCGTGGCAGGGTTTACACAATTAACGGAACGAACGCCGATATTAAAATTTTCAATAAGGGATTGAATTTTTAGATCCGCCCTCATAATTTCGAACCGATCTAGAAGGGACATTTGTTATACACCGATCTGAGGTGGAAAACAGTCAAGCAGTCAACGGCAAATAGTTATCCAGAAATTGACGAAACGGTGGCATTCTGAATCACGACCTCGATGTCCTGCATCACGACCGAGGTTATTTAAGCATACGAGATGAAATGTCAAAGGCCGAAGTGATTTGTGGACCGAGGTGATCTATGCCGGCGAGGTGAATTCGTGAGACCGAGGTGATTTGTGGACCGAGGTGATCTATCCCGGCGAGGTGAATTCATGAGACCGAGGTGAATTATGCGAGCCGACCTCAACGGTGGAAGATGAAGACGATGTGGGAGTAGGTAGTATTATCAAATCAGCCGTATTATGTGTCAGTAATCATCATTATTTGTAATATGTCAGAATAATCATTTGATGTATGCTTGTCCGAAGGGTCAATCACCCTTTCAGTCACCCCCTGCAGAAGTGATGTGTTGTAATGATTATGTTTGAGCTCCTCAACTACTATAAATAGGAGGAGTAAATGCTCATTAAAGGGCAGAAAATATAGAAAAATCTCTCAAAACTCTTGTTATTTGATTTCGTTAAATCGAATTGGCAACCAGATCGGTATCGAACTGGACGTGAATTTGTGTGACTTTGATCTCAGTTCGCTTTCGATCTGTTACCTTTATTCTTTATCATAATATCTCAGACTTTATTACAACGCCGATTATTCAATTCAAGAACTGTGTACTTAGACAAATTTATCAAACAACATATTATCCACCTATCAATTCGAAAGTTCATACTATTTTTATTTGTTGACAAAAATAGACGTCAACAACTGCCACCACTGGCACTGATACCCAACAACCTCTTACTACTCTCTTCAATCCCCTTCCTCTTCCATTTCTTCTATTCCCTACTCCAATGAACCAAAAGATCTTTACCCACAAAAATTGTTCAAGGGACTATCTTAAAATATTTTCAGACAAATATCAGAAATCCTAATTGCCTGTTCTTCCCTAATGCATAAACCCCAAAAACCAACTTTGGTACAGCAAAAAAAAATAGATAAATAAATAAAAATAAAAATGGAAACATACTGTCGGTTACCCAAGAAACTCGGTCACAATCTCAATCCGAATCTCCACTTGAACAAACCCCACCTCAAACTAATCAAGGAACCCGAGCGTAGACCCAGGATGAAATGCAGTACATCAAGGATGCACCGGTGATATACGCAATTTCTTAGCCATCCCGGGTTACCTCGATACCTGAAGACCGCGTGAAAGTAGAGGAGTAGATTAGTAAAAGTGAGAGTGATGAGTTGGAGAGGAAGAGGATTGACGATGAAAGGAGATGAAGTTGAACGCTCGAACCTTGTATTACCTACAGTGACCGTGTTTTGGATTTTGTTAACAAATTTTTTTGCTTCCGAAAATTCGTACGTGTTTTCACTGTTTTGAAAAATTAAAAACGAAAAAAGACCTGAAAACAGTAAAGAGAACATGATCTAAAGTTTTGGTCTAAAAAGTTTATTCTACATTTTTTATCAAAGATGATAGGGGATGAGGGGGAGTTATTTTTAAGCTCTTCCACATTTTCTAGGTTTAACCAGTGATGCATTTAATTTATACTAGTTTTTCACATGCAAGGCAGTGCTATGGTTGTAATTAAGTATTTATTAGCATGAATAATATTAACAATTTATGTTATTTATTTTTGTTGTTGGCCAATGAAGGAAAATAAAATGATGTTGAGGTGTTATGTAAAACAGTAGATGGTGAATAAATTGTTATAATTTGATAGCTCAAAGACTATGGAATCTTTGATTTCATGACAGGATCCCAATTTCTCCGAAATAATGAAGTAACATGAACTAAAGGGAGAGCAAACATACAAACCAAAGCACTAAGAACAATGCTACAATAAGGAACAAATTATGAATTATAAGTTACCATCTGAATTTAACTAACAAAGCATAGGAAAAGAGTTCAACCAAATGACTATCTCCAATCGATTTGTTGTTAGTATTTCAATCGCATCATGCAAGCCTAAATAAGATTCTAACCTCGCACTATATAAAGTAGGCATTCCTTTTTATAACATGTATTAAGAACATTAGCTCGAATCCCTTGAAAAGTGAAATCTGAACAATACGACAACTAAATCCAAATTGCTACTCACTTATGTAGACATTTTTAGTAGAGAGATGTCATGAAATAGAGCGCGCGCGCGCACACACACACACAGATATATATATATATATATATATATATATATATATATATATATATATATATATATATAGAGAGAGAGAGAGAGAGAGAGAGAGAGAGAGAGAGAGAGAGAGAGTCTTAGTTACTTGGGAACAAATTGTTTATTAATATTAGTTGAATTTTGTGATACGTTTTGGTGACGTATATGGAAAGATGTTAGAAATCAAGATGGTGCATAAATGTACTATATAAATAGATTCTCGTGTACGATAAGCTGATGATATTATGCTGATTTGTGGATAACATGTTATTAGGCATATTACACGGAAGAATATTCATGTGATTTCTAATGTTACAATTGATTTTGAGTTATTCGTTATAAGAGGTTTGAGAAGATGAGGATAGGCTTTATAATGATTAATTATTATGGTGTGATATGATTTCTTAAAGAAATAGTAGAGATTAATAAAGAGGTTTCTCTAGTCAAAATCAAATGAGGTAGACAAGGTAGTACTGAATGTTAGAAAATTTTATTACAGATAATAATTTATCTATAATCTAAATAATCATCATGTTGGAATTATCAAGAATTAAATAACTGAAGCGGAAGCGTACCTTAATCAAACGCGATTCACGATAAACGATTCGACGGTGTTTGGATCTTCTAAATCGATACGTAGTCCTTATTTTTTCTCTGATGATGGGATGTCAGACAAGATGAACAGTACGTAGGATTCAGGGACCATAACCGACTTTATATACTGAATTGCCAATTAACCTAATCCGGCCCATCATGAATTAGGTAATGGCCTGGTATCTACACATAAAAACCCATACATTATTTTAGATGCATTTAAGCCCGATATATATAAAATCATTATTAGATCACTTTAAATGGGCTTAACCAAAATTGATAGCCTTTTATTCAATACACAATAATCACATATAAGCCCACACGATTGATTAAAATCCTTACAATCTCCCACTTGGGCTATATGTGTAACCTTACAATTGTGTATCAATCATAACCTTATGAGTACTCAGAATTTTGCTATCATTACTGAATGCATCCCCAAACAATCCGGTCCATCAATTATATCAACATAGGATCAAAGCGGCTTTCGCTACATTAATCGTAACTAAACCTTCAATGGTCACGTGTATCGACATAACTGAATGACATGGATCAAGTATGGATGTGTAGCATGGAAATTACATGTAATGTGATCTTCAACATGCCTATTTCCAACTGGTCCAAACTTTAGTGAGATCATCCTCAAACGAGTTCAGAGATAATAAACCTGAAACCTTACAGCTGTAAATAACTTTAACTTTAAAAGGACAGTAAATGTGTCTTATGCACCCAAAATACAAACTCCCACTGAAATCGAATATCCTTAAGAAATACAACACCCATATGAGTAATGTACTCATGAAAGACCTTGGGTTGTAATACTTTAGTAAGCGGATCCGCAATTATGGAGTTTGTCCCAATGTGCTCTTATTGACACGTGTCCATTCTGAACTGTATCCTTCACAACCAGGAACTTATGTCAATGAATTTTGACTTAGTTGAGTTCCCGTTGTTACTAGAATATAAATCTGCTGAGTTATTGTCACAATATAACTTTAGTGGTCTTTCTATACCGTACAGAATATGCACCCCAGTGACAAAATTTCGCAGCTATATTCCATAATTAGATGCCCCAAAAATTGCTACAACTGTGCTGCCAAGTGAAAGAAGCTAAAGTGTCTGTTAAGCACTCCATCCGGAAATAGCTCCTCCAACCAGCAGATAAATGTAGCCTTATGTGGATCTTTTACATTTTATTGGCATCTAGTAAAAATCGGAATCATAATACCATATGATCTCCAACTGATCCGATTTCCTGTATGTGAGCATGTAATCTTTTGTTCTCTTTAAATACCTTATAACCCATGTTTGGCTGCTTTCCAAATGATCCATCCCAGGGTTACTTAAATATCTCCTTAGTATCCCAATAATGTATGCAATATCCGAACGCATACAAATTTGAGTATATATCAGATTCCCTATAGCTTAACTATATGGGAGCCTCTGCATTTCTTTAATTTCAAGATAACTTTTCGGGCATTAGTCGAGACTAAATTTGTCTCCCTTAGCGATAGGGCTGTCCCCTGATTTACTGTCTTGCATGTCAAACCTCTTAAGTACTTTATCGATATAGCCCCTTTTGTGACAATTCAAGAATACCCCGAGAACAATCCCGGTGTATCTGAATTCCTAATACAAAAGAGACGTCACCAAGATTTTTAATCTCAAAATTCCTTGACAAAAATCTCATAATTTTATGTGACATACCTATATCATTAGTGGCAAGCAATAATCAACAATAAAATCAGGAAAATATACTTACTCCCACTGAACTTGTAATACATACAATCATCAACAACATCAATCTCAAGACCAAATGAGATAATTGCTTGATGAAATTTGTATTACCCTTAACGGGAAGCTGGCTTGAGTACATAAATGGATTTCTTTAATTTGCAAACCATTTTCTTTGGGTCTACTGACACAAAGTTTACTGATTGCACCAAATAGATCGTCCCATCAATGTCGCCATTGAGAAACGCCACCTTAGTATCCATTTGATGTAACTCGAGGTCAAAATGTGCAACAACCTGACTTTCCTGAAAGAATCTTTCATTGAAACCGAAGAGAATCTCTCTTTACAATCAATGCCATCATTCTGTGTAAAGCCCTTAGATACAAGACGAACCTTATATCTTTCCACATTACCTATCGAATCCCTCTTGGTTTAAAAATCCATTTAAGACCAGTGGGCTTCGCACCTTCTGGTAATGGGACAAGATCCCAAACTTTATTGTCTTGCATATGCTTATACTCCTTATCAATCCACTTATGAGAGTTAGAACCCTGCATGGCCTGATGGAATTGATTAGACCATCTTCTACCATTCCATTATTTTCCTTATGTTCTTGGAAAAATACTATTTAAATTATCCGGAATAGCATTTTTTCCCTTTCTCTCGTGGATCTCCTTAATGGCTTTAGTTATTGAGGTTGTTGAGTTTGTACTTCTGAAATTTACTTTATTTTGGATGGGAGGTTCTTCAACATTGTCTAGTTGAGGTTCCGAATATGCTTCTTGATCAATGACATGTATAAAAACTTGCACGTTTTCAAAAGCAATAGTAGGAATCGAAACCGATCCTTCCTCAACTTATTCCTTAAGGACAATATCTCTAACCTTATTTCTCCCCCCCAAACTCAACTTCCTCAAAATTGTTGTAGTTCGCGTTTCAAAAATTGACTTAAGTGTGGGATAATAAAATTAATAGCCCCTTAACAACTTTATTTTCTTTATTTGTTTTCTTGCCCTTATCTTTAGAGTTGTTTGCCAAGTGAACACTTTCAGTTCTGTCCTACTTCAACTTTTCTTCCTCTTGCACACAAAATAGAATAAGCTCATTTAGAGTTCATTTCTCCCCTTTTAACAATTATAACTGACCTTAAATTGACTGAATTGTCCAAGAAGCTTGCACACTATGAAATGGGCTCATTGAGAGTTCATTTCTATTTTGACAGCTATAACTAACCTTAAATTAACTGTATTGTGCAGGAAGCGATATCATTACCAAATGTACGAGCAAGTCATTAGACAAGTCGAGTTTTAGTTCCTTAAGTTTTGAAGCAGTGTGAGACATCTACACGATGTACTCCCTTATTTTCCCATTGCCTTTACACTTTATTGAAATCAAACTTTGCATAAGCGTGCTTGTTTCAGCCTTACCGTTTTTCGCAAAACGTTTCTTAATTTCGGCAAGGAATTCATTGGCATCATTTACCTCCTCAGATACTATGCCACTAAAGGCTTCCAGAATGCCGCACTTAATGATCATGAGACTCACGTAATTTAAGCAATCCCACTTCTCAAAGTTCCTCATTTGATTAGATGAACTTTCATCCGTAAGAGGAGCAGGTTGCTCAATCCTTAGTATACGTTCTAGATCCATGCAGCCAACGAAAAGTTAATGTTGTTGTTTTGATCCTTGAAGTTTGTTTCATAAATACATGGATTAAGTTTGAGCTTGTAGATATACTACTAGCAGAATTTGAAACCGAATAGAGAACACTTAAACAAAATAGCTCACATAAATACCTTATTATGCAAATCATATTTTCAAATAATGGTAGGGCCCATCACAAGATACCTAGCACAACATCAATATTTAGTCTTTGGACAGAAAAATTGACTTGTAAGTGGTACTCTTGGCGTAGTAATCAAACACTGACAGTAAGACATGTCAACCAACAAACCTTTCTTTGGACCGATTTATTGATCACACGTAAAACCAAATAACCGTCACGTATTTATCACCACAAGTTCATGTGAAATTCGGGCCAAATATTGACCTTCCTTTGAGCCGATCAATATCCGCATAAAATAACACACAAACACCTAATTTTCCCTTAGTGCAGTGATCAAACACTGTCAATAAGACATGTTAACCAATAAACCTTTCTTTGGACCGATTTATTGGTCACACGTTAAACCAAATAATTGCCACGTGTTTATCACAACAGGTGCATGTGAAATTTGAGCCAAATATTGACCTTCCTTTGGGCCGATCAATATCCGCAATGAATAACACACACAAATACCTTCTAATATTCAAAGTTAATTAATATCCACAAGAGAGGTTGCTTTGGAAACATGTTGCTTCAACTAACTTACTTTCGAATATTATATCTCTCAAAAGATTCCGATGTACCAAGATTTGAAACTGAAATCCATTGATTTGCATCTATATTTGACTTTAGGATTTGAATTATAGAATTCAAAACTTTAGAATAAAGCAATCCTTAAGTTGCGAGAGTCTAATTGCAATATTCTTAAACTTTAGGTGGCCAATTCTGTAAAATTTTAAGCTTGAAGGGCTTAAATTACAATTTTCCAAAACTTTATTGGCCAATTTTGAGAAATTCCAAACTTTAGGTCCCAATTTGAAAGAAAATTAAACTTTAGGGGGCCAAAATAGGAAATTCTCAATCTTTAAAGGTTGATTTTGAAAATTTTCAATCTTTAGGAGCCAATTTAGCAAATTCCCAAACTTTAGGGACTTAATTTAAAAACAAAAATCAAACTTTAAGGACCAATTTTGAAAATTTTCAAACTTTAGTGACTGAATTAGAGAATTTTCAAAATTTAGGGACCAAATTAAAGAATTTCAGAACTTTAGGTGCTGTATTAGATAATTTTCAAACTTTAGGGACTGAAAATGAAAATTTTCAAACTTTAAGGGACCAAATTAGAGAATTCTCAAGCTTTAGGGACCAATTTTGAAAATTCTCAAACATTAGGGACTGAATCATAAAATTCCATAACTTGAAGGGTTCTGACTGAACTAAATTTATAACTTCAGGGGCTGAAGTTGTAAATTCAAAACTTTAAAATCCCAACTTAAATGATTTATAACTTTAAGGGCTTAAATCATAAATTACATAACTGTAGGGTTTGAGATTTAATTCAAAATAAAAGGGAGGACCAGACGTGCAATTTAACATATTACACGGAAGAATATTCATGTGATTTCTAATGTTACAATTGATTTTGAGTTATTCGTTATAAGAGGTTTGAGAAGATGAGGATAGGCTTTATAATGATTAATTATTATGGTGTGATATGATTTCTTAAAGAAATAGTAGAGATTAATAAAGAGGTTTCTCTAGTCAAAATCAAATGAGGTAGACAAGATAGTACTGAATGTTAGAAAATTTTATTACAGATAATAATTTATCTATAATCTAAATAATCATCATGTTGGAATTATCAAGAATTAAATAACTGAAGCGGAAGCGTACCTTAATCAAACGCGATTCACGATAAACGATTCGACGGTGTTTGGATCTTCTAAATCGATACGTAGTCCTTATTTTCTCTCTGATGATGGGATGTCAGACAAGATGAACAGTACGTAGGATTCAGGGACCATAACCGACTTTATATACTGAATTGCCAATTAACCTAATCCGACCCATCATGAATTAGGTAATGGCCTGGTATCTACACATAAAAGCACATACATTATTTTAGATGCATTTAAGCCCGATATATATAAAATCATTATTAGATCACTTTAAATGGGCTTAACCAAAATTGATAGTCTTTTATTCAATACACAATAATCACATATAAGCCCACACGATTGATTAAAATCCTTACACTGAAACTACTAGAAAAAAGGAAAAAAGAAAGAATTCTGGCTTAATACCCAGATATATTTAGATCAAGAAAGTTTAAAATTTCGAGGACGAAATTATTTTAAGTGGAGAAGGTTGTAGCGATCAAGAAATTTTCAAACTTAAAAGACTTGTTTTACCAAACTTGTCGCTACGATTCTCCAACTTTAACGATTATTATTCAAAAATCAGCGCTCTCGTCTAGTCATATTAGTTATTTTAAGATTTTAAGAAAAAAATTTAAATTTGTTTAAATCTTTAAGTCCAAATTTCGACTTTACACTTGTCCCAGTTTCATTCTTTATTTTAAAGTTCAATGAGGTAGACAAGGTAGTGATGAAGCTACCTGGTTTAAGAAAGAAAAATTTTTGATCAAGTATCTAATTATTTTAAATCAAGAAAATTTTAAATTTCGAGGACGAAATTATTTTAAGGAGGTAGGGTTGTAGCAACCGAGAATTTTCGTGATTGATTTTGAATAAATATTATTTTTATCTTTAAAAACGTGTTGCTACGACTTTGTCCATTTATTTTTAAAAACTCGTGTGTGTCTAGCCCTTTTAAGTGAAATTAAATCATTTAAAATCTTAGTCTAATTCTGATTATAATTTAAAATGTCTCAATATCATTATCTATTTTATGTTCAAACTTTCAATTCTAGCTAAATCTCAAATTTTAAATTATTTTAAAAATCTCAAATTATTTCCTAGTTCAAAATTTTCAAATTCTAATATCTTGTCCAATTTAAACTAATTTAATTTCTCTTTAATCCCAATTTAGAAACGACCATTCACCTAGCCATCTATTCCCCACATTTCTTTTTCCTCTTTACAACAAATTCTTATTTTTCAAAATTTTACCTCCCCACACGTCCATGTCATTTCTACAATCCTTAACTCTCTCCCTCAACTCCCTCAAAAAATTCCATTCTTGCATGTTCCTATAATTTTTCCCAATTTTGTGATTTCTCAATTTAAGTCAATCAAATTCAATATTTCTCTCCTACTCAAATTGTGTCCCCACTTACATAACTAATTTTCAAAACTCATTCAAATTGACAACTCCGTTCAATCACATTTCTTAACAAACTATATTTTCCATGATCACTCCTTAAGCCCAATTATTACTACAATCTCCCACTCCACATTTTCGCTCTACACATTCATGGATGATTGTTAATTTCCCAAAGATTCCTCCCCCCCCCCCCCCACACGTCATCTGCACCAAATTAACCTCTTCTTCAGCCCCCTCAATCACAAATCAAGCAATTGCCAATTTTGAATCCAAGCCAACATATATCTTCCCCTTCCCTCTTCATCACAAACTCACACCACAACAGAATTTCAGTCAGCAAACCAGTGTAAGCACTCGACCAACCTCCAACCCAGTACTGACTGCAAAACCAAAGCCCCTGCATTCAATCAAACCAACCACCACCGAGTCTCACCTGTAACCTCCGATCAACCGAGCATCACCACTGCCTTTCACCATCAGAAACGCCATCACCAAATTCACCGCTACCCACATCACACCCAAACCAACCGCACCACCCACAATCGGCCATGGCACATTCAAGAACTAAACTACCAAATGCCACCACCAAGCTGCCAAGTCTCTATACATCAAAATCGAACATCAACCATAATACCACCACCACAAACGTTCGAAGCCAAATCTCCACAAAAACCACCACCGCTCGTCACCAAACAGCCACGACCATAGCCAAACCCTTCACCACCACTACTACTGCTGAGCACCATTTTCAACAATATCACAACCACCTCAAACCACCGCATCGAAATACACCCCACCTCCATTAGCGACCATTGCTCCAATTTCAAAATCACCCAAAATCAAATAAAACCCAAAACCAAGAATTAAACAAGAACCCAAATACCTTACCTCTAATGCCATCCTGTATTGGCCGGATTCTTCGTCGAAAAACCATAACCCACTTTCGATTTCACTCAAAAATCGAGCCCCATTTCAGATTTATTTTGGCACCCACTCGTCACCGCCTTGTGACGGCGACGTTGTCACCATCGCTGGCTCGACCGACGGTCGAATTTGGCGGGGCGAAACCATCGCCCCTGAGCCCTCGAGTCTCGTCTCTTCTCTGGTTCGAAAATGAGAAAGAGAGAGAGATAATTTTTATCTATATATATTATATTTTGGTATTTTGAAATTTTAATGTTTAAGCCCCAAGTTTTATAAATGTGTCAATTTCAGTCCTTTCACTTTTAAAACCATTTATTTCAGTGCCCAAGATTTTAAAAGTATTTATTTTAGTTCCGCTAGTTTTAAAACATGTTATTTTTAGCCCCTGTTTTCTAGAGTTATTTAATTTGGTCCCTTAGTTTTAAAATCATGTAAGTCAGTCCATGCAGTTTTAAATATATTATTTTCAACCTTAGATTTCACTAGATTTAATAATCAGTCATGAAGATATTTAAAACATAAGAGTCAGCCAAATAGTTTTTTTTTTTTTCAAAATAATTTATTTTGATCTCAACTCTTTTCAAATCCCAACTATATTTGATTTCTAAATTAATCTCTAAAGTTTTTATTTCTTCTTTTAAAACTCTTTCATTTCAAAACATTTGAATTTCAAATTCAACTTTAAAATTTATTTTATATATTGGCTAGACGAAGCGCTTGGACATTTAGAAGAACAACGTGAACTTTCTTGCTCAACTTTTAAACTTATGATTTGAGGTAGACTCACCCCCACTAATTAATTTAGACTATAATTGCACGTATTTATGTGGATTTGTGTGATTTTTATATGCTTAATTGCACGAGAAAAGACAAGAATATCTCGTATGAGATAAATTTGAGAATTTATGTTATGGACGTCATAACTTATTTGCTTACATGAGACAAGACAAGACAAGAATATGTTCATTTGCACTCATTTTATGATGCTTATGAATAAGAAGAGAATATCACTACATTATTTGCATAATTACTTGTCCAATTATCTTGTAAATTAATTATTGGAGTTGAGTCTACTGAGTATTTCATTATGAAATGCTCACCCCGTTGTTTTAACAAATTTTGTAGATTTCGAAAACGATGGCGAGTGAAATGGCAGCGGTGGAAAAATCAGAAATAATGTTAATTTTCTTTTTAAGTCAAGTTTCATAAATGTCATCAATTTAATTATTTATGGTTACTTTACTGTAAAACTTAAGATTTAAGGTTTTTATGAATTTGTTAGAATTATGTTCCGCTACATTTTTTTATAATAGATGTGATGTTTTATAAATTCATTTCTTCCGCAAAAATGTTGTTTCAAAGGTTTCAAATAATAAATATGATGTTTGAAATTTTTAATTATTTCCGAAATAAAATCAGATTTAAAGGACGACGCGGCGTCCCGGGCTCCGCGGAATTCGGGGCGTTACAGCACAGCTGCCATTGGAGAACACCGAGGAAAAGTTTGAGGGTTTGAAACTTTGGTGGAATCAAGAAGCAATTGAAAGAATTTTTGTAGAGCATGCTACAAAGGTAATATCTCTTTCAGTTTTGTCTATACAAAAGTATTTATTCCAAGTTAAATACATAGAACAGAAAAATCTTGTAACAAGATGATCTATCTCAAGAAATCAATTTTTGTGAGTAGAACAACCTTGAGTTCCCAACTATATTCTCTTATAAAATTAGTCACCGACTCACCATATTAATTTTATTATAGAAATATACATTAAGCAAGAGGGGATTACATATGAATACAACATATAAGACACCGATAATAATATATGCCCATTTTAAACAAGATTGCTTCTTTTCGTTTTTACTTGCTCAATTTTTGTAAACGAAAACAAACATAAGTATATATTGTTGCGCATGCTTTAGCCTAGGGAGGTGGGTCCATTGTCTAGTTCACTAGAATGGTTTAACTCTTGTTGACCTATGACTATTCACGTATATATTGTTTTGATTATAACAAACAAGATCTCCTGTGTTACTAATGATTTCGATTCTTGAGTTTATCATATATGTGTCATTTGAATACTTCGAGATCAAAATTGTCATCCATTGAAGTACAAAGCAATCATAAAAGAGATTTGAAGTGAACAAGATCGTCGAAAATCGAAGATTAAAGCTTTAGAAGATTTATATTGAAAAATTTCGACTCATTTGTTAAGGTATCGACTCATCAATTTTTAGCAAGTCCATAAAGCTCAAAATTATTTCTAAAAATTATTATTTGCATAAAAAATGATTTTTCAAATCATAACATGAAAATAGATTTTGAAAAAATAAACTTTTTGATATAAAAATAAAAATTCCAAAATTTACTATTTCGATCGACCAAGAATCTCTTGATCGACCGAAAGTATGATCGACCAAAACATGTTTGCTCAACCGAAAGTCTAACGGCTCAAATAGTGTAACGGCTAGTTTTGAACTTTCGGTCGATCGAAAGTGTAGAAATAGTCGACCGAAACTTCCTGCAGCTCATTTTCTTGATTTGTAAATAGCCATTTCTCCTGCATTCAATAACACCAACTACAAGAGCAATAAAGAGACCATATTTACTTGAAAATCATTGAGCTTACTTTGTTTTACATTCTATTCCCTTTATTGCAAAAAATTTCTTGATTGATCAAAACTTTTCATATATTTATCAAGAATTCTATTTTGTAGAAAACTCAATACTCTTACTACATTATTGATTATTGATTGAGTTCATCATCACCACACACTTATTGAAGTGTAAATCTCTCTTCATACTTAACTAAGTATTATTTGAAAAGAGAGATTATTGGTTGAAAAACTTTGGTTCAAGCAAAATTATCTCATATCATTTTTCAAAGTTTTCATAATCACTTGAGCTTTAAACATTTGCTATCTATTGAAGTGTTATCCTAAAACTCTCAAGATACTTGACTTGATCATATTATTTGTTAAGAGAGTTTATTTAATTGTAAAATTCTCATTTGTATTTTACTTATGGTTTCGAGATACTTGTGAAAACTCGATTGTAAAGGATAGATGCTCCTCGTTGTAAAGTCACCTAAGCATAAGTGCTCCTTGTTGTAAGTCACTTAAGGATTCGATACTCCTTGTTGTAAGTTATCAATATAGTGGATTTGACCTTACTCGTGACAGAGAGCTCGATAACGGAGGACGTAGATCACGTTGGTTGATTGAACATCCTTAAATCATCGTTTGCACTCTCTTATCCCTTTTACTTACTTCCATTACACTTGTATTTATTTCGTATTTCATATTGTGCAATATCATTTATTGTTCATAATTGGTTAATTGTATCAACTTAAGAGTATTTATCGAAAAAGTTTTATAAAACCAATTCACCCCCCTCTTGGTTAGTTTACTCTTGGGCTATCAATTCTCTCTCGCTGTTTATTTCTGATGTACTTCATCAAGATGTTATGAATGACTAAGTTTTCCTTTCTAAAAAAAAATAAAAATATGTATAAATCTTTCGTTAGAAAAATATCCCATGATACGTTTAGCTCGTGTTCATTCGTAGTGTTAGGACTTGAATATAGTTGAGAATTTCTTTATTTACGAAAAGCAAATTAAATACAAAAATATAATTTAACAAAAGATTATCAAATTCTGGATTTGTTTATAGTGAATCAAAATCCACTACTTGAAAACTGTTCAAAAATTGAAGTGGCACAGCATCTTCATCTTTGGGAACAAGTTGAGTATGGGGTCAAGACAAATTATAGGGCCTCAACATCATGTTTCATGCCACCTTGAGAAAGTTTGCCAAAAAGTCTAGCTCTAGACTTTAAATGAAACGCTTGTTGGGAGGCAACCCAACTTCTCAACCCCTTTTTCTTTATTTGTTTTATCTATTTTCTTTATTATTGTTTTGATGCTATACACTGCATTTTAGGATCACTTGCATGCTTAGAATTCATATTTTGACATGTTAGTGGCATTGAAAACTTCAATGCACCTATTCTTGCATGTTTTAGCTTCTTTAGGATTCATTTGTTTTCTATTTGTTTTGTAGCTTTTTATCACAATCTTCCACTTGATCACCTAGCTTAGTACATGAACATATTGTTTAGAAGTTGGTTGCATGCATTTGAAAGCATTCAGGGGTCGAAAACGGGGTTCAAAACTCAAAATTTGAAAAATTTCAAGTCACTGCCTTTAACATCGTGTGGTCGCACGGTGTAATAACCGTGCGGTCGCACAGTTATAAATTGGATAGAACCGCCAGTTTGATATATATTGCCAAACCTTTCAGTTTAACCACTTCAAACCCGTTCCCCCCCCCCTCAAATCGTCCAACATTGAATCCCCAACTGTTCCCCTAAGTTTGCACATCATTATAACTCAAAATCATACCTTGCATTACATCAAAATCATCCGAAGGTAAGAAGTTTTCACAAATTTCCAAGATTATGCATAATTTTTGTGTTCTTCAAATTCTTTGTGAAAATTGAATACTGTGAATTGATGGTGATGGGTTTAGGCTAGAACTTGGAGTATTGAATTGTGTTTATTAGGTGAAAAGTTTTTGGTTTGATTCAAGTCTCCAACTCTATGATTTTCATTGAGTTCTTCATATGCATGCTAGGTGCTCGATAAAATGCTACAATGAATATTTTGTTGAGTTTTCGCAATTCTTTTTGGATGATCACCTTCATAACACGTTATACATCATTTGTGTATCATTCAATCACTATTTATACTCTTTTATGGCATGAAACTCAACATGAACATCTTTGCACTTCAATGCACCTCATTACAAGGCATCACAGCACCACAGCATCAATTCCAGCTTCATGTCACCTACTTTGTCACATCCTTTCATGATCCAAATGAACTCCAAATTTGCTGAGTTTTTGATATGTTGTAGACCGAGTTATATACTTTCATATGCCCAGGACATGTCTCGGGAAATTTTCACTTTTTTCGAGGCGATGTCATCAAGGGTTGAAAATCAGTGGTCGACCACTTTTCAAAAATTTCAATTTTTTTTTCTTCCTTTTTTCTAAGTCCTAGTTTGGGTGTGTTGTGTTGATTTTATTTAGTTCCTATGTGATGATTATACTTCTAATGACCATTAATGTTTATTTTCAAGGAACATATCATCATGGGGCAATTCACGCCAAACATGGAAAAGGAAGTAAGGGATCATTTCATCCAACAAAACATTCAAGTCAAAGCTTCAAAAATGGGAACACCAACTCTCCAAACCCGGGAAGTACATTAACCCTCTTTGTTATTTTTTTGTTTATTTTGTTTATTTATTTTGAATACAGTGAGGACAATGTATGATTCTAGTTTGGGGGTGGGAATCTCATTCATGTGCTTTCATCTACACATTATTCGATTTTGGGTAGAAAATTCATAAAAATTTTGAAAAATTGAAAAAAATCATAAAAAGTGAAAAATTTGAAAAATTTGGTTGGTTTATTTATTACTTATGATATGATATGAATTGAATTTTGTGCTTTAGTTAGAAAATTGGGCAACATGCGAACTAAATTTTTCTTAACATTCATCCATGTGAGACTTTAATCAAACTTGAGCACATAACCATTTCAAATAAAAACTTGTGTAGGGAGATGCTTGATACTTGTGGGGTAAACTTGTGCACTTTGAACATAGAATTGATTGAAAAATCCTAAACCTTAAGTAATTAGATCCCGACCTGAAATGTAAGAAGCAGTTTGGGGGTGGGAAGGTTAGTATGAGTATGCATTGATGGATTTAAAATTTGGAGTTTTTAATTGTACATCTTTAGTATAAGGGATTTCGATCAACGAGTATAAACCATAATAACCAGCATAAAAACAGAAAATGCTGAAGGTCTTATTCTACTCTTCAAATGCCTTTTTGACTCGAGCAAGTAAGTCTGAGGGATTCTCTGAATCTGGTACCCTAAACTCAACTGAGTTGGGAGCTGCCGACCTAAAGCTCGCTACATGGGTCAAGTAGAAAGCAAGTACGAAGAGTGGACTTACACATAAGACGTTAAAATATCTTTAACTTTTCTGTTTAAGCCTTTATGACTCGGGTAATTAAGTCTGAGGGGTTCTCTGAACCTGGTACCCTAAGCTCAACTGAGTTGGGAGTTGCCGACCTAAAGCTCGCTACATAGGTCATATAGAAAGCAAGTATGAAAAGTATTGTACAAAGATGGTAAAAGACAAGGACATTAAAAGAAAAAGTCGTCCATATGAAAAAAAAGGAATAAAATGGTATAAGCTTTGTTGATTGAAATTCCTAACACTTTGTTAATTATTCTTGGTCTGTCGTGCATACTTGTCTACTCCTAACTGCCTTGTAGGGAAAAATGCAATGTATACATGTTTAGAAACCACACCATTAGGGAAGACCTCGGGATATGAGAGAAAAGCAGTAAGGTTGTGATCATCCATGAGAGGGTAAGAAAAATCGAAAGAAAATCATTGTTGACCACACGGGATTTTAGCTTACTCTTACATAAAAAGTCACACATTGTCAAGTTTATTTTTGCATATGTTTGCAGTTGATTTTGGCTATTCACACACACACAATGAAGTTGAGCATCAGATGAATGAAAAAAATTTATGTTGTTCACATTTTTTTTTTTCTAAAGTGAATCGTCAATTTGGATTGTTGAAGCGCATGGTAAATAAGTTGACAAAAGCAAAAATATAGTTTTTATTTAATTTGCCTTTTTACATTTATAGTTTAGTTTTATTTTGTTCGAGGACGAACAATAGTTCTAGTTTGGGGGTGTTGATAAGTGTATTTTATACACTTACTTCTATTATAAAAGTAGGATTTTATTTGTTTGTTTAAGAATATTTGCTATTTATTTAGTTAATATTGTTTGTATTTCAGAAATAATCCAAAGTCGAGAAAACAAAGGAAATGAAGCAAAAACAAATCATTTGGATGATAAAAGAGCTAAAGTGTGAAAAACAAGAGTTGATGAATTAAATAAAAAGGGTCAATTGGGAGAAAAGTCAAAGAAAGAACCAAATTGGAAGAAATTAGGAGTTCAAGGACTAAAGTATACAAATCAAAAGAAGAAGGACCAAATTGCAAATATTCAATAGTTGATTCAGATCAAGATAAGATACTTGAGGACTTTTAGGAGTCAATTGGATGCAATTAGAAGGCAAAAAGGAATGAAATATCGTAAGAATATTACCATAAATTCATTTCAATCAAGCAAGATCTTCGGGCAGATTTTTAGTCAGACTTTGAAACCTAATTTCGGTGCAATAAACATTCGAATTAGGAAAATCCTATTTCAGGAAGAATTGTAGCCCTTTACGTTATCTTTCTAATGGACTTTGAAGCACCTCAATCGGATAATGGAATAGAAAGATATGATCAAAATACTAAATATTGTGCAATAAAAGGATGAGGACAAAATTGCTGAAATTTAAAGAAGAAAAATGTAGCTGTCGGTATAACCGTGCGGCCGCACGGTTGAAAAAGCGTGCGGTCGCACGGCCAAAAAAAGCAGCGACTGAAGGTTGGCTTTTCGAGGCTGCGATCGCGCACTTTTGAACCGTGCGGTCGCACGGTAGTCCCGATTGGGCCTCAACTGTGCTTTTTACGTGGAATTCAGCAGTTTTCTCCTCAATTAACCTAATTTTCGGGGAAATCTATAAATATCAGACCTAAGGCACGAGATTAGGGGTTCCTAACTTGTGAAATTCATGCTAAAACGATGTCCAACTGCGAGGGGATCCATAGGAGGCCAAATTCAAGATTGAAGAACAAGGATCAAGGAGATGAATATGGTGACATCTTTTCATACTTCTTGTGATTTATTTTCGATCATGTATTTAGGCTAGGTTTTCATTGTTAGAATTGTGATGAAGCTTTAATTTATTGATTCCATGTTTTGACGGTACATTTATATTATGCAATTTATGAGATTGATGTAATTAATTACGTTTTTATTCTCATCTATGATTGTGGACGCATAATTATTGATGATTGTGATAGTGTTCTATGTTCGAAAGAGTAGGAATCTATTAGACCTTGATTAATTGCCGCGAAATCCGATAGGGGATAGAAATATACCCTTATGATTCGTATTATCCTTAAAAATGTTCATAATTCATTAATACTTTTCTACATGTTTGGATTGGTCATAGAAATATAGGCTCGTCTCTTGTAGGAAAATGTTTTTATACATCGCTTGAAAGGGGACATAAATAAATATAGGAACACGGATTTTCAATACTCATACCTTGTTATTAAATGTTTAAGTCAAATACATGGTTGATATGATTAATGTGGATTCATAATTCTAACATATTCATCTCATCGTTTTCATAAATCAAATTTTCTTATTTTCTTTAGTTTAATTTTTAATTTGTTTTTCAAAATCAAGATTTACAAATCCTAAATCTTCTTGTTCCGGTTAAGGTAGTATTCTAAAAATACGATTTAAAACAATCTCTGTGGGAACGATATTCGGACTTAAAAATTCACTTTATTATTTGCGCTCGTACACTTGCGGAACGCGAACAGGCGAGAATGTCAATCCTTGTCCTTGCCCCCATCGGAGATTTACCACCCTCACTCCTACCCCGCCCTCGTCGGGGATGAGGTGAGGATGGGTCGAGGTAGGGGATGCCCATAATCCTCATTTATCATATATATATATATGTCCATTAATGCCTTTTTATAATGATTATATAATGTCTTTGTTATACAAACTTTTTTCTTAAAATATGATTATTTTATAAAATTCTCATTTAATAGCTCTAAAGAATGATTAACAATAATAATAATAAAAAAAACTCATAATAACTTTTATAGAATGATACACGTTTAATTATGTTAAGTAGTATGTTTTGAGAGAATGAGATGAGAGAGAGAGAGAGAGAGAGAGAGAGAGATGAATAGTAGTATAGAGTTGTAATGTAGGGTTTGATTTTGAAATTATATATTTGGACGTTGGGTAGTTTATGACACTTTTAATTTGTTTGATTTTTTTAATTGAACTTATTAATCGATGATAATTTCGGGGCGGAGATGGAGATTTGATAGTAATCCCTATCCTCGTCGGGGATATTTTTTCGTCCCCCTCCCCGTCCTCGCCCCATCTCTGTCATCGTCTGGATTCCCAGTCCCGTTTAGGGAGGTTCCCCGTCGGGTTTAGGGATTCCACGTTCCATTAACATTCCTATTTTTTTCAAAGATATAGAATCGAACCAAAACCAAATCGCTTGATTTAGTTTGATTCTAGTTTTGTCTGATTTGATTTGATTATTTTGTCAATCCATATCCAAATATTTACACATCGCTCTTTTACGCAATGATTACAATTTAATGATTTATAAACAAATTTATAAATAACACAATTTCTCAAATTATTTTTTAACCACACACATTTTCTCTCATCAATTTTCAAACACCAAAATAAACAAAAAAGAAAAATTCTATTTTAGCCGCAAACAGTTCGTATTGTGCCCATTTGTGGGTTCACACATCCCTAATTAATTCCGGCATGCACATCTGTAAGGCTCTGATTGGCTGAAGTGATCTCTTCTTGTACACCCGAGCGTAGCTGAACAATCTCTCGACATGATAATCCGCGTTATAAAATATCTTTTCCTCTGGTGTGGACTTCGATACATGTATCACACATTTTGCTGGAACCCTAGTTTTCTCCTCTTCACTCTGACTCGCCCTCTAGAGGAAATTTTGATCTATTTATTTTCGAAGATTGGGTGGATTTTCATTAACTTTTGAAGAGTAATCTAGAATATGTCGGGTGCGTACGGTTACGAAGGAGATGGATCTGCTCCGCCGCCCATGGGTGGTGGAGGCTACGGAGGATATGGTGGAGGAAATAGTCGTGGCGGCGGGGGATATGGTGGTAATAGAGGCGGCGGAAGAGGAGGAGGTGCGGGATATGGAGGTAATAGAAGTAGTTGACAGTTTTCTTTTTCGTATTCCAAGAACTTTGGTTACTATATTGATGTCTGGTTTAAAATTTTCGGATATGGCCTCGTATAATTTTATTTTCATGATTTATTGGTAATTTATCTGAGATCTGTTCCTATTATTTTAGGAGGTGGTGGTGGTGGATACCAAGGTGATCGCGGGGGACGTGGTGGCGGCGGCGGCGGCGGCTACCAAGGAGATCGTGGGGGCGGCGGCGGCGGCGGCAGAGGTGGTGGGAGTGGCAGGGAAGGCGATTGGCGATGCCCTAATCCAGGGTAACGTAGTTCACATGGAACTGGAACTTATATATATATATATATAAAATTAAACTAAAATTTTTGTCAATTATTTATAATGATTGTTTCAAATATGAGAGAACGCGAAATACAGTACCTTGAGTCTTCATAGGAGATTAGATTTTTTAAATTTGTGCTTTCTATGTTAAGATTTGAAGTTTATTCAAGAAAACATAGATTTTGTATCTTTTCTGGCTTGTATGGATGTAACTTAATGGTGTTTCACGTGATAGGATCGAAAGGGGGGGATTTAAAATATTATTTAGTTCTCTAAGAAACTTCATAAAGGAACTAGGCTTCTCATATTATCCCAATTTTGAAATATTCAACTATTTGCGGACTCTCTGGATTTTGTAAATCAAATCTGCATCTCCATCCCTATCATCATGCACATATTTCTGGTGGCTTGAGTATATTCCATGTTTCTGTTATAAGACTTTTGACTAAGAAAGTAAAAATGATTTGATATTTCAGTTCTTTTTGTGTCGATCGTAATTAATTTTAACCTTGTATGTAGGTGTGGGAACTTGAACTTTGCTCGAAGAGTTGAGTGTAACAAATGTGGTGCACCGTCTCCTGCTGGTTCTGATGATCGTGGAGGTAGAGGTGGTGGTGGAGGAAATACTCGCGGGGGAAGAGGTGGTAACTATTATGATGGTGGAACTGGCAAAGGTGGTAATGATTATGATGGAAGAAGTAGCAGAGGTAGTTCTTATGGTGGTAGTCAAGGAAGAGATGATAGTGGTTATGGGCAGGATACTCCAGTTGCTCCTGCATCTTATAATGGATCGGGTAACAACTACCCCCCACCTCCTCGTGCTTATGGCGGGAGTCCTAATTATGCTCCTGATGCAATTCCTCCACCTGCAAGCTATACTGGTGGCCCTGCTTCGTATCCTCCATCATATGGTGCTCCTGCTGGTTATGGTGGCGATGCACGTAGTGATAGCCGTGGTGGGGGACGAGGTGGCCCACCTGGTGGTTATGGAGGAGATTCTCGAAACCCATCAGGAGGTTATGGTAGTGCTCCAACTGAGGGTCCAGCTGCAGTCAAGCAGTGTGATGAAAATTGTGGCGACACCTGTGACAACGCAAGAATTTATATCTCAAATTTACCACCAGATGTGACCACTGACGAGCTTAGAGATCTTTTTGGAAGTATTGGACAAGTAATGTGGAAATTTCTTTGCCTTGTTAATTACTTGCTATGTATGAGTGGTTGCACATTTATTTGCAATGAATAATTTACCTGCTGTGCAGTATTGTGTGCAGGCCATATGTTATCTTGGGTTAATATCTGTGCATAAATTTTCGTCTTTTGGATTATATTTGAGGGCATTAGGAACTGTTGCTATGATATCTTGACTGACATTCTAACTATGTTTATTGTGTGGACTCATTTTTTCTATTATTACATATAAAATAAATTGGGGGAAATGTTAGTATCTTTTAAAGCAATTATTCATCATCTTAAGATTCTTAACTTCTGTATTTTTTCCACTAAAAAATTCGTGATGAACTAGGTAGCAAGAATCAAGCAAAAGCGAGGCTACAAGGACCAGTGGCCTTGGAGTATAAAAATATACACAGATGAACAGGGAAACAGTAAAGGAGATGCAGTTTTGTCGTACGAGGATCCTTCTGCTGCACATTCAGCTGGTGGTTTCTTCAATAGTAAGAACTTGATTTATTGTCATCTTGGTGTTTGGAATTTTTTTGATGTTTGTTATATAGTTGACATGGTTTGGCTTAACAGTGCATGAAATGAGAGGTCACAAAATTAATGTCATAATGGCTGAGAAGTCAGCTCCAAAGGGTCCGCCTGCATTTGGTTCTGGGTAACCCTTCTTTCCTCAATCCTGATTTTCTTTTTTAGTTTATTATTATTATTATTATTATTATTATTATTATTATATTTTTTTTAATAATGATGGATTTAATGAAAATCTGAAATTTTCTAGGTGGCTTTCCTTTTAACTTCTGTGGACTTTTTTCTCCTGCTACCACTTCTTCTATCAGATAGTATAATATTTATGGATAGCGCTGAATCCATTGAACTTGTAGTTTATATGTTAGTTTTGCCTGTTGTTACTTTTATCAATCCTTTCTTCATCAATGGTCATTTTCTGTTCTAATGTGCATATTTCATTCAATTTGCTAATCTGAAATGCTTTACTGTTTTGCATAAAGAATTAGATAGACATTCTCCACTCAATTGTTGAACACCTGACTGTAGAAATTCGTGGTTAGGGCATCAAGGTGTTATTGAGGCCTATATTCATGCTTGTAGTTATCCGTAAGAATAGTTGTCACAGACAAAATATGCATATAGAGAATTGCGTGTTCATTATAGCTGGTTTGGGCCTTGGGGTAACAAAGAACTACAAACAATTAACTTTTACTTTTTCTAGTTTACTGCTTTTATTTTATATACAAGTAAGAAAGTTATTTATTCTGATAGCTGGGTAGAAATTTCTTTAAATAATAAATAATGTATTTATTTCTTTATCTTTGACTAACAAAAATAAATATATATTTTGATTCTTTTATATTGAGATATATAAACTTTTAAGTAAATTTTTGAGCTTAGCCAAACATGCATTACATTCAGGCTACAATCGACTATGTTGTGATCCAATCAGGGATATGTTTAGACAGATAGGATTTACATGTTTGAGAGTATATTTACAACTTTTTTTTGATCTATGCACTTCAAATTTAGTTTTTTACATGTGTACTGGAATGTGATATGTATGTGTTGGGGATTTTTTTGATAATGTATGTATGTATTATGTATTATTGATAGAAAGAAGGATCTCTTGATATGTGATTTGTTTGATTGGATTTGATATTCTATGGTGGGAGAATAAGGACATGAGTATTATAGTTCTCCTTTTGTGGTGAAGAGCTGAGGATGGGGAACTAGGATGGTGACTCTCGGTAAAATTTAGAGTTGATAATGCTAGACGAGTGTAATATTATCATTTGATCTCTGAAGAAATTCCTCAGCAAAATAACCTTGTAAGGGGTCTTGTCAAACCAGTACCTCTCGGCAATGGTCAGGAAGGTGAAACTAATACCTCCCGTCCAAGGATGAAAATGGTACCAGAAGGCAAATACTCTGTTGCATCATGTCTTGTCTAATTGAATGCTAGTTTGTGCAGATGAGACTGAAAGGAATTAGCGGCTTCAGTTGAATATTATTTAGGACTAATTGCCCTTAACGAGTCTATCCTTCAGGCTGTTAAGTGTGCATTAGTTGTACTTGGTTCGATGGTTCTGTTATAACTGGCTTAGGACTGGGAGCAACTTCCGATTTATTTAGTTATATTTCTACCTTTCCAGTTAATTGAGTTAGTGCCCTTAGCTTGTATGTACGTTCTCCAAAATCTGATTTTCCATAATTTTTGTTCTAATTATGTGGTCACTAATGATACTTCCACCGTCCCAGTTATATAGGCTGTCTTTCCTTTTTTGTTTGTCCCAGTTATATAGACTTGTTTTTTTATTGAGAAGTATTTATTTTGTTTGTTTGCCAATGTAACCCTATTTATTACTTTCAATATAATAATTTTGATATTAAATAAGGGGAAATTGAAAATTTTCTTCACAAAAATTACTTTTTCAATGACATTAAATATGTTTTCTTAGAGCATGTTTGGTAATGTGAATTTTTTTAGTTTTTTTGATGGATGTGTGGTTTAAAAATGTTTGAAAAGTAAAAAATGGTGGACTTGACTAAGAATTGATGGTTGAGATTGAGTTTAAAAAGTTGTGGTAAAAGTTTTACCTTTACCAAACAAGCTCTTAATCCGTGTGAAAAGTCAAAAAAACCTATATAAATAGGACGGAGGGAGTAATATACTTTTGTATTTAAGCCTCATTAGCTTTATCACATTAAGGTGATTTGTGAGCGCATCATAAACATTTCAGGTACTAGTAGTTAACACACCGTTCTTTTACCCAATTATTACAATTTATAAATCAATTTATAAATAACACAATTTCCCAAATCACTTTTTAACCACACATTTTCTCGCTCCAATTTTAACCACAAATCTCACCTTGATGAATGAAATAAACTGCGGCTGGAAACAAAAAATGGTTGCCAAACGGTTTGTAAACTAGTAGCACAGTATAATACGTGATATTGATTCCCCCCCCCCCCCCCCCCCCCCTGGGAAATAAGCCCTGTTTCTTGCATTCACTGTATATTGAAATTTGGTTTTGGAGAATTTTAAATTGCACATCTTGGTACGTTAATGCTATTCTCTCGTCTCCATAGTTGATCATTACTTGTTTTACAGGGGAGGTGGTAGAGGTGGCTATGGAGGCGACAGGCGTAGAGATAACTTCAGAGATGGTGGTGGTTCTGGACCAAATAGGAATTATCATGGTGGAAACCGTTCGCGTCCATACTAAACTTGCAGCAGAGCATTTTATGTACTTCTAATATTCTGACGGGAGAGATTTTTATTTTATTGCATTCACGGATTTATTCTCTAATGGAAACAGAGGTAGGTTGTTCGCTTACTTTGAGCAGTACCCCTTTTCTCTGTTCTTTATCCTTTAGTGTACTGGGCGGGCAAAATTTTTTATGGCTTAGGATTGATTTAAGCTGTGTGAATGTCTTTTTAGAGGCAAGTGGATATTCTCCAAATTGCTGCTAAAGCTATGTTGAATTATCAGGTGAGTGTTGCTTATCTAGAATGTAGTGTATTGCTTGTTCTGACTGACTGTTTTGTTATTTTGCTCTCATGTTTGTTCCCTTTGCGTTATTGGACCCAATTAGGAAAGCATATTGCCCCAGCATACAGATGCAGCTTTGGTGTAGAATCTGCTTAATCATTAATCTTACCTTCCACTCTCATTTAGGTCTTAGTTTTAGTACACGAACTAGATGAATAACTAGTAGGTGGTTGATAAGTGGCTGGAGTAAAGTGAAGGAAAAGTTTACTTCTGACAGTTTATCTTTGGGAACAAAATCTTACAAGTGTCTTGGTAGAACTAAAATCATGTGAAAGAGGCTGAGATTGTGCCATTTCTTGCATTTGGGTGTACTGGGTTGCTTGCAGTCTCTGATAACTTGTAATTGTCCCTTACTCTATTTGGCCTGAACAGTAAATATTGCAATATCATTCATTTGGGTTCTGCTCGAGGTATATTTCACGCTGTGATCACCATTTAAATGTTTTATTAATTTATTAGTAAGGATGCAAGGATGGTTTCCATGTCGACTACATTCTTCTCATTCTTCTATATTTTAAAAGTGGTCCGCCCTTTTGAAAAAGAGAGGCTCTTCAGTGTAGTTCTAAGTTATTTAGTCTCTCTGGTTGAAGTAGTTTATGATCGTTCAGAAAGCTGGGAAATTGATTCTGTGTTGGTAGCATATTTGGTAGTAGGGTTGAGTTTGGATGGCGGCGCATTGAGCATCTAAATATGGATTAAATAAAATGTCTTTCATGTCTGGAGTTGGTCTATACAATTTCGCAAATTATTTGAACTCAAGTACTTGTAATTCTATTAATGATTTTTCAAGGCTATTTCAACCTTTGACCATATGTAGTAAGATTGCTTCTTTATATTTTTGTTTTTCAACCTCTCTTTAAGGTTAACCTAGACAGCTTCATTTGAACCGGATCCAGAGGTTTTAAATACCGATGTCTCAAGTCTCAACTGGGATCTTTTCCTCTCAATTGGTTAATTGAACGGCAATATAAAATTGCCTCTTAAATTTCACGTTCCTAGTTCCTTGATTTTAAAATTTTGACCGTTTTGAGAGAAGTGTAGAAAGAAAAATATGATTGTGCAGTGGAACGAGGACAATAACTAGTTATTAGGATTAGTAGTGTGGATTTCTCTGGAATTGGAATGAACTTGTTAATGTTCGTAATTGTATGTGAATATTATCTTTCAACTCATCATCCCCAATCTTCAGCTGGTCTATTTGGTAGGCAAAACTTGGGAATCCTTAACAATTAAATAATTCGGACATTGTATCGGTAATCGAAATAAAGAAACTGTTACATTGGCGTTTGGCACGTCAATCTAATTTGCTGTACCATGATGAAGAAGTGAAAAGACCGGAACCTGTAATATTGAGTAAAGAACTGAGAACAGGAATGTGCGCAAAGAAGAATAAAAATGGTAGCGGGGTAAGTTAAATGGAAAAACGAGAATAAAATTTTCTTTTTAAAAAGAAAAGTAAAAAATAAACATCAAAGTATGACATCATATCTTAGTCAAACGATGTATTTGCACGCGACTGAGCGAAAATGGAGAATCGTTAATTTGACAGGTAATGACAATCAAATAGGCTATGAATGTTTTTTAAAAAAAAATTGTGTTTTCGACCACATGATCTCCAATCAATTACTTTGTTAGCCGCTGAAAGCTGATATGACCACCCGGAATTCATACGATCGCCCGGAATTCCTTTTTTATTTTTTGACAGGTAATGACAAGTAAACAGGTTATGGCTAATTATATTATCATTACAAAATTTATTCTGTGCACCACACTTCAGGTTTTTGTTTTTAAACACTCTTTTAAGTTAAATTATATAAATGGGGTTTTAATTATTTATTACATAAAATAGTTTATTGTTGCACCACAATCATAAATCTAATTTTTTCTTCTTTTCCCTCAATAACCATACAAGTAAAACACACTTGAGCTTCACGGACTTGCAATTGCTTGTTATTTGGGGAAAGCACTCATATCCATAGGAGTTGTTGACTGTGGTTTCCCCATTCAAATACGAAAGCAAGAACGTCTATGAACAAAACGAATACGTGGGCATGGAGAAACTCATTTGCTATTGGCCGATTGTTGCTCAGTAAGCTGCGAGTCTTGGAGGTGAAAATCGTAGTGTAGCATAAGAGCTCCTCACCATGTACAAAGTTTGTGTCTTTCATAAAATCCAGAATGGGTGAAAATGATGAGAAAATATTTGGATGATAAGTACACCACAATGCTAAATTTATTTATTTTTTTAAGTTTTTATTGAATTAGGAGTATAATTGTAAATTTGTTGTGATGTATTTATTAGAAATATATTTTAATTGTGGTGTGATTATAGTTTGGTGTACTAAATAAGTTTTGTGTTGGTAATATAATTACTCATAGGTTATTGTTGTTGTTGTAATATTATTTTGGAGAATCAAACTGGGGCTTAATGTAAATCAATTTCATGTAGTCTCATGGTCTGGACATAAGAGGTATTTCACTTAATATGTGGATTTTGAAAACTTTGACAAGTTTAGGGAATTAAATATTTGTACCAAATTTGTTTGGTCGCTAATTTTTGCTTATAAATAAAAAATTGAATTTTTTTATGTAAAATGTGTAGTTTAAAAATAATTTTAAAAAATGTAATATATATATATTTAATTTAATTTAATTTTTTTTTTTTTTTTTAAAAACAAGCCTCAACAAGGCCATACAATGCTTTGTACAATTTTTTCTGCACAAGAAATCATATAAATAGAAACACATTCACAACTATTTTATTGGGCCATAGTTACAACTAAAAAATTACAATTTTTGTCACAAAATTTCATCTCACCCCATCGCCACTGCCACTGTCACTCTACCTCACTCCATCCCGCAAGGTTATAGTTGGTCATACAAAGTCAGAATTCAATTACAATTACAAATTTAGTCGCAAATTTCATCCACCTCACTCAATCCACAAAGTCATAGTTGGTCGAACAAAGTTACGGTTTAGTCACATTTACAAATTTAGTCACAAATTTTACCATGCATCAGCCCATTCGCTAAGTCACAATTGGTCACACAAAGTGACACGAGCTTACAGTTCGATCATATAAAGTCACGATTTGATCACACAAAGTCATAACTTGATCATACGAGGTAACGTTTGGTCACATAAAGTCACAATCATATTTGACACAACTATAGGTCACATAACGTCCTCGTCCAATGGTCACACAAAAGTCACAATCTCTAATATAATTTGTCACATATTTTTTATTTATTGATCATAACTTATGTGTTTTTTGGTTAGACTTAGTAAATATTTTTTGTTACAATTATCTAACAATTGGTTACTATCATTCATAATTTGTAACAAATTATTTATTTACTTGTCACAACTTACTCATTATCTTAGTCAAATCCCACATTTATTATCAGTCTCACAAAATCACAATTAATCAATATTTTAATCACATTTACTTAATAATTAGTCACATCTCGTACTTGTCGCGAGTCACACAAAGTTACAATTAATCAATATTTTGATTACAATTATCGAATAATGGGTCACATATTGGTTATTTATTGATCACAATTTACTCAATTTCTTGGTCATGATTAGTCAAATTTTTTTTTTTTTGTCATAATTATCTAATTTGGTCACATTCCGTACTCATCACAAGTTATACAAAGTCACACTTAGTAGACATTTTGGTCACAACTACCTATAATTGGTCACAATCGCTATTCAAGTTATTCAACCCCAACCCAGTCGGCACCCCCACACCCACAACCCCACCCACCCCACCCCACCCTAACCTAACTAATTAGTCTCCTCCACTGCTTACATCCATCCACCGAATCGAACACTGCCACCATCACCTCCACCGAACCGATCATTGCCACCATCACCTCCACAATGCCGACAATCTTCACCACCAAGTCATCACAACACCTCTCTGCCACAACCTGCAACCACCACACAACACACAAGAATCACCACCCCAACTTACCACCACAACCTATGGATCTATAGATTTGACGTTGAAACAGGAATTCGTCGAAATTTGCAGCGCTGTCCGGCTTTTGCACTGTTGACCGCCACCACAAATCCAACCCTACCGAACTTCAACCTCTCTGCTACAAACTGCAACCACCACACAACACACGAGCATCACCACCCCAACTTACCACCACAATTTATGGATCTGTAGAGTTGACGTCGAAACAAGAATTTTTCGGAATTTGCAGCGTCGTCCAACGCTGGCATTACAAACCGCGATGCCACTTCACACTACAGTGAATGCCACCACAAATCCAACCCTACCGAACTTCAATCAACCCAAATTCTAAATTCATACAAATCAAATCCCTTCCCCTCTCCTATAACGACGGTTGATTGACCTTCTCTCCTAAGACGAAAACTCCCTGCTTCTTCGTACTAGTGACGTAGCTGCTTTGTTGAAGCGGCGATGCCCTTCTTCGATTGCATCTGCAGCTACGAGATTGTCGCTGCCACCCATGAAATGCGGTGATCTTGCCTCTGCTTCATCGTCCGCCTCGGTGGGGAGAGAGAGAGGAGTCACATGTTAGATTGTAGAGAGAGAGAGAGAGAGAGAGAGAGAGAGAGAGAGAGAGAGAGAGAGAGAGAGAGAGAGAGTAGGTTAGTTTGATTTTGAAGAATAAAATATTTAATTAATAATTGTTAATTGGGTAATTTGCATCTAATTTTTAAAAAGGTAACATATTATTAAAATTGGAACTCATAATCTAGGGTTTCGTGTAATTTTTCCTAAAATCAAGGTATGCATCAAAAGAACATCTCCAATGGAGGTGTAATTTTAGGTGTAAATTAACATCCCAAAAACTACTTTTATATCCCAATATATACCTCGGTGGATCTAAACCAAAATTGTGCTCCAATGGTAGATATAAATTAAAATTTATAAATTTCATTATTTTTTTTTTTTAATTTGCACAGATATTCATGTTTGTAAAATTTTTAATTTATTTTATTTTAGACATTTTCTGTTTATATATAAATTACGAACAAATTGATCTAAAAACTTTAAAATTTGATTAAGAAATTAAAAAATCAATTAAAAAAAAAGGTCCCAAAGAGACCGTGTGCATGTGCACACTTGATATGTCCCCATATATGGATATATCTATTAGTTTATGCGGATATATGTGCATATATTCGTATAATCCTAGTGCAAAGCAGTGGTAGATAGTGGGCCATGTGAGATGTAAAAGTGGATGCAAATTTACATCAAAATATACAATTTTGACCGGAAATTTATTTTACATCTCGCTTACACCCCTGTATTGGAGAGCATTCTGGTGAATTTGAGTATCTAAATTACTAATTGGAGCTAATTTACACCACCATTACAGATGGTCTAAGGTTACATCCTTGCACTTGCCAATTTCATACCTCGTACGTAATTGTTAGTTCATTGACTTTCACTTGTGATGTGATCTCGTTCGGGATGCTCATGGAATTGACTCTTGAAATGCCTGGAAAGATCCAAAGTTAGGTTGGGGATGGACGATAACATGAAGACCTGAGTCTTACGATGTAGGAACCTAAGGTATATCAAACCTTAGACTCATTATGATGCGAAAACAAGAACTAACCCAACGCCACAAAAGTTGTCCAGATCTTTTGATAAGTTCGATCTTGAACGCCACAAAGATGGTTAATCTTTGATAAGTTCGGGTTGAATGTCACAAGATGATTAAATCTTGATAAGTTCGATTTGCAAAGGGAATTTTCACCTTTAATGTATTGAAAACACACAATATGTTTATTAAATTTTAGTCTCAGTATTACAATGAAGGAAATAACATATAAATAAGCAAAAAACATTCTAATTAGATCTGATAGCTCTAAAGGCACAAAAATAAAACTTAACAAAATTTAAAACGAAAATTAACTTAAAAATCGCGTAAACCCTAATCGAAAAGGTGCGCGCAACCGCGTATGCCAAAATGTTGCGGCACGCGGTTGTGTGGAAGGCCTGTTTACTCTCAGGTTAAAATTTAGTCACCTACGTGACCGCCACTCCGTTTCTTCCACGCGGTCGCGTGGTTGTAGTTTTTTCCCTTCGTGATTTTCTTGATTTCCAACTTGATTCTTGGCTTGATCACTTGGTTTAATCTTGAATCTTCTTCAACATTCCAGCTTAATATTTGAAGCCTTTGAACTTGTTCTTAAACTCTTATTTAGTATGAATTCTTGGTCTTTCTACCAAGCCTATCATGATTCTCATCATTCCATCTTTCTTAAGGATGATTCGCCTCGAATCACAGCTTTGTTCATGATGTGTAACTGTCCCATCTGGATCAAATGGGAAATTCTTGCTTCCATTGCTAGTAGCGCCCCATTACTTGGATTATATGTACGGATCTAAATGTGAACTTCCTTGGCCATTGATAGTGTGGCTCAAGCTTCCAAGTATGATCAATTTGCAAGAAATACTTAAGCAAAATAGGGTGTGGAATGTTAGTTTATCCATGTACAAGGTAGGAATCCTTGTACTCATGATGCATTATCGCTAATTCTATTTCCCTAACAGCAAGACTCTTCTCTTCACCTCCCTCAATCTTTTCAACTTTTTGCTCAACCTCTCTATTTCTTTTCTCTCAAGCTCAACCACCTCTTCTAAATTTTTGGACTCAACCAACTCTTTTACATTTTCATTCTCAACCACCTCAACTATCAATTCATGTACTTCATCTTCACTACTCATTTTTTTTTCTTTCACAACAACTTTCAGTTCACCCTCCTCCTTCTCAACATCCATATTCTGAGGCTCTAATTGTAACTCAACTACAATCTCACTTTCACCCTCCTTTTGTAATGTAGCTTCAGTCTCTCTTTTACTCTCCCTTTTCGTAACTTGACTAATTTTCTTCTTACCTTCCGTGTAATCATTTTCTCTTCTAGTTGTTCCCATGTCTCTCTTATCTCATTGAATACATCAATCATTCCTGAGAAATCATATCTCAATTTTTTTTCTCTCATCCCTAATTCCGACCCTAAGTTTATGATCACGCCAATATTGCCTCCCATAATTAAGAATTGTTTGAGATCACCTCTTTTCCAATTTAGTAATAATGGCATCATGTTTATCCATCCTAGTCATAACCTCATCAAACCCCTTTTGTAAATCCCTCCACCTCTGGTCTATATAATTATTCCCTCTAGATGAAGATATATCCCTGAAGTTAGACACCGTGAAACGAATAATGTAATGAAATATTTCGACAAAAGTAGTAAAGAATGAATTTTACGTGAAAATGATGTCAAGAGTTCAAGAATTAAAGAAATTCAAGAAAGTGATTCTTGAATTTTCAGAATTACCTTTTTTCTGGAATTTTCGGATTATATGCAAATTAGTTATGTATGTACATTGTGTATGTATTTACTCAAAAACTCGACTACAATACAGCAAATGAGACTTAATTTGGACGAAAAACTCACAAATATGAAGAACACGAAATAAAGACTCGACAAACCAAAATAAGATATAGATGATTCTGTACAAACTCTATGATAAAGAACATAGAATCAAACTAGGATACAATAACTTGAATTCAAAGTTTAGCTTTGTTACCAGATGATGTGATCCTATTCGAGATGCCTGCAAAATTGACTATTAAAATTCCTGAAAAGTTCCAAATTAAAGTTGGGGATTGACGATAACATGAAAACCCGAGTCTCACGACGTAAGAACCTAAGGTATGTCAAATCTTAGACTCGTTATAATGCGGAAAAAAGAATCGACATGGGTGAATGCCAAAAAGGTTGTCCAGATCTTTTGATAAGTTCGATTTTGAACGCCACAAAGATGGTTAATATTCAATAAGTTCGGGTTGAATGCTACAAGACAATTAAATCCTGATAAATTCGATTTGTAAAGGGAATCCTCGTCATTAATGTATTGGAACACTCATTATGTTTATTAAAATCAAGTCAGACTATTACAATGAAGGAAATAACATATAAATAAGCAAAAAACATCCTAATTAGGTCAGGCCGCTATAGAGGCACAAAAGTAAAACTTAACATAATTAAAAACGGAAATTAATCTAAAAATCACGTAAACCCTAATTGGATAGCCCCGGGATCGTGCATGCCAAAATGCCGCAGTTGCGTGAAAGGCATGTTTACTCTCAGGTTAAAACTTAGCCACCCGCGTGACCGCCACTCCGTTTCTTCCATGCGATCGCGTGGTTGTAGTGTTGCTTCTTCGTGATTTTCCTGATTTTCAACTTGCTTCTTGGTAGCCTCGAATCTTCCTCAACGTTCCATGCTTGGTATTTGAAGCCATCGAACTTGCACTTGAAACCTTGTTTGGCTTGAATTATTGATCTTTCTGTCAAACCTGCCATAATTCTCATCAACTTACCATTAGTCATGAGTCATAAAGTTCAGATAAACCTACAGCGATGAAAATAATCAAAAGCATTCTATTGGCTTCTACACTTGAAACCCAATTAATAGCAAAGATTGGATATTAGGGGGGAGTATTTTCTGATACAACCGCGTGCCGAAAACCTTCATCAAAGCATGATACTAATGTCCTTTCATCGAGAGCCCACAGACTATGCACAAATGAAAGGTTTTCATAATTCACAATAACTATGAAATATAGGGATATTCGTACAATCAATCACATAAAATTTATCAACACATCAAAGATCACTTTCATTTTATCAATTTTTATAAACCTGACAAGAATTGAAAAGATTTTACTAAAAAAGCAATTGGTTACAACAACATAAGTGTGGTCTGCTTGTAACACTGACAAAGAAAATCCATTATATTTATACTTATAAAGATAAATATCATGTAAATAAATTCAAATTTGAGGACTTATTGGACTAACAAAAATCATATTCCAAAACCAAAGACTATCCCAATCTCGTGAAAAATAAGATCGCGCTATCCCCTCACAGTATTTAAAATTTTCGACCAGAGTAGCATTTTCACAGTTGCATCTAATTACCCAAGACTAGCTAATTAAAAGGGAGGTGAATTGGTTTTGTGAAACTTTTTCAACAGATAATCTTAAACTTAAAATCAATGAATTAATTACGAATACTTAGTATAAATTAACTAAATGATTAAGGTAGAGTACTATCAACATGCAAATTTAATAAGTGAAGAAGTATATAACACTTAAAAACGATTTAGCACAATATGGATTGACGAGCAATAATAAGTGGGATGTAAGTAAATAAAAGGAAGAAGATGACGCAAACGATATTTTTAAGGAGGTTCAATCAAACAACTTCATCTAAATTCTCCGTTACCAAGATCTTCGTCAAGAGCATGGCCAAATTCACTATATTGATAACTTACAATAGGAGAACAAAATCCTGAAGTGACTTACAACAACGAGTACGTATCCTTAAATGACTTAAAATAAAGATCACTTATCCTTAGGTTTCTTTACAACAAGGAGCATCTTTTCTTAACAGCAATCGAGTTTTCACAAGGCTCTTGAAACCACCAAAATACAAATGGTAAATTTACAATTGAAATAGCTCTCTTAACAAATGATATAATCAAGTCAAGTATTTTAAGAGTTAGGTTAACACTTCAATAGATAACAAATATATAAATCTCAAGTGTTTGTAAAAATTTTGATGAATGATGTATGAAAGATTAGCTTGTATTAATGTTTTTCAACTAATGATCTCTCTTAACAAATAATACGAGTTAAGTATGAATAGAGATATACGCTTCAATATAAGTGTTTGGTGAAGAAGAACTCAATCAACAATCAAGAATGAAGATGATGCAAACCACGTAGTAATTGTAGCTACGCAACCCACGAAAGATTGAAACGAACCCAAGAAAGCCAATAGATCAAAGTTTAGATATTGATTCAAAATTATTGAATCAAGCAACCAACAAAATCAATGAGATATGTTGACCTCTTGATTGCAAGAATTATAAATCTCACCCAAGTTTGAACGCACAAGATTAAATTCGCAAGTTCAGATTTTATTCAATGAAGAATAATTTTTTGAAAGCAAATTACCTCACAATAATCTCAAAGTTTTCTAATTGAAAATAAAACATAAAGAACCCTAATATAATGTTAAGGGATGAAATTAGGGTTTAAAACTGACTAGGAAACTAATTAATTGAAAAATAAAATAAAATAATCTGAAAAATTCGAAAATTCGTGAACGAGTCCCTCGCCATAAAACCATGCGATCGCATGGTAGAAAGTTCCGCGATCTCGTGGAAATCCCGTTTCGCCTCTGCTTGGATTTTCACCTATTCAGCGATTGCCGACTATGCATGCTGCGCGATTGCGTGCTTCTTCGGTGGACTCTAGGACTTCATTTACTCGAATCAAGTTGATCCACTTGGCTTCAGGGTTCGCGTCCAACATGAAACTTGCTTCTTTACTTGCAAAGAACATATTTTTGTCTATCGCTTCTTGCACAACATTGTCCATTACTTCTTTGATCTTCTTGGCTCGAAACCGAGTCATCGGCCCTTCTTCCACAATCAACGGATCCTTGGTCGAGCTTGTGTTTGGACTCTGGATCTGGATCACATCAGAAGAGTTTTTCTTCAAAGTAGAATATTTGATAAAAATGGATAAATAATTTGATCAATCAAATGATTCTTTGTAATAAATGTAATAGAAGTTAAGATCAAGTATTCTGAATGATTTTCAATGAACAAGCTCTCTTAATTGCTCTTATATGTTGTTAACATTGAATGCAAGAAAATTGGCTATTTATAGAACAAGAAACTGAACCTTAGGCAGTTTCGGTTGGTCACTTGGTAGATCGAAAGTGTGATTATAGCCGTCAAAATCTTAAACCATTGAAAATTTAGCTGATTCATTTTTGTTGTTTCGGTGGAACAAAGTTTCAATCGATTAATGTCTACCGGTTGACCGAAATATATAAATTTTGGGTTTTGATATTTATATGAAAACATTCCTTTTTCCAAAATCTTTTTGAAAACATTCTTATGCAAATCATGAGCGATGAAAATATATTTCGACATTTGCTAAGTAGTGAAGAGTTAATACCTTTACATATGAGTCAAAAAAATTCAATAAAGAATTTTGAACACTATAGTCTTCAAACTTCATAATTTCTTCAAGTCTCTTATGATCTCTTTAATGGATGACGATTTGAGTCTTCAATTGCTTATAGAGATATACTCAAGAATCGAAACTTGTTAGAAATACATGTAATTATGTTTGTTATAATCAAAATAATGAATTTATGAATAATCATAAGTCAACAACATCATTCAAAATCATCATTAGAGCCGTTCTTTTATCAATCCAACAACCAAATAAATATGTGACCCATCGAACTAACCTGTTTTCTCTAGTACATAAGTGAGTGAGATAAGACATATGTCATCCCATGTTTAGGCTTATCAAAAGTCAGCCGCACTTGCACCACCAAGCATCCACATTTCTTTTGTAGATTAACCAATAACCTAGAAAAAAATTAAGCCTGCGTTTGATAGCAAGGGCGAAATTTAGGTGGAAAGAAATTGAATTCCAGGGAATTCAATTCCTGAAAATTTGAAGTTTAATGTGTTTGATTGGTTTAATTTTCTAAGTGGAAAAAGTAGAGAATTTTTCAACTTTTGTTATTTGATTGACATTATTTTCCATGGAAAGTAAAGTAAAATTTATCTATTTTAATTAAAAAAAAAAATTTCCTTACATTTGTACTTAATAATAATAATGTTAATTTTTAGAAAAAAAATAAATCAATTAATAACAACAAAAATGATCAAACGTAACGAAAATGGTATAAGATTTTTCATGGAAAATAAAACCTCTTCCCCCGAGAAAACGAATTCATTCAAAACAAGGAAAATACTGAATTTCGAGGCAAGTGGAAAAATGAATTACATGGAAAACTTAGGCAACCAAATAACGCAAAGTTGGAAAATCACGTGGAAAACCATATTTTCCCTGGAAAATCTCGCCTATCAAACACAAGCGAAAATCATCTGTCAAAATAACAACATTTCAAAATTGATTATAGAAAATAGTTATTTGTTTCTTTTTAACGAATCAATATTCCTAGACTACTCGAATTTCGTTAATACTATTTTAGGTACTATTAAGCATTGATTATTTATTTATCTATGCAAAGTCGATTATTGCATTATACGGTATGAATGTTGAGTTGTTATTGATTAGCTCTTTGAATACTTAATTTATCAGTGCAAAATATGCCTATGGTACCTAAAATAGTATTAACGACTTTGCATAGATAAATAAATAATCAATTCTTAATAGTAACTAAAATAATATTAACGAAATTCGAGTAGTCTAGGAATATTGATTCGTTAAAAAGAAACAAATAGCTATTTTCTATAATCAATTTTGAAATATTGTTATTTTGACTGATGATGAGTGAAACATATATATTTTCTTTTATAACTTTTAAAATGTATATTGTATCCTATGCAATGTGAATTTCACGTCTCCAATTTAATTATGTTACGTCTTCCTTGTTAAATAAATTTTTAAACTTCTTATAATAAGGGGTGAAGATTCTCCGCTGTCCTAGCTGTGTGTCACATGAAAAACATATATTTTACCTTTGATATAAATATATCCTCGTTAAGAATAAGAGGAAGAATCGTAAAATTATAATATGATATGGTTCGAATTTAAGATTAGATGAGTCGAACAATTCGACTAGCTCCATTTAACACTATTCAAACTTGAGTTATATCAATAACGAAATATTCCTAGAAAGAAGAAAGACTATAAGCTTATTTGGTAACGATGATTTTGGAGGAATTTTGAGTTTTTTGAAGTATGTGTGATTGGAAAGTGTGAAAAAGCGATGAGACCATAATTTTGGAGGAATTTTGAATTTTTTTTGAAGAATATGTGTTTGCAAAGTGTGAAAAATTATGATTAAAAATGGGTGATAAGAAATAAAAAAATTAAAAAAATCTAACGTTGCCAAACAAGCTCCTATACTCGAAAAGTACCAATACCAATTTATATTTGCAAATTCCCACTTTACAGTTAAAAGCAAGAGAGGAAACGGAGTTACTACAGTCTGTTAATCGTACGAAATTATATATTTACTGCAAAACCTTCAAACTTTTGTCCAGATTTTGAACTTCCCATTTGTCCCGATTCATTCAGTTTTCTTCTTCTCTATGGCCGCGGACGCCTCCCCGAAATTCCCTAATTCTGACCTAATACAGGTCCCCCAGTTGCCCAATTACCACCCTGACATCGCCGTTATCTCGCCGGAGTCCGACGGCCTCCGGTTCTGGCAGTTCATGGTCGCCGGCTCCATTGCTGGCATGATTGAGCATATGGTCATGTTCCCCGTAGATACTATTAAAACCCGTATGCAAGCCATTGGCTCCTGCCCTATTCAATCCGTGGGTGTAAGAAAAACCCTTGAATCTGTCCTCAAATCCGAGGGCCCAAAAGGGCTTTACCGTGGTATTGGAGCTATGGGCCTCGGGGCTGGCCCGGCCCATGCTGTTTATTTTTCTGTTTATGAATTTTGTAAGAAGAATTTTTCTGGTGGGAATCCGAATAATTCTGTGGCACACGCTGTTTCTGGGGTTTTTGCTACTGTTTGTAGTGATGCCGTGTTTACTCCTATGGATATGGTGAAGCAGAGGCTGCAATTGAGTAGCACTGCGTACAGTGGGGTGTGGGATTGCGTGAGGAGAGTATTGAGGGAGGAGGGGATTAGGGCATTTTATGCATCTTATAGGACCACCGTAATAATGAATGCGCCTTTTACGGCAGTCCATTTTGCAACCTATGAGGCGGCAAAAAAGGGTTTGATAGAAGTTTATCCGGTGAGCGTGAGTGATGAGAGGTTGGTGGTTCATGCTACTGCTGGAGCAGCCGCAGGAGCATTGGCGGCTGCTGTAACAACGCCACTTGATGTGGTGAAAACGCAATTACAGTGTCAGGTAATTGAATTTAAGTGTGTTTGCTTGTATTCAAATTGTTATGCCAGACCTAAAAATCGTGTTGAGTCACGCCATCCCAATAGGAGGATCAGGATGGTAGACAAAAACTAACATAGCTAAGATTTAGTTGCTTTGAATTGCCTAGTATATCTGGGAATGAATCAAACAGATCAAAGGAAAGAACTGATGTAGTCAGCTCCAAATTAATTAAAACAAAACTGAGCTTGTTAATGTTAAATATCATTACAAGTCAATTTGCTAAGACCAACGGTTGGCTGCTAATTTAGCTTTAAGGTTAATTGTTTTTGTGGTACTAATTTAGAATTTTTTTTCTTTGATGGTATCTTTTTTGATGTGTCTTTTAAGTGCATACTGTCTTACTAGAGGTTCTTGATGTATAGGTAACTCTAAATTTTGCTGATCTTTTTGTGATCTGTACTTGAATCATACACTTTTAGATTTGATGTGAGTTGTGTCATTGGATTAGCACATAACACAAATCATGTGAGTTTGATTCTGTCACCTCCCACACAATCTTATTCTCAATCTTATTAGTTTCTTTATCAATACTTAAAACTAATTTTAGGTCTTCTATTTGTTGTAAGAAGATCCTAACATATATAATTGTTCCCATTCACCACAATTCAAACTTGCCTTTGTGCATTTCTCCCCTAGGTTTCCAAGATCAGTGTCTTGATTCATTTCGTTTTTTTTTTTTTTTTTTTATAAGTTCAGAGTTTGGTGGTGCAATAAATTGATATGCACATGTTTATGAGTTTTGGGTGTTGTAAAAGTTACACCATAATTAATTACCGGTCACTCTTTTCCCATAGTTTCATTTAAAACTCACGAGCTTGATGCTTTTATAGTTTATACTGCAGATAATACCAAGGAGAAGACATTTAATTGCACTAGAAAAAGATTAGGTTTTTTTCTTTCTCCAATCTGATCTTCATCTATACATAAAAGTTGAACGAATATATATCATGGAACACAAATATACTAAAAGTATTTCATCCTCAATTTCCTCTATTCAGGCTTTATTCTGTACATTTTTCTTCATTTTGTTCCGGGATTTGAAGTCTAAACAGAAGGAAAAATTGAAGTTCCTGAAAAACCTTGATTTTTGTATGGATGTTCCCAAATGGGGATTAGGTTACCCTTTTATGGTATCTTATCTTTACTGAATGGCTCAAAGCCAGATATTTATCAACGGAGATTCTTCATTTTAAATTTCCAATATTATCACGAATAAAATGGGTAGATAGAATAACACCATACTATTGAAAAATTCACAAGTCGCTAATTTTATTTTATTTTTTTATTGGGAAAAATACTGAAGGTATTGTGCTTTTATTTTTATTACAGCGACTTTCTTGAAATTGGAAGTCTGTAGTTAGATCAGAAAAGGGAAAGGAAACCAGGGTTGCACGGACACCGACACGCGACACGAATATGACACGACACGGACTCGTCGACACGTGATTTTAAAAAAAAGTTAGGACACGACACGTTGGGGACACGTAAATTAATTTTTTTAATTTATTAATATTTTAGTCTTATTTACAAACAACACATTGTATAATTATTGAATTAAAATGAGGATATCAAACAAAAACAAACTTGTAAGTTAGATTTATCATTTTTTTTTTAATTGCATGCATTTCGCCCCTTTCCCTTTTTCATTTAGATGTATATGGTGTAGTTCTGACACGTGTCGGAGAGTATTCGGAGAGTGTCGGTGTCGGACACGTGTCCGACACGACACGCTGGCTCCCGACAGAGTGTCGGTGCAACCTAGAAGGAAACAGGCCTAGTCATGGCAAATGCCTTCATAAAGGTCTGGTTTCAAAACAGAGATAGTAAAAAACCAAAGTTCAGGAATTTTTTGTTTCACCTTATTGCTTTGGTCATGGAAATTTATGTAATAGGTGAGGTGAGGCATTGTATAAGATATTCTCCATAACTAGGTAATGGTGCCCTTTTTTGGTGAAAAAGTCATTTGAGTTTCTCTTCAATTAACTTAAAAGTATCACAGGTTAAAGTATATACCTTTTTGTAGTTTTATATGAATTCTATATGGGGATGGTTGCATTGATGTGTATTTTGGAATTTTATGTGCTCTAATGTATCATACCGTTTGCTGAAGGATTTTGCAAATGTTGAATAATCTCAAACTACATCGCCGTTCTTGTAAAAATGTTTAAGTTGTTAAAGAGAGGAAAAAATTATTTATTTAAATTATGTCTTTTAAGTTACCCTCTCCCGTGAGGCCTAACATGAGCACAATATCTATGAATGTATGGTGGCGACATTTGAACTCTCCTGCTCTGAAATCTCGTTGAATTACCTCATTTAAAAGATTAAAGCATTTAGGAGGGAAACAATTCTATTTATACAAATTATGCCTTTAACACAATCAATTCGGTATTTGCAGGGTGTCTGTGGTTGTGATAGATTTGCCAGTGGTTCAATTAGGGATGTTATACAAACAATAGTGAAGAAAGATGGTTATAATGGTCTAATAAGAGGATGGATTCCTAGAATGCTCTTCCATGCTCCTGCGGCTGCAATTAGCTGGTCGACATATGAATCTGTGAAGGCATTTTTCCAAGAAACGAACTAGCAATCAAACATTACAAGAGAAACAATGCAGCAAAATGCTCTTTTTCCCTTCAGAGGGCATTCTTTTGCCAGGGGACGGGCGAGTTTTTGACTGAGCAAATTTCTCTGCTCAATTAACAGATGTTCCTCGCGGTTTTGGAGCATAATTATGTTTACAGTTAAAATCTCAGTTGTAATAAGCCGGTGCAGTGTAGTGTAGGAGACTGCATTCCCCTGTATTTTCTAAATTTATACAAGTTTCCTTCTATAGGATGGATTGGAAAAATTCCATATTGATTATTATAGCTAGTGATGAAATTTTATCTTTCATGGATCGTTTGTAACCTGCTTCTCATTTCGATACAATTTTCTATTTTTCGGTTTCTCTTTTTTTAATCTTTTTCTGAAAAAGAGGAAAATAATGTTTAACAGCGGAAGTGATTGCTTTCTGTCCAATAAAGACCTAAATGTACCTAAATTAAAAGTTTGGGACTTCGACTGCTAATTAAAATTTACTGCCAACTCGGATTCACCCACTTTCGGTTTTAAATTACAATAAGCTGAACCGTTTGTGACTTTGTTCTAGGTCACTCGCACGAGCCCGGTTTAGTTTAATTCTACACGACGCTAAACCCATCCCCAAAGACCAGAGCTGGCATCTCAAGCTTCGAGGTTGGTTTTATTCAGTATTATTACTTTGATTAATTATATTTTTTGTTGGGAATAAATTTTAAATGGAATATTTGGAATTGGAATGCCGAAAATCAAATTTAAATTGAATGTAATTTTGTTCCTAATTCGAAAATCCCAAACTTTAATCTGGTTTAGTTAATTTCGCTTCCTTATCTTAAAATAATTTTTAGTAGATTGTATCATAATTTCATGTAATTTTGAAGACTATAAGAACAAATGATTTGTTCATTTGTTTTCTAATTTCTGTGATTATATTGCGCCTGTGAACCTATTTAGGGATGGACCGATCGTATCAAGAACCTGTAGGTCTTGAAGCTTCATTGCTTCAAATGATCAATGATCACAACCATGCTTCTGCCATACTACGTGAACGCACCGGTCAGTTACATGTACCGAAATTGTGCTTGATCATTAAGATCGTTAATTTTTGGGTTTTTATGATGAAGACGTTAGTTTAATCACGTTTCATGTTGGTTTGTTTGGAACAAAAATTAGAGAAAGCGAAGAAAGAAGCAATTCAGACTGCCGTACGCGTTTCAGATTTGTTGGTGAATGCAGTCAATGAGGGTGTGCAAGAGGTCTACATTAACGAGAAACGAATTGAAATGGAAATTCGAGCACTGACAGCTACAATAATGCAATTTACAAAGCAGACTGATCAGTGGCTCACAGCTTCTCATGCTATTAACACTGCTGTCAAGGTTTATACTTTACACTGTGTTCTTTAAATCATTTATTTATAAACCAATTTCTAAATAACAAAATTTTCTAAATTACTTTTTAACTACACATATTTTTCATAATCACTTTTAAACCACATATTTTACCTAAAAATAAGATTCCATTTATAAATCAAATAGTGGCCGCCGAACAAGTCCTATATGTAGATCTTTGACTGATAAATATACTGATCATTATGATTGTCATTTTGTGTAATCATGATGGTTCTTCCTCTGGGAATACATACTTGAATGATCTATGAGGGACTATAAATGCTAAGGAATCATTGATTTAAATTGACAAAATCAAATAACTATAATCACTTATCTAACTATCACCAGTTTTAGCTTAGAAATGTTAAGATAATGGTGAGTTGGAATTTTTACAATAATTTGAGTTGCAGCTTGCACATTTTTTCTTCTTCAAGGATTTGTAGTTGAATGGGACATAGGATAAGCCACTGATTCCTAAGTTTTTTATGGACTCTCTATACAGGAAATTGGAGATTTTGAGAATTGGATGAAGATAATGGAACTTGATTGTAAAAGCATTAGTGCTGCAATCTGCAACATTCACCAAGAATAAAATTTTAAGGCAAGCTTTCAATTTTTATATTCGCATAATTCTTGTCCTTCCCTGTATACATGTTTTGTCTATGAGGCACTAATATGTCTCATAATTAATGGAGTAGAAGCTCTAAGTTCTTCTTCTCTGGTTTATATCATGTCTCTTACCTTTTAAATAGTGAACTTTTTAATGCTTTCAGACTCGTTCTTATTATTATTATTATTATTATTATTATTATTATTATTATTTTTATTTTTTGTGTGCCCTGGCCATGAATATTTGATGGTTACCATTCTCCAGCCTCCTCTCCAGTTCACTGGATATTTCAGTTATCTGTGTTGACAGCATAGTTGTGTAAGTTACTTGCACTAACTGAGTAATTGCCCTCACTCATCACTAGGCAAACACTTAAGGCAACTAGGCAGTTGCACAGATGAACTCCAGACAATACTAGTGGAATTTGAAGGGGAAAAAAAAGTGAAAAAAAAAAAAAAAAACTAAGTTGTATGTTATTATTGTGATATTAATATTTCAAAAGGCATCTGTGAGTTGAATCAACTGGCTCATTCTTTATCTGGTTTGAGACTAAAAGACACAACTTGAGAAGTTCCAATGAACTTAAAGCACGTTTGGGAAGTGTTCATAAACGGTTTTGTTTATAAATAGATATAAGTGGTGGAGAGGTATCTAGTACTTGTGGTCTCATGAAATGTGTGGATAAAAAGTAATTGGAATTTGTATAAACATGAGCCAAGCATAGGCTTAATTCTATGAAACTGCTGCTTTTGAATTAGACTATCCATCCAATCAAAAGAATAGGGTCATTGTTGTTTTTATGGACTAACCCATCAAAAAAAAATATAAGATCTGTGCATGATATATGCCATTTATTAGCATTCAAACTGGAATGTGGAGGATATACGTTTATTTCATATTTCTGATAGAAAGTGGAAAAATCAATGTACATAAGATGGTATAGTCGATAAACTCTAAACTAGGGAACTGATAGGTCTGTATTTTTCCGTGAGTGCTCAGGTTTTAAAATTGAGAATTGTTTCACCAGCATGACCTAAAGTCTGCAAAGAACTAAGCCCAAGGAGTTTAATATGATGTCAGACTTCCACTTTAGGAGTTCATGGAAGGTTGCAAAACAAACTGTCTCCCATATGATGAATTGGAAGTATAGATGTTAGTTTTCATCAGTGTGTCCCAATCTTTGTTCATCTCTGTACTTGTGTTTCTCCATTTTTTTCAATTTCATTACGCTTCGGGTCGCAGCAGATTGTGTTTTTCTTTCTGGATGGCTGGATCCGTGGTTTGCAGCAAATGAAAGTGGTAGATGAATGGAGTATAAAAGTTATTATTTTCAAAATGTAGGTATATTTACTAGCGATTAGTGGTGGTTTCATCTTTTACTTGTGTCCAAGATTCCAAGTGACAATAAAAATTTTAAAATGCTGATGTTGTTCTACAAGTTAACTTTTGGCTTTTGGTGCACTCAATAATTGTTGACATATAAATCAACCTTTTCCAGTTCAATGCGTATAAACTCCAATTTATTTATTTTTTTAATATGCATTTTTCTTTTACTGGACTACAAATTTTTTCCCCAAGTTAGGGGCTTGGCAGATGCCTACGGCTACCTGTAGATTATCATATAAAGTACATGTGAAGGGGATATGGTCCTTACCTCCATAATTACATAGAGGATGTGGAGAGGGTTCATAAGCTAAATATGGAGGTACTACATCCATTACAAATGGTCAATGAAAATCTTATTATGCCTCAGTTTGATGTCCATTTTGAAGAGAGTGCGATTTTTTGAATAGTGAATTTTTGGAAAATATGTGGTTGAAAAGTGGAAAGAATTTTGGGTTTGTATGTAGAATATTTTATTTTGTGAATGTATTGTTGAAAATGAGTATGAGAAAAAAATGAGTTCTGAAAAAATGGAAATCAAACGGGGCATAAAACTATAAATTCGGAACAAATACTTCCTCTTGGCTACTGAGTTTCATCACCAACATTTACCTTCATTATTTTTGGTAATAAGGAATTTGTATCTTATCAAGTCCTATGAGACACCGAACTGTACCTTTCATGTTCCCACGTTTGAATATTTTGGTAGTCTCCATCTCCATCCCCCTATTAGCCATTTATTCCGCAACTCCATTGCCTTCTCTAATTATGAGAGACACTTGAAAGCTTAATTCATTTATCAACAATTTAATTTCATCAACAGTTTTGAAATCCTTGGTACTGTTTTTAAACTCTTGCCTTTTAGGTTTATCTCAGGTCGGCGGTTTTCCCGATGACGGTGTGGTGGGAAGCATACTGTGATTGCCAACCTGTGATGCCAAGTGGATAAGGTATTTCAGGTAGAATCCTTGTCGACATGTTTGGGATCTGCTGCTGTAATTTCCCGTGCAAATCAAAGATATTTCAGGATGCTGTGCCTGCATTTACATACACGCATACATTTCAGCACCATAAAAGGGGAGTTGATATATTTTACAAGAACTAACTGTGATAATGATCTTGATGACCACCTTTGTTCTTCTTTGCTTGCTGATTCAAGTTTCTAATATAATTATTCTAGAAATAGATATTGCAAAATTCACTTATCTGTTTTCAGTATTTTTAATAGTTGGACCAGCTTGTTTTAATAAATACACAATTATTTATTTTTTCATTTTGGGTAGATTGAAAGTGTGGTGTGATGTCTACTGCATACTTTGTAGAATTTAATGCATATATTATTGAGCACAATTGTAAGGGTCATAGCTAAGCTCTCGTAACTGCAGTATTAGAATAGAAGTGCTTTCGTTGTCGAGATGCCACGGTGGTAAGTAATGCGAACATGGGAGGTCACTTTGAGTTAATAAAGTACATTTTGTTCCTAAAACAAGTCCGGTTCGGAGTCATCTTATTGCCAAATGGAGCACTACAGGTTTTAATCTGGTGAATTTTGGAGTATATATTAGGGTTAAGTACACAATTACACACATTTAAGTATGAAATTTTTTGAAATCGGGTGATTTGTAACTAATTACAAAAATATCAAAATAATTTTCAAAATCAGGTATTCTTTTTTATAATCAGAAATCAGGGTTTGTAATTAATTACAATTGTAATCTTATTTCAATTTTGTAATTAATTACAATTGTAACTTTATTTCAAATTGTAATTACTTACCACCACCATCATCACCACCTAATTTGTAACTAGTCACTGCAGCTGTCGCCGCCACCTTATTTCAGTTTTGTAATTAATTACAATTGTAACTTTATTTCAATTTGTAATTAGTTACAATTGTAATTTTAATTAAAATTATAATTAATTACCACCAATCACTACCTAATTTGTAATCAGTCACCGTCACTGCATTATTTTAATTTTGTAATTAATTACAATTGTAACTTTATTTCAATTTGTAATTGTTATAATTGTAATTTTAATTAAAATTGTAATTAATTACAACCATCACCACCGATCACCACTTGTAACCAGTCACCACCACCACATTATTTCAATTTTGTAATTAATTACAATTGTAACTATTTCAATTTGTAATTAATTATAATTTTTAATTAGTTACAATTGTAATTTTAACTACAATTGTAACTCGCCACCACCACCACCACCACCACTGACCACATCTACAACCGATCACCAACTAATTTTTAATCAGCCACCGCCACAACTGCTGTCGTCGAACCACCGTTGAAAATACAATTGTAATTTTATTTCAATTTGTAATTAATTGCAATTGTAACTTTATTTCAATTTGTAACTAATTACAATTATAATTATAATTACCATCTCAATATCACCACCACCTCTCCCTCCACCACCGGTCCTCCACCACCACAACAACAGAACAACAGAGAAAAACTGAGGAAGCCAAGTCACAACCACAACTTCGATAATTATAATTACCATCTCGATGATAAAGTTTAGTGCACAGATGGCTTAACATCTGGTCCCCTCTAAATTGGTGCTTGGCGATTACTATAAGATGTAAGATACATAAATTAGCTTAACATTTCACCACCATTGCCGTCATTTTTGCCGCCTACCAGAAAACGCTTAAAGCACAGGAAGATGCTCCTCTTCATCGCGAATACAATGGTGCAACCGTTTCGTGATCGGAGTTCTCTACTGACCGGGATTTCAGTTTAGGTGAAGTGGTGACGGTGGGAGACAATGTTTGAAGAAGAGCTGAAGAAGAGATTCACCACTATGAATCTTTAGTGCTTAACCTACAATGAAGTCCACTTTCTGTTTAGAAAATGGAAAAAAAAGCTTTTCAATGAAAATATCATTTAGGCACACTAATTTTAATTTTGTAATTAATTACAATTAATTAATGAATTTGTAAAACATACCATATTTAATTGTAGAAATTAAACAAATTAATTACAAATTGTAATTAATTACAATTACAACTTACTTGCATTCTGTGATGAATTACAATTTACAAATAATGACAATTGTAACTTAATTTCAATTTTATAATTACAATTTTAACTAATTAATTATTATGATAGCTTAATTATATATTACAAGTCACTCAAGATTTTATTTTCTTTTAAAATTAATAAAATTAGTTACATTTTGTAATTAATTACCATTATAACTTAATAAATTACAGTTTGTAATTAATTATAATTGTAATTATTACATATGATTGAAACTCGAACCAATCTATGATTGGATACAACAATAAATTTGAATAATTGTTATTGATTGGAGATTCTTATGTTGTTACTATATTTAAAAAAAAAAAAAAAAACCAAAACGTAGCTATTTGGCCCCTAGGTAGAATAGTTCTTCTGGCTTCTAAAATGGTAAAGATAGAGAGAGTAACATTACCCAAGCCTTTTTTGCCTGTTCCACCACTTGGGTATTCAACTGCTGCATATTGTCGAGATAACGGCTGTAAAATGAAAGTGTCGAAGATGATGAAGATGAGAAAATTGCCCAAATTGACTCCTAAAGGAAAGAACCTATCGAAGCAGAAGGAAAAGAAACTAGTGCAGTGGAATCAATTCGTTATAAGGTTTTAAAGGACAGGAAGAACCGCCAAGTCGATGTAAAAGAACTGCTCGAAGTAAGAGGAAGGAATCGCCGCGTGAAGAGAGAGAAGTGGATTTGTTAGGGATCGATCTGGGTTCAGTAAATTTAACAACTGATTTAATAAAATAGTATATAACTACCTGATTTTAAAAATTAAAAATCTTAAAGGTATGATTTAGTGTAATTTTTCCTATATATTAAACATCTTCCAGAGTAAGTTTTAATCATGGGCTCATGACACCAAGCCTTGTCATTTGTATATACAAATACAAAGTCTAAGGACAACTACCTTGCACATTATGTTTCAACTATCCAAGCCGTTATTTCCTTATTTTATAGAGGAAAAAAAATGCTGAACGTCAATCTTAAGTAACTTCATCGTTCATGTCCTAAGAATTGGTGGATGATGAAAATTGCGGGATGTACCTCGGTGGAGTAAGGTTGCCAATAATATAAAGGGATAATTACAATAGCAGTCTAATCTTTCTTTTTTTGTGTACAGATTTTATCCAAACCTTTTGTTCGTGCCAGCCACAATCTCAAATATTTCAGTTTGTTGATGGATTTCATCCATTTGACTGTTAGTTTACCAAGAAAATGTATTTTGAACAAATTGAAAAAGGGTAAAATGATAATTTTTCTATTTCTGTATACCAAATAATTTAAATAATTAAATAAAAAATAAAAATACTAGTCTTCTTTTTCCATCCAACCCCCACCCCTAGCCCCAAAAATTGAAAATTGAAAATCCCCTAAAATGCCACCACCATCACCCACCTGCCAATGCCACCAACCCAGTGTCAGCGACACCACCATCGAAAATTATTTCATATTTAGTCGTAATCACGTATTATTTTTTAGTCACAAATTACAAATTTATCAGTTTCCATCCTACGCCCACCACGTACTAGTGTACTACCATCAATCGCTGTCAATACTACCACAACCTACCGTCGCCGCCGCCACCACTCCATCCCCCTTCATTGCCACCACCACCACCACCACATAATCAGTCATTGCCACCACAAAACCACCACCGTACTCACAACGGCCATCATATAATCACCGCATCATGACCACCTCCCAAAAAGTCAGCACTTCATACTCTAACCACCACTACCACCATGTTCGACCATTGCCACCAAAACCACCTCTATTGAACCACCATTTCACCCACAACCATTGTTTGCACATCACCAGAAAAACCTTTTGCACTACCTCACCATCACACCAACCAACAAAAGACATCCCAAAATCTAGATGGAAATAGAATGGAGGCTGAGAAGTGGCATAATGTCGCTAAAGAGAGGAGATGTGAACCGCGGCACTTTGAAGCGCAGCACTTACAGCCGTTGAAGAGGGGCATCGTTGCTACAGCGTTTAAGAGCGGCTAAAGAGAGATTTGAGCATCATGACCGCTACAACATTGTCTACATGTTGTGAATAATATTGGGAGAGAGGGTAGAGAGAAAACCTAGCTACAATACATGCTGATTTTCACGGTGGTGATCAACCTCGGATCTTGAGGGAGACGGTAGAGAGAAAAGTGTTAGGAGAAAAGTGAATTAGAGTTTTGAATAATATTGTAGGTAAATTTGGGATATATTAATTTAGTTAATAATATCGTTTTAATATTTAAAAGATATCCTAATTGTGAACAAATAAGGTGCAAACTTAATTTTTGAATTGGTAAGTTGAAAACTTTGTGTGAGTGCAATTTTCACTTTATTTATTTCAGACTTTAAAAGACTTTTAAAAACTTTAAGGAATTTAAAAGTTTAGATGTATTCAATGTAGAATTTTATAATTGAATAAAAATTTTGAGATATTCAATATAGACTTTAATGGACTTTTAAAAAGTCTTTAAATGTCATGCATTATTCAATTAAGACATTTTAAAATCCTACAAAACTGAATGGTAGAAAAATTCTTTATTCTCTTTTACCCTAAAAAGTTCAAAAAACTTTTTCAATGCTATAGATCCCTCGAAACATCTAGAGAGAGAATAGCCAGACTTCAACTCCAACATGGCTTCACACCCAATCCAATTTATCTTTACTGGCCGCAACATAACACAAATGATTTCTCACTTCTAAAACTACTTCTCTCCTAATATTAGTTATCCCCTTTTTAGCACAAATAATTCCTCTCCTAAAACTATTTCTCTCCCACCAAATTTGACCCCTAATCTTTCAAACCACGTAATTTATATTCACATTTGCATTGGGTCCGTATTTTGAATTTTTCTTCCACATAAAAAATAATATTTTTTCTTACTTTTGTTTACTTGTCAAGCGATTTGTGCCTTGTGGTTGAGACATGGCGGAGCCAAGAATTATATATTGCTAGGGCGAAAAATATGGGGTGGAGGGGAGGCCCCCCTTGGGGTTCGGGGGAGGAGCCCTTGATTTTCTTAAACTGAGATGATTGAAATCGAAAATTTTAAATACCAAATCTAATAAAAGGATAGTCATGAATAATGATACATAATGAGTTATTCAAATTTAATATCTAAATTCAAAAATAACGATTTTGTACACTTTTGTTTCTCTCGTCAAATTTAACATCAGAATCCATAGTGGATTCTTCATTCTAACTAGAGTTGTAATATTTAAAGTTGTCATTTTTCTGATTCTCTCTTTTTACCGATTCAATCAATTCGATAGAAATCATTTTTCTGATTCTCTCTTATTGACATAGCTACAATTTTCTTGTGTCAACTGCTATCTGTAAGATTTAGGTGCACTTTGGAGTTGGGTAAGCATGCCCGATCAGTAGGAAATTGCTTCTTTCTCATAAATTTTACCATGCACTAGTTGGATCACAATATAAACGTGGGAAGGATAGTTGATGAACATGTTTTACAAGAGTACACAAACACAGTGCCCTAGTTTCAAATATTTGTAATGAGAATATACTACACGATAAAAACTCAAGATAGACACAGTGATCTAATCTTCATTATGTGTAAAGCAAAATTGCTATACTCACTACATTTTGCAAAGCTTTACACTTGAGACTTAATTCGGCTCAGCCTCTAGTCACTATGTTTTGTTATTTCTTCCTTGTTGGCATTGATTATAAAGAAAGACAATGTATACAACAAATTATTAATTTTAAATAGGCAAAAAAGGCATTATCTTATTTGGGCTTTAAGCCTCTTTCATATAATGAGGGAATACTGAGATAAGATAGTGGTGTTGTAAATTATTAAACTAATCTATTACCTAATCTTACCTAATTTATATTATTTATTTATTGTGTGAATGACTATTAGACTCTCATGTATGTAAAATTACACACTTGAATTGAATGAGAATTCTCTCCTCTTCTCATCTCATCTCTCTCTCTCTCTCTCTCTCTCTCTCTCTCTCTCTCTCTAGTATTATTATTATGGTAGTTTCACAACACGTTATCAGCACGAGTCTCTAGTCAATTGAGTAATATGACGGGAGTATGCTCTACAGTTGCATCTAAATGATGAACCTCTGTATCAGAAACCTGATTATTATTAATCAATGCGAACCACTCAATTAAATCCCATATCGTTGCTAAGATTGCTGGAATTGCAAAATTGATCTTGAAGATGAAAACTTTGATGAAAAAAAAGTGAGAAGAGAAAAGCTGCTTCATGCTCGGGAGATTTGTGAAAATTTAGATTGAAGGCACGGCTGCAGTTGTGATCATGGTGTCCAACACTAACTTGGTGGAAATTAACAAAAGTCCACCAACTTTGTAGGTATAGTGGTAAGATTTTAAATCGTTTCATTATAATTATGCATATTAATTATATGATTAGCATTAACAATATTCACAACTAATTAACATTAATCCGTGATCAATAAATTAAAGAGTTTAAACAAGGTATAAGTAATATAATTATTGTCATACCGTGATGGATTGAGTTATTATGGACTGAATTTATACCTTAACTGAATATGACTCATTATCGTAATGAATTAGACTATTATGAATACCTTGATTGGATTTGAAGATATGACTCGCTCACTTATGAAAGGTAATTATTTCATTATATTGACACCGTCTATATGGTCGGTTTATCAATTGAATACATGGAATACTTTACATATATTCATATTTTATATTATTTTAGAAACACCTCAGTTGTTGATTAATTCTAACATATTAGAGGTTGTTGTCAACATATATACGTGGTGGTATAACTCCAGTATTATTATTGTTAATATATATACGATATTATTGTTATTTGATCTTTCATTTAATGGTACCAGAAGTTATCACTACTAAAGTTAGATAATATTTTATCAAATGATACCAGAAGTTATCATTACCAAAAAGTTGGTGAATGTTGATAAAAATATTTTATCAAACGGTATCAGAAGTTACCATTATCTAGTATTGAAAAGATAGATAAAAATGAATTATCTAACAAGAAAAATGTTGATGTATGAGAAGATAATATCACATGATAGCACGGATATGGCTAATGTGAAAATAATCTCATCAGTATTATGAGATAAATATTATATGATTGTGATAAGCAGTTTTGATCAAAGTTCTTGCATAAGCACTTACGTACTCCAGAAGAAGTACATATTTACTCCAGAAGAAGTAAATATTATCATCTAAACACACTGAAATGATAATTATTATTATTGCTCCTGAAGAAGCATAAACGAGTCATACATGCAAAATACAAAAGGGGGAAACATTTATGATCCTCAAAAGTAGAGGTGTGTATCAGGTGTAATAATACTCCATACTCTACCACCCCTAATCTTTTTTGTGTGTACTCCACCACTCCTAATCCTTTTGAGGTTCACAAGATTAAGTTCAAATACTCATCAATATTAAAGGTGTGTCTCAATAGTAAGAATACCCCGTACTCTACCACCCACAATATTTTTGGAGATTCACAAGGATAAATTTACATTAACCGGACTCCATTTTTGCTTGGCACCCCTTCCTTGCGACCAATCTATCTTTAATCCTGCTGGATTTTGTATTGGAATATATGATTGCAACTTATCCAACAGTTTCTCGATAGTAGGAGCCGATATAAGGATTCTCCTAGAAAATGGAGAGATGAATCCCTGTTCCACAGCATAATCAAGAAATGTTAGCAAACCATCAAAGAAATTGTTAACATTTAAAAGCCCAATAGGTTTGGTATGGAGATCTAATTGAACCCATGAGGTAATATTAAAGATTTCCTCTAAAGTACCAAAACCTCCAGGCATGGCAATGAAGGCATCAGAACCATATAACATGCAAGTTATGTGTTCATGGATAGATAACGTCTGTACTTCATGCCCTCGTGTTTTTCCTGTGATATCAGCTAAAGGAACGGGTATAACACCTATCACTCTTGCTTTCTCTGTTTGAGCGGATTGTGAAACACAACCCATCAATCCACTGCTACCTCCTCCATATACTAGATTGATACCTTTCTCTCCCAACTTCTTTCCTAAATCCACTGCTGCTTCTAGATGCCAAAAACCTTTCCCTACTTTTGATCCAGAAAATGTACAGATAGTTTTGATCTGTCGAAGTTTTGGTCTTTCCATCTTTGAGAGTATAAGGAAAGAAAAACTTAAAAGAAATTGTTATTTTGGGATGCTTTAAACTGCGAAATTATCAGACGTTTTAAACTTGAAAATATTCACTATTTACTGCTTTTCTTTTGAAAAAGTTGCTATTTGCTTTTGACTAAATGACACCACTTTTGATATTGTCTCTAACAGCATATATTTTGCTCCATAATGGATAATCTTTCGGTGATCTCTCAGATACCATCTGTTAATACGCGAAAAATGAAAATACAAAATACTTTGTTAAAACATATATACTATACTGATTTACCTTGTATCATTGTTGAGTACCCAAAACATCATTGTTTATAACAGCCTGGCAAACAAGATCTTTTGCTATTATATTTTTGAGACTATAACGCTCTTTATCGCTGATGAATTTAGCCCATAAAGATAGTAGCTCACGCTGCACATACCCACTAGGGTGCGTCTCAAGAGCCAATCGTATATCATCCAATGACTCCTTACTCAGTCCACCCTTAATGAAGTCTATCTTATCATCTCGATTTATAGATGAATATCCTACTGACTTACAACTGGCATTACATGTCCATCGAGCACATTTGTAAAAACATTTCAATCTTTTTGCTCTTCGCTTCTTTCCAAAAATACTCTTACCTGAGCCAGGCATGTGCTTAGAAAATAAATCTGGTAATTCACCAACTAATCGAACTTTTGCTTCGATCAACCAACGAACATCTTCTGGGATACCTTGATCCATAAGCAGCCTTAATCTTTCGAGTTGAACTCAATAAATCTTTTTCAAAACATTTATCGGAAGATTTGAGTAGTATTTATGTATATTTGATAATATAACATCCATTTTGATGGATCTGATCTTCTCCCAAAGTGATCTATTTAAATGCATTATTTAACGCGTAAAAGAGCAGTGGCTCCGCGTGTCAGTGATTCCACTAAGAAAAGGGAAAAGATTTGTAATCAAAAGGTGGGGACAAGGATCATTTTCTTGTGATGTCATTCTAATCACCTTTTTGGATATACTAAATAAAGGTATACTGATTTGTACTATATAGAAATACGAACTGATGAAATGAATACTATATTGAACCAGAAGTTCATACATATGTACAAGCGAAATATCTTACTAAACCAGAAGTTCTATAATTTAGCATGATTGGTTAAATTCCAATTCAATAATGAGATTTATTGAAAATGCAAAATGACATTCATTAAAGAACCAGAAGATTGTTCAGGTTAACAAGTTGTCATTGCTGCTTGTTCTCAAAGGAAAATTAATTATCTCACTAAAAAAATACTGATTATTTGCTCAAGTAATGATATTACGAGCAAAGTGATAAATGCTAGCATGAATATATCTTAAAGTCATTAATGATTTTACGAATTAGTTGAGATAATAGCATTATGTTGCTAATGGTTTAGCAAATTAAAAGTTTCCAAATATTTGCTATGAGAACAACTTGAATATAAATATTTCTCATGCAGCAATATTCTACATACAAACATGTCAATACGATGAAATAAATATTTTCTTGTGAAGCTTTATGATTTCTAAGAAGTGCGATATCTATATACACTCCAACAATACGCACTTGATATATGATTGTGATTATATCCATAATTACGAATGACATGTGTTGCGACATTTTTAGCTGACTGATATAATACAATATTCTTGAATATTATGGGGAAATTAAACAATAACACGCATGAAGCATGATCAAGCTTAAAGCGTAATTATTCCTGAAGCATAATGACAATCGATTCCAAAAATAAATATTTCTTGAATAATTGAAATGATCCCTTTTGAGACTAAATACTCATGGTGAGTAAAAGGGACATAGTTAAATGATGAGAGATCCAGGTACCTGATGATAGAATAAACAAAGAGATCTCTCTATGTTATGTTTATATTGACATGAAATTGAATCGATAAATAAGTCGACTACACACAACCCTCTTAAGAAAATGAGGTTTTTGAAATTATAATACTTTGGACAAATATAAAAATCCCAATGCAGGGATTATTGTTATAGGACCCGAGTCCAAACACTTAAATGTGTAATGCCAGTAGTTATTTGTACAAATAAAAATTATTACACAGTTGTAAAAGACGACTCGTTGCGCGCGAAATTTTTCAAAGAACTGGCATGACATATGGTGGATGGGACTATAATCTAGATCACTAGTTTGAGCTCTTTGATATACCAATGAGTGAGATCAAAAAGTGTGATTCTCATCTCGGTATTTTGGGAGCTTTCTTTGATGTACCAGTTGATCGCGGTACGTTGGGATTTCAAGCGAAATGATTATAGATTATATGTCGAAATTGATATCTATTTCAATGATTGATTATACTCCTGCAAATTAGAAATTGCAGTTTATAAAGTGTAAGAACATACATGTATAAATCATTGAAAGATTCAATTTGCCCAGAATAGTATCATTATAGAATTAAATGTGATTCTTAAAATAAAATCACATGAAGAATGATACATATGACCCCATAATATAATATGTTGAAAATGAAATTGGAGTATACTATTATTATATTTGAATATTTGAGCATGCAATTGATTTTCAATATGCAAAATTATATTATCCACCAAAAATGAATATTCACCAGAAGTGAATTTGAAAATGAATATTTAATTATTCATCAGAAGTGAATTCTAGATTTTGATAGTTTCACCAGAAGTGAATCAATTCTAGATTTGAATAATGCAATCAGTCAACTAACTAAACATTGCTTGGTATAGCATGTTCAGTACATCATAAATGAGCTATGACATCATAAATGAGTTATAAACTATTTATAAAGCTCATCACAAACTATATGTTTGATGAGATGATTTGAGATTGCATTAATATACTTGTGATATTCTTATGAAGGGAACAAATACGCGCTGTACTCTTTTTCCCTTAGCTGAGGTTTTGTCCCATAGGGTTTTCCTAGTAAGGTTTTTAATGAGGCATCAATTATGGCGTATCAATGAGAATAATGTACTATTTTTCCCTTCGCTAAGGTTTTGTCCCTCAGGGTTTTTCCTAGCAAGGTTTTTGAGACATTGTCACAACTATCTGCAAGTAATAATTCAAAAACAAGCTCTATCTTTAAATTGTGCTGGAATGATATCAACAAATGAAGAAAATCATAGACATCTGGAATGGTATCAACAAATGAAGAAAATCATAGACATCTTATGAAGAATGTTATGATATCGGCTACACACCAGAAGATTTTCATATATACATATTCCAGACAAAAGATGATATCATTATTCAAAAGGTTCATGAATACTTGATTGCACACTTTAGGGGGAGAATCATGCTGTACTCTTTTTCCTTCATCCAAGTTTTGTCCTACTAGATTTTCTTGACAAGGTTTTAACGAGGCAGCGGCTGTACTCTTTTTCCTTATTTCAGATTTTATTACATTGAGTTTTACTGACAAGGTTTTAACGAGGCAGCAATGAAGCACTTCAACACTTCTGAACTTCAAATTTCAGTACATGATTTGTACTACTTATCATTGACGTCATTTTGGATATTAGACTCAATGATTAATGATGACCAACATCAGGGGGAGCAGTTGTACTCTTTTTCCTTTGCTCAAGTTTTATCCCACTGGGTTTTCTTAGCAAGGTTTTAACGAGACAGACAATTGAGCTATTGAGCAACAAGTCATTCAAGGGAGAGTGCTGTAAATTATTAAACTAATCCATTACCTAACCTTACCTAATTTATATTATTTATTTATTGTGTGAATGACTATTAGACTCTCCTATAAATAGGGGCATCATGTATGTAAAATTACACACTTGAATTGAACGAGAATTCTCTCCTCTTCTCATCTCTCTATCTCTATATCTAGTATTATTATTATTATTATGGTAGTTTCACAACAAGTGGGGGTTTTTTGTGCCTTTAATTACCAGAATTTTATGATATTTTGTCAGCTAATTATTTGTTAATTGAAGTTTAGAAAGGCCTAACCCCTACTGGGCCATACATTTTCTTCATCTTTAGTCCATTTTCTAATCATGGATTTTGTGCTTGAGAAGTATTGACACAATATTTAAAGATTCATCTCTTTCAAGAGGCTAGGTCGATTGAATCGTTGAAAGGGACGGTTTCTACTGGATATTTTTAAATAATCCCTTCCCAAGACATTTTCGCATTGCTTAAGTTCAAGAAAGGAATCAAGCATGATTGATCAGATTTTGTTGTCGGTTTATGGAAGGATGAATCCGGCAGTCCTGCATCTTGGAATGGGACTATGTGTATTTGTGATAATGTGGCAGCTGTTGTTCTTGAAAACTTGGGTCTATCCGTGGACGTGGACTAGAGTGTGTTCTCTAATCTTACAATGTTAGTGAAACTCTCAATTTCAAACAACTCCATAATTGGGACATGTCCAACAAGATTGGTGACTTCAAAAGTCTCAAGTATCTGGACATTTCAGACAATATGTTCTTCTCATCCTTGCCACCTGAAATTGGCAACTTGAGGAGCTTGAAAAATATTTCATTGGCTGGAAACCACCATCTATGTAGCAGCAGGGATAGCTATCATAGAGATAGAGGTAGCAAACGGGCCGAGCCGCTCGTTGGCTTGGCTCGCTAAAACACGAGCGGAGGGTGGCTCGGATCGTCAAGATCACGAGCTCAACCACGAGCCAATCACCATTGCCGAACCACGAGTGGTTAAACGAGTGGATGGTTGGCACGAGCCGCCCGGCTCGTGCCAACGAGCTTGACGGCTCGTCGGCTCGTCAAAAAAAGAAGATCACTTCAAATACCTGAAGAATTGAAAATTTATTTTGGACAAGAACTACTTAGAAATGTGGAGTCTACTAATTCTTTAGAATTTGATTTACTTCATTATTGGAAAACAAACGAACGAAAATATCATATTGTTTCCGCCATTGCGAAAGATCTACTAACACCTCCGGTTAGCACGGTAGCTTCGGAGTCTGCTTTTAGTGCAGGTAAAAGGGTTTTGTCAGAAGTCAGGAGCCGACTAAAAGAAGATATTTTGGAAGTGTTGATGTGTGTCAAAGATTGGCAAGACGGTGATTTACGCATACAACATAAGTATGCCGAAATTGCATGCAGTTAGGTAAATGATATTTAATTTAACTTTACATTTTCAATTTATTTATTATTTATATAAAATAAAAATAATTTTGATTTCAAAAAAAAAAATTGTACATGTAACAAATTGTTCGTGTACAATTTTAACTCCCTCTACTAGAATATTCAATTAAGACTATTTAGTAGCCGGTCTCAAGCCCGGAAAAAACGAGGAGGGTTTATTTTTATTTTTCAACCTTTTAAATTTTTACTTATTTACTTAATTTTAGTTTTTGTCTTTTCAAATTATAATTGGATATTTGATTATTTTAACAAGTTTTTATTTGCGTTATAAACTTATAAATTATAATTAATCATTTCAACTTTCAATTTAATTCACTAATATTCTAATAATAACTAACAAACATTATTTTTTTACTTATTAAGTTATTAATCATTTATTTAATGCATAACTTATTACTTATATTTATAACTTATAACTTATAACTAATTAAGAATTTATATCAATAATATTAAATATTAATATATTCAAGATTTCAAATATTTTAACTATCGATTCGATTGTTGACTAAATCAACGTAAGACGGTAGAGGGGTTTAAAAAAAAAAAAAAAAAAGAGCTCAACGAGTCGAGCTCGCTGGTCATGGGCCAAGTTGAGCTCGGCACGGGTCAAATGAGCCGAGCAATCAGAGCTATGGGCCGAGCTGGCTCGGCTCGGCTCGGCCCATTGCCACCTCTACATAGAGATGAAAATTTTCTGTTGAAGTAAGGATTTTCTCAAGTCCTTGATAATTTCTAGATCTGCTTGAGGAATTGCGAAAACAAGGTATATCCTAACCCTCGCCATTAATCTAATAATCCTTCATAAATGTTGATTATGTGTTAGAACTCTAAAATTTTGCAATCCCATATGATCTATGATTATTGATAAATAAAGAGATAATCAACTCTAAACATGATTACCTATCTTTGCCCAATCTGATAATATATTCAGTAAGTCGAGATTTATTTATTAAATTTGCAATAGCTTGTGAACAAAAATTATGATGATATGTGAATTCATGAAATATGTTTTTCGACCATATGATAATTATTGGTTCTGCTATTTCTTAGAACAAGCCCAGAGTTGTGACCAAGGCTCAAAATGGATAGTTCTTGGTACAATTATGGAAAAACTATTATAATTTACGAGCAATATGCCTAAGGATTACAACCTATTAATCGTTGATCTTTGTGGAAGTCGAAAGCCTCATATTTTGTTAATATGTTGATTTAATAGATGATATATCCGTTTGTAATTTTGGTCTCATTATTTACACGACCTCAAGTATGATCAGATCAATAATGCATAAGTCGAACTCTGTGTGAAGTGATTACTGAATCTAAAATTATAGGACCTATTTCCATAATGATTCATGCTATTTTTGGGATCTAAAACTTGTATAACTTGGAAATTAGCTAAGTTAAATAGTAAATTATAAAGTGACTCACAGAGTGATCAATTATATGAAGCATCATATTTCTATGTGATCTCTATTTGAAAACCAATAGAACCACTTAATATGCTTTAGCATGACCTTCCTAGATACAATTTGCATTGATTAGCACGCTCTGATCGTTTTCTTTGATGGCTAATCATATTATTGGAAAAAGGATGTCCTTGAATCAATTAAATTCACTGATGTTTTAGCAGGAAATATGTGCTAACATGACTGCTTGGCAACCAGATTGCATTAATATCCGCGTATGTTCTTTTCTTGAATTTGCTTGTTGCCTTAGGACTATTGACAGGTTCTATCATCACTGCAAACCATAAGCCCTCGCTGATTTGAGGCTAGCTTCTAAGCCCTCTAATCATTAAAGGAAAGCACTCAAAGCCTTGCCCTGTGCAAGCACTCAAAGCCTTGCTCACGTGCAAGCATTCAAAGTGAAGCAAAGCCTTGCTCCATGTAAGTAGGGGTTAACAAATAAACCTCCAACCTTAAGCAAACCACAAAAAATGGTTTGGTTTGGAAAAATTCCAAACCGCTTTAAACGGTTTTGTTTAGGTTTTTAGGTTTTAATTGTCGAAACCGTGGTTTGAAACCGCAACTTGTCAAGTTTTAAACAAATTATAAAAAATGAGTGCATAAATAGCTTATCAAATTCAGATTGTTATTGAAACATTTAAGTCATTTTAAGTGCTGATATGATTTTTTTCTGTAGAAATGAGTTATAGAATAACTTTTATCAAAATTTGGACGTGTTCTTCAAAAATTTCTAGCCTCCGTCAATTGCAAAAAAATGTGAGATTTTTTAGTAATAAAGCTATGCGCTAAGAACGTGTTTTTATCCATAGTTGCTTGCGCAACATTGTCCATTGCTTCTTTGACCTTCTTTGATCGAGATCGAGTCGACGATTCTTCTTCCATAATCAACGGGTCCTTACTCAAGCTTGTGTATGGACTCTGGATCACATCAAATCCCCTAGTCAATGTGATTTGCATCTCGAAAAAATCCAAGAGCGCCTTTGACATAATCTACGTAATGGTTGGTGTTGATCATTCACTTAATGTTGTGTCAATTACGAAATCCATGATCTTTGCTATTGGTAGATTAATCATTCATTCATTCTTGCATTATCGTACAAGAATGTAGCTTGGTTTGGGATTTACTAATTTATTTGATTGCAAACCGCAATTTTAAACCTCACAAACTGCAAAAAATTGTTTGGTTTGGTTTGAAAAAATTTCAAACCATTTTAAATGGTTTGGTTTCAAATTTTGCTATAAACCACTCAAACCAAACCGTGTTCACCCCTACATGCAAGCATTCAAAGCCTTTCCCACAAGCAATCAAAGTCTTGCCCCGTGTAAGTACTCAAAGCCTTGCCCACAAGCAAGCAATCTAAGTATTGCCTCGTGCAAGCATTCAAATCCTTGCCCACAAGCAAGCAATCAAAGTTTTGCCCCGTGCAAGCCTTTCCCACAAGCAAGCAATCAAAGCCTTGCCCCGTGCAAGTACTATAAGTCTTTCCCAAAAGCAAGCAATCAAAGCTTTGCCCCGTACAAGCTCTCAAAGCCTTCTCCACGTGCAAGAGCTCAAAGTCTTCCCTACAAGCAAGCAATCAAGGTCTTGCCCCGTGCAAGCACCTAAAGCCTTGCCCATGTGCAAGCACTCAAAATCTTTCCCACGTGCAAACACTCTAGGCCTTGTTCACAAGCAAACAATCAAAGCCTTGCCCGCATAAGCACTTAAAGCCTTGTCCTCGAGCAAGCAATCAAGTACTCGCTGCTCGTTAACCGAAAGTGTACAGAACGCACAAGTAATAAAGTTGATTTGAGTCCGAATATTAATCACATAGAGATTGAGCAAATCGTATTTTAGATTACAAATTCTTAACGGAACTATGAAAAGCTTTGATTTGAGAATTTTGTTTTGAAAACTAAACTAACAATTAAGCTAAAAAACAATGAAATTTTGATTTATTAAAATGATGAAATGAATTTGTTAGAATTATTAATTCACTCTAATCCTATCATCCATGTGCTTGACTCTAACATTTAACAATAATTTACAGATATAGAAAATCCATGTTCCTATAGTTATTTATGTCCCCTTTCAAGCGATGCATAAAAAACTTTTTTTCAAAAGAGATTAGACTATATTTCTATGACCAATCACACATGAAGAAAAGCATTAACGGATTATGAACACTTTTTGAGATTACACAAAGTATAAGGGTATATTTTTATTTCCTATCGAACTTTGTGGCATTTAATTAAGGTCTAATAACTTCCTACTCTTTCGAACATAAAAAATTATCACAAACATTAATAATTATGCGTCCACAATTATAGATGAGAATAAAAACATAATTAATTGCATCAAACCCGTAAATTGTACTCCCTCTATCCCACAAAGATAGTCTACTATTCATTTTTTGCTTATCCCGTCCACTTTCTTTTTTAAGAATTGAGTTAATATTTTATGTATCATTTTACCCTTATTTATTGAGTTTTTTATTATTCTAAATGAATTTATACTCTTTCAATTTTTTGAGAAACTACAAAATTTATTAGGGGTATATTAGGAAAAAGGATTGTAAAGCTTATTTTTCCAACAACATTAATTGACATTTCTTAATCTGTGTGAAAATGAATAGGAGAATATCTTTATGGGAATAAGGGAGTATATATTAAATATAGAGTCAAAACATGGAAAAAAAAAAACTAGAGTTTCATCACAATTCTAATAATAGAAACTCAGCCTAGATACATGATTAAAGATAATTAACAAGAAAAATAAAAAGAACTCACCCTATTCATCTCCTTGATTCTTAGTATTCAATCTTGCCTTCGACTTTGCATGGATTCCTCAACCTTTGGGAAGCGTGCTGACATGAATTAAACAAGTTGCAAACCCCTAATTTCGTGCCTCAAGTCATGTATTTATAACTTCCCCCGAGGCCTAGGTCAAAATAGGAGAAAACACACTGAAATCGGCGCAAAAGCCCAACAACCGGGCCCAGAAAATCACCATGAGATCGCACGGTATGGTTATGTGGAATTTGGTTTTGTCCGCTCCTACACAGTTCATGCGATTGCACTGTGTATCTATCATGCGATAGTGTTGTAAATCTTTTGAAGGAAATTTCCATCTTTTAATCTCGGTTAAGTTGGTCCTTAATATTTTATTGCAACCCCAGTCCTTCAACTTTTAATTGTTGCATCTTAGTCCCTAAACTTCTGACTTCTTCCAAAATTGATTTTTCTTCCAATTGGCACCTTGATTAACTTTATCAACTCTTGATTTGCACACTTTAATACTTTTATCATCAAATTGACTTTATTTTTGCTCCAATTCCTTTGCATTCATTACTTTGAGATTATTTCTGAAATATAAATAGATAATAAAAAATGAATAACAAATATTCTCAAACAAACACATAAAATTCTAATTTTAGGATAGAAATAAGTGTATAAAATACACTTATCAACACCCCCAAACTAGAACTATTGTTCGTCCTCGAACAAAATAAAACTAAACTATAAAGTAAAAATGCAAATAACAAAATATTTTTGTTTTTGTCAAATTATCCACCATGAGCTTCAACAATCCAGATTGACAATTCACTTTAGAAAAGAAATATGAATAACATAAAATATTTTAATTTATCCAATGCTTGACTTCATTATGTGTGTGAATAGCCAATAATCAAATGCAATCTCATGTAAAAATATACTTGACACTGTATGGTGGATTATGAAAAAATAAGTCTGAATCCTATGTGGTCAAACAATGACTTTCTTTTTTATTTTCCTTATATCTCTCATGGATGATTTCATCCTTACTATTTTTCTCTCATGTCTCGAGGTTTTTTCTATTTATGTGGCTTCTAAAAATGTATATGTTGCATTTTTCTACACAAGACAGTTATGATTAGATAAGCATGCACAACCAACTAAAAGTAATCCATTATCAATCTCACACTCTAGCGTTCGAAGTCTCAATCAACCAGGCTTATACCAAGCATTTTATTCATTTTTTATTTCATTTGGATGAATTTTTCTTTTCATGTCCATATCTTTTACCATCTTTGTACAATACCTTTCTTACTTACTTTCTATATGACCCTTGTAGCGAGTTTTAGGTCGGTGACTCCCAAGCCAGATGATTTTAGGGCATCAGGTTCAGAGAACCCCTCAAACTTAATTATCCGAGTCATAAAGGTGACAAAGAAAAGTTAAAGATGTTTTAGTATCTTATGTGTAAGTTCTCTCTTCTTTTTGCTTTTAATTGATCCATATAATGAGCTTTGGACAGATAACTCCCAATTCAGTTGAATTTAGGGTACCAGGTTTGAAAGACCCTTAAAGCTTACTTGCTCGAGTAAAAAAAAGGCTCTGAATAGAGGAATAAGACTATTAGAACTTATACATTTTTATCTTATTGCCGATTTATACCTGTTAATTGAACCCCCTCAAGGAAAGATGTAAAACTGAGAATTTCAGATCTTCAATCCATCAATGCCTACTTATACTATAATTTCCACCCCCAAACTGCTTCTTGAGCAGTTTATTTCCACATTTAGGTTGGGATCTAAATTCTTAAGGCTTGGGATTTTCAGTCTCCTATGTTCAAATTATACAAGTTTGCCCCATATGTATCAAGCATCTCCCTACATAAGTTATTATTTGACAATGACTATGTGCTCAAATTTGAATAAAGTCTTACATGGATGAATATTCAGAAAAATTCAAGTTCACATGTTATCCGATTTTCTAACTAAAGTATAAAAATCAATTCAAATTATGTCATAGGAAATAAATACATCAACAAAAATTTTCAATTTTTTAAAAATTTTATGAATTTTCTACCTCAAAAACGAATAAATGTGTAAATGAAAGTACATGAATGAGATTCCTACCCCCAAATTAGAAATGTACATTTTCCTCAATGTATTTCAAAAATATAAATCAAATAAACACAAAATAACAAAAAGAGGTAAGGTACTTCTCGGTTCTAGAGAGGTGGTGTTCTCATTTTGAAGTTTTGATCTTCATGTAGCTTGGATGACTCTACACTTTTTCAACTTTTTCATGTTTGGCCCAAGGTATTTTCATGTTGTGTTCCATTCTAAGAGAGATAAAAAACATTAGAATGCATAAATATTGAATAAGAACTGAAGCAAATCAACTAAACACCCTAAACTAGGATATATCAAAACTTTGAATTTTTGGAACATGGTTGACCATTGATATTCAGCCCTCGACATTGCCTTGAAAAAGTAAAAATTTCTTGAGACATGTCTCAAGCATATGAAATTCAATAACTTGGTCTACAACATATCAAAAATTTAGCTCATTTGGATCATGAAATTGTATGGTGAAGTAGTTGACATGAAGCTGAATTTTGGTGCAGTGGAGTGTGAGGCTTGCAATGAGGTGCAATGGAGTGCAATGATAATCATGTTGAGTTCTATGCCTTAAGTATGTGTAAACCATGAATGAATGATGCACAAATGAAGCATAACATGTGGTGAAAGTGATCATCCAAAAAAATTTGTGAAAACTCAACAAAATACTCAATTTGACATTTCATCAGACACCTAGGATGCATATGAAGAAATCATAGAGTTGGAGCTTTGAATTGAGCTAAAAATTTTCATCTATAAACTCAAAATTCAATACTCAAGTTCTAGTCTAAACCCCATCACCAATTATCCACAATATCAAATTCCACGAAAAATATGAAGAACACTAAAATTATGCATAATCTTGGAAAATTGTGAAAAGTTCATACTTTTGAATGATTTTGTTGTGATTCAACACATGAATTTGAGTTAAAGTGATGTGAAAACATACGGGAATGGTTGGTGAATCAATGTTGGTTGATTTGAGAAATGAAGATTTTTGCAATAAATAACATACTGTCGAAATGCTACAAGAAATCACCGTGTGACTGCACGGTCATTTCTGAAAGTGATATGAAAATTTTCATTTTTTGGATTTTGGATTCCGTTTTTGACCCCTAAATATCTTCTAATACATGCAACTAATTTTAAAATATGTCTACATGTCCTAAACTAGGTTCTCATGTTGAAAATTTTAATAATAAACAACAAAAAAAATTAAAATGCAATTAAAACTAAAAGTGTTAAAACATGCAATATGAAACACTGGAATTATTTAAAGCACATAACAACTCAATTCATGCATTCTAAACATACTAGTGTTCCTAAAAAGCGCTTCATTTATAGTGTAGAGCTAGACCTTTTGGAAAACTTTCTCAAGGTGGCATGAAACATGATGTTGAGGCCCAATCATTTGCTTTGACCCTATACTCAAATGGTTCCTAAAAATGAATATACTGTGCCACTTCAATTTTTGAGTAGTTTTCAAGTAGTGGGTTTTGATTCTCTAGTTGAACCATGTCAAATGTTACTTTCTCATCCTCCACTCGAAATATGATCCCCCCCCCTTTTCTACACCAACCAAAGCTTTAGCAGTAGCCAGAAAGGGCCGACCTAGAATTAGTGGAACTTTACTGTCTTCCTCCATGTCTAAAATCACGAAGTCGGTAGGGAATATGAATTTAATGACTCTATATGGGTATCAAATGGAGCGATCAGCTAGCTGCTAGATGATTGGGCTTGGTTTTGGATCCCCTAATCTTAGCTTCATATAGACTTAAAGAGGCATTAAATTTATGCTTCCACCAATGTCACATAAAACTTTATTAAATTTTAAATCACCAATGATGCAAGGAATAAAAAAAAAAACTCTCTGGGTCTTTCATCTTAGGTGGCAGCTTCTGTTACTTGACGTCATCTTCTTCAGAAACTTAGTATAGCTAGGAATTTGGGTGATTGCCTCTAAGGAATGTTTATGTGCAGCTTTCTGAGCATGTTAAGAAATTTATTGAATTGCTGATCCTCCTTAGTCTTTTGTAATCTCTACGGGAATGGGATGGATGACTCATGAGGTTTAAATGTCAATTTCACCTCATGCCCTCCTTTTCATCAGGTGACTTCTCAGGTGCTCAATTTGTTAATCCTTCTTTTCAAATGGCTTTTGAAGATGAACCTAGGGCAATTGAACTCCACTACGTGTAGTACTTGCATTTACTCCTTGTTTCCCTGTCCAACCCTTCAATCGTTGGAGAAAAGGAGTAGGAGGTTCATAAACTCGGTCACATGGAGCAAAAGTGATCCTTCCTAGCACAAAAACTACCTCTTTTTCTAAAGTTTTTATGGCCATCACCTGATCCTTAGGATTAACCTCAGTGTTGGAGCTTTGCTTGTCCTGAGCTATCTGTCCAAATTGGGTCTCCAAGTTTTTGATTGATGCCTGATGATTTTGCAATGTAGTTTCAGTCATTCTCATGAATTGGTCAGTTTTTTCCATGAATTGGTATGTTTTGAACATGTAGTGCTCGGTCCTTTCTACCATTTTTATGAGCATCTATTCAAGTTGAAGTTTCTTCTCCACTACTTGCTGTAGAGGTGCATGCTAGCCTGTTCCATTTTGATTATCCCTCCAAGAAAAGTTAGGATGATTTCGTCAACCCGGATTGTAAGTGTTTGAATATGGGTTATTTTGGCAATATCCCCCTTATACAAAATTTACTTGCTCAGCTTAACTTGCCAGAATTGGACAATCTGATGTACTGTGATTTGCCTCATACTTCTCGCATCCAGTTACTACATTTTTCACTGAATGGTTTGTTTGTATGAAGTTCACCAACGAATCTATTTTGGCAGATAGTGCCGAAACACTATCTACTTCATAAACTCCCACTGGTTTCTTTTGAATTATTCGCTCAGATGTCCACATTACTTTGGTGTTGACTATTCTCTCAAATAGTTCAAGTACTCCATCAAGAGTTTGGATAAGTATGGATCCATTGGAGGAGGATTCAACTAGACTTTTGTATTGAGGGAGTAGACCAGTGTAAAAATACCTCACCCGCTCATTTTTAGGGAGTCCATGTTGAGGGCATTTCCTAAGCATGTTTTTAAACCTGTTCCATGCTTGATCAAATTATTCGAACTCCTGTTGTTGGAAAATTGTTATATCATGTCTGAGTTGCGGCATGAATTTTGTGCAAAGTCATTCCAAGTTATGATACTTGTAGGAGGATGAGAATCTAACAAATCTATTGCCCTATCCCTTAGAGTGTATGGAAACAACCTAAGCATATGGTGTCGTCTGATGCACCTTGAAACTTGAAGTGTTCACACATGTCCAAAAATTTAGACACATGTGCATGTAGATTTTCATTGGGTCTGCCATAGAATTGTTGTTCATTTTGGAATATGTGTCTTTAAATGAAAGCTTTCATGACCAAAGGATGGGTAAACTATGCTGGATTGATTTTGGGCAATTTGTAGGACCATAAAGTTTCCTACAAGTCTACTTCCCTCATCAACTGGCTCAACACCAGTTAAAGCCAGATTGTTTTTTACCATTTGTTCATCTTTTTGGTTTTTTAAATTATCTAGTTCTCTATCTTCTTTTAACCTACGGTGTAAAGTACGTTCTATTTTCGGGTCAATTTCGAAAAGATTCCCTTTTTCGAACATAACATACACAACTAAAAGAAAAACAACGAAACTAGTGACTAAACTAAAACTAAAAATTAAAATCTTAAAAACATAATTAATTGCATCAAATCTGTTATAAAATGTATATAATGTGAATGACCAAATTTACCCTTATAAATTTTACTTTATACAATTGTGCCATTACTCTCTCCTATAAATAGGGGCTTGATTTAGAGATTTTGAACACACCTCTTCAATAAGAAGAACTCTCTCTCTCTCTCTCTCTCTCTCTCTCTCTCTCTCTCTCTCTCTCTCTCTCTCTCTCTTTATTCTCTTTATTTTACTCTAGTTTTACAACACGTTATCAACACGAGTCTCTAACCAATGGAGTCTTGAATTTAAGTAATCTGAAGGAATTATGCTCTGTAGTTTCCTTTAGTAGGATCATTTGCATCAGAAACCTGATTATTACTAATCAAACATCTGCTTAAACCGAATTCCTGTGAAGAGATTATCCTTAGGCATCTACTCAACTATAAGTCTTCAAATTTTATCTTTGTAAGAATCAAATTCATTGATATTTATCGATCTATATTTCATAACCATTTTAAATATTTACAATTTTTTTTATTAAGTATACAATAATTATGAAATAACTTATCTTTAAAACTTTAGAATTAATTACATACATTTGAGTTGTCCATATTCATCTTTTTGAAAGTATTGCTTATTGAAATTGTTGCTTAAATATTTAGTAGTTTTACTTGCTTTAGAATCTTTATAATTATTGTTTTTATGCATATTAACATGGTGTGGTAGTCGAAAAGTTATACTTTGGAATCTTTAGAATTATTGTTTCTATGGATGCTAACATGGTGTGTTAGTAAAAAAAAAAAAAAGTTAAAGCTAAGGTTATATATATATATATCTGTCTTCTAGTTTATATTTTTTTTTTCAGTTTAATGATCTTTTTAATTACCAATATAATAATTATGAAAACTTAAATAACAATTAAATAATGATATTCGAATTAACTAAATTTGGATTATTGTTGTACCCTTGCAAAACTTTGAATTATTATGGACTTTGGACTATTATAACCTATGCTCTATTATGGATATTGGACTTATGGACTTTGGATTATTATAACCTATATTATGGATATTGAACTTATGGACTTTAGACTATTATAATCTATGCTATATTATAGACCTTGAACTTATGCACCGTGGATTGTTATAAACTTTGGACGAACAAATTATGGAGAAAGTGGGAAAAGTTCCCAGAAAAGAAAGATGTCAACAAGATTGACAGACAGTTCATGCCATAGATGTGGTATGAAAGACCATTGGGCACGTGCCTGTCAGACAGCAAAACATCTTGTTGAATTATACAGAGCCTCTCAAAATGAGAAAGGAAAAATATTGAAACAAACTTTGCTTTTCAGGGAAATAATCCGTACCATTTCTCATCAGAAGTAACACATCTCGATGTTGATGATTTCATTGAATAACCTGATGAGAACATTGCTAAACATGATAATGATCGAAGTTGAGAAGTTATTACTTGTAATTTTATGTATTCATGTATTTCAGTGTGTTAACTGTACTTTTTGATAATTTTTGCACGTTGTTTTTAATGAAAATATGTATGATAATATAATATTTTTCTTCTCAATATAATTATTTTGTGTCTAACCGTATTTCTCTTTGTTAATGAAGAAATGGACACTTCTGATTTATTGAATGGCTCCAAGATCATCGATGGAGATATTTGCTTAGAAGACAGTGCATCAACAAATACAATACTCAGAAATGAGAAATATTTCTTAAATTTGACAATGATGACAACTAATGTGAGTACAGTAATAGGATTTGCACCTATTATTAAAGGATGGGGAAAAACAAATATTGTACTAAGTGGAGGAACAGAAATGCTGTCCAAAATGCCTTATTCTCCCCTAAGTCATCTAGGAATATGTTAAGTTATAAAGATATACGAAGTAATGGGTACCATACTGAGACTGCCGAAGAAAATAATAAAGAATATCTTTATATTACTTCTATTGTCTCTGGAAAGAAATGTATAATTGAAAGGTTACCCGCTTTACCTTCTGGCTTGTACTATACAAAAATTAATATTGAAACAAATGTTATATTATGCCAAAGGTTTAATGAGCCAAAGAATTTTATAACTTGGCATGACCAGCTGGGACATCCCGGGTCAACTATGATGTGAAGAATTATTGAGAATTCAAAAGGACATTTATTGAGTAATCAAAAAATTCTTCATTGTAATAAATTCTCACGTGCTGCTTGTTCTTAAGGCAAATTGGTCATCAGACTATCATTAACTAAAGTTGGGTATGAATCTCCAATATTTTTGGAACGTATACAAGGTGATATTTGTGAGCCCATTCACCCTCCATGTGGACCATTTCAATATTTTATAGTTTTAATAGACGCTTCTACTAGATGGTCAGATGTGAGCTTATTATCCACTCGCAACCTGGCATTTACGAGATTACTTGCTCAGATTATTTGTCTACGAGCACAATTTCCGGATTACTCAATTAAGACTATTCGTCTTGATAATGCTAGTGTGTTTACATCTCAAGCATTTAATGATTACTGCATATCGATTGAAATAAAGATTGAACATCCGGTTGCTCATGTTCATACTCAAAATGGTCTAGCAGAATCATTTATTAAACGCCTCCAATTAATATAGCTAGGCCATTACTTATGAGAACAAAACTCCCTGTATCTGCTTGGGGACATGCTATACTACATGCTGCAGCACTCATACGCATCAGGCCAACATTTTATCATAAATTCTCCCCATTACAAATGGCTTATGGTCAGGAGCCTAATATATCCCATCTAAGAATTTTTGGTTGTGCGGTTTACGTACCAATAGCCCCACCACAACAAACAAAGATGGGTCCTCACTGGGAATATATATTGGGTTTGAATCTCCTTCTATAATAAAGTATCTTGAACCCAATACGAGTGATGTTTTTACTGCATGATTTGCATACTATCATTTTGATGAAATAATGTTCCCAGGATTAGGGGGAGAAACTAAATAGGTGGAAAAAGAAATAACATGGAATGCATCATATTTATCCAAACAAGATCCTCGCGCAAAGCAATGCGAACAAGAATTTCAAAAGATAATCCACTTGCAAAAGATAGCCAATCAATTTCCAGATGCATTTACTGACCTAAAAAGAGTGACTAAATCACACATTCCAGCTGAGAATTCTCCAGTCCTAATTGATGTACCAGAAGGACAAAATAAAGCTAATGAGTCTAAGATACGCATGAAGCGTGGTAGACAAATCGGTTCCAAGGATAAAAATCCTCGAAAGAAAAAGGAGCATATATTAAATAATCATATTAAGGAGGCAGAATCTCTCGAAGTTCCAAAGACATAATTCAAATAAAAACCTCTGAAGTGGTACAGGTACCTGAAAATGATGAAAATAAAGAGATCTCGATAAATTATGTCTATACGAGGAAAAGATGGAACCGAGAAGAAACAGTTGTCGACAATATTTTTTCATATAATGTAGCACTCGAAATTATTAATAATAGCGAGGATGATGAACCAAAATTCATCGAGGAATGTAAACGAAGAAATGATTGGCTAAAATGGAAAAGTGCAATTCAAGCAGAATTGGATTCATTGGAGAAACGTAAAGTTTTTGGACCTATTGTTCAAACTCCTAAAGGGGTTAATCCTGTAGGATACAAATGGGTATTCGTGCGAAAAAGAAATGAGAAAAGAGAAGTCGTGAGATATAAAGCACGACTTGTAGCACAAGGATTTTCGCAAAGACCTGGTGTCGATTATGAAGAAAAGTATTCCCCTGTAATGGATGCAATTACATTTCGATATCTAGTTAGTTTGGCAATACATGAAAAACTAGATATGCGCATGATGGATGTAGTTTCAGCCTATTTATATGGCATGCTTGACAATGACATCTACATGAAAATTCCCCGAGGGATTTAAAATGCCTGAAGTATATAATTCGAGACCTCGAGAATTATTTTCAATCAAATTGCAGAGGTCATTATATGGATTGAAACAATCCGGCCGCATGTGGTATAATCACCTTAGTGAATATCTACTGAAAGAAGGATTCAAGAATGATCCTATATTCCCTTGCATTTTTATAAAGAAGTCAATGAATGTGTTTGTAATTATTGCTGTATATGTTGATGACTTAAATATTATTGGAACTCTTGAAGAAATTCCGGAGGCAGTTGAGTACTTAAAGTCAGAATTTGAGATGAAAGATCTTGGAAAGACAAAATTCTGTCTCAGCTTGCAAATCGAGCATTTATCAAATGAAATTCTTATTCATCAATCAACATATACAGAAAAAGTCCTTAAACGATTTTACATGGATAAGACAAATCCAATGAGCACACCGATGGTTGTTCGTTCACTCAATGTGGAAAATGACCTATTTAGACCTTGAGAAGATAATGAAGAACTTCTTGGTCCTGAAGTACCATATCTTAGTGCTATAGGTGCACACTATATCTTGCCAACAACACACGACCTGATATTGCATTCTCGGTAAGTTTACTAGCAAGGTATAGTTCTTCTCCTACACAAATACATTGGAATGATGTTAAACATGTATTGAGGTTTCTCCGAGGAACAATTGACATGGGTTTGTTTTATTCAAATAAAACTAAACCGGAACTTGTTGGGTATGCTGATGCGGGATATCTATCAGACCCACGCACAGCTAAATCTCAAACAGGTTATTTATTCACTTGTGGAGGTACTGCTATATCATGGAGATCCACAAAGCAAACATTAATTGCTACTTCTTCTAATCATGCTGAACTACTTGCAATACATGAGGCAAGTCGAGAATGTGTATGGTTGAAATCAATGACTCAGCATATAAAGGAGACTTGCGGTCTCTCTTCAAGAAAAGGAAATCCAATAAGTTTGTATGAAGACAATATCGCGTGTATAGCTCAACTAAAGGGAGGTTTCATTAAAGGTGACAGAACGAAACATATTTCCCGAAATTCTTCTTTATACATGATCTTGACAAGAGTGGTGAAATTGATGTTTGACAAATTCATTCAAATGATAATCTAGCAGATATGTTCACAAAATCTTTACCTACTACAACATTTGAAAAATTGGTAAATAAGATTGGAATGCGTCGACTCAGAGATCTCAATCAACATCATCAAGAAGATTAGGTACGCGCTGCACAATTTTTTTTAGCTGAGTTTTTATTCCGTTGGGTTTTCAAGCAAGGTTTTTAATGAGACAGCAGCTGTACTCTTTTTTCTTCGTTCAGGTTTTATCCCACTGGGTTTTACTGATAAGGATTTAATGATGCAGCACTTCAGAATTCAAAGCTTCAGTACATGATTTATTCTTATTATCGTTTGATGTCATTTCAAAAGTAGACTCAATGATTCAGGATGGCCAATATCGGGGGGAGTAGATGTACTCTTTTTCCTTTGCTCAAGTTTTATCCTGCTGGGTTTTCTTAGCTAACGAGGAATGCTGCATAATGGGTCATTCAAGGGGGAGTGTTATAAAATGTATATAATGTGAATGACCAAATTTACCCTTATAAATTGTATTTTATTACAATTGTGCCATTACTCTCTCCTATAAATAGGGGCTTGATTTAGAGGTTTTGAACACACCTCTTCAATAAGAAGAACTCTCTCTCTCTCTCTCTCTCTCTCTCTCTCTCTCTCTATATATATATATATATATATATATATATATATATATATATATATATATATATATATATTTCTATTCTCTTTATTTTACTCTAGTTTTACAACAAAATCTATAAATTGTATATATATATATATATATATATATATATATATATATATATATATATATTAAATATATTAAATATAGAGTCAAAACGTGGAAATAAAAACTAGAGCTTCATCACAATTCTAACAATAGAAACTAGCCTAGATACATGATTAAAGATAATTCACAAGAAAAATGAAAAGAATTCACCCTATTCATCTCCTTGATTCTTGGTCTTCAATATTGCCTTTGACTTTGCATGTATTCCTCAACCTTTGGGCAGCGTTTTAGCATGAATTAAGCAAGTTGAGAACTCCTAATTTCGTGCCTCAAGTCATGTATTTATAAGTTCCCCCGAAGCCTAGTTCAAAAGAGGAGAAAATATGCTGAAATCCGTACAAAAGGCCAACAATTGGGCCCAGAAAATCACCATGCGATCGCACAGTATAAAACCGTGCTATCGCATGATTATGTGGAATTCAGTTTTTCCTGGTCCAACAAACTTCATGCAATCACACCGTGTATCTATCACGCGATCACGTGATAAATCTTTTGAAGACAATTTCCATATTTTAATCCAGGTTAAGTTGTTCCTTAATATTTTATTGAAGTCTCAATCCTTCAACTTACAATTGTTGCATCTTAGTCCCCAAACTTCTGATTTCTTCTTTGATTTTCTTCCAATTGGCACATTGGTTAACTTTATCAACTCTTGATTTGCACAATTGTACTTTTATCATCCAATTGACTTGATTTTTGCTTCAATTCCTTTGCATTCATGACTTTGAGATTATTTCTGAAATATAAACAGATAATAACAAAATGAATAGCAAATATTCTCAAACAAACACATAAAATCCTAATTTTAGGATAGAAATAAGTGTATAAAATACACTTATCACTTGCCTGCACAAGTACAATGGCCATCACGAACAATCAAGTAATCAAATTGATATAATGAAGTCCTCGGATCTACATAAGCTTGGGCTTATTACTAAACATTAGCTCGACTTATTCTTTCCTAAAAAACAAGCTTGAGCTCATTACTTAACATGAACTCGACTTATTATTCCTTAGCATAAAACTCGAGCTCATTACTTAACCTGAGCTCGACTTATTATTCCTAAACATAAGCACGAGCTCATTACTTAACGGGAGCTCGGCCTATTATTTCCTAACACAAGCTCGAGCTTATTACTCAACATAGGCTTAGCTATTCATTGCTTAAACATAAGCTCGAGCTCATTACTTAACATGGGCCTTATCATTCCTTAACGTAAGCTCGAGCTCATTACTTAATATGAGCTCGGCCTATTATTGCTTAATATGCTCGAGTTTATTACATAACATAAGCCTGTGCTTCATTCGCGCTAATGTAAGCTCGGGCTTATTATTTAACATAATTTTGACTTATTCCTTACTTAAACATAAGCTCGAGCTCATTACTTAACATGGGCTCGACTTATTATTTCTTAACATAAGTTCAAGAATATTACTTAACATAAGCTACAACATAACCATCACATCACATTCTACCAAAATCACGCTCTCTCATTATTTCATATCAATCTCTCCCCGAAGTCGACAAGGGATGTATGGAGGCTTATAATTAGCTCAAATTCTATCTTGTAGGGGGCAACTAAAAAACCTCAAGCATGGCCAATTGGTTAATACGCCGTGCATCATATTGGGAACCCTAAGGTGTACATGACCTCAAACATGACCTCAGCATGCACGTATAAAACCTCAATCCTTGGGGGGTCCTCATGCTCAGGCTCATTCATCCAACATAGGTTCGAGTTGTCCTCCTCAAACAATAATTAACATCCCAACACAAATAAGACTCTTGATTCACTAAAATCTTACTTCGACATAACAACAAGAGATCATACAACTTTATCCTAATACTATCATCAAGACTCCTATGTCTCCAAACCATGTAGGTAACCTAATTCTACTTGGAATGTGCTACTTACCCCATAAATACATGGATTCAACCATTGTTCGGTATGTAAAGGTCAAGACCTCTACTTGTGAATTAGTGAAGCTCATGAGGTTGGATAAATGTTAGACCTCTCTCAGTTGTTTTCAAGATTTGATAAATGTAAGTCTTTGGCTAGAAGTATGATCTATGTTTCATAGCACGACATTAACCTTATCATAGCAATAATTACACTTAATATGACATATGTTTAAAGGCCGAAGCCCGACCTCTGACGCACAGGAGCTAATGATGAGTATATTTTCTAGTCATTCTATGATCAGAATATTACTTTTTACCTATACACTTAAGCCCAAGGTCATGGGCCGACCTTCCATGTTGCCCAATATCACACTTTGGATCGACCTTCTCTATAGCCCGATGTCACACTTTGAGCCAATCTGTTCATACAAGCGTCGTGGTCATGTTATGGGCCAACCCTAACCTTAAAATACGTTAATGAGCTACATCTTGGGACTTACACTAGAAAACAAGATAATTACTTAAAAGAGAATCCAATTCACTTAAGGAATGTTCCACTGTAAAGTAACTTCTTTTGATTATGATTCTTATCCTACTAGAATATGGAGACTTATTCTGATTCTTATAAATGGGTCTCCTTCATTCATAATGAAGGCTAGACACACATTCAATTTTTGATCTTGCCTCAAAAAAATTGTAGAAACAACATGAATTTTTTGTCCTGGAATAAATTTCATAATTGAGAGAGTTTTTAAGGTGGACGGAGGCCGACGAAATGTCAAAAGTCAACGTATGAAATCAGCAGCAAGTTCTGTCATCGTTATGAAAGATAATGTGGGTGCCATCTCTTATCCTCACCAAACATGTACAATTTGACTAGGTCAAATTATTCACAATAGTAACACCATGCGTGTGGACTGAACTAGATTGGAATAGTGATCCTTAGTCAATCTATTACATGTCTTTGATGGGGAACATTTATATGAAAATTGTTAAATAAAAAAAAAAAAATATTTTATAACTTTGGTATTTGATTGAGAATTTTGTCATGAAAAATGTTTTTTTTATGTACAATCGTTTAGGCTTTGTTTGATTGGCTCTTATTTGTCTTCAAAGTTGAAAAATATTTTTATTTTCCAACTTTTTGCGAGTTTGGTTGCTTTTATTTATCATTAAAAATATTTTGTCTTATCTTGATTTCCGTGATTTGCTTTGAAAACAAGGAATTTTTTTTTGGTTTAGATGAGAAAATATTTTCTACCTTATATATACATATACACTCTAACCATCGTGCATGTTTTGTATGTAGTACTAAACCTAATTAGACATCATATTGAACAAGAGTTCAATTTATTTTTATTCAATAATGTCGTCTAACATTGTTTGATTCACCTTACCAAACATAGATTTTTGTGATTTATCGTATTTTATTATTGGTTGGATTAAGCCTTTTTTTGATTCAATTTAAACTTTTTCTTTTTACTATAATATTCAATCTCAATCATCCATTAAAAGTCAAGTCCACGATATTTGACTTTTCAACCAAGTTTCAACTATCAATTCTTCAAAAAATCACTATTTATTTTTTAAAAAAAAAATTATTTTTAAACAATAATAAACACACACTAAATTTCAAGGTCAAGCAATTGAATTTGCAAAGCTGCGAGGGGCAAAATCAAATGGTCAAGAGTTTTAAAAGTCCAAATTTGGCGGCCAATCCTAGTGTCACGCAGTGAAAATGCTTATCTCCCCATTCGGTTTGGCAAGTCGGCAACAGCTAGGCAGTTGACCTATTTTACCATGAAGTGCTCTAATGATATGATCATATTGCAGGTATTTCTCTTACATCCTACTCATCAGCGTGCGTGTGTGCCAGTTGTTCTGCCTTGCCGGCCAATGAATGAGAGGTAAGCTACCTAGAGGCGAGAAACCTCGGGAGCTGAACCTGCGATCCGTGAAAGTTAGTATCAGAGCGGTCCCGCTTGAATGCGTTGTTGGTCTTGTGGAGATCAATGACATGAATTCTCGCGGAGAAAAGATTTTGGGCCACGGATCGTGTCGGCAAGTTTGCGGAACACGAAGAAGGAAGCTGTTGGGGAAGATGGGTGTGCTGGGCAGCGTTGCGCGATTGCTTTCGAAGGAGTTTTGAGGAGCACATTTTGCAGAGCCTACGAGAATGTAGTGGGTATGTGCTTCGACATGTGCTGGAGGCACTGCGGCTGGAGGCCGTCCACCGAAGAACTACTACTTATGGGGGCAGATGGTGAAGGCTGGTGTCGGAGGCGGTATGTACAAGTTACAGCGGGCAAGTGTGGGAGTACCACCGTGTGAATGCTCGTCCATGAGGGGATGGTGCCGTTTAATTCTGCAATTGAGGAGTGCGTGTTGATGCGAAGCTCACTTCCCGCTACGAGGACGTAAGCGGATTCGAATGGGGGAGAATGTCACGCAGTGAAAATGCTTATCTCCCCATTCGGTTTGGCAAGTCGGCAATAGTTAGGCGGTTGACCTATTTTACCATGAAGTGCTCTAATGATATGATCATATTGCAGGTATTTCCCTTACATCCTACTCATCAGCGTGCGTGTGTGCCAGTTGTTCTGCCTTGCCGGCCAATGAATGAGAGGTAAGCTACCTAGAGGCGAAAAACCTCGGGAGCTAAACCTGCGATCCGTGAAACCTAGTCCTGTCCTTATCAAAGACATTTCTATTTCTTGGTAATTTCCAAGAAATTAACTCATTCATAAAGTCCGTTTACTATCTCGTTTCACCATTAATCATAGTCTACAGCCGGACAAATTAAGGAATGTGTTGGGGTGAATGGTAAAATAAAAAGAAAAATGCTTTCCATATATCAAAATATAGCAGCAGCAGCAGCAGACCATGTCGGCCATGAGCATCTCTGCACATTTCTTTTTGTTTTGCGTTCTCTTTTTCTCTATTAGCACCAAAAGGGTCAGTAGCTCCGCGGAATATCTTTATCATGACTGCGGCTCGAATACGAGTACGTACACTCCTAACAGCGCCTATCAATCCAACTTGAATCAACTTCTCCATACATTATCCTCAAATGCTACCCAGGAGAATGGATATTATAAAGCCGCTGTTGGCCAGGGCCTTCCGGACCCAGTCTTCGGTCTATTTCTTGTAGAGGTGACGTTAACACCGATGTTTGTGTGCAATGCGTGGGAAATGCTACCACTGAGATCTCACAACGTTGTCCCAACCGAAAAGAGGCAACAATTTGGTACGATCAATGCATGTTACGTTACTCGGAGTCGGATCCATCCATAGTCCCCAAGGGTGATTTTTTATCTGGGGTATCGACGCATAATGTACAGAATGCCAGTGGCAAAACATATAATTTCATCTATACATTAGTAGATACGTTGAATAAGACGACACGGCAGGCTGCTAATAGATTCTCTGCCAAGAAATTTGCTACGATGGATGCCGACTTTACGGCAATTGTGAAGTTGTATGCCTTGGCACAGTGCATACCTGATCTTCGTAGTGAAGATTGTGAATACTGCCTTCAAAATGCCACCTCCAGGTTACCATATTGTTGTGCATTTTCGCAAGGAGCAACAACTATTTCCCCTTGGTGCAATATTAGGTATGAGATATACCCCTTTTACTATGCCACGCCCGTCATTGTGCCTACACCTGCGCCTAATAACAAACAAGGTAATGTTTATATATTTTGAAGAAGATAACTCAAGTCTCAAACAACTATAGATAGAAGCAAGTTTATAAATCCCACTTTTAACATGTTTGTGCTTAAGTAATGCAGGAAAACCAATGCAAAAAGACACAAGCAACAGCGGAATCTCAAGACAAGGTATTATTGCTATCGTTGTTCCAATTGCTGTTTCCTTAGTGGTGTTGCTGGTAGGCTTACGTATCTTGACTGGGAGAATGATGAGGAAGAAACAACATGGTACCATAAAGAAGGGAAATGGTAAGCCACCAATGGTCCAGAAGGAAAAGTAGAAAAATCCCCTTTCGATCTAATTTTTATATTATCTGATGACGCCTTAGTTTCTGTTTTATCTTTTTCTACATATTCAGCAGTTTTTGCTGAATGCTTTAATCGTCGGATTTGCACCTTTATTATAATAATAAGGATTAGTGCCTGTTTGGTAAAGGAAAAAATAACAACACAATTTTTCAAACTCAATCTCAACCATCTATTCTTAGTCAAGCCCACAATTTTTGACTTTTCAAACATTTTTCAACCACATATCCATAAAAAAACTAAAAAATATCACAAAAACCAAAATTTTTTACATTACCAAACAGGCTCTTAATGCAACATTTTCTGCTTGTCTTACACGTTCGTTACAAATGTATGATTTTTTCTAACTGATTTGCGGTTTTTGTTTATAGATGAGAATGAAATTTCGATAGTTGAATCCCTGCAATATGACTTCAAAACTATTCAACTTGCTACTACCAGCTTTTCTGCTGACAAAAAAATTGGAGAAGGTGGATTTGGTGATGTGTACAAGGTAATTCAAGGAATATGGTTTCCACATTTATGGCATAGTATAATTATCCTATTTCATTACTACTCTGCGTTCACACTTACTTGGATGGCATAGTATAATTATCCTATTTCATCACTACTTTGCGTTCACACTTACTTGGATAGTTATATAAACATATGGCTATTTTATTAAGAGGAGTAACCCAGGTCTATATACATTGTCAGTATAACAAATGTCGGAATTATCCCTATATGGAGTATTCTCTAATATTGTGTACCAAACAATGCTTGTAGGGAACCTTGTCGGACAACAGAGAGATAGCTGTAAAGAGACTCTCTAAGAGTTCAGGACAAGGTGCAAAAGAATTTAAGAATGAGATCGTACTCGTTGCCAAGCTTCAACACAGGAATCTAGTAAGACTACTAGGATTTTGCTTGGAAGGAGAAGAGAAGATAATCGTATACGAGTTTGTGCCAAATAAAAGTCTTGATTCCTTTCTATTCGGTTAGCGTCAATGTGAAAGCTGCTTTTTCCTTGCATTCACAGCCAAATGAATCTGCATCTGAATTTCAAATTTTGAGTTATTGACATTGATGCTAATTAACTTGATTTATTTCCCTTATGGATGTAAAGATCCAGAAAAACAACAGCTCTTGGATTGGTCAAGACGTTACAAGATCATAGGAGGAATAGCACGAGGAATGCTTTACCTTCACGAAGAATCTCGTCTTAAAATTGTACACCGTGATCTCAAAGCTAGCAATATACTCTTGGACGGAGAAATGAACCCAAAAATATCGGATTTTGGCATGGCAAGGATTTTTGATGTTGATCAATCTCAAGAAAATACAGTCAAGATTGCTGGCACATAGTTGAGTTCTACTTTATATTTGTTTTGTAAAGCTAAATTTATCTGTACTTACGACTTGGAATAACGTTTGTCCTGTAGTGGTTACATGGCTCCAGAGTATGCATTGCATGGTCAATTCTCAGTAAAATCCGACATTTTTAGTTTTGGCGTCCTGATTTTGGAAATCATAAGCGGCAAAAAGAGTAACGGCTTTTACAAATCACATGGTACAAGAGACCTTATAAGCTATGTGAGTTCTAAGTTTCAATTCCACTTGTAAATAAGGATACCCCAACGTTCATATTAAAACATACTATTAGTAAATATGAATAAAATTTATAGATTAATAAAATGGATTTTAAGGCTAGTTTTGTTTTTGCAGGCTTGGAAGCTTTGGAGAAATGGTGCACCCTTGGAAATGATGGATCCAACTTTGCAACAGTCTTATGTTTTGGATGAAGTCATTCGGTGCATCCAAATCGGCTTGTTGTGTGTTGAAGAAGATGTTAATAAAAGACCAACAATGTTATCAATACTTCCTATGCTTGAAAGTTACTCGAACACTCTACCTATCCCTAGAAGACCTGCATTTTTTATTTCAAGTGGATCAGATAGCATGACGAAAGAGATAAACCCAGACCAGCCGTAATCTATTAATGAAGCAACAATCAGTGAATTGTGTCCAAGATAATCGATTCTAAGCTATCGGCATATTGTTAGAAATCTCAGAAAGGGACAAATCATGTATTCAATTTTATTTGTAAATATTACATCCTAAACACTAAATAATCTTAAAATATCTTCATTTCCATTATAGCCTCTTCGTATTCAGTACTTTAATTTTACTGCCAAAATAAGTAATGTTTTATCTACCAACAAAAGAAGTAATATGTGCAAGTTTGACATAGCTTTCTTTTGTTGTTGCAACCGTTTCAGCTTTTTACTTCATTCCAAACCTTTAGAAAAGAATTTAGAGGATAGGGCCGAGTAGAATTTTCAAAATTTTATTGGTACTAATTATTACCTGTGCAATGCACGACAATTGTAATTTATGAAAGTAATCTATAAAAACAATTTTACCGATGATAACATCTGAATAATTCTGACCAACAACCATAAGATGAGTTTTGGAAAAAGGTTCAATCATGAAAAAATGATGCAAGTTAGCACCATGCAAAAGAATGCAAAAGAGGTATTCTCCCTTATACCAAAAACCAACACAAAAATGCAGAATGTGATTTTTGCAATCAACTTCATTTTTATTTATTGTCTATCTTCAAACTGGAGGATATAATAGAAAATCTAACCATTTAAGTTGTAAAACTATATAAGGACCTTAACTCAAATTTTAAAAATTTCATGAAAAAGTCAACTCGGGTTGGCCTCCTCCAAAAATATTCTACTCGGACAAAAAAATTTTAAAAAATTATCCAAATAGGTCAATAGCAACTTCTACTCTTACATTTCTCAAGCAAACTAATCAATATAGAAAATTTAACTATTCGGGAAAACAGGTTCAGCATAATTTAAATCCCTAATTTGGTATCAAGAATCAGATAATTTAAATATTCATAACAAAACGATAAGTAATAACCAAAATTGGCACTAATGCCGTATAATAAAATTGGCACTACTGGACTGTCATGCATAGAAAAAGTAGATATACCATATAATATTTATTCGGAGTTGGCATTCAATAAACAATAAAAAGGGACTTCGAGTAGAAACTTAACCATTATTTAAACCTTTGAACAACTCTCCGCAATTTGTGCAAGGGCAATGAGAGCCGCATGATGCTTCTGCCAATATGAAGCCGCTAAATAAGCTTGCAATTGTACAGAGGCCACGGGGACAATTGTGTTCCCGCCAAGGGTAATCGCTAGCCTATCCAAACACTCTTGCCCTACACTGTAATTACTTGTCTCCCCAGCATCTTCATCTTCAGCTTGTGCACTGTGCCAAGCAGGATCCTCTTCAACATCCATGAGCATCTTCATCAAAATGACAGAGAGCCTATCAATAAACTGAGGCAACTTGCACATCATTCCAGGCGCCCTCTCACATACCTCCGCTAGAGTAATCACAAACTCAACTGCCAAATGCCTTGTGCCCTCTTCAGAATTCTCGGCCTCGGTCATCTGCAACATGTACCCTACCACGTCCACAATCTGTCTGCGGAGAAACCTGGGCTCAGTTCCAGCCAAACTCTATCGTCAACTCCAATGCTTCCCGGGCGTTGCCTCATGTCCAGAGTTTAATGCATCCATCAAGGTCCTCATCATCGTGGGCAACAAATCCTGGAATCGATCACGATCATTTGAACTCGTCAATCACTGAATTAAATTAATGACCGCACTCAAGGCAGCAATTTTGACATCAAGATTTGGAGAATTGTTCAACACATTTAGAAACACGGTGTGGAAATCCACTATGAATGGAATCAATGTATCCCCGATGTACTGGGCTAATTGGGAGAATATCAGTTGATTTTTGGTAATAGTTCACAGCCAAAATTTAAGAAAGTTGATACATGCCTAATATCAACATGCCTACTATGCAAAAGTTAATTTTTGGTAATAGATGACAAAACAAACCATCCTTAAAATACCAAAACCGGCGCGAGCACTATATAATTACACATACAGAAAGAATTCAAATTGAAAAAATCAGCTCAATTTTAAAAAAATTGATATAGTGATAATATTAACATGACCCCATCACAAAAGTTAACTTCTTGTATCCCAAAACAAAAATAAACTATCGTTTAAATGCCAAAATCGATAGAAATGTTACCACAAACAGAGAGTTGTGTATTGTAATATCTACCTGCTTTTACTTGATTCTTTAGTTTCAAAATCATTCTGAACCTCATACCAACAGAAAGTTGTGTACCGTACACAGCTTTTCGAAATTTAGCCAAAGGAATTATAAATTCTGAAGGGCATGCCCTGTAAGTAAGAACAATTGCAACAATTGGTTATATATATATATATATATATATATATATATATGTATGTATGTATGTATCTGTAAGTGTTGGGTAAGAGCCATGATAGATAAATTGCAACATTACAATTAACAACTACCATATTCTTTTAAATTATAAATATTGAAAGTGCCTATAAGGAGAAGATATCACTGTAATTTTCCTCATAATTAGTAAATGAAGTCGACCACAAAAGTATGAGCTAAGACTTAGTATCGAATTTGGTAAACATGTACGCTCAGGCACACATTTACCATGTGATGTCTCAAAAGAGGGCGGATTCCGTAAAGTTAAGCTTGGGTTAAGTACCTCAAGCAAAGTGCTTATAAAAAGTACCTGATAAATAGAACAACATCACCTTGTGCACAGCTTTACACACATTTACAATTGCAAATTATAAAATACTTGCCTACTTAAAGCCCATTTAAAATCATTCGGAAGTGAGGACATGGATGCTTCACATTATGAGATAATTTCTTAGTTTAGAAATGGCATACATCACTTATGTTGCACAATACAACACTGCCTGAGAATGCCTTCAAAATTCCATTTTTTTTTTGGTAACTATATATTTCCTTTCAGTATACCAATTGTTTAGTAAGAAAACACTTGCTCAAGAAGTATATAAAAAAAAATAAAAAATAGAGAGATTTGTTTGTAGGAGAGTAGATATTAAGCTTCATATACACAACAAACTAATCTTTGTTCCAAATAAATTTGGGGTTAGCTACAAAAACTCATTTTGGAAACTCTGTACAATCCATCCTTATATATATCAATTATTTCTCTGCATCAACAATAACAAAACAAACTTCTATTGGAAGCAAAGAGAAGTTGCACCCATTACATGAAAGCTTCAAGATAGGTTGCAGTACAAAATTCAAAGAGCACATTATACAAATCAAAATTTAAATGTCAAACCAATCTGATTAAGACAAGTAGAGAAATCACACTAACTCAACTCTTTTAACATTTTTTCTATTTAAGGTCACTCTGCATAACCTCTTTTCTTCTAACTCAGACCTTTCTCTGTGTGTGTGAGTAAGATAGAGATAGAGACACAGATAGAGATAGGTTCCATTGCAAGTGATATAAGCCCCATGCTGTGTGCATACCATATCCAGCACAGGGTCCCGTAAACCCGATGCTCAAATTAGCCAAGCTTCTCCACCACCATGGACTCTACATAACCTTTGTTCACACAGAGTACAAATACAAAGTCCTGCTCAGGTCTCGTGGTCCTGCCGCCCTTGAGGGCCTGCCGAACTTCCTGGTTGTGACTATTCCTGACAGCTTGCTGCCATCTGAATGAGGAAACCTAAACAAATGGAAAAAGTGAATGAGGAAACCTTACCTTCAGTTACACGACTGAAACTGGCGGGTCAGTACAGGCGATCGAGAACTTGTTCAGTCGGAAATATTGCACAGACTTTCAATTTTTGCAGTTGCTGTGTCAAATATGGGTGTCCCGGGGTTTGTGAGGAAATGAGGGAGAAGGAGAACAGTTTGAGAAGAAGGAGATGTATTTTCAATGCAAAAAGCAAAAAGCCTTAGGCCATCTTCAAGAATATTGTTATAAAATATTAAAAATTAGGTAAAGTTAGTTTTTGAATGATCAATTACTATTATATTCCTGTAAAATTTACACATTTCATTGTCCACCCCTATAAATAGGGGCCTATATTCATTATGAATTACACTTGAATGAATAAGAGGAATTCTCCTCTCTAAGTTCTCCATCTCTTCCTATTTATAATTCTTGTTAAGATTTTGATAGTTTTACAACACGTTATCAGCACGAGCCTCTAACCAATTGAGCCTTGAATTTGAGTAATCTGAAGGAATTATGCTCTACAGTTGCCTCTAGTAGGATCCTTTGCATCAGAAACCTGATTATTACTAATCAAACACACACTTAAACCGAATTCCCGTGAATAGATCATCCTTAGGCATCTACTCAACTTCTTACATACATGGTCAATCTCACAAAATTAGAATTTACGGCTCTTGATATTTCTGCAAAGAACTATCTTTCATGGATCCTTGATGCTTATATACATCTTGAAGCTAATGGCCTTGTGGATACCATAAAAAAGAAAAAAACTACATCCAATCAAGAAAAGGCCAAGGCAATGATCTTCCTTCGCCATCATCTTGATGAGGGATTAAAGGCAGAATATCTTACAATCAAGGATCCTCTTGAATTGTGGAATAATTTGAAGGAAATATATGACCATCAGAAGACAGCCATACTGCCAAGAGCTCGTTATACTTGGATGCATTAGAGGCTGCAAGATTTTAAATCAGTATCTGAGTATAATTCCGCATTGTTTAAAATAACTTCCACATTAAAATTATGCGGAGAAAAAGTTACTGAAGAAGATATGTTAGAGAAAACTTTCTCTACTTTTCATGCCTCGAATGTTATCTTGCAGCAACAATACAGGGAACGAGGCTTTAAAAAATATTCAGAACTGATATCATGTCTTCTAGTGGCTGAGCAAAATAATGAGCTCTTAATGAAAAATCACAAATCTCGACCGACCGAATAAGCTGCACTACCTGAAGCGAATAACATTTCATATAATAAACAAAGACAAGACCATGGTCGTAGTTATAATCATGGTCGTGGTCGTGATCGTGGCAATAGTCAATAACGAGGACGAGGACAAAGCTACACTTGGCATCGTGGAGGACAAAATCATGCTTGTCCTCACAATGGTCATAATAAACAATCCTTCAATTTTAGAGGAACAAATTATGGAGAAAGTGGGGAAAGTTCCCAGAAAAGAAAGATGTCAACAAGATTGACAGACAGTTCATGCCATAGATGTGGTATGAAAGACCATTGGGCACGTGCTTGTCGGACATCAAAACATCTTGTTGAATTATACATAGCCTCTCAAAATGAGAAAGGAAAAAATGTTGAAACAAATTTTGTTTTTCAAGGAAATAATGCGCACCAGTTCTTATCAGAAGTAACACATCTCGATGTTTATGATTTCATTGAACCTGATGAGAACATCACTAAACATGATAATGATCGAAGTTGAAAAGTTATTACTTGTAATTTTATGTATTCATGTATTTCAGTGTGTTAACGGTACTTTTTGATAATTTCTGCACGTTGTTTTTAATAAAAATATGTGTGATAATATGATATTTTTCTTCTTAATATAATTATTTTGTGTTTAACTGTATTTCTCTTTGTTAATGAAGAAATGGACACTTCTGATTTATTGAATGACTCTAAGATCATTGATGGAGATATTTGCTTAGCAGACAGTGCATCAACAAATACAATACTCAGAAATGAGAAATATTTCTTGAATCTGACAATGATGACAACTAATGTGGGTACAGTAATAGGATTTGCACCTATTATTAAAGGATTGGGAAAAGCAAATATTGTACTAAGTGGAGGAACAAAAATGGCCATCCAAAATGCCTTATTTTCCCCTAAGTCATCTAGGAATTTGCTAAGTTATAAAGATATTCGAAGTAACGGGTACCATACTAAGACTTCCGAAGAAAGTAATAAAGAATATCTTTATATTACTTCTATTGAAAGGCTACCCGCTTTACCTTCTGGCTTGTACTATACAAGAATTAGTACAATTGAATCAAATGTTATATTATGCCAAAGGTTCAATGAGCCAAAGAATTTTATAATTTGGCATGACCGGCTGGGACATCCCGGGTCAACTATGATGCGAAGACTTATTGAGAATTCAGAAGGACATTCATTGAGTAATCAGAAAATTCTTCATTGTAATGAATTCTCATGTGCTGCTTGTTCTTAAGGCAAATTGGTCATCAGACCATCATTAAATAAAGTTTGGTATGAATCTCCAATATTTTTGGAACGTATACAGGGTGATATTTGTGGGCCCATTCACCCTCCATGTGGACCATTTAGATATTTTATGATTTTAATAGATGCATCTACTAGATGGTCACATGTGAGCTTATTATCCACTCGCAACCTGGTATTTGCGAAATTACTTGCTCAGATTATTCGTCTACGAGCACAATTTTCGGATTATCCAATTAAGATTATTCGTCTTGATAATGCTAGTAAGTTTACATCTCAAGCATTTAATGATTACTGTATATTGATTGGGATAAAGATTGAACATCCGGTTGCTCATGTTCATACTCAAAATGGTCTAGCAGAATCATTTATTAAACGACTTCAATTAATAGCTAGGCCATTACTTATGAGAACAAAACTTCCCGTATCTGCTTGGGGACATGCCATACTACATGCTGCAGCACTCATACGCATCAGGCCAACATCTTATCATAAATTCTCCCAATTACAAATGACTTATGGTCAGGAGCCTAATATATCTCATCTAAGAATTTTTGGTTGTGCGGTTTATGTACCAATAGCCCCACCACAACGAACAAAGATGGGTCCTCAAAGGAGACTGGGAATATATATTGGGTTTGAATCTCCTTCTATAATAAAGTATCTTGAACCCAATACGAGTGATGTATTTACTGCACGATTTGCAGACTGTCATTTTGATGAAACAATGTTCCCAACATTAGGGGGAGAAATTAAACAGCTGGAAAAGGAAATAACATGGAATGCATGCATCATATTTATCCAAACTAGATCCTCGCGCAAAGCAATGTGAACAAGAAGTTCAAAAGATAATCCACTTGCAAAAGATAACCAATCAATTGCCAGATGCATTCACTGACCTAAAAAGAGTGACTAAATCACACATTCCAGCTGAGAATGCTCCAGTCTGAATTGATGTCCCAGAAGGACAAAATAAAGCTAATGAGTCTAAGATACGCATGAAGCGTGGAAGACCAATTAGTTCCAAGGATAAAAATCCTCGAAAGAAAAAGGAGCATATAGTCAATAATCATATAAGGAGGAAGAATCTCTCGAAGATTCCAAAGACATAATTCAAATAAAAACCCCTGAAGTGGTACAGGTACCTGAAAATGATGAAAATAAAGAGATCTCGATAAATTATGTCTATACGAGGAAAAGATGGAACCGAGAAGAAACAATTGTCGACAATATTTTTTCATATAATGTAGCGCTCAAAATTATTAATGATAGCGAGGATGATGAACCAAAATCCATTGAGGAATGTAAACGAAGAAATGATTGGCTAAAATGGAAAAGTGCAATTCAGGCAGAATTGGATTCATTGGAGAAACGTAAAGTTTTTGGACCTATTGTTCAAACTCCTAAAGAGGTTAATCCTGTAGGATACAAATGGGTATTCGTACGAAAAAGAAATGAGAAAAGAGAAGTCGTGAGATATAAAGCACGACTTGTAGCACAAGGATTTTCGCAAATACCTGGTGTCGATTATGAAGAAACGTATTCTCCTGTAATGGATGCAATTACATTTCGATATGTAGTTAGTTTGGAAATACATGAATAACTAGATATGCATATGATGGATGTAGTTTCAACCTATTTATATGGCATGCTTGACAATGACATCCACATGAAAATTCCCGAGGGATTTAAAATGCCTGAAGTATATAATTCGAGACCTCGAGAATTATTTTCAATCAAATTGCAAAGGTCATTATATGGATTGAAACAATCCGCCCGCATGTGGTATAATTGCCTTAGTGAATATCTACTGAAAAAAGGATTCAAGAATGATCCTATATGCCCTTGCATTTTTATAAAGAAGTCAATGAATGGGTTCCTAATTATTGATGTATATATTGATGACTTAAATATTATTGGAACTCTTGAAGAAATTCCAGAGACAATTGAGTACTTAAAGTCAGAATTTGAGATGAAAGATCTTGGAAAGACAAAATTCTGTCTCAGCTTGCAAATCGAGCATTTATCAAATGGAATTCTTATTCATCAATCAACATATACAGAAAAAGTCCTTAAACGATTTTACATGGATAAGGCAAATCCATTGAGCACACTGATGGTTGTTCGTTCACTCAATATGGAAAAGGACCCATTTAGACCTCAAGAAGATAATGAAGAACTTCTTGGTCCTGAAGTACCATATCTTAGTGCTATAGGTGCACTAATATATCTTGCCAACAACACACGACCTGACATTGCATTCTCGGTAAGTTTACTAGCAAGGTATAGTTCTTCTCCTACACAAAGACATTGGAATGGTGTTAAACATGTATTGAGGTATCTCCGAGGAACAATTGACATGGGTTTGTTTTATTCAAATGAAACTAAACCGGAACTTGTTGGGTATGCTGATGCGGGATATCTATCAGACCCACGCACAGCTAAGTCTCAAACAGGTAATTTATTCACTTGTGGAGGTACTGCTATATCATGGAAATCCACAAAACAAACATTAACTGCTACTTCTTCTAATCATGCTGAACTACTTGCAATACATGAGGCAAGTCAAGAATGTGTATGGTTGAAATCAATGACTCAGCATATAAGGGAGACTTGTGGTCTCTCTTCAAGAAAAGGAAATCCAATAATTTTGTATGAAGACAATACCACGTGTATAGCTCAACTAAAGGGAGGTTTCATCAAAGGTGACAGAACGAAACATATTTCACCAAAATTCTTCTTCACACATGATCTTGACAAAAATGGTGAAATTGATGTTCGAAAAATTCATTCAAATGATAATCTAGCTGATATGTTCACAAAATCATTACCTACTTCAACATTTGAAAGATTTGTAAATAAGACCGGGATGCGTCGACTCAGAGATCTCCAACAACATCATCAGGAAAATTAAACACACGCTGGATTTCATTTTAGCTGAGTTTTTATCCTATTGAGTTTTTCGAACAAAGTTTTTAATGAAGCAACGACTGTACTCTTTTTTCTTGGTTCAGATTTTATCCCACTGGGTTTTACTGACAAGGTTTTAATGAGGCAGTACTTCAGAACCTCAAGCTTCAGTACATGATTTGTTCTACTTATCATTGGATGTTATTTCGAACATTAGACTTAATGATTCACAATGGCCAACATCAGGGGGAGCAACTGTACTCTTTTTCCTTCGCTCAAGTTTTATCCCACTGGGTTTTCTTAGCAAGGTTTTAACAAGGCAGACAATTGAGCAAGCGAGTAATATGTCATTCAAGGGGGAGTGTTAGAAAATATTAAAAATTAGGTAAAGTTAGGTTTTTAATGACCAATTACTATTATGCCCCTGTAAAATTTACATATTACGATTGTGTCATTATCCACCCCTATAAATAGGGGCTTATATTCATTATGAATTACACTTGAATGAATAAGAAGAATTCTCCTCTCTAAGTTCTCCATCTCTTCCTCTATATAATTCTTGTTAAGATTTTGATAGTTTTACAACAAATATAATCCTTGTAACTTATCTCCAATCCAAATTTTTAATTTTCACACCAAATAAACATAATATAACTCATATTCAATCCAAAACTTCAAATTTCACACCAAATAAACATAATATTTTTATTTTCCTTTTTTAATATACTTTTTATTATTATTTTATTTGAAATATTTATTTGATCATTAAAATAAAACAAGAATTACACCAAATATATTTATTTCAATAATTTGATTCTCAGAATTTGTATATTGTTCCCACAAATGTTCAATTAAAGCATTTCGGAGTGCAATGTGAGCCTCTTTATCTTTAATTTACGGTGACGAGCGAGAAACTCTTGGAAATAGACATTTTCATCTACAACCAATCTCAACTTGTTGGTTCGATGCTTCTACCCACTCTCTAATAGGTGCTTCAACATCGCGTTTATCTTTTATGATCATGTTGTGCATAATGATGCATGCAGTCAAGATTTCGTGTAAGATGCTTTTTTTTTTTCAAAATCATGACGGTCCTACAACAATTGCGAACCTAGATTATAAAACCCCAAGTGCTTGTTAAATGTCTTTTCTACTCCTTTATTGTTTCATTGCAAAATATTTTTTCTTCGCCCCATGTGGCTCATGAATAGTTTGTACGAAAGTGGCCCACTTCGGATATATACCATCAGCTAAATAGTAACCCATATTGTATTCGCATCCCTGAAGTAATTAGCGGAGGGAACAATACCCTTAGCGAGGTTGGAAAATAGATGGGAGGCCTCTAAAATATTGATGTCGTTGTTTGAACTTGGCATGCCAAAGTATGCATGCCATATCTAAAGATCATAATCTGTTACGACCTCTAAGACAATGGTTGGTGATCCACTCCGACCTGCATATTGGCCTGCCCATGCGGTTGGACAATTTTTCCACCTCCAATGCATACACTCAAGACTACCCAGCATTCTGGGAAAGCTACATTGATGACAAACGTGAAGAAGCAGTGCAATGTCATTAGCATTGGGTGAATGCAAATAACGGCTTCCAAATACCTCCACGACTGCACAACAAAATGTTTTCAAAATTTCAATAGTTGTTGACTCACCAATCTTGCAGTACCCATCAGTTGCATTCGCCGCAATGCCATATGCAGCATCTGAAAGATAGCAGTAATCTTTTGAAGAGAGAACAACCTTAACTTGCCCAGTCCATCCATTTTTTGTACGAAGTAACTATCATGCGACTCCATAGACTGCACTATGCATAAAAATAAATTTCTTGACATGCGATAACATCGTTGAAACAACCTTTGGTCGTAATGTGGGTTCGCTATGAAGTAGTCATTGAACAATCGTTCATGGGAAGACTCTCTATCGATTTATGACAATGTGCCCAGGGACTGAGCCACCGTGTGTTGGTGTAATTTGTTGTTGTTAGACCATTTGAGTTAGAAGTATGTTTTTATTCAAATACATGTGAATCATAGCATCATGACGGGCCTCAAGGTCATTCATGATCTGCTCGTCTTCGTCATGAACACTGTCGTTTACATTGGAAGATCTGCCAACATTGAAATTCATTTTTGTGAGATGTAAAATTTATATATGAATTTTGAAGTGTTAGTTATGAATGATGAATTGTATAGTACGTACTCGTCTTTTATAATTGTATTTTCGTAGATAAGGTTAATTTGCGTTATCCAATCTCAATCATAGATTAGATTACACGAGATATAAGTCATTAGATTAGAAGATTTTCATATTATCAATTCAAGATAACTTCGATTTGCGTACGTCAATCCCAGCCATTGATCATATTGCACGAGATTTGAGCCGTTAGATTAAATTAAATATCTTTATCATGTCAGGATAACTTTGATTTGCTTAATTCAATCCCAGCCATTGATCATATTGCACGAGATCTGAGTCGTTAGATGAGATTTGAGTTAATCGTTTTTACCATCCTAACTTAAAACTCACTGAGGACTATCCGTTGGTCGGAATGACAAATCATTTTCATATTCTCGTAGTTCATTCTGTGAAGTTATCCGTACATATATAACATGTAATCAAATAAGGTTGGGAGTGCTAGAAAAATTTCGAGAAAATGGACACTTAAATATGTGTTTGACGTAACTTTTCTTTTTATAAAAATTCCTTTTTTCTTTCTTTTTCTTTCTTTAATCAAATAAACTGTACAGATACTTTTATTATGTCATAATGATCAATTAAGGATGTCAAATTTTTTGGGTTGTTACAAGGTCAAAACTAATGAAGATAGATGGATAGAAGCCAAAATCCAAGTCGAATGATGAAATTGGGTGAACAGAACAAAAGTCCTCCACGCAATTGCGTCGAGGAACTTACAGGGCGATCGCGCGATCGTTCGCCCAAAAAGGCAGTGCGCTACATGGCATAACCACGCAATCACATGTTTGAACTGAAACTTGGGTTTCACGAATTTTAGGCTATTTTTGAATTTTTAGTATTTTATTCCATTTCAACTCCATTATTACGGCTAGTAAGTTTTTATTTCATTTTTAGGATATTTAAGCTATTTCCATACATTGTAAACATTGAGTCTTTGATTATTCTTGAATTGAATTGATTATTTTACTCTTTAAAGGTGAGTATTTCCTTTTCTATTGTTCTTTGTAAAATATCAAGAACTTATCAAAGGATTAGGCACCTTTTGTGGCGTTCGAAAATCTATGTTCTTGTTTCCGCATCGCAGGAGTTTTATATTTCTACATCTTGGGTTCTTGCGTCATGAGGTTTGGGTTGATATCCTATCGTCTATGTTTATCTAAATTTAGTTATTTCAAGTTTTTTAATTTATTATTCAACGTGTTCGTTGTGCTTCCCAAAAGGAATCACATCAAGAAGAAAGTAGAAGAGACTAGAAGAAAAAAATAATTGCATCTATGCGGTTATATCAACTTAATAGCATGTATGGGTTGTGTGTGTGTGTGTGGGTGTGGGTGCGTGGGTATAATCCCATATAATGGCATGACAACTCAGAAAAGCTGAAAAAGAATTAGAAAAAAGAAGCAGGAAACTAATTCTAGCACACTCGAGTGCATTCCATTTCAACTAATTCTACTGATATTTCCACTTCCACTTGGAGCTTGGTGAAGATCAGTCAAGCTCATAATCATGTTCATCAAGCCAACAACAACAGGAGATGCATAAAGATTGGACTAGATGTTGATTCGAGGTCGAGTCATTTTCAAGAGAGATCGGATGATGTGATCAAAGATAGGAATTTTAAAAAAAGATCAAGTTACAAGGGACAAGGCTTCAAGCACAAGTTCAGTGGCTTAAAAGAACAAATAAAGAGTAATAAAAGAAGTTCAAAACTATTGAAGATGGGTAGAAGCTAAAATTCAAGTAGAATGACGAAATTGGGTGAACAGAACAAAATTCCTCCACGAGATCGCGTCGAGGAACACACAGGATGGTCACGCGACTGTACCGTTTCAACTCCATTATTGCGGCTTGTAAGTTGTTATTTCTTTTTTAGGATATTTAAGCTATTTCCATACATTGTAAACATTGAGTCTTTGATTATTCTTTAATTGAATTGAGTATTTTACTCTTTAAAGGTGAGGATTTCCATTTCCATTGTTCTTTGTAAAACATCAAGAACTTATCGAAGATTCCAAATCCTTGTGGCATTCGGCCCTAGAAATTATCAAAGCATTAGGCACCTTTTGTGGTGTTTGAAAATCTAAGTTCTTGTTTCTGCATCGCATGAGTTTAAGATTCCTACATCTTGGGTTCTTGCATCATGAGGTTTGGGTTGAGATCCTATCGTCTATGTTTATCTGAATTTAGTTATTTCCACTGTTTTCAGTTATTATTCTGCGTGTTCATTGTGCTTCCCAAAAGGAATCACATCAAGAAGCTAGAAGAAAATAGAAGAGGCTAGAAGAAAAAGATATAACCATATATATGCGGTTATATCCACTTATTAGCATGTATGGGGTTATATGTGTGGGTGTGTGGATATAATCCTATATAATGGCATAACAACTCACAAAGACTGAAAATGAATTAAAAAAAGAAGCGAAAAACTAATTCTGGCATGCTCTGGTGCATTCCATTTCAACGAATTATACTAATATTTCCACATCCCCTCAAGTTGGAGCTTGGTGAAGATCAGTCAAAGCCAACTTAAAGATCAAGGAATGAAATTGGGGTATGGCAGCCAGAGTCTTTCTGAACAGATTAACCACCCGATGCTGAAAACCAACGTGACAAAGCGGATTGTCTAATCTAAATGCATATACTTCATCGTTGTAAAAATAATTAACCCAAACATTTCCAGACTTCGAACTTAGTAAAATGAGAATTCAAATGTAATTTCCTTGACCAAACTCCAATTCCAGATCTAACTAGACCAATATTCCAACTCTAAATTTACTGGACTAGTTTTCCAAATGCATATCCTTCATCGTTCAAACATCACCAAACTTCAAACTCAGCAAAATGCAAATTCAAATATCAATTCCAAATATACTGGAAAAAGCATCAATTCCAGATTTAACTTGACGGATTTTCCAATTCGAAATTCACTGGTTCAACTCCAAACTAGCTGGAGCAAAGTTCAGTATTCAGATGTGCTGAATCAAATGTGAAATTCTAGACTACCATAGTGCATACACACAATAGTACCCATTGTTGTAGTAGACGGGCCTTTCATCAGCAGCATCTAAAGCAATTGCTACTGGATCGTAATCAAACATCACTTTTGGTGGCAATGTTAACAGCTCCTTCCTACGGTGCTTGTCGAAGGCAAATAGTAATGGAAGAATTCCACTTGAGCTAAGAAGCTCAACCTAATAATATGACTAATTAATTAACTGAATCTAGTTTTAAATATCCAATCTCTGACAATATGATGACAACATCACACCGATCTAATACATTTAGATCCTTAATTAACTTCGTCAAGCGGGTGTCAAAATTGGAAACAACAGCCAGTTTAATTAATGACCTCCAGAATCTTTCGGAAGACATTTATTTGGGGTAAAACTTCACAATCCCAGTTTATCAACTCACATTTTGAAAGCTTTCCACTGAGGAGGTAGCTTGTGAATAGCAGTAGCCACTTGTAGAGATTCTGACATAGTCAAACCATCTCCATGCATTTCCTGGAAAAGTACTTGGTACTCCTACACTTGGCTCACCACTGAATGTGAATCAACCATTTTGAAGTCCATACACCGATTGGCTAAGAACTTCTTAGACCCAGCATCCTTGGTCTTGTATTTCTTTTCTAAGGACTCCCAGAGCTCCTTAGTAAACTTCTTTACCACATACACGTGATACAGAGAATTCTGTAGGCCATCCAAGATATAGTTGCGATACAGAAAATCAGCACTTTTCCATGCATCCCAAGCCTCACGCCTATGCATATCAGTGTCGTTTTCAGCACGACAAGGGCATCCTCGGTGAGGAAACGTGCAAGGCCCAAAGTAGTAATATAAAAAATATCTTGTCTGCCATGCCTTAAAATCATTCCCCGCAAACTTATCCAGTTGAATCACATGATTCACCGAAAATGGAGCCGAAAACGATGGCAAAGGTACCGAGGCCGCAACCTTAGGTACTGGCAAAGGTATTGTGCCAACTGGATTGCCGAGGCCACAGCCATAGGCAAAGTGGGGTTCACTCCAACATGAGGAATACCACCACCAATTGTCCCATCAACAAGAGGAATGTCGGTCGAGGTCTCCCCAGTGTTAATCGTGATCATTGCAGGATTTGGCATACCGGTACCAACAGTGTTGCTTCCATTGTTCACATCGTCATTTCCATGTGAAGCCATTTAACCTTAGAACAAGCAATAGTCAAATTAGAATAATAATAACATTGCAAATGTATATAAATTCGAGATCTATGCTAGGTCTCCAAACATACCAAATTGTAATTTATATGGCGTAAAATATAATGAGCAATTCAGAAGAAAAAAATGAATGAAAAATTATTGACCAATAAAAACCAATTATGAAAAGAAAAATATGCAATCATGAGGCAATTGTAAAATAGTCATATAATCATTACCAAATGATTTTTAAAACCATGCAAGTTGAGAAAGACATACAAAACTATCTATTTTCCTATTCAAAACCACTATCAACTAGGAATTATGCAAGGAGGAGGGAAATAAAACCATGCAAAGCCGGAAAAAAATCTGTAAACTACCATCTTTTTTTTTTCAACTTGCACAACACATGAATATCAACCTTACTGGAAATAGATTAACAATTAAAACCCATGTAGACCAAAATAAAAAATTTCTGACAGAAAAAAATGATAAACTGATGAGAAAAAATTGATTCTCCAAAATCGGGATTCAATTTAAGCTTGTAGGGAAAAATTTTAGAGAATCAAAGTAAATCAAACCAAATCGAAGTCCTGCGTTTACACTGTTTCCTTAAATCGAATTCGTCGTTAAGAGATTTTGATCAGTGTTCGATTCTCAGGATAAAATCGGTTGTCAGTTCACACTGCACAACGTTAACCACCTGTCGAACTAGTGTGTCTTTCTCTCAAAGAGGTTTTGCAAATGAAGAAAAGGAATAAAACGAGGCTGCTGGAAATTAAAAGAAGAGGAAGCTGTAATTTGCTTTTTCCCTTGTCTGTGTTGGGATGATTTCAACCGAGAATGAGGCTTCTCTATTTATACTGCAAGAAGAAGAGCCTGCCCATTATACCAATTAATTAAAGGAGTTACAAAATTGAAGTTTTTGGAAATTGAAGCAACAGCACAATATGAAACTGATTTTCATTCAACAGAAAAATGATGGAATGTGAGCTGACGCCGAAGGAATTATATCTTTTAATTTCATTTATACGCTCATCTATATAGCATGCTTATGCTTATGCTTTTCTTGCGATTCTACACAAGCTGTTGTTTCAAAGTATTAAAATGGTTACTTTCATGTGTATTTTGGGATGTTAGATGCTCTATTTGCTGCGTGGAAAATTCTAGAGGAATATTCTAGCCAGATTCAAGTTGGCTATGTTCTTCAAACATTGGTAAGATAATCCAAATGACTGTCTATGGATATGCAGGTTATACTGTGTAATGACTGAGAAAAGAGGAACTTCGGCCTTTCACTGGCTCTACCACAAGTGTTCTCGATCACTGTGGTTCTTGGCAAGTTTGGAATTCATACTTTAATCATCTAGAAATAAATAAGTCCAGTCAGATACTTGTGTCGTGTATGAAACCTATTAATTTTCTCAACTAATACAAATTATTTTTATCTTTACATCTCCATCTTTCTTAATGATGTTTTTCAAGTATGATTTAGTTATGAATCTTTTATAGATTACTTTTTCTCTAAGAATTTGTTACCATGCCGGCCAACTCCCACTCACCGATTACAATCCATCTCGCATGGGATTTTTGCTTCTTGGCTCCCATCAATGAGCAGCTTGCTCCACTTTTAAAACTCCTTTCATTCTTTTGTTAATCATGACTTATGAGTTGAATTTTCATTTTTCATATTTATTACTCGAAAATTTACAGTGATTCAGAGATTTGTGTTTTTTATTACTTATTATTTGAATTTGAGTTTTTTAATTTTTGTAAATGAAATATGTCTGTGCATCGCACGGGTGTGAAACTAGTGAATTAGAAAAAAGAAGCGTGAAGAATGAAACTAATTCTAGTGCATTCTATTTCAACTAATTCTACTGACATTTCAACAAAACTGAGCTCTCTTGTAATTTTTTTTCTTTTGCTTATAAACAAATATTCTCCTACTTTTGAGATAAAATATGTGGTTAAGTTTTGGTTTGAAAAATTTCGAGATAAAGAGATAAAATATGTGGTTGACATTCAAACAAAATTGAGCTCTCTTGTAATTTTTTTTAAATTTTATTTTATAAACAAAATTTCTCCTATTCGAGATAAAATATGTGGTTGAGAAGTGGTTTAAAAAATTTTTGAGATAAAATATGTGGTTGAGAAGTGATTTGAAAAAATGTGTTGTTGAAAAATAATTTGAAGAAAAATATTGTTCATAAAAATGTTTATAAACATCTCAACCAATTAGTAAACATCACATTTCTCCAAATTACTTTTTTTAACAAAGCACATTTTTCAAAACACCTTTTAAATATACATTTTACCTGAAAAACTCAAATTACTTATTTGTAGACAAAAATCAGCCCTCAAAAGAGAGACGTAATATTTCAATTTTAAATAAAAAATACTTTTAAGTAATTTGCTTATTTTTCAAATTTCATCAATTCGAATATGTAAATTTACTCCCATGTAAATTTTAGACTCTGTTTGTTTATATATTTTGTTTACAAACAACTTAGTATTTACATTTCATCGGAACTTTTTTTGAAAAGTTAACAATTTCGATTGGTCAAAAATTCTCGCCCACAATTTTTGAATTTTAAAAAAAATGAACATGCGAAATGTTATCACATCACTATTTATACACAATATTTATAAACAACCTTTTATAAATGGTGGAAGAATATATATGTATGGATTTTAAAAGATACAATTTAAAATTTAATAAGCTTGAGGTTTTAATTTAAAAATCAGGTTTTTAAATGAAAAATATGTAATTAAATATATTTTCTTAATTAAATAATTAATATCATAATTATACAATTTATGGTGATAGTAAAAAAAATCACAAATTTTATATATCACAAAAATTATGTGATTTCTCAATAAAAATTTATGGAATTATTTGGTTATGACTTAATTCTTGGTCTCAAATTATAAATTTATATGTCACAACTTATTTTCGATCACAAATAATCTGTCACAATTTATTATTCTGTCACAAATCACAAAATTTATAGGTCACAACTTATTTTTCGATCACAATTTATAAAATTAATCGGTTACAATTTATTATTTGATCACAAATTACAAATGTTATAGGTCATGACTCATTTCTCGATCATAAATTATAAATATAATTGGTCACAACTTCATTTCTTGGCCGCGACTCATTTTCTGGTCACAAATTATCGATTTAATTAGTCACAACTGAAAAAATTGGGGACACAAAAATCTAGAATTTTATTGGTCAAAACTCATTTAATAGGCAAAATTTCAAATTAATTGGTCACAACCAAAAAAATTGAGTCACAATTTCAAATTTAGTCGTAATAATGTATTATTTTTTGGTCACAAATTACGAATTTATCAATTCCCACCTACCCCCATCACTTACTACGACCAGTCGCTGCCAACACTACCACAACCTACCTTCGTCGCCACCATTCCATTTCCATCCCACCTCACTACCACCACCAATAATCACCACCACCGCCACCGCCATGAGTTCACCACCACTATCACATAACAACTCATTGCCACCGCCGCCGCCACCACCACCACCGTGAGCTCACCATCGCCATCACATAATCACCGTACAACGACCACCGCCCAAAAAGTCAGCACTTCATATCTCCAACCACCACTACCACCATGTTCAACCATCGCCACCAAAACCACCTCCATCAAACAACCATTTCACCTACAACCACTACTTGCACATCACCTGAAAAATCACCCACACCACCTCACCATCACCATCACCATCAACCAACAAAAGACATCCCAAAATCTGGATGGAAACAGAATGGAGGCTGAGAGATGTTATTATGCCGTTGAAGAGAGGAGATGTGAAACACAACACTCTGAGGCGCGGCACTTACAGCTGCCAAAGAGTGGCATCGTCGCTCCATTTAACGGTTAAGAGTGACTGCGCTCACAACCGTTGAAGAGAGATTTGAAGAGAGTTCTTCAGGTTGAGCAAAGAACTCATACCAATAAGATTCAATTTCTTCTTTTGAAAACATTTTTTAAAAATTTTTGACATTAGAAGTTTGATCATTTTTGAATTCCTTTCTTCTATCAATACTAGAAGAGAAAACATTGAGTTGAGAAGATAAAATTCTTCTACAAAGAGGTTTCTTTCTTTGAAGAGGAATATCTTCTGAAGAAGGTAGCATATCAGATGCTGTTGGAGAACCTGATTCATATTCTTCAGTCTATTGAGGTTTTGGAATAATAGGTTTAAAGTTAACATCTTTAAGCCTATCAGAGGATTGAAAAGGAAAATTTTGAAAAAATCTAGTTGAAGAAGTTCTTGAGAAATTTGAAGAGGTTGAGGATTCTCCAAAAATCATTTTAACGCTTCCATCAGGAAATGATAAAATTTGGTTTGGGGTATCGTTGGCTTGAGCTAGGGAAGGTTTATTAGCCCTAAGAATGTCCCATTCTAGGCTCCTAGTTTGGAGATTCCAAGGAATTCTTTTTGGAATGATGGTGTTTAAATGTAGATCATTTACTTCTAAAAAGAAGTAATTCATTCCTTGGAGATGAGCGAAGAGCTTGAATATTTAGATTGGTATTGAGGAGTTTGTAATAAATTTTGTAAATAACAACAACAGATTTTGATTCTTCCAAACAAAGATTTTTAGTTTGAATATGAAGTTTTAAAGTTTTGAGAATATGTTGATCAAAAAGTTCAACTGTAAAATTTGGAGAGTAATTTGAGAAAATAGGACAACTCTCTAGATTTGATTCTAGAACAGTGAGTAATGAATGTTCAAAGTTTGAATGCCTTTGATCACGAAGAGTGAGCAAAATTGGAAGATCTAGACCAAGTCTAAATAATGGCTTAAGAGCAATTTGAACAAGACCAATATGTAAGAATCTAAGGTGGCGTTCTGTTTGTATTTTATTTTGGATTTTCATTTTCGAGAATATTTTGTATTTTCTGTTTTCATTTTTGTTTTCAAATTTGCCGAAAATGCGTTTGGTTTGTCTTTTCTGAAAACTGTTTTTAAAAATGAAAAGCTGGAAAATACGTTCTGTTTGAAATTTTGCAGAATACTACTTAAACTATTTTTAATTAATTTGCTTGCAGAATACTACTGACTCAAACTCAAATTTCCTTTCACAATACACTGAAAACATGGTTACATGTAACACACTAATATGAGCATTAAGAGTTTATATTAACACAGCTTCGTCAGGTTCGGGATTTGAGAAAACTCTAGTTCTATTAAAATCCAGAAAATACAAGTTCTTTCAAAACCACCAGAGTCCATTTATCAGTGCGTTTTTTGAAATATAACAATAAGAATTCTCACTTATTATTATTTTTTTTTTTAATGTTGATATTGAATTCAATAAAACTTTATTTAAGCTTAGTTCCAAGTTAAGATAATTCTTAAAAAATATATATATATATATATTTATTTAGGCTTAGTTCCAAACTATGATAATTCTAAAAAAAATAATAAAAAATAAAAACTTTATATTAATCTTAGTTCCAAATTAAGATAATTCTTAAAAAAAAAAAAATTCCCAAAACTCGTTTTCCATGTTTTGGACATTTTTTTATCGAAATACACACAAAATGCCCAAAATGAGATTTTGGGCGTTTTGCGTTTTGTGTACAAATTTTTTTTTCGTTTTCCAAAATGCATTTTCGAAAATGGTAAAGAGAACGCGTTTTTAGCGTTTTCGAAAATAAAAACAGAAAACGACATCAAAACAGCAAAGAGAACAGGGCCTAAATTTCTTACGATGTTCTTGAATAGAATTTTTTGAAAGTAATGCAATTTCAGTATTAAGGCTCAAAGGTTTTGATAACATAATTTTGAGTAAAATCAAACCATCCTATTTAATAGATAGCACTTTTGTCTTCCTTTGGAATAGTCCAGTTATTCAACAATTGTTCAATTTGAGCCATTTGAAGTTCATTTGAGTTGATAGTATTTTGAAAGATTCTATTTTCATTTTGAGAAATTTCTTCTTCATTTTGGAAATTGCTTGACAAGTTATTAGTTATATTTCTAGAACTACTAGGTCCTCTAAACCAAAGGGAAAAAGAAGACATTCTTGATCAAAATAAACTTAAAGCATTACACTTCCGTGGACTGTATGAAATTACAGGAAGGACTGAATCCAAGCAACCCTACCAAACACTCTCTCAGCTTCACAGGCTTTACGGGGAATAAGCTGATCAGTGCTAACGATCTGCAAACAAATAATCAACAACAAAGCAATATAATATTCTAAGAGTATTTTGAAAAAAGAATGGATCTGATACCATGTAAGCCCAAGTGATAGATAGAGAAGAAATAAAAGAAAAAATTGTAAGGTAAACTCAAAAATATTGAAGAAACTTGAAAATTTTATGTTGATATTGAAAACTGATTACAAGGTAGATTGAAAATGTGGAGAACTTATCCTAAGTATAAACTCTGGAATTAACTCTGCCTTACAATGAAACAAAACTTGAAATTTATAATGAAAAATTACATTGAAAGAATCTTGAAAAGGAGATTACAGCTGGAAAGTCCTTGATTTAATAATGATTGAATAGTGGCTTGTCAACTACTTTTCAAAAAGTAGGAATCTCCTTTTAAAAAGCTTGTCTCCCACTTGCTCCGAAAGTTTGAAAACGATTTCTTCAGATCCGACAAACATTGAGATTTCTTTTGAGCTGGCACATATTGAAAAGCACTTCTTTTGAACGTTGAACTAGCTATTCTCTGAAATCATCAAGAAAACTTTGTTAATATAGTCATGTGGTCCTCTGAATATCTTCCTGAAGAGATTCGTCTAAATCAATTCTATAGCAATCATCTTCATTTTGATAAAAGTCATCATCAAAGTCCACTTCTGAGCTGGTCTCAGAAGAATCTTGAACTGAAGATTTGGAAGCGTTTTCAGCAAGAGCAGCAATTTTGTCCGCTAAAATCACCATTTCTTTAGAGATGGTGCATTTTCCAAGGAGTGCCAATAACCTACTCTTTTCAACTAGGAAATCAGCATGGACATCTTGAAGTTTCTTTGATGGTTGTCCTTCATTAATTTTTAAATTAATCCAAGATTAAACTACCTTGGGATAGCAATTTGTTTCGTGGAATTTAGACCACCATTTTACTTTGAATAATCTAACAACCCTTTTAGGACTGAAAGAATTGTTTGTATCTTGAATAAGAAGAAAGTCCCAACAGAGAATCCATGATACCTTAAAATTGAAAGCAAATTGAAATAAAATATTTTTTTGAGGCTTAAGATATGACTTTGCCTCATTTTTGAAATGATTAAATCCTTGAAGAGAGATACTGGGTAAAATGTTCTCTTCAAGTCCAAAATATTTAAACCAATTTTGAAACCACTTTGGAAAATTATTTTGACAATTTTTTATGAAAAAGGATAAACCAAGAATGATCGACTGGCCTAAAGAAGAAGACATTAAACCAGGAATTTTGATAATCCAAAAAAATTAAAATGAGAAGAGAAATTTTCACATTTTGCAAGGTTCGTCTATTTCTCAAGTCAAGGTTTTTATCCCCAATCGTCATATGACAACACCTTGCATATTGAACATTTAGAAAAATCAATATGTTGAGGATTTTCTTTATTTTGAGTGTGAGTAATAATTGCTGATCCTATTTTGAGAAGGATCTTTTCCTAGAACTCATGAGGTTTTTGAAGAGTGGAAGGTAAGAATTGGAAATTTGGAGGAGAAATATTTGATAAACATTCGTTAAGATCATAATATTTTTCAAGCCAAGAAGGTTCCATATTGAATACAGAATAACAACCATTTTTGATAAAATATTGAAAATGATTTTTATTGATTTCTGGGAGTTTGCCAAAACCAGTTTGAACTGCTTTTTTGAAGTTTGAAGGTTTTGGCTTTTTTGGAGTTTGAGGAATTTTGCCAAGAATGGCGAAGTTGTTTGCAGTAGAAAGGGAAGGAGTTTCTGAAGAAGAAGAATTTTTTTTGGATGTTTGAAAAAAAAAAACAAAAAAAATTCGATTGAAGTTAAGGCGATTTTCTTGCCTCTGTTTTTGTTTTTCAAGGTGGTAGCCATGGAGGAAGCCATGTCTTCAAGAACCTTGTTGTACCAATCTATGTTGGCACTCTTTTCTTGAAACAATTGTAAAATAAATAAATAAAAAATAATTGCAATAATTAAACCTTCTTAGAGTAATTTGTTGTTTGTTGTTCCTTTTTCTGTTTTTGTTCTTGGTACTCCTCACGCCTCACTATGGTGAATCTATGGTCGTGTTTCCCTAATGGCCTCCTACCTAGCGGTACTCCCTGTTGACCCTGGCTTCTGTATAGATCCGTAGGTAATATGTACACAAGCATGAATTCTGTATTCAGTATGGAACCTTCTTGGGTTGAAAAATATTCTAATCTTAATGAATGTTTATCCGATATTTTTCCTCCAAATGCCGAATTCTTACCTTCCACTCTTCAAAAACCTCATGAGTTCTACGAAAAGATCCTTCTCAAAACAGGATCAGCAATTATTACTCACACTCAAAATAAACAAAATCCTCAACATATTGATTTTTCAAAATGTTCAATATGCAAGGTGTTGTCATATGATGATTGGGGACAAAAACCTTGGCTTGAGAAAAAGATGAACCTAGCAAAAGGTGAAAATTTCTCTTCTCGTTTTAATTTTTTAGATTATCAAGATGCCTGGTTTAATGTCTTCTTCTTTATTTAGGCCAGTCGATCATTCTTAATTTATCCTTTTTCATCAAAATTGTCAAAATAATTTTTCAAAATTGGTTTAAATATTTTAGACTTGAAGAGAACATTTTACCTAGTTTCTCTCTTCAAGGATTTAATCATTTCAAAAATGAGGCAAAGTCATATCTTAAGTCTCAAGAAAATATTTTATTTCAATTTGCTTTCAATTTTAAGGTCTCATGGATTCTCTGTTGGGAATTTCTTCTTATTCAAGATACAAAAAATTCTTTCAGTCTTAAAAGGGTTGTTAGAAGATTCAAAGTAAAATGATGGTCTAAATACCATGAAACAAATTGCTGTCCGAAGGCATTTCAATCTTGGATTAATTTAAAAATTAAGGAAGGACAACCATGAAAGAAACTTCAAGATGTCCATGCTGATTTACTAGTTGAAAAGAGTAGGTTATTGGCACTCCTTGGAAAATGCACCAGCTCTGAAGAAATGGTGATTTTAGCGAACAAAATTGCTGCTCTTGCTGAAAATGCTTCAAAATCTTCAGTTCAAGATTCTTCTGAGGCCAGCTCAGAAGCAGACTTTGATGATGAATTTTATCAAAATGAAGATGATTGCTATGGAATTGATTTAGACGAATCTCTTCGGGAAGATCTTCAAATGACCAAATGACTATATAAACAAAGTGTCCTTCAGAGAATACCAAGTTCAACGTTCAAAAGAAGTGCTTTTCAATATGTGTTAGCTCAAAATAAATCTCAATATTTTTCGGATCTGAAGAAATCCTTTTCAAACTTTCGGTGCAAGTGGGAGACAAGCTTTTTAAAAGGAGATTCCTTCTTTTTGAAAAGTAGTCGACAAGCCACTATTCAATCAAGAACTTTCCAGCTGCAATCTCCTTTTCAAGATTCTTTCAATGTAATTTTTCATTATAAATTTCAAGTTTCGTTTCATTGTAAGGCATAGTTAATTACAAAGTTTATACTTGGGATAGATTCTCCACATTTTCAATCTACCTTGTAATCAATTTTCAATATCAATATAAATTTTTTAAGTTTCTTCAATATTTTGAGTTTACCTTACAAGTTTTTCTTTTATTTATTCTCTATCTATCACCTGGGCTTGTATCAGAGCTATTATTTTTCAAAATACTCTTGGAATATTATATTGCCTTGTTGTTGATTATTTGTTTGCAAGTCGTCAGCACTAATTAGGTTATTCCCGTAAAGCCTGTGAAGATGAGAGAGCATTTGGTAGGGTTGCTTGGATTCAGTCCTTCCTGTAATTTCATACGGTCCACGGCAGTGTAATGTTTTAAATTTATTTTGATCAAGGATGTCTTCTTTTTACAGTTGGTTTCGAGGATCGGGTAGTTCTAGAAATAGGACTAATAACTTGTCAAGCAATTTTCAAATTGACGAAGAAATTTCTCAAAATGAAAATGAAATCTTTCAAAATACTATCAACTCAAAATTATGTTATTAAAACCTTTGAGCAAACTCTGGCTATTAAAGGTCTTAATACTGAAATTGCTTTACTTTCAAAAAATTCTATTCAAGAACATCGTAAGAAATTTAGATTCTTACATATTGGTGTTGTTCAAATTGCTCTTAAGCCATTTTTTAGAGTTGGTCTAGATATTCCAATTTTGCTCACTCTTCGTGATCAAAAGCATTCAAACTATGAACATTCATTACTCACTGTTCTAGAGTCAAATCTAGAGAGTGGTCCTGTTTCTCAAATTGCTATCCAAATTTTACATTTGAACTTTTTGATCAACATATTCTCAAAACTTTAAAACTTCATATTCAAACTAAAAATCTTAGTTTGGAAGAATCAAAATCTTTTGCTGTTATTTACAGAATTTATTACAAAATCCTCAATACCAATCTAAATATTCGAGCTCTTCGCTCATCTCTAAGGAATGAATCACTTCTTTTAGAAGTAAATGATCTTCATTCAAACACCATCATTCCAAAAAGAATTCCTTGGAATCTCCAAACTAGGAGCCTAGAATGGGACATTCTTAGGGCTAATAAACATTACACAGCTCAAGTCAATGATACTCCAAACCAAATTTTATCATTTCCCGATGGAAACGTTAAAATGATTTTTGGAGAATCCTCAACCTCTTCAAATTTCTCAAGATCTTCTTCAACTAGATCTTTTCAAAATTTTCCTTTTCAGTCCTCTGATAGGCTAAAAGATGTTATCTTTAAACATATTATTCCAAAACCTCAGATACTGATGAATCTGAATCAGGTTCTCCAACGACATCAAATATGCTACCTCCTTTCGAAGATAATCCTCTTCAAAGAAGAAGTTTATATTCTCAACTCAATGTTATTTCTTCTAGTATTGATACAAGAAAGGAATTCAAAAATGATCAAACTCCTAATGTCAAAAATTTTAGAAAAATGTTTTCAAAAGAAGAAATTGAATCTTATTGGGATGAGTTCTTTGCTCAACCTGAAGATTTAAGTTTTTTCGAATGGATTAATTTCACAGTTTTTGGTAAAAAGAAATCAAAATCAAAGTCCAAATCCAAATCAATTCAAGCTACAAATTTAAACAAAAAAACATGGAAAACTTCTTTAAAACAAATTCTCAAATCTGAATATCCTCCTTTGGAGGAATTCATTTTTCCTTATGGTTCTGCAGAAGTCACAGCATCACCTTTCAAACAAATTTCTGAAGATAGAACTGAAAATGCTTCGGCAAGAACAGTTGATATAAAAAATATCCAATCTCAAAATAATTTTACAAATATTGTTTTTCATTCTATGTGTTCTCAGTTATCCAGAATTGAAGTAAATTCTAGATCTGAAACCTCTTCTTCCAGAACCCCTACTAATGTCTTTTCATCATTTAACATCAATCTTCATCTTCAAAATCTGAAGGTAAAAAACCTTTACTTTTCCAACCAATAGAGTCAAACCTTTCTCCTAAGTTAGGAAGAAGTTCTTTGACTTCCGAATCTGAAGTTCTTAAAGAACTTACTAAACAATTTTCAAAATTAAATGCATCAAATAATATCAATACAATTGGTATTTTTGATCTCGAAAATCAATTTATTGAAGAAGAACCTCTTCAAATAAATTAATTAAAAAATTTTAATTCTTTAAAACATCCCACTTTTTATCCTCGACCATATTTTTTTTGATACTTATTCTGGTGAAGAAATTGTCAAATGGAAAATGTCTGTATGTTTTCATGCATATAAATGCAAACAAATTGACAAAGTAAGTACCTTTAATAATCTAATTATAGGATTTACTGGTCAACATAAAGGTTGGTGGGCTAATTATCTTTCAAATAATGAAAGAAATGAAGTCCTTAATGCTACAAAAATTAGTGGAAGTTGTTCATGATTGTTTCATGACCCTCATTTTCGCTATTATCAAACATTTTGTTGGAACACCAATTCCCCTTCAAGATAGGTCATCAGAGACTTTGATGAATATAACTAGTCCAAAATTACATGACTTTAGATAGTATAAGGATATTTTCCTTTCTAAAGTTATGCTCCGCGAAGACTGCAATCAAGATTTTTGGAAAGAAAGATTTCTTTCTGGACTTCCAAAAATCTTTGCAGAAAAAGTTCGTAATTCAATAAAATCTCAAAATTCTGATTCAATTCCTCAATTCATTAATAAGGAAGGTCTTTCTCCTTGCAATGATATCAAACTCAAAGCTAAGCTCAAATTTGAAAGATATGGAACAAGAAATGAGTTAGGATCATTCTGCGAGCAATATGGTTCAATTCCTTATTCTACTCTTACTTAAGGTGTAATTATTAATTTCATTAATAAGGAAGGTCTTGCTCTTTGCAATAATATTAAACTCAAAGCTAAGCTCAAATCTGAAAGATATGGAACTAGAAATGAGTTCGGATCATTCCGTGAGCAATATGGTTTTGAAAAAATTATTCCTTCATCTTCAAAAATAAAAAGGAAAAATTTTCCTTCTTTTCTAAAATTATTTTGAGATTGGATATTTTTTATATCAACTATTCTTGCCGAAGAATTTTCAGTTCTATCTTCAAAAATTTGTTTGAAAGGAGATGCAGTAACTTCTACAGAACCATGAGGAAAAATGATTTCCTCAAGAGGAGGATATTCAAATTTGAAAATTTGTTTTGAAGAAGTTTTCCATGTTTCTTCGTTTGAATTTGTAGCTTGAATTGATTTGGATTTTAATTTTGATTTTGATTTCGATTTCTTCTTACCAAAAACTTTGAAATTAATCCATTCGAAAAAACTTAAATCTTCAGGTTGAGCAAAGAACTCATTCCAGTAAGATTCAATTTCTTCTTTTGAAAGCATTTTTCTAAAGTTTTTTCTAAAATTTTTGACATCTGGAGATTAATCATTTTTGAATTCTTTTCTTCTATCAATGCTAGAAGAAATAACATTGAGTTGAGAAGATAAACTTCTTCTATGAAGAGATTTCTTTCTTTGAAGAGGAATATCTTCAGAAGGGGTTAGCATATTAGATGCCGTTGGAGAACCTCATTTAGATTCTTTAGTATATTGAGGTTTTCAAATGATAGGTTTAAAGTTAACATCTTTAAGCCTATCAGAGGATTAAAAAGGAAAATTTTGAAAAGATCTGGTTGAAGAAGATCTTGAGAAATTTGAAGAGGTTGAGGATTCTCCAAAAATCATTTTAACTTTTCCATCAAGAAATGGTAAAATTTGGTTTGGGGTATCATTGACTTGAGCTGGGGAAGGTTTATTAGCCCTAAGAATGTCCCATTCTAGGCTTCTCGTTTGGAGATTCCAAGGAATTATTTTTGGAATGATGGTGTTTGAATGAAGATCATTTACTTCTAAAAGAAGTTATTCGTTCCTTGGAGATGAGCGAAGAGCTCAAATATTTAGATTGGTATTGAGGAGTTTGTAATAAATTCTGTAAATAACAGCAAAAGATTTTGATTCTTCCAAACTAAGATTTTTAGTTTGAATATGAAGTTTTGAGAATGTGTTGATCAAAAAATTCAACTGTAAAATTTGGATAGTAATTTGAGAAAACAGGACCACTCTTTAGATTTGATTCTAGAACAGTGAGTAATGAATGTTCAAAGTTTGAATGCCTTTGACCACAAAGAGTGAGCAAAATTTGAATATCTAGACCAAGTCTAAATAATGGCTTAAGAGCAATTTGAACAAGACCAATATGTAAGAATCTAAATTTCTTACGATGTTTTTGAATAGAATTTTTTGAAAGTAATGCAATTTCTGTATTAATACCTTTAATAGCTAGAGTTTACTCAAAGGTTTTAATAACATAATTTTGAGTATAATCAAACCATCTTATTTCATAGATAGCACTTTTGTCTACCTTTGGGATAGTCCAGTTATTCAAAAGTTATTCAATTTGAGCAATTTGAAGTTCATTTGAGTTGATAGCATTTTGAAAGATTTTATTTTCATTTTGAGAAATTTCTTCATCATTTTGAAAACTGCTTGACAAGTTATTAGTCCTATTTCTAGAACTACCCGATCCTCTAAACCAACTAGAAAAAGAAGACATGCCTGATCAAAATAAACTTAAAACATTATACCGCTGTGGACTTTATGAAATTACGAGAAGGAATAAATCCAAGCAACCCTACCAAACGCTCTCTCGACTTCACAGGCTTTACGGGAATAATATATCATCTCAAATAAAAATCTTTAGTTTAGGTCACATGTGCAGTCATCCAGGTTACATTTTAATAGATGTAACATGGTTCAATGATTTATCATCTCAAATAGATATATTTGGTTCAGGTCACGTGTTATCGCAACAAGACAACATATTCATCAAAGTAATGCAAGATTTATTGATGTTCATCTCAAGTCACATGTTCAATCATCCAGGTCACAAGTTAATGGTTATAACATAATTTAATGATTCATCATCTCAAATATGTGTCTTTGGTTCAAGTCACATATCATCCCAATCAGACAACAATTTTATCAGTGTCACCTTAAATTTACTTGTGTTTGGTTCAGAGTCTATTTTCGTTCAAGTCACATATTAATACATCCAAGTCACACGTACTTGTTTCCCATGTGAGAGAGAGACGTAGTGTTCGAATTTCCCTTAATAGAGGCACAAACCATTACTTCCAATTTTCTTGTCGATTGTTTAGTTGTGGACAAGCATATTTGCATTTGTATTTTTAGTTTAAAGTTTTGACTAATAGAGATTTTTTTTTAAAAAAATGTCAGTGGATGTTATGAGTCCAAGAATGGCATATTTTGTGCCAGTAGAATCCCATGGCCCTTATTCAGATTTGGGTTTCATTGGTGATATAATTTCTCATTAGACCTTTCATCTACTGATGAACACTTTGCCGATGGAAAAATCCTCCCTGTTGAAATTAAGAAATTTGAGCCTACAAAAGAAATTTATCATTTCGAACCAATTGAACTAAATCCATCTGTAGATTCTCATAAAATTGTTGACAATGCAAATTAAGACACATAGTACAAGCAAATCCATCCGCAGATTCTCATAAGACACACAGATTCTCATATTTTTTTTTTATCAAACTCCTATGACGAAGAAGAAATACCACCCACTAAAGCATTATGTGACTTCGGCTATCTTTGATATGGGATTGATGTTGTTCCTGGGGTCGGGATTGTATTTGTGCTCTCCAGTTGTATTCTGCATTTTATATGTTTGACAACTCCTAACCCAAAGATTAATTTGAGAGTCCAGCCTGATATGAAATGTTATAGTAACTGATAGCGTGATTATCGGGTGATAATTTTGATATTCCTCTTTCTCTACACACACACACACTTGACTAATGAAGGAATCAAACTTGTTCCCTATTTATGAATTGCTAATTTGGAAAGCACCGATATATGTATTTTTCCCATATATTTTCCCTTTCTGAAGCGTAGGAATTAAGTTTTCAATGATGGTCCAAAATAGTGTTGCAAGAATCTGATACCTTGTAAAAAGACAACATATTTGTTTAATATAAAAAAATTATTAAAATAAAAGTAGACAAATATAATAAGAAATATCACATCTTCATTAATAAAAATTCAAAATAAGTTTTGAAACTTCCATATGTACATATATGTTTTAATGGAATATATACAGATATTAGAAATTTTTATACTTTAATATTTGCCATATACGATTAGATTTCATAGAAATATATGATTTATACTATAATTTGTGGACAAAATTATTCGATTAATTAAAAATTCAAATTTGAGAGAAATGATGTCTCAAAAATGTTCAGAAAAATATGAGGTTAAACTTTTAACCCCTTTTGGATTTATAATGGGCTATATTGAGTTATAGCATATGTTGTATTGAATTCATTTTAATGTAAAAACGTACGTGAATATTAAGGATTCTTGGAATTATAAACGTGTTGATGAAAATTAGTAATTGAGAGTTATATATAACTATGTAAATGTAGTAGATTGAAGGTTATAATGCATGTGATTTTGGTTATAGAATGAGGGTTTTAGATATTCTTATTGAATTAATGACATTGTTGACAAATGAAAAAGGGTAAATATATTGTCACCACGATTTTTATATGTTACACCGCATTATAAAGCACAACAACATTTTGATAAAGACACCACAAATAATTTACAATTACAACCTAACTCAATTGCAATAAAAAAGGAAAAAATAAATTATACCACATATACCTTTCTTGTTATATATTACCCTTTTTATTTCACCCCTCTCCACACCAATTCTTTCTTCATCTATTATCATTTGATAATGCATTCCATAAATCAATTTTTTGCAACTCATTTGCTCCCTAACAATTCCAATTCTCTATAGTGATTATCATTTTCTACCCACATTGACTTTCTAATAACACTCTCCCAATTAAAAAATAATAAGTCCACCACAACTATTTCACAAACTCGAACTACAATAAGACTTGAGATGGTTGAAATTATTCATCTCTTTTTCATTATATTAAAAAAATCATTTACTTTAAGTGAATAATCGAGTATAGAGATTTTTTTATATTTAAAAAGATTTTGTTGGTTTATCAAAAAAAAGATTTTGTTGGAGAAATTTTCATTTACTTTTTTAGTGATTAAATTAGGAATTGGTATAAACTTCCTTCAACAATATCACATCAACATTTTTTTATGAATGGAATTCTTGTAGGAAAGAGAAATAAGTCCCATGAATTTTACGTGTAAAATGTTATTTTATTGACGAAGTTAAAAAAAATGACTGAAATATGGAGAAGTCAAATGAAAAGCTCATGGAAAAATCAAATTTATTGGAAAAATTGAGTACAATTAATTTTTCAGTTTGCATATGATTCATTTTTTATTGATAGATGTTTTTGTAAGACAAATGATTTTGAAAAAATAAAGACAGAAAAATAAAAGAGGTGAGATGGAGAAGATAATTAGTATTAGAGATTGTGGTGTACTTAACATTAATAAGATAAATTAGATTAGAAAAACTAAAAGGATATTTATGTCGTTGTATTTGTGCCTATTTTAATTAATAAACAAAGAAATTATAATTTTAGTGTGAAAATTAATTTTCGTGGTGGCAATATAGCCACCCAATGAAAAATAATAGAATATTAAAAATATATTTCAAAAAATATATTATTCATATTTCTCACAACTCCCTTAATAATGAAAACATATTAATACTTAATTAAGAAAAAGAATTTCAATTTCATGAAAAAAATTACAACCTGACATTTTTCACTGTTTCCTTTATGATAATGTATTAATATAATTGTATTTGTGTTTAGTGAGAATAAACAATAATTTGAAATAAATCAATGGAAAATAAAAAATAAAAATTGAAAGTTTTAAGCTTTATTTGAAAGATTTTTAGTAAGAAAGTAAAGAATTTAGATTGTTAATATTTTGAAATTAATGACATCTATACTATATTTTAAAGTGAGAAAGCATTCACCAGCCGTTGACCCATTTTCCCCACCCACATTCTTATGCTTTGTTTGGGATTCATAATTTTACGATTATTATTTTCCTTCGATTATTACTTATCTTTGAGAGATCAGTTTAAAATGCAATTCAGGGGAGTTTTCCATTTTTATAATTAGTATGATTTTTTTTTTTTTTTTTTTTTAAGATTTTTCGTTGATTATTACTTACCTTTGATGTCTCCAACATCAATCTCAATAATTAGTATGATTTTTTTTTTTTTATTTTCCGTTGATTATTATTTTTCAGTTGTCTCTTATTATTAATTTTTGTCTATTATTACTTACCTTTGAGAGACCAGTTTTATATATAGTATACATATATGCATATCACCAAGAAACAAAACATTGATATGGAAAAATACAAGATATATGCAATAATTTCGGATTTCTCAGTTTCCAAACAATGTGTTCTTAAACGACAGCACAACAATGAGTCGCACTTCTCAAAAACAAGCATCCAACACACAGCAACAACACAAAGAGGCGCAACCGCAAACAAGTTTTTAAAAGGAAATCTCACAAATCACAATTTTAACACCATAGAAAGTCCCATGTATTTAAAAAGCGTATTCTACATGATAGAGAGCATATTTAAATTTAAAGAGTAAATTTTTTTACGAACTCCAACAAATTCTTTATTTTTGACTTTTTATTTTATTTTCATAAAAATATTTATTGTCTTTCTTTATTTTTAATTAATATATTTTTTTTAAAGTGAATGACCAATAATATCAAATAAGTAATAAATAAAGTTAATGTAGGAATATTGAAAATTAAAACTTTTTGAATGTATTTAATAATAGAGAGTAGGAGAGAGTCAAACACACTCTATAAATTAAAATGTTAAAGTAGAGAATCTATTAGAGTAAAATTTTCAGGATTGACTCTCCAAAATAAAGATAAAGAGAGATGCTACTTTCAAGGATTTTTGCCTTTATTTAGCAAACTAGTAATCGCAACCGTGTGATACACAGAAGATATAATTGTCAATTATTTATTGAATAAATTGCAAAAATACAATGGCCAACATAAATTGTATATTCATATATAATGAAAAATGCCCAGAAAAGTAAAATATAAAATTGTGATTTGCATATTTCTTTTAATAACTAATTATTTATTTTTTAGTTTTCTTAGTTTATTTAAGCGAAGTAAAATATGGAAATATGACTTATTCTATACTTTATAATTTTGATTTGATGGCTGAAGGTTGCGATTATTTTATTTATAAAAGTTGAAATGTTTGCAATTTTCAAATCGTAAAATGAAATCAAGAGGCTAATAGATATTTATGGAATTAATTTATCGACTCCTCGAATAGTGCTATAAGAATTTATACTAACTATTTTAATGCAATAATTGATATTTAAATATATTAAACAAATATTTCATTATATGTAAAAAAAAATACATTACGAAAAAAATTTACCAAACATTTTGAAAAATTAAAAAAAATTGCCCAAACTTAAATTAAATGCTGTAATTTGTTAAACTTAAACGTGACAAACTTAAATGCAGCCCTATATTTAAATGAATGTAACAAATAAATAATATGAAATAAAAATTTTAATTAAATCTTATTGAACGAATATTACAAATATAATTAACTTTATATACAAAAAATTATCTATACATCTCAATTTATAAATGTGGGCTTAACCCACAAAATATAAGGCCATGTTCTCTTTACTGTTTTGAGGTCGTTTTCTGTTTTTATTTTCGAAAACGATAAAAACGCGTTCTCTTAACCATTTTCGAAAACGCATTTTGAAAAAAAAAAAAAAAAATTGTACGCAAAACGTCCAAAACCTCGTTTTGGGCGTTTTGTGTGTATTTCGACAAAAAAGTCCAAAACGCGGAAAACGCGTTTTGAATTTTTTTTTAAAAATAATTACTTAACTTGGAACTAAACTTAATATAAATTATTTATTTATTTATTATTATTATTTAGAATTATCCTAATTTGGAACTAAGTTTAAATAAAGTTTTATTGAATTCAATATCAACATTATAAAGAAATTTAAGTGAGAATTCTTGTTGTTATATTTCAAAAAATGCACTGATAATTGGACTCTGGTGATTTTGAAAGAACTTGCATTTTCTAGATTTTAATAGAACTAGAGTTTTCTCAAATCTCGAACCTGACCAAACCGTGTTAATATAAACTCTTAATGCTCACATTAGTGTGTTGCATGTAATCATGTTTTCAGTATATTGTGAAAGCAAATTTGAGTTTGAGTCAGTAGTATTCTACAAGCAAATTAATTAAAAATAGTTTAAGTAGTACCAACTTTTCATTTTCAAAAACAGTTTTCAGAAATGACAAACCAAACGCGTTTTCAGCAAATTTGAAAATAAAAATGAAAACATGAAACACAAAACATTTTCGAAAATGAAAATACAAAATAAAATACAAACAGAACGCCACTTTATCATTCATTCGTATAAAATTGATTCTTCAAAAATAATTTTTTAACATTCAATCTCAACCACACAATCTTTAAAATCCATTTTTCACAATTGCACATACTATTTTTTTGTATGTTAAATAAGTGTGTTGACCATATTCTATTTTTAAATATAATAATTTTGCTAACACCTTCTATTTTATAAATTGAACAAATTGGTTTATCGAAACCTAAAGTTGTATAAAATTAAATAATTTAATAGAATTTATTTATAAAGATTGTATATCTATTATTTCTTTCAATTTGATATGAAAAAGATTCGAAATTAATCATTTATGTCAAATTGAATTTAGGTAAGGAATGATAGGTATCATTTTGGGTCTTAAATGATATAAATTAAAAATATTGGATGTTGAGAAAATAAAAAAAAAATATAAGTAAAACTTTTACCTTTAGTAGTTAAGATGATTTTATGAATCATATGTTTAGAGTTTGTTCTTATTTGTTAACTTTTATTAAACTTCTCATTGAGATCTTGGATTTGACACCCTATTGCATATTTTTTTATTTCAAAATAATGCAATAATTATTAAAACAATAAAAATAATCTATAATTTAAATTTTTATATATATTTTCTTTTTCACAAATTCATAAATCATTTATTTCATGCATTAATTGAACTCTCTTTATTCATGTATTAAAATAAATTGTTAAAATTAATAGATTTCCTAAAATGGCAGGTGAAAATAATCTATAAAATTTTTCGATTTCAAAATAATGCAATAATTATTAAAACAATACAAATAATCTATAATTTGACTTTTTATATATATTAATAAATTTCCTAAAATGACTGATGAAAATAGGCGGGAAAATGTGTGTGTAAAATTGTGACTATTATCCTATTATATATGTATAGATCATAAAAAAAAATGTTTTTAAACAATTCAATTCCCCAAATCAGTTTTTAATCACACATATTTTCTTTCCCCGCTTTTTAATCACATATTTTACTTCGAAAACATAGAAAATATGTTTTTAAACAAAACTAGTACATGAAAGATATAATTGAAAAATATTTATTGAATAAATTGTAAAAATACAATGTCCGACATAAATTGTGTATTCATATATAATGAAAAATACCCAGAAAAATAAAATATAAAGTTACGACTTGCATATATTTCTTTTAACAGATAAATATTCATTCTTTAGTTTTCTTAGTCTATTTAGACTAAGTAAGATATTGACATATGACTTATTTTATACTTTACAATTTTGATTTAATGACTAAAGTCGAGCTTACGATTATTTGATTTCTAAAAATTGAAATATTTACAATTTTCAACTCATAAAATGAAATAATATAAAATACAAATTTTAATTAAATTTTATTGAATGAATATTATAAATATATTTAACTTTATATATATATATATATATATATATATATATATATATATATAATCAACTATACATATCAATTTATAAATAGAGGCTTAATCGACAAGACATAAGATTTTATCACTTATTCGTATAAAATTGGTTCTTCAAAAATAATTTTTTTCAATGTTCATTTTCAACCAAATATTTTTTAAAACTCATTTTTCACAATTGCATATACTATTTTTGTGCTTATTAAATAAACATGTAGACCATATTCTATTTTTAAATAGAACGATTTTGTTAACACGTTCTATTTTACAAATTGAACCAATAAATTTATCGGAAGCTAAAGTTATAAAAAATTAAATGATTTAATTGAATTTATTTAAAAAGATCGAATATCTATTATTTCTTTCAATTTGATAAGAAAAGATTCAAAATTAATCATTTAGATCAAATTGAATTTAGGTAAAAAAAATGATAGATATCATTTAAACGAGATAAATTAAAAAGATTGGATGTTGAAAAAGTAAAAAATATAATATAAGTAAAAGACCTTTAATATTTAAGACGATTTTACGAATAATATATTTTGAGTTTGCTTTCATTTGTTAGCTTCTATTAAACTTTCCCTTGAGATTTTGAATTTGACACACATATTTTCGATGTGAAAATAATCATCAAAAGAATAAAAATAATCTATAATTTTATTTTTTATAAATATATTTTTTTTCTCAAAAATCCATAAATTATTTACAAACCTAACCCCGTCTTCCATCCTCACCTCATCTTTCCACCCCCCCCCCCCCCACCCCCTCTCTTTCTCTATATCTCTCTCTCTCTCGCTCGCCCGCCCGCCCGCGCAAACCCTACCTTTCACACTGCAGTCTGCAGCAGCCGTGCTTGCATAGCAACAATGCTTACAGGTGACATACCCCCGAACCAGACTATATACATAAAGAACCTCAACGAGAAAGTGAAGAAAGAAGGTTATTTTTTTCCATCTTTTTGCTATCTTATTATTATTATGTTATTTACTCCAGATTTTCATAGTTAATGTAATAAATTTTAAGAATTTTCATGAACGTAATTGGTCAGGAATTTTTTTATCAATACTTTGGTTAAGCTTTTATTTCATATGTTTTTCTTGGCGTGTATTCCCTGTAATGGGTTTTCTCGCCTTCATTGCAATTGCATTTGCACTTGTATCTATGAGTGTTTGCTGTTTATTGGAGTGTTTTGAATTTAGGGCTGTGAGAGCCTTGTACTAATTCTTGGGGTAAAATATTATATTATGTGTTCCTGGCTATTACAATTTAAAATTCATGACCTGTGGTTTATATTAGAGCTTGTTTGGTATTGGTGGATTTTTCCACCATTCTCCTAAAATTCAACTTCAACTTCAACCATACATTTCTACGGGGCCATAGCCCATCACACCCACTTTTCATCAACACATATTCCATAAAGCCCAAAATTCGCCCAAAACCTCCTACACCCACACCAAACAAACTTTTAGCTTCAATGAGGTGCAACTGAAGCTTCTGGATTTTGTGTGTGACTTTCAATTTTCTGGTGTAAAAGCTATTTCTTTTGACTAAGAATAATATTTCTCCTTCCTGCATCTTCTCATTGGGTGAATGGAGTTTAATGTTTTGATGGATTTTGTGTTTTGGATGTGGAATTGGCCCCTTGGAAGTTGTATTGGAAAACTCACCATTCAAATTTAGCCTCCGTTTGGCAGGGATTAAAATTAAATCTTTAGTAGATTTTGATAAAAATTGATGGAATATGTGGCTGAAAAGTTGTGGATCTCATGAAATGCGTGAATAAAATTAATTGTTAAGTTTAACTTCTGATTAAAATTTTGATTTTAATTTGTACTAAATATGGGCTTAGATTATTATTTCTGATTTCCATCCCATGGCCCAAAATCGAAAATCCTTTCCACCAAACACATCAGTTTAATCACGATTTGTAAGCATAGCCACAAGGTAGCTTGAACTAATAGAAAATTCAATCTATCAATTACTCTTTATAAATAATGGTCCGACCCTTATGATCACTTGTACAACTGGTGAATTATCTAATTTTACCATGATCAAGGTAGTGTGATGCATTTCCAGAATATGACACAGGGTTCATAGGAGAGCATAGCGCTGTATCAGCTTCTTTAGATCATCTCTTACAAATTTGTTATTTTAAGCACAAGGCTCAAAGATTTTTATTGTTTTTTTGATATGTTGGTCCAAGGTCTATTACCTGTGCGTGTGAAATGCATACATGTCTTTTGTAAATTAACTTTCTTAGGAGACAGATTTGCATGCTCTAAGTTAAAGCATTTTGTCAAGATGATAATTGCCTTTTTTCTTTTTTCCCGCTCCCCCCTTCCCCCCTTTATATTTGTCATTTAACCTCTTTGCTAAAACCTTTTCCATCAACTTTTCTTCAACCTCTTTCCTTTAATTATCTAGAGAGTGCTATCTATCTGGGCATTTAAACAATTCAAATAGTCTGGCTTTCTTTCATCTCGTACATTTTATTGATGCTCATTCTTGATGGGGTTGGCATTCCCCTTTCTCGCTTGTGGCACTGTTTGCCTTCACATCTGTTTTTAATACTAACATTTCAGTTTTGTTCAGTTATGTTAATCGATTGTGTAAGCGTATCTTGCATGTAATACTGTCTTGAAATTCGATGGAAATGGGAATGGTTATTTTGCTACGCTACTGTCTCGAAATTTGATGGAAATAGGAATGGTTATTTTGCAAATCAATCTTGACAAAGATGTTTGATGTTTACTCTATTTCTTGCCCCAGCAGATCAAGTCAATTGATGTCTGCTCCATGTATCTGGGTTGTAATGATTTTGAGGTTGATTTTCTTGATTTTCTTTAATATGTTGGACAGAGTTGAAGAGATCCCTTTATGCCTTGTTCTCACAGTATGGGAGAATTGTGGACATTGTTGCACTGAAAACTCCCAAGCTTCGAGGACAGGCTTGGGTTGTATTCAGTGAAGTGACAGCTGCAAGCAATGCAGTGCGACAAATGCAAAACTTCCCATTTTATGATAAACCAATGGTGGGTACAATTAGTTGCACAGTATATATGCATGAACTGGATACATGTTTATTATAAGTTAATTTTGTTAGGAGATAGATCTACTTGCTGTCTTTGTAAGTGCTTCCATTCTTCTTCCCTTCTTCCCTTTGGATTCTCAATATAAGTTGAAGAGAATTCATTGGTTTTTCTGTTCATTGTTCGTTGGTACAGTCTCTATTAAACTAAAGGTGTTGATCATTGTTGGTCAAATTCAAATTTCATTTCTAGTTATTCCATTTTTGTCTTCCTGCCGACCAATAAAAAACACCAATGGGAACAAAAAAACTTAACTGTTGGCAGAATTGTTTTTCTGTGGAGAAACCATTTATTCCTGTTGAATCCAGTATCTATGTGAAATTAATTTTAGGAATTTACATGTCATTTTATTTGTTGCTTTAGCACCTTCCTCTGTTCCACTGGTTATTATCTTTCATTCCTTATGCTTCACTAGAAGATATTGATGATACCATACGTGAAAGATTGGAAGCCCCTGTTTGGTAGGAATCATAATCTAGATTTTAATTCAAGTCTAAGTCAACAATTAATATCAACCACAAATTTTATGGAATCAACAATTTTTCAACCACATTTCATCAATTGCTATCAAAATTTACTAAAATATTATCTTTCATTCCTTATGCTTCACTAGACAGATACTGATGACACTCGCATACATGAAAGATTGGAAACCCCGGTTTAATAGGAATTATAATCTAGTTTTTAATTCAGTCAAAGTCAATAATAATATCAACCACATTTTATTGGACCCACAACGTTTCAACCACACATTTCATCAATTTACAAAAACTTACTAAAAATATGATTTTAATCCCTATCAAACAGGGGCGAAGTATGCATAATGGCTTCTTTATCAAAAGTATTTCCAGTTGGATTCTTTACATGTGGAGTTGGTGGCATGTTTTTAATAAAAAATTCACAAGTGTTTCGCCATGTTGTGCCTGCTTACTTTTGATTTCACATTGTTGACACGTGCTGTGGAGTTATATTTCTCAGACTAAAATTTGTATTTTATGTAACTTTCTAATTTTACTATTTTTGTTTGTGATGGAAGCGAATTCAATATTCCAAAACAAAATCAGATTGCATTGCTAAAGCAGAGGGTACCTATGACAAGCAAAAGAAGCAAGAGGAAAAAGGTGAAATTATGCAGTCCAGCTTACTCATTCTATTCCTCCCTTTCTTCCTTTATTTTTTTAGTTATTGTTTTCAAAGAGGTGTGCATAACACATTTTATGTATAATGGATCAGTTACCCTGTTATAATGCCTTGGAGCTTTGACATTCATTTTACATAAGTATAAACATTCATCTATGTTCCAACTCCTTTGCCCCCGTAAGACTTAGTAGTTTGATGTTCGCTGATGTCTTTTGAAACACTTGAAATTTTCGGGACCACAATTATGATAAGACATTTTTGGTCGATTCTTTAGATGTGGATCATTAATTGTGATTCTAGTGGGTTATTCTAGCATGGTGATCACCAAAGAGAATCCAATTTGAAGTATTTGAGGCTGCTTGAGACCATCACGAGTTTTGAAAGTTGATGCATTTATTTTGAATTATTTCTACACACTGTTATTTTGGAAAGTATGAATCTGTCTCCATTTCTTTCTTTGTCACATTACTTCTCCATATTTCTTTGCTTGAAATTAAACATACGTTGTGTATAGTTGAATAGTTTTATGTGGGTGGCAACTTTGGTTACACTTTCCAGCATAAAACCATCACAATGACACCGTATTTCTTGAAACTATGTCACTCGAACTTTGGTTATGGGTGTCCGACGTGGTTATGTGTATCAATGTTCAGATTTTAGGACACAGGGATTCAATTAGAAAATGACTTAGGATACAGGCAAGGGGCATATGTTTCATACTGAGTGTTAGCTACTTCTGTAATAAGCAAAATTGTTTAATAAATTTTGGAATGAATCAAGAAAGAATATACATTATACAAAAAGAAAGTGATATCGGAGGACATAAATTGTTAAATTAGTGAACTGTTGCTTGGGACTTGTATGAGGGGTTTGAGATTTGTCATCTTTTAAAACATAGAACGCATGTGTTGTCTGGATATGGGTAGAAAATAGTAATTAAAGTTGTCAAGGAGCAGTATAGCCTTGATCCAAAATTATTGGAAAAATTGCCCTGCATATATGTGGATAGCCGTTTGTTTAATTCATGCTAATTAAATACATGGGACGTCAGATTGTGAACCTATCTTTTCCGGGAACATGAAGTAAAAGCATGACTCTTTATATTTAAAGAGTATATTCTACATAATAGAGCGTATCTTTAAATTTAAAGAGCAAAATTTTTGACACACTTCAACAAACTCTTTATTTTTAGCTTTTTATTTTACCTTTTTATAAAAATATTTATCCTAACTAATTAACTAAAGAGCTCCCAAGGCTACGTGAGGGAGTAGAACACTCCTATTTACACTTTGATTCCACTCGTGTTTTTCTTTATTTCTAGTTAATATTTATATTTTTAAAAGTGTACAGCAAATGAAATCAAATATGTAATAAAGAAAGATAATGTACGGAACATTGAAAATTGAAATTCTTTGATTTCATTTAATAATATAAAGTGGATTTAACTCTCTAAATTTGGAGAGTAAAATTATCTCTTTAAATTAAAGAGTCCATTGGATTAGCATTTTAAGTTTAAAGAGTCTATTGAAGATGTTATAATAATCTACTAAGGATAAAAGTTTATACATTGCAGACATGTGTAGCTTTGATTCTTTTACGTAATTATTATTTTATTTATTTATTATTTTTTGGGGGGCAGGCCGGGGTGTGCATTATACGTGTACTTTTGAAGCTTTAGGGTGTGTTTGATTGTACACATTTTTCTTGAAAAATGTCTCGTCTTGGAAAATATTTTCCTTGTTTGCTGTTTGATTGACACCTTTTCTATGGAATTCCTTCTCATGTACAACTACATAATGCACACTTTAGGTAAATTTTGTGGAAAATATTTTCTCACCAATTTGAGAAAATTTACATAGAATTTGAAAACATTTTCCAATTCCATGTATCAAACATAGCCTCAGTGAAATTGTTCATTGAGACATCATGGTTTTGCCTCTCACTTTGCATGTTTGATATATTAACATGACATTTTCTGGTAATTTTTTGTTTTTGCGATCCAGCTGAAAGAAAGACACGTGGTAGAGAGGGTCCGCAAACTGCCACCGGTAATGGTCCTAGGGCTGACACCAATGGAGGTCCACCTGTAAGTTCACTGCATTTGAATTATTTCAGTACCTTACACTCCCCTCTGCCCCCTTCTGCATACAAGTGTTGGGCATGTTCGAAAATATTGTATATCTTATGGCTGAAGTAAATTAAGGGACTCTGTTCGAAGCTGTTAATGGAGTTGGTTGGTGAAAAGTCCATGAGAAACTCATTTGGTCAGTGTGTGCCATGTAGATCTTCCATTTTACACTTGTTCATCTTCCACTTTTGGCTCTCCTGTCTTCTTTCGAAGTTTTATCTGGTAGGCGGAGCTACATGGACATTAGTGGGTCTCAAATGACCCCACTCAAATTTGAAAACTAAGACAAAACATATTGTGATAAAGTAGATTTTTGGGACGTTTGCCTTAATTGGGCCTCACTGAATTTGTCGGAAACATTAAGCCTCCATTTGGTAAGCCGTTTATAAACAAGTTTATAAACTAGACAATCCCTCAGATTACTTCTCAACAATACACATTTTCTCAAACCATTTTTCAATCACCTTTTACTTCGAAAACATCACATTCTTTGTTTATGAACATTTTTTTTTAATCAAACAGAGTCTAAGAAATAGGTTAGTGATTGAATTAGTTTTCAATAGGAAAGTTATCGTGGAGTTTTAGTAACTCGTATCCAGCATTAAATGCGAAAATGGGTACTGAGGCAGTTTACGGTTATGAGGCGAGGCGTAGCCTTAAGGTGCTTTGAAGCGTAAACCTCAAAAAAAAAAAAGTCAAACTATTGCCAAAAAATGCAATATAGCATACTTAATTCAATAGAAGTCTACTTAAAAAAAGATAGTCCATGGAAATTAAAATCACGAAACAAACAAGTCATCAGCCTTAAAAATTGTGATAGTATCATCATGAGTCATTACTCATAGCTACTAGTGGCATCATCCATGGAACTATCATCATATCTAATTCCAAAATCATGTTCTTCATCTTCACTATCGATGTCTATCCATTCTTCATCATCATCCATCAACTGCAAAAATCATTTCCCCTACCCCTTTCCCTTATCTTCACCTTATCCTTTACCATATCGGCAAAAGGGATAAAGAAAATAGAAAGTGACCATAAATAATTTTGTTACATAATTAGAAATTCTGTTTAATTGCAAAAATACTTGTAGTTGTACCTATTGCCGATAGTTTTCTTTTTCGTTGACTTTGAGTATTTGTAGAGCTTCCAATAACCTCCTCATTTTCATTTGAAGGAATTTTATCTCCACTTTCACCATCATAATCAACAACCCATTCATCGTCGATGAAGCCTCATCGCGAACCAAGTGATCTACTACAACTTTTGGAGATGTCAATTGCCGACTTCGATCGTTGAGAAATTTACATAAACTAATTTTTTTAACCTCTTTGTTTTTTCTTAATTATTTGGAGGATTTTCATTGCAAAAGTCAAATGGGCATTCTGAAAAACATTTCTTCTCCTCCAATTCTTTTAATTTCTAGATTAATTACAAAAAAAATAAAAAATCTAGAAGTTTAATTCGAGGCGCACACCTCATACGCCTTGAGGCGGGGGATTCGAGGCGTGCGCCTCAACACAAAAAATGCAAGCCTCACATAAAAAGCCTTAGTTGAGAAGTCTCAAGGCGATTTTGTTGCGCCTCAATTAGCCTTTTAATACACTGCTCGTATCACCTGTTTGGGTGCCCCATCCTTGTCTAGCAACTCCATCCAAAATTAACAGATCCTCTCTTACTACATGGACATGCCAGCTCGTATCACTTGAACTATGACAGAGGATAACCAGCTGTTCTTGGTCAATCTATATGCAGTTTTAGCTGACCAAAATCCTTTTATCTCAATATTCATTCACTGTTAGGAGTTTTCTCTCTAATTTTTATTTTAATATTTTTTCCCCCTTCAAAAAAATGACTTTGTTGCTGTATCTCATCCTAAATTTCTGTTTGGGGTATGACATTACATTTTTATTTTACTCATTAATTTTTGTAAAAAAATAATTGCAGGATTCAACTTGGAAAGAAAAGTCGGGTGCACAAGAAGCCGCAGAGCCAAACAACATACTCTTTATACAAAATTTACCATACGAGACAACCTGTATGATGTTGGAAGTTCTCTTCAAACAATATCCCGGATTTAGAGAAGTTCGAATGATTGAAGCAAAGCCGGGCATCGCCTTTGTAGAATTTGAAGATGATGTGCAGTCGTCAGTAGCCGTGCAGGCACTCCAAGGCTTCAAAATCACTCCCCAGAATCCCATGGCCATTACCTATGCCAAAAAGTGAGCAATCTATTTTGTCAGCCTAGTGCTTTGTTTCTGCTCTGCTTATCACGACGAGTAAATGTTACCGTCGGGACTCTGAGTTTTGTGATGAGTAGATTATGATAGCATAAGCTGATCCTTGTTTAGTTTCATATGTACTTTTGAACATGTACGTCATAGCAACTGCTTTATTGCATGCACGGGATAGTAGGCGGAGCTGTACATCTATTATAAGCAGATTGAAACTTGCTTTGTTATTTCTGGTGAATTTTCACTTTCTGGAAGCACATTTCATGTTGTGAAGACTATATCCTGTATCCTGTAACCGTTTGCTGTCCGTTCATTAAAATCACAAGGCGTGTTTGACCTGCAGACCGGACAACATATGAATTTCAATCTTGCCACCGGAAGCGAATATTTGACATAAAGTTTTACACCGTTACATATGTCAATCATCTGTTTCTTTATCCATCACATTAACATCAAAATCAACAGCTCACAACACTTTCGGTCATTCAAGGTGGACATCTAGCATGAATAATTAGTAGAGCATTATAAATTACAAGAACGCAGTTTGGAATATGATTATTACATTACTTGGATTTATGGAAGAAGGAAAAATAAATCTTGAACTCTTGAATCTCTTTAACAATTCTTGAATAATCTTCTTGAATCCTCTTCTTCAAAATCCAAGTAATTATATGAAATGTGTATATTGAATAAGTACTTGGTGCATAATAAGCTCCTCATCTTCCATGTTAGATGAAAATATCTTTATAGTCCCAAGAATTATGCTAAACACGAGCCCCTAATCTTCTTCAGTGTAGAAGTCTACTTAGATTAAGAAATTAAATATGGATTGTCTTGTATAATCATGATATTGTATAGTTCAAAGACTTGCGATCGCATGGTTATAACTCCAAACATGCTGATCATTATTTTTTCTTGCTTTGCTGAGGCAAGGTACAAACCCTTGCAATCGCACGGTTTATTCAAGTTGGCCTCCAATTCAACCTTTTTTCGTAAGACTTGATCCTTTCTTCAAAATTTCATCCAACTTTGATTATTTATAATCCTAAATTCCAATTTTGATGCCAAGACTTCATAAATATTCTTGATTGGTCCTGAAGGTTCATAATCATCAAAAAAATTGGTTCCTCTCAAGTTTTGAAAGTGTGCAATTTAGTCCCCAAACCTTTAGAGTTGAATTTCACCGTAGAACTTGTGATATTTTTGGGTGCCATCCGACGGTATGTAATTGCTCTGAATCAACTCCAAATTAAGATCAAAATCATTTTTTTTTCACGTCACGTTCTTGTTTGAATGATTCTGTAACTGTCACATTCTCGTTTGAATGACCCCAATACTTGCACTTCCTCTTCCCACGATCTAATTGATAACCTCCTTTGCAATAACTACTAGATCATGGAAAAATTATGGACAATCATAGGTAATAACTGCTCAATTACGTTGCAAATTTGTTCCATTATGTTTGCTCACATTCTCTGTTTCTTCTGGGATATGTTCTAATGAAATCTTACTCAATATGTTTGCTCCTTTTCGCTTTCCTCGTAGTGTTTGGGCGAATTTGCCTCATCTTATTCGCCCTAATCGAGCGTATTCACCCTTTATACTAAGTAGTATATCGCTCAATATTGATTACTATCATGTCTAGGTGTGGTCATTGCCTTTATTTTTGACCGCTTTTTTATGTCAAAACAATGTGGGTTTCAATTTTTTTTTTAAATTCAGACTTTCTATCATTCACTATACTATGTTGGGTATTTGACCCAAAAATTCAACAAATGCATGATTATGGCAACAACTTTTATTTTGCTCTTTCGGTGGTACAGTTGTGTAATCATATTTTGTCTCTTGGTGAAAGGAAAGAGACATGTCACTTTCATGATTAAAGTTAAAAGAATAATGAGCTCCTTTTGACTAATTATGAAAGTTGATATGATTGCCACTATTTATGAATAGTTGAACCACGTGGTTGAAGTATTATAAAAGGGAGTGCATATTGCTTTGTTGAATGTACTGCAAGAGAGGTGGTGCCGTGTGCCTTGAGAGAAAAATTCTTGATGGCCATACTGTGACTAAAGAGAGAAAATTGTGAGCCTAGCATATTGTGAAGTTTCTTGTAACTCTTTGTAGTGTAAATCAAAGGGTAGAAATTATATGTGGTAAAGCTCGTTTGTTGTATTTTCTCTGTGGTCTGTGAGATTGGGTTGGTGAGTGAAAGTCTATATATTTGTAAAAATTTAATATATAGTGAAAGCTTTGGAGAGGGTTCGTGGAGGTAGGCAAGTTTCCGAACCACGTAAATTTCTGTGTTCGTATTTATTTTCTTGTTTGCTTATTTTACTTTGAACATCAAAAGATCCTGTGGGAAAAATAAAGTGGGAATCAACGTGTTAAAATTCCCTACAAGTGGTATCAGAGCTACAGGTGGTTCAAATAATTTGAAGCAAAAGAAAATATGTCTGTCAAGTACGATGTGGAGAAATTTGACGGGAGAATCAATTTTGGCTTGTGGTAAGTACAAGTCAAGGATGTCTTGATTCAGGCGGGTCTGCACAAAGCTTTGAAGGGAAAATCAACTGAGAGTTCTGACAAAGAAAAAGAAACTGAATCCAGCAAGACTGATGAAGATTGGGAAGATTTGGATTTGAAAGCTGCTAGTACAATACGACTTTGTTTGACCAAGAATGTTCTTGCAAATATTCATGGGATATCTGCTGCTAAGGAACTTTGGAAAAAACTGGAAGAGTTGTATCAGACGAAAAACTTGTCAAATCGCTTGTATCTGAAGGAACAGTTTCATTCGTTGAGGATGAGCGTAGGTACAAAAATCTCCGACCATCTTAGTATTCTTAACGGGATTGTTTCTGAACTGGAATCTATTGGAGTCAAAGTTGAAGATGAGGATAAAGCATTGAGGCTCATCTGGTCTCTTCCATCCACGTTTGAGCACATCAAACCCATTTTGATGTACGGGAAAGAAACGGTGGATTTTGCTGAAGTTACAAGTAAATTGATCTCTGAAGAGCATCGATTAGGTGGAGACGATAATTCATTTAATAATAATTTGCTTGTTACTGAAAAGTGGAAGAGTGGGAATTCTATGAAGAAGAATGTGACATGTTGGAACTGTGGTCAATCAGGGCACGTAAGAAGAAATTGTCCAAAAGGTGGAGCGGACTCGACGAACTGCTCGAAGGACAACGCGACTCTCCTGGTGGAGGGTGGTGATGATGTACTCTGAGTAAGATGGGACATCCTCATGGCATGATGCTAGTTGCCATGATAGAAGATGTGTTCTTACTGGCACGAGTAATGTGTTCGCATACAGAATTGGTTTGGTTTAGATGCAAGGTATGTGGTTTTTATTTATGTCGATGACTGATGAACTTCCAAGGAGAACCAAACATGGGAGTTGCACCATAAATTTCAGCAATTTTGTTTCGACATGTGCCGATGAAAAGCTCGGAGTTCGTTGATAATTCTGAGTGGTTATACTCATATGGTGGAGTATGAGATCGTCAAATGGAAAAATGCTTGCCTGTTACCCCATTTTTTTTGGCTTGGAGGAATTTTGGTCAAGGTGGAGATTGTTGGGTATTTGACCCAAAAATTCAACAAATGCATGATTATGGCAACAACTTTTGTTTTGCTCTTTCGGTGGTACAGTTGTGTAATCAGATTTTGTCTCTTGGTGAAAGGAAAGAGACATGTCACTTTCATGATTAAAGTTAAAAGAATAACGGGCTCCTTTTGACTAATTATGAAAGTTGATATGATTGTCACTATTCATGAATAGTTGAACCACGTGGTTGAAGTATTATAAAAGGGAGTGCATATTGCTTTGTTGAATGTACTGCAAGAGAGGTGGTGCCGTGTGCCTTGAGAGAAAAATTCTTGATGACCATACTGTGACTAAAGAGAGAAAATTGTGAGCTTAGCATATTGTGAAGTTTCTTGTAACTCTTTGTAGTGTAAATCAAATGGTAGAAATTATATGTGGTAAAACTCGTTTGTTGTATTTTCTCTGTGGTCTGTGGAATTGGGTTGGTGAGTGAAAGTCTATATATTTGTAACAATTTAATATATAGTGAAAGCTTTGACGAGGGTCCGTGGACGTAGGCAAGTTGCCGAACCACGTAAATTTCTGTGTTCGTATTTATTTTCTTGTTTTCTTATTTTACTTTGAACATCAAAAGATCATGTGGGAAAAATAAAGTGGGAATCGACGTGTTAAAATTCCCTACATACTACGCAACAACATTAGAGGAGGGCATCTGATATTACTATTCATTTTTCCTGTACTCGTGCTCACACCATAAAATAAGATATTTATCATCTGATTTTGTTACAATAGGGATATCTGATTTTGTTACAATAGGGATATATGTAATTTTGAGATTTGTGGTGTGTGTACATCTCATTGTATGGAGGTTGTGATGGTGGTTAGGTTTAAGTGGCAGTGGTTTTGCAATGGTCGTGGTATAGTGGTTATGTGATTGTGGTGGTGAGCTCGCGGTGGTGGTTGTGTTTACAGTGGTGGTTGTTTTTAAGTTGTGTTGGTGAAGGTGGTTGCTTGTGGTGGTGAAGGTGATGGTAGAGGTTGTGGTGGCTTGTGGTGTTGGAGGTTGTCGGAGTCGACGACAGACGACAATATTGCTTAAGGTGATCAGTTTTGGGTTGGTTTTGGGATTTGGATGGGGTGGGTGGGTGGGTGGTGGGGTGGAGGTTGGGGTGGTGGGGTTAAGGCTTGAATAGTGATTGTGACTAATTATTAGGTAAATGTGACTAAAATATTGCTTAGTTGTGATTTTGGCGGGAACGGATTGTGACCAATTATTAGGTAATTGTGACCAAAATATTGACTAATTGTGACTTTATGCGACTTGTGGCGAATATGGGAGGTGATTAATTGTTAGTTAAATGTGATCAAAATATTGACTAATGGTAACATTGTGTGACTTGTTATAAGTGCGGGATGTGACCAAGAAAAACGAGAAAGTTGTGATCAATAAATAAATAATATGTGACCAATTATTGATGATTGTGACAAAAAAATATTGACTAATTGTGAAAAAGAAACGCATAAGTTGTGATCAATAGAATATATTATGTGATCAGTTGTGGATGATTGTGACCATTGAACGAGGACGTGATGTGAACCTAGAATTGTGTCAAATATGACTATATATGATCAACCGTGGCCTCGTGTGATTGAACTTTGACTTTATGTGAGGAACTTTGACTTTGTGTGATTGAACTGTGATTTTGTGAGACCGAATTGTGATTTTGTGTGATCAATTGTAACTTCACGAGTGGTTTGGGATGGGTGGGGTGGGGTAAATTTTCCAACTAAATTTGTAATTGTGACCGAATTGTGACTTTGTGTGGCCAAATGTGACTGTGGGTGAGGTGGGATTGTGGTAAAATTTGTGATTAAATTTGTAATTGCGACCGAAATATGAGTTTGTATAATCAACTGTGACTTTGTGGGTGGGTGGGTGGGTGGGGTGGGGTTCGGTGAAATTTGAGACTAAGTTTGTAATTGTGATCGAACAGTGACTTTGTGTGACCAACTGTGACTTCGTGGGTGAGGTGGTGTGTGGTGAATTTTTCAACTAAATTTGTAATTGTCATTCAACTGTGACTTTGTGTAACCAACTGTGATTCTACTGATAGAGTGGGGTGGGTGTGGGTGTGGTGAGGTTGTGTTGAAATTTGCAACCAAATTTGTAATTGTGATTGAAATGCGACTTTGTGTGACCAACCGTGAGTTTGTTGGTGGGGGGTGGGGTGGGATACATTTTGCCGCTAAATTTGTAATTGTGATTGAATTATGACTTTGTGTGACCAACAGTGACTTTGCAGGGTGGGGTGATTGGGGTGGGGTCAAGGTGGGTTTTTGATTAAATTTGTAATTGTCGCTGAAATGATATGTGACTTTGTATAATCAGATGTGACTTTGCCGGTGCGGGTGGGTGGAATTTGTGATAAATTTGTAATTGTGACAAATTGTGACTTTGCGGGGTGGGGTGGGGTGGGGTGGGGGTTAAATTTGTGATTAAATTTATATATGAGATCAAATTGTAACTTTGTGTGATCAACTGTAACTAAGTGTGGTGTGGTGTGTTGGGGTGGGGTAGTCGGGGTCGTGGGATTATATTATATAATATAATATTAATTAACTCTTATTTAACATATGAATTTAAAAAAAGAAAAACTTAAATTTGTTAGTTTTAAAAAGTTAACTTAGAATCTAGGTGTAGTGCACTTTTCCCTTTATTGTATTGATAGAAGTATAGATATAAAAAATTTAACCTTAAGACAATAAAATTAAACCACTTCAACACGTTAATAAAATCATTGGAATGACTCAATGACAAATATTGTGCATAGCATGAGCAAAAACTAGTAATTATAGGAATACTTTTATTATTATTTGAACTCCATGTTGTTGGAATGCAAGAACGAAATATATGTACAAAATTCATAAATGTAACAAAGTAATATTTACAGACACACGCTTGTGTTCTCCTGCGCTTGGAGCGTAAGAGCAGTTAAAATGAGCCGACAGTCTCATATTAATTTTTTTTTCTTTTTCAAATGTTGAGTGCGTCCAACTTAATTTTTTTTAATTTTTATTTTTCAACTATTTTATTTTTAGCATCCATTTGGTAAAATAATATTTTTTTTGTTTATAAACAACATAATTTTTCAAATCACTTTTTAACCACACACATTTTCTATCTCCAATTTTCAACCATTACTTTTTACCACAAATTATAAATAAACAAGTTTATAAACTAAACAATGTTACCAAACGGTTAATTACTTAATACATGTTTGGTAAAATTAAAAATTATCTCTCCGATTTCGAATTTTGATGTATTTTTTAAAATTATTTGCAATATTTTTTCGTATAATCTTTTTGCAGTGAATTGTCATATCAAGATTTTTTTTTGTTTTTCTCTACATAACTTATCACTTCAATTTTGATTTTTGATGTAGTATTGCTTTAAATTATTTTTAATATTTTTTGTATAATCATTTTACAGTTGAATTGTTAAATCAGTCTTCTTTTCTCTACATGACTTGTCCTTTCAATTTCAATTTTTAATTTATTTTGTTTTTAAATAGTTTTCAAAGTTTTTTGTACAATCTTTTTGCAGTTGAATTGTCAAATCAATTATTTTGTTTTTGTTTATCTTTATATGACTTGTCACTCCAATTTCGACTTTTGATGTATTTTTTGTATAATCTTTTTAAAGTTGATTTGTCATAGTAATATTTTTTTCTTTACATGACTTGTCATTTCATTCTCGTTTTTAATGTAATTATTTCTATAAATTCTCATCTTCTTCCCCATTATACCAACCAAACCATTTCACCCTCTTACAACATTTTCTCTAGCAAATTTCTTTCTTTCATTACAAGTTCATTTCATCTTTTTTCTTTTAGCAACATTTTTTTAGAAATGGAGAGGGGCGATAATGTATTTGTACCACAAGTGAATGTAGGTGTAATTCCGCAAATTGGGCAAGAGTTTGAAACATTAGACAATGTGTACAACTTTCATAATGAGTATGCCAAATTAGTTGGGTTTAGTACACGTATTGGTAGTAGCTGAAAGAATCCAAAAACAAATGAAGTTGTCTAGAAGTCATATGTTTGTTTCAAGCAAGGCCAGAAAGATGAGACATACCAAATGTAATTTAAAAATTTGGTGGCCCGTTCATGAGAAAGGCAGGGCGGAGACTCTCGTTGTGGTTGCACCGCCAAGTTAACTGTTCTGAAGAATGAAACTCAAAATTCTTGGGTTGTAAGCCATTTCTCCGAGGTGCATAATCACCCCTTTCCACACCAAGTAAGGTTCACCTACCACGTTCGCACTGCAAAGTTTCGACCACGAAGAAAGCACTTGCGGAGCAGTTTTCACAAGCAAATATTCTTACTTGCCAAGAAATGAGATTCATGGAGATAGATGCTGGTGGTCCATCTTCGACTGGTTTCACTGAGCGAGATATGAGGAACCATCAAAGAGACCTTTGAAGGGAACACATTGGACATGATGCAAAAACACTAATAGAATACTTCAATCTGGAGAAAAGAAAGGACCCGAGCTTTTACTATGCATACGAGATGGACGAGGATGGAGTTTTTGCTAGGTGTTTTAGGGCAGATTCCGATTCCAGGAGCTCATACGTCTACTTTGGAGATGCTGTTGTGTTTGACATGACCTACAATACCAACAAGTACTCAATGATGTTCGCACCATTTATTGGTGTCAACCACCATCGTCAAACTATTATATTTGGATGTGGCCTACTAAGTGATGAGAAAATGGATTCTTTCATTTTGTTGTTCTCGAAGTTTCTGGAAGCCGTGCTAACACAACAACGTCTTGGTGTCATTAACACTGATGAAGATGGTGCCATTTCGAGAGTGATCAGTCAGGTATTCCTCGACACACTACATAGATTTTGTTTGTGGCACATTTTGAATAAGTTTTCAGAGAAGATGGGTCCTGTACTTTATAAGGAAATGCACCATGAGAGAAGATGGGTCCTGTACTTTATAAGGAAATGCACCATGATTTGGTAAACATCATAGTGGAGACTGAGAATTCGTACGAGTTCGAACATCGCTGGTCTGAAGTGATGGAGACCACTGCACTAGGGGATAACAAGTGGCTGTGCCATATGTATGTAATAAGAGGCCGTTGGATATCAGCATACGTGAAGCACATCTTTTCTGCAGGGATGTCTAGCAGTCAACGATCAGAAAGCAACCATGCATTCTTCAAAAGATATGTGGACAAAAAAAAAAAATACTATGATGGATTTCATCACAAGGTTTTCAAATTCCTTGGCTAACCAACGACATGGCGAATTGGTTGCAAATCACACGGACCTAAACAAGCAGCCTCGGATGACAACTTAGTTCGCGATGGAAGTCCAGATGGCCAGCATATATACAAAGACAATTTTCCTGCGCTTTCAAAAAGAGCTTGGACAGAGTACTCACTATCTTTGTTCGAAGAGATCAAATTATGAGGGTCTCAAAACGTATTCCTTCAGGTGTTTTGAGACCGGAAAAACTTTTGATCGAGAATGTGAAGTTGCCCACTTCACAATGACTAATATTATATCATGCAGTTGTCAGACATTTGAGTTTGAAGGATATTCGTGTCGACACATGCTTTCATATATGATCAAGAAACAGTTTATGTTGTTACCATACCACTATATTGTACGTCGATGGACCCAAACTGCAAAAGCAATTCCCATTTTTGAACCAATTATTGATTCATCTACTGGCAATTCTTTAATTTCACATCACTGGATGTTATCGCGCACTACATCAGAGTTGGTTGACGAGGGAGCATTGACCAATGCTCGAACCACATTTCTAATGGATGAGTTTCAGATCTTGAAATTGCATGTTAGGGATGTCAACGATGGTGGTGATATGTGAAGGAGTATGATAAAGAACAAGAATAAAGAAAGTACTCAACATGTGGTCGATCCTACTCCGGATAGGACCAAAGGGTGCGGAAAGCGATTGAAGTCGTCGAAGGAGGTAGCCATGTCCCAATCACAGAGAAATTGTCGTGGATGTGGTCGCAGTGGACATGATAAAAGAACTTGTCCAAATTTACAACCGAGGTGAGTTAATAGACAATATCATGTTTAAGTTTTATTTTTCTCCCCCATAATATGTTTAATCTTTTTTTTATTCTTGACATTAGGACGCAACTGGTGGATGAGTCATGTGAAACACAACACTCATGGAATGATAATCAAGATAAGATGTACATCAACATTGCTAGCAATGACTATGGGGAGTTCCAAGGGTTTGACAACAATGACTATCATTAAGTCGCATTTTCGTTGTATTTTTTTTCAAATTGTATATTTCTTAACAAAGATCGTTTATGTTAAATCTATTTTAATTTATGTTCGTTTTGTTTTTGTTCAAATTAATCGTCAATTAATTTGTAGAAAATAATACAAAAAACTTTTGAAAGAAAGGAAAAAAAATACATCAAAAAAAAAAAAAAAAAACACAAAAACATGTCTAAATAGAAAATAAACAGAGAAAAAATAAATTAAAGGGTTGTTGACAGCCTTTTAAAGTCAAAAAAAAAAAAATTAAAAGGGGCTGTCAGTTGACAGCCCCTTGGCAATGTGCGCCCCTGCGCTTGGAGCCCAGGGATCAGAAGTGTACAGACACATTCGTCTCATTTTTCTCATAATATTTTAGAATAGAACTACACATATAAAAAAATTGGACTTCAAGATAATAATATTGAATCAGTTCAAAACATTAATAAATTAGTTGAACAACATTTATCGTGCACAGCACAAGCCAAAAACTAGAAATTATAGATAAAACTTATTTATAATACCAATTTTTATATTATAATATAAAATATCATTGGAACGACAAATACCGTGCATGGCATGAGCAAAAAAACCAGTAATAATTATATAAAAAACTTATTTATTATATTATTTTTATATTATAAATATATGGAACGACAAATATCATACATAGCACGAGCAGAAAACTAGTAATTGTAGAAAAACTTATTTATAATATTATTTTTTATATTTATATTTTGAATAATACATTGATTAATCAAATCTGCTTCAAAAATTTTACTTATCAATCACTTGCGTCTGTTTAGACATATTAGCATCTCAAATAGGTTATTATTATTTTTGATTATGAATATACCCCCACTCAAATTCTTCCCATGAGACTCGAACCCAAGTTGCCAAGTCTGGGGTAAGGACAGCCAACCACTAGACTAAGCCCTTGGTCTCCTCAAATAGGTTATTATTAATCATCAATCTTAATGCAAGTTGGTTGGAAATAAAAATTTCATACATCTACACAGAAGATTAGCTTCTGCAATTATATATTTATAAAACTAATATGGTAAAAGGACATTAATTACATAGAATTGTAAATGTCACTTAAAAATGTCTCCCTAAAATTACTTATTGTTATCCAATGAGAAGGGATTTTTGCTCAGATTTAGTTGGGCATGTCCCAAGAGATTCGACATCTTAATCTCAAGAGGTTTGTTAGGTGATCCCTGACATTATCAGAGCAATGCGTTTTTATGTTGACGGTAGCTTTGAGCGTACAATAACACACAAATCATCCCTTGAGAAGTGACATTTTGCCCTAAATTTGGTTGGACTCATCCTCAGATTTTCGATCTTTCAATCTCAAGAAGTTTGTTAGATGACCTTTGTCATTTCTTGAAGAAGAAAAGGAGATTATATCAAATACATCGTAAAATTAGAAATTGTGCATATTGTTTGAACGATTCATTTAATTAAAGGTGATTTATATGTTTATTCTAAATATTAAAATTATGAGCCTATAAAACTATGTTAATATTGTGTGTGCAAGTAGGAAATTTAGGATTTTACTTGATGTGTATAAAGTGTACGATTCATGAATTTGTCATATGTATTCACTACAGCAAAAATGTCTAGTAGTGACATATTTTTTGCTACGTGTGGTGCAAGTGTCACAATTTTTATGACACTTGAAAGCATAATTAAATATTGTGGTGGTTTAAAGTGTCGCAAATAATTATATTCATATAAAAATAATTAAAAAAATAATTTATTTGTAATTTAGTGACACTTAAAATCGTTACTAAATATTATGAGGGTTTCAAGCGTCACAAATAATTATATCCACACAAAAAATAATTAAAAAATAATTTTTATTTATAATTTAGTGACACCTAAAACCATCACTATCCAAAATTCACTATCCAAACGTCACAATTTTTTCCTATTTCACTGAAGCGCGAAACACTGCCTCCAATCCCAAATTCTCTTCAGCTCAAAATCTTCAAAACTCAACCCAAATTTCACTGCACCACAGCTTCCACCATACCCTTCTCTGCTTCTCCCACCCCCTTCTGATTTTCTCCAACAAAGAATAACCCTAACGAGCGCCGCTTCGGGTTTCCTTTTCATTTCAACCGCATTTGGTATCTCTTCTCGTTTTCTTCGATTTCATCACCTTCGTCTCTCACTGCGACTTCACGCTGATCGTAATTCGGTTTCGAGAGTTACAATTTCAGGGCATTTAATCGGTGGATTCACTAGCAAAGAGAGATGCGATATTCGAAGAAAATGCATGTCCAGACTCAACTGCGTGATCAATCACTGTCGAGATGGAAGAGCCCGCTTCCTCTATGGCCAACGCTCAAGCGGATGCTCACTGCGGAGGCCAGTAGGCCACAGTGGAATTGGAGCCTACGAATCCTATCGATTTTGGTGTTAAGGTGATCATTTGAAATAAATTTTGATTTAAGTTGATCTTGATTCTACTTCAACTTGCCTTGGTTGAAATTTTGTCATATTTTTGGGTAAAAATGTGTTTTCTTAAAGAACTTTTCTACTGAATAATTCCCAGTTTTTCTTGAACTCTCTCTTTGAATGTATATGACATCTCTATCATAAATGACAGGAGCACTATAGTTGATGTGGGATCTTTTGGAACAAGACCTCATTTTGCAAGTGGCTTGGAAGGGATGAAAAAGTAATGCTTGTGCTTTGATGATTGTATTCAGGTTGCTATCGTTCGGTTGTTTCCAACTGTTTTTTTTAGTTAGAAAATTTGAAAGCTTACATTTTATTCTTGAGGAAACCAAGTTAGTTAATATACTGTTGGGCTACTATAATTGAAATTTTGAATTTTCTTGATGGTCTATGAAACTTTTAAAGGAACTTTATAGGATATGATGGAAGCATTTAGAAATATACTTTATTTAGTCCCTGAAATTTTTATTACAATTATACAGTACAATTGGTATATTTATTACAATTATACAGTATAATATAGATATAAATAATATGTTGGTATATTATGGAATCTTTTAAATTTACTGGGTAGATATGAATTTTTAAGTCTGGTTATGAGTTCGTTGTTTGATGATGCAGTTGAGTAACTTGATATGGCTTACATCAAAGCATGATGTGTACTTTACGTCACAATCCTTTATGCATTGATCATCCTTAAGCTTGCAAGAAGTCTGAAGTTCTTAATGTATCATGACATTCAGCACCTTCTGCAAAGAGTCATATTGCTGGTGGTATGTATATTATATTCTTTATGATGACAATTTTGAATGCCCTCCTTGTGATGTATGTTTTTCCAATGTCGTTTCTTGAATCGAAAGTCATGATTGTGGTATATTTGAATGGGATGTTTTTTTACTCGAGTAAACTCTAGACGAAAATTATTAAATTTTCCCTTGTTGATAGCTCCTACAAGACTTTTTTTGTAGAGCACAACAAATTGTGTGCAAATGAAGTGAAATCTACAACAGTAAAGCTTTTGAATACTGTAGAGAAACTAATTTCGTGACCCAATACTATTGATGTTAGTTATCTGATGGATCTAATGATTAGTTACATGTTGAGTAGCGGGTAGTTTATGAGGCCATTACAATAGGATGTAGTAATTTAGGATAAATAGTGGCATTATAGTATTTGGGAAACATAGATCTCGTTTATAGGTTCAATTGTGATAGAAATCAGTTCATTTGGTTGAGTAAGCATTTAAAAAGATTACACATGTTCTTTTTAATAGACACCTGAGATTGTAGTTGAGACTAAATGTTTTGAGGTTAATTAATATACAGACCTAAATTAGTTTGATTATATTGTGTCAAGTAATTCTAATTTTTGTTTAGGTGAAAATACTATGTAGGCAACCTATAAATCTGAAAGCTATTAATTTGTTTTCTACTCATGTTAATTATTTTAATCAAATTGTTTAGAAGTTTGATATCTTCTTTTCGTTTTTGCTTGGTCTGTGATACTAATTATTTTTACAATGAAACCCATAATGTGAGCACAATGGTTTCTAAGGAAAATTATTGGGTGTGGACTTTTCGTATAGAGTATCTTTGTTTGCTACATTATGTTCTGCCTTTAGTTAGTGTTACATGATTAAGACAGAACTTAACCATTCATTTAATTTATATGGTTGTCTAGTCATTGTATTTCTTGGACCAGCAAATATTTTGAAGATAGATTCAAGAACCTTTTTTATCAAAATACATTGGTGGACAGTTGTTGAATTGCTGAGTATCAGGAAATTGCCAAACAAAAGTTGCCAAAAATGGTGTATGACTATTATGCATTTGGTGCAGAGGACCAATGGACTCTGGCTGAGAATCGCAATGCTTTCTCAAGAATTCTGTAAGTTGCTAAAGTTTCCCTCTTAATGAAGATTTGGTGTACTTCTGCTGACCCAAATTATCCCGGTGAATCATGTCAATATCTAATTTTTTGTTACAAAAACAAATTTCTGAAATTCTTTGGCTCATTCCCTAGCTTGCTTCGTATAAACTATATTTCCACTAATTTGTACAAGTGGCATAGCTCTTTAATTTAATAAAAATATAATTTTTTCGATACTTAGCACAACTTTCAGCCTTAACCACTGCCACGGTGCTAATAACTTATTATTAAATTTGCTTTGCAATTTTTAAGGGGAAGAAAAATCCTGGTACAAATTATCAATCCGTGAGGGCATTCTTGAACCAAGTAAAGAATGCAAATGAGATGAAAGTTGACAGGTAGACAATGTTACTATGTCCATATGCAATTTGTCATGTTCTAAATGTACTGCTATCAATACACTTCCTTAATGAATGTTGGCGCATTGTGAGTATATCATTTTGTGAAGTTAGATGTTTTGTTTAAAATACTTACTGATTATTTTTCAAATTTTACTTCATGTAACCTCATAAGTGTTGAATTGTTGCAAATGCGTTATGTAACGCACTTTATTTCTTTTCATCTCAGAAAAACAAGAAATGCATTTGGTTGCTACGGTGGATAAGCCTGTGACGAACGGTGCACCCAATACTTCACCACCTAATGGAAGTAGTGCTAATGATTGAGAGCAAGAGGAAGAATATAATTATCTTGAGGTTTCATTAAGTGAATTCTTTAGATCATGTTGAAGATTTTTTTTTTTTTTTTTTTTTTTTTTTTTTTTTTTTAAGATTTTATGTTGAGGTTCGATATACCATGATGTTTGAACAATTAAATTTTTTGTTTTGTTAATTGTGTACATTGGTGATATTTTGTGTAGATTATCATGTCTTTTTATTGTGAATTGGTGATATATTCTAGATAATTTATGATATATTGTGGATGGTTTAATAGGTATAATTTCAATTCAACAATAGATTTTTTTAATATATATATATATATAGTGACACTTTTATGTTACTAAAGCATAAAAAAAGTAATAATAAATAAATTAGTGACACTTTTATATGTCACTAAAGTTGAAAATATATTTATGCCCAATTGATAGTGACATTTGGAGGTGCCACTAAAATCCATTTAATAGTGACACTTGAAAGTATGTGTCACTAAGGTTCATTTAATAGCGACACTTGAAAGCGTCACTAAAGTGAAGCGTCACAATTTATTAGTGACGTTTTTAAGTGTCAGAATATTTAGTGACATTGTAAAACGTCACAAATTTTAGCGAAGCCTACAAGTGTCAAAATTTATTTTCTAACAGGCTAAATATACACACTTTTTGAAGCCGTCACAAATTTTTTTTATGACACTTATAAGTCTCACAATATTGCTAAATAATTGTCACTACTAGACTCTTTTTTTGTAGTGATTGTCTTAATTCCAATCATCATATTTCAACAATAATAATTATTGTCACCCGGTCAAATTCACTATATTTCTACACGAATCTGGATAAACCTTGAATAAGAATATTCATTCATCATATAATTCAATCATCGTCCAAAATTAGTATAAATGCATCTGTACCTTACTACCGTCTAAACAAGTAATTCATATCTCGACTCGTTATGTTAAAACATCAATGAAATAATGATCAAGTAATTCAAAACATGAAAAAAGGAGTAAAAATAATCACAAATGTCAATTGAAGATCAAAACTTAATAGTTAAAACTAATGTTCAAAACTAGATTATATTGTTTGTCCCAACAAACAAAGGAATTGAGTACATTATAGTACCGAGTAGGATTAAAGTTACATTTTAAAAACAAAAGTTTTTATGAGAAGGCCTATATCAAACAGAATTTTTAAAGAATATAAAAAATTAAAATATACTTTAACAATCAGATTTTAAGCCACTTTTTATTCATTAATGACGTAGTTGATAAAATGACCAAAAATAATAATAATAATAATAATATTAAAAAATAATTATTCATTAATTAACATTAAGGATAAATATGAAAATATAAAAAAATTGTAAGGGTAGAAATGTCCATAAAAATTTCTCATTTTAAGCCACTTTTTATTCATTAATTAACATTTAGGGTAAATATGAAAATATAAAAAAATTGTAAGAGTAGAAATGTCCAAAAAAAATTCTCTTTTTAAGTCACTTTTAAAAGTAGTATAGATAAGTTACAAGGAATTGAACCTTTAACCTTTAGCCAAGAATGACAAGAATCAAACAAATAATGATTTTTTTAAAAATTCCTAAGTTTAAGGTTGCATGAAATTGATCATTTAACCTTTAGCTAAGGCTGGACAGGGAGGGAGGAAAAAAAAAAATTTTAAGTCCAAAAAAAAAAAAAAAAAAAAAAATTGGCATCTTGAATTTATTTCATTTGATTTTAATTCTCTCTCTGTAATCATTATATTTATGCAAGAAGTAAATACAATATTTATTACTAGTATCTCTCACATTGAAAGTTTACATTTACTTTTCAGTTATAGGTATTTTCTTTTGTAAATTACTAGTTTACACTAGTTAGTTGTTACTTGTTAGTTAACTTAGTTTAGCTTTTGGTTTGTTACTTCATAATGTCAATCATTTTGGTTCAAAAAAATTTCGGGGGCTCCGTCCCCAAACCCTCGGGAGGCTGCCTCCTACCATTTGAAAATTTTGGCCTCCACTCAATTAAAATCCTAGCTCCGTCCCTGGCTAAAGAGAACTAGAATCAAATTACTTGAACTGACAACACTTTATGTAATACGCTAATAGTGCCTCTGTTTGGTAATTTTTTTTTCTTTAAATTTATAAGCAAAGAATATGACCTTTTTGAGGTAAAATATGTGTTTGAAAAGTAGTTTGAGAAAATGTGTGTGAATAAAAAGTGATTTTAAAAAATGTATTGTTTAAAAACTTGTTTATAAAAAAGTTCACGAAACGGAGTATAAAAAACATGTAATGCTTTCTAGAAAAAATTAAAAAATAAATAAATTTCAACATTTTACTTTATTTTATAATATCAAATAATTATTTTATAGACTTATTATACGAAAAATTATTGGTTGATTGCTAATAGCCTAATATAGTTTGTAAATAACAAAATATAAATAATAGAATTTTTAAATAAAATAATAATATCCAAACGGAACTATTATCACTAATTTCAAAAAATCAGATACAAAAATAATTAATAACAAAATGAAGAGATGCTCACATCACATGGCACATGGTAGGAGAATCTTGAAGCAACAAAAATTTATACTATTCGACGAGGAGCCGCACTCATCAAACTAGAAAAATGGGACTGCAATGAAAATGAGAATCACGCAATCTTTCATGGGCAACCTTCAATCCTGCAATAGAAGGCCATTCGGACTAAAGAGTTGGGAGTGTTTTTCAATTGAGCAACTGCATTTCATTGGAAAATCACCTATTTCAATATTTCGAGTGGTACAATTCAAATTGACCCGCAACCGTCCAAGGACCCAAATGGGTATGACACACTATTTTTTTATCCCCACTCCACAAGACCTATTTGAAGGCATATGGAGATGAGCCTAATTCATTAAACAAAAACAAGAAAAAAAAGCCCAAACACAAAAGGCTTGCATTTTTATTTTATTTTTTATTTTTTGAAAAAAGGCACAATCCAACCAACACATCATTTTTGCTTCAAGCTCATGGCCCGTGACTGAAAGTATGCAACAATGGCGATTGGGCTACAACAGACCTGTAAATTTAAAAGGATCCAACATCAGTGGCCGGGGGTGCTGGATTGGTCATTAATATCCTTTATTTTCATAAAAAACGACAATGATATCGTTGTACATCAAATCCAAAAATAACATACGGACATTCATATTGTTTCAATACAATTTTGACAACATTGGAATTGATAAGTGCTTTATTAGCACGTATTTAATTCAATTATTATCTTATTTTGTTATTGGTTTGATCCTATTGAAGTATCGTTTAATGCACTTTCACTTATTGTGGTATGTAAAGTGAAAAAGAAGAAAAGAAAGGAAATAGGACCAAAGAAATACAAAAAAATCAAGAAGTGAGGTTCAATGGCATATTCAAAGAGTTCCAAATCAATAATGGCATGTGGGAAGAAGATTATATGCAAAAATTATGGTCAAAGAAGGTTTGGGGTGAAGTTGGAAATCAAAAACCCGCAAGGATTGTGATCATGAATTTTAGTCATAGATTGAAGCTCAATTTTGTCATAGAATACTTTCGAATTTGGGAACAGCTATTTCACAAAGAATTGTATATATTTGAGTTTTATTTCTAACGCAACTTGAATCACCATAATCGGACTTCGAGAGGAAAGTTATCACCAAAACATTGAGCACATGCGCTTCTCGGCAGAGATGCACTTATGGCCGTAAATGACAAAGTTACGGTCGTAACTTCCAAATTCCAAAAATTTTCAGTAGCTCACTTACGGCCGTAATAAGGAAAGTTACTGTCGTAACTTGCTCGCCAAGAAATTTCCTTGTCTGATTCAAGGTCTATCTTTGGTATATCTTTGCGGTAAAGTTAGGGCACGATTTTGGGAGTATTAAAAGAGCAAAATCACCACAAAAAGGAGGCTGGACATTAAGGAAAACTGAGAGCAAAATATAGAGCATTCTTGGGAAATTTTCAAGCGCAAGAATATCAATAACAATGGAATTCATGAAGCAATTTGAAGAATCTATCACAACCATGCTAGACTAAATTCTATGTCTTGTTTAAAGGGAAAGTTGTATTAACTTGATTATATTATTTTCTTTTCCTACAAATTAGTAGCGTGAATTTATTCCTTTATTTCAATTGTTGGATTATTATATTTTGAATGTTCAATTGAATTTATTTGATTAATAGTTTAATTTGGCCAATTGGATTATTGATCTTTGGATTCATGAATATGCTATGTTTAGATTCTTGATCTGTAATTGTCATTGAATCTTTACTTTAGTAGCAAATAAATCTCGTGCAGGTTTAGTAATAATTCAACTTGGATTGATGAATTCAAACTTGTGAAATTAACGATCCAATTCAATCTATTCTTCTGGATTTTCATACTAATCGTGCATTAAATTCTAAGAACTTGTTTAGGATTGTCTGTGGTTAGAATTAGTTCGAAGAGCTTGTTTTGAATTAATACACATAAGGAAGAATTTAGATAATTAGAGCTTGTTGATTATTTATGATTGATAATTGAATTAGAGACAGAAACACGTTACAAGGAAATGTATAACATTAATTGAGGGTACAACCGAACCCGAGAACAAGATTTCTTCTCATATTATTTCTCTAGTCATATTTAATTATTTATTTTTATATATTTTTTATTCAAGCAATTTCAAACAACAAACCCCCATTCCATTCTAATTGATCGAAGAACTAAAATTAGTTTCCGTTCCTCGTGGGATCGACATTTACTCTCGCTACTACATTATTAATTAATATTTAGCGAGTAAGGAATTATTTATTATTTTGGTGCATTGCGACAGGCATCATGAATCGTTCCAATTTAGATCATAATTACAACAACATAGATATTGATATTGTTTCTTTTCATGAAAAATGATAATGATATCGTTATCTATCAAACTCTCGAAATAATATAATAACATTCATATCTTTCCAATACAATTTTAAGGATATTAGGATTGTTTATCATACCTACAATGACATATATATCAATTCTTTTCATAAAAATGATAACGATACCTTCCATGACCACTTGACATGCCTTTATCATAAGTAGAATGAACGAAAGAAGTCATCAAGTGGGTTGATACCACTCAAATTGCTTAGAAAGTTGTGAGTGAAGATACTTCATTTCCATTGTTATAGTTGGAATGTGGTAGACAAATATGAGAACTTCAAAGGTTATCAATAATATCTTTTAAGTGAGATCGAACCTGCTTGCTGACATCTATTGATCAACCTACATTGGATGGAGCCATGTTTGGTGGTCATTTATAGTTGAATCATCATTTCGAACCAAAACGATACATTGATCTTGCTAGTTCAAAAGAAACTATATGTATATTGTTGTAGTCATGATTTAAACCAGAACAGTTTCAATGTTGGTAAAATTGTACTGAAACAATAGGAATCTTGTTATGTTATTTCATGGGTTTGTGACTTGATGATATCAATATCGTTATGTATGAAAATAAAAGATATCTATGATGTTGTAGTTATGATTTCAAATGGAATGATTCCAGTGTTGAAAAAATTGTACTAAAACGATATAGATTTCGTTATGTTGTTTCGTGAGTTTGACAAACAATGATATCAAAGTCAGTATTTTGAAAAGATAACGATATATACGTCATTATAGTTTTGATTTGAACTTGAACGATTTAAATGTAAGCAAAATTGTATTTAAAAGATTTATTCCATAGTAACGACTTTAACGTTGTTATTTTTGTCAAACGACATAAAAATTGTTATGTAAAACTGATTTATTTGTCATCTTCTTTTGGGGTTTATGGAGTTCGGGGAATAATTGTAATTTTGTTCTTAACGATTTAGATTTTATTTTATTGTTATTGAATGACTTCAATATCATTATGAACAGATATAAATCAGTATGTCTTTCGATGTAGAACGAAATCGATCTCTTTTTTCTTGTCTCAATAATGACTTAACTTTTGTTATGAATAGATGTAAAGTAGTGCATTTCTCGAACTAAAATGATATAAATCTTTTTTTTTTGTCTCAATAATGACTTCAATGTCGTTATGAATATCAATACAATTTTCATACTCGAACAACATCAATATTATTTTTATCTTAGTTGCACATCATTATATTTTTCGTACTACGACATATATATTTATTACAAACAATATTTGTGTCGTTTTAGAAACACTAAAATGATATAAATGATTGTTTGTATAATGTAAAAATAAAATGAACATAGTAACATAAAATGAACTTGATGTCGTTTCAACAGCACAAAAGCGATAATAGCACAACGACTACAATATCTAATAAATATTTTTGTACTTTCAATAAGTACAAAATAATTATATAAGTGCTCACAAACGTCACTTGCAATTTTCATCAATACAACTTCTTGATTTTCAACAACTAATATAATATTACATTCGACATCTATTTGATTTTCAAAAACTTTACGATTTTTACCCCCATAGCAATAAACATCCATCATCACAAAAGTCTTCTTTATTTTCAACAACATGATTCTAAAGGGTTACACGAATAAAAGTTTCTCTACAGACAAATACAAATAACTTCATTTTGTTGTCATAATCAGTGATAGTCAGTGCAACTGAAGTCTTATACATTATAGGGACAAGAGCTGACATCTCATTTTGTATAGTCTTCTATCGACCTTCAACACACCCATTGAACTTTTCATACAATTCCGTATAAGAATTATTTTTGGAACATGGACAAACATTGTGTTGACTTTGTCATTCCCTGTATATTTTTGTTTTCATGCTCGTTTAACTGACTTCTCATATTACACTGGATAGCAAATTGTTATATATACCATATATCCACGGTGTACATAACTGCAATTCAATATAATAATTTTAAAATCTCATCAAAAATCAAACTTCGATAAATACTTATAATCATATGTATGTCTCGTTATGAAATGCAGAAAACGATATGTAATGCACTGTTCTTTAACACTATCGCAATTTATAAATTGTTTTGTTTATGTTTTTAGGTAAATTTTGTGGTTAAAAAGTGGAGAGAAAATGTGTATGATTAAAAGTGGTTTTGAGAAATTGTGTTGTTATAAATTATAATGCTTGCGTTAAAGAACGGAGTGTAAGTCGTTCTATACAGCAGAAAATCAAATATATATTTCACATTAGACAACAAATAGAATAGTGAAACATGTATTTCACAACATACATTTTTACTTTAACTAATAGAAATAACGGGTAATAAGAGAAGAAGACTTAGAGAAGCAACCTCATATGAAAGCTCTAATTCAATGATAAAATGAGTTCAAAGTCATTATTGACAATTGAATGAACATCATAAACACACATAGAACAACTTGAAAAAGTGATTCAGAAGAATGGAGTAAGAAATTAACCCAAATGTTGAAAATTAACATTGAAAATTAACAATACCTCTCTTCTTCTCTAAATACACTCACAAGAATATTGTAAGCTTTAATCACTAACTTCAATTAAATGAGTGTTTCAAGGAATGACAACGTAGATTTTAAGGTTTATGAAGTAGAAAATATGAGGATAAAAAAAATTAAATGAATGTTTGCGTAGAGATGTCGGATGTCGATTGTGGAAGAAATTGAAGAGAATATTCAATTAGGGCTAGATGAGAATTGAATTGAGAATTATGACACTAGTGTGTTTGTTTGCCTAAGATTTGCCACGGAAAATCAAAATAATTTCCATCTCTTCTCACTTCCAATTGTTTGATGGGCAAATTTTTGAATGAAAAATCTTTTCCTCTCAATACTTCACGTACCATATTTGCCCAATTTATGTGAAAAACATTTTCTCTCACTAGGTATGCAAAGTTAATTTTTCTTTACATTTGATCAATTTTACTTTTGTTAATTGACTTATTTTTATTCCAAAAATAACATTATTATTATCAATAAAAAATATGTTAAAAAAGTAAAAAAAATTAAAATTAAAATTAAAATAGCTAAATTTCATTTTATTTTTCATAGAAAATAATATCAATCAAAAGCCAAAACTTGAAAAATTCTCCACTTTTTTCATTTAGAAAATTAAACAAATCAAACACTTCGAATTGATATTTTCTATGGAAATATTTTCCACCTTCATAATCAAACGCAACCTAATATATTTTTGTAAGTAAGTACATTTTTGTAATTTGGAAATTCTAATTTTCGTATCTTTGTCTCTTTAGCCCTTCTAACTAAAAAAAAAAAGATGTTCTTAGGCATTATGGATAAATTAATGTTTACTTTGACCATGCCTTTTAAATGACTTTCCCATTATTATTATTATTATTATTTTGAGAGCAGACTTTCCCATTAATTAATCAGTAAAAGAAACGGTAAAATTTGAAGTTAACATAAACTTGCTTATAAACAAGATTTATTTTTCCCAACTCACTTTTTAACCACACATATTTTAAAAATCATTTTTCAACCGTACATTTTACCCTGAATACAGAACAATTTGTATATAAACAAAATTGGGCCTCCGTTAAATCTATGGTTTATGTTCAGAAAAAGAGAGGAGCGAAAAATTAAGCTCATGTTTAGTGAGGATTAAAATTAACCTATTAAATCTAAGGTTAAATCTAGCTAAGAAGTTTTTTTTTTTCCTTTCTATTTTTGGTTAATAAATTAAGTCTATCTTTGGAGGAGATTAAAATAAGATTTTTAGTGAATTTTGATATATGTTAAAATGTGTTATTAAAATTATTTATTGATTTTTATTTGGATTAAAATCTTGTTTTTAATTTCTTTCAAATAGAGGCTAAATTAAATTACTTTCAATTTGGAGAAAATGATTTCGTTCTCAAAATTTTCATCAAACCTACAATATAGGCAAAAAGGAAGAATAGTTCATGCTCGTATTCCACACTTCCATCGACTTAATCGAACTGAATAATGTGTTGATTTTGAGCACGAGGTTCTCTTGGTTGTGTCCACTCGTTAATTTACACTAATTACTTCCTCTTTTAAAATCAACATCATATATATAAAGAAACACAAGCAAAAACCTAGTCATTTAACATGACATAAATTAATCAATAATAATAACAGAAAAGTACTAACAATTGAATTTAAATAAAAAATAAAAGAATACTTATTTTCTTTTACATATATATATAAAAAAATAAAAATAAAAAATCTTTCAGATCATTGCAATTTCTGTGGCACAGTCCGTCGTGTACGTTTCCTTACCCGTACTTCATAGGTGTTTTTACACCATCATGACGGCTATCGGAAAACAAATCCTTGCATAACTCTCCATAGAATCTGCACACCAAATCACTGAAAATAGGGCATCTAATGTTCTTCCAGCAGTAAAGAAACTCTTCAATATCCTTTAAATCCCTCATCTTCCCTTCTTCAACCATCATTTCTATCAAATAATTCTCAAAACTCCTGCATGCCTCTTCAGCATCATCTTCATCAGAGACTTCCTCTTTATAATCTCCTCTCATTTTAACATATGCTGGGGTGAGAGGGGAGGGGTGAGGTGCCTTGTGATGTTCTTCATCTGGAAAACTCATGAGCTCCGTCATTTGATCCGACCCTTTTCTTTGCTTCAACGAACGGAAAATCGCACGAATCTTTGATAGACGACTGGTGTTGGTGGTTTTCGATTTTCTACGACGAAATCGAAGAGATGTTATGAAGACGGGTTTTCGGAGTTTGAATTTGAAGAGTTTTAGTATTTTCTTGCATGGATGGAGAAGCTTGGACGGAGTTCTTAACTTCATTGCTTAATGATTTGTTAGGTTGCACGGAAATTAAAACGAAAATTAACATGTCTTATGTAAAGGAATAGAGAGTGCTAAGGTGTGGTTTTCACGTCTTGTCTTGTAGTAGGAGAAGTGGTATACCACCATGAAATGGACCTTTTTCAATTTTAGTATTCATGTGTTAAAAAAAACTTAATAAAACTTAAAAAGTCCACTTTCTGCCTTTATGTTGCTCTGTGCACGTTTGTTGCAGATTTTTTAGTGAGGGGGTAATTATGAAGAGGCTAAGGCACTACAACAAAGTTAGTCTGAATGCACACCGTAAAATCATTTTTGGTATGTAAATGGTTTCAAAATTAGATAAAGCTAACTGGGAATTCATTAAATATTTTATAGGAAATTGGATTTAATAGCAACACTATATTTCTCCAATGTATTTACTTTTTTATACTATTGATATTCATATTGAGCCATTGTTTGGTTTTCATTAAATTTTACTCATTTTTCTGCAATACTCAATCTCAATCATCTATTAAAAGTCAAGTCACAATATTTGACTTTTCAATCAAATTTCAACCATCAATTCTTCTAAAACTCACTATTTATTTATAAAAAATAAACTCATTTTAGATAATATCAAACACATTCTGATATTTATAGTATACTAATATTAGAAAAAGAAATTAATATTATCATAGCATTATATATGTAAAAAAATGGCATCACAAGTTTATAGCTTAGATTTCTTTTTAATTTATTTTTGTACTAGATATTTTAGATCAATTATAATTTTTGCATTTTTTTAATGAAAAGTCAAAAGTCACAAAAATGTTTTGGCAACATACATTGCACGTTGCAGTTGATCTTTACCTCTTTTTTTTTTTTTTAAAAAAAAATCTTAATTTTTATTTTTATTTTTCAGTTGTTTCCAAATCAATATAGATAATTTCACTTATAATTAACAAATTTCTCAAACATATACGTAATATGTAAAATATAAAACACATGTTCTATATATAAATCAACTAATCAAATAAAGTGAAAACGTTTTAAAGGAAATTAATTAGATCAAATATATTTAATACAAAACAAAAATTAAGGTAGAGACCTACGGGGGCGACATTGTCATCCCTAAAGGTCGTTGCTAAAAACATTTAGGGGCGACATAAGTTGACCCTATAGGGTGAAAAGTCTATAAGGGCGAAATTGTTGTCCCTATAGACTCGAAGTTGTAGCACGTCCCCGACTGATATAGGAATGACCAGTGGCGAATGCAGACATTTTGTAGTAAATGGCACAATTTGCGGTAAATCCCACAGGGGTTCGGGGGCAGCGCCCCTGAATCCACTGGGGCGTGTGACGATGCCGCCCTGCTCTTGATAGAGGAAGATCTGTCCTTAGGGATTCGACCAACTCCACCCATGAATCCATGTCGCTCTCCAAGGGCCTCCTTCACGATGACACGTTCGTCCACCTACGTGTCAGTGGAGGCACTTGAGTCAGCTGAATCTCCCTTGCTTGAACGATTGAACGAGTAGGTCCTGTAATAAAAAAAAACAATTAATTAATTAATAAAATGAAAAAATGATGAAACAAAAAAAGACTAGTTTATAGTATATGTTTTACTTACGTAATCTGTAGCTGCATTCTCGTTCACCCATTCCCTGTCAACGCGTCTATGTAATCGCTCGAATTCATCCACAACACTCAGCCACTCCCCGATCACGGGGTCTCTCTACAAAAAATCAATTAGAAAGTAAATGAAAATACTAAAATACGTTTGCATGTGAAAAAATGGTATTAATTAAACCGTACATCAACATATCATGTTGCAGAAAAACTCTTCGATCCTTGGCGGGATGGATATCTTGCCTTCTCTCGATTGACTTTATTTTTCTCTGATTGAGACTGTAATCATGGACCTGTAGACAACCTAATTGTAATCACTATTAAAATGTTCAAAATTGGCTTCTTGAACTAAAAGAAAATTACTTACCAAGTAATTAGAGCTCGTGAATAAGTCCACGCATCTTTGCCAATCCTCAACGGATATCTCACCATACGGACGGCTTGGTCCATTTTCCTTAAAGTGATCATTCAAATTTGCTTTACAGTCTCGATAGCGATCAGCGGCCAAACGATCAAGACCGTCTATGATGTCTTCGCATTCCTTGACCGACCGATCACCAAAAATATCAAAGTATGTCCGTCAGGAGAAAAATTAATTAATGCATAACCTAGTGATAGATATGTGTAAAATATATATTATTGATAATTACTTACTTCGATGGCAGTTCATACATGTCCCCGTAGCTCCTCGGGGACGTTGGCCCAACTCAAATAACAAGGGGGACAGTTCAGTCGAACATTATTCCCAACCAAACGAGTGAACATTCTCGCATTTTCTCAATAGGCTGTAAGGTCTCAAATTTCCAATCGAAATCAATGGAAAGTGGCTTTTTTCCTCCTTTCAACCACTACTTCTATAGATTTAAATTCCTAGAGATACCACGTCTCTTTGCCGGTGTCGCTATTTATTTAAAAACATCTGGATTAAATAGAATAATCAACAATAATAAAAATCAGAGAAAAAGCTCGTGTCTCTAAATAAAAATTTTACCTGACTCGCACAATCTAAGCAAACTGTGACGTGGTGGTCGAGGAGGGTCTCCTGAAGAGTCACCACCAAGAGATCGAACAACATTGGCCAGAGGTACTAACAACAACAACAAATATAGTGAGAAGCATTACATAGATTCCAACATGTTACTAGAATTCATTTCAACTAATGACAAGAAACTAAAATAAGCATCCCCAACATGCTCTCATACAAACAAACATCATATATGATAGGCAGCAATCATAAGAATACTCTAGGAAACAATTAGATCCTGCCCACTTGATTCCTAACATAAAAAATTTGTAAGTTTTGCACTCTAGGGGTCAGGGGAAATATCGCAATGCTTTATGAGGCACATTTTTCCTCGAGCCTTGTCTAACATTGTGCATCCAACAAATTTCCTTGCCCACATGATAGTTTTGCAAATCAGCATGCTCTTTCCAAAATAGTGCACAATCATACTTACAGACGTGAATAGATTGGTAACCCAGGCCTAACTTCATCATCATCTTTTTGGCTTCATAGTGAGAGTCCACGAGGTTCAGGAAGGCTAGCTTCAACAGTTGTAAAAGATCATCTAAAGATTTATTTGTCCACTCATTCACCAACTTCAAATGCATTAGTTTCACTAAAAAGTTTAATGAAGAGAATGAAGAAACTGTAGGATATAGTTCTGAATGCAGTGCCTCAAACAATTGGTCGTACTGGACATCAAAACCTGTAACATCATGCTAATTCTCGAATATATCGTCCATAACATCGGCCATTTCATCCATCGTCTGGTTTCTCGAACCCGCTCCCTCATCCCCTAGGTCCACATTTCCATGTTGAGCCTTGATCTCACCGTGGTGAATCCATGTGATATAACTGGCTGCAAAACCATTATGACATAATGATATTGTACAGTCTCCAAATCATGGGTATACCCATTTAAACATTTGTTACATGAACATCTAACTTTCCTCCCATCGTTTACAAGTGGTTTAGCCATATTTATAAAAGTTTTCAAACCAAATAAGAATTTTCGAGACTTTCGACTTCAAATCTTCATCCAGCTCTTATCAATTTCCATGTCGATATCCTGCAAGAAAGAATAAAAGTGTATATTATGTGACAATTTCGAGTGACGTGAATATTATAACTCCACCTTATTACTCCATGTCCAATAAAAGGAAGGGGCCCTAACCATTTATCACTGATCTGCAAAATAATAAATTTGGTTCATTTTTTTAATGATGTCTATATATTTTCAAGTGTAAATTTCAATAGCACCTCTCCTAAGTTCTCCTAAGTGCACAATCTATGTTTGCACATAGTCCACACCTGGAGAACATATGGATATGTCGAAATTTACACGGGAAAATATATATACATCAACAGAAAATGTAAAAAAAAACTCTTTATTTTGAATAACAATGACAAACTCTCCCAAAATGGTAGAATTCAGAGATCAATTTGTAAACTTCAAGTTGCCAACAATGCGTGCATTTTAAAATTTACTAATTGATCTTCAAGTAGTTTTCTAAGTTTATGCAAATGCATCGCAGTATATCCAATAAAATTTATATAATAATCAATATATATCAAACAATAAAATTATCTAAAAAACTAACAAGATTCATGTTTAAATGACTTACCATAGGTCCAAACAATGTCTTGTTTCAATTTTCTATCTTCAAATTCGATTATGTCAGTACAAATTGATTATAAAGTTGAAAGGCACGAGGAAAGTTTTGTACTTTGAAGAAAGAACGTTTGAATGTGAAGTGATAAATGAAGTTCAGGCTATAGGGGTGACATATGTCTCCCCTACAACGTAGAATGTCGTCCCTACAAATTCCAAAATGGGGCCACACTTCTCGCTAAAATGTGGGAAATATATCGCTAAAAAATTGATCATATATGGTGTCACACCTATAGGTTCAGGATCTATAGGGACGGGATCTATAGGGACGACATACGTTGCCCCTATTGCTTATATTTTATCGTCTCTATCCAATTAAAAAATTTGGGATATCCCGCTAAAAATTGGAGTCTATATGGGTGACCTAAGAGTCTATAGGGGAGACATACGTCGCCCCTATAGGTTCATAGTTTCCTCTATAGATTATATTTTATCGTCTCTATCCAATTCAAAAATGGGAGAATTATCCCACCAAAAATTGGAGTCTATAGGGGCGACATATGTCGCCCCTATAGGCTATATTTAGTCATCCCCGTCAACATACGGGTCTATAGGAACAATATATGTAGAAATAGGGGTGATTTTCTCATGTCGCCCCTATTACTATGATATCTATAGGGGCGACTTTCCCGTCGCCCATAAAAGGTTGTCCCTATTTCTCCGTTTTCTTATAGTGGTTCTTTGTTATTCCAAATTGGTTTAAGATGATATCACGAATGTTAATTCAAGAACATAAAACTATGAAACTTTATTGTAGCAACCAAGATTTTTACGCAATTAATAATTATTTAATATTTAGAAAATTGTGTCGCTACTATTTCACTCATTATTTTGAAGTTAACACCGCGACGTGTTCGTCTAGTCAAGTCAAGAAATATCGAATTTGTTCGATTTTAAATTAAAATCCGAATTTCTAAAATTATGTTATTCTAAATTATTTATTCAAACTATTATTTTCAAAATCATTTTTGAATTCCAAATTTATTTAAAATATCTCAATTTTCCTTATTCAAAATAATTCAAGTTCAAATGCGTAATTCAATTTTTATTTCAATATTTATTTATTTTCAGTCCAAAATATATCAATTTTAAATTGTATTTCTTAAATCAAAGTTAGTCCAATAATTAAACATAGATTCTCCACACATGTTTTTTTTCTTTTCCACCACATTTTTATCAAACACCAATTTTAAATCATCACCATTTCCGCCACCTTCATCCTCAAAACATCATCATCACCAAACCAACTAATTATTCCCCATGTTTTCCCACTTTTCTTAATACCTAACTATCCACATCTCTTCCTCTAATTTTATACGTTCTTCATCATGCTCATCACATCCTCACCAACTCCACCTATCATACTTTCAATCCACTATATCACCATCATTTGAATAATCAATATCTTCACCCACATAAAACTCAATTTGCATTCTTCCGTCCTGCACACACAAACTATCATCATTATTATTATTATACCTAACAAAGAACTCCACTACCAATTAATCAAAGCTATCACAATTCAATCCTACCCCATGTGTCTACTAAACATAATGATTTTTATTCTCCATCATCATCACTACCTTCTAGATTGGACACACCACAATTCTTTCTATATACAATTGGAATCCTCATCATCATCAACCTCACAGCCCAGACGTTATAAACATTGCCCAACTCACCTCTGACTCAACCACCGCCAATTTCAGTACACTGCCTGCAACTCATAGCCAAACCACCGTTACCACCTCCTTTCCTCATTTTCATCTTCATCATCATCACTTCAACCAATCCACTGCAACCATTGTCTACAAAATCACCTGCAATCACAGTCCAACCACCACAGTTCATCACCACTCCTGCAGCTCCATCACCCAAGAAATCTATATCATCACCCTCACTGCCAATTGAACATTCAATATCAAAATCAACATCAAAACCTCCATAACCGGCCAGCTTCCTCCCAGTTTTCCTCCATTCAACTACATCCAATTCAATTTCCATCTTCAGAATTCCAATTTGCAAGATCAACAATCTCAGCCATTATCATCAATTCACCCCTAATTGCAACCACTGTATGTATCAACTAAGAGCCACCACCCAACCAACCATCATCAGTATCATCACGGCACCAACCCAAACTGCCACCACGCCACAGTCTGCCCAATCAAGGCAACCACCACCAACTGCAGCCAACCTACAGCTAACTTCCACCAGAATCATCACCATTGACGCCCAACTACCTCAAGCCACTGCAACAGTCATCACCACCTCCACGATCGGACAACACTGCCTACTTCAATCCCCACCAAATCAAACCTTAAAATCAAATACCAAATTACATACCTCGATCGCCGCCATCTTAATCGGACTTTTGGCCGGAAGAACCGCGAACTCTAGTTCCGGTTTCACCTTAAGAATCGCACCCAATCAGTCCTAAAACCCAGTCTAGCGGAACCCTTTCCGTTGGCCACCTCCTGCGCCGGCGAACCGCCGGCTATAGCACCCTTGATTCCCAAAAAAATTTCCACCGTCGCAGCCTTCGTTTTCGCCTTGGGTCCGAATTTGGGAGAGAGAGCCGGTGAAGAGAGAGTGAGGTCGCAAGACAGTAAAGTGAGAGAGAGAAATGAGAATTTGATTTTTAAAATATTTAATAACTTTCGGAAACTTGCACCTTGGTCCCTCTTATTTTCAAAAGTATTCATTTTAGTCCCTCAACTTTCAAAACATCATTTTCAGTCCTCAAATTATAATTTATCATTTTGAACTATATATTCGATAGACTAAAGTGACTTATTGGCTAAGACGAAGCGTACGGAGAATTTAAAGAAATTGAAGTCATTCCCGCTCAACTTTGCACTCGTCGGATTTGAGGTAGACTCGCACTTATTAATTGATTTAAATTATGATTTCATATGAATGTCATGTGACTTGTGAAAGTCAATTTTTAAGAAAAGCAAGTATGTTTTTATGAAAGGTAAATATACCTTATGTTTTATGAAGAGTAAGTATGTTTTTATGAAAAGAAAATATACTTTATGTTTTTACGAAAAGTAAGTATACCCTATGCTTCACGAAAATGTTTTTTTGGATCATTGCTATGAAATCAATCTACCAAGATTGTTATGGGTCCCATATGATAAGTTATGATATGTTAAGGGGACCGGAGTTTTAGTAGCGCTACACATAAGAATTCTTGCCACGAAGTTCGGTAACATTCTTGTGTCTCCTATGTTTATGAGGATTTGCCACGAAGTTCGGTAAAATTCCTATGTTTCCATATGTTTATGAGGATTTGCCACCTAAGTTCGGTAAAATTCCTGTCGCATATGTTTATGAGGATTTCGATCCTATCTTATGTTATGATGCAATTGATCCCTATGAATTTAAAAAATTTATGCTTGGTATACTTACTACATAAGAATTCTTGCCACCGAAGTTCGGTAAAATTCTTATGTTTATGAGGATTTCGATATTATCTTATGTTATGATGGAAATGATCCCTATGAATTTCAAGAATTATGTTTTGGTATACTTACTGTTATTAAGATTTTACTGCATAAGAATTCTTGCCACCTAAGTTCGGTAAAGTTCTTGTGTCTCCCTATGTTTATGAGGATTTCAATCCTATCTTATGTTATGCTTTCAAAAGAAATTATGCTTGGCATAATTAAAAGGTTTTTATAAGTACATGGTTTTCAAAGAACTGTTTTCAAAGAGTTGTTTTCAAAGAGCCTATGATTTTCAAAATATGTTCCGTGCTGTAATGCACAATATGAGTTTTATCAAGAGCCGTTTTATAAAGAAGCTCTATCAATGCCCGTTTTATAAAGAGCCGGGATTTATGTGTTTAATCATCTTATAAATTAAATTAATTTGCGATGAGTCTACTGAGTATTTCCCCCATGAAATACTCACCCTACTTTTTAACAGTTTTGCAGATTTCGGAGACGGTGGCGAGCGATGAATGATGGTGGCAATAATCGTTAAACGGTTGAAAGTTTGACGTTAATGATTTCCGTATTTTTCCAAACAATCGAATAATTTAGAGAAGTTCATTTATTTGAGAAATTATGACATTGTCAATTTCTTTACAAAATTAATGGTTCGATTTACTATTTCAAATGGTTTCATAAATGTTTCAATTTTATCGGCCATTACAGTTATTTAATGTTGCCAAAAATGAATTTCAATTATTTCTTCCGCAAAAAAAAATATTATTCGAAAAAATTTAGACAGAAAATGACGTAGTGAATCGGGTATACGAAACTCGGGGCGCTACAAGTTGGTATCAGAGCTAGTCTGCGTTTCTGTAGACTGGAAAAATTTTCAAAAAGAATTTTCAAGAAATATTCTCCATTATAAAGTTTTATTGATGAAGATTGCCACTGCCATCATTCGTTCCACCAACTCCGAGGTAAAGAAGTTTATGGTGTTTAAAGTTATTTCAGTATTTCGAATACTCATTTTACTGATTTATGAGAAAGAATGAAGAGTATTTCGGATACTTATGATTTATGAGAAATAAGAATGTATTTCTTCGAAAATAATGATGTTGTTATGCTTTGTCATAACTTATATGCTTTAATGTATGATTATGAGAATTTTTTTTTAAGAAAGAAAACGAGTGTTGAGCATAATGGGAATAATATGATTTAAGAATGATTTTTAATAATTTTTGTCCTCGAGTTAGAAATGATGAACCCTAGATGGACTTTGCATAATTGATTTTAGACATGGCATATATTTATAAGTATGAGTAATCTTTTGAGCCAATTAAGGTATGGAAGGAAGTGATATTGTGATATTAGAAGTCATGATTTGAAATTGTTATGTTGAGGAATTATGAATTGAATTATGAGATATTTTGATGATATTGAAGTATTGGAATAGTTTTCAATATTTTTTAGATCGTTGTGATCAAATGTGGAGTTATTTATTACTGTGAGTTATGAAGTATGCTTATTGTTTGGATAAGTCCAAATTACAAGGGAGACTCTGTTCAGAATTTTATCAATTGGAATTAAGAGCATGATATGATAAGCATCTACTAAAGGAATTAAGGTTAGACATGCAAGTTCATTTACATCACAAACGAGATTTAGTAGATGATAACAGAAATTTTATTATTTTCTCATAAGGAGAACACACAAGAGTCACACTGGAAAGGAAATACATGAAACACACAAAAGCAAACGAGAGAAGCATGGGATAATCCTCAAAATGAGAGATGTGTTTCCGGAGTAGCCGTATCCTACCACCTCTGATCTTTTGAGAAAATAAAGAAACCTTCAAAGAGGTGTGTTTCGAGAGTAAGAATACTCCGTAATCTACCACCTGGAACCTTTGAGGTACACACAAGATTTAAACATTAAGGAAATCCTAGTAAATGGAGGGGTGTCTCGAGAGTGAGAATACTCCGTACTCTACCCCCACCTATTCTAAGATTCACAGAGTTAAATTTACATTAACCGGACTCCATTTTCGCTTGATTCCCCTTCCTTGTGACCAATCTATCTTAACTCCTGCTGGATCTTGTATTGAGATATATGACTGCAGCTTATCCAGTAGTTCATCAATAGTAGGAGCGGAAATAAGAAGCCTTCTGGAAAATGGAGAGATGAATCCCTGTTCCACAGCATAATCAAGAAAGGTTAACAAACCATCAAAGAAATTGTTAACATTCAGAAGCCCAATAGGCTTAGTATGGAGATCTAGTTGAGCCCACGAGGTAATGTTAAAGATTTCTTCTAAGGTACCAAAACCTCCGGGCAGGGCTATAAAGGCATCAGAACCATATAGCATACAAGTTATGCGTTCATGAATGGATAAGGTTTGAACTTCATGCCCTCGTGTTTTGCCTGCAACATCTACCAAAGGGACAGGTATGACACCGATTACTTTTGATTTCTCTGCAAGAGCAGATTGAGAAACACAACCCATTAGACCACTGCTACCACCCCCATATATAAGAGTGATACCTTTTTCCCCCAGTTTCTTTCCAAGATCTACAGCCGCTTCTAGATAACCGAAGCATTTCCCTACTTTTGATCCACAAAATACACAAATAGTTTTGATCTGTCGAAGTTTTGGTGCTTCCATCTTTGATAGTAAAGAAGGGAAAACTTACGAAGAAGATGTGATTTTGGGATGCCTGAACTATGAAATATGTTTGGCTATTTAAAGCCGGAAAAATTTACTGTTTTTGATTGATTCTGAAAAAATGTAAAAATTTACTTTTGACAAAATCAGCCCACTTTTGAATATTTTTATCGTATCGAGGCTGTCACCTTTCGGCGATTAAATATTTTATTTCCAGCTTTATCAAACCTCGAGAAAGGAAAATATATTTTATTTCCAAAACGCGTGAAAGAAAGCAGCAAAATATTTTAAAAGATTTACCTTATATCATTGCTGAACTGCCAGAAGCCTCATTTTGTAAAACAGACTGGCAAACAGGATCTTTCGATATTATATTTTGGAGACTATAACGATTTTTGTCCTCGTTAAACTGAGCGTATAAGGAGAGAAGTTCACGTTGCACATAACCACTTGGGTGCGTCTCAAGAGTCAGTCGAATATCATCCAAAGACTCCTTACTCAGTCCACCCTTTATGAATTCGATTTTATCATCCCGATTAGTAGAAGAATATCCTACTGATTTGCAACGAGTATTACAGTTCCAACGAGCACATTTGTAGCAACCACCCAGTCTTTTTGCTCTTCGTTTCTTTGCAAACGTGCTTTTGCCTAAACCAGACATATGTTTTGGAAATGTTGATGGTAATTCACCAGATAGTCGAACCTTTGCTTCTATCAACCAACGAACATCTTCTGGAATATCATGAGCCATCAGCAACCTCAATCTTTCGAGCCTTATTCTATAGATTTTTTTCAGATCATTCATAGGAAGATTGGAATAATACTTGCGAATGTTTGTAAGGATGATATCCATTGTTTGATGATTCAACCTCTTCCCAGCATGAACTATTTAAAAGCATTAAGGATCTGAGTGAATCCGCGTGATGTTGTGTCCAGCAAGAAAGCGCAGGATTATTTTAATGAAAAGAGGAGACAGAGTTTATGCGCCGTTTACTTTATTGATAAAGGAAGATTTGATGATAAGATTTGAGATATGAAATATTTTTCTTGGATTTTGGGTACTGATATTTTGATATAATAATCAAGGTATAGAAATAATACGGGAATACGTGAAAGAGAAATAAGGACCGTATTGAATCAGAATTCATACGTATATACAAGTGAAAGAAATACTTTGCAGGAAATGTGATGATAATTAAGTAAAGAATCTTAGTTTGGGAGATATTTGTTTAATGAATTTTTGGGTTACAAATATTGGAATGATAAGTTGATGATATTATGTTGATATGTTATTGGGTATATTACGTAGAGAGAATATTCAGGTAATTCTTTGATTATTTTGGAAATATTCGATGATAAGAAGAAAGGAAAATTTTTTTATGATATGATATATCAGTAAAGATTTGTTGAAATTTTAGAGATATATACGAATATTTGAGGTCACGTGATACGATGATAAGTGACAAGTTACATGAATACTACAAGATATGATGAAATATCACATACGAATGGGAATTTTCATTTTGATTCAGAAGAATTTATGAGTAGACAGACATATGTCTATTATTGATAAGAAAGACCATGTCTTAAGAAAACAAAGTGATGCATTTAGTCAAAGTCCAGTGGGTTAAAAATGGTTGGGTTAAATATGGTAGCGATGATGCTACATAAGAGAAGAAGAAGAAGAGATTCTGATTAAGTATTCAGAAATCATAAGATCAAGTAAGTTTAATTTCGAAGACGAAATTATTTTAAGGGGGTAAGATTGTAGCAAACAAGATTTTTACGCAATTAATAATTATTTAATATTTAGAAAATTGTGTCGCTACTATTTCACTCATTATTTTGAAGTTAACACCGCGACGTGTTCGTCTAGTCAAGTCAAGAAATATCGAATTTGTTCGATTTTAAATTAAAATCCGAATTTCTAAAATTATATTATTCTAAATTATTTATTCAAACTATTATTTTCAAAATCATTTTTGAATTCCAAATTTATTTAAAATATCTCAATTTTCCTTATTCAAAATAATTCAAGTTCAAATGCGTAATTCAATTTTTATTTCAATATTTATTTATTTTCAGTCCAAAATATATCAATTTTAAATTCTATTTCTTAAATCAAAGTTAGTCCAATAATTAAACATAGATTCTCCACACATGTTTTTTTTCTTTTCCACCACATTTTTATCAAACACCAATTTTAAATCATCACCATTTCCGCCACCTTCATCCTCAAAACATCATCATCACCAAACCAACTAATTATTCCCCATGTTTTCCCACTTTTCTTAATACCTAACTATCCACATCTCTTCCTCTAATTTTATACGTTCTTCATCATGCTCATCACATCCTCACCAACTCCACCTATCATACTTTCAATCCACTATATCACCATCATTTGAATAATCAATATCTTCACCCACATAAAACTCAATTTGCATTCTTCCGTCCTGCGCACACAAACTATCATCATTATTATTATTATACCTAACAAAGAACTCCACTACCAATTAATCAAAGCTATCACAATTCAATCCTACCCCATGTGTCTACTAAACATAATGATTTTTATTCTCCATCATCATCACTACCTTCTAGATTGGACACACCACAATTCTTTCTATATACAATTGGAATCCTCATCATCATCAACCTCACAGCCCAGACGTTATAAACATTGCCCAACTCACCTCTGACTCAACCACCGCCAATTTCAGTACACTGCCTGCAACTCATAGCCAAACCACCGTTACCACCTCCTTTCCTCATTTTCATCTTCATCATCATCACTTCAACCAATCCACTGCAACCATTGTCTACACAATCACCTGCAATCACAGTCCAACCACCACAGTTCATCACCACTCCTGCAGCTCCATCACCCAAGAAATCTATATCATCACCCTCACTGCCAATTGAACATTCAATATCAAAATCAACATCAAAACCTCCATAACCGGCCAGCTTCCTCCCAGTTTTCCTCCATTCAACTACATCCAATTCAATTTCCATCTTCAGAATTCCAATTTGCAAGATCAACAATCTCAGCCATTATCATCAATTCACCCCTAATTGCAACCACTGTATGTATCAACTAAGAGCCACCACCCAACCAACCATCATCAGTATCATCACGGCACCAACCCAAACTGCCACCACGCCACAGTCTGCCCAATCAAGGCAACCACCACCAACTGCAGCCAACCTACAGCTAACTTCCACCAGAATCATCACCATTGACGCCCAACTACCTCAAGCTACTGCAACAGTCATCACCACCTCCACGGTCGGACAACACTGCCTACTTCAATCCCCACCAAATCAAACCTTAAAATCAAATACCAAATTACATACCTCGATCGCCGCCATCTTAATCGGACTTTTGGCCGGAAGAACCGCGAACTCTAGTTCCGGTTTCACCTTAAGAATCGCACCCAATCAGTCCTAAAACCCAGTCTAGCGGAACCCTTTCCGTTGGCCACCTCCTGCGCCGGCGAACCGCCGGCTATAGCACCCTTGATTCCCAAAAAAATTTCCACCGTCACAGCCTTCGTTTTCGCCTTGGGTCCGAATTTGGGAGAGAGAGCCGGTGAAGAGAGAGTGAGGTCGCAAGACAGTAAAGTGAGAGAGAGAAATGAGAATTTGATTTTTAAAATATTTAATAACTTTCGGAAACTTGCACCTTGGTCCCTCTTATTTTCAAAAGTATTCATTTTAGTCCCTCAACTTTCAAAACATCAATTTCAGTCCTCAAATTATAATTTATCATTTTGAACTATATATTCGATAGACTAAAGTGACTTATTGGCTAAGACGAAGCGTACGGAGAATTTAAAGAAATTGAAGTCATTCCCGCTCAACTTTGCACTCGTCGGATTTGAGGTAGACTCGCACTTATTAATTGATTTAAATTATGATTTCATATGAATGTCACGTGACTTGTGAAAGTCAATTTTTAAGAAAAGCAAGTATGTTTTTATGAAAGGTAAATATACCTTATGTTTTATGAAGAGTAAGTATGTTTTTATGAAAAGAAAATATACTTTATGTTTTTACGAAAAGTAAGTATACCCTATGCTTCACGAAAATGTTTTTTTGGATCATTGCTATGAAATCAATCTACCAAGATTGTTATGGGTCCCATATGATAAGTTATGATATGTTAAGGGGACCGGAGTTTTAGTAGCGCTACACATAAGAATTCTTGCCACGAAGTTCGGTAACATTCTTGTGTCTCCTATGTTTATGAGGATTTGCCACGAAGTTCGGTAAAATTCCTATGGTTCCATATGTTTATGAGGATTTGCCACCTAAGTTCGGTAAAATTCCTGTCGCATATGTTTATGAGGATTTCGATCCTATCTTATGTTATGATGCAATTGATCCCTATGAATTTAAAAAATTTATGCTTGGTATACTTACTACATAAGAATTCTTGCCACCGAAGTTCGGTAAAATTCTTATGTTTATGAGGATTTCGATCTTATCTTATGTTATGATGGAAATGATCCCTATGAATTTCAAGAATTATGTTTTGGTATACTTACTGTTATTAAGATTTTACTGCATAAGAATTCTTGCCACCTAAGTTCGGTAAAGTTCTTGTGTCTCCCTATGTTTATGAGGATTTCAATCCTATCTTATGTTATGCTTTCAAAAGAAATTATGCTTGGCATAATTAAAAGGTTTTTATAAGTATATGGTTTTCAAAGAGCTGTTTTCAAAGAGTTGTTTTCAAAGAGCCTATGATTTTCAAAATATGTTCCGTGCTGTAATGCACAATATGAGTTTTATCAAGAGCCGTTTTATAAAGAAGCTCTATCAATGCCCGTTTTATAAAGAGCCGGGATTTATGTGTTTAATCATCTTATAAATTAAATTAATTTGCGATGAGTCTACTGAGTATTTTCCCCATGAAATACTCACCCTACTTTTTAACAGTTTTGCAGATTTCGGAGACGGTGGCGAGTGATGAATGATGGTGGCAATAATCGTTAAACGGTTGAAAGTTTGACGTTAATGATTTCCGTATTTTTCCAAACAATCGAATAATTTAGAGAAGTTCATTTATTTGAGAAATTATGACATTGTCAATTTCTTTACAAAATTAATGGTTCGATTTACTATTTCAAATGGTTTCATAAATGTTTCAATTTTATCGGCCATTACAGTTATTTAATGTTGCCAAAAATGAATTTCAATTATTTCTTCCGCAAAAAAAAATATTATTCGAAAAAATTAGACAGAAAATGACGTAGTGAATCGGGTATACGGAACTCGGGGCGCTACATTTATTCTTCATCGGTATAAATGACTTCAATGCACCCAAAAATACCTCAACTCAAAATGTGTCACAAAACCAATGAATCAAATAAAATAATGATTAAGTAATATGCACTTAAAAACCAATCATATAACTACTAATCCATATATAAATTATAATCTTAAACTCCAATACTAGATATAACTTTAAAAAATATGAATATAGTTCAGTTTTATACAAGATGAATTGAAACAGTATAAATTAAGATTATGAAAGCAATATAATAAGCAGTATAAATTAAGATTATCAAAGCAACAAATTCAATTTTTATTTGGGGATCTTTGTTTGAATCAGATATTGTTACGCTTTAGGCGTGCTATACATCAATATGAGATGGAGCATTTGTAGCTAATATATGGAGTTTTATTAATATCTTATATATATGTATTGAATAAGTGCATATTGTAATTATGTTATCTTTTGAACTTTTCGTTTGTAATTTCAATCGAACATCTGGTTCGTATTATCAATCGCGATAATATACATAACATAATATGATACAATGTATAATTTCCAGCTACTAATCTTACCCATAATACTGAGAAAGCTCATAGTCAAGAAATCATATTACACAATATTACATTTTAAAGTTCATAATGGGAAAATTTTGTTATTTCGCATAATGGGAAATTTTTGTTATATAGATAACATAATATAATACATTTGTATGATTTGCAGCCATAATGGGAAATTTTTTTAGTTCGAAATTTGTGGGCTGACCCGGAATTGGCCCATAACCCGCAACGGGCGGTCTTTTTTTTCAAGCGGGCCATTACCGGACTTTTCTATTGACGGATCGACCCGGTCCGGACCACCCGGATTGACACCTCTAAGTATTACAGAAGCCATCGCCATCGTTCCCGTAATATTCATAGTCATCCTCGTTTGCCCTAGCTGAAGGTTCGAGACTGCCTATTGCAACAGAAAGAGGGGGAAGTTAAGTTGATTAGAAGCTAAATTAACTTATGTTTTTGAAATATGGATCACTGCCAATAGTAAAAAGCTAGAAAACTTAAATTTCATTTCAACATAACATCGGGTAAAAAATGAATATATGGTAATTGCAAAGAGGATATTGGTAATCCCATGAAAGCAACAACTAAAGTTCAATATAGAAACTAGAAATTAATTTGAAATGGAAGAATTATCAGAAATGCAAATGCACTTGTGCAGAGTTTAAGCATCTCCTTTCATCATTTTCAAATTAATGAGGAAAGTAACATTACTTTGTTTAGAAGACCATCACCAAGAAGTTTTGTATATATCATGTTCAAGTCTTTCAATTATTGAATAGTGGCATGTCAGTATCAATTAAATATCAAGTAGTAAAGTATCAAGTTTGAGCAATAGGAAGTCAACTTAATTATGATTGGTTTATAAATTGTGTTAATTATGATTGGTTTATAAATTGTATAGCTTGCGTTAAAGAACATGGTCTTAAAATTTCTTTGTATAATCTATGAATTATTATGAACTAAATTAAATTAATTTTTTTATAATCTATTAATAAATTTTTTTTAAAATGATTATTTACTGTGTACTTTAATGATTTAAATAACGTAGAATATTTAAGTAATCAATAATTCATAAATTAATTGATAATTAAAAATTTCTAAGAAGGTTATTTAAACATACAGTTTAATACATTAAATTCATTATAGAATACATGTAATACTTAATAAGAAACATTCTTTTTTAACATGCATTTAATATAAAGAAAAACACGCAGCGTGAACATCATTTAATCTGAATCACTATAGTGATGTACTCCAAGTATAATGGTACATCTCTATCCCCTATCGGACTTTCTGATAATTAAAACACGTATAACGTAATCTCAATCTTTTGAACGTAAGAAAACTCCACAAAAATTTACAATAATTAGCTAGAGAATTGTATAATAATAAAAGAACGAATTAATTGCTCAAACTCATTAATTATATTAATTAAACATTAAACCAAAACATAGAATCCAAAAAATAAAACTTCATCACAATTCTAACATAAGTAACAGCCTAGAAACATAATTAAAGATAAACAAGAACAAGATGTATTGGAATTCATCACCTCGAATGTAGAAAAGATCGTTTTTGTGGTAGAAATCTTCGTTTTTACCATTTTAAAAAAAACACATCTAACTAAAATGTTCTAGTGATATGAGCATGTGCTAATCCCTTATCACTCCAATACTAATTTAATAGGCACTTCAATTCGAAATCTATAACTTTGATGCCTTCTCGTACAAACCTCTAGCCACTATAAATTGTATCAATCAGTTAGTACGATAATGTGATTGTTTATTCACGATGAGGACCGCATCAACCCTGCAAAAGAATTTCCTTGTCAAAATTATCTAGAGACAAGAACTTTATTCACTTTATTCCAATTTCCACTTTGGTTTCTCTTGCCTATTCTTCAAGTAACATTGTTCTCCACAATACTCGAATTACTGGTGCCTCATTACATCATAATGTATTGGTATATGGAACTAGTTGTATATATCTATCTATGTACCATGTTAATTTCTTTTGGAATATAAGCCCTCAAATTTCGAGAAATATATTGAGGTAATTAAGTCCATGATTAGAATTAAATCAATCGACACTTGAATTTGAAATTTATAACTTTGTTGCCTTTGCGTACGAACCACTAGCCACTTTAAATTGTACCGACATGTCCGTATAATAATGTGATGGTTTATTCATGATGAGGGCTACATCAACCCCGCAAAAGAATTTCCTTGTCAAAATTATCTAGAGCCAGGAACTTGATTCACTTCATTACGATTTCCACTTTTGGGTTCCTTTGTCTATTCTTCAATTACCATTGTTCTCCACAATACTCGAATTACTGGTGCCTCATTACATCATAACGTATTGGTATTTGGAACTAGTTTTACCTATCTATTTATGTACCTTGTTAATTTCTTTATGAATATAAGCCTCAAATTTTGAGAAATATGTAACACCCCAGTAAGTAAATCTCATGCAATGAACTTATTTTCATCTACCATTTTTTACTTTCAAAAAAAGGACCAATGAGATGTTGACACATCGTTGTTTATAAACAAAATCTATAAACAAACTCTTACCTTCACTTTTGAACAATAGACATTAATAATTATATTTGAGAACTCTTTCTTGTACACTATATTATCTAGCCGATCCAATATAGTGGTGAGGTGATACTATTACATGATTCCAAATAATCTTGATAAGTACGATTTTGTACTTATCTCGACATTAAATTTGGGTAATTTTGATTGTTTTAGGATGTGATATTGCTCAATTGTATCTTGATTTATTTTATTTTATTTTATTTTTTATTTTTTTGGGAAAACTCAACTTTGGATGCATTTGGACAAATCTGAAAACTTTTAAAAGATGAATGACTTGATGTGCAATAAATAAAGGACTTACAGGAAACAAAAGTGAAATTGTGAGGACTAAAATAAAGCATATAGAAACTTGTAGGACTAGTTGTGCAATTTAAAGAGAAGGACCAAAACAATAAAGTGGGAAAAGTAATAATTTAGTGGGAAACTGAAATCTTTAGTGGGTGGGAAAAGTAATAATTTAGTGTGAAATTGAAATTTTTAGTGTGTTTGAAATCAAATAAGGACTAGCAATGACTTAGCAATCTGTTGCTATGTTAGCAACGGGTCAACAACGACTTAACAATCTTTACAATCTATTGCTAAGTTAGCAACGGGTCAGCAATGACTTAGCAATATACTATTAAATTTAGCAACAAGTCAGCAACAACTTAGCAATATTTTGTTAATTTAGCAATGAAATATTACCAACAGAAATTATCCGTTGATAATTCTGTTTGCAAGCTGAAAATTAATCATTCGTCACTAAGCCGTTGGTATTTTGTCGCTATTAGAAACAGAAGATATCTGTCGCTATTATTTCGTTGCTATAGGCACATTTTCTAGTAGTGATCTATAGTGGCGACATCATTGTCACCCCTATAACGTTGCCCTTTTCCAATGATTCTTGTAGTGGAAGAAGATAATTGACAATTTTATTAGGAATTGATAAGATTGGAGAGAATAATAATCAAATATTATTTATTAATCCTCAGTTTAAGTCATTTAATCTTATTTAAATTCATTTATTTAAAATCTTAGGAAAAATGTGACTTTATTTCCTGATTTTTCGAAAAAAAAAAAAATTATTAGTTTAAAATTTTTGAAATTGTATTCTTAAAGTATGATAGTCATTGTTTGTTTGTTTGTTTGTTTTTTTTTTTTGTCATGTTTATATCAATTGAAAGTGTGTGATAATCAAACAATACATTTTCTAGAACCACTTTTTAACAAAACATATTTCCTCATAATAAAAAGTCTTTACCCAAAGGCTAGATGATTACAATTGTTCCGGGAGGGACACAGCCTTTAGTGGAAGGAAGGGATAAGAGAAATTTTGATGCAAATCCATTCACTTATAGGTCAGTGCTAGACAACACGAGGACAGGATATTCATTAATTTGTCCCAACTCTCGTACAATTTTTTAATTTTTTTTTTATGCTTACCCTTTTTCTCTTAATTTTGACTGCCACAAATTGTCGATTCTGGTTATTGGTCTCAGTAAAAATATATTGATTTGGGTCAGGTAAACATGCTTACGAATTTAAATTGAAACAGCGTGATCTGGACCAACTATGAACAGTTAGAAAGGTATTTTATGCCATCATTTCTTCCTGCGCATGGAATTCTGGAAAATAAACAGCTATACTTAAGACAGACTGACAGACTAAATCATAATCTATCATATAATCTTAATTATAATGCCTTTAAACACTGATAATAATCACGTAAAGTCATGCTAAAGAGTGATGATTATTGGCCATGAAGATTATGAAAATGGTTTCTCCATCTTCTAATTTTGAAACTAGGTTTTGACTAGATGGAGAGTAAGGAGGAAAAACATATTAATTAAAAGACGAGGAGTTAATCTAGTAGAACTCGATGTTTCCATATATATTGTTATACTTACACCTACTACAAAAAAATAAAATAAAATGTAATCGATTGACCATCTAGTTCCTTTTGTCGAAAGCCTAGCAAACTTTGCTCGTATCTTCAATATATTTAAAATTTGATTCCAACGTGACTACAATGTTTAATTGCTCGATTTAATAAATAAAAAATATTTTTATATTTAAAATTTGATTCCAACGTGACTACAATGTTTAATTGCTCGATTTAACAAATAAAAAATATTTTTCATAGAGTGCTGTTTGATAATGTGATCCAGAGTGTGCTTAGCTCACCCTCCCTAGTTGAACCTATGTTACATTATAGAGGCATCAAAATAGGCGTTTTTGTTCTCCTACCAGACGTCTGGCACCATAAGGTGCCAGACACAGACACAAGGGTGTGGACCCCTGTGTTGTGGGCTCCACCCTCATGTGTCTAAGTCTGGCACCTTATGGTGCCAGTCGTCTGGTAGGAGAACATTTCTATCAAAATAGGAGCTTGTTGCCCTTTGTTTTGTCAATCTATAATGTTTGTCCTCGAGATGTGTATAAAGACCCTATTTGAATAAATTTCCATTGATTGAGGAGTTCATCGAGGTCACACTATCATTACATATAGGTCGTAGCATGTGATCTAGATAATCATTGATTGTAGCTTGGACAATCATTGCTTTTTCTTGATTGATGAGCATGCTAGTACTGACACTAAATGTGACAACTTTCAATTGCTAGTTGGTTGTAAGGGCGGTATTTTCGTCTCATGGAACTAGTACTGATCATGATGACGTTCGAAAATGACGGTTCTTTTGACCGTCCCGACGAAGTAGGCCTTGTGGTTCGACCTCAATTGTTTGACTTTTAACCGGACGTGTGTTTCTTACAATGTGGACTCTCCAGGTTGGACACAAACAATATCATTTTCTTTATGTCAAAAGATTAACGAATAAAATGAAATATCGAAAGAGGGTCAGTACATTCAACTTCAATTTTATTAAAAATATAATTTAACTTAATTCTCATTTTATCCAGATAGGGGGAAAGAGAAAAGACAGTGACAGAGCATCATTCCATTCTCTTTTCCTTCTATGCATAAATGACATTTTCTCTTCCACCTATAAGATCTTGCAACCATCTTATGATTATAAAGACTCACCAATGGCAATATATTATACTTTTGTGCGCGCGCGCGTGCACGAGAGGCCATACATCAGCTAAAAGTATATATAATAAAAATAAAGCAGCATAAATCAGCATGAGCACAAACCTGTCCTGTTGCTGTCTAAACTTGCATTAATTTTCCCTGGAGGCCCCCATCAAAGTTTCTTAATTATATGATTATTTCCCACCTTTCAACATCAAAATCACACACTCTTTCTTTTACTTTCTTTATGATTAAGGTATATATTGGTATAGAGGGTATTCACATAGCCACCCATTTGTCCCAGTACTCGCACGAACACAAATCACGGACACGGACATAGACACAGACAGAGAGAAGAGTAAGACAAAACCAATTTGTCTATAAAACTACTGCTTCTATCTCTCTCAAATTTACATTCTCAAGCATAATATAGAACCAAAAAGCCAAAGTATCTGATTGTGTGTGTGTGTGTGTGTGAGATAGAGAGGGATCATCTTCAATGGGAAATTACAGGTTTAGATTATCAGATATGATGCCAAATGCCTGGTTTTATAAGCTCAAAGACATGAGCAAAACCAGAAACCATAACACAGTCAACAAAAAGATGCCATCACCAACCAAAACAGCCCAAAAGCCACACTTTTCACAGCCAAGAAAATCCTACTACTACACCACAGAATCCATCAGAGTTGAAAAACTCCATACTTCACCTAAGAATCCAAAACCCATAGATCCACCAAGGAAATCATCATCAAAGAAAAGAACAAAGAGAAAGACTGTGTACAAGCCTTCTCCAAGACAAATTAGCCCTTCTGTTTCCAACTATCAAGAGTCAGTGAACTCGTTCAGGCATAAGGTCGAACAGTTTCCAGACTATTTCGAGTGCTCTGCTGTCAGTTCTACTGACATGGATTTCCTTAAATCTCCCATATCTGAATTTGATTCTGACACCCTCTATGCTCCTCCATTGGTAAATGGACTTGCATCGTGGTCGAGTTCCTGCAGTTGTACTTTCAATTCTTCGGGTACTGATATCATCATGGACATGGATGAAAAGCTGCGCGCGTTGGAAATTGAAGAAACAGACGAACTATTCAACGTGATATCAGAGCCAAAACTTCCCCCAGTTCGCACAAAACCCACAAAATTCAAAACCATGCAGCCATTTCCAGAACAAGATCCTTCCCAGAATAGGGATTCTCCATTCTCCTATGAACCCCAAACTCATTTTAATCATGTACGAACTCCCACAACCCGAAAATCTACATCGCGTTCACCAGGATTGAAGATCCGTGGCAATTCACCAAGACTAGCAAGCAAGAAAATCCAAGGAAACCGAAAAAGCGTGTCAATGAGCAGACGTTTAAAGGCACAGCAGCAGAAGAAGGAATTATACAATGAGAGCGTTGCAATTGTTAAGGCGTCATTTGATCCTGAAAAAGATTTCAGGGAATCCATGATGGAAATGATAGTTGAAAACAATATCCGGGCATCCAAGGATCTGGAAAATCTTCTTGCTTGTTATCTTTCTTTGAATTCAGATGAATATCATGATCTTATTATAAAGGCGTTTGAGCAAATCTGGTTCAACATGCCTCATCTTCAATCGTAGAATTTTCAGTTTTATCAGTTCATGTAATTCTATCTTGTAATTATCCATCCATAAAGGTGATAAGATCTTCCCTACGTAGTATTGAAAACTTCCTTCTCACCAAATCCAGTTTTACGATTAAAAAAAAAAAAAAATTCTTCATCACTTTCTTGTCTCTCTAAAATTACAAATAATATTTAAAATAAATAAATGATTTAATTTGAAAATGACATTATTTTTTAAAGAGTAAAGAAGAAATTTAATATGTGATTAAAAAATTGTTGAAAAGTGTATAAATTAGTGAGTCCCATAGAAACATTAATAAGTCTACTTTTACAATGAACTTGACAAAAGCTTTCATATGCGGTGGAAAATAAATTTAAATAAAAAGTTGTTAAATTTTTCTATGCAACACTAAACAGTACAATACAAAATATTTTTATTTTTTTCTATCATGTCCAATATTATTCAGTTCTTGATATTAATATTAGAATTTTTTAAAATATTTTTAATATCTTGCAATATATTCGATTCGGAATTCAACGCATCCTATATAGGTTGATAAAGAATGCAATGTTTTTATGAGTTTGCATTTCCACTGCTTTCCAAAGAAAATTTTTAATGAAAAAAAAAAGGTGTAGCCCACACCCTGAGGGCCCGAAGTCCCGAACCGACCACGTCCAAGGTCATTGATTCGGGAAGGTAAATCCAGGTTATGCCTCCAAGGAGCCAGGGTGGAAGGGCTTATGGTAAGCATGAGAAACGCTCAATAATTCCCGCTTGTCACAAGGTCAATTTCACCTTGCGGGGAATCGAACCAAGCACACAGCTGCGTTGAGCACTTACCACCCATCCCTTTTTCCACTTGGAGATGTGGCCTGATGGCAGAAAATTTTTAATGAAAAAGTATACTTTAGGTGGTTGATGCACAAACAAGCAAGATGGACCCACATATGCATGTGATAGCGGTGCTATTATGATTAATTGAATAAGTTTGTGTGTGAAAATAAGTACTTTTTTGCTTTCATGAAAATAAGTTATTGCAGATTCATAATTGCTACGCATGCAATAACCACTAACCATGTACAAAGGATTTTCAAATTCAGCGTAAATTTAAGTGAAAAATAAAATAATTATTGACAACTTTTTTATTTAACGTGGCATGACAATTAAGAAGATCGTTTTCTGTGATCGCTGATCAACGAGTCATGTGAGGATTGAGAAAATTGCTTATGTGACACAATTTCGTTAGTCACTTCATCAATTTCATCAATAATATTTCTAGTTTAAGTTTGTAAACATTGAACTTAAACACAAATTACGTGAGAATTTGTTATGTTTGAACGTCAATTTTAGACGTTTCATCGCCCTTATCATGAAGATTGGTGGAGGATATAAGTTTCAAATAATGTCTTAAGTTGGTAAGAGTCTGTGTATCACCTAATAGATTGACAAAATTTCTAGCAAATTCGATTATATGAGAATTCGAACCTGCGACCTTTGCATTGCGAAAATTTATGAATTCCTAACATTTACAAGTAGGAATGTGACCGACGAAAATTTGTTAAGAATTTGGCATTTGGATGATATGCCATGTTGATTGCTGAATATGTGGCAGAAAATTAGATGGCAATCAAAGTCTAACCTACTACCTCCAGCAAGACCCATAGATTCTGGATTGATTGAGTTTTGTCTACGTAAGAGAGGTTGTTAGGGGACTCTTAACAACGAGTCACTAATTGAATTTGAAGCCACTGATAACTTTAATAATTTTACTTATTTCAAGTAAAATTATATTATTCCAGTAATTCTGAGTGAACACAAACAAATCCAAATGAACAAGTATAATAACGATCGCCTAACATTAAGGAAAAATAATATTTTTTTTTTTTTTTTGGGTGAAGCCAACTACATACATTTCTCATCAGGAGTTGGCAGCGTAACCCATTGAATGTTACGGGGTGTGTTTGATTAGAGGGTGAAGAATGAAAAGGAATTTCAATTTCATTGAATTCCAATTCTCATACACCTAAGGAATTTCAATTCCTTGAATTCAAGGAAAATGTGATCAAATAGTGAGTGAGTGAGTGAAATTCAAATTTCATGGAAAATAAAAGTACGTTTAATCAGAATATGAAAAATTTGGATGAAAAATGTATTTTCTAAGAAATTACAATGACTATCAAACACACCCTAAGTTTAGATGACTCGCCTATCATGACAAACCAATCCATGAGCCAACTCCAACTGAAACATGCCAGTTTTGGTCTAATATTCTAAGGCGATCTCCAACGCAACTGTAAAATAGAGTTTGACGACAATTTGACGATAAAGTGTTCCTCCAACTGGACTGCAACTCATACACTATTTTGCAGATGTGAACAGTGGAACGCCATATATGGCATCCTATTGTTTACTTGGTGTGGGTTTTAAAGTTTTATTTTATTCCAATTTTGTACATCAAATTTGTTTCTTCCATCCATGCCCATTACTCATTTTTTGTTATTATTTTGTTTGGTTAAAATTTATTTATATTCTTTGTTATTTATTATTATTTTTATTAACATAATGAATTAATTTAATCTATATAAATAACAACTAATGATAATATTAAAATAAAATTGCCCATGATTAAAATTAAAAAGTTACATAATTGATGAACATAAATGAAAACCATAGAATCACGACACGATAAACATGCTTGGAACGGCGATCGACATTAAAAATTAAAATACGATGCGAGATAATTAAAGATAATGATCTAATAATCAGGTAGATCAGATCCTGATCCTATAAGATCGTCAAAGAAAGATCATATGGAGCTGATAAACTTTTGTGATCCCTATTCGAATCTGCACTTTTTTCCAGCATGATTCTTTTTTGTTCATTTAGAAAAAAAATCTTGTAGCTCCGGATCGTAAATAGAGCTAAATCTTTGGCTAAAATGGTATTGTCCGGACAATATTCTGCCGATTGCATTCAAGCCCTTTGAATTTAGTAGTTTTTTAGCCTGTCCTCATTCCCTTTGCGAATAATTTGCGCGAGTTCCCGTTGCTTTTTCATGATACTTGCAATGATTTTTTTGAGTAATCTTATTCATTTTTTCCTTTTCCCCTTAGCTTTTTTTTATCTCAATGGGTCGTTGGTTTGGACTGTTACTAGTATTGTCTTTATTAATATCTAGAAAAAATAAAGACAATCACTGATATTCTGATGTTGGAGAATCAGAAATTGAGAAATCCACGTGTGCTGATCCAAAGTATGTTCTCTGGCTATGAAAGTCAGGTAATTCCACTTAAACATCTTCTTCAAATTTTTCACTATCCTTAAGGATAGGCCACGCGTGATAAAATTTAAATCATTTTTTGAATTTTTCCTCTTAGCATAACAATATTTTAGCTTGATCAGCTACAAATGGATATGAATAAATTTATTATATTAAAGTTAATTGTAACATATAAATCGAACTGTTTGTAATAAATGCACTTACAATGTCTTGTTCGGATGCTCCGCTTAGATTTAAAATTTTCACTTGGCGACGTAATTTACTAATGGATGCATTGATCAATGTGAAACGGGATTGCAATGATCTTAAAGGTCGGGACTGAGTAATATGGGGTGGTAATGAATTATTATACTCTAACTCGACGCGGCTCCAAAAACGATCTTTTGATTGATTAATACCAATAATCGGATTTTGAGAAATATCTAAATATACACTACACAGATGAACATCTTCTTCAACATTGTATGAGGCACTCCACTTGCAAATACTCTTTATTTATTTATTTATTTCGTAATTGCTAAGAGTGATATTGTTATGAACATATGAATTGGAGACTTGTGCTTTTATAATGTGATTGATAACTTGGATTGAATTGATAAGAAAATCTTATCTAACAACTTAGATCCCGTGCAATATGATCGATGTCTGTGATTGAATTACGCAAATCAAAGTTATCATGACATGACAGAGATATTTAACTTTATCCAATAGCTCAGATCTCATATAATCTGATCAATGGCTGGGATTGAACTAAGTAAATTGAAGTGTCCCTGACATGATAGAGATATGGAATTCAATCTAACGGCTCACATCTCGTGCAATATGATCAATGGCTAGGATTGAATTAAGCAAATCGAAGTGTCCCTGGCATGATAGAGATATGGAATCCAATCATATGGCTCAAATCTCGCGCAATCTGATCAATAGCTGGGATTGAAGTACGCAAATCGAAGTTATCTTGAATTGATAAAATGAAAATCTTCTCATCTAACGGCTTATATCTCACGTAATCTGATCTACGATTGAAATTGGTTAACGCAAATTAACCTTATATACAAAAATACAATTATAAAAGGCGAGTACGTAGTATACAATTCATATCTAATACTTCAAAATTTATATATCAATTTTACATCTCACAAAAATGAATTTCAATGTTGGCGGATCTTCCAATGTAAACGACAGTGTCCATGAGGAAGACGAGCAGATCATGAATGACCTTGAGGCCCATCATGACGCTGTGGTTCGCATGTATTTGAATAACAATGTCCTTAGAACTCAAATGGTCGAACAACAACAAAATCCACCAACACATGGCGGCTCGATCCCTGGGCACATTGTCATAAATCGCGATAAAGAGTTTACCCATGAACGATTGTTCAACGACTACTTTGCAGCGAACCCAAGTTACGACGAAAGGTTGTTTTGACGACGTTTTTGCAAGTCAAGAAATTTATTTTTACGCACAGTGTAGTTTGTGGAGTCGCATGATAGTTACTTCGTACAAAAAAGGGATGGATTAAACAGGCTAGGGTTGCCCTCTCTTCAAAAGATTACAACCGTCTTTTGGATGCTGGCGCATGGCATTGCGGCGGATGCAACTGATGAGTACTGCAAGATTGGTGAGTCAACAACTATTGAAAGTTTGAAAATGTTTTATCGTGCAGTCGTGAGGTATTTGGAAGCCGTTATTTGCGTTCACTCAACGCTAATGATGTTGCACGGCTTCTTCACGTTGGTCAACAACGTGATTTCCCCGAAATGTTGGATAGTCTTGACTGTATGCTTTGGAAAAGAAGCATCTTACATGATATCTTGACTGCATGCAACATTATGCACAACATGATCATAGAGGATGAACGTAATATTGAAGCACCTATTCGAGAGTGGGTGAAAAAGTCAAGCCCACAAGTTAAGATGGTTGTAGAAGAAAATATCCATTTCCAAAATTTCTTTAATTGAATATTTGTTCAAATTTTTAAAATTAAATTATTGAAATAAATATATTTGATATATTTCTCGTTATATTTTAATGGTCAAATAAATATTTCAAATAAACTAATAATAAAAAGTATGTTAAAAAAGGAAAATAAATATTATATTTATTTGGTGTGAAATTTGAGTTTTGAGTTGGAGATGAATTAAAAGGATGAGTAAGAGAAACTGAATTTTAGTGTAAAACTGACTGCATTTTAGAGTTTCTAATTTGAGATAACCTAATGGATTGGGTCTCTCATCATCCTGTTTCAACAGAACGATTTTTCTTTTTCTAAAGTACTGATTATAAAACTTTAATTAATTGATTTGAAAATTTGAGTATTTCAAAATTATAGGAAACTGGAAAAATCTTGTGTCATTGAATTGAAATAAGTCATTCAAATCACAAATTCAAATAATTTTTTTCTTCTTATTAATAGCTATAAATTAATTATTGAACCCTGCTTGTTGTACCGCAGGGGCGGTACCGCCTGGGGTACCGCCCCTCACATACAGGGGGTGGACCCCCTTTTTGGGGTCCACCCATTTTTTTTTTTTTGTCTCTCATCGGTACCCCCTGCAGTGCAGCAGGGGGTACAACAATCATTTTTCTTAATTATTTACACCTAAATTTGCAAGACGGTCCCTGTTATTTCTTACAGTGGTTAACGTAAACAAGATAAACAAGTTGGCTGAACATGGAATGAGAATTTCTTGACGCTGGAAGTGAATTTCATGTACAGAGTTTATCATATGGTAAGAGTACGAGACGAGATTTATTGTCTATGGCACAACTTTGTACCAGTTGTATCTATAGAGATATACTCAATGGCCAATGCTGTGTAATGCATTTTTTCAGCGAGTCAGCCAAAATGTTGACGATGACTGGGGGGGGGGGGGGGGGCGCTAATGAAAATACAACTACGTATGCTCACTGACCTGTGGCTGTGGTTTGTTAGCGTCTATAACTTTTCACTCTTCTGTACAACTTAACCATCATTCTGAAGAAGTCTAATATTTTTTCCATGGCCAGAGAGTTGAACAAAAATGTTTTCTTAACTTTCCTTTCTGGGCACTGCTTTTGAATCCTGTGCTTCCTGTGAGAATCCCCAAGAGAGAGAGGAGTCGAAAATCAAGTTTTCTGCCAGGTTACCGATAGTTCCAAATTCAATTCTATATGAAGAACTTGAGGAATCATTGGCATGATTATCATTTTTGACAGAACAAGGAGATTGGGAGCGTGCATCAGATCTCCTTCCTCGAATTCTGCTTTGTGCATGCCTGAATTCACGGTTACCGTTTGTAGAAGAATTTGATCTGCATGAAGTGGGAGCTAACTCATTCTTACGACTCTGCAAGAAATCAATAGTTAATTTGGCTACATGGACTGTATAGTACCGAAAAGAAATAAATTAGAAATAAAATCTAGTCCAGTAGTCAACAAAAGACGAGAACATGTGACTTTTCAAGTTAATAGAGAGCATACCATATTGGGGAAACAAGTGTTTCTTTGTGCACTTTGGATCATCCCTTCCGAACCAAAAGCAGAAGCAGGTAAGGCTGAATTAGCAGCAGGGTGAAAAGGTGGTTCCACAAACTCGGGGTTTAAGTTCACACGTGAAAATTTATTCTTCCCTTGTGGCATTGATTGACTAACGGTACCCTGTGGCTTCTTGATTTGATTCCGAGAAGGCATTGGGGGAGGAACTGACAATGCAGTATCCTGTGGCTTCTTGTTTTGAATCTGAAAAGGCGGTGGGGGAGGAACAAACAATGCAGTATCCTGTTGCAGTGATCTATTAACAGTATTCTGTGGCTTCTTATTTTGAATCCAAAAAGGCGATTGGGGAAGAACAGACAATGCTGGTGTAGATGAAGCAGGTAAGCCTGAATCAGCAGCAGGGTGCATAGGTGGATCCTTAATCACGGGGTATAAGTTCACATGCAAAAATTGATTCTGCCCATGTGGCATTGATTCACTAACAGCATCCCATGGATTCACGTTTTGAATCCAAAAAGGTGATGGGGGAGGATCGGACAACGCAGGTGTAGATAAAGCCAACTCCTGACACAGCAGAGCATACTGCAAACACCTAATATGTATGTCATAATCCCCAGTGAGGTCTACCAAAAGATTTAAAGCTTCTGGGTCTCCTCCAATTCCAGTCAAGCCCATTTCCCTCAAAGCACGGTATAAATTTTCTACACTATTGGCGTTGAGACTAGAAGATGCCTCCAAAACTTTTATACCACTTAATGTTAGGGCCAAATGTCCATGCCTTGCAAGAGTATTTCTGAAGAATCTACTGACCTCATCAGCAACTTTATCTCTTGGTTGCAAAAGAACTTGACCAAGCTTCTGGGCCCCATATTTGAAAGCACTACGTATCCGATAGAAATTGCCTAAATGGGGTGTGAAGTGAAGGATATTAACTTCAACGAAATAACTCATTTCACCTCCCTATATAAAAGCCCCGAAGTTGTTGCATTATAACAAATCTGCTTAACATGAACGTTATTTTAACTTATGCTTGTTCACCCCCCCCCCCCCCCCACCCCAACCCACAAAAAAAAAATCACCCCACACAAAAGAACCACCACTAGATTATCTTTAAAAATATTACTAACTACAAATAATGGCAAAAGCCTGTGATACCTGCAGTGTTCTATATATGCTACTAAATGAAAGAGAGGTTGTCAAAGTGCTTTGTTTTGAAAGTTCCTTTTTCATAAAAGACAATTTTCAACTGAAGAGAACTAAAAAGATTGGAAGATAGACACTACTTGGACAAGCCTATGATTCGAACCAAAGCACCCAACAGAACATAACCAGTCCAGGTGGTTCTTTTATCGAGTACCTTCATTATTGCTAGAATTAACATTGTTTTAATTTCATTCAGAAAACTAAAATGAAACCAATAGTCCATCTATCTATTTCTCATAATTTTCTTGAGCCAAATAATGCATATCATCAGTGCAAGAAAAATCTTTACAAAATTGAGCAACCACAAATAAGTACCTTTATTCACACTTCGCCCAAGGTTATTGTTTTCCTTCAATGGGTCAATTATATTAAGATGCTTTCTCGGAAATGCTTTTTGTTTTGTCTCAAGGCACCGATATGAAACTGAAAACAATTCTTTACAGTTTTTCAAAAATTCTTCACTTAGCATAAGATTCTTCAGTCCATTTTCTGGCATCTCAACTGCAAAGAAATCAGAAAAGAGAAGGCTATAGTTAATAGAAAAAAAAAAAAAAAAAAATCAAAAGATAACAGAGAGAGAAGACAGAAGTCAAAGAAAGAAAGACAGAGAGACAGACAAAATGATGATGAATTGAGATTATCTTTAAATAATCCAAAGGCATTGCTTACCCACTATGTCAGGAAGTGATGATATATATACAGGCCCTTGCAAACTGACGCAATAGGTCTCCCAATCAAATTGGCTAAAGTATTTCAAAAATCTATAGAGTACCTGCAAATATGCAAAGGATACAATAAATCGAGCACGTCATCAACTTGAGCCTCAATATTTTTGGATTCGGCTAATGAACAGTAGCATTCCACTTCACTCTTTTAAGTACAGTAGGATTAAGTACAGTACGATTAAACAGGGGATAAAGTTATTTATTTACATTTTGTGTTTAACACAAACAATTTCAATAAACTAAACTCATGCATGCAGTTGTATATAATTCAGAGTCGATATTGCATATGACAGGCAATTACCTCTAAAGGGCTATGTAAGGATGAATGGAACAGATGGAATATATAGAGGACAAGAGTTTCCAATGCATATGTAGAAATTAAACCATAGTGTGCTCCAAGTATACGGCTCTCATAGTAACACCAGGCTTTTACCAGAATAATGCTACGTTTGAAGAGATGATTTTTCCCAACGAGGCAATCGACCTGCATTTAGAAACAAGTCCCTAGCATTCTTTAAGTGCATAAAAGCACAACATGCAACTTAAAAAACATTTTATTCAGAAACTAACTTGAAAAATCTCAAGGAGTGCAACAGTGTTTTAAAATAATGACTTACTTTAGGTGGAATTACTGATAAAGTAAATTACATGCATTTAGTCTTCTCCTATAACCTTTTAATCCATCATCCACTCAGTCATGATCAAATCTTCATTTGAAAATATTTAAGCAAGAAAAAAATACAAACAAAATAAATATTTGTACTAATATAGTAAGGGTTCTAGATTGCCAAGGTGCCAATTCCAATAAAACCAGCCAAAACCTGAAGTTCAAAAGGGATTCCACACTCCTTGCCACCAAGTTGGAAAGATGATCACGGAGTAATGATTTTCAAGAACAAAAATAAAATGTGGAACTTTTTCATCATTGAAGAGGCCATAAGAACACAGGATAAGAACCAAAATTTGTTTACCGGTAATAAAGTACCTCTTGAAAATGCAACGAAGGATTTTTGGTTCAGTTGTTTTGCGAAAAATATAAGTGAAAACAGAAGGAAGCAAATGCATCTAGAAATTCATATAAAGGGCATACAAGCACCCAAGGAGCAATTTTTATACATCTCAAAACTAATAGGACGCATTAATTCTACCTGCTCAAGGAAACAAAGTGCAAGAAGTCCACCTAACTGATTGAAGGATATATCTATCACCATACCCCCTACAAGGCATTTCACAATTTTAACCTGAAATTGAGAAGTGAAGACAATCAGTTCAGAACCTCACAGATCTGTCCAAAATGTCTAAAATGTAACTAACACCACATAATAATTGACTAGCCAAATTGATATCAATTGAAGGATGCAGCAGTTGCTTAACAGCAGCCAGCCAGCCAGCCATGAAACGTGCCATATCATGACACTCACACGCAGATTAGGGATCAGTGTATAAGTAAAAAATCCTTAAGATTCAACTATTCTGTCAATCAAGAGTAGCAGAGATAGAATCACTTAAAAATACCTCGAAAATAAGGGAAACCGGAAAATTTGTGTAGTAGAATCCTAGATAACCATATAAAGCAACACCATTATGAATACAAAAATCCGATGGTCAAGTGTTTAATGGAAACTGTTGATGATCTTAACAAATTAGTTGAATGGGGAATTCAAATTGAAGATGACAAAAGCTGCCGAATGGACATCTTTAGAAAGACAAAAAGGTAAATGCATAATATAGAAAAAACCAACATCAACAATGCGACTTAAATGATCAAAATGAATATGTAATCTAGCTGTTGAAAGAAAACAAAACACCAGTAGGATGACAGTAATAGATATGTTTGGCACGTGAAAATATCCTCTGGACCATCTATAAAGCTGTCATTGAATATCTGATTAGAGACAACCTCAGCATCGATCAACAGGGTATCCTTAACTTCGTACTCGGCATTTTCATTTTGCTCTTCCCCCTTTAGAACAGCAAGAATCTCGTGGGCCAAAGATCCCTTAATGTTAGGACTTGTAATGATGGTTAAGTCAATATCTCCATCAGGTAAGTATGTCTTGAGTGGCACTGACCCATAGGGGAACACCTACAACATGTAAATGCCAAATTAGCAAAATCTAGCCATCAAACACTTCAATAAGTACAAGATGTGATGAAATTACAAGTATTAGCATATCCGTTGCACGGACACTTCAACTAGGATAGCGTGTCCGTGTCCGACGCATGTCGAACTCGTGTCGGATACGACTCTCATCCGACATTCTACTATGGTCATTTTTATTTTTTTACAAGAGAAATCATATATTTTTTAACTCAAAATTATTATTAAATAACAAATAGGTACTCAAAGTTTAAAGACTTAAACTAAAATAATTAATAACAAATATAAAACTAAATTTATACTATATAAATGAAAATTTTAAATATTTTAATTAACGTGTCATGTTATTACTTTTTTTGAAAAATTGCGTGTCGACGTATCCAACATGTATCATGTCGGAGACACGTGTCTGTGCATCATAAAACATAACCATCCTGAATCCCTGATGCTTTCAAGCCCCAATCTTTTTGATAAGACTCAACACTCAGAACAAACGTCTAGGTCAGTAGGATTATATTAATAATCGTCGCTTTTGGATCTATGAGGTGATTCAATCATAATTAATTTAGCCAAATAAATATATATATATATATATATATATATATAAAGCCCAATGTTTTCAAAACTTCAAGCACGTGCCATGAAGCACACCTTATACAGGGCATTCGTGATCAGTCTCAAAGCTAATGCTCTGAGTTCCTTATGCCAAGGTGGATGACGCGCTCCTTTTATCTTCAACTTTCCCTTTAAGGGTTGTTTGCATACCTCCACATTTGAGTTGGTTATTTTCTTAGTCCAAGTCGTTTCAACGGTTTCTTAAATTCTTTTAATTTATAGAAAATCTAAAAGGTAACTCTGCTCGTGTGAGCCCTGTTCTATTATCAGCAGCTGAAAACAAATCTGTGACACGTGAATTTACTCTTCACTATAAAATGTAGTGTGATTAATGATGCATCAAAATACATCTCAAAAACAGTGTAATTTCCCAACAAAACCCATAAAAATTTAACAGATTAAACATCCCATAGACTTCAGAAAATAAAAACCACACTAATCATAGAATCAGTTTTTTACAGATTGGTAAACAAACCAAAAAAATATGAAACTCCATGAAATTAGAAAAACTATATTCACCTTACAATGAAGGCCATGCTTGAAGAGTCTACGAACGTAATCAACGACTTCTTTTCGCTTCTTCTCGGAACCGAGTGTTGGGTGCATATAGTTCACCACTTGCGAAGCAGCTTGCTCCGCCGCGGCCCAACATTCTGCATTTATCGCCGCCGGATCAGGAGGTAGGCTTTGACAAAAATCATAACCAAAATTCAAGCCGCCTTCCCCCGCCAAATCGCCGGCATTTTGATCCATCGCTTCAGAATCACTCATACTAACTTCTTTCCTTATTTGTTGTTCTTTCATGAAAGCAAAAAAATTACAAGACCCGTGTATGGTTTCCACTATTTTCTTCACTACTGGATTGTTTCTTGATGTTATTACCAAAATTGGAAAAGAATCAAGATACAAAAGAGGGGTTTAAAGTTTGGGGTTTTTTTTTTTTGAACTTTCGAAAAAAAAAAATTGTTGCAGGTTTAACAATCTGCTACTTAAAAAAAACACGTGTACATATGTGGGTTTGTTGGCTCTCATCTTTTAAAAAAGGAAAATATACATACATATCTTAATCTTATCTTAACTGATGAGAAGTAAAAGACTAAAAGTGTTCAAATAGTACAACATTTTCGATCAAAACGACGTCATTTTTGTAAAGGAGAGAAACCAAAACGACATTGTTTTATTACCTGTGGAATAAAGCACTCACGATCTTTCATTTCATTTCAACGCCTCCGCTCTCTTCGCCTATGTCGAACCCTAAACCCCAGCATCGTCGCTTCTGTTTCTCCCATTTTCGCTGACTATCTTCTCCAGAGTAACCCTACACAGCGTCGTTCCTGTTTGTTGCCTTCTCCTTCTTGTCGACTGCAGCCCCTAGCGTCTTCCTTTTCATCTCCTCGCCTTGTCTCTCTCGAACCTTAACCCTAAGCATCGTCACTTCTGTTTTCTCCCGGTGTCACTGCCAAACATTGCCTCCTACATCAGCTTCGTGGTGGCTTCAAATCTTCCTTGTGTATGTAGTTGTTTTTAATCTTTCTTTTGAAGGTTGAAGGTTTTTTTTTTTTTTTTTTTTTTGAGTATTTAATCATCGTAATTTTCTCTAATTTTTTTTTCTTCCGAGAAAACAAAAGGCCGTGTTGATCGAAGATTTCTTCTCTTCAGGTTCAAGACAGCCGAACTCCTATTTTATGTAATTAATTATTGGGGAATAGCGGTATTTGAACCCCCTATGTATAATACTTTGGCAAATAGACTTTGACCAAAAATGTGAAAATAAAAAATAAATAAAAAATCAAATAAAACATAAATTACATATATATCCTTCACACTTTCCTTCACAGTTTTCCTTCTTTCTTTTTCTTCTACGATTTTTTGTCCTTCTTTCTTCCATCTCTCTTAACCAATCTCTCTTTTGCAAGATAAATTATTGAAGATGGTTTTAATAAATTCTTCAATATGCTAAAAGATGAGAAATCGAAATTCTTTCAGGTATTTTTTTATTTTTCATTCATTTCTTAAATACACATAAAAATGAGAACATGGTAATTTCTTATTATTATTATTATTATTATTATTATTATTATTATTATTATTATTATTATTATTATTATTATTATTATTATTATTATTTTGGCACTATTGCTTGTTGGGTGAAGATTTTATTCATTTCTTAATGTAGATGGAGATGGGCTATGTATAGTTGAATATATTGAAACTTGGATTGAACTTTAGATTATTGAAAATTCATATATATGTGAAGTAGGATGAAATGAGTAATGCTCTTATGGTGTTTGATTAAATGACTTAAAAGAATGAGTTTATTGAAGTTAATTTTGTTATTGAACACAAAACGGCACCAATGTCGTTTCAGTTATACCATAACGTCACTGTTTCCGTTATGAGTTAGAGCTCTTTCAATTGCGTTCTTGATCTATTTTCACACATTCAGAATGTTAGATACACAATTTTTAGTTACTTTAAGACTTGTGATATTCAAAAAATATATAAAATTGTGTAACGGCATGCATGCCGTTATATTTTAAAGTGATGGCCCAACAAAGATTCCATTAGCTATAATCACTCATTCATGCAGTGATGGAGCTGGAATTACTTATTGTGGAAGCGAAAATATGGAGGTCCCGGGGTTTGGGGGAGGAGCCCCCGAATTTTTGTGAACCAAGTGAACGTACAGATACTTAGGTGAATGAATGGTAACCGTATGTCAATCATTTTATCTTTCGAACCTAAATTCTATTTTTCCTTTTTTGCTCCATATATTTTCTTCCATAGAAAAACTTCATGGCCACAATGATATTCATTTACTTCTTTATTCATCGTGATTTCTTAAAGAATGGTTAGTATTGCACATAAATCATGCTACTCTAGTCATATTGACTAATTAATGTAAGCTACATCGGTTGGTGCGTATTATCATCTCTTATCATATAATAAAAATAATTTACTATCATTGTTGATACCTATCAATTGCTTTGCAGATCCGAATGTTGATTTGTTACAGTGAAGTTTGTCGAATTTTCTTTTGCAGGATTAGACTTGAGTCTTGTTCAGCCGAAGCATTTGATGATGTGGAGGGAAAAAATGACATCTGGAATTTTAGCATAACATTTTGACCTGTAGAACATGTTTTGAGATCGATTTATTTTGTACAGTTGCATATGTAATTCTTAATTTATTAGTAATGTAGAAATGCTAATTTTGTAAAAATGCTTTTGTATCCAAATTCTTGTAGTTACCATATTTTTTGTTGTGAGGTTCTATGTTCATGCTCGTGGACAGGTTCTAGTTAAATCGTGACCACATGTATGTCGTTATGACTTTAAATGCAAGTGGACAAGTAGAAAGGATAACACCATATTTGACTTTCAATTATTAAGTGGTTGTTTATTTACAGGTTATTAGATGAATGCCCAAGTATAAAGGATAACAGCATACTTGTCGTTCTAGTTATGTCGTAACGGCAGGCATGCCGTGATGCCTCTAAATTCAACCGGACAGGTTACTTTACAAGTTTTTGTAAAGTCGATTTTTGTGTATAGGTGCTTTTCAGTGTACAGGTTACTGTTTATGGATTTGATTTTGAGATGTGAATGGCTAATCAGATTTTCGTTAAGTTTAAGTTGTTATTTATACAGGTTATTAGAAGAATGCTAAAGTAGAAAGAATAGCGGCACGCGTGCCGTTCTAGTTCTGTCGTAACGGCATGCATGTCGTTATGCCTTTAAATGCAACCGGACAAGTTTCAAATTATGTATTTACGATATGTATGTACTTCTGGACATTTGGATGTGGTTTTCGGGTGTCGGAGTAGAAGAATGCTGAAGTAGAAAGGATAGCGGCATGCATGCCGTTCTAGTTATGTCATAACGGCATGGTTGCCGTTATGCCTTTACATGCAACCGGACAGGTTTCAAGTTATGTAGACACGATATTTATGTACTTCTAAACATTTGGATGTGGTTTTTGGGTGTAGGATTAGAAGATTGCTCAAGTAGAAACGATAGCGGCAGGCATGCCGTTCTAGTTATGCTGTAAAGACAAGGTTGCCGTTATTACTTTACATGCAGCCGGACAGGTTTCAAGTTATGGAGTCATGATATTTATGTAATTCTAGACGTTTGGATGTGGTTTTTGGGTGTAGGATTAGAAGAATGCTTAAGGAGAAAGGATAGCGGCAGGCATGCCGTTCTAGTTATGCCGTAAAGACAAGGTTGACGTTATTACTTTACATGAAGCCGAACATGTTTCAAGTTATGGAGTCACGATATTTATGTAATTCTAGACGTTTGGATGTGGTTTTCGAGTGTCGGATTAGAAGAATGTTCAAGAAGAAAGGATAGCGGCATGCATGCCGTTCTAGTTCTGCCGTAACGGCAGGGTTGCCGTTATGCCTTTAAATGCAACCGAATGGGTTTTTACTTGTGTAGTTACGACATTTACGTACTTTTGGACATATGGATGTGATTTTTGGATGTCGGAGTAGAAGAATGTTCAAGAAGAAAGGATAGCGGCATGCATGCCGTTCTAGCTCTGCCGTAACGGTAAGGTTGCCGTTATGCCTTTAAATGCAACCGAATGAGTTTTTACTTGTGTAGTTACGACATTTACGTACTTTTGGACATATGGATGTGATTTTTGGATGTCGGAGTAGAAGAATGTTCAAGAAGAAAGGATAGCGGCATGCCTGCAGTTCTAGTTTTGCCGTAACGGCAGGGTTGCCGTAATAACTTTAAATGCAACCGAATGAGTTTTTACTTGTGTAGTTACAACATTTAAGAATTTTTGGACATATGGATGTGATTTTTGGATGTCGGAGTAGAAGAATGCTCAAGTAGAAAGGTAACTAGTCTATTGTATCTAATTCATCATAAACACAACATGCATCCTTTAAGTTACTTGATTTATTTTATTATGAAATCTTAAAAACGAAGCATCATTAGTGTCATTATAACAACTAATACTTTAATTTTGTCTGTTTTCGAATGTTAACATATATGGGGATCGATTAAAGCATTAAATTAGTAAGGTATGATTATAACGACACGTGCGCCGCTCTATTGTTCCCATAACGACATTTCTGCCGTTATGGGTATAAACTGTTCGGAACGACATGGAAATGAATACACGGGCTTGTTAGAGTCATATTATAAAAAATAACACGTTTCGTACTGATACAAATGGATGACAAGTCCAGTTATGGCCATAACGGAAGTATGCCGCTTTATTGTACCCGTAACGGCTTTTGTGCCGTTATTGGCCTAAACTCTTCCGAACGACATAGAAATGGATACACAGACTCGTTAAACTGATTTTCTAAAAAATTAAGACATTCTGTGCTGATGCAAATGACTGCAAGTCCGGTTTATGAACATAACGGCACGTTTGCCGTTTTAGTGATTGGATAACGGCATCTGTGCCGTTATGCTGACAGGTTATAACCAAAACTTGAAGAAAATATCTGTTAACTACCTGTTACGATATTTATCTGCTACAACGTTAAAAAAAAATTTATCTCCATGTTACATGTAGAGATGAGGTGTGCTGATCAAAATGAGTGACAAGTATAAAATTATGAGTATAACGGCAGTATGCCGCTTTAGTGTACCCGTAACGGCTTTTGTGCCGTTATTGACCTAAACTCTTCCGAACGACATAGAAATGGATACAAAGACTTGTTAGACTGATTTTCTAAAAAAATAAGACATGCTGTGCTGATGCAACTGATTGCAAGTTCGGTTTATGAACATAACGACACGTTTGCCGTTTTAGTGATTGGATAACGGTATCTGTGCCGTTCTGCTGGCAGATTATAACCAAAACTTGAAGAAAAGATCTGTTAACTACATGTTACGATATTTATATACTACAACATGCATAATAGTAAAATTCACAGTTTCAACAATACTAAAATGTATTAAAAACTTGAAATGCAAATTACATATTTTATCAAAAGGATGTTCAATTACTACATAAAGTGCATCCATCTCTATGTAGCCGATAAAGGATTTGTACAAGAATAGGAGTCACATTTCCTGGACCATTGCCTATATGCCTCCATGTCCACCCACCGCATTCTTTCTCCACAAACTCAACAAAATAACAAACTGATATCCACACCTTGTCCAACACATCCATCACTGCAATTCAACATAAAACAAATAGATTTCAATTTATTATATCATAATAGTAATACACTATACATGTCAAAATGCAAAAAATAAAATTTTCACTCAATACATGAAAAATGCTAACTATTAACCTATGTCTAATAGTACTAAATTAGTCATATTTTCAAAACCAATTATCACAATCAATGCTAGGTATATGGTGTCAGTCAAAAATTAGATAACGACATGCGTGCCGTTATAGATCATAGATAACGGCAAATATGACGTTATGACAAATTTTTAAACAAATGCATATATCAGCAACAATTTTGTAAACCCTGGATGTTATATACATACTGACAGTGAAAAAAAAAGATAACGGCATGAGTGCCGTTATACATCACAGATAACGGCATGCATGACGTTATGGAAAATTCGTAAACAAATATATAAATCGACACTGTATAATGCACCAGAACAAAAAATGTAGCAAAAAAATTATAGGAAATGATTTTAATGTGTACCTTTTTTCTTCTCCAATTGTAAATCCAAAATGTGGATTATTTAACCATTTTTACACACCACTCAAGCTTCAATGGGTAAAAGAGAATGACAAATAATAATATGATTGTTAGGCTTTTATGTAGAAGAAAACAAGTGGAGAAGAAAATAAATGTGAGAGCATGAACTATCCATAGAAGAAAACGAGAAATGAATTGTTGGGTTAAATAATTAGGACATGTTTGGTTGTATACTAGGTTTCAAGGTGATTTGGCAAACATGGGTATTATTGACAATGTCTAACTTCTTTTCTTTTTTATTTAAGGAGAAAATCTATTTACCAAAATATAGTAGATGGAGATCTATTTTACTAAAGTTATGCTTTGACAAGTCTTTTTAACTCAAACCCCCTTAATTATTTGCTAATTTTTATGAATTTCTTTTTGTGTTGATCTTTCACCAAGCCCAGATTTTTCTGTGTGTGCCTTTTGTTTACTTTATACCATGAATTGAGAAATCTTTGTGTAAAATTGAGAATTTTGCTGCATCTGCCATTGTTTAATTGCTATTGTAGTGTGTAAATTTGAGAAATCTTTGTCTGGAGAGGCTTTAAATTCTGATTACCAAGTGGGAGAAGCTTGTTGAAAATTTTATGGAAGTCAAATATGAATTGAGTTCATTGGTTAAATTCTCATTTGGTCTATATGAATTTGTTTGTATGAATTGAGTTCATTTGGAAAATTCTGATTACCAGGCTACTTTAAATGTCTTGAGAGGCTTTAAATTCTCATTTGTTCTGTATGAATTTCTTTGATTTTGTGGCTTGTTGAGATGATATTTCAAATTGGATGTGAAAAATTGTGAACCAGGAACAGAGTCTTGCATTTTTTCACGTCTTTAAACTTTTCCACCTTTTGATTGAATAATTCATTGTTGATGATTGATATTGGTGTAAGATTTGTTGAGTGTATTGTAGTGATAATGTACTTAGAGAATATGATTTTGGTATTAATCACGTTTCTTCTGTCATTTTATCATTGTATGAAAGCTTTTAAATCCCAAAGTTGGTACCCTGCCATGCACAGAATAATAGTTAAAAATTGTTGCTTCCTGCTCACAAGAAGGGAGATTACATTGAAAATATACATATTATGGACCCTTTGTTACTTGCCTCTTGCAGCACTAAAGCTATTGAAAGTCTGGTTGGCCAATCTAAAATCTTCTGCTTTGCTGCTTCTCCTGTAATGAATAGTCAAGAATTAATGCTAATACTTAACAAGACCTAATTTGAAAGAGTTCCAAATAAATAAGTACAACAAAGACGATCTCTAGGGAGCCATTAGACATAAAAGGATAGACAATATTTTGTTGGTTTTTCTTGAAGCAGTAGCCAAGAAGTTGGACCAATTTTTGTTGGTGTTCAAGTTTTTTAATTAAAAAATAAAAGCCTCTAAAAGTCTTTGAAAGTCAATGAAAGTCTTTTAAATCAATTTACAAAAGTCTTTAAAAGTCAATGAAAGTCTTTTAAATAAATGTCCACAAAAGTCTTTAAAAAATTATACAAATCCATAAAAGTCAATAAAATCCATTAAAAAAAGTCTTTAAATGTCTTACGAAAGAATAAACCCCCCTTAGATTCTTTGTTGTATAGTTTTTGTGATTTCATGTTTAATTTATTTGTAATCTTTAGATTAGACCTTGACATTTCTTGCAATTTAATGCGCATTTTGACTCGCTATATTGTGTGTGGTTATTTTTACTCCTTAGATCTGGATATTTCTTGTAACTAACATTACTTTGGTGATCTAATCATTGTTCGGTTCTTTAGTTTATTGTTTTCTCAATTTTTTTATCGCTTAATTTCTTTAGATCTCTGTGTTCCTTCAAATTTCTTTCATGAGTTACTGGTGAGTTATATTCTTGTTTCTCTCTTACAATATTTGAAGCAATGTATCAACAAAATCTCTGGTGGGATTGATACCATCTGATGGTGTTCTTGCCAATTTTCATAGTGCTTCTTAAGTACTAATTGTATATAATATTTTATTGAGTGGTCCAATTTGTCAATATGCTTTGTAATCTTTATTGTGAAGCTAGATAGCATGGTTTTTGTATTTTATTGTTGGTGTAAATCTTATTTCTGGTCTACTACACCCCTTGCTTAAGTTTCTTAAATTTTATTTTCTTCGTAGTTTTTGATTGCTTGTTCTATTTGAATGGGATTGAAAAAGATAGGCTTCCATCTAGATTGTTCCTAAATTTATTTTCCTTTCATTGTAACCCGAATGAGGGAATATAATCTGATTTTCTCTTCTTTCTCATCATTATTTTCTCTTAAACATCAAGCAAACCAACCATTACATTTCTATTACTAGTTGTTCGATTACATTCTCAACATGGTTTTCTATGGTCTTTTACTGGTAAAATATGACCTGTGTGATTTTATCACTACCATTAGTGTAATTCTTTATAGCAAATTGAACACTTGTTTATATCAATCTTTTGTCCAACTTGAATGCTAATGTTATGAAAGAATGTGGGTGAGTCTTCCTGGAGCTTAGGATATGATATGGTACATCATTCAACTAAGTACAAGGTCTAAATGTTCATTCATTTTTTTCCTAGATTGTGTAAATAATGGAATTCATGCATGTTGTACTTATTACATACATCGAGTTACACATAGATGCAATACATTTTTAATCTTCAAGGTATTCATCGATTAAACTTTCTATTTAATAATTGAATATATGAATCTGGTGATGCATTTATTTTAGTTGTGAATTTTATGGTTGATGTGATCGTGTATAAGTTTTTATAAAATATATGTAATAAATAAATTAAAAATTAAACTTAATAAAAAAATTACAATATATTAAAAAGAAAATTAGTTATGAAATCGACAAATTTTCAGCAAAAACACAATTAAGACTAAAACAAATTTAATACAAAAAAATTTAATTAAGCGTCAAACTTTAAGACGCGTGATATACTAGGGGCATTGTTTCTTTTCTTATTTTGATTAGTTTTGTCTTTTTTAAAATTTAAAATTCGATAATATTTTGTAATCAAATATTATTTGTTCTATATTTTTTATTTTATATGTTGTACAAGGTTTGAATTATCTTTGAAGAACTGAGAAACTCCTCTACATTTGAGAGGTTTGTATTTCTAACATATCTAAACAAAATTAAAAGGGTCTAAAGAAGAGAATGGTGTCATTTTTCAACCAAAATGACATCCTTTTTGTAAAGGAGATACCCAAACCATTATTTTTCCTTGCATCTTCAGTATGGATGTAAAAAAATTAAAACGTCTAAGTAACTACTGTGTCTTAGGCTTAACCATTTAGTATGCATATTCATTTAATTTGTTTCACTTTTTTTTAAAAAAACAAAAATTATTTAGATGGGTGAAGATGTAGCTTTTCAAACAAAACACGAAATTCGTAAGAAAAGGCATAGAGAATTGTAAGCTGCAAACAAGTACAAACGTCTATAGTTCAGATTGATCGTACAGAAGGAATGCTTTCTTCCCATGGAGGCAGCATATTGCATGAATTTGGTAAGCACTATTTTTTTTTGTCACACGTAGCTAAAGAAAAAAATTCTTCTTTTTTTTTTTCTTCTTTCCCCCTCGGGATTCTTGAGGGAGGGGGGAGGGGAAAGGCTTGGGCCTACCTATCCCGATAGGACCCATATAAGAACGGGAGTTGTTGAGAGGTTCCATATTGCCGATGCTCAGGTCAACCCACTCTATCGGAGAGAGGGTAGGCTTTTGGCGGCCGCAGAGACGGCGGATAACTCACCCAGAACAGCGAGGTTCCGAGGTTCGTAAGCTACTCCGCTTGAACTCGACATCGGTGATTTCGAATGTTACCTACGACAATTGAAGAGCAAGGGTGTTTTGGCAATGGAAAAAGAAGTTGGTGATGGCAATTGGGAGAAATGTGAAAGAAATTCTCACTCCAGTTTCAAGTCAGCTTATGTGACAAGCGGAGGGAATCGCAGATCTTGTTAAGGGTCTTGTTATGTTAATTAGGTCCTACTTAGAGTTTTCCTTTTGCTTGTCAACTTTAGTTATTTGTTCTCTACGCTTGTATTATTTTTTGTTTTTAGGCACACAATCTGGTTTTCAAACATCATCAACTGGTGGAATTCATTCTACGGGACTACCAATAGACGATCAGTATTTGTACGAGGAGAACTTGTGCCCAACTTATAACCAGGTTAATATATTACATTTTAATCAATGTTGTAAAAAAGATAGATTCAATGTTGTTCCTACAAAAGTTCATTTCCTAAGGCCACCAGTAATTTGTATTTATTGTAATGCAAAAAAATAAATAAATAAAAATGAAAGAGAATATAAAGGTTTTTGTTGTTGCGATGTGAAAGTCAAATTACATTTAAATAGTATCCCTAACGAACTATATGACATCTTCACTTCAAAAACACAAGAATCTATATCTTTTCAATCTAATGTACGTGGTTACAATAACCATTTTCCTTTTACGTCATTTGGTGTGAAATGACATAGAATTATTTAGAAACTATAGAGGTGTTTACACATCTATATCTGTATATTATTATTTATTATATACATAAAAAACAAAGTCTTTACTAAAAATAATACACAAACACACACTTTCCCGCTAAAATGCATTTGTTAAATTTGGATAGGTTTTGCCAAAAATACAAAAAATAATTGCATTTTGGAAAGTGTAATTATCGCAAATTTGAATTACACTTTTGAGCACTACATGCATTTGTTCTCAAATAAAAAAATAAAAATAAAAATCATTTTTAGGACTGTTAAATTATATAAAAAATAATGGTAGTTAAAATTTTTTGTTTAAAATAAAGAATGTGATGTTTTCGAGGTAAAAATTAGTGATTGAAAAGTGGAGAGAAAAAATATGTGTGATTAAAAAGTAGCTTAAAAGAGAGTTGTTTAAAAATATTTTGTCAAACAGAGATATTTCGTTCCAATTTAAAAAAAAAAAGACAATTTAAAATTATCTATAATCTTATTATGAATCTTTACTTCATTTTTTTTTGTGAAAAATCGATATATCTATTACATATATAATATCAACTGAGCTTGGGGTCCACTTTTTCCCCCTTAAATGAAAATCATTTTTTTATCATTATATATATATATATATAGGTTTTTGGAACAAATTTTTATCTATGTGAAATAGTTAAATACATAATTACTACTTGCCTACTTGGGAATCTACATCATGGTCCACTGCCAACTGTCGACATTCATTTTAACATTTTTTAAAATTGATTTCTGATCAACATTAATTTCACAAGTATTTTTCATCGTTTTCAAATAATCTCCAATGCAATTAAACACAAACCATTTTTTTTCAACTGTTTTTTTATTTTTATTTTTTAATCACACATTTTTTCTGTCCAATTATAACCACGCATCTTATATTAAAAAATCAAAAAATTCAAATAAACTAAAATTATAAATTGGTCTGGCCGTCGAACAAAATCTTAATTTAACACTAATTTTGCACATTTTATAAGGAAGATGACAATTTTTTTTAATATCTTTCAACTTTGCCATATTTGATTGCAAAAATTTTCCTTGAAAGATATTTTCCAACTTTAATGAACAGTGTCTCATTTTCCCTCTTTTCATGGAAAATAAATTCTTCAATTTTTGGAAGAAAAATATTTTTACACGTATTTTGCACATTTTTCAATAATTTCCAATGCAATTAAACGCAAACAATTTTTTTTTTTTTTTTTTTCAATTGCATTTTTTTTTTTCCATTTTTTTTGGTAATGACAAATTATAATGTACATAATTTCTCAAACCACTTTTAACAACACACATTTTCTCTGTCCATTTTTTAACCATGAATCTTACCTTAAAAAAATAAAATAAAGTCAAATAAACCAAGATTATAAATTGGTCTGGCCGTCAAACAAAGTCTTAATTTAACACTTTTGCACATTTTTCATAGAAGATGGGAATTTTTTTAACATTTTCCAACTTTGGCATATTTGATTGCAAAAATTTTTTTTGGAAAATATTTTTCAACTTTAATGAACAGTGTCTCATTTTCCTTCTTTTGAAGGCAAATGAATTCTTCAACTTTTGAAAGGAAAATATTTTTCACGCGTGTTTTGCACTTTTTTCAATAATCTCCAATCAAATTAAACGCAAACCACTTTTTCTTTTTCAACCGTATTTTTTTTTCTTCATTTTTTGGTAATAATAACAAATTATAATTTACATAATTTCTCAAATCACTTTTAACCACACACAGCTTCTCTGTCCAATTTTTAACCACGCATCTTACCTTAAAAAATAAAAATAAAAAAGTCAAATAAACTAAGATTCTAAATTAGTCTGGCCACCGAACAAAGCCTTAATTTAACACATATTTTGTACATTTTTCAAGGAAGATGGCAAAATTTTGAACATTTTTCAGCTTTGCCATGTTTGATTGCAAAAATTTTCCTTGAAAAATATTTTTCAACTTTAATTAACACTGTCTCATTTTCCCTCTTTTCACGGCAAATGATTTTTTTAACTTTTGGAAGGAAAATATATATTCTATATATACGTTCATGACTGAACGCTGACTTCTTCAGGAAGAGTCATACATTAAATGACAATTGACATTCACTTTTGTTGATAATCATAGCATTCGACACTACTAATGGAAATCGTCTTCTCTAGAACTTGAAAAACAACCCCACAACGTATGGAGTCAATGACGTTCTTAGGATAAATACTTTGTCGTTTGACATTGTCCCCAGCATTATTTATAGACAAATTTTTACCTTCTAGAACATGATGTTCAAGCTTTTAATGATTAGCATTGGTCCATTTTCGATCAAGCTTTTAATGTGATCTAGACTGGAAGCCAACAAATGTTGTATATAAGGAAGTTATTCAGAATTTGTAATATTATGAACATAAGAATGAATTTTATCTTTTGTTAATTAGTGCATGCAACATTACTTTTTCTTTCTTTTTTTATATTCTTTTTTCGATCTTCATTTGTTTATGTATAATCCATTTGAAAAAGAAATACGTCCGTGCAACTAGTTATATATAAAAACAAAGTCTTTACTAAAAATAACACACACACACACACACTCATTTCCGCCAAAAAGATCAAATGTCAAAGTTTTAATTTATATTTTTTACTTCATTTTAAATTATATTTTTTAAGTTATATAATACTCCGTATTCAGACAACCTGAAATGGTTTGACCTGAAAGAGGTAACAGGTCAAGGGTCGGAAGATTGAAACGGGTTGAACCGGGGTTGAATTGATTTTAATTAAATTAAATGACATTTATTCATTTGGAGTAAAATTAAATAAACAAAAAATATAACAACATTATTCTTTACCAATTCAAAGCAAATATAAATTTATGGTTGTAAATAATTTAATATATAAAAAAAAGATAAAAATAACTTATTTTAAAAAAAAAGAAAGTTTAACAAACAATTAAATAGTAAATAAAACTATTTTTTTTTTGAAGAGACAAACAATTTTAAAAAGAAAAGAAAAGAAATCTAATAATGATCATAATTTCTTATTTCTTATTAGTTTTGTAAATGTTGCATTTCCTATTTTGATTTCCTTTTTTTTTTTTTTAAGTTTTGATTCGATAATATTTTATATTAAAATGTTATTGTATTATGTTTTTATTTGATAGATTGTATAATTAATATATTTTCATAAATTTTGATCGAAATCACTATCAAAACTATATTCCCGTGCATCGCACGGGTGAAAATACTTGTTCAAAGTTCAAGGACAAGTTTATCATTGTATTAATCAGATCTTACCAACTAAAGGTAGCCCATTGTATTTACAACTTTATTTTTATGATATCGAAAATGAGATGAAAAATAGATTGCAAGCATTCGTAAAATTTTCCGAACCAATATTGCACAAATTAATTTGTCTGTTGAAGAATAATCCGTATTCTAGATTTTTCCATTCCCGTAGTGACGTTGAGAACTTAGAAAATCACAAAATACATATAAGGTGTGATCCTGGTCTAGACAAAAGAGTTTATAATACAACTTTTGCATGACAAGTCGGTGCAATTTGGATTGATGATGACCCTTTTGCAGATATTAGAGTTTGTGATATATCAATTTGTTGTCATTCTGGGAATTCACGTAGAGTTCATTATTATTTTGGTTGTTATGACCCCCTCCAATATGAAAAAAAGGCTCAAAACGATCGTCGTTGCTATGACACAGAGAACTTCATAGATTTAGGACGCCTTAGTTCAGCCAACGAATTGATCGATATAGAAAATGCAGGTGAGTATAGTTGTTATTTCTCATGCTTGAATAACTAGCACTATTTCATTATTAATTTTTTGCTATTTTTTAACGTATCTGATATGAACTATTGTTTTCAACTTCTATTTCATTACTGAAAAAACGAAGGAAACGGTCACAAGTTTCATGTCGCGAATATTACTGCTACAAGTTACAAGTAAGAAATCTTCCTAACTCTATTTTACTTCATTCAGGTAGACTTCTACAACAATTTCTTAAGTATTGCGCTTTATTTATAAGATAGAATATGGGAAAATTCGAAGTCTGATAATGTAGGATTTTCTTCCGGGGGCGCTTCCACCCCCCAAGGCAACCTCACCGGGGAAGTCGAACATCGTACTGCTTCCTTAAGTAACAATAATTAGGTAGACATTAATTAAAGTCTACAACTTATCAACTTTTAAGACAGATTTTATTATTACAGGCTGACGATTCAATTCAAGTACGGCTGAGCAATATGCAACTGTTATTTCAGAATCTCGATTATTAATTCGACCTTTACTTGATATATGTGCTCACATTGTCAATTATTCCCCGGATTCTTATATGAAAACACTGGATCCAACCTGCTGGGCTCTTGGTGAGTGAGTGAAACTTACACTTATGTTCTTGAATTACCTATCGATTATTAATCAAGAATTCTTATCACAAATCAGGTACAGAGTTTTCCTGGTAGAAATATACAACATTTGGCATCTTATTTCGAGATATATTCCTCTTATCGAAAGCATAAAGTCAGAATTACGAAAGGGTCTCTCGATCGCTTCCCTATCTCGTTTCTTGCTTATCCCTGCTTTCTATTTCTCGGAGAAGTATGGAAACGAGGGATGGATGATATTTCTCGTATCCATCTTAGGATTAACAAATGGATACCTTAGTGTCTGCATTCTCACTGCAACTATACTCACCTGCATTTTCTATATCAATCAATTCGTTGGCTGAACTAAGGCTTCCTAAATCTATGAAGTTCTCTGTGTCATAGCAACGACGATAGTTTTGGGTCTTTTTTTCGATGCCCTCGTGCCATCCAGGTTCACCATGAGGAAACAACAAAGGATATTAGAGGGGGTCATAACAACCAAAATAATAATAAACTCTATGTGAAGACCCAAAATGACAACAAATTGATACGTCACGAACTCTAATATCTGCAGAAGGGTCCTTATCAATCCAAATTGTAGCGACTTGTGATGCAGAAGGTGTATTATAAACTCTTTTGTCAAGACCAGGATCCCACCTTAATAGTATTTTGTAATTTTCTAAGTTCTCAACGTCACTAAGGGAACGGAAAAATCTAGAATATGGATTATTCTTCAACAGACAAATTAATTTATGCAATATTGGTTCAGAAAATTTTATGGATGCTTGGAATCTATTTTTCATCTCATTTTCGGTATCATAAAAATAAAGTTGTAAATACTATTGGTTACCTTCAGTTGGTAAGATCTGATTAATATAATGATAAAATTGTCCCTGAACTTTGAATGTGTAAACACCTCTATAATTTCTAAATAATTCTATGTCATATTTTACACCAAATGACGTAAAAGGAAAATGGTTATTGTAACCGCATACATTAAATTGAAAAGGTATAGATTCTTGTGTGTTTAAAGTGAAGAGGTCATATAGTTCATTAGGGGCACTATTTAAATGTAATTTGACTTTCCCTTCACAACAACAAAAACCTTTACATTCTCTTTCACTAATTAATTCAAAAAAAAAAAAAAAATATTATTGGGGATTGTATGCACCTACTTAAATAGTTGTAGCGTATCTACCTAACACCTTGCTGAAGATATCAATGCCATAAACAACGTCCAACGCAAAGGTGTCGATCTCAATCTTCCAGTGCTTACTCCTAATGACACTCTCCAGGATGTAAACTATACCCAACTTCAATTTGTCCAACATGTTGGCGCCGGTCTGGAATGCATCATCTAGCTGAAAAATATTAATGTGCAATCATCCTCCAAAATATTAACAAGGAGCCTGCTACGTCTGGGAATCTAGGCTCTTGCTGCTGGCTCGTCCGAACTGTTTAACATCGTAATGAGGGCAAACTCAAAAGGTGAGAAACTAACTACCTTCTCGTCCCTTACGCAAAAATGGAGTGAGTCACCGTCGACTCGCTTAAGTAGCCGAAGTTACAAGGAGTTTATAATCTGACCTGAAAAATGCACCACCTTCAGTGCATATAGTGGCCACAAACAAGAATGCCACAAAATATCTGCATAATCGACGTCGAGGCCCTCTAGTACTATGCTGAAGCTATCAAAGTTACAGTAACTTTGCCAAGGTGATCTCTCAATCGAGGATCTACTGCATACTCCATCATGCAATAATTTCAACTGTTAAAACCTTATACAAGAAACTATGGAATAAAGTACAATATCTATAAATTCAACATTTCAAATTGTAAACTATCGCACGTCAATAACAAATAGGAAAATTAACATTATTATTAACATTAGAAATTTATAATTAATTTCATTACGATTATAATTATTATTGGAATTATTATTGGAATTATTATTATTATTATTATTATTATTATTATTATTATTATAAAGTTTATATTTTTTTTATTAACATTATAAAATTGTAATTATAATTAAAATTATATATATCATTAATGATTATTATTAACATTATTAATGATTATTATTAACATTATAAAATATTATTATATTTTTTTTTATTAACATTATGAAATTATAGTTGGATTTATTATTTTTAATTATTAAAAATATTATTATATTTTTATTGACATTATAAAATTATAATTTAATTTATATTTTTAATTATTATTAACATTATTATTAACGCTATAAAATATTATTATATTTTTTATTAATATTATGAAACTATAATTAAATTTATTATTTTTAACTATTAAAAATATTATTATATTGTTAATCGATGTTATGAAATTATAATTATATTTATAATTATTTTGAAATTATTATTAACATTATGAAATTATAATAGATTTATTATTTTTAATTATTATGAAATTATTATTAACATTATATACTATAATTATATTTTTTTTATTAACATATGAAATTGTAATTACATTTATTATTTTTATTTACTAAAAATAATATTATATTTTTTATTAACATTATGGGATTATACTTAAATTTATTATTTTAATTATTAAAAATATTATTACATCTTTTTGACTTTATAAAATAATAATTATGTTTATTATTTCTAGTTATTATGAAATTATTATTACCCTCATAAAATATTATTACGGATTGTTTTGTAGTACTATGGGTGAAGTTTCAAGTTAATCATCAAACTTAATTTCATTCTAAAACGGTCATATTTAAAAATTTTTATATATTCATTCATCGTTATTCATTAATAGAAATGTATAATTTGCAAATTGACAATATTGTGACATGACTATTCACAATTTGAATTATTTAAAAAACAATTGATAGAAATATATGAACGTGGATTTTAGGGTTCGTATAATTGAAACATCTTATTTTAAAATCCAATAAACTTTGATGATTGATATGAAATTTCACTTAAACTAACAATATTTTCACCCTTATATACAATTTACTAGTATTTATGACTTTAACTTGTGAATGTAAAAATCATAAATTATAGGTGGTTTACAAATTCTCAAATTTATTTGAAAAATAGCGTTAAAATTTCAATGAATGAGTATGTCAATTGTCATCTACTTAATAAATGACAAGATAAATATACGATTGTCAACTTCATCTGCATAATCGGTGAAATGATAAATACACGACTTTTAAACGGAAAATTGACTAATGTATTGTGTCTAATTCAATTAGATAAACTTTAAAATAATAATAGAGAGTAATGCAGAGATTTTTTTTTTTTTTTAAATGTTTAATAATTCCAACTTTTTTTAAGAATGTTTAATAATTCCAACTTATATAAATTGTCCTACAATCACTGCTAAAACAAGTTTTAACATTTTTAATCTAAAATACAATTGGATTTTTCATTTTCATTTTCATTTTCAAGTTTCAATATTTTTGTTTAAAAAAATCATCTAAATTAAACTGTAGATCCAATTTTGTCAGCCCATTATTTAGCCCAGATAGTTCCAGCCCAAACTTGACTCAGATGCTGAGTATTGGACCGGAACCAGACCAACCCAAGTATCTGTATTACCTTTGGACCGGAAAAATGGGAGAAGCCCAAATGCTTGTGACCCGGATTTTGAGCCCATTATATTCACCGCCTCATTTCACACCGTTGGATCGTTGCCTTTGATCTGAGCCCTTCATTCTGATTGATAAGGCGTGCTGATGACTTTTAATTCTCTCACTTTTTCGAGATACATCCATCTGATCTCTCAACTTCGTGTCTCTCATTCTCTCAGAAAAACCCTAATATTGTTTCTGATTCTCGCATATCTGTGTGGTTCTTTTACTGATTCTTAGTGTAAAATCAGTGTAACTTTGTGGTTTGTATACAGATTGTTATTCTGTATATAATACTTTGTGGTTTTGCGAGTTTGTTTTAGGTTTTCTGATTTCTTTTGTATAAGAGACGTGATCTGTATATTTGTTGTTGAATATTTTGTGGTTTGAAGTTTTTATAAAAGTTTCTGAGTTTTTACTTACGTTATTGTTTCTTGTTCACTTTGAGAAAATATTTCTGGGTATCATCTCTTAACATAAACAAAATAGGTTTTCCAATTTCCAATGACAAAATTTATTTTCCTCAATTTATGTTTTTAGGCTATACATATTAACGAATTAATTATCTCAATAATCACTGAACTTATGTTTATGTCTAAGATTAATCATTGAAGTTTAAAGTATCAAGTTTTGGTCACTAAATTTATCTGTAGGTCTCGACCGATCATCGAAGTTTAAACTTTAAAGTGTTAAATTTTGTCACGACACTTATGAGTTAATTGTCCCAATAATCACTAAATATATGTCTTTGTCTTCGATTGTTCACTGAAATTTAAAATGTCAAGTTTTGGTCATTACACTTATCAAAATATTTCCCCTGTCATTGACTTAACTTTCATACATAACGTAATTGGTCACTAAACTTTTAAAACATCTTCAACTGTTGATTTATTATGTGCAACCGATAATTTGGAAAAATATTTATAAATTTTCAATTTAGTCTTGTCATTTTTTCAAATGTTAGAGACCAAAACTCAATCACCTTAAGTTTAATGAAACAATCTATTATGTTTTTAAAAGTAACTAATCGAAGACGTTTTTAAAAATTTCTAATGTTGCAATTTGGTATGTTATGATTGGTTGGTTAAATGTGACGTTGTGACATGTGTACTAATGTCTATCATGTCACCAATTACATTATGAAGTTAAGTTAATGATTAACGTTCAACATTTTGATAAATTTAGCCTCTATTTGACAAACTAAAAAATATATGTTATTAAACAACACAATTTCTCAAATCATTTTTTAACTACACATGTTTTCTTTCTCCACTTTTCAACTATGCATCTTACCTCGAAAACATAAAAAACATGTTTTAAACACAAATTTTTTAACAAACAGAGCCTAGTGACCAAAACTCGATACTTTAAAATTCAGTGATCAGTTAAAGACAGATATAAGTCCATTAATTACTGAAAACAATTAACTCATAAGTTTAGTGATCAAAATTTGATTCTTTAAACTTCAGTGATCGGTTGAAAATATAGATATAATTCAGTGATTATTGAAAAAATTAACTTATTAGTTTAGTAGCTAAAATTCGACACTTTGATAAAAGACATAGACATAAATTCAATAATTATTGGGACAATTAACTCCATAATAACATATTATAATGACACAATAAAGAAAAAAATCGACTAAATCTTTTATTTTCGCAATAGAAGCAATAAATCTTAATCCAACGGGTTTGTAATTTTCACATTGCACGCTCTCTAAAATCTGAACCGTCTGGCTATTCTTAATCCAACGGTAAGAAATTGACAAAAAATTGACCGTTACTGGGAGCCTTTAAATAACAATTGGTTTTTCAAAGTCATCTAAATCTTGGATTTTTCTCTCAGCGTTTTGAGCGTTGGGTATTGGGGATTTCCATGTATAGAAGAACTAGAGCAGCAGGGGTTTTCTTGGTTGCTCTTCCGGTGAGATAATTTTTATAGTTTCTTTATTTATATGACAATCATGATTATTCATGCGAGAATGAATCTTGAAGGATAGTTTCAGGATTTTGTTCTTTGGTCCAACAGATGATCAATTTGGGTTTCTGAAGTATGGTTACTTCAGAAATTCTGTTCTCTGGGTGATAATTTTCTCTCGCGTTTCTATAATTTCTATATCTTTAAAATAACATTCTTTGTTAGTTCATCAGGATGTGAATCTTGAGGGGTTATTTCTGTGTTATAGTGATGATCAAATTTGTTAATTCTTGTTGAGAATTGAGCATTTGACTTCTTAGATATCAGAGAATTATGAATTCTGAAAGCAGAGAACGATGGTCGTTTGTTGTTTTCTCTTCATGACACGATCCTGGGTTTTGCCCAATTTGCATTCGTTCTGTGAATTTCATCTTTAATTTAATTTGTGTTTGGTATTCAATTGATAAGTTGTATTTTTTTATATATAAATTTATTTCAACAGTTATATTTCTATGTGATAATATTTTCTTTGTCTTCATAATTACATTATTTTTGGTGCATTTGGATATATTGAAGGATCTTTTCGTGGGTTCTTTGATGATGATCGATTGGGGATTTGTTAATGTGAATTCTCTATGGGTTGAACCTTTAATGTAACTTGTGCCCTTTGTGTTCAGTTTTTGAATTATGTTATTACAGTGACAGTCTTCTTAATGTTTCTATAATTCCATGGTCTTTATATACTTGTTGGTGAATTTGGAGGGATCTGAAGGTTCTTTATTCTTGATATTGTTCTTTGAGTGATGATTAATATTGATTTTCATTGGATTTCTTTCTGTGAATTCTTCTGTGGTCTGTGCTTACAGTGACAATTTTCTCTTTTAGAGTTATGGTCTTACTGTGACACTTTTCTCTTTGTTTTTACAATCTGTGGTCTTTATATACTTGTTGGTGTACTTGGATGAATTTGAAGGATCCTTTTTCTTGATATTATTGTTTGGAGTGATGAAATATATTGGGTTTCTTTGGATTTATTTCTATGAATAATGAATTTTCTGTGGATTGACTACGCATTTTGTTTGATGTTTGTGGTTTCTTTTCCATTTCATTTTGGTTACTGTGAAAGTTTTCTCATTGTATTTACAATCTGTGGTCTTTATATAATAGTTGGTGTACTTGGATGAATTTGAAGGATCATTTTTCTTGATATTATTGTTTTGAGTGATGAAATATAATGGGTTTGTTGGATTTATTTCTATGAATAATGAATTTTCTGTGGATTGACTACACATTTTGTTTTATGTTTATGGTTTCTTTTCCATTTCATTTTGGTTATTGTGACGATTTTCTCTTTGTTGATTTGATCATCATCACTGCGCTTTTTGTTTTATGTTTGTGGTTTCTTTTTCATTTCATTTTGGTTATTTCAGCAATTATGTTCTATTTTTTGTATTGTGATGAATATAGAAGGATCTTTTTTGGGTTTCATATTTGGTCTATTGATCATGACTTTGGCTTTTCATTGGAGTTATTTCTTGGACAGAATTAAAGTTCTTTCTGCAAACCCTCTAAGATCTGTGGCTATTATCATTTTATATTCAGCGTGTTTAGTTTTCAACTATGTGTTTTGTTTCTTATAATACTTTCACCATTTGTGCATAGTTAGCACCATCAACTTGTCATCATTCAAATGATGATAATGAGAAGTGAGAATGTTGGTAGGTGGAGGAGTTAGGTGAAAGAATTAGGTGAAAGTTATTTCCCAATCCGCCCCTAAACTTTTGCTATAAATAGAGGCTCTCATTTGCATCTTACACCACCACAACATAGAGTGTTTCTTGTGTAGAAGAGCAACACAATCGAGAGGCATTCACAAAATAGGGAGAAAAGTGAGTTGGAGAGAATAGCCTTTGTAGGCAGATAAAAATACAGTGTAGTATTTTTGTACTCCTCACATTTCGAGTTAGTGAAATATATTGGTGTGAGTCCGTGGACGTAAGCAAATTGCTGAACCACGTAAATCTTTGTGTTTCGTATTTGCATTTTATTTTTGCGTATTTATATTTTCTCAGTCCAATTTATTTGTGTCACATCGATCCTGGGCGGGATTAGTTGCGTCCTAATTCCCAACAATTGGTATCAGAGCTTTGGCTCATTGAAATCTTTTGAAATTCTTAGTATGCTCTGTGGTTGCAGCCTTGACTGATCTTCCACATCAGAAAAGATTTCTATAGACTGTTTTGTGATTGAGTGGGAACAATGTCGACAGATGAGAAAATATCCAAAATTGACAAATTTGATGTTTCAAATTTTGGATTTTGGAAAATGCAAATGGAGGACTATCTGTACCAGAAGGATCTATACAAGCCACTAAAAGAAAAGCCAGAAGATTTATGCCAGGGGGATTGGGAGTTGCTTGATCGAAAAGTACTCGCCACAATCAGGCTAACGTTGTCAAAGTCAGTGGCCTTCAACATAAAAAATGACAAGACGACAGAGTCTCTCATGGCAGCCCTTTCTAGCATGTACGAACAACCATCTGCAGCAAATAAATCCACTTAATTAAAAAGCTGTTCAATATGAAGATGGCTGAAGGCGGAAGATTTGGGGAGCACCTAAATGAATTCAATGAAGTGACGGACCAGCTAAACACAATCGAAATCACTTTTAGTGATGAAGTTCGAGCTCTGTTAATTCTTGGGCAGTTGCCAGACAGCTAGAATGGTACAGTCACGGCAATTAGTGGCTCTGCCAGAAAGTCAAAATTGAAGTTCGATGATGTCGTAAGCATGATCTTAATGGAGGAGATCAGACGACAGTCAGAAGGTGTCTCAACTTCAGGATCGGCGTTGAACGTGGAAAGCAGAGGCAGGAGTTCCAAGAGAGGAAATGGGCGGGGCAACGGCAAATTCAGAAGTGGTAGATCGAGGTCCAGAAATTCAAACAATTCCAACAAGACAAAGGTTGTGGAATGTTGGAAGTGTGACAAGACCGGTCATTACAAAAATTAGTGTCCAGCACCTCCAAAAGCAAAGGAGGACAGAACAGAGGTCAATGTTGTGGAAGAGGAAGCGGACGATGCTTTGATATGCTCTTTGGAGAGAAAAACGAAATACTGGGTGATTGATTCCGGTGCATCTTTTCATGCTACCTCAAACAAGGAGTTTTTTGTAAACTATACGCGGGGTGATTTTGGTAGAGTCTATCTCGGTAATGATCAATCGTGTGACGTGGTCGGAAAAGGTGATGTACAGATCAAGATCAATGGATCTGTGTGGAAGCTGAAGGACGTGAGACATATTCCAGAATTGAGGAAGAACTTGATCTCCGTCAAGCAATTGTCAGGAGAAGGACATGTCACCACCTTCTCTGGTGATAACTGGAAGATCACCAAGGGCGCCATGATTATCACTCGTGGCAAGGATACTGGCACTCTCTACACAACGGAGGATGCTTGTGTGACGATTGCAGTTGCTGATAGCAAGGAAGGCCCAAACCTGTGGCACCAGAGACTTGGGCATATGAGTCAGAAGGGACTCAAGTATATACATGCAAAAGGGAAACTACCAGAGCTTCAGTCTACTGATATAGACTTATGCGAGAGTTGCATTTTCGGGAAGCAGACCAGGGTGAGTTTCAACACTAGTGGTAGAACTCGGAAGCGAGAGAAGCTTGAGTTAGTTCACACAGACGTTTGGGGACCAACCGCAGTTTCATCCATTGGCGGAAAGTCGTACTTTGTGACTTTCATTGATGACCACTCGAGAAAAGTGTGGGTTTATTTCTTGAGACACAAGTCCGAAGTATTCGATGTGTTCAAGAAGTGGAAAGCCGTGGTGGAAAATGAAACAGGATTGCGAGTAAAGAAGCTGAGGTCCGACAACGGAGGAGAATATACGGATATGGCGTTCAAGAAGTTCTGTTACCAGAATGGCATCAAAATGGAGAGGACGTTGCCAGGGACTCCACAGCAAAATGGAGTTGCAGAACGTATGAACCGGACATTAACGGAGAGAGCCAGAAGCATGAGGTTACATGCAGGCTTGCCCAAACAGTTTTGGGCAGAAGCAGTCAACACAGCGGTGTACTTGATCAATCGAGGACCCTCGGTACCGTTGGAGTACAGGATACCGGAGGAAGTATGGAGAAGAAAAGAAATAATCAGATGATCCAACATATGTTGAACCTGACCTCATGTTACTTACTGATGCAGGTGAATCATCAATGTGGGAAGAAGAAGATAATCAGATGAAGGGCATTGAGGGTGACTTCCTTCTTCTGTTGTTGAGGTATATGTAGTTTAGGACGGGATAGGTAATGGTTTTAGAGGGGCTACGTAGTGCAGCTTGGCTTAGGGCGCAGCCAAGTCCAGTCATCCATCTATGTCATGAAAATTCTTGACTTTCTCTGAGCTTAATTCCCTTGTTAAGGTCGAGTAGAGCCTTAGTGACTCTTGAGTATAAACTTTGGCCAAGTCGAGTCCAAGTAAGTCTCAATCTTGTTCAAGTGTCATGGACTCTCGACTTTATTCAAGTAAGTCTAAATCTTAAATGTCGTCTAATTCATATGCTTAAAGAACATTAAAAAGTCACACCATCTGGGCTTGAGGAGAGCAATGATCAAGAATTCTTTCAGGAAGGGCAGCAGGTTCTTAATGGGGGCTCACACCATTCATTTGTCAATGGAAGCCCACCATCATTATCGAATCATCAAAACGAGATCATATGTTGCAGCATAGACAATTGTTGGTAGGTGGAGACTAGTAGGTGGAGGAGTTAGGTGAAACAATTAGGTGAAAGTTATTTCCCAATCCGCCCCTAAACTTTTGCTATAAATAGAGGCTCTCATTTGCAACATACGCCACCACAACATAGAGTGTTTCTTGTGTAGAAGAGCAACACAATCGAGAGACATTTACAAAATAGGGAGAAAAGTGAGTTGGAGAGAATAGCCTTTGCATAGGCAGATAAAAATACAGTGTAGTATTTTTGTACTCCTCATATTTCGAGTTAGTGAAATATATTGGTGTGGGTCCGTGGACGAAGGCAAATTGCTGAACCACGTAAATCTTTGTGTTTCGTATTTGCATTTATTTTTGCGTATTTATATTTTCTCAATCCAATTTATTTGTGTCACATCGATCCTGGGCGGGATTAGTTGCATCCTAATTCCCAACAATTGGTATCAGAGCTTTGGCTCATTGAAATCTTTTGAAATTCTTAGTATGCTCTGTGGTTGCAGCCTTGACTGATCTTCCACATCAGAAAAGATTTCTTTAGACTGTTTTGTGATTGAGTGGGAATAATGTCGACAGATGAGAAAATATCCAAAATTGACAAATTTGATGGTTCAAATTTTGGATTTTGGAAAATGCAAATAGAGGACTATCTGTACCAGAAGGATCTATACAAGCCACTAAAAGAAAAACCAGAAGATATAAGCCAGGGGGATTGAGAGTTGCTTGATCGAAAAGCACTCGGCACAATCAGGCTGACGTTGTCAAAGTCAGTGGCCTTCAACATAAAAAATGAGAAGACGACAGAGTCTCTCATGGCAGCCCTTTCTAGCATGTACGAACAGCCATCTGCAGCAAATAAAGTCCACTTAATTAAAAAGCTGTTCAATATGAAGATGGCGGAAGATTTGGGGAGCACCAATGAAGTGACAGACCAGCTAAACACAGTCGAAATCACTTTTAGTGATGAAGTTCGAGCTCTGTTAATTCTTGGGCAGTTGCCAGACAGCTAGAATGGTACAGTCACAGCAATTAGTGGCTCTGCCGGAAAGTCAAAATTGAAGTTCGATGATGTCGTAAGCATGATCTTAACGGAGGAGATCAGACGACAGTCAGAAGGTGTCTCAACTTCAGGATCGGCGTTGAACATGGAAAGCAGAGGCAGGAGTTCCAACAGAGGAAATGGGCGGGGCAACGGCAAATTCAGAAGTGGCAGATCGAGGTCCAGAAATCCAAACAATTCCAACAAGACAAAGGTTGTGGAATGTTGGAAGTGTGGCAAGACCGATCGTTACAGAAATCAGTGTCCAGCACCTCCAAAAGAAAAGGAGGACAGAACGGAGGTCAATGTTGTGGAAGAGGAAGCGGACGATGCTTTGATATGCTCTTTGGAGAGAAAAACGAAATAATGGTGATTGATTCCGGAGCATCTTTTCATGCTACCTCAAACAAGGAGTTTTTTGTAAACTATACGCGGGGTGATTTTGGTAGAGTCTATCTCGGTAATGATCAACCGTGTGACGTGGTCGGAAAAGGTGAAGTACAGATCAAGATCAATGGATCTGTGTGAAAGCCGTGGTGGAAAATGAAACAGGATTGCGAGTAAAGAAGCTGAGGTCCGACAACGGAGGAGAATATACGGATGGCGTTCAAGAAGTTCTGTTACCAGAATGGCATCAAAATGGAGAGGACGTTGCCAGGGATATGGCGGAGGGGCAAGCTAGACCCCAAATCACTAAAGTGCACATTCATTGGATATGGCGGAGATGAGTTCGGCTACCGCTTATGGGATGACCAGAACAGAAAGGTCATCAGAAGCAGGGATGTCATATTCAACGAGAAGGTTATGTATAAGGACAGAAATGCAGTGCAGTCCGATGACACAGTACATGATGATCCAACATATGTTGAGTTGGATGATGCTGCAGAAAGTAGTACGTCGCAGTAGACAGAGGAGGATCTGCATTAGAAGGTCAACCAGACCTCATGTTCCAAATAGAAAGTACATGAGCTACATGTTACTTACTGATGCAGGTGAACCTGAATGCTATCATGAGGCATGTCAGGTCGGTGATTCTGGCAAGTGGGAGCTTGCAATGAAAGATGAGATAAAGTCTCTCATCTCTAACCAGACGTGGGAACTAGCTGAGTTACCTACAGGAAAGAAAGCTTTGCACAACAAGTGGGTGTACAGAATCAAGGAAGAACATGACGGATCAAAGAGATAAAAGGCGAGGTTGGTGGTCAAAGGTTTCCAGCAGAAAGAAGGAATTGACTACACGGAAATATTTTCGCCAGTTGTGAAGCTGACAACAATCAGATCAGTCTTGAGTATTGTTGCAGCAGAGGGTTTGCACTTGGAGCAGTTAGATGTGAAAACTGCTTTCCTCCATGGTGACCTTGAGGAGGAAATATATATGCAGCAGCCTTCTGATTTCTTAGTCAGAGGAAAGGAGAAGCTCGATGGCAAATTGAAGAAGAGCCTGTATGGCTTAAAGCAAGCCCCAAGACAGTGGTACAAGAAGTTCGACAGATTTATGCAGAAAAATGGCTACTTCAAATGTAATGCTGACCATTGTTGCTACTTCAGGAGATTCGAGTCCAGTTATATAATTTTGCTACTTTATGTCGATGATATGTTAGTAGCAGGCTCAGATATGGACGAAATCAAGAAGTTAAAGATGCGGCTGTCAGCAGAGTTCGAAATGAAGGACTTGGGTGCAGCGAAGCAGATTCTCGGAATGAGAATTTTCAGAGATAAGCAGAAGGGTATCTTGCAGTTATCTCAGGCCAAGTATAGAGGACGAAAGTGATTAGCTTGTGGCGTGCTGACAGCCTTCGCACTGCACATGTTAAATCTCTGCAGAACTTGACTAATGTACTTGGCCTGAGATAACTGCAAGATACCCTTCTGCTTATCTCTGAAAATTCTCATTTCGAGAATCTGCTTCGCTGCATCTTCATTTCGAACTCTGCTGACAGCCGCATCTTTAACTTCTTGATTTCGTCCATAAAGTAGCAAAATAACTGGACTCGAATCTCCTGAAGTAGCAACAATGGTCAGCATTACATTTGAAGTAGCCATTTTTCTGCATAAATCCGTCGAACTTCTTGTACCACTGTCTTGGGGCTTGCTTTAAGCCATACAGGCTCTTCTTCAATTTGCAAACGAGCTTCTCCTTTCCTTTTGACTAAGAAGCCTTCTGGCTGCTGCATATATATTTCTTCCTTGATTCTGTACACCCACTTGTTGTGCAAATCTTTCTTTCCTGTAGGAAACTCAGCTGTAACTCAGTTCCCACGTCTGGTTAGAGATGAGAGACTTTATCTCATCCTATGCGTCGAGTGAGGCAGTTATCGCAAGTCTCGTTGAATTGATGTAGTAGCAGTAGGAGAAGACGAAGAACCATACCGGAGCCTCGGGTAGCCAGATAAAGGTCACCTTATCTCTGTCTCGTCACCTACGTGATATAATAAAAGGCTAGCTACAGCAATCACTGGAAGCCCACTTAGGCACGCAATTCAACCCTCAGCCCAAAAGGGAGCTGAAACTCATGATAGAAGCCCACTTTCGTTAGTGAATATTCGACATGTCAAAAGATGATAGTTTTGTTAGTCGTTTTGAAGAGTTCCTTTCTTTTTGTTTCCGTAGGGATACCAGTTTAGTAGTTCCCCTGTGGGTAATAACTGTTTTTAGGAGTTTCAGGGTCAGGTTCCTTATGATCTGCAAGTTCTTGCAGTAGTTCTTTCCATGGATTGTGTATTAAGGAGCAACCAGATAGCTCCATCCTACAATTAACAAGGCTCGAGAGACCTCATATCCAACTCCCAACTAGGAGAGGAAGTCCCAACTATATGGGAACAAGAGCTACCATCTACTTTATTCTGTTATGTCCTTCTCATGATCGTAGACCACCATCCTAGCTAGAGGGATTAAATTGAAGTTCCGAGGAAAGAGAGGTTGAGTTTGAATAATTCTTAGATAGAAGTCGTTGTGATATAGCTTATATAGATATAGATGGATGACTGGACTTGGCTGCGCCCTAAGCCAAGCTGCACTACGTAGCCCCTCTAAAACCATTACCTATCCCGTCCTAAACTACATATACCTCAACAACAGAAGAAGGAAGTCACCCTCAATGCCCTTCATCTGATTATCTTCTTCTTCCCACATTGATGATTCACCTGCATCAGTAAGTAACATGAGGTCAGGTTCAACATATGTTGGATCATCTCCGCCATATCCAATGAATGTGCACTTTAGTGATTTGGGGTCTAGCTTGCCTGATCACTAATATGTGCATATGCGACACATCCAAAAACTTTCACGTGGGAAAGTTTTATTTCTTTTTCGCTCCATACTTCCTCCGGTATCCTGTACTCCAACGGTACCGAGGGTCCTCGATTGATCAAGTACACCGCTGTGACTGCTTCTGCCCAAAACTGTTTGGGCAAGCCTGCATGTAACCTCATGGCTTCTGGCTCTCTCCGTTAATGTCCGGTTCATACGTTCTGCAACTCCATTTTGCTGTGGAGTCCCTGGAAACGTCCTCTCCATTTTGATGCCATTCTGGTAACAGAACTTCTTGAACGCCATCCGTATATTCTCCTCCGTTGTCGGACCTCAGCTTCTTTACTCGCAATCCTGTTTCATTTTCCACCACGGCTTTCACACAGATCCATTGATCTTGATTTGTACTTCACCTTTTCCGACCACGTCACACGGTTGATCATTACCGAGATAGACTCTACCAAAATCACCCCGCGTATAGTTTACAAAAAACTCCTTGTTTGAGGTAGCATGAAAAGATGCTCCGGAATCAATCACCAGTATTTCGTTTTTCTCTCCAAAGAGCATATCAAAGCATCGTCCGCTTCCTCTTCCACAACATTGACCTCCGTTCTGTCCTCCTTTTCTTTTGGAGGTGCTGGACACTGATTTCTGTAACGATCGGTCTTGCCACACTTCCAACATTCCACAACCTTTGTCTTGTTGGAATTGTTTGGATTTCTGGACCTCGATCTGCCACTTCTGAATTTGCCGTTGCCCCACCCATTTCCTCTGTTGGAACTCCTGCCTCTGCTTTCCATGTTCAACGCCGATCCTGAAGTTGAGACACCTTCTGACTGTCGTCTGATCTCCTCCGTTAAGATCATGCTTACGACATCATCGAACTTCAATTTTGACTTTCCGGCAGAGCCACTAATTGCTGTGACTGTACCATTCTAGCTGTCTGGCAACTGCCCAAGAATTAACAGAGCTCGAACTTCATCACTAAAAGTGATTTCGACTGTGTTTAGCTGGTCTGTCACTTCATTGGTGCTCCCCAAATCTTCCGCCATCTTCATATTGAACAGCTTTTTAATTAAGTGGACTTTATTTGCTGCAGATGGCTGTTCGTACATGCTAGAAAGGGCTGCCATGAGAGACTCTGTCGTCTTCTCATTTTTTATGTTGAAGGCCACTGACTTTGACAACGTCAGCCTGATTGTGCCGAGTGCTTTTCGATCAAGCAACTCTCAATCCCCCTGGCTTATATCTTCTGGCTTTTCTTTTAGTGGCTTGTATAGATCCTTCTGGTACAGATAGTCCTCCATTTGCATTTTCCAAAATCCAAAATTTGAACCATCAAATCTTTTCTGATGTGGAAGATCAGTCAAGGCTGCAACCACAGAGCATACTAAGAATTTCAAAAGATTTCAATGAGCCAAAGCTCTGATACCAATTGTTGGGAATTAGGACGCAACTAATCCCGCCCAGGATCGATGTGACACAAATAAATTGGATTGAGAAAATATAAATACGCAAAAATAAATGCAAATACGAAACATAAAGATTTACGTGGTTCAGCAATTTGCCTTCGTCCACGGACCCACACCAATATATTTCACTAACTCGAAATATGAGGAGTACAAAAATACTACACTGTATTTTTATCTGCCTATGCAAAGGCTATTCTCTCCAACTCACTTTTCTCCCTATTTTGTGAATGCCTCTCGATTGTGTTGCTCTTCTACACAAGAAACACTCTATGTTGTGGTGGTGTATGTTGCAAATGAGAGCCTCTATTTATAGCAAAAGTTTAGGGGCGGATTGGGAAATAACTTTCACCTAATTGTTTCACCTAACTCCTCCACCTACTAGTCTCCACCTACCAACAATTGTCTATGCTGCAACATATGATCTCGTTTTGATGATTCGATAATGATGGTGGGCTTCCATTGACAAATGAATGATGTGAGCCCCCATTAAGAACCTGCTGCCCTTCCTGAAAGAATTCTTGATCATTGCTCTCCTCAAGCCCAGATGGTGTGACTTTTTAATGTTCTTTAAGCATATGAATTAGACGACATTTAAGATTTAGACTTACTTGAATAAAGTCGAGAGTCCATGACACTTGAACAAGATTGAGACTTACTTGGACTCGACTTGGCCTAAGTTTATACTCAAGAGTCACTAAGGCTCTACTCGACCTTAACAAGGGAATTAAGCTCAGAGAAAGTCAAGAATTTTCATGACATAATCTGAGATTACATTATTGTTGAGAGATCAAGACTATCCTTAGAGGAAATTATGCCCGAACGAGATCGTGATTTCTTGGCTCTTAAGATAAATTATTGTAGATTGAGATCAAGACTATCCTTAGGGGAAATTATGCTCGAACGAGGTTGCGATTTACATTGTCTCAACTTGGCTCTTAAGATAAATTATTGTAGATTGAGATCAAGACTAGATCCTTAGAGGAAATTATGCTCGAATGAGGTCGTGATTTACCTAGTCTCAACTTGGCTCTTAAGATAAATTCTGGTCGATTGATATTAGGACTCACTTGGGTTTTTTATAGAGGAAATGAGAAAATTATGCTCGAATGAGGTTGAGTAGAGCAGCACATGGAATAGCGGATTACATATATGTTATGTAGCAGTTATATCACTTATGGTTAATGCAAAATTCACTACTGCAATTCTGCACTATGCATATATGTACTTAAAAAGTGTTATTCAAATTTTCTTTTTAAAAAGCAAGAGAAGATTGCAAAGCAAAACTCTGATGAGCTTCCAAGTCGTAGAGTGCAGCTAGCCCAAGAAGTATAAATATTGAGAAATTGAAGGGTGATTTCCCATTTTTATATATACCTTCATATGTGCCAATACTAATATTTATATATATATGCAGAGTTTCGTCGTTTGTTTGCACAGGTTGCCGCAAACAGCAATGTTTGAAGGTTTAAAATCCTTGGGGATGGCAGCGCGTACCTCGTCATCAACAACACAGGTTCTTTCTCTCTCTCTCTCTCTCTCTCTCAACAATTTGCTATCCTTTTTCCGTTTCATGGTAACTTGATAAATAACATGAATTTCACATCTTTTTATTTGAATATACAAATATAGTTGAAATCCTAATCAAGCTTGTTTTGGACTGGTTTCCGTGAAGTCACAAAAGTTTTTACATTTATATATTTAAATGCTTTTTCCAACATTTCACAATATTTACATTTTAAAATGCGCTGAAGGATCAAGACTTGTTTAGAGTTGTATGCATCAGTTTAGCCTCACCGAGATATTAGACCTCGTTTGAGCATAATTAGTTAAAGTGCCAATTAGATCTAATGTGAGCACAATTCCATCTAAGCACCAAGTCGAGCCTAAGTTTTGTTGGGATCCGTTTGAGCACAAACCTTTGTAAGGGAAAAATCAAGTCCAAGTCTCAACCTCGTCATAGTTAATCGTGAGTTATCAAGTATCTCAAGGGCTTGGTGTTGCCTGAGAAAGTCTCAACTAATTAATAATAGTTGAGGATTAAGTTGAGCCCGCGCAATCAAGCCCTTCTTTGAGTGTAATTGGTCTAAGGTCCGAGTTGAGCCGAAGTGAGTTTCAATCTCGTTCGAATACTCTTAAATGTTTCGAGTTTATCATAATGACGGATTGGATCCTAAAAGGATCTTTACCTATTTCGTGCACAATTACTTTAAAGAGGGCCACCGAGCCCATTTGTGTCTTGACCTCGTTCCGAGCATAAATACTTTATAGTCCGAGCCAAAATCATACAAGTCTTGGCCTTCTTCAAGTTTAAACAATCTCAAGTCGATTAATTTAATCTCCACCAAACAGGAGCTTGGTCAAAATTCAAGCAAGTCTTCGACCTCGTTCAAGCTCAACTGTGATGCAGCAAATACGCAGTGGCAAACGGGGAAGCAACGTTCGTCGCGGGATGGGCTACCCCTGTTTGAATAAGGTGGTTCAGAGTCCATGACCAACAAGACTTACTTGGACTCGACCTTGCCTAGGTTTATACTCAAGAGTCACTAGACTCAACCTTAACAAGGGAATTAAGCTCAGAGAAAGTTAGGAATTTTCGTGAAACGATTTGATACATTATGCTTGAATGATGTCTAAACTCAACCCTTATGATAAACCATAGTCGATTGATGTCTAAACTCATTTACCAAGTCTCAACTTGGCTCTTAAGATAAATTATTGTCGATTGATATTAGGACTCACTTGCATTTTATAAAGGAAATTAGAATTAGAATTAGAAAATTATGCCTGAACGAGGTCGAGTTGATATACTAAATCATTGCGTTGCAATCAGATTCTCATCATTTGTTTGCACAGGTTGCCGATTAAATCCTTGGGGATGGTCGTGCATGACGTACCTCGTCAACAATACGGGTTCCTCTCTCTCTCTCTCTCTCTCTCTCTCTCTCTCTCTCTCTCTCTACAATTTGCTTTCCTTTATTTTTATTATTTCTCGTAGCAACTCATTTAGTAATTTATTCATTCTTTTTCCATTTCAGGGTAAGATAAATAACCTGAATTTCACATCTTTTAATTTGAAACTACAAATATAGTTGAAATCCTAACCTAATTAAATTTTGGACTGGTTTCGTGAAGTCACAAAAGTAACCAAATGATAAGTCATAATTCATAATTCATATTCAACAAATGCGTTGAAGGATCAAGACTTGTTTATAGTTGTATGCATCAGTTTAGCCTTGTACTAATAATTTATCCAAGGAAAAGTCAAGTAGGAGCAAATATTAGACCTCTTTCGAGCGTAATTCCCTTTAAGTGCCAATTTGACCTAATTTGAGCACAGTTCAAAAGCACCGAGTCGAGCCTAAGTTTTGTTAGGATCCGTTTGAGCACAAATCTTTTTAAGGGCAAGATCAAGTCCAAGTCTCGACCTCGTCATAGTTGAATAATTCATATTCAACAAATGCGTTGAAGGATCAAGACTTGTTTAGATTTGTATGCATCAGTTTAGCCTCGTACTAATAATTTATCCAAGGCAAAGTCAAGTAGGAGCAAATATTAGACCTCTTTCGAGCGTAATTCCCTTTAAGTGCCAATTTGACCTAATTTGAGCACAGTTCAAAAGCACCGAGTCGAGCCTAAGTTCTAGGATCCGTTTGAGCACAAATCTTTTTAAGGGAAAGATCAAGTCCAAGTCTCGACCTCGTTTGAGCCTATGCAATCCTTGCCCCTTCTTTGAGCGTAATTGGTCTAAGGGCCGAGTTGAATATCGTTCGAATACAGTGTCTTAAATGTTTCCAGTTTATTGTAATGACAGATTGGATCCTAAAAGAATCTTTACCTATTTCAAGCACTCGTTCGAGCATAAATCCTTTAAAGGCTGAGTTAAAATCATGCAAGGACTTCTTCAAGTTTAAGCAATCTCAAGTCGACTAGAGCCCAATTGTCGATCTTGCTTGAGAATAAATAATCCTTTGGGGTGATTGTAACACCCAAGCACGCTTAACTTTGGGGTTTCTAACGATGGATTTTCGAAAAAAGAAGGTGCACATTGTTGGTGTGAGTAATACCTATTAAATCTTTTAAGCTTTTTCTGACCTGGGTATAATCACCTCCGTTAGAGATCGCACTGATGAATAAGCTACAATCCGCTACTAATATAGCATTCTGCAGGGTTTTCTTTCTTCAACTTTTATAGAAACCTTTGCATATATAACAAGAGTAAGCATAAACACATAATATAAAACTTGTCTTTTAACTTAGTTGAGGGATACATCAATTTCCAATAAAAGGTTTACAAGTTTCTTCATCCCACTTTTGCCCTTCAAGGAGATTTCCACTCTAATATCTATCAAGTTTCCAAGCTTTTCAGGACTCGGTTACAAGTGGTATCAGGGTTGCCAGCCGAAAATCGGGAACTAAGTGCTGGGAGCCACCTCTTGAACCCGTACGAGCCACCTCTATCCCAATGCTTGGGCAATGGATCCTATCTGGACGTTAGATCGACGATTTAACTTTGTCATGACATAAAACTATGAAGATGTAAACATCCCATCTCATGAGAGTATGAAGTATTAGAATCGAAACTTGATTCACTTCCATGACCTTAGTTATGCACATTTTTAAGTATTCTTCTTAGACTTGTTCATGCTAAAATGATGCATCATAAATATTTACAATCCAAGAAATACAGGAGCTGTTAACAAAGAATGTTTAAGGTTCTCAAGAATAAACTTAATTTTCGACACTTTATAACAATTTAGTTGAACTAGAAAGCTTATAAACTTAATTTTCGACACTTTAAGCTGTTATTTAATTTGAAATCAGCTCTAATTCATTCACATAAGTACATAGTCACTAGGAAGCTTATAAACTATTTTATAACTCTAAAAACAACTTCTGATACTCATAACTTGACTTTTGGAATCTGAATTAAAAATATGCCTATTTAGAATCTGAGGGTAACTTAATGCTTAAAGAACATTATTCAAGAATCTGAATTTTCTTAAAATGCCAAGTCAAATGTTATACTCAAAACATATATAAAATGATAAAGAACAACTAAAAATCACAAAAAATAAAAAAATAAAAAAAATCACATTTTGCTTTACTTCATTTATTGTATATTTGGTGGTTAGAAATCTTATAAATTGAAGGTATATGAAATCTAATGTTTTATAAACATGTTTTAGGTCAGATTCTTACTCCAGAACTCAGCAAATTTCGATTTTTGTACAGGGCAGTAAACTGTTCTGGTTCAGGAGGCTACTAATAGCATACGATTGAGAAGAACTCATGCTACTATTGCCTATATTTTTCTTGAACGGTATTATTATGAAAATCTGCTAATTTCTGAAGTAAATCTTAAGTTTCCTTATAAAAACAAGTTAAAAATGATGAACTTTAAGTATAATCAAGAGTTACCCATTTTCTCTTGTTAAACATGAGAAATTGGGCTAAATGTCTTTATTTATAGAAGTGGAGATAAGGGCATGTTTGATCCCTTAAATCTAAGATTTTAATTTATAAGTGTTTTTGGATTAATTTACAGTTATTATCAATTAATGTTTTTAAAATGCATTCTAATAAATCAACTGTTTTAAACGAATAAACAAGTTTGCCAAATAGCCCCTTAAGACAAAGTAGCGGGGGTTGCCATATGTCCAACATGTACAATACCATCACGTAGTTTGTAGCCTGATGTTTAAATTGATGTATTTGTATGTGTCTTAGAGCCCGGATTTGTCCGGAAAATTGAGACAAAGTAGGGTAGTTGTAATACTGAGGTTTTACCAAACACTACAATTTTTTTTTTTACGTGTAAGAGGATAGTTGAGCAGCCATGTTTACAAGGATCATACGAGTTATGTATTGGTCGGGCATGTGTGGTCGTTGTAAAGTTAGTAGTGCGAGCTTTCCAATGATATAAATTTTGTTAAATTCAAAATTCATCTTGACCCTCAAAATGTAGGTCAAAACAAGCTCGTCGAAATGCAAAATTCAAAAATAAATTATTATTATTATTATTGATTGGTGCAATTCCAGGCCGACCCTTATGCCCGGCCTCTCTAAAAGCTTGCTCCATTTATCAAGGGCTCGGGATTTTTTACCTGGTCTTACCTCGGGGGCCAATTCAATTTACCCATAGGTCGGGATACTAGCTCAGACATACTTTGTCCAGAGGTCGGGTCCTCCTAAGAACGAGTTCTCCCGACCTTATCATTATCAGGCTACTGTGGTTGGTTAGTCTCGGACACAATACTCTCAAAAGCCCAATACGAGTAGGATTCCAAACATTCTTCGTTTATGGGCTTCATCAATGGGCTGCCTTCTTGGGCCCCCAAGACAAGACGTAACCTTATGGTAACATCCTTAAAGAGGGGAGCTCAATTCTAGTAAAGATAGAACTCTCCCTATAAGTTTATATCAAAAGGACTCGTTCTTTAACTAACAAGGTTATGGGCTTTTCAGCCCTATAAATACAGCTCATTTGATAACAAATTATTCATTCATTATTCTTTACGTTTTTCAAGGAAATATATTTTCTCTCTTTTCTCCAGAAAACTAATTCTCACACTGGAGGGGTGACGGGGAGAATCCTCCTCGCCTTTTTGCAGGTCATCCAAGGCGAGTTCATTCATCTTTTCCAGTGATCAAGCAACTCCAGATCTTGCCACGTCAAGATTAGATTTTTTACATCACAATTGGCACCGTCTGTGGGAAGAGATACAATGAGCCATGGTTAATAGACGTCAAGCTTGTCCCTCCGCATCCATCGAGCATGCCCTTCCGGCCAATACCTCGGCTGAAGGGGAGAATCCTCCACCTCTTGAATGAACCATTAGTCGAGATGATTTCAACGAACTCTAGCAGCAGCTCCATGACCTCTGTCAGGCTCTTCCGCAACAAAATAATCGTCAAGCGCCACCCGACTCGAACACTGGAACTATTCTCAGGGAAGATCACAGGCCAGTTAATCATGTAGATGACAATTCCCAGGGAATCGGGGGTGCCCATCCCATGACTGAGGGATCTGCCAACTTAAAACAACGAGAAATCTGAAGAATTATTCAGGAAGGAATTGCAGATGGGATAAGGCAAAACACTCAAGGTCGGACCTCTTGCACAAGAAGAACCGGTTTCACCCGTGAAATAACGTCGTTCCCCTTACCAGAAAGATTCAAGTACCCTCGAATAAAGGAATATGATGGAACAACAGATCCTAACAACCACTTGAATACCTACACTGATGTCATGGACATGAAGAATGCTCCTGATCAAATACTATGCAAGGTCTTCCCGCAAACCTTAACAAACTCTTCTCGAGATTGGTTTTCTACGATACCATTAGGGTCGATCTCTTCCTTCGCTGATCTTAATGAGAAATTCATGGCTTTCAATGCAAGTAGCAAGAGGATTAAGAAAACAACCGCTTCCCTCATGCAGTTGAGGCAAGGACATAATGAAACACTGCAGGAGTTACATGCTTTAACGTCGAAAGAATTCAAATTCTAGATCTTCACACCTTATCGGCCACTTCAGCCCTGACCTTAGCCATCCGAGGTCCGGAATTCAGAATGTCTTTATCTAAGAATCCACCTACAAATGTGAAAGAACTTCTTAGAAGGGCTGAGAAATACATAAATATGGAAGAGACACTGTTTTCGATTAGGGCACATGATCAAGTTCATGGAGCAACATCACAGTCTTCGGAACCTGTCAAACAGGGGAATAAGAGATCAAGGAAGGAAGATGGAAGTAATTCTTCCCGGTCCAACACAAAGAGAAGCAGTTATGGGCATCAGAACCATTAAATGCGTGTCGATCTCATATGCTCATGGAAATCAAAGGTCACAAAGATTTGCATTGGCCAACGCCTATCAAGGGGAAGATCGACGAGAAAAATCGTCATAAGTATTGCAACTTCCACAAAAGCCCGGTCATACCACGGATGAGTGTAGAACACTAAAACAGGAGATAGAAGCCCTCATCTAAAGAGGCTTCCCGAGACATTACGTTAACAAGGAAGATAAAGATCAAGGAAAAAGAGAAGAGAAGAATACATCTGCAGGCTCCATAAAATTTATTGTCGGGGGAATAGCGCTTTTGGAGGTGATTCGAATAACGCAAGAAAAATTTATGCCCTGGCATTTGGTGATCAAGAAGGGTGCTTGTTGATAATGGAAGTGCAGCCAATGTCCTTTCCTTGAAAGCTTTAAACAAGATGCAACTCCCCAAGGATCGGCTTCGTCAGTTCATTACTCCGTTAGCTGGCTTCGGTGGGGGAACAGTAAGACCCGAAGGCTTAATTGACCTACCTACTTTGCTAGGATCAGAGGAAAAGCTGGTAACTAAGATGACCTCGTTTCAGGTTGTAAAGACCACTATGGCTTACAACGCTATCTTGGGAAGACCATTCTTGAACAACTTGAAAGCAATAGTGTCAACATATCACTTAACAATCAAGTTCCCAACTTTTGCAGGCATAGCCACAGTGCAGGGTGATCAAGCAATGGCCAAATCTTGTTACATCAGTTGTGTTGGAAAGGGTAAAACAGATCTGATGTCAATTGAACTTCCTGAGGAAGAACGCATGTCACCAGTGGAAGAATTGGAGGAAATTCCAATTTCAGAAGGAAAAAAGTTTTACAATTGGAAAAGAACTCCCCAAACTAATGAAGGAAGAACTGTCGCAATGTTTAAGGAGAAATATTGACATATTTACATAAAGTGCAGAAGATATGCCCGGGATTGACCCCGCACTTGTTGAACACAGGCTTAATGTCGTGCCCGACAAGAAGCCTATAAAACAACGAAGAAGGCAGTTTGCTACAGAAAGAAGACAAATAATAAAGGAGGAAATAGATAAGCTTTTGAAAGCAGGATTCATCAAGGAAGTAAAGTATCCAGAATGACTAGCAAACGTAGGTCAAGAAGCCGAATGGTAAGTGGCGAGTCTGCATAGATTTTACAGATTTAAACAAAGCATGTCCAAAAGACAGTTATCCTCTTCCCCGAATCAATAGATTAGTGGATTCCACATCAGGTTCTGAACTTTACAGCTTCCTCGACGCATTCTCAAGATATAATCAAATTCGAATGGCACAGGAAGATCAGGAGAAAACTTCCTTTATGTGAAGGGATATATTGATACAAAGTCATGCCATTTGGATTAAAGAATGTTGGAACATGGTCTTCTCCAAACACATCGGGTTGAATATCGAAGTTTATATTGATGACATGGTCGTAAAGAGCTCGAGAAAGGAAGATGACATAGCCGACTTGGAAGACATATTCTGTACACTTGGACAACATCGGATGAAACTAAATCCCGCCAAGTGCGCCTTCGGAATAAGCTCGAGCAAATTTTTAGGGTTCATGATCACTCAGCGAGGCATTGAAGTTAACCCAAATAAAATTGTGGCCCTTACATTGATGGAACCTCCCAAGACCATCAGGGAAGTACAGAAACTTACGGGAAGAGTGGCAGCATTGGGCTGTTTCATGTCAAGAGCAGCAGATAAATATTTTCCCTTCTTCAAGACTTTTAGGAAGCTGAAAGAATATTTAGGAACTCATCCAATACACCAAAACCAAATCTGGGAGACAATCTATTCTTGTATCTAGCAGTTTCAGATCATACAGTAAGCGTCGTTTTGGTCAAAGAGGAAGGGAAGGCCCAGAAACCTGTATACTATGTTAGCAAGATGATGTTGGACGCAGAACGACTTGCGCTCACCCTGGTCACAGCAGCCAGAAAGTTAAGACCTTACTTTCAAGCCCATGCTATAACAGTCCTCACAAATCAGCCCTTAAAACAAATCTTACAGAAATCGGATGTCTCTGGTCGTGAGCTTGGGGAATATGACATTAAGTTCAAACCTCGACCTTCCATAAAGGCATAGTTCTTGGCAGACTTCGTCGCCGAACTCCACCCCAAGACCTCGGGGGCCAATAGGTCATGACAGGGAAGAGGTCACATGGACTTTGCAAGTTGACGGAGCATCGAATGCCTCAGGCTCGGGGGCCGGAGTAATATTAAAAAAGGATCGCACATTGGAAATTCAGTGCGCAATCAGGTTCGACTTCCTTGGACACAAAATATGAGGCCGTTATCGTCGAGCTTCAGGCAGCTCAACATCTGGGGGTCGAGCATGTCAAAGTCTTGAGTGATTCACAGTTGGTGGTAGAGCAAGTGAATGGCACTTTTGAAGCAAAAGATGAGAAAATGTCATCTTACAGAATGATGGTTCTTGACTTGCAAAGGAAGTTCAAGTCATGTTACATAAATAAAATACCAAGATCCGCTAACCACAAAGCAGATGCCCTGTCAAGACTAACTTTTTCCAATTTGGACCACTTGGAGAGAACTGTTTTCGTGTGAACTCTTCATCAACCCAGTATCACACAACAACCCGATGTCATGGATATTTCCAAACATGAGCCCAGTTGGATGGATCCAATCATTGAATATTTAACGTCGGGAAAGTTTCCAGATAACAAAGCAGAGGCAAGAAGGGTAAAAGCAAGGGCCCCGAGGTGTACCATATTACAGAATACCTTGTTTCGTCGAAGTTTTACACTTCCTTACCTTCACTGCCTAACTCCGAAAGAAGCCGCCCTTGCTATGGTCGAGGTTCATGAAGGAATTTGTGGAGGACATTAGGGAGCAAGAGCGCTAGCTATAAAGTTAATACGATACGGGTACTACTGGCCAACCATGAGGAAGGACACACTCAGCTACGTGAAAACTTGTGATAAGTGTTAAAGTTTTGCAGCCCGATTACATCAACCAGTAGAAGAATTATCTTCAATTACATACTTCGGTCGTTCCCTATAGCTCGTGGTCAGGTCAAGTTCCTTGCAGTGGCTGTGAAATACTTCAAAAAATGAGTGGAAGTAGAACCTCTTGCCATAATCACATAACAAAAGTTGGAGGCATTTGTGTGGAAGTCAATTATCTGCCGTTTTGGTCTTCCAAAGACATTAATAACTGATAATAGGCATTAGTTCAAGTGCCAATCCTTCAAATAATTCTGCAAGAATCTGGGAATAGAACACATGTTAACTTTTGTTTTGCACCCGCAAAGTAATGAATTAGCTGAAGTTACAAGACTTGAGGACTCGTCTTGATAGAGCCAAGGGTGATTGGGCCGATCTCTTTCTGAAAATTCTTTGGACTAACCAAACATCATTCAAGACTGCAACAGGGGAAACTTCATTCATGCTAGCATTTAGGATGGAAGTTGGATTCCAGTAGAAGTGACAATTCCTAGCTTCCGCACAATGACTACGGAGTCACTCGACCAGATTGAGCGGTAGAGAGAAATTCTGGATCTTCTAGAAGAAGTCAGGGAAAGTGCTGCCCTAAGAATAGCTGCTTATCAACAGGCCATGACCAAGAAGTTTAATATTCGAGTCAGGAAGAGAGAATTCAGAATGGGAGACCTTGTCCCAGCTTCCGCACAATGACAACGAAGTCACTCGACCGGATTGAGGGGCAGAGAGAAAGTCTGGATCTTCTGGAAGAAGTCAGGGAAAGTGCTGCCCTAAGAATAGCTGCTTATCAACAGGCCATAGTCAAGAAGTTTAATATTCGAGTCAAGAAGAGAGAATTCAGAATGGGAGACCTTGTCCTACGTGGAAGTGAGGCGGTCATCAACTTGGACCTATATGGGAAGGACCATATGAAGTCATTCGAAAAGTGGGAAATAGGTCATACAGCCTCCGAACAATGGATTCAAAGCCCCTTCCTCGGGCATGGAATGTTGAAAATTTGAAGTTGTACTACAAGTAGTCACCTTTCCAGTAATAACAAGGTCATCTAGATGTAGAAGAGTCGGGTCTGCGAACCCATCATATTTTTATTAATGTCTGGACTGCCACGTCCATCAACAATTTTTAAGGTCGGGCTTGCGCACCCATCATACTTTCTTTCAGAAGTCGAGGACGGATACTCTTTTTCCTTATCCGGATTTTTTCCCAAGAAGGTTTTTCCGGATAAGGTTTTAATGAGGCCCATAGTTCAGTCTCCTTTAATAAAAGTATTTCTTTTGAATTGCAAGACGTTACGAATTATTTCCCAACAAATAATTTAAATGTCTCATAGCAAGACGTTACAAATTATTCTTCCACGAATAATTTACAATGTCTCATTACAAGACGTTACAAATTATTTTTCACAAAGTCAAGGTCGACCTTACTCGAGCTGACAAGTTATCCTACACAAATCCACAAAGTTAGGTTTGACCTCTTCTTTGTGTAAATACAAGGTCGGCCTTACAAAATTATTTTACTTATTACACAAGGATTTGCCCCCATTTTGAGACAAAAAGATGACAAGATTGGCCTAAGATCCCAACTTGACCTTGTAATCATTTCAGCTATAAGATATGGGACTTAACCCCCTCTTCAGTTTATAATGATTGGCTCAAATGCCCGACCTTGTAGCTACTTCTTAAAAGATTACACGAAGTCACGAGTCTGACACCTTTGTGCAGAAAGTTACAAGGTCGAAATAAAAGCCCGATCTTCATAAACAATCTACAGATAAAACACAAGTATTAAGCTCGAATAATGGCAAAAATATGCAGTTTCATTCATATCAAAAATTTTTTTACAAGCAGTCCTCGGGGCATACCTCGGGCTATTTAACAAAAACTACACAAGGAAAAAAAGGCCTCATTACTGGGAGTCACGGTCACTGGCACCTCCATCCGAAGCAGCCTCCTCTTCATCTTCCTCAAGGAAGGGTGTCAAGTCGAGGCCTTCAGCTCCCAATGGAAACTGGGACAGAGGATTGGTATCCAGGTCAGTGGCATGAAGCCGTATCCATGCTCGAGCTTGTCTCATCTCTAGAGAGTCACTGTCACTTGCACTTCCATCCGAAGCATCCTCGGGGCATACCCCGGGCTATTTAACAAAAATTAAAAAAACTACACAAGGAAAAAAATGCCTCATTGCTAGGAGTCACGGTCACTGGCACCTCCATCCGAAGCAGTCTCCTTTTCAAGGAAGGGCGCCAGGTCGAGGCCTTCAGCTCCCAATGGAAACTGGGATAGAGGTCTAGGCCAGGGGCATGAAGCCGTATCCATGCTCGACCTTGTCTCATCTCTTGAGCATAGGACTCCAAGTCATAAGTTCCCAAGGCCAAATCATACTCTTCAGATTTTTTGAAGGCCACGACCCCATCGACCTTAGCAACACCAATCTCCCCGTGGGCCCGATGAAGGTCCTCAGCCAACTTCCGGTTCTCCTCCCTTGCAAGGTCCCTCTCTTGCGTCATTAAGGTCAAATCAATCTCGACCCGGGTAAGTTCCTCTTCGGCATTGTTGGCCCGAGTAGCCTCATACTGCACTGAGTGAACAAGTTGACTTGTTGTCTCCCCTCGCTTGACACCTTGAGTAATGAGACCTCGGCCAACATGCTTATCAGCTGGTCAAGATAAAAACTTGTGTTATTTCCATGAAAATTAAAGTGGCCATCACAAGCAGCAAAAGAACGGTCGTGAAATTACATTGACAGCCGCATTTAGAAAATGGTTGACCCCCTGCTCGAGCGAGACCTCTTCAGAATATTTCTCAAGAAGCCTGAGGTGGTAGCTCTCCTCCAATTTCTTCCTCAAATCCACCAAGGAAGGGGCCTCTGAGGCAGACTCGGGAGCAAGGGAAGAGCGGGCACTTTCCTCCCTAGGAGGGGGTGACGAATACCCTGGCCAGCCTCATGTCGAGGAGGAACATCAAATTCCTCCTGGAAGTTTCTCCCGACCCGGATTGATTCTGGCGCGGTCTTTTCTGTGGTCGTTGCTGGACAACCCCACCTTCCTTCCTCTTGTCGGCTGTAGCCCGAGCTCTCTCCTCGGTTGCTTTGCTTAGCTTATCTCCATCAAAAGTCATCCCTGCAAAGATCAAGCAGAACCAATTAAGTGTAAAGAAAAAATCAAAGAAGACGATATGTCATTGCAGAAGGATAAAACAAGTATTACTTAATTTACAAGGCCGGGGCCTACTAGGCTCCAAGACAAGACCAGCCTAACCTAAAATCTCGTTTGTAGTTAGATCTGAAGCCTCCTCGGCCAGAAGTCCAAAATCACAAACCCTTATTGCATTGGTCAGTAGGTCGGCCATCTCCTCTTCCCCTACATTTCCCATCCTATTAAAGTTATCTACCTTTGGTCTCCTAAAGGTCGGCCAAAATATATTCTAACCTTCCCGGGGCTTAATATAAAAGAATTTTTCTTTCCAGTACTTCAAAGAGGAAGGGACCCAAGGCACCTCAAACCTCCCCTTCCCACGTAAATAGACAAAACAGTTACATCGAGGTAAAAGATTCAAATCCAAAAGGCCTTTACAAACATTCACGGTCGGCTCGATCCCTAAGCTCCTACACAAAACAAAAAAATAAACCAATATTCTCTACCCATTTGGAGCAAGCTACCCGGGAAGAATGCTGGCAGTAAATAGGAAGTCCACAAAAAAATGGTGTAGGGGAAACCTAATACCGGACACTAATGATTAATGGAAACACTACCATTTCCCCTTCCCGGCAGTGATAAGAAACATCATCGTTCTCGGGAACTCGGGCAATATACTTATCAGAGAGGCCGAACTTCCTCATATCCGCCTCAACCATATGTTCTTTCATCCTACTATTAAATGTAGGAAACTCTAGGTCAGGAGAGCCCAGTCCCTCATTAAGGTCAGGATTATCATCTACTCCCTCTTTGTTCCTCGACTCATCACCCCTAGAAGGCGACGGGGTTTGGTAAAATCTTAATGGCTTGACGTCTAAAGCCTTGTCCAAGTTCTCTACTTCCCTAAGATTAGTTATGTTTACCTGCCTTACCATGTTTCCTAAGAATAAATTACGGAATTAAAAAAGGTCGGGCAGGGCCGAGCTTACTATTGTTCTTTGGAGGTTAGATCGTGCTAGACGCTAGAGGAGTTCTCTGGTTTCTCACAAAATTGCAAAGTAAAAAGAATGAGATGATAGGGACCACATATATATAGGCAAAAATGGCGAGAAAACTTTTGAATCTCCGCCTCTCACTTCGGACACGTGGCCGCAATCTGGTTGGACACTATTGACCGCATCACATTGATTGAAGAGAAAACAGTTGGCAAAAACACGTCATTAGCTGTCAGAAATAAATATGATAGCTGTCAAAAGTTAAGTGCATCCAGAGATCGCCAATCCCTGATGTACGGGGGCCAATGATCGGTGCGATTCCAGGCCGACCATTATGCCCGGCCTCTTTAAAAGCTTGCAACCCATTTATCAAGGGCCCGAGATTTTTACCCTGTCTTACCTCGGGGGCCAATTCAATTTACCCATAGGTCGGGATACTAGCTCGGACATACTTTGTCCAAAGGTCGGGTCCTCCTAAGAACAGGTTCTCCCGACCTTATCTTTATCAGGCTACTGTGGTCAGTTCGTCCCGGACACAATACTCCCAAAAGCCCAATACGAGCAGGATTCCAAACATTCTTCGTTTATGGGCTTCATCAATGGGCTACCTTCTTGGGCCCCCTAGACAAGACGTAACCTATAAGGAAACATCCTAAAAGAGGGGCTCTCAATTCTAGTAAAGATAGAACTCTCTCTAAAAGGTAAGTTCATATCAAAAGGACTCATTCTTTAACTAAAAATTCATTATTCATTACGTTTTTCCAGTTTTATATTTTCTCTCTTTTCTACAGAAAACTAATTCTCACATAGGAGGGGGACGGGGAGAATCCTCCTCGCCTTTTTGCAGGTCATCCAAGGCGAGTTCATTCATCTTTTCCATTGATCAAGCAACTCCAGATCTTGCTACGTCAAGGTTACAATTTTTTACAGCATCAATTATTATTATTATTATTATTATTATTATTATTATTATTATTATTATTATTATTATTATTATTATTATTATTATTATTATTATTATTATTATTATTATTATAATGTTCATGAGATACATGGTAACCCCACTAACTTGTCTTAAGGGACTATTTGACAAACTTGTTTATTCTTTGTTTAAAACAATTATTTATCAAAATACATTTTTAAAAACATTCACTTGAAAATCTGCTGGGAAGGAGCGATAGGTGAGAAAAGAAATTTATCTTTTCCTTTAATTTTTCATTTGGTGAACAAGATTATATACTTAAAGTTAATCATTTTTAACTTGTTGAACATAAGGAAACTTAAGATTTTACTCCAGAAATTAGCAAATTTTTGTAACAGTACCATTATGGAAAAATACAAATATTTGTAGCCTTCTGAACTAGAATAGTTTACTGTCTTGTACAGAAATCAAAATCTGCTGAGTTCTGGAGTAAGAATCTGACCTGAAACATGTTTATAAACATTAGATTTCTGTAAGTAAAGCAAAATGTGTTTTTTGTGATTTTTAGTTGTTCTTTATCATTTTATATATTTTTTATGTTCATATCAAGCAAAATGTGTTTTTTGTGATTTTTAGTTGTTCTTTATCATTTTATATATTTTTTATGTTTATATCAAGCTTCTTATACATATTGTTAAAGATCCTTATTGATTTTGATGTAACTATGTTTAGACTATCACAAGATCCTTATTACAGTTTACAACAAGCTTTTATGCTTTAGACTATCACAAGATGAGATTTTTAGATCTTCACAGTTTTATGTTATGGTACCAGAAAATTATGTTGAGCGATCTGTGAATACTTACTCTTAGGGAAAGGTCCTAGCAGCATATTCAATATGTCATGTGATTGAGGATATTGAATGATTTTGAAAACTAAATTAATCATGTTTCTATGAATTTTCTTAATATGCTTATTTGCTTGTTTGTAGCTTTACTACTAAGCCTCATAGCTTACATTCATTGATCAATAAAGCAACTCGGGTCGTTACAAATGATATCAGAGTCGGCTGCAGCCGAAAATCGGGAACTAAGTACTATACGGGATAAAATGTTACGCCATAGGGCGGGAGTCACCTCTTGAACCCGTAGGAGCCACCTCTAGAATCCCAATGCCTGAAAATGGATTCACAGTTAGCGTGCTTGGTTTGGAGCAATTTTATGATGGGTTACCCCTTGGGAAGTTTTCTCGGGGAGCGTACGAGTGAGGACAAAGCATGCTGATCAATTAACTCTTAGTTTTAATGAATGGGCACTTTATTGACTCTAAAATTTCTTTGGTGGTTAAATACAACAACATAGAAAGACCCATGTTCTTACAGTGGGGGACAGTACGTTGTCGATCTAACGGCGGGACATCTCGTTAAGTGGAACTCGAGTCGTTACAGACTTGGTTTGCAATACAGAGGGTCAGCATTGTAATTATGGATTGAGTTAGATTGCAAATTGTTGAAAGGTATTTTAAAGGTTAAACTACCTTCGAAGTCTTTCTTTTCATGGGTGGTAAGCTATTCATTAAACGTTTTGGAACTTGAGATGAAGAATCGTTTAAAGGCCGTAATTACATAGATAACTGCTCCTCCCCCTTCTCTGCTTTAAGGCTTTAAGGTGAACCATATGGTGGTTGGAAAGAAAGACGACCTCGCCTTCTCATAACTGGTGTCGTGAGAGCCATTTTAGTATCCTTCATTGACCTTCTTTTGTAGACAGAATCTTCAATAAGTGGAAACAAGCACCCAACCTAATAGAGTAAAGGGGTTTGTTGAGTAAGGCCGGCTTTCGAGTTCAAGCCTGCATTTGCTTAGTAAGCTTTAGTGCATCTTTCTCATATAAAGGTTTCCTTGAGTTTCCCAAAAGGGGCGTGTTACCTAGGCCGTTTTCTTGCAGGAGTGCTAACCTGCGCCCTGTAGTTTTCTTCGCTTGCTCTACAGCATGAGCATAATACAGAGCCGCCCTCCTTTAAAATGATGAGAAGAATGGGGGCCACCCCCTTTTCCTCACCAATCCTTATTTCCTACTACTACACTACATCTTTTTTTGAGTGTATAGCTCAATTGGTAGAGCCAACAGCTTTTGCTATACCCAAACATGCCTAACACTAATCTAAGGACTAATTCATGTCTTCAAAGATGACTCTTTGGCCTTTAGACTCGCTTCGGCGACTTCTCCCTTTAAGCGGGGCTGCAGACCAACAATCTAGCAAAACCAAAGTGTTGAAAAGCTTCTTCCCCTTTTTGGACTTCGACTCTAATGAGGTTTATCCTAAATTAGTAGTAATTCTATTTGTCCTTAGACTTTGTATTAGTTGGACTCTAATTCGATATTTAATTAAAAATTGATTTTGATTAAATAAAAATAAAATTAGATTGATTATTTATTTAATTTTTTCGATCCTTTTATCTAAATTGTTTAGATGACTATGCATTTATGAGATGAATGTTATATTAGTGGATGATTATGGACTTGACCATATGGATGTGTTGATTGATTGATTTATTTATTGTTGTTTTTAGGCATGCGAGCCTATTGTGATAATTGGGCTTACGAGCCTATTGTAATTATTATGACCTGCGAGTCCTTTATTATTTTATTATATGGGGTCTGCGTTCTCAATTTCATTATGTCTATGTATGTTTATTAATTAGCATGCTAGATGAATAAATATCAAGTCAATTTCATTCGCCTTTCATCATTACGGTGAAAAACGAGAGTTTCGTATCGAAAGCTTGTTGAGTACACTCAAGGCGAGTTTATTGGGAATATGTTTGACATTATGAAATATTAGATATTTCTAAATGATGGGTTCACCTTAACTAAAAATCTATCTTTTGTTGAGTACACTTAGGGAGATAAATTCCTAAGGCATATGAACTTAACATATAAGATGTGTGAAGATAAATAGTTGTGAGCTTAATGATCTAGGAGTTGTATGATCGAGTACCTACCCAAATGTTTTATCACGGATTATTGAGTACCCTCAAGGTCATGATAACAACTGAGATCCTAACCCACTAAGAATCAAAGTATGGATTCCATTAATTTATTATGTAAGAGGATCATAAATTTATTTTAAACAGTAGGAAGCATAATTAATTTAATTCAAGTCCATGTTAAATTAATTGACGCCTCTTTATTTGTTCATTATTTTTTATCATTTATGACTTTGAATCTCGAGTAACCAATAATCTTGAGAGGCATACTGGATGAATGCCTATTATATGACTCTGAATTGACCAATTTTTTCGATTGCACCATAATTTGAGAATTGTTCTCAAGCATAATAAATTGGATAGGTCTTGAAAAGCACTTTCCAGAAGTCTCAATTGAGAACTCAACTTTGGAAGAGGTGGCTTCTTAACATGGTATTGACAGCTTGCAACTATTTCAATCAGTGTGATTGAAGATGATTTGGCTATATTGAGAGGCTGTCTTAATTGGGTTTAGTAACCAAGTAGTGACTTGGTTCTGCAATCTCCGCCAAAGAACCATTGAAAGTTCGTTAAGGACAATCGTTGTTCCTTTTTATCTTTAGAAGATTATAGTTTTGGTGAATTACAAAAAAAGGAAAAAAGGAAAAAAAATCATTTATATTCTAGATAATGAGTATTCTATTAAGAGTATAGAAAATTAAAAGCAAAAGGGCATTTACTAACAACCATTTAGATGTGGTTATGTATACTTGACGAAATTCAAGCATGAAGCCCTAAAAAGATTCAAGTAATTCAAGCTAGAACTAGATAATAAATTGGTAAAGGCAAGGTGTAAAATATCTGAATGCTAGTTTTTAGATTAACTAAAGGTGTAGAATATCTATATGTAAGGCCATGTTCTCTTTGCTGTTTTGAGGTCGTTTTCTGTTTTTATTTTCGAAAACACTAAAAACATATTCTCTTTACCATTTTCGAAAACGCATTTTGGAAAAAAAAAAAAAATTGTACACAAAACGTAAAATGTCCAAAACCTCGTTTTGTGTGTATTTCACCAAAAAAAATGTTCAAAACACGAAAAAAGCGTTTTGGGATTTTTTTTATCCTAACTTGGAACCAAGCTTAATATAATTTTTTTTTTTTTTTTAATTATCCTAGTGTGGAACTAAACCTAAATAAAGATTTTTTTGGAAGAATTATCCTAACTTAGAACTAAACATAAATAAAGTTTTATGGAATTCAATATCAACATTACAAAAAAAAAAAAAAAAAAAATTAAGTGAAAATTCTTGTTGTTATATTTCAAAAAATGCCTTGATAAATGGACTCTGGTGGTTTTGAAAGAACTTGCATTTTCTGGATTTTAATAGAACTAAAGTTTCCTCAAATCCCGAACCTGACCAAACTGTGTTAACATATACTCTTAGTGCTCACATTAGCGTGTTCCATGTAACCATATTTTTAGTGTATTGTGAAAGAAAATTTGAGTTTGAGGCAGTAGTATTCTGCAAGCAAATTAATTAAAAATAATTTAAGTAGTATTCTGCAAAATTTCAAACAGAACGTGTTTTTCAGCTTTTCATTTTCAAAAACAATTTTCAGAAATGACAAACTAAACACGTTTTCAGCAAATTTGAAAACAAAATTAAAAACAGGAAATACAAAACATTTTTGAAAATGAAAATACAAAATAAAATACAAACAGAACGCCACCTAAGTTTTTAGATTAACTAAATGTAGAACTAGATTCTCTCGTAATGAACTCCGACTTATACACCGTTGCACAACAATGTATTCGAAAAGAGAAATTATACACTGTTAGATATGATAGAATAAAATGATGAGCCATGCAAGCCTCCCAAAATCGTTTTAGGGTCATGCACTAAATACCACAAGCTACACACTAAATCGTGTCCCATCTAAAATTGGTCAACAAAACTCCGTACGAGCTATTATCGATTACTGCCCAACTTATTTCATTCGAAAGTTCATGGCTGTAGCGCTTATGTGAAGTGCATTGAATCAGATTAGTTAGAGTCTAAATCCGATGAATTCATATTTGTGAGATAGCCAAGAAATCTACAATCCCACTGAGAAGTCTTCGTTTCTAGTCTTCCTAGAGAAATAGTTCATACTAGGAGAGGAAAGTGGCAGTGAAATAGAACTGAACAAGTTTAAGGATCACAAATTCAGCTAAATAAATGAGCCTAAGATTTTGTCCCACCCCAACTGAGGAACAAACTCATGATCAGGAAGTAGAGACTCCTGATGACATGACAACTTAGCATAAATTTAGAAGGTGTCGTAGATGGAAACATCCATACATACAATGCAAGGCTAATAGTGAAATGTTACAAACAAAGGCAAATAGTTGACTTTGGACTTTTCACCTACAGTCATGCTTAAATCCATTTGGATTTTGCTAGTAAGTAGTTACATATCATAAATATAAGATATGGCAGAAGGATAACCAAAACAACATTCCTGAGATGGAATATACAATGGGAAGTGTATGCAATACAACCAAAATTTTTTTTTTTATCCAAAATGCTAACGAAGCCTCTAAGTGCTGGAATATTATATGTGGATGACATATTATTAATGAAAATGACATCCCTGTAATTCTTCAATATAATTATGGTCGTAAAAGATTTTTCTTCATACAAGATGTGGGGAGAAGCAACATATCTTAGAGATAAAAATCTATAAAGATAGATATATTGCTTCACTTCTCTGCTAAATGCATAGGTAAAACCCTAAGAGTTCATGAATACTGAAGCTAACTTCCGGTTAGACAAGGAAGATGACAACTCCCAATAAAATATGTATTTACTTTCTCGATGGAGCGATTAGTTGGAAATTTTCCAAACAAGAAACAATTGCCGATTCAATAAAGGAAGCTTAATACATTGTTGTTTTAGAAGCAACAAAGCAGGGGTTTGTAAGTGTTGTGCCCTACTAGGTCCAATCATTTGACCAAATACTTACTAATATATTTGATGCATTTAATTATGGTAGATCTGTTATTTAATTGATTTATAGAATTATTATTCTTCCAAATTAAATCAATAGAGTTCGTAGATTCCAATCTTGATAACTTGTTAATCACAAGGAGTTGTGATTGTGAGATATAAGTTATAATTGAATCTTAAATATCTTTGGTCGTAAATTAATATTGAGATACAGATAGACCAACATGTGTGTCATCGCCCACTTTTGAGTAGCTGATCTCACAAGCTAGGATGTGAGACATCTAAATGAACACGTGAATGTTTTGTTAAGAGAATAAAACATTGAAGACCTACAACAGAGATTTCACATGGATAACTATCTGACTGTTAGTGGTAGGGGTGGGCATTTCGGTTTTCAGTTCGGTTATTGAAGGAACTGGAACAGAGCAGAAAATTTCGGTTCGATTTCGGTTCTGTTCTCAAAACTCAAGAATCGAATGATTCCGATTCCAATTCCAATTCGGTTAGGTTAATTTTTGGTTTTTTGTTCGATTCTTTTATTAGAAAAATCAACTTTGGGCAAACGTGAAAATATGTGTAAAAAACAAATAAATGTTGAGTCAAAATTTCCCAAACGAATCAATATGTGTGATAAAATATTCAAATTGAATATATTCAAATTCTAAAGACACTAAATGCAGTTATAATATTCTGTATATTACAGTAGCAACTAGAAATGTAGAATCTTCATCTTTTGTTGTTCAATTTACTGCTTATGCTTGAATGCCCGGATCATTCGGACTAAAAAATGATAATAATGGCATATAGACACCTTTACCATAACATAAAATCATTTAGGTCATTTGAACCTAGGTATACTTCGATGATAACAAATGATTTCTAATGAACTCTTATCTCAGACTTCAATGTAAAACCAAAATTCAGCAATGCACCTCCACAAAAGTCATGTATGTCAAACCACACATCCTTCCTAAAATTAGTTGAGCACATATCAACAGAACAATTATTACCTTAATTTGGAAATACTGCACCAAAAAATACACTAAACCAATGCGAGTGACAGATCTGACATCCAATATTCAAAATTGGTGCAAAAAAAATTCATGTAAGATGCAACACGATATGAACAATTCAACAATTATCATAAACATCTAAGTAAGCTGGATTTTGTACACTATCATGTAAAGCAACACAGAAAATATCAAAATTGTCACGTGAATTTAATTTTTAAATTAAGAACATTTGGTTCTCGGTTCGATTTTTGGTTTTCAAATAGGTACCGATCGATTTTTGGTTTTCCATTTTCCAATTTCAGTTCAAATGGTTCTCATTTTTCACCTACGAATCTACCGGTTTCGATTTTTTTTGTTCGGTTCCGGTTCAGTTCTCTCGGTTCTTGTTTTTTTCAGCTCTATCAATGGTTAATCTCTAATATTCGTTAGTAGAACTGATCCTTTGACTTGATATCATCATAGTACCTTATATTATGACAGTCATACTTTGATTATATCAGATGTTGCTCTGAAAGGAGTTACTATGATGATGTTATTTGGGTATGTCAAGAATCACATGAAGGTTGTGAATGATCAATATAGGATTCTTCATTCTTAGATATTAAGCAATTATGGTCCACGTTTTATTTAGTTAAGTCGATATTAAATTCCTTGGCCACGGTGAATTAATATAGTCGAAAATTGTTTTGATGTTTATTGACTTAAGAGGAAAGTAAAAGATATGATCAATGAACGAGGTTGATACATTTCCAATAATTGATCGGATCACATTGACAAAGGGATTACAGTTTCGTGATAAACAACCAAGTTTGGGTTTGTCACACCACGTAACATTTTTCGTCAATACATATTGCTAGATGTCAATTTGGGACAACCAAAATGAATTAATTAAAATAGAAGAATAAATGACAAATCGAAAATAGAGTTTTAAGTAATCTTATTTTGAACTAATCAAAATAATACTTCCCGTCATTCGACATCGTGGTCGATGTTGAGTGCATTTTACATGCATATTTCATATATTTATGGTAGTACTTTTCGAGTAATTTGGACAAATACCCATTTAATTATGCATATTTTGTGGTTAAATAGGTTTAACATTCAACATCATGGAGAAAGCACAAGAAAGAAGCAAAAAAAAAAAAAATGCTTAGTTGAAGAAATTGAGGAGAAAAGAGCCAAATTTTGCAAAGATTAGAAGTTTGGGGACCAATCTGTCACTTCTTGAAAGTTGTGGATTTCTTGTGCAATTGATCAAGGGACTAAATTGAAAGTTTTCAAAAGTTGAAGGAGCTTAAATGCCATTTTAGGAGGACTTATTTGAAAGAAATCAAAAAGTTTAGAGACCAAGTAGACCGACATCGAAAGTTGGAGGACCACAATTGCAATTAAAAGAAGGACCAAGCTGCAAGATACCCACCCAGATGAACCATACGAACGCCTGACTCGAATCAGGTGGCACTCGAGACTCATGCCAAAAATGCAACCCGAGGGTCTTCATGTCAACCACGTGATAGCGTGGTCATTATTTTGAAAAATATTTTGGGCCGACCCGGTGCGACCCGTTCGGCCTAAACTCTTTGAACACGGATCTACGCGATTTTGGACGATTTTAAGGCATTGTTGGCTAGGGTTTTCATCATCTTCTTGCTCCTTTTACAATTTCCTCTCATTTTTCTCTCAACTTTTCTTACTTTTCTTGACATTTTCTCTTGTAATTAATTATTTTGGGTGGATGAATGTTGATTAAGGGGAGAAATACCTACAACATTGTGGAAGAATATTGATATTTTGAAGCAAGAATCATTGTTGAAGGGAAGTGTTTATTGCTTAATCTTCATATTTCTCTATTTACTTTACCTCATAGTTGAAGTGATGCATTTAATTCTTAAATTTTATGTTATTTCACTATGGGCTATATTATTTTGTGTTGGGGTGATTGATTAAGCTTGACCTAACTTAGTTGATATTAATGCTTGTATTGAGAATTTAAGCTATTTATTATCTTGTATATTTATTGTTGTATTTATTGACTTGCATTTATTGTGGCCAAATTTATGCTTCGATTTCATTGGATGTGCAATTATTGAGAAATTGTTATGTATTCTAGATCAATATAATATTTACTCTATGTTCTTGTTAAGGATAGAAATATATCTTAAACCCTAGATGATCCATTGAGTTATTTTCACTAACTCGAGAGAGGTAATTGACTAAACTTGAAAAATCGGATCTAACATGATTAGTAAATCACATTTCAATTTGCTTGTTGAGAATTCAATTAGGTGATGGTAAAGTGGAATCAAGAATCTCAACATTCTTTTATCATCAAGTTATCACCATTCTATACTTATTTAATTACAATTGTGATTTTAATTCAAGTACTAGAAAATTTCCAAAACAAAACTTTATTATGTGTGTTTATTGTTGAAATTGATTAAATTGGAGTGTAATTGAAATAGACAATCCTTGTGGGATCGATAAACCGGACTCATTTAGGCCACTATTACTTGTATGCGATACGTGCACTTGTGGTGTATTTCTAGCGAACAAATTTTTGGCGCCGTTGTCGGGAATTTTTTTTATTTGAATTACATTTTAGTTGAAATTAGTTTTTACATTTAGTTACTTTTATTTCTTTTATAAATTTTCTTTTATTTTGTGTAGGTGGTGCGTGTCGCAATGCACCAAAATAATAAATAAATCCTTACTCGACAAATATTAATTAATAATGTAGTAGCGAGAGTAAGGGTCGATCCCACGAGGAACGGAAACTAATTTTAGTTGTTCGATCAATTAGAATTAAAAGAGGGGTTTTGAGTTGAAAATTGCAATTAATCTAAATAATCAAATAAAGATGTAAAATAGCTGGAATAAAAATCAAATAATAAAGAATCCTAGTTCTCAGGTTCGGTTGTGTCCTATCATAATATTGTCATTCCCCAAGCAACGCATGTACTATTTCCTTTGTTTTATTTATCACCCGGAATAATCAAAAAGCTCTGATTAATCCAATTCTTCCTTAATAATAATCAATTAGAACTAGTTCTCCAATTAATTTAGAGTGAATGAACAACCTAGAATAAGCTCCCTAGATTTAATTCATTAACTATGTGGAAACAAGAAGAATTAGGTGAACTAAATTATCAATTACATATGCTCGAATTGATTAATCTAGATTAGATTTTCATATGGAAATATAAAATTACCAATTGCTACTATGAATTGAATAACAAGACAAATACGAATCCAATTACCCAAATTAGCAAACATCAACACAATAATTAAAAGACAAGGCCTTAATCAATTAATAAATTGTTTTGACGAAATTGATGTTCATGAGAAATCCAATAAATAAAATATAAAAACAAGAACTACGTTACGAGTTTGAGGAATGAATAATAGAATAATATGAACACAACGTCCCCCTTGAACTAGGTTGAGAAGATTAGCCACGCATTGCCATGAAGAATTCCCCAAAAATATTGTCTTGATTCACCTTGATTTTGCCCGGAATTTCTTCTCTTCAAACTTTGATATTGGTGGCTCTCAAAAATAATTCTCTCCTCCTTTTCTTGTCATGAACTTCCCTATTTATAACTTCAATTTTCGTGCCCTAGCTTTGGGAGCAAGAAATCCAAAATTAAGGAAAGAATGGAAATAAGGAAATTTTTGACTTTAAGATTTACGGCCGTAACTATTCTTTTACGGCCGTAACTGCATATTTTCCAAAGTTGACATTACGGCCGTGACACTTCCATTTACGGTCGTGACATATCCATTTACGGCCGTGACACACCCCTTTACGGCCGTAAGCGCGTCTCTGTATATTTTTGCACAATGACATGAAAATGTTTACGGCCGTGAGTCTATATATTACGGCCGTAACGTATTTGCACCCAAGGTCCTCAATCTTCAATTTAAAGTGTATTTTGGTCCTTTTTCCTTCTTTTCTCTTCTTTTAGGATCCTATACAACATGAAACACAACATGCATTAATAATACTTAAATAGAATCCCATTATGACTTATTCAAGGATATAAGTGTATAAAATAAACGTTAATATAACACTTATCAGTAGGAAATCTTCTAATTTCTCTTGTTGTTCTAAGTTGTCAATAGTGCATGCGTCGAATTAGAAGTCTTGATCTAGTTGACGTAGATCTGGGTATCAAGGGAACTTTTCGACATAGACTAAGGGAACAACGAGAAGCTACGATACAACTTCTTATTGGGATGGAAGGAGAAAGAGTTAACAACGAGCTTAATGCTCCACCCGCAATTCCTTCAAGAGGTGGAATCCCACCCGGTTTTGATCCTCAAGCGGCTAGAGTTCAAGAGCCCATTGTTAATGAAGAAGACATGCTTTTTGGAGATTTCATGAATCTCCCTATTGTCGAGAATTAATCAAGCATTGTCTATCCCTCCTATAATCATCCAAATTTTCAAGTTCGGCCGGATGTCATCAATTTGTTCTCCAACACTATTTCATTCTATGGGAGGACCAATGAGAATCCACATGCTCATGTGGCACGCTTCCTTGAGATTTGTAGCAACTTCAATTATGAGGGTGTGAATTTGGAAGCAATTCGAATGAGATTATTTGTGCACACCTTGAAAGACAAGGCAAGAGAATGGCTTGACACTTTGCCTCTGGGGAGCATCACTACTTGGGTAGAGTTTGTACGAAGATTACTACAAAAATTTTCCCACCTTCTAGAGTTGCTAAATTCAAGCATGATATTACTACATTTCAAGAATTCGAGGAGGAGAGTTTTCATGATGCTTGGGAGAGATTCAAAGATATGCTTAGGAAGTGCCCAAATCATGGGATCACATTGGGGCAACAAGTCAATCACTTCTATGCCGGGTTAACTCCTTGTCGGTCAAATGTGGATTCATCTTCTAATGGGTCTATCAAAGTAAAGAGCATTCGAGAGACTTATGACTTGTTTGAGATCATGAGTGAACAAAGTGCAATGTGGCCAGATAGAGGTGCACCAAGGAGTTCTAATGGTGCACATGGGGGTGATTATTATGCACTTGTCTTGTCAAAAATAGACTCCTTAGCCAAGGAAGTGGAAGGGCTATCTACCTCAACCTCTCAAACCCCTAAGGTATGTAAGATATGTGGGGCTAATCATCAAAGTTCGATGTGTCCATTGGTGGCAAGTGGTTCTTCATCTACCGAGCAAGTTGCTTACGCTCAAAATTTCCAACGCCAAGGGTTCAATCCATATGCTTCTACTTATAATCCCGGTTGGAGGAATCATCCAAATCTATCTTATGGAAACAATCAAGATCTGTTGAATCCAAAGCCACGAGACAAGAAAGAGGGATGAGAAGAGGCTATCACCAAGTTAGCAAATTATTAGTTGCAATATTAAGAACGCAATGATGCGTCTTTGAAAATTTTGGAGAAGCAAGTGGGCCAAATAGCAAAAATTCTCTTGGAAAGGCAACAAGGAGCTTTGCCTAGCAACACCGAAACAAATCCTAGCAAAAATGTTCGAGCTATTACAATAAGGAGTGGGGGTACAGTTGCCTGAGATCACGGCTCCACAACTAACAACTCAATCAAGCAAGGCTCCCATTGAAGAAAATGAGCCTATTCAAACACCCAAAAAAGTTGTTGAAGTGCCCAAGGAGAGTGAACCGGAATCATCAATATCAAAGGCTCCAACACCAATCAAAGCTTATGTGGCTCCTATTCCCTTTCCTCAAATGTTGCAAAAGCAAAAGCTTGATAGTCAATTTGGCAAATTTTTGAAAGTGTTCAAAAAGCTCAACATCAACATTCCTTTTGCCGATGCCTTAGCTTAAATTCTAAGTTATGCCAAGTTCATGAAGGATATTCTATCCAACAAAAGAAGACTTGAAGAGCATGAAACGGTGATGCTAACGGAAGAGTGTAGTGCAATTATTCAAAAGAAGCTACCTCCAAAAATCAAAGATCTAGACAGTTTTACTGTTCCGTGCACTATTGGTGATGTTAATTTTAGTAAAGCTTTATGTGATCTTGGTGCTAGCATTAATTTGATGCATTTGTCCATTTTCAGGAAATTGGAATTGGGAGAAGCTAAAGCAACCACCGTGTCTCTACAATTGGCGGATAGATCCATCAAATATCCTCGGGTATCATTGATGATGTTCTTGTGAAGGTGGATAAATTCATCTTCCCGGAAGATTTCATTATTCTTGACATGGAGGAAGATCATGACATTCCAATCATTTTGGGAAGTCCATTTCTAGCAACCGGGAGAGCTCTTATTGATGTGCAAGAAGGCCAATTGATTTTGAGGGTGCAAGATGAGCAAGTCACTTTCAATGTGTTGAAGGCCATTAACCTCGGAGTCCAATTCATGTTTTCGGGTGGATGTAATTAATCATCTAGTAGTCAACTCTTTCAACCGTGGAATTTCTAGAATCCATTGGAATCTTGCATTACCCATTCTTTGACTATCGAGGATGATGATCATGAAGTTAAACAAATGGCTCACTACTTGGAGGCATCACCACAATATCGACACAAGAGGGTCCTTTACTTTGAGGAGTTGAAAAAGAGTTCTTCACCACCATTACCATCTCTCGAGAATGCACCTACTCTTGAGCAAAAGCCTCTTCCTTCCCATTTGAGGTATGCTTATTTAGGAGAATCTTCTACCCTTCCTATCATTATTTCTAATTTGTTGAATGAAGTGGAGGAAGAAAAATTGCTACGGGTATTGAGGGAGTACAAAGAGGCTATTGGATGGACCATCTCGGATATTCGAGGTATTTTCCCTTCATTATGCGAGTTTTAAAATTAACTAACGGTGTAAAATATCTAAATATGAGTTTTTAGATTAACTAAATGTAGAACTAGATTCTCTTTTAATGAACTCCGACTTATACACTGTTGCACAACAATGTATTGGAAAAGAGAAATTGTACACTGTTAGATATGACAGAATAAAATTATGAGCCATGCAAGTCTCCCAAAATGGTTTTGGGGTCATGCACTAAATACCACAAGCTACGCACTATTATCGGTTTCTGCCCAACTTATTTCATATGAAAGTTCATGGTTGTAGCGCTTATGTGAAGTGCATTGAATCGTTTTAGTTAGAATCTAAATCCTATGAATTCATATTTGTGAGATATCCAAGAATTCTACAATCCCTCTGAGAAGTCTTCGTTTCTAGTCTTCCTAGAGAAATAGTTCATACTAGGAGAGGAAAGTGGGAGCGAAATAGAACTTAAGAAGTTTAAGGATCACAAGTTCAGCTAAATAAATGAGCCTAAGATTTTGTCCCACCCCAGCTGAGGGACAAACTCAAGATCAGGAATAGAGGTGGGCGTGGGTTGGGTTCGGTCGGGTCGGGTCGATTTTTTCCTAACTCAAACTCAACCCACTATGGTCGGGTTGATAAAAAATCAACCCAACTCGACCCAAACATGAGTTCAAACCCAACCCAATCAAGTTTCAATCAGGTTGAGTTGGGTTGGGTTGGGTTGGGTGGTTTGGACTTTGGTCCAATTAGTTAAAAATTATAGAAAATTAAAAAATTATGTCCATAAATCAACTACTAACTCAAATAAATTATGTACAATACAATAAACTCAAATATAATAAATTGAATACTTGCTAATAAAACTAAAATATGTTCAAACTATATTTGAGTTTCATCCAAATTAAAAATGAGCTTGAGATTTTTGAAATTTAAATGGTCATGTATCTTTAAAAATTTTATTGCGTTGGGTTTTTCATCCAACCCACAACCCAACCCAACCCGAATATTTTTTTTTTGTGATAACCAACCCAATTTTCATCAAAAATCAACCCAAACCGATCAGGTTGTGTTAGTTTGGGCGGGTTCGACGGTTTGGATGGGTTAATGCTCACCCCTAATAAGGAAGTAGAGACTCCTGATGACATGACAACTTAGCATAAATTTAGAAGGTATCGTAGATGGAAACATCCATACATACAAAGTAAGGCTAATAGTGAAATGTTACAAACAAAGGCAAATAGTTGACTTTGCCCTTTTCACCTACAGCCATGCTTAAATCCATTTGGATATTGCTTGTAAATAGTTGCATATCATAAATATAAGATATGGCCGAAGGATAACCAAAATAGCATTCCTGAGACGGAATATACAATGGGAAGTGTATGCAACACAACCCAAAAAGTTTTGTATCCAAAATGCTAAGAAAGCCTCTAAGAGCTGGAATATTATATGCGGATGACATATTATTAATGACAACGACATCCCTGTAATTCTTCAATAAAATTGTGGTTGTAAAAGATTTTTCTTCATTCAAGATGTGGCGAGAAGCAACTTATTTATTAGAAATAAAAATCTATCAAGATAGATATATTGCTTCACTTCTCTGCTAAATGCATAGGTAAAATCTTAAGAGTTCATGAATACAGATGCTAACTTCCGATTACACAAGGAAGATGGCAAATCCCAATAAAATATGTGTTTACTTTCTCGATGGAGCGATTAGTTGGAAATGTTCCAAACGAGAAACAATTGTCGATTTAATAAAGGAAGATTAATACATTGTTGTTTTAGAAGCAACAAAGCGGGGGTTTGTAAGTGTTATGCCCTACTAGGTCCAATCATTTGACCAAACACTTACTAATATATTTGATGCATTTAATTATGGTAGATCAGTTATTTAATTGATTTATAGTATTATTATTCTTCCAAATTAAATCAATAGAGTCTGTAGATTCCAATCTTGATAACTTGTTAATCACAAGGAGTTGTGATTGTGAGATATAAGTTATAATTGAATCTTAAATATCTTTGGTCGTAAATTAATATTGAGATACAGATAGACCAATACATGTGTCATCGCCCACTTTTGAGTAGCTGATCTCACAAGCTAGGATGTGAGACATCTAAATGAACACGTGAATGTTTTGTTAAGAGAATAAAACATTGAAGACCCACAACAGAGATTTCACATGGATAACTATCTGACTGTTAGTGGTAGGGGTGGGCATTTCGATTTTCTGTTCAGTTATTGAAGGAACCGGAACAGAGCCGAAAATTTCGGTTCGATTTCGGTTCTGTTCTCAAAACTCAAGAATCGAATGATTCCGATTCCGATTCAGTTCGGTTATTTTTTGGTTTTATGTTCGGTTCTTTTATTAAAAAAATCAACTTTGGGCAAATGTGAAAAGGTGTGTAAAAAATAAATAAATGTTGAATCAAAATTTCCCAAACGAATCAATCCATGTGATAAAATATTCAAATGGAATATATTCAGATTCTGAAGATACTAAATGCTCTTATAATATTCTGTATATTACAGTAGCAACTAGAAATGTAGAATCTTCATCTTCTATTATTCTATCTACTGCTTATGCTGGAATGCCCATATCATCCGGACTATAAAATGATAATAATGGCATATAGACACATTTACCATAACATAAAATTATTTAGGTCATTTGAACATAGGTATACTTTGAAGATAACAAACGATTTCCAATGAACTCTTATCTCAGACTTCAATGTAAAACTAAAATTCAGTAATGCACCTCCACAAAAGTCATGTATGTCTGCCACACATCCTTCCTAAAATTAGTTCAGTACATATCAACACAACAGTTATTGCCTTAATTTGTAACTACTGCACCAAAAAATGCACTAAACCAGTGCGAGATCTGACATCCAATATTCTAAAATTGGTGCAAAAAATTTCATGTAAGATGCAACACGATATGAATAATTCAGCAATTATCATAAACATCTAAGTAAGCTGGATTTTGTACACTATCATGTAAAGCAACACAGAAAATATCAAAAGTGTCAAGTGGACTTAATTTTTAAATTAAGAACATTCCGTTCTCGGTTCGATTTTTGGTTTTCAAATAGGTACCAATCGAATTTTGGTTCTCCATTTTTTAATTTCGATTCAAAAGGTTCTCATTTTTCACCTAAGAATCGACCGGTTTAGATTTTTTGTTTTTATTCGGTCCCGGTTCAGTTCTCTCGATTCTGGTTTTTTGTCCACCCCTATCAATGGTTAATCTCTAATGTTCGTTAGTAGTGCTGATCCTTTGACTTGATATCATCATAGTACCTTATATGATCATCATAGTACCTTATATGATCATCATACTATCTTATATGATGACAATCATACTTTCATGATATCAGATGTTGCTCTGAAAGGAGTTACTAATATGATGTCGTTGGGGTATGTCAAGAATCACATGAAGGTTGTGAATGATCAATATAGGATTCTTCACTCTTAGATAGTAAGCAATTATGGTCCACGTTTTATTTGGTTAAGTAGATATTAAATTCCTTGGCCAATGTGAATAAATATAGTCGAAAATTGTTTTGACGTTTATTGACTTAAGAGCAAAGTAAAAGATATGATCAATGAACGAGGTTGATACATTTCCAATACTTGATCGGATCATATTGACAAAGGGATTACAGTTTCATGATAAAAAAAAATAGGTTTGGGTTTGTCACACCACGTAACATTTCCCGTCACATGTATTGACACATTGCTAGATGTCAATTTGGGAGAACCAGTGTGAATTAATTAATCTAGAGTAATAAATGATAAATTGAAAATAGAGTTTTAAGTAATCTTATTTTGATCTTATCAAAATAATAATTCACGTCATTCGACATCGTGGTCGGTGTTGAGTACATTTTATATGCATATTTTATACATTTATGGTAGTACTTTTTGAGTAATTTAGACAAATACCTATTTAATTGTGCATATTTTGTGGTTAAATAGGTTTAACATTCAACATCATGGAGAAAGCACAAGAAAGAAGCAAAAAAATGCTTAATTGAAGAAATTGAGGGGAAAAGAGCCAAATTTTGCAAAGATTAGAAGTTTGGGGACCAATCTGTCACTTCCTGAAAGCTTTGGACTTCTTGTACAATAGATCAATGGACTAAATTGAAATTTTCCAAAAGTTGAAGGACCTCAGTTGCAATTAAAATAAGGACCAAGCTGCAAGATACCTACCAAAATGAACCACGCGAATGCGTAACTCAAACCAGGTGGTGCCACGACTCATGCCAAAAATTCAACCCGAGAATCTTCATGTCAAACACGCGATCGCGTGGCCTTCAGGCGCATGATCACGCGGTAAATATTTTAAAAAATATTTTTGGCCGAACGATTCGGCCCAAACGCTGTTGAACGCGGATCTACGCGATTTTGGAAAATTTTAAGGCATTTTTGGCTAGGGTTTTCATCATGTGCTTGCTCCTTTTACAATTTCATTTCATTTTTCTCCGAACTTTTCTTACTTTTCTTGACATTTGCTCTTGTAATTAATTATTTTGGGTGGATGAATGTTGATTAAGAGGATAAATATCTACAATATTGTGGAAGAATATTGATATTTTGAAGCAAGAATTATTGTTGAAGGAAAGTGTTTATTGCTTAATCTTCATATTTCTCTATTTACTTTACCTCATAGTTGAAATGATGCATTTAATTCTTGAATTTTATGTTATTTCACTATGGGCTATATTATTTTGTGTTGGGGTGATTGATGAAGCTTGACCTAGCTTAGTTGATATTAATGCTTGTATTGAGAATTTAAGCTATTTATTATCTTGTATATTTATTGACTTGCATTTATTGTGGCCAAATTTATGCTTGGATTTCATGGGATGTGCAATTATTTAAAAATTGTTGTATATTCTAGATCAATACAATATTTACTCTAGGTTCTTGTTAAGGATAGAGATATACCTTAAACCCAGATGATACATTGAGTTATTTTCACAAAGGTATAATGCAACTGGTGTGTTTTTTTTTAATCGACATAGGTTAATTCCACTAATTAGGGTTGATTTCACTCGAGAGAGGTAATTGACTAAACTTGGAATAATGGATCTAACATGATTAGTAAATGACATTTCAATTTGCTTGTTGAGAATTCAATTAGGTGATGGTCAAGTGGAATCAAGAATCCCAACACTCCTTTATTATAAAGTTATCACCATTCTCTACTTATTTAATTACAACTGTGATTTTAATTCAAGTACTAGAACATTTCCAAAACAAAACTTTATTATGTGTGTTTATTGTTGAAATTGATTAAATTGGAGTGTAATTGAAATAGAAAATCCTTGTGGGATCGATAAATCAGACTCATTTAGTCCATTATTACTTGTATGCGATACTTGCACTTGTGGTGTGTTTCTAGCGAACAAGTTTTGGTGCCGTTGCTGGGAATTGTTTCTATTTGAATTACGTTTTAGTTGAAATTAGTTTTTACAATTAGTTACTTTTATTTCTTGTATAAATTTTCTTTTTGTTTTGTGTAGGAAATCTTCTAATTTCTCTTGTTGTTCTAGGTTGTCAATAGTGAATGCGTCGAACTAGAAGTCTTGATCTAGTTGAATTAGATCCGAATATCTAGGGAACTTTTCGACGTAGACTAAGGGAACAATGGGAAGCTAGGAGACAACTTCTTATTGGGATTGAAGGAGAAAGAGTTAACAACGAGCTTAATGCTCCACCCACAATTCCTTCAAGAGGTGGAATCCCACCCGGTTTTGATCCTCAAGCGGCTAGAGTTTAAGAGCCCTTTTTTAATGAAGAAGAAAAGCTTTTTGGAGATTTCATGGTCCCCCTATTGTCGAGAATCAATCAAGCATTGTCTATCCCTCCTATAATCATCCAAATTTTCAACTTCGTCCGGATGTCATCAATTTGTTCTCCAACACTATCTCATTCTATGAGAGGACCGATGAGAATCCACATGCTCATGTGGCAGCTTCCTTGAGATTTGTAGCAACTTCAATTATGAGGGTGTGAATTTGGAAGCAATTCGAATGAGATTATTTATGCACACTTCGCCTCCGGGGAGCATCACTACTTGGGCTGAGTTTGTCCAAAGATTTGCTACAAAAATTTTCCCACCTTCTAGAGTTGATAAAATCAAGCATGATATTACTACATTTCAACAATTCGAGATGGAGAGTTTTCATGAAGCTTGGGAGAGGTTCAAAGATATGCTTAGGAAGTGCCCAAATCATCGGATCACATTGGGGCAACAAGTCAATCACTTCTATGCTGGGTTAACTCCTCCTTGTCATTCAAACTTGGATTCATCTTCTAATGGGTCTATCAAAACAAAGAGCATTTGAGAGGCTTATGACTTATTTGAGATCACGAGTGAACAAAGTGCAATGTGGCCGGATAGAGGTGCACTAAGGAGTTCTAGTGGTGCATGTGGGGGTGATGATTATGTACTTGTCTTGTCAAAAATAAACTCCTTAGCCAAGAAAGTGGAAGGGCTATCTACTTCAACCTCTCGGCCCATCAACATGGTTCAAACCCCTCCGGTATGTGAGATATGTGGGGGCTAATCATCAAAGTTCGATGTGTCCATTGGTGGCAAGTGGTTCTTCATCAACAGAGCAAGTTGCTTATGCTCAAAATTTTCAATGCTAAGGGTTCAATCCATATGCTCCTACTTATAATCCCGGTTGGAGGAGTCATCCAAATCTATCTTATGGAAACAATCAAAATGTGTTGAATCCGAAGCCACAAGACAAGAAAGAGGGATGGGAAGAGGCTATCACCAAGTTAGCAAATCATCAATTACAATATCAAGAATGCAATGATGCCTCTTTGAAAAATTTGGAAAAGCAAGTGGTCCAAATAGCAAAACTTCTCTTGGAAAGGCAAAAAGGAGCTTTGTCTAGTAACACCGAAACAAACCCTAGGGAGAATGTTCAAGCTATTACAACAAGGAGTGGGGTACAATTGCTCGAGATCACGACTCCACGACCAATAACTCAATCAAGTAAGGCTCCCATTGAAGAAAATAAGCCTATTCAAACACCCGAAAAAGTTGTTGAAGAGCCCAAGGAGAGTGAACCGGAATCATCAACATCAAAGGCTCCAACACCAATCAAAGTTTATGTGCCTCCTATTCCCTTTCCTCAAAGGTTGCAAAAGCAGCGTGATAGTCAATTTGGTAAATTTTTGGAAGTGTTCAAAAAGCTACACATCAACATTCCTTTTGCCGACGCCTTAGCTCAAATGCCAAGTTATGCCAAGTTCATGAAGGATATTTTATCCAACAAAAGAATACTTGAAGAGCATGATGTGCCCAAGGAGAGTGAACCGGAATCATCAACGTCAAAGGCTCCAACACCAATCATAGCTTTGTGCCTCCTATTCCCTTTCCTCAAAGGTTGCAAAAGCAAAAGCTTGATAGTCAATTTGGTAAATTTTTGGAAGTGTTCCAAAAGCTACAGATCAACATTCCTTTTGCCGACGCCTTAGCTCAAATGCCAAGTTATGCCAAGTTCATGAAGGATATTTTATCCAACAAATGAATACTTGAAGAGCATGAAACAGTGATGCTAATGGAAGAGTGTAGTGCAATTATTCAAAACAAGCTACCTTCAAAAATCAAAGATCCAGTGAGTTTTACTATTCCGTACACTATTGGTGATATTAATTTTAGTAAAGTTTTATGTGATCTTGGTGTTAGCATTAATTTGATGCCTTTATCCATTTTCAGGAAATTGGAGTTGGGAGAAGGTAAAGCAACCACTGTGTCTCTACAATTGGAGAATATATATCCATCAAATATTCTCGGGGTATCGTTGAGGATGTTCTTGTGAAGGTGGATAAATTCATCTTCCCGTCAGATTTCATTATTCTTGACATGGGGGAAGATCATGACATTCCAATCATTTTGGGAAGTCCTTTTCTAGCAACCGGGAGAGCTCTTATTGATGTGCAAGAAGGCCAATTGATTTTGAGGGTGCAAGATGAGCAAGTCACTTTCAATGTGTTGAAGGCCATTAACCTCGGAGTCCAATTCATGTTTTCAGGTGGATGTAATTGATCATCTAGTGGTCAATTCTTTCAACCGTGGGATTTCTAAGGATCCATTGGAATCTTGCATTGCCCATTCTCTGACTATCGAGGATGATGATCATGAAGTTAAACAAATGGCTCACTAATTGGAGGCATCACCACAATATCGACACAAGAAGACCCTTTACTTTGAGGAGTTGAAAAAGAGTTCTTCACCACCATTACCATCTCTCGAGAATGCACCTACTCTTGAGCAAAACCCTCTTCCTTCCCATTTGAGGTATGCTTATTTAGGAGAATCTTCTACCCTTCCGGTCATTATTTCTAATTTGTTGAATGAAGTGGAGGAAGAAAAATTGCTACGGGTATTGAGGGAGTACAAAGAGGCTATTGGATGGACCATCTCGGATATTCGAAGTATTTTCCCTTCATTATGCATGCATAAAATTCTTATGGAAGATGATTTCAAACCTTCGATGGAGCATCAACGTCGGTTGAATTCTAACATGAAGTGGTGAGAACCGAAGTGGTGAAGTGGCTTGATGCTGGTATTATCTATCCAATCTCGGATAGTGCATAGGTAAGCCCGGTGCAAGTAGTTCCAAAGAAAGGAGGTGTCACGGTGGTTGAGAATGATAACAATGAGCTTATTCCAACGAGGCCGGTGACGGGATGGAGAGTTTGTATTGTCTATCGCAAACTCAACAATGCTACTAGGAAGGATCATTTTCCCCTTCCATTCATAGACCAAATGCTTGAGCGGTTGGCGGTTCACTCTCACTATCGCTTTCTAGATGGGTATTCAGGCTATAATCAAATTCCTATAGACCCGGAGGATCAAGAGAAGACAACATTCAAATGCTCATACGGAACTTTTCCATATAGGAGGACACCGTTCGGTCTTTGCAATGCCCCCTCTACTTTCCAACAATGCATGATAGTCATCTTCTCCAACATGGTAGAGAAATTTATTGAGGTATTAATGGATGACTTCTCGGGCACTTCAATTGATGATTGTTTGAATAATTTGAATATGGTGCTAAAAAGATGTGAGGACACCAATTTGGTTTTGAATTGGGAAAAATGTCATTTCATGGTTCAAGAGGGCATAGTTCTTGGACACTGGATTTTAAGCAAGGGGATTGAGGTCGATAAGGCAAAAATTCAAGTTATTGTAAAACTACCTCCCCCAACATCGGTGAAGGGCATAAGAAGTTTCTTGAGGCATGCGGGATTTTATAGGCGGTTCATCAAGAATTTCTCAAAAATCACGAAGACACTATGTTCACTACTTGAGAAGAGTGTTACATTTAATTTCTCTAAAGAGTATCTCCAAGCTTTCAACACTCTTAAAGAGAAACTCATCACGACACCTATTATTGTGGCTTCGGATTGGAGTTTGCCCTTTGAGCTTATGTGTGATGCAAATGACTATGCCGTGGGGGAGGTGTTGGGGCAAAGAAAGGATAAAATCCTGCATGTCACCTATTACGCTAGTAGAACACTGACCGATGCTCAATTGAATTATGCTACTACCGAGAAGGAGATGCTAACGGTGGTCTTTTCCTTTGACAAGTTTTGGTCATATCTCATTGGTTCCAAGGTGATTGTGTATACCGACCACTCGACCTTCAAGTATTTGTTGGTAAAGAAAGATTCCAAGCCACGATTGATTAGATGGGTTCTTCTTCTCCAAGAGTTTGATTTGGAGATTCGTGACAAGAAAGGAACCGAGAATCTTGTAGCCGATCACTTGTCTAGACTTGACAAACCGAGGAAGTTATTGATGAAGAGATAAGTGAGGTATTCCCGGATGAGCAACTTTTCCAAATCATGGATCATCTACAAGCTTCTAGTGTGCCATGGTATGCGGACCATGTTAATTTTCTTGCAAGTGGCATTACTCACTCGGACCGCTCTTATCAACAAAGGAAAAAGTTCTTTGCGGATATCAAGCATTATTTTTGGGATGACCCATTGTTGTTCAAAAGGGGTCCGGATCAAATCATTCGAAGATGTTTCCCGAGGAAGAGATGGAGAATATTCTTTAGCAATGTCACTCTTCACCTTATGGAGGTCATTTTGGTGTAGTGAAAACCGCATCAAAGGTTCTTCAGTCGGGATTTTATTGGCTCACCTTGTTCAACAATGCTCACACACTCGTGTCCAAATGTGATCATTGCCAACGCTTAGGTAATATCTCTAATCAAAATGAAATGCCTTTAAATTCTATTTTGGAAGTCGAAATATTCGATGTTTGGGGTATTGACTTCATGAGACCTTTTCCATCTTCTTTTTCAAATCAATACATTTTGGTAGCGATGGACTAAGTGTCAAAATAGGTAGAAGCAGTGGCTCCCCACCAATGGTGCTTGAGTGGTGGTGAACTTTTTAAAGAAAAATATTTTTTCTCATTTTGGCACCCCTCGAGCTATCATTAGTGATGGAGGAAAACACTATTGTAAACGCCTCTTCGACTCACTTCTGACCAAGTATGGAGTCAAACATCGAATGTCCACTCCTAATCATTCACAAACAAGTGGGCAGGTGGAAATTTCAAATAAAGAGTTGAAAAAGATCCTTGAAGTGACGGTGAATGCCTCGAGGAAAGACTAATCCAAGGAATTGGATGATGCACTATGGGCATACCGTACCGCGTTCAAAACCCCATTGGTATGTCTCAATTTCACCTCTTATTTGGAAAAGCATGTCATCTCTCGGTTGAGGTTGAGCTCGAGCACCGAGCCTATTGGGCAACAAAATTCTTGAATTTTGATATGATATTGGCCTGTGAGAAAAGACTACTCCAACTCAATGAACTTGATGAGTTTCGCCTTGATTCATATGAGAATGCTCGGATTTAAAAAGAAAAGACAAAGAGGTGGCATGACAAGAACATAATGAAGCGGGACTTCCAAGTTGGGCAACAAGTGCTTCTTTATAACTCTAGACTTCGATTGTTTCCCAGTAAACACCGCTCTAGATGGTTGGGACTTTTCACCATTATTCAAATCTTCCCACATGGAGGGGTCAAACTTTATCATGAGAGCAAACGGAACTTCAAAGTCAATGGGAAATGCTTGAAACCATACTTGGGTGGTGATTTTGAAAAGGAGAAGTCATCCATCCCTCTTGCCAATACGGAGTGATTCTATCCAAAATTCGAGCTTACTACTTTAACCAAGTGCTTTTTGGAAGGCAACCCAATTTTTTGCTCTTTTGCTTACTTGTTGATATTTACTTATTTCATTTTTATTATTTTTAATTGGGTCAATCATCATCTTTCGTAGGTTAAGTATTTTTGAAATCCTAAGCGACTTTGTCCTCAACAAGTTTGGGGGATATTTGCTTGCCAAAAGAATCAAAAGCTTAGGTCAATGTTGAACATCATTCATGCATCAATCAGGGGAAGTTCCATCACCCATTCCTTTCTTTATATTATGCTCTTGTCAACATTGGGGACAATGTTTGATTTAAGTTTGGGGGTGTTAGGATCATGTTGCTATGTGAACATTTTAGATTGCCTTGCCGGCTCTTGATGTTTTGATGTTTGAAATTGCTTATTTTGTTTGGAATATTGACATGCTAGATAGCCTTGATGGCTTAAGAAATTTTGATGTTTGAAATTGTTGTTAATTCATGAGTTATGACCAAATTTGCTATTTGTACTATTCTCGATAAAATGTTTATCCATGCAAGATCCTATGTACATTGAGCACAATAGTCATGTTTGATTGTTGGTGAGTTTAGGAATTGTTGAAGGGTGAAGAGGTTAAAGGAGTAGAAGAACTAGGTTGTGAGCTTGTATTTTAATTTTTATCAACATATCCAATGTTTCCTAATACTCTAGATCTCTTGACCCTAATGTAAGATAAGTTTGGGGGTGGTCGACCCTGCGAAGGAAACGATCTAGACATGTGGTGATTCCATGCATGTGGAAGTAAATTTCCGTGTGGAGTATCTTTCGTCAAGTATAAGCTAAGTAACGATCGTATGCTAGAGTAAGCTTGGTGCCTTATGTTTGAAACTTGGGAGTAATTAAACTAACGATCGTATTCACATACACACACTTGAAAAAAAAGCACATCATTTGCTTAATAAGTCTACCCCCACTTCGTAGCCTTTTTTACTCGAGTTATTAAGTCCGTAGGAGTATTTTGAAACCTGGTACCCTTTGATCTTAAAACAATCAGGGAGCTACAGACCTAAAGTTCGTTACATGGGTCACAATTAAAAAGCTTATGGGAGTTGGGAAGGCACGAGCAGTCATCACGTTAGTTTTTAGAAATCATGCATTTGTACTTGCATAAGGGCTTAGATTAATAGTGAGTTTGAATTGCTTATTATAAACTTGAAGGTCAAAGCACTCATTTAATGGAAAGTCGTTGCATTTCTAGATTGTCGATATTGTCGGTAAAACACACCCAAACTAGAGTGGAAAAAGAAAAGAGTGAATTGAGAGTACCCTCTATAATTGCATCTCGGGAGAGAATAGAAAAATATTTATTGGGAGATGAATGTCGAGTGGGAAAGGAAAGAATTGACCACTTATGGTGGGTTAGTTTTGTCGTGAAACCTCTTTACTCATCAACATTCTCGAACTTAATTGACGATTGAAAGTGGCTATGCACACACACACACACACACACCGATCGAACATCGAATAAGCCAAACTCATTTTGTTAGCATTATTTGGGAACATATTTGTGAATTAATTGCGCAATTTCACACGCATGCAAGATTGCAAGTTATCTAGAATTGTTGACCATTCTGTCATTATTTTTAGATGCATGTAAATATTCTTGCTTGGGACGAGCAAGAGTTCAAGTTTGGGGGTATTTGTTGAGTGCATTTTACATGCATATTTCATACATTTATGGCAGTACTTTTTGAATAATTTGGACAAATACCCATTTAATTGTGCATATTTTGTGGTTAAATAGGTTTAACATTCAACATCATGGAGAAAGCACAAGAAACAAGCAAAAAAATGCTTAATTGAAGAAATTGAGGAGAAAAAAGCCAAATCTTGCAAAGATTAGAAGTTTGGGGACCAATCTGTCACTTTCTAAAAGCTGTGGACTTCTTGTGCAATTGATCAAGGGACTAAATTGAAAGTTTCCAAAAGTTGAAGGACCTAAAATGTAATTTTAGGAGGACTTATTTCAAAGAAATCGGAAAGCTTGGAGACAAAGTAGACCAACATCGAAAGTTGGAGGACCTCAATTGCAATTAAAAGAAGGACCAAGCTGCAAAATACCCACCAAAATGAACCACGCGAACGCGTGACTTGAACTAGGTGGAACTCGCAACTCATGCCAAAAATCCAACCCGAGAATCTTCATGTCAAACACGCGATCGCGTGGCTTCAGACGGGCGATCGCGCGGTCTTTATTTTGAAAAATATTTTGGGCTGACCTGGTTCGGCCCAAAGGCGGATCTACGCGATTTTGGACAATTTTAAGGCATTTTTTGCTAGGGTTTTCATCGTCTGCTTGCTCCTTTTACAATTTCATCTCATTTTTCTTGACATTTTCTCTTGTAATTAATTATTTTGGGTGGATGAATGTTGATTAAGGGGAGAAATACCTACAACATTGTGGAAGAATATTGATATTTTGAAAAAAGAATCATTGTTGAAGGGAAGTGTTTATTGCTTAATCTTCATATTTTTCTATTTACTTTACCTCATAGTTGAAATGATGCATTTAATTCTCGAATTTTATTGTTATTTCACTATGGGCTAAATTATTTTTTGTTACCATGATTGATGAAGCTTGACCTAACTTAGTTGATATTAATGCTTGTATTAAGAATTTAAGCTATTTATTATCTTGTGCATTTATTATTGTATTTACTGACTTGCATTTATTGTGGCCAAATTTATGCTTGGATTTCATGGAATGTGCAATTATTGAGAAATTGTTGTGTATTCTAGATCAATAAAATATTTGCTCTAAGTTCTTGTTAAGGATAGAGATATACCTTAAACCCCAGATGATCCATTGAGTTATTTTCACAAAGGTTTAATGCAATTGGTGTGTTTTTAATCGACATAGTGATATAGTAGGTTAATTCCACTAATTATGGGTGATTTCACTCGAGAGAGGTAATGACTAAATTTGAAAAATCGGATCTAACATGATTAGTAAATCATATTTCAATTTGCTTGTTGAGAATTCAAATTGGTGATGGTCAAGTGAAATCAAGAATCCCAATACTCCTTTATCATAAAGTTATCACCATTCTCTACTTATTTAATTACAATTGTGATTTTAATTCAAGCACTAGAACATTTCCAAAACAAAACTTTATTATATGTGTTTATTGTTGAAATTGATTAAATTGGAGTGTAATTGAAATAGACAATCCTTGTGGGATCGATAAATCGGACTCATTTAGTCCACTATTACTTGTATGTGATACGTGCACTTGCGGTGTGTTTCTAGCGAACAGTAGGGAACCTAGAGGGTCACACACAATGGGAGAACTAGAAGAATGTAATTAGAATTAATTAATTGACAAGTGTTCGATGTTTGTAAAATTAATTAATTATGATGTTTATTAAGAGGCTTAATTAATTTTTGTCCTAAGTTAATTAATTAGATTAATTAAACCATATGGACCGAGTCATGTCTAAGACTTTGACTTATATTAATTAAAAACTAGAGTTTGGAAAAAATCAACCTTAATTCATAATTCTCTTGCTAGCACAAGAAGAGAGAAATCATAACCCCTCATCCTTATTCTCTAGTGTAGATCATCTTTAGAGGCTGGACAAATTGGACAGTTGTGGTGTGTAAGTAGATTCGAGAAAGAATCAAGATTCTCAAAGTAGTCTACAAGAACATAAAAAGGTAATGTTTCTCTATCACAATTTCTATCTAAACACAAAGCAGATCCTTGTTTGGGAATTGAAAATATTTTAATTTTTTCTGTGCATGATTAGATAAATTCTCAATAGTCTATATGATGGTACATACAGTACTTTGATAGAGACAGATTTGTTGCCTCATCGAATATTAGTTAGAGGATACAACGTAATAAACTTAATACATGCTCATCAATTGGGTAGTTGTGCTATGGATGAGGCTTTGAATCCAGTTTGGTAGACGCCATTGTTGACCATCCTTTTCCCTTGGGAACAATAACAAGCTCCCTTAAAGAAGCATCCTTTAGAGGCAGGTTGAAGGGATTTTTTATTTGTTTATTAGTCAACATTTACCAATTTTGGTCGTATTCCATAGGGTATATATATTGTGAAAATATTGCAACAGCACAATATCATAAATAAGTAGTAAAGTGTACTTTTTGAAATTAGGTTGTCGATCCCACGAAAACTATTTCGTCTTTTATATTAGTTGATTAACAAAACCCTAAAGATTAATATCATAATTATATTCCACACGATGTCTTTCTCAAAAATATATAATTACTAATACATTAGTGCAAAATTTGATGAAAAAACATGCTACTTAAAAAAAATAAAAAAAATAAAAAAATCGGCCCTGTTCTCTTTGCTGTTTTCAGTCCGTTTTGAGTTTTCAATTTTTGAAAATATCGAAAACGTTTTCACTTTGCCCATTTTCCGAAATGAGTTTTCCAAAAAAAAAAAAAAAAAATACAAATGAAACTCAAAACGAGTTTATTGCATTTTGGATATATTGTGTTAAAAAGTCCAAAACGCGCGTTTTGAACTTTTTTTTTTGTAAATGTGAGACACTACATTCACTTGAAGTTCTTATGTTATTTTGTCATTATATATAGATCTATATTAAGATTTTTTTGTTTTTGTAAATGTGAGGCACTTCCTTCACTTGAAGTTCTTATGTTATTTTGCCATTATATATAGATCCATGTTAAGCTTTTTTTTTTTTTTTTTAATTTTTTTTTAATTTTTTTTTTTAAATGTGAGACACTCCCTTCACTTGAAGTTCTTATATTATTTTGCCTTTATATATAGATCCATGTTAAGATTTATTTATTTATTGTAAATGTGAGACACTTCCTTCACTTGAAATTCTTATGTTATTTTTCCATTATATATAGATCCATGTTAAGATTTTTCGTTTTTTTTTTTTAAATGTGAGACACTTCCTTCACTTGAAGTTCTTATATTATTTTGTCATTATATATAGATCCATGTTAAGATTTATTTATTTATTTATTATATTTTATTTTGTAAATGTGAGACACTTTCTTCACTTGAAGTTCTTATGTTATTTTGTCATTATATATAGATCCATGTTAAGATTTTGTTGGTATATGTTGAATTTTTGTTTAGCTGAAACAATATTAATGATGAATTTATTGACATAGAGAACTAACTGATTTATTGACATTAAAATTAATGTAATTCAACAAATCAATCATTTTTTACATATAAAATATCACAAAATAAATATATTAGAAAATTACAAAGTAAACGTATTTTTCAGTTTTCTATTTTTGAAAACAGTTTTCCAAAATTACAAAGAGAACATGTTTTCAGTAATCCCAAAACAAACAACCAAAACTCAAAATTCAAAACAAAATTCAAAATTCAAAATCGAAATACAAAGAGAACGGCCCCTTCATTTCTTTTAGATTGTGGTAATCACAATTGTGACAATTATTTATCTGCACCATCAAAGTTTGATGTAAAAACATGCTACCAAAAAAAATCATTTTTTTTTTTTTTTTTGGCTTGTGGCAATCATTTATTTGCACCATCAAAGTTTGATGTAAAAACATGCTACCAAAAAAAATCAATTTTTTTGGCTTGTGGCAATCATTTATCTGCACCATCAAAGTTTGTCGACAGATTAAAACAAAAAGGGGACGATAATAAATTTATGATCAAAGAGAACCACACAAAGAATTAACAAATTTAGCTCCATATAACTACTAGTTAACCTAAACAAGTAAGAGCAAAAAGGAATATACCATTGAATCAATAAGGCAATAGTAACGTCAAATAAAAGGTATACCTTTAAATTCAGATGATGATTCATAGATTGAATTGGGCAAATTTAGTAATCGAAGCAATTTTTTCTTCCAACTCTATCACCCTCTTTCTCCTCTCTTACTCTTCTTCTAGTTCTTTTCGCAATGAATCCAACTCATCTCCATTTGAGTTCATGGACGGTATGGAAGGTCGAGAGGAGTGTAGTATTTCTTCGGCAGCCTGTGAACTCCCTAAGCCATATACACGACCCTTGCATGTGCCATTTATGGCTTGAGTCCATGTCTCTACATAAAACTTTGGTGCTGAATCCTATGCATCGAGACCATTATACTTATCATCAAAAGCATTGACATAATTCAAGCTAGATATTGCAAAGGCTAATAGATACAATTTAATTAAAAATAATAAATGAGAGCGTATATTACATGTACTTCTTTTGACCTATTATCTATAAATTCTCCATTCGGCTTAATATGTGTTCGTTCAAAAAGCTCCAATGGGTTTTGCCTCCTCCCCCCCTCCCCCCCCCCCCTCCTCGATCGTCGCTCAGTGAAGAAAATTACATAGAATGAATTGAAATTAGAGAATAATAATTTAGGGTCCGTTTGATAGCGAGGGTGGAATTTGGGTGGAAAGAAAATGAATTCCAGGGAATTGAATTCTAGGTAATTGAATTACCGGGAATTAGAAGTTTAATGTGTTTGATTGGTTTAATTTTCTAGGTGGAAAAAGTAGGGAATTTTTCAACTTTTGTTGTTTGATTGACATTATTTTCCATGGAAAATAAAGTAATTTTTTGCTATTTTAATCAAAAATATTTTTTTTTTACTTTTTAAATATATTTGTACTTGATGATGATAATGTTATTTTTTTGAAAGAAAATAAGTCAATTAACAACAACAAAATTGATTAAACGTGTCCAAAATCATTTTCCATCTATCATGGAAAACATTTTTCCACCAAAACCCAAAGAAAATCTTTTCCACCAAATCAAGGAAAATGGAAGAAAAAGTGGGGTCCGCGAAAAATGTTTTACATGAAAAATTTTGTCAAACAAATAAACCAAAAGTGGGAATTGAAAAACATATTCCATTTTCCATGGAAAATTTTGTGTAATCAAACGGAACCTTAAAAAACTTAGGATTATTTACCATAGGCTTCTCATGAACGGTGCCTATGTGCTTCAGTGATTCACCATTTGCTGTTAATCTGCAGTTAGCCGAGTTAATTTGCAAGTTACGCTGCCATCGTTCCTCACTCCAAATCCTTAGGCACTTTGTCCAATTGAGCTCACCTATGGCGTGAAATTCTTCCAATCTTCAGGATCATATGAATCAATCTTCTCTCTTGTAGCTATGCGAACATCCGAGAGCGACGATGCTTTTTTTTGTGGGTATTTTCCTACGGATTTTTTTTCCGTGGGAAATATCTGTCACTAATACTTCCAACCATGGTAGTGATAATCGATTTTTTTGTGAGTTTTGTTAATATTTTTCAGGATTTGTTACATCTGTGTGTCTTTAATTGTTTGTCTATGTTGTTCCTTTTTTTCTTTGAAGCTATTTCGATCTCTTCGTATCTATCTGATGTGGTCTGTGCAGTTTGTGTAAGATTTGTTTGTGTGTTTCAGTAGTTATTTACATAGTTTTGTAAGGGCTTGGCTTGTTGAATCGGTGTTGTCTAAGGTCTATAGATTTCCTTTTTGTGTGGTGTTAGTTGGATTTTTTCTTTTGTTAATCAAATCTCATTTAGGTTTTTGTTATTATTATTCACGATCTGTAGCCTATGCGTGTATTTTCATTGTTTGTATAGGTTGTTCTCTTTCTTTCTTTCTTTCTTTCTTTTTTCTCCTTTTAGTTGTTTCGATCTCTTTGTCTTTGCCTTCCGTGCATCTATCGTGGGTTCGATTGTGTATCTATTCTGACGCATTTTCTCACTTTGGTTTTAACACGAGGACAAAAGTAACCAATTTGTTTCACTTGTATATTTAGTGAAATTTTCTGAATTGTTAACTCTTTGATTTTGTATGGAGCTCAAAGTATATTTTCCTCTATGAATTATCATTGAAGCTCCAGTATATCTGTTTTTGCACATTAGTATTATTAGGTTCAATGAAATTTAATTCATGTGATTGATTAGGAAAATAGAGGTGATCAATCCCTTGCAGTCATAGTTCGTTGGATATGTGTGATTCTTATTTATTTCATTCTTGTCTTTCGTATTTCATGGATTTGTATATATATATATATATATATATTTGTCTCTTACCCAAAAATAATTGCTTAACTAATGTGATTGTAAAACTATTATTTTTACAACAGGCTTATTATATTTAGGAGTCATCATATAGCAAAATACAATTATAATTTTTTTTCATCAGGCGTTAACTTAGAGTTATTGTATATTTTTCGTCTTCTTTGTCATAAGAAATATATTGATTGTTAGAGAGTTCACGCAGTAGAACTTTGTGATCGAGCCAAGATAGCAGCCCAAAAATCGCCGCCATTGACTGCCGATCACAATGGTAGCACCCACGAGTCCCGCCGACTGCCTGCATGTCGTTCATGGTAGATTTTCAGAAATTGCAAGCCAAGTCCTCCTTTTGTTGAAGATGGTGAAGTCAAGTCCCTTGTCCAAAATTGCAACAGAGGTCATCCGAATTTTGCAGCAATAGTCCCTCAATCTGAAATTGAATTACCTGGTCCTCCATGTTTCAGCAGTGATGGATCCGGTCCTCATGATTTTACAATTACAACAAAAATTACACAAACCCTAATTCTATTGCAAAATTAAAATCAAAGGGGAAAACATAGAGTCGTAATCCACCCCCTTTGTTACATGACTCGATAATACAATACAAGATTTTACCACAAAAAATTTAAGGCCATAAATTTGTTCAATAAAAAAATATCATTCATCCAATAACAATCAAATCACATAATCCTAACACCGCTCAACTAACACATGCATAACAAAATTATTTATTCTTAAATACACAAAACAGTATCAAAAACCTGACGCTCTGATACCAATTGTTGGGAACCCGGGTTGCTCTACTCACAAAAATTAATTTGTTGTGATAGATCATCCCGTTACAGGATTTTCTGTTCTATGTATTCAACTTGGAATAAATAATTTTGTGCACACAAAAAGAATTTTGAGAAGATTACCTTTGTAGCGTGCTTTACAATAATCTTCATCAACTGTTTCTTGATTCCACCAAAGCTTCAAACCCTCAAGCTTTCCCCGGTGTTCTCCAATGGCAGTTGTGCAGGTGTGTGGTCACCTTTCTCAAGACCTAGGTTAAACTAGGATTAGGGTTTCTTTGTAAAGAGGAAACACACACTACACACTTTAGTGTGTGTTTCGCCACTTTACCAATTAGGTTAAGAAAAATAGTCTTGGGAGACTATTTGTAACATCTTTACACTCCAAAACCCTACCAGGCCTAGTACCATAACCCAGGCCCATTTCTGCACAACCCAATACAGGTAAAAAGCATGTATAAACCCATTATAGTGAAGCCACCGAGGGAACCTGATCGGACCCAATTAAACTAAGCTCCAATAAATTAATTATGACCCGATCAACTCTTGATCAGTCAAAATTAATTTATTAATCACGTTCTATTCCACTAAAAGAACGAGATTGCACTCTTAGTAAAATTGAAATTACTGAAACAATTAATCAATAATTATATCCTCTGACTTATCGTTCTTACATGTTACCCCCGTCGATCAACTCGAATATTCGGAGCAAGTTAAAATGACCAAAATGCCCTTCTTCGAATATTCATAAATTCTCAACTCTCATCTTCTGTCTGACAGTTCGATGTGATCCCATCACATCATAGAATTCAACAGTCACTGTCGAATTACTGAGCTCAGATTCAACTGTCCACTAGAAGAACCAGTGAGATTATGATCATACCTAAAAGGTGACGAATTCCATAATACGAATATATGTTCCTCGTTAGTTTACTTTAATTCCCAAAGTACCGAGATATTGATCAGCAATTTGATCTCACCCATTGATACCTCAAAGAACTTCAAGTTAGTAATCGAAGTCCATTATCCTATTAGGATTAAGGTCCCACATACAATAATCAAGTGAAATTAAATTTGTATGGTCAATGTCACAAATTAATTTCACGTGGTCCCGTCCAATACGTTCCAAACGTACTCTCAATTTTATTACCAAAGTCAAAGACAGACTTTAATAAAATCGAGACGATCTTATCAAAATAAATTGTCCATATTTATTTACTGATCGTGAACGTTAATTTTAGATCGAATCACAAATTGAATCTTTCTGTGTTTAACAACTTAAACACTCAATTTGTAATATCAAATCGACCCGTGGACAAACACAACATCATATTAATACAACCAATTAATATTTTACTTTTAAATGTCGTGAATTATACTCTATGGGCATATATAATTCCAACAATCTCCCACTTGCCCTTAGAGTATATATGAAACATCGAATCATCCATCTTGTCAACATCATCATTACACTAATGATTATGTTCTCAACCAAGATAGTAACTCCTTTCGATGTAAGTCACGGTTGTATAACAAACAATCCAAGATTGTGTTATTCCCAACCAATTAACCACATTATCTCCCAGTTATATTCCAATTTTGACGACTCTCGAGAATCCTAGTCAAATCAGATCTTAATTAGTTTTAATCCATCAGATCACCAACTAAATAGATAAGCAAATATTTACTCGTTTTCCAAAAAAACGCTTCAGTACGTGCTTTACCTCTATTCAATGATCTGATCCTGGATCAAACTAATAATCACCAATAATATCCCCAACATAAGATATGACCTATCTAGTGCAAAGTAAGGCTTCCTATAGCCGAAGCATAAGGAACCTTCTCTATCTTACCATGAGTCTTAAGAGAATACTCATAAGATAGATAAAGTCCACAAAGAACATTATTCCTTTTCAAGACTTCAATATTGCAAATGTAGATAGTATCTTATTATTACATGAAACTTGAGACTATTCTATTCCATTTTTTTTCTCCCACTCCGAAAAGTACGGATGTCTAGAAAAATAGACAGTCATCTACAAGTCCTTCATGTCTAATTGCTGGTGCCAATTACTATTTAATGAAAATACTCTCACACATTAGTAGAGTGTCATTCAAATAAATAGTCGCGAAAACTGACTCATCTTTCTGTATACTCGAGTATACTTAAGATATATCAAGATTTTGATCAAGAACATGTATCACAATCATTCGATCAAATTCTGTATTCCATATGTTGAACAAATACCCAAATCCAAAGTTGGAAACTTGTAAGTCATGAATTTTACTTTCATGGTTTTTAATATGAACTCATCAGATTACACTTTGTAAATGATTTCCTCAAGATGCATTCAAGAAAGAACATCTTGACATCCATGTGTCGTACCTCATTTTGACAATGAACGACAATGGATAAAAGATCCAGGTAAACTGTTGCATGACTATTGGCGAGAAGGGTTTCACAAACCCACAACCATAAGCCTTGCACCAAAGGTATCAACCTTTCCATCTACCATTCTTTTATCATCTTAAAAATCATCACACCCTATAGGTTTGACCCCATTGGGTGTGTCTACAAATATCCAAACTTTGTTGGATTACTAGGAATCTAATTCTGAGTTCTCGTTCACCTTCCATGATTTCAATTCCATAACTTCTACCACTTCCCTAAATGAGGAGTCCTTCTCTTATTTCAGTAGAGACTGTCTAAAAAGACTCTCCGTAGAATAAGCGTCAAGAAGGTGGTCTTACAACCCTCCCACTCCAATTAGTCGCTGGAAGTGTATTTCCATTATGTCCAAACAGAGTTACTTCCTCTTCTCCCACTACTTGGTTATATCCCTAATTGGGATCAACCTCTTCACTACCTCTTTATGAACATAAAGAAGAGGCAGAACAGTGAGAGCAACTTCGACTACAACCTTTGGTTTTTCCCTGTCCATTGGGTTCACCAGGCAAAAATAGTGGTTGAACCACTTGCCTATTTCTCCCACTAGGATCAGCAACCATCGGTTTCGTAGGAAGTCCCAAATCATCAAGATTAATTCTATGCGAAAACCTGGAATCAAGTTGTTTAAACCACGTTCTAACATCTTATCCAATAGAATTTTACTTGTGGATTTGTATTCTTCTATATGCCTTATCCTCTAAGAAAGTCACATTTGTTCTCAACAAATACTTTTTGGACCAGAGGACTATAGAAGAAATAATTTCTAGTTTCATTGTATACCTTATATATAATCAAACCTTCATTGTTGCCACCATCTCGTCAATCCTTCCTTTCAGCTTGTGTGCCAAAAGTCCCCAAATCTGAATGTGGTATAGACTGGGCTTGCACCCATGCCACAACTCTAGGGGTATTTTAGGAAACGAATCAATGGTACTATGCTATGAAGGAACCTGACTATCTCCGGTGTACATTCCCAAATGAAACTAGTAATGAGGATAACTCATCATTGATTTGGTATTACTTTGTTCTCCTTTTCCGATAAATGGTTCCTAAACTCATATGAGAGATACACAAACCTCGATCAAATCGAAGTATTTCGATTCTCTTAATTACTTCTCAACTTCTATCCAAAATTCTAGAATTTCTTCAACATTTCGGATTAATGAGATATTAAGTATATAATCGAGATCTGGAGTGATCATCAATAAAAGTGATGAATTACTCGTACTCTCTCGTATCTTGAGCACAAAAGAATCCATTCATATCGAAATGTATTAATCCTCAAACTCTTAAGTCCATATAAAGTATAAGGACTCTTGGTTATATGATCCTCTAAACAAGATTCAGAAAAATAGTATAGATTCCACCTCAGATCCTTTTGAGGTCCATCCCTTACTAGTATTAAAATCGAGTTTTGGATAAGTGTAACCAAGCCTAAGATCTTAATCATTTTACCCTCTAAATAAAATTCAAAAGCCCACATAGATTCCACCTCCAAAATTCTTAGAGGCTATCTGTACTAGTCTTTCAATCTTATTTAGATAAATATGATTATCTTAAGATCTTATCAAAGAGTTCATTAATACAAGGAGTCGTCTATCCCTTATCACTTGTAGTAATATTACACTTAGAACCATTTACAAGGCTTTGAGATTGTTAACCATTTGTCTCGCAATAATAAGAGCATTATTTAACTTAATTCCAACTAATAACTGGAAATTAAGTGCTAAATAATTCCGCTCAAATAATAAAGAGACAAAATAACAATTAAATTGTTTCACAAACATAAAAGCCCTACGGCTCTTTCCATATTACCGTACCCGTGCTTATCCTTATATTATACTCTATCTCATTGTATCATTTGGTCACCTAGGACCAAATTGCAACAACTTGCAATAGTGATTAGTTACTCTAGAATCTATAATCAAGATAGACTCAATTACTAACCATAACACAATGAATAGAGTCTTACTCCATTATAGAGTTTTCAGGAAATGCTACTTCCTCATTAGTCCTATCTTTGCTCAAAAGCAAAAAGGTTAGAGGGCCTACCATACTATCTGTTGCTTTAAAATAATCTCTTCTCTATGAATAGCTTACATTGAACCTTTCAGGGACACGTTCATCCTGGTGAATATAGTCCACACTGAACCGCAAGAGCTCATCTTAAAAGATTTCTCAAACATTATGTCACATGAATCAATGTTTGCAAATGGAACCTCCACCACGTTAAAGTGACCAATCATGTTTTACCAAATGGTCTCTTGCAAAAACGTGATCGGTTCATAAGTAGAGATATATTATAGCTTGATAGCATATTTTGTATAATTAAAATGTTCAAATTATCATAAATACCCTTCCATCGAGAAAATAAATATGGTATCCTATTTTGATGTTTTTATTGCGAAGTACTTGACGTGAGAATCAAAATTATGCAATAAACCATCTCATCAAAATAAAACCATTTTCATTGGAAGATTTATAATTATTTTTGAACAAGGATCTTCTAGCACGAACAAATGTCATAAGTGGAAAAGAATTATAACGAGACATGTTACAGTTTTCGCAAATTAGTTGGTGATGTCTAAATATATAACTAGTTGTGGAAATACGACATTCAAATAAAATAAATGCATTAAACACGAGTTGTATAAATGATGAATACTTTCATATATGATGCATGAATAAAAAATTATGCACAAGTAGACCCAAAACTACTATAATATGACGACAACCTAAAACCCCAAAATCTTAAACACATTTCTCTATAGGAGAAATAAATGTGATTTATGGCTAGGCTGAGACCCTCCCACTAAATTAAATATATCTAGCATCTCATGCAATATTTAATTTATAGTCGTTAAAATTTGGCCATCATTGACATCGTTTGGATATTCTATAGGAAGTCCCCACGATATCATTGATTTAAGTGTCTAACCCCTATATTGATAATATTTCAAGTACCAAATTAATTACGTCACCTATAGGGTAATCATGATTAATTCACACTAAAAAATTATCACCTAATTGGGCCCACTCCAGTAACCAAAACAGTGCAGCCCTCCTATAGGGAGACTAATTAGATTAGCACGAGGCATACACAAATTTTTACTATTGGGCTAATAGGGGAGGCCGTGGGTTCAAAATATTTTGCACCCTCACTCACTTAATATTTTGAACTGTTGGGTTTTAATTTAATAATTACCAATCAATTTTAACTCTTAAAATCAATTTAATTATTAATAAATATATTTATTTTCTAATCTAACATTTAGAAAAGAAAATAAAATACAAAACAATGCATGACAGTATAGTACCTAGAGCGGTGTATATGCGATCTACATGACATGTTATTTAATGACATTCATTCACAAATTATTAAAGCAATAAATAAATGCGATAATAAAATAAATATGAACATAATTTATGGCCCAAACCTAGACACACAATTACAAATTAATAAAGAGTCTATTGAGCCACAAGCCGGCCCAATTCTTCAATTTCTAATTGCAAGTGTCTAGCCCATTACTTGAACTCTTCAAATAATAGTTCTCAGCCCATTATCAAACTGGTCCAATCTGTAAAGCTTCAATCTTCAGTCCAAATATCAAATGTAGTGATCCAATTAAATATTCCAGCCCATTGTAAAATTCAGTCCACATTGCATTGGCCCAGCTAAACAATTTAGCCCACATTGCAATTAATTAAAGTAGACCAATTTTACAATTACTGGCTATATTTAATTTCACCCAAATCTATATCTGGCCCAACTTCAATTTAATTCAACAAACCCATTTAGCAAATCATTTGATTCCGGCCCATTTTCTTAATTCCAAAAAATCGGCCCAGAAGAAGTCACGGCCCAAAAGCAAAATCTGGCCCAAGTTAATTCCTTCTTCATTGCAATGCTGTGTAACCTACTGAACGAGAATTCAAAAAAAATTCAGCCGCGCCGTGATTTCAGCCGCTGCCTACGGAAATACCATCGCCGGAAAGTGTCACAACCATTGTGACCACAACAGCAGCCCCATGTCCCGCAGCCGCCATCGCCAGAAAGTGTGGGTTGAGTCGCTGCAACGACATCAGCAGTTTCATGGGTGCTGCCATCTTCGAACCTGCTGCGGCGCTGCCATTTTCGAACCTGCATCGCAGTGGCACCTGTGGTGCCGCTGCCGCCGCGATCTACTTGGGGTCACAGCGCCAACAGCGGCGCGATCGTCCACAGATCGCAACGGCAGCACCCAAGTGCTGCTGGCTACGTGCAGCGGCGTATGCGGGTTCCGCTACCGTCGCGATCGAGCCAAGATAGCAGCCCAAAAATCGCCGCCATTGACTGCCGATCACAATGGTAGCACCCACGAGTCCCGCCGACTGCCTGCATGTCGTTCATGGTAGATTTTCAGAAATTGCAAGCCAAGTCCTCCTTTTGTTGAAGATGGTGAAGTCAAGTCCCTTGTCCAAAATTGCAACAGAGGTCATCCGAATTTTGCAGCAATAGTCCCTCAATCTGAAATTGAATTACCTGGTCCTCCATGTTTCAGCAGTGATGGATCCGGTCCTCATGATTTTACAATTACAACAAAAATTACACAAACCCTAATTCTATTGCAAAATTAAAATCAAAGGGGAAAACATAGAGTCGTAATCCACCCCCTTTGTTACATGACTCGATAATACAATACAAGATTTTACCACAAAAAATTTAAGGCCATAAATTTGTTCAATAAAAAAATATCATTCATCCAATAACAATCAAATCACATAATCCTAACACCGCTCAACTAACACATGCATAACAAAATTATTTATTCTTAAATACACAAAACAGTATCAAAAACCTGACGCTCTGATACCAATTGTTGGGAACCCGGGTTGCTCTACTCACAAAAATTAATTTGTTGTGATAGATCATCCCGTTACAGGATTTTCTGTTCTATGTATTCAACTTGGAATAAATAATTTTGTGCACACAAAAAGAATTTTGAGAAGATTACCTTTGTAGCGTGCTTTACAATAATCTTCATCAACTGTTTCTTGATTCCACCAAAGCTTCAAACCCTCAAGCTTTCCCCGGTGTTCTCCAATGGCAGTTGTGCAGGTGTGTGGTCACCTTTCTCAAGACCTAGGTTAAACTAGGATTAGAGTTTCTTTGTAAAGAGGAAACACACACTACACACTTTAGTGTGTGTTTCGCCACTTTACCAATTAGGTTAAGAAAAATAGTCTTGGGAGACTATTTGTAACATCTTTACACTCCAAAACCCTACCAGGCCTAGTACCATAACCCAGGCCCATTTCTGCACAACCCAATACAGGTAAAAAGCATGTATAAACCCATTATAGTGAAGCCACCGAGGGAACCTGATCGGACCCAATTAAACTAAGCTCCAATAAATTAATTATGACCCGATCAACTCTTGATCAGTCAAAATTAATTTATTAATCACGTTCTATTCCACTAAAAGAACGAGATTGCACTCTTAGTAAAATTGAAATTACTGAAACAATTAATCAATAATTATATCCTCTGACTTATCGTTCTTACATGTTACCCCCGTCGATCAACTCGAATATTCGGAGCAAGTTAAAATGACCAAAATGCCCTTCTTCGAATATTCATAAATTCTCAACTCTCATCTTCTGTCTGACAGTTCGATGTGATCCCATCACATCATAGAATTCAACAGTCACTGTCGAATTACTGAGCTCAGATTCAACTGTCCACTAGAAGAACCAGTGAGATTATGATCATACCTAAAAGGTGACGGATTCCATAATACGAATATATGTTCCTCGTTAGTTTACTTTAATTCCCAAAGTACCGAGATATTGATCAGCAATTTGATCTCACCCATTGATACCTCAAAGAACTTCAAGTTAGTAATCGAAGTCCATTATCCTATTAGGATTAAGGTCCCACATACAATAATCAAGTGAAATTAAATTTGTATGGTCAATGTCACAAATTAATTTCACGTGGTCCCGTCCAATACGTTCCAAACGTACTCTCAATTTTATTACCAAAGTCAAAGACAGACTTTAATAAAATCGAGACGATCTTATCAAAATAAATTGTCCATATTTATTTACTGATCGTGAACGTTAATTTTAGATCGAATCACAAATTGAATCTTTCTGTGTTTAACAACTTAAACACTCAATTTGTAATATCAAATCGACCCGTGGACAAACACAACATCATATTAATACAACCAATTAATATTTTACTTTTAAATGTCGTGAATTATACTCTATGGGCATATATAATTCCAACAGTTGTAACTTTGCTGGATATACTAGCTACATATTCTATCCTAGAATAATTTCAACGGTTAAAACCTTATACAAGAAATTATGAAATAAAGAGCAATTTCTATAGATTCAACATTCCAAATTATAAACTATCGCACGTCTATAACAAATAGGAAAATTAACATTATTGTTAACATTAGAAATTTATAACTAATTTCATTACGATTATTATTATTATTATTATTATTATTATTATTATTATTATTATTATTATTATTATTATAAAGTTTATATTTTTATTAACATTATGAAACTATTATTAAAATTATTATTTTTAACTATTAAAAATATTATTATATTGTTAATCGACGTTATGAAATTATAATTATATTTATAATTACTTTGAAATTATTATTAACATCATAAAATATTATTATATTAGTTATTAACATTATAAAATATAATTATATTTTTTATTAACATATATATGAAATTGTAATTACATTTATTATTTTTATTTACTAAAAATATTATTAATTTTTTTATTGACGTTATGATATTATAATTACATTTATTATCTTAATTATTATGAAATTATTGCTAACATTATAAAATGTTATTATATTTAATTTTATTAACATTATGAGAATATATTTAAATTAATTATTTTTAATTATTTTATATATATATATATATATATATATATATTGACATTATGAAATAATTATTATATATTTATTATGAAATTATTATTAACATCGTAAAATATTATTACAGATTGTTGTGTACTTCGGGTGACGTTTCAAGATAATCATCAAACTTAATTTCATTCTAAAACGATCAATTTACATTTAAAATCTTTTACACATTCATTCATCGTTATTCATTAATAGAAATGTATAATTTGCAACTTGACAATATTGTGACTTGACTTATCAAAATTTGAATTATTTAAAACATCTGAAATATTTGAACTATTTAAAACATCTGAAATGTTAAAATAATCATTTTAAAATCAAATAAACTTTGATGATTGATATGAAATTTCACTTAAACCAACAATATTTTCACCCTTATATTTAGTATTTATGTTTAACTTTTGAATGTAAAGATCATAAATTATAGGTGGTTTTCAAAATTTTCAAATTTATTTGAAAAATAGCGTTAAAGTTTTAATGTATGAGTATGTCAATCGTCATCGGCTTAATCGATGACATGATAAATATACAATTGTCACATTATTTGCATAATCGGTGAAATGATAAATACACATGACTTTTAAATGGAAATTTGACTAATGTATTGTGTCTAATTCAATTAGATAAACTTTAAATTAATAATTGGGAGTAATGCATATTTATTTATTTATTTTAAAGAATGTTTAATATTTCCAACATATTTAAATTCTCCTACAATCACTGCTAAAATAAGTTTTAACATTTTTCACATAAAATACAATTGGATTTTTCATTTTCATTGTCACTTTTCAATATCTTTATTAAAAAATCATCTAAATAGGTTTTCCAATTTCCAATAGCAAAATTTATTTTCGTCAATTTATGTTTTTTAGGCTACATAATAACGAATTAATTGTCTCAATAATCACTGAACTTATATCTATGTATAAGATTAATCATTGAAATTTAAAGTGTCGAGTTTTGCTCACTAAACTTATGTATATGTCTTCAACTGATTACCGAAGTTTAAAATGTCAAGTTTTAGTCACTACACTTATGAGCTAATTGTCCCAGTAAAGCACTTAAGTTTAAAGTGTCAAATTTTGGTCACTACACTTATCAAAATATCTCACGCTAGTCATTGACTTAAATTTCGTACGTAACGAAAATTGGTAATGTCATGACAGACAGTTATGCACGTGGCACTACGTGACCTTTAATTGATAAATCATGTCACACCAGATTGTCAAGTAACAAATTTTTAAAAATGTTTGATTGGTCATTAAACTTTTAAAATATCTTCGACTGTTTATTTGTTGTGTGCAACCAATAATTTGGAAATATAATTATAAGTTTTCAATTCAGTCATGTCATTTTTATTAGTTTAGATACCAAAACTCAATCACCTTAAGTTTAATGAAACACTCGATGATGTTTTTAAAAGTTAGTAACTGATCGAAGACGTTTTAAAATTTTCTTATGTTGCAATTCGGTACGGTGTGATTGATTAGCAAAGGTCACGTTGCGCCATGTGTACATTATGTCAATCATGTCACCAATTATATTATAAAAGTTAAGTCAATGATTAACGTTCAACATTTTGATATATTTAGTGATCAAAACTCGACACTTTAAAATTAAGTGATCAGTTGAAGACATAGATATAAGTCCACTAATTACTGAAAATAATTAACTCATAAGTTTTGTGATCAAAATTGAACACTTTAAATTTCAGTGATCAGTTAAAGATATAGATATAATTCAGTGATTATTGAAAAAAATTAACTTATAAGTCTAGTGGCTAAAATTCGAAACTTTAATCTACGGTGATCCATAGATGTAAGTAGTGGCGGATGTAGAACATTTGTACTAGTGGGGCACATAGATGGTACGGGGTTCGGGGGTAGCGCACCCGAAATTTTTTTTTTTTGGTAAGAAGAGACCGAAAAATGAAAAAATACTTGAAAATATTCAATCCCCAAACAAATAAATAATTATATTAACCTTGTATACTTATAATATAATTAGCATAAATTACACTGCCTCCAAACATTTTACTGGGTTTTCCAGTAATGAAAATGCAGAAGAAGAAGAAGCCAAAAAAAAAAAAGGGTCAGAAATTTTACTGGAAACGTGCTCCAACAGGCCCCACTGTGGGTCCGCCCCTGGATGTAAGTTCGATAATTATTGGACCAGTTAACTCCATAATAACATAACATAACATATTATAATGACACAAAATAAAGAAAAAATCGACTAAATCTTTTATTTTCGCAACAGAATCAATAAACCTCAATCCAACGGGCTGGTAATTTCGCATTGCACGCTCTCTAAAATCTGAACCGTCTGGCTATTCTTAATCCAACGGTAGGGATTGACAAAAATATGACCGTTACTGGGAGCCTTTATTATAACAATTGGTTTTTCAAAGTCATCTTGGATTTTTCTCTCAGCGTTTTGAGCGTTGGGTATTGGGGGTTTTCCTGTAGAGAAGAACTAGACAGACTAGTGCAGCAGGGGTTTTCTGGGTCGCTCTTCCAGTGAGATAATTTTTATAGTTTCTTTATTTATATGAGTTCTTTATTGATGCGTAGAATGAATCTTGAAGGATAGTTTCAGGATTTTGTTCTTTGGTCCAACAGATGATCAATTTGGGTTTCACTCGATTTGTTTTTGTGAGTTCTTCCAAAATTTTCGTTCAATTTACGTATGGTTACTTCAGAAATTCTGTTCTCTGGGTGATAATTTTCTCTCGCGTTTCTATGATTTTTATATCTTTAAAATAACATTCTTTGTTAGTTCATTAGGATGAATCTTGAGGGGTTATTTCGTGTCAAAGTGATGATCAAATTTGTTAATTCTTGTTGTGAATTGGGCATTTCACTTCATAGATATCAGAGAATTATGAATTCTGAAAGCAGAGATTGATGGTCGTGTTTGTTGTTTTCTATTCATGACACGATTTTGGGTTTTGCCCAATTTGCATTTATTCTGCTTCATCTTTAATTGAATTTTATTGGGGTTCTTTGGATGATGATCGATTGGGGGTTTGTTAATGTGAATTCTCTATGGGTTGAACCTTTAATTTAACTTGTGCCTTTTGTGTTCAGTTTATGAATCTTTTTTCATTATATGTATGTTTATTTTTGAATTATGTTATTACAGTGACAGACTTCTCAATGTTTCCATAATTCCATGGTCTTTATAGTCGGTGAATTTGGAGGGATCTGAAGGTTCTTTATTCTTGATATTGTTCTTTGAGTGATGATTAATATTGATTTTCATTGGATTTCTTTCTGTGATTTTTATTGATGGTCTGTGCTTAGAGTGACACTTTTCTCTTTTAGAGTTATGTTCTTATTGTGACAGTTTTCTATTTGTTTTTACAATATGTGGTCTTTTATATACTTGTTGGTGTACTTGGATGAAAATGAAGGATCCTTTTTCTTGATATTATTGTTTGGAGTGATGAAATATATTTGTTTCTTTGGATTTATTTCTATGAATATTTTCTGTGGATTGACTACGCATTTTGTTTTATGTTTGTGGTTTCTTTTCCATTTCATTTTGGTTACTGTGACAGTTTTCTCTTTGTTTTTACAATCTCTGGTCTTTAAATACTTGTTGGTGTACTTGGATGAATTTGAAGGATCCTTTTTCTCGATATTGTTTGGAGTGATGTAATTTAATGGGTTTCTTTGGATTTATTTCTATGAATAATGAATTTTCTGTGGATTGATTACACATTTTGTTTTATGTTTGTGGTTTCTTTTCCAGTATATTATGACAGTTTTCTCTTTATATTTACAGTCCACATTTATATACTTGTTGCAATAATACATGGATGAATTTGAAAGATCATTTTTCTTGATATTATTGTTTGGAGTGATGAAATATATTGGTTTCTTTGGATTTATTTCTATGAATAATGAATTTTCTGTGGATTGATATATGACTGCACTTTTTGTTTTATGTTTGTGGTTTCTTTTCTATCATTTTGGTTATCTCAGCAATTATGTTCTGACGTCTCTCTCTCTCTCTCTCTCATTCATTTCATCTTTGTGATTTTTTTGCATTGTGATGAATATAGAAGGATCTTTTTTGGGTTTCATTTTTGGTCTATTGATCATGAATTTAGCTTTCATTGGAGTTCTTTCTACGATTTGTGGCTTTTATTTTATATTCAGTGTGTTTAGTTTTCAATTATGTGTTTGGTTTCTAATAATACTTTCAGCATGTGTGTGTTAGCACCATCAACTTGTCATCATTCAATGTGCAAGAAAGATTATCTTTGCTACAGGTTCGATATTTTTCCTATCACCATAATTCTTCTTGCATAACTCTTTTTAAGATGTTCTTTAAGCATATGAATTGGACAACGTTTAAGATTTAGAGTTACTTGAATAAGGTCTTGTCACTTGAACAAGATTGAGACTTGCTTGGGACTTGGCCTAAGTACTCAAGAGTCACTAAGGCAAGGGAATTAAGCTCAGAGAAAGTCAAGAATTTTCATGACACAATCTGAGATTACATTATTTGAAACAAACTCGTTTCAACTCAGCCTAAGGATTAGTCGACTGATGTCTAAACTCATTTGGGCTCAACTAGGATTTTGGAGGAGAATTATGCTTGAAAAAGGTCATGTAAACTAGTCTCAGCTTGGCTCTTCAGATAAATTATTATAGATTGAGATCAACAAGACAATCTTTAGAGGAAATTATGCTTGAACGAGAATTTGATTTCTTGGCTCTTGAGATAAATTATTGTAGATTGAGATGAAGACTATCCTTAGAGGAAATTATGCTCGAACAAGGTTGTGATTTACCTAGTCTCAACTTGGCTCTTAAGATAAATTACGGCCGATTGATATTAAGACTCACTTAGGTTTTATAGAGGAAATTAGAAAATTATGCTCGAACAAGGTTGAGTTGAGCAGCACATGGAATCGCGGATTACATATATGTTATGTAGTAGTTATCACTTATGGTTAATGCAATACTACTAGGCTGCTTTGAAAACCATATACTTAATCATATGTCACATTGCGTTGAAATCGGATATCTTGCATGCTCGGGTGAGTTTCACTATCTTTTAGCATTAATTTGTTGCACAGATCTATTAACCAAATTCCCTGCTGCAGTGCTGCATTAATGCATATACTTGAAAAGTGTTATTCAAATTTTCTTTTTAAAAAGCAAAAGCAGATTGCAAAGCAAAACTCTGATCAGCTTCCAAGTCGTAGACCCCAAGAGTATAAATATTGAGAAACTGAAGGGTGATTTCCCATTTTTTTATTATACATATGTGCCAATACTAATATTTATATATATGCAGAGTTTCATCGTTTGTTTGCATAGGTTGCCGCAAAGTTGCAAACAGCAATGTTTGAAGGTTTAAATCCTTGGGGATGGCAGCGCGTACCTAATCAACAACACGGGTTCTCTCTCTCTCTCTCTCTCTCTCTCTCTCTCAACAATTTGCTATCCTTTATTTTATTTTTTATTTTTTTCCGTATCAACTCATTTTGAAATTTATTCGTTCTTTTTCCATTTTATGGTAACTTGATAAATAACCTGAATTTCACATCTTTTAATTTGAATCTCTACAAATATAGTTGAAATCCTAATAAAGCTTGTTTTGGACTGCTTTCGTGAAGTCACAAAAGTGGTAAGTTTGCTTGCACCAAATGATGATAAGTCATAATTCATATTTAGCAAATTTAGTTCAAAGTATAAATTTCGAGTCTACTGTTAAGCACTCAGTTTAGCCTCGTGCTAATAGGAGCAAATATTAGACCTCGTTCGAGCATAATTCCCTTTAAGTCGAGCCAAAGTTTCGTTAGGGGATGTTTGAGCACAAACCTTTTTAAGGGCAAAATCACTTCCAAGTCTCGACCTCGTCATAGGTAATTTTGAGTTATCAAGTTATCTTAAGGTTAGTGTTACCTGAGAAAGTTTCAACTAATCAATTAGTTAAGGATTAAGTCGAGCCCACGTCCAAGTTGAACCAAGTGAGTTTCAATCTTGTTCGAATACAATGTCTTAAATGTTTCGAGTTTATCGTAATGACGAATTGGATCCTAAAAGAATCTTTACCTATTTTGAGCACAATTACTTTAAAGAGGGCCACCGAGCCCATTCATGCCTTGACCCGTTCGAGCATAAATTCTTTAAAGGCCTCAAAATCATGCAAGTCGATTAAAATAATCTCCACCAAACAGGAGCTTGGTCAAATTTGCAAGTCTTTGACCTCGTTCAAGCTCAATTATCACTACTGCAAATATGCAGTGGCGAACGCGAAAGAAACGTGCGTCGCCATCCATCGGAGGGGCCGCCCCTATTAGCAAGTTTAGGATTTATAGTTGCTTGAATAAGGTCCATGACACTTGAACAAGATTGAGACTTACTTGGACTCGACCTTTTATGCTCTACTCGACCTTAACAAGGGAATTTAAGCTCAGAGAAAATCAGGAATTTTCAGCTTGGATAATGTCTAAACTCAACCCTTATGATAAACCGTTTGAATGACAAGTAAACTAGTCGCAACTGCTCTTAAGATAAATTATTGTAAATTGAGATCAAGACTCTCAATTATGCTCGAACAAGGTCGTGATTTACCTCAACTTGGCTCTTAAAATAATAGGTTTTATAGAGGAAATTTGAAAATTATGCATGAACGAGGTTGAGTCAAGCAGCATGTGGAATCGCGGATTACATATATGTTATGCACTAGTTTAGAGCCTTGTGCTAATAATTTATCCAAGGAAAGTAGGAGCAAATATTAGACCTAATTCTAGCATAATTCCCTTTTAAGTGCCAATTTGGCAAAATCAAGGATTGAGTCGAGCCCGCGCAAGCCCTTCTTTGAGCACAATTCTTTACCAATTTCGAGCACAATTCTTTAAAGGCCTCAAAATCATGCAAGTCTTGGCCTTCCTCAAGTTTAAGAAATCTCAATTCGACTAGAGCCCTGTAACACCCAGGCCAGGAAAGTACAAAAGAAATGATAGGTACTACTCATACCAATAAGGTGCACCTTCTTTTCCGAAAGTCCATCATTAGAAACTCCACAGTTAAGCGTGCTTGGCTTGGAGCAATTCTGGGATAGGTGACCTCCTGGGAAGTTTTCGAGGAGCGTGCAAGTGAGGAAAAATCATGCTGCAAATACGGCGAACGTAGAAGAAATGTGTGTCGCCATTCGTCAGGTTTTCTTGTGTTTCAGTGGAGGGGAATGAGGGTGATTGTAAAAAACCCAAGCACAAACAACTTTGAAGTTTTTAACGATGGACTTCAGGAAAAGAAGGTGCACCTTGTTGATATGAGTAATATCAAATCTTTTAAGCTTTTCTTGGTTTGAGTATTATTACAATCACCCCCATTAGAGTTGCAGTCCGCTACTAATAGCATTCTACAGGGTTTTCTTTCTTCAATTTTATATAAAACCTTTGGTACAGTGGGGACAGTACGTCTTCGATCTAACGGTCGAGACCACCCATTAAGTGGGACTCGGGTCGTTACAAATGGTATTAGGGTCGACATCCCAACGCCTGGCAACGGAAGATGGCCATCAATAATCCCTGGTATTCACTCCCTGGTGAATACTTTACTTCTTAGGGTTCTGCTTCTTAGCACATTTTTAAGTATTCTTCTTAGACTTAAAAGTGCATGCTAAAATGATGCATCATAAATGAATGCAATAAATTCAATATCTACAGGAGCTGTTATGTTTAAGGTGCTCAAGAATAAACTTAATTTTCGACACTTCATAACAATTTAGTTGAACTAGGAAGCTTATATAAACTTAATTTTTGACACTTTAAGAAATCAGATTTAATTTAGAATCTGTAGGTACCTTAATGCTTAAAGAACATTATTCAAGATTATGTTTTTCTTAAAATGCTAAGATACACTTTCAAATGTTATACTCAAAATAAAGCAGAACTTATCAAATATTCGCGAGAATATTTGTGACGTTCAAAATCAGAAACTTATCAAAGAGATTAGGCAAATCCTTGTGGCGTTTCGAAAGTCTTGGTTCTTTATTCCGCATCGTCGATCTTCACGTCTTGAATATCGGGTCAAGATTCCACCGTCCATCCACAACCTGGGTTCGGAACTTTCCGGCGTTTTCTTCGGCACTTCTCGAATCTCATCATCTGGTATCAAAGCTGGACTCTGAATTCAGGTTTTTCTATCCAGTTTAATTCTTATGTTTATCATCGAGTCTGTCATAAGAATTATCCATATCTTGTTGTTGAGTCTTTCTTTTCTTGAGTGTTCTTCGTGCCAGTAATTTTTTTTTTTCAGTTTGATCCATATAAAAATTCAAAAGTGTTTATTTTGTTCGATTCTTATCCAAATCCTGTTCCGTTTGTTTTGTTGTGTTCGTGTCGAATTTTCGGATTTATTTAAAAAAAATTTATTTTTTTTATTATTATTTAATTCCGAAAATTCATTATTCAAAAAAAAAAAAAAAAAAAAAAAGTCATTCCAAAATTCAAGAACCACTTTCTTAAGTTTCTTTAAAATTCTTGGTATTCATTTCCTTCCAAGTCAATAAAAGTCGTTCTTGCTATTTGATGTCTAAATCCTCTTCGTTCTTGAATTTTTGAAACGCCACATAAGGAATGGATTATGATCTGGGCTTTTTATTCCAAACTAGATGTTATGTATAAGGGGTGCAGTTTGACGATTGATGGAAAATGCTTTACTAATTTCGTTAATAGCACCGTGATTGAAAAATTAGGATTGCCCCTAGAACCACACTATAAACCTTATAGGATGTCGTGGATGATGGAATTTGGGAATTTCAAAGTAACCAAACAAGTTCTAGTGCCTATCGCCCAGGGAATGTATAGTGTGATGTAGTGCCATTGAAATTTTATCATATTTTATTGGGAAAACCTTGGAGGCGTAGGAGGGAGGCTGTTTATGATAAGAGTATGCACATATACAAATTCCTTAAGAAAGGGAAAATATACACACTATATGGGTTGACATTAGAAGAAGCACTAGAAGATTCACGGAGGGTGTAGGAGAGTGAAAAGTGGTATAATAGGAGGCATCCATAAGGATATTGATAAGAAGGAAGGAGAGTTGAAATTAAAAACAAATAAACAAACTCCAAAATTTGATGAGGAGATGTGGAATTGGGAGTTGAGGTTGAAGTTGAAGTTCAAGATTTGAGCGTTGAATTGGACGATCCACATTTGGGTAGCAATGAGATAGTGCATGAGTGTGGTGATAAAAATGTGGAGATAGGAGATGTGGTTGAATTTGAGAGTAAAAATTTTGAAAAGGTGGTTGAAAATGCAAAGGAAGAACGAGGTGAAGAGGAGAGCCTCGTGGTTCTTAAAGAAGAATTGGAGATGGTGATTAATCATGGATACAAGGATTCATACCTTGTACCTCATGAAACTAACATTCCCCTCTCCGCTTTATTTAATTTTGTCTTGCAGGTTAAATGTGCTTGGAAATTTGGGCAACACCACCAATGCCCACAGGAGGACTTCAATCCCCAAATTACAGGATACTATTGGTCATCCCTCTGGCATGGAGGGTATGATGTGTTCCGGACCCTCGACAATCGGAGTCATAGCAGGCTTGACGGAAAAATTCAAGTAATTCAAGCCAAAATGGAGTTAATTGCAAATTGGAGCAAAAATCGGAGCAAAAAGAACCAGTTTGATCTTTACGGCCGTAACGCCCAGAAGGTCACGGCCGTAATCAAGTTACTGGTTAAGATGCGAGATTTCAATTTTTCACTTACGGTCGTAAACAAACTGTCACGGCCGTAACATTCACAGGAAGGAAATCTTACTGCCGTAATAATTTCAATCATGGCCGCAACATGCAACATCAATTTTGGATCAGAGAATCACTTACGGCCGTAACTGGATTCTTGACGGTCATAAATAGCTAGCGGATCAGATTTCCGGGATTTTCCATATTTTGCAAATTTTTAATTCATTTTCTTTTATTTAGTTATTTTAGTATTTTACTTTAATTAGAATTCTATTCTGAGCCAGTTATGGTTGATAAATTTTAGTTTTGCTTATTTATATTCTATTTCCATTCAATGTAATATTAGATTTGATTTTGATTAAACATTTTATTGAGTGATTCAATAATTTTATTGGTGAATTTCCTATATGTTTAGAACTTATCAAGAGTGATTCTTGTGGCGTTCGACAATCGAACTTATCAAATATTCGCGAGAGTATTTGTGGCGTTCAAAACCAGAAACTCATCAAGGAGATTGGGCAAATCCTTGTGGTGTTTCAAAAGTCGTGGTTCTTTATTCCGCATCGTCGAGCCATCGCGTTGTGAATATCGGGTCATGATTCATCCGTCCAACCACAACCTGAGTTCGAAACTTTCCGGCGTTTCTTCCGCGCTTCGAATCTCATCATTAATTGTTTAGTGTTAAGGACAATCATTGTTCCTTTTATCTTCAGAAGATTACAAAAAAATCATTTATATTCTAGATAATGACTTTTCTATTAAGAGTATAGAAAATTAAAGCAAAAGGGCATTAATCGTTTTGGGTCATGCACTAAACACCACATGCTACACACTAAATCGTGTCCCATCTAAATTGGTCAACAAAACTCCGTACAAGTTATTATCTGTTTCTACCCAACTTATTTCATATGAAAGTTCAGGGTTATAGCGCTTATGTGAAGCGCATTGAATCGGATTAGCTAGAGTCTAAATCCGATGAATGCATATTTGTGAGATATCCAAGAATTCTACAATCCCACTGAGAAGAAAGTCTTAGTTTCTAGACATACTGTCTTCCTAGAGAAATAGTTCATACTAGGAGAAGATAGTGGGAGCAAATTAGAACTTAAGAAGTTTAAGGATCACAAATTTAGCCAAATAAATGAGCTAGAGATTTTGATCCCAGACTATCTGAGGAACAAACTCGTGATTAGGAAGTAGAGACCCTTGATGAAACGACAGCTTAGCATAAATTTAGAAGGTCGACATAGATGGAAACATCCATACATACAAAGCAAGGCTAACAGTGAAATGTTATAAACAAAGGCAAATAGTTGACTTTGGCCTTTTCACCTATAGTCATGCTTGTAAATATTGGCATATCATAAATATAAGATATGGTAGAAGGATAACCAAAATCACATTCTTGAGATGAAATATACAATGGAAAGTGTATGCAATACAATCCAAAAAGTTTTGTATCCAAAATGCTAACAAAGCCTCTAAGAGCTGGAATAATATATGTGGATGACATATTATTAATGAAAATGACATCCCTGCAATTCTTCGATAAAATTCAGGTTGTAACAGATTTTCTTCATGCAAGATGTGGGGAGAAGCAGCTTATATTTTAGAGATAAAAATCTATAGAGATAGATATATTGCTTCACTTATCTCAATCTAAATGCATAGGTAAAATCTTAAGAGTTCATGAAATACTGATGCTAATTTCCAGTTAGACTAGGAAGATAGCAAATTCCAATAAAATATGTGTTTACTTCCGAAAGAGAAACAATCGTTGATTCAATAAAGAAAGCTTAATACGCTGTTGTTTTAGAAGCAACAAAGTGGGAGTTTGTAAGTGTTATGCCCTACTAGGTCCAATCGTTTGACCAAACACCTAATAATATATTTGATGCATTTAATATATGGTAGATCTGTTATTGAATTGATTTATAATAGTATTATTATTCTCTAAAATTAAATCAATAGAGTTTGTAAATCCAAATCTTGATATCTTGTTAATCACAAGGAGTTGTGATTGTGAGATATAAGTTATAATTGAATCTTAAGTATCCTTGATTGTAAAGTAATATTGAGATACGAATAGATCAACACGTGTGTCATTGCCCACTTTGGAGTAGCTGGTCTCACAAGTTAGGATGTCGAGACATCTGAGACATCTAAATGAACACATGGGTGTTTTGTTATGAGAATAAAAAATTGGAGAGCCACAATTAATCTCTAATGTTTGCTAGTAGAATTGATCCTTTGACTTGATATCATCATAGTACCTTATATGAGGACAGTCATACTTTGATGATATCAGATGTTGCTCTGAAAGGAGTTACTAATATGATGTCGTTCGGGTATGTGAAGAATCTTGTGAAGGTTGTGAACAATCAATATATGAGTCGTCACTCTTAGATAGTAAGCAATTATGGTCCACGTTTTATTTTGTTAAGTCGATATTAAAATCGTTGGACAAGGTGAATTAATATAGTCTGAAATTGTTTTGAAGTTTATTGACTGATCAATGAACGAGGTTGATACATTTCCAATAATTGACGGATCATATTGACGAAGGGATTATAGTTTCACGATAAACGAACAAGTTTGAGTTTGTCACACCACGTGACATTTCCCATCACATGTATTATCTTGACGCATTGCTAGATTTCAATCTGGGACAATAACATGCTACAAAAAACATGCAACAAAAAAAAAAAAACTTCATTTCTTTTGGCTTATGGCAATCACAATTGTGGCAATTATTTATCTGCACTATCAAATTTTGTTGACGGATTAAAAACAAAAAAAGGACGATAATAAATTTATGATCAAAGAGAACCACACAAAGAATTAACAAATTTAGCTCCATATTACTACTAGTTAACCTAAACAAGTGAAGAACAAAAAAGAAATATAGCATTGAATCAATAAGGCAATAGAACCTTAGTAACGTCAAATGAAAGGCATATCTTTAGTTTCAGATGATGATTCATAAATTGAATTGGGAAGATTTAGTGATCGAAGCAATTTTTTCTTCCAACTCTATCACCCTCTTTCTCCCCTCTCCCTCTTCTTCTAGTTCCTTTCACAATGAATCCAACTCCTTTCCATTTAAGTTCATGGACATACTGGAAGGCCGAGAGGAGTGTAGCATCTCTTCGGCAACCTGTTAACTCCCTAAGTCATATACACGGCCCTAAGCCCTTGCATGTACTTCTTTTGAGCGCCCACCATTCATGTCTATCTCTAACCTTTGAAAGAATACTAGTGAAATATACATATTGAGCTTGTTGAGAGAGCACAGAATTATCAGTCGAAAATAATTTTCTTTTCAGATTGACCTCGACTGTTGTGAGAAAATATGGCAAGTGCACGATATCGCGAACAAGTAGCAAATGAGACTTTTTAAGTCCGGAATGTCGATCCCACGTGGACTAATTTACTTGTTACTAGCTTTGATTAATCAGTTCCTAAACTACAAACAAATGTCTTGATTATGATTTTTGAATTATTAAAATAGTGAAAGCAAGAAATTTGAAAATAAAACTAATAAAAATATTTGATTTTTTTTTTTCTTATGAATGGAAAATGCTAGGACTCGCGATATTAACTTTGTTATCCTATTTAATTTCTCTTCTCATGTATTGTTTCGAAAGTAGTGTTTAATCGAATTCACAATTTTATCCAAAATTTCCCTCTCGAGTTTAAATTGGTTCTATCTAGATAGGTCAACCACATATCTCTATGATGACCAGAATAATCCTTAAATATATGCATTCAACAATAAGAATTCAAAATGATTACGACAACCACAACTATGTATCTCTACCCTTTTGTCAATTGCCGAATTTTATTACTAGGTCTAGGTGTTAACTCACCTCTCGGATTATGAAAACAACCCACAAATCATCAAATTGGTGATCAAGAAATTCATGCATTATAACACAATAATAAAATCAACACATAAAACAGCTTCCCCAAAACTAGAGAATTGAAATTGAATATTCAAATAAAATTACATCGTTCGTCCCAACTAATATATTAATTACACATAATTAAAGAAAAACAAGAAGAATATATAAGAAAAGCATCACCAAATTCTAAAAATAAGGTTGACGAGATGAAAGGATTCATGCACCAAGATCCAATCTTCAACCCATATTCTTGATTTCTTCTTTGGCTTCTTGGAATTTCTCCTCGATTTCTTGTAGAATGTCAATGAATAATGAATTCGGACCTCTTCTCTAGATTAGTATATGTCTTTTTATAATTTTGAAGTCAAGAAAATGGTTTAATCCTTGTTGGGCTTGAAAATAAATGGAAAAAATAAAGGGAAAAAAAATCAGAAAATCGCAAAAAACCCTACAGGAGGGGCCGCAGAAAACAAGGCCTAAAGAGGACCGTGGGTTGGCCGCGGTTTGCAACCTGCGGTTGAAATTCTGGTATGTTAGCCGAATGCGCATAACGTTTGATCTACAACTCCGATTTGTGCTCCGTTGTTGTGTTGAACTCTAAATTCAATTGTATTTCCAATGATATATTATGGGCTCCGTGAAGATAATTCTACTGAAAGTTGTGCACTAGTTTCTTCACATACTCCGCACATGACTTCCTTGTTTTGCTTTAATCTCTTCCAAATTCGAGTTTTTCCTAAAATAATAAAAATAAATAGACAATTGATGCGTGTCGCAATGCACCAAAATAATAAATAATTCATTACTCGCTAAATATTAATTAATAATGTAGTAGCAAGAGTAATGGTCGATCCCACGAGGAACAGAAACTAATTTTAGTTGTTCGATCAATTAGAATGGAATTGGGTGTTTGTTGTTTGAAATTGCTTGAATAAAAACTATGCATAAAATAAATAATTAAATAGAACTAGAGAATTAATATGAGAAGAAATCTTGTTCTCGGGTTCGGTTGTGCCATCAATTAATGTTATACCTTTCCTTGTAACGTGTTTATATCCCTATTCAATTATCAATCATAAATAATCAACAAGCTCTGATTATCTAAATTCTTCCCTATGTTTATTGATTCAAAACAAGTTATTCGAATTAATTCTAGTCACGGACAATCCTAAACAAGCTCTTAGGATTTAATGCACGACTATTATGAAAATTTAGAAGAATAGATTGAATTAGATCGTTAATTACACGAGCTCGAATTAATCAGTCCAAGTCGAATTATTACTAAATCTGCACGAGATTTATTTGCTACTAAAGTAAAGATTCAATGACAATTACGGATCAAGAATCTAAACATAGCATATTCATGAATCCAAAGATCAATAATCCAATTGGCCAAATTAAACTATTAATCAAATAAGCTCAATGAACATTCAAAACATAATAATCCAATAATTGAAATAAAGGAATAAATTCACGCTACTAATTTGTAGAAAAAGAAAATAACATAATTGAGTTAACACAACTTCCCCTTTAAACAACATATGGAATTTAGCCTAGCATGATTGTGGTAGATTCTTCAAGTTGCTCTATGAATTTCATTGTTGTTGATATTCTTGCGCTTGAAAATTTTTCAAGAATGCTCTATATTTTGCTCTCAATTTTCTTCAATGTCCCGCCTTCTTTTTGCGGTGATTTTGCTTTTTTAACTCCCAAAATCGTGTCCTAACTTTACCCACAAGATATACCAAAGATAGACCTTGAACCAGATTAAGAAATTTCTTGGCGAGAAAGTTACAGCCGTAACTTTCCTTATTACGACCGTAAGTGAGCTACTGAAAATTTTCGGAATTTGGAATTTACGGCCGTAACTTTGTCATTTACGGTCGTAAGTGCATCTCTGCCGAGAAGTGCATGTGCTCGATGTTTTGGTCATAACTTTCTCTTCTAAAGTCCGATTGTAGTGATTCAAGTTGTGTTGGAAAGAAAACTCAAATATATACAATTCATTGTGAAATAGCTATTCCCAAATTCGAAAGTATTCTATGACAAAATTGAGCTTCAATCTATAACTAAAATTCATGATCACAATCCTTGCGGGTTTTTGATTTCCAACTTCACCCCAAACCTTCTTTGACCATAATTTTTGCATCTAATCTTCTTCCCACATGCCATAATTGATTTGGAGCTCTTTGAATATGCCCTTGAACCTCACTTCTTGATTTTTTTGTATTTCTTTGGTCATGTTTCCTTTCTTTTCTTCTTTTTGACCTTACATAGCACAATAAGTGAAAGTGCATTAAACGATACTTCAATAGGATCAAACCAATAACAAAATAAGATAATAAGTGAATTAAATACGTGCTAATAAAGCACTTATCAACAATTAACCAGTATCAAACTCTAAAATACTCACAATTGTCTAAATTTGAGATCAAAATAAGTATGAAAAACGTACTTATCAAATCCCCCAACTTAAACTCTTGTTCGTCCTCGAATAAGATAAAGCATACAATCACACAAACATAGTAGCACAATAAAATTCATGACACTAACATGTTAATACTAACTTGCCGATTTGCTTCGGGATTTAAAATTGCAGTAATCCCTCAAAAGTTTTCAAACAATGCTATACCCATCTTAATTTAATCCATGCTCAATGTATGTGTGTGTTCAATCAACTCAATCATCATAGTGCGCATATGTGATCTCCCGACCCTTATTGGTCAAATTTCGCTTTCCCTCTCGTGAGATGTACTCCCCCCCAAACTTGTTATTTTCTCTCAAATCTGGGGTATAATTTCTAAGGTTGCTTCCTAAATACTAATTCTTTTCCCTCTCGAGTTTAGGTGTGTCCAACCAATGATAGCTTCCACCTAGGGTTGCGATGATTCTCCTTTAATTGAGTGCCCCAACCTTCAAACATCCACTAGGTAATTCAAACTCACTAGTTATCTTAATCCCAAATGTGCAAACTATCAACTAAATTCTAATATCATGCAGTACCCTTCTCCATAAGCTAATAATGACCCATGTAGCGAGCTTTAGGTCTGTGACTCCCAAGTCAGTTGACCATAGGGCACCAGGTTTTGAAGTACTCCTATGGGCTTAATCACGCACTATGCTCCGAAGAAAGGTTTCAAATGAATGCAATGTCGTAAATATTTTTTTTTCTATTTTTTTTTTCTTCTTTTTTTGTAATAGAAATAAATCTATATGGGTTACCTCTCTCTCTCTTAAGCTTTTTAGATGACCCCTGTAGCGAGCTTTAAGCTGGTAGCTCCCAAGCTAGACGACTTTAGGGTACCAGGTTTTGAAATACCCCTACGGGCTTAATCACTAGAGTCAAAAAGGCTACAAAGAGAGGTAAAAGATGCATGCATGTTCCTACTTTATGCAAGGGATTTGATTATCAGCATTCGGTCATTACCTAGCTTCCTCCTGTCAGTTAAAGTCACTCCACACATCAATTTTGCACACATGGAATCAACACATTCCTAAATAGTAACTATTATCAGTTTTACACCCCCAAACTGTCTAACTAATTGGTCAAAGTGATTGAGTCAAATATTTCAAATGGGTATCTATCTTAAGTTTATATTGACAACCTACAACCAACTATTCAAGTGTCACCTATATGCACGATAATCAAATTGACTATGTGCTTAAATAATGATCTATCATGAATCAAATTACTCCAAGTATAGCACATCTATCCACAGTTCATTAATCATGCTGTTTCAAACATGAAGTACCCACAATGCTATTAAACTTAACAAACAAACATGCAAAAACACAAAACATAATTTATTTATTTTTAATAAAAACGAAAATTTAACTCAAATTTTTGTTCACACCCTCAAACTTAAGTATCACATTGTCCTCTGTTGACCTATGGTTAACTTAACCTTATTATTTTGATCATAACAAATAAGAATATATTGTGTTACTAACTAGTGTGTTTCAAGTGTTTCATATAATGATAAATATTCAAAGCACTCTATGTTCAAATCGTCTCTTAAAGATATAAATCAAAACTATGTGATCAAGCACATGAGACGCAAAGAAGATCATGAAAGAATTGATGATATTCAAAGATCAAAATTGAAGTTGAAAAGCATGACATGAAGATCAAAAATTCAAGCATACAAGATTAGAGTTCAAGTTCAAGAGTTAATTTAACCTATGTAAAGGTATAACACTCTCAATCTTTAGCAATGAAATTCAACGAGCTCGAAAATGATTTTTATGCATCAAGAAACTTACATGAAAATTCGTCACTTGCATAAAATATTTTTATCTAAGTCAAGAATGTCTTTCAAAGGTTATTTGATCTTAAATCATGATTATACTATGTTAAACCACTTTGAAAAACAAGTTAGAAACCTAAAAATCGAGCATTTTCATGTTTTTCAAAAAGTCAACTTCGGTCAACCAAAAGTTTCGGTCGACCAATTGATCAACCGAAACTGGTCAACCGAAAGTTTAGGTCGACCAATTGGTCAACCGAAAGTTCAACGGTTGAATGTGTAACGGCTATATTAATGATTCGGTCGACCGAAACTCCAGAATTGGTCAACCGAAAGTTGCTGAATTTGAATATTTTGATCTATAAATAGCCATCTCATTCACATTCAATTGTAACAATATAGAAAAGATTTTATACAAACTTTCTTGTGAAAATTCATTGTTCTTACTTGGTTTATATTCATTTATTTTTATTATAAAACTTTGATTGATCTAAACTTTGTTTTATCAAATTCATCAAAGTTTTTGGAAGAAAGTTTTGTGAAGATTCTTGGTTTTATATTGTTTAAACTTCTTCAACATCTTCACACTATATTGGAATTGAAGTGTAAGTCTCTCTTTGTTCTAAACTTGTTTTAATTTTTTAAAAGAGAGAAATTACAATTAAGGAACTTTGATTATTTGTGCTACATTTTTCATTATCATTTGATTCATCAAAGTTCCATTGCCTAAACACTTTGAGCTTAACTTATTGTTAATTATTCAAGTGTGGCATCTCTTGGTACTTAATTTGATTCAATATTTTAACAAGAGATCATTTGAAAAACTTTGTTTGATTGCATTGAACTTTTCATTATCATTTGCATCAAAGTTTTTCTCTAACACTCGAGTTTAATTCATTGTTATCTATTGAAGTGTTAGCCTAACTCTCTCGGTACTTAATTTGAGTATATCATTTGTCAAGAGAGTTATATCAATTGTAAATTCAATTCATTATATCTTGTGGTTTCGAGAGCCTTGTGAAAACTAGATTGTTGGTTTCGAGAGCCGTGTGAAAAACTCGATTGTAAAGGATAGGTGCTCCTTGTTGTAAGTCACCTAAGGATTTGGTACTCCTTGTTGTAAGTTACCAATATAGTGGATTTGGCCTTGCTCGTGACGGAGAGCTCGGTAACGGGGGACGTAGATCACGTTGGTTGATTGAACCTCCATAAATCGCGTTTGCATTCTCTTATCCCTTTTACTTACTTACTTACATTGCACTTACTCCATTCTATCAATTTATATTGTGCAACACTATATCTAAGTGCTATACTTGCTTTATCAATTAAGTTTACACATATATAGCACACTACATTGATAGTTTAGTTACTTGTAACACTAAGTGCCCATACTTGTACCCATTGATTTTTAAGTTTGAGATTATTTATCAAAAAAGTTTTATAAACCAATTCACCCCCCTCTTGGTTAGTTTACTCTTGGGCTAACAACTTTCACTCCAAATTTCTGTGTTGTCATGTTCAAAATCAGAGGTAATTTTATCATTCATCTCGAACTCAACTACATATATTTCAACCTCTTCTTCGGACCCTAGTACAAAATCAATTTTCAGATAATCAATTGAGTCCAAGGACAGCTTGCTAGCTCTACACTCTTCAGCTGGTATATTCTTCATTAAAATCAACTCCTCATTCTCGACATGATGTTCTTCCCTTTTTGAAGTTTCCTCGAGTTCGATGTCCGAATTCAAGATTGTTGACATAGAGACAATGACATCTTCATGACAATTATTTCCATCTTCTTGCATTGTTGAAAGTCCGATGGAGGTGATTCATTTAATTGACACTCATTTAAATTTTGTGGAAGGAATAATTTTAAGGGTAAATCATTCTCATCAAATTTTGTGAAGCATAAAAAAATCCAGCTAGAAAGTCAGTTAGGATAGCTTCAATAATGTCATATTCAACTTTTATCTCTTGTAGTCGATACCCTATGATACAATCTCCCATGAGCATATCTTCCTCTTCAACTCCTTGATCTATCAATTGTTGTTGCCTTATGAAAAAGTCACTTACAAGCATTTTATTGAAGTCAATCGCAGCCATCTCAAGTGTTCACTATCAATACCTAATAAGAAAATAACAAATAACAAATAAAAAAATCAATCTGAAAAATAATAATAACAAATAAAAGAGATTAATCTAAATTAATAACAAATAAAAATTAGTTCCCGACAACGACGTCAAAAACTTGTTGTGAGAATATCGCAAGTGCATGATATCGCAAACAAGTAGTAAAGGGAGGGAGTCCGGAATGTCAATCCCACAAGGACTAATTTACTTGTTACTAACTTTGATTAATCAGTTCCTAAACTACAAATAAATGTCTTGATTATGATTTTTGAATTATTAAAATAGTGATATCAAGAAATATGAAAATAAAACGAATAAAAATATTTGATTTTTTTCTTATGAATAGAAAATATTGGGACTCATGATAGTAACTTTGTTATTCTATTCAATTTCTCTTCTCATGTATTGTTTCGAAAGTAGTGTTTAATCGAATTCACAATTTTATCCAAAACTCCCTCTCTCGAGTTTAAATTAGTTATATCTAGATAGGTCAACCACATATCTCTATGATGGCCAGAATAATCCGTAAATATATGCATTCAACAATAAGAATTCAAAATGATTACGACAACCACAACTATGTATCTCTACCCTTTTGTCAATTGCCGAATTTTATTACTAGGTCTAGGTGTTAACTCACCTCTCAGATTATGAAAACAACCCACAAATCATCAAATTGGTGATCAAGCAATTCATGCATTATAACACAATAATAAAATCAACACATAAAACAGTTTCCCCAAAACTAGAGAATTGAAATTGAATATTCAAATAAAATTACATCGTTCGTCCCAACTAATATATTAATTACACATAATTAAAGAAAAAGAAGAAGAATATATAAGAAAAGCATCACCAAATTCTAAAAATAAGGTTGACGAGATGAAAGGATTCATGCACCAAGATCCAATCTTCAACCCATATTCTTGATTTCTTCTTTGGCTTCTTGGAATTTCTCCTCGGTTTCTTGTAGAATGTCAATGAATAATAAATTCGGACCTCTTCTCTAGATTAGTATATGTCTTTTCATAATTTTGAAGTCAAAAAAATGGTTTAATCCTTATTGGGCTTGAAAACAAATGGAAAAAATCAAAAAATCATGAAAAACCCTACAGGCGGACCGCGGGTTGCAAACCGCTATCGGGCCGCAGCAAACAGGGCCTAAAGAGGACCGGGGGTCGGCCACAATTTTCTAACCGCAGTTGACCCGCGTTTGAAATTTATGTCTATCAGCCGAATTTCAAACGTACATAACTTTTGATCTACAACTCCGATTTGTGCTCCATTTTTTGCATTGAACTCTAAATTCAATTATATTTCCAATGATATATTATGGACTCTATGGAGATATTTTTACTGAAAGTTGTACACTAATTTCTTCACATACTCTGCCCATGACTTCCTTGTTTTGCTTCAATTTCTTCCAAATTCGAGTTTTTAAAATAATCAAAATAAATAAACAATTAAGCAATATCAAATTCTAAAATACTCACAATTGTCTAAATTTGAGATTAACGAATACCGTTTTCATTGTCAAACCAGTCACACTTGAATAAGGTAACAATATTTCATGTACCTAGATATTCTAACTCCAAAATCTCATTCAATACACCATAGTAATCACAATCGTAGTCATTGTATTTAATTGTTTGTCTAGGTTGTTTCTTTTTTTCCTTGAAGCTGTTTTGATCTCTTCGTATCTATCTAATGTGGTCTGTGCAGTTTGTGTAAGATTTATTTGTGTGTTTTAGTAGTTATTTACATAGTTTTGTAAGGGCTTGGCTTGTCGGTGTTGTCTGAGTTCTATAGATTTCCTTTTTGTGTGGTGTTAGTTGGATTTTTTCTTTTGTTAATCAGATCTCATTTAGGTTATTGTTATTATTGTTACTATTGTTCACTATCTGTAGCCTCTGAGTGTATTTTCACTATTTGTATAGGTTGTTCTCTTTCTTTCTTTCTTTCTTTCTTTTTTCTCCTTTCAGTTGTTTCGATCTCTTCGCCTCTGCCTTCCGTACATCTATTGTGGGTTCGATTGTGTATCTATTCTGACGCATTTTCTCACTGTGGTTTTAACATGAGGACAAAAGTAACCAATTTGTTTCACTTGTATATTTAGTGATTTTTTTTTTTTAATTGTAATCTCGATTATGTGTGGAGCTCAATGTATATTTTCCTCTATGAATTATCATTGAAGCTTTGGTATATCTATTTTTGCACATTAGTATTATTAGGTTCGATGAAATTTAATTCATGTGATTGATTAGGAAGATAGAGGTGATCAATTCCTTGTTGTCATAGTTCGTTGGATATGTGCGATTCTTATTTATTTCATTCTTGACTTTCTGCACATATATATATATATATATATATATATATATATATATGTGTGTGTGTGTGTGTGTTGGGAATTTTAACACGTCGATTCTCACTTTCTTTTTTCCACAGGATCTTTTGATGTTCAAAGTAAAATAAGCAAACAAGAAAATAAATACGAACACAAAAAATTACGTGGTTCGGCAACTTGCCTACGTCCACGGACCATCGCCAAAGCTTTTCACTATATATTAAATTGTTACAAATATATAGACTTTCACTCACCAACTCAATCCTACAGACCACAGAGAAAATACTACAAACGAGCTTTACCACACATAATTTCTACCCTTTGATTTACACCACAAAGAGTTACAAGAAACACACAATATGCTAGGCTCAATATTTTCTCTCTTTGGTCACGATGTGGCACTAATTAGACCAACCTGTTTGTGGTGGTGTTTTCTTCCTTGATTTCTCCTCAATTTATAGAGGAAAATTCACCGTGAAATCTCTTAACACCAAAACCATCATAATTAGTCAAGACCACACAATGCCATAATTAGCCTATACTAATTATCATTTCATAGTCATCATAATTAGCTCCACCATCCTTTATTTTAGCTAGGCACTCATTATGTTTCACTAGGCACTTGATTAATTTGGGTCAAATACGACCTTAACACAAATTCGTCCAAGCCAAAACCAAATTCAAATATTGGGTAACAGGCAAGCATTTTTCCACTTTGACAATCTCATACTCCACCATATGAGTATAATCGCTCAGAATTATCAACGAACTCCGAGAATTTCATCGTCACATGTCGAAACAAACCTTACTGAAAAATTATGGTGCAACTCCCATGTTTGGCTTTCCTTGGGAGCTCATCAGCCATCGACATCAATTCATCACACACCTTGCATTAACGCCAAACTAATGCCCGTGTGCAAACACATACCAGTAAGAACACATCATCTATCATGGCAACTGGTTTCATGCCATAAGGAAGTCCCATCTTACTAAAGTACATCACCACCATCCTCTACCAAGAGAGTCGCATTGTCCACCTCCGAGCAGTTTGCCGAGTCCGCTCCACCTTTTGGACAATTTCTTCTTTTTCCACTTAACTGGATTCCAGGGTTGGAAATTTTCTTCAAAACTTTGTGCAGACCCGTCAAATTTCTCCACATCGTACTTGACATATTTTCTTTTGCTTCAAATTATTTGAACCACCTGTAGCTCTGATACCACTTGGTATCAAACCGATTTTGAAACGGTGGATTTTGCTGAAGTTACAAGTAAATTGATCTCTGAAGAGCAGCGATTAGGTGGAGACGATAATTCATCTAATAATAATTTGTTTGTTACTGAAAAGTGGAAGAGAGAGAACTCCATGAAGAAGAAGGTGACATGTTGGAACTGTGGTCAATCCGGGCACGTGAGAATAAATTGATCTCTGATACCACTTGTTGGGAATTTTAACACGTCGATTCCCACTTTCTTTTTCCCACGGGATCTTTTGATGTTCAAAGTAAAATAAGCAAACAAGAAAATAAATACGAACACAAAAAATTACGTAGTTCGGCAACTTGCCTACGTCCACGGACCATCGCCAAAGCTTTTCACTATATATTAAATTGTTACAAATATATAGACTTTCACTAACCAACCCAATCCTACAGACCACAGAGAAAATACTACAAACGAGCTTTACCACATATAATTTCTACCCTTTGATTTACACCACAAAGAGTTACAAGAAACTTCACAATATACTAGGCTCACAATTTTCTCTCTTTGGTCACGATGTGGCACTAATTAGACCAACCTGTTTGTGGTGGTGTTTTCTTCCTTGATTTCTCCTCAATTTATAGAGGAGAATTTACCGTGAAATCTCTTAACACCAAAACCATCATAATTAGTCAAGACTAATTATGACATGCTTTAATGGACCACACAATGCCATAATTAGCCTATACTAATTATCATTTCATAGACATCATAATTAGCTCCACCATCCTTTGTTTTAGCTAGGCACTCATTATGTTTCACTAAGCACTTGATTAATTTGGGTCAAATACCCAACAATATATTGTCTCTTACCCAACAATAATTGCTTAACTAATTTGATTGTAAAACTATTATTTTTACAACGTGCTTATTATATTTAGGAGTCATCATATAGCAAACTATAATTATAATTTTTTTCATTAGGTGAACTTAGGGTTACTCTATATTTTTCGTCTTCTTTGTTAACAAATATATTGATTGTTAGAGAGTTCGTGCAGTAGAACTTTGTGATCGAGGAATGTTCTTCTTTTTTTCTTTTTTTTTTAATTATGATACATTGATGAAAACATTTTTATTATATATCAAATTTATAATTCATATTACTTTTTTTTTTGTCTATACAATAGGTGCTTTGTTAGCGAATGAAGTGACATGTGTATAATGTAAATATTTCTTTCAATCAACGTATACTTATGTTCTCACTGTACACTGTAACTTTGCTGAGGTGATCTCAAAGTCGAGGATCTACTACATATTCCATCCTACAATAATTTCAACTGTTAAAACCTTATACAAGACATTATGGAATAAAGCGCAATTTCTATAAATTCAACATTCCAAATTGTAAACTATCGTACATCAATAAAAAATAGGAAAATTAACATTAGAAATTTATAATTAATTTCATTACGATTATAATTATTATTGAAATATTTTTTTATTAACATATAAAATTGTAATTACATTTATTATTTTTATTTTCTAAAAATATTATTATATTTTTTATTGACGTTATGATATTATAATTACATGTATTATCTTAATTTTTATGAAATTATTGTTAATATTATAAAATGTTATTATATTTTTTATTAAAATTATGAGAATATAGTTAAATTGATTTTTTAATTATTAAATATATTATTATATTTTTTCGACGTTATGAAATAATTATTATATATTTATTATTTCTAGTTATTATGAAATTATTATTAACATCAAAAAATATTATTACAGATTGTTGTGTAATACTTCGGGCGAAGTTTCAAGTTAATCATCAAACTTAATTTCATTCTAAAATGATCAATTTACATTTAAAATCTTTTACATATTCATTCATCGTTATTCATGAATAGAAATGTATAATTTGCAACTTGACAATATTGTGACTTGTCTATTCAAAATTTGAATTATTTAAAACCAATTGATAGAGATATATGAATGTGGATTTTAGGGTGGTTATAATTGAAACATCTGAAATATTAAGATAATCATTTAAAAATCAAATAAACTTTGATGATTGATATGAAATTTCACTTAAAACAACAATATTTTCAGCCTTATATACAATTTACTATTTATGTTTAACTTTTGAATGTAAAAATCATAAATTATAGGTGGTTTTCAAAATTTTCAAATTTATTTGAAAAATAGCGTTAAAATTTTAATGTATGAATATGTCAATCATCATCTGCTTAATCAATGACATGATAAATATACGATTGTCTCGTTATTTGCATAATCGATGAAATGATGAATACGTGACTTTTAAATGGAAATTTGACAAGTGTATTGTGTCTAATTCAATTAGATAAACTTTAAATTAATAATCGAGAGTAATGCGGATTTTTTTTTTTTTTTTTTTTAAAGAATGTTTAATAATTCCAACTTATTTAAATTCTCCTACAATCGCTGCTAAAACAAGTTTTAACATTTTTCATGTAAAATACAATTGGATTTTTCATTTTCATTGTCACTTTTCAATATTTTTATTATAAAATCAACTAAATAGGTTTTCCAATTTCCAATAACAAAATTTATTTTCGTCAATTTATGTTTTTTAGGCTATACATAATAACGAATTAATTGTCTCAATAATCACCGAACTTATGTCTATGTCTAAGATTAATCATTGAAATTTAAAATATCGAGTTTATATGTCTTCCACTGATTACCGAAGTTTAAAATGTCAAGTTTTAGTCACTACACTTATGAGCTAATTGTCCCAATAATCACTTAATATATACCTATGTCTTAGATTGTTCACTGAAGTTTAAAGTGTCAAATTTTGGTCCCTACACTTATCAAAATATCTCACGCTAGTTATTGATTTAACTTTCGTACGTAATTGAAATTGGTAACGTCATGACAGACAGATATGCACGTGGTGCTACGTCACCTTTAACCAATCAATCATGGCACGCCAGATTGTCAAGTAACAAATTTTTAAAAATGTTTGATTGGTCATTAAATTTTCAAAACATCCTTCTACTGTTGATTTGTTGTGTGCAACCGATAATTTGGAAAAATAATTTTCAATTTTCAATTTAGCCGTGTCATTTTTACTAGTTTAGATATCAAAACTCATTCCCCTTAAGTTTAATGAAACAATCGATGATGTTTTTAAAAGTTAGTAACTAATCGAAGACGTTTAAAATTTTTCTTATTTTGTAATTCGGTACGTTGTGATTGGTTGGCCAAGGTGATGTTGCGCCATGTGTACATTATGCCAATCATGTTAATAATTATATTATGAAAGTTAAGTCAATGATTAACATTCAACATTTTGATAAATTTAATGATCAAAACTCAACACTTTAAAATTAAGTTATCAGTTGAAGACATAGATATAAGTCCATTAATTACTGAAAATAATTAACTCATAAATTTAGTGATCAAAATTCGACACTTTAAATTTCAGTGATCAATCAAAGATATAGATATAATTCAGTGATTATTGAAAAAAATTAACTTATAAGTCTAGTGGCTAAAATTCGATAATAACATATTATAATGACACAAAATAAAGAAAAAATCGACTAAATCTTTTATTTTCGCAACAGAAACAATAAACCTTAATCCAACGACCAACGGGCATGTAATTCTTTACACATTTCACGCTCTCTAAAATCTCAACCGTCTGGCTATTCTTAATCCAACGGTAGGGATTGACAAAAATATGACCGTTACTGGGAGCCTCTAAATAACAATTGCTTTTTCAAAATCTTGGATTTTTCTCTCAGCGTTTTGAGCGTTGGGTATTGGGGTTCTCCTGTAAAGAAGAACTAGAGCAGCAGGGGTTTTCTGGGTTGCTCTTCCAGTGAGATAATGTTTATAGTTTCTTTATTTATATGACAATCATGTTCTTTATTCATTTGTAGAATGAATCTTGAAGGATAGTTTCAGGTTTTTGTTCTTTGGTTCAACAGATGATCAATTTGGGTTTCACTGGATTTGTTTTTGTGAGTTCTTCCAGTTTTCGTTCATTTTACGTATGGTTAATTCAGAAATTCTGTTCTCTGGGTGATAATTTCTCTCTCGTTTCTATAATTTCTATATCTTTAAAATAACATTCTTTGTTAGTTCATCAGGATGAATCTTGAGGGGTTATTTCTGTGCCAAAGTGATGATCAAATTTGTTAATTACTGTTCTTTTCATTTTATATATGACACTGAGAATTAATTTTCTTATCAACGTGAATTGAGCAATTCACTTCTTAGATATCAGAGAATTATGAAATCTGAAAGCAGAGATTGATGGTCGTGTTTGTTGTGTTCTTTTCATGACACGATCTTGGGTTTTGCCCAATTTGCATTTGTTCTGTGAATTCCGCACGGGATAAAGATTTAATTGAATTTGTGTTTGGTATTCAATTGATAAGTTGTATTTTTTTTTTTTTTAATATACATTTATCTCAACAGTAATATTTCTATGTGATGTGATAATATTTTCTTTGTCTTCATAATTACATTCTTTTTGGTGCATTTGGATGAATATTGAAGGATCTTTTTGTGGGTTCTTTGGATGATGATCACTAGGGGATTTGTTAACGTGAATTCTATATGGGTTGAACCTTTAATGTAACCTTGATAAGTTGTATTTTTTTTTTTTAATATACATTTATCTCAACAGTAATATTTCTATGTGATGTGATAATATTTTCTTTGTCTTCATAATTACATTCTTTTTGGTGCATTTGGATGAATATTGAAGGATCTTTTTGTGGGTTCTTTGGATGATGATCACTAGGGGATTTGTTAACGTGAATTCTATATGGGTTGAACCTTTAATGTAACCTGTGCCTTTTGTGTTCAGTTTATGAATCTTTTTCATTATATGTATGTTTATTTTAGAATTATGTTATTACAGACAGTTTTCTCAATGTTTCTATAATTCCATGGTCTTTATATACTTGTCGGTGCATTTGGAGGAATCTGATTCTGAAGGATCTTTTTCTTGGTATTGTTCTTTGAGTGATGATTAATATTGATTTTAATTGGATTTCTTTCTGTGAATTTTTCTGTGGTCTGTGCTTACAGTGACAATTTTCTCTTGTAGAGTTATGTTCTTACTGTGACAGTTTTCTCTTTGTATTTACAATCTGTGGTCTTTTATATACTTGTTGGTGTGCTTGGATGAATTTGAAGGATCCTTTTTCTTGATATTATTGTTTGGAGTGATGAAATATATTGGTTTCTTTGGATTTTTTTCTATGAATAATGAATTTTCTGATGATTGATTATGACTGCGCTTTTTGTTTTATGTTTGTGGTTTCTTTTCCATTTCATTTTGGTTATCGTGACAGTTTTCTCTTTGTATTTACAATCTGTGGTCTTTATATACTTGTTGGTGTACTTGGATGAATTTGAAGGATCCTTTTTCTTGATATTATTGTTTGGAGTGATGATTTATATTGGTTTCTTTGGATTTATTTTTATGAGTAATGAATTTTATGTTGATTGATCACGACTGCGCTTTTTGTTTTATGTTTGTGGTTTCTTTTCCATTTCATTTTGGTTATCGTGACAGTTTTCTCTTTGTAGTCTTTTATATATACTTGGTGTACTTGGATGAATTTGAAGGATCCTTTTTCTTGGTATTATTGTTTGGAGTGATGAAATATATTGGTTTCTTTGGATTTATTTCTATGAATAATGAATTTTTTGTGGATTGATCATGGCTGCGTTTTTTGTTTTATGTTTGTGGTTTCTTTTCCATTTCATTTTGGTTATTTCAGCTATTATGTTCTTACAGTTCTCTCTCTATTTCTATAATTTCATCTTTGTGATTAAATTTTTTGTATTGTGATGAATGGATCCTTTTTGTTTTTCATTTTTGGTCTATTATTATTGATCATGAACTTTGGTTTTTATGTGGACACAATCAGAGTTCTTTCTGCGAACCCTCTATGATCTGTGGCTTTTATATTCAGTTTGAATCACGCTAAGCGTGTTTAGTTTTCAATTATTATGCAGGGAAGAATATTAGGCTTCTGGTCTTGGGTGCAACTGAAAATGGTTACTCATATTTAACAATAGTAGTAGCCATGTGTTTATTGAGCTAATCGATGCCATTTATAACATCGATTATTTTGATCTTTATATGTATTAAGTTGCCCATTGGTCTGTTGCAAGTGTTGGATTAGTTTCCGAAAAATTAGCGCATTCAATTTATCAGAATTTTTCGAGAATCGAGATTTCTTTGTCTAAAGTTTGATGTTGCCCTGATTTGTGTATCATTTGACCACTTTCTCCTCTGTCTGTAATGCAATACATTCTGTTTTCTGCTACTATTCATTTTTCTGAAGTGGAATAGAATCCTTTGATTTTAGAATTTGCATGTGTTTATTTAATTCCCTTTCCAAGATGTCAAGTGCTCGTTTTGATTCACTGTGCTAACTCTTATAACCTACTATTTAATTTCATTGTGCTAATTGTGAAAATCATTAATATTTTCCTACTTTGGTTTCTGATAATACTTTCAGCATGCGTGCACAGTTAGCACCATCAACTTTTCATGATTCAAAGGATGATAATGAGAAGTCAGAACTCAACATTTTGACCTGCATGCTACAGGTTCGATATTTTGAATAAGGTCGAGAGTCCATGACACTTGAACAAGATTGAGACTTACTTGGACTCGACTTGGCCTAGGTTTATACTAAAGAGTCACTAAGACTACTCGACCTTAACAAGGGAATTAAGCTCAGAGAAAGTCAAGAATTTTTATGACACAATCTGAGATTAAATTATGCTCGATCAAGGTTGAAACAAACTCGTTTCAACTCAGCCCTTATGATAAACCATAGTCGATTGATGTCTAAACTCATTTGGGCTCAACTAGGATTTTGGAGGAGAATTATGCTTGAAGGAGGTCGTGTAAACTAGTCTCTACTTGGCTCTTAAGATAAATTATTGTAGATTGAGATCTAGACTATCCTTAGAGGAAATTATGCTCGAACGAGGTCGTGATTTACCTAGTCTCAACTTGGCTCTTAAGATAAATTATTGTAGATTGTGAGATCAAGACTATCCTTAGAGGAAATTATGCTCGAACGAGGTTACAATTTACCTAGTCTCAACTTGGCTCTTTTGATAAATTATTATAGATTGAGATCAAGACTGAATCCTTAGAGGAAATTATGCTCGAACGAGGTCGTGATTTACCGAGTCTCAACTTGGCTCTTAAGATAAATTATGATCGATTGATATTAGGACTCACTTAGGTTTTATAGAGGAAATTTGAAAATTATGCTGGAACAAGTTATGTAGCAGTTATCACTTATGTAACATGCAATAGTGGCTGCTTTGAAAACCATATACTTAATCATATGTCCCATTGCGTTGCAATCAGATATCTTGCATGCTCGGGTGAGTTTAACTATCTTTTAGCATTAATTTGTTACACAGATCGATATTGCTGCAGTGCTGCATTATGCATATACTTAAAAAGTGTTATTCAAATTTTCTTTTTGAAAAGCAAGAGCAGATTGCAAAGCAGAACTCTGATCAGCTTCCAAGTCGTAGAGCAGCTACCCCAAGAAGTTAATATTGAGAAACTGAAGGATGATTTCCCATTTTTATATACCTTCATGTGTGCCAATACTAATTATTTATATATATGCAGAGTTTTGTCGTTTGTTCGCACAGGTTGCCGCAAACAGCAATGTTTGAAGGTTTAAATCCTTGGGGATGGCAGCACGTACCTCGTCAACAACACAGGTTCTCTCTCTCTCTCTCTCTCTCTCTCTCTCTCTCTCTCTCTCTCTCTCTCTCTCTCTCTCTCTCTCTCTCTCTCTCTCTCAACAATTTGCTATCCATTATTTTATTTTATTTTTGTCGCAACTCATTTAGTAATTTATTCATTTTTTTTCCATTTCATGGTAACTTGATAAATAATCTGAATTTCACATCTTTTAATTTGAATCTCTACAAATATAGTTGAAATTCTAATTAAGCTTGTTTTGGACTGCTTTCGTGAAGTCACAAAAGTGGTTAGTTTGCACCAAATGATGTGATAAGTCATACTTAATATTTAGCAAATTTAGATCAAAGTATATTTGTCGAGTCTACTGTTAAGCACGGACCTACCAAAAGAGTTCTTCCATTCCAAATTAGATGTTTACAACTACATATTTAAATGCTTTTTCCAACATTTCACAATATTTAAAATGAATTAGATGTTTACAGTTATATATTTAAATGCTTTTTCCAACATTTCACAATATTTTACATTTTAAAATGCGTTGAAGGATATCAAGACTAATTTAGAGTTGTATGCTATTTAGCCTCGTGCTAATAATTTATCCCAGGTCGAGTCAAGTAGGAGCAAATATTAGACCTCGTTCGAGCATAATTCCTGTAAGTGCCAATTTGACCTAACGTAACGTGAGCACAATTCCATCTAAGCATCGAGTCGAGCCTAGGATCCGTTTGAGCACAAACCTTTTAAGGGCAAAATCAAGTCCAAGTCTCAACCTCGTCACAGTGAGTTATCTTGTGTTGCCAGAGAAAGTCTCAACTAATCATTAATAGTTCAATAATAGTTAAGGATTGCGCAATCCTTGCCCTTCTTTGAGCGTAATTGGTCTAAGGTCTATAGTTGAACCGAAGTGAGTTTCAATCTCGTTCGAATACAATGTCTTAAATGTTTCAAGTTTATCGTAATGACGGATTGGATCCTAAAAAAATCTTTACCTATTTCGAGAACAATTACTTTAAAGAGGGCCGCTGAGCCCATTCGTGTCTTGACCTCGTTCGAGCATAAATCCTTTAAAGGCTGAGTCAAAATCATGCAAGTCAAGGCCTTCTTCAAGTTTAAGCAATCTCAAGTCGATTAATTTAATCTCCACCAAACAGGAGCTTGGTCAAATTTGAGAGCAAGCTCAATTATCACTGCTGCAAATGTGCAGTGGTGAACGCGAAAGAAACGTGCGTCGCCATCTTCCGGAGGGGCCCTGGTAGTAGGTTTAGGAATTTTCATGAAACGATCTGAGATTACATTATGCTTGAATGATGTCTAAACTCAGCAGCCCTTATGAACCATAGTTGATGCGAACTACGTAGCAATTGTAGCTACGCAACCCACAAAAGATTGATTCAATCCAAGAATGTCAAATAAATCACAATTTAGGGATTCAATTAAAATCAATTGAATCAAGCAACCAATACAATCAATATCATATGTCTTGATCATTACAATAATAATTCTCACCCAAGTTTGAACAAACAAGAATAAACTATCAAGTTCGAATTTTATTCAATGAAGAATAAAGTTGTGTAATTGAAAAGTAAACATAAAGGAACCTTTCATAAGGTACGCAACTAGGGCTTAGAATTATACTAGGAAACAACTTAATTGAAAAAAGGAAATAAAATATATCAAAATTCTACGAAAATTGCGAACAGATCCTCCACGATTGAACCAATCGATCGCATGGTGAAGTGTGGCGCGATCGCGTGGAGGGCAGTAAAATCCACTACCTTTAATTTGCTATGGTCGAGCGATCTCCGACCTATTATCACTGCTCGATATCGCGCAGGCGTTCGGCTGGTTCCAATTTTCGTCCACTTGAATAATTCACTTGGCTTCGGGACTCGGGTCCAACATGAAAGTTGCTTCTTTATTAGTCAAGAACATGTTTTTGTCCATGGGATGCACCACATTGTCCATTACATTGTCCATTGCTTGTTTGACCTTCTTTGCCCAAAAATCGAGTCATCGACCCTGCTTCCTCAATCAACGGATCCTTACTTGGGTTTGTGTTTGGGCTCTGGACCTGGATCACATCACTCCCTCCCCCCCCCCCCCCCCCCTTCGAAAGGATTCGACCTCGAATCTGTACCTGCATCAAACAAAGAAAGATAAGAAAGATCTCAGACACATTAGATGTAGCTGAAACCTTATATTCAACTGGTAAGTCTAGTTTGTATGCATTGTTGTTAATCCTTTCAAGGACAAATGGACCATCTCCCCTTGGTTGGAGCTTTGACTTGCGGTGGTCTGGAAAACACTCTTTCCTCAAGTATACCCCAATGTGTTCAAATACAATGTTTTTCCTACCCCTGTTTGCTTGAGATGCATAGCGCATATTCTTCTTGTCAATCTCCAACCCCACATTTTCATGGACTGATTTAACCAATTCTGTCTTCTTCTTTCCATCTAAACTACCACATTCATCAACAAGAAATAGCCCTATTATATGCAAATTCGATGAATGGTAAACACTCCTCCCAACTTTTTAAATTCTTATTGATGATAGTGCGCAATAATTAAATCATGGTCCTATTAACTACCTCGGTTTGCCCATCGGTTTGTGGGTGACAAGTGGTAGAAAAGAGTAGTTTAGTCCCTAACTTGTTCCACGAAATATCCGAGACAATGCTTTTAGGAAGCCCATGTAAAGAAAAGGCTTGTGCTATATTGGTAGCATCATCGGTCTTGTGGCATAGTATGAAATGTGCCATCTTGCTATATCTATTTACCACCACAAAATGGAGTCTCTCCCCTTCTTAGTCCTAGGCAACCCCTAAAACGAAATCCATGGAAATATTAACCCAATGTTCGCTAGGAACGGGTAAAGACATAACCCATGAAGGTACCTTAGACTTAGCCTTTTTACAAGTAATGCATCTACTACAAACCTGCTCGACATCAACTTCATCGTAGGCCAATAAAAATGCTCACTTAATATCGTCTTTTTAACCCCAAAATGTCCCATCAAACCTCCACTATGGACTTATAGGCTTCCCTAACAAGTAATTCCCTCATTGAATACTTCCACACAATCTATTTTTCCTGAATAAATAGTCATCATGCTTAAAGAACCTATCGAAAGCCCCCTTGCCACATGAATCATATATAATAGAGACACAATCTATTTTTCTGGAATAAATAGTCATCATCATGCTTATTAAAGAACCTATCACCTACTGAGGCATCACAATCAATCTCAAAAGCCTTGTCAAAGTTAGGAAGTGATAAAACCAGTGCTTTACACAACATATTTTTTATAGTCTCAAATTCATACTCCTGTTCTACATCTCATTTAACCTAAAAAAATTTTAACAATTTTCGTGAGTGGTGCGGTAATTGTGCTAAAATAAAGAACAAAGCGCCTATAAAAACTAGCCAAACCATGAAAACATCTAACTAACCTCAGTTACTTTTAGGTGTTGGTCATTCTTTAATAACTTTGACTTTCTCTTTATCTACTTCTATCCTCATAGCACTAACCACATAGCCAAGAAATACAACTTTTTCCATGCAAAAGGTACACTTTTTTAAATTAGTAAGTCCAAAAGACATACTTGCTCCACATGCTTATTCAAAGTTTTATTATCAAGATATCATCGAAGTAAACTACAACGAATTTACCTAAAACATGATACATTAAACGTATAAATGTGCTAGGTGCATTAGTTAACCATTCATACAAGTCATATTTAGTTTTAAAAGCAGTTTTCCACTCATCTCCTTCCTTCATTCGAATTTGATGATAACCACTCTTAAGATTAATATTACTAAATATGCTAGCCCCATGCAATTCATCCAACATATCATCTAACCTAGGAATATGATGAAGATAAGTCTGTTATGTTGTTGATGGCCCTACAATCAACACACATTCTCCAAGTCTCATCCTTCTTTGGTACAAGTAACATGTGGACGGCACATGATACTCTCCCAGCCTCTTTGCTCATCAAATCCTCCACTTTCCTTTGAAGCTCTTTCGTCTCCTTGGGGTTACTTCGATAAGCGGAGCGGTTTGAAATGACTGCTCCAGGTACGAAATCAATTTGATGTTCAATACCTCGAATGGGTACACTAGGTATGTCATCTGGAAACACATCTTCGAACTCCTGCAATAAAGAAATAACCAAACTAGGGAGGGATTTGTTAGTTTCATCAAATGCAAGGAATGATTCCTTGTACAATAAGAGGATCATTGGTCGCTCTTCCATGAAGGTCTTCTTAATTTTACTCTTTTTTGCATAGAAACTCAATTTTTTTTCCTTTCTGGCACTCTTCACTCCCTTTCCTTTTTCTGAGGTATGTACCCCCAACACTCTTTTTTTCTCTCGCCTCTCCTTTTTCTGTAGTCGTGGCTCCAACCCTCTTTTCCTCTCCTTTTACTAAGGTTGTGACCTCAACTCTCTTTCTCTCATTTTCCCTCACTCTTTTTTCTTCATCATTTTTCAATTTTATTTGATCTTCATTCACTTGTGATGGCGTCAATGGTGCAAGTGCAATGGTTCCCCCCCCCCCCCCTTTAGTAAAGCTATACCTATTTTTTATATCCATCATGCATCACCTTCCATAACGTCATCCACATAACTACCAATAGAAAAACTCACCAACACCCTCCTATTCACCTTAATTTCTCCACTATCATTTAACCATTGAAGCCTATAAGGTTTAGGATGTTTTAAGAGGGTGGTCCTAATTTTTCAACAAGTGTGGTACTAGCAAAATTAGTACCACCATCAATAATCATACTACATACCTTGTCATTAATGCGACACAGTGTATGGAATATGTTCTCTCGTTGTTGATTTGAGCACTAAGAGCGCCTTGCCTAGCTAGTATAACTCACCATACTCCCCGGATAACACATCCTCATCATCACATACTTCCTCCAACGCCGGCATATCGCTATAATCCTCTTCTTCACTATCACTCTCCATGGTTCCATCCTTTCGCATAAATATTACTCGCCTATTAGGACATTGAGATGCCACATGTCCTCTCCCCAAACATTTGAAGCATTGAATGTCTCTAGTCCTAGATAGTTGAGGTTTCCCCTTAGGTGCGAGTTTGCCAGCATGCTCCTCCTTCCCTTTTGGTGCCTCAAACTTCCCTTTAGAAACAGTCACATTTCTTTTATTTTCCCACTTCGACTTCCAAGAAGAATTACCTTGCTGTCCCTTTTTTTCTTCAATTGCTTCTCCACCTTTATAGCCATGTGTAACATATCTTCCATCTCCAAATAATGATGTAGCTCAACCACGTTAGCTATATCCCTATTCAATTCATTCAAAAATCGAGCCATAGTAGCTTCTCTATCCTCATCTACATTAGCTCTAATCATCAACATCTCCATCTCCTTATGATAATCCTCCACACTCTTAGATCCTTGGTTAGACTTTGTAATTTTTTATGAAGCTCCCGATGGTAATGACTAGGCATGAACCTCTTTCTCATGATAGCTAATTCACCCCAAGTATTAATGGGTCTCTCGCAATTCCTCCTCCTAGAAGTCACCAATTGATCCCACCAAGTAATAGCGTAATCGGAGAATTCAAGTACAGCTACCTCAACCTTTTTCTCTTCCGAATAAGTGTAGCAATTAAAAATCAACTCATCTTCTTTTCCCACTCCAAGTATGCTTCCGGATCCTAAGCCCTTGAATGATGGAATTGTCATTTTGATGGTGCTCATATATCCACTAGATACCCAATAAGATCTCTATCCCTCCTTCCATGCCTAACACCTCTATCCACAATTGCCCCCATCGTCAAAATCACTATCTTCTTCATTCTCATCAACCACCTCTACTCTTCGACCTCGCCCACCTTGCCTACATGCATTAGGCACTTCCCGAAGTTGTTCAAGTCTTTCAACCTGCCTAACACATCCCCAAACAACCACTCAAACCGTTGTACCATCACATCCGACATGTTGGCTCGATCGTTGTGTTTTGTAGTGGAAGATTGTTCAAACATCCTATACTAAGTAAATTTATGCCTCACGTGTTTTTCACTCGTGTATCACTCAATTTGGTTTTTTCCTTCTAATAATCTCACCACTCTTGCCTTTTTCCACTCAACAGCTTTCACACCAATTGCTTCAAAGCAAGTATTAATCCCGAATAATTCAAACTATGTATAAGTGAGAATTCAATGATTTATTGGAATAAAATCAATGAAGACTTGACAAAGGTAATTTGGCTCAATGTAGGAATTTGACACTTTATATTGGAGACTAGAATTAATTCAAGAAAGTAGTTCTTGAATTTTTATTTTTATTTTTTGACAGAAATTTTTTTTTTTTTTTTTTTTTTTGACGAATTTTTTTTTTTGACGGAATTTTCAGCTATGATAACAACGAAACAAACAAAATTTGATCTGGATAACCAACGAATGAAATAACAACTTTTGAATTTTTTTTGGATACTTTTCTGGATCAAAGACTCAAAACTATGAAGAACGCGAAGAACAAAATTCAAGAATTCAAGAAAAACAAGAAAATATATAACCTTGAATTTTTTGGAGTCTAAGCTCTGATATCAACTGATACGAACCACGTAACAATTGCAGCTACTCAACCCACAAAAGATTGACTCAACCCAAGAACGCCAAATAAATCATGATTTTGGGATTTAATTGAATCAAGCACCCAATACAATATATATTGACCTCTTGATCACAACAATAATAATCTCACCCAAGTTTGAACAAACAAGAATAAACTCACAAGTTTGAATTTTATTCAATGAAGAATAAAGTTGTTGAAAGCAATATAGCCTTACAATAATCTCTCAAAGTTGAGTAATTGAAAAATAAACATAAAGGAACCTTATATAATGCTAAGGTACAAAACTAGGTCTTAGAATTATACTAGGAAACAACTTAATTGAAAAAGGAAATAAAATATATCAAAATTCTGCAAAAATTGCGAACAGATCCTCCGCGATTGAACCAAGTGATCGCATGGTGAAGTGTGGCGCGATCGCGTGGAGTGCCGTAAAATCCTCTGCCTTTAATTTGCTAAGGTCGCGCGATCGCTGACCTATTATCACTGCGCAATCGCGAACGGATCCTTACTTGGGCTTGTGTTTGGGCTCTGGACCTGGATCACATCAATAGTCAATTGATGTCTAAACTCATTTGGGCTCAACTATGATTTTGGAGGAGAATTATGCTTGAATGAGGTCGTGTAAACTAGTCTCAACTGCTCTTAAGATAAATTATTGTAAATTGAGATCAAGACTCTTAGAGGAAATTATGCTCGAACGAGGTCGTGATTTACCTAGTCTCAACTTGGCTCTTAAGATAATAGGTTTTATAGAGGAAATTAGAAAATTATGCCTGAACGAGGTTGACTCGAGCAGCATGTGGAATCGTGGATTACATATATGTTATGCATCAGTTTAGAGCCTCGTGCTAATAATTTATCCCAGGCTGAGTCAAGTAGGAGCAAATATTAGACCTCTTTCGAGCATAAGTGCCAATTTGACCTAATGTGAGCACAATTCCATCTAAGCATCAAGTTTAGCCTAAGTTTTGTTAGGATCTGTTTGAGCACAAACCTTTTTAAGGGAAAAATCAAGTCCAAGTCTCGACCTCGTCATAGTTGATTACGAGTTATCAAGTTATCTTAAGGTGTTTCCTGAGAAAGTCTCAACTAATCAATAATAGTTAAGGATTGAGTCAAGCCCGCGTAATCTTTAACTATTGGTCAAAGGTCCGAGTTAAATCAAAGTGAGTTTCAATCTTGTTCAAATACAATGTCTTAAGCTTCTTAAATGTTTGGAGTTTATCGTAATGACGGATTGGATCCTAAAAGAATCTTTACCTATTTCGAGCACTTTAAAGGCTGAGTTAAAATCATGCAAGTCTTGGCCTTCTTCAAGTTTAAGCAATCTCAAGAGCGGCGAAAGCGGAAGAAACGTGCTTCGCCATCCGTTAGAGGTTTTCTGGTGTTTCAGTAGAGGGGAATGGGGGTGATTGTAACACCTAGACACGCTTAACTTTGGAGTTTCTAACGATAGACTTCCGGAAAAGAAGGTGCACTTTATTGGTATGAGTAGTATCAAATCTTTTAAGCTTTTACTAACCTGGGTATTATTTACAATCACCTCCTGTTAGAGACTGCACTGATGAATAAGATGCAGTCTGCTCACTATTAATAGCATTCTGCAGGGTTTTCTTTCTTTAACTTTTATAGAAACATCAATAATATAAAACAAGAGTAAGCAGAAACACATAATAAAACTCCATTGTCATTTAACTTAGTTGAGGATACATCAAATTCCAACAAAAGGTTTACAAAAGTTCCTTCATCCCTCTTTTGCCCTCCAAGGAGATTTCCACTCTAATATCTATCAAGTTTCCAAGCTTTGCCAAAATATAGCCCCTTGATTATGATGAATCTTCATTATGTATTATGGATATGTTAAGCGTGTTTGACTTGGTATGATGGGGACAATACATCGTCGATCTAACGATCGGGAGCTTCCTTTAAGTGGGATCCGGGTCGTTACAAATGGTATCAGGGTCGTCACCGGATCCCCTCAGATGGTCGATAGATCGACGTAAATTTGTCATGACATAAAATTGTGAAGATGTAATCATCTCATCTCATGATAGTCTGTATAAAGCTTGTTGTAAACTATAATAACTGTTGGAATCGAAACTTGATTCTTGATTCACTTCCGTGACCTTAAAACTATGGGAATAATCCCTTGGGCATCTAGAATCCCAACTGGTATTCACTTAACTTCTTAGGGTGGTTCTGCTTCTTAGTTATGCACATTTTTATGTATTCTTCTTAGACTTAAGTGCATGCTAAAATGATGCATCATAAATGAATGTAATACATCCAAGATATACAAGAGCTGTTAACAAGAATGTTTAAGGTGCTCAAGAATAAACTTAATTTTCGACACCTCATAACAATTTAGTTGAACTAGGAAGCTTATAAACTTAATTTTTGACACTTTAAGCTGTTATTTAATCTGAAATCAGCTTTAATTCATTCACATAAGCACATAGTTGAACTAGGATGCTTTTACTATTCTATAACTGAAAACAATTCCAGCTACTCATAACTTGACTTTTACCTTAATGCTTAAAGAACATTATTTAAGAATCTGAATTTTCTTAAAATGCAAAGATACACTTTCAAATGTTATACTCAAAATAAAACTGATAAACTGCAGGAGGCTATCATTGGCTTGGCACTTCACTGGATAACTGTTGCAGGCGGTTATTAGTAGCATGACACTATACTAAACGACATGCATGTATGAACAGGGTTAGATCAAAATATGTTAAGAATGTCAAATCTCCATCAAATTTCGATTTCAACCTTTCAAAAAGAACCCAACTTCTTATTATTAATAGATTCAACATAAAAGCGACATTTATAACTTTAACAATATGTATAAGAGCTTGATATAAACACAAAACATATATAAAACGATAAAGAACGACTAAAAATCACAAAACACGTTTTGCTTTACTCACGGTCTTAAGGATGAATTTCTTTAGGATTTCCTATGAAAATCTAATGTTTTATAAACATGTTTCAGGCCAGATTCTTACTCCAAAACTCAGCAGATTTTGATTTTTGTACAATGCAGTAAACTGTTCTGGTTCAGGAGGCTACTAATAGAAACGGGTACTCCATGTAACCTTACTATTTCATTCACATATAGTTGAGCAAATTGATCCATAGTAAATGTCATCCGAACTGGCAGAAAATGAGCCGATTTGGTGAGTCGATCTACTATAACCCAAATTGCTTCTTTTCCTTTTACTGATCTTGGAAAACCAACCACAAAGTCCATTGTTATGTGCTCCCACTTCCATTCTGGGACTTCCAATGGTTCAAGTAACCCTGATGGTCGTTGGTGTTCGGCTTTCACTTGCTGACACACTAAACACTTTCTAACGTACTCAGCTATATCCCTCTTCATACCTTCCCACCAAAATACTGTCTTCAAGTCCTTGTACATCTTTGTACCCCCTGGGTTGTAGCGCCCCGAGTTCCGTATACCCGATTCACTACGTCATTTTCTGTCTAAATTTTTCGAATAATATTTTTTGCGGAAGAAATAATTGAAATTCATTTTTTGGCAACATTAAATAAACTGTAATGGCCGATAATATTGAAACATTTATGAAACCATTTGAAATAGTAAATCGAACCATTAACTTTGTAAAGAAATTGACAATGTCATAATTTCTCAAATAAATGAACTTCTCTAAATTATTCGATTGTTTGGAAAAATACGGAAATCATTAACGTCAAACTTTCAACCGTTTAACGATTATTGCCACCATCATTCATCGCTCGCCACCGTCTCCGAAATCTGCAAAACTGTTAAAAAGTAGGGTGAGTATTTCATGGGGGAAATACTCAGTAGACTCATCGCAAATTAATTTAATTTATAAGATGATTAAACACATAAATCCCGGCTCTTTATAAAACGGGCATTGATAGAGCTTCTTTATAAAACTGCTCTTGATAAAACTCATATTGTGCATTACAGCACGGGACATATTTTGCAAATCATAGGCTCTTTGAAAATAGCTCTTTGAAAACAGCTCTTTGAAAACCATATACTTATAAAAACATTTTAATTATGCCAAGCATAATTTCTTTTGAAAGCATAACATAAGATAGGATTGAAATCCTCATAAACATAAAGAGACACAAGAACTTTACCGAACTTAGGTGGCAAGAATTCTTATGCAGTAAAATCATAATAACAGTAAGTATACCAAAACATAATTCTTGAAATTCATAGGGATCATTTCCATCATAACATAAGATAGGATCGAAATCCTCATAAACATATGAGACAGGAATTTTACCGAACTTAGGTGGTAAATCCTCATAAACATATGGAAAGACAGGAATTTTACCGAACTTAGGTGGTAAATCCTCATAAACTTATGGAGACACAAGAATTTTACCGAACTTAGGTGGTAAGAATTCTTATGTGCATAGCAATGATCCAAAACATATAAAACATTATCGTAAAAACATAGGGTATACTTACTTTTCATAAAAACATAAGGTATATTTACCTTTCATAAAACATACTTAATTTTCTTGAAAATTTACTTTCACAAGTCACATGACATTTATATGAAATCATAATTTAAATCAATTAATAAGTGCGAGTCTACCTCAAATCCGACGAGTGCAAAGTTGAGCGGGAATGACTTCAATTTCTTTAAATTCTCCGTACGCTTCGTCTTAACCAATAAGTCACTTTAGTCTATCGAATATATAGCTCAAAAATGATAAATTATAATTTGAGGACTAAAATTGATGTTTTGAAAGTTGAGGAACTAAAATGAATACTTTTGAAGTTCAGGGACTAAAATAGATATTTTGAAAGTTGAGGGATTAAAATGAATACCAAAAACTTGAGCTTAAAATCAAATCAGCAGGTACTGAAATAAAAGAGTTTAAAGTTAAAGGGCTGATTAAAATCATTTAAAACTTAAGGGCTGAAATTGATGATTTTAAAACTATAAGGACTGATTTGAAATCTTTTAAAACTATAGGGACTAAACTGCAAATTCTGGAATTTAAAATATATATTCAGATTTTACTTTACTCTCTCTATTTTCGTTATTCAGATTGAGAGAAGAGACAGAGAGGAAAGGGCGAGAAGAGGACGAGGCTGTCGACGATGGTTTGAGACTTGGAAATCCATCCTTCGATGGCGATTTCGCCGGCGCAACACCAACTCCGGTATGACAAGCAGTTGTAGGTGCAAATAGGTTAGTTTCTGGGCTAATTGAGTGCGAGATTGGCGCAGAATCAAAGTGCAACCGAAACTCAAATTTCGAACTTAGAGCTGTGATCTTACGGCGGTGATTGAGGTAAGTAACTGGGTAAGTTATATTTAGGGTTTTGGGTTTGATTTTGATTTGGTATTGGGTTGCGATTTCGTGGTGGTTGTAACAGAGGATGAAAATCTGATGATGGTGAGTGAGGGTATTGAACTGTGATGGTGGCTATTGTGTGATCGATCCTGGAAGGAGGCAGAGTGGTGGAAATGGATTGATGTTGGTTCGTGGGTCGATGCGGACGGTGGTGTTCTGAGCCGAGCTAATGTGTAGGTTGTTGGCATGTTTTACAGTGATTGATGGAGGTGATGATTCATAAACTGGTTTGGAGTTGAATATGGGCAGTAGAAGATGGTAGAAGATGGCTTTGCAGTGAATGGTTGTGAGTTAGTGGATTAATATAATGATGGAAAAGCTGTGGTGGTGATGCTGAGATTGAGTTTGCTCATGGGAGGTTTGTGGTTACGGATTGATGATGATGATAATGGTGTTGTAAAAGAATTTGTGGGGTATGAATGATAATGATGAGGATGCTTTGTGTTGGGTGGAAAGAGTGATAAAGAAAATGGTGTAAAGTGTGGTTTGGTTTGGTGAAATCGTGGGTGGAGAATTAGGTATGAATAAAAATGGAGTGTAAAGTTGTGTGATAAATCATTATGTTCTTGAGACATAATTATGATGAAACTTGTGGAGAAGAATAGAAAGAAACTTGAGGTTGGCCGAATTCTTGATGGAAATGGTGATGATGAAACCGTAGGTGAGACATGGTTTTGAAAATAAAATGGTGGAGAACATCATAATTGAAAGGGAATCATTGATTAAAAATTTTATTAAAAACTGATATATTTTGGACTGAAAATAAATTTGAGAATAAACAAATTTTGAAATAAAATTGAAATACGTATTTGGACTTGAAATAATTTGAATAAGGATCATTGGGATATTTTAATAAATTTGGAATTAAAAATGATTTTTGAAAATAATACTTTGAATAAATAATTAAAATAACATAATTTTAGAAATTCGGATTTTTAATTTAAAATCGAACAAATTCGATATTTCTTGACTTGGCTAGACGAACACGTCGCGGCGTTAACTTCAAAATAATGGGTGAAATAGTAGCGATACAATTTTCTAAATATTAAAATAATTATTTATTGCATAAAAATTCTGGATCGCTACATGGGTGTACTGAATAAGGAGATGAGTGAGCTTCTTCCAGAATCTCTCTTTTCAGTTCTTCAAAATTAGGTACACACATGCGTCCTTGGTAGTATAATGCTTTATCATCAGAAATGGTGAAATCCTTCCGTTTATCTGAGTTAATTTCCGACTTGATATACTCAAAGGACTGATCACCCATTTGATGGCTCTTAATTCTGTCACGCAGTGTGGGTCGGATCGACATAGCTGCTATTCTAGCAACCACACCTGGCTGAGTGGTGACAACTTCAAGATTAAATTTCTCGAATTCCCTCCATAGTGGTTCTTGCATTGTCAACATGGCTAACTGATTTGTAATTTTTTACGACTTAAGGCATCAGCTACTACATTTGCTTTACCAGGGTGATAATGAATTTCACAATCATAGTCTTTAACTAATTCTAACAATCTTCTCTGTCTCATGTTCAACTCCTTCTGGGTGAAGATGTATTTGAGGCTTTTATGGTCCGTATAAATGTCACATTTGCCTCCGTAAAGGTAGTGTCTCCAAATATTTAGTGCATGGACCACTGCGGCAAGTTCTAGATCATGCGTGGGGTAGTTCTTTTCATGAATCTTTAATTTTCTTGAAGCATAGGCAACCACTTTACCGTGCTGCATTAAGACACACCCCAGACCTTGCTTTGAAGCATCGCTATAAATCACAAAGCCATTTTATCCAGTGGGTATAGTTAACACTGGCGCATTCACCAGCTTCTGTTTTAACTTTTCAAAAATTAGCTCACAATCCTCTGTCCAATCAAACGTCGCATTCTTACGAGTTAGTTGCGTTAGAGGTCCTGATATTTTGGAGAATCCCTCGATGAACCTTCGATAATATCCAGCTAAACCCAAAAAACTACGAATTTCTCCTACATTAGTTGGTTTAGGCCAATTCAATACTGCCTCTACTTTACTGGGATCTACCTCTATCCCTCGTGCTGTGACCACATGCCCAAGGAATGCTACTCGTTCTATCCAAAACTCACACTTCTTGAATTTGGCATAGAGTTTCTCCTTTTTCAAAATCTCTAACACAATCTTTAAGTGCTCCTCATGTTCTTCTTTACTTCTTGAATAGATCAGGATATCATCGATGAACACAATAACAAATTGATCCAGATAATCATGAAAAACGCGGTTCATTAAATCCATAAAGACTCCAGGAGCATTAGTTAGCCCAAAAGGCATAACCAAGAACTCGTAATGTCCATATCGAGTTCTAAATGCTGTCTTAGAGACATCACTAGCTTTGACTCTCAACTGATGATAACCAGACCTTAAATCAATCTTGGAAAACACTACTGCACCTCGAAGCTGATCAAATAAATCTTCAATTCTGGGAAGGGGATACTTATTCTTGATAGTGATCTGGTTCAATTCTCTGTAATCGATACACATTCTCATCGATCCATCCTTTTTCTTAACAAATAACACTGGCGCTCCCCATGGCGATACATTGGGTCGGATGAAACCCATCCTCAATAGTTCTTCTATCTGCGCCTTTAGCTCTTGTAATTCTTTAGGCGCCATTCTATACGGGACTTTGGAGATACGTGCTGAGCTGGGAATGAGGTCAATTGTGAACTCTACCTCTCGTTCTGGCGGTATGCCAGGTAATTCCTCGAGGAAGACTTCTAAATATTCGCACACTACTCTAACATTGCGAATTGTTGATTCGTTTTTCTCATCCTTACTTATTACTGACATCAGGAAACCAGTCATGTCTTCTAGTGGTAAGGCCCGTCGCGCTTTCAATGCATAAACAGCGAGAGATAAGGGTCCACATCCAGCTATAGATAGTCGAAATTCTTCTTCCCCTGGTCTTTGGAAAATTACTTCTCTCTCAAAGCAACGAATTAATGCGTGGTTCTTGGATAGCCAGTCCATTCCAAGAATTACATCGAACTCATCTATATCTAGTACATATAGCTCCATCTCTAGTGATCTACCATCAATCTCTATTTTAGCCACTCTAGTTATGCGATCAGTATTCAACACATCTCTATTGGGTATCATCACTTCTAAAGGAAATTGTGTATGCTCGACCATAACATTCAATTTACTTACAAACTTAGGAGATATGAATGAGTGAGTAGCACCAGAGTCTATCAATACATAGGCTTGTAAGTTGGATATGAGGACTTTACCTGCCAAAACATTTCGATTCTGATCCTCATCTTGTCCTCCCAATGCATAAACCCTAGCCTGTCCCCCAGTTGCATTGCCTTGTTTATTCTGATTATTTCTCTGTTGATTGTTTCCATGTGGCTTTTGCTGGTTGTTCCCTAGCTGACCATACTTAGGACAATATTGAGCCATGTGTCCTTGTGCTCCACACCGAAAACATGAATTCGTCCCCCATAAGACAAGCTCCCTGGTGATGCTTTTGGCATTTTTCACAGCGTGGGTAGCTCTTGTTGCTACCTTGTGTTGAATCTCCTTTTCCTTTCTTGAAATTATTATAATCATTTCTTCCTTTGCCCTTTTTATCCACCCACTTTCGCTTCTCCGACTGTTCACCATGCTGCTTATCTTCTCCGCTAGTGAGATTTTTGAAATCTGCCAATTGTGCCCTTGCCAACACATCATGGTAACTTTCAAGTTGGAGCACTATGACAGTTCATTTCAAGTCATCCCTCAAACCCTGCTCGAAACGTCTCGCCTTTTTCTCTTCCTATCCACAAACTCGGGAGCATAATGAGCCAATTTATCAAGCTTTTGCTCATACTCGATCAAAGACATCGAACCCTGAGTCAAAGTGAGAAATTCAGCTTCCTTCCGATTTCGGATGTTCATGGGGTAGTACTTTTTCAAAAATACCTCCTTGAATTCATCCCAAATCCAAACATGACCAGGAGCCCTTGATCTAGCAGTGGTGTCCCACCAACGCCTAGCTCCTTTACGTAGCATAAAGGTTGCACAGATCACCCTTCTAAGGTTCGGGCAGTCAATAAGTTCGAAAATCCTCTCCATTCCTACTAGCCAATCCTCCGCTTCCAAGGGATCAGTACTACCATAGAAGATAAGGGGTTGTTGTTTCCTGAATTGCTCAACAACCGCGACAGTGGTCCTAGTGTCGAGTACAACTTCATGTTGTTGCTCTGGTTGAAGAGGCGACGGAGAAGGTGATGGCGTTGGTGTTGGCTGTTGAGAAGGTGGTGGTGGTGGAGTAGATTGCACAAAGGTTTGCATCATAGCGAGAAACTGCTGGGCAAACTGTTGGTCAACTGCAATAGGCGGTGGTTGAATAGGTTGCGGGGGCTCTTGGGTTTGGTTATTTCGGTTGTTAGTCCTTCCGCGTCTTGATGGTGCCATAGCCTTAATTAAATAATGGTGACTATTTAGAAAGAAATCAACTTGAAAAACAAGAAACTTAAAGAAATAACATGTTTTATTAGTATAATTGTATTATTATTGAGGAGCGGGATTTTTTTTTTTTTCAGAATTGAAACTTGAAGAGTGGTACCAACAATCATCCACGGTTTTTCCTTGCTTTTAAGCAGAGGTAGTGATAAAGGGATAAAATATTGAACCGAAAATTGAAACTTGAAGAGGAAGTACTAATAACCATCCACAGTTTTTCCCTTGTCTTTACACAAAGGTAGTGATAAAGGGATAAATTATTGTACGAATTCATTATTAATTTTGTTTGTTTACGAGACCATGTGGGACACATGGCAGCCCCCACTAACTTGTCTTAAGGGACTGTGTTGGCAAACTTGTTTATTCTTGTTTAAAACAGTTGATTTATCGGAATGCATTTTTAAAAACATTTAACTGCAATATAACTGTAAATTATTTGAAAACATTTATAAATTAAAAGCTTAGAAATTTAAGATCAAACATGCCCTTATCTCCACTTCTATAAAAGACACTTAGCCCTAGGTGAGAAAATTTTTATCTTTTCCTTTAATTTTTCACTTCTAAATCATGTTTTTAACAAGAGAAAAATGGTGAACAAGATTATACTTAAAGTTCATCATTTTTAACTTGTTAAGGAAACAAAGATTTTACTTCAGAAATTAGCAGATTTTCATAACAGTACCATTCAGGAAAAATACAGGCTATTAGTAGCATGAGTTCTTCTCAGTCGTATGCTATTAGTAGCCTCCTGAACTAGAGCAGTTTATTGTTCTTTATCATTTTATATATGTTTTGTGTTTATATATATGAGATAAGAGGTTGCCTAAAGTCTATCTTGTTGGTTTTGCATACATATAAATGTCATAAATTTATCAGAATCAGATTTTTGTTAGTTAAAAGTTTCTCTGCAGACCGCTATCAGGCTGCCTGCAGCATGTCATGTTATCTAGTGTAGTTCCAAAGTAATGATAGCCGCCTGCAGCCTGTCGTTTAGTATAGTGCCATGCTTCTGATAGCCTCTTGCAACATGCTATCTAGTGAAGTACCAGGCTATTGATAGCCTCCTACAGTTTATCATTTTTATTTTGAGTACAACATTTGAAAGTGTATCTTATAGCTGAAGTTGTTTTCAGATTGAAGAATAGTTTATAAGCTTAAGTTGATTTCAGATTCTTGAGCACCTTGAATTTAAAAATTTATAAAGTGTCGAAAATTAAGTTTATTCTTGAGTACCTTGAATTTAACAAGTTTTCCTAAACATTCTTGTTAAATCATGTGAGAATTTATTTGGCATACTTAGTTGTTACAACTTCTATTATGCTAATTTTTAAGGAACTATACTTCTATGTATTATATTGAGTAAGATCAATTGTTTTTATGTGGAAGAAGTGATGTAAACACAGCTCCTCTTATGTCATGACAAAGTTACGTGACACCACCTTTGTACCTTAATGGTACCAGATTTTTGTACCGAAATGGTACCAGAAAATTATGTTGAGCGCTCTGTGAAAACTTACTCTTAGGGTAGGAGCCCCCAAGAAATGCATTTAGAGAGTAAGTGCATAGAGCATGACATATTCATCATGTCATGTGATTGAGGATATTGAGAATTCTTACGATGAATCTTCATTATGTATTATGGAGTCTATGTTAAAAAGATACAATGGAATGACTTTGAACAACTTTATGTATCATTTCATTATTCCCTCAAAGTTATGAGATAAGGTGCATTTAACTAAATTAATCATATTGCTATGAATTTTGTTAATTTTGTTAATATGCTTATTTTCGGCCGCCGCCGGAAATCGGGAACTAAGTGCTACACGGGACAAAGTGCTATGCCATAGGGCATGAGCCACCTCTAGAATCTCAATGCCTGGGCATAATGGATCCACAGTTAAGCGTGCTTGGTTTGGGAAAATTCTATGATGGCTGGCCTCTTGAAAAGTTTTCTCAAGGAGCGTGCAAGTAAGGACAAAGCATGCTGTAAAAGTTGATATGATGGGGACAGTACATTGTCGATCTAACAGCGGGGATAGCCCATTAAGTAGGACCCGAGTCGTAGACTTGGTTTGCAATATGATTGAAACTGAGGGTCAACTTTGTAATTACGGATTGAGTTAGATTGCAAATTGTTTAAAAGGTATTTATAAGGTTTAATTTTAAATAGTTTTATAAATTAATTTTAAATGGTTTGACCAAAATTCAATTTTGACCAGATTTTCATTTTGACCCAATTAAAATTTTAATTAAATTCATATTTTAAATTGTCGTTAAAATATGATTTTAATTTATTTAAATACTTTGACTTAGATCTTATTTTATTTAGGAGTCTTATCCTAAATTACAATATTAATTCAATTTATCCCGATGTTATAATTATAGTTGGACTCTAATTTAATGTTTGATTAATTAAAAGTGGGGTCTTTTAGGCTAGGCCTGATTTTGATGTACCATGAGTTGATGTCGTCAGAACTATTCTTATAGGACCGAACTCGGGAAAAACTATTCCACATCGGGGGGAAGGGAAAGACCTGAAGCAAGCCCTTTTCGGCCCTTTTACCCTATGGAAGACTCAAGTGAATCTCGTACTTTCGGCATGAGGACTTGAAGATGCAACCTTTATCATCCTGAAGGTGGCATACTTCTTTAAAGATTTTCTAACAATTGTACTAATAGGAAAGAGAATCCGTGAGTTTGCACCAGAGAAAGCTAATTTTAGATAAGAAAGGTGGAATATGTGCTTCGATAAGTTCACGTCTTTGATTCTCCCAATGGAATGGACTTGATAAACACCCTTTCTAAACCCAGTTTTCTTGTGAAAAAACTATTTTTTAGATGTTTGCTAGGTATTTCTATCAAACACAAAAAAAGAAGAGGAAAACTACCTTCAATTTCAAGGTGGCAACCACTATAGTCTAGTTTGTGTATAGGAGCTTCGAAGCCTTAATGAAAGCTAGAAATGTTGCCATATATCTAACGGTAAGTGGTGACAATGAAAAGGCTTTCAAGCTTGAAGGGCAGTTAGTGGGGTCGAATAAAGTGAAAAAGAATAGTATTTGAACCAGGGCGAGCTGAGAGGGCCATATGTAGTCTTTCGCAGCCATTCATTAAAACTTTTGGAACTTGAGATGAAGAGTCGTTTAAAGACAGTAATTACATAGATAACTGCTCCTCCCCTTCTCTGTCTTTAAGGCTTTAAGGTGAACTGTATGGGGGCTAGAAAGAAGACCTCACCTTCTCGTAAATGGTGTCGTGATAGCTATTTTAGTATCCTCCGTTGACCTTCTTTTTTAGATAGAATCTTCAATGAGTGGAAACAAGTACCCAACCTAATAAAGGAAAGGGGCTTGTTGATTAAGGTCAGCTTTCGAGCCCATGCCTACGTTTGCTTAGTAAGCTTGAGTGTATCTTTCTCATATCAAGGCTTTCCTTGAGTTTTCCGAAAAAAGGCCGCGTTAGCTAGGCCGTTTTCTTGCAGGAGTACTAACGAGCGCCATGTAGTATTCTTTGCTTGCTCAACAGTAAGAGCCTCATACAGAGCTGCCCTCCTTTATATGATGAGAAGAAGGGGGGCCACCCTCTTTTCCGCACCAATCCTTATTTCCTACTACACTACATCTTTTTTTGGGTGTATTGCTCAGTTGGTAGAGTCAATATCTTTTAACCTAATGGTCGCCTCAAACCTTCCTTACACTCTACTATGAGTAAGGACTAATTCTCAATGATGACTCTTTGGGTTGAACAGCTCCTTCCCCTTTTAAAAATTCAATTACCCTAAAACCTTGATATTGGAGTTCGACTCTAATTTAGGAGCTTTATCCTAAATTAGTAGTAATTCTATTTGTCCTTAAAACTTGTAATTATTTGGACTCTAATCGATATTTAATTAAAATTTGATTTTGCTTAAATAAAAATAAAATTTGATTGATTATTTATTTAATTGTTTCGATCCTTTTATCTAAATTGTTTAAACGACTATGCATTTATGTGATGAATGATATTTTAGTGGATGATTATATACTCGACCATATAGATGTGTTGAATGGTTTATTTATTTATTTTTGTTTTTAGGCCTGCAAGCCTATTGTGATAATTGAGCCTGCTGTAATTATTATGGACCTGCAAGTCCTTTAGTATTTTATTAAATGGGTCTGCATGCTCAATTTCATTAGGATAAAAGTTGCAACTGAATTAGTTATAGATACAAGGAGGAGGAAACCATAAAAATGGAGCATTGTATGATCAATACTATGCCCCCTAATCTTCCTTATGTGTATGTTTATTAATTAGCATGCTATAATATATCAAGTCAATTTCATTCGCCTTTCATCATTATGGTAAAAAATGAGAGTTTCGTATCGAGTTTATTAGGAATATGTTTTGACACTATGAAATATCAGATATTTTCGAATGATGGGCTTGACTTAACTAAAATCTATCTTTTGTTGAGTACACTCAAGGAGATAAATTCTAGAGGCATATTAAGTTAACACATAAGATGTGTGAAGATAAATAGTTGTCAGCTTAATGATCTAGGAGTTGTATGATCACTATCTACCCAAATGTTTTATCAAGGCTTGTTGAGTGCCCTCAAGGTCTTGATAACAACTGAGATCCCAACCCACTGAGAATCAAAGTATGGATTCCATTAATTTATGTAAGAGGGTCATAAATTTATTTTAAACAGTAGGAAGCATAATTAATTTAATTTAATTCAAGTCCATGTTAAATCAATTAACGCGTCTTTATTAATTCTTTATTTTTTATCATTTATGATTTTGAACCTCGAGTAACTATAATCTTGAGAGGCATACTGGATGAATGCCCATTATATGACTCTAACTCAATCAAATTTTTCAAATTGCACCATAATTTGAGAAGTGTTCTCAAGCATGATAAATTGGATAGGTCTTGAACAACCCTTTCCAGAAGTTTCAATTGAGAACTCAACTTTGGAAAAGGTGGCTTCTTAACATGGTATTGACAGCTTGCAACTATTTCAATCAATATGATATACTAAAGATGATTGGCCATATTGAGAAGTTGTCTTAATTGGGTTTAGTTGTGGACCATGAACTAAGTAGTGACTTGGTTCTGCAATCTCTGCCAAAGAGCTATTCAAGGTTCGTTATGAATTTTAACATGAATGAGCTCGAATGTGTGTCCTTGAGTTTCTGAATATGCTTATGATTATTGAGCCTAGTGTCTGTTTGATAATGAGACAAGTCTTAGTGTCAAGGACCGCAGCTAATACTTAGCCCCTTGACCCACTTGCAGCCGCAGTTTGCCCAACTTTGGCCGCATTTTGTAAATATTGATGTAATTACTGTAATTCATTTTTAATTGTAAAAGTTTATTATGATTATTCAGCTTTTTAACGTCTACTCCTATCACTAGGGTTTTTTCTCAGAAGTCTATTATATGGAGTATTAGAATTTAAAACTCTCAAGCTTTTGGTGTCCACCCCCTGCACCAACATTTGTAATTTACTACTTTCATCAATCGATATAATTTACTGCTTTCTGCAATCAATGAACAATCAAGTTTCAATGCATTCAAGTTTTCTCTTGTAAAGTTTATTTTAATTTGTAATCAAACTTTCCTTCATCCCGAGAAAAGCGAGTAAAGGCTGAAGGTAGTCTAGCGGAGCAGACTACTGCCGCACGGTGCCCCTTTTTGTGCTAAGAAGAAAGGCGTCCCGTGAAAGTTGGTATCAGAGCCTTGGCTCTCCTCCCTCGATAAGAAAACAATGGATCCGAAGGCTTTGGATCCGAATGCATCACAGATCACCGATATGACTGATGGTAAGAAGAGTACTAAATAGCGCGTGGATGCGCTTGATGGGCAAACCACAAGGTTATGCTATGCCGTGGAAAACCTGGAGGAAAAGGTTGAAATGGTGGAATCGTATATTCGGGATATACACATCCAACTGGATGAAAGCCGAGCGGCTTACACAGCAATGACTGAAGCTGTTGCAATCATTCCTGGTCTGCAGGAAGAGATGGAAACGATGAGAGTTCAGCTGGGAATTCTCCAACGTGCGGTGGGCAATGGGCAAGGTCCCGCACAAGAAGAGTATGCACCTAGGGTCAGAATCCCTGAACCGTGCACCTATGGAGGGGCACGATGTGCAAAGGAAATTGACAACTTCCTGTTTGACATGGAACAATAATTTCTTACTGCTGGCATCAAAGATGAAGCAAGAAAGGTGACTACAGCTACCATGTATCTGAGTGGAGATGCAAAGTTGTGATGGCAGTAGAAATATGTGGATATTCAGGCCAACAGGGTCATGATAGATTCTTCGGATCTTCTAAAGGAAGCAATTCGAACCCAGTTCTTTCCAGAGAATGTGGAATATGAAGCCCGTCGGGCATTCCGGGAATTGAAGCATACTGGCTCCGTCACGGAGTACGTAAAATCCTTTTTTGGGCATATGCTAAATATTCGAGACATGTCAGAAAAGGACAAGCTTTTCACCTTCATGGAGGGCTTGAACAGTGGACACGTACGGAAATCCAGATGCAGAAGGTTTCGAATTTGAGCATGGCAATGGAAGCTTCCGAATGCTTAATGGACTATCAGACTGAAACCAAGAAGGATAGACTGTCCACGAGTAATCAATCTAATTGTGGAGGGAATAAGCAATTCAGAGCTAGCTCGAGCTCAAAAGGGGGAGAACGGTACTCCAACCAAAGAGGCGGTGGATATCAAGGTTCTCGTTAGAACAACTCTCATGGTTATCACCAAGGTGGCCGTCAAGGCAACTATCAAGGTAATAATCAAAGAAATTGGAATAGAGGAAAGACAGCGGAGGGTAGATCCGATACTGCTTTGAAAATTGTTTGCTTTTTATGTGAAGGACCTCATCGGGTGGCTGATTGTCCACAGAAACGAATGGTAAATGCCTATTGTCAACTAGCAAGTGGGGTATCAACTTCAAAGCAAGACAAGATGCCCTTCCTGCTAGTAGTCATGGCAAGACCGATTCTGAAGAGGAAGAGGAGGTGGTTGGTGCCTTTTCACATCGGTGTAACTCAACATCACAAAGACCAAATGAAAAAGAGAAAGTCCATTCAAAGGAGGTCAAACAAGAAGAATCCAAAGCTCGTATTTGTAGGGGTAAGGGATTAATGTACATTGATGTAAAGATCAATGGAAAGCCAATTAAGGCCATGGTGGATACCGGAGCTACCCATAACTATCTTGCAAGTACCGAAGTTGGGCGCCTAGGGTTGGATTTAGAGAAGGGTAGCGGAGAAATCAAAGCTATCAATTCGGATGCTCAACCAATTGCGGGAGTAGCCAAATCTGTGTTAATCAAGGTTGGTCCTTTTGAGGGAAGGACTAATCTTTCGGTGGTTCAGATAGATGATTTCAAACTTATTTTGGATTGAAATTTCTTCGGGATACGAAGACCGCAGTGTTCCCACGCTTTGATTCCTTAATGATTATGGGTAGTAAGCCGTGTGTTATACCTACAGTGGCAGAAAAAGTTGGCGAGAAGATCATCTCGGGCATGCGATTCAGTAAGGGCTTCAAGAGAAATGAGCCCTCATTTTTGTGCACTCTTCGTCTAGAAGAGATTGAAGAGGCGTCTTGTAACACCCCAAGTTCAAGAATCTTAAACCTAGGTGTTAACTTCCCTTTTCCTTTTAATGCGGAAATAAATCATTTAAAATCATGCGGAATTTAAATCGTTTACACAATCAAAATGTTCATTTATCTACTATAAAATTTTACCGAAATTTCGACAGAGTCTCCTCTATAAATTGGACATAGCCAACCTGTAGAGGGACATCAAAAACCATTTTAAAAATTTAAAAATCCATCACATCTCAATCACATTCATCATCGCCAAAACCAATTCATGCATTTCCCAAACTCCTCAATCATAAGATTTTTCCAAAATATCAACAAGTATTGACAAATGAAATAAGAGGTAACTTAACTCATAATACGTCGCCCATACTTAATCAAAACTAACTTCAACCAAACAATTCTCAATAATAATGAATTAAGGAATAAATTCAAATGATAACTTTAATAAATTTAACTTTATTAAATAATGTCGACAGCGGGTACTGTCTGAGTCAGCCGCCAAATGTTCTCCTCGGATCACCTAACTTTCATCACCTGAAATGTTGGGGAGGGATTGGGGTGAGCTAAAGCTAAGTAAGTAAACTTTATGCATGAATGCATGCTTATGACATGAAATGCTTTAAACTTTGAAATATGTATCCCCATTCACTTTAACCTTTCAAAACTTTCAACATTTCGAACTTTCAATTAACATTTCAAAACTTTCACTTAACATTTCAACCTTTCACTTCATTCCATCGTGAGCTCACTTGATGTAACTTCTAGTCAATCAGATAACAGTGGGCAATTCTTATTTGGAACCAGATTAACTTTCACATTTCCACCGCAAAGCGGCTCATTACATTCATTCCACCGCAAAGCGGCTCATTACATTCATTCCACCGCAAAGCGGCTCATTCACTTCATTCCACCGCAAAGCGGCTCATTACATTCGGGTACGCCGGTCCCCCGCGCCCCATTTCCCACTCGCATCTTTCATGACATAGAAGTACACTCATTCTTTCAAAAACTTGGGATACACAATTTTTGACAAAAATTGCACTTTGACACATTCCTTTCATTAAAACATTTGACTTTCCCATTTCGATGCCAATGCATGTTTGATGATGCAATGACATGTAACGTGCATGCTTGAACATTTCCTTAACTACACATAATTGCACATGGTAGACCAAAAGCATTAAAATTCCGTAATTAACACGAATGTCAATTAAGCACATTAATTCCACATTAACATTCAACTTTGATGAAAGTAGGGGGAAGTTTACTTACCTGTAGTCTTTAATGTTTAACGTTATCTTGACTTGCGAGTGGAGGAGTTTCAGATGCTCGTGACGTCAATGTGCCCAAAATTCCTAATTATTTCCATTCATTAATAACATATCCTTTTAGTTTAAAAAGCACAAATCTCATTCTTCTAATATTAACATAACTTCCAATCGAGATCAAAACCTCAATTTAACCCAAGCGTGACTTTACATAATAACCAAAACACATAAAACCATATTCGAAATTAAGAGATAAAATTTCAATCCACGTTAGAAACTCTTATTTTTTTAAATTCAAACTCAAACTCAAATTTACATAATTTAACCTAACGTTATAAAATCCACTCCCATAAAGTCCCAAAAATTTCAAAAATCTTAAAACCAACATATATCCAAACTTCACCCAAACAGTTAACTAAACTACAATTTTCATAAATCTCAAAAATCAGAAATATATATATATATATATATATATATATACACACACACACATACTTTAAAACAAATCAGAGATTTATTCACGTTCCCCAAATTCTAAAATTCTCAATTTAACCCTTCATTAAACTAGAAGAAAATCAATTTAACAAATCAATTTAATAATTTTCGAAATCTATCATTAACGCATACATATAAACACTAAATACCTAAATTTAAAAACTGAATTTAATCAATTAAATTTCGAAATTTAAACCAAGTCTAAATCTAAATTTAGACACATGTATATCTATGCATTATCCAAAATTCCAATTTAATAAATTCAAAATTAGACTATAATACAAATCTAAAAATACACAAAATATACATATATAAAATTGTCCCTAAATCTGAACATACATTTATAATCTCAAAATTAAACTAAAATATCAATTAACCAAACTAAGCCCCTGTTTGGTGGAGATTAAAATTAGATTTTTAGTAGATTTTGATAAAAGTTGATAAGATGTGTGGTTGAAAAGTTGTAGATCCCACGAAATATGTGGTTTAGATTGATTGTTGACTTTGACTTAGATTAAAATCTAGATTTTAATTTCTACCAAACAGGGGCTAAATAACTAATTTTTCGAAATCTGAAAATACTGTGAAAATTAGGCACATATATATACACATATATTCATCAGTACATTCATACAATTCAATATATGCAACTTGTTGTGTGTCTAAACCTCAGTGTGTGAGAGCAGTAGATGAGGTGTGTGCGCATTCGACATTTTGTGGTTGCTTGTGTGTACCGAGGGGAGATAGAGCGGGGAGGGGGGCCTTACTGGTGTCGGGGGAGGTGATCGCCGGTGAGAGGTGTCGGTGGTGTGAGGTTGTCGGCGGCTGGGGAAGAAATCGCGAGGTTGATGCGATTTAGGTGGCCGCTGCGTGAGGTGAGAGACGGACGGGACTGAGAGATGAGGGGGAGACGGACGGGACTGAGAGATGGGGGAGAGCGAGGGAGTGAGGCGAGAGGGAGCAGAGAGTGAGCTTGAGAGATCGTAAGTGAGATGTTAAAGGTAGGGTTAGGTATAAACTTTTGGAATTTGCAATTCTGTCCTTCGACTCTCATAAATAGTTAATTTAAGTTCACATTCCTCAAATAAAATTTCAAAGTGTCACAAAACTTTTCTCAACTTCAACTTAATGCAATTTAGTCAAGTTACTACTCAATTAAAATAGAAATGGTAAGTAACAATTAAAATAAACACTTAGACACGGAATTGTACGTAAACAATTTATAAATATCTTAATTGGCACATTGATCGAGACGGCGCCCAAGTCCTTCCACTGCAAAATAATTTGAATTATAGACATTAAATATCACAATTTTATAATTTATAATCACAGTAACATAAATATTGAGCGAAATTTAAAATTGCACGTAGAATTGAAAAGCGGTCTTACACGTCTGGTCCTATTCCAAAACCTGTCCGAAAGCTTATATAGGAATTTGAGGATATAATGCCAGAGGAGTTACCAAAGAGATTGCCTTCTAGGAGGGCAATTGATCACAAAATTGAACTTATTCCAGGGTCCAAGCCACCTGCCAGAGCACCATACCGGATGTCTCAACTTGAGCTGGAAGAGATTAGTAAGCAACTAGGAGAAAAGTTGGAAAGTGGGATTATCGTGCCTGCGAAATCACCATATGGAGCTCCCATGTTATTTCAGAAAAAGGGAGATAGCTCTCTCAGAATGTGTTGTGATTATCGTACCCTGAACAAGATAACTATGAAAAACAGCTATCCCATTCCGTTGGTGGCAGATTGCTTTGACCAACTAAGCAAGGCAAGATATTACATGAAAATTGATCTTCAATCTAGATACTGGCAAGTTCAGATCAAGGAGGGAGATGAAGCAAACTGTGGTGACCAGATATGAAGCTTTTGAATTTAAAGTCATGCTTTTTGGTTTGACAATTGCTCCTGCTACATTCTGCACGATGATGAATCAAGTGCTTCACGGGTTTCTGGATGATTTCGTGGTCGTGTACCTGGACGATTTCGTAATCCACAGTGAGACATTGGAGGAACATGTGTGACATGTTAGAAGAGTCCTTAGTCGACTCTGAGAGAATGAACTTTATGTTAAGCCATCCAAATGCTCATTTTCCCAAACTTCTATCAGCTTCTTGGGTCACATCATTGGACAAGGAAAGGTTCTCATGGATTCGTAGAAAGTCGCGGCAATCAAGGATTGGCGACCACCAAAGAACATATATGATGTACGCTCGTTTCTTGGGTTATGCAAATACTACCGAAGATTCGTGAAGGGGTACTCAGAAATTGCACTGCCCCTGACGGAGCTGACGAAGAAGGAAAAAGTTTGGGATTGGCCAGCACAATGTCAAGCTGCTTTTGAGAAGTTGAAGAGGTCCATGTGGATGAACCAGATATTAGCCTTATCGGACATTACAAAACTGTTTGAAGTGCAGACAGATGCTTCTGACTTTGCGCTTGGGGGAGTCCTAATGCAAGAGGGACATCCGGTAGCTTTTGAAAGTCGAAAGCTGAATGATGCAGAACGTCGTTACTCGGCACACGAGAAAGAGTTGTTGGCGGTGGTCCATGGCCTCGAGTATGGCGTCACTACTTACTGGGGTCCCCATTTATTGTGAAGACTGATAATACGGCTGTTAGCCACTTCATGTCACAGTCGAGACTCTCGAGCAAGCAGGCTCGTTGGCAAGAACTTCTTTCGGAGTTCAATTTTATGTTAGAGTATCGTCCTGGACCCAGTAATCACGTTGCAGATGCTCTCAGTCGTCGGGTTGACTTAGCTTCTATTTGTGCAATGGCTTCTCTTTCTGGGAGCGGAGTTACCACAGATATCAGGGATCGAATAAGGGCACTTCTAGAGAAGGACCCGGCTACACACTATTTGATCGAACTCATCAAGCAAGGAAAGACTCGTCAGTTCTGGTTAGATAGGGGTCTATTGAAGACAAAAGGGAACCGCCTGTATGTTCCAAAAGGTGGAGACTTAAGGAAATCCTTAATAATGGAATGCCACGACACACTCTGGGCCGAACATCCAGGAGAGGAACGCACTTGTGCACTATTACAACGTGCATTCTATTGCCGCAAATACGGGACGACATTCCTACTTATGTGAAAACTTGTCTCGTTTGTCAGTAGGACAAGACAGATCATCAGAAGAAGGCAGGCTTGCTTGAACCTCTTTCCGTCCCATCCAGGCCATTTGAAAGAGTATCGAAGGATTATATAATTGGATTGCCAAAAGTCTCAGATTTTGGCACCATTATCGTGGTGGTCGACCGTTTATCAAAATATGCTACTTTCATCGCAGCGCCTAAGTATGTTTCCTCCGAAGAGACAGCTCATCTCTTCTTCAAGCATATTTTCAAATACTAGGGACTGCCTAAAGACATCATTAGTGATCGAGATACTCGGTTTATAGGCATATTTTGGACCGAATTGTTCAAACTTTTTGGTTCAACTCTGAGCATGAGTTCTAATTTTCACCCGCAAACTGACGGACAGACTGAGTGATTCAACTCTATGCTGGAGGAATATCTTCGGCACTTCATCTCTGCTTCGCAGAAAAATTGGGTGAAACTCTTGGATACTGCCCAGGTATGCTTCAATGCCCAAAAGAGCTCTTCCACCAATAAGAGTCCTTTTGAGATTGTTACGGGCCAGCAACCCTTACTCCCTCATACTGTAGATCTGAGCTCAAGTACCAAGTCCTCTCAAGTAAGGAACTTCTCTCAAGAATGGAAATGAAATATTGAAATTGCTCGAAGCTATCTTGAGAAAGCTCAGAAACGATACAAGAAGTCTGCTGATCTGAAGCACCGTTTTGTTGAATTTGAAGTGGGAGATTTGGTGATGGTTAAGCTTCCTGATAGAAACTGTTACAAGCTCACCGAAGGGAAAGACTCAAGGTTGGTTCCAAAATACATAGGGTCATTACCTATCGTGAAGAGAATTGGAAAGTTGCTTATAGAGTAGAACTCCCTTCTTGGTGCAAAATCCATAATGTCCTCTATGTCGGTGTTCTTAAGCCATACTTTGCAGACAAAGAAGACATTTCCAGAAATAATCCGAAGCGACCTGTGTTTGAATTGAAGAGAACTGGAAAGAGAGTTGTTGAAGCTATTCTGGATCACCGAGTTACCCGAGCTTCCAAAAAATATCATCAAGAGTATTTGGTCAAATGGAGCGGATGCAGCAGCGATGAGAATACTAGGGAAAGAGAGAAAAACCTTGGAGCCTTCAAGCCTCTTATTGAAGAATATCATGAACTGATGGCACCGGGGATGTCGCCAAAACAAATGGGGGAGAATGTCAAGGACCACAGCTAATACTTAGCTCCTTGATCCACTCGCAGCCGCAGTTTGCCCAACTTTGGCCGCACTTTGTAAATATTGATGTAATTATTGTAATTTTTTTTTAATTGTAAAAGTTTATTATGATTCTTCAGTTTTTTAACATCTGCTCCTATCACTAGGGTTTTTTCTCAGAAGTCTATTATAGGGGGTATTAGAATTTAAAACTTTCAAGCTTTTGGTGTCCACCCCCTGCACCAACATTTGTAATTTATTGTTTTCATCAATCAATGTAATTTACTGCTTTCTGCAATCAATGAACAATCAAGTTTCAATGCATTCAAGTTTTCTCTTGTAAAGTTTATTTCAATTTGTAATCAAACTTTTTTTCATCCCTAGAAAAGCGAGTAAAAGGGGAAGGTAGTCTAGCGGAGCAGACTACTACCGCATGATGCCCCTTTCTGTGCTAAGAGGAAAGGCGCCCTGTGAAACTTAGCCAATAACTCCACTAAAATGAAAGTCTAAAGGAAGCTTTGGGAAAGCATCCAACAAGGCCAAAACAAAGCAATGAAGGACAATCCAAATTTCAATGACCCTTATTTTTCATTTAGAATGAATGGTTGTTGGAAGAAGAAATGCATGGCTTACATTGCAAGCTTGAAAGTAAACTTCTATTACAGGTAATTTGTTGTGGTTGATAGAGAAAAACATACTACTATAGAATGAAGAAGTTGACTTGTATGATGGAAATGAGCAAGGGTTGTTGCATTACCTATAGAGACAAACTTCTTGTCATTGCCTTATAGCATTGTACTAGAATTAGAAAAATGTCATTCTCACACCATTACTAAGAGCATTAATTCAATTTCATGATTAGACGTGAATTGTTTAACATTAAGGATAATCGTTGTTCCTTTTATCTTTAGATAGAAGATTATAGTTCTGGTGAATTACAAAAAAAAAAAAATCAATTATATTCTAGTTAATGAGTTTTCTATTAAGAGTATAGAAAATTAAAAGCAAAAGGGCATTAATCTAAAAATATATATATATATCTCTCTGGCACCACAGATTAATGTCACATAAATGCACAATTAATGGACCTAATACATAGTTTCTTTTACTTTTCACATTTACGAACAACCATTTAGATGTGGTTATGTATACTTGATGAAATTCAAGTATGAAGCCCTTGAAAGGTTCAAGGAATTTAAGCTAGAACTAGAGAAATAATTTGGTAAAGGTATTCCTCACTAAGATCTAAGCAAGGTGTAGAATATCTAAATGTGAGTTATTAGATTAACTAAATGTAGAACTAGATTCTCTCGCAGTGAACTCCGACTTATACACCGCTGCACAACAATGTATTGGAAAAGAGAAATTGTACACTATTAGATATGATACAATAAAATGATGAGCCATGCAAGCCTCCCAAAATCATTTTGGGTCATGCACTAAATACCACATGCTACACAATAAATCGTGTCTCATCTAAATTGGTCAACAAAACTCTGTAAGAGTTATTATCGACTTCTGCACAACTTATTTTATATGAAAGTTCAGGGTTGTAGCCCTTATGTGAAGCGCATTGAATCAGATTAGCTAGAGTCTAAATCCAAAGAATGCATATTTGTGAGATATCCAAGAATTCTACAATCCCACTGAGAAGAAAGTCTTCGCTTCTAGACATACTGTCTTCCTAGAGAAATAGGTCATACTAGAAGGGGATAGTGGGAGCGAAATAGAACTTAAGACTTTAAGGATCACAAATTCAGCCAAATAAATGAGCATGAGATTTTGATCCAACACTAGCTAAGGGACAAACTCATGATCAGGAAGTAGAGACTACTGATGACACGACAACTTAGCTTAAATTTAGAAGGTCAACATAGATTGAAACATCCATACATACATACAAAGTAAGGCTAACAGTGAAATGTTACAAACAAAGGCATATAGTTGACTTGGCCTTCTCACCTGCAGTCATGCTTAAATCCATTTGAATTTTGCTTGTAAATAGTTGCAGATCATAAATATAAGAAGGATAACCAAAACCGCATTCCTGAGATGGAATATACAACGTGAAGTGTATGCAAAACAACCCAAAAAGTTTTGTATCCAAAATGTTAACAAAGCCTCTAAGAGTTGGAATATTATATGTGGATGACATATTATTAATTAAAACGACATCCTTGTAATTCTTCGATAAAATTATGGTTATAAAAGATTTTATTCATGCAAGATGTGGGGAGAAGCAACTTATATCTTACAGATAAAATCTATAGAGATAGATATATTGCTTCACTTATCTCAATCAAAATGAATAGGTAAAATCTTAAGAGTTAATAAAATACTGATGCTAACTTCCAGTTAGACTAAGAAGATAACAAATCCCAATAAAATATATGTTTACTTTCTCGATGGAGCGATTAGTTGGAAATGTTCCAAACGAGAAACAATCGCTGATTGTGGCAATCAAAGTTTAATGTAAAAACATGCTACAAAAAAAAAAAAAAAACTTCATTTCTTTTGGCTTGTGGTAATCACAATTGTGGCAATCATTTATCTGCACCATCAAAGTTTATCGACATATTAAAACAAAAAAAGACGATAATAAATTTATGACTAAAGAGAACCACACAAAGAATTAACAAATTTAGCTCCATATTACTACTAGTTAACCTAAACAAGTGAAGAGCAAAAAGAAATATAGCATTGAATCAATAAGGCAATAGAACCTTCATAACGTCAAATGAAAGGCATACCTTTAGTTTCAAATAATGATTCATACATTGAATTGTGCAGATTTAGTGATCGAAGCAATTTTTTCTTCCAACTCTATCACCCTCTTTCTCCCCTCTCACTCTTCTTCTAGTTCCTTTCACAATGAATCCAACTCCTCTCCATTTGAGTTCATGGACGGTATGGAAGGCCGAGAGGAGTGTAGCATCTCTTCGGAGTCTTGTGAACTCCCTAAGCCATATACACGGCCTTTGCATGTGTCATTTATGGCTTGAGTCCACTTCTCTGCATCAAATTCTAGAGCTGAATCCTCCACATCGAGACCACTATACTTATCAACAAAAGCATTGACATAATTCAATCTAGATATTGCAAAAACTAATAGATACAATTTAATTAGAAATAATAAATGAGAGCGTATATTACATGTACTTCTTTTGACCTATTATCTATACATTCTCAATTCGGCTTAATATGTGTTCGTTCAAAAAGCTCGAATGGGTTTGGCCTCCCCCCTCGTCGCTCTGTGAAGAAAATTAAATAGAATGAATTGAAATTAAAGAATATTAATTTAGAAAACTTAGGATTATTTTCCGTATGCTTCTCATTAACGGTGCCTATGTGCTTCGGTGATTCACCATTCGCTATTAATCTGCAGTTATGCTGCCATCGCTCCTCACTCCAAATCCTTAGGCACTCTATCCACTTGAGCTCACCTATGGCCTGAAATTCTTCCAATCTACAGGATCATATGAATCAGTCTTCTCTCTTACAGCTTTGTGAACATCCGAGAGCGAACCTTTTAGTCGTTTGCCCGCTATTTTATTCCATACATCAATCATACACTAGTGCATCCCTGTGCTCGCCTTTGGAAACGAGTTTAGTGCTATTATAAGAAATTAATATACTTGTGTTGCATCTTACCTCAGCATAGTTCACTCATCAGTGGTAGTGGATGGTATCCAGTATACTTGAGCTAGAATGCTGCTTCATTTAATTATTTAAACCTTAATATAGTGAAACTTTTTGAATGGACCTTCAATATTCACGCAGCCCTAAATTTTTTTGTCCTACAATCTTATTTATGGCATGTCAACTGCAGAAATTGACTCTGAAGTGAATATTTTCGTGTGATTTTGGAGGGTGTGGGTGAGATGATAGAGCTAGAGAGGGAATGATTTGGGAGAGATGTTTCTGTGTGAATATTTTTGGTGGGTTGGGGATTAGACAAAATTTAGTGGCGGCATTTTTTTTAGAACTCCGGCCATTCAAAATATTTATACATTTTATCCCATTTGGTAACATTGTAGCTTGTGTAAATTGATTTATTTATATTTTTTAGGTAAAATGGATGATTAAAAATTGGAGAGAGAAATTGTGTGTGGTCAAAATATAATTTTAGAAATTGTGTTATTTATAATTTTTTTTATAAACTGTAATGATTGCGTTAAAGAACGAGGTTAAAATACGTTGTTAAAATTAATTGTTGACTTTGACTTAAATATAAAATTATATTTTTATCAAAATTAAACAAGGGCATAATTTTACATTGAATTAATTATAAAGAATAACCTCTACAAAATATAACATGATCTATTGAAATTATATTTGGAAGTAACTAATTATAAAGATTAAAATTAGATTTTTATCAAAATTAAACAAGGGCATGATTTTACTCTGAAATGAATTAATTATATTTGGAAGTAATTAATTATAACTAATTATAAAGAAAAATGAATCATGAAAAAATATCTAACAATAGAATGTACCTCTTTTATAGGCTTTTAACACCCCTAACCACCTATATGAATAGGTCGAGCACTATTCGTCATACAATTGAGACAAAATAAGACATCAATAAACCTAGACATCTGAGAATGCAATAAAATGCATAAGAAAATGAGATTCAAATGACACCTCTTCTTCGATACCTTGATTGTCATTGTCTTCATCATATTTATGTGGATCAATGTACTCGTCTTCATCTTCGGTAACTAGTCTTCCAGCTTGAATAAATTCGTTTGTCTATCTCTTCAAGGTCAACATTAGTCTGTACTAGATTTTGCATATCTAGGTCCAAAGTCATAGTCGGTTACAGATAAGTAGTTGCTCGATACTCTAGAAACGCAAGGTATACCCATAAATTGCATTCTTGATCTATACTATTCCTTCTATATTGGTTAGATGTCGAGCTTTGGTTTTAACAACTTCCCACAAATCATGTCTATCTCTAACCTTTGAAAGAATACAAGTGAAATATACATATTGAGTTTGTTGAGCAAGCACAAAATTATCAATCGAAACTAATTTTCTTTTATGATTGACCTCAACCAGGTTAAATTATGAATCAATACAAATACTGTTTTCATTGTAAAACCAATCACACTTGAATGAGGTAACAATATTTCTTGCACCTAGATGTTCTAACTCCAAAATCTCATTCAATACACCATAGTAATCACGATCGTAGTCATTGTATCTACTTCCCAGAAAAACACACACACACACACACAGATGTTAAGTTTTAAAGTGTGGAATTTGAAACCATTGACAAAATATCATTCCATGTTTGCATAGATGAAGTTTAGCCCTTGTTTGGTTTACTTTAAATTTTTCTCTTTTTTTTTTTACAATAATCAATATCAATCGTCCACTAAAAGTCAAGCCCACAATATTTGACTTTTTAATCAAATCTCAACCATCTATTCTCCTAAAAATCATTATTTATTTCAAATAAACTCTTTTTATACAATACCAAACACACACTTAATATCATTCCTTGTAAAATATCTTTTGTTTCGACATCTACTACATGGGCACCTTAGTATGTCAACAACTCCAAGTTGTGAAAATGCAAATTCAATAAATTTTTCAACCCAGCAACAAATCTTTCTGAAAGAATTCTCCAATTGTGCGTATATCCAACTACGATCAGACGACATACTGCAACATGTCAAATGATATAACAATTTCAACACACTTATGAAAACTAACAGCTTGAAAATAATAAAAATTCATACATATATATATATATATATATATATATATAAAAATTCACTAAACAAACTTAATATTAATTCACATATTGATATACTAAGTCGAATATACTCATATTAACTAAAACTGATATAGTTACTAAATCTAATATACACATTTTTAATAAATTTAATATACTAATTATCAATATACTTTTAAGAAAAAATGATGTACTAATATACTACTACAAAATAATAAAATTACAAATGATTAATATTCACTGAAACATTACATTAACATAATTATTTTTCTAATCTAGTAAAAGTGTTAATGTAAAAATTAATATATTTAAAATCTAACATAATTATTAATCTTTTTAATCTAACATGCATACTAATATACTAATTATCAATATACTTTTTTTAAAAAAAAAAAAAAATGATGCACTATATACTACCACAAAATAATAAAACCACAAAGAATTAATATTCATTGAAACATTACATTAACATAATTATTTTTCCTAATCTAGTAAAAGTACTGTTAACATAAAATCAATATATTTAATCTAACATAATTATTAATATATTCAATCTAACACACATGTTAATCTAATTAATACACTATGTTAATATATACTAGCAGTAACAGTATATATATATATATATATATATATATATATATATATATATATATATATATATATATATATATATATATATATATATATATGACATATTGTAAAACTATAAACACTAATTTAACCATGTGAATTAATTAAAAACTGTAAAAGGAAAAAAAATGTCACCTTACCTTAAATTTAATGTTTAAATTGATTTCCACTTACTAATGCTTCCAAAATTTGATTTAGTGCTCTTGAAGATTATTAGTGCATTAAAAGAAATAAAACAAGAAAAATATGTGTGTGTTTGTGGATGCAAAAATGGGTTAGAATGACAAAAGAAATGAAAAAAGAGATCATGGGAACGATATATAACAAAATAACCAACGGAAATTATATCCGTCGCAAATTAGCAACTTATTTAGGGACAGAATTCATACTCGTCGCAAATTACCAACGGATTTAGGGATGGAATTCCACTCGTTAGTTGGTAACAAAAATTAGAATCAGTGGCAGAAGTTCCTGTGGAATTTTAATTTCGTCACAAAATTGCGACCAATTAAGTGATGGAAGTTTTGTCCGTTGGTAATTTGTGACCAAAAGTTAATCCATCCGAAAATTCTCCGATAGAAATCTCGTTTGGTTGGTAATTTCCGACGGAATTATGTTCCGTCACAAATTTCCAACCAATTTAGTGATGGAATTTATTTTCGTTTGTAATGTCCGACCAACAATTTATCTGTTGGAAATAATTTTTACGGAATTTTCGTTTGATCAGTAAATAGTGACTAAGAAGATGTCTTGGTCGGTAATTTGTGACGATAAAATTTTTCGTTGAAAATTTACGATGACTACCGACGGCCTTTTTCTATCATTAATTAGCAACGATGTTTTTTTTGTAGGTATTTTCCTACGGATTTTTTTCTGTGAGAAATATCCTCACTAATGCTTCCAACCATGGTAGTGATAATCGATTTTGTTTTGAGTTTTGTTAATATTTTTCAGGATTTGTTGCCTCTGTGTGTATTTAATTGTTTGTCTAGGTTGTTTCTTATATTCTGTGAAGGTTTTTCGATCTCTTCGTATCTATTTGATGTGGTCTGTGCAGTTTTTGTTAGAGGTGTCAATTCGGGTGGTCCGGGTCGAGTCAACCCGCCAATAAAAAGTCCGGTAACGGCCCTCTTGAAAAAAAAGCTCGCCCGCTGCGGGTTACGGGCCGGTTACGGGTCAGCCCGCAAATTTTGAACTACAACCCAGGCCCGCCCGCTGACCTATGCGGGTCGCAGTTTGTTCTGATTTAGCCCGTATGAATAAAAACATATATTTTTCATATTTATAGCAAATTTTTTGTCAAGTTTCTAAATACAAAATGATTAAAATGATAAATTCATATTTATACCATAAAATATTTACATAGAATTTAAAATTATAGTTTATGTTAAATGAATTACTTTTAAATTTGCAAATTTAAATAAAATATAAACAAATAACAATTAAATGATAAATGTATTTCTAATTACTATTGTCAAAAAACATTATTTTTTTAGCTATTAGGGAGAAAAAAATAAGATTTTACTTTAAAAGTTATATTAGAGTTTCTAGAAGAAGAGAGATTTTCAATGTTACCGTATTTAATAAAAACAGTTTTTTTTTTTACGGGCCAGCGGGTTAACCGCGGCCCGCGAAGGTTTGACCCGCAAAACCCGCGGTTCACAACTTCTTGACCCGTGAACCGCCCGCACGGGTCATGAGTCCGCCCGCAGTCCCGGGTCAATTCGGGTCGGTTTTCACGGGTCTGGTCGACCCGTCCGTCTTGACACCTAGTTTTTGTAAGATTTAATTGTATGTTTCGGTAGTTATTTACATAGTTTTGTAAAATTTAATTCATGTGACTGATTAGAAAGATAGAAGTTTGTAATTCCTTGCAGTCATAGTCGTTGGATGTGTGATTCTTATTTATTTCGTTCTTGTCTTTCGTATTTCATGGATCTGTATATATATATATTTTTGTCTCTTACCCAACAATAATTGCTTAACTAATATGATTGTAAAACTATTATTTTTACAGTGTGCTTATTATATTTAGGAGTCATCATTTAGCAAAATATAATTATAATTTTTTTTTCATTAGGTGTTAACTTAGAGTTACTGTATATTTTTCGTTTTCTTTGTCATAAGAAATATATTGATTGTTAGAGAGTTCGTGTAGTAGAACTTTGTGATCGAGGAATGTTCTTTTTTCAGGTCTCAAAATTAGTTTTTTTTTTTTTTTTACTTAATAGTTTTATAAGCTTGTGTTTTCCAATTATATGTTACATACATTGATGTAAACATTTTTATTATATATCAAATTTATAGCTCATATTACTTTTTTTGTCTATAAAATACGTACTTTGTAAGCGAATGAAGTGACATGTATAATGTAAATATTTCTTTTAGTCAACGTATAGTTAAGTTCTCATAAATTATACATTTTGTGTTCATTTTATGCACAACATAACGATCGCTAGATCATTGTATTTTTTTGTTAAAAAAAAAAATGCATTTTGTCCTTTTTTTTATTATTATACTTCCTCAACTTTTGATGTTATGTGATAGGTCATTTCATTTGTTGACTTAGGCTTAAAGATTAACTTTATGTTGTCTTTATTGATTAGAAAATGATTTTCCTTTAATAGAGTTTTTACCTCGCTTTAGGTATTGTCTTTTAATTTATTGCCATTTTATGCTCTTTTGTGTTCGTTGATTGATTTTTTTTTTTTTTTTTTTAATTATGCTTGACTTTTTACCAACTTTCTCTTTTCACTTAAGTCATTATCTATTAGTGAAGTCCATAATGGTGATTATGACTAGAACCAAATTCAAATTTCATAACTTGTTGAGTTTTAGTCACATTATGTTATTCAGAGAAGTTACAATTCCCAAATTCGACATTGATAGTAAACAAGACCTTACCAATTTATTACCATTTGGGAAATGTTACAATATGCGTTCTCTCCATTCATAGTCACAATCAAAGTGGTAATCCACTATCAATCTCTTCAACGTCAATAACAACCACACCATCATCTAAGACTAAGTGCATCTCCAATGCATTTCATGAATTGGGAGAAAACACATGACACTTCAGTAAATAGACGAAATTGATTAAAAATACTTCTTCAATGCACTCGATGGATTACAATGTTAAGCTGACGTGGCTTGAATAAAAATAGACAATGTGGGATTCTCCGTCTAGATGTAGACGCTCCATGGAATTTGATGACTCGCATTTTATTTAATTTTATAATTATTATAACTATAATAAAAGACATTAAATCTTGGAGTTCAAAATTGGGAGTTTGTTTTCTATTTTATAATTATTTTAACTATAATAGAATAAAGTTAAATATCAAAGTTCATTAAAAAAAATGGAGTTCAAAACTTGAGAGTTTGCTTTCAAAATCGAGACATCCAAAAAAATGGAATAAACTTTATTTTTTCTTAACCTAAAAAGTTTGAATATATTAATAATTTTTTAAAAATTAATAATTTAAGAAAAAATTATGCATTTTTAATAAATTTAGTTTATCAACAAAAATTGTTGTCAAATAAAGTTATATAAAAATATTAGTCCAAGAAAACAACATTTATATTTTATATTAAAGAAAAATTTATGATTATTTAATTATTTTTCCAATGAGTCATTAATTTTAAAATTTTTAAAAAATGTCACATAATCAAAATTGTTTAAAGGGAAAATTGCATTGTACACTACAAAAAATCCACTAAACTGATATATACTGCTCAAACCAAAGAAAATTGAAAAATACGTTCCACTGCAGGCTCGTGTTCTTCGACTGCTTCCACTGCTTGCTAGTATTCTTCGGTTGCTTCCCCGCCGAACCACCACCACCACAGCAACACGCCACCATCGAACTACCACCACGACACCACCGAACCACGACCAACCACATTTCTGACACTGCGTCTGAGCGCTCGTGGCTTCATCCAGCAGCGTTATCTCTACTTTTCTTAAGAAAGCTTGAACTATGGCGATTCTTTTCCTTTGTCTTCCCGACAACTAAGCTCCTATCTCCCCGACAAATGTTTTATAGCCATCGATTATGGCGATTCTTTGTTGCTTTGATTATCTCAACTTCTGTGGCTGACTCATATCCATAAGCAATGTTTTCATAAATGGTTAAATCTTCCAGTTTCATTGATAGGTGTGAATTTGCAGATGATGGGGGATATAGATTCGATTGGGAATCGAGTAAAAATGTCTGCAATTTTGCGTGGTAGTAGTGGTCTCGCTCTCACCAGGTGGAGGTGATGGTGTTGAGAAGGTGGTGGTTGTCGTGGTGGCTGTGGTGGTGGTGGTGGTGGTGGTCGGTGGTTGTGGTTATGTCTTGAGAGGCTGTGGTGGTGATCGTCGGTGGTTGTGTTATGTGTTGAAACAAAGTATCATAAAAGAAGTCTAAAATTTCAAGCTGTGATACTACAATTTCCCCCAAAGTATCATAGACATTTGATAAAGTTTCAGGGTATGATACCAAAAATTTGAAGTATCATGTTGTGATACTTTAAAAGTATCATACGATATTTTGAAAGTATCACGATATGATACTTGTAAAAAACAGTATTTTTCAAAAAAAAAAAAAGTATTTTTCAGTTATTTTGAAAATGAAATAAGTTTCAGTTATGATACCAAAAGTTAGGTATTTGTGCAAACGCCCCTTATTTAAATGTAGAAGGATAGTAAATTTTAAACTTCTTCGTCTATTTATCCACGTTTTCTAAGAGTCCGTCTATTTCATTCACACGCCAAGCCCAATTCATAAAGTGCATTGAAGATGCTCTAATATTCGTACAATTTTCCACAATTCGACAATTACCTCCAACAATTGAACCCAAATCACAAGTTCTACACGCCATTCCCAATAACAAAGTACCAAGACCAAGTTGAATTTCAAAATTAAGAAAATCCAAAATTTATTCATCTTCAAGAGTTTTAGAACAGCAAAAATAGAGAGAAATATTAAGTTCATAGATCAATTCCAATTACTTAAACAGATAAAAAAGTTTTTCGACAAATATTACATAAAAAAACCATTTCAAATTTAAACTTTGCAAAAAATTGAACTTCCATTTAAACATTTTGTTTTTTCATTTTCTTCGGTTGTTGGAGAAATTTTACATATATATGATTTTGAAGTGGTTTTGAAAATCAGGAGTCGAGAGAGAGAGAGAGAGAGAGAGAGAGAGAGAGAGAGAGAAGAGTAAATGTCTGATTATGAGATGAGAGTGATAAATATCTTTTATAAATGAAATATTTCCTATTTTTTAGGATCTTTTTTAAACTACTAGTGAGACGCACTTGCATTTACGCATGTGCCGTAGTATAATTAGGTATGTAATAGCGTATATATAAAATAAATTATTTGTGATAACATGCATCTACATCAAATTTAAGCATTTGTTGTTGAATTTGCTAGCTGAGACGCTAGTGGCTTTTTACATCTCTTTTGTGTGCGACACCGGCTGTTAATTACCAAGGATTATTAGAAACATTACGCAATTATATACAATCTCATGAATTATTTTTAACCTTTTGCTTCCTTACTCAGTTTAAGTGCATCAAATGAATACTTTGTTATTGGAGAACTTTAATCCATGGAAAGGTACATAATGAATGCACAAAATAATAATATAGAATATAAACACATAATGAAAATACGAGACTAATGAAGCCTATGAGAGAAATGGAACATAACCAAATACTCAAAATAACATCTTGTATAAAAAATGTAATTAAAAAAAAATGAAATAAAATTGATTTATGTGGATCCAAAGAAAGAGAACACTCTTTGCCACAAACTAACTTCGCATTTGGTAAGAACGTTGCCATTCAATCCATAGGAGAAGAAAAAAATTTCATTCAGTTAAAGCAAATGGAAAGCTAGGAAATAAGAAGTTTAAGTTATATTCATTAGTACCAATTATCTGAAAAATCAACCTCTTTTGCCGTATATCAGGCAAAGGAAACTCAATTCTCCGTTTGGTAACACTGTAGTAGTTTATAAAGAGGTAAGATGTGTGGTTGACAAGTGAAGAGAGAAAATACGTGTGGTTAAAAAGTGATTTTGAAAATTGTCTAATTTATAAACTGATTTAAAAATCGTTTATCAAACGAAGAACGTCTACCGGGATGTAAAAATGCGGAGTCCAACGTGTCTGCACACTTAGTGGCCATGATGACCTTCACATTCACAGTTTGAACAATTCCATCCGTCATATCATGCAAATAATAAGCATTATAGCAAAACGTGAGTTCAGAGAAAGACTGGCATGGAACCACCACCACCATATGGTTGGAGAGAAATTTCGTTGAGAAGAGTGTTGATCAGAAGGACCATTTCTGATATTCGATTGTCACATCAAAGAGGGAAAACTTTTCTATTTTTGAAAAGACTTGCTGAAATTGGCTACAAATCTTCACTCCTTCGTGTAAACTCTGTAGTTGTCGTTTAAAGGTGCCCACTTTGGAACGCGCTTGAGAAATGTAAAAACAATTCTTTTACGTAATCATTATAATTTATAAGCAATACAATTTCTCAAATCAACTTTTAACCACACATTTTCTTACTCCAGTTTTCAACCACACATTTTACCTTTTAAAAAAAAAAAAATTGGCCGCTGAAAAGTCCGGTATTTGTTAGCTAAGGTCGTCCAAACTTGCTTAGCCGAGTTTAAACCATACACAAATGGTAAAACTTGATCTGTGAGTGTGGAGTTGAGAAGTCCAAGAACAAACTGATCCTTCTTGTGCGAAAGCAGAAAGGCGGGATTGATTTCAGTTGTTGGCTTATTCTAATCATTGAGCACCCGCTTCTCTGAACGGGCCAGGGTGCTCCGAGACAGATCAATTCTTGGCTATGCCCATCAATCTCAAGTAGAAATAATTCAGACCCTTTCTTTTGAACCAATTGAATTTCATAAAACTGTATTTCATACTCAAAGCTGCAACTTCTTCATTTGTTTCACAAGGGAAAATTTCAAGGATTCTTTACTAATATATGGATAAACAATGCCAGTGAATGATCAATTCTATTGGGAAGCCTAGCTTATACAAAACTGCTACATTAAAAGACATTTATAAAATCTAGTATTAACAAATAAAAGTTTAATCCTTTCAAATTGATCTGCCAAGTGGAAACATGTGCAGCGAAATCTTCATCGCTGGAAAAGCTTCGCCCATATATTTTAAATCGTGTTATGAATTCATACCGGAAATTTTTAAGCATGCAGGTCCTTGGCTGAGTTCCATCCAGTGCCTCTTGGAGCACCTTCAGTTAAAATGCCTCCTTCACTTTCGATATTAATTAGGGGATCGGATTCACTTTCCTTGGCCTTCAAACATAAAAAAGGATTAATGCATTAGCAAGTCGAATTTCTAAGTGAAAACTGCACAGTTAGCTTCCAACCTATTGCCCGGGAAACAAGTTGGTTATCAACCTTCCGTTTCATTTACACAATTCCTATCCAAGTCCCCAAAAAATGGACACATGACCCTCATATGTTCAACTTGCGAAGCTAAGATTTTAATTCCCAACATGGGCTAGTGCCCATAAATTAGAAGTTGTGTATGTTTTCACGAGTCCAGTGACAATTTTAAAAAGGCTTTTTGTTGTTGAGGAACTCATCGTGCAGCTATAATAAGGTTGGTGACCAACTTGCTACTCTAACAATAGAGGACCAATGGAACATTTTTTCCATTTTCTAATTATAATGGAAATGAAGCAACGATATGGAGAGGATGATAGATGTTAGATGAGAAGTATTGCAAGTACCTGAGACAGTTGTGTTGCTGCTTCAGCAGCGACCTTTTGTTGGCTCTCGACTGTGCAATAATAAGAATAAAGTACCATCCCAACAATTGCAACCAAGATCCCTAAAAGGTTTCGCCAGCTAAAGGGGTCACGTAGAAGAACGTAGCCAAAGGCCAAAACGAGGCACGTTTTTAGATGTCCTAGGACTTGATAAGTGACCGGTGATGTCTTCCCAATTACCAGGAAGGTACTGAAGTTCACAGAAACTGATATTAGGCAGGAAAGGACAATAAATGCCTGCAATTAATAAAAAAAAAAATTAAGTTAATGCACTATGCAGCGTGTAACAGTTTACAAGTATTAGAGTTTCGATCTTCACCAGCACTTGAGGGGTGTAATTGAAAGCAAATACATTCTGATTCGTCAGAAACCCATCTAGAAATGGTCCAGTTATGAATAGAGTGATTGCTTGATATGGACAAGATTGATACAGGAGTTGGGTTGAAGAAACCTTGAACTTTTTCTGAATGGTATTTGTCATCTGAGTGTATTTAGTTAAGATCCCAAATAGTTGCACAGCCAAATCTATGTAACAGACTGATGAAATGTCAGTATCATAACAGATCTAAAAGCTAAATGAAAAAATGTTTTTCCTCTTGAGACCACTTTTAATATTTCTAAAAAGAAGCATGCTTGACCGAGAGAGGGGAGGGGGGTGAGGTGGGGAGGGGAGGGGATATTCTATTGCAGAGAACAGATGAGGATACAATTTGTGCAACGCAAGTTGTAATAACTGCGAACAGAGATAAGATGGAACCCAGCAAATTTAGCTGCAGATCGGTCACTGTTGCGATTCCAACGCCCATGAGAAGAATAGTGAGTGAAAGCTGGACATTCCTACTGCAAATGATGGTGAAGAACGTATTAGCACTCAACCTTCGACTCAAATGCATGCACAAAAATAGATTTGAATTCTGGAATATGTAGGAAAAAGCAATCTATATGTATCAAATAAAGCTTAAGTTGAAGGACCTAAGGGCATAGGAAAAAAAATAAAAGAAACACTGCTGGTTCTAAAATCAAAATGTGGAGAGTTGCCCTTCCAGAACTTGATCGCTGGATTGTTTTTTATTTAGATCCAACTTGATTCTTTTCAGTCATCTTCATAGATAACAAGAAAACTATTCAAGAGTCGACGGTCATATCTTAAATCTCAGTAATTATTTCTCCTTGGATCAAAGTAAAGGACACAGCATAAAAAAATGTAGAGCGGTTTGCTATGCATCTACCTGTAGACACTGGCCAAAAGCATATTCTTACTGACCCTTATTTTTTCTTTATTCTTCAAATTTGAAAACCAAATAAGAACTTTTATTAGAATTAAATCATGAGATTAATTTGAAAAATATTTGAAACATACTGAACAAAAAATAAGACTATTCAAGTTGACTTGAATTCTATTACCCATCAGGCAATAGCAGTTTAATCTCTTTTCATCCTCCATAAGGGAGTTCCCCCAACGTAAAAACATAAAAAAGCAATTGTCAGGAGCCCAATGTCCAAGTGACATCAAGTACAATCAGCTTATTCATACTCTTTAAAAAAAAATTACAAGTATACCATTTACTATATATAAGAATAACCACAATCAATATACTCTCCAGAGTTCAGAGAACATAAATATTTGCTAATGGGAAGGATAACATAAATATTTGCTAATGGGAAGGATTGACTTAAACCGTAATTCTACTATTATATTTTTTTTTCTTTCAATAAAGAGAAACCTAATACACTGAACAAGAACAAATATTCCCAAGCAAGAAACAGGTCAAAATATAACTGGACCAACAAGAAATAAACACTGGCTCAAAATTCAGGGCCCAAAATCTTGAATTGTGCCCCTTTATTTTCAGATTGTAAAACATTTTACCAAAATAAAATATGGAAACAAACCGATTCAAAGATCTAACCTGAATATTTTCCTGAAGAAAAGAGTCTCTAGAAGAACTGTGCAAGGGATAATTGCCAGTTTTGTCATCTACAAAGCAAGAACCATAAAATATAAACATCGAGAAACTGCAACGCATATGACATAACAGAAACTTTACAAGTTTTGCTGACATGAACTTAATCGAGATGATTGTCAGAGTAGAACCTTCAACCTTATTGACCAATTTACAGGTCAACTTCCAATATCCATTGTCTAAAACAAAATCATCCTAGGAGATAATATGATACAAACTGCAGAAATGACAACTAAAGCAAGTACATGCTGGGACTGCAGGACATCAAAGCAAATGTGATTGAGTATTAGAATGGATATTATTATATTTAGTTTCCAATTTTTTATGCGTATTTTAGAAAACATAATTAGATTTTGATTTAATAGCTTTTATAATATTCCTTATTTTATATAGGGATTTACTAAACAAATTTATAAACCACATTCTTTTACTAGCCCCTGTTTGGTCCAGGAAATTTTGGACAGCTTTTCCTTAAAATTCATTTTCAACCACCACTTGCACACATTTCAACATCTTTTCACCCACACATTCTCCAAAAAAATCAAATTTCTTACAAAATATTCTACACCAACGGGCTCTTACAGAAGGGTTGCTCTTGGATTTTTTAATTACAATGAATCTTACTTGATATTAGGGATGTCAACGAGCCGAGTCGGCTCGCGAGCCGAAGATCAAGGTTCGAGCTTGGCTCGAGCTTTAAGGGGTCGAGCTTTTTTTGGCCCAAGCCGAGCCAAAGCTCTTTCCAAAAATAAAGCTCGGCTCGAGCTTTTCTGAGCCGATCTTTTAATTTTATTTTTATTTTTATAACAAAAATCCATAAATTTTTTTATTGAAAATGTATATATACAATAAGTTAAGCAAAGTTCGTGCCCGAGTTTTTTCCGAGCCGAGCCCGTGAGGCTCGAGCGGACAAGCCTTTTAGCCATCCCTACTTGCTACACCTGCCAGATTTTAAGCAGCATAGCCTTAAGGTTGGGATGCGAGATAAAGGAATTTGATTTCAGAACTGCCCAACTTATGTCTATACAACTGACTGTGAAAGTATCAATCTGGAAACATACTTTCAAGTAGCGTGAAAAACCTAACCTGATAAAAACCGACTGAATTGAAACCCAGGCTAAGATTAAGAAGTCCAATAGATGTCCCATTCAGGATGCCAAATCCCATGACAGCTCTTGGATCAAATGGCTTGTGCTCAAACAATTTCATCCATCGGGCAACATGCAGAGAACAAAATGTGACAAGAAGATGCCAGCTTGTCAAGGTTGTAGCTGAAAAAATTACAGTGGATCCAGAAAACCAAAATCAACAAGCTAAAGAATTAAGAAAATTCAACTAAACCACAATGGTCTAACAAATCATCAGGAAAAAATAAAAATAAAAGAAGCAGCAAAAGATGCCACAGTTAAAGTCATGATGATTTTAGGAAAAAATAAAAATAAAAGCAGCAGCAAAAGATGCCACAGTTAAAGTTATGATGGTTTTCCAACAACTTACTGAGTTTTTAAAATACTTAACACAATTTTTGAACAAAGACGAAATCAGTAGCTTAATAAGTTATGACTAACATGATATTTTAGAACAACTGAGAGAGATACTATGCATGCTTCCAAATTATCGTTCTAGACTTTACATAACCTTGTATACATATACAAGAATAGAATCTTTGAGAAACAAACTTATTTCAGCAGAAAATTTTCAAAAAAAGTAAGCCTCTGTTTTACAACCTTTTTTTGGCTTATAAATAAAGAATTTGCTGTTTTTGGTAAAATATGTGATTGAAATCAAATGTGTTTGGAAAAACGTATATGGTTAAAAAGTGGTTTAGGGAAGTGTGTTGTTTATTATAAACAAGGTTATGAAGAACTCTATAAATCAATGAATGCTTACAACATCATATTCCTTGTCATTCAAAATGAGGGGGAAATTCACTACTATTTGTTTGCCTTTGATTAGAACATGATGCTTATTAAGGATGCAATTTCTTTCTACAACATGTTTATCTCACTTAATAGGAATAAAATGTAGACAACAGAAAACCATGACCAAGGTTTTGTCACCATTTTAAAGCACTACTTATACAACTGCAGAAGAAATGTGCACAAAACACATGGGCATCCCGCATCGATAAAAACTTTAATAATCTTAAAGATTTTCCTACTTCTTGGCCATACTAAAACTTATCACAGAGGCAGTTGTCTAAAGCATGCTAGCAAGACATACGACTCGAATCTCAGTTTGTGAAAGCAAGAAACATCTTGAAAATAATACAAGTAGTTTTCCTAGAACATTTTCGTTTTTTGAGAATAAAAAGTTATCAACCTACATTAAGGGGAAACTCCATCATTGTAATTCTGATTTTAGTGAGACCCACCATTAATTCCATGTGGTTCTCACTAATATTTACTTGAAATCATAGTGCAAGTACCACCCAATGAGTTGGCACTACCTGCAAGACTGTTTTCCCATATTAAGTTAAATTGAAATTCAACAAACTTTAAGATGTTATGAGGCCCAGATTTCCCTTATTTCTTTCAAATGGTGCCTCTTTTACCAAAGAAAAGAATCTAAGAAGCGAAACCAGAATATGATAAACAGTTACACCAAAAACTTAGAAATTGTTATGCATGTAGATTTGCATAATACGTGTTTTACTTAAACAATTTTGTAACCCTTCAACTAGTTACATTACCAAATTTGAGAAGAAAAATATGATTATTCATTAACCAATGATGTTTAGAAATCAAGCATAGTTCTAAAAACATGTGCAGGCATATAAGTAATAACAGCATTAGCACATTTTACAATATAAACCAACTAATAATACAAATAGCCCGCAAAAAATTGAAGTAATGACATGATGATATTCGTGATCTTACGTGTCAGAAACAATTGCCTCCAAAGTTAAGCCTGCTAGTCAATCTACCGTGTAGTTTTACTTTTAGAGAGAAACACGACCCGTTTGGCCATTCACTAATCATCGTTTCATGCATACAAACAGGTGCAGATTTCCCAAATAACTAGTTTTACAAAAAGCATCGAATATGAAGAAAATGTGATTTTGTTTTGCCAATAAACTGAAGCACAAAATAAAGCCAATCAAGTCTCACAACAGCAGAAAGCTGTCAAGATATTTCCGTAGATGACTAATAAACTAGACACTTGGCTTTAGTGAATTTCATATTTTCCGCAAGAATTATTTGATGTCACCATTTGGTAAAAGCAACTTCATGCTTCATCCTTTCACAGCCTGAAGCTATTAATTCACAATTACTTCATCTCCAATCCAGAGCAGCTAATTCAACAGTATACCGCTTTTCTGAATTCACATTAGTTATCATCTAAGATTTAGAGAATGCAAAGTAGTGACAAGCTAGATCATGCATTGGTTAAGCTTGTCAAGCTCTTAACATAACAAATATAATCCCCCAAATTCCTTTCTCTATAGATTTGCTAATTGTGATTTGACATCAACCTGCCAATCATAATAGGGATTCCTAACACACACTGAGTTCAATTTCTCTTATATTGCACATATTTCAAGTTAAAGAACTCCTTATAAAAATATGCAAATTAAGACCAAATTCATAATAAACAAGACAAAAAGATTAGACCAAAATAATATATTATAGAAACAACATCATCATTATTAACAAGAATAATGAATATAATCCATAAAACTCACCGAAAGTGAAGCCAAGAGTGCTAATAAGCGCCTTGTTGCAAATCACAATGGACACCGACGAAACCACAGACAGACCCAATGCACCAATGGTTCCCAGCTGAAATCGCTGGCCCTCACTCATCTTCACAAATTCCTCTCTCTCTCCCTCGGATCCAATCAATATCTAATTATCACATACCAAAATTTCCATTAATTTAACTCATTCATCGAACTTATTTTTTAAATTTTCAAGGTGTTTAGCTTACCTCGTTTCAACAATATGCTCAAGTTTAAATGTAATTCCAACTCAGCTGCATAAATTAACATTATGTCAAACAAAAAAAATAATCAAATTCGTAATACAATAGTAACGCCGTTGGGAAATTGCATGAAACAAAAACCCCATAAAATTCAGTATTGTTGTTCACCAGATCTGATGCTTTGCACGAATAACCAGTCACATATATTCAAACCCACCCGCATGTATTTTCGCATCCATATATAGAAATTAGTGTGTGTGTGTGAGTGAGCAGATGTAGAAATAGAAAGAAATAGGACCTAAGAAGCGTTGAGATCACTGAATTAATGAATGAAGAAATGTACGTAAACTCATCTCAAATCTGGTCAATCTATGATGAATATAAAGCGTGTGAATAGCCCAGCCAGGGTAATGTTAATTTTATTTATGTACAGTTTTTTTTACAGCAGCTCCATGTGAATAAAATCTGATTCGTACTCGTTTTGGAGAATTAAATTGAATTTGTCGAGGGTTAATTTTGTGTCGGTCGAGTGGATTAAAATGGAATTAATATGGGTTTCTATTGAGCGTGATTTGCGTCTCTACAGGTCTCTTTCCATCGGTTGAGATCTCACTTAACCCAACATTTCTAATTTCCTAACCTCACTAATCTAAATATCTACTCTGGTTTCATAATCAAAATAAATATAAATTACACAATTTTCAAATTACTATACAATCAAACATATTTTCTCTCTCCAATTTTCAACAATTACTTTTTACTTCAAAATCATAAATAAACAAGTTTATATATATATATATATATATAGTCGTCACCAAAATTTGCACATAATTACCCTTCAAAACAACTTTTTAAATCTGGAAACTTTTGTTAAAAAATAGTGAATTAAATGTTTTAGCAAATATTATGATACATGTATTATCATTCATATTATGCTATTAATGACATCAATATATTGATTTTTGTAATGTATAAATTACTATACTTTTGCTTTTTAATAATAATTATTATTATTCTTTTGATAATTTTTGTATTATTTTAAAGTCGAAAAATATATATTATGAGTCGATGAAAAGTTTAATACAAGTTAACAAGTGAAAAGTTGGATGGCCACAGGTGTATTTAACCTAATAATACTATCTATAATTTGTTAACTAAATTCAATTTAATCATATATGATTAATTTCATTTCGAGTTGTTTTTCTTAATAATTATTAATAAATATATGAATTTTCAAAGTAAATTTAATTAAGTTGTGTTAATTTTTACAACTTGAGAATTCGAACAATTCATTCGTCATTTTAACATTATTTTTATTTATTATTAATTCTGTTCATTTTCTATTTTTTATTATAAATTTTAACTACAATATGTATAATATATATTACAGATATTAACAATTAATTCATAAGATTTTTTTTAACAATTGATAGAACCTCTGTTTGGCAAACATGTTTTTAAACATTTTTTTTTTACACAATTCCTTAAATTACTTTTTAACCATACACATTTTCTCACTCCATTTTTCAACCACATATTTTACTTAAAAAAACATGTTTTTAAACAAAAATTTTTAACAAACGGACAGTAAGATATAACAACAAAAATAATGATTCCACATACACCCCAACTTTCAACTAAAATATATTGGCCTCAAATATAGTAGCAACATGTGCAACTTGAGACACATCATCAAATAACCATACAATTGCCACACAGATGAACCAAGTTTATTATCACACTAGTTCATGAATTTTATAATTTTGAAAATATCTTGTTTCAATCATATCTTGTTTGACTACCCCACATCCATAATAAAAGAATAACTATAGCTAGACTATTTATAACATGGAAAAGAACGCAAAAGACCCTTTTAAATTTTGTGGAAAATAAGATGAAGGGTTCCAGTGGACCAATCGAAAATTCAGTAGATAAGATAAGATGCAGGTGAAATAGAAAGCCATCACCTTCAAAACACCCGAAACTCAACACCCAGTCGACTTCAACGCATTCTAGCTTTTGCAGCATTAAGGAACATACAATAATAAATGGCAAGATTCTATAATATGAATACCAAGAAAAAAATTCAAGTCAACCAAATGGACGCCAATATTTCTCGTAGAAGTCAAACATTGATCCTTTCACAACACCATCAAGATTCCAAGGCGTTTTAGACAGTTTACTCCTCAAACTTTCATATAGCTTTAGTGTGCTTATTGAGTCCAAAGCAGAATAACAAATCCACAATTTTCTCTCAACAATTTGCAGCTCTTCAATTGGAGGGATGACCATTGTCTTTCCCTTAGATCCATCTTTTTTCAATTTTCTTCTTCCAAAGATTGTTTCCATTGATACTTTACCAATCATCTCTTCACCAAGGAAAATCTTAGCATCAGACATGACAAAGGGATCACTCGTAAGTGCTTCTAAAGAATACCCACCCTCAGTTTTCGTGGATGAAATCCACAGCTGAGCCATGTGCATTGTATCAGCAAAAAAACCAGAAACTTTGAGCCCATAATTCTCTACTATGTGATTATAAAAGCTGTAATTGTGCCACACCTACAAAAAGCACGAGGAAGCTGATTATCATGCTGATGTTGCAGTATAGACTAAGTAGCTGACCACATTTTGGTTAGATAGGCTTGCTTAAGTGCTTAAACTACGATATATGAAGGTCAAAATGACAACAAAATGGAATATGCCTTCACAAAATGAGCATTTGAAGAACCATTTACTTTTTTAATGGAAGAGTCCTCGAAAAATGGAGCAAACTCGGCTATGAGATTCTTGCCACCGCCATCAAGAACGTCCACCCAGACACAAGATTTCCCGTTGTCAAAATCGACCTCAGGGCCATAATATATACTAAAACATATAATTTCTCCATAGTCCATATGTGTCTCCTTCTTGATATCAATATTGGATACCTGATTTATATCATCAATAATATTGAATAAGATAAAAGGGGTTTATCCAATATTCAATCAATGACAAATGGCCAATTACACCAAGATATTGGACATTGTTCTGGGTTGCACCAAATTCACAGAACAAAGGCCTAAAATTACATTTATCTTATGTCACTTATAATTATCACATTGACAACACTAATGTTGGAGTTCACTTTATTTCAAACTTTTTTCCCAATTCTTTAAGTACCAGCTAGCTACTACCCTTAACTTTATCTGATGCATTAATTTAGCATTACACTAATCACCTCACAGCCCATAAGAAACATGTTCTTGTATTTTTCGTGCAACTCTTAGCTGCATAACGAAGACAGAGAACGACATTGATGACTTGGAAAGATAAACAATACAATATCAAGGAAAAATATTATAAATCTTATATAAACTTACCCCTTCAACAATAATTGAATAATCCATGTACAGTATATGGTTGTCCTTTCGATTTTTAGGATGTCTATCTCTGTCCTCACGTCTTTGCTCATATTCATAGCACTTGGATAAAGCCAAGAGAATTAAAGAGTATCATGGTTAAATAAAGAAATAATACATCAATTTTACAACCACCAATTGCTCAGGGACTTCACTCAATTGATGGCTAAAATGTCAGCAGACTCCTTACTTGAGTAGCTTGCAGGGATGGTATGGAAGAATGAGAGGGAGGAGGAAAAGAAAGCCAATTAGTAGAATTCATGGAGTACATTTTCCCTAATACTTTTGAGAAAAAAATTGAGTTATAACAATTCCTGCAGATTACAAAAACACAGAAGATTACAACAATTAGAAAAACCATCTTTTACAAAAAATTGAAAAATAAATTAAATCTGATAGAATTTTGAGCTGCAGATTTAAAATGGCAGTTATTGAGCCTCATCAAAATAGTGAATTAATATTTCCTGATACATTTTCATTTACCCGAGTCATAATAATGAAGTTTTACACTTTGTTCTGGCAACCAAGAACACCTAAATAAGATGATTCTATTATCTTTTAACAAAGAACCGACAGCAACTCGAATCGAAAGCTTCCAACTCGAATCGACAGCTTCCACTCGAACACAGACCTTACAGGTTTTTTTTTCACTCCTCACAATTCAGGAATTTAATCAAAATTATTGCAACTTCAAAACCAGCAGAATCCCAACAATTAAATCAAAATTAAAGCTTTAAAATGGAGATACCTCGATTTTAAAAGCGAAACTGCAGTATTAAAATCAAGACATTTCATCAAAATGGAGGTTCAGTGGCGGTAACAATCTGCGGAAATGGAGGTTCGATTCGTCGAAGAAGATGAAGTTGAGCTCATAATTGGCGTCCATTGTTAGATGAATGACCCATTGCTGGCGATCCAACCGGCGCCAAGCTCCACTTTCTTGCTTCTCTCATTCGCTGTTCCTTCTACCGCCATCCACTCTCTTGCCCTTTTTCCACGACTTCTTTTCACTTGGTCGGTGCTCTTCACGATTTTTTCACTCCTTTCAGTTTTTGATTCTTGGTCGGTGCTACACTTTGTTCAACGGGTTTAGAGAGAAATAGTGAGAGACGAAAGCTTTCATGCGGCCAGAGCTTGGTATTTTTCAAATGCAGACAGAAAAGAACTTATTCGGGCCAAGCTTGACTGGCTAAATTTAAAAATACATTGGGGCGGGACTCATCTATCTTTTCCTCTTTCTTTCTTTCTGTTTTTTTTTTTTTTATGATATAATAATATTTTGGGGGAAAACTTGGGAGGGAAAAATTTTCCAAATATTCTCCTTTAATATATATATATATATATATATAAAAGATAAGATTAGCTTCTGGCCATAGTAAGGACCTATACTTGAATGAAAAATATTCCTTCCATATTTCACTTGATGCACCCTAAATTGGAAACACCGAGAAGGATACAATGTGAGAAAAATTGAGCAAATAAATCTTAGCCTCCGTTTGACAAACATGTTTAAAAATATATTTTTTATAATACAATTTATCAAATCACTTTTTAACCACGCACATTTCTCTCTCTCCACTTTTCAACCACATATTTTACTTAGAAAATATAAAAAACATATTTTTAAACACAAACCTTTAAACAAACAAAGAGATGCAAAAAATTTAATCACGTGATTTTATTGCCAATCACGTGATTGAACTTCGTCCCATTTCCGTACCAGCGAATACTCCAAGGGAAGAAATACCCAATTGATTTTCTTACTAAAATCAAGTTCATCTAACTCACGTTCCTTAGGAATCAATTTCATTGACTATGATAACTAAACATAAATCTCCTCTCAATAATTGCACTGTTTAAATATTTACAATGGAAAGAAAATTACCAACATACTTCACCAATTGCTACAAATACTTTCCGAAATCGTATTGCATACATAGTTCATAGGATACACAGAGGTGTGGAATCAAATACCTCTTACATTCATGCATCTTGGAGTCCTTAATTTTCTCTAGTTGTCTGCGCTGCCTATTGGAGTCCTTAATTTTCTCCAATTTTTGAAATTCATTCCTGCATTTTCAATTGATCAAATGATCAACATATGCAAGTAACTACCTACGTTACCATACATAAATACATAAAACTACACATTATTTATATGTACAACACAATCGCATTTTAAAAGAAAGGAATAGAACGTAAAAATACTAATGAAAGAGCTCGAAAGTTATCAGAAATCTGTCCATTAATCTCCACAAGCTCTTTGCTCACCCCATGCAATGAATCCATGCTCAAATTTCCTTTTTTTTTCTTTCTATAAATTAGTTTTCCCAAATTAATGATAACAATAATGAAAATGGCGATATCTCCTAAAATTGGCAACTATTTTAAAAACTTTGCCATGTTTGCTCGGAATGAAGAGATTTTTTTTTTTTCAAAAATTTATTATTGAAAATAGACAAATGAACGTGTTTTTAATATTTTCGAAAATTGAAAATTGAAAATGGCTTAAAGATAGTAAAGAAAACGGACTCGCCTATTGACCACCATTTCCTCCGTTATTTTGACTTATGATCTCAATATCTCGTGAGATTTTGAGTTACAAAATTTATTATTCTGACAACATAAAATAGATCCCAGAGAACCATTTCTCCAAACCTAGCATTTCCTCCCACAAAACGTCCTCACCATCCCTCCGTTCATCTGCCGTGTACACTTCAAGACTCCGGTGTCCGCTTTCCGGCGAGCAAAAAATGGGTTCTTTACGTCAATTCAACGACATCGATCTGCTTTAACCCGGGGGAAGAGATCCGATTTTGAGAACCAAATACCACATTTCTGTCCAAGGATTTTGGCTACGCACCTATTCTCAGGCAACAATACTGTAAGTAGAAAAATATTGTTTCTATTTTCTCCTTATTCACTGGCGATTTCATAGCTTAATTTCAAAATCTTCAGTTTTTGTTCCCATTTATTTTACTGTGTCTCAAATTTCAGAAAAATTGTAGTGATTTCTCCATACTTTAGCTACCGAGTTCTTTTTTATTTAATCGGAATCTCTAAGCTTCAAACTCTCATTTCTTCCTGAATTTGGTAATTGAAGGGACAAATTTGATTAGAAATGGGAAGAGGCTGAAGATTTTTATTAAATCATTATGTTTGCTACTTTCACGACAATTTCAAAGTTTAATGGAATTATTATTATTATTTTTAATTATACTTATCTTGAAAACATTTGTGTCATTAAAATTCTTTGTACAGGAAATGAAATCATGAATTCCCTTAATGAAACTGTGGTAGACGTTGATAATGTGGAAGAAAATGCAATATTTTGGAAAATTGTATTGGGGTTACTAAGAGGAATTAGTGGCTAATAGCCGGCTCCCCCTACCCATTTTTCAAATTACCCTCGACTCATTTGTAAGTTAAAAAGAAAAAGCGAAATTAATTGGTTTATTATTGACAAAGTCTAAAATATCCTTATACTTATTAAAAAGAGTCTGGCCTCCTCACCATTTATAGAGTTCGGGTCCGGCGAAAAATAAAGTCTCATCACCATTCTAGAGTTCGATCCGTCCAAAAGAAGAAGAAGAAGAAGAAGACTTCGTGTTGTTCAAGAATCAAACTTTAGACAAGGTTAGATTACATTTTTAGCTTTGATTCCTAGATTTATAGCGTGAAGTTTGAAATTTTTCTTATGTAAATCAAGTTTGGGTTCATAGAAGTATTTTTCTTGATCCGCCATTGTTGGAGCTTGCGAAGAAAATGAACTAATGGTCCGGTCGGACCAAAAGTGGTCCGGCCGGACTGTTCTGACTATATTTTTTTTACGTTATAAATAAATTTAAAAATTCTAAATAATTATTTTATTCTTAATATTATTTATCATTTATTACAAAAATAATTTCATTACTAAATATAATTAGAATTAACAAATGGCTAACTATGATTTCATAATTGTAACAAAAATTTAATAATTTCACAATGTTGGAAATTGTAATTATAATGTCATAATTTGTTAATAATAATTACAAATAAGATATGTAATTACAATTTCTTAATTTCTTAGTAAAAATGAATTAATAATTTCATAATAATTAGAAATAAGATATGTAATTATAATTTCGTAATGCAAATAAGAAATTTATTAATAATATCATAATACAATGTAAAATGGTTAAATATTGCGGCATACTTTTTTGAACTTTGATTTTAACATTTGAAATTATTGCAGAATGGAGTATGCGGTTGGTCTTGAACAGAGAGGGCTTCCAGCTAAAGTTTCCCAGTCCAGGGAATATGACTTCGACGCAGTTCTAAAGACTTTTGATGAGTATCATCAAGATATCTTGAAGCGATCATTTCTATGGCGATTTAAAGAATTTGCCACGATGCAGTTTGCACCTGAAATTATAGATTCTCTGGTACTTCGACTTCTGAAGCCAGTAGACGGTGGTGTATATAGTTTTTGCTTCGCGGATGACAAGATAGTCACATTCTCGACATTTGAGTTTTCCCTCATCACGGGATTAAAGTGTGATAGCCAAACGGACCCAACGCCCGAATTACTCTCAAAATCGAGGCTTCATCTGAAATACTTCAAAGAACAAAGGACCATTTACAGGGGGGGAACTCTGGAATACTTTAAAGACTTGTCCCGATATGTTGGACAAATTGAAATTATGCATGGTCTATATTCTGGAGAGCTTCGTGAAGGGCAAGCAAGCAAAGAATGGTATCGAGTTATACCCTTTGGAACTTGTTGATGATATTGAAGCCTTCAACAACTATCCATGGGGGAATAAAATTTATGTTGATACCGTTAAGATATTTAAGAAAACTCATTCTATGCCCAAGGCGGAGAAGGGCCCCCGGAAGTATGATGCGTACGGCTTCCCTTTTGCTCTGCAGGTAATAATTTTAAACTTTTCATTTTGAATTAGTTTATTATGTTTTTCATCGTCATAATAATAGTAAGTTTCACAGATATGGGCGTATGAGGTTGTTCCCGCCTTAGGTGACAGGTGGGCAGTTAAGACGGGGACGCGATTTCCTCGGATGTTAAATTAGTGAGCAACGGAGGCGCCAAGTTCTAGGCAGCTTTCGGCTATCCTCCATGATCCTGAGGTGAGCGTTTAGAAATTATTATTAATATAATATAATATTTGACACATGATTTATAAATTGTTTGAATGTTAATATATTAGCTCGAAGTCCTTCATGCGTTGACGACTTCGACCGTAGAGGAGGAGCATGACTACATGCGTGGACTGGTATGTAATGTAATTTTAGATTGTTATTTACCTTTTGGGTTAAATAATTAATCTTCACTTTTGTTATATCTAGGATCAACGCAGTCCAGTACGAGATATGTCCGGGCCGCTTATGAGATCTCATTCACCGGGGGCATCTCGCGGACCTTTACGCTCCTTCACTCCCCCGGTATGTTCATGGATTTCATAAGTTATAATATTTTATTGGGAGTTAGTTTATTTCCTATTATATTATTTAGAGTTTATAACTTGAATTTGATATGTTTATGAGTTGATAATTATCTTTGGAGTAGTCGGTGATATGAGAGTATTATTGAGTTGTGGTTGGTGTTTTGAATTATCGTGGTTGAGTGGTTGAATGTTTTTACTTTATTATGACATTTTGATGTCCTTTTATAGGGTGACTAAGTCCAATTTTAAGGGGAGACTATCGAAATTTTTTTAGAATCTTAAATAAACAATATTCGACATTTAATTTTCACTTTTGTTATGTCTAGGATCAACACAGTTCAGTACGAGACATGTCCCCTCCGCTCATGAGATCTCATTCACCGGAGACATCTCGCGGACTTTTACGCTCCCCCACTCCCCCGGTATGTTCATGGATTCAGTTTTCAATAAACTATAGTATTTTAATGATTACATTTACATGTTATAATATTTGAGTTAAATAATCAATTGTTATTTTTGTTTTCAGCGCCTAGTACCTCACATTGATGATTTGTTTGAGCGTCTGGTGGGGGTCATTCGTGATGAGATGCATGCCCTTGGGGATGAGCTCGGAGGTAAGGTCGACGCCCTCGAAGTGAAGGTCGACGCTCTCGGAGGTAAGGTCGACGCTCTTAGGAATGAGCTCCGAGGTGGGCATGGAGTATCAGATATGATGCCAGAGCTGGATGATATGATAGCTCGGATGGCAGAGCAGGATATTTACAGGGTGACGACTTGGGTCGCTGGAGATGTGACTGAGGGGGTGTCTCGGATACCTCCTCCGGGGGCGGAGGAGGAGGAGGAGGAGGAGGTGCCTCGGGGGGCGGAGGAGGAGGAGGAGGAGGTGCCTCGTGTGGAGGAGGAGGAGGGGCCTCGGGGGGCGGAGGAGGAGGAGCCTCAGATGGAGGAGGAGGAGGTGCCTCAGGTATCGGAGATGTCAGAGGATGAGTCGACTAAGCGGCTAACGGAGATGGTCGAGAAGAGGGAACGAAAACGTACTGTCGAGGTGAATGAGCAGATTATAAGTAAGAGGACAAGACAACCCTCATAGCATGTTCTTTCTCTCTTCACGGTCGAGGCGAAGAAGAGGACATTCGTGGACGGCACTTATGTCAACTTATTCCGCGAAATCGATCCGACGAAGCAAAAGGTGTTCGATATGTGGTACTCTCAACTTAAGTCGAAGTAAGTTTCTTATGATTTTGTTTATTTATTTCTTAACTGTTAAAATGATTGTATATGAATCTCTAATTATTTATTCATTCAGGTTTTGATTCGCCATTGGGAAGACAATAATATCGGATGCCAAAGATTGGTTCACAATAGTCTTCAGAAGCGGAGCTTGGTTTGCCGACGATGTGAGTGCATAATCGTAATTATATGAACTCACTATATTATTTGTTGATTAAATAATATTTAATTCGCTTATATTTTATGTTGTAGCATGTTGATCTTGCGATGGAGTTGCTGCGCGATCGGGCTAGTAGGTACCCGAAATCGTTCGGCTTTCCCGGGCATGTGATCTTGTGTTGCGGCTTTAAAAACGTTGTCGAACATGTTGATTCACAGAGACCCAGCTCCAAGAAACTCTGATGCCCTTGGCATTCATTGTTCCTCTAATGGCTAAGCATGTTGGAATTCATGTCGACATCCTGGAAATTGACACCGTGCCCAATGTTGAATCCCCAATTTATCTATTAAGTACTCCGAGACTTTCTTACTCTTGTTATCTATTTCGATCATGAACTTATTATAATCTTCAAAACTGTAAACCTCTTAACACAAGAATTTTAATACCAACCCAAGAAAGCTAAAGTGGTAAAATAAAGGGATAAACACCTTAACCCAAGTTTAAATCTAACCCAAAATTCAATGATTAGCAAACCCTAACCCAATGGAGAGATTAAAACAAATTCCAAGGTGGCGGAAATCAACAACAAACACAAGAATAATAATACCCTAGATTTAGTTGAAAAAATTCCAAAGATAATACAAGAACAAAGGAGGTTAACCTTACCTCAAGGAGTCTCTCTTAAGACCAAGCTTCAATGAACAACCAAAGTTTTTTACAAGTGAACAAGAAATGTGAATATAATGTACAAAATGGGAAAAATGTGCAATTTCGGTATTTACAAGAAAAACCCCGTTTTTGTGGAAATTGCAAGAAAAACCCCGATTTTTTGTAAAATGAAGTGTTTCGGTCGATCACTGGGTCGACCGAAACTGGACTTTCGGTCGATCGCCACTCAGCCGAAAACGCTTGAGGCTGGAACAAAATTTCTCTGCAGACTTTCGGTCGACCGGAATGATTTTCAGTCGACCGAAATTGGCTGATTCCAATTTCTTCTTCTTTTTGGCTCCAACTTGATTCTCGGCTTCTTTTCTTGATTTATTCACATTGTTTAGCCTCGAATCTTGAACCTCTTCAACTTCGGATCTCGTCATGGGTCCCACGGGCACGTGCATCAAGGTTTAACTTTCCCGATTCTCATCATCCCCTCCCTCTTGAAAAGGATTCGACCTCGAATCTTGCTTGAATGCACTGTCGTGAAACTCCTTGAACTTTGATCTTGCAACATTGTGTACCACAGGTTCATGCAATGAAGTTGGACCTTCGCGATTCTCATCATCTCCTCCTTCTCGAAAGAGATTCGACCACGAATCGGCACCTACAATAAAAATAGAAAATTCAGACACAATAAATGTAACTGAAATTTCATACTCACCGTGCAAAATCAATTTGTAGACGCTGCCAAGAGTTTGAGATGTGCCAACACCACAGAGTAGTAGTTTGGATTTTATTTGATCGGGGGGTCGCTCCTTCCACGAATGGGAACACATCCGGCCGCCTGGATCAAACGAAATATGTTTCCCACCATGGTTGGCATCGGAAGCACATTGCATTCCAATTCCCCTAAATGGAAGCTCGAGCCTCCTGCAAAGGGGCTTAACCAAAGGTGCATTCTCGTGCCCATATAAACCAACTCTTTCTTCGATAAACATGTGCATAAAGTTCAACAGAGTTAATAGGATAAAGTCACAAGCATCTTTAAGTGGAGAAAACTTGCTAATATGATGAACAATTAGATTACAAGCAAATTTAACAACCACAAAATTAGCACCAATTTCGTGCAATTGCACAACTTCCTGAAAGAAAATATTAGCTATGTTGATGACCTTGTTGGTTTCATTATATGCAATCAAATGCGACGTTTTAATACTCCTACCAACAATCACAAAAATAGCATCATTTTCTTTCTTTATTCCAAGTAAACCCACTATAAAATTCATATAAATAGCAGTCCAAGGTTTACTCAGGATGGACAAATATGCATGGAATTCTTGGGGCAAAAACTTGAGTTTAGCCAGTTTGCAAGTTCGGCATTTAATACAATTGCAAACATGTTCAACACCAAGCTTCAAAGTAGGCCAATAAGATTGATCGCATACTACCCCTAAGACCCCGTTGATTTTAAATCGCCCCATCAAACAACTATCACGTGCCTCTCCTATTAGCAATTTGCACATGACACATTTAAAAAGAAACAATCCAATTTTCCAAAACAAATAATTATCATGCCCATAGAATTCATCAAAATATCGCCCACAACATGATTCATAAATGTTTAATAAATTTGGATTATTAACATGCATGCCCTTAACATGTTCAAAATAAAATGAGGGGGCATCAAGAAATGTTAGAAGTGAAGTCTTATTATCACCAAGACATCTCAATAAATATCTCCCATGGACTCCCCTAGCTAACAATTTTTTTAGAGAGCAAATATGCACGTCAAGTATATTTTCACACAAGGATTTTGTACTTAGGAAAATTGGCACATGCAAAAAGTTGCATTCACAAATCAAGCACTCATCATGCCAATGACTCTTACAACATCTTACATTTCCAAAAGTCAACAACACACTGGTCAAATCTATTTCAAGATCATACAACCCTCTAATATATTCAAAGCACAATAACCTTACATTTAAAGAAATATTGGGATCATACCTCCTAGATGTTGCATCAGTCATGTCATTTTCTTTACCTCGGTTGTACTCGTTGTTGTAGGAAAATGTTTTCATGAATTTCTTCCATAAGGCATGCTTTTGGAGTTCTTTGTTGCCTTGATAAGTTGGCATCACAATTTCCTGCAACAAAGAAAGAACCAAACTAGGGAGGGAAGTGTTAGAATATTCAAGAGTAAAGGACATTTTGGAGTGATCTCTTCTCTCAATTTCTTTGGTGGCACTCATCACTTCCTCACCTTTTTCTGAGGTAGAATCCTCAACCCTCGGTTCTTCTCTCACCTCTCCTTTTTCTGGAGTCGTGGCTCCAACTCTCACTGCCTCTCCTTTTTCTAGGGACGTGGCCTCAACTCTCTTGCTCTCATTTTTATTTTCTTCAATTTTATCAATTGAAGGTTCTTTTGTTTTCCTATCCTCCCCTTCTTTCTCTTCTTTTTCCTTCTCCTTCTCCTTTTCTTCCTCGAATTCCTTCTTGAGCTTCATTTGGTCTTTGCATACTTCTTCCGAGCTCAAAGATAGGATCACAACCTTTTTTTCATTCATTTTGAAGCTACACCGGTTCCTCCCCCTATTAAGATTCACATTTCGATCACATTGCCAAGGTCTCCCCAAAATTATGTGAGTAGTGTGTAAGGGAACCACATCACATAATATTTGATCACTGTAAGTACCAATGTGAAAAGTAAGAAGAACTTGTTCACTTACCCTCACCTCCCCATAGTCGTTCAACCTTTGCAATATATAAGGACTAGGATGCTTCATAACCGGTAACCCCAATTTCTCAACTTCTACTAGCACTCACCAAATTAGTGCCAATCTCCCCATCTATCATGAGACTACATGGTTTATCACTCACTAGACACCTAGTGTAGAAATTATCCTTCCCATGTTCCTCCACCTCATTAGTATGGGCCATAGATTGTGGTGGCCTAGCATTTATCTCCAACAGTCCCTTCTCATTATCACCCCTCCTATGGAATGATGGACTTCTCATTTTTGCCTTATCAATAATATCATCAATTCCATCTCCACTCCTATCTACCCATTCTCTTCTCCTCCTATTCATACTCCATTCTTCTTCCACTTCTCCACTTCTACCCATTCCATGGAGTGATGAATTTTGCATTCTCGCACTATCAATATTTTCATCAACTCCATTTCTCGTACTTTCTAACCACTCTCTTCTTTTCCTATTCAAACTCCCATTTTGTTCACCATCCCTTTCATCATCCCAAGCATTCCTTCTAATTTTCCTATTCAACTTCCTATTTGGTTTTCTACTTCCATCCCTATACACAATATTCTCAAATTTATCCCTCAACCTTCTCCTAACATCCCTATTTTCTTCACCCATACTAGTTGATGTACTCTCCCCTCTCGTTCCTAAATTTTCCAACTCACCCCCAATCTTCTCCATTTGTCTAGCCATGGTGGTTGAAAGATTTTGTAACAAGTACTTCAAATCTTGAGTTTGAGCATTGGAATTTGACATGGTGTGCAAGTGTGAAAGTGTTCTCACAAGAATAATTTTCACTCGTATTTCACTCAATTTAGGCTTTTACCCTCTAATGAGCTCACCACTCTTGTCTTTTTCCACTCAAATCTCCTTTTTCAAGTTCTCCAAGGAAGGTAATCAACTAAATCACAAAGTATAATTCTTGTGAAGTTAAGGAAATCACAAACAAAGGAAGAAGGAATTTATAACAAGTAGATACAAATAGCAAGTAGAATTTATGTGCTTGCTAAATTCAAAAGGAACAATACTTATGTGGAATAGGATGATAGGAACACAATTTAGCAATGGGATTGACAAACCACAATTAATAGACAAGGCATAGATGTAAAACAATAAGCACAATAGTGTAAATTTTCAATGAGGAAATTTATCAAACAACTTGTACTCAAACTTTGAATGACCTTGAATGTGGATAATGTGGATATATGAAAACCCCCAACAATACAATTGTGGTAAGAAGTAAATGATCAACAATTATCCAATGGATTAAGCAAGTGATATATGAAATAAAATGTTGATAACACAATCTCAATGATGAGAATTGGATAGCCCCAAGTAATTAACAAGTTATGGGCATTGAATAATAAGGCATGAATGGGGTATTTTTCTTTGGGACAATTTATCAAACACTTTGGATAATGTAGGAAAGTAAGTGTTTGGCTAATAGAAACCCCCAACAAATTCACAATCAATATACCCAATACATGAAATCAACAATACACATGGGCATATAAATTTTCTCCAATTTTTTATTTTATTTTTTTATTTTATTTTTTTATTTTTTTTTCAATTTTAGGAATTTTTTTTTTTTAACAACAACAACAATAATGTAAAGGATAGGTTTACCAAATTAGAGCCAAGCTCTGATACCAAATGATGCGAACCCCTTCGGTGCGTTGACCGAAAACTCCCACAACAATTTTAATACCAACCCAAGAAAGCTAAAGTGGTAAAATAAAGGGATAAACAACTTAACCCAAGTTTAAATCTAACCCAAAATTCAATGATTAGAAAACCCTAGCCCAATGGAGAGATTAAAACAAATTTCAAGGTGGCGGAAATCAACAACAAACACAAGAATAATAATACCCTAGATTTAGTTGAAGAAATTCCAAAGATAATACAAGAACAAAGGAGGTTAACCTTAACTCAAAGAGTCTCTCTTAAGACCAAGCTTCAATGAACAACCAAAGTTTTTTACAAAATGGGAAAAATGTGCAATTTCGGTATTTACAAGAAAAATCCCGTTTTTGTGGAAATTGTAAGAAAAACCCCGTTTTTTTGTAAAATGAAGTGTTTCGGTCGACCGAACTGGTCGACCAAACTTATTTCGGTCGATCACTGGGTCGACCGAAACTGGACTTTCGGTCGACCGCCACTCAGCCGAAAACGCCTGAGGCTGGAACAAAATTTCTCTGCAGACTTTCAGTCGACCGGAATGATTTTCGGTCGATTGAAATTGGCTGATTCCAATTTCTTCTTCTTTTTGGCTCCAACTTGATTCTCGGCTTCTTTTCTTGATTTATTCACATTGTTTAGCCTCGAATCTTGAACCTCTTCAACTTCGGATCTCGTCATGGGTCCCACGGGCACGTGCATTGAGGTTTGACTTTCCCGATTCTCATCCGCTCTCTTAAACAAGGAAACGATCCCAGTACCACGGTACGTCGTCTTCAAATTTCCTTTTATATGGTACATGCAATAACCATGGTGTGCTTCGGGAAAAACTTCAGCTATACCATTTATGATAGGAATTTCCCTGATCAGTTATGAAAGCAAGGTCATGGACATCTCCAATTACTTCCCTCAACTTTGAGAAAAACCAATTTATCACTAGATCATTTTCGCTATCCACTATGCCGAACGCAAGAGGGTATATTTGAATTTTGACATCTTGACATGTAGCAATAATTAACTTCCCTTCATATCTAGCTTTCAGTATTGTACCATCTACTAGAATTAGAGGTCGCATCGATCTTCTAAATCCATTTATACATTGTCCAAGAGCCATGAAAAAATACTTGAAGCGATTGTCGTCGTCAGCCTCAATAAAGAATGTCGAACCAGGATTAGTTCTCGACATATTATGACAATACCTGGCTAATTTCGCATAACTTTCCTCGGGTGAACCCATTAAATCCTCTAACGCACATTCTCTAGCCTTCCAGGCCTTCTGATAGCTCATGGTCACCCCAAAATCTCTCTGCACATTGTTAATGATGTCTCTGAGTCTGTAAATAGTCATTGGATCATCAAACTTATGCATTATATGTCGTCCTATAAACCATGAACGCGCTTGTCTATGATCATTTCGACGAATGCCCACTTGACAAGTATGCTCTCGTGCATACTTGCGAACTACGAAGAATTGATTTGTGTCCATCCTCGTTGTTCGCAGACACCAACTACAATTATCATCTACACAGACAATTGTGTAGGTACTCATGTCTGACTTCTTCACTTTAAACTCGAGATTGTGCTAAGTGCAATATTGTGCACCGCTTCTTGGAGATCTTGCTTGGTATTAAATAATTGCTGGACTTCCAAATCTTCATCATCTGGAACCACACGTGAACAATTAGTCGATCGTGAACTTGGCCCAGCCTGTGAGTTCTCGAAGTGCTCATGTTGACGTCTGGATAAATTAATAAGATCATTGTTTGTAAATGGAATGTCCTCCTGATTGTCTCCGACTACATCGTGACCTCTATGGGTGATAAGAGGATCATGGAGTATAGCAACTGCATCAGGAATAACATCATCATCCTCACGAGCTATTTCTAATGTGTCCCAAATATCATTCACATTCTGATCCCCACCATCGAATTCTTCATTCTGATTATTGGGAGTATCCTTTCGTACTAAAGTTACACAGAGAGGAATAATTTCTTTTTTATTCGCCTCAATTAACCACGTAATTTGCACATCAGAAGTAACAAACAAGGGTGGCAATGCAATAGTAGAATTAGAGTTATATAGAAATCCAAATTTCATATCATATTTAGATGGATCAACTTCGAGCTGATCTTGTAGTTTGCTGTACGTGTCTGTAAATGACATACCTGGAGTTAAGAAAATTACAGAAATGTTTTGATCACTTGTATATTTCCATGATCATCGCATATTTTCATCAACAACGAATTTACTAAAATAAAAAACTGGTATGAAAGCCATATTTGCATTAATTAAAAATAATAAAATTTCAAAACAACAAGTTAGGGAAAATCAGAGTAACTGATAAAAAATAATTGTAAAAAAAAAATAGTTGTCGGGCCGGAGCCTTGATCCGGCCGGACCATGCATCCGTAATATTTAACCATTCTACATTGTAGACTACCGCACGTAAATGAACAACTAGGAAAATCAAACATTATTTAATTATTATAATTATATTTATTTTGATATTATTAATAAATTTCTTATTTGCATTATGAAATTATAATTACATATCTTATTTCTAATTATTATGAAATTATTAATTCATTTTTATTAAGAAATTAAGAAATTATAATTACATATCTTATTTTTAATTATTATTAACAAATTATGACATTATAATTAAAATTTTCAACATTATGAAATTATTAAATTTTTGTTACAATTATGAAATCATAGTTAGCCATTTGTTAATTCTAATTATATTTAGTAATGAAATTATTTTTGTAATAAATGATAAATAATATTAAGAATAAAAAAAATTATTTATAATTTTATAATTTATTTATAATGTAGAAAAATAATTTAGAATAATTATTTTTGAAATTGGTCCGGTCGGACTGTTGACAAGCACTTTTTTCCGCTCTAATATTCAATTTTTCCGATTTTGTTACTAAACTGATAAAAATCACACTTCGCCATATTAATTTTCATTGTTTATTCTACATAATTATAGATTTATAATTATTATTAACTAAAAAATTAACAATATATGAATTTTTCGTTAATTTTTGGTTACTGAAATTATAGATCTGTTGAATAAGTTTAACACAACGAGAACAAAATTAAATACAGTATAATAAATATTGCTAAATCAGCTTACCGATAAGAAGTAGCGAATGAAATCTTTTAGTTGAGGTTTGTAAATTTTTTGCGAATTTTTTTTAGCACAAACAGATAAAAAATGAGAGAATAATTTATCTGTGTATTGAGCACAAACAGATGAAAAAACGAGAGAATAATGAAAAGTGAGAATTGTATTGTTTTTGTTCTAATATAAATATGAAATAAATGAAGGGTATAAGAGAAATATGATTATTAAGGGTATACACGTCATTTTAAAGAAAAAAGGGTATTGTGGTTAGTTTTTGAAAAGTTAGAGTATTTTGACTTAGCCCATGTTTGACTTGGATATTTTTAAAATTCCCCCGGGTTACTGATGAGATCAGAACTGATGTTAGTGAGATCTTGCCAAAGGTTGGCATGAAATTTTCAAGTCCTAAAGTGGCTTTTGAATTTTATAAAACGCATGCCTTCAATGTGGGCTTTCCTGTAAAAAAAAAGAAGTTCGAAGAAGAGTGATGATGTGTTGTTGAAATATGTTGTATTTACTTGTTGTCGAGAAGACAAGAGAACTAATGCTACAAGCAACAAATTAAAACCTTGTCCAACCATTCAGATAGGATGTTATGCTAAATTGGCTGCAAGTGTGGATGCATTAGGAGCATGGCAAGTGGCTAAGGTTAATTTGAAGCATAATCACAACACAAGTCCTTCCAAATCACGGTTATATCGATGTAACCGTCGGTTGAGTGATGAGGTGAAAAGGAAACTTGAAGTAAATGAAGTTGCTGGTATTCCATTACATAAAAGTTTCAACTCATTTGTTGTCGAAGCGGGAGGTTATGAGCATCTAGCTTTTGTAGAAAAAGATTGTCGTAATTACATTGATAAGGTCAGAAGATTACGACTTGGAGAAGGAGATGCTACTGCCATACAAGCATATTTCTCCAAAATGCAAGCACAATGTCCAGGTTTCTTCTTCTGCGTTGATTTGGACGATGAGTCTCGATTGATAAATGTGTTCTGGGCAGATAATAGATGCAGGCAAGCGTATAGGGAATTTGGTGATGTTGTCACATTTGACACCACGTACTTGATCAATAGGTATGACATGCCGTTCACTCCTTTTGTGGGGGTCAACCATCACGGGCAGTCGACTCTGCTTGGATGTGGTCTAATATCTAATGAGGATACCATGACTTTTGTACGGTTGTTCAGGCCGTGGCTTCAGTGTATGGAGGATAATGCTCCTATTGGAATAATAACTGATCAAGATAGGGCAATGCAAAATGCAATTGAAATTGTTTTCCAAAATACGAAGCACAGATGATGTCTTTGGCACATTCTGAAGAAGTTTCCTGAAAAATTTGGGTATCATATTGACAAAGGATCGATCCTCTGGAATGTGCACGAAGTGGTGTATGAATCACAGAGGCCCTAAGAATTTGAACATGAATGACATGAAATGATCGATAGGTATAGTCTACATGATAATGATTGGTTTTCAGGTTTGTACAAAGAAAGAGTTCGTTGGGTGCCATGTTTTCTGAAATCTAGTTTTTGTGCAGGTATGTCAACAACATAACGTAGTGAGAGCATGAATGCTTTCTTTGACGGGTACGTACATTCAAAAACTTCCTTGAAGTAATTTGTCGAACAGTATGATCGAGCTTTGAGATGTAAAGTGGAGAAGGAGTTCCAAGCTGATTTTAAGTCATATTCGTAAATGCTTCCGTGTGCTACAAGTGATGCGATAGAAAAACAATTCCAAGACGTATATACGTTAACTAAATTTAAGGAATTCCAGGAAGAGTTAACTGGCAAAGTCTATTGTGATGTTATTTCAGCCGAAGATTTATATTGTGGAACTTTGTACAAGGTTGAAGAGGTTGTAAACTTGAACCAAGTTGATAGGAGGAAGAGTTTCACAGTTACTTTTGAAAGATAGGAATGCGTAATTAAATGTAGCTGTTACCTCTTTGAATTCAGGGGGATCATTTGTAGGCATGCATTGTCTGTTTTAATTAGAAATCGTGTAACAGTGATTCCTAACTCTTATATCTTAAGGAGATGGCGGAGAGACGTACCAAGAGCATATACACTGGTAAAGATTAATTATGATGGTTGGGTTAATACGGTTGAACAAGATAGATACGATCGATTGTGCCGTACTTTTGGATATTTAGCAACACTGTGGTCGATGATGAAGTAAAGTATCAGGAGTTGATAGAATTGCTCCAAAATCAATTGCATGGTCAAACATCAATGTCAACTTATGGTACTAGTCGCATCCCCCAGCCCAATCCTCAACTCCCTGATGCAAGGACAGAAATATATAATTCATTGTCCACTCATTTATTGGATCCAAAATTCTCAAAAAGAAAGGGAGCGCCGAGAAAACTTCGTAAAAAAGGCCATTGGAGACAACGACGAAAGACAAGGTAATGTTGATTTTTATTATATTTATTTGAATGGTGATTTCATTGCTAAGTATTTACGTTTTTTTGATGATTTGTTTCTTGTGAAATGCTTAGGGTCGTTCGAAGACTAGGAAAGGGCTTGATTCGATGGAGAAAAGTGTACATGATAGTCAACCACTTACACCAGCCCCACAAGATCAAGAATACCCACAGCTTACTCCTCTTACATATTCACAACAATTAATGGTATATAGTGCTCAATTATATTTTTTTGTTCGTTTGCGTATATAATTCTAACATTGCAATTAACTTTGTAGAATGCTCACCTCCATCATTGGAGTGCAACGTACGGTGTCAATTTGATGTCAACTTATGGGATAGATCCAAGGTTCCTATCTAAGAACCCTCCCGAGGATGACGATGGACGATACCGCTAGAAACCACCATGTTTTGAAATTTTACGTGTTATTTGAATGGTTCCCAGTTGGTTCATGTCATCTAATTTTTGGAAATGTGTTGAATTGTTTCTTGTAATAACACTACTTAAACGGCATTGCTATTTGAAGGGTTCCGAGTCGGTCATTCCTTACAACTTGTTTATTTCAAAAGTATTGAAATGATGTTTAGAATGACATGTTTTGATTTTATAATTAACAATGTATCGTTAACATTAATTTATTTTGCCATATTTCGAGACTTGATTTCAATTTAGCTGAATTTATGTTCTTGATATAAAAATATTCAGATGCACTTGTAAGCACACCAGAACTAACAGCAAAGAAAATCACAATATAAAATCCATCGCATAAACTTGCTGGAAACATAATAGCCAAATGTCATAAGTTAGGGTATTTTAGTAATTGTGGCAGGGTGGTCCACCGAGCGGTTTAGAAGAGGTGGGTCAAGGAGCATTATCCATGCTCTAATTCTCCAATTGCCTTCTGCAAATTCCAGTACTATCAATTCTGCAAAACAAAATTTAGGGTTTCATATTTTATGCATTTTTGTCAATGGACATCGATCCCGATATTTCAAATTGGATTCTCGAATTCCTTCTTAGACAACCCCTCCAAGATAGTATGTTGAATTCTCTGGTTTCTAATCTCTCTCTCCCAAACAACAATCCTAATCTGAAAAAATGCCTTTTGTTAAAGAAGCTCGAGTCTGATATCTCACAAAATTCTGCAGTTTCGGAAACCACCCTTGAACACCTGGAACAACTAGAAGAACTAGAATTCCGAAGAGGGGTTGAAAAAGTTTCCGATGCCATGAAATGCGCTTATTGGCAAGTTGCAGTGGAATGCTCGGTGAAGTATTTGGTAAAGGATGTTTGGGAGGAGAGTAAGTACGATTTTTTAAAGGCAGTGAACAATGTGTGGTGTGGTAGGGTTGGGAAACTGGAGAAGGTGGAGAATGGAGGGTTGGGTTCGGAGGAGTTGTTTACTTGGAGGGACGAGATGAGCAACGCCTTTCCGAAGAAACGTGCTCGTGAAAGATTGGTTAAAAAGAGCGAGGGAGTTAATGCAGCTGAGGCGCTTAGGGTTTATTTGAGAGAAGAAAGGGGGAGAATGGGGCCTTCGTTTCTTGAATTGGTTGCCCATAAATTCAAGGATGAGGACACAATGAAGGAGGTGCTCGGATTGGGGAATGCCAATGGGACTGTACCGCAAGAACCAATTTTGCATAGTGCTGATCCAGATTCGGCTGTTAAGAACGATAATGGAGGTATTCTTGTGGATGTTCATTTGATAAAACTCACCATAATATAGAGAAGTAGGGAGATTAAAAGAACTTCAGTGTGTAACATTTTGAAAACCATAACAAAGATCGACCTCGCATGATCGTGCTTATTAGGCATTACATTTGGTGCATCTTTTTATTGTTGTTTGATTAGGCTTATTTCGGTTTTATTATGAGTTACTTCTCATGTTTTAGGCGGTTCCTTGTTTCTTGCAGAAGAGAAAATAGATGCGTCATTGAGGCGATCATCCGGAACTTCTAGAGGGGCCGAGGTTGTTGATTCCGATTGTTTGGTAGTACAGCCATTGATTTGCAAATATGATTTGCCATCAACCTCAGAAGTTATCCGAATACAGGAAGCACTCGAGTCAAGCCGTCTGGATCTTCAAGCAAATGTTAAGGACCCCCTTCCTGATGCGCTACTACATGCTAATGTTATCACTAGCAAAGCAAGCGGAAGTAAAGATCATGAGCCCATAGAAGAGAATCATGTCAACCCCAATCCTTCAGCTGTGTGTGGTGCTGGAGTTGTTCGAACAGATGGAGGAAATCCAAGTAATGGACCCAGACCAAGCTTAATGGAAAGAAATAGCACTGCCCGTACTCATGAGGTGAGAAATTCATTGTCTTGCTTATTTACCTCTATTAATTTAATAACCTAAACATCAACAGGTGTTATATCTACTGTAAGAATAATGAAAGGTCTTTGTTTCTTCTTCTTCTTCTTCTAGAGCTCCTGTGAATGAGGATTGTAGCAGACACTGCTTTTGGTATTATATATATTAGGACTGAAATTGAGCATTATATTTCAAAAATATCTCCTCAATCCTATTATAATTACTATTACGGTTTTGCCTTTTAGTATTGTTATGTGCAAAGAAACTTCTGTTACCCCTTAGGCACATTTTTACATAGAAGTTGAATGATCTTAAATAAAAATACCTAAATTATTATATTTTTGTAGTTCACCACATATGCAATGTGACTCATATATTGTATTGGCAGTGGGATGAATCAAATGAGAATTTATTAGAAGACTCAGCAGATCGTGGGAGCAGACCTAAGTTACCGAGTCCGAAGAGAAGGCTTGTATCTCCTCTAAAGAAAAATGGAAAAGGACAAACGACGAAGAGGAGAAGAGTTGGCAAATGGAGTGCTGATGAAGAAGACGCTCTGCGGGCTGGAGTGGAGGAGTATGTACTTGTTTGTTCACAAAGCTTATTACTGACTTTAATAGATAAATGTCATTTGTTTTATTGAGACTTGTGGTTCTCTTATAAAGTTAACCTTATTAAGAGCAATAGTCCAAACCTTTATATGTTGGTTAATATTTTTATATTTAACCAATGTAGGATATATCCCTTAACAGTCTTGTTTAAATGTTTCCTATTAGATATTCCCTTCTGATGAAGTGGTTCTTTCACTATATAAACATATTTGATGTTATTTTTACCTGTTCTTTAATAATATATAAAGCCCCTGTTTTGTATAGATTAAATTCAGATTTAGTAGATTTTGATAAAAGTTGATGAAATGTGTGGTCGAAAAGTTGCGGGTCTTTATGTACGGTTAAAATTAATTGTTGATTTTGACTTAGGATTAAAATTAGATTTTAATCAGAATCAAACATCGGCAAAATTTGTGCAAGACATCATCACGGTACTCTTTAATCCATTGACTCTATTGGCACAGTCATCCCTCCTAAGATGTTCTGTCACTTCCCATGTCGTTTGACCTTTTCCACCTTTTTCTTTCTCTCTTTTCTTGTGGGCCTGGGGGTTTGGCTGCTTGGGTTTTTAGTCCAACTAATTTCTTTATTAACTACTCTGCTTGTCTTATTAGTGTATTTTGTCTCCTTAAGGTATGGACAGGGAAATTGGAAATGTATCCTAAAGGCCTACCTACACATATTTGAAGGCAGAAGAACTGAGGTAAATAAGCTCCTGTCTCCCACTTCACATTTATTTTCTTTTTCTTTCATGTCTAAGCTATTGACTACAATTGTTTCAGGTTGATTTGAAGGACAAGTGGAGAAACATGAATCGCTATTGAGAACTTCAAGAAAAATTTCTCAAGTGGAGGTATGATTTCTGCACAGCCTGTTATTTTGTCATGTAACAGATGTTCTAATGGTTCCTAGAGGGATAGTGATGTTTGAAAATTATATTACAAATAGGATAAGTTTTATTTATTGTTTAGATTAAGATATTTTACTCTTTTAGGTTTTTTATTACTTAATTCTTTTACGATTTAATTACTTATCTTCCTTAAGCAACTAGGATTATGATATTATTTTGCCTATATAAGCAAAGGTCATACCATTTTCAACAACCAATTCATTGCAATTGTATTATTTTTTCAAAACTTTCGAGCTTTTCAACTTTCATCTTGTTTCAAGAATTTTAGTTTTGCTTCACTACCAGATAGTGATCTAACTTACAATAGCATTCTTTTCAAGGATCTGTTGATATCGCCCCTATTTGGTTCCCATTTTATCTCATTTTTCTACGGTATTCAATCTACACCCCACATTCTCCAAAAACTCAACTTTTTTAAAAAATTGATGGGAATCAACAAGTGCGTATTTAAATAGATTTTGTAAAAAAATAATTTAGTCAGTAGTGAGTTGAACTCAGTTCCAAGATGGCTATCCGTGACTTGCTAATGTTGTAGTCTTCACTATAACAGCACTGGATATATTGTAAAAGATAACAGATATCCAGTAATAACCATAGATTTTAATGTAGTCTGCCAAAATGATACAAAACATTTCTTCAAATTGAAGGTGTATATAGATTGGCAGTTGTGTCGTGCGTGAATATCTAATTGCTGCACATATTTAATGATGCCATTGTTCTTCGAATGGTAGCTTAATTTATACATTGTTTGGGCCCTAAAGAATGTTTAATTTTTAATTTTTATCTTAAGCATTTAGCGAGCTTCATAACTTAGCCCTTGTTTGATTTTCATTATTTCAAAATAATAGTTTTCTCTATCTTCTTTTCAACCACACATTTATCAATAAAATAATATTATACAAAAATTCAAAAAAGATTTTCTACTTTTTAACCACACATTCTCCTAAAAATAACTATTCTGAACCATAAAAACTCTTTTTAAACAATATCAAACACACCCTTGGTACACTACCCGAGTTGGAACCCAGAGATTTTATAGTTTAAGAGCCCAGAGATTTTATAGTTTAAGTGTGGTTATTAATATACCGTATTTATATCAATTTCTTTTATAATTTCAGGGAGAACCATCAAGCCTTGACTGATGAACAATCCTAGTTTTGAAATTCTCGATTGAGCCTCACCCCAATATCATGTATTCAGAATAGGCGAAGGAGCTAACAAAACGGTTAGCTTTAAATGGTTTCAGGGTTTTAGTTAAAAAATTTGAAGTATGATCAATGAGGTTTAATTCTTATTGTAAAGATGTTAATTTCTTGTTATATTTAAATACCATCTAATAGAATACAATCTACCTTTATCAAATGAGCCATTAGATTATAAATATGATCTGTAATGGAGTCTCTTAAGGTGTACAAGTTTTAGTCATTGGTTTCATTATTTTGTTTAAAGAAAGTAAATAACTCTAAATTATTTGATGATACAACAAACTACTAAGTCAAGTTCTCCAATTATCAAGTTTAAAGCTTAAATGTCTATTGATATTTTTTAATAAGAGTTTGCTTTACAGTGAATAATTGAAGTGGTATAGCCCCCACTTTTGGCATTGTTGATCATCAAATGAAGCATGTCATCTTTTGGGCTTGTAAATAAAACTGTTAGACCCCCCTTTTGGTTGAAATAGGTATGGCATGGGTGCTGCTTTGCCCCTTGTCAATGCCACGGCTGGATGTGCTTGAGATGTGTGGCTGATGTGCACATTCGGCAAGGACCCAGGCAAGGAAACTTGTTAGCACAGGTTGGATGTGCGAATGATATGTGGATTTGGCTGGTAAAGGTAGCAGACAGTGCTGATTTATTCTATGGCAGCATTGCATGAGTGAATTACCCCTATGGCGAGGGGCGGAAAGCTGCAGGCAAGTTTAGGCATGCTGAGTTCACATGGGAAATAATTTTCTGCAAGCAACTTATATGCAGATCTTCTAGTGGGTGAATTCAGCCTTGGTGATGGTTAGTTTTCTCAGCCTTTATGGGCAGTTATCTTGGTCTGTTGGCCTTAGCTGGTAGGGTGTTACAAACCCAAGCAGTTACGGATATTTCCTGTACAAATACAAATTGATGAGGCAACAATTGATAGCATGTTGAACCTTCACATTTGCACTTTGAGTTTCCTGTATAGTTAAGCAATAAAGGTTGGGAAGAATTTCCATAATACTATGTTTTGCCTCTTTTCTACATTTCTGTTTATCTGGTCAGTTTGTTAAAAAAAAAATTCGTGTCAAAACTAGTTGTTTGAGACGCGAAATAGCAATGCCATCACAAGCGGAATCTGAAATTATCGTGCCAGTCTGACAAAATAGCTAACCATATTTTTATTTTATTATTATTATTATTATAGTAGTAGTAGTAGTTGTAGTATTGATTTTACCATATTTGGTTGATGTACTTGTTGATTCACGTGAACTTGTTCATTTGGTTGATATGTTGCACAAGACAAGACAACTCATCCCATAGTTTAAAAATCAAGAGTCAAGCGAGGTTGTAAACCTGAATAGGTGAACTTACCTCTAATATAAAATTCAACTAATATACGTCTCATTTGAGTTTTTGATATCTCAATAAGTTAAATCAACCTTTAGTACCCCAATTAGAGTCGATTTGCCTCGTTTAACAAGAGCCTCTGTTTGGTAATCTTGTTTTTAAATAATATATTTTCTCAAATCACATTTCAACAAAATAATTTATCTTGATAATATTATATTTTTTGTCATAAACTAAAAACTTTTATTAAACAGATCTTGTCAAACATATTTTCTAGAATTGAAATGCATTGTGGAACATATTTTTCTTGAATAATATACATTTTTTTTTTAATGGTGGATTCCGCTACCATTCGAGTGCGCACTAAGTAAACCTTCGAGCTTAACACAATTGTTTGCAAAATATGCCAATCAAGTAAATGCACTAGGCAAGTTCGGTACAACATATTCGATCGAGAAAGTCTTGATAGGAGAAATCGAATTCGTGACCAAAAGTCTCAATACTCACTTGTTCTACCAACTCAACCACCCATGAGGGGTATATCCATTGTTGTTTTAATAACTTGTTGGTAAATGACAAAAACCTTCAAATTACTCCTTAGGGCATCTCCAACCATGTGTACCAATTTGGTACAACTTTTGCACCAAATTGGTGTAACTTTTGGTATTAATCACTATTTTATCTCTAATTCACTGCACCAAATTTTAGACCAAATGAATAGTGTGCCTTTTATTTCCTTTTTTTTTTTTTTAAAAATTAATTTGCAACATTGAAGTTAATTGAAAAATTATTCTATTGATTATTCTTTCACAACACAAATTTATAAGAAAATTATCGGAAATTAGAATTTTATTAAAATATTTTAAATAAAACTTAATATTTGACATTACATGAAAAAAAAGTACAATTAAGATAAAAAACATAAAAATCAAACGTAATATATTACTATTTTTTATGTGATTTTATCGTATTTATCAAGTATGTAACATTTAAATTTTAAAGTGATTTATTTTCATACTTCAAGTTATTATTAATTACGAAATTAATATAATTATTTATGATAATTAAATTAACAATCAAATAAATATTCATACATCAATTAAATAAAAATATAATAAAGTTAAATTAAAAGTGACATAGAAGGAAAAAAAAAAAAAAGGATTTGTAGTGTATATGTATCTAAGGATATTTTTGGGGAAAAAATATAAAGGCAAAAAATGCACGACATTTTGACACCAAAGCTACTGTAGGCAACACCAATTTGGTGCTTGCTTTTGCACCAAATTAGCACCGAAATAGCACCAATTTGGTGCCAGATTGGAGATGGTATTAAGGCTGTATAAATGCACTGTTGAAAGAATTCATTTATGATAATTTCCAACTTCGTTGACTACTTTGGATTTTGGAGTAATCAAAGTTGGAAATGATTTGTCATTTGACGTGAATAACACATTTTGTTACGTGTCACCGTTTTTAAAAAATATAATGCCTATTGGGTGAAGATTAAATTTTTAAGTAGATTTTGATAAGAGTTTATGAAATGTTTGATTAAAAACATGTTGGTCGTGCTTGTTTGACAATCACAGTTTTTAGGAAAAAAAAGTATTGAAAATCTAATGATTTAAAAGTGGTTTGAAAAGTAAAAAATTGTGAGTTTGACTTTTTTGGATGGTTGAGATTGATTACTATAGAAAAAAGTAGTAAATTTTATGAAAAAAAAAAGTATCAAACGAGCACGAAATGTGTGATTCAAATTAATTCTTAACTTTGACTAAAATTAAAATCTGAATTTTAATCGGTGTCAAAGATGGGCAAAATTAGGAAACTTGATTTAAAGACTAATTTGGATGGAAACTTTTCAAAGGGATTGAACTTGCTAATTTTCCAAATGTTGAGGTCAATAATTTGGATAAAAAATAGCTAGGGATAGGTCTGCTACTTTGGCTAAAGGGTAAGGATGCTAATGCAATTTACCCATTTAAACAATCCCAAAGCACAATTTTGATTAATCTTCTTGTACCAAGTCCACATTTTTTATTTTTCCACACTTCCTATTCCTAATCACCGCCCTCTGCAGTTTCTATACAATTGCTTAGAGAATGGAGCCTTTTGGAAATTTAGAATCTGTTTGGCAAACATGTTTTTTTCTACATAATTTTTTAAATCATTTTTTAATCACACACATTTTCTCTCTCTATTTTTTAACCACACATTTTACCTAGAAAACATAAAAAACATATTTTTAAACAAAAAAATTTTAACAAAAAGAGGCTTAAACGCTTCCGCAACTCTACATTTAACTAAATTTTAGAAACGTCCATTTCAATCATTTTTGGTGAAATCTCCCACTCAAAATCTTCTATTGGTATAATTATTAAACGAATATTTAATAAGTATTTTATACATGGTATTTCTATCTCTAAGGGTCTCCCGTCTGATTGGTTTAATTTTCTAGGTGGAAAAAGTCGAGAAATTTTCAAGTTTTGTTATTTGATTGATATTATTTTTCATAAAAAATAAAGCAAAATTTTGTTATTTTAATCAAAGTTTTTAAAATATTTTTCATGCATTTATACTTGATAATAATAATATTAATTTTTTTTAAAAAAAAGTTAACTAACAACAACAAAAGAATCAAACGAGCCGAAAATGGTTTTCCCATCGAAGTGCCAAAAAAACCAATTCCTTAAAATCAAGAAAAATAAAAGATTTCGAAAAAAGTTGAAAAAACAAATTCTATGAAAAAATTAGACAATCAAACGTTTCAAAAATTGAAAAATGAAAAATATTTTCCACTAAAAAATAGGCCTAAGTAATAGAAGTAAAAGTATTGTTGACAACAAAATAAGAAGATTATTTGAAATTAATAACGAAGTTTTCTTTTCATGACTATCGTTTGTTGATAACGTGATTGACAAAAACGGATAGGACTCCTAAGTCCTAAGCGACAAATTATAAAAAAATAAAAAATAAAAAAAATAAATAATTAATAAATAGAATTTCATCTTTAAATTAAGAAAAAAAAAAAAAAATTGAATATTGTTATAAACTAGAGAAACAAATAGAAAAAAAATATAGAGAAGCCAATCAACTTGTATCTTATTAAGAATCAAAGCCTTATATATTATATATACAAGGAAAAATTAGGGATAAACAAGGTAATAATATATAGGGTTACAAAGGTACAAATGTCATTCATGAATACATATAATATTTAAAACTTTATTACTTGAATGACATATTACAAAATATTTACATCTTTAAAACCTTGTAAGATAAAAATTTAACGATACAAAACTATCAAACGCGGGAAAAAGAGTACAGTTATTTTGAAGAGTTAAAATAAGGGAAAAATACATATATAAGGTATTTACAATACACAATTTCAATTTTAAGATATAACTTAAAAACTTTCAAAAATCAGGTTTTAATTATAATTACTTAATTAAATTAAATAATTAAAAATATTTTATTAATTATATAAATTCAGATCACAGCACAATATTAATTTAGGTTACAAAACGCAAAATGCTTAAGTTACAAATAATCTTAGGGTCACAAATTATCAAAATAGTAGGTCACAATAACAATTTTTTCGAGGCAAAAATAATATCAAGGTCACAAATTTTAATTTAATCGATCCCAAATTATTTCTAGGTCACAATTTATCAAATTGTTAAGTCGCTAGTCTTTTAAGTCACAACTATCATATTATTAGGTCACAATCAACTTATTAATTATTAGGTCACAAAATGCCCACCTCACAATCACACCACCACCAGTCCACAACTACCACCGCCTCAACGCCGTCACCACCACCACTATATCAAAGCACAACCGCCGGACCACCCCTCAACAACCAAATGCACACACAGAACCGAAAAACCACAACCACCTAACCACCCCTCAACAACCAAATGCACCACCAGAACCGAAAAAACCACAACCATCGGCCACCACATACAACTAATCAACCAACACAACAAAATCAGAACAAACAACAGAAGATCTGTTCGGTTCATAGGCTCGCAGCCGTGCCCGTAGTGGCAACCTCGCAGCGGCGCTCCCAAAACCTTAGCATCACTATAACAATTTGATTGCCGCTGCTGCCGTCGCAACCACCGCCACAGATCCAACATCTCAACACTAAAACCACCACTGCCGCCATAGATCCACAACAACAAATTAAAAAAAAAAAAATCAAATAAAATAAAATTCACAACCGACATCTCTAACACCATCAACACCACCACCATCACAAAATGACTATTACACCACCACAACGGGAGATCGCAGAAACCGTCACGCCATCGCCTTCTATGCGCGCAGGCACCACCGTGCTGCCGCTGTCGCCGTCCCTCGTCCAATGGCCCTGCTGTGGTGGCGCGCTGCCGGCGCCTGGCCGCATACATGGTTGTCGAGAGGGATGTAGAGTCGGCGGAGGAGGAGAGAGATGCATTCAGATTGTGGAACAAATTTTGGGTTGATGTGATTATTAGGTTTGGGTTTGTGTACGTGAGGTGGGGTATGGGGTAGGTATGGTGTTGTGAATAATTAATATTATTTTTATTATTATTAGTATTAAAATTAAATTGTAACCTGATTTTTGTATAAATAATACTTATACCTGATTTTTGAATTTAGAAGTTGAAAAACATGGTAGGGTGTAATTTTCACTTAAAATAAATGCTGTCTTGTTAAAAAATTTTTTTAGAAAAATCCAATGAGACAAAATCTAGAATAAGAAAAAAGTATACAGTTAATCCCCCCTGATGTTGATCACTGTAAATCATTGAGTCGATGAGTTTCAATCTTCTGAAACAATTTTTTAAATGTAGTGTTGGTCGTATTTTATAAATAAATCAGCTACATTGTCACTTGAATGAATTTGTTGAATTTTTTTTTGGATTAATTTATTGCTTCCTAGTTAAAACCTTGTCAAGAAAACTCGATTTGTCACCCAGACCATTTTGACTCTAATAAATAACTGTTTATAAATATTATTTATAAATAACGACATGCAAATATTTGGTTGATATATTTTTTTTAAAAAATAAAAAATGGTGAACGAAAATATTTGACCAGTCGAAATTGTTAACTTTTAAAAAATTTGCCCAATGAGATGTTGCCACATGCCTTTTATATATTAAAAAAAATTATAAACAAATTAACAGTTCTATTTTAAAACGAAGTCATTTTCACTATTAATTAATTAAAAAAAAGCCATTTTTCAGAACTACATGTAGATCACAATTTACAGATTTTTGTACATACACGTTGTTGACGTCGTCCTGTAAGCACCCCAAAGGTAAGGCACCGTTTCAGTTAAATCATATCTCATCATATCACGTGTGTTGAAGTCCCTCGTAAGCACCTTACGGGACGTCAAAACACGTGATATGATAAAATATGATTTAACAGAATTTCTTCAATCAAATTTAAAAAAAAAAAAAAAAAAATTCGCTCTCTTCTAGACATCTCATTTATTTGTAAAATTATTTAATTTCTTTGTACAAATAGTTTTTTGGAATGAACATAAAAAACCAATCTTCAAAAATTCCTCCTTGACCTGATATATTAGGTGTAGGATGCTGTCAAAATACAACACAGCAATAAAGCTAAGCAATTTGTAAATCATTTTCATTTTTCACAACGTGCCATCTAACCTTTCTTGAATTTTTTGCCTTAATAATTGAGAGACTGAAATCACACCAAATAGAAAAAATCTCACAATACCTTCCAATCCAACTTGAAAAATATCTTATCTGTCAGTTTCTGTAGCAATGTTCCATTTCTATATCAGTTTCATCTCTCAGATTATTACAATTCCCTTCACTTCGTTTGTACCACATAACTCACTGTATAACGTTGCATCCATATCCTCAAGAATATGAAGAGAATTTTCTTTACTCTGGGGACCTCCAACCTTAAGCCATGAATATTGATTTCAGGTACGTAAAGCAAACCCTTTATCGATTTCGATCTCGAACTTGAATTTATGCTATGCTAATACACACAGGACCAGTTTAAATGATGCTTTTTGGTCCCAAAACTCAATAAAAGAAGTCACTTTATCCATTTCTTCCTTATCCTAATGACCAATTGGCTTAACTTTCTGTATTTTTATCCTGTTGGAATCCTTCAAACACATTCTTCTTTGCCTTAAATACAGTCTTTCCACTTTTGCAGCACTTATTTCTTGCTTCGCAAGGTAGTAGCCACGATTTGATTGCGTGTAGATCGTACCCTTTTTAATACTGTCGAGTTCTGTCTAATTCAACGTTTTGAATTGTTGAAGATATATAGAAGGCCGCGATGACGAATAGAAACGCCCTTTTTCGCATCCTCCTTGACACGGGTAACAGTACCGCGCCAAGCAACAGCAACAATACAAGCACCAGCAGCAGTTCTTCCAATGGATCGGATGCGAATTTCGACAGCAATATGGTGATAATATTAGCAGCCTTGCTGTGTGCATTAATATGTGCACTTGGCCTAAACTCTATCGTACGTTGCATTATCCGATGCAGCCGAAGATTTGGGTTCGAGACAGCAGAAGTGGCTGCTGCTGCAGCAGCATCGACAGGTCTCAAGAAAGAAACTTTAAGCCGGATTCCGGTGGTGGTTTATAAATCAGGACTGCACATTCCGGCAACAGATTGTCCAATTTGTATTGGAGAATTCAAAGAAGGAGAAAATGTGAGGATACTGCCAAGATGCAACCATGGCTTCCATGTAAAATGTATAGACAAATGGTTAGTTCTGCAGTCTTCGTGTCCAACTTGCCGGCAGCCATTGTTTGAACATTCTGCTAATAGTAATGCATGAGTTTGTTAGTGATGAAGTGATGGATTCCGATTTTCGTGCAAAAATCCTCCTCTAAAGAGTGTTAATTCATAGAATAGGGATTTGTATACATGTTAGTTCAGATAATATTGTTACACAAATGGTAATTTGATCCTTCCAGTTGCAGTATGTATTAAAAGATTAGAAACAGAGATGAATCCAAACATATTTAATACATAGATAAGTACGAGGTAGGAAATATAACTCAAGGAAAAACAACTGTGATTCGGATACACTTACAACAATTCTGTAGTTTTAACAAGTACAATAATACATATAACTTTATATCAGTTTAAGCCGGTCCCAGATTCAACTTCTCCTCCCTTGTTTTCCTGCTCGACGTCTCCAGACAAGATACCCCCTTCATCGGCGATATGTTCACCACTCTCCCTCGCAGTTCGGGAGAGTAAATCTGGTTCGGAGCTTGGGATATCATTCTTTGGTAAACCTGCCTTGCATGGAATTTCAGCATCTTTGATTAAGGTTGCCAAGCTCCTTCCAGCTGCCTCGACTAGGTCATTCTCACGATCTGGATGGCAGTTCAAGTCCAACTGTTCCTTGTTGTCCTCGTCCAAGTCCACTGGGTTTGCGTCCTGGATTCTTCCGTTTTCTGGAAGATTCATCTGCAGCAACGCGTGCCCTGCAATATCATCGTTGTTTTCTAATTTAACGTCAACTTGAGGCTCGTCCTTTCCAAGGGCGAGCTCAGCTGCAAGTTCTGATTGCCGTTGTTTCTTACGCATCATGAGTGTCTTGAAACGTCGTTTAACAGTCAAGCAAACATTGCACTCGCATGTGGGCTCGTGCTTACCTTTTCCACTCGGAGGCTGAATGCAGACAATGCAACTGCAACCTGGACGATGTCTCGGATGTTTCGTTGTGGCTCCAACTACTAAAGACTCTGCTAAGTCATCAATGTTATCTCCCAAAACTGCAGCAGTTGCCAATGCATCCAATCCCGAAGGCTCTCCATCTTTGGATACCTTGTTATCTCCACTTCGTCGCCTCTTAGAATCTGAAAAAACCAGAAGTAAAAGTAATGCTACATAAATTGATTGATTGATATACATAGGCTGCAAACAGATCAATCAACTTGAATAACAAGATATGGGCAACTAGAAACAAGAGCGAAGGCGAATTGACATTCGTGCACTTTGGGCCATATACTCATCCATTTCAAAGAGATAAAGCAGCACCAAAATTGTACGTGTACATCTTTGTCTCCGTGTGTTTCTGTGACGTAAACGTAAAACATGGACGTGCGAACACACACATACACACACAGAGAAATTTGTATAAATTAAAGGGAGCCCTAGTTCATACCCTTGCAAACTCTAAATAAGGCACTCAGATCAGTTGAATTTATGTCCTCTGGAACAGAACATGAAGACCTGGAACACAAATAACAACCATGTATTAAACAAATCTGCTTTAATCAAGCTTGCCAAAAATTGACGGAAGAGGGCTGACCCTATATTTCTAGTTCAACCACATAAATAGTTCATCAGTTATATCAGCAGCAAAATATGCATCTAGTTTATGGAGAAACATGGAATTAATTAGCAATATCTTCATTTATTACATTATTTTTTGCCAAAAATAGGTTCTAATAAAAATCAAAAGATGCTAACCTATTTGAGTCCCATAAATTCTCTGAACATGTCCACTTTGCAGGAAGAAGAACATGCGCAGGCAACCTTCGCCATTTCGAGCAACTGTCACATTGAGCCAATTGTTCCTGCTCCCTGATAAGCATATTTAACATTTTATCTAGCCCATACACACAGTCTACGTCATATATATAGTAGCAGCATAAAACTAAACTATTTTAACCAGTTCACTTTTCATGCACCAATCTTATCATCAGAATCAGGGGAAACTCAATGACCGCATTTGTTCATTTTCAAGGTTGCACGGACACGATACGACACAGACACGGACACGCTGACACGTAATTTTCCAAAAGTTAGGACACGACACGTTTGGGGACACGCAAATTAATTATTATTTTTTAATTATTATTTAGACTATATACAAACAACACATTGTATATTTGTTGCATCAAAATGAATATATCAAATAAAAACAAGTTTGTAAGTCTAATTTATCATTTTTTTTTTTTAATTGTATGTGTTTCTTCCCTTCCTTTTTTATTTTGATGCATAAGGTGTAACTCCAACACGTGTCGAAGAGTGTCGGTGTCTGACACGTGTCGGACAACGACATGCTAACTCCGACAGAGTTAGTGCATCATAGTTCATTTTCATGTCCTTTTCTTCAGCTTTTCATAGTTAATACATATGAAGGATAAGCTCAGCAACGAGGTTTGACAAGAGAATTATGAACTCGCAAAAACCTAATAGACGGTGCAAAAACTACCACCAAATCTAGATTGATTTGAATTATTTTCCTAACATATTATTAAGAATTTTTAAGAAATAAATAAAATTCCTTACCCAGAAGGTTGAGATGTAAAAATTGTCCTCTTCCCAAACACCGGCGGTTCCTAGATAGAAGAATAGAATAAATAAGTAAAGCAGCATATATGCTAAAGGCTGGAACTCAAGGCTCATGAAACCTAAGAATAGCATTAAGCATGTTTGGCTTGCAAAAAACTTGAGCTTTTTAACATTTTTGAGATTTTTTAAAAACTAACTTTTATACAAGTATAGGACTATAATTACTTTCCACATAAACGCTTTTACTTCTTTTTAAGCTTAGCCAAACATGCTGTTAGAATTTAAGAAGCAATAAACAATATGATCCTATAATGAAGAGAAAATTTAGAGATAAAAACTTTATTTACATCATATTCTTCAAATGTATGGTCCTCGATCATGACAATTGTGGGTTGGACAGTTGGAGAGGGACGAAGCAACTCCTGTGCTTCTTCCCACGTTATTCTCAACTCCATAGCATCCTCACTATGCATTAGGAGCCTCTTATTTTTCATATTTCGGGTTTTCTTCTTCTCCGATACGGATTTATGCTGTTGCATGGAATCATCACTTGCTTTGGCTCCGTTCTTCCCGATTTTCACAAACAAATGAGCATTTCAATTACAAACAGTTTAAAAGTATAATAAAAAAATAAAAATTGAAAATGACATTGAAAACTTACTGAAATCAGGTTGTCTGTAGGACCATAAAACGATGTTTCTCCAGGAGAATCATCATTTGGAAGTGCAGGTACTTGGGGATCCTAATTGTTTGCGAGTAAACTATATATCAGCTATTTCACACAATTAAGAAAATAAAAGTAAATTAAAACAGCAGAGCAATGCTTATGATGTCTAACCTGCGTATCGACATTGTCTGTAGCCTTTCGACATCCTATGACAAGTTGACCCCCAGGATCTATCCGACTAAACGTCACTGCACCAAAGACAAAGATATGCATGATAAGAACTGTGTTGAAAAGATCCCAAGGAGAGAACCTAAAACATTATGAAATTTCCTCCCTCCCAATTGTCTCACCATAATATGGAAAATTTTGTTTGAGATCATTAACTAACTGTAAACAGTAGTAGTGATACATGGGGTAGAGAACAAACGAGTCTATCCACAGGTATGCATATCAAGAAAAAACACCAGATGAAGCCCCTGCTTTTGAGCCCCCTTTTTTTGGGAGAAATGGATTTTGTAATAGTGATTTTTAGAAGAATGTGAGGTTAAAAACTAGGGAAAAGTTTTGGGGTTCACGTGTAAAATTATTTTACGAGAGAATGTGTTCTTTAAAAATGAGTTTTGGAAAAAATGGAGCTCAAACAAGGGCGAAGTGAACCACTAGTTTGAAACAATATAAAACTAACTGTAGATGGAAAAAATGGCAACCGTGAGCTTAAATTTCCAGATGTCAGGTTCAAAAGAGGATACCTATATCACCAGCTTGTACTTGCATATTTTGAATGCAAGGGGTTACACCCTCCAATACATACATCCGACTATTATTGTTGGGCCAAAATCTGAATTGAAATGTCCACTCTTTCCCCTTTATGTCCTGAATCCTAATCGGTATACCTTCTGATTGATTAATAGCAGGGAAGTATGCCTGCATTACATTGTATTTATTTAAATATACAAAAAAACAGATAGCGCAGAACGAAGTATGAACCTCTGTGACTTTGAAATAACATGCTTGTTTGGTACATTGTTCAGGGAAAAAAAAAAAAAAAAGAAATAAATGCTCACTTCAGCACATGCTTTTGGGAGAACAAGGCGACCAATTCGACCAGCATCACTGGCACTCAGAACCTTCTCGAACAATGGAAAAATAGTCGATTTCAAACTAGGTGGCAGTTAAGGCATATAGTAAATATGAATTAAACAGGAAAATTTCACTCTTGGTCATCAATCTATTGTCCCTTTAGCATGTTAACTCCCAACCTTAATACTGAAGTAGTTCCCAATCTTCCATTATAGTTGTACAGCCAGCCCCCAGCCATACAAACATAACCAATATTAAATCCTAAATTGGACTGGTACCAGAAATTTGAAGAGATGTACGATTCCATCATTGGGGACTTATTGTACAACTACAACAAATGGTTGGGACCAACTTGCTCCTAATTAAACTTTGAGGACTAACTTGCTATTGAGCAATAGGTTGGGGGCAGAAGGAGCAACTCACCCTGTATTAAATAATATTAAAAGCAGGCAGATCATCACCAAAGTCAATCACATGGCATATCAATTTAACAAGAGCATTACAAAACTGCATAAAAATTATTTTGGATACTCTCCAGATAATTGCTTCAGTTCTTGGTCTGTGATCTTCGGCCAGTATCGAGGAAGTAACTGATTGCGGCCCCGCCCTTCAGCTGGAGGCCTGGCAACACGCGTCTGTGAAACAGTTCCTTTTTTTGTCTCAGGGCCAGATACAGGGCTAGGTTTTGGGGGCTTTGGCAAAATATTGCATGATCTTGGCCCCCGTAGGTTTACTTCACTTCCTTCAACAATTCCACTGGGAAAATGTGGGACGTGTTTCGGAGTAGCTAGAGAAGGGCTCAAACAGAAATTTAGAGAAGGCTGATTCAGAGGTTCATACAATTCTTTCGTCGCGTGTACTGGTCTCCCATTTTCTGTTCTCATAAATGCAGAAGAGCAAGTCAACTTCTGAGAGTGATTCCCAAGGCGTGTACTTTCGGCTGAGGCAAGGACATTTAAACCATCTTGGTGAGAGCGGGAGAGCTGTCCAATTTTACTGGTACCCGTAGTCTTCGCTAACTGCAGGAGCCTCTCAAAACCAATATTGTCATCATCCTTTCGATTTTCAACAACCATGGGATGCACAGCTCCAGTACCATTTGTGACAAATGCAGCATTAGGAATCTCGTCGCCATGGATCTGCAGGAAAATTTTACAGTTATCTAAGAAACACATTATGGATCTTGAAAATAAACTTCAAAATGTATCACAAACCAGTAAAGAATGATAATTGAAGAGGGAACAAGATTCAAATTCAGAAATTGATGGGACAGAAGGATGAAACGTAAAATCTATTATTTAACTTGCCATCCACGTGAATGACCTAGACGTGAGTGAAGAGCAATGTTATTGACTATGCTTCATAGCATAATCTACAGGCTAAAGCTAGTTTGGCTGAGCTGAAAATCTAAGAAACATCTTTTTTTTTTTTTTTTGGACTGTAAGTTACTTTTTCTGAGCTTTGTCAAACAAGCTGCCATTCAACTTCCAACCTGTTCTCTTTTTACTACTTTCAACTATATGATTATGAACTAATGCACAACTTTATAAAATAAATGTGTGAAATACAGAAAGAAATGCATGGCCTACAAAAAATATTATCCTCTGATTCGCCCATAATTCTGACCAATTACCTGCACTGATAGTATAGAATGAATTTCTGAACTCTTAACACAGTTTATGCACCCTACACCTCCAAAATCCATGTACTCATGTGAATATCTAGAAGCAATGCATCCACAGTGGATACCCTGCCACAACAAATTCAACAAGAGTTAGGAAATGAGAAGAAAGTAAAATAGAAAACACGACGATTTAAATTATTATTACCTTCCCGCACATAGTGCATTGCCTCCAACCAGATTCAACTTGATGGAACGTTTCGCAGTATGCTGAGTTCTCATAAGCCAATCTAGAATCCAGACAAGGTCGAGTCAAGCAAGGAATGAACAGAATAGATAGACGATACGGCTATTTTAATCCTAATCCTAATCCTAACTTATATAAAAGAGGCTAAGCTCTTTACTGTTCATTTCCTGTTCTTAGGGCTGACGTCATTTTTTTTGCTGAGGTTTTTTTTTTTTTTTTTTTCAGTTCAATGCTTTCTCTCCGACAGTTAGCTTTTTCTACATCGATTTTTTTTGTCGCTCAGGTCATGGGTTCTCGCTTCATCCTTCAATTTGCTTCTGCTTATGTTACTCAAAAATGAAAAACCAAAAGCGCTTCAACCCATCTCTCTTGCAAGTCATCTACCATCTCCATTTTCCTTGCTGTTGCTTTCAACCCATCACCTCCTCCATGGGCTCGAAGACTTTGGGAGATCGAAGAATGAAAATCCCATTGCTGACGTTGCTCTTCCATGAGTTCGCGAAAGCTTTTTGTAGGACCCAAAATCCAACCTTCTACACAACCGGTGGATCGAATGTAAGCACAATTTTCATCAATTTAGGGCATCAGTCCAGCACTAGCATTCTCTAAATCCTGTTTAACAATGTAATGCACTCCAAATTCAATTTTTAGGGTTTATGTTGAGTTAATTTTTGTGTTATTTTCAATTGAGAAGGGGAATGGGCCGTTTAGTATTGAATTAATAATTATTACTGCAACTAGATTGTGATTTTGTTTAGAAATTTGGGATTCAAAGTATCCTTAAATTTGTGATTATAAGCAAAAATTGTACATGATCACAAAGTGTTTGACGAAATTTCCGATTGAAAATTTTTGAACTTTATTCTATATTCCAGTTAGGCCATTTGGGGTGAGGAAAGATTCCATTCTCGCCCTTGGGAATCATTGTTTTCAAAGGAAATCCTTAGAAGAATCTATTCTTTCTCCTGCCCTAACACATGGATAATTTTTCTCTCATGATAAAGCACATATTCCTCAATAACTAACAGGTTTATTGTATCCCTCAATAACTAACAGGTTTATCGCATTTCTTGGAGACCTTTAAGCAATTGAATGAAAGCAGCATTTGACGGTGAAGATCACTCATGGATAAGTAGTGTGTGCCGCTTGACTGTACAGGTTGGTTTATGGTGAGGGGTTGCAAAATTGTTGGATCATTTATGTTCATGTTTGGTGATCCTTTTTATGTATGTTGTTAAACTATCAAGTGACTTTTCTGTGCAGCTAGCTGTGCTGCACAAACTTCAGAAAGTCCCAACGTAACAATAATTAGGATGTTGAGGAATATTGACATTTTAAGGTGTCAATAAAGACGTAGTTCATGTTTGGCCAAAAACATAAAAAGTTTAATCTGAGGTATGTTTACGCACATGCTCCGAGGTATGTTAATTTCATATTATATTTGGATTTGATATTAAACTTTCTACTGGGATAAGCTGAATGTAGCTGTTGAAGTTTGTAACCGATATAGGTGGATTTTTAGATGGATATGTTTAATGAGTATTAGCTGCAATTTATGCAGTTAATTTGCAGAGTTATGTATTATATATGGAAAGTAGGTTGACAAGCGCTAAGAATCAATACAACATGTTCAATTCTTGAGATTTATAGTATCTGTGGGCATAATTCCACGAATCCTCTATCTGATTGTACATTTTCAGATTCCTTGCAACGAAGCATTAATGCTTCTGCTGTTGAAACAATGATTCAGAGTGCAACAAAGTGGTGACTTTAGAAAACTGCAAAATCCATGCAACCATTTTTTAATGAAGAATCATCAGACTCTTGTGCAAACATAATCATCATATCGTTCAGTCAATATTGCAGCACACAAGACGTCCGCGATCGTGCAACGCACGCCGCACCACTAGTTTAAATAAATTTGCACAACACAAATAACTCAGCCAACAGATTAATCCTAAAGAAAATGCAATTGATATTGATTTCAATAACCTGATTAACTACGTTCACATTAGAATCAATTATTATACATTAGGAAGCAATTCAATCAAATGACTTCAAAACATAAGTTTGGGTTCATCAACCGAAAAAGGTGCTATAATTACGGATAAAAACATGAGCGGAAGTTATAGCCCTGCTCAATTAAGCCTCAGTTTGATTGTCATTATTTGGTAAAAGAGAGTTTTGAATAGTGATTGATAGGATATTGAGTGACCGAAAATGAGAGAAAAGTTTTGAGGTTACTTGTTTAATATTTTATTGTTAAAATGTGTGGTTAAATTTGAGTACCGTAAAAAATAAGGGTGTGTTTGGCGGCTTTAACCCAATTATAATGTAATTTATTTGTGTTTTCTAGGTAAATTGTGTGGTTGAAAAATGGAGTGAGAAAACTATGTGTGGTAAACTAGTTTGAGAAATTGTGTACATTATAAATTGAATTATAATGTGTCATGATTGCTTAAAAGAACACGCCCTAAGTTAAAAATAATGGGGATCAAACAGAGGCTAAATGCAAAAGATGACAAAGATTCATGAGGCAAATAACCTAAGCAATCCAGTCAGTCTCCTGGTTAAATAGAAACAAATGTTAAAAGTTATAGAAGTTAAATAATTATTTACCTTTCTTAAACTAATTAAACAAGGGCAGCAATAACATTAAACCTTTGTGACTTACGTTTTCGGTTTTCCCAATTTCTACATCTTTATTACACGTAAAATTTGAATTGTCATAGCAATTACTATAATGGGGCGTTAATTAACCCAATGATCCTTCTGAATAAATTGAAACTTTGAAAATCACAATATAAGAGTTAACAAAAATTCAGATACGAAAATTGCACTTTGATAAAACAAGAATCTCACATTTCAGGGATCCAAAATGCACATCCCCAAACTACCCCTTAAAAACTGATATAACTCTGATACAGATGAGGAAGTTGAAATTTTTAATTGAACAGGGCTAAAATTGGAATTAAGAAAATTACCCGCAGCTGTAACAAAGGGTAGCAAATCCACCTGATTTCAAGACCCAACCTTTCTTCCATACCGACGACGTCGTTGCACGGCAGAACTCATTCATGCAAATCTTTGACCCCATTTCAACAAAATTCAATCCTTCAATCATCAACTCTACAAATTCCAAATCAAAACCCTAAATCCAAATCAAGAAAATCTTGTTGACCCAGATCAATTTTTACAGATATCAGAAAAGAAATTTACAATTCAACAATCCAAATCGATATAAAATAAACCCATTCTTGATAAATCTCACTTTGTTATTCAAATCAAAATTGCAAAGTCTACATATATCTAAGGGAAATCCAAAACCCATTTCTTGAATTGCTTATAGCATAGACTTCATACCTTGGAGTACACACGAAAGTAAAGAAAACAAGCGGTCCTTGGTGGTGCTTCTCTTTTGGGCAGAGTTTAAGTTCAATTAAACTACAGAGGAGATACAGATATGTGTATGTATACGTCTAGAGTGAGAAACAGAGAAGGGCTGGGGTGGATAGAGAGAGAGAAAGCGTGAGTGCATGCAAATGGAACAAAGTGCGAAAATGCATGCACGACACTTTGAGGACAACACAACCGCAAGGTCGTATATAATTACATCTCATGTATGTATAATGAGAGTTGGGGGGGCTAAGGCTTTTTGTTCGGAGACTGATACGATGACCCGACCCGAATGTTTCGTCTATCCCATGACTGGGTGAAGTCAATGTGGTAATACTCTAGTCCAACTTGGTTTTACTTTCAACTAATTAACCTAATTATTATTATTATTATTGTTTTATTATTTCTATTTTTCTTCAAATTGAATTAGGTTTTCAGTATATTTAATCAAATTTAAATGGTAATCTTATCTACACGTAAGAAGCGATGATATCAAAAATTACAATGTATTTTGTTGATTGATGTAATTCGTCTGAGTTTAAACTTGTTACGACATAATATTTTCGGATTATGTGTTTAGCTAATGAATACTTAGTAATCAAAATATTCTTGCATTTATTGTAGTCTCCGTAGTTAAGCCTCGACAATGTATTTGGATTTGTGCATAGTTTGCATGGAATCATGTTTGTTACAAAATATTTAAATAGGTTTATAATGTTATAACATGATAACTAGCATGACTACTTAAAATGAGTATTAATATGCATTAGCTGAATTTATTACTTGTCGATTTTGATCAATCATGGCTATAATTGAAGTCTACGTAGATATTTTCTCATTAATTAAGAATCTTGCTAAACGTACAGATATATGTAAATATAGATGTCTTACTCTAGTTGAGAAGTCCACGTAAACTTCTCTCTTATCATTTCAGTTATAGTGAGGCATATGTAAGTACATATATCTGTACAAAAAAGAAATTCTCATTAACTATTGTATGACTAACATTATGATTTTAATAAAAAATGATTATTCATCATGTGATTGTTTGTTTGTTTCGAATTACATATCTATGATGAATTTATTTCTTACAGTTTTGATCACATGCCTATAATTGTGGAGTAATATAGATATTGATTTAGCGGTGATTCAATTGTCATCTTTGTTATTTTATGCCGTTACGGTTATTGTCTTACATTAAATTAGTAAATATTCATTATAAATTTACAACTATTTATTGTTACTACGCAAATTACTAGTAAGTTCCATTCACTTAGTAATCAAATACCATTTACACCTATCTTTTTGTTTTATACCTTGGTAGTTTAGTATCAAGAAGATTTTTTTGATTTTTCACTAAAGATTCATATATGTTATCATTGTTATGACATGACTAACAACTAGGCTACTAAAAAAGGAGAATTGATATGTGATCTTGTGCTTTACTCGAATTACTAGTTTGAACATTTCTTTGAAATTTATTACTCATTAATTTCAATTTTAAAATCGGGTTTTTGACAATTGACACATGTCTAATGAAAGATAATAATTAAGCAACGTATGACTAATAATCTGATGATTTGAAACAAAATCATTCTTCATTATGTGATATTTTGTTTGGGTCGAATTACTTGTTTTCAACTTTGTTATGAGTTTCCTTCTCATCAATCTTGATCAACAAATCATTTGTAGTAACACGTGGAAGCATGATGTAATACAAATATTACTTTAGGAGTGACTTGATCATCTCCACTCACCATTATATGTTTTATACTTTTAAGATTGTTGTTGTACCTTACATTAGGAAATTTACAACACAAATTTACAACTTTTTTTTTTTTTTTACATGAGCATGTTTCATTGTACTTAAAAAGTAAGTCAAATTAGTGAATTATTACTAATAAAAATTACTTTTTCAAAAAGGAAAATTTAATTTCTACAGAAAAAAGTTGGATAAATTAGGCCCATGGTCGATAGAGTGCGCAAAATAGAATTCTTAAAAATCTATTAAAATTGAAATTTGAGATGCTACTAATATATTTTACAAAACATAGAAAAATGTTGCAATATTGTTTAGAAGATTTGTGATTACAATTATTAAACAAGTTGTTTGATGTTGTTAATACTAGTGTTACACCATGCGATGCACGATCATTTGTTACTTATATATATTAAATTTATATTTTAACATATGAAATGAATATCTAATTAAAAATGAGAAATGAATGAAGACAATTAATTACAAATGTACATTACACATACCTTAATTTTTTTTTTTACGGTTCGTATATTTATCGTTCCAAGAATTTCTTTAAATCTTGTAATTTGAATTGATTTAAAACTTAAAATGGAAAAGAAAAAAAAAAATTAAATAGAATTTGTATTAAGTGGAAAAAATAGATATAACTGTGATTTACGCTCAGAATTTTATTAAAACAAAAAGGAAAAGAAAAAGAAAAATAGATTGATAAACGTTCTTATTTTATCCTCTTTCATTTTCCATTTTTAAATAAAAACATTTATGTGATATTGAATTATTTTATTTTATTTTATTTTATTTTACAAATTTAAAAAAATTAATTGTAATTGATTTTCAAGAGGGGAAGACAGATTAAGAAATTTCGAGACTTGAAAAATGCAGCTATTTAAAAATCTGCATTCAATTGAATTATTTTAAATATGAATTTTGTCTAAAATGAATAATAAAAAGTGAATTAATACTACTAATCATTTTAGGAAATGTGTTTTAGACAGGAGAATGGGCCAATACCTGCTTTTGGGAAGTGTTCTCCCTTTATGTATTACGTTTTCTCTCATGAGCATATTTAGTCCTTGTTTGAGCCCTCATTATCTACAAAATGAGTTTAATAATAATGATTTTGTGGAGAATGTTTATTTAAGTACCCGTTTGAGACTCATTATTTCAAATAATATAGTTCGTAACAGTAAATTTTGGTACAATGAGCAGTTAAAAAGTATAATTTTTTTTTGAATTTTTTTGTAGATTATTTTATTAATAGAATTTTAGTTGAAAATGATTTTTAAAAAAATTAGGGTTTGAATAAAGTGTCCTTAGGGGTCAATTTTTTTTTTTACTAAGTTGCCACAATTGTAATAGTTAGAAACTTAAATAACTTACTACTTAAAAAAAAATACTTCAATGATCATTTGCATAACTATTCAATTTTAATAATTAGTAATGTAATTAATTTTTTTTAAATATAATTTTTAGATTATCACAAATAATTTATCACTATCTGAATAATACTATTATAATTGGTACTAACTATCTTATTACAATATTTGATATTTAAATTTATTAAACAAATATTTCATTTCATATTTAATTTAACATTACAAATTAAATACATGTAGTCACACACACACACACACACACACACACACACACATACATACATACATATATATGTGTGTGTGTGTGTGTGTGTGTGACAATAATTGCGTTCACATTTATCCAGACTTTGCATACACATTTGACATACATCCATTTTGCATTTACACAGTTTAATTTTATGGGAACTTACTATCTATAGAAACTAAAAATGGGCGGAAAATTGTTTTTAGAAACAACTACCCAACCTTTATATATTATAAAAATAAAGATAAAGATTATCTTGTATTGGTGAATGACAATTGTACCCATATAACACTAGACGTTATTATTTTGTATATTACTATTCTCCCCTATATATATGGAGGTCTAGTTCATAATAAAATATACAAATTTATTGGTCTCTTTATTTCTTCTCTCTAGTTTATAACACATTATCAGCAAGACTGCAAGAGTCTCTACCAAAATAAGTTAGAATTTTTTTTCTTAAAATCTCATATATCAAAATATTAGTTAGAAGCACCTTGGTGGTTCAGATTGAAAAATAGATTTTCATTATTGGAGGAGATAATCTGTCGGTATCATTGAATCGTTATACAACTTCGATGGTTCAGATTCCAGTCGGGAGGATGTAAAAGATTTTGTGGGCGTATTTATTTATTATTATATTACGTTGTTACTCCTAAAGTACCACAATGATATATTAATATTCCAGAAGAATATTAATCATAATATTAATCATAAGTTTATTGATGTTATTGACTTATTGTATTGCTGCTCCTGAAGTAGTACAACAGTATATATATTAATATTTCAGAAGAATATTAATAATAGATCTGTCAATTACAAGTATTATTGTTATTATTGATTTAAATTGATAATTCATTATTTTCGTTATCTCATAAATTATAGAAAATGAAAAATGTTGTTATAGATGATATTTTTGCAATTAACGTGGCTCTTGAAATCATTAAAAATGAGGACCTTGAACCACTATCTGTTAAAAAATGCTAACGTAGAAAGAACTAACCAAATGGAAAGAAGTCATACAAGCAGAGTTGAATTCCTTAGAGAAACAAAAAGTGTCAGGACTTGTAGTTTGAACGTCTGAAAACATAGTCCCTGTAAGATACAAGTGGGACTTTATAAGAGATTAGAGATGACAAAAAAATTCGATTCGCGGATCGGCCTCGATCCAGCCCGTTTTAATTTAAAAAAATAAAATTTATTTTTAAAATATTTAATTTAAATTATATTTTTAAAAAAATGGTGGCGGATCGGGGGGCCGATCCTCCCTAAATCGCGGGGCCGATCTGGATTGGAAAAAATGAATTCGGCCAACACTAAGAGAGATTAATGAAAATAATGAAATTACAAAATACAAAGTCTGACATGTAGCTTAATATTTCTCACAAAGACCCAAAATTAGTTAAGATGAAACATATTCTCCCTTAATGGCGTAATGGACATGTGATATTTTTAATCAATTAAACGATGTTATAAAGGCTCGACATGCTCGTCATGGACGTAGTGACTGCTTATCTATATGGTTCACTTGGCAGTGAGGTATACATGAAAGTCCCTGAAGAACTAAAAGTGCCAAAAATAAATAATACATACCCTAGAAGTATGTTTTCAATTAAATTTCAAAGATCTTTATAGGGATTAAAATAATCTGGAATCAAGTATACAATTGCCTTAGCGAATATTTATTAAATGAAGATTATGAAAATGATGATGTGTTTTCATAAAGAAAATCAATATTGAATTTGCAATTGTAGCAGTTATTTTGATAATTTAAATCTTATTGGAACTCCTAAAGAGTTGAATAAAACTGCAGAGTACTTAAAAATGAATTTGAGATGAAAGATTTGCAAAAAATCAAAACTTTCTTGGGTTACAAATTGACCATTTCTAGAAGGATTATTTGCTCATTAATTTTCATATACGGAAAAAGTCTTAAAACGTTTTTATATGGATAAAGTAATCCATTGACATCACTAATAGTTGTTTGATCACATGATGTGAAAAAGGGTCCATTCCGCCCACTTAAAAATGGAAAAAATGTTCTTGATCCAAAAGTACCATATATTAGTACAATTGGAGCATTAACATATCTTGCAAACTAGACTCAACCTGACATTGGAATGATATAAAACACAATATTCTTCATTATCTAAAATATACTATTTCTTTAGTGGGATATGTAGATGATTTTTATCTCTCTGATCCACATCAAGCTAAATCACAAATAGGATATGTGTTTACACATGGTAGGACAATTATATCATGGAGATATGAGATGCCAATTTTGACAAAACATCTTCAAATCATTCAATAATTATTGCACTTATCATATCCAATCATCATACGGATTAGTTTCAACAAAAGATAGTCTAATAATATTGTATGAAGATAATGGAGCTTGTATTGCACAACTCAAATAATGTTATATCAAAGAACATATAACAAAGTATATTTCTCCAAAATTCTTCTGTACACATGAACTTTAGAAGACAGGTGATATCGATGTTCAAAATATTCACTCAAGTGATAATGTGACCGACTTATTCACAAAAGCATTGTCGACATCTACATTCAAAAAATTGATACACAAGATAGGAATGCGTCGACTCACTGATTTACGATGACCAACATCTATTGGAGTAGCCGTACTCTTTTTTCTTCGTCTAGGTTTTATCCAACAAGGTTTTAATGAGACGACATTTATTTTTTGTACTTCAAAATAACTTTACTCTTTTTTCCTTATATCCCATTAGATTTTCATAACAAGATTTTATCGAGATAGATATTGAGTAATGAATCACTCAAGGTGAGTGTTATAATTATATATTTAATGTGAATGACCATTATGTCATTGTAAACTTTACATTATTATGAATTATGATTTTATCACTTACTCTCCTTATAAATAGGGGCATTGGTTTTTTAAGTAAGATATACAATTTGTTTTCTCTAAGTCTCTTCTTTCATTCTCTCTCTATTTTCTTGTTTCTCTCTAAGTTTTATAACATAAAAGAGTTATTTAACAATCAAAAAATAAATACCAACAAGTAATAACTCGAGTACTTACAATGTGTTTGGTAACGTTTTTATAAACAACACATTTTTTCAATTCATTTTTTAACATACACATTATTTCAAATCAATTTTCAACCACATTTTAGAAAAACATTAAATTCTTTGTTTATAATTTTTTTTTTCTTTACAAACAGTAATCACTATAGCTAAGAATACGATTGACCATCAATTGTGAAAGTTATAATAGAATACCTCATTCCACCTTGATCGTCCAAATATAAGGAGTTTTTGTGTTTTTGCACTTTTTGTGCCTTCGTTTGATAAATTTGTTTATAAACAAGTTTATAAATTAATATATTTTTTCTCAATAACTTTTAATTACATACATTTTTCAAATCACTTTTCAACCACATATTTTAAAAAAAATATAATTTTCTTTGTTTATAAGTAAATTTTATTTTACCAAACAGAAGCTTAAGTATTGAACACTTTTTACTTAAAACAAGAATGAACTCCACTTTGAAAGGTTGACAAATATAATAATAAATACTTAGATATTATCCTTTTTTTTTCTTCATCATAGTGAATTACTGCAATGATGAAATAGGATGTTGTCTCACATTGAGACAAACATTTATAGATCTTGCTTTATTTTTTTAGTTGCTATTTTATTACTCTTGGTGGTATCAGGGATAGAGCCAAGAATTCAATCTAGCATTTTTTTTAACAATGATGATTTTTAGTACTAAAATACAAGTTAAATTGATTGAACAAAAAGACAAAATTAATTTGTTTATATAAAAATAATATGTCCATCTATGTGTCTAACGTTATATGAATTAAAAATAAACATGAACATTAAATGGACATAAAAAGACAAAGAACAAACTACCCATCTATATAACAATGGTAGAGATGGCTTGGACGTCTTAAATTGATCTTTTCTTGTCCTCGTCTCTTCAAACTCGTCAATAAGAGAATCCACTAGAAAAGTCTAAATAATCTCTTTCTCAATATACACAAACATAGTACTGGACAAAAAATCATCTTTCATTCTATTTTTCTTAATGAAATCAAAGCTATTATATTAATGGAGTTATGTTTGGGGGAAATTACTCAACCCTTGTTTTGAAATGCCAAAATCGGCCATATTCAAGTGAAGCTAATGAGAATAGTGGCAAAATAGAAATGAATCTGACCATCTTGTTTTGAAATTGAGATCACTTAACTAGGTGTATTTGACTAAGCTTGAACAGTTTAGCTGAACGGGCGGCTGAATCAATCGGAGATGCAGAGACGGTCCGACGGAGCCCAGTATTGGACTCTAGGGTTTAACTTATTGGACTTTAGACTTTAAGTTATTGGGTCAATATTTGTCGATGAAAAAAAAATAAAAGAAAAGAATGTTTTATCTTCCAAAAAAAAAAATGATACAGGGATGAACGAGAAATGTTGGGGGGACGAAACCAAAAAATAGACTACAAATTGAGTATGAGTAACAGATCAGCGAAAAATATTGGAGACACTCGTCACCCCTGCCCTCCCTCTAGTTGTCTCTGTGTGGTATATCTTTTAGTCCCACATAGAGCTCCTAAACTAGCTTAAGGTCCAATGATAACAATATTTACCCCCGGTTTGTCTTCCATTAAATCAAAACTAATTTTTCTCAAACTCACTTTCAGATACATTTTTACAATAAAATATTTTGCATGTAAATCCAATTTTTTTCCTACTTTTAAACCTAGAGATCCTAGAATAGCTTAAGCTCCATGAAATGATACTTAACAATATTTAAGTTTAATAAAAGATATATAAGACTAAATCTATTGACAAGAATATATGCTATCCAATATTTATAAATGCACACCATTTACTATCACCCCCAAAAAATTCCAAAATTGTGGTGGAGCTTTTGCTATTTTAGATTGGAAATCTATGCACATCATGACATCTTGCCTTCTATGGCCAATTATAGTGCTTTCATCTATGTTAGCACAGGGAGCCTCGAATAAAGTAATTAATGTTAGCGTAAGTGTATCACATTCGATGCACTTATCTTGAGTGAGGGTTTGTCCTATTGGTCGAGCACAAACCCAATTCATCCAACTTGTAGATTTCTGCCTACTTAACATCTTCATGTATTTGTAGAAAAATAAGCAATTTATAGTTAACAAAAATTATTGATCATTGATCACAAACCATTAATGAATCTATTCCTTTTGCACAGAGAAACGTCATGGGATACAACAAACAACACATGACAGCAAGTTTTAATCCAATCGGGCACTCTTCTTTACAACTTTCTTCTTGACAAATAGTGTAGGGGTATTATTGGAAGATACTTCTTAGTTGACCACCTAAAGTATGCCAGTCCGTTTACAACATGATAATATATTTTTGGAAAATGCTACACTTACTAACAAAATCTTACTAACAACTTACTAACAAAAATGATTTGACAATATATCACGATATAAATACTATAAATTGAGAAACAAAGATATTTTGACATTTTTCTTTTTTAAATCAATAATTCTACTAGTATTAACAAATCCTACTAACTAGTGTACAAACATAAATTAATACATATTTTATCATTTAGCTACAAATATAATCAATACTTTATTTCACATATTATCTTATTAAGTTTAACACATAATAAATTCTAAAAATTTAATTACTTTAAAATTTTTATTACTTATTTCATACTTCAAAAATATTATGCCTGTTTATGATCCCATATACTTCACGAAAAAAGAAAAAATTTAATTAGAAGTTTACATAGTGAATATTTAGAATTAGAAAGAATAGGAAGAAACTTAAATACTGATCATATTACCATAGAAAAACATAAAGAAATTAAAAGACTAGTCTTACAACATAATGAATATTTAAGATTAAAAGAAGAAAACTTGATTAGACAAGAAAATATTAGATATATGGATGAATTTGAAGAAAGATTTTTAAGAAGAATAAGACAAAGATTATAATTTCGCAAAATAAAATTTCACGATCCGAGCCAAAGTTGTATCAGAGCCAGTAGTTATATTTAGAAATATATTTAGAAAAATGTCTAAAAAATTACCAATAATCAAACCTAGGGTGTATACTTATAAATCTAAAGATTTACCAAATAATAGTCATTGGCCATTAATAACTGAAAAATATGAAAAATTTATACCATTTATGTTATTAGAAGAAGAAGGATTTGGAGAATATAAACAATTAAATTGGACAAATTTAGTTTTACTAAATAAATTAGGAATAAGTTTAGATAAAACTAAAGAACAAAACTTAGAACAATCAAAAAATTCAAAACAAGTTCAAGAAATTATCAATAATTTACCATTAGAAATAAGACAAATGATAGAAATAACTAATGATTATAAAGATATAAACAAAAATATACCCACACAAATATTAGAAGTAAAGCAATATGTAAATAACCTATCAAAACAATTAATAACCTTAGAAAATCAAATTAAGCAAATAATTGACAAAATAAATAAAATAGGAAATATGGTAGGAGTATATGAAAACCCAATAAAAATTACAAAGCAAAAAACTAATATAGAGCAAATAAATATGGTAAGAACAATTAAAGAAAAAGAAATAGGGGAAAATGATTTACATAAAATATTAGATAATATACAACAAAATATTGAAATCGTAAACCAAAATATAACAAAAATATATGATGAAATGGAAAAAAGAAAACCTAAAAGAATAATAACTGACAAAGAATTTAAAGCCATCAATAGATTAGGAATAAATATGATTACTGAACAAATAGAAAAATTTATGAAAAATCCTAAAGAAAAATGTGGAGAAGATTACATAACAGAAGAAGAATATATAGAAAAATTTAAAAACCTTAAAATAGAAGAAATTAATATGAATGAACAATAAAGAGCTTTAGTACCAACATGACAAAATCCACCAGAATATATACAACAACCAGGAACTAACCAAGTTAAAAAAGAAAATACAAGTAATACTAATCCACAAAATACACCAGAAATTTATATGAATCAAAGACAAAATCAGAATTTTAAAACAAATAATTTTATACCACAACAAAAATATTAAACCAAGCCAAGTAAAAATTATCCTATAGAATATACACCATGGAGAAGTATGAAAACACAAATTAGTTCAGAAGGAAGATGGATAGATTTAGGATGTGTACAAGATGTAGATCATGAATTAGAATTATGGATGAAATCCATGGCTATGATGGTCTATACTAGAGAATTAACAGGAAAGCAATTACAATTAATGTTAGAAAATACATTTATAGGAACCACTGCAAGATGGTGGGAAAATTTAACAAAAACTTATATAGGACAAGTTAGAGGAAATGACCAAGATGAAATAGGAACTATTTTAAGCAGATATGAAGATGCATTAAAAAGAGAATATACATTAGTAATAGACAGAGATACAAAAATTAGCTCAAAACTAAGAAATAGATTTTTATTAGAAAATCTATCAATATGTGATATGTGTAATTTTAAACAATTTGCATGTGAATTTAGAGAATATTTTGAAAAGATTGAATATAATCAGGAAACATATGGTATGAAAATTATGAACCAAATATTCTTTAAATTACCAAACCCATGGAATTTAGAATTATTTAAGGACAGAGAAAAATTAGAAATATCATTAAGTAATAATAGTCTAGGAGCAAGAATATAATTTATAGAAATGAGACAATAAGAAAAATGTATGGAAGCAAATAATATGATAAAATTCCATAAAACAAGTAAAAAATCATTATGCCGTGATAAATTACAATATAAACCAACTCAATGGGGATGTCATCTAGAAAGAAAATATAAGAAAAAGAAATATTATAGAAAAGATAAATTTAGAAATAAATTTAATAAATACAAAAAGTCATATAATAAAACATTTAAAAGGTATAGAATACCATATAAGAGATATTTAAGATAAAAACAAAATAAAACTAAAACATACCCTAAAAATCCTAGAAGATGTAAATGCTATTCATGTGGAGAAGTAGGACATATATCTCCAGAATGTCCTAAGAAATATAAAAAGAAAAATATGATGTATATCTCATTAATAAAAAAAGAAAATTACAACTTATTATCTATTGAACAAGAAGAAGAATGAGAAGAAATTCCTGAAGATGAAGAAATTTATGAATTAGAAGAACATGAAATAATAAATACAATAATGGAATTAGAATCTTCAGAAGAAAGTGAATCTAGTGAAGAAGAATATTTATATATAAATATGATTAGACAAATTAGTGAAGTAGGTACATCTAAAGAATATAAATACCAATTAGAAGAAAATGAAAAACAACTAAATGAAAGATTAATATTTAATCCTAAAATGTATGAAAAGATCTTAAAATCAAAATTGGATGTAGAACCAAAAGAAATATTTAATTTACCATTTTGGCAGAAAAACAAAGAAATAACATATGTAGCAAGAAACCATAGTCACACTATAGATATAAAAGATACTACAGGAAATACATTAATACATATAATAAATGAAGAAATTATAAGACAAGAAATAAACCTATTGAATCCTGAATTAAAAGGAAAAATAAAGAACATATATTTAGAAGTCGTACAAATTATAGCAAAAGCCTATTTCAGAGAAGGAATAGATATACCTATAGAATTCTATATTATAGATGATAGAATTGTAAGTTCATTACAAGATGCTCTAATAGGAATTGTAACAGGAAACTTAATGTACCAAAAAGTAAAATTTACAATAAGACCAAATTTCAGCATAAGTATAGGAGAACAAAATAAAAATAAAGCATTAACATTATATTACAGATTAAGAGGAATAGATATGAAACCAGGAAGTAAAACTATAAGTTTAACTATTAGAACAATATATGCTTTTACTAGTAAACATGAAGTCAAAATTAAGAATGCAACGAGAACACATATAATAGAACACATATTTAAAAAATTATTGGAATACAAACTAGCTAAAGAAAATTCAAGAATGACAATACCAGAAGATATAGAAATAGATTTAATCAAGCTAGAAGATTAGTAAATATGGATAAACCTCAAATAGAATTTGGAAGAAGATCAATTAGCCTAAGAAGAAATACTAGTACAAGATCATTACCTGAAATAGAAAATAGAAATGATTCAGAAAAACAAATAATGACACAAATATATAGAAAAATACCAAGAATGAATCTATCTAAAAGAAATGAGACAAAACAATTTGAAGTTATGATAGAAATTAGAATAAATGGAGAATGGAAAGAACAGAAAGTATTAATAGATACTGGAGCAACTGTATCTCATTTTAAAGAAAACATAATAGGAGATTTAGAACTTAAAGTAACAAATAATCCAATTCAAATACAAGATTATTTTGGAAATATTCATCACATGGATACTTATGTAAAATTACCAATAAAAATAAATAAAAGAAATGAAATAATCATAAACATGTACGTAGAACATACAGGAAAGGTATATACAGAATTACTATTAGGAACAGACTTCTTAGAGCAAGTAAAACCATATTATATAAAAGATGATAGAATGCTATTAACAATACAAAATGAGAATCTAGTTATACCAAGGTTATTATGAATAAAATACAAGGAGAAAGAGAACATATTAATATACTAACCAAAATGAATTACAATGGATATCTTAGCAGAAATTATCATGCATTGTTTGATACAGGAGCATCATTCTGTTTGTTTAAAGAAAACGTATTACCCCCAGAAATGTAGAGTAATAAAAAAGATAATGAAGAAAGAGTAATACTTGCAGGATTTGATGGAAGCACAAACCTAATAACTAAAGTAGCAAGGAATGTTAAAATACAAATAGGAAAATATAAATTACAAATACCCTATATATATCAATTTGATGATATGTCAGGTGATATATTATTAGGAAATAACTTCATAAAACAATATTATCCAATAACTATTGATGAAAAAGTTATACTTTTTATCTACCCCTTGTCACCATATAACAATAGCAATAAGAATTAATGATCCTTACTGTAGAGAAAAAATGCCTCATATAGCAACTCAGCGTGGTGAGGATAGACAAAAATTAACACAAACAACACAATTTATGCCTAATAAAAATAGAATAAATCTAGTACAAGAACATTTTGATCAAATGGTAATAAAAAATATTGCAGAAAAATTATTAAAATTATCAGGAGATAATCATTTGGAAAAATGGCACATAAATAAACCTATGGCAGAAATTATACTAGAAGATGACACTAAGATTATTAGTGTAAAACCAATTAAACATACACAAAAAGAATTACCTGAATTTGAAATGCACATAAAAGAAATGCTAGAAAAGAAATTAATTAGAGAATCTAACAGTAAATATAGTAGTCCAGCCTTCATTGTAATAAAATATTCAGAACAAAAAAGAGGAAAATCTATAATGACAATTAATTATAAAAGGTTAAACACTTATACAAAAGAATTAAAATATCAAATACCAAACCAACATGTATTATTTAACCAAATTAGAGGAAATAAATATTTCTCTAAATTTGATCTTAAATCAGGATTTTATTATATTATGTTAACTGAAGAATCTAGACATTTAACAGCTTTTACGGTACCACAAGGATTTTATGAATGGAATGTATTACCTTTTGGATTTAAAAATAGTTCAGGAGAATTCCAAAGGTACATGGATAAAATATTTAAAGATTATTATCATTTTATTACAGTATATATTGATGATGTTCTTATTTACTCTGAAACTAGACAAGACCACCTAAAACATCTTAATATTTTTATAGATACTGTAAGGAATAATGGAATTATATTATCAGCTACAAAAATGGAGATAGCTAAAGAAAAGGTAGAATTTTTGGGATCTTTAATAAGTCAAGAAGGAATAAAACTCCAAAAATATATTGATACAAAAATACAAGAATTTGACAATCATATAAAAGATAAAACACAATTACAAAGTTTTTTAGGACTTATAAACCAGACTAGAAAATATGTATCTAACTTAGCAAAACATTTAATCTCATTACAAAAAAGACTAAAAGGAAAAACTAGATGGACACCATGGTCTAAAGACGAAGAAGAAGAAGAAGAAGTACAAAAAATTAAAGACATTTGTAAAGATTTTCCAGAATTAGAATTACCCAAAAAAGAATGTGATTGGATTATAGAAACCGATGCATGCGAAATAGCATAGGTAGCAGTACTTAAATATATTTATCCAAATGATGATGAGGAAATGATTGCACAATACACTAGTGGCAGTTTTACTCAAACTCAAATTAATTATCATATAAATGAAAAAGAATTATTAGTTGTAAAATTTGTTATTAAAAAGTTTGAATTATTTATTGTTACTACAAAATTCAAAATTAGAACTGATAATACACAAGTCAAATATTGGTTAACTAAAGAAATTGATCCAACTATTGCAAATAAAAGGTTAATTAGATGGCAAGTAGAACTTAGCCATTATGATTTTGAAATTATTCATATTAAGGGTACCGACAATGTTATTGCAGATTATTTATCAAGACATGGAAGACATACTTAAGAAAATAGAAGAAATTAACTTGGCCATGGGTCAAATGAATATCAACTATTCAAATCTATTCAACCATGTGAATACTTGCATGGCGCAGATTATACAAATTAACAGTGAACTAGCATTTTACAAGTCAAGGGTTAATTCTCTTGAGGAAATGTACAAAGGAGGATCTCAATCCTCTCCAGTGAAGAATTTATCTGTAGGACTTCCTATTGAGGAAGAAGTATCTAATGTATCAATTATTGGAAGTTCATCTTCTAAAGTCATTAGCAAAACTATTGAACCATCTAAAGAAACTTTTTTAGAAGCTGCGAAGAAACCAGCAGTCGTAACAAAGGAACTATTAGAAAAGGAGAAAGTTATGAAGAAACTAGAGACATTCTTGAAGTATGTGGAGTATCTAAACAAGAGCACAAAAGAAGGAGAATGGCTAAGGACAATTAGCCATAAAAAAATCAATAAAGCAATTATTTTTCCAGGAGCAGAACCAAGAACAGTCAGGGGCTGTTTGACCAAGAACTTATTCAGTGCATCTACCCTAGCAAGGATATGAAGGAAATATCATTATTACCTAATTCTATCAAGGCAGCAGTTAAAACATATTTTGAAATTACCAAAGCTGAAAAGATCTATGTCGGGATTTACTCAGCCATTCCAGAATTTATTGATGAAGAATTTCTAAGGGCAGAATATATTGTAAAACTTGGAGTAACTAGAAAAGCTATTCTTTCAGAACTAGAAATTAAACCATTTAACAAAGAAGAACAGATACAATCTATTCCAGAAAAAGGGCATTGGGATTTAGAGTAATGTATACCGAATTAAGAGATACCCTTACACAAACTAATGTTTGAGTATATGAATCTAATGATGACAAATTATTAATCTACAACATTGCAAGAATTAATCAAGTTAATTGTCAATTATGGAAATTAAGAGAATATGCTGAGAATATACATGTAAACAATTTGGATCTTAGCAAAGGAGCTTATGAATATCTACATCAACTAATGGAGGTAGAAACGGGTCACAAGTGTAATAATTGTGGGGACCTACTCAACTACAATGAAGATGAAGCCTATCTTGTTTGAACATGAATTATTCAAGGCATGTGGGTCCAGACGCATGTGAAACTTTAGAAAAGTAGTAGAAATTATTGTAACTTTAGCTTTACTTTATCTACTTTAATTTTCAGCCAAGTATGTAAAAGATAGAGAATATTATCTTATTCCCCAACTTTGCTTTTACCAACTATAAAAGGAGGAGTCTCTCCTCATTGTAAGCATCCGAAAATCATATTAGTTTTCAGTAATAAAAATCTATATTCTCTCTATCTATTGTCTTTCTTTTCATTCCTAGTTCAAAATTTTCTCAAACCAATCCAGAAACAATTAGTAGAAGGTATGAGTAAATAAACTTCACATAGATATATATGAAGCCATAAAATAGTTAGTAATACTCTATTTATTTATGAGTCCATAAGTTTATTCATTATAAAACTTTTGTTAAAAGAGTACATCCAAAGGTAGGAAACGAAACTGGATTGTGCTGAACCTCTTTGAAGTGTTTGTTTAAGTATTAAACAGAAAGTGTTGGAGTAAGTCTTTCGAGCATCCTTTAATGCGTAAGTCTTTCGAGCAGCAACGATCTCCTATGGAGTTGTGTCTAATATTTAGATAAATAACTGAAAAGTATTTGGTCAAAAATATTTTAAAATCAGATTTACAAATAAGCGTGATGGACCCATAGATAGAAAGAAGTATTATTGATTATTTATGGTGGATTATATATCGTCTTTTTTATTGATATTATCCAAGTACTGTTATCATAGTTTTAAATTTATCATTTTGTTTATGATATCTCTTACATGTTTTTACATATGTTGAAATTTTGTTTTTACTATTCCAAGAATTAACTATTTGAAGAGGATTTGAATTAATAGCTTAAATTTAAATATTTAATTTTATAATTTATGAATTCAGAACATTTAATAGAATTAAATCCTTCAGAAGTAAACGACTTTAAGTATTTAAGAGAAGAAACAATTAAACAATTAGAAATTATAAGAGAAGATTTAGGAAGATTTTATAATTTATTAGATTACGCAATAAAAGAACTCTCATTTACAGATTTTTCACAATTTACTAGAATTATAGTAAATAAAGGAAGAATAATTAGTGATCTAGAGAAAAAAAAAATTGAAGATTTAAATATAATTATTGAAGAAAAGAGTTTAACATATAATAGTATATATATTACGCATTTTATGTAAACAATAAATTTAGAGATATAGACATAACATCAGAAAATTAAAAGAATTATAACTAGAAGAATAATATAGTAATTGAACATTCAAAATTTTTGTCTTTTAGCTGTTAGTACAACTGTTAGTACATATAGTAAGGTCCTATATTTTTTTGTAGGCACAATTTAAAAGATTGATGATTTTAAATGCTAATAAATAAAGGTTAGTTTTTCCAATACAAGCTTAAATATTCATATTAAAATGCAAAATTTCAATTGCCATTTAATTATGTGTGGTTAGCCATATCGATGTATATTTAAAGATTATATGGCTCACCCATTAAACAAGTAATTGAGCTAAAATGCTTGATTGAGTATATTTATTCCCATTAAAGGATCTTCGAATTCTCGCTTTAAGGTATAGAGCTACCACAGAATACGCTACAATTTAGCATCGAAACTAAAGAGTGAGATTTCCGCTGTGGGAAGAAACCCAAGATTGGTCTTGCATGTCTATGCCCTTGTTTGGTTTTTTTAGTATTCAGCAACCATCTATTAAAGAGAAAATTACACAAAATCATACTTTTAAATTGAAAATTTATAAAATCAGGTATTAAATTAATAAACCTAAACCAAAACCTAACAATTCATCCCTCTCTTTCTTCTCTATGCTTTTCTCTCTCTTTCCTCTCCCTTCACACCAAATCATCGCAACATCCCCTCCCTATATTTGAGCCAGTGAAGCCATTGACAAAATCGAGGTTTGGGTATGTTGTGGGCAGCATTGCTGGACGAAGATGATGGAGGAGGAGAAGCTGTCGAAGCTGCCATTGTTAATTCAGGAAACAGTAGTGTTGTGATGAAAGATTTCAGATTAATGGTGATGTGTTGGTGTTGGTGATTGGTGGTGGTTTTGGCAGCATCTTCATAAGTACACGCCGCCTCTAGTCATGTATTGAAGGTGCCGAGCCAAACCTTGGTACCACGATTTGGTCTTCCCTTTTTCTTCCTTTTCGGTTCCAATTTGTAATTCCAGTCGAACACTCTATGCGATCTCCAAGGTGAGCCTCGCCTCTGCTAGCGGCGATATCTTGCGTGGAAATCAGCAGTTGATTGTCTTGGTCGTTGGGTGTATGGTGGTCTGCGGTGGTTTGTATGTGCAGGAGGTTGTTTTGGTTTGGATGCGTTGTAGGCGGCTCAATGGCTATGTTGATGGTAGAGGTGGAGTGGTTGCGTTGTGTTGTTGAGACGGTGGTAATGGTGGTGATGGTCGAGGTGGTGGTGAGTGCCCGACGGTGAAGGATGACAGTGGTCGTTGATGGTGATTAAAAGTACAATTGTAAAAATTACAATTAAAATTACAATTGTATCTAATTACAAATTGTAATAAAATTACAGTTGTAATTAATTACAAAATTGAAATAAAGCTACGGCCTACAATTGTATTCCTAACTGTGATCCGACGACGACGATTGTAGCGGTGACTGATTACAATTACACTAATGTAATTAATTACAAATTACACTAATGTTTTACTAATTCATAAATTATAATTGTAATTAATTACAAAATTGAAATAAAATTACAATTATATCTAGGCGGTGGTTGTGGCGGTGGCAAATTACAAATTAGGTAGTGGTCGGTGGTGCAATTGTAGTTAAAATTACAATTGTAACTAATTACAAATTAAAATAAAGTTACAATTGTGATTAATTACACAATCTGATTCTAATTTTAAAAAAATACCTGATTTTGAAAATTATTTTGATACTTGTGTAATTAATTACAAATTACTTGATTACAAAAATTTTCAAGTCTAAATGTATGTAGTTGTGTACTTAACCCTCTATTAAAAATCAAAGCCCATAATATTTAACTTTTCAACCAAACCTCAACCATCAATTCTCCTAAAAATCACTATTCATTTTAAAAAATAAACACTTTTTAAACAATACCAAACACACTAATTATATCTTAATCACCAATCATCCAATATTCTACTCAATTCATCATAAACAATCTATAAAAATATCTTACACGCTTCACTGCATTAATGGACTCTTAATCCAGGCAGGAAAAAAGTATTTCTTATCTGTTCTTACTGAAATGTGTTATTACTCATGGCTAGGTGCTTGGAAGGAGGAGCTCAAGAGATAACATTTAACCTTTCAAGCAATCAGATATGAAGAAATTGAGATGCCATTCAGAAAACTAAGCAATGGATAGAGAATACAGCAGATTCCTGAGTGAACATGCAGGAAAAGTGGCTGAGAAATGCTACAGAAAAAGAGTGAAAAAACAAGCCAGAAATATCAAATTAAACTGTATATACATCCTTCGTTTGTCATCTCATGTATTGTTACACTAATGAGCATTTATACTAGCTAGATGGTCTTCAAAACCAGAACTTCTCCAGCAATTTTGTAAGCACATAAGCATTTAACCACCCAAAACATCATATGGTTTACTGTTTTCCATCCAAATATCCCATTCATCAGTATATCTGGGAAGTATTTTACCTTCTTCCCAGTTTGTTGTGTGGATGCTTCCGTGCGAGGATGTAAGTTGAAGCACACAGCTAATACGTATCAGCACCTGCAAGATGAGACACCGCTGTTACTTTTCCCGGTGCTTCCTATCCTCGTTCTTTTTGCCCACAATCTTCTTCTAACTCCAGAATTGTCATAACAATCAGCAGAAGCACAATTCACTAACGGACAATTACATCATTGCCTTTAAAACTTTTTATGCAGCTTTAGTAAGTCTGGGAAAAGGGAAAAGAACAAGATTATCTACCTCGAGATTCAGTTTTCCTTGGAAGTAAAATGCAAGTATCACCTGGACACCTGATAAGAATGAAACCTCGTAAGTGCAGGTACAATATTGTTAAGAGAATGAATGGATGTAGAAAACAAAATAAATTATTGATTACCCACAGCTGAACACCTCCAGAACAACTTGCTATCTCTACAGATGATGATGTGTCTTTTGCAAGATCAGTGGAGTCCATCCCCTTCATACTCTCTTTCATTTCAGGGGTTCTATTTGGAGATATGGATGGACTTCCCATTTTCGAGGACAAGCCATTACTTCCATCAGTAACATCCATCTGTAGCTCAATGTTTCCCTCGAGAATAGATGTGATATCAACATTCTTTTCTCTATCTCTGCTCAAGCTTTCCTTCTCTAATCCTAGATAGCTGAGAGTACGCAACGAATTCAGAGCTGTATTTCCATTGGAGTCTTGAGAAAAATTTGGCACAGTTGACACAAACTCAATGTTTTGGGAAAGTGGGGTCTCGTGTGAGTATACATGACTACTTCTACAAGGATTTCGGAAGTACATTTCTTCTGATATGGGTGAATGTTCAGCAGGCAACTCTGGAGATCTCTTAAAAGGTGTATTAGAATCGATAATTAATTGGGGATCTGATGTCACATCAAAGATATCTTTGCTCCAAGAACTGGGACCTGAGAACGAACGTTTTCTCATCCCAGAAGTTTGAAAGATGGAATTGCTTTCAAAAGTTGCAGTTTGGAAGCAAGTTGGTTTTAGACTTGCTTCTGGCATCCTCATAAACTTTCCTAGTCGGTTTACATTCTCTCTCTGCTGGAGATGGCTTCTATTACCACTATTTATTTCCTTGCCATGTATATTCTTCTCAGAACATTCTTTCTCCTGGAACCAACCATGTATACCTTGGACTTTTGTTCCCTGTTTTCTCACTGGTGATTTCTTGATCTCACCACCCCTCACTGAAAACCAATACAGAGAAATTTACATTGAAATGTTCATATGAAACTAGTATTTCAATCAACATATACAGGAATCAATGAAAGGAACCTGCACTGGAGGAGCATGATTCTTCACTGTCAAGGAGTTCATAAAGGAGTCCAAAAAAAAAAATCAAATCAGTAAGCACGACAAATAAAAAAGGGAATTGTGAGATGATGCAAAAGGTAGCCTAGAATGTAAAACCTCAAATTCAAACTCTCTCTTTCTTGTTCTCTTACAAAGCATGCCCATGCTGGTTGGTGGCTAGCATCTTTAACATTATGATCTATCCCAATGGTAGAATACCTGGTATCATACAAGCAAAACTCTAAAGTAGACAAAAAATAACCAAAAAGGCTCTCAGCTAAATAGCATACCATCTCGCATCTGAAATTCAAAGTCAGGTAGATATTCCGATATCTGGTGCTTGGTATAAGAGGAACGTGGCTCTGATCATCAGAGAAGGGAGAAAAATTATAAGCATCAATAGAATAGTAGCTAAGTTGCAACAATTTTAATTCAGGATCCAGTACTTTCCTTGAGAAAAAGCTGTCACTAGGGATAAATGTCATACTCTCCAAATTTATACCTCAGTAAACAAATGAAAACTGGACATGAATTTTGAAGTACAGAATCCAGAAGCAAATAATGTCAATGAGGTTTAAAAAGCTACACAAGAAAATACACGCGCCAAATCACAAAGGTTTGTAGGACTAAGATTTGCAACATAAATCATTTTTTAATCACTACAGGAAGGGAGGAAGTGAAGGGTTAAAATGAAAACATAAGAATATTTTTCTAACTACAATCACTAAAGTCCTTTCTATTTTCCCACAAAAGACCAGAAAATCGAAGTAATAACTGAAGATGGGACAGAAGTAATGAAATACATCAAATCAATACATATTATTGATTTCTCCTCATTCGATCTTTTAATTACCTAGTGAACATGAAAGTGAATTAAAGTAATGGCATAAAGCTTCAGATCTATTTGGGTATATTTGTTAGAATCTATATATGTCTATCGGAGAAAGCACAAAACGTGAATGCAAACAACAGTGAACAGTCCAGTTCAGACTGGAAGATGTTTGTAAAATAACAAAGATTCTGCAAAAGTAAGACGCACCTCTGATATTGATGTTTTCTGTTCCGTGCTTACTGGCCCTGTACAGTCCATAAATCAATTAAAATTAAAAAGACCAACTAACTGAAATTCTTAACAGGACATGAAAAATTAATCTCACTCAAAAACCTCATCTCCTGTAAAGATCTTTCAAAATTGAAGTCTCGCTTCCACTGGACATTATTATTAAACAAATCGGCATTCAAATAATCAGCATAACCTTCATCTCTTAGATCTACTTGATTCTTGCAGAATAATTCATATTCTCCCACATTGTCATAATGGTCACCTAGGAAGGTAGAACCCGCTGAACAGCCAAAAAATAAACAATTCCACCATCATGCCTATTAGTAACAGAAACCCAACGCATGCAGAAATTTGCGTCAATGATAAACCAAAAATTACCTATCCAGTTCATCATGCATTGTTAAGAATACAAACGAACACGAATCAAAATTCTAACCTGAAGTTCAGAATTCTAGTTATAGAAACATGTTAAGAACATTCCAAAGAAAAATAGATGGCATATCAGAACCTTCATTCATCAAAGTTACAATTCATTTAATAAAATATAGAAAATGCCAACTAAACCATCAGATGTCTGGTTAAAACATAGCTACTAGAATTTGCTCCAGCTTTTACCAGTTGCAATTAGTAACACGTGGGAAACAACATCTCAGGCATTCCAAAAAGAAATATTAAACGTGTTTTGTTGATGAAATTCCAAAAGGACGAAATGAAATGATTTTGTTTGCAAACAATTATACTTCCAAACAACAACTAAGCCTTTCTCCAACTAAATTTGAGGTCATCTACATGGATTCTTTTTCACAACTCCATTCAAATTATCACGATATCCGATAGGTGCACAGCCAATCACTATGACATAAATCCTAATAAACAAATAGTTTCTAACAATGAGCACCCCCCCCCCCCCCCCCCAAAATAAAATAAAATAAATAAGAACACTCAATTTCTTCACACACACAGAGAGAGAGAGAGAGAGAGAGAGAGAGAGAGAGAGAGAGAGAGAGAGAGAGAGAGAGAGAGAGAGAGAGAGAGAGAGGGTTAAAAGCCACTGGGTACATATCACATATAAAATACATTATGTGTGACCGATAGCTGAAGTATATCATCAACATATTTAAAAATTTTGGATTCAAACATATACACGATTTTGTATATTTTTATGAATATGATCCTATTTTTCATGATAACCAGTTCAAATAAGGTTCAACCCGAGTTTTCAAAAAATCACAATGCTATCAGATCTATCTCAAAGTTCCAACTGCATGTCCAGACAAAGTTAATAAAAGACAAGCCCAGTACTACAGTTTTCTTCAGTTGGATTTGACTTGAGTCAGTCAATTTTGAAACCCCGCTCAAATCTTTTGACCTGGAACTTATAACTTTTAATGAATATCAAAGCTTATGAATATACAACAATATCACTTTGGATCATAAAAGGAGTAAATTTTAAAATAATTGATTAGTAAAAGATATAAGGGTATTTATTACCATTCCAAGTGTTTTCATTACTATCTTTGGTGTCGTACATGATTACATCATCCCTCAACACGTCCTTCAAGTTATTATCATATCTGTTAAATGGCAAGGACTTTCCGAAATTTGAGAACGTCGGCTTTGGATTGTCAAATATGTTGTTGCCCAAGCAGGAGAATTGTTGGTCTAGGGAATAATCGTACGACGACGAAAAATCAATATCTTCCACCATGGCATCCTGTTGGTTGTCAATATGATACATCAGTCACCTCTATGACCAATATAGTCCATTCAAATGAGAAGTGACATCTAGATAACCATCATCTCAAATAATGGCACACCCCATAAAAAATGGACTAACAATTCATAAGACACGCTTATTCATAAATTATGATGCTGCTAAGGGTTAGAAAATGAGGAGAATAATTGGATTTGCAACGAACAAAAACCAATGCGTTTAGGTATATCATTTTCATTCAATGCTTTACACAGAGACCACCTTCTGCTTCCTGCAGCAATCAATTTTCATCACGTCGTCAGAGGAAAAGCATTAGAAAATCGAATGTGAATATCAGTCTAAACTGAAAAATGTTGATCTTTTATACTGATGTTATCCTTCATAAAGGAAAACTGTCAAGTAATTTCACAGTCATGGGCTAAAGAAGAAAAGTATAGCTAGTATATTAATGAAATACTGAAAACTTGCACAAGGATGTTACCATTGACCTAATGGTATGTCTCAAGGACGACTCTAGAGGGACACACAAGGTAGCTACTGTAAATAAATAGATTATAGTCGCAAGAAGTAATTTATGCAAATATAAGATTACAATAGAAATACTCTCACCATTCGAGACTCAAAATCATCCAGACCATACTTGAATTTTTTGGATGTGCTAGCTTGTCTCCTAGCTTCTTCAAGTGGAGAGAAATTATTTAAGAAAGATCTGCAGTCCAGCATAACAAGGCATTGAAAATGGAATTAAAATAATCATAACAAGTCATTTATGGAAACTATAAATCAACATTGGGTGCCTAGCTACTGTATTTTCAGGTCCACAGAAATGTAGGCGTCTTATAATAAAACTGCAGATCATGACAAATGGATTAGGCTTATATCTACAATTGCCAAATCCATCATAGAGGTGACACTAGTCGTAGGCTTCTTATAACAAAACTGCAGATCATGACAAATGGATTAGGCGTATATCTAGAATCGCCAAATCCATCATATAGGTGACACTAGTCGTAGGCCTTCGTAATGCCAAGAAATGTAGAAGTTTCGCTGAGTATGCATATAGTAGATTAACATGAAGAGATTAACTCAGAACTGAAATTCTAAACTTATGAATTCTAAAGACATTTGTCTGTCAAGTATTGGACAAGCCGAGCTCAAGAATGACTGCAGGTATACAAAAGAAATGAAAAAAGTAACATCAGAAAGAACCCTGAGTGTTGCCTGCAAAAGCATTTTAGATTCCACCATATAGTAATATGGTACTTAGACTACAAACATATAGATACCCTCTCACCGAATCAGTTAAAGCATACTTCACAACATCATCTGAGGTGAATTTCCATGAGTTCTGAAGGCCTAATAAATCAAACTGAAATTTCTAGAAGGAAGCAAGAACCACTGTGGAAAACTTAAGTGGCAACTGTTTGACTACTCTGCATAAAGGCACGTAAATTTCCATCTGACAATGCCTTTTTAGCTATTTGTAGTCTAGAAAAATTCTCACAGGGAGAAAAGTGTTCAATCTGTGGAGCCTATTTATACTGCTTATTTTATTATACGGGTATATTTGAAAATTTTGCAAAATACTGACTTGCCCACTTTCATTACTAATGATAAGCATGTGATTTTCACATCTTATGTATATTATTATATGCACGATATACATAATAATTTTGAAGTACTAATATTGTTTTTGAAAGTAGTTGAGGTAATTGATATTGTAGGATAAATTAAAATTAAATTTATTATAAAATTATGTATATAATGTGAAAAAGTTGAATAAACTGAAATTTAGTGTTTTCATTACAATGACACTTCTTTGTATACAATTTTTTTTTTTTTTTTAAATTCAATATCCCACAACTTGTCTCCTTTTTTCCCCCAATTTGTTTACCCCCCCCCCCCCCCCCCCAAAAAAAAAAAAAAAGAACAGTAATCAAATCAATAAGTTTCAAATATTAAATAATAATTGTATACTAATGATTTAAGGATGAATATTATAATATATAATAAATCAATTATATATTTGATTAATAAATCAATTAAGGATTGAATTTATGGATTTAAAACTCTTACCATTCCTCTAACCTTTTAACCCATTTAAAAAAAAAAAAAAAATCAATATTTTAAACACTTATCAAATCAATAAGTTTCAAATGTTAAATAACAATCGCACACTAACGATTTAAGAATGAATATTAATACATAAATTAAAATAATAGCTTAATATGTGAATTAGTGTTATTAATGTAAATTATAAGGGATAAGTAAGGGTACAATTGACCAATAATAAAAAAATAAATATAATTAACGATATGGATAACCTAATTAATTATAAATATTAAGTGGGTATCGAGTGAGGGTATATTTGAACAAAAGAAAAATAACATAGAAAATTATTGAGAGAGCACCCAAATAATAATAATAATAATAATAATAATAATAATAGGATAAAAAAGAGGTAAATGTGAATTAAAAATTATTCAATATTTTTTTTAATGAGTCACAGACTTATGAAATTGTAACCTTTATGATTTAAGTCACATGGTTATTCGTTCATAATATATTCAGCGAAAACTATGGAATTTGAATAGACAATCCAATTTTTTAAAATTTTGGATGTAATATTTTTAGTATTATACTAATATATTATAATCTTAGTAATTATTAAAAGATGAAGTAAAATTATAAAATATTTTTTCTTCTTTCTTAATATAATACGAAATAAGTGACAAAGTATAATAACATGAAATTATATTATAACATTGTATATTGTTATATAAAAAAAAATGTAATGAATTATGTTATTGATTTTAAAAATATGGTATTGGGTGAGGTTATATTGGACTTATCGCTAAATATAAAAGGGTAAAACTGGTATTCAAAAGTGTCTCCTCAATCCTTCCTTATTATAGATGTAGATTATAGATAGATTATATAAATGGTATTAGGTCAAGCCTTTTTTTGTCTGTTTAAGAGTAGAGAGATAACAAAGAGACATGGGATCAGAAAAGATGAGTGAAATTCCACAACATAAGGTGGACATAGCTGAGTTAGCCTTCTAAAATATTTTTCTTTTTCATGCTTGTGTTTTATGTTTTATGTTTCATATTACTAATTGTTTTCAGTAGTGCGGATTTATTATAAATTTATAATCCAGTCATTTACAATTGAAGTGCCGAGTATAGTCGTATATAAATGTGTTTTATTCAAGAAACTAAGCCTTGATTGGTGGAGATTGAAATATGATTTTTAGTAGATGTTGATAAAAGCTGATGAGATGTGAGGTTGAAAAATTATGGTTCCATAAAATGTGGTTGAGATTGATTGTTGACTTTGATTTAAATTAAAATCTAAATTTTAATTGTTACCAAACTGGGCCTAATATCAAAATTATGAGAGAAGATAAATATTTTATTTCAGATCTGCTTATATGAAATACCATGAAATTATAAGTTTAGAACAGGGACATACGTGTACCAGAACATTTTATTTCAATTCAAGTATTCAACGGAAAAAGCCCAGCAAAGTATAAATAAAGCATTATATTGGCCTTGTAGACCTAAGAATTTGTGAGCTCAAATAATAATCAACAAAAAGTGGTAGGTGACATGAGTTTGTGACTCAAACACTGTCTAGGATCTTAGAGTATGAAGTACAAGTGATGAGAACGTTTATTTGTCCTGCAAATATGTGATTTTACGAGGACATGCATCCACAACTACAAACTAAAGATGCATCATGGAAGCAAGTTACTGCAAGCAAAAAATCCTTTGCTTGACTGTGATTTGTAATTTATGCACTATATGATCAGTTCCAGAATAAGTTCTAAATAGATGTTACCTGCAAGGTGAGTGAACTGGAGTTTCTGTTTCCACTTTTCCCAAACCTGACACTCAGAAGTGGTTCCCATAAGTTTTGCATGCTAAAATTGTTGGAAGTCGCAGGTAACTATTAACAACCATTATAGATTTGACAAGAATTAAGGTCATTTCTTCAAAATACTGTGAAATCAGTGAATTTCTCTTTATAATAGATAATGGTGAGAGAGCCTTGCAAGACCAAGACATGGAAGTAGAACGACTTCATCGAAATGCAGAGAAGGGAGGGGAGTAGAAGACACATGTCACCCTTTCCTTCTTCTCGCATTTATTTCTTTGTTCATCCGAAAGATCCCTTTCTAAAGATAGATTCAGTTGTCATTTTCCTTATTCTGCCTCTATGTTAATTATAGATGCGTCCTTAATAAATTATTACTGGCTCGTCAACTCAGACAATAAGTAGATTGAGTAAACAAAAAAGTTCCATTGGCTGGGTGACTGAAGATTTATTCTTAGGATTTTCTTAAGCAGCATGACTACCTAACTGATCATACTTTTATAGGGAAAGAAAACTAAAATGGATTACTTCCTAAATCAACAATACCAAAATCATACCTTCAACTGAAAATGCAACATGAGATTCCTGTGCATGTACTGAGATTTCTTCTACATTGCCATGTGCTTCATCATCATCACCAAGCAAATCAATAACAGTTATATCTGAATTAATAGAACAGGAAAGAAAGATAATTTTCAGGGAGTTATCCTCTGATACGTAAGTCAATTTTTGATTTTAAAGAATGCTACAAATGTGGTAGTAGTTGATAATAGAAAATACTAAAACTCCATTCATCACAATGCTTCACTAGCATAATGATGACTTCCTTTTGACAGTCGACGTACGAAATGAATGCTTCAGATGAGAAAGGGAAAAAAATTAATCATTGTTGGTACCATGACATTGAGTAGTCAACTTCAACTTGTCACCATTCCCAGTTAAACCTTCTTTGTAATGAGGTGGACTGACTGGAAGCCTGTGAGCAATGGTAACATTAATTGTACTTAGCATGCAGCTTGTTAAGAGATAATAGCATGCAGCATACAAAAACTATTGGTACAAAAAAATATGATCGAAAGTGCAATGGATAAAATTTCAACACAAAAATAATGTGTGAGACAATTTGAACTTATAAGTCCATTTATCCAAATTATTATTGGACTATAAGTTATAAAATTTCCATGGCTATCCTTTCCAAGTTGAAATATGCTTACTTCTTTGGGTATACAGTCTTCACATGGCCGCATAACAACGGTCCTGTAACAATACACAGTCATGCATATATTCTGATTGGACAAACCAATTTCGAATATATAGCCTAGTCAGGCAAAAATAACAGAAATTAATTTAAGAAGCATACTTGCTTCATTAGTTTCAAAATGGTCTCCAGAAATAGCTTTCTCGGTGTGAATTGCTGGGGAGTGATGTGCATTCTGATAGTTCAAAGTGAAAGTATCGTTCTCTGGACTATCCCTTCCTTGCATCGGCAGGAAAATGAAAATATAGGAAACGGATTAAAATGCATTATAGTTGGACACTAGCAAACCTTTGAGCAAGTACATCATCATCATTAATCATATGAGACATTGACGAATCTTGTTTATATAGTCATGTATTCAAAATTTCAAATATTTCTAAGCCACTGTCGGTGGCGGTTTAATGAGGAAAGATAAATTTTTTTGTTGTTTTCGAGGTAAAATGTGTAGTTAAAAATTGGAGAGAGAAAATGTGTGTGGTTAAAAAAAATTGTAGTTTAATTTGGGTTTTAAATAGGAAACCGAACACAGGCTAAGTTTGTTCCGTTTTGAAAAATATGTGTCTAAGCTGGTCATGTCATTTTGCAATTATAAATAAACTGGTAAAGATACTGGAAAATTAAGAAACCAACCATCACTTAGTTTTCGACTTTTCAAGGAATCTTAGAGCCTAAAGGATGAATTAGAAGTTATTCTTGTTTCTTTCAATGCCTATCTTTTCCATGCTCAGAAGCTGTTTTTCTTGTTTCTTTAACACCTCCAATTCATATCCTTGTCATGTTCCTTGGTTTATTTACAAGTCGTATTCAATAGATGAAAGGACAAATAAACTAAAGTGGTACTAGAAAGCTGGAAGTCACTAGTAAAAAATTGTACGAGTTGTTGAATTAGATTGCCAATTTTGACAGCAGGTCAGCCAAAACTATTCAACAAAACACAATTTGTTCAAAAAAGAGTGAGGACAAAAAATATATACTTATTTTCCTCATGTTTGGTTGAGTTAATGAATAAATATGGATGCGCACTCCAATTGACTCTTAACCTCATAATATTAAAATGATGGAAAATAGTCGAAGGCTTTTTAGGAAGTTAAGAATTCGAGACAAATTACCAGCAAGGCAACTGGACTTCCGTTCCTGCGTAGCAGTTGATAAGTTCCAAAAACTAAGAATATCAAGTGATCTTTCATTTCCATGATGCTGACTACAAGAGTGCCTTTCATCAGCATGGCTCTCTAACCTAGCTGACAACTGCTGTTGTTGTCGTTTTCTTTGCTCAAAATATTGTTTTTGCCTATATTATTTCAATTCATGATCAACGTAGGTAACAGTCAGTTCGCTCCATCTTACTTGCGCAACTTTCAGAGAATCTCCCACCATAAGAACAATTTGAAGAATGTTGGTTTAATTATCAATGTGTAGAGTAAGAACATGTTTTTGTACCTTTTTTGAGTAGATTTTCTTGACTGCAGTTTCCACCTCAGTATGAATATTTGGCATGCCATGAACCCACATGAAAGGTAAAATACTCTTATGTTGGGAATAAAGGTAATAAGAACATAATGTTCAATCTACTAAGAAAACACAACATGAACTTTCACTGCAGTCACTGACAAAAGAACATACAAAAAGAAAAAAAAATAAAAGAAAAAGAGATGAGCCCACTGATGCAGTTGATAAAACGTCAGGGAAGCAAATATTAAAGGAGAGTTTTCAGACAAAACAAAGCTCTTCAAAAGGTATCTTAGATCCACAACAGGCCTCAATACAGTTTAGGTATATAGAAAACATGTCCCAACCACCTAATTCGTCCTTCCTTTAATTTATCCTCACCCGTTGGCATAAATTCTGATTTCTTATCTCATCCATTTTGTGCTTCATGAACCCAACATTCAGAACCATTTGATTGCAATCATGATATTTTCAAATTTCAAGCTAGAAGATTTTTTTTAGCTTTGTTGAGAGAATGATGCAGATAGTAAAAGGAATGGGTAAAAGCAAATATATAGGAGTATCTTCAGACTTCAAGGTAAAAATAAGGTCCTTGAAGATATCCTGTAGCCAAAACCAGACCTTAGCTCAGTCTTTTATAGATAGCTTTTAGAAACACTCTCTTAGCATGTCCAGGAGTATTTTAGTATTAAAAAAAATAATTATAATAAGTAATTGAAGAAATTTATGGAATTAGCCTCAGGCTAGGTCCAGTTATGTTTTGACATTTCAAGATGATTTAAAATATATTTGGTACGTATTTCCAAGGAAAAATAGTCTCAATGGAAAGAGGAAAGCTATTTGTCTGTAAACTTATGTGTTGCTTTGATTTTGGGGGTCAATTTTGAGAAATTTAAAGCCTTTAATTTTGAATTGCATGATACAATTCCAACCTTGTGTGTGATGCTTGTGGGGGATCTAGAAGTGAGTCCTAGGTTTCTTCTTGTTGTTCTTTTTCCTTTTTGTTTTCTGCAATTCAAAACTATGCCCAAGACCATTAAACCGGTTTCTTTGATGGTTAAAATCCCAAACCACCAAGCCCAGCTGATTTCTTTGTAATGTGCTTGTCCTAACAACCAAAAGTCCCATGTACAACCATGCATTGATACAGATGCTATTCATCAAATATAATTTGATCACCAGTCTTTTTCTCTTCTGATTTCTTTATTCTCTTACCTTTACCTAACCAATATTTCTTAATAATTGAAGATCATTAGTGTTGAAGATATAATTAAAATAAATTAACTTGTCCTCTCCCTACTTACGCTTTTAGATGAACTAATTCAATATGGTATGAGAACAGGTAGAAAGATTCGCCGCAGCCCATTATGAAAATTGTTCACGTGTCATGCTTTTCAAAAAATTAATCAGTCTGCACATGAGATGGAGTGTTGAAAATATAAATTAAATAAATAGGTTCCCACCCCCACCCCCACCCCAACCCCCCTCTCTCTCTCTAATAATTTAAGGTTTTAGAAGAGGTGTTTCAATAATTAGGTAATCCAAGTACCCAACATCAACAATAGTATATCACTGCCAATCAGGTTCTACAATGTTGGATCATTGACTAAAACGCCAGGCTTAAACATGAACAAAGCCTAAACTGATTATGCACTTGAAGATTTTAAACCATCAAAGAGATTACATAGATAGGTTTACATAACCAGGAGTTTGGGGTGAGAAATGAGCACACTAGAGTATTTTGTTCCTTAACTGAATTTTGACACAAATTTGAACATCACGTTGACCTTTACTATACTCTTCTTGATTTAAGTTCTTAAACAACTTCAATGAAAACAGTTACTCAAGCATCCTAAATTGCTACAGAAATTGATTGCATGACATGATTGACAAACATGTGGTGAAGTTCGCGAGTTCATGAATTTATTAGAAAATATAGAAAGGTTGCGTGCTTAGCCCATGTTCAGGAAAATCCTAAACAAAGCATCACACAGACAACCTCCGGCCAGAATATTTAGACCCACCAATACAAACTCAGGTTGAATTAGGCCAAGCAGAAATAACTCTAATTTGTAGAATATTTCATCAAACGATCAATTTCTATTTATAAGTTGACAAATTTGTTTAATTAATAGACATTACTAACTCTATGATCTCACTTATCTAAGCTCTTCTAGTTAGTTAATAAAGGAAGTACATCACAGATCATTCCCTAATACAGGCAACTATTTGTTAAAATATAAATAGACATCATTGTTGATTTTTTTTTTTTTTTCAAACTGGTAGGTTTTCACAATTCAAAAAAAAAAAAAAAAAAAAAAAAAAAAAAAAAAAAAAAAAAAAAAAAAACTCAATCGCACACCAAACTTACAGCTATCACTTTCCGCCTTGATCCACCCATCCATTGTAACATTGTGTGAGGTATAATGTCTTGCTCAATCTCAACTAATCCACAACAAAGTTAAAGAGAAAGACAAAAGAAAATCATAAACAGAAGACCAAATATGAAAGGCATATAACTTAAGAAAAAGGTGAAACCTCTTCGTGTTTGATTGTACAGTGAAACACAGCGACATATCTATTCCCAAAAAAAAATAAAAAATGAGGGAAATACTAATACATTTTTTTCGTTTCCTTTTTCATAATATTCAGGAAAATTTATAATTTATCTGATAGAAGAGAAAAATTGAATTATAGATCCGAAAATGGAAAAAATATTTTCCCATCGCTCTTCTATACACAAGCATTGTAGGCATCTTCTAGATTTGCATATAAATATTTAATTCCATTGCTCATCAATATTGAAGAGAGAGATAGTCGAGAAAAAATGCAGTTTCGTGAGGAAGACAACCATTGAGAAACAACAATTTTGGAGAAAAAAATACATATACGCACTAAGGAGCTAGAAGATGAGAACGGCGATAATCTTATATCCAGGTTGTGTTGAAATTAAAAAATTCACAACAATGCAATCGAGTTTGAAATCTAACCGTTTTTACACAAATAAATCTGATACTACCTTCCGAGTATGGTGATCCTTCTAAAAATCACTGCAACACAACATAAATTGGCGCCAACGTAAAGGGTATGCACTTATGACTTCTTACTCAAAGAAGAAGATTAGCTTTTAATTGGGCTTTCTAGGCTTGTAAGCAAACACCAAAGAATGGGCTTCTGTCCGGTTAGTGATGGCAAAATACATGAGGAAATTACACGATATACCTTCATTTTTAACCTGTTTTCATTTATACCCTTTTAACTATTTTAAACTTTTTTGAACAGTAAAAATACGGTATTTAATAAACTAAAACGGTAAAAAAATAAAAGAAAGAAAACTCTCCTTCGTCTGAATCCTTTCCTCCGCACAGTCTCTCTTCCGCCTCACAGCCCTCACTCCGTTGGAATCGCCCTCGCTCGCACAGTGCATCCACGCCAGGAACCCACCTCCTCCCCCATAATCTCCTTTGGTTTATAATGACCGGTGAGAGTTCGAAGAGGAAAGGTGTGTTTCTTGAAATCGGAAGTTCAAAAAAGAAGAAAAAGAGTTCTTCGAAATATTATAAACCTAAGGTTCGATTTATATTCGATTTTTTACAGTGCTATATTGTTTTGACATTTTATAAGCTTTAGTTTTCTGCATTTTTGACATTAGAACCTTGAGATTTATGTTTCGTATTTTATATTTTATTAAAAAATTGAATGTTCCCCAAAAGTAACATTAATGCCCTCGTTATATAGTGGAAATATTATATCGTCGTTGAATATTTTTTGGGGGATTTGCATGTTCCTCTCGTAATTGGATGTTTCCACGTGGGATTTTTCGGGTTTCCCTCTCCTAGACCTGGGAAATATTAGAAAAAGGAGAAGTTATAGTGCATAGATAGTAGCATTTTTAGATTAATTAGTTATTACTTTAGATCAGCAGTGGAATATTTTGGAGGTATGAAGCAAGTGTAGAATAACTTATTATTTGATGATTTATACTTGGGCTGAACTGAACTTTTTTGAATTGCAATAGTAGTGATGAAACTTGCACGAATCTGCTTTAATATGTTCTGTTTGCATTCTTAAGCATCATTTCATTACTTAGCAAAAATGGTTTTTTCAGATATTTTTCCCATAAATCTACAGCAGCAGCTGTACAGTGGGATTTGTTTCAATCTCATAGAAGCAAGTCTTTCTACTTGCTATAAGATATGGTATTTGTCGACATCCTGACTCTAAAAAAAGGGCGTGCAGATTTTACCCTCTATTAAATATCCTTCCTTCCCAACATCCAGTCCTAACTTTTTGTAGCAGCACCAAACAATGGCTTCTGACAAGTTTGTACAACCTTTCCTGCGTTTTTGACATTGGAACCTTGTTGATATGATGAGATACAAATTTTGTTGAAAGCACATTGTGCTTTATTAAGATCATCTAAATTAGTTTTATTTTCATATAAAATCCGAATTTGAAAGGTACCATAAAAGAACTCCTCTGCTCATGGTTTCTGCTAGCTTCAGCAGAAAGATCTATTTACATTGTCCACATGGACAAATCTTTGATGCCTAAGGCTTTCTCCAGTCACCATTATGGGTACTCTTCCACTCTTCAACCCATCAAATATGTTGGACTCACCTCATTAGATGATCATATTCCTTCACCAAAGCTTGTTTATACATATGACCATGCTTTTCATGGATTCAATGTAGCAATGTCCAAAGATGAATTGATTCTTTGAAGAAGTCACCGGGCTTCCTTTCGGCTTATCCTGATGGCATGGTTAAGCCTGACACCACACATAGTTACAAATTTCTTTCTCTGAACACTGTCATAGGTATATGGCTAACATCTGAGTATGGTAAGGATGTGACTTTTTAGTGGAAGTTATTGGGTAGAGTTTAGGATAATTTACTTCAATTCTAGTATCTAATATTTACTATAATCTCTCATTTTGTCTTATAAAGCCTCTGTTGTATATAGGATCATAATATTCTTCATTTGTATCTGCCAAAGTTTCCCAACAGGCATCTGTTCGAGTCAATTTTTCAAGTTCTTTTGCTTTGCTTCATAAGTTTTTAACTCATTTCTCTCTCTCTTTTTTTTTTTTTTCATATACAAGCTATCAAACGTAAACTTGCATGGAATAATATGAATTTTACATGCCAAAAATATTCGAAAATAACATGAAGTAAACTTGCATGGAATAATATGAAGTAAAATTGTCATTTGGGACTTATGGCCCTTATTGGCGCAATATGCGGAATTATGTACCTTAGAATTACTTAATAGCCTGAAAATAAGTTCTTTCCAACCTATCAGGAGGGACATGGCCTTTGAGTTGTGATTGCCACTTTTTTTTTTAGTATATGTTACTTTTTGAGAATTTATGACACTTTTTTGTCGCTTTCTCAAGTATTTATGAGTTCTTTTTTGTTTTTTGCATTGAGACTTTATAATACCTTGAGATCACTTAGTTTTAAATTGTTAGCTATTACATGACTTCTGATTTGTGATTGCCACTTTGTTCAATATTTGTGACTTTTTTGAGAATTTATGACTTTTTATTTGGGACTTATGGCCCTTATTAGCACAATATGCAGAAATTATGTACCTTAGAATTACTTAGTAGCCTGAAAATAAGTTCTTTCCAACATATCAGGAGAGACATGGCCTTTGAGTTGTGATTGCCACTTTTTTTTTTTTAGTATAGGTTACTTTTTGAGAATTTATGACACTTTTTTGTCACTTTCTCAAGTATTTATGATTTCTTTTTTTTCTTTTTTTTTTTTTTTTTGCATTTAGACTTCATAATACCTTGAGATCACTAGTTTTAAATTGTTAACTAGTACATGACTTCTGATTTTGTGATTGCTACTTTGTTCAATATTTGTGACGTTTTTGAAAATTTATGACTTTTTATCACTTTCTCAAGTACCTAATTATTCTTTTTCCTTTTTTGCAGAATTGGGACTTCTTAATACCCGAAGATAACTGGTTCAAGGGGAAAATTACTCTACATTCCCCACATGAGGTTATATGATGTCTTAATGAAAAGTTCACCGAACAACAAAAAATTATTTTCAAAGAATCGTGTTTCGGTGCCTTCATAGATCTCAAAGAAATAGTTCTACAGGCTCAATTGATACACTGAATGTTGTTAAGGAAAGTAAAGTAACCAAATCCTAACGAAATGTGGTTCAATATCAATGATCAACTTGTTAGGTTTTCTAGGGTGGATTTTTGCCTAATGTCAGGGCTACGGTGTGTTGGAAATGGTGACTTCACGAAATATCGATTGAGAGATAATTATTTGAGAGGGAAGTATTTCAAAGATTTATGAAAATGTATCTACCCAAGATGTTGAAGAAGTGTTCAAAAATCTTCAAGTTGACACTGAAGACAAGGATTTGGTAGATATTGGTATGATTTATTTTGATTACTACATTTTTATTTGGTACATCATATCACAAAGGTGTGGACGATTCTATTTTTGGTCTTGTGGAGTTTGATGACATGAATTCTTTTCCATGGGGGAAAGAATTGTATAGTACTACCTTGTCATCATGGAAGAACGCGTTTAACCAGCAAATGAAGAATATATTCACTGAAAAGAATTTTTTGGAGTATAGGCTTAGTGGATTAATTCTTCTCTTTCAAGTGTGGATTTATGAAACCATTCCCTCGTTACCCAAGAAGAAGTGTTGCTTGAAATATAAATCTCAACGTCCTCGAATGTTGAGTTGGTCTTCTAAAGAGCATCTTACTTCTGTCAGCTTAAGGAAACGCATTTTTGATTTGCTTCAAATAAGTTTTATTTAAATTTATTACTTGTTTTATGTCATTAGTTATAATTCTGATTGTTGTTTTTACTTTTTCCGAATATGAACTTTTTTAGTTGGAGGTAAATAGTGTTGTACCTCTTGAGGTGGAGAAGGAAGAGGGATACACATTTGGTTTATTTGTCGAGGATGAAGATGATGATTTTGAGCTCCCAGCTGGCCGACCTAAAAAGTTACTTGATGCATCCCAATCATCATCTTATGGCTGCATCAGCAAATCTGTGAAAAAGATGGAAAAAAGCTATGAGGTTCTTGCCATTTTTTCATATTTATTATTTTTCTGTTATAATATATTTATCATTTCTTAATATGTAGTTTTTGTCTCTCAGAGAGTCTAGTAGTCTAACGAAGGAATTTTGAAACGGTTGACTGAGATTGAAATGAAACTTCAATCAAATGACATGATCTTAAATCGAATTTCCGAGCTTGAAAGCAAGTTGGATATCAAAGTTCAATCAAACACTGAATTAGAAGACCGTTTAAAGGTGGTCGAAGATAGGATGAAGATGAATGAAGACGTTATTGAACGTCTGAATATCCTGGAACGTAAAGTGTATGCCCAATCGACAGAGTTGAAGGTATTCCAGTCTTTTCAAGTTTTGTAGTTAACATATTGTTTTTTTTTTTTTTTTTTTCATTCATTGTCACTTTTTGTGTTTTTTTAATTCAACAGATGTCTTTTTTTTTTTTTTTTATTTATTTATTATTTTGTCACTTTTTGTAACTATATGTCACTTTTTCAAGTGAATTCAGTTATTTATCACTTTCTTAATAATATTTATTGCTGAATTTTTAATGTCTACCAAATCATTTTGTGTAGAGCACACCCAATGAAATGATCAAGAATACAGACAAGATTTTGGATGAATATCCTAGTTTTTCTCTAGGTGTTGAGTTTGAAGCAAGTGGGGGCCAAAAAATACTGATTTGCTGGGTGAAAATGTTGTTCAAATTAAAGTTGGAAAAAGTGAAAAAGGATCTGAAAAAAGTGACAAATTGATAAAAAAAATTGATGAGGGGGCTGAAAAAAGTGACAGAATATTTGAAAAAAGTGAGGATGTACCAGAAAAAAGTGACAAGGTACTTGGAAAAAGTGACCAGCAATATCACAAACGTGGAATACAAATACTGGATGGGGAGGTGGAGTTGAAGGATGATATATGGGGAAAAGTGATAGAAATTTCAGATGCAATTGTAGTTGAAAATGCACTGCAAGAGGTAAATATTTATTTTGTCACTATTTTCATATAACTTGTATAATATATTATTTAATTGTGTTTTAACTTATATTGCAAAATGTAGAATGTTGAAGCTATTGAAATTGATGATGGAAGACTCTAGATGTGCCATTGAAAAGGAAAAAGAAACGTGCAACATATCTTCATTCCCCATGAGTGAATGAATTTGAATCTGCATCAACGACTAAGAAACGGGTTGTAAAGGGTACATTTGCATTCCCACTTGGGTTGGATCCTCCCAATGATCATGATGTAGATGCTTTTGAGACTTGGTTCAAAGAAGAATTTCGGCCTAAAAATAAGTAAGTTATAATTTTCTATTTTTCGTGACTGTTATAATAATAAATTGAGAATACGTCACTTTTTTTGGTTTAAATTGACACTTTTTAATTATGTGTGTAGGCATAAGCATTTTGATAATGCTTATTTTGTTATCAAATCATGCTTTTACTTCAGTGATATTCGGATAACGAATAAATAGTGGTGGTATAAGCTATATACTCCAAAGGAGTGTTTGGAGGACACGGTATGTTAGTTTTACTATTACGATTACATGCCGAGTTTTGATTGTTCAGTATTTAAACATTTTATGTGTTATTATATTATTACTTTTGTTATTTCTCTTTTTTAGTAGCATATGAATGTTTGTTTTTATTATCTAAGAAAGATTATTAGACATGGCTCAGGTATAAATTTCAAGGCTACAACCACTGATTTTGCGTTTGACAGCCAAATAAGGGGATTATACTATGAATTTTCCAAAGATAAATATGGCATAGCAAATCAAAGTTCTTTGTTGTCATGTGCTATTGGGTTATATATGCCATGTAACACAAGTTCGTGTAATGTCGATCACATTCTTATGTCGGTCAAGATGTCCAATAGTGATCATTGGATCCTCATCCATTTTGACATCCAAAAAATGTGTTTGGATGTGTACAATTCCTACAAGAAGGTTGTGAGGAAGGCTATTGTTCTTGAGGCTGTTCAGCTCTTTTCACATATAGTTCCTCACCTTCTTTTTAATACTGGCTTCTTTGATGGTAAACGAATTTTGGAAGAAGATGTTGTTAAACCCTTAGCTGTGAATATGGTTGAAATAACTCCTCAACAGAACAACGAGTTAGAATTTCTATTATTTTTTTCACTTTTAGTTTAGTCTTTTAATTCTTTATCTCATTCTTCTGTCTCTCTCTCTCTCTCTCTCTCTTTTTTTTTTTTTTTTTTTTTTTTTTTTTTTTTTTTTTTTTTGGGATTGCAGAATCTATGTTATTGGGTATGCCGAATATATCATTAATCAGAAATTAAATGAAATGCCAAAAACATTTAATATTCCGCAAATCAGAAAAAACTTGGCTGCTTTTTTATATGCCTATGTCAGAAAGAAGCAAGAGGAAAATTACAATACAGACAATGAATGGGTACGAAAGAAGATTTAGGGTATGGATAGAATGAAGGCAGAGACATGTGTTTTGGAGAGAAGTTAGATATTCACTTTTTGGGAATGATTTTGTATAGATACTATTTTGAGGGAACATTTTGTTTTTGAGCTGATTCATTGGGATGTAATTAAATTAGTGAAAGTTAATTGTCTAATTTGTCAGAATCTTAGTGTATTGGCTAATTGTTGCACATTTTATTGAATTATAGTGTATTGGCTAATTGATATGTTTGTAAAAAGTCACAGTAAAGTTACAGTTTATCACTTTTTTTTTTAATAAGAAGTCATAGATTTGTCACTTTTTTTTTTATTTTATAAAAAGTTATAAATTTTTTAGCCATAATCTTGTATTTTTGAATAGCTAAACAGAAGTAAGAGAATGGGATTTTTTTTTTTTATCTTTTTTGTTTTTATAGAATGTTTGTATTTTTAGGCAAATTGCATGCAAAAGGGATGCTACCTTTTGATATTATGGAGATAACTGTTGTGTAAAATATGAGTAAATCAAAAAAGTATTATGCCATTCGAAAATACTAACCAAATTTCAACATAATTTTTTGCATATACAAAAAGTGGCAATCTGTCACTTTTTATAAAAAAAAATGACAATTTGTCACTTTTCTATTAAAAAGTGACATTTTTATAAAAAAAATCTGCATCTACATCAACAACTAAAGTTTAGTTCTCCATTTAAGTAAAAATTTCTAATTGCTTATTGGCTAAAATTAAATCATTTTTAAAAAAAGGTATAAATGAAAACAACTTTAAAAAGACAAGTAAAAAAATAAAAATACGTCAAATGTCTCTCCAAATAAAAATTTATCCATATTGAAAGAAAACAATCTTCATGTGAAGATTGAGACTTTTTTTGTAAAAAAGTGACATTCTGCCACTTTTTGTTCATGTGAAGGATTGCTACTTTTTTGTAAAAAAAGAGTGACATTCTGTCACTTTTTCACATACGAATTTCAACTTCACATGAAGAAAAAGTAGAGGGATGCGACTTTTTTCTAAAAAAGTGACATAATCACATACGAAATTCCACCTCTTGCATTTATGGTTTACCAACTTCACATGAAAGAAAAATTGATAGGATTGTGACTTTTTAGAAAAAAAGTGACATTTTGCCACATTTTCACATATGAAATTCCACAAACACAATGCATTCACCAACTTCACATGAATAAAAAGGGATGCTACCTTTTGATATTATGGAGATAACTATTGTGTAAAAGATGAGTAAATCAAAAAAGGATCATGCTATTCAAAAGTACTAACCAAATTTCAACATAGTTTTTCGCATACACAAAAAGTGGCAATCTGTCACTTTTTATCAAAAAAAAAAGTCACAATTTGTCACTTTTCTATTAAAAAGTGACATTTTGATAAATAAAAAAAATCTGCATCTACAACTAAAGTTTAGTTCTCCATCCAATTAAAAATTTCTGATTGCTTCCTGGCTAAAATTAAGTCAATTTTAAAAAGAGGGTATAAATGGAAACAACTTTAAAAAGACAAGTTAAAAAAAATAAAAAAATAAATCAAATGTCTCTCCAAATAAAAACTTATCCATATTGAAAGAAAATAATCTTCACATGTCTTTCAACTTTCTTTTCTTTTGTATTTTCTTCTTGATAGTTGGGTTTTGACATGATCTTCGATTGTGTCCATCCTCCCCACATCTTCCACATTTTGAACTCTTGATCTTCTCTCTTTTTTATGGTATTCTTTTTTCTTTAGGTCGTCCGGATGTTCTTTTCGGATCAGGAACCAAGATTATTCTTGATATTATCTTACATTCCAATCATTTTGATCTCCAAGTGGGAAAATTGTTCCACTGTATGTTTGAATGTACATCTCTGTAGTATAATATTTTGAACAATATTTGTATGACTCTTCTTTAATTTTTGCAATAACTGCAAGAGCGTGTGCACATGAAATTTTGTCCACCTGAAATTGGTTACATGTACATGCCTTTTCTTCCATATTCAGCAAATATGAAGTACAACCATCATTAACTTGGTATAACATTGAACTTGCAGTTGATACCTGTGACAATAATACAACAAAATAATCATCAATTTTTATCTCAAAAGATTATTCAAAATGGAAACTGAACACCATATTTAATACAAACCTATACAAAAATATTTGAAACATTAACTTTATAATTTTTTACCTTCATTTTCTTTGACTGCACAGATTTTTCCCTCAATTTTTTCTCTTACTTGCTTACAAGTGTTGTGAAGGTTGCCCATGCATCATTTATATGTTTCACAAACCATTCTTGTAGCAAGTATCTTAATGACTCTAGTAAAGACTCCATAGGACAAACTTTTATTGCTTTTGTTACAGAATTAACTGATTCAACTATATTTGAAGTCATTATAGAAAACCTATTATTTGTCATGTAAGTCCTTGACCATTTTTCATGACCAATCTATTTCTGCATAAGAAAGATTCAAAGTATTAATCTTAATGTAAGAAAAAAAATGTAATATGATATAAGTGCTACTAAAACAAAGGTGATGTTCAGTCACTTTTTTAGATAAAAGTAACACCGCGTCACTTTTTGTTTAAAAAAGCAACAGTTGGATAAAAGTGACATAGCGTCACTTTTTTGTTAAAAAAGTAATATAACATCACTTTTATACAAGTGATACTTAAAATGTTTTTGAAAGTCTTTTTGAACATACTAGATGTGATCGAATTCCTGGATTGATTCCATCAAGTTGCTTCATATGGAATTCAAAGTCATTCTTTGTATATGCTCTTACAGCTTTGTTGAAATGTTCGGCAATATCTTTCCCCTTTTTCTTACCACCGTAAGACGACTTCAAGTTTTTTAACAAGTGATAGGAACATAGACCATGCATTGCATTTTCAAACACCTTGTCAATTGCATTTTTTATGCTTGCATGCCCATCTGAGATTATACACAAATCTTCTCGCTCACCGTAAGCTTCTTTTAACCTCTCCAAGAACCACCCCCATGCATCAATGGTTTCTGAATCACCGACTCCAAAAGCTAATATGAAAATATTGTTATTGGCATCTTGCGTGCAGGCGGTAAAAAGTGTACCACCATAGGTGTCTTTCAAGAATGTAGCACCTATTACTATAATAGGTCTACAAAACTCCCAGCCTCGAATAGATGCCTCTAAATGCCATGAAGAGGTACTTGAATTTTTTGTCTTCAAATGTCTCAATTTTTGTAACTGATCCAGGATTTGTTTTTTCTATCATATACAAATATATTGGAAGCTTTTCATATGACTCTGTTGGATCTCCTCTCACCAATTCTAGTGCTTTTTCCTTAGATCTCCAAGTTTTCTGGTAACTCATAGACACTCCATATATATTCATCATGTCAACTATAATGTCAGCAGGAGTGTATGTCGTTTTTGTTGAGATATACTTATACTTGATAAATTCTCCTACTATTGAACTTGTTGCTTGACAGTGATCTCTAAAGATGATATTATTTGACCATGTATGGTCATTTTTTATATACCTTACTCTGAACATATCTGATCCTGCAAGTTTAGAAGCCCTAAACATCCACTGACATTTATCATCTATGCACTTCAACACATATTCTTTCTTGTCAGACTTACTTACCTTAAATTGAAAGTTATTGTGTATCGCATATACTGAAATACTTCCCTTGACCAATTTCTTGTTCTTGAACACTTCGTCTTTTTCTATTCCATCCATAGTTACAACTAAAATAATATCACTTTCTCCTTCATTCCTTACATCTTCAACCACGGATATGCTATTATATACATCAACAGCAATTTCATCAATATTGGGTAGTTTTTTTAGCCAATGTCACCGAATTATCATTTATAGCTTCACAAAATTGTATCTGCATCATGTTATTTTCTTCTGAACATTGTGCAGCCTCAACAAATTCACTTCTGCGACTTTTTGAGATTGTTGTCAAATCTACACATAATGGAAAGCTTGCAAGATCTTTATCCTTTTTTCTTGAGCTCCAAACAAAATATCACAGAACCATCATCTGAAATATCCATCAAATGCAAGTTTTTCTTTAATGTATTGTATTTTTATTCCCTGTGTTGCCTGGTTTAATTTCATTACAGAAAATATCATGCACTGAAGGTCGTTGTATGTGCAATTCATTGGAACGAAAATTCCAGTCATCTTGTCACTTTTATATTCATTATCTCGTTCACATCTGCCTCCGTAACAAATAAAGACATTAATTGTATCCATAACTGCAAAATAAGAACACAAATAAAGAAGTGAATAAACTTTTAGTGCCTATTTGTTTCCCATAATTTTTATCTTTTTTCTACAAATAAAGAAGTGAAAAAGTGATAGGATTGTGACTTTTTTAGAAAAAAAGTGACATTCTGCCAGTTTTTCACATACGAAATTCCACAAACACATTGCATTCACCAAATTCACATGAAAAAGTGGCGGGATGCGACTTTTTTTAAAAAAAAGTGACATTCTGTCACTTTTTTATATACAAAATTTTCGCGAGCCCTTTGTATTTACCAACTTCACATGAAGAAAAAGTTATAGGATTGTGACCTTTTTTTTTTTTTTAAAAAAAAGTGACATTCTGTCACTTTTTCACACACGAAATTCCACGAACACATTGCATTCACCAACTTCACATAAAAAATTGGTGGGATGTGACTTTTTTTGTAAAAAAAAGTGACATTCTGTCACTTTTCACATACGAATTCCAACTTCACATGAAGAAAAAGTGGAGGGATGTGACTTTTTGCTAGAAAAGTGACATTATGTCACTCTTTCACATACGAAATTCCACTCCTTGCATTTACCAACTTTACATGAAGAAAAATTGATGCGATTGTGACCTTTTTAGAAAACAGTGACATTCTGTTACTTTTTCACATACGAAATTCCACAAACACATTGCATTCACCAACTTCACATGAACAAAAAGTGACAGGATTGTGACTTTTTTGTAAAAAAGTGACATTCTGTTACTTTTTCACTTACGAATTTCGACTTCACATGAAGAAAAAGTGATAGGGTTGTGACTTTTCTCTAAAACAGTAACAATCCTATCACATACGAAATTTCACAAACACATTGCATTCACCAACTTCACATGAAGAAAAAGTTGCGGGATGCGACTTTTTTTTCTAAAAAAGTGACATAATGTCACTTTTTCACACACGAAATTTGACCCCTTGCATTTACCAACTTCACATGATGAAAAAGTGATAGGATTGTGACTTTTTTAGAAAAAAAGTGACATTCTGTCACCTTTTCACATACGAATTTTCGCAAACACATTGATATATGCCTGAAATCTTGATCAAGTTACAATCATGTCACCTTTTCACACACATGATTTTTTCTAATATATTTGCAGTTTTGGTCTTATTCACTTACGAACTACATATAAGAGCTAATTTTTTTTTTTTTTTTATCTTCTTTTGGTGATAATTTGATAAATTAAAGAGATAAACGACCACATTCACTATGTGGTATGAAAATGATGTATGCCTGAAATCTTGATCAAGTTACAGTCAGAAAAAAAAGCAATATTTCTTATTCATCAACAATGAATTATTGCCAAGATAAAAACTAAACTAAAACACATCATCCTCAATCAATGGCTGATGAATTGCAGATAAATTTTCAGACAATAGGAAAAAGCCCATAAAAGTGTTTTTCTTGAACGGATTTCAAATGAAGTACCAAAATCAGTCAACACCCATTTTTATATACATCGAAAAATTCCACAGAGAAATTTCATATACAAGAAAAAAAAAATTGGAACCTGAATTCGAAATGCCAAGAAATTTCTTCGTAGATTTAGGGAGATTTTAGGCACAAAAACTTGAATAAATCTGGATTTTTGGAGGTGTACCTGGGATCGATTTGTGCAAGAAATTCCTTCAACATCGACTCTCCATGATTTTGTAGTTGGAAGAGACCATCTGGATGAAGAGCGGCTGGAAGAAATGTCGCTTTCCTCTGTGTTTTAGTATTAGAACGTAAAAATACAGTGACTCCTGATTAATAAGTGTATAATGGTTGTTTAATTAATGTTTGGGATTATTTTTCAAATTCATCCCTAAAATAAGGGTATTTGTGTAAAGAGTCTAAAATACATACATGGATAATTGTACAGAATACTTACTCTTCAGATGTAGAGATGGCAAGAAAATTCAATCCGATTTGTCGATTCGAAAATCCCATACGATCCAATACTCGATCCGGTTTATTTTTTAAAAAATAAAAAAATTAATTATTAAATCTAAAATAAATAATATTTTATTGAATTTGACACAAAATCTCTAATTCTCTATATATGTATTGTTTTGTTGCATGAATTGAATATTATAGTGATGTTTTATTAATTATGTATTGACTTATTTGTCGTTAACAAAAATAGATAACGAGAATTTCTTAATGTTTGTTTCGATCCTACCCAATCCGAACTTGACCCGACCCGACCTGAATTTTTTATTGTTTGAATTGATCCGATTTGATTTGAAATCTCGTAGAGCAGATTTGGATTGGCATCTACCAGCCCCGATCCGCCCCGCTACCATCACTATATAAATGGAAAAAATGATTTTTACTACTCAAAATTTTGTTGTTGTTGTTGTTGTTTTTTTTTTTTTTTTAATGAAAAATACTTCCCTCAGTCTTCTTCCCCACTTGCTTGCCTACCAACAAACCACCGCCGCCACCCCCATCAACCACCACTGGCATCAACCGCTGCCACAGCACCATCGAACCACTGCCATCCCCTTCTCCAACAACATAGCCACCAACACCATCTTGAACTACCGCTACTCTCAAGTACCCCGTCCCACCTCCGTTAAACTCACTATCACAGTCCGCTCTTCTCTTTCTCCCTTCAACCCAGCTGCCACTCTACCGCTCGTCCCTGTCCCACCCCCAGATACACACCACCTCAAATAGTTGTCGCTCAGTACTAACTAGCCATCTTCATCCTCTCTTCACGGTCGTCGCCCACCAGTACATCTCTCTCTCTCTCTCTCTCTCTCTCTCTCTCTCTCTCTCTCTCTCTCTCTCTCTCTCTCTCTCTGAGAACACCTCAATAAACCAGCTAGTCATCAACTCATGCTTATTCCTTGGGAGCACAATGGGATTGACGGAAAGCCAAGGGCCCTACATCATATATCAGTGATTCACAACCTCATAATTTGTTCCAAGGAGTTTCTTATCTTCATAACGAAGTGGAGCACCATAGAGTCCATAATTGTATGTATCAAAGTGTTTGATTTTATGTCTGAGAAAAAGTATAACAAAAAAATTTGTAAAGTATCAAGTTATGATACTAAAAGAATTGAAAAGTACCATATGTATCATACGGTGATACTAACAAATTTGAGAAGTATCATATTGTGATACTTCGTGTGATTATGAAGCATTTTTCAAATTTTAAGAATTTATTATAAGTAATTTTCAAGTTCTGTAAAATTTAAGTAAATTTCAGTTTGATCCCTAAATTTATGATATTTATGTGAACAACCCAAAATACATAGTTGATCTTTTTTTAAAGGGATGTTAGCACTAATACCCAACTTTTAGTATTATATTGAAATTTACATCATTTTATATAATCACTAAAAAATACTTCAATTTTTTTTTTGCTGAAAAATATGTTCTTCATAACAAGTATCATATTATCATACTTTAAAAGTATCTTATGATACATTTAAAGAAGTATCTTATGATACTTTTAAAGTATCACAATATGATACTTGTGATACTTTCAAATTTTTATTATCATAACCTGAAACTCTATCAAATTTTTATGATACTTTGGCGGAACTTTAGTATCACACTTTGATACTTTACAAAAAAAATTTGATACTTTCATTGAAACTTGGTGAAAACTCAAAAGTGACGTATTTCAACAACATACCAAGCCTCGTCGAGGAAAAGGGAGGTGGCACGGTGTTTGTCAGAATATCGTGTGTTTTTTAAGAGTACAAGAAAAGTAAGTAAAAATTAATTAAAATACTAATGTAAGTAAAATTTCAACAAGGGATAAAAATGTAGTATGTAATACAATTATCCCATTTTTAAATTTAAGAAACTTGTGATTTTTTTTTTTTTTTTAAAAAAAATTAAGGGATCATATTAATAGGTGGAAATTACATGAGGATGTATTTTTCAACTTCACAATTCAAAAATCAGGTTCATAATTTATTTATACAAAAATCAAGTCATTATTATTTTTAAATATTAATAAATAATGTCAATAAAAATCAATAAGCTGCCCACCCAACCCCACTATTCAACCCCAATACCACCAGTCCCATTTCATTTTCGATCGAGCAACAACCAAGCAGCTGGGACAAAAGAGATCTTCGGTAGCTATCAAGCAGCGACATACCCGTTGGTCCCAAAAACAAGAATATACAAAAATAAATGTGTAAGAAAGTAAAGAACAAGAAGAAGAACACACAATCTTTTGGCCTTAACCATTGAGGTTCGGCGTAAACACATACGTCCCCCGTTGAGAATTCACAAATGGATATTGCTCGAATCCACTAAAATGCCCCAGAAATCAATGGCTCAATGTGGCAGAATCAGATGAACACCAACAGTTCACAACTCTAGCTCTAAACAACTTGTTTCCAACGAAACTACACAAAATCAGAGTAACCACTATTAGTTAGTAGCCTTCTAATGTTTCAAAAAAAAAAAAAAAAACTCACAAAAACTCTCCAAAATCTGAACAAAATCAGAGAAATGAAGAAGAAAAAAAAGAGACGAAGAGCCAACTCCCTAATGACCCAAAAGTCTCCCAACCAGATTAAAGCCAAAGCCAATCCTTTAGTTGATCCAACGGTCCATAGCAAATCAGATGAATGGTCCAGATTAGCTAGAGTAGGGATGAAAATTTTCAAACATGCTTCTTCACGTTCCAGATGATTCCTTTAAGCAAGCCAAATGTTGGGCCGGGTAAAGCCCAATCATTATTGGACGGACTTCCAATTTTAGTACTATCGTTTTAAGGCCCAAACTTTACAATTACCATCTTGATGTAATTGGAAGTAGTGGATTCAAACACCATTGTTTCATATGCTCAGAGTACCTGTAAGTTAAAAAACACAAAGTTAGAACAATTCGAGATTAATTAATCTCAATGAGTCCTAAAATTTAGATAGAGGAATAACTTTTGTACCTGTATCAACTGGGTTAACTTTGGTAGGAATCTTAACTAGTTTAATATCACCATTTTCAACTACATTTCTAATAAAATGAAACTTAACATCTATATGTTTGGTTCTATCATGAAAAATGGGATTTTACTAAAAATGTGACACTTTGATTATCAGTGCAAAGCTCCACTTGGTTTTCTATAAAACCTAACTCAGTTAAAATACCTTTCAATCACAGTCCTTCTTTTACTGTCTCAGTGGCAGCAATGTATTCTGCTTCAGTAGAAAATAATGCAACAAGTTTATGAAATTAAGACTTCCAACTAATGCAAGCAGAATTTATCACATAAAAATATGCAGTTGTAGATTTTCTATTATCGCAATTTCCAGAAAAGTCAGAGTCTACAAACCCTCTTCAAGACACACCATTTTTATCAGATTTGAACATTAGTTCTAAGTGCTTTGTACCCTTCAGATATTTAAGCAATTTTTTCATGGCTTCCCAATGGAATTCCCCTGGATTACTCATAAATATAATCAGTACACTTACAACATAAGCAATGTCAGGTCTAGTAAAAACCATAATATACATCACAAAACCCACAACATTACAATAAGGTACATTTTGCATTCTCTTAATTTTAGAATCACTCTTAGGAGATTGTTCAGCAGGTAATTTCACATAAGTAGTCAATGGAAGGCTAACAAGTTTAGCATCATGCAAAGAAAATTTCTTAAGAACTTTACAAATTATATAAGATTCTTGAGTTAAAAACAATTTTGCATCCTGTCTATCTCTTCTAATTTCCATGCCTAAGATTTTTCTAGAAGGACTAAAATCTTTCATCTCAAATTCTGCTTTTAATTTCAATTTAAAATGATTTAAAATTTCAGAGTTTTCAAGTTTTAAAATAAAAACAAGAATCATATTCAGATTTCTTAAAACCTAAACCTTGTATAAAAGAATCAAATCTTTTATACCATTGTCTGGGTGCTTGTTTCAGTCCATACAAGGATTTGTTCAGCAAGCATACATAATCTTTCTTGTTTTCATTTACAAAACCTTAAGGTTGTGTCATAAATATTGTCTCATCCTAAAAACCATAAAGAAATGCAGTTTTAACATCAAACTGAGCAACAAGAGCAAGTAAAATTCTAATAGAAGTGTATTTCACAACAGGAGAAAATATCTCATTATAATCTATGCCTTCTCTTTGTGTGAAACATTTAGCTACTAACCTAGCCTTGTATCTTCTATTTTCTGGTTTCCCATCCTCTTTTTATTTTTTGAATCCACTTACACCCTATTAGTTTACAATCTGCAGGTTTCTTAACAAGTGTCCAAGTCTGATTCTTATGTAAAAAAACTCATTTCATATTGCATTGCTGCAACCTTTGTGATTTCAATGTCATAGTGTTCATCATCAAGAACACCCAAAGAAATTAAATTTCTTCTCAAAGTGGGAACATATCTAGTATATTTTAAAATTAGATTATTGCCATTTTTCAGTTTCAAAACAACATTACCAACTCCTTTAACCTGACAACAATCATTATTGCCCAACCTCACAGATCCTCCATTTATCTTAGAAAGATTAGAGAACCATTCAATATTAGGACTCATATGAAAAGAGCAGCCAAAATCAAGAACTCAATCTTGATTATGTGCAGTAACAGTGGATACATAAGTCACTCCCATGTTAGCTCCTACATCTTTATAAGCAGCAGCAGAAATATTCCCATTCCCAGAATAATTTCCATTATTATGATCTTTAATTTTCTTAAAAAAATCTTTAATAAAATGTCCCATTTTTCCACAGTAGAAACATTTCTTTTTCAAATTAGTTTTATCAAACTTCTTGTCACTAGCCTTGCTAAAAGTATTATTATTGTTATTATAATTGTTCCATTTACTTCTGAACATTTGTATGTTTTGGTTTTGATTGTTATTTAATCTCTTACTATAGTTGAGATTATTCTTAACAAGTTTCTTAGAAGTGACAGACAGGTTTTCAATATGAAGAACCTCTTTATGTTCAGATTTCGATTCAAGTTCTCTATTCAATAGAGATTCTTGAATAATTTCAATGGTCAGAATTCTCTGCTATACTCAAGAGCATTCTTGATATCCTTATGTTTCCCACCTAAGGCATTGAGAAGACAAACTACCTTTTGACCAGTTGAGACCTTCTCACCACAGCTGGTGAGTTTTTGTTATGATATTAAATTTGTCCATATTAGTTTCTATGTCTGAACTAGGATTAAATTTAAAACTAAAGAATTGTCTCCATTTGAAACATTTATTAGGCAGAGTCTTAGTGTGGTTTTTCAAGAATATTCCAAAGTTCCAAAGCCTTATCAGAGTCACCTACCTTTCTAATTATAGAATCAGAAAGGTGTAAGAATAAGGTGCTTCGGGCTAATTAGTCCTGCTCAATTCTTTTAGCAGCAGGCAGGTCCTCAGGCCATGCCTCATCAATAGCTTTAATACATTTTAGTTGCATTAATAGGGCTTTCATTTTTCTCCTCTAAAGACCAAAGTCCCCCTTTCCATTACAAACTTCTACATCTATCTTTGCAGACATGATATAAAGAATTGAGCAATGTAAAGCAATAACTGGTAATAAAAACAAGTTTTCTGTAGGTACTCAAATGTGACCACAATCACAATATGGGCACTTATTTCCCAAGAATAAAGTGTACAGTATCCAAGAATGCACAATATTAGCATACAAGAGGATATACTAAAATAGTCTCGGAGTATGCACGAAGCTTCCAACGAAGTTATAATAAATATGAATAGAGGCAGAGTATAAAAGAAATTCAACCACATTTTAATTGAGAAATAGAAAACGAAATATCAGGTAACATTTAAAAAAAATAAAAACAGTTAAGAGATAAAACCCTTAGACCGAAATCCTAATTCCCTCAGATTCTAGGGTTTTCAAGAAACCTTAGACAAAGGTAAATTTAGGAGAGGTTTTCAATGATCTAACCTAAGGAATGTAAAGAAGTTTAAGAAAGATGTTACCAGAATCCGTTTTGTAGAGAGGAAGTTTGAGTGTAAACCAGAAAGCACTACTAAATCAGATCAATCACCACCGAATATGAATCAAAATAGTACTTTACCAAAAAATTACAATAAACTTTTAGATCTAGTCAAATTAGTCACAAAAAATTTAGATCCAAGAATTTTATTTGGAAAAAAAAAAAAAGTTTGGAAAACAAGTTCGTAGGTTTAATGTTAGATCTGGTCAGATCTTCAACTTTCTATCAAAGAATTTTTTATGAAATTAAAAGATATGTAAATCTTATCAAATTCAACAAGTTTTTAAAACAGATCTAAATTTTTAAGATAGTTTTCAAAACGATTTTGCGGCTCTGATACCACTGTTGGCCCCAGAAACAAGAAATTACAAAAATAAGAGCATTTCCAATAGAATGCTCTTTATTTTGGAGAGTCACCCCTTAAAATTTCACTCCAATACGTTCTCTACTTTAACATTTTAAATTAGAGAGTGAGTTTAGAGAGCCAAACCCACTCTTTATTATTAAATGTATTCAAAAAGTTCCAATTTTCAATGTTCCTACATTAACTTTCTTTATTACATAAAGATGCTCTCTATTATGTATAACATGATCTTTAAATATAAAGAGTCTATTGGAGGTGCTCTAAACTTGCAAGAAAGCATAGAATAAGAAGAAGAACACACGATTTTTCGGCCTTAGCCCCAGAGGTTCGGTGTAAATACATACGTCCCCCGTTGAGCATCCACAAATTGATATTGCTCGAATCCACTAAAATGCCCCAGAAATCAGTGGCTCAGTATTACGAAATCAGATAAACACAAACAGTTCACAAATTCGGCCTTAGACAACTTGTTTCCAACGAAACTATACAAAATCAAAGTAACCACTATTAGTTAGTAGTCCTCTAAACACCAACAATTCACAAATCGTGCCCACGATGCCGCGATAATGGAGGCTCATAGCGAACAAGTCACCGAACTTAGCACTTAAATATGCGAAGATTAGGGTGGTGTTTTATAGGTGGCAATGGTGGTGTTTGTTTAGGTGGCACTGTGCAGTGATTCACGATGGTGGTATTTGTACTGGTGGCATTACGCAGTGAATCGTGGTGGTGTTCATTGTAGTGCATTTTCAATGAAGTGAATGCACGACTGCGAGATCTCCAGCAAGCAAATACGTTACTGCCTAGCACAGCTGCGAGATCACTGTCGTGCACCACCACCACGGCACCTACGGTGGTGGTGTTTGTATGTTTGTGGTGGAGGTGTTTGCAAGTGCAGTGCAGTGGTGGTGTTTCTATACGTCATGTTGGGATGTTATGTCGACGGTTGGTGTAGTTGCGGTGTAGGTGGTTGTTGTAGGGGTAGATTGAGGTGGGGTAGGGTAACTTGAATAGTATTTACTATTAGAATGATTAGTTTATGATTAATAAATAAAACGGAATATATCATTTGTGGCCAATAAATAATATGGGATTTTAAAAAGGAGAGATTAGGACTAACTTTATAATCGTGTCTCACAATTTTTAACTTGAAACCAATTAAAATGATTATTTGTGATCGTAAATTAAGTTGTGACCTGTAAAATCTATTATTTGTGACGAAAAATAAGTTGTGTCCAATTGATTAATTGGATAATTGTGATCCAAAATTTGTGATTTACGATTGATAAATAATTTGTGATTTGTGACTAAGGAGTGCAACGATTACTGTATTATAGAAGTGCAATTAAAGCAATGTGAATGCGTATCTATAATTGAAAAGAAGAAAAATGAATAAGAATTAGAATTTAGATTTATGATTTAAAATCCTTGTCTAATAGGAAATGAGATAAAATATATGGTAAATAACATTTTTGTACATTTCACATTTATAATTTCAGTTTTGAATTTTTTAGTGAGATCAATACCCACTAATTTGTAAAAATATATATATATATATATATATATATATATATATATATATAAAATTTGAATTTGGTTCTTGGTTCTGGTTCTTGAATGAGAACCGGAACCAGAACCAAAACCAAATGGTTCTTGATTATAAGAACCAAACCATCATTTTTTTTTTATATAAGACCGAACCAAACCGCTTGATTTGGTTTGATTCTGATTTGATCTGATTTGGTTAGATTATTTTGTCCACCCCTAAATAACATTCTATCACAATATATTATTGAATTTCAAATTTTCAAAAATTGAAGTATACCAGACAATTTACAGAATACAAAGAAAGAGAAATTGTATAAGTATCACCAAATTTCGAAGTAGAACAGTGGGCTCAGCCGCTCAGGGATCAACCTCAACTTTGTGCGACATCCACCTTCCAGAGTCAACAACCAATAATCCAACCAAGGTCAGAAAACAAATAGATTTTGGTCATGAATTTGGAACGGATCTACCAAATTAGACTCAAACCAAAAGATAGTAAAAGGCTACAAAATGTATAAAAGTTGGCCAATATTTCAGGCATCATGATTACTGTAGAAAGATGTTTTTCAGAGGATTAAACTGGACTCTTTTGAAAGCTCTCAAAACCAGAAAAGAGAAGAAAATATGAGGAAGAAGAGAGAGCGAACTTGCTTTTTCCCAAAAAAAACAGAAGAAAAAATCAATACTCTATAATCAAAACTAACTGAATGGGGCTAGAAATGACAATAATACTCATGGACCCAATATACGTTGGAGACCCTACACAAACGGGTGAGAATTACACTACTAAGTGGGTTTAGGGTTTTTTGTGTTTGAATTACTTCCAGAACTAATACATTATCTTTCCCTTTCATTTCTAAATATTAGTATGAAAAAAAAATTAATCCAGGAAGTAATTCAAACACAAAAACGTACAAAATTTATTGTAAAAAAATAAAATAAAACATCAACTAACAAAATCAAACGAACTAAAAACTTATATTTATATATAACACAACACATTTAATAATTATATATATACTTTGCTTTATAAATAAAGAAAAATAACTTATCAAATAATTCAACAAAAAGAGATATAAATAAGCCTCCGAAAATATGAAATTACTCAGTCGCAAAAATTTTCTATATTTTTTTGAGTGAGTAAATGAAGTATTTGGTAACACTGTTTGGTTTATAAACTTGTTTATTTATGATTTTGAGGTAAAAAGTAATGGTTGAAAATATGAGAGAAAAAATATGTGAGGTTAAAAAGTGGTTTTAAATTTATATTGTTCATAAACATATTTATAAGCAAAAAAGATTCTTTTACCCAACGAAGACAAATTTACGATAAAAAACAAAGAATAAAAACACAAAAAAAAAAAAAAAATTTAAAAAATAGGGAGGCAAAGCTCAGTTCCTTCTCTTGAGCTTGGAGCGTAGGGGAACGGAACTGAAAGTAAGAATACACCCAATGTCTAACCTCATTAAGCAATCCTACAAAGAGAGGAAGAATGGGATTGTAGCTCACAAAGAGGCTCACATATAATAGGAAAAATTCGGCTGCCCATTTCTCTCATGCCACAAAAGCTGCCCCACAAAGTACCTTACAAAGAAGGAGAAAAAACATCGGTTGCCAATATCTTCCTCGCCTTAGGGCAGTCTCCGATAAAAAAGCCCAAAAATATTGCATCTATAACATCTTCCATTTCGTTCCAACTTAGACCTAAACCTTGTCATTCCACGCTATAGAAAACCAAATTACCTTGCCATAAAAAAATCTCAATACCAAGTGTGTTATCATTTTACTCAAAAATGCACAAAACACAACATGCAACAAAATGCAACAATCACAAGAGTTTCAACAAGGGTTAATAGCACAAAACGTCCCAACGTTTGACATGTATTGTGCAAAACGTCCCAACGTTTTGATTTTTGACGCTAAACATCCCAACCTTTACAATTTTTGGTAGAAGACATCATTTCTGTCAATTTTAACCCCATTTCACCGTTAACTTCAAATTGAACAGTAAATGTCAAGGGCATTTTCGTCCAAAAAAAAGCAGTCCATTCATACTTGGGTAATTGGCACAAAACGTCCTTACGTTTGACACTTATTGTGGAAAAACGTTCCTACGTTTATTTTTTTGGCGAATAACGTCCCTACCTTTAAATTTTCTTGTTCATTAGTCCCCAAATTTTACTTTTCTTTCAATTTAGTCATTCCGTATTTTATTTAAAGGTAATTATCTTCAAACGTGTATAACTTTTGATCTACAACTCCGAATTGCACTCCGTTTTTTGCGTTGAACTCCAAATTCAACAATCTTTCTTATGATGTATCATGTGCTCATTTATTAAACATTTCGTTTTGACTTTTGTATAGTAGATACTTATTTTGTTAGGGCATAATTGATTGACGTAAATTGATTTCTGTAAATTTTATTGAAACAGTGAAATTTTGATTTTAGTGTGTGTTCGGCGGCCAGCGGAATTTATAAATTGGATTTATTTGACTTTGTAATCTTTTTAAGGTAAAATATTTGGTTAAAAATTGGTATGTTTAGCCCCTGTTTGAGCCATGTTATAATCTCTAATAACTTTCTGAACAACACACAATTTCTTTCTCCAATTTTTAAAAAGTGATTTGAAGAGAGAGAATGTGTGTTGTTCAGAAAGTTATTAGAGATTATAACATGGCTCAAACAGGGGCTAAACATACCAATTTTTAACCAAATATTTTACCTTAAAAAGATTACAAAGTCAAATAAATCCAATTTATAAATTCCGCTGGCCGCCGAACACACACTAAAATTAAAATTTCACTGTTTCAATAAAATTTACAGAAATCAATTTACGTCAATCAATTATGCCCTAACAAAATAAGTATCTATTATACAAAAGTCAAAACGAAATGTTTAATAAATGAGCACATGATACATCATAAGAAAGATGGTTGAATTTGGAGTTCAACGCAAAAAACGGAGTGCAATTCGGAGTTGTAGATCAAAAGTTATACACGTTTGAAGACAATTACCTTTAAATAAAATACGGAATGACTAAATTGAAAGAAAAGTAAAATTTGGGGACTAATGAACAAGAAAATTTAAAGGTAGGGACGTTATTCGCCAAAAAAATAAACGTAGGGACGTTATTCGCCAAAAAAATAAACGTAGGGACGTTTTTCCACAATAAGTGTCAAACGTAGGGACGTTTTGTGCCAATTACCCAAGTATGAATGGGCTGCTTTTTTTTTGGACGAAAATGCCCTTGACATTTACTGTTCAATTTGAAGTTAACGGTGAAATGGAGTTAAAATTGACAGAAAGGATGTCTTCTACCAAAAATTGTAAAGGTTGGGATGTTTAGCGTCAAAAATCAAAATGTTGGGACGTTTTGCACAATACATGTCAAACGTTGGGACGTTTTGTGCTATTAACCCTTTCAACAATGATCACATAAAACGGCCAATCAAACTTTCATAAGGTTACGTGATTTTTAAATGGCAATTTTACAACGTATTTGATGAAATGTCTGATCGAATATAATGAAAGTATCATAAAAAGTTAGTAAGTTTCAAGGTGTAATACTAAAGTTCCGCCCTAAGTATCATAAAAATTTGAAAAAATTTCAGTTTATGATATCAAAATTTTAGAAGTATCATAAGTTTCATAATATGATACTTGTGATAAAGAATTTATTTTTCAGTAAATAAAAAAATCAAGTATTTTTTAATAATTTTTTAAAATAACGTAAATTTCAATTATGATATCAAAAGTTGAGCATTTGTGCAAACGCCCTAAATTAATAGTTGCTTCTAGTGGTCCAATTTGTTTCTGGTCGAGACAATCAATTGTGGTGTAGATAAACATTTCACTCATCGGCCGAAGCCTATGAAATTAAACCAATCGATAAGCATCATTAACCAAACTCATGCGTTTGGGATTGATTTTAAAGGTCAACTTCTAACTCTCAAAAGAATCAGAATTGTTTTATGCATTTGATAATTTTAAAAAAGATTAATAACTACAGAATTTAAGACATATTTATTCTGAATTTCTAAACCTTGGAGATTCTCCAGGTTCTGTAATACACATTCAGAAGAACATGCACATATTATGTAAGGCTAATGAGTTCAATGAATATATACTGAGAACAAAGCAAAGCTCTTGTAAAAGAAAGACAACCAGCTGCAGATTTTTGACATAGTAAACTTCTTCTCTTGCAAGGCTCAACACGTCGACCTCGAATGACACCTAGATAAACGAGTTTTTTAAGACGAGCCTCGGACTAAGGCAAGACGTCGAAACCAAAGAAATGTGAGTAGTTTCTATGTTACTAAAAACTAGGATGCCATTATGGGTGGTCGCTGGAGATCGATAACAGCCCGACGAAGCCAATGATAATCGTTCCTGTAGTGTTCAAGTGATAAGCAAAGCTGCCTAATCGCTTCTCGCTTCTCTTCTCCTCCTTCTCTAATAACTTCTTCTTTTCTCTCGACCTCCATTCCCAGTTCTTCAACTCTCGTTCGCAACTTCTCTGCCTGTTTATGGGCTCCTTCAGACGCAACAATCAACTCAACGTGATCTGTGCGCAATTGATGCAAATGATTCTTTATTTGGTTGATTTGATCATCTTTCGAACCTATCTCTGCGGAAAGTGTACTGATCTTGGCATCAAGACTGGCTTTGTCGGATCTCACTGTGTTGTAATTCAGTTTGAAGGCTTCAAGAGTTTTGTTTAACTCTTCCAAGTGGCCTTTTTTCTCTGAGATTTCAGCCTGCAACTGCTCAATTTGAGCTCCAAGCATGTTTTCCATCTCTGCTTTTCCAGCTTCAGCTCGACCGACATTCTCCTCTAAGGATTGGCAGCGCAAATCCAACTTTTTTAGGTTGTTCTCCAAATAAGTTCGTTCCTTCAACGTTATAGTTAATTCCGATTGAAGTTGCTTATTTTCTTCAGACAAGCTCTTACTGGTATTTGATATTGCTTCTTTCAGTCCCTGGATTTCTTGATCTCTGTCAGCAAGATTGGATTTGTACATCCCTATTTGATTCTGAAGCTTTGAAACCTCGCTTTTCTCGTTCTCGAGTTTCATTATCCAGATGGAAATCTCTTTCTGTGATGAGATAAGCTGATCTTGAAAATGTTGAATAGAAGACCTGTTGCCTCCAAGTTCATCCCTTAAGATTGCAACTTCCTTTTCAGTGTCACGAAGCTTCTCTTCCGTAATTCGCAGTTCTTCCTCGAGTGTCTGAATTTTGTTCACTGGGTCGAAAATGTCGGCTTCTGATCCATTGATGCTTTCTTGAAGCTCTCTGCCCTGATTTTGCTCCAGTACATCAGCATCCCCAAGAGATTTATACTTTTGAAGCTCAATCGACAAATGACTATTTTCTTCTTCAAATCGCCGAATCTTTTCCTTTGCGATCCTTGAATCTTCTTCATATGCTGCTACTTTAGCAAGAGCTTCAGAATTTTCACTATCGGATTTCTTAAACGAGGCTTCAGAATTCTCTTTCTGTTGCATCTCGAGTCTTTCTTTCATGTCCGAAAGTTCAGTCTCCAATTCGATTATCCTCCGATGCAACTCATGTTCCTCATCCGAGTTAGTCGTAGATGAATCCTCTCCTTTAGTTAAATCGGAGCCAGTTCCGCAACTTCCAAGAAAGAATTCTAATCTAGCCGGGATAGCACCAGATATCGGATGACTCGGCTTTCGATTGGGAGATGGCGAAGAGGAAGGTGATTCAGATTCAGATTGAATAATTTTTCGAAGTTCTCCGGTCAGAAGATCATAACGCTCAGCCAATGCCCGATACATTCGATAAAACTCTTCAACAAGACTCTTCAACTCCGGTCTCTTCTTATAATACATTTCAGCCCTTTTAGCTACTGAATCTGCATCATCTTCTATGAGTTTTAACATCAGCTTGACTTTCTGGTCTACATCTGGGGATCAAAAACCATGTCATCAATTTTCAGCTAGCATCTATTACTCAAATTACATACAATATGCTAGAATTCTCACAATAACTACACAAAACAAAAAACAAATATGGATTTTGCTACATGAACGACCAATTTGAACAAACAAGTAAACAACCCTCTCATGCGAGTGGTGTGTGGGCCCCACCACCCATGTGAGAGAGTTGTTTGTTCATGTAGAATTTTTCAATAAATGTTAACAAGTTGAAATTCAGTTGATGATCAGATGCAATCTTTCTTTTCCTGAAATTTCCATTATCTCTACTTCAATGATATATTTACCTTCACGATTATCGTGTAGCCACTTGGAGTTTTGGGAACTAATGTGGCTATCCCACCACCAGGACTGCGACTTTTTCGATTCCATCTTCTTCATCTTCGATTCCATCCTCTTTGTCATAATTGACTTAACCTGAGACAACAGAACCGAGATCACGTTGGAAAGAACACAAGATCACAACAAAAACAACAAAGTATCTTATGTAAGCCTCCATTTGGTAGTACTAATTTTTTAGATTTTAATTTAATTCAAAGTCAACATTTAATCTTCACCGCACTTTTTACAGGGCCCACAACTTTTCAACCACACATCTCATCAATTCTTATCAAAATTTACTAAAAAATTGATTTTTGTCGATACCTATTTGTATATTTCTCATCAAACCCAATTCACATGATAGCCTCTGAATTACTAAGCCTCCAACAAACGAAATTTAGAAAGGAAAGATGTACAGCGTGTGGTTTCTTACCAGCTTTGATGCCATTATACGGAGTTGGAACCAAACCCGACTTTAACACCTAGCTCGAAAGAAAGGAAGTCAAATACCAGCAAATTATATCTTTGTGTATACATGAGTATATAGGCACACATATATCAAATATATAAGTCATACAACAATACATAAAATATTTGTATTTCATCTGCAGCTTACAATTATTCAACCTAAATATGTATTGATTAAGCCCCTATTTAATTGATATTGATAACCATCTGATTTTTAGTAAAATTTGATAAAAGTTGATGAGATGTGTGGTTAAAATGTTTTTGATCAAATAAAAGATATGGTTATTGACTTTGAATTATAATAAAATTGTGAGTTGAATAATTAGAACTCATTTGGTAACTCTCTTTTTCCACTTTTCCCCTAGAACTCATTTTAAACCACATATTTTTAAACCACGTTTTTAATAGATCATTACTTTTCATATTTTTCAACTGAACTCTCCCAAACCCAAAATTCCTCCAAAACCACAGTTACCAAACAAGCTCTTAGATTATTTTTAGGAATTCATTCACGATTGTAGCAAATAATCCATTCGACAAGAAATACAAGCATAGAATTCCAAGAAGAAAACTGCTGGGCTCTATCGCCTCTACTAAAAGTACAGATTTTCCACAAATAAGTATTTATCATCATTTGAATTCACAGAAAAATAAAATAAAATAAAAAAACCAAAAAAACATGAAATTTATCCCTTGTTTGATTCTAGTACACATTTTTCATCCACATATTCATTTATGTAATAAAATATTGTACACGTAAGTACAAAATTTTTCCCGAATTTTTTAATTGCACATTCTCCAAAAATCACTCTTCAAAAATTCATTTTTCTTAAAATGGGCATTAAACAAGGGCTTAATCAGAAACTTCATGTTACAAATAAAATTAACTACAGCTGAAAAATGTTTAATAAAAAAAAAAAAAAAAACTGAAGAAAATCTGTCACCTTTTTTTGGCTTTATCGAAAATTCAAGTGAACGTAGAGACAAAAGAAAGGAAGGGGCCAAGAAAAGTTCTGAATCTCTTGCAAGAGAGACAAAACAGGTTGAGAGGTTCTTGTTTAGTGGAGGCCGGAGGGGATTATATTATCAGCTGAGCTCCTACATGGTGACATGGGGATGATGGGAGTGTTGAAGTCAAAGTTTTAATGTATTTTAATTAATGTATTTTATTTTTTTATTTTTTGTGGTAGAAGAGGATCAACTACAGGTAAAAATAAAATACGATAACACATGTCCAAACGGATTGTTAAAAAATTTTGTTTAAAAATATATTTTTTTTTTTTATATTTTCGAAGTAAAATATGTGGTTAAAAAATGAAGAAAAAAAATATTTATAATTAAAAAATAATTTAAAAAATTGTGTTATTTAAAAATATTATTACTTTTTTAGTTTGTCAAACAGAAATTTTGTAAACATAAAAAATGACCTGTCAAAATGTAAGTCTTTGATTTGACCTATTAGTTTTATTATCCTGTTAGGCCCCCATTTTACAAAATCAAATTTGTCCAACATTCAATTTTAACCATCCATCTTAATTAAATCTATCATTTTTTACTTTTTAAACTTTTTTTAATCACACATTATCCCAAAAACACTATTCAAAATCATATTATTCACAAACTTTTCCCATAAAATGGAGCTGAAATATGCTGAGAAGATTTTTTTGTCAAAATATCATTTTGCTAGATAATTTGTTTAATAAGTTAAACCACTATTTTGAAAATCTTATTTATAAATATTGTTTATAAACAAATGGGCTGAGCTACTTGTACCCCTGTGGTATCCAGTGACGAATCCAGAAAATCAATCTAGCACGAGCGGACACTACTATGTAAGAGGAAAAAAATTTTGACACCAAAATTATAAGGTAAATTTTTTTTGTTTTTTTTACGGATCCAGCTCGACCAGCCGAACGCTCTAACCAAATGCTAGATTCGTCCTTGGTGGTATCGTCCCCTCACAAAAGAGGGGCTGTGAGGGCCCAACCCCCTATTGTGAGGGGGCGGTACCACAGGGGAACTGCGGTACAAGCAGTTTTTTTTATAAACGAATACAAAGAAACATTTCATATAATAGTTGTTTTTTTTTTTTAAGTTAATAATTTCGATTAATCAAAGATTTCCACCGATCATTTTTTACTTTAAAAAAAAAAAAATCGAACCAGGAAATTTTGTTATATCGTCGTTTATAAATAATATTTTATAAACAGCTGTTTATATTCTATTTACCAAATATAGAAATTAATGATGGGAAGTGAGGCAAACTAAATATATGATTTATTTACGAAGGTGAACTAGTGTTCGCAAACATGTGAAAGTATAATTTTGGACAAAAAAAAAAAATGAAAATGAAAATATATTATCGAGCCGCAAAGGGCAAGTCGAGCCCAACTTTCTTGAAACGAGTCTACTTGTGTGGGTGAGTCGAGCAGGACTCCATTGATTTAACAGATAACACTATTAAAAGTTGAAATGTATTGACTCACAAATTTTAGCGTATTTTTCTTAGTCTATTAAGTATTATACATTCTGGCGTTGTTTGAGCCCCATTTTTGGGTAAATATATACACTAAGTTTTTGAAAAATATGTGGTTAAAAAATAAGGAAAACTTTTCATACTCAAATATAAAATTATTTCATTGGAAGAATATACAATTTAAAATGATTTTTTAAATAATAAGATTCAATTATAGGCATAATAAGTCACGGATCTAATTTTTTTCATTTCTACCATGTTTTCGTCTCTTTCTTTTGTACGCACGCTATAAGTTTTGATTCGAGTGAAATAAAATAAAACACGATCATAATAAGAAAGCACAAGGATTGCATTATATTAAATGTCTCTCGGTTTTATTTAGCTAAAAAGTCAATAAAGATTTAAATTAAAATCGACAATTAATTTTAATCACATATTTTATAGAGTTTACAAATTTTATTAACTTTTTAATAACTTATTCATAATTTTTTTGACAAAATTTACTAAAAAACCGATTTTAATAAAATCAAAGCAGGCTAAATGAATTTCACTATAATCCATAAATTGTTTATCACGGTAGATTGTGACAACATTTATTAAAAAGTTTCATTTGTGTTTATCCTTTGCTTAATTCAGTTCAACTTAAAAGGCCAAGGAGGAAAAGTTAAAAGGCCAAAAAAATAAATAAATAATAACAATAAATAAATAAATAAAAATTGGAACACTAAGGTGGCATTCTATTTGTATTTTATTTTGTATTTTCATTTTCGAAAATGTTTTGTATTTTGTGTTTTCATTTTTGTTTTCAAATTTGCTGAAAACGCGTTTGGTTTGTCATTTCTGAAAACTGTTTTTGAAAATGAAAAGCTGGAAAACACGTTCTGTTTGAAATTTTGCAGAACACTATTTAAACTATTTTTAATTAATTTACTTGCAGAATACTACTAACTCCAACTCAAATTTCCTTTCACAATACACTAAAAATATGGTTACATGCAACACACTAATGTGAGCATTAAGAGTCTATATTAACACAGCTTTGTCAGGTTCGGGACTTGAGAAAGCTCTACTTCTATTAAAATTCAAAAAATGCAAGTTCTTTCAAAACCACCAGAGTTCATTTATCATTGCATTTTTTGAAATATAACAACAAGAATTCTCATTTAATTTTTTTTTTGTAATGTTGATATTGAATTCAATAAAACTTTATTTAAACTAAGTTCGAAGTTAGGATAATTCTAAAAATAAATAAATAAATAAATAAATAAATAAATTTTTATTTAGGCTTAGTTCCAAGATAGGATAATTCTAAAAAAAAAATAAAAAAAAAATAAAAACTTTATATTAAGCTTAGTTCTAAGTTAAGATAATTCAAAAAAAAATAAATAAATAAATAAAAATTCCCAAAACGCGTTTTCCGCGTTTTGGACATTTTTTGTCGAAATACACACAAAACGCCCAAAACGATGTTTCGGGCGTTTTCCGTTTTGTGTACAATTTTTTTTTTTTTGTTTTCCAAAATGCGTTTTCGAAAATGATAAAGAGAACGCGTTTTTAGCGTTTTCGAAAATAAAAACAGAAAACGACCTCAAAACAGCAAAGAGAACATGGGCTAAGTCTTTGTTTGGCAAACGAAAAAACTGTTTTTAAATAAAATAATTCTACAAATCACTTTTTTACCATATATATTTTCTTTTCTCCACTTTTCAACCACATATATTACTTCGAAAGCATAATATATATATATATATATATATATATATATATATATATATATATATATATATATATTTTAAAATATACAATTTTTAATAAACAGAGCCAGCAAACCATAAATCGGGGTTAGGGGCGGGGTCAGGGGCGAAAATTAAATGAGGTTGGGAGGGGGGCCAGAATTTTTTTTTCCTAGAAAAATTAAATCAAATAGATAAAATGTATTTCACAAATGACAAATAAATAAATCTCAACTCAAATGTAGTACCTTAAATTCATTCCTTGCGAGTTTTCATACTTTGAAATCGTTGTACAATAGTTTCATTATCAATCTTTAAAGATATATATTTTTCTACATAAACAACAAAGATATCATTCATACACTCATCACCCATTCGATTGCTCAATCTATCCTTCACAATGCTCATTGCAGAAAATCCTCTTTCAACAGTAGATATAGCAACTGGTAGAATAAGCGTCAAAATCAAAAGCTTATAAACCAATGGATATACCTTATTTTTCTTTGTCATTACCAACTTCTCTAGAAGATCACTAAGACCTTTCAATTCTTGAAATGCGTTGTTAGAGCGCATATAAAAAATATAAGTTTCAAGTTGATCATCAAATGTGTAAGATCAAATCTTGAAAAATCTTCTTTGTAAAACTCCGCAAGTTGAATCAATTTTTTCTTATCGAAATCATAGAATGAATTTTGTGGATATAAACAAGCTACACAAAGGAGTAACTCTGTATTTACCCCTGAGAAACGATCATTCAACTCCTGAAGTTGCAAATCAATGATAGCGTAGAATAAATCTACACAGTAATGATGTAAATTTGTCACTTCTGGTGGTGGATTACGTTGAGAACGACCAGGAGGTGCACTGCGTATAAACACATCATCCATTTTGGGAACATCAAGGTGATATCGCTAACAAAAAGAACGAACTTCTTGCAAAAACAAATCCCACCCGTTGTCTCTCATCAGTTGGAGTCGTTGTTTGCATATTTTCACCAATCTCATTGCATTCACAATATATTGATCTTTCAATTGTAATGCATTTGACAACTCATTCGAAACTCCTAAGAATTTTTTCATCAAGTGTAGATTAAATGCCAAATTAAACAAATGTATCGACTCCAATAAATTAAATGCCTCACTTTTTTGATCACCAGAACTAGATCATCTTCTGAAATAAATTCAAGTACATCACCAACAGTAGAGAACATTGAAAGCAAACTGATCAAAGAATTATATTGTGACTCCCAATGTGTTTCACCAGAACGATGAAGAGTAGATTCTTGATTAAGTCCCCGTCCACTTAAAACACAGCCTCTCTTCAATGCCTCAACGATAAAGTCTGAATGTTTCTCTCTGAATATCAAGAGATGTTAATTTACAATTTTTATGAGCATTTCCCAATACCACAGCTTTAATATCATCATTATGATCAACAAGAAATTGCAATTGAACTAGGAAGTTACCTGGATTGAGAGAACCTTCAGATTTATCATGGCCCCGAAATGATAACCCTTGACGCAACAAAACTCTAACACAATCAATTGATGCCTCAAGACGAATACGATAATCACTACGTGCTTGTGTTGACTGCTTATGCAAAATCGAATGAATGTGTTGATCTTGATTCATCAATGCTTCACAACTCATTCGATCTTTATTATGTTTGCTGTCATGCTTTCCCATATGAAGTCGAAATCTTTCTTTATTTTTTCAAACACGTTAACCCTTCGCTTACAAAAGACTCACCTCCTCCTTGATTACCATTACTTAATTTGAAAAGATAACATTACAAACAATAAGCGACATCTTTTGCTATACTGTACTCCAACCAGTTACCAAATTCTTTGAACCAGGAAGATTGGAATCGTCTAAATTGGGATGTTCCGAACTGTCGTTTCGGGAATACATGATCTGAAGGTTGACAAGCACCCTACTGCAAACATGCTCTTCGAACTTGATCGCGGATATTAATATTGTAATTTAAAATTGGAATTCTTAATCCAGGATTGGTTGGAAGTTGTGCAAGATCAACATCCACTCTATTTCCATGATCAGTGGGAAGTTGTGTAATATCAACATCCACTCTATTTGAAGTTCCCTCGTCAACATTTTCTACAATTGAAAATTTTCTTTTAAAAAATCTATCTAAGGTCGACATGATTTTTTCCTACAAACCACAACTCTCAAATTAAACAAACTCAACAAATAACAACTAAAAACCACAAATCTCAAATTACGAAAATTCAAACAAAGTTAATCAAATATATTAAAAATACCCAAAATGCCAAATAAATATTATTTTCACAAATCTAATTAACGTAACATACTAACATTTCACTTTTTTAAACATTAATCATCCAAGTTTCAAGTTCCAACAATAAAGTGAATAAACAGTATTATAAAATTAAAATAGGAAATTGATAGAAATAAAAAAAGCCAGCGATGATTATAAAAAGCAGTATTATAAAATTCAAATTTTGAACCCAAAAAAAAAAAAAGAAAGGGACGGAAGCCAGGCCGCTGAAGGCGGAAGACGGGAAGAACCAAGAGGAACTGAGGAAGGAAGGAAGGAAGCACAGTAGAAACTTACATGCGGCGGTCAGCGGTGATGACTGATGCGGAGGAGCACTGGAAGGATGAGGTCTTGAGGAAGAAGTGGAACGGAGGGCAGTCGGCAGAGCCTCAGGCACAGAGAAGTCGGACTGTGACTTCGCCGGTCGGAGCTCGGAGTCGGCACAACAGGGACGACAGTCGAGCTCAGGCAGGCAAAGTCGAAGTTGGGGACCTGGGGTGGTTGTTTGATGTTTTTTTGTCCAAAGGGTTTCAGGTTCAGCTTCTTCAAGCTTCAACTATTGTATTGCGTTTCCTTCGGTTTTGAAAGTTTAGCAAAGTCGAAGTTGGGGACCTGGGGTGGTTGTTTGATGCTTTTTTGTCCAAAGGGTTTCAGGTTCAACTTCTTCAGGCTTCAACTATTGTATTGCATTTCCTTCGATTTTGAAAGTTTAGTTCCCCCCCCCCCCCCCCCCCGGACTAACTCGGGAAAGTCCAAAAGTCTAGCGCGATCCATGATCGGTGCTAGGCTTGGGCTGCCTTCGCCCTTGACCGGGGTCACTCTACAATAGTTTGAACCGTCGAGTTATGATCGTTTAACATTGACATATGGATTTTAACGTACATTTGCTTGTTCAATCCATTTACTTCTTTCCACGTGAACTTAATTAGTTAGGCTTTAAAATTAATTCTTTTAAATGGTCTATTAAGGTTAATTTTCTAACTCCTACGTAAGTACCATTTCGCCACCAAGTCATTAGTCAACATCTAAACCAGTTGCTGCCACCTTTGCATGTTGTTGTTGCTTAATTATTTGCTTCTTCGTGTAAAAATGTTTTTTTTTTTAATGATTGTGAGCGTGATGAGATTTGATCGTCAAAATCTCACCAACCAATTAAAAAAATTCTCCAGTTTTTTTCTGTCAATAACCCATGATATCATTGACACTACCGTTTAAGTACGTGTGGTGAAGAAATATTGATTATTTTAATTCAATTTATCGCCACCTCGAGAAAGTCAAAACTGTATTGATGTCCAAGTGAGGCTGTTCTTGGTACTTCTCCACTTTAAATTTACCAAAGTACCCCTGAAAGACGTAATTAAAAAAATTTAAACATTTACAAAAATATTACGCTAATCCAAACAATGATACGAAACAATCTTAACTTTTACAAAATAATGTAGTCCAATTAAAATATATTATAAATAACAAAGTTATCTAATAAAATCCATTCACCAATATATAAAAATCACCAAAAAACTAAATCATCGGTGAGTTCATCACATTGATTAATTTACTTCTAGTATTTAACTATATGTTAATACATTAATTTCACTTCCACTAGCTCCATATTTTGAGCAGTGTAGTGCTTTGTATTGGTTATATAAATCATACAATAATTTTATAATAGAAAATAGTTCGAGCATTGGACATCTGATCAATCACTTCATTAGTTAATTGACATTTTTTTTAGAAAAAAATTAAAATAATTTGGTTTATCAAAAAATTTAAAAAATTTGGAATATTCGATTATTGGGTTCCTGGTCAAGAATCGAAAACCAAACCAAGTTCATCCGTTCTCGATTCTAGTATCCAGACAGCTGTTTAACCTAAGAAAAATCGAACCGAACCCCTCGGTTCAATTTAGATTCGATTCGAAAGTTCTCTCTCTCTCTCTCTCTCTCTCTCTCTCTCTCTCTCTCTCTCTCTCTCTCTCTCTCTCTCTATATATATATATATATATATATATATATATATATATATATATATATGGATTATGGATTTCCGTTTGAGATATGCCTTTTGCATAATTATCTTTATACCATAACAGTAAGTATAAAAAATAAATACTCTTCGTAGGAAAGATGAGTCACCATGGTAAAAGATATAAATACATTGGTCCCCAAAATTGAAAGGTTGAGAAATGAGTGTTCATCGTTCGTTTGAGTAATATGTAGGTCAGTAAATGACTTAGGTTGAACAATGAGCCTGAAATTGTCCGCGTGGGTCGATCACGTTCAAGTGACTTACTATATAAATTGATAGGAGAGTTCGTCGCATGTTTTAGGATATAGGTCGAAGGTTGAATAACGAGCCTAGAATTGTCCACGTGGTTCAACCACGTTCACATATCTTAATCAATACACATAGGGTGGAAGATGAGTTTGAGATTGTATACATACGTGCATTAAGATATATCGCTTGCATATACAAGTAACAAGTAGGCGGAATTGACATATTTTAGCATGTGTTCGGTAAAGGGTTTATAAATACATTTACAAATTGCACAATTTTTCTTGCCACATTTTAATTATATACATTTTTTAAATTATTATTCAATCATATATTTTATCTTGAAATCAATAAAAACATTTATAAATGTCCATGAAGCTGCCGAACAGTGCGCTAAATTCTAATTTAACTCCCAAAACTTATCCATAGTAGTTGTTAGAAGGGATGAAGAGATGAAAAATAATAATGGTAATCATGTTTGGTTTATAAATTAGTTTATTTATGATTTTGAGGTAAAATGTAGTGGTTAATTATTGGATAGAGAAAATGTATATGATTAAAAAATGTGTTGGTTAAAATTGTTTGGAAAGTCAAAGAATTTACAAAATCAAATTATTTTTGTTATGATTGGGAATCTATTGCTCAACTAAAATGGAAAAGGAGGTGGTTCGTAGGTCTGTCAAGAGATTTTGGATGTCCTGTTTGTCAATTTGAAATGATGGCTTCCCAAAAAATTGTACCCTACATTCAATTTTTTTCATGTGTCCTATAAAATAAAAAATAAAAGATTTTTGGTGCCCTTATAATATTGAGACCCTGTACGATCACACATTTCGCAAATCCTCAGGATCGCCTCGATGGTTCAACAACAAATGTCATGAAAGTTTAACTTGCGAAGTAAAAATTTATTGAATTCAAAATAGGTTATCATACACGAGTTCTCATTTGATCACACGTCCGATTTCAGACGATCATCCTACTTCACAGGATATTTCCATTGGCCACTTCACACACATTGTTGGGAAATAAACGGGAAAGTCTAATCACAAAAATTATTTTCTTGTAATTCAAATTATCCGGCCATAGGAATTCACCTATTTTATGTATTTGACTAGATTAAACAATTCTGCACAAATAACAGTCTTGAAAAGATTATCCTTGTAGTGTGCTTTACAATGATCTGTTTCAATTGCTTTCTTGACTTCACCAAACTTCAAATCCTCAAGTTTTCCTCGATATTTTTCAATAGCAATTATATCAGTGTGTGGTCAACTATCTAGATCTAGTTAAACTAGGAATAGAGTTTTTAATGTAAGGAGAAAACACACAAGTCACATTTTAGTGTACGTGTCCCGCCTAGATGCCTTATATGCTCATATACACTCCAAAACCCTACTAACCCTAGTACAATAACCAAAATCCATTTCTACTCGGCCAAAATAGATAGTAAGCATGTATAACTCTATTACAGTGAAGCCATCGAGAGACGAACCCAATTAAGTTAAGCTCTAATAAACTAATTTTTACCTAGTCAACTCTTAATCAGTCAAAATAATTATTAAACATGATTTATTCTACTAAAACAACGAGATTGCCTAAATGTAATTACTGAGACAATAATAAAAAAATTATATCATTTGACTTATCGCTCTTGCATGTTATCCTCATCATTCAACATGAATGTTCGGAGTTAGGTAAAATTACTAAAAATGTCAATTGCTGAATATTCACAAATCCTCAACTCTTATATTCTATATGACAATTCAATGTGATCACATCATATCATGAGATTTAACATTCATTATCGAATTACTGAGCTCATATTCAACTATTCACTAGAAGAATCGGTGAGATCATAATCATGCCTAAAAGATGACGGGTTACGAATATATGTTCCTCATTAGTTCACTTTAATTCTCAAAGTATCAAGATATTGATCAGTAATTTGATCTCACATATTGATACTTTAAAGAACTTCAAACTAGTAATCGAAATCCATTATTTAATCAGGATTAAGGTCGCACATACTACTGTCAAGCGAAATTAATTTGTATAGTTAATGTAACAAATTAATTTCACGTGATCATGTTCAATAAATTTCAAATGTACTCTCAATTTTATTATAAAAGTCAAAGACAAAATTTTACAAATTCGAGACAATCATATCCAAATAAATTATCCATATTTATTTACTGATCGTGAACAATAATTTTAGATCGAATTTATAAATTGAGTTTTTCGATGTTTAACAACTTAAGCACTCAATTTGTAATATCAAATCAATCTATGAAAAAATGCAAGCTCAAAACAACATAATAAATTTATCAACCATATATCAATAAATAATATCTTATTTTAAAATGTCATGTGTAAAAATAAATCTTTCCGATGGGTAACGTAATCCAACAAACACATGTCCACAATCCAAAGTCCAAACAAGGAAATGTTGAGTACATATATATATATATGCCCCTATTTGGTACCCATTATTTCAAATCTCTTTTTTTCAAAACTTATTTTCAACTAGAAATTCTATCAATAAATTAATCTACACAAAAACCTAAAATATTTCCTACTTTTTAATTACACATCTCCAACATTTACTATTTCAAACAACATTATTTTGAAATAAAGGGATAATTGACTAATCGAATCCCTCTTGGTATCATCTAAAAGGTCTTTTAGAGATGGTAGCTTATCCTTGCAATATTTCATTAAATGGATAGGAACAACAAGACTTGAACATCTACTTGATTTGATACAATGTTGAACAATTTAAAAGTTTAAGGGGTTTTTAATTTGTTATTTTCAATTTTGTAAAACATTCAAAAATTGTTTGGTTCAGTATTTTTGGAAACACAATTTTAGCAACTGTTTGGTAAATGGTTTATAAACCACACAATTTCCCAAATCACTTTTAACCACACACATTTTCTCTCTTCAATTTTCAACCACATATTTTATTTTAAAATCATAAATAAATCAATTTATAAACCGTTATAGTGTTACCTTAAAAACAGATTAGATTTACAACATAATATACAGCCTATTCGGCGACAGAGAATTGATTTATAAATAAAATCTTAATTTTTTGGATATAAAATAAGTGATTAAAAAGTGGTTTTAAAAAAATGTTTGTGGTTAAAAAAATGATTTGAAAATTTATACTTATAAACAACTTGAAGAATGAAGTATATATAATCAAAACATATTTTCACATTTCGAGTGTTTTAAGTTAGAACACTGAGAACACTAAAAACATGAAACAAAAAAAGTAATTTAATTCCTCCTTCCTCCAAGTTCGAGTTTACCTAGAATAACAATATTTACACTAAATTTCTCAAACTTACAAAAGATTATTTTTTGAGCAGGGAGTGCACTTACATGTGAAAAATGATAATGACTACTCAAACTCAAACATGATTCTGTAGATTTATTTTATTGTTTTAATTTTGGAATTGTATTAATTTTTGCTATCTGTATTTAAATGTGTAATTTTAGTCCACTGCCATTGAATTATTTGCTGCAATCATATAATTTACAACCACATTATGTAATTTTGGTTCTCGTTATTATTTTTATTTTTGTATTCCCTATTTTTTGCCAATTTAATTATTTTTTATATATTCTATTTTTGTAGAGAGAGTTTTTTATAAGATTTTAAATGTATATTTTATTTGATAATATATTAGCATAAAATTATTCTATTTTACTCAATAATCAATATTAAATAGAATATCACAAAATAATTTCGAAAAATTTCAAATTATAAACGGTTTTTAGAATGGCAAACCAAACGCATGTTATGCAATCTTGAAAAAGGCCCTCAAAACAGAAAACTGAAAATGAACTCTAAATTAAAAATTCAAACACAAAAACGAACGGGATCCAAGCTCTTCCATGGGGTGACATGTGTATCATTTTAAATCTCCCATTCAACAAAGCATATATATTCTCATATATGAGATGAAATTTTACATTTCCGTGTCATATATGATAAGAAAAGACAGCCAACTACACATTGGTTTCATCTAATTATGATTCCTTAAAAATTATTGTCACATCTCTCAAGCCATGAAACAATGAAGATAGTTTGTATTATTATATTCCTTATTCCTTATTACATCACATAGTTCATGTTCTTGTCAATTTCCTATGTATTTTAAGAATATCCCACTACATATTGTTGAAGATTAGTTCCTAGCTTTTGTACAAGGTATTATTCTTGCACCTTGCTTCTCACATAAGTATATAATGATCACATGTACGTAGGTATCTTGGTCTTGCTCGTCGATGAAACGTGAAGCTATGGAGAAACATGTTAGAAAATTTACATCACAGATAATTATTTATCCAGGATCCAAAATCATCATGTTGAATTATCAAGAATTAAATAACTGAAGCGGAAACGTACCTTAATCAGATATGATTCACGATGAACGATTCGGTTGGTTGGATCTTCCAAATCAATACGTAGTCCTTATTTTCTCTCTGATGATGGGATGTCAAAAAGAATGAACAATACATACGATTCAGGGACCATAACCGTGTTTATATACTGAATTGTCTGTTAACCTAATTCGGCCCATCATGAATTAGGTAATGGCCTGGTATCTACACATAAAAGCCCATACATTAATTAGATGCATTAAAGCCTGATATATATAAAATTCTTATTAGATCACTTTAAATGGGCTTAACCAAATTTGATAGCTTTTTATTCAATACACAATAATTCACATATAAGCTCACACGATTGATTAAAATCCTTACAATCTCCCACTTGAGCTATATGTGTAACCTTACAATTGTGTATCAATCATAACCTTATGAGTACTCAGAATTTTGCTATCATTACTGAATGCATCCCCAAACAATCCGGTCCATCAATTATATCAACATAGGATCAAAGCAGCTTTCGCTACATTAATCGTAACTAAACCTATCAATGGTCACGTATATCGACATAACTGAATGGCATGTATCAAGTATGGATGTGTAGCATGGAAATTACATGTAATGTGATCTTCAACATGCCTATTTCCAACTGGTCCAACTTTAGTGAGATCATCCTCAAATGAGTTCAGAGATAATAAACCTGAAACCTTACAGCTGTAAATAACTTTAACTTTAAACCGTTTCCAAAAGGACAATAAATGTGTCTAATGCACCCAAAATACAAACTCCCACTGAAACCAAATATCCTTAAGAAATACAACACCCATATGAGTATTGTGCTCATGAAAGACCTTGGGTTGTAATAATTTAGTAAGCTGATCCGCAATTATGGAGTTTGTCCCAATGTGCTCTTATTGACACGTGTCCACTCTGAACTGTATTCTTCACAACCAGGAACTTATGTCAATGTATTTTGACTTAGTTGAGCTCCTGTTGTTATTGAAATATAAATCTGCTGAGTTATTGTCACAATATAACTTTGGTGGTCTTTCTATACCGAACAGAATACGCAGCCCAGTGACAAAATTTCGCAGCAATATTCCATAATTAGATGGCCCTAAAAATGCTACAAACTTTGCTGCCATGGTGAAAGAAGCTAAAGTGTTTGCTAAGCACTCCTTCCGCAAATAGCTCCTCCAACTAGCAGATAGATGTAGCCTGATATGGATTTTCTACTGTTTTGGCATCTAGCAAAAATCGGAATCATAATACCATATGATCTCCAACTGATCCGATTTTCTGTATGTGAGCATGTAATCTTTTGTTCTCTTTAAATACCTTATAACCCATGTTTGGCTGCTTTCCAAATAATCCATCTCAGGGTTACTTAAATATCTCATTAGTATCCCAATAATGTATTCAATATCCGAACGCATACAAATTTGAGCATACATCAGATTTTCTATAGCTTAACTATATGAGATCTTCTGCATTTCCTTAACTTCAAGATAACTTTTCGGGCATTAGTCGAGACTAAATTTGTCTCCCTTAGCGAAAGGGGTGTCCCCTGATTTACTGTCTTGCATGCCAAATCTTTTAAGTACTTTATCGATATAGCCCTTTTGTGACAATCCAAGAATACCCTGAGAGCAATCCCGGTGTATTTGAATTCCTAATACAAAAGAGACGTCACCAGGATTTTTAATCTCAAAATTCCTTGACAAAAATCTCATAATTTTATGTGACATGCCTATATCATTAGTGGCAAGCAATATGTTATCAACATACAAGATCAGGAAAATATACTTACTCCCACTGAACTTGTAATACAAACAACCATTAACAGCATTAATCTCAAGACCAAATGAGATAATTACTTGATGAAATTTGTATTACCCTTAACGAGAAGCTGGCTTGAGCACATAAATGGATTTCTTTAATTTGCAAATCATTTGCTTTGGGTCTACTGACACAAAGTTTTCTAATTGCACCAAATAGATCGTCCCATCAATGTCTTCATTGAGAAACGCCACCTTAGTATCCATTTGATGTAACTCGAGGTCAAAATGTGCAACAACCTAACTTTTCTGAAAGAGTCTTTCGTAGAAACCAAAGGGAAAGTCTCTTTATAATTAATGCCATCATTCTATGTAAAGCATTTAGATACAAGACGAACTTTATATCTTTCTACATTACCTTTCAAATCCCTCTTGGTTTAAAAATTCATTTAAGACCAATGGGCTTCGTACCTTCTGGTAATGGGACAAGATCCCAAACTTTATTGTCTTGCATATGCTTATACTCCTTATTTATGGTATCAATCCACTTTTGAGAGTTAGAACCCTGCATGGCCTGATGGAATTGATTGGACCATCTTCCACCATTCCATTATTTCCTTACACTACAAGAAAATTAGGTTTATACTACAAAATTTCCACATACAAAATGAAATTTGTATGCGGAGTGCACTTTTTCCCACAAAAATAATTTTTGTAGTGATAAGAAGTTGCCTCTAAAAATATCTATATTTAAACTACAAATTTTCCGCATACAAATGAAATTTGTATGCGAAAATTACATTTTCTTACAAAATGATCTTTTGTATGGATAAGAATTTAGCTCCAAAAAATTTATGCTTAAACTACAAATTCTCCGTCCACAAAATTAGATTTGTCGGTTGAGTTTTATTTTTTATCACAAAATCTAATTTTCGTAGGAATATGATTTGGCTCTAAAATTCTCTAATTGGGATAATTCGTGCTTAAAAACAAACACGTGAATTTTTCCTTATAACAAATTTGTTGGACAAAATATATTTTTTGGTGACAAAAAATTCGATCAATTCGTATACTAACGATTCATTTGTAGGCTAATAATTAATGAAAAATCAACAATTTTTTTAATCTCCCTATAAAATTTATTTTGATAGAAAAAAAATAATAAAAAAAATCAAAAATTAATCAAACTTTTTAGACCAAAAAGGAAAACATAAAAACTAAAAATTTTCTCACTAAAAGATTACTTTTCCCTCCTCAACTCAAATTAACCCTAAAACTAATCACCCACAAAAGAAACTCATTATGGAAGATCTGCGAATTGACCCTAAACTAATCACCCACAAAAGAAACTCATTTACGGTTCCCTTATTCCAAAAGTCTGATAACTATCGTTCATCACCGAAGAGAAGTCCGACCCTCCAGCACTACAGAAGATCTGCGAAGAACAACCACCATCCCAAGATTATTGTGTCGGGCAGAGATCGAATTCGGCTTTCAATCAGTTTGCTCGGCGTCAATCAGGTATCTTTGCCTACTTGAACGAAAAATCTGGTGGTTTTTGTTGCAGAAATTTATAATTTCTTGAGATTCTTGAGATTAAAACTAGGTAAGAGATAAAAAATGTGATGGTTTATCATTTATTGGCCAAATTAGTTGAATTTTTTGACATGGTTTTTTTATAAATCATGCCTGGAGATTAAGGAAGACGGATTACATTCTTTTGGTATTTTATAATCAAATATTGGATGTGTTTCTTCATGGATTCAAGATAGCGAACCATCTTGTCGAATCAGCACCTAGAATACTAAGTACATGGTAGTACTTGGTTATAAATATGAAATTACCAGTCTCCTGAAACAAAGTCGTGTGATTTGTTTTTGAGATAATGTCCTGAAACTCCATCCCATCCAGTACTCAAATTGGCAGCACCCATTTCAGAGTACAAGAAATATTATGAACTTGGTAATAAGACATCTCATAAAATGAAAAAAAATCAGCTTGAGATTGAAGCCTACTTTTTACAATTGATCTGGTATTCTATCTGTTAGTCTAGACAATCACGAAAGGGACACATCTGCCATTCGAAAAAGAAATAACAATCCCTGATTATAATGCAATTCAATGTCACTGTGGACGATCATATTTGTAGTGCATCTCATTTAAAAGTACTAGCAAGTTTGTAAATTTTTTGTTCTGCATGCAAAAATAAAAGTAACTCTACAAAATAGCAGCAAATTTGTAAATTGATGAAACAGCTGTTCAACTGAGGATTTACATATCAGTGTGGACAATCATATTTGTAGTCCAATCCATTTAAAAATACCAGCTTCTCCGTAAAAATTTTGTTTTGCATGTAAAAATAACAGTATCTTTATAAAATAGCAACAAATCTGTGAAATAATGAGTAGCTTTTCAATTGAGGATTGACACATTAGGCTTGCTCCATGTGGATCGCTTATGTTATTTCGAATCTTGGTATTGATGAAAAGTAAAAATAGCCACATCTTATCATATGGTGCAGTCAAAAACTTTAGAATAAATAACTTCAGAATTCAAAATTCAAAATTCTGTTAGTGTGTGCTCGTAAAAGATGGCATTAAGCCTACAAATATTTTTTGACACAAAATTGTTTTGTAGGGAAATGTACGATTTTATTTTTATCTTGTGCCTACAAAATCTATGTTGTAGGTCAAATTCATTTTAGTAGACGAATAATTTTGTAGGGAAATCACTTCGGCTACAAATTTTATTTGTCTCTAAAGGATTTGTAGGGAGAGACTTTAGCCCACGAAATTTCGATCTTTGTCTTCTAATACCTTTCCCCACGATGTTTGCGCTACAAATGTCGCTACAAATTTTTTTTGTCTCGAAAAGTCTTTCCCTACAAATAACTATCTTTCCCTACAAATTTAATTTGTATGCGGAATGTAAAATTCTTGTAGTGTTATGTTCTTGGAAAAATACTATTTAAATTATCCGGAATAGCATTTTTTCCCTTTCTCTCGTGGATCTCCTTAATGGCTTTAGTTATTGAGATTGTTGAGTTTGCACTTCTGAAATTCACCTTATTTTAGATGGGAGGTTCTTCAATATTGTCGAATTGAGGTTCCGGATATGCTTGTTAATCAATGACATGCATAAAAACTTGCACATTGTCAAAAGCAATAGTAGGAATCGAAACCGATCATTCCTCAACTTCTTCCTTAAAGACAATATCTCTAACCTTATTTCTCCCCCAAACTCAACATCCTCAAAAAATGTTGCATTTCCCGTTTCAAAAGTTAACTTGAGTGTGGGATCATAAAACTAATAGCCCCTTAAACGCTCAGAATAACCAATAAAGTAGATGCTGACTGTTTTGGAGTCCAATTTCTTTATGTGGCCTATAAAGCCTAGCCTTAGCTGGACATCCCCAAATGTAGAAATGCTTTAGACTAAGCCTTAAGCCTGTCAAAAGCTCATAAGGTGTTTTAGTAGCTGCTTTAATTGATATTATGTATGATCTTTATTCAAATGTCCAGAGTTATGGCAAAAGAAACAATCCTTAATGTCTTTATGTGGTTTCTTTTGTTCTGAACCCTTAGTAACTTTAAGTTCTTTATTTATTTTCTTGCCCTTATCTTTAGAGGTGTTTTCCAAGTGAACACTTTCAATTCTGTCCTGCTTCAACTTTTCTTCTTCTTGCACACAAAATAGAAAGAGCTTATTTAGAGTTCATTTCTCCCTTTGATAGTTACAACTGACCTTAAATTGACTGAATTGTGCAAGAAGCTTGCACACTATGAAATGAGGTCATTGAGAGTCCATTTATACTTTGACAGTTACAACTAACTTTAAATTAACTATATTGTGCAGGAAGCGATATCAATACCAAATGCAAGAGCAAGTCATTGGACAAGTTGAGTTTTAGTTCCTTAAGTTTTGAAGCAGTGTGAGACATCTACATGATGTACTCCCTTATTTTTTCATTGCCTTTATACTTTATTGAAATCAAGCTTTGCATAAACGTGCTTGTTTCAGCCTTATCGTTTTTCGCAAAACGTTTCTTAATTTCGGCAAGGAACTCATTGGCATCATTTACCTCCTTAGATATTGTGCCACTAAAGGCTTACGGAATGCCGCACTTAATGATCATGAGACTCACATAATTTAATCAATCCCACTTCTCAAAGTTCCTCATTTGATTAGATGAACTTTCATCTGTAAGAGGAGCAGGTTGCTCAATCCTTAGTACACGGTCTAGATCCATGCAACCAACGAAAAGTTAATGTTCTTATTTTGATCCTTGAAGTTTGTTCCATAAATACAGGGATTAAATTTGAGCTTGTAGATAAACTACTAGCATAATTTGAAACTGATAGAGAACACTTAAACAAAATAGCTCACATAAGTACCTTATTATGCAAATCATATTTTCAAACAATGGTAGGGACCATCACAAGATACCTAGCACAACATCAATATTTAGTCTTTGGACAGAAATATTGATTGGTAAGTGGTACTCTTGGTGTAGTAATCAAACACTGATAGTAAGACATGTCAACCAACAAACCTTTCTTTGGACCGATTTATTGATCACACGTAAAACCAAATAACCATCACATATTTATCACCACAAGTTCATGTAAAATTCGGGCTAAATATTGACCTTCCTTTGGGCCGATCAATATCCGCATGAAATAATACACAAACACCTAATTTTCCCTTGGTGTAGTGATCAAACACTGGCAATAAGACATGTTAACCAATAAACCTTTCTTTGGACCGATTTATTGGTCACACGTTAAACCAAATAATTGCCATGTGTTTATCACCACAGGTGCATGTGAAATTCGAGCCAAATATTGATCTTCTTTTGGGCCGATCAATATCCGCAATGAATAACACACACACACAAATATCTTCTAATATTCAAAGTTAATTAATATCCACAAGAGAGGTTGCTTTGGCAATATGTTGCTTCAACTAACTTACTTTCGAATATTATATCTCTCAAAAGAGTCCGTAGTACCAAAATTTGAAATTGAAATCACTGATTTGCATATATTTTGACTTTAGGATTTGAATTATAGAATTCAAAACTTTAGAATAAAGCAATCCTTAAGTTGAGAGAGTCAATTGCAATATTCTTAAACTTTTGGTGGCCTATTGTTAAAAATTTAAGTTTGAAGGACTTAAATTACAATTTTTCCAAAAACTTTATTGGTCAATTTAGAGAAATTCCAAACATTAGGTCCCAATTTGAAAGAAAAACAAACTTTAGAGGGCCAAAATAGGAAATTTTCAATCTTTAAAGGTTGATTTTGAAAATTTTCAAACTTTAGGAGCCAATTTAGAAAATTCCTGAACTTTAGGGACTTAATTAAAAAAATTCTAACTTTAAGGACCAATTTTGAGAATTTCCAAACTTTAGTGACTGAATAAGAAATTTTTCAAACTTTAGGGACTGAAAATGAAAATTTTCAAACTTTAAGGGACCAAATTAGAGAATTTTCAAGCTTTAGGGACCAATTTTGAAAATTCTCAAACATTAGGGGCTGGATTAGCAAATTTTCAAACTTCAGGGGTTGAATCATAAAATTCCATAACTTGAGAGGTCTTGACTTAAATAAATTATAACTTTAGGGGCTCAATTTATAAGTTCCATAGCCTTTAGGGTTTGAACAATAATATAGAACAAACATAAGGTCCTGAGGTGCAAATAATTCAACATATCCAAAATTGCATAAAGAACCCTAAAGACTTCTAATTTTCAGCCAAAAGTCCCTTCCTCAAATCTGAATTGCGCAATGGTTAGGGTTTCTGTAACCCTAACCGTCACCCATCAATTCTGAGAACGCGGCCGCCGCTAACGAACCCGGGAACGCGGCGCCACAACAAGCGTCCCCCCCCCCCCCCGCCCTGCAGCGCCATTATCGGCACTGCACTCCAGAGGCACAGCATCGCGCGCGCGATGCTGCAACCCGCCCTGCGCAGCCAAGACCCGGCGCTGCTCGCCCAGGCCGACGACGTCGTCGTCGTCTCAAAACCATCCAAAATCCAACGCAATTCATACCGAAATTCAACCAAGAATATATCCAAAAACCCATTCTCAACAAAACCATAGATTCAATCATACACAATCCCATTTCGAAATATACAAAAATCAAGACTGAAAATCAATTTTATTAAACCAAGATTTTTCGCACATATGTATTCATACACAGAGAAATCGACGGCTGAATCCATAAACCAAATTCATGTTTCCAAAATTTTCAAGCTTGCGGTATATGTGTATGAATAGATCGGCTAAAAAAAATTGATGCATGTTTCCAATCTTTCAATTTTGATGTATATGTATATATCTCAATTATGGTGAAAAGTGAAAACAGAACCTTATTTCTTACGCACATAAATTTGATTTTACATATATGCGTTCAAAATTGATCTGATAATTCAACACGATCTTGGCTCTGATACCACTTGTTAGAAAATTTACATCACAGATAATTATTTATCCATGGTCCAAAATCATCATGCTGAATTATCAAGAGTTAAATAACTGAAATGGAGGCGTACCTTAATCAGATATGATTCACGATGAACGATTCGATTGGTTGGATCTTCCAAATCAATACGTAGTCCTTATTTTCTCTCTGATGATGGGATGTCAAAAAGAATGAACAATACATACGATTCAGGGACCATAACCGTGTTTATATACTGAATTGTCTGTTAACCTAATTCGGCCCATCATTAATTAGGTAATGGCCTGGTATCTACACATAAAAGTCCATACATTAATTAGATACATTAAAGCCCGATATATATATAAAATCCTTATTAGATCAATTTAAATGGGCTTAACCAAATTTGATAGTCTTTTATTCAATACACAATAATTCACATATAAGTCCACACGATTGATTAAAATCCTTACAAAACATAGACGGAGTTTTGGCTTCGGCTATGGCTTCCTCTTGCAAATTCTGAGTTTATGCATTCTTGTTTCGTGTTCCAAAGCAGAGAGTAACTTCCTTGTCACATTTTACTCTTTAATATAGATTATCATGTATCTTATAATAATTGCATATCTAGTACAGCTCTTATGTTTCGAAATTTCGGTTGTTCTTGTCATCTCTTTTTAACGTAGTGACTTAGGTGATCTCTCTTTATTAAAGTCTCTATTTCTTTCTAAATGTTCATGCATTCGTTGGTAGTATGATCGGGGATTTTGTAGAACTCCAACTATTTGTCCCGATTTTTGCTCATTACCTTCCACCCTATCGGTTGTGATCACTTGAGGTCTTGCATGTTCTTGATCTCCATCTCCATCAGGATGTGGGTTTGAAATTCATTCAAAGGAGTAATAATAAGTTGAATCTTGAGCACTTACTCTCTATTTTTGAGAATTCTGACAAAATCTTGATCATAGTTGGGGGCCTTGCCCGAGGTTGGAGCTTCTGCTTTCATTAGAAACATCTCTTATGTTGATGTATTTTTTTTCTCAATTCAGCAGATAGGGGGCTTATGGATAGGGACATTTTAAACTCCTGACTCGTTATCGCATGAGTAAGGGATGATACTGCGACCATATTATGAAGATCGGGAATTCGTTGCCTCTTATTATTAAATCGAATCATGAACTCCTGAAGTATTTCTTTAGGACCTTGACTTAGCTATATAAATTAGGTGGAATGTAAGTACATTCTTTCTAATAGGAGATTTCATGCTCTTTTTAGAGCTGGGTGTGACCGCAAAGCGGACAGCTTTGGAAGATTTTGATGAGGTTATAAAGGGACTAAAATCAAAATTATGGAGAAAGCTATAAGGTTTACATAGTATTTATGGAACCAAAAATTTTGGTTTGGTTTCGGATTGGTTCCTTCAATAACAAGAACCGAACAAAATATTTCGAGTTTTTTCTACAGACATCTTCACTCTCTCTTCCTGTAATCCCCCATTATCAAAATCGAAAACCCCAACGTTAATAATTTTCAATTAGACAAGGGTTGATCACGAGGTCCATGGCAGCCAAAACGAATTCTATTTTGGCTATTACCTTCTCCATTACTATATTATCATATGCAAGAATAGGTAGTTTTCGTGATCCACTTGATCTAGCAAAGACAGCAGGGAACTTCTTCGTAAGGTTACTGAAAGAGCTAATTGACCCTGAGGTACGGTAGAGAACCATTCACAGGCAGCGTCATTTAATGTCCGAGGGAAGACCTTTCACAATATCTGATTTGGAGCGTTCAGCATGTCCATGACATTGGTATAGGTGTTGAGGTGGTTATTCGAGTCAGTTATCCCATCATATTCTTTATGCAGAGGTAATTGAACCTCTCCGAAAATGGGAAAAAGGTCGGGGCGAAGAAATTGCATCACGCATCACCTCTTCTAATAGATGGGGAAGTTTTGGTTGATCGGAGGGTTTAAAGGTAGCCCACTTCCAATGGACGTTGAAGATCGATTATGCCTTATATTCATCATGACTTCTTGTGTCTCTTCCTAGAGACGGCGCCAATTATTGCTACAGAAATATGGAACTAAATTCTGATGAAGATGTATTGTGTTTGATGCTGTCAACTTGATGGAGATCTTCTAATGTCCATAAAAAACGCTTCGAGAAATGCCCTCGTGACCCCCTCAGGTGTATGAATAAGTAACATGAAGATGAGGATAAGTTAAGAGTAAAATAAAATATTGCAAAGAGAACGTTGTAACATGAACTGTGAATAGCGAGGCCTATTTATAGGGCCAATTTAAGTAGGGAAAATTACATGGAACCCTACTTTTTAAGATCACTTTGTAATAATAAGTTGATGAATTTTTCATTTTTAAAACTCAAGTGTTAATTACCCCCATCAACATTTATTAATAAAAGATTTTTCTAATTCATATCAGATTATTCATACTCCTCTCTCTCTCTCTCTCTCTCTCTCTCTCTCACCGGAAACTGTCGACGGCGACTCTCCTTACCAACGTTCGAACTCAGGTCACCGACAGAACACCCATCCCAGACCTCTCGCCACTGCTAGATGGAAGCATTGGAGCCGTTGCTTACGTATATGGATGGAAAAATGGCTCGTCGGCTCGGGCCGCTCAGGCCCGGCTCGGAAAAAGCTCGGGCTAAGCTCGGCTCGTGGCTCGATATTTCGAGCCAAAGCTCGAGCCGGGCTTTTTTTTGAGAGACGGGCTTTGGCTCGGCTCGGCTCGAGCCAAAAAAAAGCCCACTAAAAAAGCTCAATGGGAGCTTGAACAATGAATTTCGATCACGAGTTCGGCTCAACTTGCTATATACACACATTTTCAATAAAAATTTTATGAATTTTTGCTATAAAAATAAGAGAAAAAGTAAAAGCTCGGGACTTGGCTCGGCTCGACTCGGAAAAAGCTCGAGCTAAAGCTCGAGTCGAGCCTTATTTTTGGGGACGAGCTTTAGCTCGGCTCGGCTCGGCTCGGGCCAAAAAAAGCTCGACCCCTAAAAGCTCGAGCCAAGTTCGAGCCTTGATCTTCGGCTCGCGGCTCGGCTCGGCTCGTTGACACTCCTTACGTCGAAGCAGCGGCGATTCAATCTAGCAGCGACGCTGCTACTCCGATCAAGTAGCGGCGGCGTTGCTCCGAACCCCTCTCCGAAGATTGTTGCGATTGCAAGTTTGTTTTTTTTTTTTTTTTTTTTGTGCGTGCATTTGGAGGCAGTGATGTGGAGGTGGTGATATTGATGCGATGGTTTGTGTAACTGTGTTTGTTACGACCATGACTAATTAGACATGATGCGTCATCTATATGTGCCCACCAGGGGATCCACAAAACATCCATTCACCTAATCATGACCCACAGGCCAAACTGTGGATACCAAACTTGCTGGACTCTTACATGCCCAGGTGATGCTATGCCGAGGTACCCTTATACCAGGGTGATGCTATGTCGAGGTACCCTTATGCCGGGGTGATGTTATGCCGAGGTACCCCTATGCCGGGGTGATCCTAAGCCGAGGTACCCCTATTCCGAGGTGATCCTATGCCGAGGTACTCCTATACCGGGGTGATGCTATGTCGAGGTACTCCTAAGTCGAAGTGAGTACACTGGAAATGTGTCAAGATAGATTGATATGACAACATCTTTAAATGGATTTGATGGTTGCACACTTATATTTCTCGCACCCAATTTATATTTGCTTGAAATGAGTACTGACTTAGGCATCAGAGTGCAAACGGGAGCCACCTCGGCCCCCTTTGCAAGCTGATTGTTTGTCCTAGTGCGCAGGAGATCCACGTGTTCAAGAGGGAGGAGCTAAGACGTGTTGATCCAAGCTCCTACAAGATTTTGTGGTCAACATTTTGATGCCGTCTGTGGAAAACCACACTTCTAACCACGAAATCACGTGGTAAAAAGCGATGAGAAACCTTGAAATAAGGAGGAGAACATCTTGAAAGAGGGTGAAAAAGGACTATACAAACCTGGAAAAAACCATTTCATTTTGGCAGCTCACTTCGGATATGATGGATTAGGCCGAAATAATTTATTTTTCTTCGGTCCATTAACATTTGGACTTCTTGGTTAGTATTTTCTTTGGGTTGCTTATTTGCTTATCCTAATAGTTGAGGTCTGGCAGTGATTGAAGTTGCTCCAAGTCTTGGATCAATAATTTAACTAGCACATTAAAAAGCATTTGTGGGATAAATTATGCTGGTCACCTATAATGCCTGTGCTTTGAAACAATTAAAAGAAAAAGAACGCCTTTAATACTAAAATAGTCCACTAGTTAATGTATTCGTGGGACCCTGGTTCCATGAAATGAAGAATATTTGGTTGTTTATTTCACTTGTGCATAGTTAATATAAATGAGCACATTAGAAACATCAATTGCTTACATGCGTGGGACACTATACACCACCAGGAGCAATCATATTAAATTTTCAATGCGATAGCTCATTATAAAGTGGCTTGCTTGGGCAATGGAACTCACATTCCACAAGATCAATTTAAAGCACGACTAAACTCATTAGCCCAGTCAAAGTTTATAAATAAAAAGAAGCCCGTACCTTTGAAAGTCATATTTTTTGGACTAACAATATATTATCCACTTCTATGGGATATTTTTGCCTTGTTTTTGAAATTTCTTACAAATCATTAGTATTTCATTATTCAGTATTATTTGAGGCGAGCACTAATCCCTCTCACATCGAGGTAGGCCTATAAGACCTCCAATAAGCTCAAAACGAGCCATTATCTCTATTATCGTGGCTAGCAAGTAAGTCCTTCAACATTAAGAAGCCCAACTTGTAGTCCCTGAAAGACGGGTGGACTCCCTTAAAAGGGATCTTTTGTAAAAATTCTCCTAAAGAAGGACCCCCCCCCTTAAAATAGGGGACCCCTGAAAGAGGGAACTCCTGAAGAATGACCCCTCCTGAAGAGGGACTCCTGAAGAAGGACCCCCTGAAAGAAGGGACTCCTAAAGAGGGACACCTGAAAGAAGAGACCCTTGAGTAAAAGCCCCCTGAAGAAGGGACTTCTGAAGAAGGACCCCCTGAAGAGTGACTCCTGAAGAAGGACCCCCTGAAAGAAGGGACTCCTAAAGAGGGACCCCTGGAAGAAGGGACCCTGAATAAAGGACCCTTCTAAAAGAGGGGATATCTGAAAAAGGACCCCCTTGAAAGAAGGGACTCCTGGAGAAGGACCCCCTGAAAGAAGGGACCCTTGAAGAAGGGACTCCTGAAGAAGGACCCTCCTGAAAGAGGGGACCCCTGCAGAAGGGCCCCCTGAAAGAGGGGACCCCTGAAGAATGGACTCCCCTGAAAGATGGACGAATTTCCCCAAAAATAGACCCTCTGTAAGAAAATTTTCCTATGAGAACTCTGCTTAGCCTGACTTCATAATGTGATAACGCACACAATCTCAAAGACCACAAATTATTAACTTTGGCATAAATGTCGCAACGACGCGTAATTTTCGTAGATCCAAAAATACTAAGATCCGGCCATAAATGTTGAAACAACATGGTCTCATAAACTAATGGCATGGCTCAAAGTAGCCTACTTTATTGCCTAAAGTGGCATGGCTCACAGAAAACTCCTTATTTCCTAAGTGACATGGCTCAAAGAAGCCTTCTTTATTGCCTAAGTGACATAACTTAAGGGGCCCACCTTATTGCCCCATGTGGCATGACTCAGGACACCTTCTAAGGTACCCCTCCCAAGAGGAGGACTCTTTCAAGGGACTCCTTTCAAGAGAAAAACTACGTCAAAAGAGTCTTACCAAATGACTCCTTCCACAAGGGACTCCTTCAGGAAAACTCTTTCAATTGACTCATTCCAAGAGACGAACTACATCAAAGAACTCTTATCGAAGGACTCCTTCCACAAGGGACTCCTTTAGAAAAACTATTTCAATTGACTCCTTCCGATGGACTCCGCCATTGGTCATTCCGTTTCAGATGAAACAACCAAACGCTATAAATTCGAACCTCAGCTATGAATGTTTGGGACTTCCAATTTAAGGGACTAGAGAGCATATACACGCAAGTCAACACAACGTGTGTATATATATATATATATATATATATATATATATATATATATATATATATATAATTGTTTCATATTCTTCAAAGATACACATGTCAAAACGAGGTGTCTTACATGTTATCAAGGCAAGCTCTAAGCCCTTGCGTAAAGAAGCAGGCTTGTAAGCCCTCCAATTGCTCGAATTGAGCCTATTCTCTCTCTACTATCCAGACATGCTGTTAGCCCTCACACATCTAGGCCAGAGCATAAAATATCCAATGTTATTGAAGACACCCTTGTAATTCCCCTCCTATTGAAGGCATGCTAGGGACATTGCTATTATTCAACAGGAGCCTATAAGTCCTCGAAAGTTCGAGGCAGGCTCGGGTATTCTTTTTATTGGAAGAAAAGATACACTTACAAAATCTGAATGATGTAGCCCAACATTCTCTTAATATAACTAAGAAAAGTCTACTTGAAATGGTTTTCAAGTGTTCAAATAAGGACTCAAGTGTTCAAACTATATTAAACCATGGGCCCAAGTGCCTATATTATTCCTCTTCGGCGACGCTTTACCATGCAAAATATATTTTATTTTTTCCATTCTGGTGGTGTCTTACAAGAAATATTTTTTTATATATTTCCTATTTTGGTTATTTCTTAGAGTATATACACATTCCATCATCTTCGATCTCTTATATTTTCAAGTTTGGTTGGCACATAAATGAACTAACCAGACTTGAGGGACTAGTGTTACGACCATGTCTAATTGAACATGAAATGTCATCCATATGGGCCCACCAGGAGATCTACAAAATATCCATTCACCTAATCATGACCCACAGGCCAACCTGTGGATACCAAACTTGCTGGACTCTTACATGCCGAGGTGATGCTATGCCGAGGTACCCTTATGCCAGGGTGATACTATGTTGAGGTACCCTTATGCCGGGGTGATCCTATGCCGAGGTACCTCTATTCCGATGTGATCCTATGCCGAGGTACCCCTATGCCGAGGTAATGCTATGCTGAGGTACCCTTTGTCGAGGTACTCCTAAGCCGAAGTGAGTACACTGGAAATGTGACAAGATAGATTGATGTGACAACATCTTTAAAGGGATTTGATGGTTGCTTTAACCCTATAACATGTAATAATGATTATAGCCAAATAAATGGTTTACCTCATGAATGGTTAGGATCTTTCCATGTGTAAAGCATAACACGTGTCACAATCTAAGAGAATTACTTATTCCACACTTGCCTCCAAGGAAAAGGTTGATAATTCAATACTCTAAGTCAATATTTTACTCTCACTCCCTTTTCTCTCTTTTACACACTTATATTTCCCGCACCCAATTTATATTTGCTTGAAATGAGTACTGACTTAGGCATCGGAGTGCAAACGGGAGCCACCTCGGCCCCCTTTGCAAGCTGATTGTTTGTCCTAGTGCGCAGGAGATCCACGTGTTCAAGAGGGAGGAGCTAAGACGTGTTGATCCAAGCTCCTACAAGATTTTGTGGTCAATAGTGTTGATGGAGGCGGATCTGCGGTGTTAGTGATTGGTGCAGATTTTTGTGGTGGCTATGGTATGGTGGTCGGGCCGACGGTTGAGCGATCTACTGCACTACACACTTTTATTTTTTCTATGTTATGTGGTTACCTTTTGTGGTGGTGGTGGTTGGTGTTGGCAAAGGTGGTGTGGTGTGGTGTGGTATGGTTGTGGCAGTTGTGGTGTTGGAGTAGTCGGCGAAGAACAGTGGAAAAGAAGATGAGTGAAGCGGCAACAGTTTGGTTTCAAGGACTGACGGTTGTTATAGAGACAGCGAAGATAGGTGTGAATTGTGGTGAGTTAGAGTTGATGGTGGTGGGTGGAGGTGATGGTAGTGGTAACTAGTTGAGGGGCGGCGGCAGCTAGACGATAAAGGTGATGGGCTGGGGTTAGGGTTGGGATGTGATGGGGGTGGGAAGTCTGGTGGAGCTGGGGTTATGGTTGGGGTTGAAATAGTAATTATGACCAATAATAGATAATTATGACCAATTATTAAGTAACGGTGACTAAAATGTTGATCAATAAATAAATAATATATGACCAATTGTTCAATAATTCTGACCAAAATATTGAGTAATTGTGACTAGTGACGAGAATGGAATGTGAATAATTTATTAGGTAATAGTGATCAAAATATTAATTAATTGTGATTTTGTGTGACTTGTGCGAGTACGGAATGTAACAAATTATTAAGTAAATGCAATCAAAATATTGACTAATTGTGACCATTTGCTACTTGAGTGGGACGAATATGTGACGTGACCTACAATTGTATCAAATATAGTCATGTGTGATCGAGTTGTGACTTTTTGTAAGCGAACTGCGAACTCGTGTGACTAAATTGTGACTTTGTGTGATCGAGTTGTAATTTTGTGTGACTGAATGTGATCGAATTTTGACCTTACTTGACCGAACTGCGACTTTGTGTGATCAAACTGTGACCTTGTGTGAACAAATTGTGACTTTGTGTGTGGGGTGGGGTGGGTGGGGTGGGGTGGGCGGGGCGGGTGTGGGGTGAATTTTGCAAATAAATTTGTAATTGTCACTCAACTGCAACTTTGTATGACCAACTGTGACTTTGTTGATGATGTGGGTGGGTATGGTGAGGTTGATTGAAATTTGCAACCAAATTTGTAATTGTGATTGAAATATGACTGTGTGACCAACTGTGAGTTTATGGGTGGGGTGGGGTGAGGTGGGATAAATTTTGCAACTAAATTTCTAATTTTGATGGAATTGTGATTTTGTGTGACCAACTCTGACTTCGCGGGGTGGGGTGATTAAAGGATGGGAGGGGAGGGGTGGGTGGGTTTTTGCGAATAAGTTTGTAATTGTGACTGAATTTGACTATGTTGGACCAACTATAACTTTGCAGGTGAGTCTGTGTGGGGCTGGGTGGCGTGGATGGGTGAGTGGGTAGAGGGTTTATTTTGCAATTAAATTTGTATGTGACTTTGTGTGATCAAATATGATGGGTTGGGTTAGGGTGGGGTGGGGGACAAACAGGTTGTGGATTAGGAAATTTTCCCTATAAGTTTATAACTATGACCGAATTATGACTTTGTATGACTAACTTTGATTTTACATGGTGGGTGGAGGGTTAAATTTGCAATTAATTTTGTATATATGATCGATTTTTTTATTTTGTGTGACAAACTGTGACTGGGTGGGGTGGCGGTGTGGACGGGTTGTGGATTAGGTATTGTTTGGAGAAGGCCCCAGCGAGGGAGCCGGGTCGTTACAAAAAAGGCGCCTTTTTTGTAACGACCCGGCTCCTCGCTGGGGCCTTTTCCGAGCCGTACTCATGGTCTTTCCACTCTCCCCTGGCTCCCTCGCTGGGGCCTTCTCCAGAAGTGGATATTTTCCTTCCGCAGGATTCGAACCATGTACCTAGGGGTTTAGTACAATGATTCTTAGAATCCTGCTACCATTAGACCAGAATTGTAAGACCGCTTTTCATTTTATGGGCAATTCTGAAATCCTACGTGATATTTATGTTAAAGTTGTTATAGATTTTAAATTTAATAGTTTTTAATGTCTATGATTTGAATTATTTTGCAGTGGAAGGACTTGGACGCCGTCTCGATCAATGTGCCAATTAGAAAACTTATAAATTGGTTACGTGAAATTTTATGTGATTAATTCTTTTATTATCTAAGCATGCTATAATTTTTAATTGCTTAAGTTGTAAGTGACCTAAATTGTGTTAAATTAAAATTGGGGAAAATTTGGTGGTAATTGTAGACTAAATTGAAGTTATGGACCTACCTATGCGCATGGGGAGAGTGAGGGACTAAGTTACAAATTTTGAAAGTTAAAATTTAAAACCCTACCCTATTCCCAAACCCGGATCCCACTCTCTCACCCGATTCTCCCTCTCTCGTCCTCACTCCCTCGTCTCTCGTCTCTCAGCTCTCTCTCTCTCTCTCGCGACCTCTCCCTCTCGCCTCCGACCACCGCCACCCTCACTTCCGGTGCCGACCGCCTCCCCAACACTGGTAAGGACCTTCTTATTTCCTCCCTCGGCGCACACCGCACTCACTAGTCTGTTGCGCGACGCACACATACTAGCACGCGAATTGTTGGGGCGCACACTTACGATTTTACACACAGAACACGCTCACACGCACACACAGGAGTTTATATGTATTGATGTATATATGTCGAATGTATGTATTGATATGAAGATTTTCAGATTGGGTTTTAGGGAAATTTCGAATTTTAAACTGTTAAACTCAGAATTTGGGCAATATATTGTATATATGGAATTGTATGTAGATACTGATGTATATATATTACCCTCATGTATAAAGTTCACATTTCAAGTTTTTGTAGGTAAATTTTCAGATTTAAAACCCATGAATGCGGAGTTATAATTATAAGTTCAGATTTAGGGGGGATTATATATGTGTATATTTTGTACATCTATTATAGTCTAAATTGAAATTTACTAACTTAAATTGCAGTAATATATAGATATACATGTGTGTTAATTCATGTTTAGAATTAGTTTAAATTTCGAAGTTAAGTTGTTAATTTCCAGATTATGAACAACTAGAATTGTAATGGATAGTTTTTATGTAATTAGGTTAAGTTATGAAATGTTAAACGAAAGTTTGAATTATAATAATAATCTTTTTCATATTTTCAGATTTAAGTTTTGTTAGATTTCGAATTATAATTGCTAAATTGGGGATTTGGTAATGCTTATGTATGTGTGTGTTTGCTCAATTTCAGATCTATGGATTTCAGATTTTCGATAATGAAAGATTTACATATATAAATTTTAGATTTGTATATATATATATATATATATATATATATATATATATATATATATATATATAAATTACGATCCAGAGTTTTAGTTAAAGTTTCAGATTTTGATGTTGTTTAGATTTTTTAAATTATAGATTGTCAAATTGAGAATTTGGTTTGGAACGTTGATGAAATTATTGAAATTTTAATTGTAATTGTATAACGTTAAAGTTGTGAAAATTTGAAGGTTAGTTAATGACCTTGTGGTAAAGTTTGTAATAATTAGTTATTTTTAGATTTGTGAACTTGTTAGAATCACGATTAAGTAGTTTTGTAAAGTTATGGAATTTTGAGTTTGAGTTTGAATTTAAAAGATGAGAAGACCTTCTAATGTGCATTGAGATTCATTCCTTGTCTTGAATATGGGTTTTATGTGTTTGGTCATATCCTAAGATCACACTTAGGTTAATTTGAGATTTTGATCTCGATTGGGCGTTTTGTTATTATTAAAAAGGATAAGGTGACTTTGTAATGTTCAGTGAAATTTTATAGTTCGTTTTGAATATGGTATGTTTGGGATTGGTTAGCATTAAAAAGAATTTCAAATGTGTTTCGAGTCCAAAGTCATATTTATTGACGAATGTGAATAATCAGGAATTTTGGTACATTGACGTCACGGGCATCCGAGACTTTACTTACTTGCAAATTCAGAAACGGTAAATTACTAAGGACTGCAAGTAAGTAAACTTCCCCCTATTTTCATCAAAGTTGAATGTAAATGTGAAAGTTATGTGTAAATGACTGTCTTGCAACTTGCTTGCTTTGATGAATTTCATTTACTTTGTGAAAGTATATGTTATTATGAAGAATGTTCAAGCATGCACATTATCATGTCATTTGATGTGATCCGGACCAGGCATCGAAGGGCGAAGTCGAGTCATCGGCAATATGATAGTGATCTACGTGCAAAACGGAGCAAGTTCCGTGTTGGGGTCGAGCCGAGAAGGGGAAAGGATCGAGCCGAGGCAGGAAATCAAACAATAAGGCAGAACGTGATTCACGGCCGTAACCTTCATTTTTATGGCCGTAACATTCTTAAGGCAGAAACAGGCAGAACGTTGATTACGGCCGTAAGAAGTTTATCACGGCCGTAAAAATGAAATTGAAATATTTTACGGCCGTAACATGTTGATCACGGCCGTAACACCTAATTGAAAATTGAGACAGAATGTTCATTACGGCCGTAAGCTATATATTCACGGCCGTAATTCAGGATTCCAGATTTTCCGGAAATCTCAATTATTTTGTTTCCTTTTATTATTTTAGGTTATTTTCCTATTTTAGAATTTTAGTCTATTTAGAATTCTATTTTGAGTAAATTAGATGCTAGATTATTTTCTTGCTTATTTATATTTCTTTTCATCATTGTAAACATTAGACAAGTTTGAGTTGATTAATAAAATTTGTGAGAGGATTCTCCAAAATTGAGAGGTTGAGTTATTCCCTTTGTTTCGAACTTATCAAAGATTCGATCTTTGTGGCGTTCTTCCAGCAAACTTACCAAATATTCGCAAGAATATTTGTGGCGTTTTCAAATTCGATACTTATCAAGGAAATTGACAAGTCCTTGTGGCGTTCACCAATCTTGGTTCTTCAATCCGCATCGCCATAAATTGCGTCGTGATTGTCGGGTCAAGGCTTTACCGTCGTTCTATCCTTATTTTTCGTTGTTTGTCTTGTGTCGATCTGATCTAGATCTTTCCTAGGGTTTTAGATTTCGTTATTCCGCGTTTTCGACGAGATTCCCCTACTGGGATCGCGTCATCATTGCATCATCAAGCATGCATTGACATCGAGACTGGGAAGTGAAATGTTTTTAAATGAAAGAAATGTGTCAAGGTGCAAGTTTGTTCAAAAGTTATGTATCCCAAGTTTTTAAAGAAAGAATGGGTGTACTTCTAGTTCATGAAAGTTACGAGTGGGAAATGGGGCGCGGGGGACCGGCGTACCCGAATTAAGTCGCTTTGCGACGGAATGTTCAACGGTTTACGGTGGACTGTTAAACCGCTTTGCGGTGGGAAAGTGAATGTTAAACCGCTTTGCGGTGGAAATGTGAATGTAATCTGGTTCCAAATAAGAAATTTCCCACTGTATTCTGATTGACTAGAAGTTATATCAAGTGAGCTCACGATGGAAATGAAGTTAAAGTTTTGAAATGTTAAGTGAAAGTTTGAAATGTTTGAATGTTCTGGAAAGTAAAGAAAAAGGGGATACATATATGGAACTTTTAAAAAAGCATTCATGTCATAAACATGCATTCATGCATACAGTTTACTTACTGAGCTTTAGCTCACCCCAATCCCTCCCCAACATTTCAGGTGATGATAGTTAGATGATCAGAGGGGAGTACTTGGCGACTGACTCAGACAGTACCCGCTGTCGCCATTATTTAATAAAGTTAAATTTATTCAAGTTATTATTTAAATTTATTCCTTAATTCAATATTATTGATAATTGTTAGTTGAAGTTGGTTTTAATTAAGTATGGATAACGTATTATAGATTAAATTACTTCTTATTTCATTTGTCAATGTCTGCTGATATTTTTGAAAAATCTTATGCTTGAGGAGTTGGGGAATGAATGAATTGGTTTTGGAGATGACGAATGTGATTGATGTTTTAAATTTTTAAAATGGTTTTGATGTCCCTCTACAGGTTGGCTATGTCCAATTTATAGAGGAGGCTCTACCGAAATTTCATCAAAATTTTACAATAGATAAATGAACATTTTAATTATGTAAACGATTTAAATTCCGCATTTAATGTGAATGGAAGTTAACACGCCTAGGTTTTAGACTCTTGAACTTGGGGTGTTACAGTGAAGGTGCTGATGTTTTTCAATATGTTCGTTGTTCGTTGTATTCTTTTGGTAACTTTAAAGTTGATTGTTTGAGGGTGAAGCATGTTCAAAGATTAGATTGCAATATTTGATTATTGAAAGTCAAGTTTTAGTCTAAAATTTGGAGTTCTTTGCTTCACTTTTGCAAAATAAGTCAAAATCTTTTTTTCTTGTTTATTATGGGATTGGACTCGCAATATGTACCTCACGTTGTGCACGATGTCTACCATAAAAGACTCTGACAGAATTCAGGTTATGGATAGTGGAGAATTCGTTGAGGTAATGCATTCAATTCATTCTTTTAGAACTAACTACGTTAGATATGAGTGAAGTTACATTACACTCCCTCACCCTACAGTTTTGAATTTGGAGTAAATTTGAATTGAGAATTATTCGAGTATAAAACTTTTAGCTATAGATTTTGTATTTTCGATTTATTAATAACTAATCTGGTATTTTCCTTTGTTTCCACATATGAGATTGATGCTAATAATTTTGATTATTTGTAATTTACACCAATTCACTCCTTGTCGATTAAAGTTGATGATTTTGTTAAGTGTGTTTTCTATGCTTTGTCCAGAATGGCTTATTCTTTTGTTTTTACATTGATTTCTGAGTTCTAAAGCCGAAATAGGACTGACAGGGAATTTATTATGTTCTTTTTTCTTTCAGGAAATTAGGTGAACTTGGATACAATCGAAGTGCTAAGAAATGTAAAGAGAAATTCAAGAACATCTATTAGTACCAAAAGAGAACAAAAGAAGGCAGATCAGTCGTCAAAATGGAAAAAACAATAGATTTTTTGAGCTATTAGAGGTGTTTGATAATCAAGTCTCAGTTCCATCGACTCCTTTGAACCAAGTACCTGACTGAAACGATGGCAACAACACCCTTAAGGATAGAATCCTATAAGTGCTTCTCAAGATTCTAGGGTACCTTGTTCAAATCAAGGTCTCGATGTTGATTTCATGTCCACCTCTGCGTCCTCAGAGGAGGAGAGATCTGAAGGAAGTGTTAAGAGAAAGAGGAAGTTAGCAGAATATATTGAGATATTAATGAAGGATGCTTTGAAGAAGCAAGAAGACTTACAGAACAAGTTCTTAGAAGCCATAGACAAATATGAGAAGGATCGGATAGTGAGATGAAGCATGGAAGGTACAAGAAATGGCTAGAATAAAGAGAGAACAAGATTTTTTAGCCCAAGAACGAGCAATTTCTTTTGCAAAGAATGTAGCTGTGCTTTCATTTTTGCATAGGATCTCGCAATAGTCGAAGATGTCGAGATCCCATTTTCTATATTTGAAAAATATTTGGAGACACACAACAATGTGTTGGAGAGCACATTGACAAACAAGAAAATGGTGTTGGGGAGATTTCAAATCATTCTGGTAAACAAGAGAATAGTGTTGTTGAGAATACAATGATAAAACTTGAAGCTTTGATTACGCTTAGAACCGATCTTGATTTGAAATACAATGATAATGAGGCGAAAGGTCCATTGTGGGAGGAGATTTCTTCTGCCATGAAGAAGCTTAGTTATGATAGAAGCTCAAAGAGGTGCAAATAGAAATGGGAGAATATAAACAAGTATTACAAGAGAGTTAAAGATAGTAAAAAGTGGCGGCCTCAGGATTTGGAAACTTGTCCTTATTTCAACTTGCTTGAGTCTATCTATGCAAAGAAGTCTAAACTGAACGCAACACGTTAAAAAAAAAAGCTAGAAGTTAAAAGAGGAGCTATTGCATCGGAATATATACCAATTTTTTCTTTACCTATGGTCGGATTTTTTTTGCTTGACGAATTGAAGTAAATTTAGATGGAGGAGAAAAAACAAGCTAGAGTTTTGAAAAGGAGCTATTGCATCAGTATGGATTTCAATTTTTTCTTATCTTGATCAGATTTTTTTCTCAGTTATTGAATTGAAATAAATTTGTCTATTTCTTATTTTTATCACAAGTGAGAAACCTCAAGTACATATATAACATGTTATTCCATCTTTATTTATAAATCCTACTATAATTGTATAACTATTGAAAACTAATAATCAAAAATTCTGAAGACATTAAAAACTAAATCATTGGTCGATCACGTGCAACGCACGTGTATGTCACTAGTTGCTACAAATATAATCCAAAATATGGTTGCTATTATTGATTTTATTTTTCGTATTATAATTTCATATATTATTATGAATTATAGCTGCAACATTGCTTTAGTTACAAATTATTGTTACATATTAAATGAATTTCTGGGAAAAAAAATTACAGAAATTTGGTAAGATAGAGGAAATTACACCCTAGTCAAAAATTACATCCGATCTTAACAAATAATAACAGATTTAAAGGATACGTGGTTTTTCATAATAATTTCGTCTTGCTTATGTAATATTAATATACACTATTTCTTGATTTTTGAAATCGAACATTCAATGGCACGTTAGGTCCTATCCATTTTTTTTTTCAAATTTTTCTATTCCATTTTTAACAATATATTTCTATGAGACCCACCACTTTTACATTTTTTAACTAGACATTATCCAGAACTCCAAAATTTTCAAGATTTTGAAACCAAACCCGCTCTAACCTAACTCATTTATGTAGTGTTACCGTTAAGTTTCAACAGTTCTTTTCTAGTGCCAGCGAAGAGCACCCACTAAAACTGGACTCCATACGTTTGTAGGGCCCAACTCTTGTGCCCTTGTTAGCACTAGAACCATTTTGTAAGTCTCAAAAAGAATACGAAGATAGCAAATGGTGAAAGGTTTGGAACTACATATGCAACTATCCCTTTAAAAAAATGATAAAAGCTCACACAACTGAACAGATTCACACTGGCATACAAGCATATGCATGTTCAAACAGGGTCTTGAATCACATGATTTTTCAGAATATGAAAAAAAGTAATAACAATAAATCAAGTAGAAATAAGTATAATGATTTCAAAAGAATCAAGGGGTCTGCACATTGGAGTCCTTGGATTTATTCTCTTCTGAAGATGGTCTATTCTCTGAGTCGGATACTCGAACCTCTTCAATCATTCTAATCACTTCCTCCATGTTTGGTCGCATGTCCGGTACCTTTGCAACACACGCCATGGCTATTTGCAGCATCTGCACCATCTCTTCTTCAATGTTTTGGAACCTCATTAACTCAACATCGAAAACTTCAGCCGTCCATTCTTCCCTCACAACTGACTGAACCCACCTTGGGAGATCAACGATATCGTCTCGTCCTGGTGATTGAATCGGTTGTTTTCCTGTAAGCATTTCAAGTAGCACGACTCCGAAGCTATACACATCTGATTTGTGTGTTTGTTTCCGAGTCTCGATTACCTCAGGAGCACGGTATCCTGCCTGTCGAGATGAACTTGCAGGAGAGTTCATGAGAGGAGCTAAGCCGAGATCAGATACGGTACCATCTAGATCTTGATTCAAGAGGACGTTGGACGACTTGATGTTTCCATGAGTAAATTTAGCACCACCCACAGAATGGATGTGGGCAATGCCCCTTGCTGCTCCTAGGGATATTTTGACTCTTGTACCCCAATCTAGAGGTGTTCTTCCCACGGTCTTGCTCCCTGTTAAATCAAAATCGAGCAAATATAAGTGAAAAAAGTTCACTATTCTGTCCACAGAGTAGAGCGAGAGGGAGAAAATTGCATACCGTGCAGCAAAGTTGCCAAGCTGCCATTTGAAAAATAATCATAGACTAAAAGCTTCTCGTCCTTGGAGTAGTAATAAGCTCGTAAAGGTACGACATTGGGATGCTGTCCCACTCTCCCGATTATTTCCATCTGCTGTTCGAAGTCCTTCTTCCCAACAATTACTTCTTTCAATCTTTTCACGACCACTGTCGTAGACTCCTCTAAGACTGCTTTGTATGCTGTCCCAAAACTACCCTTTCCGAGAACTTCAGCAGAGGCCCGTAACAAGTCCTCGAGATCAAAGTTGTAAGAACAGCCTTCGAAGAAAACCAACTTGTTCTTCTCGGGTTCTTGCACCCCGCTGCCAAACTCCTCGCTTGGTTTCTCTCGACTCCCACCACCAGAAGGCTTAACTTTTGACACTGGACCGTCACTACTTTGCTTTCTCTTAAAGTAGCACATGAATAAAACTAGTGCTATAAGAAGTAGCACTACAGCCCCTCCAACTGCAATGGCAATAATAGCTCCCAATGAGAGCTTTTTCTTAGAACTTTGCTTACGAGGGACGTTTGAGGGAGGTGGAGAAGTACTCGGGGAAGGAGCAGGCGGTAGAGAAGGTGAACAAGAATCTAGTGGTGGCCCACATAAGGAATTTCCAATGAATGAAGAAGTCGGGAACCTCTGAATAGACGAAGGAATAGAGCCATTAAGATGGTTGTTGCTTATGTTCAGACGTTTAAGTTGCGGGGCTAGACTGGGAATTGATCCAGAAAGAGAGTTATTCTGAAGGTTCAAAGCAGTAAGTTGAGTCAGATTTTGAATTGTTTGGGGAATTTTTCCCTGAAACGAATTGAATGAGAGGTCCAAGATAGTAAGTTGAGAGGAAAAGGTCGTTGGAATGTCACCGGAGAAGTTATTACGTTGGAGGAAGATGTAACGGAGAGAAGGAAGTGAAAGAATATCGGGAGGCAAATTACCATTGAGGAGATTGGATCGAAGACTGAGAGTCCTCAGAACATCCAACCTTCCAAGAGTATTAGCAGGAATTGGACCCATAAGTCCAATGCCAGGAAGCCGCAGAGAAATCACATTGTTAGCATCCGGGGTACAACCGACTCCTGTCCAAGTATTGCAGACTGAGGTAGCAGGATCCCAGTTGAGCCTCCTGCCATGTGGCACGGCAGCGGCAAATGCCAGAAGGGCTTGTTTATCCGAGTTTAAGTCAGCAAGAGCCAGAGGAAAAAGAGTCACGGCGAGAAAGAAGAAAAGAAATATATTTATAGGACAGATTTTCATGAGGCAATCCACAGGGATTCGAATGTAAAATTGCTGCAGGTACCGCAGTTCTGATGGAATTACAAAGACGATAATACATGGTTAGATTATCCAAACACAAAATGAGGTACCAAAAGATGATAATAAAATCAAGGTAAGACATGGAGTATTAATTTGAATAGTGAGTAAAATTGAGCATTCATAAAAGGCACAAAATAGAAGAAAAAAATTCTGCAGGTAACAAGATCAACTTACAACAAACAAACAAAATACTTTTGTTTGTAGAACTGAAAACCTCATCAAATTTTGAAAGCAAAATGTTATGAAATACGACGATGATAATGTTTGGTATGGATATTGCTATTTTGAACTGAACAGCAGATTTCATAAGCTTTTGGTTTCAAATGGGGGAACATCTATACCTCTCTTTCAATTTATACATAAAAATAACAGGAAAAAAGAAGAAGAATATCAGATTATTTTACCAACGAAAAAATCATATTTCTCCTTCAAAACGGCACTCGGATATTTTTCTTCCAATGAAAATGTATGCATTTTCCACGGCAGCCGATAATTCTTTTCTGGGAATTCAAAATGATTCTTAATTAAAAAAGAGTCAATTAACAATAGCCCACTTGAGCTGGAATAAGGATTTTTAGAGCTCAATCACAAAGAATTTAAAATTTGAATATAATGAATAAAATCAAGTCTTCTCCACTCTTTCCACACAAAAATACATAGCACATTATTGACCCTGGACAGGCATTACTTGGAAACAGCTGACAAGGAAACAGAAATTTAAAAGTAAAAAAATACAAAATATGCATCTTGCCAAAGGAAAATGCAAAGGCATGGAACATTTCTCTATACTCTTCAAGCACAGTGAGTAAAGTAATAAAAAATGCTTATTTTGCAAGGAAGCCGATTAAAAGTTGCAGCCAGCACAGCAAACAGCTCAGACAATAATTATACATTTTTTAGCATGCAGGAGTTGTAATTAATTAGCACAAAATCTTCTTTCCTTAACGTAATTATGCCAGATGCTAAATGAGTAGGAATAATAAAAAAAAAAAAAAAAAATATATATATATATATATATATATATATATATATATATATATATATATATATAATCAAATCAAATCCAAGAAAACATTTTCATGGAAATGGTAAAGTAAAAATAGGATTATGGGTGAGAAGCTCTTAAAGCTTCACCCAATTCACATCTTTCAGTGTAACTAAGAAGCCTAAACTTGCATCATTAGCATTCATTAGGATTTAGGATGCAGAGTTTCGATCAGAACAATCTTGCTCAACGAAAGAAATAAATATATGTCCCCAGATTTTTGTGCAAAATAAAATAAAATTCAACAAGCTATACGAAATGTACAAACATACCACCACTCAGATCTGATATTAAACATTTTGTACTTCAATCTTTGTTAATTCTTAAATCGAAAAAAAATAATAATAATAATTAAAAAAAAAAATTAGAAGGGCAAAACTAAGAAAACCCCGAAATCACCTCGAAACATTCTGAGAATCCCAAAAAAAAATGTGCTCTCTTTTTCAAAATTATCTGGGTTGTGTATGAAGTTCGTCAAGAATGATGAACTGGAGAGGCGAAATCTGAGATTGCTGTAATGTTGAAACTGCAACAACTGGAGGCATTGGAACTGGAGGGTGTTACAGGACTCAAACTGTGCTGCAACAGCATTAAAAACACCATTCTTTTGTCAAAGATTCATACCAAAAGAATTCAATTCACAGATCCAGAAGAAAAAATGAAGAGTATTCTGAGAGTTAGAATTTTGAGTTTTCTAGAGCTGGAAAAGGAAAGAATGGAGAGAGAGTCAGTCGTGTCACTGACTGACAGTAAGGAGTGTCTGAGAGTGAGAGGAGAGAGAGAGAGTGTGTGTGTGTGTGATGTTCATTTTCCTTTACTTTATTGACAGTTTGCTTTTAGAGAGAGAGAGAAGGGGGGGGGGGGGGGGGGTAATGTTGTCGATGACCGCATGGCCCGCACTGTTAAAGGAGGGGTTGGGTTTTGAACTCCAATCTTAGCTCCTAGAGCCCTCATCCTAGAAATCTGTACGGAATCTAAATCGCGAGATATACCTCAATGGAACAGGGTCGAGACCTATATACTGCATTATCGATTCATTTGATAGCTATGGTTAAGTTTGGGTGAAAAAAACGATTTCAAATAATTGAATTCCTTGAAACTTTATTTTTTTGAGAATTGAAAATTTAAGTTTGATTGATTTAATTTTTTAAGTAAAAAATTGTTAAATTTATTGTTTGATTGATTATTTTACATGACAAATTAAGCAAAATTTAGTTATTTTAATTAAAAATAATTTTTATTTTTTTTTACACATTTGTATTTAATAAAAATAATGTTATTTTTTGAAAAAAAAAATCATTCAATTAATAACAATATAAAAGATTAATCGAGACGAAAAGTATTTATCGTACAAAATAGGAAATAAATTCCCACCAAAAGTAGTTGGATTTGGTTTGCATTGAATCCAAGCCAGAGTACCGAGTGAGAAAAGATGGGAAACCAATTCAAAGACAAATATTTGTTAAAATACTAGAAAGTTGCAAAAGTTATCTTAAAAAAAGGTTGAACCCCAACCTTAGGAGCCCTCAGCTATCTTATTCTGAATGGTGAATGATGTAAATCGCGGGTTATGCCTCTCAGAGTGTAGGGTGAAGGCTTATCTTTTAACTTGATAAGGGCCGGATTCGAACACCTGACCAAGCGAGACTGGTCTTTATACCACCCTCACTTTCACCGCTGAAAGATGCGTCCTACGGATTGCAAAAGTTATCTTAATTTCATGGCAAAGTGTGCCCGTATAAAACGCTTTAAGGAAAATAAATAAATAGCACACCGTTCTTTTACGCAATAATTATAATTTATAAACACATTTATAAACAATATAATTTCCTAAACTACTTTTTAACCGCACACATTTTCTCTCTTCAATTTTTAACCACACATTTTACCTAAAAAAAAAATCCGACATAGGAGACGTCGAACAGTCCGTTAATATTTTATGAATTCATTGAAGTGTATAGTTAAAAATAAAATTTAATCATTTATAAATAAGGATTTGTTCTTTAACGTAATAATTATAATTTATAAACTATTTGGAAAAAAAAGTTTATATTTTTAAACAATACGATTCTCCAAACTACTTTCTAATCATACACATTTTCTCTCTCAATTTTTTAACCACATATTTTACCTCAAAAGCAAAAACAAAAATAAAGACAGAAAAAATGTTTTTAAATATAAAACTTTTAACAAATAGACAAAAAACACAATTTCTCAAACAACTTTAAATTAATTGTCAGAATTTGGGATTTTGATATTTGCATTAAATTTATTTTGAATTTATTATTTTTCTTGGTATGATGATTAGTTTTAAACATTAAATTAAAAAATTTAATGATTTACATTTTTACATCCCTAAATTAATAATTAGCGGAAACATCTAGTTAAAAAAATTAGTTCATTTATATTTGCTAATGTCACTCCATTCTTTCATGTAGGTACAAAGTTTTCATCATGCTAATTTAGTCTTATAACATCGTTTTACGATAGAGGAGGAGCATCGAACCGTTCTTAAAGAAATAACGAATGAAAATCTCATAACAATTACATCGTCACAAGAGTATCGTGAAGAGAAAGTAGAAGAAGATATGTTGATGACCATGCTGTCTAACATGCATAAATTAGGCGTCTTTCGCTCATACTTATCTTCTTGACCTTATAAATCACACTCATGTTGTAGCTCTCAATACACTTTGAGTGTCCGATTCAAGATTTAAGAAACTGGAAATAAACGTGCTATTCTAAAGATTGATTATGTTAGTTTTTTCAATCTTGCTATTATTACATCGTACTTTACATCCAGGTTGACGAGTAGCATATGTGGTACAACCATTTTTTTACACATTACACCAACTTTTAAATCAACTAATTTAATATCGCACGAATATATTTCATTGACAAAATATAGCTCTTGTTTGATAAACTAACTTTCTCATAAAAAATACAACTTTTTTCTACAGTAATCAATCTCAACCATCCAAAAAAGTCGAGTTCACAATTTTTTACTTTTCAAACCATTTGTTAACCACACGATTTCCCAAGACTTTTTTTTCCCAAAAAATTTGTTTATCAAACACACACATAATGTACTGACATAAAAAATAGAAAAAAATTAATAAAAAGTAAAAACAATAAGTGTCAATTGGTTTTCATTGTCATCGCATATCAATATCTACAAATCGACACTATTTCATTGACAAAATATAGCTCTTGTTTGATAAACTAACTTTCTCATAAAAAAATACAACTTTTTTCTACAGTAATCAATCTCAACCATCCAAAAAAGTCAATCCCACAATTTTTTACTTTTCAAACCACTTGTTAATCACACGATTTTCCAAAACTTTTTTCCCAAAAAGTTTGTTTATCAAACACACACATAATGTATTGACATAAAAAATAGAAAAAAATTAATAAAAAGTAACAAGAACAAGTGTCAATTGGTTTTCATTGTCATCGCATATCAATATCTACAAATCGACACTATTCATAACTCTTGATACTGTTACATAAAAATGTCCATGACTGAACATTGACTTTTTAGGAATTCTTTTCACATACGAAAATGATTGACCTTATGATACGAATCATGGCAGGCTTGATAGAAAGATCAACAATTTAATCCAAACCAAAACTACAAGTACGTTCGAAGTGCTTCAAAGATAAAACATGGAGTGATTGGAGAAGCGTCAAAGATGGTACAAGTGATGTAGGTCGAGAATCGAGTTCAAAATCAAGGAGCTGAAGATTTTGAATCACGCGAGCGCGTGGTGTAAAATGAGGAGCCATCGCGACATGCATGAAAAAAGGATTTGAGAGTTTTTGGCCTTTCCACGCGATGAGACCAAAGTTCATGCGCGATTGGGCGGGTATAATTTTTAGGGTTTTCCGCGTTTTTATTTCTTTTTTTCTTTTTGGGCCCATATGTTACGGTTTTGGCATGTTTTCGTGAGAAAACACTTTATTAGTTACTTTCCATTCATTGTATGAACAACTTTGATATTATTGATAATTTGAGATGAGGTTTTTCCCTTATTCTTCTTTGTTATTGTTGAACAAATTGAACTTATCAAAAGATTTGACAACCTTTGTGGCGTTCACCCCTTTGTGGTTCTTATCTCTGCATCTTAACGGGTTCAAGGATTCATATACCTTGGGTTCTTGAGTCTAAGGTTCGGGTTGCATTGTTATCGTCTACCAATTGAATTTAGAACTCTCCGGCGTTTCAATTCAAATTCCGCGTGTTCTTCGTGATTCCCACAACGAATCACATCACCTTCAATCTTAATGATAGTAATAGCATATGATACAACCAATGAAAACTGCCTTCTTTCAAATTTGAAGGAGGTAATTCAAGAGACAAAAGGTGCAGCTAATGAAAAAGAAACAACAAAAGTAGTGATTCTCACTACAGAATTAGGTTCAAGAGAGCAAAGTGATCCCAAAGCCTATGGTTCTGAGGGTACAATCATTAAGGACCATGAATCAAGTAATTATCTGAAGGCATTGATGATGCTATCAGACAACATACAAACCTAGTTTCGAAGATAGGTTGGCGACGAAGAAAATAATGACTGGCGTCTAAATCTTTTCTTGGCTATCAATTCTAAAGACCAAAAAAGTTCAATACACTTTTGACTACCTTTAAAGTATTAATGATGTCATTTTCTAATTATAATTAGAGGAATATCGTAGAACTTTTATGGCTGGCTTGTGGCACTTCTTTCTGTAGGAAAAAAAGTACATTACACTTTTGACTACCTTTAAAGTATTAATGATGTCGTTTTCTAATTATAACTAGATGGATATCGTAGAACTTTTATTGTTGGTTTGTGGCACTACTTTCTGTAGGAAATCCCATGAATAGTCAAGTCTAAAGAGCTTAAATTTGGATTCAATTTTCTTGAATCTTGTAAATATGATAATGTCCAGAATCTTGTTCATCATTGTATGATTGTATGGATTGCCAATATTTTTATATAATATGTTCGTGCTAGTTAGGAAATTGTACTCAACAATTTATAAGCAAAATTCAGGAATGATTCACAAACTCAAGATCCTATGAAAAAAAGAAATAAATAAATAAATAAATAAAATATACAATGCTTAAGACATCATGAAGTGCAAAAAAAAAAAAAAAAAAGATCATGCATGACAAGAATGCTACATAAAACTATTCTAAGTACCACGAAAAAATAGACTAATGTGTCAATCATCCCAGAATATGGGACATAACCGAGCTTAAGTAATCAACCAAACATTGGGAAGCAGAATAGAGACAGTAGGCATACAGGCATAAAACATTGATGAACACCCAAAGCGCAATGATTGTGTGGGAAAGTTTCTATCAAACAATGTATACGATAGATGATATGATTTTTGTTATAAAGAGAAGGTAAACTAGGAAAGGCATTTTGTATTTCTACTTGTTAGCGTAAGCCCTATTAACTTGCGTTACTGAGTGACCTGGTGTCCAATATAGTTTATAGTAATTTACAGTAATTTAATTTTGAATCGGAAAAAAAGATGCACATGTTCAATAGTAATCCATTACAAAGTTGTCAAGTCCAAACCTGTGATGAAAAGAAATGTCGAATGAAAAGAGAACTTGTAATAAAGAGAAGAAACACAAGGTGTATCCTTAGACCCATCATTTTCTATAAGGTATGCCCTCACCTTAAGAGTTGACATATTTTAGTTGATAAAAGTCAAAAACTAGAATAGAATAAAGAAATTAAAATTTAAAAGTTTAAAACCCTCTTCCCTTTTCTAGGCTTGAAATCGGCTACTAACTTGAATAATTGAATTTTCTAGTAGGCGGAGTTAAAATTGTACACGAACAACTTGTTACATGGACAATTTTTGTTTTGAAATAAAAATAGTATTTATGTAAATACTAAAGTAAAGAAATTAAAAGTTTAAAACTAAATATCATTTACCTGACTACACGCAATTTCGACATACTTATTTTGTATGTGAAAATGAGTGTCTTGCCAATTTTTTATGCACATTAACGCTTCAAAAATGTTTTCTTTGAGTCAGATTCTTACTTCTGACGAATTTATTTTACTTGCACTAAAAGCAAACTCTGAAATTACCGTGCTAACCATAGGTGTTAGTAGATCTTTTGTTATGGCAGAAACAATTTGATATTTCCGTTTGTTTGTTCAACAAAATTCAAGTAAAACAAATTGTAAAGAATCAGCAGGCTCTACGTTCCAAAATATTTCTTGTTTAAAATAATTTTTCAATTCTTCAAGTATTACAAGTGGACCAGAAAATCCAAATTCATTATGAAAACTAGGCGACATACTATAAGAAAAAGAAGTTTATTGTGTAGCCCTAATTTCTTCCAATAGTTCTAATAATTCTACTTTGTCTTCTTTAAGTATAGTAGAATGTGGTGATGCGGATGATGTATGTAATTAGTACCTAATTATAATTTGAAAATTGCCATTAATACAAGTCATCTTTGCAAAAGCTCTGCTTATTGCCTCTACTTATAAATTTTTTCTTCATCGCCATAATCTTGTTTAGAATCTTGTGCTCCGTAGTTCTAGTATGAGAAAACTCATTTAATCTTTTATGTCCTTGACATCTTAAAAACAAAAGCCCGCCATTCAGAATATTGAAAGAAATTAAAATGCATACGTATACTCCAGAGCCGACTATTCAGGGTTTTTAGATAAATAATGCAGGAAGGAAGAAAAAATAAGACAAAAAATATTTGAGAGCATGATACTCTTGTTTTAATTAGGCGTGAACGTGTATCGGTTCAATTAATTATCCATGTTTGGTCTTTAATATGTTTCATTTCATCTTGAACAACTAAATTTAAAATATTATTATGAGACTTGAAATGTATAAGTAATAAGAATGTTGAAAATGAAATGTGCATAATGTATAATGTAGAATGAATTGAAAAATTGAAATATAAATAATGAAAATTGAGATTGAATACTTGAATGGGATTATAATTTTTACTAGAAGAGAGTATAGAGAGTAGAATTGTAGAGTATTTTGATGAAATTGAAATGAAATGATGTAATATGTATAGATGAAAAATGAAGGAAAACAACATACATGACAATTGGGGACCATGTGTTATTCAAAATGTTAATGACTTTTAAAAAATTCTACGAAATCCTTTATGTACTAACTTCTAAATGGAATGTACAACCACAAAATCTCTTAATTTGTCTCTCATCAACATCCAAGATTTTGAAAGACTTTCCAAAATTTAAAAAGAAAAAAAAAATATTTAAATTGTAATTTTGTTTCTTCTATACTTTCATGTTATTTTTAAAAACATACGACTAAACAAATCATTATTTTTCTTCTCTTTAACTTGTTATATATATATTTTTTTTCATTTTAATATTCTTTCTATATATTTTGGCTCTCTTCATTTTCATCATTTTTTTCCAATTTTTTTATGAAAATAAATCCAATTAAAATTTTATAAGATTTTATAGAAAAATAATAATTAAATTGTATCAAAACAAATAATAATTAAACAAAGTGATTCTAGAATTTCCTCCAGATAAATTTGTATATTCAATAATATTAATTAAAAATCAATCGAAATCTATACAAATTTGTATATTCAAAATTTTTTATGGACATAGTATATTTTTTATGTTGATGTCAGACGTGATTTTATTTTTCCCCATTTTTTTTAATCACAAATGTTTCTCTATTTATCTCCCACATTTTTTTTTTAATTCACTTGACATATAATTATTATTAACTATTCACATTCACACCATATGAAGATTAATTTATTAGTGTCCAAATTGTTCAATAAAAAAATAAAAATCTGTAAAAATCTTTGAAAGTCAATTAAAGTCTTTTAAATCAATCCATAAAAGTTTTTAAAAGTACATGAAAGTCTTTTAAATAAATGTCTACAAAAATCATTGAAAATCTATAAAAATTCATAAAAATCAATAAAATCTAACGAAATCCATTAAAAAGTCCATTAAAAAAAGTCTTTAAATGTCTTTCGAAATCTCAATTGAATAAACCCCCCTAAGCCTCTTTTTGTGGCTATTTTTTTTTCTTAATAAACATAGAAATTGAATTTTTTAAAGTAAAATGAGTGGTTAAAAAATAATTTCGAAGAATATGTGCATTCAAAAAGTGTTTGAAAAAAATGTGAAGGAAAAATTTATTTATAAACAAGTTTACAAAATACTTGTTAAGTCAATCCCTACCGGATGAGTATCGAAGATACTCCTCTATCATCCAAAAATCAAACTCAAAAATTCATCCCAAATCCACTCTCTTGGACCCACCCGTTTCAAGGATAGGAATTGAAATTAATATTTTTCTAATATATACTAAAAAAAAAAAAATGCTAGCATCAACAAGTATTTCATTCTATGGTTGGGATGTAAGTCAAACCTTCGGTGCTCCTCCGTTTGGTAACTACTTGTTAATAACTATTACATTTTCTCAAATTATTTTTAATCATTCACATTTTTTAAAATTATTTTTTAACCACATATTTTATCTCATTTTTTATAAACAAAAATATTTTACTAAATGGATATTCACCATCAACAGCACTACTCGTACAGGGGATATGTATACGAGTGGAATTTCCCATTCACCATATCTCTCTTTTTCTAATTTTTAGCGTCAAGAGTGTACTCAATTGACTTATTGATTCAATAGCATTGGATCCTTCCACTTGTCAATTACATTCTCTTTTTCTCTCTCCCTCCACTCTCTTTTGTGACTTTTTTTGTTTTTTATTTGCCATTTGTCAAAAGGATATGATTGGTTATGATAATTGATACCAAGATACAAGAAATACTTGGGGGAAAAAATGTATACATATTTAAATAATAAATGTACCTAATATTATTGTTATATTAAAAGTTTTTAAACTTTGTTAATTATCACACTTATATTTCATTTTTTTTTTTTTTGGTACTTATATCATCATTAGTTCATTACTTTAGTAGCATCTTGTCCATTACAATTGTTTCGATTTCAAAAGTTTACAAAAGGCATAAAAATAAAACACTTAGTTGACCCTCATATGTTTAGGCCCTATTCGGCGGCTTTAAAGGAGGAATTGAAATTATTTGATTAATTTATTTATATTTTCTAGATAAAATGTGGGGTTAAAAATTGGAGAGAGAAAAATGTGAATGATTAAAAAATAGTATGAAAAAATGTGTAAATTAAATTTTATATTTTTCTTATCATTTTCAAATTAAATCAACTGGCCGAACAGAGCCTAAAATATACTCATTTACCCCTTATTTTGTAGTGCCCTTCAAAGGCTCTGACCAATAACTCTTACATTTATAAATTGATTTATTTATATTTTTGTGATAAAATATACGTGCAGTTAAAAAGTGGAAATCGAAAAATATATATGATTAAAAAGTGTTTGAAAAAGTTTTTTATTTATAATTATAATGATTGAGCTAAATAACACACGCTTATATAAACAATCATTTTAATACTATATGTGTTTTAAGAGACAAATAAATGCAGTGACATAAGTGCAACAACAAGAAATACTTGAAACATATGGTACAGTTAATTAAAAAATAACGTAACAAATGATAAAAATATTGTGATAATATAATTACCCGTTCTTCTTTTTATTGCTCAATAGTTACAATTTCTTTCTCCAATTTTTAACAACACATCTCACCTAAAAAATTCAAATAATACACATTATAAATTAAATTATATTTATTTCAGCCGTCAAACGGAGCCTTAATGAATTTTATAATTTAATCTACTTGTACCTTTTGTCGGGTAATTTATTAATTACTTTTTATTATGCAAGTTGAACGTGAACTTCAGACAGAAGTTAAAAAAATTAATATAATTTCTTACTTGATCATCAAAAAAATTAAAAAAGAAGCAAAAATATTTAAACAATGTCGTCTACTTAACCTTGTCTAGTTTTAATTAAAAAAAATGGTCTTTTTTACTGAATGGACAAAAAGTTGATAAATTTGTGAAATGACACTCATAACTTTTTAATAAACTTTTATTCTCCTCATTTAAAGCATTTCTTCACATTTCTTGAGCTATGTTATTTCTTCATTAATTTGCATTCTCCATTTATTCCTCTCGAGTTTGAAAAACGTCTTCATCATCTTCAATTTCGACTGGTGGAGATAAATTTTTACCATCTGGTTTAACAAGAAATTCTTCGGAATGACACCTTTTGCGAAGAAAATTGTGCAATCCTGCACAAGCCAATAATGCTAAATTTGCTTGCATTTTGAATGGGAATGGAGCTGTTGACTTAAAAATAGCAAATCTTGATTTGAAAATGCCAAATATCCTCTCAGTTACATTTATCTATGAAACATAACGTAGGTTGAATAGTTCACGGGCATTTTCAAAAAGATGACCTTCGCCGCCAAAATCTTGGAGATGATAACAAACACCTCGAAATGGAGCAAAAAATTGAAGACGATTTGAAAATCTACAATCCACAAATTCACCAGTCTAGATAAACTATCAAAACAAAACCTCTTCATTGAATTCAGAATTTCATGTAGAAACCAAGTCCAAGAATACTCCATCCAGTAACAACTTCTTTTGTTTTAGCTCATATATGGTGATAGACTGTTATATCAATAGGCTAAAGGTTCTATTTTCTTTTCTCAACTAAGCAAAACAAATTTTCCAGCACAGTTCAAGAAATAACTCATTTTTCATGCTCCAAAAATAATTAAAAAAAAGCTCAGGTGTACACAAACAAATAAATAGATTGAATACAACAAAAATATCCACCAGTCATAATAAAATCGATAATTTTAAAATCTAATGGCAATAACCCATGTTATCCATTCAAATTAACATAATCCATTTATTCAATAACAATGCAATCTCTGTAAATTTAACATGTCCATCTCCATCCCAAGAGCCACACAAAAACCCAAAAAATGATACATAATCAAACAACAGAATTATATAACTAACCCAACAATGAGAAAAACAAAGAAATAGCAAATCAGTGATCCGTTGAAAAAAAATTGGTATGTTTTGAATAAGATAATAGAAGGAAAGGCAAAACATGAGAGGGATGAGATAATAGAATGGAGGTGAGGGCAACGCGCAAGTCGAGAGAGATGCGTGAGATTTATTTATTTATTATTTTCTTTTTTTTATTGGAAAAAATGGAGGAATTGAAAATCAAAATGGTCATAGTCAGATTTGTTGAAGAATTTTACATTCATATTTATGGTTTCAATTCAAATCCATCACAATCATTTCAATTTCATTCGTATAAGAAATTCAAAAAAATTTTAGGCCATCGGAATCTTATGGAACAATTGAAATCAATATTGAGAATCTTGAATTTTGATTATGAAATTCTAAAATCCTTCAAATTCTATATTGGGACACCCTCCTTAGTTTTGGTTTCACGGATCGCAGGTTTAGCTCCCGAGATTTCTCGCCTCTAGGTAACTTACCTCTCATTCATTGGCCGGTAAGGCAGAACAACTGGCACACACGCACGCTGATGAGTAGGATGTAAGGGAAATACCTGCAATATGATCATATCATTAGAGCACTTCATGGTAAAATAGGCCAACCACCTAGCTGTTGTCGACTTGTCGAACCGAATGGGAAGAATCGGGAGATAAGCATTTTCACTGCGTGACACTTGGTCTCGACGTCTCTCTCTCTCTCTCTCTCTCTCTCTCTCTCTCTCTCTCTCTCTAAAAGATTGTATTACTTTTATGAATGATTTAAGTTATAGTAACTTTTTTGGATGTACACAAAACATGAATTTATTTTATTTCATTTTTGCAAGCCTCGTGTGAAAGGATAGCTCACCCATTAATATTCGGTTTGGTGCCAACCTAATTATCATCACATTTACTACAGTTAGTGAGCTGGTTGGTACCTGAAGTAGTTATGGTGATTTAATTCTTAACACTCCCTGTACTCTCTCTACTGCTACTCTCTGTACTCTCTCTACTGCTAATTCAATGTTTATTTTAATGCTTTTATACTCTGTATGTGAAGTTGGATGTGTCCGCTGATCTAGGGATGACAAAAATACCCATTAACCCGAAATTCGTTGGGTACTCGACACAAATAAGCAGAAATTACCAGATCCAACGAGTTTGTGGGTAGGGTATAGGTGTAGGTGTAGATTTAGAACATGGAAATTACGCCCACCACTACTTTTAAAGATCCAAGTTCATAAATAAGATAAAACCTATATAACTTCAAAAATCAGGTCTTAATTCAATTTTATAATTATAAAATTTTAAATTATTGTTATTATTAAATTAAAACATAAATCTCACCACCACTCTATTTAACCTAATTTCATCACGCTAACCACACCTACCCATCTCTCTACCTTCTCTCCTTCAATCAAAAAAAGAGTGGCGGCAGTATCAACAATAATTACCGGCACCGCTATAGTGGCTTCACCGTACTGAGTGCCTGCAAGTATGACGATGTTGTGCACAGCGAGGGAACTGCAGGGGAGCATCGCGCGCGCTACAGGGTCGGAGTGCTGTAATGATGCCTAGCGCGGCAGCACCTGGGAGGTGCAACAATGCCACAACCTGGCTATGATCTGCCTATCATCTGTTTTTCTTTATTAATTTTTGTATGACTGTTGATGGTTGGTGATAGTGATCATGGCTATGATTTTGGTGCGATAGTTGTGGTGGTTGTGGATGAAGTGGCTATTGTTGTCGAAGGAGGGGTGATGATGGCGATGGCATTGTTGAGGTGGTGCTATGGTGGTGGAGATCTTGATGACGTGCAATTGGTGGTGGAGGCTATGGGGTGCATGTGTTGATTTCTATATGGCGATGGAGGCCATGGCGGTGGAGCCAGCAACTTTATTAATCCGTCTCTCTACATATTTGAGCATGGCAGCATGGGGTGTGGGTCCGGCGCCGCCGCCGCAACAGATTGTTTTAGCGTGCGATGGCGGTGAGGTGCGGTGCGACGCAGTGGCCGTGAAGTGTGGTGGTTGATGAAATCATTAACTTTTGGAATATGTGTGATCTAAAGAAATCAGATAATTGTGACTTAATAATTTGATAAGTAGTGGTTAATTTTACATTTTGTGACCTACTCATTTGATAAGTTGTGACATTGTAGTTAGTCTTGATTTAAAAAACTGTAAATGTGTTCTAAAAATAAGTTCAATTTGTGATCTAATATTGTGATCGTTTGTGGCCCTAAAATAATATGTGGCCTAAAAAATAATTATCGTGACCTTAAAAATGATGATTGTGATTTAAAAGATTTTGATGATTGTGACCTAAAAAATGATGATTGTGACTTAAAGATTTGTATTTTGTGATTTGAGCATTTACAATGTTGTGACCTTAATATTTATAATTTATAAGATATTTTTAATTACTTAATTTAATACATTAATCTTAATTATAACCTGATTTTTGAAATTATTCAAGTTTCATCTCAATTTTGAAATTTGCATTTAAAATTATCTTATTTATGTATTTTTCCAGTTTATAAATCCGACATGAGTATGGGCACTGTAGAAAAATCCATACCCAACCCATATACCCATTAATTTCTTTTTAAAAAAATTATTTTATTTAAATTTTAACAGTACATAATTTTGGACAAGTAGGCTCTTTAATATTTGCTTATTTTTGTATAATTGGAGTCTATTTATTTTTTGACAATGGATGCTGTTATACTTTTACTTCATTTTGATATTTTTATATTGTACAGAGATTGTTAATTAGTATATTACATGTGAGGTTCATGAAAAAATTACAATTAGATACTTATATTATTGTTGAACAAGTATTACACACACATTACCAATGCCAAAAAAAAAAATATTAAAATTAAAATTAAAATACGTAACGGGTTTTAAATGAGTATAACAGTAAACCCGCACCCTACCCTACCCGCCACTCTTAAGTGTGACGACCCGAATTCTCGACCATTCGAGTGCCACAAAAAGTGACTCATATCATATTATCGAGACTTAAATAGTAATGTAAAATTATTCAAAAGAATAATTAGAATCCCATAATTTTATTTGTGAATAAAAATAGAACATAATTTTCTTACATAAAGTTCAACATAATTATCTCATCAATCTTAACCACTTTTGCCACTTCCATGTTGACCGTCTCGAACCTTCAATTATCTGAAAATGGTAAATATCGTGGAGTGAGATTTATAAAATCCCAGTAAGTATACCAAGCATAAATTTTCTTTTAAATGCATATGGATCATTTTCATCATAACATAGGATAGGATTGAAATATTCATAAACATAGGGAGATACAAGAATTTTACCGAACTTAAATGGCAAGAATTCTTATGTGTAGCGCTACTAAACTCCGGTCCCCTTAGCATAATCATAAACATATCATATGGAACCCATAACAATCTTGGGAGATTGATTTCATAGCAATGATCCAAACATTTTCATAAAAACATAAGATATACTTACTTGTCATAAAAACATACTTACTTTTCATAAAAACATAAGATATACTTACTTGTCATAAAAACATACTTACTTTTCATAAAAACATAAGGTGTATTTACCTTTCATAAAAACATACTTACTTGTCATAAAAACATAAGATATACTTACTTGTCATAAAAACATACTTACTTTTCATAAAAACATAAGGTGTATTTACCTTTCATAAAAACATACTTACTTTTCATAAAAACATAAGACATACTTACTTGTCATAAAAACATACTTACTTTTCATAAAAACATAAGGTGTATTTACCTTTCATAAAAACATACTTACTTTTCATAAAAACATAAGATATACTTACTTGTCATAAAAACATACTTACTTTTCATAAAAACATAAGGTGTATTTACCTTTCATAAAAACATACTTACTTTTCATAAAAACATAAGACATACTTACCTTTTAAAAGATTAAAATGAAGTGTAGTAGTAAATTGACCAAAACTTTCTTGACCACCTTGAATTTCTCTTACTTGTGGATTTTGTCAAGAGATTGGAAATAAGTGTATATGTGTAGAGTTGTGTGTAAAAGAGATGGGTTTAAATAGATGTATAAAGTTGGCATATTGTAAACATAATCATTCAATTCTATTAATTTTAACACATCCTTTTCTTAAAGTAAAGCACCATTCATATACTTTTCCATATTTATACAAATATTATGCTCTTCATGATTACATATAATGGAGTCTTATCAACCATTCATATACTTTTCCATATTTATACAAATATTATGCTCTTCATGATTACATATAATGGAGTCTTATCAACCATTCATATACTTTTCCATATTTATACAAATATTATGCTCTTCATGATTACATATAATGGAATCTTATCAACCATTCATATACTTTTCCATATTTATACAATTATTATGCTCTTCATGATTACATATAATGGAGTCTATAATTCATTCATATACTTTTCCATATTTATACAAATATTATGCTCTTCATGATTATATATAATGGAGTATATAATTCATTCATATACTTTTTCATATTTATACAAATATTATGCTCTTCATGATTACATATAATGGAGTATATAATTCATTCATATACTTTTCCATATTTATTAAATTAAGATTCTCATAATTATTATATATAATGGAACCTCTCATGCTTACATATATTTTCTTAATTTCAATAATAAAAATAATTTTTGTATAAATAAATATTGGGATAACATTGAATTAAGTACTTGGACTTAATATACTTTAAATCAAGAGAATGGAGATATTTTTAGAAATTCGGAATTTAATTTAAAATCGAACGATCTCGATTATTTCTTGACTTGGCTATACGAATACGTCGTGGCGTTAACTTAATAAAAATGGGTGAAATAGTAGCGACACGATTTTCTATTAAAATAATTATTAATCGCGTAAAAATTCTTGGTCGCTACAAACTTACCCCCTTAAAATAATTTCGTCCTCGAAATTAAACTTACTTGATCTTATGATTTTTGAACACTTAATCAGAATCTCTTCTTCTTCTTCTTATGTAGCATCATCGCTACCATATTTAACCCAACCATATTTAACCCACTGGACTTTGACTAAATGCATCAATTTGTTTTCTTAAGACATGAACTTTTCTATCAATAATAGACATATGTCTACTCATAAATTCTTCTGAATCAAAATGAAAATTCCCAATCGTATGTGATATTTCATCATATCTTGTAGTACTCATGTAACCTGTCACTTATCATCGTATCATGTAACCTCAAATATTCGTATTAATATCTCTAAAATCTTTACTAACATATCATACCATAATAATTTGTCATTTCTTCTTATCACCAAATATCCCAAAATAATTAAAACGATTACCTGAATATTTTCTATGTAATATACCCAAACATGTTATTCACATATCAACATAATCATCAGTTTATCTTTCCAATATTTGTAACCCAAAATTTCTGCAAAATTCAATAAACAAATATCTCCCAAATAATTAAAATTCTTAACTCAAATATCATAACATTTCCCGTAAGGTATTCCTTTCACTTGCACAAACTTATTAATCCTGATTCAATACAGTCCTTATTTCACTTTCACGTATACCCGTATTATTTCTATACCTTGATTATTATATCAAAATATCAGTACCCAAAATCCAAGAAAATATTCCATATCTCAAATCCCGTCATCATCAAATCTTCCTTTTATCAAGAAAGTAAACGGCGCATAACTCTTGTTCCCTCTTTTCCATTATTCTATTCCACGCTTTCTTGCTGGAATCAATATCACGCGGATTTCCTCCGATCCTTAATGCTTTTAAATAGTTCATGCTGGGAAGAGGTTAGATCCATCAAAACATGGATATCATTCTTACAAACATTCGCAAGTATTATTCCAGTCTTCCAATGAATGATCTGAGGAAAATTTATCGAATAAGACTCGAAAGATTGAGGTTGCTGATGGCTCATGGTGTTTCAGAAGATGTTCGCTGGTTGATCGAAGCAAAGGTTCGACTATCTGGTGAATTACCTATGACATTTCCAAAGCACATGCCTGGTTTAGGCAAAAGCACCTTCGCAAAGAAACGAAGAGCAAAAAGGCTGAATGGTTGCTACAAATGTGCTCGTTGGAACTGTGATACTCGTTGCAAAACAGTAGGATATTCTTCTACTAATCGGGATGATAAAATCAAATTCATAAAGGGTGGACTGAGTAAGGAGTCTTTGGATGATATTCGACTGACTCTTGAGACGCACCCAAGTGGTTATGTGCAACGTGAACTTCTCTCCTTATACGCTCAGTTTAACGAGGACAAAAATCGTTATAGTCTCCAAAATATAATAGCAAAAGATCCTGTTTGCCAGTCTGTTTTACAAAATGAGGCTTCTGGAAGTTCATCAATGATATAAGGTAAATCTCTTGATACACATTTAAAATATTTTGCTGTTTTCTTTCACGCGTTTTGGAAATAAAATATATTTTCCTTTCTCGAGTTTTGATAAAGCTGGAAATAAATATATTTTCCTTTCTCGAGGTTTGATAAAGTTGGAAATAAATCACCGAAAGGTGATATCTTTGGTAAAACAGTCAAAAGTTGGCCGATTTTGTCAAAAGTAAATCTTTACTTTTTCAGAATCAATCAAAAACAGTAAGTTTTTCCGGCTTTAAATAGCCAAACATATTTCATAGTTCAGGCATCCCAAAATCACATCTTCTTCGTAAGTTTTCTCTTCTATACTATCAAAGATGGAAGCACCAAAACTTCGACAGATCAAAACTATTTGTGTATTTTGTGGATCAAAAGTGGGGAAAGGCTTCAGTTATCTAGAAGCGGCCGTAGATCTTGGAAAGAAACTGGGGGAAAAAGGTATCACTCTTGTGTATGGGGGTGGTAGCAGTAGTCTAATGGGTTGTGTTTCCCAATCTGCTCTTGCAGAGAAATCAAAAGTAATCGGTGTCATACCTGTCCCTTTGGTAGATGTTGCAGGAAAAACACGAGGGCATGAAGTTCAAACCTTATCCATCCATGAACGCATAACTTGTATGCTATATGGTTCTGATGCCTTTATAGCCCTGCCCGGAGGTTTTGGTACCTTAGAAGAAATCTTTAACATTACCTCGTGGGCTCAACTAGATCTCCATACTAAGCCTATTGGGCTTCTGAATGTTAACAATTTCTTTGATGGCTTGTTAACCTTTCTTGATTATGCTGTGGAACAGGGATTCATCTCTCCATTTTCCAGAAGGCTCCTTATTTCTGCTCCTACTATTGATGAACTACTGGATAAGCTGCAGTCATATATCTCAATACAAGATCCAGCAGGGGTTAAGATAGATTGGTCGCAAGGAAGGGGAATCAAGCGAAAATGGAGTCCGGTTAATGTAAACTTAACTTTATGAATCTTAGAATAGGTAGGGGTAGAGTACGGAGTATTCTTACTCTCGAGACACCCCTCTAATTTCCTAGGATTTCCTTAATGTTTAAATCTTGTGTGTACCTCAAAGGTTCCAGGTGGTAGATTACGGAGTATTCTTACTCTCAAAACACACCTCTTTGAAGGTTTCTTTATTTCCTCAAAAAGTCAGAGGTGGTAGGATACGGCTACTCCGGAAACACATCTCTCAATTTGAGGAATTTCCCATGTTGCTTTCTTTTGCTTTTGCGTGTTTCATGTATTTCTTTCCAGTGTGACTCTTGTGTGTTCTCCTTACGAGAAAATAATAATATCTCTGTTATCATCTACTAAATCTCGTTTGTGATGTAAATGAATTTGCATGTCTAACCTCAATTCTCTTAGTGATTGCATACCATACTATGCTCTTAATTCCAAACGATAAAATTCTAGGCAGAGTTTCCTTTGAAATTTGGACTTATTCAAACCGTAAGCATACTTCATAACTCACAATAATAAATAATTCCACATTTGATCACAACGATCTAAAAATTGACCACAATTTCATCAAACTTCAATATCATAAAAAAATATTCCAGAAAATCAATTCATAATTCCTCAACATAGAAATTTCAAATCATAGTCGTCAATATCACAATATCACTTCCTTCAATACCTTAATTGGCTCAAAAGATTACTCATACTTATATTTATAAGTCATAAATCATATTCCCAAAATTTAATCACAAGGCCAAAGTTCATAATAAATTTCTCTTCAATATAGAGGCATAATTCACTTACTCAACATAATAGCCATTACTTAATTCCCAATAACCAAATCTTTAAATCTCTAACTTCATAATGCTTCTCATAAAAGTCTCATTAAAATCATATCACTTATAATCTTAACATCTCATAAAACTTCATAAAATTGGCTCGCTATTTCTCATTAAATCTAAATGATAGATAATCTGAACATATTTCTAATCATTTCTGTTGACTTCTTATACTTAGTGCCATGTCTAAAATCAATTATGCAAAGTCCATTTAAGGTTCATCATTTCTAAACTCGAGGACAACAATTATTTTGAAAATCATTCTTAAGTCATATTATTCCCATTATGCTCAACACCCGTTCTCTTTCTTTCTTTCCGAATTTTTTTCAGAATTGAAACTTGAAGAGTGGTACCAATAATCATCCACAGTTTTTCCTTGCTTTTAAGCAAAGGTAGTGATAAAGGGATAAATTATTGAACCGAAAATTGAAACTTGAAGAGGAAGTACTAATAACCATCCACAGTTTTTCCCTTGTTTTTACACAAAGGTAGTGATAAAGGGATAAATTATTGTACAAATTCATTATTAATTTTGTTTGTTTAATATATTATTCCATATATTTTTGGCAAAAGTTACGAACCAACTTATTTTTCTAATTTAGTCAGTCTTACTAAGCTTAATATGAACCAAAATTCATATCAATATCCTCTATGTCTCATGATTCTACATAAAAAGGAATAAATTAAAATTCAGGCTTCTATCAATTCATATCATACTCAACATGTATATTTCACTTAAAGATTCATAACATATGAAGATTTCATACTTAACATGTCTTAATAAAATCGTAAATGACTTGCAAAGCATATAACATACCTGGTTCGAGGAGTCAATACGTGGAGAGTGACATAGTAGAGTGATGAGTTAAAATATTTCATATAATCTTATTTTCCTTTAATCAACAATAATTTAATGTGGTTGTATCCAAATCAACATTTTCTTGAATCATAATTCCTAATTAATCACAGTCTTCAAAACAAATCCAATATCGATATAGTAATTATCTCCCCATCAATAATTAATAACTTAACCCAAATAAAATTTATCGTCAAATCTTATTTTTCCTTTAGTCCCCGAACTTCTAGAAATTTATCAAAGACATCAATATAAACATCATATCACTAACTAATTATATTCCATAAAATTTTCAGGACATTACAAACTTCCTTGCTTAAAATGAATTTTGTCCTTGAAATTCGCACATCAAATTTCATCATGCTTTTCAAAATCATAACCATACTTGACATGTGAAAATTCAACTTTTTTTTTATAATGAATAGTGATTTCGTTCACTGTTCATCATGAATAGCACGTCGTTTTACTGTTCACGTGAAAAGTGATTTTTTTTTTTTTTTTAAAGAAATAAAATTTCAAAAATCTACAGAATCGTTTTTAAAACTCTTTTCTCTGATACCAACTGTGACGACCCGAATTCTCGACCATTCGAGTGCCACAAAAAGTGACTCATATCATATTATCGAGACTTAAATAGTAATGTAAAATTATTCAAAAGAATAATTAGAATCCCATAATTTTATTTGTGAATAAAAATAGAACATAATTTTCTTACATAAAGTTCAACATAATTATCTCATCAATCTTAACCACTTTTGCCACTTCCATGTTGACCGCCTCGAACCTTCAATTATCTGAAAATGGTAAATATCGTGGAGTGAGATTTATAAAATCCCAGTAAGTATACCAAGCATAAATTTTCTTTTGAATGCATATGGATCATTTTCATCATAACATAGGATAGGATTGAAATATTCATAAACATAGGGAGACACAAGAATTTTACCGAACTTAAATGGCAAGAATTCTTATGTGTAGCGCTACTAAACTCCGGTCCCCTTAGCATAATCATAAACATATCATATGGAACCCATAACAATCTTGTGAGATTGATTTCATAGCAATGATCCAAACATTTTCATAAAAACATAAGATATACTTACTTGTCATAAAAACATAATTACTTTTCATAAAAACATAAGATATACTTACTTGTCATAAAAACATACTTACTTTTCATAAAAACATAAGGTGTATTTACCTTTCATAAAAACATACTTACTTTTCATAAAAACATAAGATATACTTACTTATCATAAAAACATACTTACTTTTCATAAAAACATAAGGTGTATTTACCTTTCATAAAAACATACTTACTTTTCATAAAAACATAAGACATACTTACTTGTCATAAAAACATACTTACTTTTCATAAAAACATAAGGTGTATTTACCTTTCATAAAAACATACTTACTTTTCATAAAAACATAAGATATACTTATTTGTCATAAAAACATACTTACTTTTCATAAAAACATAAGGTGTATTTACCTTTCATAAAAACATACTTACTTTTCATAAAAACATAAGACATACTTACCTTTTAAAAGATTAAAATGAAGTGTAGTAGTAAATTGACCAAAACTTTCTTGACCACCTTGAATTTCTCTTACTTGTGGATTTTGTCAAGAGATTGGAAATAAGTGTATATGTGTAGAGTTGTGTGTAAAAGAGATGGGTTTAAATAGATGTATAAAGTTGGCATATTGTAAACATAATCATTCAATTCTATTAATTTTAACACATCCTTTTCTTAAAGTAAAGCACCATTCATATACTTTTCCATATTTATACAAATATTATGCTCTTCATGATTACATATAATGGAGTCTTATCAACCATTCATATACTTTTCCATATTTATACAAATATTATGCTCTTCATGATTACATATAATGGAGTCTTATCAACCATTCATATACTTTTCCATATTTATACAAATATTATGCTCTTCATGATTACATATAATGGAATCTTATCAACCATTCATATACTTTTCCATATTTATACAATTATTATGCTCTTCATGATTACATATAATGGAGTCTATAATTCATTCATATACTTTTCCATATTTATACAAATATTATGCTCTTCATGATTATATATAATGGAGTATATAATTCATTCATATACTTTTTCATATTTATACAAATATTATGCTCTTCATGATTACATATAATGGAGTATATAATTCATTCATATACTTTTCCATATTTATTAAATTAAGATTCTCATAATTATTATATATAATGGAACCTCTCATGCTTACATATATTTTCTTAATTTCAATAATAAAAATAATTTTTGTATAAATAAATATTGGGATAACATTGAATTAAGTACTTGGACTTAATATACTTTAAATCAAGAGAATGGAGATATTTTTAGAAATTCGGAATTTAATTTAAAATCGAACGATCTCGATTATTTCTTGACTTGGCTATACGAATACGTCGTGGCGTTAACTTAATAAAAATGGGTGAAATAGTAGCGACACGATTTTCTATTAAAATAATTATTAATCGCGTAAAAATTCTTGGTCGCTACATTAAGTGAATATATGGATAAGGTATGGATATTATAAATCTCTAGTAGGTAAGGTATGTATTTTTCAAACTCAACCCATACCCTATCCATTGTAATCTCTAGGTCGAACCATGCTTTCATGTTGATTTTTGCTCATAAAATTCCGGTTGTAGTATTCGTCTTTTTATCTGGAACAAAAGTTATTAACTTCGTTATCATGAATTCAAATGGTAAGGTCTCAATTATGGAATGAAATTAGGTTGAACTCCAACTCTAGAAGTCCCTACAGCTAGTACTTATAGAGAGGTAAGGAATAATTAAAAAGAGAGAAGACATGTTTTGAAGATTATATTTTTCTCATTGATAAACTTACAGAATGCTAATATAAATAATACAACATTAATACAAGATATATACAGAAATTCTATTTTGATAAAGAAAGTTAATATCTTCATGATTTTGTGTATATCTCAAATTGATCATGCAATATCCTTGATACGCCCCCTCAAGATGAAGGACGGATGGACGCCAATCTTGAAAATAATAGACTGCAATCTTGGTCCAGACAGTGGCTTAGTTAAAGCATCGGCTAATTGATCATAACAGGAGACGTGCGAGACACGCAACTCTCCATTTTGCACTTTTTCACGAACAAAGTGGAAGTCAAGTGCGATATGCTTCATTCGTGAGTGGAAAACTAGATTTGCACATAAATACGTAGCTCCGATGTTGTCACAATAGATAACAAGCAATGTAGGGACTTTAACATGAAGTTCAGATAAAAGTGATTGAATCCAACAAAGATCAGCAGTAGCAGAAGCAACTGCTCGATATTCGATCTCAATGGAAGCCCGTGCAACTTTTTTTTGTTTCTTAGAACTCCATAAAATAGGATTAGATCCCAGAAAAACCAAATAAGCTCCAGTGGAACAACGATCATAGAGGTTACCGCCCCAATCCTCATCGGAGAACGCATGAAGTGATAAGGGAGAGTGTTTACGAAGGAACATGCCATGATTAATGGTGCCACGAAGGTATCGAAGAAGACGTTTGACTGAGCACTAATGAGTGGTGGAGGGTTTATGCATAAATTTGGATAGTTTGTTTACAGAGAAGGAAACGTCTAGACGAGTTAGTGAAAGGTATTGTAGACTGCCAACTATGGAGCGGTATTCAGAAGGGTTGGGAAGTGGCTCGCCATCAGTGAGATGAGGGACATGATAAGGAGACATTGGACTGTTGACACTATTAGATTCGGTCATTTTGGCACGATTGAGAAAATCATTAATGTATTTGTGTTGAGATAGAAATAATCCTTCGGAATTGGATAGTACCTCAATGCCAAGAAAGTAGGAAAGTGTGCCCAAATCTTTAATGGAGAAACAAGAGGCTAGTTGATGAACGAATCGATTGATGGTGAGTGAGGAATTTCCTGTCAATATTATGTCATCAACATAAACTAACAGGTAGAGGATGGAGTCATACGTGTGGTAGATGAAGATGGATAAGTTAGCTTTAGAGTTAGAAAATCCAACTTTGAGCAAGAAAGTTTTGAGTTCAGTGTACCAGGCACGGGGAGCCTGCTAGTGATTTTCGAAGATGACAGACATGATTGGGGAAATTTTTTTCAATGAAGCCCGCTTAGCCTGGGGGTTGATTCATGTATACATCCTCAATGAGAGTCTCATGCAAGAATGCATTGTTGACATCTAACTGATGCAAGGACTAACCCCGTAGCAAGGCAAGAGAGAGAATCGGCCGAACAGTGATAGGTTTAATGACAAGGCTAAATGTATCATAAAAATCAAGAATCGTTTAAATACACATCAGAAAGGAGATGCCTCTATTCAAGAGTACATGCAAAAAGTTAAAAGTATTGCAGACAACCTGAGTCTCTGTCTCATGAGTGATACACCTGATTCCGATGAACTCACTCTACAAATTCTGCGTGGCCTTGGACAAGAATACAATGGATTAAGTGAAGCAGTTCGTGCCCGTGATAGCTCTATTTCCTTCGAAGAACTCCATGAGAAGTACTTGATCGCCAGAGAAACTCAACTCCAGTCGGACGGCACTATCCTGTCTACATACCCGAGCAAATTATAGCCAATGAGCAGGCTGTGGATCTAAACATACCAAGCGGAATAATTAGTAGATGATAACTTGATGGGCAATTGTGATTGGGAGTTTATAATCACAAGAGGGTTTGTTTGGGGGGTGGCTATCGTAACAGTGGTGGAGGGGAGAGTAGTGATGCCTTCAGATGAATTCATGGATCTTTCTCTTTAGAAACTATGCTCTGATACCATATAGAGAGGTAAGGAATAATAAAAAAGAGAGAAGACAGGTTTTGAAGATTATACTTTTCTCATTAATGATCTTACATAATGCAAATATAAATAACACAACATTTGTAACCCTAAACTTGATAAGCAAGAAATAGGATTTTGTGTATATCTCAAATTGATCATGCAATATCCTTGATAGTAATGTCTCGAAGATTTGTATTTGTTGAAGAATGAGTTGTCAACTCACGTCGAGTGACAAAACCCCAGCAAATGAGGGTGGTCTAGCCAACCAATCGAATCGTTGAATTTTTGTTTAATATTTACCTAGTCAATAGTAAATTGACTTTCTTTTCCCAATCCGTTGTCATTCGATAGTCAAACTCTTTTAAGACACACAAGCTACGCGTTAAAGTGGAATAATCTCAAATCTCATCCTTATTAAGCCTCTATCGGCCCGCTGAATTCTGTTTATAATTAAATAAAGAATTTGTGAATTTTAAGATAGAATGTATGATTAAAAAATAATTTTTAAAAATGTATGTAGTTAAAACATAATTTTGAAAAATATGACTAAAAAAACATGGGCTAAAGCAGATATGTATATATATGTATGTGTGTGTATATATATACACACCAAATAATGCATAAAATTGATGTAACTAAATCGAATAATGACAAGTAAAAATAACAAGGAGCTGTCATTTTAAGTTGGAAAGACAATAGAGACGTAGTTTGTTTGAACATAGTTTGAATCTGCATGGTGGGCTGATCATGTCTCCTTCACTTTTTGCCTTTTCGGTACTGCCCCTTAACATTCATTGGATAGACACAACTCCGACATCTCTTTTCATGTTTGAGAATTGTGACTTAAAATTATTATTATAAAAAAAAATAAGGGTTAAAATAGTAACCCTATATTGTGATTAGAGTTTAGTCATGTCCAGAGTTGTGTACTGAAAATCTTCCACTTCTAGAACAATTTGCTCTTACAATTGATTGTCCATTTCTAGCTCTCGAAACCTGTTAATTAAGCAATGTATCTTTATAAACAATATATTGTTTAAATTACTTTTTAATCATACACAAAATTGGCCCTGAACATAAGCAAGTAAAGTCGTCGCTTAGGGCCCCCGACCAATTAAGACCCCCATAGTCAAAAATCAAACCCACTGTTTTACACATATATAATATCAAAGTAGAATAATAAATAAAAATTTGAGCTTAACACAATTGATACAATAATGAAATGTAATTTTTGCTTGTGTTATAGGTCACTGGTTCAATTCCTTAGACTTGAATATTTATGTTTCTTTTTATTTTTAGTATTTTTAACTAATAAATATCAATCTCATATAAAAAAAATTGTGAAAAGATAGATATGAAAATATCTATAAAAATATTATAAAAAAATTCTTTAAAAAATCTAGTGAATCTTTTAATATTTAGTTATTACTTATAGTTATTAATTATTGGATCTTTGAAATTGTCAATAAAAAGTTGGGAAGAATACATAACTAAAGTTTTTAAAGTACATATTTCAAAATTAAGAAACTTAATATTTTATTTCAAAAATTAGGTCATAATTAATTATATATTTTATTGTTTATGGTCAAAAGTCACAATTTTTTAGGTCACAGCTTATTATGGTCACAAGTCACAATCTTTTTAGTTCACAATTTATTTCTCGGTCACAAATTTCGAATTCCGTAGGTCACGATTTTTTTCGATCGCAAATCTCGAATAAATTGATCACAATTTAACAAATTATGAGTCACAATTTCTTTATTAATTACAAATCATAAATTTCATTGGTCACAATCTTTTCTCGAATACAAATCAAGAATTTTTTAAGTCATAATTTTCACAAATCAAAAATTTTCTTGGTCACAAATCAAAAATTTTATGTCACAATTTATTAAATTATTTTATCACGACTCATTTTTTGGTCACAAATTATCAATTTAATTGATCACAAACTATTCTCGATCACAAATTATCCACCTTCCTTTCCGCATTCTTCACTTTTTAGTTTTCTATATTTTAACACTAGTATTACACGTTCGGAACAACAATATGAAATGATTTTACTGTAAATATCATTATAAAATAGGAAAAAAATTGAATACATAATTTGTTTCGATTAAGGATACAGACTATCGACGAATGCTCAAAATAAAAATAAATTACAATTCTCATCAATTTTGAAAAACTTCTTTAAATAATACATTGTTTGTACGGTTTGTTGTTGTTCACACCTGTGTGATACACGAAAATTGTTATAGAAAAAACATATTTAAACAACTGTTCAAATTTAAATTCAATAATGCAATTTTTCTAATATACGCCGTTTAGAATAAATTAAAAAATTCGTCCAAATATTTTTTACTAACGTGAATAGAAATAATAACCATTGAAATATTATAATTTACTTAAAATAAAGTAATTGTAACAAATTAAATATATGTGGTCCTATATATAAATAAATGTAATAAATTAAGCAATATTGACTATGCACGAAAGTGAAATTAACCTCAAGATTTGTGGTGAACTAACGTGAAATTCAACTCAAGAGATCTTTTACATGATTAATAATTTTTAATTTTTAAATGCGATGCATTTAATTGAACATAATTAAATGCATATTTAATTATATATCAAAAAAAAATTATTAATGAATATATAAATAAAATATATCTAGTGAGTCTTTTTGTCTATATATTTTAATAAAATTAAGAAATAAAGTTTCGTCATTTTTTTTCGACATATAATTTTTTTTTTATTATTTATAAAATTGTAAACCGTTGAATTGTTTTATCATCTTTACGGGAAAACATGCAATGAATTAAGTATTTTAGATATTGAACCGTGAATATATCAACTCCATTTCTGGAATTAAAGTTCAATAAATGATTTTTTTTAAAAAAAAACCTTTTGAACTACAAAATTAGGCTCGTACAATACTTGTGCAAAACTCAACTTACATATATATTATATTTTCCTTAATATCTAATTCATTTTAAATTATATCATTTAAGTCCTATAATATTATCTATAATTAGTTAACTAAATTCATTTTAGTCATAGACAATTAATTTCTGTTATGATTTTTTCACATCAAATTAAAATAAATAATTACTATACGAATTTATAAGGCAAATCCAATTAAGTTGGTTTAATTTTACAAACGTAAGATTTCTTTAATTCATTCATCATTTTCACATCATTTTTATTTATTTACTGATTCTATTCATTTTTCTATTTTTCATTATAAATTTAAATAATTTAAATATGCAAAAATATATTACAAATTTTAACAATTAATTCATATAATTTCTATATACTATTTAATATACTATTTTTTTGCAAAAAAAATCCAGATTTATAAAGTTTTTTGGGGATAAACTATGTGTGTATTTTGGTGACGGCTATTCTACTTTTATACATACTAGTACTAGTATAACACACGTGCATTGCACAGAAAAATAATATGAAATGATTTTACAGTAAATATCATTACAAAATAGGAAAAAATTGACTATATAATTTGCTTTGATTAATAATATAGACTGTCAACGAATGCTCAAAATAGAAATAAATTACAATTCTCATCAATTTTGGAAAACCTTTATAAATAATACATTGTTTGTACATTTTGTAGTTGCTCACACCCGTGTGGTACACGAAAATTGATATGGACAAAACATATTTAAAAAATTGCTCAAATTTAAATTAAATAATGCAATTTTTCAAATATATGTTGTAAAAAATTTCGTCCAAATATTTTTTTACTAATATGAATAGAAATAATAACCCTCAAAATATTATAATTTACATAAAATAAAGTAATTGTAATAAATTAAATATATACGGTCCTATATATAAATAAATGTAACAAATTAAACAATATTGATAATGCACGAAAGTGAAAATCAACATCAAGATTTGTGGTGCACGAACGTGGAATGCAACTCAAGAGATCATTCTCATGATTAATAATTTTTAATTTTTAAATGTGATGCATTTAATTGAATTTTATCATCTTTACCGGAAAACATGTCATGAATTGAGTGTTTTAGAGATTGTATCGCGAATATATCAACTCCATTTCTGGAATTAATGCTTAATAAATGAAAATTTCTTTTTTAAAAAAACTTTTGAATTAAAAAATTGGGCTCATACAATACATGTGCAAAACCTAACTTACATATTTTCCTTAAGATCGACGTTTTTCTTTTCATATATTGTTCTTCTTCATATTCTTCCCAAAAGTGGTGTAGGATAAACTTTTTTGGTATAATTTGATTTTTAAGCATTAATTATTAATTTCAAGTGTTTTTCTAAAAAAAAATCTTTAATGATAATAAATATTGTTATATTAATTGATTCTTCTTTCATCATACTGACAATTTCTTTATTCATATTGTTACATAATTATTTTAATAAAAATTACTGTTCAATTAATTGTTTAATAGAAATTATATGAACTAATTGTTAAAATTTGTAATATATTTTTGCATATTTTAGTTATTTAAATTTATAATGAAAAATAGAAAAATGAACAGAATTAGTAAATAAATAAAAATGATGTGAAAATGATGAATGAATTGAAGAAATCTTAAGTTTGTAAATTAACCTAAATAAATTAGATTTATCTTAAAATTCACATAGTTATTATTTATTTTAAAAATTAGAACGAAAATTAATTATCTATAACTAAAATGAATTTAGTTAACTGATTATAAGTAATATTATACGACTTAAATGATATAATTTAAAATAAATTAGATATTGAGAAAAAATAAAAAATAAAAATAAATAAAATTTTATATTTAATTTTTGACATGATTTTACGGACAATATATTTATAATTTGCTTTCACTTGTTAACTTGTATTAAACTTCTCATTGTGATATTTAATTTGACACCCATATTACAGATTTTTTTGATTTCAAAATAATAAAATAATTATTATAAGAAAAATAATAATAAAATAGAAAAAATAACATTTTGATATTATTAATAGCATAGCATGGATGCCAATACAATTAATGACACATGTAATAATAATTGCTAAAATATTTAATATACTATTTTTTAGCAAAATTTTTCAAAATATAGAAAGTATTTTTTTGCGGGAAACTATGTGTGTATTTTAGTGACGGTTATTCTACTTTTATATATAACTAGTATCGCACCCGTGCGATGCACGAGATTTCTATTCATGATAATGATTTAGAATTCTTGAAAATATATTAATTATATAATCATATTAAATAAAAAGTATATTACAAATAATATTTTATTACAAACTATTATCGAATTTAAAATTTTAAAAAAGACAACACTAATCAAAATAGAAAAAAATACCCCGTGTTTTAAAAGTTTCCGCTTAATTAGATTTTTTGTATTAAATTTGTTTTAATTTAATTTGTATTCATCACCAATTTTCTTTTTAATGTATTTTTATTTTTAATTAAGTTTAATTTTTAATGTATTAATTACATATATTTTATAAAAACTTCAACACACACAAAAGTTTATATTAAAGAAATGATAATATGTTACACGGTGCTCAAGACATTTTTTTTGGAATTCATGAAAATATATTAATCATACAATTATATTATCAAATAAAAAATATAGTACAAATAATATTTTATTGAAAAATATTATCGAACTCGAATTTTTAAAAAAGACAACACGAATCAAAATTGAAAAAAACACCCACTCGTCTTAAAATTTGGAGCTTAAATTTTATTTATCTATTTTTTTTTTTTGTATTAAATTTGTTTTAATTTTACTTTTTTTCATCAGCAATTTTCTTTTTAATGTACTTTAATTTTTGATTAAGTTTAATTTTTAATGTATTAATTACATATATTTTATAAAAATTTCAATATATATATATATATATATATTGACAGACACATACATAATACATATAAATATTAAAAAAATGATAATGTCTTGCACGATACTGAAAACATTTTTTTTTTTTGAATTCATGAAAATACGTTGATTATACAATAATATCAAATAAAAAATATAATACAAATAATATTTTATTACAATAGATTATCGAATTTGAAAACTTAAAAAAGACAATACTTATCAAAATAGAAAAAAATACAACGCGTTTTAAAATTTGACGCTTAATTAAATTTTTTGAATTAAATTTGTTTTAATTTTATTCGTATTTATCACCAATTTTCTTTTTAATGTATTTTAATTTTTGATTAAGTTTAATTTTTAATGTATTGATTATATATATTTTATAAAAACTTCAAAATACACACACACACACACACATACACACATTTATTACTAACTTTCATTTAATGCCAACTTTTCTTCATTGCATTTAATATTTTTTTTTTTTTTTTTTTTTTGCAAAAGTTTCCTTATTTAGAGAGAAATTTGGGTGGAAAAGTGCGTGCGTATATTGGTGACGGTTATCCTATTATATATATATATACTAGTATTTTCACCGGTGCGATGCACGGGAATATAGTTGTGATAGTAAATTCGATCAAAATTTATGAAAATATATTAATTATACAATCATATCAAAAAAATATAGTACAATAACATTTTAATTCAAAATATTATCGAATTCAAAACTTAAAAAAAAAAATTAATCAAAATAGGAAATGCAACATTTATAAAACTAATAAAAAATAAGAAATTATGATCATTATAAGATTTTTTTCTTTACTTTTTAAAATTGTTTGTCTCTTTAAAAAAAATAGTTTTATTTACTATTTATTTATTTGTTAAACTTTCTTTTTTTGAGTAAGTTATTTTTATCTTCTTTTTTTTTTATTAAATTATTTTGAAATAAAATTTAATAAATAAAATTAATAACCATAAATCTATATTTGTTTTGAATTGGTAAAGAATATTGTTGATATATTTTTTGTGTATTTAATTTTACTCCAAATAATTTTCTGATCTTTGAAATAATTATTTATTTTTTTATCAAAATCGATTCAACCCCGGTTCAACATGATTCAATATTTTGACCCTTGACCTGTTGCCTCTTTCAGATCAAACCATTTCAGATTTTCTGAACACGGAGTATTATATAACTTACAACGTGTTTAGCAAACTTTGTTTATAATAAACACAATTTTCAATACCATTTTTTAACCACACATATTTTCTTTCTCTAATTTTTAACCATACATCTTACCTAAAAAACACAAATAACACCAATAATGACTATTTATAACAGTTTCCGAACAGATCATTAAATGATATAATTTAAAATGAAGTACAAAAAATAAATTAAAACTTTGACATTTGATCTTTTGGACGATTTTAGGGACAATGTTTTTACAGTTTGCTCTCACTTGTTATATTGTTTTAAACTTCTTGTTGAGATATTCGATTTGACGTCTATATTACATATTTTTCGACTTCAAAATAATACAATAATGTGTATGGTTAAAAAAGTGATTTGAGAAATTGTGGTTTATAAACCATTTTTGTAAGTTTATCGAGCACATGCTTAAACATAATTTTAATACTGATAATTACCCATAAGATTTTTCAAATACATTCCAACATGCGAGAGCGATTACTTCTGATTCTTGTTAATTATCATTATATATGACGAAAAATTATATTCAATCAAGTATGAAATTATTCAATTTGAAAGAAAATTTTTGGATTAGTCATTTAATTTTTTTTTATTTTTTTACATAATCTAATTGGATAACTCATAAAAAAAATACACAATGTAAGGAATGTTCTTAAATTCTTTAAACTAAAACATTTTTCGTTCTTTAAATTAAAATATTTTCGGGTTATTTAAATATTTTTCAATACATTTTATAATATAGATTTATATCTTTAGAAATAATTTAATGTTACTTTATAAAATTAGTTATACTATGATTAAGCAAAATATTTTTTAATAATCTTTTTTTTAATTAATTTAACAAAATTTCTAAATTACGGAACTTGAATAACTTTTTATAAAAATAGAGAATTATCTATTTATTTTTTATATTAGACTTATGATGCTTTTGATGTAATTTTTTCACATTTTTCACAAAAAAAAATGAAGTTAGAATACTTAATAAGATTAATAGTTATATTAAAATCAATCATCCTATTAAGTAAAAACAAATTTGTTAAAAAAAAAAAAAAAATTGTCCTTTTTTGGAATTGGAACGGAAACATCTTTGTTTGACAAAATATTTTTAAACAACACACTTTTAAACTACTTTTTAATCACACATTTTTTCTCTCTACTTTTCAATAGCTAATTTTTATCTCGAAAACATCACATTTTTTGTCTCTAAACAAAAAATTTTAACTACCATTATTTTTTATATAATTTAACAGTGCTCAAAATGATTTCTTTTTTTTTGGGAACAAATGCATGTATTGCTCAAAAGTGCAATTCAAATGTTCAATCTTTACACATTTCAAAATGCAATTAATTTTTATTTATTTTTTAATTCTTGTATTTTTTGGCAAAATCTTTCCAAATTTAGCAAGTACATTTTGGCGGGAAAGTGTGTGTGTTATTTTTGGTAAAGACATTGTTTTCATATATATATATATACACACACATAGATAAGTTTAAAATTTAAATTAGAGACGTCGTGATATTTTATAGAAATTTATAAAAAAGTGATGGGTCATATAAAATATGTTGTTAAAAAAATGGGTAAAAATAATCTGATTTATAAGTTAAATACACCAAACAAAACATAATACTACCCATATTGTATATTTGGAGCTTAAATTTTTGTTTTTTTTTTTTGTATTAAATTTGTTTTAATTTTACTTTTTTTCATCAGCAATTTTCTTTTTAATGTACTTTAATTTTTGATTAATTTTAATTTTTAATGTATTAATTACATATATTTTATAAAAATTTCAATATATATATATATATATATATATATATATATATATATATATTGACAGACACATACATAATACATATAAATATTAAAGAAATGATAATGTCTTGCACGATACTGAAAACATTTTTTTTTTGAATTCATGAAAATATGTTGATTATACAATAATATCAAATAAAAAATATAATACAAATAATATTTTATTACAATAGATTATCGAATTTGAAAATTTAAAAAAGACAATACTTATCAAAATAGAAAAAAATACAACGCGTTTTAAAATTTGACGCTTAATTAAATTTTTTGAATTAAATTTGTTTTAATTTTATTCGTATTTATCACCAATTTTCTTTTTAATGTATTTTAATTTTTGATTAAGTTTAATTTTTAATGTATTGATTATATATATTTTATAAAAACTTCAAAATACACACACACACACATACACACATTTATTACTAACTTTCATTTAATGCCAACTTTTCTTCATTGCATTTAATACTTTTTTTTTTTTTTTTGCAAAAGTTTCTTGATTTAGAGAGAAATTTGGGTGGGAAAGTGCGTGCGTATATTGGTGACGGTTATCCTATTATATATATATACTAGTATTCGCACCCGTGCGATGCACGGGAAAAAAATTAAAATTTAACCACTATTCGACATATATATTTTATAAAAATTAATGAAATGTGTGATTTAAAAGTGTTGTGATTGTGAAACGTGTTGTTAATTAAAATTACAAATGTTAACTATGACATAAATTATAATTTTTATTGTATTTTTTATGGGCTTCGTTTATACCAGTCCGTGTGGTACACATCATTCGAAAATTTTTAAAAAAATAAAAATAAAATGCCCAATTCTTGACGGAAGCAATTCTTTGTTCACCTATTTCGGTATTTCAAAATAGACTAATGGAATATTGTCACGTCGCTATTTATAAACAAATTTTGAAACGAATTATCAAATAGACGTTTATCAATAAATGTGTGGTTATAAAAGATTATTTGTGGAAAAATAAACAATGAGAATAAAATGTGTTACAAAAAGTACACGTGGTTAAAAAGCTATTTGAAGAAATGTTAAAATAATTTTCATTAATAGTGTGTAATGATATTTCAATTTAAAATAATTGATAATATTATCCTAACCATTTATCGATTTAATCTGAATTAGCAATATAATTTTATTGTAGTTTTCTTCATCGACTCGAAAAATTGAGCGAATATATGGTAGATATATTCGGCCTTTTCTTTATCAACATTATTTTTAACTTATTATTACTATTGTAAAATAATCATTTTTAGCTACCCATTTTTTCAATAAAACAAATTACCAAATGATGACAATAATTCATAGGCTCATTATTTTATTTCAAATTTAGAATTCATTTTTTTATTACTTATGAAACTTTACTAAAATAAAAATTCATTATTTTACCTGAATTCGAAATTTGAAATAAAATAAAATATTGGTTATTTAATTAAAATTACAAATGTTAACTATGACATAGATTATAATTTTTATCGTATTTTTTATGGGCTTCGTTTATACCAGTCCTTGTGGTACACATCATTCGATAATTTAAAAAAAAAATGCCAAATTCTTGACGGAAGCAATTCTTTGTTCACCTATTTCGGTATTTCAAAATAGACTAATGAAATATTGTCACGTCGCTATTTATAAACAAATTTTTTAAACGAATTATCAAATAGACGTTTATCAAGAAATGTGTGGTTATAAAATATTATTTATGGAAAAATAAACAATGAGAATAAAATGTGTTACAAAAAGTAAACGTGGTTAAAAAGTTATTTGAAGAAATGTTAAAATAATTTTCGTTAATAGTGTGTAGTGATATTTCAATTTAAAATAATTGATAATATTATCCTAACCATTTATCGATTTAATCTGAATTAACAATATAATTTTATTGTAGTTTTCTTCATTGACTCGAATCATTGAACGAATATTTGGTAGATATATTCGGCATTTTCTTGATCAACATTATTTTTAACTTATTATTATTGTAAAGTAATCATTTTTAACTACCCATTTTATCAATAAAACAATTTACCAGATGATGACAATAATTCATAGATTCATTGTTTTGTTTCAAATTTAGAATTCATTTTTTATTACCTATAAAACTTTATTAAAATAAAAATTCATTATTGTACCTGAATTCGAAATTTGAAATAAAATAAAATATTGGCTATTCAATTTATAGGTATAAATGCTTAACAATATTTATTTTAGATCACGTTCTTTGTGATGGAATAGACACTACATGACAATATATCATCTAATATTTTCGATTCTCTTTCATTTTCAATATATAGCATTCATTCGTTCTTTTTACTTTTCTTTCGTTAGTTGATAAGAAATAGATGATGGTGCAAGATGCTTAAAATATGTTTGGATAGTTCATGGTTAATATTAAGTTTTGTGTTGAGCAAATTTTGAATTTTTCTTTAGCATGTCAAATTTCAAATTTTCGTAATAATAATGAGGTAAAATAATTTTCAAAGTGACCGTTTATATTCTCTAGATAAGAGCAATTTTGAAATTTATATAGATAATCACAATATTTTTTTTAATCTCTATACATCATGAATTTCCATTTTAAGCAAGTATAAAAAAGACGAGAAATTGTGTGGTGTTTTATTTGGAAACTTTATTGTTATAATATATATATATATATATATATATATATATATATATATATATATATATATATATATACATATATATTAGTTGTCTACTCATGCGATGCACTATAAATTTTAAATTATAATTTTGAAAATATCATGTTTCAATCATATCAAATAAAAAATAAAATTTCAATAGAAAATGTTATTGAATTTGGAACTTTAAAAAAGATAAAAATATTCAAAATAAAAAAATAATACATGTACACTAAGTATACCGCGCCACTCAAAATTTGGCACTCATTTAAATTTTTTATATAACTTTTTTTTTTACGTTTTTCCCTGAAAATTTGCCCACCTCATCACCTATTTCCCTTTTAATATGTTATAATTTTTTATTAACTACATTTTTTAATGTGTTGATTACATATATTTTATTTGAAATCCAATATTTTAATTAATATATTTTATTTTTCCTTATTTTTTAAACTTGCCATTTTTTATTAAAATGATTAAGCCACAGTTTGGTAATAATGTTTAGTTTATAAACTTTTTTAGGATCTGTTCGGCCAAAATTAATTGGCAAATAAATGGAATGTAAATGGTCAAATCATGAAATTGAAATTAATTGTTGATTTATTTGTGTTTTCTAGGTAAGCTGTGAGATTAAAAATTGGAGAGAGAAAATGTGAATGGTCAAAAAGTAGTATTGAAAATCGTATAAATTAAATTTGGGTAATGATGAAAATTTAAATGTCGGCCGAACACACCCTCATTTATGATTTTGAGGTAAAAAGTAGAAGCTGAAAATTGGAGAGAGAAAATATGTGTGGTTAAAAAATTGATAAAAAGTGCATACTCATTTATTGACATATTAGAAAGTAAAATTTCAATAATTTTATTTATTTATTTTCAAAATATATTATTTCAGTTTTTTCATTTCTAACTTAATAAATTTATATAGCATATATTTACTTATTTTTCCTTATTTTTTAAACTTACCAATTTTTGTCAAAATGGTGAAATAATTAAATTTTCTACCAATTTATCATTGGTGGTAAAAAGTTGATAGCAAATAATTAATTATTTTTTTAATATACTTATTTACTGACATATTAGGAAGTAAAATTTCAATGATTTTATTTATTTATTTTTAAAATATATTGATTCAAAATTTTGATTTCTAACTTAACAAATTTATATAGCATGTAATTATTTATTTTCAAATATATTAATCCAAAATTTTCATTTTCAATGTAACACACATATATATTACATTTATTTATTTTCAAATATATTAATACAATTTTTTTATATATAACGATAATAAGAAAGATAAGATAAGATTAAGATTATAGGCTAGGATTTATTTTGCATTTATTTGAAGTCTCAATTTCAAGCAAATAGTGTAGGGACGACAAAATTTCATGGTTACACTATATTTACCCCCCAAATGAATAGTATTTAGTATTTCTTTGATTTCTTTATTATTTATTTACTTTTCAACAACCTTTTATATAAAACTAATGAATCACCTGCGCGATGCACGGGAAGTAATGTCTGAGTAAATAAACAATAATTCGATAATAAATGATCCATTGGTTAAGATTAAATGAAATTAGCAAATCAAATGTTACATAATTAAATGTTAATTTCGCGTTATTACCAATTGCGCCGCTCCCTTATTATTTCCTCCATAGCTTCCACTTTTAAACCTTAGCACAGAAGATGAATTTATTTACCCAATAAAATTTTGTCTTCAAAGTTATGGCCGTTACTCTAAGCAGTCACCGATGTGACGGATTTTTACTCTATGTGTAGCAAAATTAGAAAACTCATGGATGTATTCCACGATAAATTCGAACCCTATCATGGATCTAAGATTTATGAAGAAATCTCATGCACATACTGTAGCTACTATAATTTGTTTCCTATTTGGTTAGTTTTCTATGATGACTGAAAACTTCTTGATTTGTGATTTAAAACATAGTTTCTTTATTTTTCCATAAATTAAAATATTTTAACTTTAAAATCTGGACCAAATTAATTTATTTTTTAAAAACAAAATTAAATAAAAAGTGTAAATCTTTATTTTCGGTTCGGATTTCACATTGATATATAACTTGAAGTTTTTTCACACAAAGATCATTTAAAATATATATTTCTTAAATCAACTAATTAATAAAAAATTCACCACCATTTTAAATTTTATACTATTCTTAAATTAGTCTTTTCTTTTCAAAAATAATTTCAACTATTTGAAACTTCCCCATGTAAAATTAATAAAATTAATCATTTATATAGTTTTTGGATCTACCATATTTTAAAATATAGAATAGAAAAAATAAAATTACACGGAGCATTAGTTTTTTCACTTTTGCTGCTCTATTTTTTCCCGTAAATTTTCAACCAAAAGCTGCTATACTTGCATCTTCACCCATTTTGCTTTAGTACGGTCCTTATGTTTGATTGATAAAATATACTAACACTGTTTCTTAAGCCTCTGTTTGGCAAAAATGTTTTTAAACATGTTTTAGTACGGTCCTTATGTTTGATTGATAAAACACAATTTTTCAAACCACTTTTTAATCACAGATATTCTCTCTCCATTTTTTAACCACATATTTTACCTAGAAAACATAAAAAATATGTTTTTAAGTACAAAATTTTTAACAAACATAGCCTATGTATTTCTCGTAGAATAGATTTTTTCTATCAGGATAAGATTTTTATATAGCACATCGTATTTAGAAAACAAAACAATATGTATTACTATTTGAAAACAAACACAATCTGTAATTGGAAACAAAACAATCTATAATTTGAAAATGAAACAATAAAAAAAATATTGATTATGATTGTAGTGTCAAAACAATAACCTCTTAAAGAACTTGGGAACGTTGTTTAATTTGTGCTATTTTTTTAAAATTCAAAACTGAAAAATGTTTTGATGTTTAATAAACTTTATGCATGTTATTTGACTCGTACATCAACTGTTACTATCTGCTTAAACTATTTTAAGTTTAAATGCAACATTAGTATAGATATTTGAACCATATGTAACAACTCCATGCATATTCATTTAATCGTATATCATTATTAAAATCCTTTTAAACTATTGATTTTTAGTTTTTATGTATGATTGTTACATAATTTTTTTATTTAAATGGTAAAATATATACTACTTAATCAAGTAGACACCTTGTTTGTAGTTAAATAACATTTTTACAGCTATAAAAAAAAAATTTTAAAAAAATCATGATAGAACAATGTAAAAAAATAGCAGCAATAGACATAATATACGATAGATAGAATTCGTGCAAAAAGCTCAAAAATTGGGGGGAAAAATAGTAACGATAAGCAACACAGGTAAAATTAAGTAGATATATAGTCTTCTTATAGTTGAAAAAATTTTAACCCTCAATATGTATGAAGTGAATACTATAATTAATTTTGAGAAAATTCTTATAGCCTTCTTATAATTGGAAAATTTTGAAAAGCAAACATATACATATTGTTACACAAATAAGGCCTCAGAATCAACCACAAAGTAGTACAAAAGTGATTAAACATAAAAACCTCAAACGATTTTTATTAAAAATAACAAATCGTAAAAGATATCAAAGAGTTATACAGAAAATTATAAAATCTAAATAAACTCGCAAAAATCTCAAAAATCGCTCTAAACCACAAGGTGTTACAGAACCAAAGTTGTAAATAACCACAAAGATCAAATCTTGATTAATCACAAAGAATCAGGAACCACTAAGAATAAAATTGTACGAAAAAGAGATGAGTTTTCTCTCAAGAACATGAAGGAAGGCAGAATCGCCTCAAGCAGAGAGAGAGAGAGAGAGAGAGAGAGAGAGAGAGAGAGAGAGATCAGAAGAATATTCTGGAAGAAGTGATCAGACGAAAAGGCGTAATCCCTTTTACTTTACAGACGGATGGCTGGGTTTTTTCTTGAAGTGATCCAACGGTTGATGATAAAGGTCTAGCCAAAGGTGCTGGTCCGGATTGATCAAGTTGGGCGTCGGACCTTGGGCCGAGTATTTGGGCCATACTATCCGGTCTTCATTTTTGGACTTCTGCTTCATATACTACGCTTCAGCAATTTTGATCCAAACATTTTGGGCTTTTAGAATCTTGTCCAATTGTACTTTACAAACTCCACCTCAATTGGATCAGCATCACCTGCAAAATAATAATAAGCAGCATCAAAATTCTAACAGACTTAAAAACCTTAATGCGTCTCTAAATTTATTAACAGGTATCACTTTGGTTCCAGCATCAGCTAGATTACATTCTGTAGATATTTTCTCATGTTTAATAGTACCTTTTTCTACAACATCTCTGATGAAATGAAACTTAACATCAATATGTTTAGATCTATTATGAAATACAGGATTTCTACTCAACTATAAGGCACTTTTATTGTCTGTACAAATACTAAAAGAATTTTCATAAAAATGACCTAATTCTTCTAAAAATCATCTTAACCAAATAGATTCTTTCACAGCTTCAGTAGCAGAAATATATTTTGCTTATGTGGAAGAAAGAGCAACCAATTTTTGAAGTTGACATTTCTAGCTAATGCAAGTACCATTTAAAACAAAGAAATAAGCTGAAGTAGATTTTCTATTATCTATATTACCAGCAAAATCTGAATCAACAAAACCTTTAAGAAATAAATTAGATTTTTGTTTTACAAATATAAGGCTCAAATCAGAAGTACCTTTTTAAGTATCTGAATAGACATTTCATTATTTCCCAATGAGTTCCACCTGGTTTACTCATAAATCTACTAAGCACACTTACAGCAAAAGAGATATGAGGTCTTGTGCAAACCATTAGATACATAACAGAACCAACAACATTTTGATAAGGAATATTTTTCATCCTATTTTCTTCTTTTACAGTTTTAGGAGATTGGTCAACTAAGAGTTTGAAATGACTAGACAGTGGTAAAGAAACAGGTTTTGAATCAAATAAGCTAAACCTTTTCAAAATCTTTTCAACATAAAATTTTTGGTTTAAAACAAGTTTGCCAATTTCTTTATTTCTAAAAATATCCATTCCTATAATTCTTCTAGCATTTCCTAAATCTTTCATTTCGAATTATTTACTCAGTTTCTGTTTAAGTATCACAATTTCATTCAAATCAGATCCAGCAATAAGCATATAAAAGCAGATGCAAATAACTTGAATTCAAACACTTAAAATAAAAAAGGATCATATTGACTTTTGATAAAATTCAGACTTTGTATAAAAGTATCAAATCTTTTATACCATTCTCTGGGAACTTGTTTCAGGACATACAAAGATCTTTTAAGTAAACAAGCTAAATTTTCAAGTTTTTCAACACCTTTAGGTTGACACATATATATAGTTTCATCAAGTGAACCATATACGAATGCAGTTTTAACATCCTTTTGCTCTCATTCTAAATCAAATTGAGTAACCAAATAAAATAAGATTCTGATTGAAGTATATTTAACAACAGGTGAAAAATTTCATTGTAATCAATACCTTCTTTTTGTGAAAAACCTTTAGCTACAAGTCTAGCTTTGTATCTAGGTTTTATATTATTAGAATCACCTTCTTTTATCTTATAAATCCGTTTGCAATCAATCAGTTTCTGCCTATCAGGTTTAGGAACAAGAACCCAAGTTTTATTTTTCAAAAAAGAATCCATTTCATCTTGCATGGCTGCAAGCCAAAATTTAGAATCTTTTGAAGAAATGGCTTCTTCATAAGATTCAGGTTCTAACTGTAAAGGTTCTGAATAAGTAAAAGAAGAAACAAAATCAGAATCTTCAAATCTAGAAGGAGGTCTTATTTCTCTTCTAGTTCTATCTCTAACTAGCTGATAATTTTCAAGATTGAAATCATTTTGAGTTTCAGCTTTAGCTTCAGTAAGAATTTCAGTTGTTGGAGGAGAATCAGGTGGTTCAGGTTCAGGAATATCATTTGGAGAATGTGGAGGTTGCTCCACATGAAACTGAGTATTGGGCAGATCATTATCATTTAAATGTTCTGCACTCAGTTCAGTTATAAGGAAATCCTTATCTCTAAGAGGATCTTCCAAAATTTCATATTTACAAGGGAAAAATTTTTCATTATAAATGACTGACCTACTTATTATGACCATTTAACCTCCATGTTCTTTAACCCACAGTCTATAACCCTTGACTCCTTCCCCATAGCCCAAAAAAAATACATTTCAGAGATCTGGAGTCAAGTTTTGTTTCAGTTTGGTGTGAGTAGGCAGCACAACCAAAAATTTTCAGTTTAGAAAAGTTAGGAAGATAATTATTCGAGATTTGACCTGGTATTTTAAAATCAATAGCACTTGAGGGAGAAAGATTGATAAAAAATGAGGCAATTTTCACAGCTTCACCCCAAAAATTTTTTGGCAAATTAGAATCAAGGAGAAGACATCTAGTTCTTTCTAAGAGTGTCATATTCATCCTTTCAGCAACCCCATTTTGTTGTGGACTGTATGTAACAGTCCTATGTCTAAGAATGCCTAGATTACTACAAAAAGAATTAAAATCTTGATTACAGAACTCAAAACCATTATCAGTCCTAATCACTTTGACCTTCCTATCTTTCAAGTTTTGGAATAAAGTGATCCAATTTTTAAATACCTGTACAGTAGCATCTTTTGACTTAAGCAAATGAACCCAAGTCTTCGTAGAATAGTCATCAATTATAAGTGGGAAATATTTAAAACCACAAACAGAATTAACTAGGGCCACAAATCAGCATGCAAGTATTCAAGTATCTTGCTTGATTTATGAATGCCTTTGTCGAAATAATTCCTTTTTTGTTTTCCCAAAACACATTTTTCACAAAAATCAAGTTTCTATAAAGTATCTTTACCAAAAACACATTTCTTTTCAAGTAGTTTAAGACTCTTTTCACCTAAATGTCCAAGTCTTTTATGCCACAAAATAGTTTTATCATTTTTAGAAACTGCATTATAAGACTTGGCAGGAATAGGATATGTATTTAAAACATAAATTCCATTTGTTTTGGGAGTACTTGAAAGTAAAAAGTTACATTTAAAAATACTCAAGTAACCTTTATACAATCTGATATCATAAAGTTCAGAATCAAGTACACCAAGAGAAATCAAATTTCTTTTCAAGTTAGGCACATATCTGTTTTTATTTAGAACAAGTGTTCTATTGTTCTCAAGTTTCAACAGAACTTTACCAATTCCTTTTACATCACAAGTTAAATTGTTTCCAAGTTTCACAGAACCAGTGCAGTCACTGCTGAAATTAGCAAACAAATCCTTTTCAGGACACATATGAAAGTACAACCAGAATCAAGTATCCATTCATGTTTGTTATCAGATTCAGTAGTCACATAAACAACACCATTATTATCATGTGTTGCAGCCTCAGTTTGATTGCTGGTTCCTAATTCATTTTGTCTTTTGAAAAAATATTTAACATGATGTCTAGGTTGGCCACAATAAAAACAGAGTCTAGGTCTATTAGTATTATCCAGACCCCCAGAGTAATCCCGCCCTTTGAAATTGTTCTGATTTCTAAAATTATCTTGGTTCCTAGAGTTGTCTTGACTTCTGTAATTATACTGGCCTCTAAAAGAATTATCTTTGGGCTTATATGAATTATCTCTCTTCTGAAAATTGCCCTTAACAAGTTTACTATTAGTATTATTCCAGCTCTTATTATTGTTGGAAGTATTCCAATTTTTATTGAAATTGTTCACAGATTTGTTATCCCTAGAAGAATTTCTTTTCTTTGATCTATAACATTATAGGCAACCTTACTACTATTTTTAAATTCCAATTCTTTATTCTTAAGGGATGTGTGAACTATTTCAGTGGTCAATTTATGTCCACCATATTCAAGAGCATTTCTAAGATCCTTAAACTTATCACCCATAGCATTTAAAAGACAGACAACCTTTTGTTCGTCATTCAATTTTTCATCAAAATTCTGAAGACTCTGAGTGATTTTATTGAACCTATTCATGTTCTCATCTACATCTTTTGAAGGGTCAAATATAAAAGAGAAGTATTGTTTCCAGAGAAAATATTGTCAGGCGATGAAACAGTATCATATACTTCTTCTAACTTATCCCAGAGTTCCATAGCAGTTTTAGTCTTACCTATTTGTCTAATGACATTATCAGATAGGTGAAGAAAAATAGTACTTCAGGCAGTTTCATCCATCTCAGTTTGTCTATCTTGAGTTAAATTAACAGGCCAAGATTGATCAACAGCTTTTGCACACTTCATTTGAAGTAATAAGGCTCTCATTTTCTGGCTCCAAAGATTAAAATCTCCTTTGCCGTTCCACACTTCAACATCAACTTTTATAGTAGCCACTGAAGTAATGACCAAAGATTTGTGAAAATTTTCAAAAATGAAGCCTTATTCTTTCAAAGTTATTCAAGCATACAGAATATGATCACAGAATGTTTCAATTAATCAGAAGTTATCCACAAGGATCAAGAAGTATGTCACACAGACTCATAACTCAATTACTAAGTAGCAGAGCAATCAAGGTTATCACAGTTTAGCAATAATAATCACAGTACTCAAGAAACCAAAAAAGAACTATATACTGAAAAATTATTCTTTCAGTATATCCCTCAACCTACTATGAGTTAGCCCACTCCCTCAAATTCCTGGATTCTCAAGAAATCTTGGACAAAGGTAAGAAAATAATTAGTAATCCACGAAGTTAGCCACCAAGGATGTAAGATCCCCAGATCTGAGCCTAAAACCACGTATTCACACGAACCATAAGGCGCTGATACCACTATTAGGCAAATAAGACCTCAGAATCAACCACAAAGTAGCACAAAAACGATTAAACATAAAAACCTCAAAAGATTTTTATTAAAAATAACAAATCGCAAAAGATATCAAAGAGTTATACAAAAAATTATAAAATCTGAATAAACTCGCACAAATCTCAAAAATCACACCAGAGTTGTAAATAACCACAAAGATCAAATCCTAATTAACCACAAAGAATAAAATTGTGCGAAAAAGAGATGAGTTTCTCTCAAGAACACGAAGGAAGGCAGAATCGCCTCAAGGAGAGAGAGAGAGATCAGAAGAGTATTCTGGAAGAAGTGATCAGACGAAAAGGCGTAATCCATTTTACTTTACAGACGGATGGCTGGGATTTTTCTTGAAGTTATCCAAAGGTTGATGATAAAGGTCTGGCCAAAGGTGTTGGTCCGGATTGATCAAGTTGGGCGCCGAACCTTGGGCCGGGTATTGGGGCCAAACTATCCGATCTTCAATTTTGGACTTTTGCTCATAAACTAGGCTACAGCAATTTTGATCCAAACATTTTGGGCTTTTAGAATCTGGTCAATTTTGGATGAAAGTTAATCCCAAGTGATCGTTTCCATAACTATTTGTAACTTCACTAACCGACATCGTAAAAATGGAACTTTATTGACCATTTAAAAATTTTGCACAAAGTTTATTGACCGTTTGAAAATTAATCCATTTATAAATGGTTTAAAGAATAGTGGTTAAATCATAAAAAAGTCTAAGCAATTTTTATGGTCACAAGTTGAGCGATTTAGCATATGTTGGGTAATGTGTTTATAAACACATTTCTAAGCATCACAATTTTCAACACCACTTTTAAAACATATAGTACATTTTTCAAAATCAATGTTTAAACCACACAATACACCTTGAAAACATAAAAAAAAGATATTTTTGGCAGAGGAGCCGCCGAACATAGGCTCAAAGATTAACTTTGCCTTTGTTTGGCAACATTTTGTTTATAATTTATTTTAAACGATCATGAGACAACATTTTATTGGATTATTTTTTTGAGAAATCAATAATTTCAGATGGTTGAGGCTTCCCATCCATCATTTTATTCAATTTCTTAAAAATGGACTAATAAAATATAGCTAACTCGCTATTTGTAAATAATATTTATAAACAATCGTTTATAAATGAATTGCCAAATTCGCTATTAGTTAACGAGCTATAAGAAGCAGAATAAATTGGAGCGAGAAGTAAAATATCCAAACCTTTTTCCTAGTATTGGAGTGGGTCTACCTACGTAGAATTTCCTATTTTCGATTGTACTCCATGTGTGTTTGGTATTATTTAAAAAGAATTTTTTTAAATGAATAGTGATTTTTAAGAAAATAAATGGTTAAAATTTAGTTGAAAAATCAAATATTGTGGGCTTAATCTTAATGGATGGTTGATATTGAATAGCGTAGAAAAAAGAGAATTTTTTTAAAAAGTACCAAACAAATGATATGTACATCACAAATTACAAATTTGTTTAACAACAAATGACGGGGCGAGATTGGATCAAAATATCATTAAAAAATCTCATTTTTTTAACACCTCATTAATCTGTAGAAGATTATGAGTGTGTTTGGTATTGTTTAAAATGAGATTTTTTTAAATGAATAGTAATTTTTAGGAGAATTGATTGTTGGAAAGTCAAATATTGTGAATTTGACTTTTAATTGATTGAATCTAGTGTTGTAGAAATATGTGAAACTTTTAATGAAAATCAAATAAGGGCTATGTGGATGATGATTGTAAGAAATACTTTCCACTTTAAAGTTACAATTCCAAGAGCATTGCGTATGAAGAGGGATGATTTGTTCCATATTCCCATTTATCATCTGTCGGGAGGGGATTGATGAAAGTGGGTGACCGCATTGCTCACCCACCTACAGGGAGCAGAGGTTTGATATGTTGCCCAGTTTCCCGTATTCATGAAATAAGACTTGAGAATCTCGAAAAGAGTGATGCCCAATTGAGCTATTATTGAGTGCCCCAAATTCCTTGTTTTGGGGGAGAGAGATTGAAGACAGTACCAATCAATATTTTTCTAATAAAGGGAAAATTGCTGCAGCGGTCCCAAACCTTTTTTTTTTTTTTTTTGCAGACTTTACTCAAATCTTCATTTTGTACCACCCATAATCCGAAACATTTAAAACATATGCACCCGGAGTCCAAATGGATGGAAACCATCCAATTTGACAGTTAGTTGACCAATAAAACTGATCTTTGACCAATTTTGACAAATTTAAAGGGTAAAAGGGTAATTTTACTATTTAACCTTATAAAACAATTAAAATAATTAAGACAAAATAAAAGGAAAATGAATAAAACTATTCACCTTCTTCTTCACCTCACCTCACCCCCGCCCACCCCACCCCACCATCTCTCTCTCGCACGAGGCTGTGCACCCAAGTCCACCTACAAACACCACAAATTAACCCATATTCCTAAGCAAACCAAGTCCCCAACTCCACCCCACCCCACCCCACCCCAATCAACACCTATCCCCTACCATAACCACCACTTAGAAACCATTCTTTCATTCTCTAGTACAATATAACCCTAATCAATTCAGTCTCGATTCTAAGTGATTGGTACAAGAGAGTTGAACTTGAATGTGAACCTTCCTAAATCTATAAATCGGAGTTCATCCTATTGGTTCAGAGAGCTCTAAGTCAACTCCACCACTTACTGAGTAAACTAATTCAAATAGAAGGATGAGGCTCAACTCTTACCCCAGCAGTTCAAGTACACGACTTGTCGGAGAGAGTCATCTGTATATTTTCTGTTGTCCTTGCCACTACTACTCCCAAGAAATCCTTCAATCTCCGGGTTGAGAGCGTCGGAAAACAGCCTTAGGCCCGCAAGATCGGCGTGTTTGTTGACAATGGCCACACTGGCTGCGATTCAAACTCTGTTCAAATAACTCTTTTTTTTTTCCCTCTCTCATCTCAATATTTTAGAAGAAATACCAGGTATAGGTGTAATTATATGCAATAAAAAGGAAGGGATGGTATATTTATAGAGGGTTTTGGCTGTCGCAGGGGAGGTGGTGGTCGGTGTTGATTGGGGTGGAGTGGGATGGGGGTTGGAGTGGGATGGGGTGGGGAAGAAGGTGAATAGTTTCCTGTTTTGTTTCTTTTCTTCTATTTTTTATTTAGTCATTTGAATTAGTTTATATTAAGAATACAAAGTTACTATATTACCCTTTTTAAATTTGGTCAAAATCTGTTTTTAAGTCAACTAACAGAATTTTGGATGTTTTCCATCCATTTGTCCTTCTCTCACGACTAAATTAAGATTTGAGACTGTAGGTGGTACAAAGTGAAGGTTTGGATAAAGTTTGCAAAAAAGAAAAGGTTTGGGACCTGATGCGTGTCGCAATGCACCAAATTAATAAATTATTCCTTATTCGCCAAATATTAATTAATAATGTAGTAACGAGAGTAAAGGTCGATCCCACGAGAAATGGAGAACTAAAAATAGTTGTTCGTTCAATTAGAAAAGAATTGGAGGTTTTTGCTATTTGAATTGCTTAAATGTAAACGATGCATAAAAAGAACAAATAATTGTGTAAAAGAATTGAAATGAGAGGAAATCTTGTTCTTGGGTTCGGTTATGCCCTCAATTGATGTTATACCTTCCTATGCAACGTACTTCTATTCCTAATTTAATTTATCAATCTTAGGTAATCAACAAGCTCTGATTATCTAAATTCTTCCTTATGTAAATTAAATCAAAACAAGCTCTTTGATTCAATTCTAACCAATGGATAACTCTAAACAATCTCTGAGAATTTAACGCAAGGCTAGTGTGAAGCGAGAAGAGTCAGATTGAATCGGGTTTCTAATTTCACAAGCTCGAATTAATAAACCCAAGTCGAATTATTGATAAACTTGCACGAGATTTATTTGCTACTAAAGTAAATATTCAATGACAATTACGGATCAAAGATCTGAACCTAGCACATACATGAATTCAGGATTCAACAATTTAATTGGCCAAATCAAATTTGTAAATTAACTAAATTCAGTAAAACATTCAAAACTCAATAATTCGACAATTGAAATAAGGAAATAGATGCATGTTACTAGTTTCTAGGAAGAAAATAACATAATTGAATAACACAACTTCCCCTTTGAACAAGATAGGGAATCTTAGCCCATCATAAGTGTTGCGAAATTTTCAATTTGCTCCATGAATTCCATTGATGCTTCTTGCTTGAATCCCAAAAATTCTCTCTTTTATTCTCTAATTTCCCTCTCAATTTTCTTTGTCCTCATTATGTGGCGATTTTCCTCTTTTTATAGCCCTAAAATCGTGCCTTAGAGTGGCCAAGAAGATATACCAAAGTAGACTTTGATTCCAATTAGGAAAATATTCCACGTCAAAGTTACGGCCATAACTTTAGTTTTTACGGACGTAAGTAGTTTACTGGAGATTTTTATGTTTTTAAGGTTACGGCCGTAAACATGGATATTACGGTCGTAAGTGTACTTCTGGAGATTTTTAGTACTTTTGAGTGTTACGGCCATAACTGTTGTTTTTACGATTGTAATCTATTTGTAGCTTTGATCCCCAAACTTCATTTTTGAGCTCATTTTGGTCATTTCTTCCTCTTTTCTCGTCATTTGTGATCCTATACAACATAAAACACAAAATGCATTAAACAGTACTTAAATAGGATCAAACCAATAACAAAATAAGGCAACGAATGAACCAAACAAGTGCTAATCAATCACTTATCAGGACCGTGTATGCAATTTTCCCTAAAGCCGCCTGAATAATTAAAGAAAAAATACATAAATAAGGTATTTAAAAATACATATGTTAAAAATGAGACTAAACTTGTATAATTTCAAAAATCAGGTTGTAATTAGTATTAATTAATTAAATTAATTAATTAAAATATTTTATTAATTATATATATTAAGGTCAAGACACTATATATTTCAAGTCACAAAAAACAATCTTTTAGGTTACAAATTAATTTCAGGGTCACAAATTATCAAAATATTATGTTACAAATTAGACATATTTTTATGTCACGGTAACAATTTTTTTATGTCAAAAACTGATTTCAAGGTTACATATTATAAAACGGGAATGATCACCTACACACCATGGAAAGATGATAATATGCCAACGGTGAATGTGACGTTGCACGTGTCTAAAATATTTAAAACACTAGACACGTGCCAGCATCACAGTCAATGCGGGCATATTAACACATGCTCACTGTGGGTATGTGATCATTACATTATTATAAAATCAATAGGTTACAAAATATCAAATTAATAGAATTTGGGATATTTTTAGGTCACAACTTATCAAACTATTAAATCACAAATATTTTGAGTCACGATTATTGAATTATTAGGTCACAATTATTTAATTTTTTGAGTCAATTATTTTTGGACAATTTATAAAAATACATTTTTGAAATTTTTAGGAAATAAAAATACCTTGTAAATCTTGGGTGCCACTTTTTTAATGTTATTGTCACCTTTTAAAAAAGTGACACGATGTCACTTATTTTTAAAAAAATTGATATGTACGTTACTTTCTCAATCAAACATAAATTAAGACTTTAGAATAAATTCATGACTTGTTAATTTTATTTAAAATATTGTAATAATTGTGCATTTTACATAATATCACTTTTTATCACTTTTTCTTTTAACTAAAAAAGTGACAATTTGTCACTTTTTTTCTATTTGAAGGTCAATTTCATTTTTTTCAATATTCATCATTGACTAACAAATTACACAAGTCCACAAACATTAATAGATTCATTACACAATACCACTTTTTTTTCCTTTATCAATTTTGTTTTAACTCTCCTTCTCTTTTAATTAAAAAGTGATACGGTGCAACTTTTTAGCAAAACAAAGTAACGTTTTGTTACTTTTTGTTACTTGAATGTCACTTTTTATCACTTTCTTAATAAAAAAGTGACACAATAAACAATGTCACTTTTATCATATTTTTTTAATTCAACTAAAATGTGATATAATGCCACTTTTTTGAAGAAAAATTGACAAAATACCACTTTTTTTTTTAAAAAAAATTGTACTAAAAAAGTAACATAGAATGCCACTTTTTTAAAACTTTTGTCACCACTTTTTTTTTAAAAAATTTTTTAAATTAAAAAGTGACACTTTACTACATTTTTAATGATTTTATCACTTTTTTAATAATTTTGCCAGTTTTTTAAAAAAAGATGACACAATATCAATTATTTTTAAAAAATTAACATGTATGTTACTTTCTCAATCAAATATAAATTAAAATCTTAGAATAAATTTAAGACTTATTAATTTTATTCAAAATATTAGAATAATTATGTGATCTTTTTTTTTTTTTTAAAAAGTGACACAATGCCCCTTTCTTTTTTTTTAAAAAAAAAAGACATAATACAGCATTTTATCGCCTTTAATTAACCAAAAAGTGACATTTTTGTCACTTTATAGTGAAAAAGGTGACTTTTCTAATTAAAGGTAAATTTTTCAATTTTTGCAATATCCATCAATGCCAACAAATTACTCGAGTCCACAAATACTAATAGATATATTAAGTAGCTTAGTAGCATTATGTCACTTTTTAAAAAAAGTGACCCAAAACCATTTTTTTTAAAAAGTGACACAATGTCACTTTTGTTACTTTTTCTTTTAATTAAAAAGTGACACGGTCACTTTTTTTTTACTTGAATGTCATTTTTTCAATTTTGTAATATTCATCCTTGCCTACTGTAACTTAAAAAATTACACAAATTTATAAACTATAGATACATTACAAACCACATTCTCAGAGAATTATGAATCTAAGGTAACTAAAGAATAAAAACACTTCACAACAAGTGAATATATCTATCTATATATAATAATAGGATAACCGTCACCATTTTACGCACATAGTTTTCTGTCCAAATTAAGTTTCTACATTGGGAAACTTTCTTGCAAAAAAAAAAAAAAAGCAAAAAAAAAAAATAATAATTAAATGTTTTGGGCATTGTGCAAATATTTATTTTCAATTAAAAAAAAAGTAATTGTCTTGAGCATCGTACAATTTTTATAATCTCTTTAATATATATATATATATATATATGAACTTATTCAAAAACTAAAATAAATTAAAAAGAAAATTGGTGATGAATACAAATAAAATTAAAACAATTTTACTACAAAAAATTTAATTAAGCGCCAAATTTTAAGACGCGTGAGTATTATTTCTTTTTCTATTTTGATTAGTTTTGTCTTTTTTAAAATTTAAAATTTGATAATATTTTGTAATAAAATATTATTTGTACTATATTTTTTATTTGATATGATTGTATAATCAACATATTTTCATGAATTCTTAATCATCATCATAGATAAAAATCTCGTGTATCGCACGGGAAAAATACTAGTATGAATAATGCAATAATGGAATGCTTTTTATTACTTGAGGATTGTGTTCTTCATCTTCAAATAATTCACCAAAGTACTTTTTCACAACAAATTTTCCAGTAATTTGTTAACACCATTTTCAAACGAATCATCAACTCAAGACAAACCTGAACCAAACAAAGACCCGTTATACAAACAAACAAACCAAACCCAAAAACAGTACCAATTCAACCAACACATACTTCAACAACTTCGTCGAGTGGATAATGTCACTGACATTATAAAGAAGTGCCAAAGTTAATGTTGAGTGTAAGAATTTCAATTAAATGTAATCAAAACTAGATTTCATATATTGTAAATGATATATTTTGACATGCACTGAATTACTCCCAATGTTCTATTTGTTCCCTAAATATTGTAATAGGCACTATTGCCACCAAAGACAAAACCAAAATACGGGGTATATATAATCAAAAACCCCTTTGTGCTATAATTAATAAAATTAATCAATCAATAGCTCAGCTCCACATTATGCCAATTGAACAAAAAAAAAATTACACTGATTACCGATTTTCTATAAATCCCCATTATACCAGCCAGAATATGAAAACTATAATAAATAATAATGAAACAAAACAATTATAACTCGGGCAAAACTTCAAACTACATATACAGAGAAATTTCAAAACTCGAAATATCTTGGCCGTATTTCTTCATCTCTTCAAAATAGAAAATTTGAGAGAATAGTTGGTGGACATAATAAATGGTGGAATGAATTGCATGTGCTGAAGCATAAATGAGGTCCAGCAGAGCAACAAGAGTTGCAATTGAAGCCACTGGAGAACGTACGAGCATGGATTTGCTTTTAGTCAAGAAGGGTATTTTTCGAATTCCTTTAAATTTGGGTGTAATTGATGTAATTTCCCAAAAAATAAAGGCTGAGTATTGCCTCAAACCAATTATTTTTCCAATCCGTTACTATGAGTTCGTATTTTAACTAGTCAGTTAAATTTTTATATTTGACTTAGAACTAATTTATCCTATATAAATCAACTATTATTCCTCAATAAATAAACTAACACAAATAATAAATTAGTGGTAGAAAAGGAAAATATTTGAAAATGAAGGATAAGATGTCAACGGTGGGCATGTGTTATGGCGTCCATCGTGGACATGATGCGAAATATATCCTAACATTATTTTTAGTTGATACGTGTAAACATTTTGTCCACAATGAGCATCATAAGACATTATACCGGTGGGACCATATCCTTTTTGAATATTTGAATGAACTTGAGAGAGATATTTTATGGGTTGGTGCATGCCATCATATATTAAAAAAAAAAAAAAAGAATTAAACATTCTGTCAAAATTTAGCGGTCTACAATGATTTATATTTGAATTTTCTTGTGCAGTATCATTATGGAATTTGTGAAAAAACATGTATAGACTTTACTTGCCATAAGAAAGAAGAACCCTCAATATATTTATTTATATATGAGTTTCACTATGAATGCATTTGAACGAAAATTGGGTTTGTTTCTTTAAATATGGAGAAATACTAGACTTATTAACAATATGTACTAACAAATACTAACAAACATAAAATAACTAATTTATCCTTTAAAAGTTAGAAATATAACTTATCTAACCAATACCTTATTTAACATAGCATTTTACTAAGTTTAATACATAATAAAATTCTAGAAATAATTTTTACAAATTAGTTCACAATTAAAAATATTATGTCTGTTTATGACCCTCATATACTTCATGAAAAAAGAAAATATTTAATTAGAAGTTTACATAGTGAATATTTAGAATTAGAAAGAATTGGAAGAGGTTTAAGTACAAAAGCTATAGAAATAAATGATGAAATTAGAAGATTAGTAAGGCAACATAACGAATATCTTAGATTAATAGAATTAATTGAAAATAGACACGAAGGAAATAGAAGTATAAATGAATATAAAGAAAGAGTCTAAATAAGAGTTAGAAGAAGACTATAATATAATTCCGTAAAAATAAAGATTTACGATCTAGTCCAGTGTGGTATCAAAGCTAGCAGCTATACTTAGAAATTTGTTTAGAAAAATGTCTAAAAAATTACCAATAATCGAACCTAGAGTATATAATTATAAATCTAAAGATTTACCAAATAATAGCCATTGGCCATTAATAACTGAAACATATGAAAAAATTTATACCATTTATAATATTAGGAGAAGGAGGATTTGGATAACATAAGCAATTAAATTGGACAAATTTAGTTTTACTAAATAAATTAGGAATATGTTTAGATAAAACTACATATCAAAACTTAGAACAAGCAAAAAATTCAGAACAAGTTCAAGAAATTATTAATAATTTACCATTAGAAATAAGATAAATGATAGAAATAACTAATGATTATAAAGATATAAACAAAAATATATCCACACAAATATTAGAAGTAAAGCAATATGTAAATAAACTATCAAAACAATTAATAACCTTAGAAAATCAAATTAAGCAAATAACTGATAAAATATATAAAATAGGGAATATGGTAGGAGTATACCCAATAGAAATTACAGAGCAAAAAACTATTATAAAACAAATAAATATGGTAAGAACAATTAAAGAAGAAGAAATAGGGAAAAATGATTTACACAAAAGATTAGATAATATACAACAAAATATTGAAATTGTAAACCAAAATATAACAAAAATATATGACAAAATGGAAAAAGGAAAACCTAAAAGAATAATAACGGACAAAAAATTTAAAGCTATCAATAGATTAGGAATTAATATGATTACTGAACAAATAGAAAAATTTATGCAAGATCCTAAAAAAGAAGATGAAGAAGATTATAAAATAGAAGAAGATTATATAGAAAAATTTAAAAATCTTAAAATAGAAGAAATTAATATGAATGAACAACAAAGAGATTTAGTACCAACGGGACAAAATTCACCAGAATATATACAACAATCAGGAACTAACCAAGTTAAAAAAGAAACTACAAGTAATACTAGTCCACAAAACACACCAGACATTTATATGAGTCAGAAACAAAACCAAAATTTTAGAATTAATAATTTTATACCACAACAAAAATATTACACAAAGACAAGTAAAAATTATCCTATAGAATATATACCATGGAGAAGTATGGAAATACAAATTAGTTCAAAAGGAAGATGGTTAGATTTAGGATGTGTACAAGATGTAGATCATGAATTAGAATTATGGATGAAATCTATGGCTATGATGACCTACACTAGAGAATTAATAGGAAAACAATTTCAATTAATGTTAGAAAATACATTTATCGGAACCACCCCACTAACAGAAACTTATATAGAACAAGTTAGAGGAAATGATCAAGATAAAATATGAACTATATTTAGTAGATATGAAGATGCGTTAAAAAGAGAATATAGACGTAGATATTAAAATTAGCTCAAAACTAAGAAATAGATATTTATTAAAAAAATTATCAAATGTGATATGTGTTACTTTAAACAATTTGCATGTAAATTTAGAGAATATTTTTGAAAAAGCAGAATATAATCAAGAAACAAATGGTATGGAAATTATGAACCAAATATTCTTTAAACTACCAAACCAATAGAATTTAGAATTATTTAAAGAATGAGAAAAATTAGAAATATCATTGAGTAATAATAGTTTAGGAGTAAGGATACAATTTCTAGAATGTAACAGAAAGAAAAATGTATGCAAGCAAATAATATAATAAAATTTCACAAAGCATGTAAAAAATCATTATGCTGTGATAAATTACAATATAAACCAACCCAAAGGAAATGTCATCTACAAAGAAAATATAAGAAAAAGAAATATTATAGAAAAGATAAATTTAGAGACAAATTTAAAAAATTCAATAAATATAAAAAGCCATATAATAAAACATTTAAAAAGTATAGAGTACCATATAAAAGACATTTTAAGACAAAAACAAAACAAAACAAAACAAGAACATACCCTAAGAATCCTAAAAAATGTAAATGTTATTCATGTGGAGAAGTAGGACATATATCTCCAGAATGTCCCAAGAAAGATAAAAAAAAAAAAAAATATGATGTATATATCATTAATAGAAAAAGAAAATTACAACCTATTACCTATTGAACAAGAAGAAGAATGAGAAGAAATTCCTGAAGATGAAGAAATTTATGAATTAGAAGAGCATGAAGTAATAAATTCTATTATGAAATTAGAGTCTTCAAAAGAAAGTCAATCTAATGAATCTAGTGAAGAAGAATATTTATATGTAAATATGATTAGACAAATAAGTGAAGAATATACATATAAAGAATATGAATACCAATTAGAAGAAAATGAAGAATAACTAATGAAAGATTAATGTTTAATCCTCAAATGTATGAAAAGATTTTAAAATCAAAATTAGACGTAGAATCAAAAGAAATATTTAATTTACCATTTTGACAGAAAAATAAGGAAATAACATATATAGCAAGAAATCATAGTCACCCTATAGATATACGAGATACTACAGAAAATACATTAATACATATAATAAATGAAGAGATTATAAGACAAGAACTAAACCTATCGAATCCTGAACTAAGAGGAAAAATAAAAAAACAAATATTTAGGAGCCGTACAAATTATTGTAAAAGCCTATTTTAGAGAAGGAATATATACACCTATAGAATTCTATATTTTGGATGATAGAATTGTAAGTTCAGTACAAGATACTTTAATAGAAATTGTAATGGGAAATTTAATGTACCAAAAAGTAAAATTTACAATAAGACCAAACTTCAGCATAAGTATGGGAGGACGAAATAAAAATAAAGCCTTAACATTATAATGTAGATTAAGAGGAATAGATATGGAATCAAGAAGTAAAACTATAGGACAATATATACTTTTACTAGTAAACATGAAGTAAAAATTAAGAATATGACAAAAACACACATAATAGAACCCATATTTAAAAATCTATTAGAATACAAACTGGTTAAAGAGAATTCAAGAATGACAATACCAGAAGAAATAGAAATAGATTTTAATCAAGCTAAACGATTAGTAAATGTGGATAAATCACAAATAGAATTTGGAAGAAGATCAATTAGCCTAAGAAGAAATACTAGTATATGATCATTACCTAAAATAGAAATTAGAAATGATTCGGGAAAACAAATAATGACAAAAATACATAGAAAAATACCTAGAATGAATTTATCAAAAAGAAATGATACAAAACAATTTGAAGTTATAATAGAAATTAGAATAAATGGAAAATGGAAATATCATAAAGTATTAATAGATACTAGAGCAATTGTATCACATATAAAAGAAAACATAATAGGAGAATTAGAACTTAAAGTAACGAATAATCCAATTCAAATATAAGATTATTTTGGAAATATTCATCACATGAATACCTATGTATAATTACCAATAAGAATAAATAAAAGAAATGGAATAATCATAAACATGTATGTAGAACATACATCCACAGGAAAGGTAAATACAGAATTATTATTAGGAACAGACTTCTTAGAACAAGTAAAATCATATTACATAAGAGATGATAGAATGTTATTAACAATACAAAATGAGAATCTAGTTATATCAAGGTTATAATTAATAAAATACAAGGTTGAAGAGAACATATTTATATATTAACTAAAATGAATTACAATGGATATCTCAGCAGAAATTATCATGCCTTGTTTGATACAGGAGCATCATCCTGTTTATTTAAAGAAAATGTTTTACTCCCAGAAATGTGGAGTGATAAAAAAGATAATGAATAAAGAGTCATACTTGCAGGATTTGATGGAAGTACAAATCTAATAACTAAAGTAGTAAGAAATGTTAAAATGCAAATAGGAAAATATGAATTACATTTCCTTATGTATATCAATTTGATGATATACCATGGGATATATTATTAGGAAATAATTTTATAAAACAATACTATCCAATAACTATTGATGAAAAAGTTATATTTTTATCTACACCTTGTCACCATATAGCAATAGCAATAAGAATTAATGATCCTCACTGTAGAGAAAAAATGTCTCATATAGCAGCTCAGCGTGGTGAGGATAGACAAAAATTAATACAAACAACACAATTTATGCCCAATAAAAATAGAATAAATCTAGTATAAGAACATTTTGATCAAATAGTAATAAAAAAATATTACAGAAAAATTATTAAAATTATCAGGAGATAATCCTTTAGAAAAATGGCACATAAATAAACCTATGGCAGAAATTATATTAGAAGATAAAACTAAGATTATTAGTGTAAAACCAATTAAACATACACCAAAAGAATTATCTGTATTTGAAATGCACATAAAAGAAATACTAGAAAAGAAATTCATTAGAGAATTTAATAGTGAACATAGTAGTCCCGCCTTCATTGTAATAAAACATTCAAAACAAAAAAAGAGGAAAATCTAGAATAATAATTAATTATAAAAGGTTAAACACTTATACAAAAGAATTAAAATATCCAATACCAAATCAACAGGTTTTATTTAACCAAATTTGAGGAAAGAAAAATTTCTCTAAATTTGATCAAAAATCTGGATTTTATCATATTATGTTAAATGAAGAATTTAGACATTTAACAGCTTTCACAGTATCACAAGAATTTTATGAATGGAATGTGTTACCTTTTGGATTTAAAAATAGTTCAGGAGAATTTCAAAGATACATGAATAAAATATTTAAAGATTATTACCATTTTATTACAGTTTATATTGATGATGTTCTTATTTACTTCGAAACTAGACAAGACCACTTAAAACATCTTAATATTTTTATAAATATTATAAGAAATAATGGAATTATATTATCAGCTATAAAAATGGAGATAGCGAAAGAAAATGGAGATATTTTTAGGATTTATAATTAGCCAAGAAGGAATAAAACTCCAGAAATATATAAGTACAAAAATACAAGAGTTTAACAATCATATAAAAGATAAAACACAATTATAAAGCTTTTTAGGACTTGTAAACCAGACTAGGAAATATGTGCATAACTTGGCAAAACATTTAATTCCATTACAAAAAAGATTAAAAGGAAAAACTAGATGGACACCATGGTCCAAAGACGAAGAAGAAGAAGTGCAAAAAATTTAAAAAAACCTTTGTAAGGATTTACCCGAATTAGAATTACCCAAAAAAGAATGTGATTGGATTATAGAAATCAATGTATGAGAAACAACATGGGAAGCAGTACTTAAATATATTTATCCAAAAGAGGATGAGGAAAAGATTGCACAATATATTAGTGGCAGTTTTACTCAAACTCAAACTAATTATCATATAAATGAGAAAGAATTATTAGCTGTAAAATTTGCTATTAAAAAGTTTGAATTATTTATTGTTACTACAAAATTCAAAATTAGAACCGATAATACACAAGTCAAAAATTGGTTAACTAAAGAAATTGATCCAACTATTGCAAATAAAAGGTTAATTAGATGGCAAGTAGAATTCAGCCATTATAGTTTTGAAATTATTCATATTAAGGGTATTGATAATGTTGTTGCATATTACTTATCCAGAAATGGAAGAACTGCTCAAGAAAGTAGAAGAAATTAATTTGGCTATGGGTCAAATGAATATCAACTATTCAAATCTATTCAACCATGTAAATACTTGCATGGCCACAGATAGTACAAATTAACAGTCAACTAGCTTTTTACAAATCAAGGGTTAATTCTCTTGAGGAAATGTACAAAGGAGGATCTCAATCCTCTCCAGTGAAGAATTTATCTGTAGAACTCCCTATTGAGGAAGAAGTATCTAATGTATCAATTATTGGAAGTTCATCTTCCAAAGCCATTGCAAAGCTATTAAACCATCTAAAGAAACTTTTTTAGAAGCTGTGAAGAAACTAGCACTTGTAACTAAGGAACTATCAGAAAAGGAGAAAGTCATGAAGAAACTAAAGACATTCTTGAAGTATGTGAAGTATCTAAACAAGAGGACAAAAGAAGGGGAATGACTAAGGACAATTAGCCATAAAAAAAATCAATAAAGCAATTATTTTTCCAGGAGCAGAACCAAGACAGTCAGGGGGCTATTTGTTCAAGGACTTATTCAGTGCATCTACCCTAACAAGGATATGAAGGAAATATCATTATTACCTTATTATATCAAAGCAGCAATTAAAACATACTTTGGAATTACCAAAGCTGATAAGATCTATGTCAGGATTTACTCAACCATTCTAGAATTCATTGATGAAGAATTTCTAAGGGCAGAATATATTGTAACTCGGAGTAACTAGCAAAGCTATCATTTCAGAACCAGAAATTAAGCTATTTAACAAAGAAGAACATATACAAGCTATTCTAGAAAAAAGAGCATTGAGATTTAGAGTTATGTACACCGAATTAAGAGATACCCTTACACAAACTAATGTTTGGGTATATGGATCTAATAATGACAAATTATTAATCTACAGCATTGCAAGAATTACTCAAGTCAATTATGGAAATTAAGAGAATATACTGAGAATATACTTGTCAGCAATTTAGATCTTAGCAAAAGAGCTTATAAATATATACATCAATTAATGGAGGTAGAAACGGGTCATAAGTGTAATAATTGTGGGGACCTACTTAATTACAATGAAGATGAAGCTTATCTTTTCTGAACATGAATGATCCAAGGCATGGGGGTCTAGACCCATATGAAACTTTCGAAAATCAGTGAAAATTATTGTAATCTTATATTTACTTTATCTACTTTAATTCTTAGCCAAGTATGTAAAAGATAGGAAATCTTATCTTTGCTTTTACCAACTATAAAAGGAGGAGTCTCTTCTTATTGGAAGCATCCGAAAATCATATTGGTTTTCAACAATAAAAATCTATATTCTCTATCTATTGTCTTTCTTTTCATTCCAAGTTAAAAATTTTCTTTCATCAAACCAATCCAGAAACAATTAGCAGAAGGTATGGGCAACTAAACTCCACATAGATATATATGAAGCCATAAAATAGTTAGTAATACTCTATTTATTTATGAGTCCATAAGTCTATTCTTTATAAAAACTTTTGTTAAAAGAGTACATCTATAGGTAGGAAACGAAAATGGATTGTGTTGAACCACTTTGAAGTGTTTGTTTAAGCGTTAAACAGAAAGTATTGGAATAAGTCTTTTGAGCAGCAACGATATCCTATGGAGTTGTGTTTAATACTTAGATAAATAACTGAAGAATATTTGGTCAAAAATCTTTTAAAATCTGATTTACAAAGAAGCGTGATGGGCCCATAGGTAGAAAGAAATATTGTTAATTATTTATGGTAGATCATATATCGTCTTTATCATTAATATTATTGAAGTATTGTTGTCATAATTTTAAATTTATCATTTTGCTTATGATATTTCTTACATGTTTTTACATATGTTGAAATTTTGTTTTTACTATTCCAGGATTACTTATTAGAAGAAAATTTGAATTAATAACTTAAATTTAAACATTTAGTTTCATAATTTATGAATTCAGAACCTTTAATATAATTAAATCCTTCAGAAGTAAACAACTTTAAATATTTAAGAGAAGAAACAATTAAGCAATTAGAAATTATAAGAGAAGATTTAGGAAGATATTATAATTTATTAGATTATGCAATAAAAAAACCCTCGTTTACAGATTTTTCACAATTTACTAGAATTATAGTAAATAAAGAAAGAATAATTAGTGATTTAGACAAAAATCCTCTCACATTGGCCCCCACCCCAATGTGAGGGGATTGTCATCCACATTGTGGACGACATTGTGAAAATTGATTTATTCAATAATTTTGTGACCCCCACCCCAATGTGAGGGGATTGTCATCCACATTGTGGGTGACTTTGTGAAAATAGAATTATTCAATAATCTATTGTCTATAATACCAACAACTTCTCCATTTACAAAGACGTTGTCGATCATTGCCAATGATGTTGGTGGTTAGCGATAATGGTGAGTGACAACATGCTATTACTGCAACGCACGTATTAAAATATGTATATATGTTTTAGTACGTGTATATATGTTTTAGTACAAGAATCTAAGTGCTTGTTTGATGTAGAAGAAATTTGAGAATTTTTTTAATGTGTGTGTTACGGTATTTTTGATAGCCTGTGGCATACCTTGTAATACACGGATTGTTCCTATTCGAAGGGAATTTTGTTCCAACTGGCTGGGCACATCTCCAGGGATTCGAATCCTTCTTGTTTGATGTAGAAGAAATTGGAGAAATTTTTTAATGTGCGTGTTACGATATTTTTGATAGCCTGTGGCATACCTTGTAATACATGGATTGTTCCTATTTGAAGGGAATTTTGTTCCAACTGGCTGGGCACATCTCCAGGGATTCGAATCCTTGGTATCAGGGATCACTTTAGAATCCTTAGTTCATGAAGTTAATGGTTCAAATCCATGGGGACACTCCCAATCAAGGCTGGAACAAAATCCCTCTTAAGGATACAATTTGTGTATTATGAGGTACACAACCGGCTACCAAAAAATCGTAAAAATGTGGTTGAAGAGTTATTGAAAAGTGGTATGTCACATAAAAATGTGTGTTTGAAAATGAATTTAAGGAAAATTTGATAGATATTTCCCGAACCAAACAAGCCCTAAGTTACTGTTTGGTTGACTATGTTTGATTAGCCAAATTTGCCTAGAAAATTTATTGTCTAAGAAAAATATTTTCCACCTTTTCCATTTGGTCGATGTTTAATTGCCAAATTTAGTTAGGAAATATTTTCTAGGGTACAATAAGTTAAAACACACCTTAACTCATTTACTTTGAAAATATTTTCTTATCTACTTGGCGAGAAAATATTTTTCACTTTATATGGAATTTTTTTCTTCACTTTTGATCATTTTTGTTATTGTTAATTGACTTACTTCTTTTTAAAAAATTAACATTACTATTATCAAGTAGAAATTAGTGAAAAAAATTTAAAAAATGTATTTTGATTTAAATAGCTAAATTTATTATTATTTTTTTTTTTGCCAATGAAAAATAGTGTTAATCAAACAATAAAATTAGAAAAATTCAATTTTTTCACTTGAAAAATTAATTCAATCAAACACTTCTAATTGACATTTTTCAAAAAAATAATTTCCACACAAATCAATTCCCTATAAAATATATTTTTCTCACCCATTTTCATGTTTTTAATTATGCACACCCTTAGACAAATCCTGATAGTTTGAAAGTGTGAATTTAAATATAAAAATGATGTTGAAAACTAACCTTCTGTTTGGCAAACTTAATTTTTTTTTTTTTTTAAACAATACAATTCTCCAAATCATTTTTTAACCTTATATTTTTATTTTATACTTTTCAATCACATATTTAATTTGAAATCATAAAAATTATAAATGTTTTTAAAAATAAAACGTTCAACAAAATCGCACCGTCCTTCACATGAAAGTCAAGTACCAATTATGCCTTTGTACATTGTGGACTTGTAGTTGCTTCCGTCGAAATTTTTCCCATTCCAATGTAACTCAAGGACAAAATAGTATTTTAGACACCATTATTTAACATGATTATTATAATTTATATACCAATTTATAAATAACACGATTTTTCAAATTATTTTTTTAATCACACATATTTCCTCTTTCAACCTTTCAAGCACACATTTTACCTCAAAAAATAAATAAATGAATTTATAATTACTACAATGTTATATAACGGAGCCTTGATTAGCTAATGCCAAGGAATTTAATGTGTCCGGTTGATGGGTTATAACTCAAATTATAATATACACAATTTCTCAAATTACTTTTTAATCATACATATTTTTTCTCTTCAATTTTTAACCACACATTTTACATAAAAAATATAAATAACACAAAAAAAACCGTGCCCTAAAGTTTCCGAACACGCTGTAAAGGAGAAGTTAAAAAAAAAAGGAAAAGTTGTCGTTAGAGGTACAGAGAGTCCATACACTATTTTCAATGGTTGCCACATCTTTAACCCAAAATCTAAAGTAATTTAGGAAGATGAATTGAAGAATTATGGCATATTATTCTCATTGACCATGGTGCAATTTATACATATTACATAAAGGTAGAATTAGAAAAATACTTACAGCAATAGGAAACAGAATAAACTAAATGGGAAGGAATAAATTGAGGCAGATCCCTTGAATGTCTCATTATGAATGTAAATCCTTATCATGCCCCCGCAAGATGGACGGCGGTGGAGCAAGTCCAATCTTGATCTTGAGTGAGTCAAATTGAGAACGAGGAAGGGGTTTGGTAAGGGCGTCCGCAAGTTGATCAAAACCTGAGATGTGTGATACTCGGAGCAAACCATTTTGAACTTGTTCTCTGATAAAGTGATAGTCGAGAGCAACATGTTTCATGCGCGAGTGAAAAATTGGATTGGAGCACAGATTTGTTGCACCAACATTATCACAATAAATAACTGGTTGTTGAGGAAGAGTGACACTGAGTTCAGTGAGGAGAGAGCAAATCCAACGAATTTCAGCAGCAGCAGTAGTGGCTACTGATCGATACTCAGCCTCGGTGAAAGATCGAGCCACGGTTCGCTGTTTCTTGGAGCTCCAAGAGATAGGATTGTGGCCAAGATAGACTATATGTGCACTAGTTGATGTGAAATCATCCTTATTACCTGCCCAATCAGCATCTGAAAAAGCATGAAGTACTAGTGGGGAGGTTCGACGGAGTGTGATGCCATGATCTAAGGTGCCCCAGAGATACCGTAGTAGACGTTTAACCGCATTCCAGTGATCATTGGTTGGTTGATGCATAAATTGAGAGAATTTGTTAACCGTTTAGGCTATGTCCGGTCGAGTGAGGGATAGATACTGAAGGCTACCAACAACATGTCGATACTCGGTTGGATCAGACAGTGGAGTTCCGCAATGCAAAGTGAGACTTGGGCTAGTTGCTAGGGGTGTAGAAGCAGGTTTGACTTCGATCATGTGAGTCCTGTTGAGTAGATCAACAATGTACTTGCGTTGATTGAGAAAAAGACCATTTTTGTGAGAAGTCACTTCCACTCCAAGGAAGTAGGTCAGGGGGCTAAGGTCCTTGAGAGAGAAGCGCTGAGAAAGTTGCTGAATGCAAGTCTCTAAAGTTTCAGCATTATTCCCATTGATAATGATATCGTCTACATATACCAGAAGATAGATAGTGGTGCCATGGTTGTTAAAAATGAACAATGAGGTGTTAGCAACTGAGTTGGTGAAGCCAAAATGGAGAAGAAATTGGCACAACTCATGATACCAGGCACGTGGGGGTTGTTTGAGGCCATAGATAGCCTTTCGTAGCTTGCAAACAAAGTCAGGATGATCACGATCAATGAAGCCTGGAGGTTGAGACATGAATACATCCTCAGTAAGGGTGCCCTGAAGGAAGGCATTGTTCACATCAAGTTGTCTTAGTGCCCATCCCTGACTGAACGCTAGGCTAAGTACAAGATGAACAATCGTAGGTTTGATAACTGGACTGAAGGTTTCAGAGTAATCAACTCCAGGGCGTTGGTGGAAGCCTTTTGCAACTAATCGAGCTTTGTACCTATCAATGGAACCATTAGGAAAATATTTAGTACGAAAGATCCACTTACAACCAACCAAGTTTTGATTGGGATGAGATGGCACTAGGTCCCATGTCCCATTACTGACTACATGCAGTCCATCAAAACTCGGGCGGATGAACTCTCCTCTCTTGGTAAACCTCTTGACCATGAAGATCTAATTGAAAAAAGTACTTGAAGGCCTTGATGAAAATTATCAGTCCATCATTGATGCTGTCAATGGCTGTGATTCCACCATCTCTTTTGATGAACTTCATGAAAAACTCATCAACAAAGAGTTATTTCTCAGCAACAAGACAAGTCCCTCACCCTTACCGGCATCTGCTCATCCAACCAATGTTCGCTCCACTCCATGGTCTGCTACCAATTGCCTCCTCAACACCCTGGATTTGCATCCATACCCACTCAAGGTATCACAAGCAATTCCCCCACTGATTTTCGTGACAGTCGCCCTCCTGCTCGTCCATCTCTTGGTCGTTACCAATGGTGTCGTACTCAAGGTCATGTGGTCTCATTCTACCCTCTTTTTCGACAACAGTTTCCACATGTGCAACCACCTCCTCGTCCCAACAAATCATCCCAATCTAGACCACCAACTCCCTGGCAAGCACAAGCAAACATTGCAATTACCCTTCCTCCCAACACTGCATGGCTACTTGACAGTGGAGCCTCACATCATGTCACCACCGACCTAAGCAATCTTTCTCTCCACAGTCCTTATGATGGAACAGAAGAAATTATGATCGTTGATGGCTCTGATACCATAAAGTAATTTAGGAAGATGAATTGAAGAATTATGGCATATTATTCTCATTGATCATGGTGCAATTTATACAGATTACATAAAGGTAGAATTAGGAAAATACTTACAGCAATAGGAAACAGAATAAACTAAATGGGAAGTGAATAAATATACATTAATTTAACTAAATGAGAAGGAATAAATTGAGGCAGATCCCTTGAATGTCTCATTGTGATTGTAAATCCTTATCAAAATCTTCATTTTGGAGTACATTTACATTAAAATGGTGTAGTATTCTCACTATCACGCATTATCATCTCTAAATCTTACATCAAATGAATAGAAAATTTTATATTCTATTATTATTTTCAATTCTCAACAATTAATATATTTCGAAAATTCTTTAATTATTTATTTTACTACAACTTAGATTTTATAAATTTATAATTTAAAATAATTACTAAAAATATTGTGTTTATTAAAAAAAGACAAAGACATTAATCTTAATATCACAATTAACAAGATGAACAATTTATAGAAAAGTGTTACATATATAATGAAAACATTCTCACAATACAAATAGAAAATCAATTAAAATTTATATACTAATTCTCTAACAAATGATCAACTATTGCATTTCGGAGTGCAATGTGAGGTTCTTTATCCTTAATTCGTCTATGTGAACAAGAAATTCTTGAAATCGAATAATTTCATCTACAAAAATTTCAACTTCAGGAGTGGGTGCTTCGCAGCAAAATGAAGAACACAAAATGCTCATTCAACGTCATTTCTGCAGCTTTCTTGTCTTGATGCAAAATATTTTTTGGAACCTTATGGATTGTGAATTATTTGTACAAGAATAGACCATTTTGGGTATATACTACCAGCTATTATTAACTCGTGATATATTCTTTTAATCGAATGTTATAATTAGCCGGGGGAGCAATATCTTTAGAGAGATTTGCGAACAAATGGGATGCTTCCAACACATCAATGTTATTGTTTGATCCCGGCAAATCAAAATGTGCGTACCAAATTCATAAATCATAATCAGCTAGAGCCTCGAGGATATTTGTCAGGGATCTGCTTTAACCAGCATATTGTCTTCCCCCAGTCGTTGGACATATTTTCTATTTCCAATGCATAAAATCTGGACTACTCAACATTCCTAGGAAACCACACTTTTTACCAATATGGAGCAACTTCCCAACGTCATTAGCATTTGGCGATCTAAGATATTATCGAGCGAATATCTCCACAATAGCCCGACAAAATCTCTTCAAACTTTCAATTGCAGTAGACTCTCCTACTTCAATGTACTCATCGGTTGCATCTACAGCTATACAATATGCTAACATCCTTATCACAGCTGCAATCTACTGGAAAGCGGATGAATCGAGTCAACCTAGCACATCACTCTTCTGCAAGAAGTAGTTGTCATGCAACTGGACTACCTAAAGTTTACATAAGAATAAGCGTCGTGACATTCGAAATCGTTGTCAAAACTGTTGACATATGGTTAACTTAACCTTATTGTTTTTATCCAAACAAACAATAATATATTGTGTTGCTAACAAGTGTGCTTCAAGTGTTTCATGTAATGATAAATAGTCAAAGCATTCCTTGTTTCCAATCGTCTCTCAAAGATATAAACCAAAACTATATGATCAAGTACATGAAACGCAAAGAAGATTAAGAAAAAATCAAAGATATTCAAGATTCAAGTCTGAAAGCATGAAATGAAGATCAAGAATTTAAGCATTCAAGATTAGAGTTTAAGTTCAAAAGTTGATTTAACCTATGTAAAGGCATAATACTCTCAATCTTTAGCGATGAAAATTACTTTTAGATAGGTTAAATCAACTTTTCATAGGTTAAATCAACTTTTAGATAAACTTTTTTGTGAAAATTCATTATTCTTGCTTGGTTTATATTCATCTATTTTTACTATAAAACTTTGATTGGTGTAAACTTTGTTTTATCAAATTCATCAAAGTTCTTGGAAGAAAGTTTTGTGAAAATTCTTGATTTTATATTGTTTAAACTTCTTCAACATCTTCACACTATAATGGAATCAAAGTGTAAGTATCTCTTTATTCTAAATTTGCTTTAATCTTTTAAAGAGAGAATTTTCAATTAAGGAACTTTGATTATTTGTATTATACTTTTCATTTTCATTTGATTCATCAAAGTTCCATTGCCTAAATACTTTGAGCTTAACTTATTGTTGATTATTCAAGTATGGCATCTCTTGGTACATGATTTGATTCAATCATTAAACAAGAGATTATATTATTTGAAAAACATTGTTTGATTGCATTGAACTTTTCATTATCATTTGCATCAAAGTTTTTCCCTAACACTCGGGCTTAATTCATTACTATCTATTAAAGTGTTAGCCTAACTCTCTTGAGACTTAATTTGAGCATATCATTTTTCAGGAGAGTTATTTCAATTGTAAATCAATTCATTATATTGTGGTTTCGAGATCCTTATGAAAAATCAATTGTTGTTAAGGATAAGTGCTACTTATTGTAAGTCACTCAAGGATATGTGCTCCTTGTTGTAAGTCACCTAAGGATAAGTATTCATTGTTGTAAGTCATTTAAGGATTTGGTACTCATTGTTGTAAGTTACCATTATAGTGAATTTGGCCTTGCTCGTAACGGAGAGCTCGGTAACAGAGGACGTAGATCACATTGGTTGATTGAACCTCTTCAAATAGCGTTTGCATCTTCTTATCCCTTTTACTTACTTACATTGCACTTACTTTATTCTTTCAATTTATATTGTGCAACTCTATCTCTAAGTGCTATACTTGCTTTATCAATTAATTTTACACATCTATAGCTGATAAGTATATTTTATACACTTATTTATCTGTCAAAATTAGGATATTATTTTATTTTTCTTGAATAAATTCTACTTAATTGTTGTTATTTATTATTATTTCAGATTTTATCCCAAAATCAAGAAAAATAAGAAATTGTAGCAAAATTCACATTTGGATGCAAATTGGAGCTAAATTGGACAATCGAGAGACTAATGACATCCACGGGAAAAATGCAATGTGCAAAAGTAAAGAAATCAGAAGTTGAAAGATTGAAGAGCAAATTAAACATGAGGGAACAACTTGCAAATATCCAATTATTGACTTGGATCACAAGAAAACTTTGAGTATTTTTAGGAGTCAATTGGATGCAAGTAGAAGTAAAAAATAAATGGAATATGATATGAATATTACCATAAAATCGATTCCAACCGCACAAGATTCTGGATAGATTTCTAGTCGGACTTTGAGACTGAATTTTAGGGTAGTAAACGTTTGAATTGGAAAAATCCTATTTTAGGAAGAATTGTTGTCCTTTAAGCTATCTTTCTAACGCAATTTGAATCATCTCAATCAGATAAGGTAATAGAAAGATATTGTCGAAATACTGAACACTGTGCAGATACAAGAAAAGACTCTCGAGGGTTTGATGAATTTCTTTCCTTCTTCAACTAGGTCTCTTCACCAACTATATAAGAAACATGTCTTTCACGAAAATCAGAACTTTTGCCTCACCTAAGAACATCATAATTTTTGGATTCCAACGTCAAATTCTTGGGAGATTGGAGAAGCCGACTGGAACCGAAAGAAAGGGGCACGACTGGACTAATTTTGGTGCTACACGATTGTGCGATGCTTGGATTTCAACTATTCAAACTCCGGATTTTATTCTCATTATTTGTTGCTATTTTTAGTCCCAAGAACATGAGTAGCTAAATTTAATATTGGGATTGATGATATAGATTTAATATTTTCGATTTTAATTTCAATTCTCAAGGGATTTTATTATTTTCATTTATTGATTTTACTATGTTTTTAATACTTGAATCAATTGGCCACTAATTCATGATTTAATGGTTGTTTTCATAATTCGAGAGATGAGTTAAAAATTAGATCATGTAGTAAAATTCGGCAATTTCAACAAAAAGATGGAGATATGAATTTGTGGTTGCTTGTGATCACTTATGAATTCCTAGGTAATTTAATGCATTTAGCTAAGGAGAACTCTAACCCGATGTAGAGATACATGGTTGACTTAGTTAAATAGGTCTAATTTGAACTCGAGAGAGGTAAATTAGATACATATGTGAATTCAATCAAATACAATTTTAGAAAATAACTTGAGATGCGAAATTAAGTTAGAATATTATTTCGAAATCATTAGTCCCAATAGTTATTTATTGTTAAGAAAACCTATCGTTCAATTTCTCGCTTTTATAATTTAATTTAGTTGCTTTTAGTTTAATTTTTTATTTCTTAGTTATTGGAATTGTTAGCTTCTTTAATCTCTCAATTTATTGTTGTTTTGGATTCTCTAGCAATTTATTTTATTATTTAGTTTTTGCTTTACTTTAGGAATTATTTTGAATCAAATTAAAGCGATAGCAAATACATAGTCCTCGTGGGATCGACAACCCGGACTCAAAAGTACACTTTTACTACTTGTTTACGATATCGTACACTTGCAATATTCTCACAACAATAACAAACTACATTGATAGTCAAGTTACTTACAACATTAAGTATTCATGCTTGTACCTATTGATTTTTAAATTTGAGACTATTTATCGAAAAAGTTTAATAAACCAATTCACCCCCTCTTGGTTAGTTACTCTTGGGCCAACAAAAACATCATTTCGCTGTAACGTGGGTTCTCGATAAATATATTCGTTGAAAATGTTGCACCAGAAGTACCTTGATCGCGATCAGTGACGGATCCATGATTGTAGATCAGCTAGAGCGGTTGTCAATAGCATCAATAGCGAAATTGTTTATTATTATTTAATTAAATAACGTTAAAATCTCAATTCACAGGGCATACGTACCAATAGATTTTTTATGTAATGATGTACATTGATGTGCATTCTAAAAGGGTTATATTATACATACCATGATTCAACAAAGTATTAATTTGCATACTAATACAGTAATAAGATGTTTGATGTATATTAATTACACCATGGTTGATGAGGTTAAAGGAGAAGACAAAGTTAAAAAATATGTATTTTGTACTAATACGACACATTATTCTTCCAAACAGAGGCTATATATTTCTGTAGTTTTGAAATTATAGGTTGACTATATAAATCATTTTTCACCATTCCATACGGTTAGTTGCTAATTCTACAACTGCAGCTAGAACTAACTATATATAATCAACTACAATGTCATAATCAAAGCTTTATGCAGAGAGCTATAGAAAAATATATATCTTTTACTTATTTTTGTCTTTGGATTAAACATAATTTTCTTCCCATAAATGCTTGGTCATAATCCACCCAGATTAGAGATGGCAAAAAAATTCGATCCGCCCCATCGATCCGTCGACCCGATCCGAAAAAATCCCGATCCGTGGATCGGCGGATCGAAATTTATGTGATCTGCCCCGATCCGAAAATTCACGGAGCGAATTTGGATTGGGGCTGATCCGATCTGCCCCGATCCATGATCCGACATTTTTTTAATATAATTTTTTTATCATGTATAAAAATCTAATATGTAAATTTTGTAGCAAACTTTAATTTCTGGGAATAACCTGCAATCTTTGCATTTTAAAGAAAACACATTTTTCATATTCTTCATTTGAAGAAAGAATTCTAATAAGTAATGGCAAAAAAACTCGATCCGTTGAATCGGCGAATCGACCCGAAATTTGACAGATCTCAGGGCGGATCCGGATCGGGCCAAAAAATTTCGGGGCGGATTGGGGTCCGATCCGCCCCGTTTCCAACACTAACCCAGATGAATCAGAACAATTAGCAAGCAACTATGTATTTCATCAAAACTTAATTTCAATTAATAAAAGCAATCTACTTTACAAACCTTGAGATCAATTAATTAGAGCATCTCCAACTCATACTCTAAAATTGCAAAAAAAAGGAATTTTGAAGTTGAAATCAACTCCAACCGGGGAACTGCATAATTGTATTTTTGAAGTTTATGAACAGTGCAACGCCATATATGGCGCTACACTGTTCAAGACGCTATTATTTCTCCTTCTTTTTTTTTTTCAATTTTGCCCCAAAAAAACTAAGAAGCGGTGAAAATACCAGGCCAATCACTAATTTGCAACTGAAATCACAACAATTATTTTCTCGATTGATCTGTATTTTTTAGAAACCCTAATTTTGGGGATATACTCATTATTTTCGGGGGGAAAAATCATTCCAGAATTAATGAATAATGGAAATCTCACATTCGACTATGCGTTGTCGGGCTCTTGCATTCCTCCTTCACGGTCTGAAAGTTCAGGTTCCTTTTCTAATTTTTTCTCCCCTGATTGTCATTTTGAATTGATTTCTAGTTTGTTAATTGTATATGTTTTGTCCATTTTTTCAATTAAAATTATTTAACTTGTGAACTTGTCTGCTCGAGTTGTGAAACAGATAAAAATTTATTATCACTGCAATTAATACGTTGACAAATATATCAAATTAAATTACATGACTAAATATATTTGATGTATTTTGCGTTTTATCATTAATGTAAAGAATGACACATGCAGTAATGAAATTAATGGTAAAATAAATAGTTTCAATAAGATAATAACCAAAATTAAGTAAAAAAAAAAAAAAAATGTTCATTTGAAGTTTTGAGTTGAAGATGAGTTAATAGGATAAAGTAAGAGAAACTGCATTTTGGTGTAAAGCTGACTGTATTTTAGAGTTTTGGGTTGGAGATGGTCTTTCACATAAGAATAAAAAAATCCATGTTAATTTTAACTTATCCTTCTTGTTATAATTATTTTCATCAACGAAGACCTACAAACAAGCAGATCAGCTAAACTACAAAAGACAAATACCTTTCTAACTGCACTAGATCAAGATTTCATCAAATAAAGTAGAAAAAAATAATTAAACAAATCCCATAAAAAAAAATTATTCTGAATTCTGAAAATATAAATCCACGAGCAAGTAAATCAAGAAACATGTAAAATAAAAAGGCACCTTTTCGACGTTAAGCTTTGATGAACGACACAAGAGGTATAGAAAGTGCAGCAGTAGTAGAATGGCCCCAGTTCAAGCATATGGTCCAATCCTTCAAAGAGGATCTGAGGAACTGGAAGACAGAGGACAAGACTTTTGCTAGGTTTGTGTCTATTAACAGATATCGAGATATGGATTGGTATTTTGTCATTGGAATTGGGCCTATTCTCATGGCCCAATTTGGTTATCTTCCTATCCATTCTAAGATTACAGACTGGAAGAACCCAGAGAGGAGAAGTACCTATTAATGGCGTAAACACAATGGAAGAACCCAGAGAGGAGAAGTGCCCATTAATGACGTAAATCTTGTACCTGGTACAAGATTGAGTGCCGCATGGATTGTTTCCATTTTCAGAGCTTTTTCTATTCGTTATCAAATCTCAGTTTCATTTATTTGGAAAAAAAAAAGAGAAGCAAATCAGAAAACATAACGGCTGGTGGATCCAGCTAGCGCGGTTGCGAGAGCTCGCCGACAACTGGATCCGTCCCTGATTGCGATTGATGACTACATGACCAGGAACTGAGCCTCTATGAATCGCGTAGTTTTGTTGTTGATTGAGGAAGTGAGAGTGACGAGGTTGTTGTTGTTATACAAACGAGATATAAGTTTTTCATGTGTATCAATTGCTGCAAGTTAAAGATTAAGTTCTTTATCTCAGGTATCATCCCCGTCGAACAACGAAGATAAAGAAGACGATGAATAGTTAGAGAAACCACCAATATTGAAATTCATTTTTCCAAATCAAAATGATGGCTTAGTTTTAGCACAGACATAACATTCTTATACAATCATTTAATATTGATTTTATCTACTCAGAATGGTTAGATTAATTTCATCACATCTACACCGTTGGATTGATATTATAATATCTTATCTTATCTTATTTGAGGTGACACATCTTAATCGTTGGATGTATTTCATCAAGTTTGTATCGTTGGATGGATTACAACACATGTAAGAATTGAGATCTTCAAATCTTATCTTATCTTCTTTAAGATATCACATCTTAACTGTTGGATGAATTGCATCACATTTAAACCGTTGATTGATATCTTCGAATCTTATCTTGTCTTCTTTGAGATATCACATCTTAATCGTTGGGTAGTTTGCATCACATGTAAATCATTGTATTGATATCTCTAAATCTCGTCAATATACTATCATTTTAAATATAAAATAGGGTATGTAGTTTTACATTTTACCTCACATTTAACTTATTGCAAATCCAACTATCTTCCTTTTCAGAATCTTCACAATGAATTCAAGTAGACAAAGTGCTTCGTATTTCAACGAAGAAGACAAACACTTATATCATATTTGACCTGATATTTCCCAAAATTCAATTATTGTTATTAACCAATCAAAAGATAAATTATGGTCTTGAGTTAAATCAAATTATAAGAACTCAAAACCAGAATAAATCACTCAATATCTACCTTTGAGGTCCTTGCAATCTCGAATGTCTATAATTTTGATTTTTGTTTTCAAGTTGAGGGGATGCGTTCGGCAAGTATAACATTTTAATCCAAGTAGTATATCTGAACAAGATATTGTGAATATTACTTACAATATTTTCTTTTAAAGTTACTCAATGAGCAAAACTTGAACATTTTCAAAATCTTGCAGATGGATCGAGTAATAATGTCGTTTGCACAAAATAAGGCTGACAAGAAAGACTTCAAATTTGCTCATGTTTGGTATATTCTCAAAGATATTGAAAAGTTTACTAACATTAACACACGTTCAAATGGGAAGTGGGAATTTCGTATTGCCACAATCAGAGTCTCTCACTTAATAGCCTCCAACGTCTGCATCTCCTTAATTGCCATCATTTTCTCTATATATAGATGAAGAAAATATTTGTGGTTCTGACTAATGACCAATTTAGGGTAAAAATAGTAAAAGGAAAAAGAAAAATGATGATGATTCTTCAAATTGATTCAACCTATTGTAGAAAATAATCGAGAAATCATTGAGATTTTGAAAAAGGAAAACGTTGACAGACAAAAAAGATTATGAAATCAAAATACTTCGAGTTGATACTGAGTTGAAAAAAGTAGTCGTTGCAGAATTTTGAGAAGAGAATAAAGTTTTACTTAATGACTTGGACTACATACCATATCTAGATCTGCGTGAGTTATCCGAAGTGAACAACTACGAATTATGGAAAAATATCTCAACGACTACGCAAGGAATCTCAATATAGCTCAACTCCATTTAATCAATATTTTGATTGTTTTGGAGGATCTTGAAATGACCTACCGACTATTAAATTAACGTAATTTACTTCACGTCCCGTTTTACTATTTTATGTTTACTTATGGTGTCGTGATTTTATTTTCTTCATTTTTACCTATCAATTATGTCACTTTTTAAATTTAATCATGAGCAATTTTATTTTAATATTATCATTAGTTGTTATTTATACTATGTTAAATTAAATTATTATGTTAATAATAATAATAATAATAAATCACAAAAAAACATATATAAATTTAACCAAACAAAATAATAAAAGAAGAATAACCAATGGACATGGAAGGAAGAAACAAATTTGGCATCCAAAATTGAAGGAAATATTGGGTAAAAAAAAAATTATCTTCAAGGCTATATGAATGTTGCTACATCACATGTGACGCAACATTATTCACAGCGGTAAGATAGTGCTCCGGTATGGAGTCTGGTTGAAGGATTGGAGATGCTCTTGCCTATATTTGGTAAACTGTTTATAAACAATTGTTTATACATATTGTTTATAAATAGTAACGTGACAATATTTCTTCGATCCTTTTTTTTTTTTGAAAAAGTAAAAAATGCTGAGCATGAATATTTCACTGGTCAAAATTATTGATTTTTTAAGAAAAATGTCCAATGAATTGTTGACCCTCGACCATTTATAAACAAAGATCATGAACAAAATTTATAAACAAATTGGAGCATGTAGACACAAGTTTACAAAGTTGGTCTCTAGAACAACCTATTTATTATCCGACCAACAAGTTCCTATGTTTGATAATTTTGTTTGTAAACGATTTATAAATAATATATATTTTTTTAAAATTACTTTTTAATCATAAAAAAATTTCAAATCATTTTTTAATTACATATTTTACCTCGAAAATATCATATTATTTATTTATAAAAAAAATTGAAGGTATTTTTTCCACTTCAAAGACCGGTCAAGTCAGTTGATAGACTATTTACTTTATACTTCTAACTAACTACAACTATTATAAATAATTTTCTGAAAATATATTATCGTGTTTGAAGAGCTTTTAAATGATGCTAATTTAAAGTGATTTTCTTCTAATACAAAAAGCAAAAGTAGGAAATAATCCAGACAGATACTTAAAAATTAGGACACAAAAAAAAGTGAGAATTGGATCGACAAGATAAGTGGTTGGAGACGGTAAAAAATTTGAAGGACCCAAGATTCGTTGGGACCCAATCTCATTAAAGGCACCCACCGTGAACAATAAGGTTCATTGATCTTGTAGACCTGTAAAAAAATAATTAAAAAATATAAATGGGACAAGAGGATTGTCCCGTCCCCTTGAGACCCACGAGGGAAACGTCAACTCCAACCTGAACCCTATCCATTGCTATCATTATCATTATATAAGCGGTGTCATAGCGTGAAGGGAATTAATATTTTTAATTAATAAATCCTCAATGTCGTCGAGCGCTTTGAGGAATCTTGCAGGGCTTGATAACGACATCTCACCTTCTAGGCTCCTACCAACAAATTCCATTTTCTATATTTATTTATAAACATTAAACTGTATATATAAATAGATTTGTTAAGGATTTATATCACAATAATATGAAATAATATCAACGTATAAATATTAATGGAAATTACTATATTCTAACGAGGTACGTACTTGGTCTGTCTAAGATCAAAACAGCAATCGAATTATAAGAGTATTATTCTCAAACGAGTCACCATCTTACTAAATATATTAAAGGTAGAATCACGTGTCTTTAGAATATGAAATAATAATCGCTGTTCAAGAGTTTGGATTGATTTTTCTTAACAATGTCAACCTTTTAAAATAATATTTGAAGACGTAGCCCTTATTTGTTAATAATTAAAATTTAGATTTTAACATAAGTCAAAGTTAAATATTAATTTTAAACACATTTTTGTGACTCACAACTTCTTAACTATACATTTTATGAATTTTATAATTGGAAAAGGCTTAAGTAAAGTGGTTTGGCCTTTGTTTGTTAAAAGTATTTTTGTTTAAATATAAAAACAAAAAATGTGATGTTTCCGTGATAAAATATAAGGTTGAAAAGTAATTTTGAAAAATGAATAGTTAAAAATTGGTTTAAGAAAATGTGTTATCTAAAAAAATGTTTAAAAACAAATTTGTCAAACAGAGACTCTGAATTAAAATAAAATAAATTTAAAAATAATGAAAATAATGAATTCAATGACGTATAGAATTTTTATATTGCTTTCTATTTGGCTTATAGTTGTCATATTGCATTTGCAACATCCTTTATGGCTAGTTGGGGCTACTGATATGCTAACTTTTAAAACTTGATGTGAACTTGTACCATGAAGTTATTATATTCTCAAATAAAGATAATTGCTTATTTTCAGATTTTAGCTTATAATCAATCCCCATTTCAACAGCAAAATTCCAACATAGATTAAAATATAATTCCATCAAAGGAAGCATGCATGTCAACAAACCAAACTTAATTTTTTAAAGTTATATAGACCAATATAAAGAAAACGTTACATTGTCTTTAATGTGTCAAAAATCACACTAGATAATAAAAGTACAAAAAGAACAATATACTCCCATGGGAAATGTTTTGGAGTTGAGAGGGATCATTGATAATTCAAACTAGTAGACGTTATGAAAACCGCTATTTTTCTTGTTACTAGACTTTAACTTTTTTGTTTCAAGAATTCAAAATAAATATTAATGATAGAATATAATGTTTAAATATTTGCAATAAATTCACATCAATTAAACTTTCTAATCTCCAAACTTTTAGAAAAAAATACATAATGCGTATCCTTGGAAAAACCCTATAGTTTGGAAAAGTTAAGTCTTTTAAATTGGTTTGAAGACTTAAATTTATGTGCAACCTTAAGAATACATATCACATCAATGTATGCTCTATAAAATTCTAGGATATCAACAATGAACCTAAGTAAAATGAACTCGATAAGTAAACATGTCTATAAGTTACTAATACAAGTCTTTAAGTACTACATGCAATGCAATAATAAATATAAAATAATATGAAGGAAAAGAGAACAAAAAGATGGATTGCCTCCCATTTAGAACTTTGATTATAGTCTAAAAGTCGACTTTTGGTAGCAATGATCACTTAAGGAACTTCAAATAAAACTTTGGATGTCTTACTTTGCCATTGTTAGTTGAACTTGACCCTGTTTCCATTTATTCTCTAAAAGTTTACGTTGTCCTTGTCATTAAAATATGCCTTGCTTTACCACCCATTTCAAACTTCACTATGTAAACTTCAACTATCTCATCGGTATTAATGACAAAATTAATCATTAAGTTGGATTCAGAGGATTGCTTCATAAGACTAGCATCATTAAATGTCGCCTTTCGGTTTACTCTAATGTGATCAACTCTTCATTTTCCATATACTTGTCTTTTTTAATTGAACATTCCTCAAGTTCAACCTCCGTGTCCAAATTTTTGTGCAAATAAAGAATGACATCTTCATAGAAAGTCTTCTCCTCCTGTTGCAGTGGAGGCAATTCTATTAATTGATGCTCATTAATGACCAATGAAAGAAATAATTCCATAGGCAAATCACCTGCATCAAATTTTGGTGAGAGAAATAATACACAAGGCAAGTCGCCACGACAGTTTCATCAATTTCACGTTCTGCTTTTATATCTCTTAGTTGCTGCCCTATAATAAAATCTTCCACAAGCATATCTTCCTTTTCAATTTCTTGAGCTGTTAATTGCTATTGCCTCATAAAGAACTGACGTAAAAGTATTTTGTTGAAATAAACCACATTCATCTCTTAGTTCGTGGACTTTTTTAAATCCTAAAAAAGAGAAATTAAAAGTGATCTAAAATAGAAAATAAATTAAAAATATAAAAATACAAATAAAAATTTGAATTAGTTCTAAAATAAATTGAAATCAAACTAAAGTAAAAATCCCGCAACAACGTCAAAAACTTGTTGCTTATTTTTTTTTACCGCAAGTATACGAATCACACTAGTAATATAATGGTTAGTGAGTCCTAGTATTGTTCCCATAGATATTGTACAAGTCCAAATTCAATTTAATTTAATTTAGCGTTAATTGAAATAGATGAGTCGGGATTTATGGGTTTAGATTAACTAACTTTGAATAATAACTAAATTAATATAAGATCACGATGAATACAACTAATACACGAATACGTTGAATGCAATGTTTATGACAATAATCGAATTATGCAAAATTTACAATGATCCTGAACCACTTATACGACTCTCATTTAATCTAAACCTTTGAATTTGACAACATGATTCAATTATGAAGTTTAGTATTCCTATTTTGCTTATCTCTCTTGAGTAGAATTAAACATATTTCTATATATATGTGACCCAAATATATCTCCATAAAGGATGTGAACATACGAGATTAGCTAGTAGTGAGGTTAATGGTTAAAAATAATCCTGGTTGAGATTCCGCTAGGAATGAAACCAGCACCATTTGTGTCAATACATTGTTAACAAGACTTTCAATAACAAAAATCGACATATTTGATTGAGAGGTGATATGGTAAATAGATGTTAAAATATGGAATTAAATCCATCGATTATGTGAAGTTAAAAGTGAATTTAGCAGATCCTTTGACTAAAACATTGAGAACAAAATTAATTCTTGAAACATCAAAGGAAATGGGACTGAAACATACATGAGATATCAATGATGATGGTAACCCGACCTATGTGATTGGAAATTCCATGAGGTTCATATTAGTAAATAGTTAATGATACTGAAGCGCTACCAAATTAACTAAGTCCTACCTATGGTGTATGATAAGTGCTTTAGTGCAATTTTAACTTGTGGTTTAGATAAGCTCTTAATGTATTCCATAGCATTTAAGGGTGGTGTATAAAGTTGCAGTGTACACTTGATGAATTACCTATAGCATTAAATGTGATCGGAACATTTGAAGTGATTTGTAATATAATGCATCAAACATGTTATTCACTGGATTCTTAATCTGTAATTAGATGAATTTTGATGTGGCCTAATAGCATCAAATGTGACCTGAATATTTGAAATGATTTGTGATATATAATGCATCGAACATGTTATTCACTGGATTCTTAATCTGTAATTAGATGAATTATGATGTGGCCTAATAGCATCAAATGTGACTTATGACCTAATAAATCAAATGTGTGTGAATATGCTGTAACATGTGACATGTGAACATGCTGTAACTTGAAAATGTCGTTAGCACTACTACTGCCTCAAAATCCACCACAAACCACCTCAAAAATCATCATAAAACATCCAAATAATCTCCGTCTCCGTCTCTACCACCAACCACCCCCCCCCCCAACAAACCCCTCTCCCCAAACCTATCACCTTAACCACCTCAAACCCACAAGAGGAGGACAAAGACCAACACCTCGACGCAACCACCAACACTCACTGTCTCCATTTCCACATCACAACCACCAAACACCCACCCCCCCCCCCCCCCAAACAAACCCTTCTCCCCAAACCTGTCACCTTAACCACCTCAAATCCACAAGAGGAGGATAAAGACCAACACATCACCTCACCGCAACCACCAACACTCACTGCCTCCATTTCCACCATATCACAACCACAACCACCACCCAACAAAAAACCCCATACACCGCTACCACCACAACCAGATTGTCTTTGTCCGTGTTCTCAATATCCTAGCTTGGTATGATCTCACGAGCAAAGCTTCATCTTCAGTATTGGAAACAATTATCCGCCCAAAACAAGAAAAATCAATAAAGCAATTTGTCCTCTTCAGCGAGTGATGGAAATTGAAATTTGGATCAAAATTGCATCCCCCAATTCTCTAGTTGCAATCACTCTGTGTGTGTATCGGTTCCAATTTCTTGTAGATTTCTAGATGGGGATTAATGGGCTGCACGAAATCTCAGATAGAGAACGAGGAAACTGTAATTTGATGCAAGGAGTGTAACGAATGCTAGTCTTCACTCCATTGCTCGATCCACGGAAGAAGTCACTTCCATCAGAGTGACGACACCACTATCGAACACATGCTTGGCTGCTATGATGTCGATTCTCTCTCTTTCTCATACATCTCCATCTGGTTTGCAGCACCATCGTGGTCGATCTGCTTCAGTGCATAGATAGGGCAAAGTATGGGAAAGTACTATGGTTAACAACCGAGTGAAAATGTGAATTGTGAAATCGGTGGGGTTGGGTGGGTGGGTGGGTGGGTTGAGTTAGATTATTATATTTTTAAAATTTTAATTAGAACCTGATCGTTGCATAAAAAACATATAAACGTGGAATTTGGACGATACTCATGATTGATACCATTGCCGCAATGAAACTTGCTTCATGAAAATTGCCATCTTGGAATAAAAGATTTGTAAATATATCCTTAATTACAAGAACTAATTGTGGATTAAAAATAATGCAATTAATTGTGTCAGTTACATTTCCATAAACCATGCAACAGAGTTTCCTAATCTGAAATGAGAAAATATTTATTTGAAAATGGAAAATCTATTATTTCTTGGACGACATTATCATTAAGCTAATTTTCGTTTCATTTTTAAATATTAGTTGATACCAACATGGTGCTTTTTTTTGGAATTAAAAAATGGGGAAATTGATAAGTCCAATTTGTTTAGATGAGAAAAATTTACCATCTAGTACATTAGAAGTTCAAAATTATGATGTATTGGATTCGTACGTTGGTATCAATAATTACTGTGTAGATTATTCCAACCCTGTCAATGGTGGCAAAAAATGGGATTGGAATTAGGTAATTACAGAAGCATCGTAATAGATGGTGTGAATGATGATCTGTATTCTGTAATATGCAAGCTTAGTGTACAGAGCTTAAGAGCATCTTCAATGAGACAATGTCTACTTTGTAAATGTAGCAAATACATTGACATTATTTCAAAAAACTTTGAAGAGGTGTCAAAAAAGCGTGATATTATGGTGGTGGACGAAGATAGTTTACCTTCAATGTGGATTGACCTAACGAGAACTTCTATAATTTACATAATTTTCAATTACCATTTGATTATTATGGATAACACGTTATGTTATTTATTTTTTCTCCCATTCGAATGTTGGGTAATTTATTATTTGGAATGCATATTAATTTGTCAAAGACTTGTATTTTCTTGGATTTATCTCAATAATAATAATAATAATTTTTTGCCAACTTATTCTATCTGAAACTTCGACTCTTCATTTCTTACTCTGGTACACTAAGGAACTGACTGGTTCCGTTTTTTATGCGGTAATTTTTTTTAGAAATATGATTTTCAGCCATAGCCATATATTTAAGAATAAACATATTTGACTTAATGTTGGTGGATACATGTAAATTAGTCCTTCCAAGACGTCAAAAGAATACTCCCCAACAAACAATAATGGCATTCCAGTACAACACATGCCTGTTACAGATATATTAAAGAGACGCATTTCTAGCCTTCTCTACTGACCAAACCTGCAAATGAACTGATGCTTGAGGTTGAAATTTTCAGCTATATATGGAGCAATGTTGTTCTCCCCCAAAGTTGAATTCATATAGCTAGGTAACCAAACATATATCGGCTATATTTAAAAATTCATATCAGTCTATATTTGAAATCCATTTAAGTCTATATTTGAAAATTCCCAAATTGATTCCAGCTAAGTCTCTCTAGTGTCACAGATCCTGAGCCATTACAACATATGATGTATGTATTTGTAAGAGTTGAGCGGCAAGATTTGACCGTGTAGAAGAGGTATCGAACGGGCTTGACATATTCCTTTTCCTGAAACCAATCAACAGGATGCACCTTCAATATCCATTATTGTTGCATTTAGGGGTGAAAACTTCAAGTTAAAATAGCATAACAAAGGTTAATCAAATAATGTCATAATGTCACACATTTGTTGGGCTTAAATGGTTTTTTGGCCCAAACCATTATTAAGTAATAAATTGGCCCAACCCATTTTAAATGTGAATTAAGATTTTGAGGACTTTTTGTGCAATTTCATTCAAGTTGTGGCTAACCTAATTAAAGTGGTGTTAAGCATTCAACGTTCAAAATCAACCACAAAGAAATACAGAATACGATTTCAACATAAAACTTCAAGAAAAAAATCTTATTTACTTAAAGCAAATCGTAAATCACAAAGAGAAAGTTACAGATTCAAACTCTTATCTAACCAGTATCAAAAATCTCAAGAACTCGCAGAAAAACGACAAAGAATATACAGAAAAATCTGTAATCAACCACTAAGATGATAACTGATTATGCACTAAGAATCAATATCAAAATAACAAAAAATATTGCAAGAAATCAAAGATTTCTTCTTCAAAACTCGAAGAATACACAGAGAAAAGAGAGAGAAAATTAGAGAGATCAGAGGAGACGTTTCTGGATAAGTGAGTGAATGAAGCGTCCAGTTCAAGCCTTATCATTTGGTGGACGGTTGTCATGAATTTGATATGATCCAACGGTAGTAAGAAGAGGCGGTGGTGAAGATGGGCTTTAATACCGGGTTACGAGTTGGGCTCCAATCATTCTGTCCAAGTTGAAAAATACAGACTTCAGAGTTGGGCTTCCATTGTTCGGTCCAGCTAGTTTAATACTTTGGGCTTCAGCATTTTTGGGCTAAACACTTGATTGATCCGATTGCATTTACATTCTCCACCCATTAACACTGCAAAACATAAACACAGCAGTATCAAAATTCTAACAGTTTTAAAGAATTTAAAGCATCCTTAAATTTGTTTATAGGGATTATTTTTGTTCCTGCAGGATTTAACTGAGTTTGAATTTTAACAAGTTTAACTATATCATTTTCAGTTATATCCCTAATGAAATGAAATTTCACATCAATGTGTTTTGACCTGTTATGGAAGACAGGATTTTTACACAAATGTAATGCACTAAGGCTATCAGTACAGAGTTCAATAGCAGAATTATCAATGCAGGTAATTTCAGATAGCAAACCTTTCAGCCAAATACATTCTTTTAAAGAATCCGTAGCAGCAGTATATTGTGCCTCAGTTGAGGACAATGCAACAAGTTTTTGTAGCTGAGATTTCCAGCTAATACATGAACAATTTAATGTAAAGAAATATGCAGAAGTTGACTTTCTATTATCTATATTTCCTGCAAAATCTGAGTCTACAAATCCCTTTAATTTGAAATTATTTTTGGTTTTAAAAAACACCGAACACAAATTTGCAGATCCTTTAAGATACTTTAAGAGAGATTTTACTGCTTCCCAGTGCAGTTCACCAGGATTACTCATAAATCTACTAAGAACACTGACAACAAAAGCAATATCAGGTCTAGTGCACACCATAAGATACATAACAGATCCTATAGCATTAGAGTAAGGTACATTTCTCATTCTAAGTTCTTCTTCTGCAGATTTAGGGGAATGATCAGATGACAATATAAAATGTGCAGGCAAAGGCAGAGAAACAAGTTTGGAATCAAACAGATTAAATCTGGTTAAAACTTTTTCAATGTAATGCTTTTGGTTCAAAAACAAATTTCCAGATTGCCTTTTCCCAAAATTATCCATACTTAAAATTCTTTTAGCATGCCCTAGGTCTTTCATCTCAAATTCAGACTGCAGTTTATTCTTTAGTAGGTTAATCTCATGCATATTGGGGCCAGCAATCAACATGTCATCAACATATAGTAACAAGTACATAAAATCAGAATTACCATTCTTATAATAAAAACAAGAATCATATTGGCTTTTTTGAAAATTAAGACTTTGAATATAAGAATCAAATCTTTTATACCATTGTCTTGGATCTTGTTTCAAACCATAGAGAGACTTTTTCAGCAAACATACCAAATCAGATTTACCAAGTTTCTCAAAACTTTTAGGTTGATGCATGTAAATAGTTTCATCCAAAGAACCATACAAGAAGGCAGTTTTAACATCCATTTGTTCCAATTCCAAATCAAATTGTGCAACTAGAGCAAATAATATTCTAATAGAGGTATATTTAACAACTGGTGAAAATATTTCATTATAATCTATACCTTCTTTTTGAGAAAACCCTTTAGCTACAAGCCTAGCCTTATATCTAGGTTTTATAGCTTTTGAGTCACCTTCTTTTATTTTGAAAATCCATTTACAATCTATTACCCTAGTATTAACATGTTTATTGACTAAGGTCCAAGTGCCATTTTTAATAAGAGAATCCATCTCTTCTTGCATGGCTGCAAGCCACAATTTAGAATCAGGTGAAGACATAGCTTCTTCAAATGATTCAGGTTCATATAGAAAATGTTCAGAATATGTAAAAGCAGATATAAAATCGGGATCATCATATCTGGCAGGAGGTCTAATCTCCCTTCTAATTCTATCCCTGGCTAACAGATAATTATCAAGATTTAAATATGTTTTAGTATCAGAAATATTTTCAGGAATAGGATCAGTATTAGGTGAAAAATGATCAGAAGTAATATTTGGTGAATGTGGGGGTTGCTTCACCTGAAATTGAGTATTGGGTAAACCATTTTCATCACTCAAATGGTCTGCACTCAGTTCAGAGGTAAGAAAATCTTTTTAACTAATAGGATCAGTTAAAATTTTATTTTTACAAGGGAAAAAATTTTCATTAAAAACAACTGATCTACTTAAAATAACCCTGTAACCTCCATGTTCTTTTACCCACAACCTATAGCCTTTGACTCCTTCTCCATACCCTAGAAAAACACATTTCAGAGATCTGGAATCAAGTTTAGTTTCAGTTTGGTGTGAGATGCAACACACCCAAAAATTTTCAGTTTTGAAAAATCTGGAAGAGAATTATTCCAAATTTGATCAGGAATTTTAAAATCAATATCATTGCAGGGAGAAAGATTGATCAAATATGAAGTTGTTTTAACTGCTTCACCTCAAAAAAATTTAGGCAAATTAGAATCAAGTAAAAGACACCTTGTTCTTTCTAAGAGAGTCATATTCATTCTTTCAGCAACTCCATTTTGCTGTGAACTGTATGCAACAATACTGTGCCTAAGAATACCTAGATTGCTACAAAGAGAATCAAAATCTTGATTACAAAATTCAAGACCATTATCAGTTCTTTTGACCACAAAATCCAGTTGGACCTTGGACCAACACGTCTCAGCTCCTCCCTCTTGAATACGTGGATCTCCTGCGCACTAGGACAAACAATCAGCTTGCAAAAGGGGCCAGGGTGGCTCCCGTTTGCACTCCGATGTCTAAGTCAGTACTCATTTCAAGCAAATATAAATTATGTGCGGGAAACATAAGTGTGTAAAAGAGAGAAAAGGGAGAGAGAGTAAAATATTGAGTTAGAGTATTGGATTACCAACCCTTTCCTTGGAGGTAAGTGTGCTCTATTTATAGAAGGTGTAATTATCTTAGATTGTGACATGTGTTATGCTTTACATATGGTAAGATCCTAACCCTTCATGAGGTAAACAATTTCTTTGGTTATAATCATTACTACATGTCATAGGGTTAAAGCAACCATCGAATCCCTTTAAAGATGTTGTCACATCAAGCTGTCTTGTCACCTTTTCAGGGTATTCCCCTCGACTTAGGAGTACCTCGACATAAGGGTACCTAGGTACAGTATCACCCCGGCATAGGTTACCTCGGCACAGCATCACCCCAGCATAGGTTACCTCGGCATAGCATCACCTCGACATAGGGTCACCTCGGCATATAAGAATTCAGCAAATTTGGTAGCCACAGTTTTGGCCTGTAGGTCATGATTAGGTGACTGGATGTTTTGTAGCTCCCCTGATGGGCCCATATAGATGACGTGTCATGTCCAATTAGTCATGATCGTAACAAGTTCTAATAATTTTAACCTTTTTATCTTTCAAATTTTGAACTAAGGTAATTCAATTTTTAAACATTCACACAGTAGCATCCTTAGTTTTTAACAAATGAACCCAGGTTTTTCTAGAAAAGTCATCAACAATAAGTAGGAAATATCTAAAACCTGAAACGGAATTAACTGGGGGTAGGACCCCACAAATCAGCATGTAAATATTCAAGAATGTCACTTGATTTATGAATCCCTTTTCCAAATGAGTTTCTTTTCTGCTTTCCCAAAATACATTTTTTACAGAAGTCACGTTTTTTGTAATTCATCTTTACCAAAGACACCTTTCTTTTCAAGTAATTTTAAACCTTTTTCTCCTAAGTGACCAAGTCTTTTATGCCATAAAACAGTTTTATCAATATCAGAAACAACATTAAAGGATTTAGCACATATAGGAAAAGAATTTAACACATAAATTTCATTAATTATGGGAGTGCAGGAGAGTAACAGATTACCTTTAAAGATAGATAAATAACCTTTATATAATCTTATTTCATAGGATTCAGAATCAAGCACACCAAGTGAAATCAAATTCTTTTTTAAGTCAGGCACATATCTACTTTGATTCAAGACTAATGTCCTGTTATTTTCAAGTTTCAACTGAATGTTACCTATTCCTTTAACATCATAGATCACATTGTTTCCAAGTTTTACAGAACCATTATAGTCACTACTGAAATCAGAAAACAAATTTCTTTCAGGACAAATATGAAAAGTACAACCAGAATCAAGTATCCAGTCATGTTTATTATCAGATTCAGTAGTAACATATACCACACCATTATTATCTTGAACTGCAGCTTCAGTTTGGTTACTGGTTCCTATTTCGTTCTTCCTTTTGAAACAATTTTTAATGTGATGTCCAGGTTGGCCACAATAAAAACAAAGTCTGGGTCTATTTATATTGTCTAATCCCCTAGTGTTGTCTTGCCCCCTGATATTATTCTGATTTCTAAGGTTGTCTTGACTTCTAGGATTATCATAACCTCTAAAATCGGTCTGGTTCCTAGAGTTATTCTGTCATCTATAGGTGTTGTCATTAGATCTATTAAAATTGACTTTATTTTGAAAATTTCCTCTTGCAGGCTCACTGTTCACACTATTCCAGTTTCAATTATTATTAGAAGTATTCCAATTTTTATTGAAATTACTCACAAGCTTATTGTTTCTAAAGGAATTCCTTTTCTTTGAAGCTCCTATAACACTATAGGCTTTTTTAGGATTATTTTTGAATTCAAGTTCCTTATTCTTAAGAGAAGTGTGAAATATTTCTGTAGTCAATTTCTGCCCACCATATTCTAGTGCATTCCTAAGGTCTTTGAACTTATCACATATATCATTCAGTAAACAGACAACTTTTTGTTCATCAGTAAGTTTTTCATCACAATTTAAAAGACTCTGTGTGATCTTAGTAAACCTATTCATATTATCATCCACATCTTTAGACGGATCAAACTTGAAAGAAAAATATTGTTTCCATATGAAACACTTATCAGGAAAAGAGACAGTATCATAAACTTCTTCTAATTTTTCCCAAAGTGTCATAGTTGTTTTAGTCTTCCCTATTTGTCTAATCACATTATCAGACAGATGAAGAAAAATAGTACTCCATACAGTTTCATCCATTTCAATTTGTCTATCCTGAGGAAAATTTAAAGGCCAAGATTGATCAATGGCTTTGGCATATTTCATTTGAAGTAATAGAGCCTTCATTTTCTGGCTCCAAAGATTAAAATATCATTTGTCATTCCATACTTCAACATCTACTTTTATAGCAACCATTGAAATAATGACTAAAAGATTTTGAAGAAAATTTATCAAGAATTGAGACTTTATTACTCCAAACTAAAACAGACAGATAGATAGATAGAAATGCAGGGTATAAGCACAGAAGTATACAATTATCAGAAATATTCCACAAAGATCAAGATATAAGACACACAGTTTCTGAAACAATTATTAAATAATAAGGCAATCAAGGTGATCACAAATCAATAACAGTAATCAGGCTCTTCAAGAAAACCACAAAGAAATAATATACTGAAAAATAGTTCTTGTAGTATATTCCTCAATCTATTATGGGTCAGCCCAAGCTCCCTCAGATTCCCGGATTCTCAAGAAATACTGGACAAAGGTAAGGATTGGGTCCAAGAATAGGCTTCAACGGAGAAATTTTGGAAAGAACTAGGAATTAAAAACAAATAGCAGTATATAATGCAGAAGTTTAAAAGATATCACCTGTTGCAAGTTTATATATGACTGCAGCTCCATAAAGATATGAATCCACAAAGATTCAGAACCCACAAGTTCCAGTATCACTAAGCCTTTCAAATAACCCACGAAGTTCAGCCACCAAGATATGGGATCTATAAAGTATTTCCAGTATATTTATAAAGAAATATACAGAATTCACAAAGATCCACAAAATTATAAGACTCAGAATAAACGATCTAGAAATAATTTTTTTTTTGAGAAAACCTAATTTGAAAATAGTTTTTAAAATATTTCCACTAAGCAAATATATACCACGAAGAATGTATTGAAAAATTTCCCCCAAAAATTTCCAAAATCTGAAAACTTAAAAATTTTCAGAAAACCAAAGAACGTCTTAAACAAAAATTTCATAAAACTTTAAGAAAAAATAATTTTCTCAAAGATTACCACCAAGATCTGAAAACCCTAAAAACGTTTTACCCAGAAACCACAAAGAACTTTCCAGAAAATCACAGATCCACAAAGAATAACTATGGATCTAACAAGATCTGAGTAAAAAACAGTGTATTTATGCGAACCCTAAGACTCTGATACCACTGTTAAGCATTCAATGCTCAGAATCAACCACAAAGAAATAAAGAATACGATTTCAACATAAAACTTCAAGAAAAAATCTTATTTACTTAAAGCAAATCATAAATCACAAAGAGAAAGTTACAAATTCAAACGCTGATCTAACCAGTATCAAAAATCTCAAGAACTTGCAGAAAAACCACAAAGAATATACAGAAAAATCTGTAATCAACCACTAAGATGATAACTGATTATGCACTAAGAATCAGTATCAAAATAACAAAGTATATTGCAAGAAATCAGAGATTTCTTCTTCAAAACTCGAAGAATCCACAGAGAAAAGAGAGAGAAAATCAGAGAAATCAGAGGAGACGTTTCTGGATAAGTGAGTGAATGAAGCGTTCAGTTCAAGCCTTATCATTTGGTGGACGGTTGTCATGAATTTGATATGATCCAACGGTAGTAAGAAGAGGCGGTGGTGAAGATGGGCTTTAATACCGGGTCACGAGTTGGGCTCCAATCATACGGTCCAAGTTGAAAAATACAGACTTCAGAATTGGGCTTCCACTGTTCGGTCCAGCATTTTTGGGCTAAACACTTGACTGATCCGATTGCATTTATAAGTGGGTTGCTGGGACTTCATTTTTTTTTTCACGCAAACAGAGGCTGTGACTTTCATCTTTACACAGTGGCTGGAGTGAAGCTTTTTCCAAATTTTATTACAGACTCGCAGACAACAATGGAGGAATAAAGGTGTTTTTTACTTGTATAATTTTTGGGGAAGAAAGTGTTAATTATTGAAGTGTTCTTCTTCTTAAAAAATTGAGTTTCTCTAAGTTTTATCTTAGAATGGTTTAGGTGATATTTATTCTCCATTATTGTTGTTGTTGTTGGGATTCCATCTATTGATATTAGATGATGTGTATTATGATTGCCAAGAGTGATTCTTGAAGATGTGTATTGGTTACCTCTAGATTTATGGCAAAAAATCTAGGGAAGAAATATTGTATTCCTATTATTTGGTAATAGTGGAATTGTCGGTTTACCCTTTCGATTTTTTCTTCTCATTGGAGGGTTTTACGACGTTAAATAATTATTGGTGTTATCGCATTGCTATTTATAATTCCGGTATTCTGCTGTTTGGATTGACTTGTTTGAGTTGTTGATTTTCTATTTTAATTATACAGAGTCTGGGGGAAAATATTTGACCTTGCTACTTGTGTTCTCAATTCTATTTTGTAGTCTACTTTCCCAGCAGATGTCACACATCAATATGATAATTAACATAGCCAAGCGATTGCTAATTCATATATTACGAAAACAATACGCAAATGACCGCTACATGCGGATTAAAATGAACAAAATTTTGTGTGCCGCATTCAAAAAAGGTTGCCAACAGTTGAAAAACTGGATCCAAAATAGTAACGATGAGAATGCAAGGTCACATAGATGCATATGCAAAATCAGAATACATGTGGACCAATGTAGTGAAGTTTTCGGTTAGATAGCATCGCTCAAAGAACTGTAGCAAAAATAAAATGAATAGAACTTCTTAAATGGTTCCCAAATGTCAAAATACATGATATATCATGATAGCATTAAGGTTTCTTGTACAATCAGAAACATGGTATCAAGGTAGCATTACAAGAACCCAAAAAAACAAGGCATTTGCAGTTTGCTTGTTAAAAAATCGAGATTATAGATTGCGAACTAAAATGGTAATAAGGCTGCATATTATGCCCATCTTGCATTATTTGAATAAGTATCATCCATGATTGGCCTAATTATAGAAAGGTCTGAAAGAACTTTTAAAAGGCCTAAAGTAAAAGTATTTTTAGAACTAAAAAAAATATAGGAGTTTCACTATGATTGAGAAAGTACTTTTTGACTGGATAAACAATTTTTAAATTGTTTTAGAGAAGCACAAATTTGTAACTTCTCAAAAAAACACTTTTACAAAAAGCTAAAATATATAATATTTTATTATGAAATCTGTTGAAAACATATTATATTCCATAATTCGTATTAAAATGTTATATTTTATTGATTAATGAAAAACTATATTTTTTAATTTATAAAATTTGAAATATGTTGAAAATATATTATTTTTCATAAATTTTATTGATTAATATAAAATTATAATTAATTAATTAATAAAGTATGAAATTTATTGACAATATTTTTTTCTATAACTTTTATGGAAAATCTAATGAAATATTATAATTTATTAATTAATAAAATATGAAATATTTTGAAAATAAATTGAAAATATACTTTTCACAATTAATTAATAAAAATATGGAATATATTGAAAACAATGAAATATTATATTTTATGAATTAATTAATTTTTTTCAATGTAGATTTCAACATTGAGATGAAATTATTTAATTTTTAGTTAATTATGATATATAATTTTAAGTTTTAGTTTATACAAAAGAACTTTTATAATTGAGCTGTCAAACAATCAATTTAATGTTAACAGTACTTTTTAAAGTGACAACCAAACAGTCAACTGTTTTTTGTTAACAATACTTTTAAAAAAAGTTCTATTGCAAAAAACTCTATTCAAAACCAGGGATGGATCCAGGACCAGATTTCAGCTAAAGCGGCGACCGTTGACCAACTACCCTCAACCGTCGCAATAGCAAAATTGTATATTATTATTTAATTAAATAATATTAAAAATTAATCAAATATGCAATAAACCACAATTCACAAATTCAATATTCACCAAGTCTCAATAATCACAATTCCCAAATCTCAATTATCACAATTCAAATTCATACAAGGGAAATATGAGGCTCACAAGTGACCATTGTAAAGGTCAAAAACCCTGATGAAATAGAGAACGTTTACTTACCTTACGTCTCTAGTATATAATGTCTTTTTAAATGGAAAGTGGAGGTTTGATTACCCGCGACGTCAATATGCTCAAAAATTCTAATTATTTTCATTCATCAAATAAAATATACTTTTAGTTCAAAAATACGTTCAGTATTCTTTTAAATACTAACAAAACTCTTAACTGAAAACACTTAAAACAATATTCAAAACAAGGAATCCAATTACATGCAAACTCATGAATTTTACTGATCCATGTACTCAAATCTCAAACAAAAATTCTTAACTTAACCTAACTTTACCAATTTACTCAATTGAATTTCTAACTATTTATAAATCTGAAAATTTAATATATATCCCTTTATGATTTTCCTAATCTGAAATTACAATCTACAATCCAAAAAAAAAAATATAAACAGTTAACTAACACATCTAAATTCTTATATTTCAAGAATCTGAAATTAATATAAATATTTACATAATTTTTCCAAATTTTGAAAATTACAATTACAACTCCAAATTAACCAAAAATTATGATAAAAGAAACTAAATCTATAATTCTTCAAATCTGAAAATTGAATCATAAACTTGTACCCACTAACATATTTATATATACATATGTATACCCAACAATACATATATAAAAATCAGTATATATAGTTGTGTCTGTGTGACTGTGTGTGTAAACACGAGTTTTGTGTGGGTGTGTTCAGTGTGTTGTAATGGTGTGCTAGTTAAGAGTAAAAGAAGATCAGACCAAGATGCAGCAATACAAGACAACAAGGATCGGGATGGAGAAACTGATAGTTGGGGGGGACCAAATTAAACATAAAGCCAGATGTTCTACTAGAAATTTCTCCCTTGCAACAAATTCAGTAGAGCCAAATCAGACTAATGAATCATCCACCGTGAATGCTGGAGTATTTCCCAAGTTTGTAAAATCAAGTGAGAGAAAGAAGATAAATTAGTTAGATTGTTGTATATGTAATTTTCTGTATGTATAGATTGATATGTATAAATTTGGCTGCATGCCTTCACTGTAATTCAAGCTTTAATATAACAGAAATTCCCTTCTTGAAATTAGGGGTGGACAAAATAATCGAACCGAACCAGACCAGACTAAACCAGAATCAAACCAAACTAAACGGTTTGGTTCGGTTCTACATAAAAAAAATGGTTTAGTTCTTAGAATCAAGAACCATTTGGTTTCGATTCTAGTTCTGATTCTCTTTCCAGAAACAGAACCAAGAACCGGACTCAATATATATATATATAAATATATTCTACAAATTAGTGGATATTCATCTCACCAAAAAATTCAAATCTGAAATTATAAATGTAAAATGTACAAAAATGTTATTTACCATACATTTTATCTCATTTCCTATTAGATAAAGATTTTAAATCATAAATCTAAATTCTAATTCATTTTTCTTCTTTTCAATTATAGACACGCATTCACACTGCTTTACTTGTACTCCTATAACACGGCAATCGTTGCACTCCTTGGTTACCATCGACGGCATTGATGTTTATTTTTCAAAATTTATGTATATATAAACATCGGCCCAATTCGTCAATTCTCAAGAGTTAACCTAAACTCAAATTGCAAATTTTATCCCTAACTCACACGGCACCGCGGTAGAATGAGACTCATAACTTCATCATAACTTGTAACTATAAGTCTAAACGTCTTTTATGTTCGATTCTCTAAGTTTCAACGGGTCGACGAGCTTTCTTTAGGTGAGTTTCTTTTTCTTTGACTTAGAATAACATGTTACTTTTTCTAAAATTTTGTTTTATTAACTAAAAATTTCATTTTCTATTTAGTAATAATGTAGATGGATTCTTATGAAGAATCCATATCTTTAAAAAAATCAATTTGTTCCATTAGTAAAAAAATCATCGGTTTATGATTTGGTTTGGTTCTTCTGGAACCAGAACCAAACCGAACCACGTCCACATATACTCGAAATCATACTATCCCTTGCTGTGTGTAAGCTTTTATCCTGTGTTTCAAACTTGGTATCAGAGCCACCATTTGAAAAAATGACTACCATTAATTCTGGTAATCACACCACCAACACTGAATCAAACTCCACCTCTAAACCACCTCATATGTTGAACAATCTCGCTCTATTTGGCATGAGTCTAACTTAAATACCCAATGTTCAGGTAGACAAGAACAACTTCTTGCTTTGGAAGAATATTATGATGCCAATTGTGAAGGGCCACAATCTGGAAGATTACCTATTGGGAACCAAGGAATGTCCGACTGAATTTTTAAGCAGTCAAGTCACCTCTGAAGCAGGTATAACTATTGAAATTGTATCCAACCCTGAGTACTCTAAGTGGAACTCAGTTGACCCGCTCTTAATGGGTTGGTTGTATTCCTCAATGACTCCGGAAACGGTTATGAGAGTCATGGGATGCGAAAATTCCAACAAATTGTGGAAAACCATCACTGAGAAGCATGGAGTTTTGAATCGCTCCACGATAAAATTTCATACTGCTGAATTACAAAGGGTAAGAAAAGGATCCATGTCCATGAATCAATATCTGAACACTGTGAAACAACTGGCTTATAGCCTAGTGGTTGCTGGGGAGCGAGTGAAAATTGATGATCTGCTTGCTAGCTTAGATGAAGAGTACACACCAATTGTCGTTCAAATAAGCAGCAGAGAAGAAGTCACTTGGCATGAAGTATCATCCATACTCCTGACCTATGAGGATAGATTGGACTACTTAAATCAAGTAAGGAGTAGCTTTAGAACAATAAATCTGACCTAAAGGAATCATCAACGAGCAGTTTCCAATTATGGAAGAAATGGCGGAGGAGGCAGAAACTCTAGCTATAGGGGAAGAACTAGAGGAAGAGGAAGAGCTGGGAGGAGTTTTGAGAATAGAAATTCATGTCAATTTTTTGGCATGAATAATCACACTGCTAAATGGTGATTTAACAGCTATGATGAGCAAAATGGTGGAAACAGGAACACTGATTACAATGCTAACACTCAACCATCTGCTTATGTTGCCAATCCTGGCACTGTGGAAGATGATGGATCGTATGCTGACTCTGGTGCAAGCCACCATATCACCCAGTCAAAGAAAACCTAACAGCAATCAAGGAATATACAGGTAATAGAAAAATGTCGGTTGGAAATGGTAAATCCCTATATATAGCTCACACTGGTTTAAAATATTTTGATACTGATGTTGAGAAGTCCTTAGTATTAAAAAATCTTCTGCATGTTCCTAAAATTAAGAAGAATCTAGTGATTGTTTCAAATCTGACATCAAATAATAATGTTGCTGTTGAATTTTTTCCCTTTTATTGCTGTGTTTAGGATCTTCAAACAAGGAGAATCCTGATGCATGGGAGACTTAGAGACGGCCTTTACCAGTTGAACCTACCTAACTTAAGCACAAGCAGCACATCAACAAAATCTGAACCTCATCAATTCTCCAGAAACCAAAATGTTAGCTTTAACATCAACTTAAATAAGTCACAGTCCGAGTTAACTACCTCATCTAGAGTCAGTAATGTTCAGTCTGAGATTGAAACGTTGCACAGAAGACTTGGACAGCCTTCTAAGTCTGTAATGTGTCAAGTGCTCAAAATGTGTAATAGTCTTAGACTTCATAATAAAGAACTTTCATTTTGTGAAGCATGTAAATTTGGGAATACCATTAAAATTATCTTTTTCTCATGCATCCAAACCTCTTGAAATGGTTCATACTCCCTCTTAAATCTGTCTTAGGGTTTAAATATTACCTATTTTTTGTTTTTTGAAGCATGTAAATTTGGGAATACCATTAAAATTATCTTTTTCTCATGCATCCAAACCTCTTGAACTGGTTCATACTCCCTCTTAAATCTGTCTTAGGGTTTAAATATTACCTATTTTTTGGGGGATGATTGTACTAGGTATTCATGGATCTACCGACTAAAATAAAAATTAGAAGTTCTGTACCACTTGACACAGTTCAAAAACCTTGTTGAGAGCCAATTTGACTACAAAATCAAAACTGTCCAATCTGATTTTGGAGGGAAATATAGAGCCTTAGAAAAACTAGCACATGAATCAGGCATTACCTTTAGATGTTCTTGTCCCTATACTTCATCACAAAATGGTAGAGCACAGAGGAAACATAGACACATAACTGAAATCGGGTTAACCTTGTTAGCTCAAGCACAAATGCCCACTTATTATTGGTGGAAAGCCTTTGTAACTGCAACATACCTTATAAATCGAATGTCTACCCCTGTGCTTAGTCATAAATCCGCATATGAACTCCTGTTTTGCAAAAAAGGTCAACTATAAACACCTCAAAGTATTTGGCTGCATTTGCTATCCAAACCTAAGACCATACCAAAAGCATAAGTTCAGTTTTCATACTCAAAGGTGTGTCTATCTAGGTCCAAGTACACTCTACAAAGTATATAAATGTTTAAACTCTAAAGGTAGAATCTATATCTCCAAACATGTTGTGTTCAATGAAAGTCAATTCCCCTTTAAAGATGATTTCCTAAACAAACAAATCAGCCAAAACACTCTCCTTCCAATCTATATCAACTTCCATTTGATCCAAATATCACAAAAGAACCAGCTGGTATTGGTCATCACTCAGTCACCTCTGCACAAGAGACTTCCAGTGAAGATATGGGAAATGAAAATGAAACAAACATTGATAATCATGAAACATGGTGACCAGAAGTAGAAGAGAACGAATCAGGAAATTTCAGTGAGCCTAATATTGAGGAGTCTGAGGCAAATGAAAACAGAAGTGTAAGCACCATTGAGGGACATCGCATGATGACAAGGGGTATCTTTAAGCCTAAAATCTACTTTGCAGGCAGTAGTGAATCTGAGATAGAACTGGCTAACACTACAGAAGCTCTAAGAAATGAAAAATGGAATAGAGCAATGCAAGAAGAGTTTGATGCATTGATCAGAAATCAAACCTGGGATTTGGTTCTAGCTGAACCAAACATGAAGGTGATAGGAAGCAAATGAGTTTACAAACTCAAACATGAATCAGATGAAAGAATTATCAGGCACAAGGCCAGACTTGTTGTCAAAGGGTTCTTGTAAACACCGGGTGTTGATTATCGTGAAACCTTCAGTCCAGTACCAAAATCCCCAACATTAAAGATAGTGTTAACTGTGGTAGTCACAAGAGGATGGGAAATTCGACAAGTGGACATCAACAATGCCTTCCTCAATGGGAAATTGGATGAAATTGTATACCTGGAACAGCCTAAAAGGTTTGTGGACAAGAGGAAACCATCACATGTGTGCAAATTGAACAAGGCATTATATTGCTTGAAGCAAGCTCCTAGAGCTTGACATCAAACCTTGAAGGAAACTCTACAGAAATGGGAATACAAGCATTCAAGGGTTGACAATTTAGTGTTCTATTTTTCTGTACCAAAATATGTGATATATCTACTCATCTATGTAGATGATATCATCTTGACAGGAAGCTGTAAAGATAAACTACAAGAGCTGATCGACAAATTGAATGGATGTTCTGCCTTTGAAGACATGGGAACCTTAAAGAAGTTCCTAGGAATTGAATTCACCAGAGATGAGGTTGGACTGCATATGTCTCAGAAAAGGTATGCAATTGATATGTTGAAAAGACTTGGTTTTGAACACCTAAAACCAAGTATCACTCCCATGGCTGAAGGTAAACTGGTGAGTAGAAATGAAGGTTCAATGCTAAAAGATCCTACTCAATTTAGATGTACAGTAGGAGCCCTTCAGTACTTAACACATACTAGATCGGATATTAGCTTTACGGTGAATAGAATAAGCCAATTCCTTCAAAACCCAACTGATATCCAATGAAACCTGATTAAGAGGCTGTTTAGATATATTCAAGGAACTCTGGATTTAGTACTTACTATTCAAGGTGCCCAAGGTCTCAACATCTCTGCATATGGAGATTTAGACAGGGCTTCATGCCTGAATGACATAAAGTCTACGGTGGGATACTGCATCTTTCTAGGAGATAGTTTGGTATCATGGTGCTCTAAGAAACAGTAGGTGATTTCAAGGTCTAGTACAAAATCTGAATATAGGACTCTTGCACAGACTTCAACTGAGTATCGTGGGTTCAATCATTTATACATGAACTAAATGTCACTCGGGAGAAAATATCAAGAATACGGTGTGATAACTTGGGAGCTAGTGCCTTAGCATACAACCCTTTGTTTATCATGCTCGAACAAAGCACATCGAACTTGATGTACACTTTGTTCGTGACAAGGTTCTTGGAAAACAATTAACCATAAGATATGTTCCTACGGCAGACCAAGTAGCTGACATTCTAACCAAACCTTTGACACACTCTAGATATCTATATTTACGTGACAAACTTAGAGTAGTTGAAACTACTTCCAACTCGAAGGGGGGAGTTAAGATTAAAAGAAGATCAGACCAAGATGCAACAATACAAGACAACAAGGATCAGGATGGAGAAATTGATGGTTGGAGGACCAAATTAAACATGAAGCCAAATGTTCTACTAGAAGCTTCTCCCACACAACAAATTCAGAAGAGCCAAGTCAGACTAATGAATCAGCCACCAAGAATGCTAGAGTATTGCCCAGGTTTGTAAAATCAAGGGAGAAAAAGAAGATAAATTAGTTAGATTGTTGTATATGTAATTTTCTGTATATATAGGTTGATATGTATGGCTGCATGCCTTCACTGTAATTCAACCTTTAATATAACAGAAATCCCTTCTCGAAATCATACTATCCCTTGTTGTGTGTAAGCTTTTATCCTCTGTTTCAAACTTGGCGAGCTCCCAGGGGAGGGGAGGGAGAAATGAAAGGGCAACCCGTCAGGGGAGAAGGTGGAAGCGACTAGAGAGGCAAGGTTGGTGGCGGCGGCGGCTACTGAAAGGAGGTAGGAAGATTGAAGAGGGAGCAGGAGGAAGAGACGTCAACGCGGGTCTCAGATTTGGGAGGTAACTTGTAAATTGAAATTGGGATTAAATGGGCCAAACTCAGCCTAAGGATGGAAATATAAAGAAGAAAAGGGGAAAAAAAGAAGGAAAAAAAATTCAAAACTTGAGTTGCCGGCAGATCCAGCTAGTGCGGCCGTGCTACCTCGTTGACAGCTAAATCCGCCACTGTTCACAACAGTTGTACCAAACGGGCTCTTGATATACTTAAACATGATGCATTCCCACTAAAATTGACCTCGAAACCAATTGATTTTTTTCCTAACCGATGCTTACATTATCACAAGATCAATGATGATAACCAAATAGCATACGTATAAGAGTACGAACTTCTAAAGCATGGATACAGGGACACAATTAGACTGAAAGTCACATTGGAGATAGGGAAATTTGTGTACATATTTCACTGGGAAAGCATTATTCCTTGTTTTGAAGAATTTAGCCAAAATTTTGTTGTAATCTGTGTGTGCAGTGTGTGTGTGTGTGTGTAAAAAGAACTGAGATTTTAAAATTTTGGCTGAATCTTTAATTTCCAAAGGAATCTATAGTATCTTAATTTTAATTATAGATTTTTTTTTTCAGTTGATAGTTCCATTACACATTTAAAAACTGCTCAATAAAACTACCCACTACATTATTTATCCAATCCAATGCATTTGCAAAACTGCCATCAATCAATACTGTAGTTTTTTTTTCACATTTACGTCCACAATGGGACAGATCCAGTGGTGGTGGTGGTAACGATAACCTCCTCCGCATATGGGACAGATCCATGGCTTTGTCAAATGCTCCAACACAGTGGCTTCATAGGCTTCAGGAACACACTGTTGTTGTCAAAGGTCTTGCATGGTGTCCTTGGCAAGGTAACTTATTGGCCACAGGTGGAGGTGAAGGTGGCCAGTACATAAAATTTTGGAATACCCACACAGGTGGGTGCTTGAACTCAGTTGACACAGACTCACGGTTTTAGCAGAGTTCACTGGGCATACGTCCAGAGTTCTTATCATGGTTCAGGTACTGATTTATATCTTATTAGAAGAATAATAATGCAACACTACAATCTCTTAACATCTTAGTTCTGATCTTTTCTTGTAATCCTCTGATTCAGAGCCTGGATGGATGCACAGTTGCATCAGCAGCAAGGACGAAATACTGAGACGTTGGAATGTTTTTAGGACACCTAAAGTGGTAAAAGCATGGACGAATGAGAAATTTTTGATTTCCCATTTTCTTTTCGCATTTTTTTCTCTCAATAATATCCTTGGTTCATTTTTTGAAATTTATTTTATATTTACTTTTAATTTTTATTTCAAAAACATTAATTTATCCACGTTGACTAAATCGAAATTGGTATTCAATTAATATTAATATAACGTCATTACTTTTTAATTTACTTTTATAATATTGTCCCATCAAATTTAATTTCCTATGATAATCCCATTGAATATTTCAAAGAGTTGTTTATGCGTTTAATGATTTTTTTTCTATTTTTACTTCAAAAAATTATGTTTTAGTTACTGATAAAAATATAAATTTTTTTCACTTATTTTCAAAGTAGGATGAGTGTGAAACTTTTTATGTTTAAACCAACTTAAATTCTTATTAAAACTATCAATTAATTTATTTAAAAAGATTTTTTTTAATTTTTTTTAATTGATAATATAAAATAAATAATTTCAAAACTATTAGGGGAAAAAAAAAATGAAATTTTAGTTTAAATTTATATAGTTGCTATTTGGAGATGGTTAAAATCAGATTTTTGATAGATGTTGATAGAAATTAATAAAATACGGTCAAAAGGTTGTCAATCCGATGAAATGTGTGGTAAATTAATTGTTGATTTTGACTTAGATTAAAATCGTATTTTAATTTCTCTCAAACATGAGCATAATATTAAATTTTTTTTTTCATTATAAAAATATGGTCACAAATTAATTTGATTTATGTATGCATACTTTTTTTAAATATATTTTCTCGACTTATTATAAATATTTTATAAATAAATTATCGATTTTCCTAATAGTTTATAATATCGGATTGTTTCTTAATATATCACACCCGTTTTATTTATTAAGCTGACATTTTAAATAATTGTTAAATATATATTTGAAAGAATTCAACAAAATTTTTCAATAAAATATTAATATATTAAAAATTGAAATCAATTTACCATTTACAATTTTCTCTAATAATATCAATTACGTGAACTACTTTAAAAAATAGTATTAGTACTTAAAAAACGTTATTAACATTCATCATATACATAAGACGTGCAAAACGCATACTTACTACTAGTATATAAGTATGAGTTATTTTGCTTATAAAGTCATACTGTCATAGTAGTACTAGGTTTGACTTTCATCATTTGAGGAAAATATTTAGTCAATATTGATTTCTTTGCAGGTTCTTTCTTACTTATTTATGGTTTTGAATCTTACTTACGGGAGATTAATGACACTTTTCACATATGAGGCACTCGTAAAAGAACTCATGAAATAAAATTCATGCTTGAACTTAGGGTTAAATTATCTGCTTGTGCGCGCTCGAGATAGTAGATGATTTGTAATATGGGCTTCATTAAAAGACATGTTTTCTTGAAAATACATGTATTGACATTAGTCTTGAATATCTTGACTAGAATATATGAACTTGACTTGATTTGAATACATGAAATTGACTTGACTAGACTGGATATAAATCGAAATACATAAATTCTAAAATGACTTGTCTTGAATTTGACTTAGGATTGAAATTGATTTGGATATATATCTTGACGTGAATATAGAACTCGACTCAAACTTGACGCAACTTAAATATAAGGTTTAATAAGTAAAGTTTGCACGAATCTTGAACATGTGAGATTGACTTGTCTACATGCAATAGCACATGTGCACCATACTTCACTCACTGGACAAGTGTATGCTCATTCCGCGACATGTCTAATATTTCAGGTAATAATAATAGAAATGAAAAAGAGATTGGCACGGATCTTCAAACTACGAGACAGATAGTGCTGCTCTAGGTGACGACCTGTGAGTTGTTGATTCACTAATGTCTTGTATTTGAACTATCAAACTCGCTAATTTATTATTATTACTTTTTATCTAAAAGAATTTTAAAGTTAAGATTTTATATTAAATGTTTTATCGTTACTTTTTAAATAAATGGATTTCATTTTATAGTAAAGTGATTTTGAAATCTCAGTCAAGTGACGTCTTTTAAGTCACTGACTTATGAAAAGAAAAGTAGAATATTTCTGCAATTTATTTTATTCTCCACCAGTTGGCATTCGGAACCTGAAATAAATGAAAACTTTGACACTGCACCACGGGAAGTGATTTTTTACCCACTAATTGTTGTGGTACAAAATGGGGTAATGGTTGGTTGTAACTTGTAATGGATAATGGGATGGTTAGTTTTAATGGGATAATAATAATAATAGGGATAATGAATACCATCATAAGCCCCCTACTCTTTAGCGGTTTCATCGTTAAGGAGTAGCGATATTTAATTTAAGTCTCAGAATTTGTATATTGTTCCGACAAAATATATTTATGTCGTCCCTTTCATATTACATTTCATTTTCAATGTCTATGTCTATGTCACCATAAAAATAATGTTTTCAAATTTCTAATATTATTGAATAATCTATTTTATTGTCCTTTAGCCCCTGTTTTGATATTGATGAAAAGAATTTATTTGAAATGAATAGTGATTTTTAAGAGAATATGTGATTAAAAAATATAGAATCATTTATAGATTTATGTGTAATACTATTTTATTGATAACTGTGTAGTTAAAAATAATGAGTGAGAAAAATGAGTTAAAAAAATAAAGGGGGCCAAACAAGGTTTCACGGGACGCCTTTCCTCTTAGCACAGAAAGGGGCACCGTGCGGCAGTAGTCTGCTCCGCTAGATTACCTTCCGCCTTTTCTCACTTACTTCGGGACGAAAGTTGAATTTGATTACAAATGAAAGAAAACTTTAAAAGAGAAGACTTGAATGCATTGAAACATCATTGTTCATTGATTGTTGAAAGTAGTAAATTACATCAATTGCTGAAAGCAGTAAATTACAAAGATTGGTGCAGGGGGAAACACCAGAAAGCTTGAAAGTCTTAAAACCTTATACCCCCTATAATAGACTTCGGAGAAAAAACCTAAGTTACATCAGTAGACGTTAAAAGAGCTGAAGAATCATAATAAACTTTTACAATTAAAATGGAATTACAATAATTTACATAATATTTACAGAGTGCGGCCGAAGTTGGGCAAACTGCAGGCCGCGAGTGGGTCAAGGGGCTAAGTGATAGCTGCGGTCCTTGACATTCTCCCCCATCTGTTTTAGCAACGTCCTCGGTACCATCCCTTTATGATATTCTTCAATGAGATGCTTGAAGGCACTAAGGTATTTTCCTCTTTCCCAAGTATTCTCCTCACTGCTGCATCCGCTCCACTTTACCAAGTACTCTTGATGATTCTGCTTGGAAGCTCGTGTGACTCGGTGATCAAGAATAGCTTCAACAACCTTCTTTCCCATTTTCTTCAATTCGAACACTGGTCATTTCAGTTTATTTCTGGATGTATCCTCCTTGTCTGCAAAATATGGCTTAAGAACACCGACATGGAGGACCTTGTGAATTTTGCACCATGACGGGAGATCTACTCTGTAAGCCACCTTCCCAATTCTCTTCACTATAGGTACTGGCCCAATGTACTTTGGAACCAATCTAAAGTCTTTCCCTCTGGTGAGCTTGTAGCAATTTCTATCGGGAAGTTTAACCAAAACCAGATCTCCCACATTGAACTCGACAAAACGGCGCTTCAGATCAGCAGACTTCTTATATCATTTCTGAGCTTTCTCAAGATAGCTTCGAGCAATTTCAATATTTCGCTTCCATTCCTGAAAGAAGTTCCTTGCCTGAGGGGACTTGGTACTTAAATTCAAATCAACCGTGTGGGGGTGTAACAGTTGTTGGCCCGTGACAATCTCATAAGGACTCTTGTTAGTGGAAGAGCTCTTTTGGGCATTGAAGCATATCTGGGCAGCATCCAAGAGTTTCACCCAATTTTTCTGCGACGTAGATATGAAGTGCCGAAGATATTCCTCCAACATAGAATTGAACCGCTCCGTCTGTCCATCAGATTGTGGGTGAAAACTAGAACTCATGCTCAGAGTTGAACCAAAAAGTTTGAACAATTCGATCCAAAATATGCCAGTAAAATGAGTATCTCGATCGCTGACGATGTCCTTAGGCAGCCCCCAGTATTTGACAATATGCTTGAAGAAGAGGTGAGCTGTCTCTTCGATGGAAACATACTTAGGCGCTGCGATGAAAGTTGCATACTTCGATAACCGGTCCACAACCACGATAATGGTGCCAAAATCTGCAACTTTTGGAAATCCAATTATGTAATCCATTGATACACTTTCGAATGGCCTAGATGGGACGGAAAGGGGTTCCAGCAAGCCCGCTTTCTTCTGATGATCTGTCTTATCCTGCTGACAAACAAGACAAGTTTTCACATAAGTGGCGATGTCGTCCCGCATCTGCGGCCAATAGAAGGCACGTTACAAAAGTGCACAAGTGCGTAATTCTCCCGGATGTCCAGCCCAGAGCGAATCGTGGCATTCCGTTATCAAGGACTTTCTCAAATCCCCACCCTTAGGGACATACACACGGTCCCCCTTTGTCTTCACCAGACCCTCGTCCAACCAGAACTAACGAGTTTTGCCCTGTTTGATGAGGTCGACCAAATATATTGTAGCCGGGTCCTTCTCCAGAAGTGCCCGTATTCGGTCCCTTATATCCGTAGTAACTTCACTCCCTGAAAGAGCTGCCATTGCACATATTGGAGCTAAGTCAGCGCGACGACTGAGAGCATCTGCGACATGGTTGTTGGATCCTGGACGATACTCCAACATGAAGTTAAACTCCGAAAGAAGCTCCTGCCAGCGAGCTTGTTTATTTGAAAGTTTTGGCTGGGACATGAAGTGACTAACCGCAGTATTGTCGATTTTCACAATAAATGGGGACCCCAATAGATAGTGACGCCAAACCCTGAGGCAATGAACAACCGCCAAAAACTCCTTTTCGTGTGATGAATAACGACGTTCTGCATTATTAAGCTTTCGGCTTTCAAAAGCGACAGGATGTCCTTCCTGTATTAGAACTCCACCAAGAGCAAAGTCTGAAGCATCTGTCTGAACTTCGAACGGTTTCGTCACATCTGGTAAGGCTAACACCGGGTTTGTCCACATAGCCTTCTTCAACTTCTCAAAGGCTTCTTGGCATTGTGCAGACCAATCCCAAGCCTTTTCCTTCTTCGTTAACTCTGTCAGGGGCAATGCAATTTCTGAGTATCCCTTCACGAACCTTCGATAATAATTACATAGCCCAAGAAAGGAGCATACATCATGTACGTTCTTTGGCGGCTGCCAATCCCTGATGGCCTGAACCTTCTTCAAATCCATGCGAACCTTTCCTTGCTCGATAATGTAACCCAAGAAGCTGATAGAGGTTTGGGCGAATGAGAATTTGGATGGCTTCGCATACAATTCATTCTCTCGGAGTCGACTGAGGACTCTTCTAACATGGAGCACATGTTCCTCTAATGTCTCACTATAAATGACGATGTCGTCCAGATATACGACTACAAAATCGTCCAAAAATTCGTGCATAACCTGATTCATCATCGTGCAGAAAGTAACGGGAGCATTTGTCAAGCCAAAAGGCATGACTTTAAATTCAAAAGCTCCATATCTGGTCATCACGGTAGTTTTTGCTTCATCTCCCTCCTTAATCCGAACTTGCCAATATCCCGATCGAAGATCAATCTTCGTATAATATTTTTCCTTGCTTAATCTTTCAAAGCAATCGGCCACCAACGGGATAGGATAACTGTTTTTCACAGTGATCTTGTTCAGTGCGCGATAATCACAACACATTCTGAGAGACCCATCCGCTTTCTTCTGAAACAACACGGGCGCTCCGTATGGTGATTTCGCAGGCACGATAATCCCACTTTCCAGCATTTCTCCCAACTGTTTCCTAAGCTCTCAGGTTGAGACATTAGATAGGGTGCTCTGGCAGGCGGCTTGGCTCCCGGAATAAGCTCAATTTCATGATCAATGGTTCTCCTCGGTGGCAATCGTTTTGGCAACTCCTCCGACATAATATCCTCAAACTCTTGTATAAGCTTTTGAACCGGTTTAGGAATAGGACCAGAAGCCTCTTCAATCTCTTCTAGACGATGAGTGCACAAAAATGAGGGTTCGTTTCTCTTGAAGCCCTTACTGAATTGCATGGCCGAGATACTCTTCTCACCAACCTTTCCTGCCGAAGTGGGTATGACACACGGCTGAGTGCCCATCATCATTAGGGAATCAGAGTGTGGGAACACTGCTGTCTTCATATCCCGAAGAAATTCCAATTCCAAAATGAGTTTAAAATCATCCATTTGAACAACTGACAGATTAGTCCTTCCCTCAAAGGGGCCAGCCCTGATTAGCACAGTTTTGGCTACTCCTGCGATTGGTTGAGCAGCCGAGTTGATGACTTCACTTTTCCATTTCCTTTCTCTAGAACCAACCCAAGTCGCCCTACTTCAGTACTTGCAAGGTAGTTATGGGTGGCTCCAGTATCTACCATAGCCCTTATGGGCTTCCCATTGATCTTCACATCAATGTACATTAACCATTTTGCTCGACAAATGTGAGGTTTGGGCTCGTCCAGTTTTGCCTCTTTCACAGGCACTTTTTCCTTTCCAGTGGTCCGACTTGATATTGCATTGCATCGATGGAAAAATGCACCAACCACCTCCTCGTCCTCTTCCGAATCGGTCTCGCCATTATTACTAGCAGGAGGAGCATCTTGCTTAGACATTGATACCCCACTGGCTAGTTGGCAATATGCATTCACCATTCGCTTCTGTGGACATTCCGACACTCTATGAGGTCCTTCGCACAAGAAGCATGAAATCGTAGGAGCGGTATCAGATCTACCCTCCACAGCCTTTCCTTTACTCCAATTACCTTGGTTACTACCCTGATAGTTACCTTGATGACTACCTTGATGATAACCTTGGAAGTTGTTCTGACGAGAACCTTGATAACCACCTCCTCTCTGGGTGGAATTCCGTTCTCCCCCATTAGAACTCGAGCCAATCCTGAACTGTTTATTTCCTCCAGCATTCGATTAACTACTAGAGTGTGGTCGATCCTTCTTAGACTCAGTTTAATAGTCCATCAAGCAATCGGCCACTCCCATTGCCGTGCTCAAATCTGTAACCTTCTGCCTCTGGAGTTCATTACAGGTCCACTGTTTTAAACCTTCCATGAAGGTGAAGAGCTTGTCCTTTTCCGATATATCTCGAATATTCAGCATATGTCCAGAAAAGGCTTTCACGTATTCTCTGATGGAGCCCGTATGTTTCAGTTCCCCCAATTCCCGACGGGCTTCATATTCCACATTCTCTGGGAAGAACTGGTTTCGAATTGCTTCCTTCAGAAGCTCCCAAGAGTCTATCGTGACCCGGTTGGCCTGAATATCAACATATTTCGACCGCCACCACAACTTCACATCTCCACCCAGATACATGGTAGCTGTAGTCACCTTTCTTGCTTCATCTCTGATGCCAGCAGCAAGAAAGTATTGTTCCATGTCAAACAGGAAGTTGTCAACTTCTTTTGCATCACGTGCCCCACCAAAGGTGCACGGTTCGGGGATTCTGACCCTAAGTACATACTCTTCTTGTGCGGGAGCTTGCCCATTGCCCACCGCACGTTGGAGAATTCGTAGCTGAACTCTCATCGTTTCCATCTCTTCCTGCAGACCAGGAATGATCGCAACAGCTTCAGTCATTGCTGTGCAAGCCGCTCGGCTTTCATCCAGTTGGATGTGTATATCTCGAATATACGATTCCGCCATTTCAACCTTTTCCTCCAGATTTTCCACAGCATAGCATAACCTTGTGGTTTGCCCATCAAGCGCATCCACGCGCTGTTTAGTACTCTTCTTAGCATCAGTCATATCGGTGATCTGTGATGCACTCGCATCCAAAGCCTTCGGATCCATTGCTTTCTTATCGAGGGACGAGAGCCAAGGCTCTGATACCAACTTTCACGGGGCGCCTTTCCTCTTAGCACAGAAAGGGGCACCGTGCGGCAGTAGTCTGCTCCGCTAGACTACCTTCCGCCTTTTCTCACTTACTTCGGGACGAAAGTTGAATTTGATTACAAATGAAAGAAAATTTTAAAAGAGAAGACTTGAATGCATTGAAACATCATTGTTCATTGATTGTTGAAAGCAGTAAATTACATCAATTTCTGAAAGCAGTAAATTACAAAGATTGGTGCAGGGGGAAACACCAGAAAGCTTGAAAGTCTTAAAATCATATACCCCCTATAATAGACTTCGGAGAAAAAACCTAAGTTACATCAGTAGACGTTAAAAGAGTTGAAGAATCATAATAAACTTTTACAATTAAAATGGAATTACAATAATTTACATAATATTTACAGAGTGCGGCCGAAGTTGGGCAAACTGTATGCCGCGAGTAGGTTAAGGGGCTAAGTGATAGCTGCGGTCATTGACACGAGGGCTTAATTTTAATGTTTTGATTTATAATAATTTAATTATATGATAAAATTAATGGTCATAAAAACACAAATTCAATAAACCCCAATAAGAATGAAATAACCATGCTTTCATATTAAAAAAAATGAAAATTAACATTGGACTTTTTGCAACAAAAGCAAATCTCATAATGAATAAATACACTAGTTGTGCAATTATAAGTAACATGATAATATAATATAATATAATATAATATAATATTATCTTCTAATTTGCACAAGTATCATCTCACAATATTATCAAATTATGTGAGGCTTTCCATGAAATAGACCATTGTCTTTTTCAAATTATCATTTAAGATGAATGATAATTATACCATCAAATAGTAACATAATCTTCAACAAGATAAGCGAGTCTACATAATTATGATACAAATACAACAAAATTGTATCAATTTACATAACATAAGCAATAAAACTTATATACTTTCCACTAATAGAGGTTCATAGAATACTTCTAATCAAAATTTAATATCGATCCATGTACTAAAACAGAATATAGCATGCACAACAAAAAGAAAAATCCGTTTTAAGGAGATTTGCATTCGCATACCTCGCTTCATTTTACCTCCTTCCTATTTCTCTATAATAGTACGTCGAAATTATATGTGCATTTCAAGATTTCGGTAAGTCAAAATTTATTCAATATTTTGCAAGTGTAAGTCGTTATTTAATCGTCTTTGCATGCACGTATTTTTTTCGTTAAAAGAATATAATTATGCACTAATTTTATCCAACATTGTTAACTTGTTTGCTAAAGTTAACAAATATTTTAACATGTGATATGATAATCTATATTGAAACAAAAAAGAGAAACAAGAGAGAGAAATATTAAATAGTCATTGATTGGTTAATTTAGTTATTAATGAATAGATTTAACACATCGAATTGACACTCATATAATAGTTAAAGTTAACATGTAGATGTGGCACTTAACATCTATTGTATTGTCTATGTGACAGTATTTAACTAATAAAAGTTAACATGTCCATTGTGGATACTCTAACACATCTGATGTAAAAATAAATTTTACCCCCTACCTAACATATAATAATAATATGTGAATGTACACATTCATTATGAATGTTCTTAGATAACTAAATTTGATGTATCAAAAAAAATAATAATAAATAAAAATTAATGTATCAAATCCGGATGCTCTATCTATCTTGATTTTTTATAGATCCAATGTCAACTAGCAATTAAGTAATGAACTAATATAAGTCACATGCCTCGGACACAACAAATAATTTTATTTTATTAATGGAGCAAAAAAATCGATTTGATTTCAAGTAATTTTTAACTATTCGAATCTAATTAAATCTATATGCGGTTTAGTTCGTTTAAATCAAAACACGACGGATTCACAACAGTTTCCAGACAAAGATGTCTGTTTGGTTTTGCGTTTTGACTTTTTTTTACTTACGCTTAATTTTTAAATTTCAAATTCAAATTAGGCCATTGTATTTCCATTTATTGCAAACTCAAACTCATTTATCACTTTAATTAATGGGAAAATAGGGATAGCAAAAAAATACGGCAGACTCGAGATCTGCTAGTACCCTATCCTCCGTGGAGAGGGTTTTCCATCCCATGACTCGCCAAATATTTAGAAAAAAGAAAAGAAAAATAGAAAAATAAATAAATAAAATAGAAGGGGCAATGTCGAGGCGGAGGGTCACACCAACCCAGCTCGCATCTTCGGGGTGGAGCGAGATTAGGCATTCTCGAATCTGGGGTAGGGACAGGCCTGGCCCATTATGGATTCGATCCTACCAATTGTCATCCCTAAGAAAATAGCTTAGCTCATGGAATAGATGACACTTTACAAATATATATTTAGTTGTTTTGAGAGAGGGTTGTTCTTAATGGGGAGGGAACATTTTCCCCACCCGTGGCGGGCCCCACTACCAAGGGTAGGGGAGGGTTGTTCCCCTCCCCGTGAACATTCCCCCCCCCCCCCTCACAGGGGGCAGGCCCCATTGCCAAGAGTGGGGGTGGGGTTTTTTTCCCCTCCTCGTCACCCCTTGTTTTGAGTTAGCTTTCTACTCTTGCTTCTATTTTTGAAAAGAGGTTCCTCGCTTGTTTGGAATAATTCCTACTCTTGCTTCTATTTTTCACATTATCATAACTGTCAAATAAACTTGAAAATTTAAAGTTATCTAAATTTTATGTTTAAACGAACAGACTGTCACAGATATGTTTAGATAGTAACAAATTAACAGTGAAACATTGAGATTTGTTATAGCGCAATACCAGATGAATCTTGCTGATGCAGATTCGTCTGAATTGTAAAACGTTAATAGACAGTATAAACTTATGCAGGATTGTAAGAAGACAGGAACACAATATTTTAGCTTAACGCGGGAAAAACTCCAACGGGGAAAATCCATGTGCCCGCACACTGCGGACAAAAATCAATCACTATTTTAAGAGAAGTATTTATATAGATCAATCTAAACTATAGGATAAGTCTACGCATAGACTTATCAAACACCCAAGAAATAAATTACTATTTGATCCTTCTATGGTGTGTAATATGAGCTACAGTCTCACCACTCTTGAATAGCTTTATTTGATACTGCAACGTTCTTCAGCAACACGAACTCCCATTCGATCTCGATTCAAACCTCACATTTGATCTTTGGGCTGAAAGACTCTTCTTCTCTAAGAGATTGATAATCTCCTCCCAGAGAACCAACAAAACAAAATGTAGTGGACGTGTATTTTGGAGCACCACATAGATTTTTGAATTCTACACGTCTCGAGGAAACAATTCAAGTTTCCCTTATTTATGTGCAATCGGATTACTTGTCCATCAAGAGCCATTCTTGCACTCAATCTTGATTTCCTGCAATAAAATCAGGAATAAGATAAGGTAAGATAAATCAAGAATCTTACCATAATTGACAATAAGGTAAGATAATTATAAATCCAATAATCTTACCATAAGCGATGATAATGTAAGATAATTAAGGTTGTTAGCAAATCTTACCATAAGTGATAAATTTGGATACCAAGAATGAAATCATCCAAATACTCGGCCATCAAGATTTTTTTGATTAATATTTATTGATATAATCTTACCATAAGAGATAAACTTAGATACCAAGAAATAAATTATCAAGAAACTCGGTCCAATCACAATATTATATTCGGCCAAATCACAAGATCATATCACAAAATTTCGAGATCAACATATCTTGATTCTAATCATAAAAGACCAATATTTCTTGGTTCACAAAATAATCATCATCTCAAAAAATAAAATGATTATCACAAATATATATATGAGATATTATATTCAAGAATTATTTACGTAATTTAATTAAACTTAATAAATTACTAAATACACGCATTTAGTAATTATACTATTAATTTACTTAAATTACATATTTGTAGAAAAATAGAAAATGCCAACTTTTACTAAGTTAACAAAACTACATCAAACGAAGTTCCTATAAAAGCTATTCTTATCAGACAAAGCAATCTAGAAAATTTAGTCAAACAAGTTTAAAAGCCTTTTTTTTAACACGTCCAACGTTAATGTGAATTAAATTTGAAAAGAAATCTGCATAAGTTAAAATGTGTGCAAAATTTCATTTATTTTACTCTCTGTAGAACATTAATGGTGTGTTTGATTGACTTTCCTAATTAGGAGTCTTTGATAGACATTTTTTACACGAAAAATATTTTTCAAAAGTTGTTCAGATGACCCTATTGTCCTAAAAATCAAGGAAGAAATTTTCTTTATTAAGTTTTTATTTTCTAGGCAATTCATAGTTCCAAAAACACAACTTTACTCACTATTCAAAGACCAAAAGATGAACAAGTACATCGTTTCCTAGGTTAAAAATTAAGTCAATCAAACATACTCTAAGAAGAATTTGCTAATATGTGGAGTCTCTTCTAAACCGAGCGGGTCAATAAAAATCTTTCTTTTTCTTTAATTTTTTTTTCTCCCCCCCCCCCCCCCCCTCACCCACCCGGTTTATTTTCTCTCATATTAAACTATACATTAGAGATGAAATTTGAAATGAACGTTTATTCATTAGACATCAATGCAACTTCAATTGAAAGCCTTTCTATTTACTTGCTACCTAGATAACTATCAATATAATACATTGGAGATTCTCTTAATTTTAAAAGTAGCACTTGACAAATCCATAACGAACATGCAATTTATTCTCTATATCTTTTGGAAAACCTGTTCCTAATTTTTCATTAAAAAGAAATAAGATGGAAAAGACATATCATTTGAGAAAAATGAAAGATCTAGTTGCATTTTCATTGAGTATTGATGAATTAAATAGAAGCAGAGTGGAGGGGGCAAGTTTGGGATTTTCGCCCATTGATTTTTAAGTTTTAAGAGTAACAATTTAGTAGAATTTATTTTGGTCCCAGGACTTCGCCCCGATTAAAAAGTTTAAGAGTAACAATCTAGTTGAATTTTCTTTGATCCCACAACTTCACACTGATTAAAACGTTTAAGAGTAACAATCTAGTAGAATTTTCTTTGGTCTCAAGACTTCGCCCCGATTAAAATGTTACCTTATTATCCTTGTTTTTAATCACCTAAAAATAGAGACTCATGAGCTTGGTAGTGCCATTTTAACATCACTACATTTAATGGTTATTTTGGATGGTAGCACTAAATAGTAATATGAAATGGATAGTTGAATTATAGTGGCTAAAAGTACAAAAGAGTACAATTTGCTGACGTGTCAAGTCTTTTTTTTTTTTCAATTGATGAAATGCATTGGAGATGCTCTAAGAAGATTTTGTTAATATGTAGAGTCTCCACATGTTTATTTTTCTCTCATATTAAACTATACATTAGAGAAGAAATTTGAAATGAACGTTTATCCATTAGACATCAATGCAACGTCAATTGAAAGCCTTTCTATTTACTTGCTACCAAGATTGTAGCGACCGAGAAATTTTTATTATAATAAAAGTTAAATTTATTTAATTTGTCGCTACGACTTCACCCGATGAAAACGTGTTCGCCTAGCCAATTAAATTATTTTGAGATTTCAAGAAAGAAATTTAAATCCGTTTCAATCTTTATTTCCGATTCGCGATTTTAAATTTGTCCGAAGTAATTATTTCATTTTAAATCCAGATTCTTTATTTTAAATCCCATAACCAAATACATAAATTATTTTCCCTAAATTTGTATGGCTGTGAATTCAAAGTGTTATTCAAATTCATCAGGTTCTCAAATGCCCAAATTATTGTTGTCATTCAGTGAGAGAGTTATTTCAAAATTTTGTTCATCTCCCTCAACCTTTCCAACAACCTGTGAGTCAGTAAAATTAAGCCAGACACGTTCCTCACTTTTCAAATGCCACCATTAATTTTTCCAACTTCAGTTACAATCTTTCAGCTTCCCAGGTGATCACTATAACCAGTCCCAACCATTTTTCGTCCCTCACACACGCAGACACTGCCTATCTGGGTAAGAATTTTTCCTATCTAAATCAGTTGAGTTCACCACCATCAGAGAAACCAGCTACAACCCAAACTCCAAATCGGTAGCAACCACGACCGCCACCAACCACTCCAAAGTTCACACCAGCCAACACCCAAATCGAACCTCCATGTCTCCAAATGCAAGAAGCCACACACTGCCCATCAACAACCTGAGCACCACCAGCGGACCAAATTGATTTCACCACTGTCCACTCCACACCAAGTCAAACCTAACCATCAATCTGCCCAGTTCACGACAAATCGACCACCACCATCATCGAGCATCACTGCTACTGCCCAATCCAAGAACCGAGACCCACCTACTGCCGGACTCCTCAAGTCTTCAATCAAAACCCAAAATTCAACCCCAAATCAAGAACACACAAGAGACTCGGTGCTTACCTAGTTCGCCGGATAACTTGGCCGGAAATCATGACCCCCAGATTCGAGCTCCACTCGATTTCGCACCCAAATCGCCCCTATCCTTCATCTTCAGCTCCCTCTCCTCACACCTGCTCCGCCGCCGCATGATGGCGGCATCACCACCGGAGAAATCGTCGGCATCCCACCGGGATGGGAGGGGCGACGCCTCCCGTCGCCCCACTTCTCTCTCTCTCTCTCGGTTACGAAATGAGAAGAGAGAGAGAGAGGAGTGATATTTTATCCACTAAAGTTTTGACTTTGTGGAAAATTGCCCTTTAGTCCCAACTTTTAAAATCTGTCAATTTTGACCCCAAGTTTTTAATAGTTATTATTTAAGCCCTGCAGCTTTTAAAAATTTTAATTCAGTCCCAAATCTTTTAAGTTAGTCCCAAACCTTTTAAAAAATTAAATTAATTTTGTTAAATTCTCAAATTAGCCCCCAATCTTTTATTTTATTTCCAAAAAATTTCTAATTCAAATTTATTTTATTTTGGCTAGACGACGCGAACGGACGATTAGAGACTTGAAGTTTTTCCCGCTCGATACATATACTCGTTAAGCTTTGAGGTAGACTCATACTCTATAATTTATTTAGCTATGATTTGCATGTGAATCTGAAATTATGTAAATCATATATGATGTTATGTTCATGTGATTTAACCATGAGGGGTAAGACGGGCAAATGCTCTTCCGAAAATGGTGTAAGAAGAAGAAATGTTATATGCGCTATAACTTCCATGCATAATTGCATGTTGAATTAAGACAAGACAAGGCTACTTTCCGCACTTATGTGAATATGTGTTATGTTATGATATTATGAGAAAAGTATGTTAGCATGATTACATGTTTATGTGCAATTTATGGATTAAGTGAATTATTCGGTTATGAGTTTACTGAGTATTTCTTAGAAATACTCACCCCGTTATTAACAATTTTTGCAGACTTCGGAAGCGGTGGCGAGTGATGGACACAAGTGGCAAAGAAATAATTAAATGTTATTTTAAATATTTAAATTTCTGGTTATTTTAAGTCAAACTTTATTTTACCGACTATGGTGAATTTGGATGAATGATTGGAATCATATTTTATGCAAAATTTAAAAATTTCAATTATTTCCGCTAAATGAATATTTATTTTTAAATTGAGTTTTGAGACGATGAAGTGACGTTTTGAGTATTTAGAACTCGGGGCGTTACAAAGATAGCCATCAAAATAATACATTGGAGATTCTCTTAATTTTAAAAGTAGCGCTTGACTTTCAAATCCACAACGAACACGCAATTTATGTTGAAATATTTTGTATATAGTGACGCAAAAGAAATAGAATATATTATATATGAAATTCGTGTCGACAAATGGACGGAATAACGACACGAAAAATAAGAAGAAAGAAGAAAGGGATAAAGTCGAGGCAAGTGTTGAACACTTTGTCCTTGAGTCGAATTTGCTCCACAAAGGTGCCAACGGTTTATGACAATCGACTCCCAAGATATAACGACTTCAACTTGTGTTTGTAGCATTCCAAAACACAAGCACAACGAACCTGAATTTCGTCTTATGTACTCCAAAATGAAATGAATAAGAAAAATCAAAATAATGCAACAAATATGCAAGAATTTGATTTAAGAAGAGAATGATAGTGATATTGCATATCACTGATGTGTGTTTTAGGACAACCCAAGGGTACTTTTTATAGAGCATGAAAGGTTTGTTGACGAAGTGGTGTGGATCAATCCATGCAACCCTTCCAAACATTGCAACTCTTCAAAAAGATACATCCCTTCGGACCCATGCGATCGCACGGCTTTACGCGTACAGAATTTTGAGTAAAACAGTCGACGTGTGATCTCATGATTTCGTATGGGCAAAATTCTAACCGTATTTTTGTCCTTTTCCGTAATTTCTCATTCATTTGATATTGGTTTCGAAATGCTAAATATACCCGTTTGTGCGCATCGAAGCGACGAAGTGACAAACTAATTTGTCTAAACGGATTGAGTCGGGTATGAGTATTTGGTCGAAGTCGATACGAGTAACTTTGGTTTTCAATACTTAACCAATTTCTCGTATTATTAAACAAATATCCAACAATTTATTCTCTATATCTTTTGGAAAACTGGTTCCTAATTTTTCATTAAAAAGAAATAAGATGGAAAATACCTACCATTTGTGAAAACGAAAGATTTAGTTGCATTTTCATCGAGTACTGATAATTGAAAGAGAAGCGGAGCGGAGGGGGCAAGTCTGGGATTTTCGCCCATTGACTTTGAAGTTTTAAGAGTCAATCTAGTTAAAAAAAAAAATTACTTCACCCCTGATTAAACGTTTAATAGTAACAATCTAGTAGAATATTTTTGGTCTCATGACTTCGCTCCAATTAAAATGTTTAAGAGTAACGATCTAGTAGAATTTTCTTTGGTCCCACAACTTCGCCCCAACTAAAACGTTTAAAAGTAACTGTTGACCACAAAATCCGGCTGGACCTTGGATCAACACGTCTCAGCTCCTCCCTCTTGAACACGTGGACCTCCTGCGTACTGTGACAAACAATCAGTTTGCAAAGGGGGCCGAGGTGGCTCCCGTTTGCACTCTATGCCAAAGTCAGTGCTCATTTCAAGCATATATAAATTGAGTGCGGAAAATATAAGTGTGTAAAAGAGAGAAAATGGAGTGAGAATAAAATATTTAGTTCAGAGTATCAGATTGCTAACCCTTTACAAAGCGGGAGGAGTGCTCTATTTATAGAGGAATTTGTTGTTTTGGATCGCGACACGTGACGGAATTTACACGTGTATTTACCCTAGCTTTTGGAGAAGCGGATCTTACTTTTTGACAGTAATCATTGCTACGTTTGGTAGGGGATGGGCGTCTGTCACTTTTTTATAAAGGCGGCGTCATATCTCTGACTCCATCTATTGTCCAATCACTCATCCGAGCTGTTATTAAGGAGGTCCTCCATCTAAACATAAAACACCTCAGCTAGTCATAAACCAGTTCGGCTAAAGAAGTTCACGTGCTGTACCACCTCGGCAATTGACCCAAGAAGACATCTTAAACTTTAGCCATGGGCCAAGGTCTATTGAGCCTCTATTGGACCTTCGCTGGTGGATCACTGTACTCCTTTTTGGGCTTGGTCTCAACAGTAACAATCTAGTAGAATTTTCTTTGGTCCCACAACTTTGCTCGATTAAAACGTTACTTTAGTATCCTTGTTTTTAATCACCTAAAAATAGAGACTCATGAGCTTGGCAGTGCCATTTTAACATCACTACATTTGATGGTTTATTTTGGATGGTAGCACTAAAAAGTAAATTCTAAGTAGGCATGAAATGGATAGTTGAAATTATAGTGGCTACATGTGCAAAATAGTTCAAAGGTTGGGCACCACAGTGCAATTACGTTTTCTCCACTGTAATCATGTATAGATTCAAATCATTATCACATGATTAAAAATTAATGGCTATTAGCAATTCTTTCCCAGAGTTGACAAGTCAATCCCATTTTATGGTAAACAAAAATGTGCAAGCCACTAATGGCACGCTTTATATCTTTATGACTTGTGTAGTTGAATTATCATATCCGAAAAAGATGGCCGCTCCTTGCATTATTTAATTTATTTACTAGTATTTACCTATGCGATACATGAAAATTATTTTTCGCAATATCTATTTCAATAAGTATTCTTAAAATATTAATACTTTTACATGATCACAACAAATATAAAATACATAAATTAATTATTGACTTTGAGTTGAATTTTAGTAAAAAGTTTTAGAATTATCAAACATGAGAAAAATAACTAATCCAATTTATAAAAAACTTATCTGGACAGTAAATGCTAATTTATATATTTAAATAATAAAATGTCAATTTATATATTTAAGTAATAAATGATCGTAGGTTTGAATAATTTTTATGAATTATTGTTAATTTCATTAAAATTGTAAATGTACATGATTTCTGCATTTGCCTCTTATATTTAACATTTGTTTTCAACTTGCATTCAAAAATTATCAAAACAATTATAAATGGGTGTTTATTCTCAACCCAACAAATATTTATAAACATTTAACCAATAAAATTATACTTTTATTTACAAAATAAATAAATTAAATTAATGATTAAGAAAAATCTTCAATTAATATCATAATACAATAATTGGACAACGTGGAAGATTAAGAAATTATATCGAAACCCTTATTTATACCATATAGTCTTTACACACGTATTAAAATTAAGAACAATTAAAACTATTAGCATCCATTCGATAACTTTGTCAACACATTTTCACACACTTTTTAACTATACATATTTTTATTTTTCAATCATGCATTTGAACGAATGTTTTAATTTATTCAAATAATTAATAATAATAACCACTAATGGCATGGTTTATGACTTATGTGTAGTTGAATTTCAATATCCAAACATCATATGTGAAAAAGATGGCCGCTCCTTGCATTATTTAATTTACTATTATTTACCCTTCGATGCACGAAAGTTATTTTTCGCAATATTTATTTCGATAAGTATTCGTAAAATATTAATACTTTTACATAATCACAGCAAATATAAAATGCATAAATTAATTGTTGACTTTGAGTTGAATTTTAGTCAAAAATTTTAGAGTTATCAAACATGAGAAATATAAATAATTCAAATTATTAAAAACTTATTTGGACAGTAAATGCTAATTTATATATTTAAATAATAAAATGTCAGTTTATATATTTAAATAATAAATGATAGTATGCTTGAATAATTTTTATGAATTATTGTTAATTTCATTAAAAATGCTTACATGATTTCTATATTTACCTCTTGTATTTAACATTAATTTTTTTTCAACTTTCATTCAAAAATTATCAAAACAATTATAAATGGGTGTTTATTCTTAACCCAACAAATATTTATAAACATTTAACCAATAAAATTATACTTTTATTTACAAAATAAATAAATTAAATTAATAATTAAGAAAAAATCTTCAATTAATATCATAATACAATAATTGGACAACGTGGAAGATTAAGAAATTATATCGAAAACTTTATTTATTTGATATAATCTTTAAACACGTATTAAATTTAAGAACGATTAAAACTATTAACATCCATTCGATAACTTTGTCAACACAGTTTCACACACTTTTTAACTATACATATTTTTATTTTTCAACCACGCATTTGAAAGAAAGTTTTAATTTATTTAAATAATTAATAATAATAACCACTAATGGCATGGTTTATGACATATGTGTAGTTGAATTTCAATATCCAAACATCATATGTGAAAAAGATGGCCGCTCCTTGCATTATTTAATTTACTATTATTCACCCGTCGATGCACGAAAGTTATTTTTCGCAATATCTATTTCAATAAGTATTCGTAAAATGTTAATACTTTTACATAATCATAGAAAATATAAAATGCATACATTAATTGTTGACTTTGAATTAAATTTTAGTCAAAAATTTTAGAGTTATCAAACATGAGAAATATAAATAATTCAAATTATTAAAAACTTATTTGGACAATAAATGCTAATTTATATATTTAAATAATAAAATGTCAATTTATATATTTAAATAATAAATGATCGTAGGTTTGAATAATTTTTATGAATTATTGTTAATTTCATTAAAAATGCTTACATGATTTCTACATTTACATCTTGTATTTAACATTTTTTTTTCAACTTTCATCCAAAAATTATCAAAACAATTATAAATGTGTGTTTATTCTCAACCCAACAAATATTTATATATATATTTAACCAATAAAATAATACTTTTATTTACAAAATAAAGAAGTTAAATTAATAATTACGAAAAATCTTCAATTATCATAATACAACAATTGGACAACTTGGAAGATTAAAAAATTATACCTAAAACCTTAGTTATACCATATAATCTTGGGGTTCTTAGTTAAATAGGTTTGATAGACAATAACTTTAGTAAAATAGATTTTTCTGTTGAAATGTCCAAATTACCCTTAATGAAAATGATTATTTAATTTGCAAGATATATCCCTAAACTTAGTCAGGTTGATTTAATTTAGGACTTCTGGTTATATTTATATTTTTTAATCTTTTAAGTTCTTCTAAAAATGTTCTATATTGTAATAATTTTTAAAATATTTAGGATGTTCTTTTTTAGTTATATATCCTAACGTTATTCCTTTTGAAACTTCTTCTTCTATATTTTCGTATTCTTCTATAATTTTATGAACTGTATTTATATTTTTTTTTGTTTCAACAGAATTAAATTCTATTCTATTTAGGATAGCATAGTCAATATCTTCATATATTTCTTTTAGTTTAAATTGTCCAATAGAATGTATATTTTTAGATTTTTCAACAATAGCTAATAAAAATGAAATTTCTTTATTTTCAGAATATAATTTACGATCACAGTTATTAGAGGTTGATGCTTGTGAAGTATCCATAGATTATCGGGTTGGCAAATTATTATACAAAATTTTCTGGTATAAGTCCATTCTTTGATCTAGTAAAATAAAATAATCTGCAATATATTGTTCGTATTTTTCTAAAAGTTTATTATATTCTTCAGAAGATACGTTTTCATTTTCCATTTGATGTTTAATATCTTTCATTTTATCTTTCAATTTCTCTAAAAGGTTATCTAATCCTTCTATTGTATATCCTGGCATTAGGTTTGTACTGTATTTGTCATTATTTTATTTCCTAATTCCATTTTGAGCTGTAATATATCAGAATAATCTATAATATATTGATTATGATTTTCTGAAAGTATATAATATTGTTCAGATGATTCATCCATATCTATTAAATGAGATATAATGTTATCTATTTTTTCCATTATTCTTTCTAACAAATTATCTAATCATTTAATAGTATATCCTGACATTACAAAATACAGAAGTAAATAATTGATAAAGTTTCAAGTAACTTTTCAAATTCTATCAGTGTTTGAGAATTGATAATATCTATGTCAGTCATAATATCTATACTTGGTTCAAATGGTATATTATATTTTGAAATATTTTTCTTTCTCTTTTCTAATTTATCAATTATATCTTGAATATCTTGTTTCATTAGAGATCTTACAGTACCTCTAGCAAAGTTTTCTATCAGATTTTCTTTAAAACTTTTCAATATCTCTTGTGATGCGTAGAGTTGCTCTTGTTATCCTATTTTATCAATTTCATTTTCATATTCAATACATTTTTTACTTTTGATATTCTTTTTAACTTTATATAGACCTCTCTTAGATCTAGATTTTTTCATGATATAATTGCTTTTATTCATGATATTAAGATTTTCAAAAACTGGTAAAGAAAGACTCATCTCTTCCATCACTGTCATAATCTATTACAGGATCATAATCATTATCACTACTGAACACATATCCTAAATATAATTCATTATTTATTTCAGTATTATCACTATCAAGCCAAAAGTAAATGATTGATTTTGTAATTTTTATTCCTAATAATTCCTTTAATTTAGGAAAAATAGCTAACAAACATGGCATATAGACATGATATAACTTTTTTATTTCATTATTGGGTCTAGTAAACTGTTTATGCATGAATAAAAGTCCAGTTATGCTATGATATTCATCATTATAAGGACTGTTTTGATAATTAAATTTAACAATTCTGAATTCTGTCATGTTAAAATCTCTTCTTCCTCCTAATTCCGTAAAGATAGATATATTAGAAATACTAACATATTTTCCTGTTCTCAGTACTTTTGTTTTTTCCTCTGATTTTTAGTGACCTTCAGACTTATAGGTTTCTACTCCACACCCTTCAATGGCCTCCTGCCTTCATGAGTTATTAGCTAAACCTGGATATATACCTTCACTGTATAACCTTTTGGATGGAAAATGTTTTAGGACGGAGTATAGGGAGTTTTCTTAATAATATATCTTCTTTTTGGAAATAGGACTTAGAAGACAAGTGGTGTGTGTCGCAATGCACCAAAATAATAATTAATTCCTTACTCGCTAAATATTAATTAATAATGTAGTAGCGAGAGTAAGGGTCGATCCCACGAGGAACGGAAACTAATTTTAGTTGTTCGATTAATTAAAATGGAATGGGGGGTTTTGTTGTATGATTTACTTGAATGAAAATTATGCATAAAAATAAACAATTAAATATGACTAGAGAAATAATATGAGAGGAAATCTTATTCTCGGGTTCGGTTGTGCCCTCAATTAATGTTATACATTTCCTTGTAACGTGTTTTTATTCCTAATTCAATTATCAATCATAAATAATCAACAAGCTCTGATTATCTAAATTCTCCCTTATATGTATTGATTCAAAATAAGCTCTTTGAACCAATTCTAGTCATGGACAATCCTAAACAAGCTCTTAGGATTTAATGCACGACTAGTATGAAAATTTAGAAGAATAGATTGAATTGGATCGTTAATTACACAAGCTCGAATTAAACAATCCAAGTTGAATTATTACTAAACCTGCACTAGATTTATTTGCTACTAAAGTAAAGATTCAATGACAATTACGGATCAAGAATTTAAACATAGCATATTCATGAATCCAAAGATCAATAATCCAATTGGCCAAATTAAACTATTAATCAAATAAACTCAATTGAACATTCAAAACATAATAATCCAACAATTGAAATAAAGGAATAAATTCACGCTACTAATTTGTAGGAAAAGAAAATAACATAATCAAGTTAACACAACTTCCCCTTTGAACAAGATATGGAATTTAGCCTAGCATGGTTGTGGTAAATTCTTCAAGTTGCTTCATGAATTCCATTGTTGTTGATATTTTTGCACTTGAAAATCTCCCAAGAATGCTCTATATTTTTCTTTCAATTTTTCTCAATGTGTAGTCTCTTTCAAAAATAATAAAAGTCTCTTTTTCTTGTCATGAAATTTCCTTTTTATAGCCTCAATTTCGTGCCCTAGCTTTGGGCTCAAGAAATCCCAAAATTATGAAATAATTAAATATGGAAATTTTTGACTTGAATAGTTACGGCCGTGAATTTCCTTTTACGGCCGTAACACGGTTTCTGCATATTTTCCTTAATTTGAAGTTACGGCCGTGACATGTCCATTTACGGCCGTAATTATGTGTCTGCGTATTTTTCACCCTTTGAAGGTTACGGCCGTAAATTCTGATTTACGACCGTGAATGTGTTTCTGCTGATTTGTCTTAACACGGTTACCACTTTTACGGCCGTGAATATGTAACCTTACGGCCGTAACCAATTTTGCACCTAAGTCCCCAATCTTCAGTTTTGCGTGCATTTTGGTCCTTTTTTCTTCTTTTTTCTTCTTTTATGATCCTATACAATATAAAATATAAAATGCATTAATAATACTTAGATAGAATCACATTATGGCATATTCGAGGATATATAAGTGCATAAAATAAACGTAAATATCACACTTATCAACAAGAATTTAGAAACTCATCATAATTTGATAAGTAGATTGGGATTTTATTGATAATATGAAGATTGAAATATGATTGGTATGAGAATTTTTTCAAGATAGAAGATTTCTTGGCTTTCTCACAAACTGAGTGCTCAAGTGAGTTCTATCTTTCAACTAGCCTGGAGGCCTCTATTTATAATATTATATTGGACACAATTACATCACTGCTTACATCATCGACCTAACAATTTCACAGTTTTTATCACATAAGGACACACCCGTCCCTCTATTATTTATTACATCACATGACCCTTACATTATAGGGACACTTATCCCTCTATTTTTTGGTCTTTACATGGCCCCTACATTGTTCTGCATTGTTGCATTAAAGTAGATCTACCAAACAGCTTCCACTTGTCCATCAATTCTGTTGGCATGTAAAGCAGATTTATTAAGTGGCTTCCACTTGTCCATCAATTCTGTTGGCATATGGGGCAATTCCTGGCTATACACGCTTCTTGTAAAGTGGCAAAAGTTCCATGGATTTGATGAGTGTCAAATTTGTTGATGTATTCTTGCAAGATTGTTGACTTTTCTTTTCCTCCATTAGTGAGTAGGGTCCATCCATTATACTGGCATATGCATTTGAATTTTTTCTCATACAGGTTTTTGGCAATGTTGTAGAGAACTTTAATTCCCAACACCCTTCGGGATCTAAACCATGATCTTGTAATGTTTGGTACTGGCTTGGTATTTTTTCCAACTTCAATTTGAAAATTGCGAGTAACATATCCAATTGTAATAATATGCTCAGCAGAATAATATATCCTTCCATCAATTTCAGAACTGATCGAATAAAATTTTAAATATATGGGTCTTCCTTGGGCAAACTTTGAAATTTCTCGTTTTAGTAAATCATCAAATTTTTCAATTTCTTTCAGATCTTTTCCTGGATATATAAGATCCAAAAATCCATAATCAGCTGCCATTTTTGTCATGACGGGATCTCCTCCCTGAGTAACAATCAATCGTGGGTATACATGGTTTCCAAACGAAACGTAATAACAATCACATTCTTGAAGTTCATATATAACTTCAACAGTAGTTTTATATTCGTTTTCTTTTGGTAAAAAAAAGGGAATCATCTTCCTCCTCAGCACGAATTTTGACTATCTTTGTATGTTCATCTTTGACATTGATTGTTATTTTTCGAGGACTGACTTCATTTATGATAATTTTTTTAGGACTTGGTTCATCTCTTTTAATCGTTGGTCCACCACTGCTTCCAGAAGATGTACCTGCTTGTATTTTTGATATAACATGTTGACCACAAAATTTGGCTGGACCTTGGACCAACACGTCTCAGCTCCTCCCTCTTGAACACGTGGATCTCCTGCGCACTGTGACAAACAATCAGTTTGCAAAGGGGGCCGAGGTGGCTCACATTTGCACTCTGATGCCAAATTCAGTGCTCATTTCAAGCGAATATAAATTGAGTACGAGAAATATAAATGTTTAAAAGAGAGAAAAGGGAGTGAGAATAAAATATTTAGTTCAGAGTATCAGATTGCTAACCCTTTACAAAGCGGGAGGAGTGCTCTATTTATAGAGGAATTTATTGTTTTGGATCGCGACACGTGGCGGACTTTACACATGTATTTACCCTAGCTTTTGGAAAAGTGGATCTTACTTTTTGACAGTAATCATTGCTACGTTTGGTAGGGGATGGACGCCTGTCACTTTTTGATAAAGGCGGCGTCACATCTCTGCCTCCATCCATTGTCCCATCACTCATCCGAGTTGTTATTAAGGAGGTCCACCGTCTAAACATAAAACACATCGGCTAGTCATAAACCAGTTCGGCTAAAGAAGTTCACGTGCTGTACCACCTCGGCAATTAACCCAATAAGACATCTTAAGCTTTACCCATGGGCCAAGGTCCATTGGGCCTCTATTGGACATTCGCTGGTGGATCACTGTATATTGAATGTTGTATATTGAATACTATCTTCTTTCATTTTTACTTGCCAAAATCCTTATTTTCAATCAAATTTAGAATAGTATTGTTTTCCTTTTGCAAGGTTTATTAGTACTTCTTTATTTGGTAAAAAGTATCCATCAAATTTGGTATATTTATTTAACTCTTTATAATTTATTACCATCCTAACTTTTCCTCTTTTTTGTTCAGAATGTTTCATTACCATAAAAGCTGGACTAGTATGAGGTTCATTACTAGGTCTGATTAATTTTTAGTTAAGTAATTCTTTTATTTGAGTTTTAAATTCTTGTGTATCTTGTATGGTATACATCATTGGTCTAACTCTTATAATAACATTTTCTGTCAATTCTATTTTAGATTTTGGATGATGTGGTTTCCAAAACGATAACGGATTTTCTCCACAAATTTTTTCTAATTGATCAATGATTTTTTCCATACTTGTTTGTATGTTTGTTTTTAAGACTTTTTATACATTATTCTTTTATTTTTTATTTCATTTTGTGTAATTGGTTTTTTTCTCTCATTTATCATCACCTTGTGTTGACTGAACTCTGTAAGGTCTAAATTCTCTTGATATTTTTAGTAAATGTCCACAAGGTGTTTGTAACATTATCATGTAATTATTTTGTTTATAATATTGAAATTGTTGTATAAAGTCATTTCCTAGTAATATATCACATTCTAATTTGTTATAATTATATATTTTATTTACAACTATTTGTTTACTCCCAAGTAGTATATCAATTTTATCGGCACTATTAATTATATGAGTACTTTCTCCTGTTACTCCTGTAATTTTTATCTTTTCATTAGTATTCCATGATTTTATTAAGAAACTTTTGAATATTGTTATATTACTTCCTGTGTCAATTAATGCATAGGTTGTTATATTTGTTTCAACAATGGTAACTTGTATATAAACAGCTAATGGAAAACTTATTTGATTATTCATTTATTCAGATTTCTTACATAATATAGTTTGACCATTATGGTTTATGTATAATCCTTCACGTTTTATACTATAATCTTCTAATCCATCTAGGAAGCTCATTCCTAATAACACATGAGGATTTACCATACTGTTATCTACATGACATGGTACTAAGAGATTTATTCCTCCTATTTTTATTGGTACTTTAACTTCAAGTTCAGTCATATGTATTTGTCCATCAAAATTTATATATCTATACGGATCAATTCTATGAGATATTAATCCTTTGTTTCTGCTTGAAGCTATATGACATTCACTAACTCCTGTATCGATTAATATATTTGATCATTTTATATGTTCTTTTCCATTGAAATATTCACCTTCTATCTTCATATTTCCAGCATCCTATGAAGTTTTATTTCTTTTGTATTACTAGTTTCTGCTAATTGTTTTCTATTGGGTAAACTTGTTGATTCTCTAATTAATCTGTCATCTTCAAATGTTATGTTATTATTAGGGTATTCTTCTTCTCTTAATTCTATAATTTCTGGTTTATTCTTTGTTATAGTAAGTTCATAGTTTTTTGGGACTAAACTTATTTGCTTATCTTCCACAGTTTTACCAAAATCTTTGCATTCTTTATGAATTTCAATATATGGTTTTTTAGAATAAATGTTTCCATAATTAGAATTAGTAAATGTGTATAATGCCCTATATTCTATAGTCATAATTTTATCTCCTGTTTCCATTATATCATTTTTATGTAATTTGAAATGTAGTCCTAAAACTTCATTAAAATTTCTATCTTTCAATGATATACAATATTTGGGGTAACATGTAAATATTAGTTTCTTATATGCTAGATTTCCTTCTACTGTTCCTAAATGACTGTCTTTAAATTTATAATTCTTCCATCATGTAAACTTACAGTCAAAGGCGAATCTAATCCTTCTCTAAACAGGGATTTAAACATTATTTGGATACCTACTAAGTAAACATATTGAATCTTTTCACTTTGTTTTCTATTGATCTTTGTTAATAATTCTGTAACCGTATTTTTTGTTAAAATATTTAATTTGTGTGTTCCTTGAGTAGTTCTAACATCTATTGCCCTTTCAATTTTATGATATTCATTTATTGCTACTTCTTCTCTTTTCCATATTCTGTCTAATATTTCCCATTTCCCTATTTTCAAATCTAAAGATAATTTTTATATTTTCCTGAACTTATTATTATCAAAAGTTACTTTTAATACATAACCTTCTATTCCTTCATATTCTTGTTTATCTATGTTCTTATTTGTTTCCATTTCTTCTATTTCTTTATTCTGATTCTGATTCATTACTTTCTGAATCTGTTTCACTTATATAGACTTCTTGATCATAATATTCTTCAATATCAGATATTTCACTTAGTTCACTTTCTATTTCTAGATATTCTTTTTGTAATATTTTAACTTTCTTTTTGTTACAATCAGGGCTTATATGCCCAATTTCTCCACAATTCCAACATTTACATTGGCTTTTGTCTTTTTTATAAGTTTTATTTTTCTGTTTTTTATTTGGGTTATATCTTTTTTTGTAATATCTTCTTTTAGGTTTTATATATCTTTTCTTAAAGTTTTTAAATTTTTTAAACTTTCTATTTTTATATTTTCTTTTATTATTTTTTCTTCTTTCAGGGTTACATCCCCATTGGGTAGGTTTTTCCATATCTTCACAACATTTTCTAGTTAATTTTCCTGATTTCTTTAATAATTGTCTTTGTTGACATATATATGCTAATATTTCAAATATGAATTTTATTCTTGATCCTAATGTTCTAGGTGTTACAGGATTGTCTCTGATAAATTTTTCAAATTCTATTTTAAAGTATATTCCCCATGAACCTGGTAATTTATTGTAATACATGTCTCTGTATACTTCTTGATTTTCATTACTATAGAATTGGACATAGTAGTATTCTTTAAATTCACAAGTGCATTCTTTGATTTTACACATATCACATATTGTTAAATTTATCAATCTCATTCTTGCATTATCTTTTTCTCTGATTGATTCCATTTCAGCATTACTTATCCAATTTTCTCCTAAAAATTCATCTGCAATATAATCTACTAACTTTTCTATACATTTTCTATCTGATTTTATTAGTTCCGTTTGTACATTTCTTCTTATTAATGCTTTCGTATCACTGTTTATTCCTTCCCACCAATTTCTAACATGTCCATCAAAGGATACTACTAAAAAAATTATCATTCTTCCAGTATTTTTCCATGTATCATCTTTATTGTATAAAAAGAACAATATCTTTGAATCTACCCAAGTTAATAAGGCTTTTTTGGTATCTATTTTACAATCCAAATCTAATTTTGTTCCTCCATGATTAATAGGCTTATCATAATTATTATTTGGTTCAAATCTATCTTTACATTTATTTTCTTTAGGTGGTTGTCTATCTCTGATTCTATCATAATATTGTCGGCGTGGTTTACTATATAAAGGTGCATAACTTTCATCTGAATCTGGTATTTCTTGTTTGGAGTTTCCTATTGGAGCTGAGCTAGGTGCTCCTCCAGTATTCATTAAAATTTGGTATTCATTAAAAAAATTTAAGCTTAATTGGTCAAAATTTTCTAGAAGTAAATCTAATTCTTCATTCATTTTTATCTTGTTCTTCAATTTTTTCTTCAGCTTTTAGTTTTCCTACAGTTTTTTCTATGGATTTTTGTAATTCTAATTCTTCTTCTAGTATTTTTGGTAATATATTTTTTCTAAATTCATCATCCATACTTCACTAGTACAAAAAATCCAAAAAAAATAACAAATTAGCGTCATTTTTCAAAGAAAACGACGCCTGTAAAAAATGCGGTGGCAAATTTGTAAATAAATTTTTACCAAAGGCGTCGGTTGTTTTCTGACAACCGACGCCAATTGAATGGCCCAAGTATGGGCGTCGGTTCTTACATAAGAACCGACGCCTTTACTTCAGTTATAGGCGCCGGTTCTTTGAAGGAACCGACGCTTTTTGATAAAAGGCTTCACATTATATTCCACGCTTCAATCAATTTTTCAGACACTCTCTTTCCCCAAATCGGCTGTTCACCCTAGCTCTATTCTCACATCGCCGCGCTCCACCATCCGGCGAACTCCCCAACACACACCACAAATCTGACCGGCAACCACCTTCATAGCAACTCCAAACTCGACCGCCACAGCCCCTGCGCGCCACCAGCCAGGCGCGCCACCACCTCCTGTGAGCCACCCCAGCCCAGCGTACCACCAGCACCAGCGCGCCACCCAGCCCAGCGCGCCACCAACACCATCCCCACCGTACCCAGCTAGCCACCACCACCCACCCCACAAGGTCCACCACTTCAGATTTTAAATTATTTTTATGTTTTGCGAATTTGGCAAAGTAAACTTTCCAATAACTTCAGATTTACTCTTTCATTTACTTCTTTGAACAGGGCCGGTGGGTTTATAGTAGCCGCCTTATAGACAAATTCATTACTCTCAAAGTCAAAAGTCTCACAACCACTCTATAGGTACAATGAAATTTTTTTAGTCGTTGAAGTTAGATTCTTTATTTGATGTCCTCGATGTCGAACTTTTCTTTTTCTTTTTATAGCTTATTATAGTGAGCTGATTATCTAATGAGTTTGATGTCACTCTTGTTTACTTGTTTCAATGGCATCTGAATATATAACTTGTTATCTTTCTTGCTTTTTTGGATACTTGAGTTTAATATTGTGATTAATATATTTATGCTTCTTCTATATTTATAATCTATAACTGTATAAACAATGTTTTGAGGCTAATTAATTATTAGATAAATGTTTTAGGGGTCATTGAATTGCAAGATGAATATTTTAGGGCTCATTAAATTATAAGCTTAGCCAGGGAAGTATAAAAAATTCCCATGTTAATGACTTTATGTATTGCAGGAGTACGCTGACATGCTGAAGATCAAGATGCATTTTTTAAAGATGATGCCGAAGCCCATGCTAAACTCAGCAACCTTGGAGCAAAACCTGAGCCTCCTGAGTTTTTTCTTTCATTACTCAACTTATAATGGGTCTCATTTGCTGTATTATTTTGAGCCTAATTATAGGTTGCAGGATTTGTCGAATTTGGATACACTCATTAAGATGATAATACCACTTTCCTCAAAACTACCTTAATACAGCTTTTAGTAGTAGGAAGAGACGGGATTCCATTAGAGGGACTTGGATGCCTCAAGGTGATACCATGTTCTTTGTTTAAGTATAGGTCTCCAATGAAGTAGATACTTCTTATGCATGAAATATAATGATCTATTTGTGTGATTTGATCAGGGGAACAGCTTCTCAGATTAGAGAAGGAGAAGGGGATCATCGTCCGCTTCATGATTGGACATAGGTAAGCTACTTTTTCCTTACATTTTCAGATCGTATTTTGTTTGACTAGTTTCCTTGTACTTGTATACTTGGTCTACATTTGGTGGTATAGTTTGAGTTATATGGCTTGAATATCCTCAAGTTCTCAAGGAAGTTCAATTACATATTTCCTGTTTTGATAAAGTCTACAGTTTAAACTTTGAGATGCAGTGTTAATAAATTTCATATATTTATTGACCAACACTAGTAGTTACCTCCTTCTATCAGATTCTAGTGGGAACTGGGGATGATGAAATGGAATTAGAGTTCCTCTACGGAGTTGTAGATGAAATGCAAATGATTCAAAGATCAACAAAGAGTAGGGGGAGATTTGATGCATTTTATACATATATAGGATTATGATAATTGTTAGGATAGTTTTCAATAATATATAGGTATCTATACATGTTGGTTACATTCAATTTATAGGGGAAAATCTGGCAAAATTTATGTAAGAATTTTGAGTTTTATTATTATTTTTATAGCTTATTCATATTGGTCATTACGAGGCAAGAGGGCAACATCCAATGTAAATTGGAAAAAGATCTCGGTATGAAAACTAGAATTTTATAAGTTGCTACAAATTCTCAAATTAGTTTAATATATATTTACTTTCATTAGATTATTAATAGTGGTTTTAATTTGAAATATTCAAATTTCAGTGTCCTCAGCAACTTGGAGGAGATGAGTGTGGCTATTATATTATGAGAAACATGTTCGAGATAGTCACAGTCCATTTTCAACTTACTTCTCTACACGAGGTATAAGTTATTGATGATAGTTGTGTAATTATGATTTATGTAATTGTCATAATAAATATTAATTCTTATTAATTATTTTTAGGCATTTCAAGAATTTTATCCAACAGAGGAAATTGACGATGTTCGGAATTTATGGGCCAAATCTTTCGTCGAAGAGTGTATGTAAATTTGGCTCATTTTTTGTTAACATGTACAAATTTTTTAACAATATTGTGAATACAAAATTAATTATTTCGAAATTCCGTTTATTGAGTTATTAAGTTTTGTTTTGCATTCCTCGATTATTTATTTGTTGAAGATAATTAGTTGGTGTATGTGATTGTTATATAGTGTATCTATAATGGAAATATAAATAAACGAATAATTAAAAAAAAAAAAAAAATTCTTACTAAAAGGCGTCGGTTGTTGTTGAAAACCGACGCCTTTAGTCATATAAAAGGCGTCGGTTGGTTATAACAGCCGACGCCTTTTATATGACTAAAGGCGTCGGTTGGTTATAACAACCGACGCCTTTTATTGACTTAAGGCGTCGGTTGTTAATTAACAACCGACGCCTTAAATTAACATAAGGCGTCGGTTTACAACCGATGCCTTAAATATACAGTTTCAGCGTCGCTACTATAGGCGTTTTCTGTACAACCGACGCATTTTTCGCTTTACAACCGACGCCTTTAACTCTTATTGTACTAGTGCTTCCTGCTTCTATTATAATTTTTTCCTGTTCAAAGTGTTTCTTTCCTATTCTAAGTATTTCTTTTTCTATGAGTTTTTTGTCTATTTTCTTATCTTTATTTTTATTATTTTCTTTGAATTCTCTAATCTCTAGTTTTAGTATATTTATATCATTTTTTACTTCTTTTAATTCATTTTTTATTTCTTGAACGTCACTTATTAATATTTTTAGATCTTCAATATATTCACTTATCGACATTTTATGCTCTTGGTTTAATAGTCTGAGTTTTTTGTACCTTAAATAGTTTGTCATACATATCATCTATTTTTAATTCTAATTTGTTAATTCTCTCTTCTATTGATATGATTCTTTGATTTTCATTTTTTCTTATTTTCTCATTTAACTTGTCTATTTTTTCTATATTCCAATTTTATCTTGATCAATTAATTCTCCTGATTTTCTTTGGAATTCTTTTAAGATTTCTTCATCTATATTTTTAACTTCCGCCATCATTACTTTTAATTCTTTAAATTGTATTGTTAGTTTATTTTGAATATTTTGTAATTTTTCTTTAATATTCATATCCTGTATATTTAATTGTTGTAATTCTTCAATAGCTAATTTATCTTGTAAATTTATGTTTTTATATGTTTGCCATAAAAAGGAACTTATCCAATTTAATTGCATGTTAAGAAATCCATCAGATTCTCCCATGAGCTTAATGGTTGAAATATAGTTCTATTAGCTCCTTTTATTTGGTAAAATCCTACTGGTAGATTAATATTTTCTATTATTTGTTTTTCAAATTTTATTTCTGAAAATTTTGTCATTAAATTCTTCATCTGGTATGCTCAACTTCTAATCTTAATTCTGTATCATATTTTACTTTTTTACATATCATTATATTATATTCACAAAATTCTTCAATTGATCTTAACATCGTTTTTCCTTGTTGTGCTCTATAACCTTTTATTTAGTATTTTATTTCTCCAGTTATATCATATTTTTTCATATTGATCTTTTCTTTGTTATTTATGATCATAAGTATATTAGGTAATTATTTTAGAATTATATTAAAATATTTTCTTTTACTTTCTAAAAATTTTAATATTAGAAATCATTTTCTTTTTATATTTCTTTTTCTATCATTTGATCTAATAGATTTCCTTTTTATTCTATTATTAAATCTAATTTTTCATTTATTTCCATATCTAGATATTTGATTAATAAAGGATCTCCTCTATGATAATCAATTTCTATAATCTTTATATAATTCTACTAGTATGTCTTCGTGGATTAAATCTAATATTTCGTTTATGATAAAATCTTCTTTTATTATGTCGAGATTTATTAGATCATAAATTTTTCTTCTTTTATATTTATCTAAATCTTTCAAAGTTCTCAAGATTTCTATTTTATAATTATCGGGCAGTATTAATGTATGCATAATTATAAATCTTGATGTATATATTATATATTCATTTTTATTTTTTGTCATATAATATTTATCTTTTTGATCTGCCATATGACTCTGATACCAAGTGAGGGGTGCTACTATGAGCGAACAAAAGTCATATAAACAAAAATCAATTAAAATTATATAAACAAAATTATCTAAGGACTTAAATGGAGTTTTTCTATACTTGAATGGTTTGTATTGCAAATTCTATGTATGATGGTATTTTATTAAGTTTAAAAAAGTCAAAGTCTATTTTCATAATGTTATAGTTTCAAAGTCTATTTTAAAAACTATTATGGTTGTTGGATCTATTTATGGTTATTTCCATATAATCTTTACACATGTATTAAAATTAAGAACGATTAACACTATTAGCATCTATTCGATAACTTTGTCTGTAAATTTATTTACATACAACACATTTTTCACCCACTTTTTAACTATACGCATTTCTATTTTTCAACCACGCATTTGAACAGAGTTTTAATTTATTTAAATAATTAATAATAATATATATATTAAAAAATATGATTTATTATTTAAAGGATAATAAATATTTATTCTTTGTAAGTACATTTTAGAGAGAAAATGACATTTAGAGCTTGTTTGGTAAAGGTAAAACTTTTATCACAACTTTTTAAACTCAATCTCAACTATCCATTCTTAGTCAAATCCACAATTTTTTATTTTTCAAACATCTTAAGCTACACATCATAAAAAAATAAAAAAAAAAATTATAAAAATCAAAACTTTTCACATTATCAAACATGTTGGGACTTCACGCCCCCTCTTGTGAGGGGGTTGTACCCCCGCGGTACAAGGGGGGACAACAAGCAAGGCCCCTTTTATATATATGTATATAATAAAATATAGGTGTATAGATCTTACCAATATTCACCTATCACAGTTCATCTACCTAGTGGCGACCAGTCAATCCAATTTTCTTCTCTAGTAGAAATTTTAGTGGTGACCCAGAATGCAAAACACCTGCAGAAACCGCCGTTTCCTGTAATAATTATTTCATAAGCGTAGATGACTTGAATACTAAATAGTGCGTGACCAATGGGGGTAGGGTGGATGGTAGATGACTTGAATACTAAATAGTGCGTGACTAATTATTAGGTAATCGTGACAAAAAAAATAACTAATCGTGACCAAGAAACGTGTAAGTTGTGATCAATAAATAAATATTATGTGACCAATTATGGATTATTGTCACTAATTATATTAGAGATCGTGACCAACTGTGACTTTGCGTAATCATTGAACGATGACGTGATGCAACCTACAGTTGTGTCAAATATGACCGTGTGACCAAACTGTGATTTTGTGTGACCGAATAGTGACCTCGTGTCATCGAACTGTGACTTGATGTGACCGAACTATGATCTCGTTGTGATCGAATCGTGACCTCGTGTGACCGAACTGTAACCTCGTGCGACCAAACTGTGACTTTGTGCGACCGAACTATGACCTCATGTGACTAAACTGTGACCTTTTGTGACCAAATGTGACTTTGCGGGTGGGGTGGAGTGGGTTTAAATTTGCAGCTAAACTTGTTATTGTGACCGAACTGTGACTTTGTGCAACCAATTGCGACTTTACTAGTGGAGTGAGGGTGGAGTTGCGGTGAAATTTTCGATTAAATTTGTAATTATGACTTTGTGTGACCAACTATGATTTTTGCGGGTTGGATGGGGTGGGGTAGGGTAGGCTGTAGTGAAATTTACGACTATATTTGTAATTGTGATTTAAATATGATTTTGTGTGACCAACTGTGACTTATGGTTTGGGTGGGGTGATGTGATGTGGGGTGAGTGAAATATGTGACTAAATTTTTAATTGTGATCGAACTGTAATTTTGTGTGATCATGAGGGGAGGGGAGGGGAGGGGAGGGGAGAGGGTGGGCGGGATATGGTGAAATTTGTGACTAAATTTTTAATTGTGATCAAACTGTGACTTTATGTGGGTAGGGGTGGGATGGGGAGAGGTGGGTGGCAGTGAATTTTTCGATAAAATTTTTAATTGTGGTTTGTGATTGAAATGTGACTTTAAGTGATCAATTGTTACTTTGCGAATAGGGTGAAAAAAAATAGAAGAAAAAAAATTCATTTTTTGGTGGGGTGTGGTTGGTGGGGGTGGGTTGGTGGGGTCGGGGGTGAGAGCTGTGATGGACGGACACAAGTTAATGTTTGAAGGTTTTTTTTTTATTTAAATATTATATTAGTTTTAATTTAATATATAATTGATAATTATTTTTATATTAAACAATATGTAATATTTATTTATTACTAATTAACACTTGATTTTAAAAAAAAAAAAATCCTAAATTTGTTAGTTTTAAAAATGATAATTTTAGGTTTGTAGTTACGTAGTTTTCCCTTAAATTATACATTAGAGATGAAAATTGAAATTAATGTTTATACATTAGACATCAATGCAACATCAATTGAAAGCCTTTTTTATTAACTTGCTACCTAGATAGCTATCAATGTAACACATTGGTGATTCTCTTAATTTTAAAAGTAGCGCTAGACTTTCAAATCAATATTGAATATGCAATTTATTCTCTATAAAATCATCTCTCTCTTTTGGAAAACCTGTTCCAAATTTTTCATTAAAAAGAATAAGATGGAAAAGACCTACCATTTGAGAAAAATGAAAGATCTAGTTGCATTTTCATTGGACGAGACAAGTCTGAGATTTTCGCCCATTAATTTTTAAGAGTAACAATCTAGTAGTTTTTTTTTTTGGTCCCATGACTTCGCCTCCGATTGAAACGTTCCTTCAATATCCTTGGTTTTAATCACCTAAAAATAGACTCATGAGCTTGGTGGTGCCATTTTAACATCACTACATTTAGTGTTACATTTTGGATGGTAGCACTAAATAGTAAATTCTAAGTAGATATGAAATGGATAGTTGAAATTATAGTGGCTACAAGTGCAAAATAGTTCAAAGGTTGGGCACCACGGTGCAATTTACGTTTTCTCCACTGTAATCATGTATAGATTCAAATCATTATCACACGATTAAAAATTAATGGCTGTTAGCAATTTTTTCCCAGAGTTGACAAGTCAATCCCATTTTATGGTAAACAAAAATGTGCAAGCCACTGATCGCACGGTTTATGTCTTTATGACATCGGAGATAAGCCTCGAGGTGATTGTATCATAGTCCTTATGACTTATGTGTAGTTGAATTTTAATATTCAAACATCATATCCGAAAAAGATGGCCACTCCTTGCATTATTTAATTTATTTACTAGTATTTGCCCATACGATGCATGAAAATTATTTTTCGCAATATCTGTTTTGATAAGTATTCATAAAATGTTAATATTCTTACATGATCACAAAAAATATAAAATGCATAAATTAATTATTAACTTTGAGTTGAATTTTAGTAAAAAGTTTTAGAATTATCAAACATGAGAAATATAACTAATCCAAATTATAAAAAACTTATTTGGACAGTAAATGCTAATTTATATATTTAAATAATAAAATGTCAATTTATATATTTAAATAATAAATTATCTTAGGTTTGAATAATTTTTATAAATTATTGTTAATTTCATTAAAATTACAAATTTACATGATTTCTGCATTTACCTCTTGTATTTAACATTTATTTTCAACTTGCATTCAAAAATTATCAAAACAATTATAAATGGGTGTTTATTCTCAGCCCAACAAATATTTATAAACATTTAACCAATAAAATTATACTCTTAATTACAAAATAAATAAATTAAATTAATAATTAAGAAAAATCTTCAATTAATATCATAATACAATAATTGGACCGTGGAAGATTAAGAAATTATATCAAAAACCTTATTTATACTATATAATCTTTACACACGTATTAAAATTAAGAACAATTAAAACTATTAACATCCATTCGATAACTTTGTCAACACATTTTCACACACTTTTTAACTATACATATTTTTATTTTTCAACCACGCATTTGAATGAAGGTTTTAATTTATTCAAATAATTAATAATAATAACCACTAATGGCATGGTTTATGACATGTGTAGTTGAATTTCAATATCCAAACATCATATGTGAAAAAGATGGCCGCTCCTTGCCTTATTTAATTTACTATTATTTACCCGTTAATGCACGAAAGTTATTTTTCGTAATATCTATTTCAATAAATATTCGTAAAATATTAATACTTTTACATAATCACAGCAAATATAAAATGCATAAATTAATTGTTGACTTCGAGTTGAATTTTAGTCAAAAGTTTTAGAGTTATCAAACATGAGAAATATAAATAATTCAAATTATTAAAAACTTATTTGGACAGCAAATGCTAATTTATATATTTAAATAATAAAATATCAATTTATATATTTAAATAATAAATGATTGTAGGTTTGAGTAATTTTTATGAATTATTGTTAATTTCATTAAAAATGCTTACATGATTTCTACATTTACATCTTGTAACATTTTTTTTTTTAACTTTCATTTTTATAAATGTGTATTTATTCTCAACCCAACAAATATATATATATATATATATATATATATATATATATATATATATATATATACATTTAACCAATAAAATAGTACTTTTATTCACAAAATAAAGAAGTTAAATTAATAATTACGAAAAATGTTCAATTATCATAATACAATAATTGGAAAATGTGGAAGAATAAGAAATTATACCTAAAACCTTAGTTATACCATTTAATCTTTATATATGTATTAAAATTAAGAACGATTAAAACTATTAGTTTGATAACTTTTTCTGTAAATTTATTTACAGACAATACATTTTTCATCAACTTTTTAACTATACGTATTTCTATTTTTCAACCACGCATTTGAACAGAGTTTTTTATTTATTTAAATAATTAATAATATATATTTATTATTTGTAAGTACATTTTAGAGAGAAAATGACATTTAGAGCTTGTTTGGTAAATGTAAAACTTTTACCACAATTTTTCAAACTCAATTTCAACCATCAATTTTTAATCAAATCCACAATTTTTTATTTTTCAAAAATTTTAAGTTACACATCTATCAAAAACTAAAAATTAAAATTACAAAAATTAAAACTTTTTACATTATCAAACATGTTGGGACCCATGCCCCCTGTTGTGAGAGGGCTGTACACCCGAGGTACAACAAGCAAGGTCCCTTTTTTATATATATGTATATAATAAAATATAGGTGTATAGATCTTACCAATATTCACCTGTCACAGTTCATCTTCCTAGTGGCGACCCAGTCAATCCAATTTTCTTCTCTAGTAGAAATTTTAGTGGTGACCCAGAATGCAAAACACCTGCAGAAACCGCCGTTTCCTGTAATAATTATTTCATAAGCGTATATATCCTCTATTCATAATTTTATCTGTACAGTACATACTTGTTTCGCTTGATATTTGTTTATTATTACTAGTGTACTTTCGTTGTGAGTTGTTATCACCCTTTTGTTTTTAATCATGTTTTATACATTTCGTGTTTCTTTTGGGGAATAATTAAGAATTTATTAAAGCGTTTACTTTTGTCTTGAAACTCCTTTAAATCTTTGAGCTATCTCAAGATGTTTGGTTTAGTTCAATCCTTGGTCTTTTTATGCCTTCCCAATTACTAATGTTGGGTTTATTTTGAATTAGATTTTCCTTGATAATTATATCAGGTGTGAATTAAGCATTGAAGGTGTTTGATGATCTTGGAAAAATGGGTACTTTGGGGAGTTCCCAGCCAAGTTTTGTCAGGTTTGGATTGACTTTAATCGGGTGTTTGTGCTGGTTTTTGTTGCTGATTGGCGCGGATAGCCTGAAAACTCATCCTAGAGAAGGTAATTTGAGCTGTTTGAACATGCTAATGATGAATAGGATCTGTAGTTGTATTTCCTACTGTGCAAAATTTCCAATAGATTTTTGATCTTCTTGTTTTTCATGTGTAATATACTATGTGCATATTTGCTATACTAGATCGTGCTGGACGATAGCAAGTAGATTGCTATTAATAAGTAGTTTGTCTTCTTGATGAAAGATGATTGGAGTTGACGCTCTACCGTGGTCATTTTTCTTTCTTTATAAAAAGTATTATATATTTTTAACTCAAAGTTATTATTATACCTCTTATTTGACAACCATTAATTAAAACTCATTTTTTACTGTACTCATTTTCAACCACACATTTACGCAATAAAATATTCTGCATGTAAGTCCAAGATTTTCCCTACTTTTAACCACACATTTAAAAAAAATAATAATAATAATAAATAAAATAAATCTTATACAAAAACTTATTTTTCCAAAATAATAGTTATCAATCAGAGGGTATATAATAAACCGATGGTCGTATTTAAAATATTTCAAAAGAAAAATTAATAGTAAGTATAAAATTATAGTTATACTATATAAATAAAAAATTTTAAAAATTTAATCAATGTGTCAAAAATTGTCGTGTCGGTAATTTTTTTTTAAAAATCGCCGTGCCGGTGCATCATAGGTGTATGATTACACAAATATTCAAATGATGAGTGATTTAGTGCCTAATTTCTTCTAAATGTGGGATGAGTTTAAATTATTCTCTTACCTAATTTTTGCATGAGCTTCCTTTAATGCCGTTTTTAGACATGATTGATTTCATTCTTCGATTGTATCTTTTTTTTTTTTTAAATGTGAAAGAGCAAAATAATAGCCATTTCCCTCTTTAGTTCTTCATTGGTTTAAGTTCAACACTTCAACTAAATCTTATATTGAGACAAAAATGATTATGCTAATCTTATTTGATTCCATGATATGGCACTAGTCATGAGAGTGAATAGTGATTGTATTGTTCTGATTTTATGTAGGAGAAATTCATTTTGTCCATTATTCTACAGGTGAATAATTATTGTAATATTAAGAGAGAAATAAAAACAAATGTAGTCATTTGAACATTATTATATGTCAATGGATTGAGCCGGCAGAATCAGTTATGAACTTCTTCATTCTCTTCATATTCAAATTTATATGTTGGCAAAGGGCGGAAAGACTTGCAATCTGCGCAAAATCGTGAAAACAACCGTAGATAAGATTTGTTCAATTTCATGAACATAAGAGAAGCAGAAACATGGTGTCTTTTAATTCTTGATAAAACCATGATATGTCTTAAACGTTTTCTGCAGTGAATGCGTTGAAAGCTATCAAGAAAAATTTGACTGATCTATATCAGAATCTTGGAAGCTGGAACAGGGGGGATCCGTGTACTTATTGGATTGGAATTTTTTGCCATAATACTACACTGGATGATGATTATCTTCATGTCAAAGAAATGTATGATTTCAGTTATTTTCAAGCTCTATCTTACAGTTTTGTAGATATAAAATTGTTTAACAAGCAACTTTTTATGGCAGGTCATTAATGAATATGAATCTGTCTGGAAATTTATCTCCAGAACTTGTCCATTTATCTTATATGGAGATAATGTGAGTTAGATGTATTACATTCTAATACTTTCCAATAGTATTTGTGTAAGTTTTTTCAATTAATTATATTCTACATACGGTAGCTTTCCTTTGCTTTTAACTAACTATTTTGTTAATCACTTTAATAGGAATTTTATGTGGAACAGCATTAGTGGGACTATACCAAAGGAAATCGGCAACATTACATCTTTAAAATTGTTGTAAGTTGAAAAAACTCTCTGCGCATTTTCCCTTCCCACTTGTTCTACTTTGTATAATGTTTGACTAGTTTAATGGAAATAACCGCTTGTAAATCCATGATTGGAAGTACATCAGATTAAATTCTATATCTTGTTGAGAAGTGCATTGAATCTGACTCATTTGGGAAAAATATCCTCTTTTTTTTTTTTTTAATATTGACATGTTGTTTAGAGTATGAGAATGCTTGTCTAAGTTTGAAAGCTTTTACTTCTGAGTAAATAAGTCAGTTCTAAAATGAATACATTTTTTAATGATCAAATTTATAATAAGTCACTTCTTTTTACATTAAGTTACTTTCAAAAGAATTTACTTTTAAATTATCCAATTCCTCACCTGTGGTTTTCTATCTGTTTTCAGGCTTCTCAATGGAAATAAACTAACAGGTTCCTTGCCTGATGAGATTGGTTATCTTCGTAACTTGGACAGGTTGCAGATTGATGAGAACCAAATATCTGGTTCAATACCAAAGTCATTGGCTAATTTGAGCAATGCAACGCACTTGTAAACATTTCTCCTGATTTATGGACTAGTATCATTTTGTTTTTCAGTTTTTTCGTTCTTATCTTTTCATTTTTCATTTATTAATTTATATCGTGAACAGCCACATGAATAATAATTCTCTCAGTGGACAAATACCATCAGAGCTCTCTAGATTGCCATGTCTTGTTCATTTGTGAGTTGGAAACATGATTCTCTTATCGATTCCACTCATCTTGTCGCCTTATTTTAGTTAATGAGTTTACACACCACAGGCTGCTTGATAATAACAACTTATCGGGAAATCTTCCACAAGAACTTTCCAAAATGCCAAGATTAATGATACTGTATGTTATCTTGCTTCCATAAGATACATTACGTTTTTCTGTTCCTTGATATTGTGTTTTTTATTCCTTTTATTTTAGGTATATGGAAGAAGAGTGTCAATATTTATTTTGCAGATTTACTGTACAAATCTCGAGCATTCAAATTTGACTGTATATTTCTTCTTTTCTTTTTCTTTTTCAGTCAACTTGATAACAACAACTTTGAGGGGAGTACTATACCTCTTTCTTATGGAAACATATCTTGCTTACTGAAGTTGTAAGTATATACGATATTCATTTGTGCTCCAAAACAGATATATAGGAGTAGATAATCTGGTAGTTCACGATCACCATTCAAGTTAATATGTACCAGAAGGTCCAGAACAAGCCTAAAGTTGTGAAACTTTACCGTATTTTCTTAAAATGTGAATATCTGCTATTGGAAGCCCTGTAATATTAATGAATGCAGACATATTTCTGGGGATCCAGGCACATATTTAGAATTTGTTCAGGTCACTATTTATTACAGTTTGCTTTTGACCTTTTGTTGGCCATATCAGGAGCCTAAGGAACTGCAGTTTGCAAGGGCCAATTCCAAACTGGAGCAACATGCCCAATATTTCTTTTATGTAAGTCTGTATGCATTAGTGAATGTCTTTGGCATACTGGACTGTACAATAGACACTATTTTAGATTTTTTAATATTGTCTTATGTATAGTCCACCCTACCAAAAAAGTTCAGATGTTATAAATTCTTCTACTTAAGTTTGTGTTCATTAACCTTTGAGATAGTATGTTCTTTAACTTTTATATCCTCGTCTATTTATCATTCTAAATTCAGAGATTTGAGCCTAAACAAGCTTAGTGGGACAATACCAGCAGGTGTGCTTTCTGAGAATATGACAACCATGTAAGGACTCAATTTCTGATTGTTCTTTGGTTATTAAATTGAATTATTTTGGAACTGGTATTAAATGTCTCGCCTTTGAAAAAAACATGACTTTCACTACTGGAACTAATGATAAGTTTCAAAAATGCAGTGACCTATCCAACAACAATCTTACTGGAACTATTCCTCCAAGCTTTTCAAGTCTTCCACTTTTGCAGAAATTGTGAGCATTCTTCGACTTGTTAATCAATATAGTGTTCTGGAAATGATTTAATCTGAATTTAAATGTTCCTGTATAGTTTTCATTTACATGTCCAGTTAGTGCCAACTGCCAAGGTATAGTATCTTGATGCTTCTCAAAGTACTTGATGAGCTGACTATATTCATTATCCACATCATTTCTCCTGCAGATCACTAGCAAACAATTCATTAAATGGTTCAGTTCCATCCACCATTTGGCAGAATAGAACTCTCAATCAATCCGAGTCACTTATCTTGTAAGGCCTAAAAAGGGAATGAATTATGCCTACCCTATTATTGATCTTGTTCGTTTCCCCCCCCCCCCCTCCCCCCCACAACTCCCACCCCCAACAAGGGGCTATGGAATATAACTATCACGGTATCACCTATTAGGCTGAAATTGAAGCTGTATTCGGGTTTCATTATTTAATGGGATAAGATGTCAAAATATTCTTATTATTACTTATTCAGTTATGCTTTCTGATCTTGTAGGGATTTTCGGAACAATAGGCTTTCCAATATTTCTGGCAGTCTTGTCCTACCGTCGAACGTCACTGTTAGGTTCGTCCAACAACCACTTCGAGCTGTGATGACTTTTTTCATCCTGAATTGGACATTTCCCCAGATAAAAATGGAATATCTAATTTATCCCAAGTGTTAAACCATATGGTATTGAAGTATATTTTTTCCCCTCTTTCATGAATATAATATTTTCAGCTTTCAAGGAAACCCCATGTGCACCAAGGGAAACCTAATTCAGTTCTGTGGATCTTATGAGGAAGATTTCAGTGAAATGATCAACCTAACAAGTTCCAATGCCTGCCTTCCTCAATCATGCCCACCTCCTTATGAGTATGCCCCAGCATCTCCTGTTAATAGCTGCTTTTGTGCTGTTCCTCTGCTTGTTGGATATCGTTTAAAGAGTCCCGGGTTCACATATTTCCGCCCGTATATTGATAAATTTGAGGATTACATAAGTTCTATTCTCGGTTTGAATATTTATCAGTTTGACATTGATTCGGTTGCATGGCAAAAGGGACCTCGACTGAGAATGTACCTGAAGATTTTTCCGGAATACATAAACAACAGCACTCATCTGTTTAATAGGAGTGAGGTCCTACGAATTCGTGAATTGTTTAGTGGATGGAATATTCATGGTAACGCTGTCTTTGGACCTTTTGAGCTGCTAAATTTCACGCTTTTGGAGCCTTATAAAGATGGTCCGTCTCCTTGCTCATCTGAAATGTTCCAATATAGATTTATTTGAAGATAAAACGATAATATAGATGGTGCTATCTCACTGTCTGCCTTTTATCTTCTGAGAGAAGGATTATTGTCTTCCTTATATTTTATTTCTCAACCAAATAGTCGTTTACTGGGAGCTTCTAAAGAAACGATATGTCTAACTGTATGCTTAAAAATGTGCCAGGAGGATTAATGCTGATCTCTTGATATAGAGTTTTTTTCCCGAGTCCATGCTTAAGCTGTCAACTAAGCAACTTATAAGAGGAAAATGGTGTAATGTTGTATTGAAAACTAACAATTGTTTTATATTTATGGAAGTTGGTGCCATTCAGATTTTACTTGTTCAAAAGGGTGAAAATCAGCTCTGGGGCAGTGTTGTTAAAAAATCAAAATGGATGGAATTTTCCAACATGAAATCCTCAAGCAATAACCTGTATACTTTTTTCGAACTCTAACTGTTACATTTGATTTGTCTAGCTCCTATTATGCTGTGTGGATTAAAAACAAAGTGCCTTTTTGTGGCTGTTTTATTTGTACATGCATGAGAAAATCACATATGTATTCATTGACTCCCAAATGTCAAGGTATTGATGCTATTATACATCCCTGAAATTTATCCTCACTTTTGCGTAATTTCTTTTCTGGGCTTATGCAGCTTTCACTTATTTTTCAGGAGATGTTTTAACTTGCTAAATTTTGCAGAATTTCCCTCTTATTCACCATCTGGTATAAACAAGGGATCACTAGCTGGCATAATATTAGGGACAGCAGCTGGATCTGTAACACTATCTGCTGTTGTGTTCCTCCTTTTCTACAGATCGCACACAAAGAGACACCGTGCAGATTCAAAAAGACGTCCATGTAAGCATCTTATAATCCCTGATAGACATTAGAAGGTAAATGTAATTTTCGTTGTGGTTTCATGGCATCCATTGAATTATTTTGATTCACTCTTTGCCAAATATTAAATACGTTGCATGATGCAATTAATGCTCATAAGGTATTCTGGATTGTGAGAAACGTGCTTATTAATCCAAAAATCTGAGTTCTAATCCACACTTGCTGCATATACTTCTCATAGTAATAATTGAATTGAAATGTTATAATTTGTTATAATTTCATACTGGAGTTGAATATATCCTGACATTGTGAAGATGATTTTTAACATCTTTATTTCTTTGAAGACGTTCCTCTGCTCTTGTGCGAGATATTTTCTTCAGTGTTGTTTATAGTAAACGTATATTTGACATCAACTTGAGGGGACGAAACTGATATTTTTCTTTTATTAGAGGGCGTTGCTTTAATAATTTCCATGCTGTATTTTAAAGTTCAATCAATAATTCATCTAAAACATTGGATTTTGAGAAAAAAAATTGATTGAGTTGATTAATTGGACGTGTAAGCCCATATGGAGTAAGAGAAAATTTGTTCTTGTTTCTCGTTTTCCAAAGTTTTTCTCTTCTTCATATTCAGCTCTCATGTTGTAGAATATGGGTATTTATTTTTAGCGTTTAAATTCTCCTGCATTAATTTTTTTTCCTTCATTCCTAATTTCAATTTTTATCTTAATAAACCAAGCGCGCGCGTGCACACACACTCACACTGACAATGCATTTACTTGCTTCTACACTGAATCTCTCATTCCATTGCAGCATCAAGGGTCTCCATCAGAATTGATGGGGTGAAAGATTTCACTTATGGTGAAATGGCAGTGGCAACAAATAATTTTAATTGCTCAAGCGTTGTTGGTCAAGGAGGTTATGGAAAAGTTTATAAAGGCATTCTTGCTGATGGAACTGTTGTAGCCATAAAGCGTGCTCAGGAGGGATCATTACAGGGTGAAAAGGAGTTTCTCACCGAAATAGAACTACTATCAAGGGTACACCATAGGAATCTTGTGTCACTGGTTGGATATTGTGATGAAGAAGGTGAACAGGTAATCCATAATTCCGATCTTAAAATTTACATACAATTAGAGATGTTTGGCTAAGCTTAAATAAAAGTAAAAATTATGTTTTCAATCATCTATGGATAACTTATTTTTTCCGTTTTTTCCCACTTTTAAATAAATGAGGTACTTAATTCGAAAGTAACTTTAACCTTAATGTCAAAATAACACACTTACTTATTTTTAATTTTGACTAATAAAAATTTATTTAATTTATGATCTTATTTATTTACTAATAAGTGAACATTTCAAGCTTTGCCAAACATGCTCTTATTATAAATCACTCCCACATTTATTGATTAGATTTGTTGAGAGCTATTACCATTATCGTCTTGTTTAATTATTTATATATATCTTTAATTTTATATTTTTTATTACGATTTAAATTAAAAAATTAAGATACAATAAAATGATTTTGGGAAAATGTCTAGTACTTTAGGGATGACAAAAAATTTCGTTAAACTCGATAGTCACGGGGTCTCGCTTCGTCTAATCAGGTACAAGTGGGACTAGATGACTATGGGGAACATAGTCTCCACCCATTTACAATTCATTTCAAGATATAAGTATTTAAATTTTTATCACATAAAAATAAAAGAATCATCATCCTTTCTAAAGAAAACACGAGTTGTAAAAATTGAAAAAATAATGATTTTCATTAATTAAAGACATGAAAAAAATAGAAGTAAATAATAAAATAAAAAAAAAAATATAAATGTGGTGATAAACTTGTCCCGCCTTGCCTTGCCTTGCCTTAACTGGGTATGGGGGCAGGGTAAGGAGACAAAATTCCCGCACGAGGTAGGAGATGTGAAGGCAATCCCACCGCCCCATTCCATCCCTAGAGTATTTTGTCATTTCTAGTTTTGATGGGTGGTCTTTGGAAGAACCTTGTCCCTCAGAATACTTTAATACGTTCGAAACGTTTTAACATAATTTTTATTGCATTTTCAATCCATGAGATATGTTTACTTACTAATAGGGCCTATCTGGACTTTTGGAGAACGTTCCCCATAGCCGTACTCTGTAGGGGATTCGTAATGTTTCTCAACATCATTTAAAAGCTTTTTGACATACGGCCCCTGTTTGGTAAGAATTTTAATCCAGATTTTAATTTAATTCAAAGTCTAACAATTATTTTTAACCACATATTTTATGGGACTCACAACTTTTTAACAACGCATTTCATCAACTTTTATTAAAATCTGCTAAAAATCTAATTTTAATCAGTATAAGATTGGATAATTAACTGACGAAAAAAGCCGAAGCCATAATAAAAATGGACAAGCAAAGATCAAAGACCCAATGATACAGGTTTGAGATCTTTAACCATAATTTGTACAGCCATGTTTGACAAAGCACATTGAAAGTATAGGAGTTGCTGCATGAACGAAAATACTTATCACTCTCCCTATTGTGCACCAATATGGCAAGAAAAGATAATGTTTATTGTGGGAAGTGCATCTAACAAGATTACAGCACTTATGTGTTCACATTTCATTTCAAAAGGCTTTTTAAATAGCCTCTCCTCCTAATATCAGTTGAGGACGCCAGGCCAATGACAAGAAGTGCTGGAAAGGCTTAAACCTAGCAAATCATATTATCTTCCTGGAGTGCAACTAATTTTCTCCTTTCAAATGTTTCGTTTTGCAGTAACTTGTTATACACTGCTATAGACGTTAAATGTCGCTTCTTTATGGTGTTTTTTTCATAATGCAGATGCTGATATATGAATTCATGTCTAATGGTACCTTGAGAGATCACCTATCTGGTAATTTTGAACTCGATCTTTTTTAAGTTGGCGTTATATATGTTTCAATAATTTATGCTATGTGGAAGCATACTGCTTTTTACTATTTGGCTGGATATTTTTGAAAGAATCTTAACATCCATCGAGCCTCTTGGGCAGAAAAAAACATTTACGGAGTTGTTAAAGAAGACCATGTCTCCCTCTCCTTTTCTAGTCCTTTCAAGACCAAAGAGTGTGTTTAATGGATTAGGCATGCCCCCTTTTCAAATTTATTAGGTAGGGGGACCCTAATACTTGAGAATTCCCAGATCTTAGGCACTTGATAGATGGTTTGCTGTCCTTTAGTTCTCACTTCAAGATATGGATATGGGCCAGACTTTACAGGGACATTGTTGAATCCACATTTCTGACAAAAGTTGAATGACACGTAGGGACACTAAGCATTGTAAAACTTAAATTAAGAATAATTATGGTGATAGATAAAAAGTGGAGAATTTTGCATCGGTTGGTGGTTTAGTTATTGAATCAGAGAAAAAGAAAAAAACAAGAAAAAAATTGTTGGAATTCAACAAGGACATTTTAGGTGGCCAAACAGAATCAGAGATCTTCATAGGCACAAAATTAAAGTATCAGGGATCACATGGCTTGCTGTTCATTTTTCTTGTCATACTTCCTTTCCTCGATTGTATCCTCTACTTATCCTTCTTTCTGAATCTTTGTTTTGGGAAAATAGGATTTGGCTCAAGATTGTTTATTTTTATTAATTACTGGGTTTCTCTGAATTTGGAAGTTACCACTTAGTAGGTTTTCATATCAAGGCTCAATCAAATTGTCATATATCCATTTTTCTTCAGAAGTATATTTTGATCCCATGAGTGTCCTGAAACATGTCCTAAGTTTGTTGTTATTGCATCCTCCGTGTGTTCCAATCAAAGCCAAAATTATCGAATACTAGAAATATCTGCAGGTGTGTTCATTTTTGCATGGGGTGTAGAGCTTTCCTAATTCTCACTATATCAAACAATAAAAACATTGAGATTTATGAAATTTTAATTCTGTATAATGTGCACAAAGTTGGGAACTGAAAATTTTATCTATTAATTCAAATGTTAATTTTTCGCTGCTTAAGCTAGTTTTTAATGTTTAAAGATATTACAGGTAACTCAAAAGTGCCGTTGACTTTTGCTATGAGATTAAGAATTGCATTGGGTTCAGCCAAAGGCATCCTTTACCTACATATGGAAGCCAATCCTCCAATATATCATCGTGATATCAAGGCAAGCAACATATTATTGGATTCTCGATTTACTGCCAAAGTTGCTGATTTTGGACTATCCCGACTTGCTCCAGTTCCCGACCTCGAAGGATTTGTACCTGCTCATGTATCTACTGTTGTTAAGGGGACTCCAGTAAGTATGATTGCACGACCAAGGTCAAATATGTATTTCGATTATTTTTTCCAGCAGAACTGATTCAACAGTCAAACCAGAGCAATTCTAATTCAATTCATTTTATGTGCTACGAAAAAATGATGATGTATGATTTCTGCAGGGATACCTTGATCCAGAGTACTTCCTAACTCATAAGTTAACAGACAAAAGTGATGTCTATAGCCTTGGAGTTGTATTTCTGGAGCTCTTGACTGGGATGCACCCGATTCAACATGGCAAAAACATTGTTAGAGAGGTACTATCTCGCTACTTTGTCATTGTTCTAGGCACATGTTTTGTACTTTACTTTCATATATATATATATATATATAATGAAGTTTTATTAAGTTTAAAATAAATGTGTTCTCTTTGGTTGAAAGTTGAAAATAAGCAATTTACTTATTTTGATATTAGGATTAGGTAAGAGTTACTTTTAGAAGAAGTTAATTTTTTTACCATATAGTAAGAAACAAATTACCTAACTTGTTTGGAGACAAAAAGTTAGTTACTTAACGATGCTTTTTTATAACGCCTAGATAAACATGTTTGTGTAAAATAGAAATGCATGAAATTTCGCAATACTATGAGTGTGTTTGGTATTGTTTAAAATGAGTTTTTTTGAAAATGAATAGTGATTTTTAGGAGAAATGAAGATTGAGATTTAATTGAAAAGTCAAAAATTGTTGGCTTGACTTTTGATGGATGGTTGAGATTAAGTACCGTAAAAAAATGAGAAAAATTTAATGGAAACCAAACAGGGGCTATATTTTATACCAGTTTAGAGCTTGTTTGGTAAAATGATTTTTCTCATCTCAACTTTTCAAACTCAATTTCAACCCTCCATTTTTAGTCAAACCAACAGTTTTTGACTTTTCAAACATTTTTAAACTACACATTCATCAAAAAATAAAAAAAAATCACATTTACCGAACAGGCTCTTAATTGCTGATGCAAAACGGTTGTATTTTACCAGTCTGTTCTTAACTATATGCTGTTGTACTAATCTTCCACTCTAAAAAACCGAGTTGCTGGACGGTTACCTTTACTTAGTTGTCCATCTTTACCAGGTCAACATTGCATATTCTTCCGGTAAGATATTCTCTATCATCGATGAAAAGATGGGATCTTATCCTTCTGAATGCGCGGAGAAGTTCATAAAGCTGGCTCTTAACTGTTGCCACGATGATACAGACACCCGACCCTCAATGGTCGAAGTGGTTAGAGATCTCGAAAGCATATGGTTAGTGATGCCAGATTCCAATACCACGTTGTCAGAATCCGTAGTATCTGATACTGAAAAGATTTTCACTCCAACATCTTCGTCCTCTACACTGAAAACTTCTTATGTTTCGCAAGATATCTCTGGTAGTGATCTTGCTAGTGGAGTCATTCACACAGTTATGCCTAGGTAATGTTTTTACTTATTTTCCTATGCCAGTTATGGACCTCTCCCACTTTTTCCATTACTGGGAAATTAAGTAGAATCTGTACAGTCCATATTACTTTTAATTTTCTGTATCATGAGGATGTTATTGGGTTTTTTGCCTAGCATTTCAGGGAATCTCTCAGCTGTAACTGGGAGGATAATGTCATCTAGAATTGTGTAAATAAATTAATAAATATCATCCTCGTTGTAAAACCTTTAACAGGTCATGAATATATAGTTTCTTCAAATGGGGCAATGTATTTGTCAAAAATATAGAACATGGTCATTTAAAAAAAAAAAAAAAAGGTTGAACCCAACCTTGAGGGCCCTCACCGACCCTATCCTGGGCTTTTGGTGGAAGAGGTAAATCGCATGATGTGCCTCTCAGGAGTCAGGGTGGAGAGCTTATGAATATGTCCGATTATTAACCGTGGTAACTTCCGCTTGCGACATGACACAAATCTAGTATTTCAGGATTCGAACCCTGCATCCCGCCGCGCTGAGCCCTATATGCCCTCCTCTTCACCACTGAGAGATATGCCTTGGGGGCTAGAACATGGTCATTACAATTCTTGATCATAGTTGTTGGTCTATTCGCATATTTAAACTTTGTTATTTGCCAATTAGTCCTCGTTTGCACCGTGTTTTGAAATTTTAAGAATCAGATTCTTGGATGCTATCCGCAGTTTTTATTGAACCATAATTATTTTAAGCACCTATTCGGTAAATTTGTTTATACATTTTGTTTATAAACGGCTTATGATAATATTTAATTGAACAAATATTTTGAAAAGTCAACAATTTTGGGCTGATCAAATATTTTTGTCTATAATATTTGAATTTTCAAAAAAATAAACAAATGAAATGTTGTTTCATCGTTATTATTTATAAATAACTCTTTATAAACGGTTTACCGAACAGAGAATTATCCAATAAACAAATACTTGCATCATCTGCATTGAATATGTCACATATTAGTAATTAAGTCACCATTTGGCTACTGATTTTTGTTAATAAACTTGGAATTTGAGTTTTCTGAATTAAAACGTGTGATTGAAAAGTTGTTTAGAAAAATGTGTAGTTAAAAAGTAATTTGAAAAAATTTGAAGAAAATCTTAGCCCTTGTTTGGTATAAATTAAAATCAGATTTTTAAGATTTTGATAAATTTTGATGATGTGTGGTTAAAAAGTTATAGATCCCATAAAATGTGACAATGTGTTGTTGTGAATCAAAGAATGTTAACATATTTTAACTTATACTAACTTCTAATTTGACTTTATATATTAAAAAATACAAATTAATTGACATCTAAAATATATTATATTATGTTGATAGGTAAATCGTGGATTAAAATCGAACGAAATCGCAAAAATAATTTGATTTGTAAAATGAAATGGTTTGATTTGGTTTGGGAAAATGTCAAATCGTTAAAATTGGTTCCGTTTGGTAACACTATTTGATTTATAATTTTATTTTTTTTTATTATGATTTTGAGGTAAAAAGTAATTGTTGAAAATTGGAGACAAAATGTGTGTGATTAAAAAGTAATTTGAAAAATTGTGTTGTTTATAAATATATTTATAAACAAGAAAGATTCCGTTAGCAAACGTAGGCGAATTTAAAAACATGTCAAAAATCGTCCAAACTGAATCACATTCAACCAATAGAATGGATCTCTTGCATTGCAAGTTGCAAGTGTGTTTTCTTTTATTCTAAATATTATTACCTTGTTTGGCCCCATTAAAGTAAAAATTTATTTCTCTTTCCAGATTTTAACTACACATTTTTCACTCCACATTTTCCGAACAATACTATTCAAAAACTCGTTATATGTATATGTGCCCTTATTTGATTTTCATTAAAAAAAAATTCTTTTTTCTACAGTAGTCAATCTCAACAATTCATTAAAAGTTAAGCCCACAATATTTAATTTTTTAAATAAATTTGAACTATCAATTTTCATAAAAATTACTATTCATTTAAAAAAAATTCTTTTCAAATAATACCAATCGGGCTCTACATTTTTTATCCTCTATATATATCAGCTCTCGAGTAGGCTCAACTTGGACTAAATCGAAAAGAGAAAAAATATAAGGAATTTGATACAAAACTAAAAGTTAGCATTATGAAATAAGTTAAGTTCATCATCGTCGCTGAAGTACACAAAAATAAAGTAATTTTGTGATGCCATTTAGAGCACGTTTGATTCTGGTGTTTTTCACTATTTAAATTTATTTTATTTGGTAACTTGTTTATAAGTATTTTTTTTTTTAAAAAAAAAAATCACTTTTTAACCACACATATTTTAAAACAATTTTCCAACTACATATTCTACCTTGAAAACAATAAATTCTTTATTTATAATCAAATAACTTTAGCAAATAGAGGCTTAGTTGTATAATTGCCTTAGTTTGGTAAAAGTTTTTTGTTTATAAAATAGAAAATTTTAATATTTTCGAGGTAAAATAAACAAGTTACGAAATAGAGGTAAATTGTTATGGTTAAAGGAAGCAACTTAAAAATTTTGTTGCACGTTATTTTTTCTCTCCTAAAAATGTCGTTTTATATTGATGGCTATAATTATATGAACACAAATATCCTGAGTTGATATCAAGGTTTAACAGGTTGACTCTAATTTGGAGTAAGTTTCACTAAATTTTCGCTAAACGTAAGTTTTTCTCTCTTGAAAATCACGTTTTATTTTGATAGTTTGTAATTTACCACATGTACAAATGATTATTAGTGTCAAGGTTTGATCATTAATTAATGGATCATTGTCAAATCTCGAGAGGGTTCCGTTGAAGGAGTGATCAAATTATACAACATATTTTAACTTTGGTTATTAAATGAATCACAAAAATAGTATGATGGCTAATTTTAAATCTAACTTAAACTTCAGGGACCATTTGTGAAATTAGCTCGTTAGAAATATCCAAAAAGAATTCTACATCTATACTTGATATTTTAGTGCTACTTGTGTCAAATTCTCCTTATTACTAAAATTAAGGTGCACTAGGGTACTAGAGCCCAATACCTCCCCACGCTCCAACCCTAGCTATATAAATAAGATTTTCTCACAAATCGTGGAGTTGTCCGCCCTTTCTCAATTTTAGGCTGCAGGTCAGGAAACCAGATAATTTCGCCATGGGGAGAAGTAAGATTTTTCCCACCATCTAGATTCCTACATGCATATGCGTGTATACATAACTTATAACTAGATGTGAAGATACATATTGATAAAATTATATTTTGATTTATGATGAAATGATTCTCTAGGAATTGTTATTTGTTTGATGGTATGATTGTGTAACTGTATTGCAAGATATGTGCATACTTCTTCTTTAATTTATATTTTGACTTGGATGAAATCATGCTGTAGGAATTATTTTATTAAGGTTGTTATGTTGGGATCTATAGTTTTATTGATATTTTAAAGCCTTTTTAGGTTTTTCTGTTGGTATATTAGGTTTTGTTGATGTGTGTGTTACGATCTTACGGTATATCACAGTTACCCAATTTGTATTATGGTGCTGAATTTTTATTTGGTAAATGATAGGGTTTTTTCAATTATGATGTGATGCATTTTTTTTTCTTTAGAAATGTGCATATTTGGATTTGTAAGCGTTTTATTTAGGTGCTACGTAGTTTATATGCTGGTTGGCTGGAAAGAATAAGCCCTATAATTACCAGTGAGATGTATAGATTAGGCTTGTGCAGGTTTGTACTTTCAAGGGTTCTGGTTATGGTGACGATGGAACTTTGTCTATGATGTTGAAATGGATTGATTCTGTATCAGTCTATGGTACTCGGGTATGTACTATTGATTTTGTTTTGGCTATCCTTGATCAGTAAGTCGTTGCCATATGAAACATTTTATGTATTCATTTACAAACAGAGTCTGTTTTTCTATAATGAATCGCTAATTGTCTAATCGGTATTGGCTTTGGTAATTGGTATGCTGTTTCTAATTAATCTTTGATAGGGATACTTGATGTACTTATTTTAATTTCATAATATTATTGTTTTATGAGAATATTCTGTGTTATTTTCTAATCGGTATTGGCTTTGGTAATTGGCATGCTGTTTCTAATTAATCTTTGATAGGGATACTTGATGTAATTATTTTAATTTCATAATATTATTGTTTTATGAGAATATTCTGCATTTCCAAGTGTGTAGCATTACTAGAGTGGATTGTATTATAGTGAAAATACTACGGGAAATGTAAATTGCATTTTCTATTAATCAGAAGAAATAGATGAAACAGTGTTTTGTTTTGATGGGTTGAATTCTCATACACAGGACCTGCTAGATGCTATCGCCAAATCAAGAATAAGCCATACCCAAAATCGCGGTTCTGTCGTGGTGTACCAGACCCCAAGATCAGGATCTATGATGTTGGGATGAAAAAGAAGGGAGTTGATGAATTCCCTTTCTGTGTGCACTTGGTCAGTTGGGAAAAAGAAAATGTGTCCAGCGAAGCACTTGAAGCTGCCCGTATTGCCTGCAACAAGTACATGACTAAATTTGCTGGGAAAGATGCTTTCCACCTGAGGGTCAGGGTCCACCCTTTCCATGTCTTGCGTATTAACAAGATGTTGTCATGTGCCGGAGCTGATAGGCTCCAAACTGGCATGAGGGGTGCTTTTGGCAAGCCCCAAGGTGTTTGTGCTCGTGTTGCTATTGGTCAGGTTCTTCTCTCTGTTCGATGCAAAGATAACAACAGCCACAATGCCCAGGAAGCATTGCGCCGTGCAAAGTTCAAATTCCCTGGCCGTCAAAAGATTATCGTCAGCAGGAAATGGTATGCAGTTTTGCTGTTGACTTACATTCATGTATCATATTTGGATTAATTGAGACGTGCATATGTTAGAGTTTTCTCTTTATGTTGAATTTCAGGGGGTTCACCAAGCACAGCCGAACTGATTACCTGAAGTGGAAGTCTGAGAACCGTATCATGTCTGATGGTGTGAATGCTAAGGTCAGTTGTTACCTCAAAGATTAATTTTATTTGCACAGCTGTTTCCATCTTTTCAAGTTTATCTTTTCATGTGCCCCTATATTATCTCACTCCTTGGAGGTTGGGCCTGCTAATCTTCTGCAGTTCACTTTATATGAAAAGTTCTATTTGATTTTGCAGCTTTTGGGATGTCACGGGCCACTGGCTAATCGTCAACCAGGAAGAGCATTTTTATCTCAGGCTGAATCTGCCTAAGTTTTCTAAGATATGTGGTGACTGGCTCCATCTAAGCACATTTAGTTTTTCGAGTTCAGCTGTTCTATGACTTGACTGCATGCTTTTTAAATATTCTATCAGGATTTTGGCTGAAGTGTAGTAGCTTTGCCTGCTTTTTAAATATTCTATCAGGATTTTGGCTCAAGTGTAGTAGCTTTGCCTGTATTAAAAATGTCATAAAGTTTATTTCCAGATTTTGTTACATCTTTGGCTTGGTCGATTTATATTTCCTGTTTTGAGGTTTTTAATTTTGGTACTTAAATGTCTTGCTCTGCACTAGATTAGACATTTGCTTATGCTATTGGATAGTGAGTTGGTACCAACATAATCCCAGACCAGAACACTGCGGTGGGCGTTGAGTGATTTGGTTCTGATATCTCAAGAATCGAAATCGAATCATATTTTTCGGTTTTTGTAAAATGGAACCATTCAGTTCCTTGAATTGCAAGAATCAAACAATTCGGTTTTGGTTCAATTTCGGTTTTTCAATAATAATTATAATTATAATTATTTTTTGAGAGCTTTATTGAGGAGCATCAGGCCTCGGGAAATGAGTAAATAACTTGAAATAAACTTTTATTGAATATATTAAGATCAAGGATTTCGAAAATTCTTTCATCATAAAGAAAGTATAAGATTTTTCATGAAATGGAAGATATTTATAAACAAAAATAGAATGCAAATGATTTAGAAGGTTTTTTGAGCATGATAATATAGTAAGTTTATGGGATGAATTATGAGTTTTAAATGTATTATTTTGTATTAATATTTAAATATTTAATTAACTCCATCGTGGTTACTTACAACTTAATTTATTAATGAGTTAGTCTCATTTTCATTTATTAAGAATTTTAGTTCAAGTGTAAAGTTAAATGTTATATTGTTTATCTTGCTCTCTATTATGCACTACAATCTTTTCTATATTATTTATTTAAATAAAATTTTGTCTTGAACTATTAAGTTATTTATGAATATATGAGGAATCAAATTTGGACGTATAGTTCTAACCACTAATAATGTCCTAGTCTTTACCAGACAAACCAACATGGAGCAGCCAATATAATGGCCATTGCCTGTGGTTGTTTGAGGTTGGGTGTTTTATATGTTTTCAGACACACTGTGTATACTAAGTACAAAGACACAAGCACATGGCCTGCTTACAATATACCAGTTTCTTTATGTAAATGAAAAAGAAACCTTATCCAAAATTGTCAAATAATGAAAACAAGCTGGGTTTATTGCACATAAAAATATATGTAGGATAATGAATCGCACGCCAAAAGTAGATGACTTCTTTGAAAATTTATAAAGGCACCGGATCAACTTTTACTTTAGTTTAAAGTGTTATAAATAATGTATATATGTGAATGACATTACCATTATATCCCTGTATACTTTACAGTATTACGATTGTGCCATTGTCCACTCCTATAAATAGGAGCCATTTCATAACATTTGATATACCAATTCTTGAAGAGAAATTCTCTCCTCTAAACTCTCTCCATTTCTCTCTCTATGTTGTTCTTATGATTTCGATGATTTTATAACACGTTATCAGCACGAGTCTCTAACAATTGAGTAATACGACGGGAGTATGCTCTACAGTTGCATCTAAATGATGAACCTCTGTATCAGAAACCAGATTATTATTAATCCACATTTCATTTTCAAGTCTAGTATCAATGATGTTAGAAAATCTCGAGCTTAAGAAATATGAGTTCAAATGTTCAAAGATCTTCTTCCTTGATTTATCCAAATTCATCTATAAACTTTCGATATTGAAAATTCCAGATTCATAATTTCCAAATCTGGAATCACGCTATTAAATCTCAATCTAGAATATGTAAACAAACATCATCAAACCATTCTTTCATCTTGGATGATGATCGGAGGTCAACAAATCCAAATCGAGAGTATATCAGGAGTAAACACGATGGACAGACTTTCGTATCAGGCTCAAACCGAGTTTGTATTCCAGCACACCTCTCCCGGATCTGAAGTTTCTAATAAGTAAATAAATGCCGCTACACAGTATGACCGGGAAATTAATTTGCTGAACCAGCCGACTACGAGTCCGGCAAGGTGGAGTGCTCTAGCACCGGCGCCATACCTCCCGCCACGCTTGCAGAATTCACTCTCAACGGCGACCAAGGTCTTGACTTTTATAATGTTAGCCTAGTCAATGGGTACAATCTGCCTAATACTGATTGTGGCCAAGGGAGGTACAAGAGGGGGTTTGATAGATCTGAACGGCGCCTGTCCAAGGGAGCTCAGTGTGTTCCGTGCAAATAGGAGCCGCAAACACGGAGTCGCGTGCAAGAGCGAGTGCGAGGCGTTTGGTGATCCGGCCTACTGCTGCAGCAAGGCATACAATACGCCGGATACTTCAAGCACGCATGACCCCGCTCTTACAGCTACGCCTATGATGATAAGATCAGCACCTATCCAAATGGAATTGCTTGCTTCCAGTTCTCCGATCAAGATGGCAGTGATTAAGGCCTCAGCCGGTGATAAATGAAAAGCGTCCTCAAAAGAGTACAGCCGAAAGTGAGGGATAATAATATTTGGTAGTGGTACCCATGATGAGATAATAATATTATTTGGTAGTGGACCACAATGAAAAGCAAAAAGAAAAATAGCGCATTCAATTTTTTTCTGTGAATGGTGGACCACAATGAAAAGCAGCAAAGTGGAGGTGAATGGTGGGCCAAAAATGAAAAGCAGCCTGTTTTTCCAGTACAGAGATGGTTGTCCGGCAGATTCCATAAATAGAGGTAAGCCCAATTCCCTCACCTAATGAATTATTAATAACATGGATTATACACTTGCATGTGTAGAGGTGGGGTTATAAATATTCTATTGTTTATTAATTCATGCACCCATACTCTGATAGTCCGCCCAACTCATATAAACTTGATATTATTATTGTTATTTACTTTATTAAATGATACCAGAAGTTATCAATACTAAAATTAGAAAATATTTTATCAAATGATAGCAGAAGTTATCGTTGCCAAAAAGTTGGTAAATGTTGATAAAATGTTTTATCCAATGGTACCAGAAGTTACCAATATCTGAATTTGAATGGGTGGATGAAAATTATTCAACAAGAGAATGTTGATATATGATAAAGATAATATCACATGATAGCATGGACATAGCTAATGTGAAAATAATCTCATCAGTATTATGAGATGAATATTAGATGATAAGTGTCTGAAAAAGTTCTTGCACGAACACTTATGTATTCCAGAAGAAGTACATATTTACTCTAAAAGAAGTAAAAATTATCATCTAAACATACTGAAATGATATTATTATTGCTCTTGAAGAAGCATAAACGAGTCATACATGCAAAACGAAAAAGGGGAAAAACATTTATAATCCTCAAAATGAGAGATGTGTTTCGGGAGTAGCCGTATCCTACCACCTCTGACATTTTGAGGAAATAAAGAAAAAGGTGTATCTCAAGAGTAAGAAATACTTCATATTTTACCACCTTAAATCTTTGAGGTACACAAGATTAAAACATTGATAAAATCCTAGAAATTTATGGTGTGTCTCAAGAGTGAGAATACTCCGTACTCTACCACCACCTATTCTAGGGTTCACAAAGATAAATTTACATTAACCGGACTCCATTTTCGCTTGATTCCCCTTCCTTACGACATATCTATCTTAACTCCTGCTGGATCTCGTATGGAGATCCAGTTGAGCCCATGAGGTAATATTAAAGATTTATTTTTGACAAAATCATCCTACTCACCTTTCGGTGATTTATTTTCTAGCCTTTATAAAAACTCGAGAAAGGAAACAGGAAAATATTTTAAATGTGTATCAAAAGATTTATTTCAATCTTTCAACTCAAACTCGGTAAATTCTTTTCAAAACATTTACCGGAAGATTAGAATAATATTTGCGAATATTTGATAATATAACATCCAATTTTTTATGGATCTAGCCTTCTTCCCAAATCATCTATTTAAATGCATTATTCAACGCGTAAAAGAGCGATGGCTCCGCGTGTCAGTGATTCCATTAAGAAATAATGGAATAAATTATTGAAAAGGTGGGAACAATGAGATAATGCGTCGTTACCTTTTTCGATATAAGGGAAGATTTGGCGACAAGATTGAGATCATGAGATATTTCCTTGGATATTGTACTCGATTCTTCGGTATACTAAAAGTAATAAAGGTAAACTGATTTGAAATATACAGAAATACTTACTGATGAAATGAATACTGTATTGAACCAGAAGTTCATACATATGTACAAGTGAAATATCTTGCTGAACCAGAAGTTCATACGTACAAGTGAAATATGTATATAGTATGGACCAGAAGCTCATAAATGAAATATACATTGTATTGAACTAGAAGTTTAGCTATATTGTATTGAATTAAATATTCATACATAGAAATGAAATAAAATCGTATTGAACCAGAAGTTCTATAATAAACGGTTAGATTATCAAAAGTTTCAAATTATTTTCTATGAGAAATTGTTTATCATACAACAATATTCTATGTCAAATAGGGATTAGCTCAAGAAGCTTTATGATTTGTAAAAGTGCGATATATATACAATCCACCAAAGCGCACTGAGATATATGATTGAAATTACATCCCTAAAGGGACGACATGTGCGGCATTTTAGCCGATTGATAATGTTTGAGAACATTAGGGGGAAAACACGCCTGAAGCGTAATTATGCCCGAAGCATAATGACTATCGATTCCAAAATAAATATCTCTTGAATGATTAAGATGATCCCTTTGAAGCTAAATACTCATGGTGAGTAAAAGGGACATAATTAAATGTAAGAGATTCAGGTACCTGATGATAGAACATATAAAGAGATATCTCTATATTATATTGAGATGGAATCGATAAATAAGTCGACTACATACCCTCTTATGAAAATGAGGTTGATGAAATTATAATACTTTGGCCAAGTATATAACCCCAATGTAGGGATTATTGTTCAAGGACCTGAAGTCCAAATGATTATTGTTCAAGGACTTGAAGTCCAAATGCTTAAATGTGTAAAGCCAGTAATTATATGTACAAATGAAAAATATTTCACAGTCGTAAAAGACGACTCGTTGCGCGCAAGATTTTTCATAGAACTGGCATGACATATGGTGGATAGACTATAGTCTAAATCACTAGCTTGAGCTCTTTGATATACCAATGAGTGAGATCAAAATGTATGATTCTCATCTCGGTACTTTGGGAGTGTTCTTTGATGTACCAGTTGATCGCGGTACGTTGGGATTTCAAGTAAAATGATTGTAGATTATACGTCGAAATTGATATCTATTTCAATGATTGATTATGCTCCTGCAAATTAGAAATTGCAGTTTATAAAGTGCGAGAACATACATGTATAAATCATTGAAAGGTTCAATATGCCCAGATTAGTATCACTATAGAATGATACAAATGACTCCATGATATAATATGTTGAAAGTGAAATTGAAGTGTACTATTATTATATTTGAATATTTGGGCATGCAATTGATTTTCAATATGCAAAATTATATTATCCACCGGAAAATGAATATTCACCAGAAGTGAATCCGGAAAATGAATATTCACCAGAAGTGAATCAGGAAAATGAATATTCACCATAAGTGAATTTGGAAAATGAATATTCACCAGAAGTGAATTTGAAAATGAATATTTAATTATTCATCAGAAGTGAATTCTAGATTTTGATAAGAGTGAATCAATTCTAGATTTGATTATTCACCAGAAGTGAATATGAAAATGAATATGTTTAATTATTCACCAGAAGTGAATTCAATATTTTATTATTCACTAGAAGTGAATTCTAGATTTGATTATTCACCAGAAGTGAATATGAAAATGAATATTTTAATTATTCACCAGAAGTGAATTCTAGATTTTATTATTCACTAGAAGTGAATTCTAGAAAGTGAAAAATGAAAATGAATATGTTTAATTATTCACCAAAAGTGAATTCTAAATTTGATTATTCACCAGAAGTGAAAGATGCAATATTTGATTATTCACCAGGAGTGAAAGATGCAATCGATAAATTAGTACAACATTGCCTAATATAGCATGTTATGACATCATAAATGAGCTATGAACAAAGCTCATCATGAATGATATGTTTGATGAAAAGATACGAGATTGCATCAATATACTTGTAATATTCCATGAAAAGGAATAAATACGCGTTGCACTCTTTTTCCCTTAGCTGAGGTTTTGTCCCACAGGGTTTTCCTAGCAAGGTTTTTAATGAGGCAACAGTTGAGGCGTATTGATGAAAATTAATGAGAATACTGCACTCTTTTCCCCTTCGCTGAGGTTTTGTCCCACAGGGTTTTCCTAGCAAGGTTTTTGAGGCATCATCATAGCTATCAACAAGCTATAATTCAGCAACACATTGTTATACTGGAATGATATCAACAAATGAAGAAAATCATACACATCTTATGAAGAATGTTATGATATCGACTACACACAAGAAGATTTTCATATATATTCCAGAAGAAAGATGATATCATTATTCAAAAGGTTCATGAATACTTGATTGCACACTTCAGGGGGAGAATCATGCTGTCATGCTGTACTCTTTTTCCTTCGTCCAGGTTTTGTCCCACAGGGTTTTCCTGACAAGGTTTTAACGAGGCAGCGGCTGTACTCTTTTTCCTTCGTTCAGATTTTGTCCCATTGAGTTTTACTGATAAGGTTTTAACGAGGCAGCACTAAAGCACTAAAGCAGTGAAGCACTTCAGATTTCAGTATATGATTTGTACTACTTATCATTGATGTCATTTTTGATATTAGACTCAATGATTAATGATGACCAACATCAGGGGGAGCAGCTGTACTCTTTTTCCTTCGCTCAAGTTTTATCCCACTGGGTTTTCTTAGAAAGTTTTTGACGAGGCAGATAATTGCGTAATATGTCATTCAAGGGGGAGTGTTATAAATAATGTATATATGTGAATGACATTACCATTATATCCCTGTATACTTTACAGTATTACGATTGTGCCATTGTCCACTCCTATAAATAGGAGCCATTTCATAACATTTGATATACCAATTCTTGAAGAGAAATTCTCTCCTCTAAACTCTCTCCATTTCTCTCTCTATGTTGTTCTTATGATTTCGATGATTTTATAACATAAAGAAATAATTAATCCCTTATAAAATGAGGATTAGAAGTCGATCTAATGTCTTTTCACTTTTAATTAGAAAGAAATTATTAGAAATCAATTTAGAGGTCGTTAGTAATAAACTTATTATTATTTTTTATATATGCCATTGTTTGATTTTATAACTTTTTCGTAAAATATACTACTTTTTTTTTTTTTTTACAGTAATCAATCTCAATCATCTAAAAAAGTCAAGTCCACAATTTTTAAATTTTCAAAACCACTTTTTAACCGTACGATTTCTCAAAAAAATTTCTTTTCTCAAAAAGTTATAAAATCAAATAAAGGCTATATATAACGTATAGAGGATTTGAAAGAGCAATTTGATGGGGCCAACAACAAAAAAATAAACAAATCTGGGAATTTTTTATTTTTTATCTCAAAAGGCTATAAAAGTGCTTTCCGTAAAGTCTTCACGAAATGGTGACTCTAGAATTTAAAATACTTTTATAAAGTGATGAATTGGACATTGTAAACATGTTAATTAGCATGTATAGTAAGCATAATTGGACCGACTGAGTAATGCTACAAAATAATAAAGTAGTTAAATCAGCAGTCAAGGAAGAGTGTTGAAATTCAATTGAATCAAGTAATTTTAATTTATGAGGCTCCGCTGGTCAAAAAGAAACAAAAGAAGAAATCATTCTTAATTTGTTTTCGAATAAGTATATGAGGGTAACAAAGAAATTGACAAAAAATGTGAGTTTTTTATGAACAAAATTAAGTATTACTTAAGAGCTTGTTTGGTAAACTCAATCTCAACCATCCATTCTTAATTAAGTCCACAAATTTTATCTCTTTAAACATTTTAAAATTACACATTCATAAAAAAATAAAAAATAAAAACTTCAAAAATAAAAAATTTTCACATTATCAAAGAAGCTCTAAATTCTTTCCTCTATACCACCGTTGTGTGTTAAAAGATAGATATCATAATGTGAAATTAATCAAATTATGGTGTCTTGAATTAATAAAGAATTGTAATTTTTTTTTAAAAAAAGAACTCAAGTGCTAACAATTAGTATCAAAGCAACTCTCGGCCATATGAATCACGACAAATCTCAAAAAAGGTTGAACGCCAACCATAGGCGTCCCACCGTCCCTACCCTGAAAATTGATGGATGATGTAAATCGCAGGTGATACTTCAAACTGACTAGGGTCTAGGTACCACCTACTGGATTAACAAAGTACATAGCAAATTCGAACACGTAAGTATTCGGACCTGCGATCTCTTCGCTACTAGCATTTTTGGATAACCAATCTTTGCCAGTTGAAATGTGTTCTGGAACGAATCATGATCACGACATCAATAGAGCGTTCCAATGAAGATGGGCTTTAGTTAATCATGACCACGACTTGCAACCCAAGTATGACTATCCTTTATTTCACGGGATGTATATATTTAGCCTTTGTTTAGTACTCTTTAAATTTTTCTCTTTTTTCTATAGTAATCAATCTCAAGTCTCAATCATCTATTAAAAAGTCAAGTCCATAATATTTGACTTTTCAACCAAATTTCAACTATCAATTCTCCTAAGAATCACTATTCATTTCAAAAAAAAAAAACTATTTTTAAACAATATCAAATACACAATTAATTAAAAAAAGGTTCAAATGAAGATGAGATACTAGTTAATTGTGATATATAGCGACGACTTATTTCGTCGTAGTAAATTGTTGGAATCTCTGCGGGCCGGCATGGAGCCGTGGATATGATGCAGATTTTGATTAATTAAGTGCATGATCTTTAATTAGTTGAATAAAGATATTTAGAAAAACTCATCTCTGGAGAGGGATCGTGTTGATACATGGACTTTGATCAAAATGAACTTGTTTTCAATTTTCTCTTTTTTTAAAATTAACGGGGGGAAAAAAAAATAGAAAAAGAAAAGTCGGCTTGGATGTTAGCCCAACCGTGTCATGCCTTCCCAACCCAACCATGTCATGCCTCGTGTTTTTGGTTTCATAATCAGCCTGGACCGACCAGACTAATCTATTATCTTTGTTTGCTGATCCATCCACACCATAAGAGAGAGCGATCATTCTAGGCAATTCTTTAACCCTAATCTAGCTAGTTAATTTATATAAATAAATGAATACCTGTAGAAAGAAAAGTAGAGTACACACACACAGTGGAAGACATGAACCACACATGATTTTTTACCTCGTCCCCAGTCCCCACATAAACTTCCAGTTCTTCCTTTCTCTTCCTCTCTCATCTGTGTATAAATATAAATATATACATCAAATTGCAATTACAAGATCACCACCTGAGAAATCTCCTAAACCCCATTTCCCCCTCTTTTTCTAGATTTGTAGAGATCCTTATATCGCTTTCTCTTTCGCTGATTCCCATGGAGACAGTGACCCGTCAACCTCTCCCCAAATACACCTTTTTTTTTTTTCCTGCTTTTTCTTTTTCACTTTTCTTCCATCTGCTACTGTGTTGTGGGGTGTTGGGAGAGATGGGTTTTCCATTATACATCATTCATCTCCCGCTCTCTCTTGATTTCTTTAACTCTTCATTGTTGGGATTTCATTTTTCCATTTTTTTGTGTTTTTCACCGAACATTCCGCCTGAGAGGAATGGAAGTTACTGACTTACTGGTCTGTTTAACATCAGTAAGTTGAGTATTTCTCCTCTTTTCTTCTTGGCTAATTTATGTGTTTCTATTTTTATGATTCCATGTATTTTGATTTAGATTTCATTATATTATCCGATGGCAATGCAGGGAAATTAAATGTAATTAATGTGAAAACGATATATATGCATGTCTAAGGAAATTAGTTTTGCTCCCTGTGATGTCAATTGTAAAAAGGCCTGGTATTAAGTTTACAAACACAGACAGAACTCACTCTTTGAATCAGCTCGTAATATATATATATATATCAAGAGAAAGAATTCAGAACTCAGAGGTATTTGGGTTAGTTTAAGCTTTTGACCTATTCATCCCTAATTTCAGCATTGTGGTTATTTATATCATATTGGAACTTGGGTTCATCAATCTTATAAGAGTTCATGAAATAAACCCTAATTATATTTTTATATTTAACTAATGTGGGATTATATTCTTTAACAATTACCGATGTTTTTGCCTTGTTATTTGTTAATTTAAGATCTCCCAGGCAAGTGGTTTTGTTCTTATTGTTGTGGGTATCTTTTCCAGGGTTAGGGTTAGTATTCATGCTGATGCTGGCATTTATTCATCTTGAAAAACGCAATTTTGTTTTTCTTTAATTAGAATTTAAATTTAAATATAATTTGAAGGTGAAAATAGATAGTAATTAGTCGACTTAGGGTTTATTAACTATGTTGTTACTAGATACTACTATAGAGAAGTGCCTTCAGCAGGATTAATAATTTTTTTCCACATAGATAGATGTCATAATTTTCTGTATTTTTTGCATAAAAATATTTAATTTCTTGCCTTCATGTTAGTGCATAATTTCAGTTTCAAAATCCTGTTATAAGTTGATATCACAAAAGGTTACTTCAACAATTAATATATAGTTATCTTGAGAAGCAATGCTGCACTTTACCGTGACAAAAAGATCTTCGACTCGACAAATCTACTACAAAAGGTGAAAGCACTTTGTTATTACTGCTTTTAATTTCTACAATGTATATTTGAATGGAGCGAAAAATTAAGATTCAACAGTTCAAGTTTTTTGATTCTTTAATAACCTGTACTTTGAATGTAGTAGTTTAATTGTTTAAGAGAGCTTCCTTCAATCCACTTATGGATAGGTGAAGGGATCGAATTTTCTGCCGACTCATTCATTCAAACGCAGTAGAAAGGATGTGACTTTTTACTACTGTGAATGTGTGAATGACGCGAGAGATAAATTTCATTCCATTCTTCTCTTTGCTTGGACTGAAGGGAGCTCCCTTCTACTAATTACGTCAATATAGTGGTACTTCATTTGATTATTTTTTAATCATTTAATATGCAATCTACTCATTTGAAAGGAAAATAACATTAAGTTGTTCAATTACTACTTGAAGAGTTTGTTTCATTTGTTATAGTAATATTGTATACCTTAATTAAAAAGTTGAGTGCACTAAAAGTATATACTTCAGGTATGATTCTTGTTAAAAATCTTTGATTTCAAACTTCATTTGCATATTGTAAGTCCCATGTAATTATATATTGTCGATGTTTCCAAAATATTTCATCATGTTTGTAAACTCTTTCTTAGCCCTTGTTTGAGCCCCATTATTTCTCATTAAAAATACAACTTTTTTCTACAATAATCAATCTCAACCATTCAAAAAAGTCAAGCCCACAATTTTTTACTTTTCAAATCACTTTTTAACCATTAAATTTCTAAAATCCAAATTATAAGTTGAAATAATGGGGCTCAAACAAGGGCTTAGTATCATTTAATTTAATGTTTAAATTAAATGTTTACTCTTTCGTGAAAAACTCATTAAAACAAAATTAGTTTTTTACTGTATTCGTTTAAGCCGCACATTTGAAGCATGCGTGTCGTAATAATTCAAAATTTAAAGTATTTAAGGCGTACATTTTGGGCACACAGTAAAAATTGAGTATTTACTGCGCGCATACATTTTTGGACTCGTCAAAAAAATTTAAGATAAAAAAGTGGAATTTTTACGGCATGTATTTGTGTATGCCGTAATGGTAATAATGCAAATTAAGTAATCCGTGGGTGGAGTAGTGGTACTGCAGCAAAATTCATCTTCAAAACAAGTATACAAGAAGATAAATTATTTGAATAGATAAATATTTCTCAAAATAATAAACATTAAAAGAATTCTTCGATAAAATTATCTTCATTTGGCTACGATCGAGTTGTTTTATATCTCTAGCTTTTCGTGCCTACTACATAGAATCTGGCTTATGCCTAATGGTTCTGGTTGCCTAAAAAGTGTTGGAACTTGAAGCTAATATAGCACATCTAAGGCTTGTGAGCTTTCATCCTAGGTCTTTTATTTCCTTATTTAATAGTTAATACCCACTCCAATACAAATGCACTTGTAAATATGCATATATTGTTAACGGTCGATGTTAAATAAAAAATTAGGCATTTTCTTAACTTATGTTTATAAATATTCAAGTCATTAATTTTTTATCAATACATTTTCGAGATCTTAAATTATATACTATTTAGGAAATTATGAAGTGATATATATATTTTTAATGAAAATATGAATATGATATAATGTAAAATTGCATATCAAAGATTAATTTAAAGTATATATACAACGGGTTCTCTTTATTTATAGATATTTATGTTATAAAATAGAGAGAAAAGAGGAGAACATTGAGAGTCAATAGACTTGTGTGAATTTAATGATAATTAAAGTCCTCTATATATATATATATATAGAGGAAAGAATTAAGATTTTAGGGTAATAATGGTCATTCACTAATAAACATATAATTTACTGCATTTTAAAGTTTAAACTTTTTTACATAAGATCTTTAACATACTTTGTATTAGAGGTGTCAATTTAGGTGGTTCGGGTTAGGTCGACCTGCGTATGAGTTCGATAATAGTTCGCGCGAAACTAAGTATGATCGCTGCGGATTTACGAACCGATCTGAGTCGGCTCACAAATTTTGAATTACAACTCAGGCCTATCCGCTAGATTATCTAGGTAGAGTCCATGCGAGTCACAGTTTATTCCATTTTGTGTCGTATAAATAAAAACAAGAATTTTTCATATTTATAAATTCATATTTATATAAAAAAAATATTTAAACAGAATTCAAATTTATATCTTATGTTACATGAATTATTTTTAACTTTGCAAAGTTAAATACGATATAAACAAATAACAACTAACAATGTGTTGATCTTTTACCCCCATCATTACAATCTATGCTCTATATGTAAAGGAAGAAAAGTCTGGCAGTGTGAATTCTATGTATAGCAATCAATATAAAAAATTGTGTTTTAGTTATTAATGGTCAAATCATTTGTTATCGTTAATATTAAAAATCATATTTTATGAAATATATGTGGTTGAAAAAATGCGCTACTTATAAATAGTTTATAGAAAAAGTTATTGAATGGAGGTTAATATTGAATAATAAGTGCTTTGATTTCTTTTTAGTTAATAATATCAATAGAATGATTAATATCTTTTAATCATTCTTAATTTTAATAATTTTTTAAAGATTATAGGGTATAAGATTTTCTATATAATTTCGTGATCTCCAACTTTACTCAATTGTTGTATCATAATAATTATTTCGAGATTTTCAAATTATTATTTTGACTACTTATTTTAGTAAATAAAGTTTTATTATTTAAATTCATATATTTTGTTTACTTATTTTCTAATTATTATGATTGATGTTTTTGAATGAAATTGAAAAGTATGTTAAATACGAAAGTTAAATATAGAAGTTATGAGAAATATATTAATATATTTCACATGCATCAATATTTGTATACATAATATTATATCAAATATGATATACCATTCAAAAAAAATATTAAATTTGCATTTTTAATGAAATTAATTAATAAGAATTCATAAAAATTATTTAAATCAATAGTCATTTATTATTTAAATATATAAAATAACGTTTATTATTAAAAGAAGTTTTTAATAATTTGAATTAGTTATATTATTTTTTAAATTCTAATAATTATTGTAATAGAAAATTATTTTTTATACATTTATACATATGTTGATTATATATAAGCATTAAATTTTATAAATACTTATTGAAATCGAAATTGTAGATAACTTTCGTGCATCGCACGGATGAAATACTAGATATATATAAATGGAGAGCACTTATCAAAAATAGGTTTTGGAACTTTTCCCCTCCTAAATCGTCTTTCCTAAAATGGAAGTATTTCAATGAATCAGAATACATTTGATAATTATACTATTATTTTGAAATAAAAAAAATATGCAATGTGAGTATGAAATCGAATATTTCAACAAGAAATTTAATACGAATTCACGAGTGAGAGTCAACCATAAATATGTCTTTCCTAAAATCACATCAAAGATTAAAGGCAAAGTTTTATTTTTGTACATTTTACTTTTTTCAAACGTCACACTATTTCAAAATTGTTTTATTTAAGTAATGATATTTATAATTTCTTAACTGAATTTAATTTGGTAAAAATAATTAATTTCAATTCGAGTTGACATTCATATTACTCATTTTGTTCATTTATTTATTTATTTATTTATTCAATTATTTATGTTTAATACTATAGATTTAAATAATAAAAGTATGCAAAATACATATTATTGACTTTAACAATTAGTTTAATTAATTTTTTAATAATAAAAATAAAGTCATTTCAGCAAACTCATTATATTTCAAAATAGGATGTTGTTAAATACATTTATTTAAAGTATATAAAAATGGTTTTTTTTCGATAGCATAACATTTTGACTTCTGGGTGAAAAATGAAAAGTCACGCATTGAAAATTATTGAATAAGTTTTGAATGTTTTTATAGTTCGTATCTATAATTTTTTTAATTTTTTAAAATTCTGTCATTAATGGTGATTTCACGTTGTAGACCGATTTATATGAAATTTAATTATTTGATTTAGATTTTTTGAGAATTGTTTTTTTGAAAAAAATGATTTTTTAGAGTGCATAGTTAAAAAGTAGTATGAAAAACTGTAAAAAATAATTTTTTAAAGAATGTGTGATTGATAATTAATGTTTAGAAAAATTGATTCTTGAAAAATCAATTACATATGGATAAGTGATAAAGTATTATGTTTTGTAGGTAAAACAACAACTCCCTTTTATGAATCGAGATGCATAGATGATTTATTAGTATATAAAGTTAAATGTATTTGCAATATGTATTCATCAAAATTTAATTAAGACTAACATTTTATATTGCTTAATTTGCTACATTCATTTAGATATATGACCACATGTATTTAATTTGTAATGTTAAAGTAAATATGAAATGAAATATTTGTTTAATATAGTTAAATATCAAATATTGTAATAATTAGATAATTAGTATCAATTCTATTAGTACTATTCGGATATTAATAAATTTTTCTTATAATCTAGAAATTATTTAAAAAAATTAATTATGTCAATAATTATTAAAATTGAATAGTCATGCAAATGATCATTAAAGTTTTTCATTTTTTTATTAGTAAGTTATTTAAGTTCCTAACTATTACAATTGTGGCAACTAAAATAAAATAAAAAAAGGCCCCCATTAGGTACACTTTATACAAAACCTCATTTTTTTTTAAAACTCAATTTCAACTAACATTCTATTAATAAAATAATCTGCATATGAATTTAAAAAAACTCATACTTTTTAATAGCTCATTGTACCAAAATATACTATGACAAACTACATTATTTGAAATAATGAATTTCAAACAGGTGCTTAAGTATACATTCTCTACAAAATCATTATTATAAAATTCATTTGGTAGATAATGAGAGCTCAAACAAGGACTAAAACCTAGAAAACACTAAAAATAAAAATAAAAAATTGACGACTCATGGCCGCCAAATGGTACATAAATGCATTTTTAATTATTACTTTTAAATATTTATAGCTTAAGTACATCCTAACTACTAGGTTGAGATCTACTTAACTATAATTTAGTTGTTTAAGATTTTAATTTAATTTCTTTTTAATTATTTCAAGGGCCAGGCGTGATCTTTGTTTTTTTTCGACGATACATTTTTAAAACATTGAATTTTTTTTTTTGGATTTACGTAGGGGCATAATGGTCGTTAACTAATGAACATAAAATTCGAATATAAGATAAAAATATATACATATAAACCAACTTAAAATATAAATAAATGATCTTCTCAAGAAATTTGCACTTCGAAATTTCAATGTAAAAAGTTAATACAATAAGAATTTAAATTGATTGAAAAACAAAACTTAATTAATTTTTCATATAATTAATATTTTAGAAAAATAAATTTACAAGCATCATACTTCAAAAATTGACTTTCTAAACAAAGATATGAATCTTCATAACACTCTATTTTATAAATTTGGTGAGAATATAACCAGCTTCAGATTATTATTTGACAAAGAAACTTAAAATTGGAATACGATTAATGGAGTATGAAATGTTTAATGTAGAAAGTGAAAATGATTTTCTAATTTTATTTATTTATTTTTATTTTATTTTTTTTATACAAGTGGAAAAAAAAATTAATTCAAGGAGTACACATTTTTTTCTTTTTCTCATATTAGTTAAGGATGTTATGAACTTTAATTATCTGAGTATTATTAGTTTTATTCAAAAGATTTTAGTGGGAAAATGAAGAGTTTAGATTGTAAATATATGAAAAATATTTTTATCAACAATACAAAAGTAAAATAAGGTGTTAAAAAAATTGTACATTAATTAAAATTAACGGTAAATATGATATTATCAAAATGTTTGAGAGTAAAATAATAAAAGAAGTTTCTCCCTTTAATGTATTTTAGAAGTTTTTTTTAATTATTATACGCATGTAAAAAGATAATTCAAGAAGTACACATTTTTTTTCTTTTTCTCATATTAATTGAAGGGGATGTATTAGAAACTATAAATTATATGAGAGTTATTGATTTTATTTAAAAGATTGCTAGTGAGAATGTGAAAAGTTTAGATTGTAAATGTATGAAAAATATTTTTATTGACAATACGAAAATAAAAAGAAATTAAATATTAAAAAATATACATTAATTCAAACTAAGGGTGAATATAAAATTATTTAAAAAATGTGAGGGTAAAATAGTTCAAAAAATTTCTCCCTTTAAGGGACTTTTAAAAGTGTTATAGATAAGTGAAGGGAGTGTCATTTAGGATAGCTGGTCTGCCTAAAGTTGATAATTATCAATACTCTAAAAGATTGGTAAAAAAAGTCACCTTTATTTTTAGGGAAAATTAGCCCCAACATTTTAAGAGACTAAGATAAATTGAGTTGAAAAATTAGGTATTTACAAATAATGTATTTAAATCAAGTCTTATCTCAAAATAAGGAGTCTATATCTCTCCTCTTTTTCTCATTGCATTACGCTCTACATTTGGATTGAGAGTTCCTGCAGCGCCCGGTGCGCAACAGTTACACGTACACTCAACAACAAGGGTGGTGGGTAGATTGGAAAGTTGTTGACTTCATCTCTACAAACCTTCTTCTCCTCCTCTTTTGAAAAAAGAAAAGAATTTTCTTGCCGCTAATTCAATATTTTCACAACACCCCATGGTTGATCCCCTGGAAAAAAAAATCCCTAGCTTTTCCAAGCATTTCCTATCAGCTCCTAAATTTGAAAACTTAAAGAAATTCAATGGTGAAAGATCAACTAATTGGATGCCTTTGGCTTCAGTGATGTTAAGTTTAGGCTAGTGTTCAAAGGATTTGATGAATGCAAGTTCCACTTCTCGTATGGCTAATTTGTTTGGAAATAGTTTGATATTCATTTTTTAATGTAACAGTGGAAATAGAGGTAATGACTTTTGAGGCGGTAATAGTTATAGTGGTGATGGTGATGGTGAGGTAGAGGTGGTGGTGGAGTGTTTATAATAAATTACAATTTATAAATCCATTTAATTTATAATTTTTAAATTGTAATTTATTACAAACAAGTGAAAAAATCACATTTGTTATATATCTTATTTTTTTAATTTTTTTAATACTTTTGTAATACATTGCAATTAGCTTGACTACAAATATTTCAAATCTAAAAGTTTGTAAATTTGCTCTGTTTCTTTTCTACTTTTGCTTTTATTACTATTTTCATTAAAAGTCGTGTGTCCAAGTGTTGGATCATGCATTCGATTTCAAGCTGCAATAGGTGCACCATTTTCTCTTCGTCATTCTACTACTGGAGGAGCTAGTGATCGAAAACCTCAGAAGTCCAATCCTTGCGAATTACTGATTGAACCAATCTTTGAAGAGGGAGTAAGATAGTGTCGCCTCCGTAAGAAGCTCCAAATGCAAAAACATCGATTTTCTAGGAAACTAGCGAGGATCAATCGCTTCTAGCGCACAATAGGCACCAACTCGGGTGGGAGAGGATGTGATTCCAACCAACTCGTCTAGTCCATAATTTGAGACTCGTGGACATAAGACTTTTTGAGAAGGATATAAGACGATTTGATGTTTCCATGGGTGACATTCAGACCTTAAGAATGCATATATTCAACACCAACACCAAGTGCAATTTATGTGTTTTATGTGTTGGAGGGAGTAGTGGCGATGGAGGTGCATGTGGCAACAGTTGATGGTGGGTGTATGAGGATAGGTGAATTTGGTTACTTGTGGTAGGTGTGGTTGTTGGAGTCCAGATCTACTATCTCAAATCCTTGTCCTTTGGCGGTCCCTCCAATTAAAATAAAACACATCACAAAATTAATCCAACTCAATACACTGAGAATTAACTTTGTCAATTGACAGGACCATCTCTACCTCTTCCATTCTCATTCAATTCTATGAACCAACTTATGATTCAATACCGTACAGGGGGTGGAGCCAAGATTTCCTTTCAGCAAGATTAAAAATTAATTGAGGTTGAGGGGACAAAGGTGATTCAGGGGGACTGTCTCCAAAAATCTCTTTTTTGGATCAAATGAAATACCTTAAAATCATTCCTTGCAAGTTTTCATACTTTGAAATCTTTGTACAATAGCTTCATTGATAATCTTCAAAGATATACCTTTTCTACATAAACAATAAGACTATCATTCATCCATTCATCACCCATTCGATTGTGATTTGTGCAATCTATCCTTCATAATGCTCATTGTGGAAAATACTCACTCAACAGTAGTAGTAGTAGCAACCAATAGAATTAAAATCAAAGTCAAAAGCTTATAAACCAATGGATATACTTTATTTTTCTTTATCATTACTAACTTCTCTGCAAGATCACCAAGGCCTTTCAACCCTTGAAATGCGTTGTTAGAGTGCATATAAAAAATGTAAGTTTCAAATGAGTTTTCAAAGGCATTTACAACTGAAAGATCGAGATATTGTGAGTACAATGGAACTGGTTAAAATATGCAAACAACAACTCCAAATGATGACAAGCAACACATGGGATTTGTTTTTGGAAGAAGTTCATTCTTGTTGTCGCAACATCACATTGATGTTCCCAATATGGATAATATGTTTATACTAGTGCACCTCGTGGTCGTCCTCAGCATAATCCACCGTCACAAGTGACAAATTTACATCACCACTGTGTAGATTTATTCTATGCTATCAATGATTTGTAACTTCAAGAGTTAAATGATCGTTTCTTAGAGGTAAATACAGAGTTACTCCTTTATGTAGCTCGTTTATGTCCACAAAATTAATTTTGTGATTTCGATAAAAAAATATTGATTCAAATTGCGGAATTTTATATAGAAGATTTTTCTAGATTTGATCTTATCACACTTGATAATCAACTCGAAACTTATATTTTTGATATGTGCTCTAATAACGTATTTCAAGGGTTGAATGGCGTTGGTGATCTTTTAGAGAAGTTAATAATGATAAAGAAAATAAGGTATATCCATTGGTTTATAAGCTTTTGACTTTGGCATTAATTTTACCGGTTGCTACTGCTGCTGTTGAGAGAGTATTTTCTGCAATGAGCATTGTGAAGGATATATAGATTGCGCAATCAAATGGGTGATGAGTGGATGAATGATAGTCTTGTTATTTATGTGGATAAAGATATATCTTTGAAGGTCAATAATGAAGCTATTGTCAATGATTTTAAAGTATGAAAACTCGCAAGGAACGACTTTAATGTATTTCATTTGAGTTGGAATTTGTTTACTTATCATTTGTGAAATTAGATTTTCTCTCTTTATTTTTTTAATTTTTCTCGAAAAAGAAATTTTCGGGGATGCTACCCCTGAACCCCCTTTGTCCCTCCAACTTCAATTAATTTTCACCCTTACTGAATGAAAATCTTGGCTCTGCTATTGGACAAAGCAGCCTAGAAATATACAATTTCAAGCTACATTCTGTTATGGCATGATATATCATAATGCTTCACTCTTCAGCAATCGTAGCCATTCATAACGTGCATTTCTCACTATCGTGATAGTATGGGTATGATTAGAGAATCCTCATATGGTTATGGATTTAAAGGGACTATAATTTATGCATGGAATGATTAACAGTGATTCTCTTTGTTCCAAAGATTGGAATTTATTTTGAATATTTAAGAGTTGTGTGTATTATGGATTGTAATGCACGCTAGGTGTTTGAGAAAATGCAGTGACTAGTATTGAGAAAATGTATGGGTCAGATGAAGCAATTGAAAGGGAGTAATTCATTCCATCACCCCTGTCCCTAAATCTGAGTACCCTTGAAACATATAAAGGTGTTCGTCTGTAAGATGATTCAAAAATTTGTTACAGTGATGCTAAAATTAATATGTTGGAATTTGCATGCCTACGGTTGGTGTTTGCATGTGGAAGATAAGAAGATTGGGACGAGAAAGGCAGTGGTTATCTGATGAATAGTGATGAATTTGTATCTCTTGCAAAGCTATACAACTTGTGCATCATCAAGAATTTCTAGATTTGAACTTCTTGTAGCTTGAAATTGTATATTAATAGTAAGAAGTCTCCTGAGTGTTTTTTTTTTTTTATTGAAATCTCTTTTTAATCATAATCTTGTGTTGAAATCAATTGTAGTATATGATTTGTTATGGAGTTTAATTAATATTATCTCATTTACTCTTTATCTAAGAAGTTAAGTATATCATTTCATGTATGGAGGTGTACAAAAATTAGGAGTGAAGGTCAGATTTTGAGAAGTTATGACTCATATTAAATGCTTGTTGAAAATAAGTGTTCTTTCCTTTGATTTAATATTGTGTTGTGGCTGGATAGAAACTAATTTATTGGTTTTATCCTTGTGTTCCTTCGAGATCAGCTCAATATGAGTGTCTATAGCAACAAAAATAAGAAAAATATGATTTTCAATTCTTAGAAATCGCTAGGAATTTACACCGAAGGAGAAAATTGATAGGTATCGAAGTCCAGAACATGTTGACACCTAGACATTTTCAAGGTTTTAATCTTCTAATTTTGTCCTCGTTTGATTTTACAAGTTGACATTAATCTATCCTCATACTGTGAGTAATCAATATACCCTTTACATGTAAAATGACTTGATTACGTGAGTTTGATATTGCATTACTCTGTTGATTATGAATCAAGAAGAAATATTTTACGCATTTGGATTATAAATTCTAACTCTGCCTCATTTTGTTATCATAATGTTGATATCGATTTAGTACACCGAGAACAGTCTCGTGACCCGAGATGTGTAACCCTAATGGGGTCAATTAGGATTAAATGATGAAGTCCTTTGGATTATGACCATTTTATCGATATCATAAGTGGATTGCGCTAAGCTCTTGTGATAGGAGTGAAGATTTATAATCGGACTCTTGATCATTATTTTCAAGAAAATGTATGTGTGTAGATTTATCATTGAATTATCATTCATTGTTTACATGTTTTAAAATGTAGATGTTACACGCTGATAGATTCGATGTCATCTCTTGGGAATGGATTTTTTTTTATTGATAGGAGATTTCATATATATGTGATCGAGATATGTGATCGAGATGCATACCTAGGAAAACATACCGGGAATATCTGACATTACCGCGGTTTCTACATGTCCCATTTCTATGTATACTTTCATGACACCAAAACTTAGGAATATCTAATGATTTTTTGAGAGAATAATGAAAATGTTGTAATAGTAATAGTAGGGTTGTAAACGGAAAAGGAGCGTTTGATATTCTTCAAAATCTTATTTTTATAATGGCTATGTAATGTGTTTTGAAATGTTTTTATAAACTACAGCATATTAATGAAGTCATGAGTTCAAAGTATCATTTATACATGCAAAAAATCGTGTTTGGAACTGTTATGTTTCGATACTTAACCATAGGTGTTGACATCGAAGCCAAATGGTCGCTTTCTAAAAAAAATTCCTAGGTGTCGACACCCTGCAAGGTTGGGTTGACACCAAATTTTTGAGACTAACCCTACAGGTCTAGATACTTTAGTGTCAATACTTGGCATTCCCACAAGCAAATATTTGAAATTTTATAGACTTTATTGATTATTAAAATGATACGTGGATTCGAGGACTTCACTACAACGCCCAATTTTTATTTCATACTATTATATTCATTTATTCACGATAGTTGAGACCCATTTGAAATAAAATAGAATTTTAATTTATTTGACGTGGAAAAAAAAATAGGAATAAATAATAAAATTTATTTATTTATTTGCTAAAAAAGTTATATATCTCTTTTCGAAACACTCGTTTGAGCTCTTTCGGTGTTTGTTAGAATTACTAGATATATCTACAAATAAGAATGTGAAATCAGTTTATAAGTTCGACTGCTGAATTATTGTCAGCGAATTTTTAAAGATGGACCTTTATCGAAAGTTACGAAAATCTAGTTTCTTGTGACTTACTTTGACAAGTTATAAGTTTCACCACGATTGGTCATTTCTCGCATGATAGATTGAACGTAAAATTAGACCGTAAGTACTTTGAAATGGTATCAAGAACATGATGTCTCGACTTCATTTGATACCCTCAAAATCATGTCTAAAAATGCCGCCCTAAAAGTGGAAAATTAAGAATGACAAAGCATCATAGCCTTCCCATCCCTTCAACCTACTTTACCTTGAGTCATGTTGCATATAACTTCACCATTAAGAATTTCCCTTCTAAATGACACCACATACTTAACCAATTATGAAGATGATAACAATCTATTCAACACCTAGTCATAAAAATGGGATTCATATCCATATTCAAGTTTGTGAGCAAAAAAAAAAATAGTATAAATAGGGAGCTTTGAAAAAGAACTAAACATATCCCAAAAGCTTAAAACTTTTATAAACAAAATCTCATTTTGAGCAAGCATGTAGTTCATTTACAATATTCCATATTCACTAAATATCTTTTCCTCTACTCTATTCCAAATTTTTATAAGTTTGAAAGCTTCAAACCAATGGAAAAATGTAAATTAGAAACACTGGTTTTTCGTTCCAGTTGTGCAAGTGTCGACACCTGGAAGTCTGGTGTCAACACCTAGGCACAAAGCTATGAGAAATGGTGTTTTGAAATTTTTGTATAGACAACAATTTTCTAAGCATTGACACCTGGTGGACATCCCAGTGATCTAATTTCGTTCAGCTATAACTTTTATTTTATAACTTCGATTTGCAATCCTTAAAGTTCGTTGAACTTCAAATTTGATCAACTCGTGAATATTCTTGTACTAGAATTTATGTATTCATTTCTCCATATATTCCACACAAATATAGTTGGAAGGCACGTTGACGCGATCCCAGTCGAGGAATCTCGTCGAACAACGCGGGATAGCGACAATTAAGCCTAGAAAAGATCTAAATCAGATTTGACACGAAAATAACAAGAACAAGAAGAAAATAACGGATATTAAAAGATAGATTTGACGGTAAAACCTTGACCCGACAATCACGAAGCAATTAATGACGATGCGGATTGAAGAACCAAGATTGGTGAACGCCACAAGGATTGGATCTTTGATAAGTTCAAGAAAAAGAGGGAAAAAACTCAACCTTTCAATTTGGAGAATCCTCTCTCAAATATTATTAATCTCAAAACTCAAACTGTTTTTTTTTTACAATCATGGAAAAGAATATAAATAAGCAAAATAACCTAGCCGCTAATTTACTCAAAATAGAATTCTAATTAAACTAGAATACTAAATTAGGAAAATAACCTAAAAACCAAAAAAAAGTAACAAAATAATTGAAATCCCGCAAAATCTGGCCGCTACTCCGTTACGGTCGTGAAGAATTCTTTTACGGCCGTAATGGCCTCTCTGATCCAAAATTTTTTTATTAATTACGGCCGTGACGAATCTCATTACGGCCGTAAAATGCCCCTGCTTGAATGTTACGGCCGTAAGCCTCGTTCTGCTGAAATTCTTCATTTTTCGCCGATAGTTGGTTACGACCGTGATAATAGCTTTTACGACCGTGATTAAATGAGTTACGGCCGTGAAGGATCTTCATTACGGCCGTAATGTCTTCTCTGCATAAATAACTTCGTTTACTCGGCTCGGCTTGATCCTTTCGCCTTCTCGGCTGGATTCCAACATGAAACTTACTCTGTTTTGCATGTAGATCACTGTCTTATTGCCAATTACTCGACTTCGCCCTTCGATGCCTAGTACGGATCGTATCATACTCCCTCTCTTGAAAAGAATTCGACCTCGAATCCATTTTTGGTCGGCTTTTCAGACTCCTCCTACTTTTCTGGGGTCGATGATCATGTTTAAGCTTTGTGGGATCCTTTAGACTTTTGGCCTGCTCATTTTGGCCAATGAATTTCTGCCCCATCTTAAGTTTATGACTTGATTTATGTCCCTGCAAAACAGATTTAATAGAACTGGGGAGGGATGTGTTAGCAAATGCAAATAAACTCATTTTTGTGGTGGACTCTCTTTTCTTTTTTCTTTTCACTCTCAAGCTCACCTTTTTCTGAGGTTGTGGCCTCAACTCTCTTGTTTTCAATTTTCACACACTCTCTTTTTTTTGAGGTCGTGGCCTCAACGCTCTTATTTTTCCCCTCAAACTCGTTCTTTATTTTCAATTGGTCCTCTTGGAATATCGATTTTTAAACCCATCGTGCACTACCCTACTATCATGTTGTCAGGGTCTCCCCAACAAAATATGGCCAACATGCATAGTACCACGTCACAAACCACCTCATCCTTATAACCCCCGATGGCAAAATTGACCCTAGCCTGCTTATTTATCTTAATTTCTTCCGACTTGGTCAGCAATTGCAATTTATAAGGGTTCGGATGTTTTATCAAGCTCAAACCCAATTTCTCAACCAACATTGTACTAACCACATTAGTACAACTCCCCCCATCAATCACCATACCACAAACCTTTTTACCCACTAAGCATCTAGTATGGAAGAGATTATCCCTTTGCTCACCAATTTCATCCACCCTGACCCTAGTACTAAGGACACGCCAATTAACAAGTGAATCTTTAACAGCATAGGTTAGCCCTTCCTCATCACTACTACTAACCCCAACATTCATTAACTTAGGCATTCCCTTAAATTCATCCTCGGAACTAATTTCACCATTATCACGCAAGATCATTAGCTTCCTATTTGGACATTGGGATGCTATATGACCCGTACCCAAGCACTTAAAACACTTAATATTTCTATCCCGAGAACTTTGAGAATCAGAAATATTTTTACCTTTCGTTGTAGGCTCCTCCTTCCCTTTCGGGTTAGGTTCAACATTGTGTTCCTGCTTCGATTGTGATGTAGGGTAAGATGGTGAGTGTCTTGCTGCCCCCTTTCGCCTTAGCTGTCTTTCCACCTTCATAACCATATACACCATATCCTCTAGCTCCACATAATGTTGCAGCTCAATGACATTGGAAATATCTCTGTTCAGCCCACTCAGAAACCTAGCCATCGTAGCTTCCCGATCCTCCACCACCTTAGCCCGAATCATCGCCACCTCCATATCCTTATGATAATCTTCTACACTCCTTGACCCCTGAGTCATACCCTGCAGCCTCTGGTAAATATCCCTATAATAATAAGTCGGCACAAACCGCTTCCTCATTATGGTTTTTAATTCACCACAAGTCTCTACCGGCTCCTCAAGGTTCCTTCTCCTACCCGTCACTAGCTGATCCCACCAAATATTGGCATAATCTGTGAATTCAATTATGGCTAATTTCACCTTCTTTTTTTCTAAATAATTGTGACAATGAAATAGCCATTCAACCTTGGTTTCTCAATCCAAGTACGCCTCCGGATCACTCCTACCCTGGAACGATGGTATTTTCACCTTAATTTTCCCAAGGTCATCATCAACATCATCTCTACCCCCACGATGCCTCCTAGCATCACGACGCTCCCTATCATGCCTCCTCTCATACTTATCTCATCTACCCCTCCTTCGTATACTTTCCAAAGATATACTTCCACTTTCACTTTCCATGACCTCATCACCCATACCAACCTCACGCCTATTACCTCTCCTAACCCGAGAACTATAATGAGATTGATCCTGAGGTCTTTGTTCATGCTCTGCCCCTTGATTCTCCATCTGTGCCATAAACCTCTCAAATTGTGCCCTCATTGTTGCAATATCATCATTACCCTGTTCATTTCTTCTATTCATACCCCTGAGCTGTTTTCTGTCTCCAATAGAAGATGAAGATGTGGAAACCTCTCTATCAGACATTTTTAAGACACGAACAAGGAAATTCGGAATATTTGGGAATTTTCGAATTTTTTTTAATCTGCCAGAGAATTGGACTACGAGTATGGCAGAAAAAACGGAATTGGATTTGGACGAAAAATAAAGAAGAAAAACACTTTTGAATTTTTGGGACTAACTCTTATGGATCAAACTGAAAAAATTTATGACTGACACGAAGAACACGAAAAAAAATCAAGAAATCCAAGAAACACAAGAATCTGAAATAGATCCAAGCTCTGATATCAGATGATGCGATCCCAGTTGGGAAATCTCGTCGAACAACGCGGAATAACGACAATTAAGCCTAGGAAAGATCTAAATCAGATTTGACACGAAAATAACAAGAACACAAAGAAAATAACGAAAATTAAAAGATTGATTTGACAGTAAAACCTTGACCCGACAATCACGACGCAATTAATGACGATGCGGATTGAAGAACCAAGATTGGTGAACGCCACAAGGGTTGTCAATTCCTTGATAAGTTCGTTGGGTGAACGCTACAAAGACCGGATCTTTGATAAGTTCAAGAAAAAAGGGAAAAAACTCAACATTTCAATTTGGAGAATCCTCTCTCAAATATTATTAATCTCAAAACTAAAACTGTTTTTTTTTTTTTTTTTTTTTTTTTTTTAACAATCATGGAAAAGAATATAAATAAGCAAAATAACCTAGCCGCTAATTTACTCAAAATATAATTCTAATTAAACTAGAATACTAAATTAGGAAAATAACCTAAAAACCAAAAAAAGTAACAAAATAATTGAAATCCCGCAAAATCTGGCCGCTACTCCGTTACGGCCGTGAAGAATTCTTTTACGGCCGTAATGGCCTCTCTGATCCAAAACTGTTTTATTAATTACGACCGTGACGAATCTCATTACGGCCATGAAATGCCCCTGCTTGAATGTTACGGCCGTAACTTCCAGACTTACGACCGTAAGCCTCGTTCTGCTGAAATTCTTCCTTTTTCCCCGATAGTTGGTTACGGCCGTGATTACATGAGTTACGGCCATGAAGGATCTTCATTACGGCCGTAATGTCTTCTCTGCATAAATAACTTCGTTTACACGGCTCGGCTTGATCCTTTCGCCTTCTCGGCTCGATTCCAACATGAAACTTACTCCATTTTGCATGTAGATCACTGTCGTATTACCAATGGCTCGACTTCGCCCTTCGATGCCTGGTCTGGATCGTATCACACGTGTTTCAGTATGAAACTATTCTCAAAACCCTTCATGAATCTACTATTCATTAAACTATGAGTTGGATATGTTTACGTGAATTATATATTTTCATTATAAGTTAGTAGAGTATGCTTAATTGAATTGTTTCATTAAACATGATTTGAATATATTTATTGAATTATATCTATTCATTAGAATTGAGTAAATTATGTTTACTTGAATTATATAAATTATATGCGACAATATAAGATGCGTACTTGAGTTTTTCTATTGTTAATACTTGTCGCATGTTGATATGTTTTGTGAAATATACTTGAGCTATATAAATGTAATTGCATGAGATGGTTTAGATAAATGGCTCATCTGGTTAAAGTTTGAGTATGAGGATCTCATGCATATTAGACTACGATTGCTCAACCGTATTCATTTTGTTATCAAGTAGAAGAATATGGCTATTGATTTTGTAGATCGGGAGCCATCTCATAACCCCAAAATGTGTGACGAACGATTTTTATGCCTAATTCTAATGGGGTCAATTAGGATTAAATGATCAAGTTATGATAATTGTGACATCCTCTTAATATCACAAGTCCAGTTGAATTGAGTGATTAAAGTACAATCTGAGAACCATAGGGGGCTTAACATTGTCATGCATTGCATATGTACATTTTTCGAGTATTACAGTATCCAGTTATCAATATTAGAAAGCATCTATGACATATGAGTCACAAATGGTGATGTACCTACCATATATCTCAATTGTAATTGGTTATCACGACACAAATCTTTTGTTATCCTTCATGGATAATTATGGATTAAATCCCAATCACATATTTTAAGCATTCATTTATTTTCAACTCAGTGCGATCAGGTAGATGTATATATATAAACCATTATTGAATCCAATTTTTAATATTTCAATGTGGTATAAATAGAGGGTGAGCGGGCACCCAAAATTCACCCTTAAATTATTCCATAATCAAGAATATCAGGAACTTGGTTCCATTTTTAGCTAGTGATATAATCAGTTTAGTTTTGAGAACAAACAACATATTGATTTATTCTCTCGCCTGATTCCTTGCTCCTCCTTAAGGTGGAGGAGGTGCCATATTTGGATGTCTTCCTGTAGCTAATGGACGGCAAAACGATGCTAGCGACAATATTTCTATTGATCGAGGTTGGAAGAGCGAATTTTTAAGGGTAGAGATTTTTTAAGAATCTTTTTATCCTTTATTTAAAAAAGACACTTTCCAAAGAAGTGTTTGGCAAGGTATAGTTTTGAGGTCTCGGATAAGGTCTAGGCCTTGTATACCTTTCTTTCCTTCGTTCTGGCATTTTGTCTTTTCTGATCTCTTTGCCCTCCATTTTTGGTAATTGAGGAGTTATTACGGCTTCCTTATAAGTTACGTCCTCCAAACTGATATATTTTTCATCTCTGCTCAGAAAATCATGATATGAGGTTGAACTGTCATCATGTACGGACCACAAGAAACAGGTTCAAGGTCAGAGTTTGGACAATGTAGCCATGAGAGTGGTGTCATTAGAAACTTCCTCCATCTCTAATTTTTACTTTTTAAACCTATCAAGGAAGCTTCTTAGGTACTTCGCTGAGCCCTATTTGATTGATATAAGGCGTTCCTTCTGACAGTTCTTAACCTTGCCCCCATGAATTGACTGAGGAATTGATGTGATCAGGACCAGGCATCGAAGGGTGAAGTCGAGCCATCGACAATATGACAATGATCTATGTGCAAAACGGAGCAAGTTCCATGTTGGGATCGAGCCGAGAAGAGGGACGGATCAAGCCGAGTCGAGAAAACGAAGTAATTTGGGCAGAAAAGCTATTATGGCCGTAAAAGAGGACCTTCATGGCCGTAACCAATATATTCACGACCGTAAATATTACCATCACGGCCGTAACCAGCTATCGGGAAAAAAAAAGGAGAAATTAAGCAGAACAAGACTTACGGCCGTAAGCCTGGAAGTTACGGTCGTAAAAGGGACATTTCATGGCCGTAAGAGACTCGTCACAGCCGTAACCAATAAGACAGATTTTGTTCAGAAGGGCCATTACGGCCGTAAGAAAGTTCCTCAAAGCCGTAAATGGGGAGCGGACCAGATTTTCCGGATTTTCCAATTATTTTATTTCCTTTTTGGTTTTTAGGTTATTTTCCTAATTTAGTATTTTAGTTTAATTAGAATTCTATTTTGAGTAAATTAAAGGCTAGGTTATTTTGCTTATTTATATTCTTTTCGATTCATTGTAAAATTAGACTTGAGATTTGATTTGATTAAAAACAATTTTATTGAGGATTCAATAAAAAGTTATAGGTGGATTCCTATGTTTTCGAACTTATCAAGAATATTTCTTGTGGCGTTCAAATATAGAACTTATAAAATATTTGCTAGAATATTTGTAGCGTTCAAAACCAGAAACTTATCAAGGAGATTGGGCAATTCCTTGTGGCGTTTCGAAAGTCTTGGTTCTTTATTCCGCATCGTCGAGACATCGCGTCGTGAATATCGGGTCAAGATTCCACCGTCCAACCACAACCTGGGTTCGGAAATTTTCGTCGTTTCTTCCACTCTTCGAATCTCATCAGGAATGTTGTTGCGAGATCATTCCAACTATTTATTGAGCCATGAGGGAGTTGACCAAACCATCTTTGAGCTCAGGCTCTGAAAGTTAGTGGGATGCTTTGCACAAAATGGCATCACTCGTACCCTGGAGATCCATCTAAGTATGTCTCGAAGGATCAGTTTTTCTTTTGTATCCGGTAAGTACCGTAATTTAGAATTTTTTTTAGCAATGTTTCAGCCAAAACTTTCCTTGAGAATGGTGACCGTGATTTCTGTTTGAATCCCTATAAGGAGCTCTTTTTGCTTGATTCGAGTTCCAAAATCCTTCACTTCAATGTTTCAAGTTCATCCAGCTCCACTTTTTCATGATATGAAGATGTTTTATCTTCAACGTTGAGTGGATCTGTTTTCACAGGGATAGTTTTGGAAGGTCGCTGGCTTGGCTCTCCTAAACGACTGACGAAACTTCATTTCCTTTTTTTTTTGTGTGACAATGGTTTAGAAGACTTCGTCGTTCATCCCATGACTCTTTGGATGAACTTTCATCGAAACTTAAGGTCCTCCTTATGTGTGAGGCTTTTCCAAGATGTCTTGTCAGAGATTCCACCTCAACATCCATCTTTACCATGTTTTCTCCTAAAATTTGGAGGAACCTCTACTTCAGGACCTTCTAGTTCTTGCGTTGCTAGAAATTTTACTCATTTTTTGGATATTTTGCAAGCTTCTTAGGAATGGGAAAAATAAAGCTAATTAATGAAGTTTCGAAGGTTTTGGGTATGAGGTTTTTTTATACTAGATTTATAGAACCTCGTTTTAGGGGGACCCCCTCCTTCTAGTGTCAAACTGTTGACGTCAAAAAATGACTTGGACATGTGGTACTACAGTCAATTTAAGGTATTAATTTGGCTTATTTTTTATTTGCGTGATTAATTTGAGAGAATTTGGTAAATAAAGTGAGAGTGAAATAGCTCAAAATGGTACAATAATTTCATTCCCAAGAATTTGCATGCATTGCAATAGAATAATCATTCTATTTATAGATGAAATTTAGGGTTTTTTGTAAGTAAAATAGATATTTTCTCTTTTCAAATACATGTGATGATGATTAGTTGTTGTAAAAGTTGCCAAATTCAGGCTTTATAGTGGGTCCCTCCTACTTTGGTATTTGAGAATCATAAAGTAGGCACCGCCTTCTGCATAGATAAGGGGATGATGCTCTGCAACTTCCATATTTGGTGGCTCAAAGTGTTGATGGCAATATTGATGTTGAGCTCTTTCAACAAGATATATCTGAGTTAAGCTCAATTTTTACTGAGAAAATGGGACAGTTGTACTGAATGGTGATGACAAATAGTTGTGAGGTCGGAGGTCTTCTTTTTGAGGTAAGTTTTCTAAGCTTGCGGTGTTTTCTTTCCTTGAATAGATTTTGGCCCATTTATAATATATTAATAGTAGTAGGCATTCTCTTCTGGACTTGGGCCTTCTATTGGAATTAATTGAATTAACGGGGAATTAATTGGTTCTTAAATGTTGTATATTTAGCCCTTGTTTGATGCTCATACTTTTTGATAAAATTTACTATTTTTTTCTAAAGTAATCAATCTCGACCATCCAAAAAAGTTAAGCACATAATTTTTTACTTTTCAAACCACTTTTTAACCAAACGATTTCCCAAAACTATCTTTTTCTCAAAAAGTAGGAGCATTAAAGAAGGGCTTAATAACATGGATACTTAAGGTGAAATTTTATTATCATACCATGATACTTTACATAATATTTATGATACTTCCATACAACTAATGGGTCTTCTCCACATTGTCGAACCACCATGCCACTTCCATACAACCAATTAGTCTCCTCAAATAAGTTGTGAATCAGCTAAAATAGGTGGCGGCGGCAGCCAAGGTTTATGACTTCAAATCACCACCAGCACCAACATCACCACCGTGCACCAGCAGCACTGCCTCACGTCCATCGCACGACCTTCAAATAACCACCACCACAGCACACACAACATAGTAGTCGACTTCAATCTACTTGGTTGCACCACCACCGCGCACCAGCAACAGTGCCTCACTTCCACTACACCACCTTCAAATCACCTGCACCACCACCGCACAGCCATCGTACACACAACAACACAGTCTGTCATGTTTTTCGCCTCCAATAAGACTACAGTAGTGGTGACGTCATGTTCTCCGGCCGTTTCCAATGATGATGAAGACGATGATGGTGGTGGTCGTGGCGGTTTGGTGGTTGTGCGGACGAGGAAGGTAGCACCGTAGCAGTAGGAAGAGGGAAGAAGATGATGAGTGTATTTTTCCAATTTTTTCTTCAAATGGTTACTTGTGCAATTAACCCTAAAAGTATAGTATAGAATGCAATTATCCCAATTGGAAAAGTTTCCAATAAAAGGCCCAATATTCTAAAAGCCCACTTTAAATGTCTTATATATGGTACCTTGTATCTCACATAGGAAGTTTACAAAAAAAAAAAATGCTTGTTTACATATTGGGATATTATTCTAAGTTGTAATTTGATAAAATTAGTCTAGCTACACCATGGCTAACCACTGGAAGGTGGTGCGTAGCGCCACTCGTGCCCGTGCTCGCACGAGGAGCATTGAGGGGCCTTAATGATTTCATAATTGGAATCGTGGTTCGATGACATGGCATTGGGAGACTCGGTGAGTTGGCGCAAGCGTGGATGGTGACGATGCTTCGATTGTGCATGTCGTTTGCATGACAAAATGAATAGGTGAATGGATGCATTCATTCCAGGAATTAATCTGGACCTTCAGATCTTGATCCAAAGTCTCAAGATAATTCAGACCAATTGGTGCACCCATTCAGAAAAGGCATAAACAATTTCCAAAAGACACTTCAAATTCTATAAATAGGGCACCCAATTTTGAATTTCTTCATACCAAAAATCATATTCTAATTTTATATACTCTCTCTCTCTCTCTCTCTCTCTCTCTCCCCCCCTCTTGGTATTCTGCTTTTATAAAATTCTGCAAAATATTTTTTCAAACTTTTCCAGAAAAGCTAGTTTACGTATATTCCTAGAAGAATACAATTCAGACTTTGGTTTGATCGACAAGGTGGGAATAGTGCAGTACCAACTTTAGAAGAAGCGTTGCATCTTGGGAGACAGACGTCCTTCGAACCTGTTGGCACTTTTGCACTGGGCGAAATCCGTTTTAAGGAGATTTGCTTCAACATACCTTGCTTCATATCCCTTCTACGTTTCTGTTTTCGTTTTTATTTTATTTTATTATTATTCCCATCACTTTTTTCACAACACCTTCAATTCTGATATGTATATCAACAAGTGTAGTAATTAAGTTTCAATTATTTACGATAAAAAAAAAAAAGTTTCAATTATTATTGCCGTAACGTCAGCTAAGAGCAAGCCTGTCCTAGATGTCAATGATCGATGGTGTTAAACACGTGCTATTTGTAAGTCTGTCTTGAATCAAAGTATATAAAATAACAACATTTGAAATATTTTGAATAAGACAATGACAATACATCAAAATAATCTATAATTTTCAACATTTGAGTAATTTATATAACTGATCTCTATGGGAAACATCGACAAAATTTAAACGGGTTGGCTTAGGCCATCTGCCTTTGCCTGGGCCCTGAACAAACTTGCGGTTGAGCCGATAGTCGCAATTGACTTAATGCTTACGCAAAAAAGTCACGCTTTCATCATTCCCATGATCTTTAACTTGCGTTTGCATTAGAAGTCGCACTTTCATTCTGATGCCAACATGATTTCCAACTAGAAATTTGGACAAATAGAGAAGGAGTTAAGGCAAAGGCGTTGGCCATTTTTGACTAACAACATTCTAGTAACTTTTTATTGGGCCTCGTATCCAAAAGAGTATGAACGTAATAATGATCATAGCTTTAGTGGAAATTATTTTACAACTCAAAAAATGATTTTTAATCTTTGAACATGGTGAAAGCTCATCGCTAATTTTGTTCAAGCATTGTGTATTTGTATATATTATAATCGTGATAGAGTCATGACTCAAATTCAGTGAATATCTAATTTAATTAAAAAAAAAATATTCGAAATACAAAATATAATAACAACGAAAGCAAAACATTATGAAAATCTCAATTTTAGTGCGGCTAGGGCCTCCACCTCCCTTTGCATCATTACTACCTTGTCGTCTTCTTTTTCATTTGATGAGGCTTTAATAACTTACTCGGGATGAATGTATTGTTAAAAGTCATCATTATTGGTAGAGATGATAAAAAAATTCGAAAGACTAAAAGCGCTCTGAAAAGTCGGGTTCGAGGCGGAAGGTACCCGCCCTATCCCGTCACTAGATGAGTTGCAGAGAGGGGGCCAAAGTTCACGGGTTAGAGGAGGCATAATCCTGCTCAGTCCTGAACCTACCCCATTGCCATTGCTAATTATTGATTTTTCATCTATTTTATAATGTGTTTAATAAAATATCTGACTGAATATGATGAAAAAATATAATAAAAAGTTGAAAGTATCTAGGTGTCATATTAAAATTACGTCATAAGTATCATAAAAATTTAAAAAGCATCAGATTATAATACCAAAAATTTGAAAAGCATCGCAAGTATCATGTTGTGATGCTCAAATAGTGTTATAAGTATCATATTATAATATTTGTTTTAAAAAACATAAATTTTAGTAATATTTTTATTTTTTTGAAGTATTTATTTGTAATAATACTTTAAAAATGTAATTCGTTTATGATATCAAAAGTTGAATATTCGTGAAAAATACCCGAAAAAAAAAAGAAAAAAAAAAGGAATTCATACAACAAATGGGGCTCCATCCTCAATCCTGAACATGCGATGTACGAGTATTTATAGACAATTTAGAAATGTAAGACTTTAAATGTACATACATAGTGACATAAACAATATGAATTATGTTGTGATAAATTTATAATCGTTATTTATAGTTTTTCTATTATTTCTTCCACAACCCATTTTGAGAGAGAAACGATGGAGATTTTTTTTTTTTTTGGCTAAGATAATTCTCTTCTAGTGCCCTTCAAGGCAAAAAGCCTAGGATTCCTTTTTTTTTTTTGGCTAAGAATGTTTAATCCATCCACCCACCAAAGGCTAATTTTGACTTTTTAACATTTAATATTTTTATTTAAGTGCCTAAACAACTAACATTAAGCGGTTTTTCGCTGCTTTTCCAACTTGGTGAGAGTCATTCAACTGATTTAAGACTTTTAATTTTAACCCCCATCTAGATTCTCTACTTAATAAAAATATTTAAATATGGTTAAAGTAATCAAATTTTATTTTAATTCAACCTTTAGGTTGCTTTTGCCTAATCATGAAAGCAACCATTATTTATTGTCGGACGAGTTTAACTTTACTAGGCGGCATTCGAGCTCTTCAGCATTTCAGATTAAGCTTTATTTAACAATCATTATTTCAAAACTCATTTTTTCTTAAACTCTTTTTCATCCACGTATTTTTAAAACTAAATATTTTCATGTAAACTTAAATTTTTTTCCTACTTTTTAACTACACATTATCCAATAATTCACTATTGCAAAACTCATTTTTTCTAAATGATGGTAGTCAAACAAGAGAAAATATATTATTAAGATTATATTTATGCGACATTAGATCTTGAAAAAAAAAAAAAAAAAAAAATTGGAATGAAGCATTCTTGGCATCTTATAAAATTTATTAAGGGTATTCTCCGAATAATCAAAATTTCAAGGGAGGTGAATGTATTTAGAGATCGTTTGGTAATGTGAAAATTTTTGGTTTTTGTGATTTTTTGATGTACGTGTAGTTTAAAAATGTTGAAAAAGTCAAAATTTATGAATTTAATTAAAAATGAATGATTGAAATTGAATTTAAAAAATTGTGATAAAATTTTTATCTTTACCAAACAAGCTCTTAATCTATTTCTCACACACTCATTAATAAATTTTGACTTTGAGTTTTGACTCAAGCCACCCAAGAATGTGAAAATTCTCCGATTTTTGGCCACAATTCTATATTTCTATGCGATGACGTACGTACGAAACAAAATCAAATAAATTTCTATCAATCAAAACCCAAAAGTTTATAAAGGGTGACAAGGGAAAGAAAGAAACCAAAATCTTAAATCTACAAATCAAACATGGAGATCCATTTTTTGTTTAAAGCACTTCTTTCTGGTGCATTGGTTGGTGTCTTGGGATTGTTTTTCCATCTGTACAATACCTTGGTGGTAAAGCCGGAGAGGCTGCGCTCTGCCCTTAAACGGCAAGGAGTGAGCGGCCCGCGGCCGACTCTTCTTCTCGGAAACATTTTGGAGATCAAAAAGGCAAGAGATTCAGCAGCCAAGGCTTCTATTAATGGCCCTCCAGCCTTCCACAACTGTGGAGGTACTCTTCTTCCATTTTTCGATCAATGGAGGAAGCAATACGGTACGAAACTTATTTTTCTTATTTATTACTGTCGACTATCTTGAACGACTACAACCGTTCTCCTGCCCGACGTCGCAGACACATGGCTGTGAGCCCCTGCACTGGGGCTCCCACGCCCCTATGTCTATGTTTGGCACCGCCCCTATGTCTATGTTTGGCACGGTTGTACTTGTACAACTATCAAGTACGATATCATGTACAAACGTGCTAGTGCGTTCGTAGGCGCCTTTATTACCTTTAAATCGAGTGTGGTGAAGGGATTCTCCTAGGAGAAGGGGAAAAACGACTTTTATGAGATGTTTCAATATTGATTGTGTGATTAGTAGCTATTAATCACACAATCAAACTTGGGCCAATAACTAATCGTGTTTTGTCGATCTTTTTTATGGATATGCAGGAGATGTGTTTATGTTTTCACTTGGGAACACACAAATAGTGCATGTGACTCAACCTGACATGGTGAGGGAGATTACTACTTGCACATCTTTGGATTTAGGGAAGCCAACATATCAAGCAAAGGAAAGGGGTTCATTGCTAGGCCAAGGCATTCTCACTTCCAATGGCACCATTTGGGCTCATCAAAGGAAGATTCTTGCTCCTGAATTATACATGGAGAAAGTCAAGGTATAAAATTTTAACGATATTGAACACTTGTCACCTTGACAGTAGATTCCCAATTTTATGTATTGTATATTGATAAATGGACGTAGCTTTCACATTAAGCTATGAACCACTATAATATTCAATCTTTGCGTGCTCCGAGTTTTTAATTATTATTGCTCTCATAAGTAGGGATTAGTGTTTGTTGACGACCTGTAAGCACTCAAATGGTATGACAACGTTTTTATGTTGACGTTGTCATGCCCTTGAGATGCTTACAGGTCGTCAACAGTGTTCAATCCGTAAAGATCAATAGTGACATGATCTACATATTTTTCAACATTAAGGGGATGATAACTTTGGTTCAAGAATCGACTATCACGTTATTGAACTCGTGGAACAATATAGTCGAGGCAGAGGGCGGCTTGGCGGGCATAAATATTGATAAGCACATGAGAAGTTTTTCTGGAGATGTAATATCTAGAGCTTGTTTTGGGAGTAACTATTCCAAAGGAGAGGATATTTTCTTAAGGCTTAGAGCCCTCCAAGAAGCTGCATCGAAGAAACTTTTGGCTACAGGAATTCCTGGCATGAGGTATATATGCTTCTTTCTTGACACTCAATTCAATAACTGTCACGTTTGGTTAAGCTTTAAAATACATCTATGGCCTTCATCTTGGATAGTCGTTTTTCGATTCCAAATTTTTGAGCCCTTCGTTTTATAAATATCGACACATACGTATAATTTTATATTGTTTTTCTATTTCTAATTATTTAAAACGATTACATTGCCCGTTAATTATTTAAGAATTTGTTCACGAGTGTTATATATAATTTTATATTGTTTTTCTATTTCTAATTATTTAAAACCATTAGGTGGCCGGCTAATTATTATTATTATTATTATTATTATTATTATTATTATTATTATTTATTAAATACCGGCTAATTATTTAATATAATATTAGTTCGAATAATGATACTAAGTCCCTATTTGATATAGAATATAAAATCTAATTTTTAGTAAATTTTGATAAAAGTTATTTAGATGTGTGATTGAAAATATGTGAATCTTAAATTGCATAGTTAAAATTAATTAATGATTTTAACTTGAGATTAAAATCAAATTTTAATTAGAATGAAACGGTGGCTAACTGGCTAAGTCAAATGTTATTCCATCTTATGAAAAGTTAAAAAATAATAATAATAAAATTTATTATTGAACAACTTTTAATCTCTGTTTGATAAATTTTTTATTTATAAATAAAAAAATTTGATGTTTTCGAGGTAAAATATTTTCTTGAAATTAATTTTGAAAATTTTTCACGAACAATCTCTATGTATCTTCCAAGTAGTGAATTTTCTCCTCCTCCCTTGTTTATTCCGATCTTGAGTTTCAACGTAAATCTTATATTCCCAGTTGTATATTCTCGTTTTTGCATAACAATAATTTTATTTCCAAAAATTTATTTGGATAAGTTACTTTTTCTAGTTATAAATAAAAAGTTACTTATTCTAAAGTAATTCTTATCAAGCTTGTCCAATTGATGGTACAAAACATGCAAAAAAAGTCATTGAAAATCGAGATTTACTAAGATGAGGAATTTTTACAGGCATCTCCCAACAAAGAGCAATAGGGAAGCATGGGCATTAGAGAAAGAGATCAAGGCATTGATATTGAATGTAGTGAAGGAGAGAGAAGAAGTTGGATATGAGAAAGATTTGTTGCAAATGGTTCTTGAAGGGGCTAAATATAGTGATTTAAACCAAGAATCAATTGATCGTTTCATTGTCGACAATTGCAAAAACATTTACTTGGCTGGGTATGAGACAACTGCAGTTTCTGCTACATGGTGTCTCATGTTATTGGCTTCTCATCCACATTGGCAAGATCGAATTCGTGCCGAGGTTCAACAAATCTGCAAGGGCCGAATACCGGACGCTGATATGATTCGGAAAATGAAACAGGTAAAGTCTCGATGCCATCCATTTAAGAAGTACTATTATATCAAGGAACTGCGATGAATATTTTTATCTTTTGTGTTTTTTAATTAAAACGTATTTAAAAATAATCAAATAAGTAAACGAGGTGTTAAATTAGGATATTTTAATCTCAATTTCCTATTTTATGATTGAAACTTTATATTCGGACAGTTCATGGACCACCACGACTTCATAGGAAAAAATTTCTAGTACTCCTGAAGTAGTGTAGCTCGGTACTCTAGGTCAATCAATACAATACACCTACATATAGGGGGCCACATTATTTGTTTAGTCGTGTGTCCCCTGTGTAGGTGTCCTACATTTATTGGCCCGTAACTCGCTACGGTACCCCAGAAATACTAGAATTTTTTCCACTTTATAGATACATACAGAGTTGAGTGGTTTGAATGGTTCTTAGCCTTTACTGGTTTTCGTTGTTATTTTGTTATTGACAAGTGAATATTACTCATGAAATTTTGCCGGTCCAACGCATGTGATTGAGCGTTCATATGACCAGTCTTTCTAGTACAAGTCCAAGGAGGACCACAACAACCTCTGGCGTAATTAGGGGTGTGTCAAGCTGGGCCAGGGTACACCCCTATTCGGAAAGTCCTTTTGAGGGGGAAAAAATAAATAAATTGTGAAGGTCGACCCAACTTTCAAAGGAGTCGACCCATCTCATTTTCAACTGCTGGCTCCGTCCCTGACTACAACTCATCTCTTTGCAATCTTTTCTAACGCTACATTCCATTCAATCTTGCAGTTAAACATGGCGATCAATGAGTCATTACGCCTCTACCCTCCGGTGGCCGTCGTATCAAGGGAGGCCTTAACCGACATGAAATTCGGAGACCTTAACGTCCCAAAGGGTGTCAATCTATGGACAATGGTGACGACTTTACACACTGATCCGGACAACTGGGGACCTGATTCCTACCAATATAACCCAGAAAGGTTTGCAAATGGAATTGCAGGTGCCTGCAAATTTCCACACTTGTACATGCCATTTGGGGTTGGACCAAGGGTGTGTCTAGGCCAGAATTTAGCCTTGGTTGAGCTTAAAATACTTGTATCTCTAATTTTGTCTAAATTTTCATTCACTTTGTCCCCTAAATACATTCATTCACCAGCCCTTAATTTGGTTATTGAGCCTGGCCATGGAGTTAATCTATTGGTGCAAAAGTTGTGAGCTATTTTTCTTCAATATATGTAGAGGGTTTCCTGTTCCTTTTTACTTCAAGAAAAGCTTTGTAATTCTCTTTGACACATTTGTCTATCTATATGGATAAACAATAGTGTTGGTTGTTTAATTTAAAAAAAAAAAAAAAAAAATCATGTCGGTCATTAAATTTTATTATCTTTTGATTTCTAATCAAATATCTATTATTTTCACGTGTGTCATAATATCTATCGATGTGAGATAAGTGTTGAAAATCGTAACTCTTGACATTATACAACTATATAGGTTACCAACATTGACATTAAACAACTATATAGGTTACCAACCTTGTGCAAGATGTCTATTTAGGTAAGTTGCACATGACATACAATAAATCATAATTGTACCCTATTTAATCCCATTTTACTTATATCGTGTGATGTTTTATTAAATTTGTCTACCTAGGGGGTTTGTTGGCTAAGCATTTATAGTGTTAAGAAAGCTAACATTGTATTGACTATCATATAAGATATGGATAAATATATTCACACCACACTTTTTGTTAACTGCACCACATTTTAATTGCAATGAAGATTCCTAATTTTTCCTTATTTTTACATTTACCCCCACCGAATTTTTTTATAATTTTTTTATCATCAACTCTTTATTAATTTCTACATCTTGTCTTTAGAGATAATCTCGTTCAAAATACTTGTTACGAGAGCGAAAAATACCTATTTATCTCTCATACTTTTGAATAATCAAAATAAATAACTGTTGAATTTTTTGATACCCAATATATCCGGGCGAAGATGTAAAACAATTGTGGAAATAATATCGACATCTCGATGGATAGTTCGGCTCGATAACAACTCCGGATCACTTGAAGTGACTTAATTGGTAGTTTCTCTGGTCCACTTGGAATGCCCAATTGTGGTGGTTATGGGCATGGACTTTGGACTTGGGCTCGGGTTTTGGTGCATTGGCCCAACTTGTGACCTAGCTCAACATGTTATATATATCACATCACTTGCCATTGTCTAGTGTTGAGAAGTGAAGAAGTGGAGAGGTTGTGGCATTTGAAATGGGGGAGAGAGAAAAAGAGAGAACAACCGTTCTTGGAGTTCTAGTTTGGTAGTTCTCCATTGTTGCTCTTGTTCTTCTCATATTGGAGCAACCAAGAATAGTGATTGTTGAGTCGAGATTGAAGTCGAGGTGTCGAGTTTGAAGAGCTTACTGAGCCCGGAGGTGTATCGAAGACCCAACAATAATTTCAACATGGTATTAGAGCTATTGGAGTACTTTTGGGCTGGAGAAGGTGTTGGAAATCGATCAAGAACGGGCCAAAAAGGGAGTTGGGGCTTGTCGATGAGACGATTCGACTAAAATTTGGCTCCAATCCGACGGTGGAAACGGAAGTTATTGGCCGGAGAAGAAGAGGCGGGCGGACTGAAAAATGCTGATTCCGGCCAAATGGTTGATCTTTTGGAGAAACGGAGACCACTGGCATGTTCAGGACGTCGAGGCGCACATTCTGGTGATGAGTTGTTTTTCCGATCGCCGGCGCGTGAGGTCATTTTCCTGCGATGACGTCTGAAGAGATTTGTTACTCTCGTTGAGGTGGGGCCATTGGCGCTGACGGATTTCAGCTTGGAGTTTTGTATTAAAAATTAGACCATTTTGCCCTTGTGATCGTTTGGTCGACGGGTGATTCTTGTGCTGCAACTTTCGGTGGAGGCTTTAGGCTGTATGGTGGTGTCCCTAAAGTGATGAAGTTCGCATGTCTCCTAATTTACGAACTCAGAAAAGTTCGCTCTGGTAAATTGGCTGAAACATTTATTTATCGCACTAGCGGATCATCGTGTGGGGTGATCATTAGAATTGGGGTTGCCATTGCTTGGTAATCATTGCCTGTTGCTAGACCTAGGAATTATTTGCTTAATTCGTGCCATATATTCTTTGTGAATTTTGATATATTATTTTCTGTATGGATTTAATATATGCTCTTTAAATGTTCAGTTGCCATTTAGATATGCTTATGACCTTAGGAAGTATGATTTGCTGGATTCTTTATGATGTGTGCCTATACTTTGCTTGTGGTCATTGCATTTGTTGCGTGTCGTGTTTGTGCATTTTTGGGTAAGATGACAACACTTGGGCTTTCTTGATGGCATGGTGATCTAGTTTGGTGAAGCGTGATATGACAAGGTTTTGGGTCTAGTTTGTGCGGTAGGTAAGGTGATGTAAGAGTGGATGGTGTTAGGAGATATGTGAGGCGAACGGTACCACTGGATCTAGGAAAGATCCGAGCGAGACTTATTGGGGATAAGTGTTCGATGTAGCTGCATGGTCATCTCTGTGATCATTTCTGCATGTATGATTACTTAATTCGATGCATTGTTTTGTGTAGCATTTCACGTTGTTTGATATGTGTTATTTTGCATGAATTTGTGTGTAATCAGTTTTTACTGTGTGTAATGTTTTGGCATGCATAGTGGATTTGTGATGCATTAGCAGTGAGTGTGAGTATGTCTTTTGGTAATGTGTGGATTAGATGTCTGATAGTGCATTGATGAGATGTACGGGGAGTGAGTGTGACATTTGAATATCCTGTAAATCTTTTATCTGAAAATTCTCGTCGGGTAGAGTGTTAGAGACACTTAGATCACTTCTATTAGGTGGAGACTCATTATCCCCTTAGATTGAGAGAAGTGTGGTATTGATAGAGGAGCATCCCATAGATTTATGATCTATTATTGTTTACCAGTTAGGCATGTGTGGTGATCAATCTAGTGAGCATATGTGGCGGTGTGTGTGATATGTGTTCTCGAGGAGGGAGATACACGGAATGTGATAGGATAATTATGTGAGGTCTTTTCATGGGGTCATTTATGCATTGTGGTGTATATGTGTTGGCCATTGTGTTTGATTAACTTTGTGTTAGTCTTATGTTCTTTGTGAGCATGTTTGAAAAGATTTCTGTATTATCTTATTGTTATATCTGTCATCGCATGTTGTATGTTCTTGATTGTTTACTGTGATTATCTGTTTTCTGCTTGGATATTATTGACCTTAGTCCTAGCGAGTAAATGGAGCAGGTATGGTGTGTGTTTCGAGTGCAAGACACGAGGTAAGGTCTGTGATTCCAATTTTGTTTTGATTACCTTGATTGGAAAAGTATAAACATTGTGTTGTTTTTCTTGTAAGTTGAATGGGTATTAAGGTGGAGATTTGTTGGGTTTTTTGATACCCAATAAATCCGGGCGATGATGTACAATAGTTGTGGGAATAATATCGACACCTCAATGGATAGTTCGGCTCGATAACAACTCGGGATCACTTGATGTGACTTAATTGGTAGTTGCTCGTGGTTTACTTGGAAGGCTCAATTGTGTTGGTTATGGGCATGGACTTTGGACTTGGGCTCGGGTTTTGGAGCATTGACCCAACTTGCGACCTATCCCAACATGTTATATATATCCCATCACTTGCCATTGTCTGTGTTGAGAAGTGGAGAAGTGGAGAGGTTGTGGCATTTGAAATGGGGGAGAGGGAAAAAGAGAGAGCAACCTTTCTTGGTGTTCTAGCTTGGTAGTTCTCCATTGTTGCTCTTGTTCTTGTTCTTCCCATATTGGAGCAACCGGGAGTAGTGATTGTTGAGTCGATGTCGAAGTCGAGGTGTCGAGTTTGGAGAGCTTACTGAGCCCGGAGGTGTATCGAAAACCCAACCACAATTTCAACAATAACTAATACAAAAGTTAAACAAAATATTTGTACATCTTTTCAATGAAAATTAGCAGAATATTTGAATATAAATCGTGATTAGAAATAAAATATGTTAATAAATTGAATGTTATGAATAATAATGCGATTAAAAAAAAGTTGAGGAAATAAAAGCAAAAGTAAACAAATACTGAATATCTTTCTTACAATTAAATTGTGATGTAGATATAAAAAAGTGTTGTGTGAATCTATAGGATATTACTTGTACCCATGTTGGATTTATAAACTTGACATTGCGTCATCGTAATTCAAATAGGAAAAAAATGTGACAAAAATCAATTGGGCATTGAGCTCTATATAAGTTCACACTCGATTGTCAATAATTATTAAGTTGTTTAGATGTGATTAGCTAAATCAACGCTATGAGCTAGAAAGGTTAACTTCAAATTAGAGGCGTCAAGACGGACGGGCCGACCAGACCCGTGAAAACCGGTCCGGATTGACCCGGAACCGCAGACCGACCCATGATCCTTGCGGGCGGTTCACGGGTCAAGAAGTTGTGAACCGCGGGTTTTGCGGGTCAAACCTTCGCGGGTCGCGGTTAACCCGTTGGCCCGTAAAAAAAAATAATAAACTGTTTTTATTAAATATGGTAACATTGAAAATCTCTCTTCTTCTAGAAACTCTAATACAACTTTTAAAGTAAAATCTTATTTTTTTTTTCTCCCTAATAGCTAAAAAAATAATGTTTTTTGACAAATGGTAATTAGAAATACATTTATCATTTAATTGTTATTTGTTTATATTTTATTTAAATTTGCAAATTTAGAAGTAATTCATATAACATAAACTATAATTTTAAATTCTATGTAAATATTTTATAGTATAAATATGAATTTATCATTTTAATCATTTTGTATTTAGAAACTTGACAAAAAATTTGCTATAAATATGAAAAAATCTATGTTTTTATTCATACGTGCCAAATCAGAACAAGCCGCGACCCGCATGGGCTCAACCCGGATGGGCCAGCGGGCGGGCCGGGTTGTAGTTCAAAATTTGCGGGATGACCCGTAACCGGCCCGTAACCCGCAGCGAGCGGGCTTTTTTTCAAACGGGCCGTTACCGGGTTTTTTATTGGCGGGTCGACCCGGCCCGAACCACCCTGATTGACACCTCTACTTCAAATGGACAAAAGTCGAGCATTTATTTGATAATATTTTTTGATTTATAAATTTATTTATTTATGATTTTGAGATAAAAATTAGTGATTGAAAATTGAAAAGAGAAAATGTGAGTGGTTAAATTTTTTTTTGAAAAATTGTATAGTTTAGCTAGGACCGAAATATGCACAAAACTTGGCCTATGTTTGGCGGCTGTCCATTGTTAATAAACAAATAATTTAATACTTTTAAGGTAAAATATGTGATTCAAAAATTGTTTTGAAAAATATATGTGATTAAAAACTGGTTTGGGAAATGTGATGTTTATAACTCATTTATAAAAAATTTATCAAGCACATGCTTGGTGAAATCCATAGTTACCTGTTCTACATGTTGAAGTGGTACTGGTGAAAGGTGAGGGTGAAAAAATCCAACCTCACTCGCAGCTATACTAGGTAAGGATTCGATTCCTAAAATATAGAAAATGTCATTGGCAAACGGAGTTAAAGGGAAAATCCTCAACCTTGCACTATCTGAGGCATATCCTGCAATTTATATCATTCACCAAGACCCAGAGCAGGTGAGGGGGCGTTGGGATTGCGGTTCAACTTTTTTTTTTCCCCTAAAAATTGTCTCAAATATAATTTTAGAATGTTTTTAACTTTTACCCCGATTAGATTTATTTACAATTTGACCATGGCAACATCATAGCCTACGTGTCACTATTTTATAGTTCCTATCCTTATTTATTAGGAAAATGCTACAGTCACCCGAAGTTTGTTCTGTCCCCCATGTGAGTAAGGGAGCAAGGTTGGGGTTCAAATAAAATTTCCCTATCTATTATACATGCAAAATAACATGTCAAGGAGTTGTATATAATCCGTTTAAGATCATGTTTGGTGCAAGATAAATTTTTAAATGTGTGGTAAAAAAGTGAGAAATGTGATGAGTTTCATAGAAATATGTGATTGAAAATGAATTTGATGAAAAAATTAAGTACCAAACAAGATCTAAGTCAAATTAAAATAGATAGAAATCATGGTGAATGAGTTGATATTATTTGTGCATTCTATGAAAGTGTAAATAAAAAGTAGTTTAACTGATTATAAATCATTTATAAACACGAGCCAAATATGAAAATACACCAGGATAAAATATAGTGTGGTTTAAAAAAGGGTGAAATACACGTGTAAGGAGTTTGAAAGATGAAATTTAAAATTTAAGAAACTTTTAGTTTTAATACAAAAATCAGGTTTTTATTTAAAAAATATGTAAGTAAATAGGTTGAGGTCATAATTTTACAATTTATGGTCACATACACAAACCACAAATTTTATAGGTCACAAATTATGAAATTTCTCAATCACAAATTATAAAATAGTTTGGTTACGACTTAATTCTCGATCACAAATAATAAATTTATAGATCACGACTTATTTTTTATCATAAATTATCAAATTAATAGGTCACAAATTAAAAATTTATAGCTCACGACTTATTCTAGATCACAAATTACAAATCTATAGACAACTTATTTCTCGGTCATAATTTATGAAAATAAGGGGCACAAATATTTTTTTGGGTCATAGATTACAAATTTTATAGTCCTTACCTTAATTTTTAGAATTTGTGACCGTAATTTTTATTTCTTGGTAAAAAATCTTGAATTTTGTAGGTCACAATTTTTTTCTCCATCGTAAATCTTGAATTAATTGATCGCAACTTACCAAATTATGAGTCACAATTTCTTCGCTAGTTAGAAATTACAAATTTCATATGTTGCAATTTTTTTCTCGAGAACAAATTATGAATTTTTTATGTTACAATTATCCCAAATTATAAGTTTTCTCAATCACAGATCACAAATTTTATAGATCACCATTTATTTTACAATCACAATTTATCAATTTTTTTGTCACGACTCATTTTTTGGTCATAAATTATCAATTTAATTGGTCACAATCTATTTCTCGATCACAAATCACAAATTTTATATGTCAAAAATTATGGTCACAATAATTAATTTGTCACAACTTATTTTTAGGTCACAAAAATCAAATTATTAGGCCACAATAATTCAATTAAAAGTCACAAATTATCAAAAATTTTAGGTCACATACTATTTACGAGTCACAAATTACGTATTATTGATCACACATCATCATCACCATCACCGATCGCCAACACCGCCACCACCGACCACCGCCACCATTGACCACTGCTGCCAACACCATTACTAACCACAGCAAACACCACCACCACCACACCTAACCTCACCACCAACCAACACCACCGCCACCACTTCCATCACGAACACATGAACTACCCTATCCTACCCTCACTCCTCCACCATCACAACCACCAACACCACCACCCGGTGGCACCCCACCTACCACCACCACATCCAGTCTATAATAATCTCACCACCACTACCACCCACCACTGTCATCTTCAATCACCTCCACCACCACTACAACCACAGCACCACTTCCAAGTTGCCCACCACCATTACTACGGCCAGTTCCACCATTACTAGATCCACCACCTCATCGTCACTGCCACACCTCACTAGTAGGGCTGTCAATATATAGGATTTTAATCCGAACCCGATACCAAAATTCGATTAAATTAACGGGAGATGAATTTAAGGTCTCAATCCGATAACCTGATAAGGATCCGAATCCAATAATACGTTAATCGAATAGAACGGACATGGATATAAGTCAATCCAATCCGATAACAATACGATCCGAATTTTATAATAATATAATATATTATATATATTGTTATATAATTTATTCATATAATATTTATTTTTTTCATTTTAAAACTTGTAATATATTTTATAAATTATAATTATAATATAATATTACTATATATTATAATATTCATTTTAAAACTTGTAATAAATAAATATTGTTATAATTTTTTTGAGATGTTATGGTTTTATTTTTTATGAATGATATGTAATTATAATTAATTATATGAGTAATTTTTACTCATTAATATATAAAAAATAAAAAAAATATATGCTAAAAATAATTTCAGACAGGATATCTGATAAGGCAGCAAATCGAATTTGGATTTAACTATCAAAAATCCGTCAGATTATCGGATCGGATCGGATAAAGGCAATTCCGATCCATATCTGATCTGTTTACACCCCTACTCACTAGTAGCACCATTGCCTCTGCCACACCTTACCATCACTGAGCACCACCGCCAAAACATATCACCCAACCACCATATCACCGCCACACACCACAGCACATCACCATCACCGCCACTCAACCAAAAAGGAAAAAAAATAAAAGAAAGGAGATGGAAGCAGCTCATTCGCCACTCCTTCGGCGTCGTTATTGTTAGATCAAAGCAACGTCTAAGTAGCGACGAAGGCACTGCTTCCATGGAAGCCACAGCAGGAGGTCCATCAGAGGGAAAGTCATGGTGGAGATCTAGCGATGGCCGTCGGAGATGGCGCCTGAGTGGTTGTTGTGTACGAGAAGAGAGGAATATAAATGATGAAAATTAATATGGTTTAAAGGTTCTTGTGTTGTGGGAATGAAATATGGTTAATAATATTATTAATTAATATTTTAAATATTGAATTATGACCTGATTTTGTACAAATAACTTTTAAATTTGGTTTTTGAATTGTGTAGTTCAAACACGTGTGTGCACTAATTTCCACTTTAAAAAGCAATTTTCTTCAAATAAATATGAAATTTAAACTAAGTTGAAGTATTATCTCGACAATATTGTAAATAAATTTCAAATTTACAAAGTAAATTCGAATGCTTCGTGAATTTCAATATTAACCATCGACAGAATTAATGATTGATCAAGACATTCTTGTGATATTTGAAAACCCTAATAATTTGTTATCCTTTTCCATATCATGTCACAAATCATTTTGACGGAAAAAATGACTAGAAAAAATTCGAAAAATATTCAGGTTATGCCATGTTCGGCAGTACTTAAACTTCATATTTACTTTCAATAAGATATTGTATTTTAATATACTTGGAAATGCATGCAACTCTTTTCTTAGTAATACAAGTAAAAAATAAAAAAGTTAATTGTTCGAATAATAAAGGAAATAATATTTTGTCTTTTTTTATTTTCAACTTCAAAGGTTAAAAAAACATTTATTCGAAATCTTATTTATTTTTACTTACTTATTACATTGGTTAGAAGATAAGGTTATCTCAATATACTATTTCATTTTTAAGAAATTAGTTTCAAACATTCAAAATTCAGATCGTAATTTATCATATATATACATATTAGATTCCAAAATTTTGCAATATATTCCCTCATTAAATCAAGTATTATGTTACAACATTTCCATTCCAAACGCGTCTCTCCATTTTAAATCCAATGTGATCACCGAAGAAGAGAAAAGCAACAGAGAATTCAGTTACAATCATTCTCGTGCATCCTAATTTGATCGGTGCCTCACCATGACCACCATAACCAACTATCAAGACTCCGAGCACCATCACCAAAACCATAACCATCATCATCACGCTTTTCGATGCACCACCACCATTACCTCGACGCACCACCACCACCATATTCGCCATCATTTCTAACGAATACCCACAACCACCACCTATGACGACATATTTTCATGTCAATTTGGACTCTACAAATTTAAAATTTGAACATGTGACCTAAAAATTTGACTTGAGAAACTGAACATGTGACTTGAGATCTATAATCAGTATTCTAAAAAGCGTAAAGTTTGAAGAAGCGATAAGACTGAGCATCACGCTTAAGCGAGCCTAGATACGTAAAAGCCCGACAAAGCCCAAACAAAGCGCGGCGAAGCATGATGGGAGAGCTTCGTGCCTAAGCGCACTTTTTAGAACAGTGTCTATAATAAATGCGACATGAGATCAAACATGTGACCTGATAATGTGACCTAAAATCACACACGTGACCTGAAACTTTGAATATGTGACCTGAGAACCACCATCATGAACTAAAAAAAATTAAAATTGAGAATCCTTCAAATTTCAGAAGAAGATCTGAAACTCTGCTTCATGAAAAATGTTGGAGTCAGATTAAACCATTTCAGCAACATCTTGACCAAAATTTCTAGTAACGGTGTCACTAATTCCCTTGAAATCGTTGGTCACAGATCTATCTCATCAAATCCAAGATCACAGGTCACAAACCAATAGGGGTCTTTCCGTCAACGTTCGAAGAGTGGTGGAGTCCGTGAGGATAGGTGTGGTCGTGGGGGAGTGCCAGAGGTTAGAATAATTCTAGAGAGATTTTTTAAGTGACATTTTTAATTGACATTGTGACATGACGCTCATACATTAGGTGATATAGATGCAAACGTTCTTGTGTGTTCAACCAATTGAGAGGGAATGCAGGAATATAAAGATATAGAGAGATAATTGATAAGTGTGCTTTGCACACTTATTTTGGTATTAAATTGATATTCTAATTGACAAATTGAGTGAATTTCTACTTAGAAATTGTGTATATCTTGTACAATTAGGTACAACTTCAATTGAAAAGAAAATGGACAAGATCAAAGAGTAATTGAGCTAAAAGAAGAACAAATTTGATGTTAGGGACCTAATTGAAAGAAATTAAAAGTTCAGGAATTCAATTGCAACATCTCAAAAAGTTGAAGGACTACAAGTGCACATATTTCAGGGGTGTTTTTGTAACGAAAGTCAAAATATGGGGACTAAATTGAAGAAGATCGGAAGATGAAGGACCCGATTGCAAAACATATGAAATGGAAGTGGGGACTTTAACCACGTGGCTGCAAAGCCGTGTGACTGCACAGCAAATGGATAGAACATACTTTAGCGTGCCTACATGGCCTCGAGCTTTAACCTCGCGCGGCTGCACAACCCATTCGCGAGCCAGTTCCAAAATTGAATTTTCCGTTTTATTATTTTTACTTAGGCCTTGTTTGGCTTGACTTGGGACATTTTTGGAGACCTTTTTAGGTCAGATTTTTGGGAGAATAAATATTCCTAATTTCTCACTTCTCCCATAAGCCCCAAAATCCCCAATTCACTCTCTAACCCTAGTCCCTCTCTTCCCTTTTTTCTCTCTTTTCTTTTCTTTGTTTTTCTTTAGTTTGTAATTTAATTTGTAGTTTTGTTTTGTTTCATTTCCAAATTGCTAGTCTCCATTGAAGTTAGGAAGCAAGAGTGAGGTAAAGATTTAAAGTATTATTTAAGGAATTTTAGAGTAAAAATTAAGGGAAGTGATTTATTTCATTATCTTGTATTTTAATATTTAATTTCTATATTTTGTGATGTGTTTTTATAAGCCTCAACTTTTGTACAATATTTATACAATGAGCTAGTTGTTTTATGTTGAGATGAATGATGTAGCTTAACTTAGTTTAAGTAATTTTAATATTTGTTTATTAATTTTGACCTTATTTCATATGTATTTGTTAATGAAATTATTCCATATGTTTGATTGATCACCAAATATATGTTTTGTGAATTATATGATAATCTAGAGATATTGTGCAATTTACACCAAATAACAAATGTTCTAGGTTCTTGTCATGGATATAGATATACATTAAACCCTAGATGATCCATTGATTTATTTTCACAAAAAATTAATAAACCAATTGATTAGGGTTAATTTCACTAGAGAGAGGTAATTAGCTAAACTTAGAAAATCGGGTCTAACATTGTAAATGAGTAATTTATTAATTTGCATGTGTTAACAAATTACTTAAGCGAGATTTAAGTGAAATCATGAATCCTAACTATTTTATCTTTCATTTTCCTTATTTCAATTTGATTTAAAATTTGTTTCTTTAATTTAGAATTTACAAAATCCATATTTTTATTGTGTATTTAATTTGTTAAGATTAAATTAACTAGAGTGTAATTGAGTATACATTCCTTGTGGGATCGACAATCCGGATTCAAAAATTCCATTTTATTACTTGTTCGTGACTCGTGCGCTTGCGTACACACTTTTAGCGAACAATAATCAAATAAAATATTTAGGTTTTGAAATGGTATTAATTAATTATTAAAATCCTAATTATAACTTTATTTTTGAAGTAATACAACTTTGATCTTATATTTAAATTTAATTTCTATAAAACAGGTTTACATGTAATTTCCTCGTACGATAATATGTTTTGTTTTTTGCAAGTGGTTTAGTCCAATTATGGGCTTAGCCCATGTGTGTTTCTTGGCCCAATTGTTGTTACCAAAAATTGTCATTAAAATTGGGTTGGGGTGAAGCATAGATAGAGAGAAATAACTGGGAACAAAAAAAAAAGTCGGATCCGGTCTGATCCGCGATACGCTTTATTTTTTAAAAAATTAAAAACCTTTGTAAAAAAATTAATTATTAAATCTAAAATATATAATCTTTTTTTTGAATTTAGTACAAAATCTTTAATTCTCTACGTATGTATTGTTTTATTGTATGAATTGGATATTATATTAATTATTTTGTCAATTATATATTCACTTATTTGTCATTAACGAAAATAGATAACAAAAATTTCTTAATGCTTGTTCCAATCCAATCCAATTCAATTTGAACCCGACCTAATCCGAAGTTTTTACTGTTTGATCTGATCCGATCCGAAATTTTGCAGGATGAATTTGGATCAGCACCTATCTATCCCATTGTTTTCGAGTAATCATTGTTTGTGGGTAAGGAACTTGAGGCACCCTACTTCCTATTTCTCCTTTCTTTGAAGTATCAGCTTCACCCTCCCCTTATGGATTGTTGGTTGGACAACTTTGATGGCATTAACTTTGGTCGATCTTTCCAGTGTCAGAGTTGCTTTTGGTGTGTTGAAATATTGATAAACGAAGCCCGGGTATTTTTTTTTTGGTCAATCTACAATTCAAAAATTAACATGGTATTTGAGCTTGTTGTTTTTCAAAATATGTGAAAAAAGGGACTCCAAAACATGCGTGAACGGGGGAGCCGCCTGAGGGTGTTTCTACAATGCTCTGAAAAGGACAATTTTTCCCTCATCATGGCCGAGCTGGTGGTGGTAACATATTCCAGTTTCAAGAAATGATAATTACAATTTTATACTTACTTTGACCATCAAAATTAAATAAATGCAAGTTATTTTAAGTTTACTTTTACTTAATTGTGTGTTTATTTGGATATTTACTTCAAAACTCATATTTGGAAGAGACGGAAGCAAAACAAGAAAGTCACATGAGGGATCTGTGAAGAAATCGGTACAAAAGTTTTATTACCAATATCTACATGGAGTCTATATATGTCATTGAAAATATAATTGAATTTAGAGTTCAACGCAATAAACGGAACACAATTTAGAGTTGTAGATGAAAAGTTATGAACGTTTGAAATTCGACTAACGAATCTGAAAAATCAATAGCGAGTTGCAAACCCGCTATCAACCTGCGGTGCAATTATGTTGTTGTATGTCGTGGATTCGTCTACTGTGTGTTCTGAGTTTTTTTTTTTTTTTTTTTAAGTTTCTTTTTGCTTTGTTCTCGAATTTAAGTTTTATGAGACTCGTATATGAGGTGGAATTAGACAAGCTTGGCCAAGCCCAATTTGATGGCCAAATAATTGGGGAGTGTAAATTTCAGTCCCCGCCTTAGCATTAGTTTCGACAATCAAATCAAGAAATATTTCTCGTCCAACAAAAAATTGAGCCCAAATAAGTGAATCAAGTTCTATTTCTCTGGGAGTTTGGGAGGTTGGACGTATGAAGGAACTTGATGTACTTTGAAAGGAAAGAAAGAAGATGAAGGTTGAAGTGTATAAAAATAGGTCAAAATGCCCCTAATAGGCTGTATAATAGGGGCAAGTTAATTAAGTACAAGCCCATAACAACTAATTAGGAGAGTGGCCATCTGATTGGATGCCAAAAAAGGGGGAAATACACCCTAAGCCACAATTGGGTGAGCCAAAGAGGCCCTGAGCCATTAGGTGCGGCAGAAGATTTAAGTTGGTTTTAGAAAGTGGTCATACCTCTATAAAGCACTTCCAACACAAAAGAGCAAAGGTTCATAGGTTTTCCATGAACAAGCTCAATAGAAATGAGCAAGTAACCAATAGCAAGTTTGATACTGGGAGCACAAATGATGAACTTGCATAATCAATAATGAATGAAGGCAATTCATACAAAGTGAGAATTATCATCACCAGACTTACTGTGGAATCCTGAAGATGCTTATAAGAGTTGAAAAAATGCCTTATCTATTTTTGGAGGCATTTTAGTAACTACCATAGTAGGAGAAACTGTAGTACCCAACGGATGGTGATTAGTTAGGGCACTAATAATGTCCCTAAGAGTGATGGACAAAAGGAAACATGGAAAAACAAAAGTATTGTAATCAGGCGCTGATAAGTGTAATATTACACTTATTTACACAATCAAAATTGAATAATTATGAGCCTTCTTAAGTGTTTTGTTCTTCATTTTGCATTTGTTTGGTTATTTTAGGTTAAAATATGAGTTTGGAAGAAATTGGAGCAAAACGTGAAAGCAACGTGCGGGGCATGTGAAGAAATTAGTGTACAAATTTTTCTATAGATATCTTCATGAGGCTTATAATATGTCATTGGAAAGATAATTGAATTTGTAGTTCAATGCAAAAAATGGAGCATAATTTGAAGTTGTAAATTAAAAGTTATGCAAGTTGAAGTTCAGTCGACAGATCAGACCGCTTTAAGACAGCGCCGAGGTACCCGAGGCAGCGCCTTGGCGCTTCCCATTGCCGAAAATTTTCAGATTCTTAGCACCTAGACGCTACCCACGCGACTCCGAGGTGCTAAGCTGCTGTTTCAAACTCCGAAAATTCTGTTTTTAACCCCAATTCAACCCTAACTCTTCTATGACTTCAAAGTAATATAAATACAAACCTAAAAACCATAGTAGAGGGGGATTCAACAGCGCTAAAAAGGACAAGATTCAAGAAATCAAAGGGATGCAAGAACAACATCAAGGAAGAAGATTGAAGATCTATCCAAAAACTAGTTTTTTCTATTCTCTTCTTTATGCTGTTTATTTTGAATTGTATAGATTTCATGTTTCTTATTATGAACTAAACTATTCTTCTAGGTTTTGATTAGCCATAACTTGAGTATATGATTTGAATTTATTTTAATTATTTCTATGAAATTTTTCATTCTATTTATTTGTGTTATGGTTTTGATGCTTTCAATTAATTGGTCACTAATTGAATGTGTAGATGCTAGTCAATTCCAGAACTCGAGAGAGGGAAATTTAGGCACGATCATAAGATTAACACAACATAGGTTTTATAGAGAGAGTATAGAATCTATGAAGCTTACTCTATAAAAGAACTATGAAATTGATAAATTCTTGATTTTAATTCGGAATAGAGATATTGGAATTGGAATTTAGGATTAATTTCTAGGCGGCACTCGGGAGAGGGGATAGAAATACAATTGAGGTTCTTGCTTATAAAGATGTGAAAGTTGATTAAAGATAATTAGATAATTGTGAATCATATTCAATAGTTAGGTGAAATCATATCCTAGGCTTTCTCATCTTATTTATCTTCGAACTTGCATTTATGTGTTGAAATCATCACCATACTCATCACTAGAATAGATTAAAATAATTGATCTTATAATTCATTTTTTCTAGATAAAATAAGAGCTAATCAATTATAGTACTTAGTATAAAATCAAATTACAATCCCTGTGGGTTCGACATACTATTTTACCATTATATTACAAAACTTGACATCGTACACTTGCAGTTATAAAATCACACATCACACACCCAAAAATGTAAGATGATGGAGAATAAGGTAGGGTCATAAGTGGGGAATGTTCAAGGTAAGGTCTAACATGTCTAAAATGCAAGCTTTGGGAAAAAGTTTTTAATAGGGCCATGAGCGATCACGCACTTATACCAACTTTAGAAGCTAGTATCTGATTTTGGCAATGTACATATGTTGGAACTAATCTGGCTTAATAGTAATGATTCAAGAAAATGTAAGGTTTACGTTGTAGGGAATAGTTGGGCGATTGGTGAACGTCCATCAGCATCAAGACTGTTGAATCCTGGGCCAAGGCAGAGATGATGATTTTCAATGTTAGCCAGTAACAGAAAACCAGGCTCAACAAAATATTCTTGAAGGAAAGTCTGAATATCATTGAAGGAAGCAATATCTTGGATAGTCATTTCTAGACACGTGTGAAAACAAGTGAATACATTCTCGAAGAAAACAAAAGAGATGCAAAGGATGTGCAAAAAGGAAAAAATGGAAAGTGAGGAAGACAACAATGAAAAATGCTTGTATTGATGGGAAACATGACGAGATGTTAGGTGCTAAAAAAGGACACACGTTGAAGTTGGGGGAATACCAAAGGCTTTCTTGCTTTTTTGGATTTCGAAACTGCAAGAACGTGCGAGGACTTGAATATGAGAAAATTATTGATTACATATTAATTCAGTCATATTGGGGATAATTGTTGATACATAAAATACCTAATACAAAAGCCCAATACAAAGGCCCTAAAATGAGGAGCCCAAATGGAAAATCAGGTCGATAGTTCAGACAAATGCTTAGGTGATTGGCTGAGTGAAGCAATATTTGGATTATTGGAGCATTAGGCGATGGATGTTTGAAGAGACATTTTTTCCACTCAATTCACGATGTAAAATAATGGTAATGAACCCATCATTGGCGTTTATTGGAACAATGTTAAATCTTGGGCAGTTAAGAGTGTTATTGTAAGAAGTTACAAGAAGAAGTTATGGACGGTTATGGAGTAAGAATCACGCAAGTGGATATCACTAGAGGATCTACCTCATGGCAAGGTAGGTCCGCCGCCCGTACTGGATTTGTTGAGAAAAAAAAATCTGGTTAGATTTTTTGTCATTTTTTTTACTGGGACTTAAAAAATACATTTATTTGACTGAAGTCCACCCTAGTTAAAAAAAATTACTATACGGTCGCCCTAGTTGAACAAATTTCTTGGATCCACTCCTGGTGGAGATCATCAAAGAGTAAAAGGCATAAAGCAACAAGAAAGGAGACTACGAACACAACTCTCAAACACAGACTACGAATTTTATTATCTTATATTTTAATAGCTTTCATTAGTTAACTTTATGTGTTTGCGCCCCTCGGAGGCAATTTTTAAATTAAATATTTCTAATAGAATACCCTTTGTTGAGATACTAGGGGCAGACAAAATGACCAAACCAAACCAGAATCAAACCAAATTGAGTGTTTTGGTTCGATTCTACCAAAAAAAAAATTAATGGTTTGATTCTTAGCATGGAGAATCATTTGATTTTGATTTTGATTTTGATTTTGATTTTGGTTTTGGTTTTAGTTTTGGTTTTGGTTCTTGTTCTAGTTCTAGAACCAGAATCGGAGGCCAAGCCCAATTTTAGACTATTTTTTTTAATTAGCCTATTGATTTTTGATAACTTTAAAAGTTAAAAAATTAAAATAATTTCTAAAGTCAGTGAACCCAAAGCCAAGAGGTACTTGCCCAACCTAAATGGCAAATACTAAAAAGTTAACAATGTTAAGTTAACCAAAACTCAAATCTTCATTCGTTCACCAACTGATTTCTCAATTCATTCATAACCTAGTATGTTGAGCCTGCGTGAGTAGCGTCTAAAGAGGAAAGAGGTGTAAAGTTCGTAAACAACAATAGCGGCTTTACCAAATGGTTCGACTCCAAACCAGTTTATTACTTTTCATCTTCAATTCTCAACATTCGACGATGACACGATAGAGTAGAGATCTTCTTTCATGTTTGATTGTGGGTTTCTTCTTGTTTGATTTTGTGGATTTTTTTATTCACTTCGTTTGGAATTTTATTGAAATTTCTTTGAACATTTGTTTTGTTAACTTTTTCTATTTGGCAACAAATGTAGATGAGTTCTAAAGCAGAAGCAACTGAAAAGCAACCTGTAGAGAGGTCAGATGTATGAGAACATTTCACCAAGTTGTCGGACGAGAAAACAGCAAAATGCAATTACTGTAAGAAAGTTTACAAGTGTAACGGAACTTCTACTTCGTGAAAGCACTTAAAATCTTGTTTTTCTTATAAATGCAATCAAACAAATGTTAAGCAAACAATTCTAAAACAAGAAAAAATTGATGATTGTGATGGAGATTCCAATGGATGTCTTCTGACATTAGTATTGATAAAAGTAAGGGTCGAAAAGCATTGGTAAGAATGGTAATTATTGGTGAATTGGCATTTTCCTTTGTAGAGGGTGAGGGTTTCAAGGCATTTGTGCAAGGACTTTGTCCCAAATTTGTAGTTCCTGATTGTAGAATTATTGCTAGAGATGTGCTTAATCTCTACCATTAAACTAAAGAGTCCTTAAAGAATAAATTTATTAGTAATAGGCAAAGGTTTCTTTAACCAAATATTGTTGGAACATTAATTACATGGAAATCACAACACACTTTATTGATATAGATCAAAGATTACATAAGAGGATATTGAACTTTTCCATTGTTCCAAACCATAAAGGAGAGACGATTTGGAAAATTATTGAGAATTGTTTGCTTGATTGGGGAATAGAGCATCTAGGTAGTATTACTGTGGACAATGCAAGCACAAATGATGCTGCTATAATTTATCTGAAAAACAAATTGAAGAATTAGAAACCATATGCTATGATTTTGGGTGGCTCTTATTTGCATGTTCGTTGTTCTGCACACATTGTCAATTTCATTTTTAATGAGGGGTTGAAAGATTTTAATGCATCAATCGCACATATTCGCAATGCGATCAAGTACTTTCGATCACCTCATTCCCGGCTGATGAAATTTAAAAATTGCATTGAGAGGGAGAAGATAGAATGCAAATAACTTACCGTTTTGGATGTACCTATTAGATGGAATTCAACATTCTTAATGTTGGATAGTGCATTGAAATTTGAGAAAGCATTTGACTGAATTGAGGAAGAGGATGGATTTTATTACAAATATTTTGATGAGCGTGAAAGTTGGAAAGAAAGAGAAGAGCCCCCAACTACTTATGACTTGGCTAGAAAATTTGCCAAAATTTTAAGAACATTCTATGAAGTTACTTTGAAGTTTAGTGTTTTATTGAATGTTACCTCCATTATTTACTTCAAAGAAGTTTGTAAAGTTGAGCAAATTTTGAAGAGAACGAGTGATAAACAAGATTTTGATATGAGTAATATAGAAAGCAACATGAAGGGTAAGTTTGATAAGTATCGGGGGAATGTTGATAAGATGAACAAGATTTTGATTGTAGAAGTTGTGTTTGATCCTATATATAATTTGGAGTTTTTTGTACATTGTATTGGTATCTTGTATGACTCCAACAAGGTTGAAGTCACAAAAAATGAAGTAAATAAATTATTGTAGGCTTTGTATAACCAATACAAGGGATGGGAAAACACTAATGATGAAGCTAGTGGTACTAGCGATGCTAATAAAGTAGTTACTTTGTTGGAGGGTTTTGATGATGATTGGAAAGATTGACAATTATGATTTCGGGTACAAGAAATTAAAAACTAGCAAACACAATTTGTCTAGAAAAGATGAGATTCAAAGATATTTGATGAAACCTACTGAAGATGCTTCTGATGAAAGTTTTGACATTTTGAATTGATGGAAGATAAGAAGTCCAAGATTTAAAGTTTTGTCTAAAATTGCAAAAGATGTGCTTGTCATTCCTGCATCTGCAGTTGCTTATGAGTTAGCATTTAGTACTAAAGGGCACATTCTTGATTGTTTTAGGAGTTTTTTTTAACTCCTGCTACAGTTAAGACTCTAATTTTTACCCAAAACTGGTTACAGAAAGAACTTAGGCTTTGGAGAGTAAATCAAGACAAGATTTTGCATTGAAGAGACAGAGTCCTATGAAGAAATTGAGTCTGATAATAAAAATTTTATAAAAATATTTTCACATTACATTTTAATAATTGTAAAATAATAATAAAAAAAAAATTATTTATGTTTGTTTTATTGTTTATATTTTGTAGAGATTTTCAAAAATACATTACAAGCAATGGAATATTAAACAGTTAATAGATGCCTCATCATGCATGGTCGGTAAGTGCAAAGTAGTAAACTTTTCATGTTTTTTTTCTATGTTTGACTACTTTAATTTCATATTTCATTTTTCTAATGCAGGTTTGATGTCTTCACATAAATGAATTGATTGACTAAGTACAAAGTCGTAGCTTGATGAGTTGATATAATTAATCTCTATCAATGACTCATTTGTCAACATTTTTAAATCATTGTTATTAAAAAATATTTTGTATTGAGATGTAACTTGATATTTGTGTATTCAAGTTATGACTATTCTTGTTTGTTAGTTTAGACTTTAGTAAATGAATTTCGTTAGTCATTACTAACTTATGGATATGGTATGGTGAATCTGTGATGATAATTTGCATTTATATTTGAAAATTCAAGTAACGTACTCAGAACCAAACAAAATTAAACTAGAATTGAACGGTTTTGTTTCGATTTGGTTCCATATTTTTATAAAAATCAATTGATTTCACTGGTTAAAAAAAAAGGACCATCGGTTCATGGATAACCAAAATCAAATTGAATCATGTCCACCCCTATTTCTTACACATCTTCTGAATACTCTTTAATTATTAGCATGAACAAAAACGGATTAAACAAATTGTCATTAATTTTTTTCCAGCATTTTCATATGCTTTCTTATTTAAAGATATCGTATCTATCATGCCACGTTTCGTTTCATTTTGTGTATTGCTTATATTGTGTTTGTTAAATTTGTTTATAAATATCACAATTTTTTAAATCACTTTTTAATCACGTATATTTTTTCAAATCATTTTTCAAGCACATAATTTATCTCAAAATTTCAAATTCCTTATCTCTTAAAAAATAATAATAATAATAATAATAATAATAATAATTCAACCTTCAAAGTTTAAACAGAGGCTCTAGAAGTTAAAAATGTGAGTGTGCTTTTAACTGCAATCTAGGATTCTAAATTGTTCTTTTCCCAATAATTTGGTGTAATATGTTGATAATGTTGTCGATATTTCATTGTTGACTAGAGCCGACACCTAGATATTTCTATTTTTCGTCTGATTTTGTTTGATAAAATATCAGGTACATGCACATGTGGGGATGGCACCACCTACTTGTGTTAATTTCCTGGTTTATCACCCAATTGCCCAATTCCAAAGAAAGAAGACAAAAATAGTTGGTCCTCCGTGCTCTTATATAGTCCATCCGTTTGATATAATAATAATAATAAATAATTAAATCTTGTTCGTAACACACAAATGAGTGTTGCTCGAATTACATTCAAATGAATGTGATAATTTACTGGAATTCATCATAAAATAGAAAAAATTATCAAAATTCACCAAAAAAATGAAAGAACTAAAATATTATTAATCAATAAATTTATATCTTTTTTTTCAATCTTTTAACATATTTTTATAGGCCCAAATAAACCCTAACTAAAGCGAAAATATAACTAGAACTAAACAAATTCAAATAAACTAGGAAATTGTAAAACAAAACTGAATAAAGAAAAGAAATTATAAAATTGCCCCTGATTCAAAACGGAAAACGCTAAAATGAAACCCAGACAATGAAATTTGACCCCAAAAATTCGACAATGTAGGTCGAAGTTCGACCATCATTGTCATCCAACAAAAATGTGCAGAATCAAAAATGATTCCGGATTGTGTAACAATTTTTTTACACCCAGTTAAGGTTACTCGCTTTCGTAGATACTTTTTATTTTTCCACTTTTTCTAGTTGGTTTATAATTTTTTTCTTCTAATTGATCTGCATCAACTACCTTAAACTTTATGGATGCATAATTTCTTTCGGGATTATATGTCTTTTAGACCATTTTCTTTTCTTTGATCCAGTCCACCACAAAAAGCCAGACCACCCTGAGCCCGTAGTAAGGGATGCATGGCGAGTAGTGACGGCCACTCTTGCTGAATCCGTTGAAAATATTTTTTTTTTTTTTTGTCAAAGTATATAATATTTTGGATTTATATTTATAATTTCATTTGTTCTCAAACAACTCTTATAACTTTGTTTGTTAGAGTATCCATCTTTAAGAAAGAAGTCAGCCAGTTTGGTCTTATGCAAATTTTTCAAAATCTCTTCACATTCATTTTCAATCACATATTTTTATAGGATTTATCACTTTTCAACCATACACACTCTCAAAAACTCCAAAATTCCTCAAAATAAAAAAACAATTATATGGGACCAAAGGGGCTCTTAGTTCAATTTTCTATGACGTCAATTATTACATTTATTTTAATTCAATATTTTTCAACATTTTAAAGCATGATTACAAAATCAATGCAATAGGAAAAAATTGATACAGATGGCAACGAGGTGGTGTTGTCATTCACTATCTCTGCTCCGTCGGAGATTTACTATCCCCGTCCCAGCAAGGACGGAGCGGGGATGTCCAAAATCCCCGTTTGTTATTATATATATTTTTAAAAAATAAAAATAAATTATTTTGATTTATTTTTGAAATTTAACAACTAAAAATTTGGTTTTAAATTTAGTTATTTGAGCTTAAGGATAAACATGCTTGAAATTAGAAAGTTTGGACCAATTTTTTTTTTTTGAGTTTTGACCATTATTAATTTTTTTGAGCTTTTTTTTTTTTTAATTGAAATTGTTAATCAGGAAAGGGCTTGGCGGGAATCACCATTTCCATCTTTGTCTTTGTTGGGGATTCCCCGCAAGGTTCGGGTTGGATCTCTGTCGGTTCGAGGATTCTTTGCTCCATTACCATCTCTAAGAATCAAACATATGCTCTTCTTTAAAATTATATGAAAAATTTGACCACTTTGACATTAGGTGAATTTTAAATACAAAATCAATCAAATTGAGTTTTTTCTATCAAATTGTATCTAATGCAATATTATACAATCTATTATTTGCAAATTTGTCCCAATGAATTAAATTTCTTCTCTCGTATCATAATGAACTTTTAACATTTAAAAAATTGGTAATGTTTACTAATTTATTCTGATAACGTGGTAATATTTACCAATTTCAAGTCATGATTCCACTTATAGATGAAGGGGGAAAATAAAATCGCTAAGCAAGTTCATGAGAAATGGAAAATTATTAACTTCTTTGGTGACCTCGAAATCAACTTTGATTTTTATTATGGTCATTGATATTTAACGATTGCTCTTACTCATTCGAGATCTTGAATCTGCCCTGCTTGTAGTCTGACTTGACATCGCTACTTTAAGGAGGATAACTCTTCTTTGCGTTTTTATACTCTTTTCTTTGGGCATCCTACCACAGAACCCCAACCATCCAAGGCCTATAGGCAGGCGGGTAGGCAGGCCAAACCAAACTTCTCTTAGACAGTCCGGCTCGATCAATTTGACATCACAGCCTTAACTTCAATGAAAATGTAAATATATCGAACTTAATATTCACAGTGCTTAGATATCTTGTTTTGCAAATGTCCAGTCTTGTGCAATCTTAATGTCTATATTGATCGTCTCAATCACATAGGGACACAAAACATTCATAAATTTAAACAGATTAGGAGCCAGAACCATTTTTTGAAGGTTGAGGACCTATAGTCACATTATGTGAAAGTTGGGGGAGTGCAAACTGCATTTATGGGTAAATACATAATGAGCAAATCTCCAAAAGTCTAGCAGTTTCCATTTACTAGAAAGAATCAACATGAATTTGACAGCAAAACAATACAAAATAAATGGACCAATTGGAGTGCAGAGATATAGTAGATTGTTCTTCCAGATAATTTCCTTAAAACTCTGGTGGCTGCTTGGTGTACTAATAAATAGCAGCAGAGCCCTGCAAGTTTTGCTAAGTGAAACAGCTATCATTCTCATCTTTCAATGGAATCATATAGCAAAAACACTATGCCTTGTGCTGCATGCAAGCTCCTCCGTCGTCGGTGCACCGAAGATTGCATCTTCTTGCCCTACTTTCCGTCATCCGAACCTCAGAAATTTGCAGCTGTTCATCGAGTATTTGGTGCCAGTAACATCAGTAAAATGTTACGAGTAAATAATATTTAGTCTATAATCTCGATTCTCGACTATGCACCTTTAAAGCTAAATTTGAGTAGTTAAATTAGTTTTATGTCTAACAAAGTTTATAGACGAGGTGATTCAATAGTCTCTCTTGAGCAGGGACGGATCCACAACCTAGCGAGCCGATGCGCTCGCTCATGCTGAATCCATCGGAAAAAATTGTTAGTTTTTTGGCATTTTTTGGGCTGAAACTCGAAAAATACAGTAATTAACAAAATTCCTGGATGACAGCCCTAACTGAACAAAATTCCTGAATCTGTCCCTACTCTTGAGTGATAAATGCTGTCATACTAATTTGTCAATGGCTTCATATATGATAGGATTTGTCATCATCATTAACTATAGTATTATATAGAACAATGTTCACTCTCTTCTATTCTGTTGTAATGATTAATCTATAAGCAAACAGGAAACTGAAGCAACAATTTTATTTGCTCTGGGGAATGATAGCATACCTGAAGTTGATCTCATTTGGTATGTTTTGTTTCAGCAGGAGATTCCATTACGCGATCGAGGAGATGCTGTGATCAGCTTGGTTTACGAAGCCACAACGAGGCTCAAGGAGCCGGTTTATGGCTGTACTGGCCTCATTTCGTCCCTCCAGAAGCATATTTTCCAACTGCAATCCGAGTTAAATGAAGCTATAGCAGAAACAGTGACACTCAAGACTCAACTGGCAAATGCTTTATCCATAATAATCTCTTCACAGAAAAGTCACCAGTCGAACCATATTACAGAGAAGAGCAATTACAATTTGATTGACTACCAGCAGCTGAGCGAATGTAACGTAAATGGAAATGCCTCTTTCGCGAGGCTGCTAAATTCGCCGGTTACAGATTCTTACTTAGAGCACAGTGTAAGAGATGCATAACATAGTCGCCACAACTACTATACCCCGGGTTTGAGTTGTCTCTAAGGAATTCCTTTTTTACTTGTAGGGATCCTACCATGGTCCACATTGATATTGCAGTTTCCATAAGTTGATTCACCTCTTCTAAAAGTCTAACTATCAGAGAAGGGGGAAAAAAATGTATTATTTAAATTATATCTTGAACAAGCCCTCTCACGTCACGTGCATCCCGAACTCATTTTTGGTGAAGACATGGTACGTACACAATTTTCATAAATAGGTAGCAACAAAATTTGAATTTTGGACCGTTGTCTTACATTCTGATACCATGTTGAATCATCTCATCTAAGAAAGAAAATAAATTTATTTATTTAAATTACTTCCCCAACACATCTAACTCGAGTTACTAAGGTCCATCCTTGCAAGAATAACCATGATCAACTAAAGCCCCGTTTGGTCCTGGAAACATTTACCAATTTTCTCCTCAAATTCATTTTCGACAACGCATTTATATGGGAACCATCACTCTACACACTTTAGAACAACTTTTCAACCACAAATTCAAAAATTTCTCCAATTCCTTATACACCAAACATGCACTAATTAAACAAACTAATGTGGGATAAATAAGTTCAAATATGGAAGGATGAAGATATTCTCAAAAATGCACCTGCTTAGACAATTTTGAACATAACTAGCATATCAAAGAATAGAAAACAAAAATTGTGAATTGAATTCAATTGAAATCTGTATCTGCATAAGAAATAGTATTTGAGAGCTGATAGATAGAACCTCAACAAAATTGTCATTTGTCAGCATTAATCCTTTCCATGTTCTTTAGAAAAAGACTCAACTCTCAAGACCAGTGGCCAATTTCAAGATCTGGCTCAGGAAGCCAGCAAGAACATGTACATCTCCCTTAAAATAAGTGGGAGATTTTGGTCAACTCTGAAACTATATATATATATATATATATATATATATATATATATATATATATATATATTTAAAATGTAAACATGGTTTCAAATCAATGGCCAGGTAAGATATCATCTGGTTCTTCTACTATCCCCATCTCCTTTTTGAGAGAGACACACGTGTGCACAGGTAATTTGCATTTCTCCTGTAATTCCACGTACTTGTGAGCATCAAAATTATGCTTCTTGATGAGCTTCCTCTGCCTCGAGAGAAAGAGCCTCTGCAGCACGTCTTGGTAAGTCGGGTCCCTTGAAGTGATCAGGAAGTACGCATAGCCTATGAGTATCCCAGTTGCGGTTGCGAAGAATGTAATTGGCTCCATAACATCCCAAGAAAAATCCCAGAAAGTTAGCCGGAAGAAGAGACCGACTTGGAACACGGCGAGACCCAGTCCGGTCCACAAAACACGTCGAACCTGTTTATGAGCTAGAACGCCGATTTCTTCCTTCTGCTCTTGCAACTTCTGCAGCTCGTAATTACTTGGGTCGTCTTCAGGTAAAAGTGCGAGTGGAACTGCCTTTCTAACGAGATCAATCACCTGAAATAGAAAATCATGTGAGAGGCAAATTTATTGATAATTTTAATAATTTTTGCTTTTGGGTTAGGGGCAAGAATTGATGGTAGGTACAAATTATATAACCTTATTGGGGTGAAGGTAGACTTTGTCACGGAAGAGTAAAATGACGCCGGCCTCATCGAGAACTCGAGCGAAGGCGGCGGCCTCAGCGGCCGACTTGGCTACGCCAATGCTCTCACAGGCCCGTAAAAGTTCAGGGTATAAAATCATTTCCTTATCATCCATCCCCAGCTTCTCCTTCAATGCATCGACATTCACCAGCCTCATCAGCCTCTTTGCTTCAGCATACGTCATCGTATTTCCATTTTCATTTCCATTACTATTATCACCATTCTCATTTCTACCGCCGCTGACCGCGGGAGAACTATAGGAACAAAATGACGGACCCATCAATCTAGTGGATCCAACAAATCGAAAACCACCCATCTTTTCGCGAGCTGCTGACGCCGTTCCATGTTTGAACAAATGAAAAGAAGTCCTCCACATCTTTCCAAATTTCTATTTTTCTTTAAGAATTGTAAAAGTGCGTGTTTTTTCTGTAACTAAATTATAGCATTGGCCATGGATGTTTTTTTCGAAGTCATAAAACTGAAGGAAATCGTGTAGATTCGAGGATAACGGTCCGTTTGGATTACAATTGGCCGCCCTTTACTAGTGCGCTCGCGCTTGGTGGGGATGAGGAAGGGGACACGGTATTGCCTGTTTGTTGCGCTCTGCTTTGACCGTGTGCTGTCCGCGGACGAGGTGCTTGTGGGGGTGGGGTGGGATACTAATTTATGGTAACTTTAGAGGTATCAGGTAAGCTAGATTACAATTTTATTATTATTATTATTATTATTATTATTATTATTATTATTATATTATAATAATATATTATATGAACAAAAATCCCTAATTCATTGTTATTAGTTGTGTATGGTGGACAAGTCTTTATGTTTCGAAATTGACATGTTGTTCACGATGAGTAATTCTTATTTACTCACTGAACACATGACAGCTTGACGTCCGAAATCGAGTTACCATGTGTTTGATGGACAATATAACAATTGTCGATCATTGATAACATATCAGGTCTGCATTAAATAATGCATCACGACTTCATTGGATGGAACTTAAACAATTAAGCATGCGTTAGGGTGTAGTGTTATTACACACTATTATAATTATTTCAATTTCTAACACCACTTTTTAACTATACATGTATTTTTCGAAATCACTTTTTAACTACTAATTTCACCTCGAAAATTAAAATAAATAAATAAAAGGCTACTCCACAGGCACCGAACGGAGCATAATATGCAATATATAAATAGATTTTTCATTTGTCCAAAATTATATGTCAATTTATTTGTTTATAGTATAGTTAGTTTATTAATTTGTTAATATGCACTTATTTAATGTGTTTTGCTAATAATAAATAATATGAATACTCCTATTTTAATAATTATTTAATGTCGGGTATATTAAAAAAAATTATATGTAAAATTTACACGATCAATTATATTAATTACATTATTTTAAATCATATGAAAATAGAAGTAAGTCTATATCTTTAAGGAAAATTGTTACGTTGCTCGAAAAAGGTTACCAATTTAATTATCGAAAGATGATATGGCCGGGTTGTGGATTGTTAATTTTAAATTGATTTGATGAATAAAAAATAGATTATTGTCATGAAAATTTTTGGCCATCCTTTGTGTCCCAGAATTGATCTTTAAGATACTGGATTCTATCAGGTTGCATTTTTTCTTGGACTTGGAAAATCGATTACTCGTGTGGTCCCATTTTGTTTCTTTAATGCAAAAATAATGGTCAGAAATTCTAAGAAGTAACAAATCAATAATGTAGTCCATATTTGTGGTTTATTTTGTTGTTGAAAGTGTTAATTTTGCCCTGTGGCGTGTCATTTTGACAGTGGAGGATAAAATGAAAACTTGGGGAGCAGATATTTTCCCTACTTGCCTTATTAATGTAATTGCTATTTGCTAGCATATCAATCAAAATCTAATAAATTTGTCAAAAAAAAAAAAAAAAATTGTGAAAAAGAAAAAACCAATTTGGGGCATTGCATTATTCAAATTGGATTTTACGTCTAATAAACTTTTCATCAAAAATAAAAATAAAAAAAGGGGCGTTGTATTATTCAACTTGGATTTTAACTAAACACAAAATCAATAATTAATGAGAAAATAACCCAAAACAGTGTATAAAATTTTATTATTATAAATCAAATCATTAAGATTTTACTAGTTTTACATAGCAATGACAACAGGGCGGATCGAAGCCGATCCGTATCCGTCGGCATAAATTTAAGCAGCTCCAGATCCGCCAATTTTCAGGGCGGATCGGGGCTGTTCGAGGCGAATCGGACTAGTGATCCGCCAACTGATCTGCGAAATTTTTTTTTCTGCTGCTTCTTTCCCCAAATTACAGAAATGAAATTTTTAACTAAACTACAAAATAAAATTGAAATCTATGAAACAAAAGTAATCTTTCATCTAAATTTGTAAATAAAATTGTAACTTTGAACCTAAATAGCATTAGCATGATTATTTATTCATGATTATGAGTGAAGAAGCAATATTTCAAATTTCCAATCAACCCCCATGCAATACATTAATACAACCATATTATGATATTAATGAACAACGAGACCCTGATCACAACTCACAATTCCCACAAATGCCAAAAGACACTTAAATAGTTTTGACAAAATGCAAAAAAAGTTATAATTTTATCAATTAGATCTTGATCTTCACCTACTTCTACTGGAGATGCTTGTGGAGGATTATCAATATTTACATTACATTGATTGTTGATGCTTGTCTCGTACTACCAACACTTGTACGTGATGTAGCGGTAAAGCGTTTCTCTTCACTTTGAGACATGATACATCTGAATAAATTGAAAATAAATTAGTCAACAAATCCAAACTCCAAAGCAACAATGGGACATAATAATAATATCGTGATTTAGATGCTTCTAAAATAAATAAAAAATTCTTAATTCAGTTTCTTTCAAAGTATATATTTGTTCTCTTTAGTATAGACATTTTTGTTTATTTATAATAAGCAAATAATGTGAACCAAAAATACCTAAAAGGCAATTTATTCATATATTCAAGGTTACATATTATTGAAAGGGAAACAAAGAAGAGAAGAAATTATTGAAAGAAGAAGTCAATTTATTCATAAATTCAAGGTTACAAAGAAGTTTTTTTTCAGCAGGCTATTAGAAGCCTCCTGCAGCTTGAATTCTAGTGCAGCTTTAGGCTATTAGAAGCCTTCTGCAACTTGAATTCTACTACAGCTTTAGGCTATTAAAAGCCTCCTGCAGCTTGACTCCTAGTTCAGTGTTAGGCTATTAGAAGCCTTCTGAAATCTGTTTTTCTATGTTCAAAGGAAAATTAATGAGTAAAGAGTTTTATGTGTATATTTCAAAGTATAAATAGTGTCTATGTAAAAAAAAATTAAAAAAAAAATCATAGCTCTACTTTTCCTATACACGTTCTTCCCTTGTTTACTTTCTTCTTTCATTTTATCTGCTTATTCACATTCTTTATTTATTAATCAAGTGCTCTATCGACACAATGTCATCAGCTTCATTTTCCATAATAATAAAGTCATGTCAAAGGAAATGTAACATAATGAGTTGTAACCTTCATATATATATATATATATATATATATATATATATATATATTCTTTAGTAGATAATGTAATGTCAAAATGAACATTCTTCTGAGAATTACACACATGAGAATACCTGTCAAATGTGAAAGAGCTTGCAAAAGTTTGGCAGAACTGGGATCAGGAAAAACGAATTTGCTCCCTCTATTCAGGAAGAAGAAATGGAAAAAGTTAAAGGCATCCTTAAACGTAAGAAAGGAAATGAAACTATGGCGGGCACTATATAAATTAGGGGTGGACAAAATAACAGAACCAGACCAGACCGAACCAGAACCAGAACCAGAACCAAACCAAGCGGTTTGGTTCGATTCTATATTAAAAAAATAATGGTTTGGTTCTTAGAATCAAGAACCATTCGGTTTCGATTCTGGTTCCGGTTCTCTTTCTAGAACCAGAACCAAGAACCAAACTATATATATATATATATACACACACACACACATATATATATTTACAAATAAGTGGATATTCATCTCACTAAAAAATTAAAATCTAAAATTATGAATGTGAAATGTACAAAAATGTTATTTAACATATATTTTATCTCATTTCTTATTAGACAAATATTTCAAATCATAAATCTAAATTCCAATTCTAATTCTAATTCATTTTTCTTTTTTTTCAATTATAGACACGCATTCACACTGCTTTACTTGCACTCGTACAAGGCTATAACATATTAAGGGTAAAAAACATGGCAAATTAACAATGATCAACTATGAAAACAAATCTTAAAAATCCTCCTTCAAAATGAACCCCACTGCCCACACTGCCACAGCAAAATAAGCTTCAAGAAATGGTTTGAAAGCCAAATAATTAGCAGAACAAAGTTTAACTATAAAATATCACCTTCATTATTGTAGAAGAAATGTGTACAAGAAAAGATATTTACGATGTTACTCTAAAATATACTCCAAAACAAGTTAAACAACAGCACCTGCAGTGTCGGCGGGAGGGGCGACTGGTGGCCGGCCTCGCCACGCGCGACGACAGCAGGGGACGAAGGCTACTGGTCGATCAGTGGAGGAGAGGTCGACGGCGGGAGGAGATTTTGTTGATTAGGGTTCAATAATTTTTGATGGCTGAGAGAGAGAGAGAGAGAGAGAAACGATAGTGGTCAGTGGAGTGAGCTGTGAGTAAGTGGAGTTCAGATGTTTTGTTTTCAAATTTTAAGTCCCCCCCCCCCTCACCGGGTCGGGTCGGGTCTCTACCGATCCGAATTTTAGAACGAGCTGTACAAGCCTGATACGCGAGCCAGCCCATTTCGCTGTTTGTTGGACTAGTCCACGAGCCGGTCCACGAACTTCAGGAGCTGAATTCGAACTGTCCAACACCCAAATTTTCTGTCCAGTCCAAGCCCAAGTCCTTTTTTCACGAGCCGAACTTTTAACGAACCGAACCGAATCGAACTAGGCCGAACTCACGAACTCCAGAACTGTACAACTCGTTTGCCACCCCTAAATGCATTTGTTACAATTGTAATTAATTACAAATTACAATTCATTACAAAATGTGATTCAGTTGCAATTGTAATTAGTTACAAACTATTATTCATTACAAAATGTAGTACTTGATAATATTATTTTCAATGACATCTCGACTAGGGCTTCCATGTGGATAGTTTTTATCAAATTTTGGTGATTTCAAAAAAAAATTCAACCTATGTTTCTCTGTTGTCTTTTAAACTGGTAGTCATTCCTAGTTCTCCTCCGCATTTTTCTAACGTTATACTATTGGGAATTAATTATCTTATTCCTTTTATTTAATTTTAATTTGTATTTATTTGTTTTTCATGAAGTTCATCGAATGAGATTGATGATTCACAAGCACGAATAGCCTCGCATAGTCCATTGTATTCAGGACCTAGTCCTCGTAGGATGTGGAGTATGAGCTCATCACTATCAGTTGCGGAGTTCATTAAGGTCAAGTTGTCCACGATACTCTTGACCTTGTGCATATACTTCGTAATTATGGAGTCTCCTTTTTACAGTTGGCCTAGATTGCTTTTTAGATTCATGATGCATCCCCTTGATGGTTTGGCATAAGTGTTTGTAATGGTGTCCTAGGCTGATTAGAGGTTTTTGCAGCAGCAATGAAGGAGATGAGATTTAGGGATAGTGAGCTAACAATGGCATTGAGCAAAAGTTTGTCTTATCGAATCCATGTAGCAAATTCAGGATTTGATATGGAAGTATTTGGTGATGCTGGATTTGATGTCATAGGAGGGAGACATGGTAAGGTTCCATCAACAAAACCAACCAAATCATTTCCTACTAAGTGGTTATGAAATTGTAAATGCCATGGTGGAAGTTTGAAGAAGTGAGTTTGATTGAGAGTTGTGATTGGCCATTGATAACAATGGGAGGGGAAGGAATGGTGGTGGTGGTGGTGGTGAGGAGAAGAGAGGGATCGATGACTTGGAGGGAGGCGGCCATGGAATTCATATTGTTACTGAAGGAAGCGGAGAGGCTTGAAGAATTTGGAGTTGTGACCTACCGTTCAGACTGAAAAAGTGCTAATTCATTTTGCATATGGTACCTACGGTATGCTCCGTTTTTGGACTAGGCCATAGTATTAAAGAGCTTGAGAGCAATGATGCTCTGATACCATAAAGAGAGCAATATAAAGAAGATATTAAAAGGAACTCAATTTCCATTAATGATGAGAATGGGTATTATACAAATTAACATAACTAACTAATCTTTAACAAGATATTTAAAGAAAGATTACAAAAGATAAGTTACAAGGAAAAACAAATAAATTCAAATTACAATTAAATAAAAGGAATAATATAATTAATTTCCAATATATACCACTGAAATTGAGACACGGAACGCCATTGCTAATCCTAGGTGTTTCTTCTTCTTTCTCCTTTCGTATATTACCCTGAGAACATTAAGCCAATCTTAATACCTTGACTAAAGGTTAACATACTATGTCTTAAGCCCAAACCACCTTCTTTGTCGAGATGCTATGTTTGATTAATAAAGTCTTGTCCCAACAATATACAACCTTGAAGATTGTTTTGATGACTTGGATGATGAAGGTGCCCAAGATTTTGGCAATGATGAGTGGTTCTTTCCCCCTCCTCTTGCAATGTATCCATTTTGGGTCTTTTGATTTAATGGTTTTTACAATCTATTTTGTCTATCTATTGTGATTCCTCTCATGAAATTTATAGTACATATGATAATAAATAGGTTCACAAAAATATGAAACTTACATCTTGGGTTGGATGTCAATTGATGAGATTTGCATGTATATATGTGTCATCATAAAATCGAATTTGAAACATTTTCTCTAATACCACACTTGTCATGCCCTCAAGATTTTTTTTTTTTTTTTTTTTTCATTTTTTTTCCTCATAGAAATAAGAATGTGAACATTGCTTTAAGAAGAAGAAAGATCTTTTAAAAAAATTCCAGCAGGGACCTTCACCAAAATTTGGTGCGACACAAACCAAAAACGAGGTAGCTGTAAGTGATTTGGTATTGACTCCTATGCAGGGCGTCGACAATTGTGATAAAATTTTGCACAATTTCATTGGTGAATGAAAACATTACGTCGAAAAGTAGGTTTTATGCAATAAACACCATACTTAGAACTATTTTATATAATTTTAATAAGATAAACTTATAACAATCGAAATTTAAAACAACATTTTTTTTCTTACAACACCAAACCTCTTCACCCCACTCTTCAGAATAATCATTAGAAAACAAGTAGGTCGTAGTTTCGACATCAAAAATGTTTATGAAATAGTGAGACCGCACAAATAATTGGAATCTAGGATATTTTTTATACGTTTACCAGGTTTGTACTTCCTTCACATACATGCAGAACCTCCCTTCACCCGATGTCATCAACCAATATCGAAAACCTCAACAGTCGGCCTCTATAAAAGAGAATTTTAAAAAATATATATGAATACATGTATTTAGTGAGTAATCCATACAATAATACTTTTAAAAGATCAACTCAATTATAGATGTTCAATTCGATCTGTCGTTGCGCACAATATGGTTAATACCAGAAGATGAACTCATTATTCAATTATACCATTTTAGATGTACATCTACATTCAATCAAGCCAATGTCACTGCCAATATTATCTAAAATAATATCAATGGGCAGAATCTATTATTTATAATCAATTTCATAAATCAAGAATTCAATCCAATAAACAATTGTGCTTTTATTAATGTATAAAAAGGGGTATCGATCACTCATATTTAATGACAAAAGAATATATTTCACAGAAGTACAGAATCAAAAGGACAACAAAAACTTAAAATTCAGAATTTATGTAAGGGTTATAAAAACCCAGGTGTCGTCACATTCTTTTGGTATCAACCCCGACGATATTTTTAGAACAAGATTTTCGTTTTTGAGCCGGACTCATACCCTCAACACTAGACAAATTCTCCTCACTTGTCCATAGAGTTTAGTTAATTCCTTCCAAGTTCACAACTCCTATTCATGGAGAAACTTTTAGGTCTTTTAGATTTTCACTTTAACCCTAGCAATCATGATTTGGACGAGTTCTTTTTCCTTTTAAGTCATTTGGCTTAATATGGTTTATGGTGGCACCCTAGGCTCATAGGCTAGAAACCTCTCCCAAGCCCCTTTTCTCACATGTTTAAATGTTGAGCAAAAATATGAGATTTCTTCCTTGTTTGGTTTTTATTTAATTTGTCATATGATATTTGATTGAATATGAATACCCAAACGAAGCCTTAAATGTCATGTAAAGTTTCTACGTTTAAAATGGTTGATAATAATAAAAGTTATAGTGTATATCGGATTAGATTACTTGAAACCTTAGCTACGAGCTTTGTAATATTTTCATCGTTAAACCCGTCGATTAGATTTTCAATTAAATTTTATATTCTCAAAATATATATCCGCGATTGAAAATCATTATTTTTCTGGATTTTACAATATGATTAATCGGTAAAATAAAATAATTTTAGGCTAATATATTTTAAAGCGGATAAGTCTTACGATAGTTTTCCCGTTATTAAAATAAGGTACTAATAAATAATAAATAGAGTTAGGAAATAAAAAATAAACATAATGAATTTTTAGAATTTATTTAAATAACCAATAAGAGCGAGAATTATTTTATTTTATAGAATTTTTTTTAAGAGTTCTTGAATTTTATTTAATTTTTTAGAATTTTTATATTTTTTAAATATAATGTTTAAATTTTCTAAAAATGTATTTAAATAAGTTTTTATAAACGCTTCATTTCTATATTTTGATGGTTTTTGTGTTTTCAGTTTACAAACCAAACGTCCCCCTAAATGGCTTTATTAAATCGCTGTTAAACTTTTCAGCAATACTAGTAGTAAGCACTTGCATTGTACGACTTATGTATAGAATGACTAAGATGTGTAACATTTTTAAAGTACTAATACTATTTTAAAAGTAGTCGAGGTATTAAATATTAGTAAAAAAAAAATTGATAAAAAAGTTACGTATGAATAATTTTTTTTTTTATGAAATTATGTATATAATATTATAATAATGTAAATTTTTTGAATAAACTGAAATGTCATGTTTTTATTATAGGGTAAACAGCGCAAATGGTCCACAACCTTTAGGTTTCTTGCGAAAATGGTCCCCAACATTTAAATTTTGACATTTATATCCTCAGAATCACCAAACGTTGCGAAAATGGTCCCTGTCGTTAGATTCCGTTAGTATCAACCGTTAAAAACGTGTAAATAGTACAAATAGTCTCTAACCTTTGAATTTCTTGCTATAATAGTCCCTAATATATTAAGGTCATGTTTGGCTTATTTAGTTTGTAACTTCCAAACGTTTGGCGTATTTAGTCTCTCACATATTAAGTCCCTATACGTTTGGCGTATTTAGTCTCTAACTTATTAAGCCACTGTTTGAGACCAATTATTTCAAATAATGTGGCTTTTAATTGTAATTTTTTGAAAAATTTGTAATTAAAAAAATGAATTTATTTGTAGATTATTTTATTGAAGGAATGTATTGTTGAAAATGAGTTTAAAAAAAAAATTATTATGGATTTCTAAAGTGCACAATAAAATATTTAACAAAAATTTACCGCATTAACAGTTCAATTTATTGGTAAAAAAATAATAATAAATTCATGGAACATAAACAAACAAATACATTGGACATCATTTTAGAAATTGAATAACAAATATATTTTTATGAGTTCTATTTTTTATTTTCAATTTTTAGAACCGATCAACATCGATTTTCAAATTTTCATTTTTTTTAAAACTCGTTTTCTTTTACACATTCTATTGATAATTTTTTTTTATTTATGCATAAATAAATAAAAAAAGTCATACTTTTTAACCCAAATTCTCCAAACTTACTTTTAAAATCGATTGGTTTTCGAAATCGAAATAGAAAGTAGAACTGATAAAAACATATTTGTTATTCAATTCCTAAAATGATGTCCAATATATTTGTTTGTTTATGCTCCATGAATTTATTATTATTATTTTTTTACCAATAAGTTGAAATGTTAATGCTGTTAATTTTTATTAAATATTTTATTGTTTACTTTAGAAATCCAGAATAAACTTAATTTTTTTAAAACACGTTTTCAACCATACATTCAATTAATAAAATAATTTACAAATAAATTCAAGTTCTTTTTTTTTAATCACAAATTCTTAAAAAAAATTACAATTACAAACCACATTATTTGAAATAATTGGTCTCAAATAGGGATTAATATGTTAGGGACTAAATACGCTAAACGTTTAGGTATTTTAATATGTTAGGTATTAAATACGCCAAACGTTTAGGTATTTTAATATGTTAGGGATTAAATACGTCAAACGTTTAAGGATTTAATATGTTAGGGACTAAATACGCTAAACGTTTGGAGGTTACAAACTAAATATGCCAAACATGACATTAATATATTAGAGACTATTATCGCAAGAAACTCAAAGGTTAGGGACTATTTGTGCTATTTGCACGTTTTTAATGGTGGAAACTAACGGAATCTAACGATATGGACCATTTTCACAACATTTGGTGATTTTGAGGGTATAAATGTCAAAATCTAAACATTGTAGACCATTTTAGCAAGAAAGTTAAATGTTGGGGACCATTTGTGCTATTTACCCTTTATTATAATAACACTTCTTTGTACATAATATTTTTTGTCAACTTCTCACAATTTATCTTATTTTTATTTTTTGTTTTTATTAAGACTTTAATAGTTTGTATTGAAATTTCGATAGAAAGTACTATATATCCACGAGAGAATGCATGTTCGCGAATGTATATTCCAACATTAAGTATTATTTATCCTTAAGTTTTGTTAATAGTCATTACAAAGTATAGACATATTGAAAATTATTCATCTTGAATTTGAATTAATATACTCCATCATTTACTGGAATTAATAGGATACATGGGAAAAGAAAAAAAAAAACTTACTTTTCAGCATGTTATCCAATGATTATTTCTGCATGAATTATATGTCTTTTGAAATCACGATAAATCATTCATGTCACTTTGTAAAGATCATTGGATGAGTCTAAATTCCTTAAGAGTATCACTGGATAATTTATTTTCAAGATTAACTTGTTTGGTGAGATATCATTCGCAAATAATGCATTTAGGAGCTCCTCTTGGTAAAATTAGTTTGTATCATCTATTACTTCATCGAGATTAACAAATTCTATATGAAATAACTCAATTAACTTGTCATTGAGGTATCAACATACTCGTATTTTGTTGAAAAATTCATGTTGTGCCATAAAATCAGAAGGAGATGCATATAATAAATTAAAGTAATGAACTATATTAATATTATTAATTGATAATGATGATATTGTGTAAGAATTTAGAGTATCTCATTGTTATGTATTGATTTATTATGGAAGCCAATAAAGCACTACGTATAAAATGTCATATGCAGATTAATTTAGAAATTAATTTATATTAATGTAGTGCAATATAATTGTATTAGTAAATATATTGTACCTGAATGTAAATTAAAATTTGTAAAATATTTTTCATGTTACCTATGAAAATTAAAGTTACGGATTAATGAAGTTGTAACTTTTTGGATTGAAGATAATGTTATATATATATATATATATATATATATATATATATATATATATATATATATATATATATATATATATATATATATTAGACAATTCAATTTTTGAAATTTTGGATGTAATATTTTGATTATTATATTAATATGTTATAATTATAATAATATTTATTAAATGACGAAGTAAAGATTATAACATAATTTTTCATAAAAAAATATAAAGAAAAAATATAATAATAAATCAATACAAAACTTAAAAAATATTGAGAAGAATACTCAAATAATAAAATGACAAAAGAAAGGTAAATGTGAATTAAACTTTTTGAATTTTTTTTATTTAACCTACAAAATAAAAGTCATAGATTAATGAATTTGTAGCATTTTGAATTGAAGTTCACTTATGTGATTATTATATTCATAATATAATACATATATAATATAAATTATAAAATTTGAGTAGACGATTCAGTTTTTAAAATTTTGGATGTAATATTTTAAATATTATATTAATATATTATATTCTAATAATATTTATTAAAGGATGGTGTATATATTTTTTTAATATTAAATAAATAAAAAGTGTAATAATGTTGGAATAATAAATATGAAATTTATTACAACCTTGTAAAATGTTGATAGTAAGTTAATTTAATACAAAATAAATGAAATGAAATGAAATAGTATAATGATATGAAATTATATTATAGCAATGTAATTCTTAATATTATCAAAAAAAAAAAAAAAAAAAAAAACCAATGTGATTCTTAACAATAAATTAATTAATGTTATTAAGTAGGAGTGATAGTATATTGGGTATATAACTAAATATATAGATGTAAAATAGGTATTCAAAAGATTCTCTCCTCCATCCATTCTTTTTAGATATTGTACATGTAGATATAGATAAATTTGTCACAGCGAAAAATAAATTTTAAAAAATAGAAATTTGATACATAACCATTCTACGTCTTCTTTTTTTTTATTATTTATTTTTTTATTATAAAGTAAGGTGAGGGGAAGGAGAACATCTTCTTATTCTTTGTGTTTGTTTATACACAAAATCTCAAAGTAGAACTCCCATTTTGGAAATATTACTTTTTTAGTTTATAAATCACATAATTTTTCAAAATATTTTTTCAACTGATTTATAAATCGTTTACCAAATGGAGGCTTGTCATTCACTGCCTTCGAATTTTCAACATAAAAATGGAAATAAAGAAGAACCATGTTGGGGGGAAAAAATCAAAGATGGAAGAATTAAACATCTTTAAACATAAAAAACTAATTTCAAATTATTTATACTAGTTTTTCATTTATATGGAAGCTAAAAATCAGGACAACCAAGACTAAAGAAAAATTGTTAAATCGTAGAATATTCAATGTTCATTGTGATTATTTAATCAATCAATAATTCTAGGGAGACATTATATTAATATATTATATTCTAATAATATTTTTTAAAGGATGGTGTATATTTTTTTTAATACTAAATAAATAAAAAGTGTAATAATGTTGGAATAATAAATATGAAATTTATTACAAACTTGTAAAATGTTGATAGTAAGTTAATTTAATACCAAATAAATGAAATGAAATAGTATAATGATATGAAATTATATTATAACAATGTAATTCTTAATATTATCAAAAAAAAAAAAAAACCAATGTGATTCTTAACAATAAATTAATTAATGTTATTAAGTAGGAGTGATAGTATATTGGGTATATAACTAAATATATAGATGTAAAATAGGTATTCAAAAGATTCTCTCCTTCATCCATTCTTTTTAGATATTGTAGATGTAGATATAGATAAATTTGTCACAGCGAAAAATAAATTTTAAAAAATAGAAATATGATACATAACCATTCTACGTCTTCTTTTTATTATTATTTATTTTTTTATTATAAAGTAAGGTGGGGGGAAGGAGAACATCTTCTTATTCTTTGTGTTTGTTTATACACAAAATCTCAAAGTAGAACTCCCAGTTTGGAAATAGTACTTTTTTTAGTTTATAAATCACACAATTTTTCAAAATATTTTTTCAGCTGATTTATAAATCGTTTACCAAATGGGGGCTTGTCATTCACTGCCTTCGAATTTTCAACATAAAAATGGAAATAAAGAAGAACCATGTTGGGGGGAAAAATCAAAGATGGAAGAATTAAACATCTTTAAACATAAAAAACTAATTTCAAATTATTTATACTAGTTTTTCATTTATATGGAAGCTAAAAATCAGGACAACCAAGACTAAAGAAAAATTGTTAAATCGTAGAATATTCAATGTTCATTGTGATTATTTAATCAATCAATAATTCTATGGAGACATTTTTTTAAATGACATATCGCAATGTCACCTAAAAATGTCTCCAAAGAATGTCTCCCTAAAATTACTCTTACTTAATCAATTGACATATATGTAATAAAAATTGAAATTTAGTTTTTAGTTGACACCAGCATAAGTGTGTGTTTGATGGGGGAAGATAGAACGATTTCATTGTAAGATGGAATTTTAATTATCAACCGCTTGGGAATCCATTTTCCATGAAATTGGCAAAAAAACGATTTTAAATTGCTTGTACTATGGAAATTGAGCCCATGTTTGGTATAGATTAAAATTAAATTTTTTATAAATTTTGATAAAAGTTGATGATACGTGTAGTTGAAAAATTGTGCATGATTCCCATAAAACGTGTGATCAAAATTCATTATTGACTTTGATTTGAGATTAAAATCAGATTTTAATTATAACCAAATAAGGGCTAAACTTCATTTCCAACTTCGTGTAAAGCTAAGTATGAATTATTTGATGCGAACTCCTTTGGTGATTAAATCAAAAATTCCCACAACAAAATTGTATCAACTCAAGAAAGCTAAAATAGGTAATAAATGAGGAATCTTGACCCAAGTTTAACCTAACCAAAATTCTAATGAAAGTTAACCCTAACCCAATGGAGAGATTAAGACAAATACCAAGACTTGTGGAATGAATATCAACAAATACACAAGAACAAACTCTCAATATATAAGTTGAAATAAATTCCAAGAAAAGTTACAAGGGAAGAAAGGATTTACCTCTCTCAAATGCTCTCAACGGAGTCTTCAATGTTCAACCAAAACTCTCTAGGGTTTGGGCTTTACAAAGTATATACAAGAAATGAAAGACAAAAAGTTTGGGAAATTGCACAAAAAACCCCATTTTTTACATTCGGGAAACTTTCGGTCGACCACCTGGTCGACCGAAATGGCATTTTCGGTTGTACGGAGGTCAGCCGAACCCGTCTGAGGCTACGTCTCAAAATCCTGCAGAGTTTCGATCGATCGGAGGAAACTTTCGATCGATCGAAATGTCCTGAGCTTCCAAACTTAGGTAATTGACCTCGATCTTGCTCTCTTCCATGTGGACTTGATTTCAGAGCTTGAAAATGAGTCCCGCCATCGACTCTTGGACCTCTTTAGCCTTGGATCTTGTCATGGGCCCCATCGGTATTCTGATAGAGGGTTGACCTATTTGACTTTGACTCGATTGACTATCTGAATTCTCATCATCCCCTCCCTCTTGAAAATGATTCGACCTCGAATCTTCACCTGCATCAAAAGGGGATAAGTCAAAGACGTTAAAAGAAGCCGATACATTGTACTCGCCAGGAAGGTCAAGCTTATAGGCATTGTCGTTGATTTTCTCTAGGATTTGGAAGGGGCCATCACCACGTGATTGTAATTTTGATTTTCTTTGAGTCGGGAAACGCTCCTTCCTCAAATGCAACCATACCCAATCACCGGCCTCAAATGTCATTCGTTTTCTACCTTTGTTGGCACTGGAGGCATATTTTTCATTCTTCTTCTCGTTTTAGAGTTTGACTTTCTCGTGGAGAGATTTTACCAACTCCGCATTTCTCTTCCCATCTAAACTACCTCTTTCATCAATAGGTAACGGAATCAAATCCAAAGGAGTTATAAAACCATAAACAATCTCCAATGGAGAAAAGGAAGTAGTAGAATGAACACTTCGATTATATGCAAATTCAACAAAAGGTAAACACTCTTCCCAATTCTTTAGGTTGCCCTTAAGGACGGTACGAAGAAGTCGTGTTAAAGTTCTATTAACCACCTCAGTTTGGCCATCGGTTTGGGGATGACAAGTTGTTGAAAACAAAATTTTAGTTCCCAATTTCCCCCACAGGACCTTCCAAAAGTGGCTAAGGAATTTAACGTCCCTATCCGACACAATGCTCCTAGGAACCCCATGGAGTCGCACTATTTCCTAAAGAATAGGTCGGCGATATGAATGGCATCATCGGTTTTATGACAAGCAAGGAAATGCGTCATTTTACTAAACCTATCTACAACCACGAAAATGGAATCACTGCCTCTTTTTGACCTAGGCAATTAATAAAATAATTTACAAATAAATTCAAGTTCTTTTTTTTTAATCACAAATTCTTAAAAAAAATTACAATTACAAACCACATTATTTGAAATAATTGGTCTCAAATAGGGATTAATATGTTAGGGACTAAATACGCTAAACGTTTAGGTATTTTAATATGTTAGGGACTAAATACGCTAAACGTTTAGGTATTTTAATATGTTAGGGATTAAATACGCCAAATGTTTAAGGATTTAATATGTTATGGACTAAATACGCTAAACGTTTGGAGGTTACAAACTAAATATGCCAAACATGACCTTAATATATTAGAGACTATTATCGCAAGAAACTCAAAGGTTATGGACTATTTGTGCTATTTGCACGTTTTTAATGGTGGAAACTAACGGAATCCAACGGTATGGACCATTTTCACAATATTTGGTGATTTTGAGGGTATAAATGTCAAAATCTAAACGTTGTAGACCATTTTAGCAAGAAAATTAAAGGTTAGGGATCATTTGTGCTATTTACCCTTTATTATAATAACACTTCTCTGTACATAATATTTTTTGTCAACTTCTCACAATTTTTCTTATTTTTATTTTTTGTTTTTATTAAGACTTTAATAGTTTGTATTGAAATTTCGAGAGAAAGTACTATATATCCACGAGAGAATGCATGTTCGCGAATGTATATTCCAACATTAAGTATTATTTATCCTTAAGTTTTGTTAATAGTCATTACAAAGTATAGGCATATTGAAAATTATTCATCTTGAATTTGAATTAATATACTCCATCATTTACTGGAATTAATAGGATACATGGGAAAAGAAAAGAAAAAAACCTTACTTTTCAGCATGTGATGAGAATCCAGGGAGTCAATCGAGTCAAAGTCAAACAGGTCAACCCTCTATCAGAATACCGGTGGGGCCCATGACAAGATCCAAGGCTAAAGAGGTTCAAGAGTCGATGGCGGGACTCATTTTCAAGTTTCGAAATCAAGCCCACATGGAAGAGAGCAAGATCGAGGTCAATTGCCTAAGTTTGGAAGCTCAGGACATTTCGGTCGACCGAAAGTCCATCCGGTTGACCGTAACTCTGCAGGATTTTGAGACATAGCTTCAGGCGGGTTCGGCTGACCTTCGTACGACCGAAAATGCCATTTCGGTCGACCAGGTGTTCGACCGAAATAGTTTCGGTTGACCGGTTCGGTCGACCGAAAGTCTCCCGAATGAAATAGCGGGGTTTTTTGTGCAATTTCTCAAACTTTTTATCCTTCACTTTTTGTATATACTTGAAGGCTTTCCAAACCCTAGGTAGTTTTGGTTGACATTGAAGACTCCATTGAGAGCATTTAAGAGAGGTAAACCCTTTCTTCACTTGTTACTTTTCTTGGAATATTACTTCAACTTGTATATTGAGAGTTTATTCTTGTGTATTGGTTGTTGTTGTTTATTCCACAAATGTTGGTATTTGTCTTAATCTCTCCATTGGGCTAGGGTTAGTTTTCCTTAGAATTTTGGTTTGGTTAAACTTGGGTCAAGATTCCTCATTTATTACCTTTTTAGCTTTCTTGGGTTGGTACAAAATTGTTGTGGGAATTTTTGGTTTAATCACCAAAGGGGTTCGCATCATTTGGTATCAGAGCTTGGCTCTAAAATTGGTAATCCTATCTTTACATTTATTGTTGTTGTTCTTGATAGTCAAAAAAAAAAAAAAACGAAAATTACAAAAGAAATTGGGGAAAATTAGTTGCCCATGATTATTTCATGATTCCTACATATTGGGCATTGTTGTTATCATCAATTTGAAAGTTTCTTAGGGATACATTTGAACAAACACTTGAAAATTCCAAACTATTCAAGTTGCATCCTAAGTATTTGATAAAATGTTTCAAAGAGTGTTTTCATATTGAAACCTACCATTCAACTACCAGACACATTCCTAAGTAAATTCCTTGTGTCTTACATCAAGTTATTGTGACTATATCCTTGAAAATCTTATTGGTCAAGTTAAATTCCTTACTTCCTTGTATAATAGCAAGCAACTAAATTCTACTTGCTATTGTGTCAATCCTTTCCTTTGCTTCCTTTGTTGTTTGTGGAATTTGTGCTACACAAGAGTTGAATTCTCAATTTAGTTGAATTACGTTCCTTGAAAAGTCTGGGTAAGAAAGTGAGGAGTGGTAAAAGGCAAGAGTGGTGAGCTCATTAGAGGGAAAAAGCCTAATTGAGTGAAACACGAGCGAAAATATTTTGTGAGGACACTTGCACACTTACACTACATGGCTAATGCACATACTTCCAGTGGACAAGATTGTAATGCACAAACTCAAGAGTTGAGAGATATGATACAAGCTCTCACGGTTACTATGGCGGATATGGGGGGAAGGTTGGAGGGTAGATTAGCAAGGTTGGAGACTAGGAGGGAAGTTCCACCTCCAAGGGATGATAATGTTAGGAAGGGTGATAGGAGAAGGCCTAGAGATGAGTATGAGGATGATGATGTTGATGATGATGAATTGGAGAGTGAAGGGGGTAGTGACCAAAATTGGAACATGGGTAGGAATAGAGGAGGTAGGAATGTGAGGGGAGTAGGTCGAGGACATGGGAGGAACCCTAGGGGTAGGGATGGAGTGGATGGTAATCTTGGTAGTATTAAGATGAAAATAAGTTAGCGGTAGTGGAGTTTACCGACTATGCCTTAGCTTGGTGGGATAATTTATTACTCACTAGGAAAAGGAATTTCGAGGGTAGTGTGGATACTTGGGATGAGTTGAAGAGCCTTATGAGAAAAAGATTTGTACCAAGTCACTACTATAGGGGGCTCTATCAAAGACTACAAACCCTTACTCAAGGAACAAAGGGTGTTGAAGATTATTATAAGGAGTTGGAGAAAGCTTTAATGAGGGCCGACATAGAGGAGGATAGAGAAGCCACTATGGCTCGATTTATGAGTGGGTTGAATAGGGAGGTAGCCAATGTGGTTGAATTACACCATTATGTTGAGATGGAGGAGTTGGTAGACATGGCTATTAAAGTGGAGGCTCAATTGAAGAAGAAGGAGCAATTTAAAAGAAAGGGGCAAGAAAGATTCTTGGGAGGTCCTAGTTCCAATTGGAAGTCTAAGTGGGGGAGTGAAAAGGTTGATAAGGCACCACTTAAGGACAATATTGAAACCTCCAAGGGAAAGGAAGTTGGCTTCGTCAAGGATAAACCAAAGGTTGTTCCTACCACTTCTAGGAGTCGGGATATAGAATGCTTCAAGTGTAGAGGGCGGGGGCATTATGCTCGAGAGTGCCCTAACAATAGGGTGATGATTATCAAAAATGGGGAGTGGTACTCGGAAGATGAAGAGGACGAAGAGGGGGTGCCATGTAAAGGAGATAGTGATGACGAGGAAGAAGAGGTGGAGGGAATTGTTAGTCCACTCAAGTCTTTAGTCACCATTAGGTCTCTCAACACCCAAGCTAAGGTGGATGATGCGGCTAAGCAAAGGGAGAATATCTTCCATACTAGGTGTCTTGTGAAGGACAAAGCGTGTATTCTCATCATTGATGGGGGAAGTTGCACCAATGTAGTAAGCACTAGTATGGTAGAGAGGTTGTGATTACCTTTAATGCCACATCCTAATCCTTATAAGTTACAATGGTTGAGTGATTATGGTGAGTTGAAGGTAAGCAAGCAAGTATTACTTATTTTCAACATAGGGACATATGAGGATCAGGTACTTTGTGATGTGATGCCCATGCAAGCTACACATATTTTATTTGGGAGGCCATGACAATATGATAGGAGGGTATTGCATGATGGTAGGAAAAATAGGTATAGTTTCCAAATGAATGGAAAACCCGTAACACTCCTACCTTTGAGTTCGGAAGAAGTTTACAAGGACCAATTGAAACTCAAGAAGGAGGAGGAGGAGGAAAAAGAAAGAAGAAGAAAAAAAGATGGAGTTGAGTAAGGGACAAAAAGAAAGTGAAAAAAAAAGAGGGGAAAAAAATAGTGGGAAAAAAAATAAGGGGATGCAAGAAAAAAGAAAGAGAGCCAAAGAAATTGAGAAAATAATGAATTTTTATGCGAGTAAAGGTGATGTGGAGAGAGCTTTAAAAGAAAATCATTCTATTCTTTTGATGGTGTATAAGGAATCCCTCCTTACACTTGACGACCCTCACACTTCCCTCCCCACTTTAGCTACTTCTTTATTGCAGGAGTTCGAGGATGTCTTCCCGGAGGAGATGCCTAGTGGGCTTCCACCCATTAGAGGCATCGAGCATCAAATTGATTTCATCCCCAGAGCCGTCATTCCAAATAGACCGGCATACCGAAGCAACCCGGAGGAGATCAAGGAACTCCAAAAACAAGTTGAAGAGTTGATGGGTAAAGGATATGTTCGTGAGAGCATGAGTCCTTGTGCCGTTCCCGTGCTACTAGTGCCCAAGAAGGATGGAACCTTTAGAATGTGCGTCGATTTCCGAGCCATTAACAACATAACGGTAAAGTATCGACACCCCATTCCTAGGTTAGATGATATGCTAGATGAGTTGCATGGTTCTTGCCTTTTTAGTAAAATCGACTTGAGAAGTGGATACCACCAAATTAGGATGAGAGAAGGAGATGAATGGAAAACCGCTTTTAAAACTAAATATGGTTTATATGAGTGGTTGGTTATGCCCTTCGGTCTCACTAATGCACCGAGCACTTTTATGAGATTAATGAACCATGTTTTGCGTGCATTCATTGGGAAATTTGTGGTAGTTTACTTCGATGATATTTTGATTTATAGCAAAATTTTGAATGAGCATATTGAACACTTGAGAAGTGTACTTTTGGTTTTGAAAGAAGAACAATTGTATGCTAACCTTAACAAGTGTAATTTTTGCATGGAGAGTGTGGTCTTTCTTGGATTTGTAGTTAGTACTAAGGAGGTAGAGGTCGATGAGGAGAAGATCAAAGCCATTAAGGAATGGCCCACTCCCACAAGTGTCACCGAGGTAAGAAGCTTCCACGGGTTAGCTAGTTTTTACCGTAGATTTGTCAAGGATTTTAGCACACTAGCTTCACCACTTACCGAGGTTGTCAAAAAACATGTGGGGTTTAAATGGGGAGAGGCGCAAGAAAATGCCTTTAATGAAATAAAGAACAAATTGTGCACCGCCCCGGTTTTATCCTTACCTAATTTTGATAAAACTTTTGAGATTGAATGTGATGCTTCAGGCACAGGTATTGGAGCAGTTTTGATGTAGGAGAAAAGGCCGATTGCCTACTTTAGCGAGAAGCTCAGTGGAGCCGCCCTGAACTACCCCACCTATGACAAGGAGCTCTATGCGTTGGTGAGATCGTTAGAGACATGGCACCACTACTTTTGGCCTAGAGAGTTCGTCATTCACACCGACCATGAATCATTGAAGCATTTGAAGGGGCAAGGAAAGTTGAGTAAGAGGCATGCCAAGTGGGTGGAGTACGTGGAAACTTTTCCCTATGTCATCAAATACAAACAAGGTAAGGAGAATGTGGTAGCCGACGCCCTTTCTCGAAGGTATGCTCTTATTACTACTTTGAGTGCAAAATTGTTGGGTTTTGAGGGCATTAAGGACTTGTATGCGCATGATGCGGATTTTGCTGGTATATTTATATCATGTGAGAGGGTTGGATTTGGTAAATATTATAGGCATGAGGGGTTTTTGTTTCGAGAAGGTAAACTTTGTGTGCCAAATTGTTCATTGAGGGAGTTGATGGTAAGAGAGGCCCATGGCGGGGGATTAATGGGTCACTTTGGGGTAAGGAGAACCTTGGAAATCTTATAAGAACATTTCTTTTGGCCTAAAATGAGTAGAGATGTTTGGAGAATTTGTTCTAGGTGCATAACTTGTAGGAAGGCCAAGTCCAAGGTAGAACCACATGGATTATATATACCCCTACCTGTACCTAGTGAACCTTGGACGGAAATTTCTATGGACTTCATTTTGGGATTGCCTAGGTCAAAAAGAGGTAGTGACTCCATTTTCGTGGTTGTAGATAGGTTTAGTAAAATGGCGCATTTCCTTACTTGTCATAAAACTGATGATGCCATTCATATCGCCGACCTATTCTTTAGGGAAATAGTGCGACTCCATGGGGTTTCTAGGAGCATTGTGTCGGATAGAGACGTTAAATTCCTTAGCCACTTTTGGAAGGTCTTGTGGGGGAAATTGGGAACTAAACTTTTCTTTTCCACAACTTGTCACCCCCAAACCGATGGCCAAACAGAGGTGGTTAATAGAACTTTAACACAACTTCTTCGCACCGTCCTTAAGGGCAACCTAAAGAATTGGGAAGAGTGTTTACCTTTTGTTGAATTTGCATATAATCGAAGTGTTCATTCTACTACTTCTTTTTCTCCATTCGAGATTGTTTATGGTTTTAACCCTTTAACTCCTTTGGATTTGATTCCGTTACCTATTGATGAAAGAGGTAGTTTAGATGGGAAGAGAAATGCGGAGTTGGTAAAATCTCTCCACGAGAAAGTCAAACTCCAAATCGAGAAGAAGAATGAACAATATGCCTCCAGTACCAACAAAGGTAGAAAACGAATGACATTTGAGGCCGCTGATTGGGTATGGTTGCATTTGAGGAAGGAGCGGTTCCCGACTCAAAGAAAATCAAAATTACAATCACGTGGTGATGGCCCCTTCCAAATCCTAGAGAAAATCAATGACAATGCCTACAAGCTTGACCTTCCTGGTGAGTACAATGTATCGGCTTCTTTTAATGTTTCTGACTTATCCCCTTTTGATGCAGGTGAAGATTCGAGGTCGAATCCTTTTCAAGAGGGAGGGGATGATGAGAATCCAGGGAGTCAATCGAATCAAAGTCAAACATGTCAACCCTCTATCAGAATACCGGTGGGGCCCATGACAAGATCCAAGGCTAAAGAGGTCCAAGAGTCGATGGCGGGACTCATTTTCAAACTCCGAAATCAAGCCCACATGGAAGAGAGCAAGATCGAGGTCAATTGCCTAAGTTTGGAAGCTCAGGACATTTCGGTCGACCGAAAGTCCATCCGGTCGACCGAAACTCTGCAGGATTTTGAGACATAGCTTCAGGCGGGTTCGGCTGACCTTCGTACGACCGAAAATGCCATTTCGGTAGACCAGGTGTTCGACCGAAATAGTTTCGGTCGACCGAAAATCTCCCGAATGAAATAGCGGGGTTTTTTGTGCAATTTCTCAAACTTTTTATCCTTCACTTTTTGTATATACTTGAAGGCTTTCCAAACCCTAGGTAGTTTTTGTTGACATTGAAGACTTCATTGAGAGCATTTAAGAGAGGTAAACCCTTTATTCACTTGTAACTTTTCTTGGAATATTACTTCAACTTGTATATTGAGAGTTTATTCTTGTGTATTGGTTGTTGTTGTTTATTCCACAAATGTTGGTATTTGTCTTAATCTCTCCATTGGGCTGGGGTTAGTTTTCCTTAGAATTTTGGTTTGGTTAAACTTGGGTCAAGATTCCTCATTTATTACCTTTTTAGCTTTCTTGGGTTGGTACAAAATTGTTGTGGGAATTTTTGGTTTAATCACCAAAGGGGTTCGCATCAGCATGTTATCTAATGATTATTTCTGCATGAATTATATGTCTTTTGAAATCACGATAAATCATTCATGTCACTTTGCAAAGATCATTGGATGAGTCTAAATTCCTTAAGAGTATCACTGGAGAATTTATTTTTAAGATTAACTTGTTTGGTGAGATATCATTCGCAAATAATGTATTTAGGAGCTCTTCTTGGTAAAATTAGTTTGTATCATCTATTACTTCATCGAAATTGACAAATTCTATATGAAATAACTCAATTAACTTGTCATTGAGGTATCAACATACTCGTATTTTGTTTAAAAAATCATGTTGTGCCATAAAATCAGAAGGAGATGCATATAATAAATTAAAGTAATGAACTATATTATTAATATTATTAATTGATAATGATGATATTGTGTAAGAATTTAGAGTATCTCATTGTTATGTATTGATTTATTATGGAAGCCAATAAAGCACTACGTATAAAATGTCATATGCAGATTAATTTAGAAATTAATTTATATTAATGTAGTGCAATATAATTGTATTAGTAAATATATTGTACGTGAATGTAAATTAAAATTTGTAAAATATTTTTCATGTAACCTATGAAAATTAAAGTCACGGATTAATGAAGTTGTAACTTTTTGGATTGAAGATAATGTTATATATATATATTATAAACTATTAGACAATTCAATTTTTGAAATTTTGGATGTAATATTTTGATTATTATATTAATATGTTATAATTATAATAATATTTATTAAATGACGAAGTAAAGATTATAACATAATTTTTCATAATAAAATATAAAGAAAAAATATAATAATAAATCAATACAAAACTTAAAAAATATTGAGAAGAACACTCAAATAATAAAATGACAAAAGAAAGGTAAATGTGAATTAAACTTTTTGAATTTTTTTTTTATTTAACCTACGAAATAAAAGTCATAGATTAATGAATTTGTAGCATTTTGAATTGAAGTTCACTTATGTGATTATTATATTCATAATATAATACATATACAATATAAATTATAAAATTTGAGTAGACGATTCAGTTTTTAAAATTTTGGATGTAATATTTTAAATATTATATTAATATATTATATTCTAATAATATTTATTAAAGGATGGTGTATATATTTTTTTAATATTAAATAAATAAAAAGTGTAATAATGTTGGAATAATAAATATGAAATTTATTACAACCTTGTAAAATGTTGATAGTAAGTTAATTTAATACAAAATAAATGAAATGAAATGAAATAGTATAATGATATGAAATTATATTATAGCAATGTAATTCTTAATATTATCAAAAAAAAAAAAAAAAAAAAACCAATGTGATTCTTAACAATAAATTAATTAATGTTATTAAGTAGGAGTGATAGTATATTGGGTATATAACTAAATATATAGATGTAAAATAGGTATTCAAAAGATTCTCTCCTCCATCCATTCTTTTTAGATATTGTACATGTAGATATAGATAAATTTGTCACAGCGAAAAATAAATTTTAAAAAATAGAAATTTGATACATAACCATTCTACGTCTTCTTTTTTTTATTATTTATTTTTTTATTATAAAGTAAGGTGAGGGGAAGGAGAACATCTTCTTATTCTTTGTGTTTGTTTATACACAAAATCTCAAAGTAGAACTCCCATTTTGGAAATATTACTTTTTTAGTTTATAAATCACATAATTTTTCAAAATATTTTTTCAACTGATTTATAAATCGTTTACCAAATGGAGGCTTGTCATTCACTGCCTTCGAATTTTCAACATAAAAATGGAAATAAAGAAGAACCATGTTGGGGGGAAAAAATCAAAGATGGAAGAATTAAACATCTTTAAACATAAAAAACTAATTTCAAATTATTTATACTAGTTTTTCATTTATATGGAAGCTAAAAATCAGGACAACCAAGACTAAAGAAAAATTGTTAAATCGTAGAATATTCAATGTTCATTGTGATTATTTAATCAATCAATAATTCTAGGGAGACATTTTTTATAGTGACATGTCGCAATGTCACCTAAAAATGTCTCCAAAGAATGTCTCCCTAGAATTACTCTTACTCAATCAATTGACATATATGTAATAAAAATTGAAATTCAGTTTTTAGTTGACACCAGCATAAGTGTGTGTTTGATGGGGGAAGATAGAACGATTTCATTGTAAGATGGAATTTTAATTATCAACCGCTTGGGAATCCATTTTCCATGAAATTTGCAAAAAACGATTTTAAATTGCTTGTACTATGGAAATTGAGCTCATGTTTGGTATAGATTAAAATTAAATTTTTTATAGATTTTGATAAAAGTTGATGATACGTGTAGTTGAAAAATTGTGCATGATTCCCATAAAACGTGTTATCAAAATTCATTATTGACTTTGATTTGAGATTAAAATCAGATTTTAATTATAACCAAATAAGGGCTAAATTTCATTTCCAACTTCGTGTAAAGCTAAAGTATGAATTATTTTTCTCATGTAACATTTTTCACGAAATTTAGATCTAGTTAAACACGCCATGTAGAAATTTTCTTCGAAGGTGGTAATGAACCTGAGCCTCTCCTTGGTATCGGCTGGTACTTAAATGAGCTAGAGTTGAGCAAAATACGAATGGGAATAATACATAATTAAGATTTTTAAAGTACACATTTTCAAAATTAAGAAATTTAAGATTTTATTTCAAAAATCAAATCATAATTAATTATATATTTTAGGATAAATAGCATAAATGGTCCCCAACCTTTGAATTTCTTGCGAAAATGGTTCACAACGTTTAGATTTTAGCATTTATACCCTCATAATCACCAAACGTTGCGAAAATGGTCCATACCGTTAAATTCTGTTAGTTTTCACCGTTAAAAACATGTAAATAGCACAAATGGCCTCTAATCTTTGAGTTTCTTGCGATAATAGTCCATAACATATTAAAGTCATGTTTGACATATTTAGTTTGTAACATCTAAACGTTTGGCGTATTTAGTCTCAACATATTAAGCCCCTATTTCAGACCAATTATTTCAAATAATGTGATTTTTAATTGTAATTTTTGAAGAATTTTTGTGATTAAAAAGTAAAAAAAAAAATGAACTTATTTTTAAATTATTTTATTAATAGAATGTATGGTTGAAAATGAGTTTTAAATAAATAAAGTTTATTCTGAATTTTTAAAGTGCACAATAAAATATTTAACAAAAATCCACTACATTCACAGTTCAACATATTGGTAAAAAAAATAATAATAATAAATTTAAGGAACATAAACAAACAAATACATTGGATATCATTTTAGGAATTGAATAACAAATATGTTTTTATCAGTTCTATTTTCGATTTCGATTTTGAGAACCGATTAATATCGATTTTCAAAATTTCATTTTTTCAAAACTCGTTTTCTTCCATACATTCTATTATTTTATTTTATTTTTAATTTATGCATAAAGTAAAAAAAAAAAAAAAAAAAAAAAAAAAATTCTTACTTTTTAACTCAAATTATCCAAACTTAATTTTCAAATCGATCGATTCTCAAAATCGAAAGTAAAACTGATAAAAATATATTTGTTATTCAATTCCTAAAATGATGTCCGATGTATTTTTTTTATTTATGTTCCATGAATTTATTATTATTTTTTTACCAATAGGTTGAAATGTTAATGCGATGAATTTTTGTTAAATATTTTATTGTGCACTTTAGAAATCCAGAAGAAATTTTATTTTTTTTAAACTCGTTTAACCACACATTCTATCAATAAAATGATCTACAAATAAATTTAATTTTTTTTTTAACTTTTTAACAGCAAATTCTTCAAAAAATTACAATTACAAACCACGTTATTTGAAATAATTAGTCTAGGGGCTTAATATGTTAGAAACTAAATACGTCAAATGTATAGGGACTTAATAAGTTAGGGACTAAATACGCTAAACGTTTGGAGGTTACAAACTAAATATGACAAACATGACTTTAACATGTTAGGGACTATTATCGCAAGAAACTCAAAGGTTAAGGATCATTTGTGCTATTTACACATTTTTAACGGTGGAAACTAACGGAATATAACGGTAGGGACCATTTTCGCAAAGTTTGGTGATTTTGAGGGTATAAATGCCAAAATTCAAACGTTAAGGACTATTTTCGCAAGAAACCCAAAGATTGGGGACCATTTGTGCTATTTACCCTATATTTTATTGTTTATGATCACAAGTCCTAATTTTTTATGTCACAGCTTATTATGGTCATAAGTTACAATTTTTTAGGTCACAAATCAAATCATAAGTTTATGGTCACAGTAACCATTTTTCAGGTCACAATTTATTTTTCGGTCACAAATTTCGAATTTCGTAGGTCACAATTTTTTTCGGTCACAAATCTCGAGTCAATTGATCATAATTTAACAAATTATAAATCATAATTTCTTTATAATCACAAATTTCATTAGTCACAATTTTCACAAATTATTAGTTTTCTTGGTCACAGATCACAAATTTTATAGGCCACAATTTATAAATTTATTTGGTCATGACTTATTTTTTGTCACAAATTATCGATTTAGATGGTCACAATCTATTTCTCGATCACAAACCATCAACACCGTCACAACGACTGCCATCACCGCCTACTGCCGCCACCATCTCAGCAACATCACCACCACCACCACTATCGTCGTAGCACCACCACCACTGTTTCAATCAAAGAAAAAAAAAGTTCTGCTCCACCACAACACCACCTACCACCGGTTTCAAAACCACCGCTTCCACTACTAGCTACAACCACCACTTTACCATCGGTGGTGGTGCCAAAAACCAGTCACAAAACACCCACCTCAAACCAGTCCCAAAATTTAGTCCAACCACAGATTCTTCTCTAATCACGAAAACAAAACATCGCATCAACACCACGACCACTACCACCATTATCGCTGTGAACCACAACCCAATCAGATCACTACCACCACATCACCGTCTAAAAATGCACACTTAGAAGCCAAACGTCGCCGTACCATTTGTACAATCGATGACAGCTGCACTGCAGAATCAGTGACGACGCTGCACGCCACCGCTTCGATCCACCATCGCACGCAACCACTTTGATTCACCGATGAAGAAGACTGCACCTACAACTGAAGGAGAGTTGGAGCACTCAAGGTGCGACCGTGTGGATCAATGAGTTAGAGGTGTCGCTTCACAGGTGGGGCTACCAAACTTGTTTGGGACGCCACCTCACACACAAGCTAAAAGCCTCACAAGTGACGATGCCTCACAGGTGGTGGTGTAGAAATTATCCAAAGTTGTGAATTATCATGGAATTGTGGTAGGGTAAAGGAAATTAGGTTCTGGAGCCAATTTAATTATTAAATATTTAAATATGAATTATGACCTGTTTTTAATATAAATTAGTTGTAAACCTGTTTTTTGAAGTGTGAAGTTAAAAAGTATGTTAGGGTGTAATTTCCACATTACTTATTTCACCTTGACAAGTTGAATCAAACCCAGCTTGATCCATCACCAAATGTGAATGGTGCGACATTAAAAATCTATGATCCTCTTTGGTAACTCTAAAATCTTGATTAAAATCTAAACTAAAATCAATAATTAAATTAATCATATATTTTACGGGTCTCATAATTTTTTAATCACACATTTTATCAATTTTTGTCAAAATTTACTAAAAATCTGATTTTAATCTTTATCAATCACGTCAAATCTCAGGTTGCGGGGCACCTTAATCCTAATCTCCCACATTTCCCATTTTTCAGGCCAAAGATTAATTTATTGACTATTGAATATTTTCTTCTTTTCTATCTCCCACCACCGCCACCTCTCCACCTCCTTCTCCTCACCTCAACCGGGGTTTGGTCCATCTTTGGAAACAAAGAAATCCCGGATTCAAATTTTTTCATTTTATAACATTTTATTTTACATGATATTTAGGTTTGCATTTCTGAATTTAAGGAAAAAGAAATAATGTCTAGCGAGGAAGAAGAAGGGACGACATTGGAGTTCACTCCAACATGGGTGGTTGCTGCCGTCTGCACCGTCATCGTCGGCATTTCTCTCGCCGTTGAACGATCGATTCACTTTACCGGCAAGGTGTCCCCTCATCATCTTTCTCCTTCTTTATAATGCTGCTTATGGGTGTTAAGTATTAACATTTTTGAAAGGCTGGTTTTTTAATGTTCCAATATTTTTTATTAATATTTTATGTTTCAATATGAATCTGAATGAACAAGAGAAATGACACAGAAATTGCATTGTTTACTGCCTTATTGCCGCTCGTGTGCAAAAAGAATTCATTTTTTGATCAAGGGCCAGACGTGAGAAGTGTAAAATTTTCATAGATGATTGTCAACGAGACTAAGATATTTGAAGAATATTAATTTGAATTTTAGTCTTCAACATGCTTTATCAGGTTTAAATGTTCAAATATTTTATTGTATTTGGTAATGCCTCTATTTGTTTAATTGCTGACGCTAAAGTTTCATGGTTTATAATGCATGCAGTATTTGAAGAAGAAGAACCAAAAGCCCCTCTACGAGGCTTTACAAAAAGTTAAAGAAGGTATCTCTCTTCCTCTCTTTGAGGTTCCGCTTGCAGACAAGAACTTGCTCTCTTTTGTATGTCAAGTTTGGGTTTTATATACTATCTCGTCTGAAAACCTAAGCTGTTAGAGAGGACTATTTGTGTTCATTTAAGCACCTGTTTGGTAGAGATTAAAATCAGATTTTTAGTAAATTTTGATAAAAGTTGATGTAATGTGTGGTTGAAAAGTTTTGGGTCCCGTAAAATGTGTGGTTAAGATTAATTGTTTGACTTTGACGTAGATTTTGCATTTTGACGTGGTTAAGATTAATTTATTTGGATTTATGAACTAGTGAATGATTTTTGGTAAATTCAGAGTTGATGCTGTTGGGATTTATATCGCTTTTGCTGACTGCATTTCAAGCCCGTATAGTAAAGCTTTGTGTGCCTGATGATACAATGACGCATTTACTTCCTTGCTCGTTGCCATCTGTTGCTTCATCATCTGGTGGAGAAGAATCCCTTAAAATTATTCCTAATTCAATGTTGCATAAGCGGCATTTGCTTGCTGAAGACAGTGAAGATTATTGTAGGGCTAAGGTAATGAAATTAGTCTTTTATCCACTCTCCCCTGGGTCATGGGGAGTGAATTTTGATGTTTCGGGTCACGACATTTAGGGAGAAATTCTAATCCATTTGAAATCATGTCAGCTTCCATGACATTGAATATCTATATATTACTATTTAGAATGAGTCTATTATCATAGTCAGTGTTCATATCAATGGTACATATGTAGCTGTAAGCTGGCATCACTATCCATTTTGGAACTAGAATTTTTTCTTCTAGCGAAGTGCTTGGTGATCTTGGACCCTGTGGCAATTGAATAAGTTTGTATGGATCAAGAAATGTATGTGTGTATTGTTCGCCGATCTAGCGTCCCAGGTTGTCTAGAAACAACGCTTTAGTATTCTCGTACTCGAAATTAAAGAAAGACTCTCCTTGTACAGTTTTTAGTATGAATATAAAACAAAGGAATGACTTTAACCAGCATTAAGAAAGGAAGCTGAGATATCACAAGCCCAACAAAACTTGAAAGTGATTTTACTGGCTAGTGTAGAACAAAATGCGAAGGTGCTCGGTAGAAATTAAGACATCTTTTAATATATACAAAAACCTCAAAATGCTCGAACCATTATGTAGCATGTCATGTATCTGTCTCTCTAGCGTTTGTTTCCATATTATTATTTGTGGTTTGTGTATATTTTTTCGTGTTCTATTTCATTTAACAGATATAAGTACTTAGTTTCTTTTTTAATTTTTCTGCAGGGTAAAGTCCCACTATTGTCTCTTGAATCATTGCATCATCTCCATACCTTTATCTTTGTTCTAGCAATTGTGCACGTGACATTTTCGGTTCTCACTGCTGTATTTGGAGGGGCAAAGGTCGGGCTAAATTTTTTAATCTTTTATGCACATACATTTTTTTTTGCCTCTCTGTTTCACTGCTAACAGTGAATTTCAATGTAGATTCACCAATGGAAGCATTGGGAGGATTCTATTTCAAAAGATAGTTATAATACCGAACCAGGTATGAATTGACAATTTAGATTAAGACGACGTCTTGACAATTCTTGCTTGAAAAGGAAAGATCGTGAGAGTACAATGAACAAGATTATTAATCATTGTTTTGTTTTATGTATTAAAAGCATTGACCTATACTAAGAACTGGAGTTTGTGCTCTATTCACTACAAATTATCTCAATTATTTTCTGTAAAAAGGTGATTAGTGCTCATATTTGTTATATCCCAATCATAAATAATAATGTGCAGCTCTGAAGCCAAGCTTCACCCATGTCCATCAACACGATTTCATCAAGAAGCGATTTTCCGGCGTGGAAAAGCATTCAGCCCTGTTGAGTTGGTTGGTGAGTTTTGTCTCGGTTCCTATAAATTTGTCAACAATTTCTGGAGTATGACATATCATGCTACAAATACTTGGATTTTGCAAAGATGAAAATCTTTTTTTTTTTTTTTTTTTTGGGACATTATTTTATGCGATTCATTGATGCAAGTTCAAGATATAATTTAGATAAATGAATGTTTCCTCTCTCTAATAGTCTAATATTTCAAATGCGGTGATTATCACAGTACAAAGTCAGGAAAAAGATCTGAATTCAAGTTTCACTGCCACCCCTTCATAAAAATTGTCACTCTTTTGGTTTGAACATGATGGGGTGTGTCGAAGACACAATTTAAATAAATAAAGATGTCATCCTTCTAAAGTTCAAGCTATCCTTTCCTATGTTTATTCCTCTAATATTTGATTTGATCCCATGGTAAACATTGAGGATGACATTGTACACAGTCTTGTAGTATCCTCACTTTTGTTCGAATTCTCATTTGCCCTTGGTTATTTTTCAGCAATCTTTTTTTAAGCAATTTTACGGGTCTGTTACGAAATCAGATTACTCAGCACTCCGACTAGGTTTCATCATGGTAAGGGCTTGATATTTTCAGACATCGTCGTTCCTTAACCTTGAATATGCTTTATTCTTTTATGGTAAGTGGCTAACAAGGAATTTGTCGCCTTAACACAGACACATTGTAGAGGAAATCCAAAGTTCAACTTCCATAGATATATGATACGAGCTCTAGAAGCTGACTTTAAGACAGTTGTTGGTATACGGTATGTGATAGTTGTTTATGTTAAATAATGCTAAATCTTATCGCTAAATCAAATTTTTTTATATAGAAAAAATGTAAATTCTTGTTCGGATAGTGATTCTACATGTTACATGGATTGATATCTTCTTTTATTTATTGCAGTTGGTATTTGTGGATATTTTTCATAATCTTCTTGTTGTTGAATATAAATGGTAAGCCCCTCAATAGACCTTTTCGATTTCATTCACTTTGCATCCCGTGAAGATACGCCTACGAAATTATCACTTAGGTTTATGCGGTAAGTTTTTTTTTCTTGTGTGCAGGTTGGCATACATATTTTTGGATGGCATTCATTCCTTTTGTTGTAAGTATTTATTGTCAACACATTTATCACTTGCATATGTTTTGTCAGTCTTGCATCATGAGTTTTCTTATTTTCCGTTTATTAAAATTTACAAATCATTTATGAATTGTCAAACTTCATGTTTAACCAAACATTCCAATGAACCCACAAGTACTATCTGACTATTTACCTCTCAATTTTATCTGTTTACAACTAATTCTTCATGGACGGAGGCTTTATCTTATGTTATTGGGTTTGCAGGTTGAGTTAATGTTCGACGGTTTAAAAGATTTACATATGAGCAAATTACTAACTTTTGAAAGTATTAACTTTTATGTTTGTCGAAGTTGATAAGTTAAGCCTCTGTTTGGTAAACCGTTTATAAACGGTTGTTTATAAATATTGTTTGTAAACAGTGAGTTGGCAACATCTTATTGGTCCATTATTTAAAAAAAAAAAAAAAAAAAAGGTGGGCGGAAATCTTTGACCAATCGAAATGGTTAACTTTTCAAAAAAATTGTTCATGTTGACACTTGGCCATCTATAAACAAATTTACCAAATAGAGGCTTACTTATATTGAAAGTAAAACCCTATCATATTGGCAACATAAGTAACTTGTTAAGTTGTTTTACTTGTAACAATAGATAACTTGTCTAAACATATTTGGAAACAAAAAGTTACTCAAAGGTATGTTTAAGAGGTATCCCTGAAATCTATTCCCAATGAACTCAAGATTTTGATAATTCTTATCGGCATTGCAATAAAGGGCTCATTTTCCACCAAATGGACTAATTACAAGTTTTATGGTAATCTTGTCAGCTTCTACTTTCTGTGGGGACAAAGTTGGAGCATGTGATTTCCCAACTGGCTCACGAGGTTGCCGAGAAACACGTAGCCATTGAGGGTGAATTGGTCGTTCAACCTTCGGACGATCACTTTTGGTTCCATCGACCTCACGTCATACTTATCTTGATTCATTTTATTCTCTTTCAAAATGCTTTTGAGATAGCGTTTTTCTTCTGGATATGGGTATGTGGAGTAGTTATCCTTGATACCTGATATAAATAGCTATTTGCTGTCATTTAACCCATAATTTTTTATTTTATTTTATTTGTATTTTTTTGTCATTACTTGTACTTATAGGTTCAATATGGTTTCGACTCCTGCATAATGGGACAAGTCCAGTATATTGTTCCAAGGATCATAGTAGGGTAAATCCTTCTATATTTTCTGCCATTGCTCTTGTTCTGGAATTTCATTGCTTTTCGTTGTTTCTATGCATCCTCGTGACGACTGTGTGGTCGGTTCAGTATTTTCATTCAGGTGCTATGCAGCTACAGCACGTTACCGCTCTATGCTCTCGTTACACAGGTAACTACTCTCGTCGTTTCTTTATTTGGTTCTCGATAAAATATGATTTACCTTAAAATTGTGTCTATCTTTGTCCGGGGAACAAAGATGGGAACGCATTTTAAGAAGTCGATATTCGACGATCACGTGAGAACCGGCCTTCTGGGCTGGGCCGAGCAGGTGAGGAACAAGAGAGGGTCGAGGAGTGCATCTAGTAGTTCTACACAAAGGCGTTCAGCAGAAGGTTCTGCTGCCGGAATGCATATGGGTGCAACTTTGGCTCAGGAACTGGCTGAGGTTCGACCGGCATATGATTCAGAAAGTGAGAGTTCGAAAGACTGAAGATCTTACAACTTCAGAATCAGAATCTCCCGTGTAGATTTCGGGTTGTAAAATAATATTCAGATGTTGTAATTATATTAGTGATATTCAAAATTTCAAACTGACAAATAGTTTGAAGCATTGGTATAGTCAAGGTCAACCCAACCTAGTAAAAAGAAAAAAACTTTATATACATGTATATAAAGTAATTTTTTATATACATCACTCGATTCACTCCTCACTTCAATGCTTCGTCAAATAGTCAAGCTAGTTTTTTATCCTTAATTGGACGTAAATTTTGGTTATTCTTCATCTAAATACAACGCATTGCTTATCACACTCTTATAGAGTGATTAGCATTATAACAGACTGAATATAATTTTAGCAAGTTCTTTTGTTTTTTGGTTGAATAATAGCAGTCACATAAATTTCCATAATTTAACATATTATCTACTTTAGGACAGCATATATAACAATCAATACTCTCACACACCATATGAATGCAGTAATATTGCAGAAACTTCTGAGCTCGAAAGACAAATTACACATCAAATAAGTAGCAAACAAGGAAACTGCTTTGACGAGCATACAACAAATTATCTAATCCCACCTCAGCAGATTGTGAGGTCCAAACACGTGTTCGTGGCATTTCAACCATGTGCACCGTCTAGGCGTTAGGACCAGTATTTGCATTGTGCATTGCCTGTCTAAGTTCACTCAAGAAGTCGCTCTGCAAACCAGTCGAAGGCCCACCAGCTTGCTGCATTAGCTGCAGGTAAGATGTCAAAAATCATGTGTTTGTGAGAAATTGGGAGGTTATTTTCATTTCTTTTTCCCTTCTTGTTATTTCTTTGAAGCAGAGATGGGGTGGGGCGAGGAGTGGGAGTGGAGAAGGGCTCAATTGAGGAGATAGAACATAATCATACCAAATGTGGAAGGACAGCTTGGGCCATGGCGGGTGCACTTTTTCTTGAATACAAGACAGGCCTTTCTGGTAAAGTATAACGAGAAAACATTAGAATTTGTCAAACATTCCAAGCAAAATATTAGAAATAGCTCTAACTCACAGCCAGTAAATCGAAAATTATGTGTTACACTTGATCATGGACTCTTCAGTGTCTGAATATCAACACCGCAGATTGTCAACCAAGTTTAAAAATTATAACCAGGTTTCAGGTTTGGATGTTGAACAAGTATATAAATAAGCTTGGAGAACTTGTTACAAACATAGTGCATGTCAAAAATTTCACAAGAATGGATTAGGGTCAATAGGTCATAACAAATTAGCAACCAAAGAACCTCTTGAGGAAAATAAAGAAGAGAGATTGATGAAATGGATAATAAATAGATAGTATTCAACTGGCATCATTTTGTTTGTCATTTCAAGGTTAAAGATTTACTTCAGTACATACAACTTGTTTGTCATTTTAACTTGTTTCATGGAAATGCAATATTTTAATCTTCTTTATCATTAGATAAAACAGTTGCTTTCAAGATAAATATTTACTTCAGTACATACAACTTGTTTCAAATTTTGTTTAATGTTTTAATATTAACTTCCAAAGTTTTGCAGTTCGATTTTATTATAATTAACTCAGCTAAGTTGTTCCATGGAAATGCAAATTTTTTTTATCTAAAAGTTAAGCATGAGAACTCATATTCCCCCACCCAAAAAAATAAATAAATAAAGCTTACCATTAGGTTGCAATAGGAGCACAGGAAAAGACTGCACAAGGAATTTAGTATAGAATCAGGAAACTTTCCAATGTGATTGTTTCCGAGAGAACTGAATTGGCTTGAATGATTTTTTTCTGTTCAATATATTGGTACCCACAACTAGCTTGAAAAACATAGAAATGCTTTATGTGCAACAAAGGTGGAATTTCCACGTACACTCCTAGCATAGTTTCAAGTGATAAGAAATTGTATTATAAAAGACGACACCTTCAAACAAGACAGATATAGTTTTCCTGCATATACAGTCATGTCCAATGATATCCATGGCAGAAGGAAACCTCTCTAAACAATCTGATGGATATCCTTAACAATATAATATTGAAGATTTGCTAGTTGGATACTTATTTTAGGAAAAATCAATTAAGGTTTATTTGTAAAGATTTTTTTTTTATTTTTTTTTATAATTTGTCTTCAGTAGTTCCTGTTTAGCTTAAAGGAATTCCTTTATTTTCCAATGCGTATTACTTACTTGGATTATGGATACAAGCATCTCTCTCTCCTCTCTCCCCCTCCCTCCCTCTCTCCTTTCACTCTCCTCTCCTTAATTCTTCTCAACCCTTGGAAATTTCTGATTGTTGGTTGGTTCTTTGTTTACGAACGTTTGTAGTCACATCCTTCTAGAATTATGATTAAACTAAAAGCTAAAAGACAAGGCAGACAACAATTGAATTAGTTTAGCAATTAGATCTTCAGCAATGCTTTTACTCACCAGCTGAATCTTCTGGCAATTTATTGAGTGAGCTCATGGCAGCTGTCCAACCTGCGTTGGTAAATAGATAAGCAATATATTTTACAGCAAGTGATTAATTAGATATCCAGGTATATTGCCCCCTAAATATAGCTAGCATCAACATAGCACGTATTGTCCTGAATTTTTTCTCTATATTCAAGGAAAAACACCCAAACATGTTGTAAAACGCTTCAATAAGCAGCACAAGCAAGGTTAACTATTCCAATAACAAAAATATATAATTAGGTGTAGCTCTTGCATATATTACAATGACAATGATTGAGTGTGCTCGTAATTAAGAAATGAGAATGCATCACAAGGGCAAATGACTCAAGTTAAAATGTAATCCAGGAAGCGAGAAAGCAAAACATACGGTCATTCAAAATCCGAAAAGCGTCACTGTTGCAACACCCGTGTAATGGAATTAACTTAGATCGAGGATTCTCATTTGTAAGATTGTTGCCACCAGCATCTCCATGATCTGCCATGGGAATGCTTTTGAAGGTGCCAATCGGGTTCTTCTCTCCATCATTTGCGTAACTGTTTGCCCGTTCTAGTCGATCTGCAAAATCAACTTATCAGAAAATACAAAAAATAGTAAATATAGCAACAGTTGATCAAATATGCTTAATATTGTAAGGCACCAGATAATCTTGTTTCTCACATCATGCATGCCATACACAAAACACCACTCATCATTTATGTGACAGAGAGGAAACTAAATATTTTATTATTTGAATACTGTATTTCGCTTCCATCTTTTCAACTCATGAGATGATTCCCATGATAGATTGAGATAACCTTAAACCCGTTTCCACCAATTTATGTTATTGAATTGCATCTATTATTATTGTAAACATAGTCTCTGATGGGGGTGACAAGATCTCTGTATCTCTACTTCTTTCAATAGTAGTCCAATTTTTTGGAAGATAATTACTGAATTATTTTAGTTTGCTTCTAAAATGGTATGTCCGACATGTTAAGTAGCTAACATAGAACAAGAGTTGAACTCTTATCTCCTTTCCTGTTAGGAAAGAAAGAAAAAAACCTATCCACAATTTTTATTATCTTCCACGTTAAACTGCTTTGGCAGAGAAGGAAATGAGAGAAGTCATCTCTTAGACTTGCTCTACAATGCCTCTCAACAAAATTGACAAAACGTTGTAGAGCTATTTATTTACACTTGCAGTCTAATAAAAGTTTTATGAAGAAAAAAAGAGATCACAGAATTCAGAAAACGTTTATCAGGATGTTAGTTTAAACTAACCATTGTGGTAAAAGTTGTACGAGAGAAAATAAGGTACCTCTTCGAAGTCAGAACACTTAGCAGCATCAGTTGGACATGATGATGAATCAAAGGACAAAGATTACTAACTAACACGAGAAAGAATCTCTCTGGTCAAAATTAGGGGCTAAAATATTAATTAACCAATAATCAAAATACTTTGAGAGTCATTGCTTAAAATTCTACTCTTCAACTTCCCAATCATTTAGGAGCAAAAAATCAATTATAGATGCAATCAAGGGAATCTTGAGAAAGGAGACATGTTCGGACCTGGGCCTAAGGAAACTGGGATCTAATGATACATTTACCAAGTGGCAAAGGCAATAAGAGAATAGAAAATAATCAGACTTGTCAGCAAACCACTGGAAAGTTTTGGAGCCTCAGACGCGTAGAGAGCATTTTAGAGAAAGATAAAAACTAATTTAGCGCTCTCCTCACACGCTACAATATGATCATGATGTGCTAATCATGAATCTCACTGTTACACACTAGTATAAAACTTCTAATTCAAAATATAGTGCAACTGCAATTGAGGTACTCTCTGGCAGTCCAAGGCAATTTTGTTTAATTTTCTTCATCTTTGCAGTTCCAGTTAATTGAATTAATTAAGTATTTAGCATATGGCTTCAATGACTCTAGATTAGGTAAATATATTAATACAATAGGATTTGGTTGGATTGAGCCTACTCATGGGATTCTTGTGCAATTATTTATCTGAATAGTCTCGAGACTAGCCATAAATTTAAACAGGATCATCTAGGTTATGACCTTATCATCCCAACTTGGCTTAGAGCTCCTTTTTAGCCTTAATTTGAAAAAAAAAAAAAAAAAAAAAATCCTGTATTTTCTTCCCAAAGTTCATAAGACATTGGGAAATGTGTTTACAACGATGAGGGCCAAAAGCTGCTACGTGGATCATCACCCCAATTTTACTAGATGTCTGTACATAAGGCATGCATCAATTGATAAATTTATACAAAAATTAGTAGCTAGAAACAGGTATTTGGAACTTCGGTCTACAAGAAAAGGAGCACCAACGAGAGAGTCTAGAAACTCATTTTCAAAGGTTTATATAAATGATCGAAGACCAGAAGATCACTATATATAGGTATCCTTTCTCTTAATGTTAATTTTTAAATATATTCCTATATAAACTCCAGCATCCAAATAAAGGATAAAGGAGGAAAAAAAAACTACTTTTTGCATTTGAATCTTTTCTTCATATACTACTATATGCATAAGGTTGAAATGAATTGAACCATTATTTTATTAAATTCAAATTACCAGTGAAAGTGAAATAACCTAAATCAGAAGCATGTACGAGATTGAAGTATAAAAGAGCAGCAATCAGCAACGGCATCTCAATATAGCAAAATATTGAAACCTTATTATTGCTTAGACTCAACTTACCTCCGCCAGATTTACGCCTTCCGAGTGATCGGTTCCTGAACGCAAGCAACAAATGATCAGGTGAGCCCCCATCCCAATCAATCATAACATTATTCACATAATTTTCACAAATCAACAAAAAGGAAAAAGGAAAAAGGAAAAAAAAGAGAGAGAGAGAAAGAAACTTCATACGCTCGCCGAGAGAGAGAAGCAGAAAATTTTGTATTACCGTTGATTGGGAGGAGCGTAGCGCTTGATGGTGGCAACATTGGCAGTGGCGGCTGCTGAATCCATGCTCAGGTTTTCCAGCATTTTAAATTGATTTTCAGTTCACAGCTACCACCAACACCAACAGCTAGTTGTAAAAAATTTAATGCTGAGCTCAGAGGATGAAGGAACCCCGTCGTACACAGGAAATGATCGGCGGACTTGCCTCCCGACGATACCCGCAGTCGCCGTGCAGAGGAGAAAGGGAAAGAGAAAGCGAACTTTTAATCATTCAATGGTTTGACGACGAGGTTAAAATTTTGCTATCCACGCGCTTCTCCAGCCTATCCAAAGCACGCATAGCTTTATGGAATTATTGGAAGTTGAAAAAAAAATTTACCACAACTTTTCAAACTCGATCTCAATATTTATTTTTAGTCAAGCTCATAATTTTTGACTTTCAAATTTTTTTAAACCACACATGTATCAAAAAATCAAAAAAATATAAAAAATTCACATTATCAAACAAACTCTAAGCCTCTTTCTGACAAACATGTTTTTAAAATACAATTTGTCAAATCACTTTTTAACTATACACATTTATCCTCTCTTCATTTTCAACCACATATTTTACCTAAAAAACATGTTTTTAAACAAAAAAATTTAACAAACATAGTCAGTTAGGGTGTGTTTGATTGACAAAAGTGTAATGTTAATTGGAAAACAAAAATCATCTCCTCCTAAGTATTGATTTTTCATAGAATTGGCCAATTTTGAGCTTGAAGTAGTTGTACTTTAGAATTCGAATTACAACTTCGTATCAAACGGAAAAAAGTAGGAAAATAATTTTTCGAATGTAACATTTTTATGGAATTGAAATGTTATCAAACACACTCTTAGTTCCCATTGTACAACCCTAACATTGGGGGTGTTAGGATTTTTTCGAACGGAACGAATCAGAGATGGATGTTTCAAGTTCCGTTCCAAATATCTCTAAATCAATATGTTATTTAAAATTTCGTTCCAAATTTTAGGAATACACAACTTTCATTAAAAACATTTGTCTGATGGAGATTAAAATCAGATTTTTAGTAGATTTTGACAAAAATTGGTGGGATGTGGTTGAAAAGTTGAGGGACCCAAGAAATATGTGGTTGAAATTGATTTTTGACTTTGATTTAGATTAAAATCTAGATTTTAATCGGTACCAAACAGGGTATGAAGTGCAAGAGGCTATGAACTGTAGTAATAATTGTGTACCTTAATTGTGATTGAGAGACAAGTATTTATAGAGGTGAGGAGGAGAATATAGGTAGGGTTAGGATGCTTGAATTTAGGTACAAGTCCTACTAGTAGTTCTCCTTTTGTTTAAAATAATGTAGGGAGAGTTGTCCTGAAGGATTAGGGTTTTATGGGATACTATCTCCTATTAGTATTAGTAGATCACACATTCCATGTTTGGAGAGAGAGATGCCCAACTAGTTTTAGGGGTAAAGTCCGAGTGTCCATAGGCCCGAGCACATTGTCAATTAACTAGGTAAAGTTCAATCGTCAGGGCTAAAGCTGTGTTCGGTGTGTAATGTGTGTTTAGGGTGAAGTAAGTGCTCGGGGATCAATAATTTTTTGGAGGTGTGTGGCAATGTTCAGGGGTTGATCGTTATTCATGTTCGGGGGAAAATCTCAGAATTGTGCTCATCGCTAGCCCCGATGCATCCTCTCTAGCATAGGGAGAAGAGGATGCGCTTTAATGGTGGATCAACCTAGTTGAGGATGATATGACTCGATGTGACGATTTTGACAAGTGACACGTGGCTCTGAAAGGATGTAATGGTTGTCAGGCCACGTGGGCCATGGATTGATGACATGTGGCATCTTTGGCAATTAGATTGTACGACCTTTCATATTCTCGCGATCTCCCCCTATAAATAGAGTTTTTCCTCATTTTCACATTTACCAAACCATCTTGAGAGTGAAACTATCAAGGTCATGCTTAGGCTTTAGAAGAGTGCTTTTTGGTTGCTCGAAATTTGAGATAAGAGCTCGAACCTTTAAGTTAATCAAGTTTCCAGTTTTTAGAGAAAAAAAAAAAAAGATATCTAATAGTGACAATAGTTCAAGTAGTGGTAATAGTATGAGCAATTCTAGTAGCAAGCAAAGTAGCCCAACTACTTAGGAAACTCCATCATCCCCGTAGCAGAGCCTGTACATGTAAGGCTTCGTGCTCAGGGTGAGCACGATATCCCATTGACATACCTCGAGCTGAAGTGTTTTGTTCGCTAGAAACACACCGCAAATCCACGAGTCCCATACAAGTGATAGTAGACTAATTGAGTCCGGTTTATCGATCCCACAAGGATTGTCTATTTCAACTACACTCTAGTATAATTAATTTTAACAAGAAACACACACAATAAAGATTTGATTGGGAATGTTCTCGTACTAAAATTAAAGTTGCAACTGTAAATAAATAACTGGAAGAACGGTGATGAATAGATGATAAATGAGTGTTGGGATTCTTGATTCCACTTGACCATTACCTAATTAAATTCTCCACAAGCAAATAGAAATGCAATTTAGTAATCATGTTAGATCCGATTTTCCAAGCTTAGCCAATTACCTCTCTCGAGTGAAATCAACCCTAATTAGTGGAATTAACCTACTATATCTCTATGTCGATTAAAAACACACAAATTGCATTAAACCTATGTGAAAATAGCTCAATGGGTCATCTAGGGTTTTAGGTATATCTCTATCCTAAACAAGAACCTAGAGCAACTATTGTATTGATCTAGAATATACAACAATTTCTCAATAATTGCACATCTCATGAAACCTAAGCATAAATGTGGCCACAATAAATGCTAGTCAATAAATACAACAATAAATGCACAAGATAATAAAAAGCTTAAATTCTTAATACAAGTATTAAAATCAACTAAGCTAGGTCAAGCTTCATCAACATCCCAACACAAAATAGTTTAGCCCATAGTGAAATAACAATAAAATTCAAGAATTAAATACATCATTTCAACTATGAAGTAAAATAAATAGATAAATATGAAGATTAAGCAAAAACACTTCCCTTCACCAATGATTATTGCTTCAAAATATCACTATTCTTCCACAATGGCTTTGGTATTTCTCCCCAAATCAATATTCATCAACAAAACTATACAACTTACAAGGGAAATTACAAGATAAAAAGAGATAAAATAAAAGAGAAAGAGAGAGCTATGGTTTCTTGACTTGAAAAAGGGGGAGGGGGAAGAATGGTTCAAAAACTAGCCAAAAATTGTTCAAAAACCCCCCAAAATCGCTAGATCCGCGTATAACAGCATTTTGGTCGAACCGGGTCACACCGAGTCGGCCCAGATTATCGCTCTATATTTTGACCACGCGATCGCGTGGTTGACTACCTCGCGATCTCGTGGTTGGCCTTGTGAGTCTCGGGTTGGATTTTTGGCCTATCTCTCGAACGCAACTTGTAAGAGCCACGAGATCTCGTGGTTCATCTGGCAGCTCCGTCTTTCAATGATCAACAATTGGATCCTCCAACTTTCAGTGTAGATCAACTTGATCCCCAAAGTTTCTGATCTCTTTCAGTTGAGCCCTTTCAAAAGTGCCTTTGAGTCCGTCAACTTTGGAAACTTGCAATTTAGTCCTTCGATCAATTGTACATGCGATCCACCACTTTTTGGGAGTGACAATTTGGTCCCCAAACTTTGACTCTTTAAAGGATATGACTCTTTTCTCCTCAATTTCTTCAATTATTCATTCATTTAGCTCCTTTCTCGTGCTTTCTCCATGAAGTTGATTGTTGAACCTATTTAACCACAAAATATGCACAATTAAATAGATATTTGTCCAAATTACTCAAAAAGTGCCACAAAAAATATATGAAATGTGCATGTAAAATGCACTCAACATGTTTATGCAAAGAACATAAAATAATAGAGGTAGCCATGGAGTTCGAACTAATGCCCATGTGCGATGTTAGGGCCCCTAACCCCTAGGATAGGGTAGTGACAGCTTGAGAGGGGGAGTTTGTGGTTTATAGGGGCTCTTTGAAGACTAGGCCGAGGTGGCCATTACATCCATTTTTTTTAAAATTCCTTATAGAGCATTCTATGTGTCCGAAGCAATTAGTGCAAAACGGCTGGAGGATGCTCGTATATTTCTTCATAGCCTGTAGGTTTTTATCTATAGAGCCTCGATTAGACCTCTGTAGGATGCTCTTCGAGCTTAAGCGGCTTCCTTACTTATCATGCTTTGCCTATCTGTCTAGTCGGGATAGGTTTAAGTTAACAAGGAAGCCTAGCTCTCTTCGGGGTTGGAATGAAAGATATTTTACGTGATCCCTCAAGAGCCTAGGCACCCTTTTAGGTCGAGGTGAATTGTCCCGAACATGGCTATGTTTAATGAAGAATGGGCTTCTTTGAGTGTTAGAACGTGATAGGAAAATGAAAATGCTTAAGGAGCTTGAGCCCTTAGTATATAATCAAGATGAGCTCCTCGGGAATAAGGTCCTCGACCTTTCCGGCGTAAAAAATTTCGGGGGTAGGAGCCTGATACTCTCTTTTTCCTTTATATATATATATCCCAGACGAATAGCTCTTTCTAATGTCTTATTCATATTTTTGCAGATAATATGACTTTTGATCCATCTTTGCTAAAATATTTTATTATAGGAAAGGTTGGCGCCAGTGCTCAGTCCCCGGTTGCAAAGAAAAGTAAAAAGAAACCACTAACTCAAATTTCGAGTGGCCCAGGGTAGACATCAAGGTCCTTATCACAAAATGAGCCACCCCGGCCATCCCCTCAACGCCGTGAAACACCGGAGAAGACGATCCCCAACGTCGCGAACATCGACGAAGATTCTGCCGAGCCCTCGATCACCAAACCTGATCTCCAAGTATCGTACAGAGGCGAGCCCGCACTTGGGCATTAAACACTCCAAGGCTATTAGTTTTTTTTTCCTCGGTCTTATGTTCATTTTATGTGCAGACCTTGAACATTTCTCAGGGCATTTCCCTTTGATCAATTGACGACTCTGAGCAAGTCAAGGGTCTAGGGCAGTCCATTGCCCAACGTGAAATGAGAATTAGGTAGCTCGGGGAGGAGAATGAGAGATTAAAGGAGCGACAAGCTTTGAAGGAAGAACTGGGGAATGCAAAGGATGACGCTGAGTAGCTGATACTCGAGCTCAAGCGTGCTTGGAAAGATCTTGAAGAGAAATTGGCTGCTGCTGAGACTACTCAGGCATTGGTAGTTGAATATTCAAGAAGTCTCAGGAGTTCGCGCACTTGCAAGGCGAGTAAGTCTCGGGCTTGTACAAATATGCCTCCAAGCAAGCCTGGGCCCTCTTGCATGCAAGGGGGTGCTGAAGTTAGGCCTAAGGACCTCAGGACTGACCCTGAGCTTACCAAAGGCCTCATGGTTTTAGAGTCAGATGATAGCTCTAATGATTGAGGCTCAGGGGATGAGCTCGAGATCGTTGATGGGGCAGATGATCAGAATTAATGTTTTAATAGCCCAACCCTGAACTACTTGTATAAACTTTTGTTTTGAATGAATGAATATATTTTTATTTTGTCAAGGTATTTTCCTCAAGCTTTTTATATTTTCTGAAGAAGAGGACCGAACAGTAATAAACTTGAATGCAACTAATAAGATCAAACACATGCAACAAGTTTGATTACAAATAAAATGCTCGAACATAAGTTTGACAAACCTGGGAACAAGTGATAAGCTCGAACTTAAGTAATAAGTTTGATCACAAGTGGAGTTCAAACATAGATGATAAGTTTGAACACAAGTGTTAAGCTCGAGAATTAGTGTCAAGCCCAAACCTTACAAATGATTTTAAAGCCAGAACATCGTTTAAGGTCTAAAAACGAGTAATAAACTTGAATGCAAGTGATAAGCTCGAACACATGCAATAAGTTTGATTACAAGTGAATTGCTTGAACATATGCAAAGAATGTGATAAGCTTGAATGATGTGTAAGGTCCTAACAACGTATAAGGTCCAAACAATGTCTAATGTCCCAACAATGTATACGGCCAAGACAATGTTTAATGCCCGAACAGTACTTGAGGTTCGAGCAATGTTTAATATCTGAACAATGTATAAAGTCAAATCAATGTATAATAGCTTCACACTCTGCTTCGTTGTTCGTTGTTTCAAATTCAAACTCAAGGCACATTGTATTTCAACGTCTATGTCCGAGCTCATGATTATTACTCCTACACCCGTGCCCAAGGAGTTAGATGCAACATCTACATATATTTCCCAGAAATTGTTGGTGTTGTTCGGGGTATCCAGTAGCCCCCAATGCCTTGGTGTCAGTTTTGCAATGAAGTTGGCCAAGGTTTGTGCTTTTATCGAGGTATGTGATTGAATTCAATATCAAATTCTCCAAGTTCAATTTCCCATTTAAGGAGCCTATTGATACATCGGGCTTCTGTAGTATGTGTTTGAAGGTTGGTTAGTAAGCACTGTAGTTTTATGTGACTGAAAATATTGTCTTAACTTTAGGGTTGCTACCACGAGTGCTAGTGCTAGCCGCTCTTCTAATGTTTAATGAGTGTCAGTGTCAAGCAAAACCTTACACACATAATATATCGGTCGTTGGACTCGACCTATCTCCTTGATGAGAACTGTACTGACTGCATTCTGGGAAAATGTCAAGTATAGAGATAGCATATCCCCGAGGTTTGGTTTGGTAAGAACATGAGGTGTCTCGAGGGATACCTTTAGTTCCTAAAGAGCATGTTATACTCGTCATTCTAGTCAAACGTTTGATTTCCTCCAAGCACCTTGTCAATTTCTGAACCTATTTCTTGCTTTTGGAGGATTCCATGGAAGTTAGGGCTTGTATATTATCTGGGTTGGCCTCTATACCCCTATTAGTTATCATGAACTTCAAGAATTTTCTCGACGATACACCAAAACACACTTAGCTATGTTCAACTTGATTCTGTACTTTTTAAGCGTGGAGAATACGTCCTCGAGATCATGGATGTGTATGTTACTCACTGTGCTCTTCACTACCATATCATCAATGTACGCTTCAATGTTCTTCCCTATTAATCCTGCGAACAATTTATTGATCAATCTTTGATAGGTCGCTCGTGCATTCTTAGATCCAAAAGGCATGACCTTATAGCAGTATATTGGTGAATCTGCCATGAAAGATGTTTTTTCCTGCTCATCCTCGACCGTTAGAATCTAATGATAATATTATAATGCATCGAGGAAGCTGTACAGTTTATGACCCGAAGTATTGTCCATGAGGTTGTCAATTCGTGGTAGGAGATTGCTGTCATTGGGGCATGCCTTGTTCAGATTCTTGTAGTCCATGCAGGCACACCACTTACCAATGTTTTCTTCACTAAGACGACATTTTCCAACCATTCTTGCCCTTATGAGTTTGTCTATCTCTGCTTGAATTATAGTTTGGCGATTAGGAGCAAACTATCTCTTCCATCGTTTGACTGGTCGTACATTCGAGTTTACATTTAGCCTATGCATTGCGACCTCAGGGTCAATTCCAAACATGCCCTCTACGTTCCATGCAAATACATCAATATTCTGTTTTAGACATTCCGTGAGAATTGTTTTTAGCTCTTCATCAAGATCCCGACCAACCACCTTCCTCCCTAGCTCAAGCTCGATCTCCAAAAGTTCTTCAACCGGTTAGAGCCTTTCATGGTGCTCGAGGTCGAGCTCAAGTGTCAAGACATGTGCAACCTTCGGCAAGATGCTCTTGAAACTAGTAACATAACACTATATTGCTATTGTTTGATCTCCATGAACAACTTCAATGCCCTCTGATGTTGGAAACTTCATAGCGAGATGAAAGGTTGCTACAACTGCTATGATCTTATTCAATAGTGGCCAACCTAAGATGGCATTGTATGTCATAAGTGTGTGCACCACATGGAACATGGTTATCTATATTATTTGTTTAAGGTTTGACCCCAATGTAAGTGGAAGTTCAGTGGTGCCCTCGAGCATGATAATACTTCCCCCGAAGCCTTGTAAAGGGGGCTTGATAAGTCTGAGATTGCTTGCTAATATCCCCATTTAATGAAGACCTCATACAATAATACATTGGCTGCAATCTCGTTGTCAACCAAAATCCTTTTTACCTCAAAGTTAGCTATAATTGTCATGACTACCATGGCATCGTCAGGGGGAGTGGTCACCCCTTCATATCATCTGATTTGAACGTGATGTCTTGATGAGTAACATAATCGGCCCTTGTGGACTGTCTGGCATATACTTTGAGCCCATTTTGCGAGCTCCTCATGCAGCTATCCCACCAATGATGATATTAATTATACCTGCTGTAGGTTTTTCGGTGATTTATCCTGCTCATGATCACAGTTCTAGTGTTTGTTATTACCGACGTAGGATTTGAGAAATCCTCTCTTTATCAAGGCCTCAATTTATCTATGTAGTGTATAACAAGTTTTTGTAGTGTGTCCATGATCGCAATGAAAATCGCTTTTTTTTGCTCTTGTCCCGTGTATCTGGAGGATACCTGATCCTGGCTGCAATTGGATAGGTAAAGTCGGTCTCCTCCTGTGATTGCAACAGAATCCTAATCTTCTAAATCTTTGGAGAATGCGGCATTGTATTATTGTAAGTTCTCTATTCCAAACATTTCCTGAAAGTAGATAACAAGTTTTAAATCTTTAGCCTTAGCTACGAGAATCAATATTCGAACGTGATACCTGACTCAATTCCCTTCTTCTTAGTGGGATCCCCTTTTCATTCATAGCTGGAACTCCACTCCCTTTTCCTTGGCTAGTAAGTCCATTTCCATTAGTCCGCCGGTGGGAGCGAGAAGTTTGCGATTTGTTTGGTGTTCTTGCACTACCAACAACAGCAGGCAAGGAGGTTTTTAACCCTGTATGTGAAAGGTGGACAAACCAAACCAAAGAAGAGATCGAGGGCCAGGCTGAACATGTGGACAACTCATGACATCCCCTCCTAACCTGGATAGGAACGAAAGCAATATTGACTTTTCAAGAAATATGCCAGAGTGTTCAGTTCTAAAGTGCCACCACCTATTTAATATTTACTTTACCCTCCCCTTGTGGGGATTTCACACAGTTTCAGAGAGGGAGCACTATACATAGATAGAAGCAAGTGCTACGAAATCAACAACAGTCCCTACCTAGCCCAGTCCATCCCTTCACCCCGGATAATGACCATTTAAGCACCTCTGGAAGCAAACAGAAAGAGATGGTAGAGTAAGCACCTCATTTTAGTTCTTTCATATATTTGATCTTCATAAGAATATTGGCTCGATGTGTGTTCGAAGGAGTGAATGATGATGGTTGTTCTTGTCTAATTTTACCTTGATCATGCTCTTGTCTAGTGCTACAGTCATGCTGCCTTTTACGGTCAAATTTATTGTCTTTGCATTTGGTCTCATCGAGGGTAGCATGGCTTTTTCCCGGGTACATTGTTTCCTCATATTTATGTACTTTTCACCTCGAGTGAGAAGTTTGGTGACTGACTTCGAAGGTGTTTTTGATAAAGACATTTTGAAGGATTCACACTTCACACCATAGGTAAGTGTAGATACAACAATAGTGATATGAAGGTTGAGGATCTGAAGCATTTTTTAATTAAATCTACCCATGAAGTCACGTAGTGTTTCGTTTTGCCATTGCTTGAGCCTCATAAGTGAGGCAACTATCTTCCTTATCCGTTTACTACTTGCAAAAAAGGCTGAAAATTTATTAGCAAGATCTGTGAAAGAAGGAATAGAGCTGGGCTCAAGGGGTGAGAACCAATCCCTGGAAGAGTTGGTCAAGGATTGGGGAAATGCCTTGCACATAACCTGATCTGGAGCAACTTGTAAATTCATCCATCGGTGTGTATATTGAGATGGTTCACAAGGTCAGTCGTGCCATCATATTCTTTAATCCTTGGATATTTGAACTTGTCTGGTAGAGGGTAGACTAGTACCTCTAGTGTGAATGGTGTGTTAAGGGAGAAACTTGTTGGAGCTTGAGTGTTTTGACGTATGCCTACTGCTATTCCATTCTGAATAATTCTTGCAAGCTCAGAAGGGGGAATCGCGACTATTCTTCAGCTCAACACAATTGGAGGTGATGGGGGTAACCCTGAGGTACTTGCCCTAGCACCATTGTGCACCTAGTTTTGAGCTTGGGCCTGTGAAGCATTCCCTTCCTGAAGTGTTGGTGGTGCAAGCTAGTTTTGCTGAGTGAGCAACTGAGTTAATGTGGAAACTTGCTGACGAAGCTCTTCCAATGCTGCCTGGGTAGCGACAGCTAGTTGGGGCTGTGATGCTTGATTCCCTAGTAATGTAGGGGTTTTTTTTGCAGTGTTGGGGGCACCCACGTTTCCCCCAACGAGATGATCATGAGCAGGAAAATTTGCTTGTGGAAGTCCAAAACGTGTATTAATCATGACTTTAAGTAATGTTTCCTAAATAAACAAGTACGATCTAGATCTCTAAATACCTGAAACAAAGGCGGTGAGGTGTGACATCGTCGTCCCTCCAATACTTAAGTCAATAAAGAAAAAGAAAATATTGATGCAAGAGGCTATGAACCGCAGTAATAATTGTGTACCTTAATTTTGATTGAGAGACAAGTATTTATAGAGGTGAGTATGATAATCTGGGAAGTGTTAGGATGCCTGAATTTAGGTACAAGTCCTACTAGGAGTTCTCCTTTTGTTTGAAATATTGTAGGGAGAGTTGTTTGTGAAGGATTAGGGTTTTATGGGATACCATTAGGATTAGGAGATATCACATTCCCTGTTTAGAGAGAGAGAGAGATGCCCGACCAATTTTAGGGGTAAGGCCCAAGCACATTGTCTATTAACTGGGTAAAGTTCAACCGTTGGGGCGAAACTTGTATTCGGGGGTGTAATGTGTGTTTAGAGTGAAGTAAGTGTTGAGGGGGTTAATAATTTCTTGGAGGTGTGTGGCAATGTTTGAAGGTTGATTGTTGTTCACGTTCAGGGGCAAATCTCAGAATTGTGCTCCTCAACTACTTTTAGTCTAATTAACCACTAAAAGCTTGGTTAGATATTATGAAAATGGACATTGGTAATGAGGCCTTAGTGTATTTTGTACAAGTGGAAATTATACCATAAAAGGTTTTCAATTTCAAAATTACAAATTATTTATACAAAAAATAAATCATAATTCATTTTTAAATTTTAAATTTTAATAATAATATTATTAAGCATCTGTTTATTAAACCAAATAAATGGGCTTATAAATTAGTTTATAAACTACACAATTTTCAAACTACTTTTTAACCATGTACATTTTCTCTCTTCAATTTTCCACAACTATTTTTTACCTAAAAAACATAAACAAACCATTTTATAAACAAAGTGTTACGGAGGCTAAATAAATTACTCTACCTACACACCATAAACCTCCATCTCCACCCAAAATTTAACCCTACGATGACCATCCCCCAATTCAATTACAACAAAAGATCATAACCCACCAACCCATCATCCACCCACCCACCCACTCCCGACGACAACAGCTGTCTTGACGACAACGCACTCACCAGAACACCATAATAGAGCGACAATGTGTGCTACTTTTCGCTTCACATGTGTATTGCAATGACACTCACCTTTCTTATTAGCATCTCACAAAGCAATCTGTAACTTTATCTCCCCCATTCCATTTTCTTTCTAGTTTATCTCGCTTTATTCTCTCTCTATTTCCTACAAAAGCTGTCACAATCACCAACTCCGATCATCACCAAAAACCAACTACCAGACTAACCTCTACACACACCCCACCTCACACCATCCCTACTTATTATTTAATCCATTTTCCCAAATTTTCATATCTCCAATTTGTTTTTAACAATCGAAAGTTGCATCAAAACACCCAATGGCCATCAACCGCTCAATGATGCATCCGTTCAATGGAGTAGCTCTTGCTCTGATTTTGATGAATTCACATCTTTAATATGAGGGCCTGATTTATAGCGACTCAGAATTTTTACGCAATAAATAATTATTTTAATATTTAGAAAATTGTGTCGCTACTATTTCACCTATTATTTTGAACTTAACGCCGCGACGGATTCGTCTAGCCAAGTCAAGAAATATCGAATTTGTTCGATTTTAAATTAAAATCCGAATTTCTAAAATTATATTATTTTAATTATTTATTCAAAGTATTATTTTCAAAATCATTTTTCAGTCCAAAATATATCAGTTTTAAATACTTTTCTTGATCGAAGTTAGTCCAATATTTATCAAAATTGTATCATGAACCCACATATTTTTCTTTACACCAAAAAACAATAATTCTTTATACAATTCCATCATCCAACCCATACTCCACCAATTCAATCCACTATATCACATATATCATTATCATCAATCACTCGTATGCATTACCTTTTCCACTAAATCAACCATCATTATGTTTCAAAACATAATGATGATACATACATGTTCTATTTTTTTTTCACACCTAATTCCCCACTTTTTCTCTCCTATAATTCCTAATTAATACCACCACAATGGCTACCCAAGCTTCACGCACCCAAACTCCAGCTCAAGTCCACCACTGTCAAGCCACCAAAACAAAGTTCTCAATTCAACATTTAAACTGCAAACACCCAAACCACCCCCATTGAAATTCACTGCCAAGCTGCCATCATCCAACACTCAATTCAAATTGTTAAGTGCATTTTATACACTTTTTATACCTTTAAATTAGCACATTTTTGGAACATCTTGAGCAAATATCTACTAATTTGTGCATATTTTGTGTTAAGTAGGTTAATATCCAAGTTTGAGGCCAAAACCACAAAAGGAGAAGATTCTGCCGAAATTCCAAGTTCGGGGACCATTTTGTCACTTCCGGGAAGTGTGGGACAAGCAGTGCAATTTTAAAGGGAACAAAGCATGATGGAGATGATGGGAAAAAGAATAAAAAAGGGAACAATGCATGATGGAGAGCATGGGAAAAAGCAAAGAGCTGAGCATGGGCAGGACGTGGGAAGTGCGCTGCAGGCTGATAGGAGGATACATTCTACATATATACATACAAGCAGCTGAGAAAAAGGAGAGGAACCGGGGGTGCTAGAGGGCTGGTGACAGAAGCCCAATATTGCTGGTGACAGGAGCAATAACTATCATTGCCTGAGGCTGCTACTACTGCTAACTAGAGGAAGAAGATAGAACAGGTGAAAACGGACTGGTTTGCTGGTGTTGAACTGGACTTCTGGCCTGCTGTTGTGGGTGGACTGCTGGTTCTTAAAGCTGCTGGAAGGTTGTTGCTGAAGTGCCATTGTTGCTGGTGCATTGCTGGAATAAAAGGAGGTTGCTGTTGCTGATAATTTGCTGAGCCTGTTGCTGTGCTGGATTGATGCTGGCGGGAATTACTGGAATTGCTGATTTGCTGTGTTGCTGGTGCTGAAATTGAAGCTGCTGGAAGGAGAGCAGCTGCTGATGCTGGTTCTGCTGCTGTAAAGGGACTGATGTTTTGCTGCTGCCTTTAATACTATTAATTGCTGCTGCCGCTGGACTGCACCTGAGTTGCTGCTGCTGATTCAGTGCTGAAGCTGGAGGTTGCTGCCATTTTATTCTAGAAGTTGATGCTGGAAGCTGTTACTGAAGGTGCTGAGGAAATATTGCTGGCTACATTGCTGCTGCTGCTAGAGAAAGACTGCAGCTGATTGCAGTTGCTGGAAGAACTGGTGATACCTGAAACTGGATGCTGCTGATGACTGAAAGTGCTGCTGATTCAATGCTGAAGTTGCAAGGAGCTGCTACTGGTTGAGGGTTGGTTGCTTTAGCCAGCTGAGTACAGACAAGGAGATAGATAGCAGCCTGCAGAAAAGAAGTGAAAACTGGGATGGTTAGAGGCTGGTGACAGAAGCTTTCTACTGCCGGAGGAACTGAGTTACTGGACGCTGCTGATGCTGGTGCAACTGGAACTGCTTAACACTGCTGGAATACTGCTGTAGGGACTGCAATGATCATGCCTGCGGCTGGATGCAACAAGGGATGCTGCGAGGATTGTAGGGAGCTGAGGACGGCGTTGCAATAGGGGTGACTGCGGCTAGACGCAATTCATGCTGCGTTGCAATTTCAACTCTCGTTCAAACTCCGGGTTTTATCTTTAATGTTTATTGTTATTTTCATTTTCAAACGCATTAGTAGCTAAGTTTTGCTAGTTGGGATGATTGACTTAATTTAAATTGCCCTTAGTTATTTTTAAAGTTATTTCCGTAGTTTGGGCTATTTAATTTCATGCATTTTCATTATTGTCATTTAATTTCAAGCACTTTAATTTACGTCATTTAATTGTGCACATTTAAATTTAAGTTAATGTCATGCATTTATTTTGAGTAGTTAGTTTTATTTACAGAATTTGAAAATTCACCACCAAACCACATTTTTATGTTACTTGACTTTTCATTTAAAAATAAATTCAATAACTTTAATTACAAATAAATCAATCCTCGTGGGTACGATAACCCGGACTTTTCTAGTCCACTTTACTACTTGAACGCGAACCGTGCACTTGCGGTATACGATTTTAGCGAACAAGTTTTTGGCGCCGTTGCCGGGGATAGATTTTATTTGTACTAAATGCATTGATTTTTGTTAATTGAATTGTCTTCTCATTCTCATCTCTTTCTTCCTTTTATTTTTATTTTCTAGGTACTTTTGCCTTGTTTATGCAACAACGTCCGACTTGGGACATTCTTCCAATTGATCCCGAACCCGAACGAACTTTTAGGAGGAGGATTAGGGAAAGAAGAGAACAAGTTGAACAACAAAGAATACAAGGCAATATGGGGGACAACAACCAAGGTGGTGCCGATCCCGTTATTGATGAAGATGATAGACCAATGGGGCAATTCATGGTCCCTCTCATCACTCAAAATCGAGGAAGCATCACATATCCCCCATTTGGACGTCCGGACTTTCATCTAAAGCCGGATGTGATAAATCTCTTCAAGGGGCATCTACAATTCTATGGAATGACCGAGGAGAATCCAGTCACTCACATCTCGCGGTTTTTGGAGATGTGTAGTAATTTTGATTATCCGGGAATTAGCAAGGAGGCTATCAGCATGCGATTATTTCCACATACCCTTAGAGATGGAGCTCGTGAATGGTTAGATGCCAACCCGGTTGGAAGTATTACAACATGGGATGATCTTGCTCAAAAGTTCACTACAAAATACTTTCCTCCATCAAAAGTGGCTAAATTGAAGAGTGATATCTCCACATTTCGACAAATTGACACCGAATGTTTCTATGAGGCATGGGAAAGATTCAAGGAGATGTTGAGGAAATGTCCAAATCATGGGTTCACCAAGCAAATGCAAGTTCAATATTTCTATCTTGGGATGAATCCATCTAGTCGAGTGACGGTTGATTCGGCCTCCAATGGAGCTATCACTACAAAATCACCTAATGAGGCAATTGAGCTCTTTGAGAGGATGGCTAACCATAATTCTACTTGGCCAACCGACCGCATGGTACCAAAGAAAGCCGCGGGAATTCATGAAGTGGATGCATATGCGGCTTTGTCGGCAAAGATGGACCTTCTATTTAAGAAGTGTGATGATTTTTCTTCTCAACATACAGTAAAAGCAATCTATCCTCCTATGTCTATTTGTGATGTATGTGGAGCAACACACAAGGTTGAGGAATGTCCCATGCTCAAAATGGCTTCTACTTCAAATGAGCAAGTGAATTATGCTCAAAATTTCAACCGACCACAAGGAAATCCTTACTCCAACACATACAATCCGGGTTGGAGGAATCATCCGAATTTTTCTTGGTCCAACAATCAAAATCAAGTAAAGCCTCCCGGTTTTGTTCAACCTCCACCACCCCAAGAGAAGAAGCCTTCCATTGAGGAGATACTCATGCAATTCATGAACAAGACCAATACTATTCTCCAAAATCAAGCGGCTTCTATCAAAAATCTTGAGACTCAAGTTGGGCAATTAGCGAAAATAATGACGGAGAGACAACAAGGAGCATTGCCAAGCAATACCGAGATCAATCCAAGGGAAAATGTGCAAGCCATCACTACAAGAAGTGGAATTCAATTACCAGAAATCACAGTAAAGCAACATGTGGCACAACCCGAGGTGAAAGAAAAAGGTAATGAGCAATATGAGGAGGCGAATGAAAATGATGCAACATTGAAGGAAAGTGGGGAGACCTCAACAAAGGTTCCTACTCCAGTGAAAGCTTATGTGCCTCCCATTCCTTTTCCTCAAAGACTCCAAAAGCACAAGGTGGATGCGCAATTTGGTAAATTTCTTGAAGTTTTCAAGAAACTTCACATCAACATACCATTTGCCGATGCATTAGCACAAATGCCTAGCTATGCAAAGTTTATGAAAGACATCCTTTCAAACAAAAGGAGGCTAGAAGATCATGAAACAGTGATGCTCACGGAAGGATGTAGTGCCATACTACAAAACAAATTGCCTCCAAAAATCAAAGATCCAGGGAGTTTTACGATTCCTTGTACTATTGGTGATTTAACTTTTGGTAAAGCATTATGTGATCTTGGTGCTAGTATTAATTTAATGCCTTTGTCTATTTTCAGGAGATTGGGCATGGGAGAGGTAAAGCCAACCACGGTTTCATTGCAATTGGCCGATCGCTCTATTAAGCATCCGCGTGGTATTGTTGAGGATGTGCTAATCAAGGTGGACAAATTCATCTTCCCTGCCGATTTTATCGTTCTTGATATGGAGGAAGACCTTGATATCCCAATCATCTTGGGAAGACCCTTCCTAGCAACCGGTCGAGCTTTAATAGATGTGCAAGGAGGCAAGTTGATATTGAGAGTTCAAGATGAGCAAATCACATTCGACATCATGAAATCCATTAAGTACCCCGCCGAGGTAAATTTATGCTCCCGAGTAGACACCATTGATCAAGAGGTGGCTACATCATTCATCTACGGGTCATCTAAGGATCCCCTTGAGACTTGCATTGCTCACTCCATAACCACTGAGGGAGAGGATGATTTGGACATCGGAAGGATGTCACAACACTTGGATGCTCCAAAATTTTATCCCTTCAAGAAGAGGCCATACTTTGAAGAGTTGGGAGAGAGCTCTTCTCCTTCACTACCCTCCATTCAACAAGCCCCAACTCTTGAGCTCAAACCTGTGCCATCACATTTGAGGTATGCATACTTGGGTGATTCTTCTACTCTTCCCGTTATTATCTCGAATTTGTTGGATGAAGTGGAGGAAGAAAAACTACTTGAGGTGTTGAAAATGCATAAAATGGCTATTGGGTGGACTATGGCAGATATCAAGGGTATTAGCCCTATCTTATGTATGCATAAAATCCTCATGGAGGATGACTTCAAACCAACAGTGGAGCACCAACGCCGTCTAAATCCAAACATGAAAGAAGTAGTGAAAGCCGAGGTATTGAAGTGGTTGGATGCGGGAATTATCTATCCAATCTCGGATAGTGCATGGGTGAGTCCCGTCCAATGTGTACCAAAGAAAGGAGGTGTTACGGTGGTTGAAAATGAGAACAACGAGCTTATACCTACAAGGCCCGTGACGGGATGGAGAGTGTGCATTGACTACCGGAAATTGAACAATGCCATTCGAAAAGATCACTTTCCTCTTCCCTTTATTGACCAAATGCTTGAGAGGTTGGCGGGGCATTCTCATTATTGCTTCTTGGATGGATACTCGGGCTATAATCAAATTTTAATAGCCCCCGAAGATCAAGAGAAAACCACCTTCACATGTCCATATGGGACTTTTGCTTATAGGAGAATGCCGTTTGGCCTTTGCAATGCACCGGCTACTTTTCAACGTTGTATGATGGCCATTTTCTCCGACATGGTGGAAAAATTCATCGAGATATTTATGGATGATTTTTCAGTTTTTGGTTCTTCTTTCAATGAATGCTTGGATAATCTTGATTTAGTGTTGAAAAGATGTGAAGAAACCAATTTAGTGCTTAATTGGGAGAAATGTCATTTTATGGTGAGAGAGGGCATTGTACTTGGCCACCGGATTTCACAAGGGGGGATTGAGGTTGATAAAGCCAAAATACAAGTTATTGAGAAATTGCCCCCTCCTACTTCGGTGAAAGGCATAAGGAGTTTCTTGGGGCATGCGGGCTTCTATAGGAGATTCATCAAGGATTTCTCTAAAATCACTAAGCCTCTTTGTTCTCTACTTGAGAAGAACAACTCTTTTCATTTCTCTCAAGAGTGTCTATTGGCTTTCAACACTCTTAAGGAGAGGCTTATCTCGGCTCCTATTATTGTGGCCCCGGATTGGAGCTTACCATTTGAGCTCATGTGCGATGCTAGTGATTATGCCGTGGGAGCGGTTTTGGGGCAAAAGAGAGGTAAATTGTTGCATGTGATCTACTATGCAAGCCGAACATTAAGTGATGCTCAATTGAATTATGCCACAACCGAGAAAGAGATGCTTGCCGTGGTCTTTGCCTTTGACAAATTTCGATCTTATCTCATCGGTTCAAAGGTAATTGTCTATACCGATCACTCCGCTCTAAAATACTTGCTTGCTAAGAAGGATGCGAAGCCAAGATTGATTAGATGGGTCCTTCTCTTGCAAGAATTTGATTTGGAAATCCGTGATAAAAAGGGTGCGGATAATCTTGTGGCCGATCATCTATCTAGGATGGATCAACCTGAAGAAGTGGGAGTAGAGGAAATCAATGAAGTTTTTCCGGATGAACAACTATTGCATGCCAAACATCTTCTCCAAGTGTTCGAAGCACCATGGTATGCGGACTTCGTGAATTTTCTTGTAAGTGGTATTCTTCCCCCGGATTTCTCTTATCAGCAAAAGAAGAAATTCTTTGCCGATGTGAAACATTATTTTTGGGATGAGCCATATTTATTCAAGAGGGGGTCGGACCAAATTATTAGAAGATGTGTTCCCGAGGATGAAATGGAAGCTATTCTTGATAGGTGTCATTCATCACCTTATGGGGGTCATTTTGGAGCTTCCAAAACCGCCTCAAAAGTTCTTCAATCGGGATTCTATTGGCCAACTTTGTTCAAGGATGCTTATACCTTAGTATCCAAATGTGATAGATGCCAAAGGAGTGGGAATATCTCTCGGCGTAATGAAATGCCATTGACTTCAATCTTGGAAGTGGAAATCTTTGATGTTTGGGGAATTGATTTCATGGGGCCATTTCCATCCTCGTTCTCAAATCAATATATTTTGGTGGCGGTGGATTATGTTTCTAAATGGGTAGAAGCGATGGCATTGCCCACTAATGATGCTCGGGTGGTGGTCAATTTTCTCAAGAACATTTTTACACGCTTTGGAACCCCCCGACTCATCATTAGTGATGGAGGTAAACACTTTTGCAATCGCCTTCTTGACTCACTTTTGTCAAAATATGGAGTGAAGCACCGAGTAGCCACACCGTACCATCCCCAAACAAGTGGGCAAGTGGAGATCTCAAATCGAGAGTTGAAAAGAATTCTTGAGATGACGGTGAATACATCAAGGAAAGATTGGTCGAGGAAACTAGATGATGCATTATGGGCTTACCGCACCGCATTCAAAACTCCTATTGGTATGTCTCCATTTTGTCTTGTTTTTGGAAAATCATGTCATCTCCCCGTTGAACTTGAGCATCGAGCATTTTGGGCTACACGGGCATTAAACTTTGATGCAAAATTAATTGGTGAGAGGAGGTTGCTTCAACTTAATGAACTAGATGAATTTCGCCTCAACTCATATGAAAATGCTCGCATCTATAAGGAGAGAACCAAGAAATGGCATGATAACCACATTGTGAAGAGAGACTTCAAAGTTGGGCAACAAGTTCTTCTATTCAACTCTCGACTTCGACTATTCCCTGGAAAGCTTCGATCCCGTTGGTGGGGGCCGTTCACAATTTCTCAAATCTTTCCCCATGGAGCTATAGAGCTATATCATCCCGACAAGGGACATTTCAAGGTCAACGGGCAAAGGTTGAAACCATTCTTGGAAGGAGAACCCCCGGAGGAAAAGTCATCATTTCTCCTCAATGCTCCCGAATAAAAAATCCAAAAGTCGAGCTTATGACTTTAACCAAGCGCTTTTTGGGAGGCAACCCAATTTTCTTCTCTTTTGCTTTACTTGTCATTATTTACTTTATTTCTTTACTTTATTTTTAATTAATTGTCAAACTTTTGTAGGTAACAATTTTTTTTTGAAAATCCTAAGTAACATTGTCCTCAACAAGTTTGGGGGTGAACTACAATCGACGAAAGCTTAGGTCAAATTCAACATCACAAACAAGTATTGAATCAGGGAAGTTTCACTACCTCTTTTCTTCTTTACATATTGTGTCTATTTTCACATTGAGGACAATGTGTAATTCAAGTTTGGGGGTGTTGACTTCATTTTTCATTTTATCATGTTAGATAGCCTTGACGGCTTAAGACATTGTGATGTTTGATTTTGTTCATTTTGTTGTGGATATTGACATGCTAGATAGCCTTGTCAGCTCAAAATGATTTGATGTTTGAAATTGCTGATTAATTCACGAATCATGATCAAATATGCTACTTGTGTCTATCTTTATAAATTGCTTATCTATGAGTGATCCTGAGTTCTCTTGAACACAATAGTCATAACTAATTGTTAGTGAGTTTTGGAATCCATTGAAGGTTGGAAAAATTTGTGAAGTAGAAAAATTAGGTTGTGAGCTTGTATCTTCAATTTTTATCAACCTATCCAATTCCTTCTCAATGCTATTAATCTCTTGATCCTTTGTGAGACAAGTTTGGGGGTGGTCGAACCGGTAAAGGAGACGGTCTAGATGTGTAGTGATTCCATGCATGCTTGATCTAAATTTGTGTGGAGTGTTGTTGACGTTAGTATAAGCTAAGTGATGACCAAATGCTAGAAATCTAAGCCCATTTTAATTATTGCATTACCCTATCTCGTAGCCTTTTTGACTCGAGTAATTAAGCCCGTAGGAGTATCTTGAAACTTGGTGCCTTAAGTTTGAAACTTGGGAGTCATCGGCCTAAAGCTCGCTACATGGGTCAATTAGAAAGCTTAATGAGTAGGGTACACACACACTTGTTAAAAAAAAAAAAAAAAAGCACATCATCATCATTGCATTTGCTTAATAAGTCTACCTCACTTCGTAGCCTTTTTGACTCGAGTTAGTAAGTCCGTAGGGGTATTTTGAAACCTGGTACCCTTTGATCTTAAAACAATCGGGGAGTTGCCGGCCTAAAGCTCGCTACATGGGTCAATTAGAAAGCTTAAGGGAGTGAGGAAGTCACGAGCAATCATTACATTAGTTTGTAGAAATCATGCATTTGTATTTGCATAAGGGCTTAGATTAATAGTGGGTTTGAATTGCTTGGTATAAACTTTAATGTTGAAACACTCATCTAGTGGAGAGTCACTGCATATCTAGATTGTTGAGATTGCTTGTAAGTCATAACCAAACTTTAGTGGAAAAAGAAATGTGTGAATTGAGAGTCACCCCTAGGATTGCGTTTTGGGAGAGAAAAGAAATAATATAGGGGGATGAATGTCACAAGAGAGTAAGGAATGAAATTGACCACTAAGGGTGGATAGTATTATTTTGAAATTTATCATTCCTACAATGTTTTCTTTGAACCTTAGTGATAATTGGAAGTGACTATGCACACACACACACCGATCAAACATGAGATAAGCTCAATTTCTTTTTGTAGCATCACTTTGAAAACACAATTGTGAATTAATCATGAAATTTTACACTAAAGAAAGAATTTACAAGTTATCTAGCATTGTTGATCATTCATTCATTTGCTTTTGTGTTAGTAGATATTCTTGCTCGAGACGAGCAAGAGTTCAAGTTTGGGGGTATTTGTTAAGTGCATTTTATACACTTTTTATACCTTTAAATTAGCACATTTTTGGAACATCTTGAGCAAATATCTACTAATTTGTGCATATTTTGTGTTAAGTAGGTTAATATCCAAGTTTGAGGCCAAAACCACAAAAGGAGAAGATTCTGCCGAAATTCCAAGTTCGGGGACCATTTTGTCACTTCCGGGAAGTGTGGGACAAGCAGTGCAATTTTAAAGGGAACAAAGCATGATGGAGATGATGGGAAAAAGAATAAAAAAGGGAACAATGCATGATGGAGAGCATGGGAAAAAGCAAAGAGCTGAGCATGGGCAGGACGTGGGAAGTGCGCTGCAGGCTGATAGGAGGATACATTCTACATATATACATACAAGCAGCTGAGAAAAAGGAGAGGAACCGGGGGTGCTAGAGGGCTGGTGACAGAAGCCCAATATTGCTGGTGACAGGAGCAATAACTATCATTGCCTGAGGCTGCTACTACTGCTAACTAGAGGAAGAAGATAGAACAGGTGAAAACGGACTGGTTTGCTGGTGTTGAACTGGACTTCTGGCCTGCTGTTGTGGGTGGACTGCTGGTTCTTAAAGCTGCTGGAAGGTTGTTGCTGAAGTGCCATTGTTGCTGGTGCATTGCTGGAATAAAAGGAGGTTGCTGTTGCTGATAATTTGCTGAGCCTGTTGCTGTGCTGGATTGATGCTGGCGGGAATTACTGGAATTGCTGATTTGCTGTGTTGCTGGTGCTGAAATTGAAGCTGCTGGAAGGAGAGCAGCTGCTGATGCTGGTTCTGCTGCTGTAAAGGGACTGATGTTTTGCTGCTGCCTTTAATACTATTAATTGCTGCTGCCGCTGGACTGCACCTGAGTTGCTGCTGCTGATTCAGTGCTGAAGCTGGAGGTTGCTACCATTTTATTCTAGAAGTTGATGCTGGAAGCTGTTACTGAAGGTGCTGAGGAAATATTGCTGGCTACATTGCTGCTGCTGCTAGAGAAAGACTGCAGCTGATTGCAGTTGCTGGAAGAACTGGTGATACCTGAAACTGGATGCTGCTGATGACTGAAAGTGCTGCTGATTCAATGCTGAAGTTGCAAGGAGCTGCTACTGGTTGAGGGTTGGTTGCTTTAGCCAGCTGAGTACAGACAAGGAGATAGATAGCAGCCTGCAGAAAAGAAGTGAAAACTGGGATGGTTAGAGGCTGGTGACAGAAGCTTTCTACTGCCGGAGGAACTGAGTTACTGGACGCTGCTGATGCTGGTGCAACTGGAACTGCTTAACACTGCTGGAATACTGCTGTAGGGACTGCAATGATCATGCCTGCGGCTGGATGCAACAAGGGATGCTGCGAGGATTGTAGGGAGCTGAGGACGGCGTTGCAATAGGGGTGACTGCGGCTAGACGCAATTCATGCTGCGTTGCAATTTCAACTCTCGTTCAAACTCCGGGTTTTATCTTTAATGTTTATTGTTATTTTCATTTTCAAACGCATTAGTAGCTAAGTTTTGCTAGTTGGGATGATTGACTTAATTTAAATTGCCCTTAGTTATTTTTAAAGTTATTTCCGTAGTTTGGGCTATTTAATTTCATGCATTTTCATTATTGTCATTTAATTTCAAGCACTTTAATTTACGTCATTTAATTGTGCACATTTAAATTTAAGTTAATGTCATGCATTTATTTTGAGTAGTTAGTTTTATTTACAGAATTTGAAAATTCACCACCAAACCACATTTTTATGTTACTTGACTTTTCATTTAAAAATAAATTCAATAACTTTAATTACAAATAAATCAATCCTCGTGGGTACGATAACCCGGACTTTTCTAGTCCACTTTACTACTTGAACGCGAACCGTGCACTTGCGGTATACGATTTTAGCGAACACAAATCGAATCCAATCCTCTGTTTAAGCTTCATTCACAATCAAATCATAACCATTATCATCATCACCATGAATCAACCACCTCAACTGTAGAACAATATCACCGGAAATTCATCACTGCATCAATGTCAATTCAATCAGAACCATCAACAACTAATATTCCCCAAAACAATCATCCTCAGCACTGCTCCATCACACAACAAACTGACCAAATCACTGCCGAATCATAACCAATGCCAATCATCATCATCACCAGTCCGCAGCCACGGCCACACTAAAGAACACCACCGTCTGCATCGACCCACGAACCAACATCAATCCATTTCCACCACTCTGCCTCCTTCCAGGATCGATCACACAATAGCCACCATCACAGTTCACTACCCTCACTCACCATCATCAGATTTTCATCCTCTGCTACAATCACCATAACCACCTACTGCAACCAACCTCCATCAAACACCCCGGCCAAACCACCACGCAGCCAACTCCAAGTTCAGCTCAAACTCAAAATAATAACTCAAATAAAACCCCAAAACCAGAAATAGATCTATTACCTACCTCGACCGCCGTCCTCTTCGCCGGAAAACCATAACTTCCAGTCTTGATTTACTTTCGGTCTAGCACCTAAAACTCACACCCAACTCGCACTTGAAACCCTACTCTTCAAACCCAGCCTTGCCGCACCCTGCGTTGGTGTTTCACCGACGAAAATAGCCGGATTTCGCAGCGTTCTCCCTGGTCGCTGCATCCCTCCGTCTCTCACCGTCTCTCTCTCTTCTCTGCACAGACGAATGGAAATGGGTAGAGAAAGAGATTTGATATTATATTTTAAACTTTCAGAATTTGCACTTGGGTCCTTAAGTTTGAAAAGGTTTTCAAATCAGTTCCCAACTTTTAAAGTTATCCATTTCAGTCCCAAAGTTTTAAATGATTTTAATCAGCCCTTTCATTTTTAAAATCTGATCAATTCAGTCCCTGCTGATTTACTTTATTTGATTTTAAGCTCAAGTTTCAAAATTATTCATTTTAGTCCCTCAACTATCAAAAGTATTCATTTTTAATCCCTCAACTTTCAAAAGTATTCATTTTAGTCCCTCAACTTTCAAAACATCAATTTTAGTCCTCAAATTATAATTTATCATTTTGAACTATATATTCGATAGACTAAAGTGACTTATTGGCTAAGACGAAGCGTACGGAGAATTTAAAGAAATTGAAGTCATTCCCGCTCAACTTTGCACTCGTCGGATTTGAGGTAGACTCGCACTTATTAATTGATTTAAATTATGATTTCATATGAATGTCATGTGACTTGTGAAAGTCAATTTTTAAGAAAAGCAAGTATGTTTTTATGAAAGGTAAATATACCTTATGTTGTTATGAAAAGTAAGTATGTTTTTATGAAAAGAAAATATACTTTATGTTTTTACGAAAAGTAAGTATACCCTATGCTTCACGAAAATGTTTTTTTGGATCATTGCTATGAAATCAATCTACCAAGATTGTTTTGGGTCCCATATGATAAGTTATGATATGTTAAGGGGACCGGAGTTTTAGTAGCGCTACACATAAGAATTCTTGCCACGAAGTTCGGTAACATTCTTGTGTCTCCTATGTTTATGAGGATTTGCCACGAAGTTCGGTAAAATTCCTGTGTTTCCATATGTTTATGAGGATTTACCACCTAAGTTCGGTAAAATTCCTGTCGCATATGTTTATGAGGATTTCGATCCTATCTTATGTTATGATGCAATTGATCCCTATGAATTTCAAAAATTATGCTTGGTATACTTACCGTGATTTTACTGTTATTATGATTTTACTGCATAAGAATTCTTGCCACCTAAGTTCGGTAAAGTTCTTGTATGTTTATGAGGATTTAAATCCTATCTTATGTTATGCTTTCAAAAGAAATTATGCTTGGCATAATTAAAATGTTTTTATAAGTATATGGTTTTCAAAGAGATGTTTTCAAAGAGATGTTTTCAAAGAGCTGTTTTCAAAGAGCTGTTTTCAAAGAACTATTTTCAAAGAGATGTTTTCAAAGAGCTGTTTTCAAAGAGCTATTTTCAAAGAGCATATGATTTGCAAAATATGTCCCGTGCTGTAATGCACAATATGAGTTTTATCAAGAGCAGTTTTATAAAGAAGCTCTATCAATGTCCGTTTTATAAAGAGCCGGGATTTATGTGTTTAATCATCTTATAAATTAAATTAATTTGCGATGAGTCTACTGAGTATTTCCCCCATGAAATATTCACCCTACTTTTTAACAGTTTTGCAGATTTCGGAGACGGTGGCGAGCGATGAATGATGGTGGCAATAATCGTTAAACAGTTGAAAGTTTGACGTTAATGGTTTCCGTATTTTTTCCAAACAATCGAATAATTTAGAGAAGTTCATTTATTTGAGAAATTATGACATTGTCAATTTCTTTACAAAATTAATGGTTCGATTTACTATTTCAAATGGTTTCATAAATGTTTTCAATTTTATCGGCCATTACAGTTTATTTAATGTTGCCAAAAATGAATTTCAATTATTTCTTCCGCAAAAATATTATTCGAAAAATTTAGACAGAAAATGACGTAGTGAATCGGGTATACGGAACTCGGGGCGCTACATGATTTGAAGATATGTGGTGGTGTTTGACAGTAGAGGATACATGGGGTGGTTGAATGTAGAAGGGGTAAAGATAGGTTGTGGTAGATTTGAAATCACTGCAATGGTGGGTTTCTTCATTTGATTTTTTGGATCACCATCAATTGTCTCTACATTTGTTTTCTTTTCCGCTTGTCATCTGCATCTATTTATTTTCATTCTTTTTTGTATGGTTGATGGTAGGTGGTGTCATTTTCTAGCAAATGTGGGTTGTGGTATGGTTGTGGTGCATGTGGTGATGGCTTGGAGGCGGCGATGAGGGTTGTGGTGGTGGTAAGATGATATAGGTCTTTTCTGGTGGTGTGTGGTGGTTGAGTAGTGATGGCGTGCGATCATGGCGATGATGGTGCATCAGATGTGGTGTATGGTTGTGAATCTTAAGACGGAGAGGACGTTTTGGATAGTTTCGAGCGGTGGTGGTTGTGGCAGTGAGGTGGATGAGGTTAAAGGTAGTTTGTGACCATTTATCGAGGATAATTATGACCATTTATTTGAGAAGTTGTAATTCGATAATTAGTTAACAACCAATTAATATGATAACTTGTGATTGAGAAATAAGCTGTGATTAATAAAGTTGTTAATTTGTGACTCATAAAATTTGTAATTTGTTATCGATAAATAATTTTGACCCATGAAAATTTGTCATTTGCGATCGATAATAAAGTCGTGACGTTGTTGATAATTGTGTTGGTGAGTTAAAGGTAGTGGTGGTTGTAGTGATGCATTAGATGTGCCGATGGTGCGTTGAAGTTGCAAGTGGTAGATTTGAGGTTGGAGTAATATTTAGGGATGTGCCGCAGTGGTGGAGTAGTGTGGGATTGAGGTGGGGGAGTGAGGGTAATTTTAGGCCCATTAATTGCATAATTTTAAACAATTAATTTGATAATAATTGTGACAAATAAGTAAGTTGTTACAAACTCCTCCCGAGTCACTCTAATGGATCCGAGACATGACATGCACCGATGATGGATGTCAGCTAGACTCAGGCCTACCATCAAGTGAGTGAAGAATTTGGAAAATAATTATACTTTCTCATTTATACGTATTTATCGAAAATTGAGTTCACGTTATTCAATAATTCACAGCTTAATACCGTATAATCATAGTTCAAATGTGAGACATTTTCATAGTACTGAAAAATATTATCTCATAGCAAATCAATGATATAATATCATCACATCTCAATATACTGAGAAATCCCCAAAATATGTATTATCTTACTAAAATTTGTAATTTGATCATATGCTAGCAGACTGTATCTCAGACTAGTCTCAAAGAGCTCTAATAATCAATTTTAAAATACAGCTAAGATCCCTCAGTTAACTATATAATACATAGTCAAGACCGCTTCAAGATATTATCATACTCGATCAAGATCACTCAGTACAGTATAGAACATGGCCAAAGCCCCTAAGTGATATATCAAGTTGTTATTAATTAACCCTTTCTATTTTAATTTATCTTAGTCCCCTGAGTATTTTCAAGTATAAAATAAACCCAAAAAATTCCCTTGTTCAATTTAGTTACCTAATAGCCTTTAACTTTGACTTTGATTAATCAATAACAAAATCTTAACTTTTTTACTAGTGTAAAAATGGGTTATAACAACTGCTCTTAGAAAAACATAAAGGTAAAAAATTATAATCTTCACGTGAGATCGCACATTGAGATCGAAAGTTTGAGCTTTGATTAATCAATAAAAAAATCTTAACTTTTTTACTAGTGTAAAAATGGGTTATAACAACTGCTCTTAGAAAAACGTAAAGGTAAAAAATTATAATCTTCACGTGAGATCGCACATTGAGATCGAAAGTTTGAGGACGCGAATGCAAGTTAAAATTGAATTGGGACTTAAGTGCGGTATTTTCTAAGTTGAGACTCTGGCGGTAATTTTCCTTCTTCTTCTAGGCGCCAGATTGTCTCCCTCGCTCTCACAACTAATTCATCGAAAACACATATACTGATATACACAAAGCAAAATTGAACCTGAAAGAACAAACCCACAAGTTGGGTTAGTAGCAAAGAAATGGCGGAATACGAGGGCAACAGACCCCATAACAACCGCCCTTCTCTCAAAACTCATATTTCTTTTAATAATTATCCCAAATGGAAAGACAAGGTATCTGTTGATTTTGTAGAACTATTACGTATGCATAAATTTACTTGTTTTACATTACTAAAAATTTGGCGAATTTATGAATATCTTTTTTGTTGATTTAATGTAGCTTAGAGAAAATTGCTACAAAAGGGTCCGTGAGGATCGAACCCGTTTGCTTTGGAAATTGAGATTGCCCAATCTCAATTACCGGCTTCACAATCACAAGGTTCGTTTCATTTTGTTGAGTTCAACTGAAAGTGTGGTAATACAAATTTTCTGTGCCTACTTGTTAGTGCCAATTTATTTGATTGTTTTAGTTAATATTTCCTTATTAGAGAAACATAACTTTTTTCCGGTAATTTCTGATAATTGAGCAGCGCGATTGTAGAGCTTTTTGCATGCTAATCTCTGATGAAGCTATTGATAATAGTAGCATGAGTAGAGGGATTGTTTTCTCTTCGTTACTCAATAGTCAATCGGGATTTTAATAAATTATTAGTTCTAATGAATTTCGTGAATTTGAATATATTTCTACATAATCCATAAAAATCTCATTAAAAAGGGTGAAATTATGTGTATTTTCAAGCTTGAAATCCATTCAAATCTCTTGAAATCCCTTTATTATTGAAATCCTTATAAATTCACAAGTTATTGAGAACACCTAGATTTTAATGTATTTTAGTAGAATCCATTGAATCTATATTGTAGACACCTAAATTTATAAGGACTTCTAAAATCCACTAAATTCCCAGCTGAGGACACCCCCTTAGTAAATAGATTAAAGAATTCAAAAGGCTTATGTTTAGTATTATTCCTACACATTTGTCCTCCCTGACACATAAAAGGGCAGACTGAGTAACCTCTACAATCTCACTGCAATGAGGTTTTGAATTGAAAATTAAGCAACAAGTAGAGAGACTGCATGAAGTTAGCTTGCTTTTTTTTTTTGAGGACGGGGTGTTATTTCGTATTGATGCTTCTATGCCATACCATGCATTCCTGTGGACATTTGGAGAAGTCCTCATATTTTCTGTATCAGATCACAGAGCAATTATGCCAACGGACATTTTTCTTACTAGAATTTTCTAGAACAAGAGAATCTTGTTTACTGAAGTTTCTATATCATGGAATTTTGTTTTGAGAGTGACTGAGTTGTGTCCCCTATTGTAAATTTATAATTATTATAGTTTTCTCATCAACAATCCTCTGACCTAGACTACATTTCTGGTTGCAGGATCTCATCAAATCGAATTTTCAGGACATAGTATCTGATGAACTAAAAAAAATTCAGGACTCGTCTTTGAACAGCGATTGTGGTGTCCCAACTTTTGGTACTGCTGCTGATGATGTGATATGGGAATATGACGGTCTTCATACAAGTTATCACGGAGAGTGTGAAGAGTTGTTGTTAGAAATGCAAAGGATATTTTATGAGGATATCCAGGCAGAGGAAATTTTAAAAGGTATCATAAGAGTATCCTTAATGGTTGCAGTTAAGCTTTCTAATTCACGATTTCGAAGGAAAATCCAATTTGATCGTAAACACAAGTCACAAAACGAAATCTGGGATTTAAGTGAGAAAACAATACAGGTAGACTCCAAAATATTCTAAAAGCATATCATTTAGCTGTTTCCATATAATACACTTTGTTACATTACCATTATCCAATGGAAGATTACCAGCTTCCATCTCAAAAAATCAAATAGGATCTTATTATGAAGAGAACATTAATTATTTGATGTCTTATGACTTAACTAGTATTTATCCCGTGCGATGCACGAAAGTTTGTTGCCACAATATCTATTTCAATAAGTATTTGTAAAATTTTAATGCTTTTACATAATCAATACAAATATAAAATGCATAAAATAATAATATTCTATTACAATAATTAGTAAAACTTAAAAAACAACATAATTAATCAAAATTATTAAAAACTTGTTTGGATATTAAATACCAATTTATATATTTAAATAATAAATTACCGTAGATTTCAATAATTTTCATGAGTTATTGTTAACTTCATTGAAAATGCAAATTTATATAATTTCCGCATTTGCCTTTTGTATTTAACATTTTTTTTTTTTTTCAATTTTTCTTAAAAACAAAGTATTTTATAATCTAAATATTATCTACACAAATTTAAATACGATATTAATCTACACGAATTCAAATAAAAATTGCATTAATCAACACGGATTTTAATAAGGTATTAATCTAAATGGATTTTTTTTTTTTTTATTTTAGCATTTTTCCCCCAAAAATTGCAAATATATTTGGCGGGAAAATGACTTTTAAGATAGATAAAGATATAAGGATAAAGATGGTGCTACAGTGACTGACAGCCTGTAAATTGTCTTTTGATCTATGAAAAAACTTGTTTCTTTCATATTTTGTCACTTGTCATTATCAAATTTATTTGGCAAATTGTAAAGTGTAAATAGATTAAACTTTCCGAAGACTAGATATCTTTCTGGTATATAAATTCAATCCCTTTCTATGATTTTTGTTGTCCACTTCGTATAAAAGTTTTAAGCACTTGAACAAAGGAAAAATATATTCATCTTAACTTTTTCTTCAACAAGCCCCCTCCTGTGCAATTTTCATTTTTGACCGAAGGTATGATACATGCACAATTTTTCATAATTGGGTGGCGGTGAGACTTGAACACATGGCCTTTCCTTTGTTCTGTACCATGAAGAACCACTCAATATCAAATTAATTGTAGACGACAAGAATCCTAGTAAAATTTTCATCGGTGATTTGTAAACTTGTAAATCCACCCCAGATATTTCCTTTTATAAAAGCAGCTTATCCACTCTGCTGGTGAGTTAAAAAGAGTAGTAATGCAATGCCTGGATTACTGGTTTTCTCATTGTTCAAACGTGACAACAAAAAAGTCAGAAAGAGATGCAATTTCAAATCATTTTTCTCTTATTTTGTCTCTTTGTCAAAAAAATAAATAAAAAAATAAAAATTAAATAAATGAATGAAAACTGCACGCCAATTATTTTTGTGAGCTTAGATATACTTTTATTCCCGCCAGAGCCAGAAAATTTTATCAAAACTTGGGAGGAGGATGAAGATGAATACTTGGCTTGTGCAGTATATGAGCACATGCAGCTCAAGGATGAGCAGGTATAATCTCTATTAGTTATTCCAATGTTTATATATAATCTAATCACATGTTTAAATTGAAAGATATGCAAATTTTTTAAAGAGAATTTCTTTGCTCTGATTGCTGTGGCTCGTGTTTCTAAACAATTTGCGAATTTCCTGTATTGCCCATTGCTACATAGAATTCTGAAAGATAAACTTATACCTCTGGAATAAAGAATTGTATATGTGCTTGGCAGATAAATAATTGTTTTTTAACATCACCAGCATTATATGTCTTGTGTGCACTAGAAAGAGATTTGACAAAAGAAAAATATACAACTTGAGATTCTTTTTCATGAAAGAGAGAAACCATATATAGATGGTAATTTTGATTTGAGCTCTTAGCTTTAGGATCCCCCTGCGAAATTGCTATTCACATCCTACAATTATAGCTGAAAATTGAGACCCAATCAGTTATATCACAATCTATCATAGTGGCAAACTTTCCTTGATATGTGAACTGAGCATAAAATTGCAGCTAAACTTAGCAGTGACATCCATTGCCCAGCTGATGGTACTATCATAGCATCTGGAGCTCGTTTTTCATGTCATCTGTGTGGAAGAAGCTACTTGCATCAATATATTCTGATTATGTTGATGATTAAGCTCTTGTTTGGGGGAGATTAAAATCAAATTTTTAGTAGATTTTGATAAAAGTTGATGAGGATGTAAGGTTAAAATTTGTGGATCCCATAAAATATGTGGTTGAGATTGATTGTTGACTCTTGACTTAGATATAAAATTCGATTTTAAGTTGTACAAAACAGGGGCTAAAAATGTTAGTTCTCTGAAACTTTTTTAAAAGATTAGGAATTGCCTGAATTTTTTTATGCAGTTTGTTGAAACTTGCCCGTTCAAGTTATATTGGGGAGAGGATGCTTACAGCCAATAAATATCCTTAATATCACCTAGCCCATAATATATCAAGGACATGTTCGAACTAAAATGTATACGAATAGTATAGAACGTTCTACGTAGCATGTAGTGCATGTTGGCCTGTGGCCAAGGTGTCTAGGAAGTGTCCTTGACTGTTAGAAATTTAAAATATGTATAAAAAAAATCAGACATGCCTCAAGGTGTTCTGTAGTGTCTGAGGAGTGTTGGTGTCCATACATGTTGGACCCAGACACACCATCCAAGTAGGGGCGTCCGTGTTTCACTAAGACTTGATGAAAGCATGACATGAGCGCATTTTATAATATGGCTAAATTGACTTTAAATGAAATTAAGGGGTTAGATCTGCCAGAGTTTTTACCCTATATGATCTTGATATGCCACCAGTAAACTTACATTAATTCCATTTTATCTTTTGATCAACTAGGGTAAATTGTAAAAAGTTGAAGCTTTTGAATGCTCTTTATTTTTCTAAATAGGTAGGCCAGGAGGTCTGGTGCCCCATTTGCAAACGAGGAGAGTTACAACAAAATCATTGCCTTATTTATTGTAATCAATGTGGACTTAAACTCAACAGAAGCGATGAGGTCCTACCACTCTTTTTCTCTCTCTAGTATAATCCATTGTGCTTGTAAATTAGTCTATATGGCATATTATTTTTTTAGAAAATTAATAGCCACCTTGAATTGGTGGTGAAGTTTTTTATCAACCCTTGCAAATATAACAAAACCAAGACTGAAAAAGCTACCATAGTAGACGTTGAAATGTCATTTTCTTCATCTATGCTTCTGATAAACATATAAATTTTAGATTGTGCATTCTTTTCTGCTGTTCCAATGAAATGAACCATATCCCGGGGTTTGTGGTGATGTCAAACCAGCACCCAATCCTATGTACAATGACAGCAGTTGCTACTGCAGCTAGCAACTGGTTCTCCTCAATTTACCCCTTTTTAATCTGCTGGGAAGGAAAGATTTTGGGTGTGTTTTAATTTATATTGCTTTATTATAGGAATAATTAGTATTCGTGTAGTTGATGTTTTCTGACTATTTTGTAAGAGGTTGACATGGTAGCTCTACGCTTTGCCGAAGCTTTTATTCTTTTCTTTTAATCCATTCACATTTTTATGTTTAAATGGCAACCGAGATGTTCGTTTTTGGCATCAATGAGGCTACTTTATTTTAAATCTTTTACTTTTCTCGATTTTTTTCTCAAGTGTTCAGAACTGGCGCTTTTATGCTAAATTTCATATTTGAATCATACGATCTTTCATATCTGCCACGACCATACAGATAGGATAACATATTAACAAACGAGAGAAATACTATTCTTGCTGATTCTAATTGAAATGTTATGCTTATCATATTTTTTTCTTTTATCATAGATTAATTTGGATTTGCTGAGGACGAGGCTAGCTGAAGCTCATTCAGAGCATCTTGATAGAGGATGCAGGTTAAAGGCTGAGTTGTGTGTTGAGACTAGATTTGAACTAACTGCACTGTACATCAAGTGCCAAGGCTGTGATACATTTGAGGTTGTAATATAGTCAGCTACCTTCCATTTTGTTCTTTTGGATGACATATTCATTCATGGTTTCCTCGTAAATTTATTCAACTGCTTGTTGCTTGCCTTGTGGCCTTTTGGGTCTTCCTTTGTCCAATCTTCAAAAGCACCAACTTCAACTTCAACTTCGAATAGTCTAATTGTGTTGTTCTTTTGGCTCCACAGACCACAGGGTAAATTTCTTTTAACAGAAATGCTAGTTTCTTGAAGCATCATAGCCGGTTATGCTCGAGTAGTTTTTTTTTTTACTGTCTTTCTACATTTTGTGTTTGATTGTCTTCAATCTCCATTTTCCATCTGAGAATAAGATGCTTTGGATGATTGGCATATAGAATTTGAACTCTTTTTCGCGAGATGTTCTTGTTATAGAATAGATTATAATTAGTATTAAATAGATACAAATGAGTGTTGAATGAGTAATACTTGCTTGTCCTGCAAGATATCTGAATAAAATGTAGGTTTGATAGATTATACTTATTGATGGATCGATTTGAACAATAGAACAAAAATAATCAAAATATAATGCAAGAACATCAAGATTTTTCGATCCTAAGACTCAGGAGAATCATTTACTCTCCAGTTGAGCAATTCATTAAATTTGAATTTATGTTCGAATTCTACTAGGTACATAAAGAAGTTCATTGCATTACAAGATTGATATCAAAAACACCTAAAAATTCCTAAAAGCAAATCATACACCCTACCAAACAATCAATCGGATTTCACCGAGAATAAATTCAATCTTCTATGTTTTATACTTATTGTAAAATCACTTTAATCACCAAAAAAAGAGATAACAAAGGGAGAACGACAATTAGACTTTATCAAGAAGTCTTTTTCAAGCCCTTAACCAAAGATTGTCCCACCAAAATGAGAGCAAAGAAGAGGTAAGTCCGATTCTATTGTGTTGGAGAGAAAATGATATGTCTGCTTCAATTTTTCTTGTGTCTCATCAATTCCATCCTTATCCCACGAATACCAAATGTAAGGAGTGTATATATAAAAAAATGCTTAAGTAATGTGGGTCAAAAATCATTTTAGGCCCAAAGTGCTAAAAACCTGTTTTGACCATTGAAAGTGAGTATCACATTTTCAACATTCTCCACTTTACTACGAACTTGAGTGCGCCAATAGTGAATTTGAGCAACCAATTTAATATCATCTTTCTCCCATACCTGAAAAATAAGGTATGACTTTAGTACCATTTCAGAGGAAATAATTGATAAAAACATTATTCGGGTTTTATTCATCATATAACATATCTTAAATAAAACGCGTATTAATTCAAAATTTTCTTCACGTGTAACACCTTAAACAAAATGCGTCAAATTTTCTCTATGTATAGTGCAACTGTGAATCACTGGATTTTTCATATAATGTATAACATGCTAACAGTCAAAGTATATAATCATATCACTAACAAAACCACAATATTAATAACAAAGATTATTTAATGACTCATATAGTGCCAATATACTCAAACTCTGTCATGGATAATAGATAAGTTTTTTTAAAATTTCTATTGTTAAGAACCCCTCAAATATGGGGAATTAAGTTCTTACAGTTGAAATTTCGTACATGTTTATATTTACTTCATATCGAGTTGGTCTAATTATACTTTTTGTTTTTTACAGGTACGAGGGCGATGATGAGATTTGTAAGTCCTAAAGTGTTGATAAGCACTTGCTAACGAAGGGAATAGGGGAAGGTTGGTAATCAAAGATGGAGATTTATAGGAATTATGTCTCACCAACTTGTTCGATTTTAAAATGTGTGAGGGTATTTTGGTAATTTTCTACTTTTAAAGATTTGTTCAAGTTCGTTAATTTTGTTAAAATTGGTTTCAACTAAACTTGTTTTAAAAAGAGAGTTTTACAATTCATTTGGGTGAGTTAAGAAATAAAAAAAACGTATTTGTGAGGAAGTTTTTTCTCTCTTTGGCAAAGAATCAAGCATCTACATTTTAAGTTTGGGTTTCCAAAAATTAGGCACCACATTTACTTGAAATATGAGTGATGCCAGTGTTCTTGGATAGGATTGTTGTGATTCTTGTACTTGATGAAATTGGATCCTATATACTTTCCCGAATTAAAAACGGTGCATGATTTTGAAAGGCTAAAGATTGAGCCCCCATTCAAGGAGCATCTGGGTACGTGAAAGAACTAAGAAGGCTGGAAACATAGAGGCACAGGCACATGCACGAAATCTTGGATTCAATCCTCAAATCTGTGAGTTTTTCATCGATTCTTGGCTGCAAAACCTCTACACTTATAAATTATAAATTAAATAGGCGTCGAACGCAAATAATATGATACTCGAAACTTGCTCTACTACCCGTGAAGGGTAGGAGAGCAAAATACCCACTTCTCACAAATCCACCCAACCTCCAGTTTTCACCCCTCCCCCACCTCTAGTGGATATATAACTCTCCTAACCCCGAAGGGTAGGAGAGCAAAACTGCTCAAATTAAATCAATGTTCATGCTGTGGTACAGTAGTACTACATGACATATTGCGTTTATATCTTAATCTTAAATCCAGAACCCTCGACTCCGAATCTCAAATTTAAGGTCGTTTGCTCGTCTTATTCAATTACTTTAACATAAAAATAAGAAATCAACAAGTTGAGTTTATGATGCATCTCATCTTTAACTTTTTTGCTGATTGCTCAAATCTTATGTACAGTTCTGGTACATGGGATTATGCTCACGTATCAATTATCATTCACGCATTTAATCCGCAATTTGCTCTCAAATGTATTTCGTTAAATTTGAAATTGAAAGTGATTAATGAGTTAATTTTGAAAGGAAGTGTTTGGCGGCTGACCTGGGTTTTTTTTTTGTTGGTATTTTCTAGGTAGATGTGTGGTTGAAAATTGGAGAGAGAAAATGTGTGTGGTTAAAATGTAGTTTGGGAAATTGTGGTGTTTATAAATTATAATCATTGCGTAAAAGAACAGAGTGTAAGTAACTTAAATATAGCTTAATCAATCGCGCTTCTAGTGTACTCCATAGAAATAGATAAGCTAAACACAATAATGATAATTATCTTGTAATAATAATAAGTACAATAAAAAATAAAAAAAATAAAAAATCACTTTCTCATCCACATCCTAATCTCTAAAATGGCACCAACAATGAACAATGTGACAAGCACAGCAGCATAACCTGCATACCAACTAGTTCCAGCATTCCCCAAATGAATCCCGTAAAACACATTCACTGCTGCCAGTAGTATCACAATCCTTCCTACACTGAAATGATACCAATTCCAGTATTTTCTCACCTTCGATTCCTTGTCCGCTCGAGCCAAGAATGCAATAACCTGTTATGTTACATACAATCAAACTTGCATCACATTATCATTGACTATTCTATACGATGAATGTTAAAGTCAACGTTTTTTAAGTGCTGTTTTTTAATGTAGTTGACATAATATTGTTAAAGAAAAATTGTAAATGATAAATTGATTTTAATTCTTAATATATTAATATTTTATTGAAAATTCTCGTCCGATTCTTCGAAATTTATATTAGACAATTATTTAAAATATCAGCTTAATAAATAAACCGCGTGAGATATATTAAGAAGCAATTTGATGTAATAACTTATTAGGCAAATCCAATAATTGCTTTATAAAATATTTATGATAAGATGGAAAAAAATATGAAAAAAGAGGCATAAATAAATTAAATTAATTTGTGAGCATATTTTTATAATTAAAAAAAGTTTAATATTATGCTCCTGTTTGGGAGAAGTTAAAATAAGATTTAATCTGAGCCAATTTTAACCATACATTTAATTGAATCCATAATTTTTCGACCACATTTTATTAATTTTGATCAAAATCTATTAAAAATCATCACCATACAGTGACTATATAAATTTAAACTAAAATATCATTTTTTATTTTTTTCTTTTTCAAAGAGTTTTGAAATTATTTAATTAATTAGAAGATAATTAAAAAATTATTATTATTTTTTATATAAATTAATTGATGGTAAGAATTTAAGTGAGTTTAAAAATAAAAAAGTTTCACACCTACTTTACTTTGAAAATAATAATAAAAAAAAAAATTATTTTTATCAATAACTAAAACGTAATTGTTTGAATTAAAAAAAAAAATTCATTTAAAATATAAACATGTTCTTTGAATTGTTCAAAGAGTGTGTTTATAAACAAAATAGTATTGCCCAACATAGGGCTAAAGGATAATTGTTTGAATTAAAAATAGAAAAAAAAATCTATTAAACGCATAAAAGCACTCTTCAAATTATTTAATGGACTTAACACGATAAATGAAATTTGACGAGACAGTATTTTAAAATTAAATTAAAAAGTATCGACGCTAAATTAATATTAACTGAATAATCAATTTCGATTTAGTCAACATAGATAAATTAATGTTTTTGAAATAAGAATTACGATGTGTTCTTTTATATAATAATTACAATTTATACCCTAATTTATAAACAATACATTTTCTCAAACAACTTTTAATCACATATATTTTCTCTTCAATTTTTAACCGCACATTTTACCTAGAAATCACAAAAAAAATAGTCAGACCCGGCCGCCGAACAGTGCGTTAAAATGAACTAGGGTGTGTTTGATTAGATACATTTTCTAGAAAAAATGTTAAATCAAAGGAAATTATTTTCTTTCTTTTGTGTTTGATACAAAGATTTGCCATGAAAATCATTTTCTAGGTACAATCATCGAATACATGTTTTAGGCCATGTGCCAAGAAAATGTTTTCTCACCATTCGCTAGCATAGAAAATGTTTTATTTTTCACCATCTTGTATCAAACACGCTCTAAGGGTATTTGTTGGGGGGGAGGGGGGGGGGGGGAAATTCTCACTAATCCACACTTTTAAGGTATTTTAAATATAGATAGTAGAAAATGAAGATAAATGTATAGTGTTTCATTTACACTGGTTAATGTCAAATCCCTCATCTTTTATAAAGAAACAAACAATACCAAGTGTATTATTAGTAAATTGAGTTGGAGAATTTAAAACGCCGTTATATTCTCTTAAGAACCCGTTGATTCAGGCTCAAATTTTTTGTTTTTATTTCTTCATTTAGGATTCGTTTGAGATGACTTTTAAGAAGTCAAAAACAACTTTTGACACCTTTGATAAATTTTTTAAAGGTGTCCACCAATCTATATAATATATTAAAGTAGTTGAGTCAATGGTAGTCAACAACACAGTTTTCCTCCAAAACTCTTGTGCTTTGTGCAGAATTTTTCTTTTTCATTTTTTTTTCGATTTTTGGGTACTTCAATATTTATCATGTTCACACTGCTTATATCCCCCACCCAATAATCAACTTCAAATCCCACTTCAAAAATAGTTAGGACTTCAATATTTATTTATCATTTTCAAAATTGCTGACATCTACTTACAGTCTTTAATATTTATTGTGTTTACATAGCTTCTATTTCTCGCCTCCTAATCACACTGGAAACAATTATTTTCTTCTTTTTTTTCCTTTTTATTTTTTTCAGAATTTGTTTCTTTTTTTCCCGTTTTTCAAAATCTTTTTATTCATTTTTGATTTCTATATCTTTTTTTTTCCCGTTTCCCAATGTTCAACCTCTTTCATCTCTGCTATATATAATTATTATGAAGACATATACAATAATAAAAGATTCAATTAAAGAGTTATTTCTTTGAAAAAATGTGTATTGTTTAACATGGCCTCCACTCCATCTTTCATTTATCACGTTTTATGGTTCAAAATTTCTGGTGAGGTGACAATGCTTATTAGTTATTAATATTACAAACCAATTGAAAATAAAAAATTGTAAATTATTTTTGAAAATGTAAAAAAGGATTGGCACTGCTCTCTTCTTTAAGATCTGTAATATTTTGAGTCGTTGAACATATATTTGGATTTCTGACAAAAAAGAAAAAATATTAAAACAATAAATTGTACAGAAAGCTTCGAAAATGGTATAAAATACAAAATTATTAGGACTAATAATGGATCTACTACATCTTATCTTTTTCAGGTTGGATATGAGTAGGAGTTCGTCGAAGAATCTTCGATCCACAAAGATTTCTTGCAATTTTTTGGTTTAACCACAGTTTATTAACGGAATTTTTTGGTGCGATGGTAAATCTTATAGGAAAACACGATATGAGAATATTCAAATCACATGACGTTTTCAGTTTGACATAGTCTGATAATACAAGATGATTCTTAAGGGATTTTCTGGGAAAACACAGATTTCTTCCTCATCACAACAACGATACACTGGAATATGAGGATTTGTTAATAGTCTATTTATATTATGTTCTAGATTTCTTTGTTAGGGTTGCAATGTGTTAACTAATATTGGGCTATTTAGAATAGTTTTAGATTGGATAGATATGTCAATGGTTTCGATCGTTGAGTGGAGAAAAAATATATTATTCATAGGTTAGTATATATATTGGATGAAAATGTATTTCACATTGTATGAAAAATAATAAAAACAAAAACTTAAATTATTATTTTTTAAAATTTGCTTTTACCAAGAAGATGTTTTTTTATTTTTGTATGATATAAGAATGATAATTTGTTTGTTTTTACTTATATATATTTGACTTTTTGTGTCGAAACCTCTCTTTTCATAAAAAAAAGTGTTCTTTTAATGTTTTCAATCTTACAAATAAATATTTGTGTTCAGTCATACAAATCCAAATTAAAATTTTCAGTTAAAAATTATGTCGAAATTTTATTAATAGATAATACTCGCTCCGTCCCACAAAGATAGTCCACTATTCCTTTTTCGTCTGTTCCAAAAGGATAGTCAACTTTATTTTTTAAGAGTGAAATTAATATTTATATTCCATTTTGTCCTTAATTTGTGTGAAAATGAGTAGATAACTATTTTTATGGGACCGAGGGAGTACTAAATTATAAATCACAGTACGCATAGTTTTTTTTTATAAAAAATCTTATTTTTAGTTATTTAGTACATCTAAAAATTGGAGCTCTTTTTTATAGCGTATTATTAAATTATTAAATATTTTTATATATAATTACATTTAATATGTAATTAATTTTTTGTAATAATTGTGATCTTTTATTGGTCATAATTTTATGTAAATATTTGGTTCAGTCATACTGATCCAATGTCAAATTCTCAATTAAAATTATATATAAAATTTATACACATTCGTATTTTTATAAATCACGTTGTATTGAAATTTTTATAGGTAAATCCTATTTTTTAGTTATTTATTACATATACATATTAAAGTTCTTTTCTATATCGCATTATTTGTCAAAATAATTTCAATGACAGTTATATTTAATTCTTAATTAATTTTTTATTCCAAAAAGTCTCATATCACATTTCTTAACATTAATGATTAATAAAGTTATTTATATTGTTTGAAGTGATATAGTTATTAATGATTTTTTTCCTAACTGTTAATTTTAAAATTTTAAAAACTAATTAACCATGTCAAGATATTCTTTACTATATTTTAATTCAAGTTTTGTGATATTTTTTCACAACAATATATAAGTTGTCTCTCAATTTATACTTAACTAAAAATTGAGATAATCAATACTAAATTATAATTCAATCAGAAAACAATTACGTTATATAAATATTGAAAACCTAAAATATCATAAATTTGATGCAATATACCTCACAATTTTTATTTATTTATTATTATTCATTTAATTTCGCGTAGGAACATTTTTATCCAGACGTTTTTTTTCGTGCATCGCACGGGATGATTCACTAGTTATAAGAGATTTTAGAGGAGACTCATTTAGTGTGACTTCCTCCAAAAATACTTACGAGTAGGAAGTACTTTTAAAAATTAGTTTCCAAACAAAATTAAGTTAATTTTTTCAGAACACCCTTCCACAAGAAATGGAAACACAAAAGTCATGTCAAATACTACCGCTGTTCCACAAAGATATGCTCGTTTTCTTTTTTGTTTATCTCAAATTATAGGTCACTTTCTTTGTTTAGAATATATTAATGTCTTTCTAATATACCATAATTATTTAATATATGCATTGTTATCAACAAATATAAAATACTCATTATTCAACATAGATGTATATTAGGTAAAATATAAGTAAATTTATAGTTCCAATATATATTAGGGTGTGTTCAGCTGAGTCACATCAAGGAATTAAAATTATAATTTGATTTATTTGTATTTTCTGAGTAAGATGTGAGGTTAAAAATTGAAGAGAGAATGTGGATGATTAAAAAGTGGTATGAAAAATTGTGTAAATTAAATTTTATATATTTTTTAATCCTTTTCCCAATTAATTCAAGGAGCCGAACGGAGCCTTAGTCATTTTTTGTAAAAATAGAAACGAGTATATTCTTATAGGATGAATGGAATAAGTCAAATAATTTTTACCTCCAATTCGATTTTTGATTCATGATCCTTTATTGAGGTTGATACAAAAATGAAAAGAGAGGGATAAACTAATTACCTGGAGGCATCCAAGTGTAAGAATGAAGATGCCAAGGCCTTTGTGCTTATTAACATTTGCTTCGAGGCGATCCTCTAAAACGAGTCCACAAACAACGCCAGCTACTCCCAGTATGAACCCAAATGATTGGATGATTGAATGAGAAAAAAACCAGATTGGGTCCCACTGCCTCATGTACCTAGCTACTAATGCACCAATTGGCATCAAAATTCCCCACCCAACCATGTTCAAGATCCCGTGGCTTCTCTTCAAATTACCGTCTGGATTTTCTTTTTTAAACCGACCTATTACCACAATAATTTAGACATAATAATAATAATAATAATAATAATAATAATAATATGAGAACTCATCGTGTTTATACTTCATGGAGAACTCAAACACCTCCAAACACGTACACACACTTGTATATAATATTGCTCTTATTTGAGACACATTATTCAAACAACAATGCTATAGTCACAATGTGATCCACAATGTGGATTACAATCACACTCACATGGAGGTGGGGGTCACAAAATTTTGAATTTTGTGGCCCCCACCTCCATGTGAGTGTGATTGTGATCCACATTGTGGATCACATTGTGAAAATAAAATTATCCTTATTCAAAATATATTTTTTTCTCAAACTCATTCTCTACATCTGGGCTTGACTCATTTTTTTTAAATAAATTTTCGTAAATGAGATTTGAATTCAATATATTTATGATTCCCATTAAAATTTTAATACATTTTTATCTCTCTATTTTTTAACCACATTTATCAATAAAATAATATTACACATAAATTTAAAAAGATTTCCTATTTTTATCAGTACATTCTCCTAAAAATCACTATTAAAAAAACTATTTTTTTTCAAATGAAAAAAAAGGATGATCCGCATCCCTAACGGCCCCACCTACCCTATCCTAGGTCTTGATGAAGGATGTAAATCGCAGATTATGCCTCGTAGAGTGTAGGGTGAATGCTTTCCTTTTAACTTAATAAGGGTCGGATTCGAACCCCTGACCAAGCGAGGCTGGTCTTTAAACCACCCTCCCTTTCACCGCTTGGAGATGTCAGATGTGCCCTGAGGCTATTTTTTTTCAAATGAAATCTCTAGAATGAAGACCAAAGAGGCCTAAAATTTCTAATTAAATTATGGGTCGACGTGATAATGGGAGGGCAATGAACAACTAAAACTAATAGCATGATGAATGGGACTCTCAATGACATCAAATCTTACCTAAACTTACTCAAAAATCCATAATTGAAGTCAAATAACAATCTTGTATTTACAAGAACAAAAAGTATTCACATCGTACTAACCTGTAGTATAATCCAACAGTGTAGAGATTTGATCACGATGTTGCGTCAAGACGAAGTTCAGGGAGGATGGGAGGAGACCCCGTGGCCCGACCGAGTATATCAGCTGCTTTGTCGGTGTATCGATGACCAACTGAAATGACATGTAGATATGATTTGATTGAACGGTCATCGATGAATTCCCTAATTGTAAACTTCCTTGATTGACGATCACTTGATTCGAAGATTGGGCTCCTAAAAAGTACCTTTTCATCTCAAAAGAGCCGTCGGGTCGAACCCACCCGACTAATGCACTTGACCCCACCATTTTGCCATTGGGTGAAAACCCTATTCCAATATATGCATTTGTGTTGGGAGCTGATAATACAAAGTTCCACACATTTGGGGATGCTTGTCGATACTGAAATAACATATCATACACAAAAATTATTAAAATTCGTCGTAAAAAGCACGATCACTTGTACTTGGGACTAAAAAAATGTACTTCCGGGTTTTTAACTAGACCTCTAAGGTAGTTGAGTCGACTCATATAAAACCATGATAGAACTTACTCTGAGAATGAAGCTTTGAGAAGGCCAAACAGAGACACATTGAAGAGAGGTTGTGTCAAAGGGAGGAGGGCTTTGGAGGGTGATGGGAGAATTGCATGAATCTTGTGAATTTGCAGTTCCCAAACACAAACCTAAAATCAAGAACAAAGGTCTGTAAATAAAAGATCCCTTCATCTCTCTCTCTCTCTCTCTCTCTCTCTCTCTCTCTCTCTCTCTCTCTCTCTCTCTCTCTCTCTCTCTCTCTCTCTCTCTCTCAACTATGAGCAAATTGGAATGATTTGTATGTATAATCTCTCTCTCTCTCTCTCTCTCTCTCTCTCTCTCTCTGAACTATGAGCAAATTGGAATGATTTGTATGTATAATCTCTCTCAACTATGAGCAAATTGGAATGATTTGTATGTATATAATTAACAACTACATAAAGAAGAGTGGTTGACAAAGTTGGGAAATAAAAAATTCAAAAGAGAATAAATACATATATATAATATTAAACTGGCATTCACATGATGATTTTCTTTTTATTATTTCTTGATGGCTGCAGTCTATGTCATGGTCGATATGACGATCTTTGAAGTTGGAACACGTCGAAATCGGATAAATGAGTTAAGGAAATGAATTATTTTCAAATAAATTGATTGGAAAAGAAAAGAAATTTGAGAAAAAAATCTCTTAGTTTACTCGAATAATTATTAATGTTTTTGAAATTACCTTTTGTAACCTATGAAATATTTTACTCTTATTTTCAAAGCACATGCATCACATACAAAAAATGCAGAATTTCTAATAACAAGATTTTAGATCAAGTAATTTAACTTAATTAATTAGAATTAACTATTAAATGAGACAAGTGTCACGGCCAACAAATGTGACAGGCAAAGACTAGCCTGTAGTATTTGATTTTTTTTTTTGCTTGTGATTTTCTAATTAATAAAAAAAAAAGAGGCCGACCTACCTATCTAATGCAGTGGCGGAAACGGACATTTTGTAGTAGGGGCACATTTAAACTATGCTTGTTAACCTTCTATTTGTCTTGAAAAATACAAATATTTGCTTTTGAGGAATATGTTTGCCTTCCATTTGGGTGGCTAATTATTTGCCATGTTACGTGACAAATAATTCTCATTACGTTTGATTACTTTTGTTGTAGTTGTTAATTGACTATTTTTTTTTTCAAAAATTAACATTATTATTATCAAGTACAAATGTGTTAAAAATGTAAAAAAAAATGATTAAAATAGTTAAATTTTACTTTATTTGTCATGAAAAATAATATCAATCAAACAAGAAAACTTAAAAAATTCCTCACTTTTTTAACCTAGAAAATTAATCAAATCAAGTACTTTCAATTGATATTTTCTAGAAAAATAATTTTCAGGCAAATCAATTCATTGAAAAAAAATATTCTTTCCACTCTCGCAATCAAACGGATCCTTAGTTAAAGATTGACTTTTTTTTTTTATTTATAAAAAAATACGACTCATGGATGTAGAATGGAAATTTTATTAATGTAAGCATGGAAGACATGTTGAATTTCATAAAATCATATTCCATCTTAAAATTTTTAATCCTTTGAGGTTTTGTAGAGTTGACAATGACATGGCAAGGACACTTTGCTGTTGGGTTCGTCGCCATCCCACAGATCCAACAAATCATTCGTTGACAAATGAAACACCCAAAATCTGTACTTGGTTTCTTTGCTGTCATTGTGACATCGCCTAATCATTGTTTGTTAAGATGAGCTATTCTTATCAGTTATCTCTATCTCAAACCAACACTAACAATTAATATTTATAAAAATAATATAAGCGGAATCAAGAAGTCATCGAAAATATTGTTTAAAGATATGTTTAGTAACTTTATTTTTAATATTGTCTAGTTCAGTACAATTCATTTATTGAACGAGAGTCACAAGCATAAAACAATTCTTTCTTAAATAAAATTAAAATCTCTATACTTCAATCTATTTCTTAGAGTTCAATTCTAAAATTCAGAACAATGAGGATTGAAATTCATCTTCCTTAAAGTAGTATATAATTTGGAGATGAAAATTTATCATCATAAGATAAGTTTTTAACTTAAAAAGTTAAAAATTGTTATCCTCCACAACACAGACCCTTCTATTGAATAATAAACAAACCTTTAATATCTTTCCCTACAATTATTTACAGAATAAACAAGCAGTCCTATACTATTGATCATTAATATGCTACACAAACCATCTCCAACAGCTGAAAGAAAAGACAAAAATACCAAGTAATAAAACAGAGTTACAGGGAAAAAAGTTTCAGCTGGATTAGAGCTGACTATCCACTTTATTTTGCTATGAATTTATTAAAAACATCACAATCAGAAGCATCATTCTGGGAGCCTGCAAAAGATGCCCTCAAGATTTCTTTGGCAATGGTGTTCTTGGAAGGATGGAGCTGGCAAGATCTTCATTCAGCTTGACAGGAAGTGGTGGCATTTGCTTCATTAATTCCGGCATGTCATTTAAGCTGCATTCAAATTATTCAATTTAGCATGTTGGAATTATTCCAGCCTGTTAGATAATTAACAGGCGATGACTTGTTACGGTGCATGTCGGGCAAACATTTATGCTGATATTTGAGTTACATATTCATGGCCTGCTCGAGCTTTTACTTATGGAGCAATAAATATTTAAATATCCACAATGCAACCTTTATAATTACATTGTGTCGCAGCACTGAGGGTTTAGGAGGGCAGGTTTAAGGGGGTTGGGGGATGGGTTTATGCTCGCAAAATTATTTCAACCTTCAAATGCAAAATTATTTCAACCTTCAATTCTTAAGACACAGTTAGAATTCTTATTTAGACTAGAACTTGTTAAGAAATAGATTTATGGGTGGAATCAAATACACACATATTCGAGCAAACAAACAGTTATTCATCTATTTAATGTCTTGCCAAAATAATGTGTGACCACTAATGCTCTCTTAAATATGTCAGATATAATTCCCCCCCACCCCTTTTTTGTTCTCTATCCAAGGAAAAAAGTATTTTGGGGGAACGAGTTAATGTTAAAATTACTCAAATCATCAATTCTAAAATAGATGGATTAGAAAATGATAGCATCTCGAGTTTTGACTTCCAAAGTTGCTAAGCCCAAGTCAAATTGATTTTGGACTTAGAAGACTGATGTTGCTGAAGGAGCTGCTTCCATTTTTGTTCGAGGGACTTCTCAGAGATAATGTAGAGAAGCCCAAAGCCACAATTTTAGAATAATTTCAATTTCTGCTTCTTTTATTTTGGGATTTTCTTTTTGCAGTTATCTTTTTCTTTTTGCTCTTTATTTGGTGAGAGTCGGGGTCATGTTTCACTGTTCAGGGAGGATTCCTAGACTTAATATCTGAGAAGCAAATGGTCCCTCGTGGAGGGCTACTGCGTGGTTTAAGCTGGTGACATCAACCTCCATTTCTGAATTTAATCTTCCAAGGAACTAATCAAACACCAAAAAAAAAAAAAAAAAAAAAAAACAAGTATGCCATCATGAAACCTTTGCATCTAAAGAGACGGCAAGCACGACTTAAGCTTTTTATGTAACCTTTGTTACAACAATTATAATATATCCTCCAGAATATGTTTTACGGAACACCAAATTTAAATGAGGAACTAAAAGACCCTACCAAGATCAAAGATTAAGGGTGTGCTTGGATTCAACAGTCATGTCATGTTTCTGTCTTTCTATCTACACCAACAAACTAAGAGCTTGTTTGGGAAGTGTTTATAAGCAATTTAACTTAAAAATAGACAGGGAAGCATAACAACATATAAATGCAGAGTGTATTTAACGTACTCGCTTAAGATTGTCAAGATATTGTTTCGAGCTTGACAGAAGAGATTGATGTTCTCATTTATCTGCATGATGTACAATAAAAAAAGTTGACATAAATATCATGAAGTAACTGCTAGGAAAGAAGCTTCCCAGCTATGATTTGATGAGGCAGACAATCAGCATGATCTTACGAAAGGGCATACACAACATGGCTATTAATTGAAGTCTATGGAGCAGAAGGTACGCACTCAGAGGATTTAAATAAGAAATCTATGACCACAAAAATATCATAAGATGTATATTTACAAACTGATATATGCACTGCAGTAGAATCTCTTAATTTCCTAAGTTTCAGAAAATTGAAAATTCAAACAATCCTCTGCTGAGTTCCACATCCAGATAAGTCATCATTTGACAAAATCTAACAACTATGCCCCAGTTTGGTCCCAGAAATTTTGGACAACTTCCTCCTAAAACTCATTTTCAACCACACATTTTTATGGGACCTACCACTTTCATGCTTTTCAACCTTTTTTCAACCACACATTATCTACAAAATTCAATTTTTTTTCCAAAATATCCTACATCAAACGGGCTCCATTAGTCCCACACTAGAACAAATTGTAATATTAATCATTAATAATTATTGTCCACTATAATCGGAAAAAAAGTGGGTAGTTTAGATGTCCTAGTATATAATGTTAATCCACATTATCGTTCAACTTTAACTTGTATTACACTGGACAACAGGTGCTACGTGATTCCCAAATAATATTGAGCCAGGTAAATTGCTTAAAAAGGATTATCATCCGGTTGTTGTAGGGTAGTAAACTAATTAAACAAGACATCTTTCAGCAACCAAAGAGGGAAGCATTAGATTTATCCTAGTGTTATTATTCTTTAAGATATACATATGTTTGAACACTTTCAATTTTCGATAGATATATCTTCTGGGGGGAAAAAACCCTTATTGAAACTATAGATTACCTTGAAAGCAGAAAAATTTGCAGAAATCTGATCCAGGGCCTGAGCACTTTGTTCGAGAAGCTGTCCAGTCACTCCACCGATAGCTGTTCAATAAAGACTTTATGAACTCTTCATTTTTAATAGCTTTTACAGTAGTTTCCAATAAAATAAGTATTTAAGGGTAAAAAAGAAAAATGTCTCAAGAATAAGAATTGTGACTGCACCTTCACTTTGTGCATACATTATCCCAGAATGCTTTTCAGTCTCAAGGTAATTAGCTTAATATGAGTCTATATCAAAAGTCTTTACACTTGGTTGACCAACATAACTTCTCATTAATTGCTTAATTTCAAAACTACTAAGTTCTGGAAAGCTCAAAAAAGGAAAAAAAAAAAAAAAAAAATGACACCCAATTCTCCAATGTATGATTTTCCCTAATGAATTTAACTCTTGAAATGATTTTAAGATAAAGGAAATTCAAATGAATTGCCCACCTAGGTTGCCATGGGTTAAAGAACTTCCTTTCTCATGCTTTTCCTCAAGACCAATCAGCATCCAAACTTTCCAAGAAAACTGATGCATAAGAAGCACAGATCTATACAGAACTAGTCCCGGTTTAATCCCTTTATCCCAGAGAAAATATTCTAAACCCAATTGTCACGTTGAACTCTGAGTAAAATAATACAACTGTAATACATAAAATATATATTAAACACTAACTTGCAAGTGAAAGAGCTTCCACCAAAAGCATATTATTGACAACCTAGTTGATTAAGTTCATTGACCTCAAATGGGAAAAAATTTCATTCTCACAAGGGCTATCCAATTTAGAAACTAATTATCCATTTGAGCTCCTTAAAATAACAATATCCTCTTTGAATGAGCAGGAATGAACAGGGGTGTTGAAATGTCTTGTAAATGCAGATAGAGGAGAAGAATATTGAGAAACTAAATTCTGATATGTAAAATGAAAAAGAAAAAAGAAAAAAATAATAATAATAAGATAAAATTAGAACTAGTTTATCAAGTAGCAGTTATATTAAATTGCAAAGGAAAGCCACTTAGCATGTCTCATTATTGATAAAAATAAACAATTTACTTTCCAAGAGAAGCTAAGAATAGGCATAATCAGATTAGTGCTTTAATAAATGAAGCAGTTATCAAGTAGAAGTTGCAATCATAAGAATCGGCAAGAGACAACACTTAGCATGTCATTACTTGGGAAGAAAAAAAATATACTTTCCAAGAGAAGCTAGAATAATAGACCTAATGAGCTTACTGCTATAATAATGATGCAGAAACGGTGGTGACATTGATCCATAAGAAGCTTAGCAAACTAGGAATAATTTAAGCTAATTTGACAAAAGCTTAAGCAAAGAGAAATAATTGAAGCATATTGAAAGTTGATGGACCTTTATACGAGATTCCATCATCACTATCCATCGACATTGCTGATTGAGCATATGGAGGGACATTGGAGCGGTTTGCAACTTGTGATGATTTTGGCAGAGAATCTGTAGCTTTTTCCTGAGGATCCCAAAAATAGAAATTATTTAATGGGAAAATCTACTTAAATCACAAATGACCAAAAACAAAAGATAAGAGTTATCGCTCTGTTTGCAAGCACCATGGGTATTGGGTTATACAATCGAGAGACCATGCTAACAAAACAGTTTAGAGAGATTAATGGATGCAAATGACTGCAGCTCTTTTGTCACTGAAGATATTTTTTATTTATTTATTTATTTATTTTTTGCATGTTCTCTTTTCTGAGGATAGGATTCCCACATATTTTCCGGTAGTTAAGCAGAAGCATTGTCAAGATAAGCAAAACTATAACATTAGCTTCGGCCATCCTCCTCTTCAAAATGGATCAATCATTGATGCGGGTACTTCCTAAAAAGACTATCATAGCCTACCAGCTAAATTAGAAAAACAATGGCCTGCAGTTAATTCTTTTGAGAAATTAAAGGCCACACTTTATTCCCATTTCACCTTTAAGGTTTTAACCTCCAGTAATCAACTTTCCATTGTATGTTGCGCATAATATCCCTAGAACACACTCACTGGACATTCAAGCCCCTTGTATTTTCCGTTGACCTCATTACTAGGACATGAAGCATGCCAATGCCTAAATATATTATAAAATTTCGTGTATTAGAAGGGGTCACTTGTAGTGTTATCTAGATATTAACGGCACATGTTAGGAGTAAGAGAGGTGAATTGTCCTTAAATATTCACATGGATAGCTGAGAATGGATAAAAACATGCATCATGTTTAAGTACCTTTTTATCTTTACTTTTCCTTGATGAATCGTGATCTTCTTTCCTTCGCTTGCCATTTTCCTTTTTCTGCAAAACAGTAGAACGTTTAAGTCATAATTGATGTAAGCAGATGAAAATTATAAAAGGGATAAGAATTAGAGTCACTTCTAACTTCACTGTTGCTCTTATGATCCACCGCTGAGCAAACTTTATTTATTATTGAGCATGCAGAACTTTGCTTCCATTTCATTCTTCAATCATTTGTCTTTCCACTTTTTCAAGAATACAAAATACATCTTGTCCATAAAAAGCAGAAAATTAAACATTTACACTGACTCAAGTTTGAGGACGTCATCACCGTTACAACTACAGTATGTTGTTAAAATGTTCAACGTACAACTATCTACAATTATCAGTATTAGTAAAACAAAGAAATGAAGACCAAGTATATACAGTCTCTCTATACATGTTCATGCTACATTGGTGCTTCTTTGAAATTAGAACTATTAATTGTAGAGGGAAAAAAATGGAAGTTGGTTAAGAACACGTAGAAATGCCACTGAAGAAAGACGTGGTTAACTGAGTATACAAACCAGGTGGAGAGATCAAGAAGCATTTCAACAAGAAGGAGACATAAATTTTTTGTCTTGCACAAGTCTTCTTTACATGTGTCTTATTGGTTTTCATGAAAAAACCATTTAAAAAGTGCTTACACCATTTAGAAGCTCTTAGAAGAAGCTGGTTCAGTGTGGCTTCCTTTTAGAAATTAATTTCCAAACAAAATTAAGGTAGTTTTTTCAGGAAAAACTCTTATACAAGAAGCAAAAGCCATGCCAAACGGGGTTTTAATTTCCTATTCTAGTTTTTCAATCCTAACTGTTTCCAACAGGCAATGAGTTAAAGGATGTTACTTTATCTTTAATGTTGCTAGAAATGTATATTGTGCTCTTGACTACATTTTTATATGATTGAAGCTTGAGCATTCTTCACACCATTAACAATTGTAGTTATGCTTCTGTAATTAATAAGTTTAAGTATCTCATTAAAAATGAACTTCATTGTACAACAAAAAACACCCAACTACCAAGCTTTACAACCTAATCATATCCAGAAAACCTGTGGTTATGCAAGTAAATTTATATAGGTTTGCATGGTATTTTTTTTTTCCTCTCACATTTTTGTCAATTCTGAAGTACAAAGTCTGGCCAGGCATGAAATTAGCCCCAGAAATAGAACAATTCTGTTATAGTTCCTCATATTGATAACTGTTTCCTGTTTAATTTTGATTAAAAGAACTTGGATGCAAAATCAATTCCATCCAGCTACGTTGAAAAGCAAATAATAGTAACTACTCAGATGAGAAGGAAAATGACAGGATAAGAGCTTACAGTCATCCATCTACAACGTAATGCCACATCTCGAACTGTCTTATCTTTTAATGCCTGAGCAATTTTAGCATACCGAACAATGGTGGTATCTGATGCATATCTGCAAAGGGTACATTAAGGTATCAGATCAGTGTGCAACATCCATGCATTATCCACAAGAACATGGAATAGCTAGATAAACATTTTGGAGTACAAATATTCTATCCAAATTGGCAGTAAATATGTCAAATAGATAAATACTGATGTGACTATCAGCATTTTGCCTTGGTCTGAACAAGAACGATTCTTTTCAAAATCGTTGGGACACGGGTATTAATAGATTAATTATTGATGCACTTCAAAATGTTGGATGCTCGACCGCTAATTATATTGTTTACTTATTATAGGGGGTATGATGGGTAGTTTGCTTGTGTATGGTGTTGCCCTAATATTTTTTTATCTATATAAAGGATAGTATGGAAAGTCTCTTTTTGTCTCTTTGGGCGTAGAGATGATATAATATAGGGGCATGAGTTTCAGTAGAACACGTCTCTCTATCGTTTAGAGTTAATTGTAGTATAATCTTATGGTGGGGCAGGTAGATGTAGCACCTACTTGCTTTCGATTTTCTAAATTTGTGAAACATAACACAAAACCCACCATTTTAATTTCCTATTTTACACAAGTTAACCAAAACCCAAACGCTGGGTATACCCACCACAGATTCATCAAAATAAGTTAACCCAAACCCAAATGCTGGGTATACCCACCACAGATTCATCAGTCTTTGAATACTGAAGGATCCCATGGAACTGAATTATACTTCAAGCTAGATTGCATAACTGTGATTCCATTTCATAAATTATGCTAGAAAAGGATGCTGAGGTCGAATTCCAAATTTCTTAATGCCTACAGGTGATAAATAATCAACAATTTAGCTAAATATCCACCCAAAATCATCATATTATACATAATACAAGTCCTAAAGTTGATTCAATATCTACAATAGAATACTCAAGGACCCAAATTCAGCACAGAAGCTTTTAGCTATGACTAGCCATAATTTCAGGCAAACTTGCAATGACAGCAAAAAATAAAAATAGTTCGTTCCTAAAAAGTAATAAAAACGTTTGCATATAGACATAGTAATACTAATAACATACACATATGCAGAATCAAGAAGGAGAATAAGAAGAGGAAGAATCGGGAGCTGACCTTGTGAGTAAATTTTCAAGGGTAGACTGTTCTTCGGCGGACCAGTCAACCGACAAGCCGGGGTTGTGGCGGAGGGCGTCCTGGGTAGATCTCGCCATGGAATTCTCTTTCCCGCCGTTACTACTTGTAGCGCCCCCATTCGCATTCTCCTGCCCGCCGCCGTTACTGTGGCTATTATTATCATTATTACCGTTTCTATGACCCGCTGAAGGATTCGCACTTGCAGCCATCAAAAATCTACTCCGAAGTTCTGAATTTTCCACAAATCGACTCTGTTTATGGAAATTTCAGTAAAATTAGTTGAATTGATAAATCTTTGTGAGAATTTGGACAACAAAGAGCTGGAGAGGACAAATTAACAGAGGAAGAGAGAAAATTTATATATTAATTATAGAGACTGGATAAACACGAGGTAGATAAAATCTGCACGGAACAATGAACATGGAGGTATGGATTCGGTTTCCAAATTTATAAGCAGCTTTCAGTGTTTTTTTATTGAAAATGGGCCTTCTATACGAATAGACTTTTCTTGAAAATAATTGAGGGTTTGGATCAGTTTTGTAAATTAATGATTTCGAGCACTTTGCTTATAAATTGTAGTGGAGGTCCTCAACATATTAAATTTGTGTAATGGTCCCTATCTTTTTATACAAATAGAGCTTTGCTAATGCATAAAAATATTTTAAAACTTATTTTGTCAAACATTATTTGTAAAATTACTATTTTTTTTTTTTGTCCTTTTTACTTATGAAACGTATTTTTCTGCTTTCTAGCCGCCAAACAAGCAAGTAGTTTACGTATTAATTAAAATTGCGTATTAAGTAAATTAACTAACATTAATGGAACATTTAATTGACAAACACTAATGGAACATTTAATTGCATAAGAACCGATGAAATCAATATGCCAAATCAAAATTAAATCGAACAATCTAATCAGTATTGAATAATTTGACATTCAAACGAATATGTAAAATACTACTTATTCAGATCACATGCAACATTATGTTCAACAATTTACAATTATGATACGTTTGATATGCTGAACTAGAAAATTATCGTTCATTATTAAATAAGAAATAAGTTAAAATTTCGTTGTTCGGGAAGATATGTGCTAGTGTAGGAGAACAAATTTGTTACACACACTATAATCGGAAAACCGAATCGGGTGCGATACACATTATTTCTTCTTCAATGATCTTCACATCACTTCTTAAGCATTTGAAAATCTCTATGGCTGTAGAACTGACCATACGACAACGAGTGAAGTACAAAATTCTGAGCCGTTTGCAGCCATCCCTCAAAGCTTGCAATCCTTGATCACATAGATTACGACAACGATTCACATGAAGCCTTTTCAAGTTTTGACAGTTTAAACTGATAGATTTCCAACCAACGGCCCGAATTTCATGACATAACGCCAAGTTCCACTCCTCGAGCAATGGACACCCTTTCGAAATTGCCACGACGGTCTCATCTCCAACAGTTCTACATAACCGAAAATTGAGCACTCTAATATTCGCGGCGAAACCAGCACCAATCGATACCAACCCGTCTCCTTGAATGCACCAGTTTAGGTTGGACACACTCAAGTACTCGAGTCCACCTCCGCTTACAATTCCCATTACTCCTTCGGGCTTGAGCTTGCACGATTCCGCTTCTAAATAAGTCAGAGTCTGAGGACATCCTAGAAAGCCAATGCCACTGACATTTCTGCAATGTGATATCTTGATGGCCCGGAGCTGAGGGCATTTTTGGAAAAGTGCTCTTATACCATGATCAGAGACATGCTCACAATAAGAAAGATTCACATCTTTTAGACCAAAACAGGATTTGGACAAAGTCTCCAATCCACCATCAGTAACGTTGCATCTATAAAGACTTAGAATTGTCAGTGAAGTACAGCCACTTGCAACGAAGAATAGTCCGTGATCGGTGATCCCAAAACAACAATCTAGATGCAAACTTTGCAAATTTGAGCCATAGTGTGCTAATAGAGATAACCCTGAGTCCGGGAGATCGGTGCATCCAGACAAGGACAATGATTGTAGTTGTTGGAAACGGTTTAACAACTTGTGTAGATGAAATGGGGTAGTTTTGGTAGAAGGTTGAGATAGAGAGGCAATGCTTAGTTGGGTAAACGAGCATTGAAACTGTAAAGACCGACGACTTGAATTTTGAATGTGAAGCCAACGATGGCAAGTCAAGCCAAATGCCTCACGGTCATAATAAGAGTCTAGCCTTTGAAAAATGAAGTATAAGCAATCATCGGGAAGTTGGGTAATGTAGGGAGAACGGACTATTGAATCATTCTCCATTTTCACGGTCTTCGGAAGGTTGTAAGGCTCGAATCTTTATCATTATCTTTTTATAGGATGAGCTAGATGAGGAAGGAGAATCGAAACCACAAAAAGCAGTTGAGTCTCCATAACCATAGCCTATGAGAACTCCACACTTGCGGCAAAGGAGTTTAGATTTTGAACCGTAGTGGCCCCAAGATATAGGAAGACAGTTCACTTCATCAACTTGTGTAAATCGGCTGAGATCGATGGAGAGAAAGGATATGTATCCTTTCTTAATGGATTTGCTATATTTGGATCCTATGCTAGAAGTTACACGATTGGAAGATGCTAAGTTGAGAGGATACCCACAAGACCCACAGCTGCAATTAATGAGAAACAATGAAGTCAGTTCCCAAGAAGTTACATTACATACAACTATACAAGCAGGACACAATTACATACTACGGCACATGAGCACGTAGAAAATGGGGACAAATAAGTTTCTAATTAGTAAAGCAATTCTTAAACGGGACACTGAGCAAGATGTTCATAAAGGTAATATGTGTATTACAAGAATATTGTGGTGTAAATTTTGCACCTTTTTCAAAATTATTGGGTCTTTAATTTTTTCCTGTTTTTTTTCTTTTAGTGATCAGAGTTGATGGCCAAGGCTGTCAAGAAGGATTAGAAATCGTACAACACCAGAAAGACTCTCCAGTCATACAAGGAACTAAATAACACAGTGATGCAAGGAAATTTGGCCAGGTTCAAAAGATTAATCCGAGTATATGCAACGTAGTTATTGATCATTATTGGTGCAAATTATTTTTTAACGATAAGGCTAGTGCAGTATGCAAGCAAAAGGGAACATTGATCTGGTCACTCATGAACTCAGGTCCTATATAGACTGAAAAAACATAAGATTGTAACTAGGTCTTATTCAAGTCGGTTCTTACTTCATAAACATTGCTCCCTCCGTCCCAATTATATAGGCTACCTTTCATTTTTCTCTTGTCTCAATTATATAAACTTATTTCTTTGTTGGAAAGTATTTATTTTATTTGTTTACTAATATACCCATATTCATCTTAATGACTCTCTCTCCTCACTTCTATTTTTATGTATAAAAAATAAAGAATAGATAAATATTTTTGTAGGAAATATTATTATTTATTACATATTTAGTAAGATTTGTAATAAATATACTATGTATAAATGTATTCCATTGAAAATGAAAAAACTAGATTAATATATTTGAACATAAATAATGTTATATCTATGTAAATGTGTAATATAGGAAATGAAAAAATTGGATTAATATATTTGAATATAAATAAATGTGATATCTATGTAAATGTGGTATGTATGAAATGAAAAAATTGTATTAATATATTTGAACATAAATAAATGTCATATTTATGTAAATGTGTTAAATTGAAAATGAAAATTTTGGATTAATATATTTGAAAATAAAAAATCCATGCTATATAAATTTGTTAAGGTAGAAATGAAGATTTTGAATCAATATTTTTTGAAAATAAATAAATAAAATTATTGAAGTTTCATTTCCTAATATGTCAATAAATGAGTAGGTTCTTCAATAAGCATATTACAAAAATATTTAATTATTTGCTATCAACTTTTTATCACTAATGATAAATTGGTAGAAAATTTAATACTTTCATCATTTTGACAAAAATTGGTATTTTTAAAAAACAAGAAAAAATAAAATATATTAATTAATATATTGGATTTCGAATAAAATATATGTAAGCAATATATTAAAAAATAAATTTAATTAAAAATTATAATATATTAAAAGGAAAATAGGGGATAAGGTGGGCAAATCTTTAGAGAAAAACGTAAATAAAAGTCAAAAGAAATTTTATATAAAAAATTTTGTTAAGCGCCAAACTTTGAGTAGCGCAGTACACTGAGTGTACATGCAGAATTTTTTATTTTGATTAGTTTTTTTTTTTTTTTTTTAAAGTTTCAAATTCAATAACATGTGTTATGTAGGAAATGAAAAAAATTGATTAATATATTTGAATATAAATAAATGTCATATCATATCTATGTAAATGTATTACATTGAAAATGAAAAATTTGGATTAATATATTTTAAAATAAATAAATATATGGTATATAAATTTGTTAAGTTAGAAATGAAAAAATTGAATTAATATATTTTGAAAATAAATAAATAAAATCATTGAAATTTTACTTCCTAATATGTCAATAAATGAGTAGGCTCTTCAATATGCATGTTATAAAATTAATTAATTAGTTTCTATCAACTTTTTAACCACACATATTTTCTCTCTATAATTTTCAGCCACTATTTTTTACCTCAAAATCATAAATAAACAAGTTTATAAACCAAATATTATTACCAAACAGAGGCTTAATCATTTCATCATTTTGACAAAAATTTACATGTTTAAAAAATAAGGAAAAATAAAATATATTAATTAATATATTGGATTTTAAATAAGATATATATAAGCAACACATTAAAAAATATAGTTAATAAAAAATTATAATATATTAAAAGGGAAATAGGTGATGAGTTGGGCAAATTTTCAAATAAAAATGTAAATAAAAGTCAAAAAAAAATTTATATAAAAAATTTAAATGAGTGTCAAATTTTGAGTGGCGCGGTATACTTTGTGTACATGTATCATTTTTCATTTTGAATAGTTTTATCTTTTTTAAAGTTTCAAATTCAATAATATTTTCTATTGAAATTTTATTTAAATTATGTTTTTTATTTGATATGGTTGAATCAAGATATTTTTAAAATTATGATTTAAAAATTATATATTACATGCATCGCACGGGTAGACAACTAGTTACTTCAAATAATAATAGTTTTGATACTTAAATAAGGGTAAGTTGAAAATTTTCTTTATAAAAGTTCTTTTTCAATAACATTAAGCCCTTGTTTGGTTTTCATAAAAAAAAAATTTTTTTCCACCGTACTCAATCTCAATCATTCATTAAAAGTTAAGTCCACAACATTTGACTTTTCAACCAAATTTCAACCATCAATTCTCTTACAAATCACTATTCATTTCAAAAAAACTCTTTTTAAACAATACCAAACAAATTCTAAATATGTTTTCTTAATCTGTGTGAAAAATCAAACTAGCATTTACAATTGAGACGGATGGAGTAGCAATTATCCAACCTAGATTACTATTTCAACTGACTAGAATACATCCTTCTAAGGCTGCGTTTGATATGCGGAATTTTCCATGAAAAATATGGTTTTCCACGTGATTTTCCAATTTTGCTCTGTTTGGTTGCCTAAATTTTTCATAGAATCATTTTTCCACTTGCTTCGAAATCCGGTATTTTCCTTATTTTTGATGAATTCATTTTCCGGGGGGGAGGAAGTTTTATTTTCCATGGAAAATCTTATACCATTTTCATTACGTTTGATCATTTTTGTTGTTGTTAATTGATTTATTTTTTTTCTAAAAATTAATATTATTATTATTATTATTATTATCAAGTACTAATGTATGAAAAAGTAAAAAAAATATATATATATATATATATATATATTCTTTTTATTAAAATAGATAAATTTTACTTTATTTTCCATGAAAAATAATATCAATCAAACACATTAAACTTTCAATTTCCTAAAATTCATTTTATTTCCACCCAAATTCCACCATCGCTATCAAACGCAGTCTAAATGTTTTTGCACATAAATGAATTGGATGAAATTGCTCTCCAGAATTAGATGAACATATTTTTCCATTGTGAAAGAGCTAATCAACACTTTTCTATCTCGTTTATATATTGCAAATAATCATTTACTGACAGTTTCAGCAGCTTCTCATGAAAAATTACGAGAGGTTTCCCAATGTTAAGAATTTAGAAGCTTCTATGTTTATCCTTAAGGTTTTGAATTGGATGCTATCATAGAATCCAAGTAAAAAGTTTTGGATTGCTAACTCGATTTATCAAAACCTACAACGGTAGCTGAAGCCTTCACATATTAAAAACAACTACAACTCAAGGACAAGATCACATCGCTCAAGTTCAACAATAAACCATCAATTCAATAAATACCAAGTATATGTATAATTAATCATAAGAATAAGTTTCAAAATTGTCTAATTTCCAAAATTACCCAAAAAAGGTAAATAAAAATAAATAACCCATGAAATCAAAAATTAGAAGCAGGTTCAGAATTAGAACCACAAAAAATAAAATGGATCTAAAGGCAGAAATTGGAATATAAATTTACCTGTATAATACATCAGCCTGGGACATTTCTTTATATGAACATCAAATATGACGCTGATGAAGTCTCATATCACTTAGACGCGATCCCATGAGATAACAAACCTCACCCAATCTCCGTATATTCGTTTCAATTTGGGCGAAGCAGTTGAGATTGAAAACAGGAGAAAGTGGAGAGATTGACCTTTTATTTTTTAGTTTTTGTTCCTTCTAAATTATATTTTTTAATTGCACGCTTTGTTTTGGTGCCGCGGAATGAGTCAAAAAGCAGGGGGAGATAATAAGGGTTCTCGTTAAAGTCAAGATGGGATGGGATGGGCAGTTTTCAGTTTTTAGGTAACTCTTGAGATTTTTTATAAGAAAAGAGATTTTCTATTTCCAATGCGTAATTGAATCATGATACTCGTATATAACAATTTATTAATTCAATTACGTAAACATAATTTAACAAACATCCACCAACTTATTCATCATATCATTTTTAAAATCAATAACTACAAATCTGTCAACACATCAATTTGTAACTCAATCTGGACACTGTTATGTACAAATAGATTAATTCTACATAATTTGTATAAAAGTGCCCATTTTTCAAAAATCAAATTTATTTAATAATCAATTTCAACTATCCATTTTAATCAATCCCATCATTTTTTACTTTTCAAATATTTTTTAACCACACGTTCTCACAAAAACATTATTTAAAACCAAAATTTTTTCCAAGAACTGGGGTCAAACGAGGGCTAAAAATGTTAACTTTAAATTAGATTAAAATTTAAAAAATATTCCTACCAAAAAGGGGCTAAAAGTTGTTTTTCTATTTCCAAATTCCAATGTGTAAGTGTATAAAAAGTTGAGTTAATTTTTTTTTTTATCTTAAAAAAAAAAAAGGAAGTTTAGTTAATTGATCCAATAGCCCGCAATGATCAAGTTGCTCGAATTTTTTTCTACTCAATTCCGAGTTGCAATTCTACACACTCCCCTATATTCCCACTAGGGAAGGGAATAGGACGGGAAGTCTCGGAAAAGGACTGGGATGGGGATGGAAATGGTGATCCCAATCCCGTCCCCGATTAACAATTTCAATTATAAATAAATAAAAAAGCTCAAAAAATAAATAATGATCAAAACTAAAAAATTTAATCCAAACTTTCAAATTGACTATAAAAATGGTGGATGGTGGAGAAACTTTTAAATATCTATTTTACCCTCATATATTTAGTTATATACTCGTTTTATCCTTATCCCTATTTAATAACATTAAATAATTCATTATATTTATTATATAGCAATTTACAAAAGTATAATATAACTTCATATTATTATATTTTTCATTATTTAATTTAATTTAATTTAATTTAATCTACATCTACAATATATCTACATATACATTCTATAATAATAATAATAACAATAATAATAATAATAATAATAATAATAATAATAATAATATAAAAGTGTGGATGAGTGAAAACCTTTTGATACTTCATTTTAGCCCTAAATTGTTATGGTTTAGGTCAATATTACATTTAAAATTTAATGTGTTTACATTAAATATTATTAGTTATTATATTAATCTACAATACATTTAAATATTTTTATCTTTTATCAATAACACTCTTAAATTTTTATTAAACCATTCATAGGAAAAAAATTATTTTTTTAATTATATTTTAATTAAAATATAAATAAATAATTTCAAAACTCTTTAAAAAAAATCAGAACTGAATTTTTTATTTAAACTGACATTTTATTATTAAAAAATATGCTCTTAAATTAAATTGATTTGTCTAGCACAATTTTTTTTTTTTTTTTTTTTTTTTTGCAATTTATCGTAAATATTTTATAAATTAATTTTCGAATTGTCTAATATTTTATTACGTTAGATTATCTCTTGATAGATGACACGTAATTTCTTTATTAATTTTGCACGTTAAACGCTTTTCTAATATATATATCGATTCCTTGTTGAAAATTTTCAATTTAATTTATCTTTTAACAATATCAATTATCTCAACTATTCTTGAGAATAGTAGTAATATTTCAAAAATATTATGTTGTTATTCATCATTTACAAAGGACGTGCAAAACACGTGCTTACTACTACTAGTATCTCTGTGTATGTGTGTGTGAGAGAGAGAGAGATAACAAACGGAGATATCGTGTAAATGGGGATTTTGGACATCCATGTCCCCCCCCCCCCCCCCGCGTCCCATCCCGTCCTCCTTTAAGTGAGGATGGAAAATGTCATCCTCACTCCAAATCCGCCATGTTGCCATCCCTAATTTCCTCCTCTCCCCTATGATCTCCCTTTGTAAAAAAAAAAAATTAAAATTAAAATTGATCCCCTAAAATTTAAAATATCGAATTTTGATCACTAGACTTATCAAAATGTTTAGTTATCGGCATAACTTTTGTGTCACTATCATGATAGAGTTTGAGATTGTAGACATTAAAAAAATATTAATTGAATTAGATTGATTTTAATTTTTTTAGTCCAATTAAGTTTATTAAAAATGAAGTCTACCTAAAAGAAGCCTATGAACAGGCACATCCAACTTTTTAAAAACCATAACTATTTTAATTATTTTTATAAATAATTGGGTGGTTATGAGAAGAAGTTACAAAACTTGGCTATAAATAGGATCATTGGTTCATGGGGTGAAGGAGGAAAAAAAATATATTGCAGGGAAGAATAGAAAAATTCTCTAAAGCATCAAGTCAAATTCAAAAACAAGAAGATCAAGGTCTTCAAATCAAGTAAGTCCAAATCAAGTCGAAAAAGATCAAAGTCTTCTTCATATCAAAGCAAATTCAAGTCAAAATTCAAAGTTCAAATCCGAGTCTCAAAGTTCAAGTGCCAAACAAGACAATTTCAACAAATTAAGCCTTCAACAAATGTTAAATTTCAGAAATCAAGTCTCAGGACCTCTCATCTTTCGATCAGTAAAACTTTCAATTTTCAACAACTACATCAGACTTGACAAGAGAAAATTCAAAGGAAACTCTGACCTGTCTTGAAGAGAAGCTTGCTGAGTTATTCCATGTAATCAGAGCCCAAACAAAAATTGGAAAAACACATGTTACGCCATTAAGGAAGTTTTCAAACAAAAGCAAGATGAAAAATTCTTTCAAGAAACAAGGCTCCCATTCGTCAGAAATGACCAAGAAATTGGCGAAAAGCCCTCATTGTGGTTCCATCTCCAGTGGTAGGTCTGTGTCTGAATAAACTTACGCCACTTCTTCGCGAAAATGAGGAGACTATACCGCTTCAAAGGAATTTTCTCGAGCTAGTGATTATTAAAAATGACACCTAACTCTGATGATCAAGTTCAACAAATGACGATTTCCATTGAGAAGTTAACAAAATCTATGGAAGAAAAAATGCATAAATTACCGCTCTCATGCATCTACCGGAGTTAAAAGTCCTTTGAAAAAAATTACCTTGAAAAGTAAATCTCTTCCAGAATTAAAGACATAGAAATCAAAGAGCACCAGCAAAAGCAATATATGCATGATCGGACGGTAGTGCAAAACGTGTTTCATAACACCACTTAAATCTCTGTTGGCTCTCTGTTCGACCAACAAATTCAACGTATGATTGTTTATGTCAAGCACTATAGTCATCAAATCGATGAAATGAGAAGGCCTATTGGGTAGCAACCTCCAAAATTTCAGTATTTTAATGGAAAGGGCAACTCGAAGCAACACGTAGCTCATTTCATTGAAACATGTTACAATATTGGCACATACAATGATATCACAGTAAAGCAACTCGTACAATCCCTCAAAGCTGCTGCATTTGAATGGTATATAGACTTGAAAGCCGGGTCAAGTGATAGTTGGGATCAACTTAAACGAGACTTTCTCACACGCTTCTAAAGTAGACGGATCGTCAGCCTTCCAGAACTTGCTAGAGTAAAGCAAAGCAAGGAGGAACCAGTTGTAGAATACATCAAGCGTTGGAGAAATTTTGTTATTAACTGCAAAGAATGTATCAGCGAATCATCCTCTATTGACATGTGTGTGTGCAAGGCATGTGTTGACGCCACCAGCCTCTGGGGTACTTACGGCTCAGCCAACACAGCGAATTGTCCACCGCATGGTGTGGATTTGTTCCACGCGAGGTGGACGCGTCCCCAGGGGGTTTCGAACCAGGGAGAGGTGATTTGCATTGACCGAGCTGATAAGGTGTCGAGGTGAATTCCGAGCATAGTGAGATTGGCGGCGCTGCTAATACATCAAATCAGCCGCATTATGTGTCAGTAATTATGATTGTTTGTGAAATGTCAGTATAATCATCCGTGACATGTTGTCAGCAATTGCAGTAGTCACTATCAGTCACATACTGCAGAAGTGATATGTTGTAATGATTATGTTTTAACTCTTCAACTACTATAAATAGAAGTGATAAATGCTCATTAAGGGGCATGTGATATAAAAAAAAAACCCTCCAAACTCTTGCCATTTGGTTTCTTGGATTCGACCTGACTGTCAGATCGGTATCGAACTAGACGTGAATTTCTGTAATTTTAACCTCAGTTCGCTTTCGATCTGTTGCTTTACTCACCTTTTGCAATCTCCCAAACTTTATTACAACGTATATAATCCTGTTTGAGAGCTTATACTTAGGCAAATTAAACAAAAATATACAATTCGTTTATCAAGTTCAAAGATCCTACTACTTTTATTTGTTGACAAAAACAGACGTCAACAGCATGCATTAGGGGCTACTTTATAATCTCCAAGCAAATATGTCTCACTCTTTTGAATAGTCGACCACGTGGTCATGATCTATAAATTGGCTAACTATGGTTCGGATTCTATGGACTATGCGAAGAAATGTGAAGCTTGTCAAATTCATGCAAATTTCATCTATTAGCCCTAAGAACCATTACACCCGACGATAGCCTCGTGGCCATTCGATGCATGGGGTTTTGACGTGATTGGACATATAACTCCAAAGTCTTCAGCTATACATTGTTACATCCTTGTCGAAATTGATTACTTTTCTAAGTGGGATGAGGTTGTATCACTAAGGGAAGTAGAGAAAGAACATGTTGCAAATTTCATTCATGTCCAGATCATTTATTGGTATAGTGTTCTTCAACACATCATCATTGATAATGAAAAACATTTCTACAATAGCTATATAAATAATCTATGTACTAAGTTTGGGTTTAGACAATACAACTCCTCTATGTATAACACAGTAGTCAACAGACTCATAGTGGCGTTCAATAAGACCATGTGTAATTTGTTATATAAATTTGTATCTAAATAAAAAAGGATTGATGATAAATGTGCTTTACACGCTTATTTTAGTTCATAAATTTACATTTTAATCAACAAACTAGGCGAATTTCTACTTATAAATTGTGTTTATCTTGTAAATTTAGGTAAAACCTCAATTGGAAAGAAAATGGACAAGAATGAAGATAATTGAGTGAAAAAAGAGCAATTTTGATATTCAAGGACCCAATTGAAAAAAAAAATCAAAAGTTTGAGGACTCAATTGCAATATATCAGAAAGATGGAAGGTCTATCATGCAAATATTTCAGGGATATTTTTGTAATGAAAGTCAAAATTCGGGGACTAAATTGTAGAGGATAAAAGTTGAGAGGTTTGTCCTCACCTGAGCGCCCATCAATTCGACATATTTACAATTTGTTGCCCATGCGATTTTATTTTTATTTTAATTATTTTGCTTTAAGGGCATGCTCGGCTTCAATTTTTTCCTTTTGGGGACTTTTTTAGGTTTGATTTTTTAGAGTATTTATGCTCCTAAAAAATATCTCTTCTTCTCTCCCAAAACCCTAGCCTCTTTGTTTATTTTTTTCTTTTGTTTTAGTTAATTTGTAATTTTCTTTTAGTTTTAGTTTTTTATTCTAAGTCTCTGGCATCCATTGAAGCAAATAAGTTAGAAGATGTGAAAATACAAAGTAAAGTAGAAGGAATTTTGGAGCAAAATCAAGACCAAGCATCATCTTCTTCAAGAATCCAACCAAGGGAAGTGTTTAATTCATTGTGTTGTATTCTCTTCTTTAATTTCTATACTTTGTGATTAATTTTCATAAGCCTCATCTTTTGTGCAATATTTATACAATGGACTAGATGTTTATGTTGGGATGATTGATATGACTTAACTTAGTTTAAGTAATTTTAATATTTGCTTATTGATTTTAAGTACATATTTTCATGTGTATTTGTTATTAAGATTATTTCATGTGTTTGATTGATCATCAAATATATGATTTTTGATGTGTATGATGATCGGGAGATATTGTGTATTTTAGACCAAACAAATGTCCTATGTAATAATTTAGAAGATAAAGATGTACTCCTAAGCCTAGGTGATCAATTGAGTTATTTTTACAAAGAGTTAATACTTTTGATTGGTTTTTAATTGATATAGAGAGATATAGTAGGTTAAATCAATTGATTATGACTAATTCCACTCCAAGAGACTATTAGTTAAAATGGAAAAATCGGATCTGACATTATAAATGATTAATTTATCAAACTCGTATGAGGTAGCGGTTTTGGGCCACGAGGTCGCGATTTGGATTTCTCTGGCGTTCACTCCGATCAAAACAGTCGGCGGTCGAGGTACTTGAATGGGTATGGGTTTTTCTTTGTTATTATTGGGTTTGGGTTTGATCTTGGGCTGAGGATTTGAGGAGGTTGTGGCCGTTGATAGAGGGGATGGTGATAGGTGAAATGATTAATGGAGGTGGCGGCTTTGGGTGGTAATGTTGGGGTGGTAATGTTGGGGTGGTGATGGTGAAGAAATAGGTGGTGCTATGTAATACCGTTTTTCCTTCTTACGCGTATCTTTAAATTCTACGTGAAATTTATATTAATGTTATTATAAATTTTAAATTTGATAAATTTTATGTCAATCATTTGAATTATTTTGCATCGGAAGGACTTGGACACCGTCACGATCAATGTGCAAATTAAAAAGTTCTTAGATTGTTTACGTGCAATTCTATGAGTAATTGTTTATTTTATTACCTAAGCTTGCTAATTTTATGTAATTAAGTTTGAAATGGCTACATTTGATTTGACTTGAAAGTGGGATAAAGTTTTATGGAAATTTTGTTATTTAAAGATACTTGTTACACTCAATTTACAAAATTGAAGAGAGAGAATGGACTGATTTGTAAATTACCAAAAATTAAATCCTAAACCTAACACCTAAAACCGATCTCTCAGCTTCGTCTCTCCCTCATCTCTCAATATCGTCTTGTCTCTCCCTCACCTCACGTAGCAGCCATCCCAAACCGCTTCTGTCGCACGATTTCTCACCTTGCCGTCGACAGTCTCACACCACCGGCGCCTCTCATTGGCGACCACCTCCCCGACACCGGTAAGGCACCCTCCCCACTTTATCTCTCCTCGGCACACACATGCAACCTCACGCTGTCGAATGCACACTCCTCGGCTATTGTCTATCACACACTGAGGTTTACACACACAACACACAGTTGCATATATTGATTTGTATGTATGTATTGATGAATATATATGTGTGTATATATGTGTGTGCGCGCGCGCGCGCGCATTATTTTCACAATATTTTCAGATTTCGAAAATTTGTTATTTAGTTTGGTTAATTGATATTTTAGTTTAATTTTGAGATTATATGTGTATGTTCAGATTTGGGGAAAATTGTATACAGGTATATATTTCAGTTTCGAATTTATGGAGTTTGTTGATTGAATTCTAGTTGAATTTCGAATTTTATTTTTTTCAAATTTAGAGAATGATTTAGAGGTATGTATAAAATCTCAGAATATCTGAAATATAGGAATTTAGGTGGTCTTTTGGTTGAGTTCGGTTTAACTTTTATTAGTGGTTTAAATTTTTAGAATCTCATATTTACGAATGTTAAGGATTTCTTGATTGAGATGCCCGTCAAGTTTTAAGTGGGTTAATTGATTTTCAACCGGTTTGGATAAGTTCGAGAACTCCAGGTTTAGGAGTAGTTAGAATGCTAATTTGAAATTGTCCATATGAAATTTAGGTTGTGATGAATATTTCATAGTTTTTGACTTTTGTACAATTTGATAAGATTTCAATTTTGCCCTTGAGAAAATCCCTTATTTTGAATATAGTATTATATGTGTTAGACATAACGTAAGGTCACGTTTGAGTTATATTGAGTTTTGGCCTGATTAGGATTTTTGTTTAGTATTGAAGTGAATAGTGAAATGTGCTTTCAAACTAAAAGTATATTTTATTTAATGAATGGATATAAATTAGGATTATTTGTCACATTGAAGTGACGGACATCTGAGACTCTTCCACTTTCAAATCAAGATAACGGTAAATACTAAGGATGTCAGGTAAGTAAACTTCCCCCTATTTTTATTAAAGTTGAATGCAAATGTGAAATGTGTAAATGACTGTCTTGCAACTTGCTTTAATGAATTTCGTTTACTTGATGAAAGAATATGTTATTAAGAAGAATGTTCGAGCATGTCATTGCATCATCAAGGGTGTATTGGCATCGAAATTTGGGAAGTCAAATTTTTTTAAATGAAAGAAATGTGTCAAGATGCAACTTTGTTCAAAAGTTATGTATCCCAAGATTTTTAGAAAGAATGGGTATACTTCTATGCCATGAAAGGTGCGAGTGGGAAATGGGGCACGAGGGACCGGCGTACCCGAATTAAATCGCTGTTGCAGTGGTTAATATTAAACTGCTTTGCGATGACGATTGCTAAACCGCTTGGCGGTGGCAAATATTAAACCGCTTTGCGGTGACGATTGATAAACCTGATGGTGGTGGAAAATATTAAATCGCTTTGCGGTGACGATTGCTAATCCGATTGGCGGTGGAAAATATTAAATCGCTTTGCGGTGACGATTGCTAAACCGATTGGTGGTGACAAATTTTAAACCGCTATGCGGTGGAAAAGTGATAACCTGGTTCAAAATAAAGAAAAGTGCTCACTGCATTCTGATTGGCTAGAAGATACACTAAGTGAGCTCACGATGGAAATGAAGTTAAATTCTTGGAAATGTTTAAGTGAAAGTTTGAGAAGTATGAAAGTCTTGAAAAGTAAAGTAAATGGGAATACATATTTCGAATTGTTTAAAGCATTTTATGTCATGAACATGCATCACGTGCATAGTTTACTTACTGAGCTTTAGCTCACCCCAATCCCTCCTCAATATTTCAGGTGATGAAAGCTAGATGAGACGAGGAGGGCACTCGGTGACAGACTCAGGCTATTCCCACCTTCAACCTTTGAAAATAAAGTTAAATTAGAATTTATTTAAGTTTCTCATTAATTATTCCTTAATTCATATATTATTGTTAATTGTTTGGTTGAAATTAGCTTTGAATAAGTATGGGTGTAGTATTAGAGGTTAAACTACCTCTTATTTCATTTGCTAAAGTTTATTTACTTGGAATTATATTGTTGAGGAGTTTGAGACTTGTTGAAATGGTTTTGATGTCCCTCTACAGGTTGGCTATGTCCAATTTTTAGAGGAGATTCTGCCAAAATTTTTGTAAAATTTTATAATAGAAAATGAAAATGTTGAGGTTTTAAATGATTTCTTTTCCGCATTTAAGTAAAGAAAAGCTAACACGCCTAGGTTTAAGATTTTGAACTTGGGGTGTTATAATAGAAAATGAAAATGTTGAGGTTTTAAATGATTTCTTTTCCGCATTTAAGTAAAGAAAAGTTAACACGCCTAGATTTAAGATTTTGAACTTGGGGTGTTACATGCTAGGTTTGTGAGATTGTGGTTTGGTGAAGGGGCTATAATGGTGGTGTTTTCAACAGTGAAGGCAGCGGTGGTGATGTTGGTCGGAGGTGATGAAGGTTTGAGCAATGGAGGTGATTCAGAAGAAGGTAGTGTTCGGTTGGGTTCGACTATGGCTTTGTGTCTAGGGGTCCCTTTGGAATATGCAGATGCTGGTATTAGTGTGATGGTGTTTTGCAGGTTGGAAAATGGCTATGGCGATTTGGAGTTGAGGTGGTGGTGGTTCTGATTGAGCCACGACGGTTGTTGGTGGCTATGGTAGTAGTGGTTTCGAAATGGAGGTATGGAGTTCAGTTCTTGAAATGGGGAGGTATGGCTGGGCGATGCCTTTGGTGGTTTGGATGAGGCTCGCTGGTTTTTCACGGTCCGAATGGGCTGTGTGAAATTCCAATGCAGATTGTTGTGAGTGGTGATGGAGAGAATGGAGTGTGGAAGAAGAGTGTTACCAGAATACTGCTCATACTTGGCTGCGTGAGGATGTGGAAATGATGTGAGTATGGGGAACTGATATGGGGATTGGAGTGATTGAACCCTAACATTTAGGGCACAATTTTCTAGGATTTAAAGTGGGCTGAAATAATCAAAATTTGGACAATATAAATTTTGGACCTAAAATAATAAAATTTGGACATAAATAATTTGGACTCAAAATTATTACAATTTGGATTTAAAAATAATAATGAATTTGATACTTTAAAATATTTGAGATTGGACTCGATTTGAATATGTTTAAATTTATTTTACAATTGCTAGACGAAATAAAAATTGGGGTTAAAGCTTAGCGACGCGATTTTATATTATTTAAAAATTCTCGATTGCTACAATTCATATAGCAACAGGGAATACCACGTGTTCTTATTTGGAAGCTCAAATTAGTTAATTGAATTTCGAGCTGGATAGACTCCGTGATGAACTCCGAACTTGCTAAAAAAATATCAGTTCGCTTGGGACAATGAAAGCCAAATTGGAACAAGTGCAGATTAGAGATGCCACCATTTTGCCTACTCTATTGACCAAGAAAGTGTGGCTCTTAAAGATAATTTCTTGTAGTTGATTGACATTGATTGATTGAGACAAGAATAGAAAATCTATTATGAGATAAGAAGAGAAATTATGTTATGCATGTCATAACTTATATGCTTTATTTGCATAAAACAAGACAAGAATATGTTCATATTGCACTCGCTACGTGATTGGCGATGAGCCTACTGAGTATTTCTTTTGAAATACTCATTCCATTTTTAACAACAATTGCAGAGTTCGGAGGGGGTGGCGAATGAAGGGCAATTATGGTAAATATTTATTTTAAGTTATTTTGAAAGTCGAGATTATTGAAACTTGTTAATTCTACTTGTTGAGATTTGAAATTTTATAGATATTTATCAAGTAAATTTATTTAAATTTGAGTTACAATGCTAATTTCCAAATGATTGTGATGTTTTAAAATTCAGTATATTTTCACAATATTTTGTTAAATAGTTAGTATTTAGAGGACGACGTGGCGACCCAAGTTTTACGAAACTCGGGGCGCTACATGAATATTATAAGATTTCAATTGATTAGCCTTTTCTTCTACAATCAAACACTCCGGGTACTGCTATCTTTTAACAAGATAAATGTCAATTTCTTCAAGAATTGAATCCATATGTCTTATCAAAGGCATTGGATCTGCGCAAAATTGATTGGTGATCACATTTTGTAGAGTTAACTTGTTATTCCACCAAGTTCGAATGTTGGAAAAACAATGTTTCGAATCTTCCTTAAACAATGTCAGCAAGAAATTAGTCATGGTTTCTTGTAGAGAATTCTTTAAGAAAGAAGATTCTTCAGTAAGTCTATGCAGAGGACTAGAGGTGAAAGAACAAATTGGTATCGTCTCACAATTCTTTATATTCGATCCCCGGACAAGTAATGCCAATATATGTAGGATATCGAAGTAGCAAGTCCAATCTCTAAACTGATAACCTTTAAAGCCTTGGAATTCACTTTATCATCAAGATCATCTAAATTAGATGATATGACACCGTTCTTAATAGTGCTTTGATATTTGCAAGGAGGCTTTTGAAAATCATAGATGCCTTAAATTCCATCAAGTGCGTCAATCATGTTGCGATTCTCACCCATATGATCTGTTAAAATGTTGGAAATCATAAAATAATCTAACATTTTAGGAACTTTTGGAAATCCTACAAAAAAGGATAAAATCAAAGAAAATTTATACCAATTTTATTAGATGATTAAGTAAGCTGAAAATAAAGATGTATATTTGCGTTACGTATTTGAGGTGAGATATCCAAATTTTCATCGCCGAAGGATACATCTGAAATGCTCGAGTCAGGTTGAAATGTTTCAGAACAAGTTTCCTTAGAATTCTCTACAACTTGAGATTTTTTTATTTTTTTTTTGCCCGACCGCTTTTGATGCAATATTTAAGAAATGAAAATCTGAAAGTCAAATTTGAAACATCAAATGAGACGCAAATAATCATCTAAAACAATGATAAATAAATCTTACTTGATCTCTTAGACTATTGCTCTCCATATGAAGTATTGAATCAATAGATAACCCAAGAATGACTAACCAAGATAGGAGTGAATGGGTTTTTGAAACTTTTTCGACAATTAATCTTAAAACAAAAACAATACACAAGATATTAGTGCAAAAGTGTAATAAGAGAACTAAATTTGCAAAATGGATAACTTGGATCAAGTATTGTCAGTTAAATAGATATAGCAAAATGTAAATAACAATTTAAAGTAAAGTCATACAATGTAAAGATGACAAGCAAATTAAATAGGATTCGATACAGTATGTGTTCTACGTCTCGGTTACTCATCCACGTCATTCTCTCTCCATATACTCTTTATCTCTTTCTTTACCATTGATAAAGGACTTCTTCTAAGTCCATACAATAGACGTGCCCATGAATGCCACAATATATCTCGTGCACCAATTCTATGTCATAATAACGTAATATATGATATTTCAATAATATACATGTCCACTAATAACATATCATATCATCAAATCATGTTAGCATACTTCACAATATACAGATAATTACTACATAACATTCCACATATATTACACCAACAATCTTAATCTTAATATCTTATCTTAATCTTAAACTTAATATCTTATCTAAATCTTAATCTTAATATATATAAAAATAGAATCACCGCAACCAAAACACGCACACAGTTTCCGGTCAAAAAAATTTCTAAATTTGAAATTTTTTTGCTAAAATTTTTTTTAGCAATTATTTTTTACACGTTTCATTAATTGCATCGACATCCGTGCTATACTATTAAAAAAACATCAAAATGTTTTTCTGTTTTATTATTATTCTTTTAATAATTATTGTATTATTTTGAAAGCGAAAAATATATAATATGGGTGTCAAATTAAAGATCACAGTGAGAAGTTTAATGCAAGCTAACAAGTAAGAGCAAATTATAAATATATTGTCCATAAAATCATATAAAAAATTAAAGGTAAAATTTTATTTTATATTTTTTTATCTTTCCTCAATATCTAATTCATTTTTAATTATATCATTTAAATCCTATAATATTATCTATAATTAGTTAACTAAATTCATTTTAATCATAGATGATTAATTTCTGTAATGGTTTTTTCTCATCAAATTAAAATAAATAATAATTTTTTTTATTGACATATAATTAAACTTAATTCATGGCCTGTTTCCCGTAAAGAGATAAAACAATTCAAGGATTTACAATTTTATTAAAATATTAAAAAAATAATTATATGCCGTAAAAAATAGTGAAACTTTATTTATTAATTTTATTAACATATATAGACAAAAAAAACTCACTATATATATTTTATTTATATTTCATTAATAATTTTTTATTAACATATAATTAAATATGCATTTAATTAGGTTCAATTAAATGCATCGCATTTAAAAATTAAAAATTATTAATCATGCGAATGATCTCTTGAATTGAGTTCCACGTTCTTGCACCACAAATTTCGAGGTTGATTTTCACATTCGTGCATCATCAATATTGCTTAATTTGTTACATTTATTTATATATAGGACCGCATATATTTAATTTGTTACAATTACTTTATTTTATATAAATTATAATAATTTGAGGGTTATTATTTCTATTCATGTTAGTCAAAAATATTTGAACAGAATTTTTTATTTATTCTATACAACATATATTTGAAAAATTACATTATTTAATTTAAATTTGAGCAATTGTTTAAATATGTTTATCTATAACAACTTTTGTGTATCACACGGGTGTGACAACTACAAACTGTAAAAACAAATTATTATTTAAAGAGGTTTTCCAAAATTGACAAAAATTGTAATTTATTTCTATTTTAAACATTCGTTGACATTCTGTATCATTAATCAAAGCAAATTTTGTGTTCAATTTCTTTTCCTATTTTGTAATGATATTTATAATAAAATTATTTCATATTGTTCTTCCGTACAACGCACGGGTATGATACTAGTATATATCACATAAACACATTGGAGTACATTGATATAAATATTATGTTTTGCATTGTAGTTGAAATATTACTTACCTCACTCCTTGACTTTCCTAAAGTTCACGACTTTATTTCTCAATATTTGGACCACCAATCCGCTTGGGGTCAAACTAAATTGATCGTCACTTTTTATCCATCATATATATAAACTATAATTTAATCACGTAATTATACCCCAGTCAACAAGTACAATCTAGGGCCTATTAAATAATATGGGATTAAAATGGGTCCATCTTACTGTAAACTATTTTATAAAAATAATTATATGGATCAACTTTATATTAAAGGGATTGTCCCGCTTTGTTATACTTCATTCGAAACTTAATCTAATTATCATATCAAATGGTACATTTTTAATAGTTTTTATCAAGAACGAAGATGCAATTAATAAATTATTTTATTTTCTCTTTTAGTCCCATAAAATATAAAACTTATATTTGACTCCTAATAATCATTAAAGATAGCAAAATGACTCTAAAAATTATACGATCTTATGAAGTCGTAATAGAGAGTTCTTGGTGCCACTTTGAAGTTCTCAATGAGTACTTTATAACGATGCTTTCGGATCCTAAAATCGATAACCAAGATAAGAGTTATCAGTTGTCAAAATTTACTACTTAAAACTTTTTTACTTTTATCTTTTTCGATTTCTTTTCAAGTAACTACTTTTGTCTTAATTTTTGGTACCCTTATTACAATTAAAACTGAACTTCCAATACCCCATTCTAAAATATTCACAGTCTAGTTTCTCGTATCCTTGTCGAAATGCAATATTAGCAGTTGTAGCAAAAGTTACGGATCGTCAAAATGTACTGTTTAAAACTAGCATTTCAAATTACCAACCTTCTCTATTAAAGTTTCCGAGGCACGTACGTTAACCGAATACATGTCTACAATATTCAATGTCGAAGGTCATTCAGAACTATACATGATGGTACTCTCGAATAGTCAAAACAAATAACGAAACTAAGAGTTTAGACGTCCCAAAACTATACTCGTAATTCGTCCTTATATATATGTGCATGTTTGTTTCTGATTAAAAATCAGATTTTTCCTGATTAACTTTGATCTATTATTTTTCAACGTTGGAACGAATTCTTAGTTTTACTTTGAAGTAGATTCCATATACTTCAATCCATATCTTCCCAATTATGAAACCGATAATCGATTTATTTAATCGATAAAATTACTTAAAGTAATATTTAATATTCTTATTTCTTTTTCATTGATATTAAGCCAACTAAACTAAAAGTCTTATTCGATATCAAATAGATCCATTTAAATAAGTCAAATAAATTAAAATTCTATTTGACTTTGAAGTGGGTCTCGTGAATAATTAATACAATAATAGGACAAATTTTTGGGGCGTTACACCATTTTAAACGGTTTGATTTGAAATCTTGCTACAAACTGTCCAAATCAAATCGTGTTCATCCCTAACTTTTTTATCGACGAGCTAGAGCTGCTACTGAATAAACGATGAAAAGGAGAGCAAAATTAGGAATCAAGAGAAACGAAGAGACTGGCACTGATGAAGAAATTTTTGCATAGAAAATAATTTTAGAATCATACTCATTTGAAATGAGCAATGAGGAAAAAGATTGAAATGCTTTGTTTCAGTTGCCATTGGAACTCAAATATTTTTTTTCTACTTGTCTGTGGCTTGCCTATCATGATGGAAATATGAAATTCTATTATTATTGAAATTGAGAAGATTTTGAATTTTTTTTTTTTAATTATGCAATATTTAACTGAATTCTTTATCTTTAGATTGAAATAATCAAACTATTTTATTAGAGGTGTCAAATCTAAAAAATGATGTTAGTAATGTGTGTGTTCAGCTAAATTCCATTTAAAGCACACATTTCTCCTTTAGAATTAATAGCTCACATAATTTATATTGGGGTTATGTATGATTCAATTTAAATGAAGATTAAATTGAATTGAGTAATTATGAAACTTTCAAATTTTTAATATCATAATCTGAAAAATACATTCTTCATCACAGGTTTCATATTATGATACTTTCAAATTTTTAGTATCATAATATGAAACTATATCAAGTTTTTACGATACTTTGGAACTTTAGTATCGCACTTTGATACTTTACAAAAATTTATGATACTTTATTTCAGACATAAAATCAAACACTTTTCGTGCACTATTCTCCGCTGTTCAGAATTACACGCCGACGTAAGACGAAACCTCCACCACTTGAAAAAATGTTGCATTCTATTAATCTCTTTATCTCCCTTCCACTCCCAAATACTCACAAATCTGCCATCCATGATCTGAGCTCAATTGATGTTGATGACATGACTAAGGTAGAGTTGAAAGAGAATGAATTCAGTAGCACGCGATGGACGAAGCTGATATGCACAATTGGCTCGATACGTGTGAGTCGGAGCTGTTGGAGGCATTAGCTGTAAGCGGAATGAAGAGAGGTGGTACAACAACAATGATGGCATTATGAAAGAAGAAGAGTTGAAAGAGAATGCATTAAGTAGCACGCGAAGGATGAAGTTGTTATGCACAATCGACCCGACAACGTGCTAGTCGAAGCTATTGGAGGCCCTTGCTGTAAGCAGAATGAAAAGAAGTGATACAACAACCATGATGGCGTCGGGGAAGTAGATGACAACTTATTGTTTCAATTTTTTTCTTAAGAAAGTAATCTGTACAATTAACCTTAAAATTGTAGTAGAGTGCAATTAACCCAACAAAATGTTGCCAAATAGAGATCCAATCTGTAGCTAGAAGAGATATATATGATAGGGAAATGATGGTGCACTAGATATAAAACCCTTCCGCCATGTGGTGTATGGAGGTTGGATAATGGTGTGTAGGCCCCACTTCCCACCCACCATAGGGGGTGGGTGTGGATTTCATAAAAAACCCACAATGGATTTAGATTAAAACCCATATATGATATTCTTAGCCCATGTTCTCTTTGCTGTTTTGAGGTCGTTTTCTGTTTTTATTTTCGAAAACGCTAAAAACGCGTTCTCTTTACCATTTTCGAAAACGCATTTTGGAAAACAAAAAAAAAATTTTGTACACAAAACGGAAAACGTCCGAAACATCGTTTTGGGCGTTTTGTGTGTATTTTGACAAAAAAATGTCCAAAACGCGAAAAACGCGTTTTGGAATTTTTTTTTTTTTTTATTATAGAATTATCTTAACTTAGAACTAAGCTTAATATAAAGTTTTTATTTTTTTATTATTTTTTTTAGAATTATCCTAACTTGGAACTAAGCCTAAATAAAGTTTTTTTTTTTTTTTTTTTTTTTTCTTTTAGAATTATCCTAACTTGGAACTTAGTTTAAATAAAGTTTTATTGAATTCAATATCAAAATTACAAAAAAAATTAAATGAGAATTCTTGTTGTTATATTTCAAAAAATGTAATGATAAATGGACTCTGGTAGTTTTGAAAGAACTTGCATTTTCTGAATTTTAATAAAAGTAGAGCTTTCTCAAGTCCCGAACCTGACCAAGCTGTGTTAATATAGACTCTTAATTCTCAGATTAGTGTGTTGCATGTAACCATATTTTTAGTGTATTTTGAAAGGAAATTTGAGTTGAAGTTAGTAATATTTTGCAAGCAAATTAATTAAAAATAGTTTAAATAGTGTTCTGCAAAATTTCAAACAGAACGTGTTTTCCAGCTTTTCATTTTCAAAAATAATTTTCAGAAATGACAAACCAAACGCGTTTTCAACAAATTTGAAAACAAAAATGAAAACACAAAACACAAAACATTTTCGAAAATGAAAATACAAAATAAAATACAAACAGAACGCCACCTTAGCCTCTGAAACTAGAAACTAGTCAAGCAACTGTTTGAACCCCGTTATAAACAAAATATATTTTTCTCTTTATTTTTTTTAACTACACATTTATCAGTAAAATAATATTAAACATAAACCCATAAAAGATTTCTCACTTTTTAACCACACATTCTCCTAAAAATCGCCATTCAAAAAACTATTTCTTCAAATAAACTCTTTAAAATCAATATCAAACAAAGACTAAATTTTAATTGACCGCAAACCAAACTTTAACGTGCACAGAGTCACACACAATCCAGATGGTAGAAGCAAGCTGCCAAACAGAGTTGGTTATACAACAATAATCGCAAAGTTTTCTTTTGATTTAAGCCTGAAGGTTTTTAGAGCTTCAATCATCGTCTGGTTCGAAATCCTTAATCTTAACATCTGCATCTTCTCCGTACTGGATGCAGTTGTCAATTTGCGACAAGATGTATTGAATGCTGTTTGTCAGGGGAAAAAAAAAAAGTTAAGCCTACGTTCTTTAAAGCAATCATTATTATAAATTAATTTATAAACAACATAATTTTTCAAATCTCTCTATTTACTTTTCAACCGCACATTCGAAAACACAAATAAATTAAATTATAATTGATACATTATTACCGAACGAGCCTAAGAAATGCACATTCTTAAAATAAGGATGCAACATTAACAAGAATGCTAGTGCGCGAGTTTCTCTCTACCACGCATCCCAGTAATTTTAAAAAAAATATAATAAAAATAAAGATTCAGAATCTTTAGACCAGGTTTGGCTAAGCTCAAAGATTTACTTATAAGTAAATAAGTAAGCTTTTACATAGCATTTTTTGTTAGAGAAAGAAGGCAATGTACCTGCTCTCTTTTCTCAGGTCAAGAGGCAAGAAGCTCACCATACTGTACTGATCTACCTGATATTTGAAAAAGAAAGAAAAACTTAAGCAGCCGCAAAATATCATGCAAACATCTGAGGTCTAATTTCATGTTTAAATACAAGCGTACATGCAGATATACTATAATATGAATTTATGGTCGTCCATACATAATACATGTATGAAAAGATAAAGTTCCTTGATTTCGTGGAGTGTTAGTTATGATCCAGGAGTAATAATGCCCACAAAATCATTGATAAATTAAAACAGATTTCCTAAGACGCACTTAAGTTGCCTGATATAACATGGAATGGGAATTAAGCAACTCCAGCTTCAGCCAAATTCGCGATTAGCTACTTTCAAAGCTAATTAAGACATGCTTATCATGTTCAATCTGTTTGAACAGCAATTGAGATCAATGCAAAACATAAGAGATGCTCAAATGTACCAGTTCAATAAGAGATTTGTTTAGCTTTCCAAATTGGGGAGCCATGCGACGATTCAACTCAGCCAGCAATGTTGTAGGGTGTGGATTCAAGTAACTAAGGAAACAAAGAACCGGGAAAAAAAAATAAAAAAAATTTAATTGCCACATAAAGCACAAGAGTGGAAAGCGTGCACAATAATCCAGAAAATAAAGAAGTTAGAAATGTCTGCATAATGTAAAACAACTAACTTCTCAAGGTCCCTCTTGTTTCTCACAAGATCCATCTTGGAGAGAATATTAACATGAGGTAGCTCAAGTTGAACCATTGCAGAAAGTGAAGCCATACAGCCACTTATAAACTTGGTCACATCTGTAATAAACTGATATGCAAAAACTATGACATCAGTCCATGCAAGGTGGTGATATGATACCAATTTATACTGTAATACAGATATGCATACCTGCGAATCAAGCAAGTAAACAACACAAACATTGAAATTTTTACGCTTTAGATGCTCGACAAAGTTCTTGAGCACCGGAACATGAGAGAAGAGTTCTATCTGGCCTGTAAAGTCATAGGTAGTCAACAAAACTGAAATTCAAAAACATAAACATGCATAATATCAATGCACATAAAAAATACTAAAAAAAAAAAAAAAAATAGTGAGACTTGGCTATGTTACACGAACTTGAGTAGAGGTGCTTGTCCAAGTGTGAACTTGATAAACTCTTCAATTTAGGATATACAGACTGGACTAAAATTTTAAAAAAATTAATGCAGTTAAACACGTACATGTCATATGTATATGATTCAAATAAAATCAAAATATTTTGATACATCTCCCCAATACAGAATTGAAAAATGAGTTTTGGTTGGTTTATATATATATATATATATATATATATATATATGATTTTAAAAGAACAGAAAATATGAAACAGGCTTTTGACAATCAGCTGGGTCATTTTTCATTAAATAGATGAAGTTCCTAAGACAATTGTTTTTAGTAATGCTACAAGTCAACCTTTGCCCTAAATTAGTGTACATGTCATGGATTATGCTCCTTAATCTGTTTGGCCCCTTTAGTTATTGGAACATTCTTATCAGACTTGACCTCGCTATTGGCCTATGATCCAACCAAAATACCGAGTAACTGGTTCAACCAGATGGTATTGTTAGACCACAAATTAATTATAAAAAAAATGTTTTTTATACAAAAATATAATGTATAAATATGAGGACATATAAGATGGGTCATAAGTTAAAACTGTGTTGGGTAAAGTAAGGGATATAATCACTTGTCTTCATCCTTACTTTTGTTTGACTTATCTCGAAAACGTGTTTAAGATTCCAAGCTTAAAAATGACAGCCAAACACTAAGGTGTGCTCATTGAGAGACTTACGCAACACCTTAATGTACAAGCTAACAATGGCCATATAAATACCTCACATCAAAAAACTCTAGACTTAAAAAATTTAATCAACATTAAAAATAATAAATCCAAAAAGAGGACAGAGTTATTCTTAAACTTAATAAACACCAATGAATTTCATTATTTAAATAATTATAGAACCAAAAGAATGTTAAAGGTCTTTATTGATGATCACGAAATTGCAGGGATCAGGGGATGCATGAATTGAGGCTAGGTAGTTAACCCATAAGTAGTTACAATACTATTTCTTATCTTATCTTCCTATATATATAATAGTAAGGGGGGCGCAACTGTTTATTTGTGGTCGTCCGCCCATTTTGTCGGTTTTTTTTTTTGGTTAATTTTGAGGGTTCAAATAAAGTTTTAATAGCAATATCTTATTATCGATATGAAGCTTTCGTACAATAATTTACTACATTATTTTCAAATTACTAAACGGTAGCAAAAATTAAGTTGTTTAAGATAATCTATTAATAATGTATTTCATCTTTCAATGATTTTTTCTTCCGTTTGGTTGGTTTTCTGGGACGCAAATGAAGTCTTAATAACAAGATCTTTATATCAATATAAATCTCTCATTTAGTACTTCATTACATTATTTTCAAATTATAAAATCGTCAACTATAGTAAAAATTATAGCCGCTTAAAATGATCCCTAACATTCTGTTATTTTTTTCTTCATTTCTTTGTTTTCTTAATTTTGAGGGCTCGAATAAAGTCTTAATACCAATATCTTAATATCGATGTAAGATTTTCACACAGTATTTTACTACATTATTTTTAAATTACTAAACCGCAGCAAAATTATAGCTTTTTAAGATGATTCATTAACAATGTATTTCATAATTCACTGATTTTTTCCTTCGTTTGGTTGACTTTCTTGACTCAAATGAAGTTGTAATAGCAAGATTTTTATATTAATATGAAGCTCTCATGTATTACTTTATCACATTATTTTCAAATAACAAACATTTAAGTAGTAAAAATTATAGCCGTTTAAAATGGTTCCGTAACCTTTTTTTTTTTTGCTTTCTTTCCTTCATTTGGTTAATTTTTAGGGCTCAAATAAAGTCGTAATAGCAATATCCTAATATCAGTGTGAAGCTTTCGCACAATATTTTAATCTATTTTCGAATTACTAAACCGTAACAAAAATTATAGCCTTTTAAAATGATCTATTAAAAATGTATTTCATCTTTTTAGAGAATTTTTTTACTCATTAAAAATTTAACTAACCCATTATTATCTGCTGTGATATCATTGTGCTTTTCATTAAGCTTTGGAATCTTAATTAATTGAATATGTTATCCTTCGATTTTTCAAATTAGAAATAGTCATAGTGGTGACATGAGTAAATCTCAAATATTGACGCTATTTTATACACAATTCTTATCGCATCCCATGCATTATACTACTTTAAGCATTGTGCATCTACGCTAGATATCCATTGTTTACAGTGTCCACTTTGACTCATTTTTATAGCTTGCAAAAGTATGCATTGTCGCTTTATTATTGTAGTATTTATGTTAATGTACTTACCAATGACATGTACAAGTAGTGTTTCAGGTCCCTTTGAGAGAAGTATTTCATTCTACAAGTAGAGGATGAGAAAAAAGGTTCAAGTCTACGCAAACATCCAAAAAATTTTAGAAATATATTGAGCCCTCTCAAATATGCAAACAACCTATTTACATATAATCAGAGGACTTGTTTTTCCTAATGTACTGTTCTTCTATCTGTTTCCATCTAAAAATGTTAAGGTGCCCCTTGTAGGAGGCACCTTATGGTGCCCACGATGTGTCCCCCCTATTGGGGGGGGGGGTGTGTTGGGCCCCACCTGACAGCAAATGCCCGCCCACCATTTGGAGGGTGGGCATAAGTTATGGTGCCCCCTTTATCTACCTGTTTTCATCTATTCATTCTACTCGGGGGATATTAGAGCCATTTTATGACTTGCTTTTCCTATTCACCCAATAAGAGTATAGTAAATTTACGCTCTACATACAATCTGCAATGAAGGTCAAACTATCTAGCAATGAACTTATTATAAGATATTTTCCAATGTTTCCCACCATTTCAATCATGAAAAAACACAAAACATAGGGGTCAACAGAGAGTAACAATGTATGAGGAAAATAGAGACAGTGAAACAGATATATACTTATGCACCTGGACAGTCAAAAACTAAATAATCATCATCCAAGTAATTATCCAACTCTTCTGAGAGCCAATCATCCAGATTTTCTTCAAGATGCCTGAGTTTCAGGATTTAAGGCACAACATGTCCAACAATAATAAAATTTCTTAGAAGTATTAAAACAAGTTCATCACTTCCTTGAAAGGCCATAATTGAAGTTCCATAACATGCCTGGATAACTCAATTGCAAACTAACTACGAAACACAGCAGACTAAGTATATGAAAAAACAAATTTGGAAAACAGAAATTCTAAGTGAAAAGGATACTCCATGCAGTAAATAAGTCCACCATTTGGACCCAGTCCAAGTTCTTCCATAACATCATCCAAAGAAATGAGTTCCCTAATATCTGCAAAAGGAGAAAATTCAAAATCAAGAAATCAAATGAGGGCCCAGATCAAATGAGCATATATATCAACAGTCTTGCATATAATTTATTAGTCAATACTCACCCATGGCTACTGGATAGTCAAAATTCTCCGCCGCAGGATCTAGGTTTACAATATGCACTGTTCGGCCCACAGTTTCACAATGTTGGTGCAAGCTAGAGCAATAAGTGGACTATAACAAGCCATTATCAATATAGGTAGTTGGGCAGAAAACATTATTAAATCAATATCAAATAAAAAAATGCATGAAAGAAGAGAACTTCGGATTTGAACAACTCTGTTGTAAAACCATCATTCATGCAAAATTTAAATCCAAAATCCATCTTATCAAGAAAATATAGTGGTAGATAAAAAAGGAACAAATAGATCAATCACCTTTCCACTGCCTGCAGGGCCAATAACAAGCTGTGCGTAACCCATGATGGTTTTTTCCCCTTATATATGATTCTCGAAATCTTCAAAATTTAACCGAAAATGGAGGTCTAGAGAAAATTGAAAACGCGGAAGATCCCCAGAACTGCAACCAAAGTGTATGTAGCACACCAAACAGCAGCCGAAAACAACAAGCTCGGAGTATTAGAGTGGCCCATAAAGCATTATTACCAACAAAAAGACATTGCTAAGTCACCTAATCATGAATTGAACACGAAATAAATTAAGAAAAGAACAAAGAGATGAATATCATCTAGCTAATAGCATGTAATTCCATAATTAATTTATAAATCAAAACCTAGAGCTCTAGTGCTTCAAACTATTATATCGTTGATGAGTTTCTATCCCTTCATCATTTTAGAGTCATCTGCTATCTCACGTGTAATGCCACAAATATAGTATAATTAACTCCATACCGTACAGTTACGGTTCCAATACCACTCATTGTCAGACTGAAAACTATGACATAACATGACCATCCATCATAGTGATACAGCTATGTAGCACGAAACCACAAAAAAATCTAGGTGTTAACAGCTAACCAAGTTACAGAAAAAAAATATCAAGTGTAAAAGCACGTTTGAGAGTTGTTTATAAATGGTTTACATGTTGACAATATACAACTTGTGGGTCCCATGAAATATGTAGGATAAAAAGTGATTTTGTCGATTTTAGACAGGTTATAAACTTGCTGAAAAAGGACTTACATAGATAATTATAATATAAACATTACAACATTAAAGTGCATCTAAAGCCTCCAAAAGAAGTATCTAACACTATCAAAATCATTAAGAGCCTGGTTTGTGTAGGAGATTTTGGAGGAAATTAAGATATGTGGGAGAATGTGTGGATAAAAAGAGATTGAAAAGTGTGAAAGTAGTGGATCCTACAAAGATGTGTGGTTGAAAATGAGTTTTGAGGGGAATTTTTCAAAAAACTTCAGGACCAAACAAGGGCTAAACCTTTTATATTTCCTCAAAAAAAAAAATATGAAAGGTCGGTGACAAAATATAACAAATAATCATTCTCCCTAATGCTAAAAAATCAATTTTCATGAGAAAGCATTGCACTCCAAACCACATTAATCTTCCTCAAAATAATCTATTAACAAACCATCTGTAGTGTTAAATAAGAATGAGTTTATTGTTTACCACAACTCAAGTGAATTCAATCAATGGTCATTGAACTTTGCTATAGGTTACTACTTGCTCATCAAAATTTAAAAAACAACTCGTTGATCATTGAACGTTGCCATAGCCCATAGGTTACCATTTGCTCACCTAAATTTAAAAGGTTACTCGTTGCTCACCCAAATTTAAATAAAGTTATTCATTCCACCCTATATCATAGGATATAAGTAACTTTTCAAATTTTTGTGATGTGTGCGTAACTTTTTTTAAAGTTGAGTGAACAATGAGTAATATTTTAAATTTCAATGAACAAATAGTAACATATCAAAGTTCAGTGAACAACAAGTAACTTATCACTGATTAAACTAACTCCCACAACTCAATGAACAACACCCCTAACTCCTCGCCGCTGCCAGATATATCATAACTTAAGGTCATGATAAAATAAGAAGCAAAACCCCAAAATTAATATTTAGCAAGTGAACAATCATTGGAACACTAACTCAATAATACATTTTCAAATATTATAACATATCACAATATTTTAGCCTTTAGGTGACAATCCAAGGAAGTATAACAAATCTAAGAGAAGAAACCTACTAGCACATGAAAGATGATTCCTAAAAGACGTATAACTAACAAACAATGGAGTGTATAAAATACATGAATGTCTAAGTATGTGAAACAAATGAACTTGGAGGCTATGAGAAAAAACCCAAAGTAAATGAACAGAGAAGGCTCATGGAGGGAGCATACTACACTGAAAAAGATATTGATTAAAATTTTCGAAGCTCATAAAAAATAATAATGTCTCCACATAGAAAAATAAAATAAAAAATTATTTCCAGAGTTGCTCATAATATAACACTTTAGTTCACCTGTTCAACTTTCTAGAAATTATTGGATAGTACAAAAATTTTAAAAATATATAATTCTTTACATTTTTATTGGAAACAAGAAAAATTAATCACCAAATAGTAAGCTCATGGCAAACTTAAGTTCAAAATATAACTTAACGAGCTTTGCCCCTGTTCGTATTGTCAACAAGCTTGGTTTTCCTTCAACCTAGTTTAGTCCAATTCATACTTATCCAAAAACACTCCAATACTTTCTAGAGCGAAATCAGTGTATACACAACATTGCTAGTAAATCAACTCTTGCAACAAAAGAATTCTTGGTCATTTTCCACAGCTAAAACACTTCTCGGACAAGCAACATAGTTTTAGAAAAGAGAGCAAGTTTATTGTGAGCTATAGCCCCTGCTTGGTAGATATTAAAATCAGATTCTTAGTAAATTTTAATAAAATTTGATGAAATGTATAGTTGAAAAGTTGTGAAACCCATGAAATGTGCGGTTGGGTGATGGACCGCACTGGACTTTGGGCAGCTGGCCTGTGATCCAAGCCAAAAAAAAAAAATTCAAACCGCGTCCACGAAGCTAAAAAGCTGAAGCCTGAAGCACTACCAATCACAACCCTCGCCTCTTTCTTCCAAATTTTCAATCAATCCCTAACACCAAGCACAACGACAACCCTCGTTGCCGCCTGCGCCTGCATCAACGTTAGCGCCACTCGCTGCATCCTCTTTTCAGCTGACAGTACTGCTCGCACCAGCACCGCTTACTCACAGCTGAGTAGTGCTTCTGGCATGCTTGCTACCTGTGTCATCCAACTCATTGATATGATCAAGGCAACACCAAAAAATGTGAGTACACACATACATGTGTATGTAAGAATGAGTTTTTCTTTTTATTTCTCCTAGAAGTTTGTTTCTTAAATAAACTTTAGGTTCTTAGTATTTTTAGATCTTGAATCAAAATGGTCCTTTTTAAATATTTATGTTTCGAGTTTTTTTTTTTTTTTTTTTTTGGGTGGTGGGGGGGGGGGGGGGGGAGGGGGGATTTTGACAATATGTTATTGTAATATGAAATAATTGAATTGTTTAAAATCTTTATGCTCCATTGAGTTTTACATCTCAAGTTAAGGAGATTTTTTTCTTTTCTTTTCTCCCCCCACTTAGCCTGGATTTCCTTGAACTAACAGTTCACTTCAGAAATTGTTCAGGAAAAACGAAATCTTTATGGGTTTGTTTGTATCTAATTATTTGATGGATTTTCAATTAAATCTTGAAATTGTCAATCGGAAGGAAACAACGCTTTCTATGAATTTCCTGCAATAAGCATTGTAAAGAATAGGTTGTACAATCAAATGGTTAATGAGTGGATGAATCATAGTTTCGTTGTTTATGTAGAGAAAGATATATTTTTGAAGATTGATAATGCCGATATTGTACAACAATTTGAAAGTATGAAAACTTGCAAAGAACAACTTTAAGATATTTCATTTTTTTTAGTATTTTATAGTTAAATTAGTTTATATTTTTTACCTTGGTACGTAGCTTTTGAGAAATTGATTTTTTATATGTTACTTGTGGGTTAGAATTTGTTTACTTGTCATTTGTGAAATTAAATTTTTTCTTTACTTTTTTCTCAAGAAAAACAATTTTTTGGGGAACCTCTTTAACCCCCTCCCACCTCCATTAATTTTTGCCCTCGTTGAAAAAATATCCTAGCTCAGCTCTGTACACGAACGCAGTCTCATCTGTGAGAGTTCTTCAATATAACATCTACTATCATCCGTGGGACTTCTTTAATATAACATCTACTACTTATTTTACAAAGTATTCACACAAGTAGATAAGCAACCAATCATTACCAAAACCAAGCTCCTCACTTACCATAAATTCAACTTAAGGTCGGAATTCATTTTATCCCCGGACCACATCGGTAAGACCTTTCTTCTTTAAAACCCATATTTCCATATTTTCCCATGTCTGGTATTTTATGAATTTATACTGATGAAGATTACAGAATAATAATTCCAATTTGACCAATAAGTATTTTGATCATTCATGTTCTTCAGAAAATATTATTCAGAATGACAGAATATGTGAACACATAAAACAAGATACAGACTTTATCAAAAAAAAAAAAAAGGGGGGGGATACAGAGAGCACAATATGTATGCATATATGTAATACTCATTCATATTCATAGATATGAAGAGTAAGCATTAAAACCTCACTTGGAGAGAGAGTAGTAGTGTCTGGTTAATTCCTTGCAAAGGCAAAAATACCAAACCTTCAATGTCTACCCTGATTAAAGAATTCTTTTACCCTTTTATTTATATTTTTGGAATGCAGATTATTTTCTTGCGCTACTGCACATCTAACACTTATTGGGTTAAGGCCCACATCTCGACCGTCTTCCTGCCCATTGTTAATATCATTGCTTATTCGTTTCATTTGATTAGTTCGGTTATGTCTAATTCTATTATATGGTTCAAAAAATTTGATTACTAGTATACCGCTTTATCGCAGTGGGATCCGACCGTAGGATATAGCTTTAAATTCAATGGCAAATTACCACTAACTACCAGCTACATAAAAACCACAAAATCATTATCCAATCAAGACACAAAATCATTCATAGAAGAACACAAAATCTTTATCCAAGTAAAACAACAAAAGCATTCTGATGCGTGTTGAATCACATAATGTAATCTGCATGAACCTTAACATCATATTTCAACTAATATGAAGTACCAGGATACAATCTCTATAGATGCTTCCCAAAACAAATAAACGAAATTTACTTCAAAAAAACATAATATAATAATAAAAAGAATCAAACATTCAAACCCATAAATGATCATTACAAAAACAGACTTAGATACACTTTAATTAAGCAAATACTATGAATTTAGAAAATGCAAAGTTCTTTCAATTCAATTCAACTCCACATTGTAGCTAAAACTTGGCTCCTTAAAGCATAATCTTAGCCTAACAGATAATAAAGCTTTCAACGAGCATTCATTCAATTTTCATTTATTAATTAAATCATATTTCAACTAATATGAAGTACTAGGACAATCACTACAGATGCTTTCCAAAACAAATAAAGCAAATTTACTTCGACTCGAACTTATGATAATAAAAAGAATCAAACATTCAAACCCATAAATGATCATTACAAAAACAGATTTAGTTACAGTTTAATTAATTAAGCAAATACAATGAATTTAGAAAATGCAAAGTGCTTTCAATTCAATTCAACTCCACACCGTAGCTAAAAAATTGGCTCCTTAAAGCAGAATCCAATTTAGTCTAATAGAATATAATGCTTTCAACAAGCATTCATTCTATTTTATTTTATTTTCAATCTGTTGCTTCACAAACAGTAACGGAAAACAGAACCACACACTTCTATGTAAGGAGAGATTAAGAACTATGCACCTGAGGCAAATATGATAGTATGAAATCTGAAGATGGGTGGCAAAGATGAACTCTCAATGTCTTAAACAAAAAATTACATTCTGGCCCAACATTTCAAAACCATTTTTTAACATCACCCACAAACGGAGAAGCATTAAAAAACCGTGAAAGTAACAGATGAAACATTATTTTAACAGAAGGTTCAATAACTTGTTTTCAGGATTTCACAATTTCAGACTTCATAAAGAAACTTCAGAAAAAGGTAAAGATGCATTTGAAATGAACGATAAGTAGAGAGACGAGAACTCAACAAGTTCACGACATATAAAAAATACAGAATATAGGAGGAAATCAAAGGGGAAAAAAAGGCTCAAACTTACGCTGCAGTATCTGGTTAAGAGGTAATTGGAACACTACAGCATCGCATGCGGTCGTGGGTTGTTATCGGTCGTTCTAATCGTCGGAGCCGGAGGCGATGGTTGAGGAACGAACAAGTTCTATGGGTTAGATTAGAGAGAAAATGTTTAACGATGGGTCATTTCAATGGAGAGAAGATAACCGAGAAAGAGAAGGAAGATTTTTGTCAAAAAATATTGGAGATGTTGTAAATAATATAATATATGTGAACGATCTATTATCATTATATTAAACTTTACATATTATGATTGTATCATTATTCATCCTTATAAATAGGGACTTATATTTGTAATATAGAACACACAAAAGTGAGAATTTATCTTTCATTCTCTTCATCTCTCCGACTCTATCTTGTTAGATTTTAATAGTTTCATAACACGTTATCAGTACGAGTCTCTAGTCAATTGAGTAATATGATGAAAGTATGCTCTACAGTTGCATCTAAATGATGAACATTTGTATCAAAAACCTGATTATTATCAATCAATATTTTCCTTTCTCAAATTAAACACTTTTGACTTTAGAAAACAACCCACATATTGTAGATCTGAAAACATCAAGAAAGATGGAAACTTTGCATGAGTCAAAAGGTTCCATATGAGGAAAGAAACATGGTCGCGATGTTGTGCAAAAAGAAAAGTTGGAAAAATTGAAAAATCCGAAACTTTCAAAGTCGATCTACGAAAAACCGTATATCCAATCGACGATCGGAGACCAGATCCATAACCACGGTGACGGGATGATTCTCCGGCACCGGTGCGTGTCGACGGCGGCTCACCGGCGCGATGCCCCGTGACGCGCTTGAGGCCCAGCGCAGACGTCAAACCGGCGCGTGGCGACTCGTGCAGGGTTTTCCGACGACGGTGTCAAAAGGCAATTTGTTCATATCGACGTCTTTAATTTTTCCATGGTCTTACTTTTCTGTTTGGTGCAGTTTTGTACATTTTCCGGTGGTCGAATGTGGCGGCTTCGTAAAAACTATTTTTGAAGCAATTTCGACGAGATTTTGAACTTCAGACCAAAAGTAAGTTTGTTCAAAATTAAATTTCAAACCTATTGACAGTTTCGATTTACTCATATGATAATATATTAAAATATGGACGATTTTGCCCTTGATGATACGTTAAAGTATATTAATCGTAATTTAACGAATTTGATTAATCATGATTACTGATCTGATGATAAATACTAATAGAATATACATTCTCAATCATTTAACACTACTATGTGATCAATATGATAAATTAAAAGATTTAAAAAGTAACATAATAGTTGCCATGTTGTGATGTATTGAGTGTAACTCATTATCGTAACGGACTGAACTATTATGAATACCTTAACTGGATTTGGAGATATGACTTGCTCATTTATGAAATGTAATTATTTCTTTATATTGTTACCACCTATATGGTTGATTTTATCAGCTTTAAATATACATATTACGTTACCACATATATGGTTGGTTCTACAAGTCTCAAGCATATTACGTTACTGTTTGGTTCTACTGGCTTTAAATATTTCCATTCATAAAATTTAATATATGATTGTTATTTGATATTTCAACAAATGGTACCAGAAGTTACCAATATCTGTATTTGAAATGTTGGATGAAAATAAATTATTCAACAAGAAAAATGTTGATGTATAATAAGATAATATCACATGATAGCATGGATATGGTTAATGTGAAAATAATCTCATAAGTATTATGAAATAATATTATATGATTGAGATAAACAGTTTTGATCAAAGTTCTTGAACAAACACTTACGTACTCCAAAAGAAGTACATATTTACTCCAGAAGAAATAAAGATTATCATCTAAACATACTGAAATGATATTATTATTATTGCTCCTGAAGAAGCATAAACGAGTCATACATGCAAAACACAAAAGGGGGGAAACATTTATGATCCTCAAAAGTAAAGGTGTGTATCAAGAGTAATAATACCTCATACTCTACCACCCCTAATCTTTTTTTTTTTTTGTCGCAAGAGTAAGAATACTCCGTACTTCACCACTCCTAATCCTTTTGAGGTTCACAAGATTAAGTTCAAATGCTTATCAATATTAGAGGTGTGTCTCAGGAGTAAGAATACTCCATACTCTACCACCCACAATATTTTGAGATTCACAAGGATAAATTTACATTAACCGAACTCCATTTTCGCTTGATTCCCCTTCCTTGTGACCAATCTATCTAAACTCCTGCTGGATCTTGTATTGGAATATATGACTGCAACTTATCCAGCAGTTCCTCGATAGTAGGAGCAGAAATAAGAATCCTCCTGGAAAATTGAGAGATGAATCCCTGTTCCACAGCATGATCAAGAAATGTCAGCAAACCATCAAATAAATTGTTAACATTTAAAAGTCCAATAGGCTTGGTATGGAGATCTAACTGTGCCCAAGAGATAATATTAAAGATTTCCTCTAAAGTACCAAAACCTCCGACAGGTCTATGAAGGCATCAGAACAATATAACATGCAAGTTATGCGTTCATGGATAGATAATGTTTGTACTTCATGCCCTCGTGTTTTTCCTGCAACATCTACCAAAGGAACGTGTATAATGCCCATCACTTTCACTCGTTCTGTTTGAGCAGATTGGGAAACACAACCCATCAATCCACTGCTACCTCCTCCATACACTAGATTGATACATTTCTCTCCCAACTTCTTTCCTAAATCCAATGTTGCTTCTAAATACTCAAAATCTTTCCCTACTTTTGATCCACAAAATACACAGATAGTTTTGATCTCTCGAAGTTTTGGTCCTTCCATTTTTGAGAGTATAAGGAAAGAAAAACTTACAAGAAATTGTTATTTTAGGATGCTTTAAACTGCGAAATTATCTGACTTTTTAAACTTGAAAATATTCACTATTTACTGTTCTTCTTTTGAAAAAGTTGCTATTTACTTTTGACTAAATGACAAAACTTTTGATCTTATCTCTGACAGCATATATTTTGCTTCATAATAGATACTCTTTCGGTGATCTCTCAGTAACAATCTTTTAATACGTGAAAAATACAAAATACTTTGTTAAAATTTATACACTATACTGATTTACCTTGTATCAATGTTGAGTAGTCAAAACATCATTGTTTGTAACAGCCTGGCAAACAGGATATTTTGATATTATATTTTTGAGACTATAACGGTCTTTATCACTGATGAATTTAGCCCATAAAAATAGTAGCTCACGCTGCACATGCCCACAAGGGTGCGTCTCAAGAGTCAATCGGATATCGTCCAATGACTCCTTACTCAGCCCACCCTTAATGAAATTTATTTTATCATCTCGATTTCTGGATGAATATCCTATTGATTTACAACGGGTATCACATATCCATCGAGCACATTTGTAACAATCATTTAATCTTTTTGCTCTTCGCTTATTTGAAAAAGTACTCTTACCTAAGCCAGGCATGTGCTTAGAAAATGAATCTGGTAATTTACCAGCTAATCGAGCTTTTACTTCGATCAACCAACGAACATCTTTCGGGATACCTTGATCTATCAACAGCCTCAATCTTTCGAGTCGAACTCGGTAAATCTTTTTCAAAACATTTATCGAAAGATTTGAGTTGTATTTGCGAATATTTGATAATATAACATCCATTTTGATGGATCTGATCTTCTCCCAAAATGATCTATTTAAATGCATTATTTAATGCGTAAAAGAGCGGTGGCTCCGCGTGTCAGTGATTCCACCAAGAAAAGGGAAAAGATTTGTAATCAAAAGGTGGGGACAATGATCATTTTCTTGTGACGTCATTCTAATAACCTTTTTGGATATACTAAATCAAGGTATACTGATTTATATATTCGAACAAGTAAATATTGTATTGAACCAGAAGTTCATACGTACAAGTGAAATATGTATATAGTATGAACCAGAAGTTCATAAGTGAAATATACATTATATTGAACCAGAAGTGCAGCGATATTGTATTGAATCAAATATTCATACATAGAAATGAAATAAAACTGTATTGAACCAGAAGTTCTATAATAAATGGTTAGATTATCAAAAGTTTCAAATTATTTTCTATGAGAATAACTTATTCAGAAATTGTTTATCATACAACAATATTCTATGTCAAATAAGGATTAGCTCAAGAAGCTTTATGATTTGTAAAAGTGCGATTTGTATACACTCTACCAAAGCGCACTAAGATATATGATTGAGATTACATCCCTAGAGGGATGACATGTGCGGCATTTTAGCCGATTGACATAATATAAGATTTGTGAACATTATGGGAAAAACACGCCTGAAGCGTAATTATGCCTGAAGCATAATGACAATTGATTCCAAAAATAAATATCTCTTGAATGATTGAGATGATCCCTTTGAGTCTAAATACTCATGGTGAGTAAAAAGGGACATAATTAAATGATAAGAGATTTATGTACTTGATGATTGAAGAAATCTCTATATGTCATATTATGATGAAATGGAATCGATAAATAAATCGAATACATACACAACTCTCTTATGAAAATGAGGTTGATGAAATTATAGTACTTTGGCCAAATATAAAGCCCCAATGTAGGGATTATTGTTCAAGGACCTGAAGTCCAAATACTTAAATGTGTAAAGCCAGTAATTATTTGTACAAATGAAAAATATTACACAATCGTAAAAGACGACTCGTTGCACGCGAAATTTTTCATAGAACTTGCATGACATATGGTGGATAGACTATAGTCTAAATTACTAGGTTGAGCTCTTTGAAATACCAATGAGTGAGATCAAAATATATGATTCTCATCTCAATACTTTGAGAGTATTCTTTGATGTACCAGTTGATCGCGGTACGTTGGAATTTCAAGTAAAATGATTGTAGATTATATGTCGAAATTGATATATATTTCAATGATTAATTATACTTATACAAACCAGAAATTGTGGTTTATGAGATGTAAGAACATACATGTATAATCACTGAAAGATTCAATATACCCAGATTAGTATCACTATAAAATGATACAAATGACTCCATGATATAATATGTTGAAAGTAATTTTGGAGTGTACTATTTATGACATCTGGGAAATTGATTATTCACTTGAAGTGAATTTGAAAATGAATATTTTATTATTCACTAGAAGTAAATATGAAAATGAATATGTTTAGTTATTCACTAGAAGTGAATTCTAGATTTGATTATTCACCCGAAGTGAATTCTAAATTTGATTATTCACCAGAAGTGAGTTCTAGAATTGATTATTCACCAGAAGTGAAAGATGCAATTGATAAATTAGTACAACATTTCTTAATATAGCATGTTATGACATCATAAATGAGCTATGAACGATTTATATAAAGCTCATCATAAATGATATGTTTGATGAAATGATTCGTGATTGCATTCCATGAAAGGAATAAATACGCGTTGCACTCTTTTTCCCTTAGATGAGGTTTTGTCTCACAGGGTTTTCCTATCAAGGTTTTTAATGAGGCAGCAGTTGAGACGTATTAATGAGAATGATGTACTCTTTTTCCCTTCGCTAAGGTTTTGTCCCACAGGATTTTCCTAGCAAGGTTTTTGAGGCATTATCATAGCTATCTACGAGCTATAATTTAGTAACACATTGTTATACTGGAATGATATCAACAAATGAAGAAAATCATAGACATCTTATGAAGAATGTTATGATATCGGCTACACAAGGAGATTTTTATAAATACATATTCCAGACGAAAGATGATATCAATATTCGAGAAGTTCATGAATCATCGATTGCACACTTCAGGGGAGAATCATGTTGTACTCTTTTTCCTTCATTCAGGTTTTGTTCTACTAGGTTTTCTTGACATAGTTTTAATGAAGCAGCGGCTGTGCTCTTTTTCCTTGGTTCAGATCTTATCCCACTAGGTTTTACTGACAAGGTTTTCACGAGGCAGTACTTCAGAACTTCAAGCTTCAGTACATGATTTGTTCACCTTATCATTGGATGTCATTTCGAACATTAGATTCAATGATTCACAATGGCCAACATCAAGGGGAGCCGTTGTACTCTTTTTCCTTCGCTCAAGTTTTATCCCACTAAGTTTTCTTAGCAAGGTTTTAACGAAACAGACAATTGCGGAATAGGTCATTCAAGGGGGAGTGTTGTAAATAATATAAAATATGTGAATGACCAATTACCATTATATCCCTGTAAACTTTACATATTACGATTGTACCATTATCCACTCTTATAAATAGGGGCTTATATTTGTAATATAGAACACACAAAAATGAGAATTTATCTCTCATTCTCTTCATCTCTCCTTCTCTATCTTGTTAGATTTTAATAGTTTCACAACAAGAGAAATTGATAATCTATGGCTATATATATCTAAAGTAAACTCAGATTTGACCAATTAATTTTGACTAAAATTTCAATTGTCAAATATTCTTAAAATTTACCAATTTATTTTCCATTATCAAATAGTTTGACAGTTTCTCCTATTTAATTTCATCTCAACGTAGGTGACATCTGTAATGGGTTGTTTTTACGTATAGTTTATTGAGAAAATTACACCAAACCTTGTACTTAAATGTTACAATTCAAAGTTATTGGGCAGCTGAATTTTTTTTTAATTATCAGGTATTAATTAATCTATTTAATTTATTTATTTAATTAAACATAACAACGTCTCTCAACTCCCCCATCTCCCTCTCCCTCCTGTCGACTGTCTCCATCTCTCTACCACTCTCTCTCAAACACCGGCTACAACACGAGCTGACGTTGACGGCGGATCCAAAGTTGAACGCGAGTGGTGGCGGCAGCGCCGCACGCGGTGGACCTCCGCGAGAAGTGGCGCCTACGCACAGGTGAGTGTGGTATAGTCAGATCGGTGGTGATAAATACGTAAGCACTAGGTGGCGGGTAGGAACTGTCGGTAGGTGTGGTGGAGCAGTTGCACGCAGGTCACTGCGCCACCACATGGTGGCGCTTTTGAGCTTTTGATTCTTCTTGTTCTATTGAGTGAGTTCGATGGTTTCTATCATTGAGAATTTGGGGGTAATAATTTGAGATACAGCGGTGTTGTTAAAATTAAAGTCTTATGTTTTAGTTTAGCTACTGGTGATGGCTGATTCAGAGGTGGCGGTGTTGATTGTATGCACTATGGAGCTTTCCAGATCGTGGTTGGTTGTGGCTGAGATGAGGTCAGGTCAGGTCGAGGATGGGGTTGGAGGTGTGATTGTGTTGGTGAAGGTGAAGGTGAAGGTGGTAGTGGTGGTGGCTTGTGGTTGTGAAGGTGAAGGTGGAGATTGTGGTGACGATAGCCATCGATAGAGAAGTGACAGAGATATTGAAGGAAAGTGATCAGTATGGGGTTGGGGTTGGGGTTGGGGTTGGCCGGTTGCTGTTGGGGTTGGGGTTGGGGTCAGGCTTTTGGGGTTGGGTGTTTGTGACCAATTATTAGGTAAATGTGTGACTAAAAAATAAGTAAGTTGTGATTAATAAATAACTAATATGTGACTAATTATAGATGATTGTGACCAATTATTAGGTAATTATGACAAAAAAATATTAACTAATCGTGACCAAAAAACGCGTAAGTTGTGATAAATAAATAAATATTATGCGACCAATTATAATAGAGATTGTGACCAACTGTGACTTTGTGTGGCCATTGGAAGAGGACATGATGTGGCCTACAATTGTGTCAAATATGACTATGTGTGACCAAGCTGTGACTTTATGAGAACAAACTGTGACCTTGTGTAACCGAACTTTGACCTTGTATGACTGAACTATGACTTTATGTGGCTGAACTGTAACCTTATGTGACCCAACTATGACTTTGTGTAACCAACTGTGACTTTGTGGGTGGGGTAGGGTGGTGTGGGGTGAATTTTGCAACTAAATTTGTAATCGTGACCGAATCATTTCTTTGTGTAACCAATTGTGACCTGACTGTGACATCGTTTGACCTAATTGCGACTTTGTGTAACTGGACTATGACTTTGTGTGACCAACTGTGACTTTGCTGAGAAGGGTTGGTGGGGTGGGTGGCGTATTGAAATTTACTACTAAATTTATAATTATGACTAGACTATTACTTTGTGTGACCAACTATGACATTTTGGATAGGGTGAAGGCGGTTGGGGGTAGGTTGGATTTGTGGACGGACGGGCTAGGTGAAATTTGCGACTAAATTTGTAATTGTTGCTTTGTGTGACCAGTTGTGACTTTAGGTAGGGTGGGTTACTAAATTTAATTGCAATTGCAACTAAATTGTTATTTGTGACTGGAATATGATTTTGTGTAACCAATTATGACTTTGCGTAACCAATTATGACTTTGCGGAGTGGGGTGGGATGAGGTAGGGTGGGATGGGATGGGACGAGGACCATGAGTGGGGTGAGATGGGAAAAATAGAAGAAAAAATCATTTTGGGGGTGGGTGTATGGGTGAGTGGCGGGGTGGGTGGGGTGTGAAAAATTAGAAAAAAAAATCATTTTTTTGGTGGGGGTGGGTGAAAAAGTATAAGGAAAAAATCATTTTTGGAGGTGGGTGGGGGTGGGGTAGTGTAGGGGTCAGGGTCGGGGTGAGGGTGAGGGTGGTAGGATATGGTAGGAAAACGTCGAGAGAGAGGAGAAAAAAACCTCATTTTTGTGGGGTGAGGTGAGGTGGGTGGGATCGAGGTCGAGGTGGGGGTAGGGGTGGGGGTTGGTAAAAGTAGAAGAAAAAAATCAATTTTTGGAGTGGGGTTGGAGAGGGGTGGGTGGGTGCGTAGGGTGGGTTGAGAGTGGGTTGGGTGGGGTAGGGTCAAGGTCAGGGTGTGGGTGTGGGAAAAGTAGAAGAAAAAAATCATTTTTTTGGATGGCGTGGGTGGGGTCGAGGCATGTGGCTATGGTGAGATCAATTTGTCACTTTGTGAGGAGGTGGGTTTGGATCGAGAGGGAAAAAAATAATTTTTTTTTGGGTAGCGTAGGTTAGGGTGGGGTGGGGTGGGGGTGGAGTGGGTGGGGGCGGGGGAAGCTGTGACGTCAAAATTTGAGTTTTTGATTTAATATTATATTAGTTTTAATATAATATATAATAGATAATTATGTTTATATTATAATATTATATTTTTTTAATTATTAAATACCTGATTTTTGAAAAAAAATGTTAAATTTGTTTGTTTTGAAAAGTGAAACTTAAAGTGTTGTAATTACGTACTTTTCCCTAGATTATTACCAGTATTTGAAATTGCCGAGTTCAATAAACAGTTCCCGTATACAAGAAACCTAATCCTAAATCAAATCACATCTCCGTATCTGTCTCTCTCCCTCTTCCTTCTCCCCGCCTCTCCTCCCAACAAGAAATAGCCAACCAAGTTCTTCCTATACAAAGACGCCATGGACGACAAGAAGTGCAGAATGGTTTTTTGATACATCTAATACAATTGTTTTTTTACTTTACCATTTTCACCACAATCTTCTTCTCTCCCAAATGCCATTAATATCTCTCTGACACAACAAATGAAGCACAATTTTTGAGTATCTTGCAATTACTGCAAAAATCACAGAAGCCAAGGCTGGAGGCTTGATTGATGGGGCCCGATTGCGACAGTGGTTTATGGAAATGAGTCGAGTTCCGAGGAGAAGGCGAAGGGCGGAGCTTGATGTTGGAAAATATGAATGAACTTCAGCCATCAGTTTCATGAACCAGCCATCAATTTCATCAGTTTTTTCCCCATTTCATCAGTTTTTCAAATTCTGAATAAATGGAATTCATTGCTGATGGCCTATAAAAGGAAGTATACTTTTCGGTTGAAAATACAGACAACATAGCAAACACAGAATTTTCAGCTTCCTCTTCCATTTTCACCTGCCTAAATCTTTTCCTTCTTCTTCCTTGCCAAATCTCTTGAAAAGAGAGATACAGTAGTTCAATAGGCGGTTAACGTAGTGCAACGCTAACCGACAACCGATTGTATCCTGGGAATCGAACACCGATCAAAACCTCGTGCACCCCGGTGAGGCGGCGAATTCGATTTAAGGAAACCGTGTAAACACGGGCCTTCGGTTTGATTATATTTTCTTTGATACTCTAAATTTTCCCCAACAAGCTTAAATCGAACTCATTTTGAAAATTTTGAGAATCAAAGTTTTTTTTCTAATTCTCTTCTGTCAGTCTTTTTTTTTCAGTTTGTTTACTGTTTTTTTCTCTTCAGCTTTACTGTTTACATAAAATTATCAAAGTGGTTGATAATTAGTCTGATATGAAAAACTAGCAGGGAGTTGACACTCTTTAAAGAAAAAAAAGGAAAAAAAAATGTTGTTTACGGGAAGTTTTTTTTTGGCATGGTTTTATCTCTCTATTTGTGTTTCTGTTTATTTCCCCTTAAGTTTCTGATATTCTGTTCTATGGTTTTCTCCATCAGTAGTCAATTTTAAAACCATATATCTACCTGTTTATCCTTTGAGAAATTTTTTACAGAAATTCGGTCTGCATGATTTCAAGCTGATAAGGTTTTGCATGTTTCTCTCTCTCTCTGCCAAATTCTTTGTCTCTGCATGATTTTTGCATGGATATTTCACCACTTGCATGTACTTGTATTCATTATTCAAAAAAATAATAATTGCATAATATAATTGCCTCATGATTACATAATTTTCTTTTCATAATTGGTTTGATTGGTTAATGGTTTATATCATTATTTTAAATGATTGCAAAGTTGTTAATTATTTAACAAAATAAATTGTTCCTATGTTTTAATCCTGTTGTTGATTCTGTTTTGGATAGATAATATAGATCTTGAATCTAATTTTACAACGTCATTATTATTACTATTATTCTAAATTTTTGTTGCTTGTTATAAGGTTAAATGGCGTTTCATGGAAATGACGATATTAACAATGGAAGCAACACTATTGGTACCGGTGTACCAAATCCTGCAATGACTGCAGTTAAAGTGCGGATTGAGGAGGATAACAAATTGGCTGAACGTAAATCGGAGAATTCTTACTCTGAAAAGGCAAATGTACTGGAGCATGGCCAGAGTTCTGGTACCAAGAAAGGTCAATCTTTTAAAGCCAAGCAGGGTAGTGGGAATTGAAATGATAAAAAGCAGGCCATGAAAGGGTATCAGTTGAAGCCTACTGGTGGGGTAGGAAAGAAGGCCAAGTTCCAGTTCAATGGAAAGTGCTTCAATTGTGATAAAGTTGGGCACCGATCAGCAGACTGCCACCAGCCTCGGAGGGATAACAACCAGCGTCCTCAGGCTAATATGGTTGGAAATAAGAGAGATCATCTCTCAGATGACATGTCTGATCTAAACCTTACAGCGGTGATTAGTGAGGTTAACTTGTTGGGATCTAACCCAAAGGAGTGGTGGCTGGATACTGGGGCCACTTGCCATGTCTGCTCCAACAAGAGTATGTTCACTACTTTTACACCAGTTACAAATGGTGAAAAATTGTTCATGAAAAACTCCGCAACATCTGAAGTGCTGGGTAAAGGCAAGGTGATCCTGAAGATGACCTCTGGTAGAGAGCTTACTCTGACCAATGTGCTGTATGTGCCAGAGATTCGCAAGAATCTGGTTTCTGGGTCTATTCTGAGCAAGAATGGTTTCCGCATGGTCATTGAGGCGGACAAGCTGGTGATTACCAAGATAGGAGTTTATGTTGGGAAAGGCTATATGACTGATGGCCTATTTAAATTAAATGTAATTGCTGTAACCCCAACTGTTATTAATAATGAGAAAACTCCTTCTGTTTACTTGCTTGAGTCTCCTAATCTGTGGCATGGTAGATTAGGTCATGTAAATTATAATATAATACGTAGGCTAAGCAAGCTAAACTACTTGCCTAGGTTTCAAATTGATTCGAATCACAAATGTGAAACCTGCATTGAGGCAAAGCCTACAAGGTTTTCATTTCATAGTATTGAAAGAAGTACCGAGCCGTTGGGACTAGTCCACAGTGATGTGTGTGACTTGAAATTTGTCCAAACAAGAGGTGGCAATAAGTATTTTATTACTTTTGTCGACGATAGCACGAGATACTGTTATGTGTACTTGCTTAAAAGCAAAGACGAAGCTATCGAAAAATTCATTCTTTATAAGAATGAAGTTGAAAATCAATTTAGCAAGAAAATAAAGGTACTGCGAAGTGATCGTGGTGGTGAATATGAATCACCATTTGGTGAATTTTGTGCTAAACATAGAATAATTCACCAAACCACCGCACCTTATTCACCTCAGCAGAATGGAATCGCTGAGTGTAAGAATCGAACGTTGAAAGAAATGATGAATGCTATGTTGATTAGTTCTGGATTACCACAGAACATGTGGGGAGAAGCAATTCTTTCTGCGAATTACATTTTGAATAAAGTGTTAAGAAAGAATATGGATAAGACTCCGTATGAACTTTGGACAGGTCGAACACCTTCGTATAAATACTTACGAATGTGGGGTGTCTTGCAAAGGTCGCAGTGCCTCCTCCCAAGAAGGTCAAGATTAGACCTAAGACAGTTGACTGTGTGTTCATTGGTTATGCACAAAATAGTAGTGCATATAGGTTTCTTGTGCATTATTCGAATGTACCTGATATTGATCCGAACACGATCATGGAGTCTAGGAATGCACAATTCTTTGAGAATATATTTCCTTGTAAATCACCTAAACAGTTAACTCCTATTAAACGGACTATGGAATCTTCTGCTTCTGGCAGCGTAAAGATCCAGTGGAAGAAGGTGAGGATGAGCCTAGACGAAGTAAAAGGACCAAAACTTCTAAGACGTTTGGCCCTGATTTTCTCACATATTTGATGGAGAATGATCCGCAAAGCTATAAAGAAGCTATATCTTCTCCCGATGGTCATCTGTGGAAAGAAGCCATCAAGAGTGAAATTGATTCTATCCTACAGAATCATACCTGGGAATTAGTAGATCTTCCTTCGGGCTGTAAGCCTTTGGGCTACAAGTGGATCTTCAAGAAGAAGATGAAAGCGGATGGATCCGTTGATAAATATAAAGCTCGACTAGTAATCAAAGGTTATAAGCAAAAATAAGGCTTAGATTACTTTGACACTTATTCTCCTGTGTCGAGAATAACTTCTACCCGAATGATAATTGCTATTGCAGCCTTGAGAAATCTGGAAATACATCAGATGGATGTAAAAACAGCTTTCCTAAATGGAGATTTGAATGAAGAAATCTACATGGTGCAACCAGAGGGGTTTTTGGCTCCAGGTCAAGAAAGGAAAGTCTGTAGACTGGTTAAATCACTTTATGTGCTAAAGCAAGCGCCGAAGTAATGGCATGAGAAGTTTGATAATGCTATGCTTTCTAGTGGTTTTAGAATCAATGAGTGCGACAAGTGTGTTTATGTTAAGGACACTAATGATGGATATGTCATATTGTGTCTGTATGTCGATGACATGCTCATTGTCGTCAGCTCTGATAAGATTATCAAAGCCACTAAGAATATGTTAAACTCAAAGTTTGACATGAAAGATATGGGTCTCGCGGATGTAATTTTGGGAGTAAAAATTACTCGAACTCCGAATGGACTTGTGTTATCTCAATCTCATTATATTGATAAGATACTAGACAAGTTCAACAAATCAGATACCACTGTGTCCAGGACTCCAGTGGATTTGAGTCTCCATTTGTCCAAGAATAATGGTGACGGCGTGTCACAGTTGGAATATTTTCGGATAATAGGGAGTCTAATGTATTTAATGACTTGTACGAGACCGGACATAGCATACTCAGTTAGTAGACTGAGTCGTTACATGAGTAACCCAGGTGCTATCCACTGGAAAGTCATTTTCAGGGTGTTACATTATTTGAGGTACACTCGTGATTTTGGACTGCATTATTCTAGATACCCAGCTGTAATCGAAGGGTATGCTGATGCAAATTGGATATCAGATATGTCAGACTCAAAGTATACAACTGGATATGTCTTCACTCTTGGTGGTGCAGCTGTCTCTTGGAAATCGTCCAAACAAACTTGCATCGCAAGATCTACAATGGAATCAGAATTTATCGCGTTGGATAAAGTAGCTGAGGAAGCAGAGTGGCTTCGGCAGTTTGTTGAGGATATTCCAAGAAGGTCAAAGCCTGTGCCTGCAATTTGTGTTTATTGCGATAACCAATCAGCAATTGGCAGGGCACAGGGCAATATGTATAATGGTAAGTCTCGACATATTCGAAGAAGACATAATACCATTCGACAACTACTCTCACAAGGTATGATCACTCTGGACTATGTGAAGTCAAAGGATAATATTGCGGATCCGCTAACCAAAGGGTTAACTCGAGAACTAGTTGTTAAAGCATCGAGGGGAATGGGCTTGCAGCCTATGACGTTGAAAGGTGTCATGGTGGAAACCCAACCTAGCTGAATGGAGATCCCAGGATCTAGGTTCAAAGGGACAACTAAACCATGTATATCTGTGTAAATCACTGAGAAGGTTCTCCTTCTGCTCATTCCTATGGTGCTTACAGTAATTTAAAAGATGCAGGTTAAGCTATGCTTTTAATGACTCTTAAGCGTGGTGGTGAAACGCTGAATTAAGAGGTCACCTATGTGAGTGTGAAGTGGGGCCGCTTCTATAAGGATTGGGAAGTCTACATCCTTGAACAAACACTTGCAGAACCAGGCGACGTGTTCATGGACAAAACGAACACAACTTTGAGAACTACACTGTGTCTAGAATGATCCTGTGTGAGGTCTATTGTCTTGGTTTACACAAATGGCGAAACAGTTCAAGGCATCAAATCTACTGGTTTGCTAGTAATACCCGATAGGTTTCACAAGGGAAGGTTCAAAGCTAAACGCTACCTATCCTATGCAGGATTGATTCGTCTTACTCTCTCTTTCTCTTTGAGACTCTGATTTCTGCAAATTTTCATTCATGTGGGGGATTGTTGGAAAATATGAATGAACTTCAGCCATCAGTTTCATGAACCAGCCATCAATTTCATCCATTTTCCCCCCATTTCATCAGTTTTTCAAATTCTGAATAAATGGAATTCATTGCTGATGGCCTATAAAAGGCAGTATACTTCTCAGTTGAAAATACAGACAACATAGCAAACACAGAATTTTCAGCTTCCTCTTCCATTTTCAGCTGCCTAAATCTTTTCCTTCTTCTTCCTTGCCAAATTTCTTCGAGAGAGAGACACAGTAGTTCGATAGGCGGTTAACGTAGTGCAACGCTAACCGACAACCGATTGTATCTTGGGAATCGAACACCGATAAAAACCTCGTGCACCCCGGTGAGGCGGCGAATTCGATTTAAGGAAACCATGTAAACACGGGCCTTCGGTTTGATTATATTTTCTTTGATACTCTAAATTTTCCCCAACACTTGACACCTCGATTCCTTTCGAATCGATGAAACATGCAGCGAATCAATTTGGTCGGATGAGTTTTTGGAAACCTACCTCTCATAAACCTTCTAAAGATGCCCCAAAAGTCTCTATACTTTACATTTTGGGTTGTTTATTTAAAATAAAATATTTTTATACTATATATGGACTTGTGTAGGTGGAAGAAATCATCGTGTTCTGAAAGATATAGGAAACTTAGTGGTTGTGGGTAAATAAGATGCTACTAAAGTCGCTGCTTGGGAAAAGGAATGTATCAAGCCTAAGAAAAATGTTGTAGTCATTAGTTCTTACAAAGGGGAAACCATCAAAACTGGAAGAAAGTTGAGACTAAAATCGTCAGAGAGACTTGGAAAAACTAGCACCGCAGTCCTCATTGCTTGAAACAAGGTTTTTCTTTTCCAAATTGTTTAAAGATTATTTTTCATTAAATTAAGAATTGAATTCAACTTGAATATTGCTCTATTAAACTGTTGTTAACTGATAATGAAATCTTTCCAGGCTGCTTGTGGACTTACCAAGAAACAAAAGGATTTGATAGTTAGTATTGATGCAGCTGATGAAATAAATGAATTTGTAGTATCTACAAGTTCTATATGTTGAAATTAAATTTAATATATATGATTATTCATCTAAAATTCACAAACAACATGCTGTAATTATCAAGATCCAAACTGAAGCGGAATCGTACCTGAATCCATTGTTGCGTTTGATCGAACGGGGTTATGACCTTCCAATTGATTCGTGGTTTTCTCCTGATTTTGTCCTCTGTTGATGGTGATGCAGAGAGTTATGAAAAGCCACGCTCAATCGGGGACCATGACCTGTATAAATAGTTGTAGGGCAACTATCGTGTTTCAATGTTATTAAATTGGCCCCTCATCAATTTAAAACATTGAATCCGTCTCTACACTTTAATCTCATGACACTTAATACCCATTAGTCCTGAATAATCTTTAGTGGATCACTTTATTGACTAAATCCTTAAGATAGCACCACACATTATTGAACTTTATCCAACAATCTCCCACTGGGCCATACTTGTATCCTTACAAATGTGTACAACCTTATGAGCTCAAAAATGTGCTATCATTATTAAGGGTATTTCCAAACAATCTCGTCCATCAATCATATCAATATAGGATCAAAGCGACTTTCGTTACATTAATCGTAACTAAGTCCATCAATGGTCACGTATACCAATACAACCAAATGACATAGATCAATCATGAGAGTGTAGTATGAAAATTACATGTTATGTGATCCAAACATGCCTATTTTCAATTGGTCCGACTTTATTCCTTAGGTGAGATCAATACCAAACATAATGTAATAGAGTAGAATGAACTGAATACTTTATTTCTGTACAGAAAATTATCCAAATACACAAATGTGTCCAAAACCAAAACATAAAGCAACCAAAATACAAACTCCCACTAAATCATGATATCCTCAAGAAATATTACACCCATATGAGCAGTGTGCTCGTGAAAGACCTTGGGTGCTAATCCCTTAGTAAGCGGATCCGCAATCATGGAGTTTGTCTCAATATGCTCTATGGAAATCTGTCTACTCTATACCCTTTCCTTCACAACCAGGAACTTAATGTCAATGTATTTTGACTTAGTTGAGCTCCTGTTGTTACTGATTGAAAAATAAATATGCTGAGTTATTGTCACAATATAACTTTAGTGGTCTTTCTATACCGTACAGAATATGCAGCCCAGTGACAAAATTTCTCAGCTATATTCCATAATTAGATGCCTCAAAAATTGCTACAAACTGTGCTGCCAAGTGAAAGAAGCTAAAGTGTTTGTTAAGCACTCCTTCCGAAAATAGCTCCTCCAACTTGCAGATAGATGTAGCCTGATATGGATCTTCTACTATTTTGGCATCTAGCAAAAATCGGAATCATAATATCATATGATCTCCAACTGATCCGATTTTCTGTATGTGAGCATGTAATCTTTTGTTCTCTTTAAATACCTTATAACCCATGTTTAGCTGCTTTCCAAATGATCCATCCCAGGGTTACTTAAATATCTCCTTAGTATCCCAATAATGTACGCAATATCCGGACGCGTACAAACTTGAGTATACATCAGATTTTCTATAGCTTAACTATATGAGATCCTCTGCATTTCTTTAACTTCAAGATCACTTTTCGGGCATTAGTTGAGACTAAACTGTCTCTCTTAGCGATAGGGGTGTCCCCTGATTTACTGTCTCGCATGCCAAACCTCTAAAGTACTTTATCGATATAGTCCTTTTGTGACAATCCAAGAATACCTCGAGAACAATCCCGGTGTATCTGAATTCCTAATACAAAAGAGACGTCACCAAGATTTTTAATCTCAAAATTCCTTGACAAAAATCTCATAATTTTATGTGACGTGCATATATCATTGGTGGCAAGCAATATGTTGTCAACATACAAAATCAGGAAAATACACTTACTCCCACTGAACTTGTAATACATACAATCATCAACAACATCAATTTCAAGATCAAATGAGATAATTACTTGATGAAATTTGTATTACCCTTAACGGGAAGCTGGCTTGAGCACACAAATGGATTAAAGTAATTTGCAAACCATTTGCTTTGGGTCTACTGACACAAAGTTTACTGATTGCACCATATAGATCGTCCCATCAATGTCTCCATTGAGAAACGCCACCTTAGTATCCATTTGATGTAACTCGAGGTCAAAATGTGCAACAACCTAACATTCCTGAAAGAGTCTTTCGTAGAAACCAAAGGGAAAGTCTCTTTATAATCAATGACATCATTTTATGTAAAGTATTTAGATACAAGACGAACTTTATATCTTTCCACATTACCTTTCGAATCCCTCTTGGTTTAAAAATCCATTTAAGACCAATGGGCTTCGCACTTTCTGGTAATGGGACAAGATCCCAAACTTTATTGTCTTGCATATGCTTATTCTCCTTATTTAATGGCTTTAGTTGTTGAGTTTGTACTTCTGAAATTTACCTTATTTTGGATGGGAGGTTCTTCAATATTGTCGAATTGAGGTTCCGGATATACTTGTTGATCAATGACATGCATAAAAACTTACACATTGTCAAAAGCAACAATAGGAATCGAAACCGATCATTCTTCAACTTCTTCCTTAAAGACAATATCTCTAACCTTATTTCTCCCCCCAAACTCAACATCCTCAAAAATTGTTGCATTTCTCGTTTCAAAAGTTGACTTAAGTGTGGGATCATAAAATTAATAGCCCCTTAAACGCTCAGAATAACCAATAAAGTAGCTGCTGACTGTTTTGGAGTCCAATTTCTTTATGTGGCCTATAAATCATAGCCTTAGCTGGACATCCCCAAATGTAGAAATGCTTTAGACTAAGCTTTAAGCCTGTTAAAAGCTCTTAAGGTACTTTAACAGCAACTTTAGTTGGTAATATGTACGATCTTTTCTTTAAATGTCCAGATTTCTAGCAAAAGAAACAACCCTCAATGTCTTTATGTGGTTTCTTTAGATTTGGACCCTTAAAAACTTTATGTTCTTTATTTGTTTACTTGCCCTTATCTTTAGAGGTGTTTTCCAAGTGAACACTTTCAGTTCTGTCCTGCTTCAACTTTTCTTCCTCTTGCACACAAAATAGAATGAGCTCATTTAGAGTTCATTTCTCCCTTTGATAGTTACAACTGACCTTAAATTGACTGAATTGTGCAAGAAGCTTGCACACTATGAAATGAGCTCATTGAAAGTCCATTTCCACTTTAACAGTTATAACTAACCTTAAATTAACTATATTGTGCAGGAAGCTATATCAATACCAAATGTACGAGCAAGTCATTAGACAAGTCGAGTTTTAGTTCCTTAAGTTTTGAAGCAGTGTGAGACATCTACATGACATACTCCCTTATTTTCTCATTGCCTTTATACTTTATTGAAATCAAGCTTTGCATAAGCGTGCTTGTTTCAGCCTTATCGTTTTTCGCAAAACGTTTCTTAATTTCGGCAAGGAATTCATTGGCATCATTTACCTCCTCAGATACTATGCCACTAAAGGCTTCCGAAATGCCGCATTTAATGATCATGAGATTCACGTAATTTAAGCAATCCCACTTCTCAAAGTTCCTCATTTGATTAGATGAACTTTCATCCGTAAGAGGAGCAGGTTGCTCAATCCTTAGTACACGGTCTAGATCCATGAAGCCAACGAAAAGTTAATGTTCTTGTTTTGATCCTTGAAGTTTGTTCCATAAATACAGGGATTAAATTTGAGCTTGTAGATATACTAATAGCAAAATTTGAAACCGAATAGAGAACACTTGAACAAAATAGCTCACATAAATACCTTATTATGCAAATCATACTTTCAAACAATGGTAGGGCCCATCACAAGATACCTAGCACAACATCAATATTTAGTCTTTGGACAGAAATATTGACTTGTAAATGGTACTCTTGGTGTAGTGATCAAACACTGACAGTAAGACATGTCAACCAATAAACCTTTCTTTGGACCGATTTATTGATCACGTGTTAAACCAAATAACCGTCACATGTTTATCATCACAAGTTCATGTGAAATTCGAGCCAAATATTGACCTTCCTTTGGGCCGATCAATATCTACATTAAATAACACACAAACACCTAATTTTCCCTTAATGTAGTGATCAAACACTGGCAATAAGACATGTTAACCAATAAACCTTTCTTTGGACCGATTTATTGGTCACACGTTAAACCAAATAATTGACACATGTTTATCACCACAGGTGCATGTGAAACTCGAGCCAAATATTGACCTTCCTTTGGGCCGATCAATATCCGCAATGAATAACACACACAAATACCTTCTAATATTCAAAGTTAATTAATATCCACAAGAGAGGTTGCTTTGGCAACATGTTGCTTCAACTAACTTACTTTTGAATATTATATATCTCAAAAGAGTCCGTAGTACCAAAATTTTAAATTGAAATCCATTGATTTGCATCTATATTTGACTTTAGGATTTGAATTATAGAATTCAAAACTTTAGAATAAAACAATCCTTAAGTTGAGAGAGTCAATTGCAATATTCTTAAACTTTAGGTGGCCAATTATGTGAAATTTTAAGCTTGAAGGACTTAAATTATAATTTTCCCAAAACCTTATTGGCCAATTTAGAGAAATTCCAAACTTTAGATCCCAATTTGAAAGAAAATCAAACTTTAGAGGTCCAAAATAGTGAATTTTGAAATTTTAAGGACTTAATTGAAATTTTTTCAAACTTTATGGACCAAATTGGAGAAACTTAGAACTTTAGATGCTGTATTAGAAAATTTTCAAACTTTAGGGATTGAAAATGAAAAATTTCAAACTTTAAGGGATCAAATTAGAGAATTTTCAAGCTTTATGGATAGAATTAGAAAATTCTCAAACTTTAAGGACCAATTTTGAAAATTTTCAAACATTAGGGACTGAATTAGAAAATTCTCAAACTTTAAAAGGCCCAACTTAAAAATTTTATAACCTTAGGGGCTCAATTTATAAATTCCAGAAATTGAAAGGTCAACTTAAGTAATTTCATATCTTTAGGATTAATCTTTAATCCCAACCAAACACAGAGGACGGAAGGTGCAATTTCATATAATTTCCCAAAATTGCAAAATAGGTCCTTCAAAACTTCAAATTTCCAATCGACGCCCCCTGCCCAAAAAAAAAATCTTATTTTCGCAGTTAGGGTTTTGAAACCCTAACCGCCGCCCCCACGAACCGGAGAACGCAGCGCCAGCCTCCATCTCCTGCAGCGCCATCGACGGCGCTACACCCAAGAACCACGCCGCGCCCTGAAATCCTTCGCCACAGCCCGTGGCGTCTCCACCAACTGCAACGCCATCGCGCGCGGCTCCCCATCTCCGACCCAATTTGAACAACAATCTCAACCACAATACACATAACCCACAACCATTCATAACACAACAAACTCGAAATATGCAGAAAATCAAAACTGAAAATCCATTTAATCAAACCAAGATTTTCGCATATATGTTCATACACAGATAACGACCGGCTGGATGAATCAAAAATCATGTTCCAAATTTTCGAATTTTTGCTGTCTATGTATATTTTGAAGCCAGAAACTTATGCACAGAGGAAACACGATTTGGCTGAATCTATTACTTTTGAAATCAGAACTTGGTTTTTCATATACATACGCACATAATCAAGTTTCACGTATATTCGTTCGAAATTGATCTGATAATTCAACACGGTGTTGGCTCTGATACCACTTGTTGAAATTAAATTTAATATATATGATTATTCATCTAAAATCCACAAACATCATGCTGTAATTATCAAGATCCAAACTAAAGCGGAAGCGTACCTGAATCCATTGTTGCGTTTGATCGAACGGGGTTATGGCCTTCCAATTGATTCGTGGTTTTCTCCTGATTTTGTCCTCTGTTGATGGGGATGCAGAGAATTATGAAAAGCCACGCTCAATCGGGGACCATGACTTGTATAAATAGTTGTAGGACAACTATCGTGTTTCAATGTTGTAGAGAAAACGAGTGTAAACAAACCCCAAAAGCTGAGAAATATTATTGATTTACAAACTCGTTACAAAAACTTTTACAAAAATTGTACAAACTTTGAATAATATTCAAGAAACTTACAGATAACCCTAAGTACCAAAAATATGTATACTGCGTACAAAAATTCAACCCAAAAATCTCTCAAATCAGAAACAAATCGTGTTTACAGGAACACAAAGACTTCTCCAAATAATTTCAAAAGAATACTACAAATTTCTACTGAAAGATCAAGTGAAAGAGAAGAAAAATCGCCCAAAGCAAAGGAGGCGACGAGAGAGGAAATATTAGGGTTCTGAACAAAGATAAAAAATGAATGGATGATTCTCGAGCCTCATAGCCTTTTCATCTGACTTTAAAGGATATGGAAATCCAACGGTTCAGACGGTTACAGGTGGTTGATCATACGGTTGAAACAGATTCAGGTTAAAAGGAATAAAAGCGTGATTATCAGATACACGACTAAGTTCCGGGTATAATAAATGGTAGTGGGCTCAACAATTGGATCAATCATAAAAGGGGAAAGCCCAAGTTCTGTCTTCAGGTTGAAAAAATGGGCTGGGAGAGCTGTTGGGCCAATTGCTCTACAAATCTTCCCCTCAATTGGTTCAGACTGCAGCTATGTCCTCTTTCAGCTCCTTTGATATGACCTGAAGATCTTCAGTATCTACAAGCTGTACTTCCAAATACTTAGTTCCCTGCAATAGTACAGTAAAGCAGTATCAAACTCCAAAATGTTCAGGAAATTCAGAGCATCCTTAAATTTAGAAATAGGTATGATTTTGGTTCCAGCATCTGCTGGATTTAACTGAGTTGGAATCTTAATCAATTTTACAAAACCTTTTTCAATGATGTCCCTTATGAAATGAAACTTGACATCTATATGTTTGGACCTATTATGAAACACGGGATTTTTAGAAAGATATAAAGCACTCTGGCTATCAGTACAAATTTCAATTTCAGGTTTGTTCAAACAACCAATTTCAGAAAGTAAACCCCTCAGCCACATGCATTCTTTAACTGCATCTGTGGCTGAGATATACTCTGCTTCAGTTGAGGAAAGTGCAACTAATTTCTGAAGTTGTGCTTTCCAACTGATGCAAGCAGAATTAAGAGTGAAAAAATAGGCAGATGTAGACTTTCTGTTGTCAATATTGCCAGCAAAGTCAGAGTCTACAAATCCTTTAAGTTCAAAAGCAGTTTTGGACTTTGAAAACATAAGACTCAAATTCAAGGTTCCTTTCAAATATTTCAATAAAGATTTAAGAGCTTCCCAATGGGGTTCTCCTGGATTACTCATAAATCTACTTAAAATACTGACAGAGAAAGCTATTTCTGGTCTGGTTGAGACCATTAAGTACATAACAGATCCTACTGCATTTGAATAAGGAACATTTTTCATTCTATAAAACTCTTCTGCATTTTTAGGACATTGATCACTAGAAAGCTTAAAATGAGCAGGCAGAGGAAGTGAAACAGATTTGGAATCAAATAAAGAAAAATTTTTCAAAATCTTTTCAATGTAATTCTTTTGATTCCTGCAGATTTATTTCTAAAAACATCAATACCAAGAATTTTCCTAGCTGGTCCTAAGTCTTTCATTTCAAATTCAGTTTTCAGATTCTGTTTAAGACTGGAAATAGCCTGCAGATCCTTACCAGCTATGATCATATCATCCACATACAGAAGAAGATACATAGGATCAGAAAAATCATTTTTAAAGTAAAAACATGAGTCATATGAACTTTTCTGAAATCTTAGGCTTTGAATAAAATTATCAAATCTTTTGTACCATTGTCTAGGTGCTTGCTTCAGACCATAAAGAGATTTCTGAAGCAAACACACCAGATCAGTTTTAGTTTTCTGTTCAAAACCTTTTGGTTGAGTCATATAAATGGTTTCATCAAGCATTCCATACAAAAAAGCAGTTTTCACATCCATTTGCTCAAGTTCTAAATCATTTTGAGCAACTAAAGCAAACAAGATTCTAATTGAAGTATATTTCACAACAGGAGAAAATATTTCTGTATAATCTATGCCTTCTTTTTGTGAAAACCCTTTAGCAACTAACCTAGCTTTATATCTAGGTTTCCCCCCTTCAGAATCCCCATCTTTTATTTTATATATCCATTTGCAATCAATTAGTTTCTTGTTAGGGGGTCTTTTTACCAAGGTCCAAGTCTTATTCTTGATTAAGGAATTCATTTCCTCTTGCATGGCAGCAATCCATAAGTTTTTATCTTTTGATCCCATAGCTTCTTCAAATGAAGCAGGTTCAGGATCCAAAGAGTTAGACAAAACAGAAGCAGAATAAGATTCATAGTCATCAAATCTAACAGGGGGTCTAATTTCTCTTCTATTCCTATCTCTGGCCAATTGATAATTGTCTAAAACAAGTTCATCATGTTCAGAATGTGTAGGAGAAATGGGTGCAGGTGATGCAGGCACATTATTATGCAAATGTTGGGGCTGCACAGGCTGAAAGTAAGAATCATCAAAGCTTACTTCAGTTATCAAAAAATCCTTTTCACAAAGTGGATTTTCATTCTTTTCAAACTTGCAAGGGAAAATTTTTTCATTAAAAATAACAGACCTGCTTAAAATAACTTTGAATCCACTTTGTTCTTTGACCCAAAGTCTATAACCTTTAACCCCTTCCCCATAGCCAACAAAAACACATTTTAAAGATCTTGGTTCAAGTTTAGATTGAACCTGATGAGCATAGGCAGAACAGCCAAAAATTTTCAAAACAGAAAAATCTGGAACAACATCATTCCAGATTTGATCTGGAATGCTGTAGTTCACAGCACTGGAAGGACACAAATTGATAAGAAAACATGCAGTTTTAACTGCTTCCCCCCAAAATATTTTTGGCAAATTTGATTGGATTAACATGCACCTTGTTCTTTCTAACAAGGTCCTGTTCATCCTCTCTGCAACCCCATTTTGTTGTGGACTGTATGAAACAGTCCTATGTCTAAGTATGCCTTGATTTTTACAAAACTCATCAAATTCAGAATTACAGAACTCCAAACCATTGTCAGTTATGATCACTTTAACCCTTTTGTTTTTCAAATTTTCAACCAAGGTAATGAAAATTTTGAAAACAGTAACAGTTTGGTCTTTGGTTTTTAACAAATAAACCCAAGACTTTCTGGAATAGTCATCAACAATCAACAAGAAGTATCTAAAACCAGAAATAGTGTTAACAGGGGCAGGACCCCAAAGGTCTGCATGCAAATATTCAAGAATTACCTTGGATTTATGAACAGCTTTGCCAAATGAAAAAGTTTGTTGTTTTCCCAAAACACATTCTTCACAAAAACTAAGTTTCTGAAAAATATTCTTTCTAAAAAATCCATTTTTCTCTAACATTTTAAGTCCTTTTTCTCCTACATGGCCTAATCTTTTATGCCACAAATCAGACAGATTGACATCAACAGTTTCAATAGTCAGAGAAGTAGGAAGAGAATATTTCACAGACAAAATATAAATGCCATTGGTCTTAACTGTGCTCAAACACAACAAATTATTTTTCAAAATATTTATGTATCCACTACTGAGTCTTATTTCATAACCCTCATCATCTAAAATACCTAAAGATATTAGGTTTCTTCTTAAATCAGGGACATATCTAGTCTGATTCAAGGTCAAATTGTTATTATCAGCTAGTTTTAAGGTCACAGTACCTATTCCTTTTATGTCACAGGATACATGATACATCATTTCCTAGTTTCACAGAACCAGAAGTATGCACAGAGAAGGTATCAAATAAATCCCTATAAGGGCACATATGGAAAGTACAACCTGAGTCTAAGATCCATTCATCTTTCAAATTGGAAGTGGTTGTGACATAAACTTCTCCACTATTGTTTTGGATGTCTGCAGGTTCCTGATGTTTATTTCTAGCATCATCTCTTATCTTCTTAAAGCACTTCTCAACTAAGTGACCTATTTTTCCACAGTAAAAACATTTTCTAGTTTCATCAGGCTTCTTATCAATTTTATTATCATACCTTTTAGTTTCAAACCTGTTTTGATTAAAACTTTTATGATCATACTTCTTATCCCTAGGTTTGTTAGGTATGAAGTTTCTATTTTGATATTCTTTAGCCTGTCTAGGATTGTTTTTATTTTGGGTCCAGGGTCTTGAATTTCCTCTAAATGAGTTTCTACCCCTATGTGAAGTGGACTCAACATTATAGGCCTCTTTGTGCTCAGACCTAGATTCCAATTCCTTATTCTTAAGAGATGTGTATATTATTTCAACAGATAATTTTTGCCCTCCATACTCTAAAGCATTTCTGATGTCCTTATATTTATCTCCCATGCCATTTAGCAAACACACAACCTTTTGGTCTTCAGTGGTTTTTTCTCCTGCATTTAGAAGATCCTGAGTTATCCTATTAAACATGTCTATGTTTTCTTCTGCACCTAAGGTAGGATCAAACTTAAAGCTAAAAAATTGTTTCCATAGAAAACATTTGTTTGGTAATGAAACAGTAAGGAAAAGTTCTTCAAGTTTATCCCATAGGTCTGCAGCAGTTTTAGTATCCCCTACTTTCCTAATCACAGTATCAGAAAGGTGAAGGAACAGGGTACTCCAGGCTAATTCATCTAATTCAGTTCTTCTTTCCTCAGTCATAGTTTCAGGATAGGTTTCATCAATGGCTCTAGCACATTTTAATTGAAGTAGTAGGGCTTTAATTTTCTGTCTCCATAAACTAAAGTCCCCCTTCCCATTCCATATCTCTACTTCTACCTTAGCAGTGTTCATGATTAAGGCAAGTAGGGGAATCAACAAATATACAACAAGGAGCAGGAATAACACAAAGTAGGCAATATTATGCAACCAAGTAAAAAACAGGATTTTACAACTTTCAATTTGTGCAGAATACAACACAAGGCACAAGATAAGTACTGCAGATATCAAATTATACAGTAGTAGTAACTGAAACTAAGTGCAAGAATCAGAGATTATGACTTTCTTTCCCTCAACCCAACTTGGGTAGGCCAAGAACTCCCTCAGATTCTCGGATTCTCAAAAGGAATCCTGGACAAAGGTGAGTAAAAGGGTCCAAGGGGGCTTCAACGGAGGGAAAAAGAAAGAAAAACAAAGTAATTAAGAAAACCCTAAGGAATTTCAAGATATCACCTGATTGCAGCGTTTTTCAGAATTTCCTTTTGAAATTTCCAAGCAAAATCAGATCTGACTTCAGATCTTTCAAGATCAATAGCCAAGATGCCAAGTTACCACAAGATCCGTAGCCAAATATACAGATCCACACAAAAGAACTCAAAGGTTTCAGAAATCAACCCCGAGTCTTAGGATCTAGGGTTTTAACACAAAATTTTTGAAGTTTCAAAAGAAAAACAAAGATCCCTGAAACCCAAAACGAAAAAACCCTAAAAATTTTCCCAAATCAGAAAACCCTAAGGCTCTGATACCACTGTAGAGAAAACGAGTGTAAACAAACCCCAAAAGCTGAGAAATATTATTGATTTACAAACTCGTTACAAAAACTTTTACAAAAATTGTACAAACTTTGAATAATATTCAAGAAACTTACAGATAACCCTAAGTACCAAAAATATGTATACTGCGTACAAAAATTCAACCCAAAAATCTCTCAAATCAGAAACGAATCGTGTTTACAGGAACACAAAGACTTCTCCAAATAATTTCAGAAGAATAGTACAAATTTCTACTGAAAGATCAAGTGAAAGAGAAGAAAAATCGCCCAAAGCAAAGGAGGCGATGAGAGAGGAAATATTAGGGTTCTGAACAAAGATAAAAAACGAATGGATGATTCTCGAGCCTCATAGCCTTTTCATCTGACTTTAAAGGATATGGAAATCCAACGGTTCAGACGGTTACAGGTGGTTGATCATACGGTTGAAACAGATTCAGGTTAAAAGGAATAAAAGCGTGATTATCAGATACACGACTAAGTTCCGGGTATAAGAAATGGTAGTGGGCTCAACAATTGATCAATCATAAAAGGGGAAAGCCCAAGTTCTGTCTTCAGGTTGAAATAATGGACTGGGAGAGCTGTTGGGCCAATTGCTCTACAAATGTTATTAAATTGGCACATCATCAATTTAAAACATTGAATCCGTCTCTACACTTTAATCTCATTACACTTAATACCCATTAGTCCTGAATAATCTTTAGTGGATCACTTTATTGACTAAATCCTTAAGATAGCACCACACATTTTATTTTATACATGTTTGACCCCACATTATTGAATTTTATCCAACACTATAAACTCACGGAGGTGTGTTCTTATTTTGTCTCTTCCTCCCTTCTTGTGATTCACCTCAATAAATATGTACATGTAGATTGGTAAAAAGAGATCCATATAGCCAGCTCGAAGTTTATCACGTTTGGTTAAGCTTAAAAGTAACCAAAACATGTTTCATAATTTCTTTTTCTTTGGGCACAGAGTCTTTCTTTTGTTGGAAGTACAATTTCTTTTGAGTCTTACGAAAAATACTCTCAGTCTGTTGTTAATACAAATGGGTTGATTTGTTTTTTACAATTTTTTTATGTTTCAATTGGAAATGAACTTTTTTCGTATTACACATTAGTAATTTAGTGATTTGAGAATTTGATCTATTTGGCTTAATTTTTTTTTTATTTTTTATTTTTTTTTCCGTGTTGTATGTTTTGATGAGAAGACTTGAGATTCATGGAAGAGTTGGAATGGTCATTATTAAAAGAGCCCTAGCTTAGGTAATAGGCATTAGTTCAATTTACGTAGAAAATTTCTATATTTATGGATTACCTCTTCACAAAGAACATGCACCTCACTCTATAAAAATTAGTACTACCTTCTACAAACTAGGAAACAGATTTACAAAATAGTTTAATCTGTCAAATAATTACATGAAAATTCGGGCTTGAATTAATTAAAAAAAGGAAAAACTTTTTGGACTTGAATGAAATTAAATTCCTAAATCACCAAGTTCCTAAAATATGAGTAACCCAATGAATCTGCTTGCAGTTTGCTTAGTTCAGCATAATCTTAACTCTTCATTGCCTTTATCCATTTACTCGTGATATTCCTTACAGGATTTAAATGGACTTCTTAAAACTGATCAAGGTGCCCCACCCGGTACAACCGCCTCAAGATGCTACCATGAAGGTAGAAGCTATGAAATGCTTGGTTGCTATTTTGAAGTCCATGGGTGACTAGATGAATAAACAATTGCGAATTCTAGATCCTCGCTCTATACAGAAATATGAGGATGCGGACAACGACATTGAACCTGGAAGTATCACTTTGGTGAATAGCAATGCAGATGATCCAACTGAAGCATCGGATACTCAATCTGAAGCCTCCAGCGAAGTTTTTGACGATTCAACAATTGAGTAGTGACGTGCTTACAAGCTTGAACTTCAGGTGAACTAAAAAATAATTTGTCCATTATAATGCAACAGTGTAGCATGACCACATTTCAATGGATGATACGTGGAATCTAATATTATATTCATGGCAGGAAGGCATCTCTCTCTTTAACCGCAAACCTAAGAAAGGTATTGAATTCCTGATTAATGCAAATAAGGAGGGGAACTCACCAGAAGAGATAGCAGCTTTCCTTAAAAATGCATCTGGTTTGAATAAGTCTGATTGGTGACTACTTGGGTGAAATGGAAGACTTCATACTGAGTGATGCATGCATACGTGGATTCCTTTGAGTTCCAAGATATGGAGTTTGATGAGGTTATCAGGGCCTTTCTATAGGGATTTAGGCTGCCTAGCAGGCACAAAAGATTGACTGCATCATGGAAAAGTTTGCCAAACGGTACTCCAAATGCAACCCTCTATATAACTTTTCCCTCAGTTTTTCGCATCTCCTTTAGAATTTTATGATGCTAATGGGGTGACGAGGCATACTTTTGAAATTGTGAATTCCATGCTTATATTGACCAAAAAAGTTTGAATTTTGTTTCTGGAATGTTTAACATTGCCATACAATCCAGTGGCTTTCGTAATTGTGAAATTATATAATTTTCAAAATTTTATAATATTTCAATAAAGCTTTTGTATGTTGTTGCCCTCAATATCGATGGTGATGAATTATACATATTTGTGATGCCATAAGCTGAAAAACAAATTGTTGGATATTTGACCCAAAATTCAACAATGAAGACTAATTAATTAGGTAAGAATGGTTGGTGAAGAACTTGTTAGGTATTGAACCAACAATTCAACATGAAGACTAATTAATTAGGTAAGAATGGTTGGTGAAGAGTTAGGTGAGATAAGTTGGTAAGATTGGTTGGTGAAAGAATTTGTTATTCCCAATCCGTCCCTAATCTTTGCCTATAAATAGAGGTCTTATTGTTGAAGAGAAGAGCACCACAAGCACAATTGGAGAGTGCCAAATATTGTGAGTCAGTGATCAAAGAGAGAAAATTGTGAGCCTAGCATATTGTGAAGTTTCTTGTAACTCTTTGTAGTGTAAGTCAAAGGGTAGAAATTATATGTGGTAAAGCTCGTTTGTTGTATTTTCTCTGTGGTCTGTGGGATTGGGTTGGTGAGTGAAAGTCTATATATTTGTAACAATTTAATATATAGTGAAAAGTTTTGGCGAGGGTCCGTGGACGTAGGCATTTTGCTGAACCACGTAAATTTTTGTGTTCGTATTTATTTTCTTGTTTGCTTATTTTATTTTGAACATCGAAAGATCCTGTGGGAAGAAGAAAGGGGGAATCGACGTGTCGAAATTCCCAACAAGTGGTATCAGAGCTACAGGTGGTTCAAATAATTTGAAGCAAAAGAAAATATGTCTGTCAAGTACGATGTGGAGAAATTTGACGGGAGAATCAATTTTGGCTTGTGGCAAGTACAAGTCAAGGACGTCTTGATTCAGGCGGGTCTGCACAAAGCTTTGAAGGGAAAACCAACTGAGAGTTCTGACAAAGAAATTGAATCCGGCAAGACTGATGAAGATTGGGAAGATTTGGATTTGAAAGCTGCTAGTACAATACGACTTTGTTTGGCCAAGAATGTTCTTGCAAATATTCATGGGATATCTGCTGCTAAGGAACTTTGGGAGAAACTGGAAGAGTTGTATCAAACGAAGAACTTGTCAAATCGCTTGTATCTGAAGGAACAGTTTCATTCGTTGAGAATGAGCGCAGGTACAAAAATCTCTGACCATCTTAGTGTTCTTAACGGGATTGTTTCTGAACTGGAATCTATTGGAGTCAAATTTGAAGATGAGGATAAAGCGTTGAGGCTCATCTGGTCTCTTCCATCCACGTTTGAGCATATCAAACCGATTTTGATGTACGGGAAGGAAACGGTGGACTTTGCAGAAGTTACAAGTAAGTTGATCTCTGAAGAGCGACGATTAGGTGGAGACGATAATTCATCTAATAATAATTTGCTTGTTACTGAAAAGTGGAAGAGAGGGAACTCCATGAAGAAGAAGGTGACATGTTGGAACTGTGGTCAATCCGGGCACGTGAGAAGAAATTGTCCAAAAGGTGGAGCGGACTCGGCGAACTGCTCGAAGGACAATGCGACTCTCCTGGTGGAGGGTGGTGATGATGTACTCTGAGTAAGATGGGACATCCTCGTGGCATGATGTCAGTTGCCATGATAGAGGATGTGTTCTTACTGACACGGGTACTGTGTTCGCTTACAACATTGGTTTGGTTTAGATGCAAGGTATGTGGTTTTTTTATATCGATGGCTGATGAACTCCCAAGGAGAACCAAACATGGGAGTTGCACCATAAATTTCAGAAATTTTGTTTCGACATGTGCCGATGAAAAGCTCGGAGTTCGTTGATAATTCTGAGTGGTTATACTCATATGGTGGAGTATGAGATCTGTTAAAGTGGAAAAATGCTTGCCTGTTACCCAATGGTTGAATTTGAATGTTTTGGCTTGGATGAATTTTGTGTCAAGGTGGAGATTGTTGGGTATTTGACCCAAAATTCAACAATGAAGACTAATTAATTAGGTAAGAATGGTTGGTGAAGAACTTGTTAGGTATTGAACCAACAATTCAACATGAAGACTAATTAATTAGGTAAGAATGGTTGGTGAAGAGTTAGGTGAGATAAGTTGGTAAGATTGGTTGGTGAAAGAATTTGTTATTCCCAATCCGTCCCTAATCTTTGCCTATAAATAGAGGTCTTATTGTTGAAGAGAAGAGCACCACAAGCACAATTGGAGAGTGCCAAATATTGTGAGTCAGTGATCAAAGAGAGAAAATTGTGAGCCTAGCATATTGTGAAGTTTCTTGTAACTCTTTGTAGTGTAAGTCAAAGGGTAGAAATTATATGTGGTAAAGCTCGTTTGTTGTATTTTCTCTGTGGTCTGTGGGATTGGGTTGGTGAGTGAAAGTCTATATATTTGTAACAATTTAATATATAGTGAAAAGTTTTGGCGAGGGTCCGTGGACGTAGGCATTTTGCTGAACCACGTAAATTTTTGTGTTCGTATTTATTTTCTTGTTTGCTTATTTTATTTTGAACATCGAAAGATCCTGTGGGAAGAAGAAAGGGGGAATCGACGTGTCGAAATTCCCAACAAGTGGTATCAGAGCTACAGGTGGTTCAAATAATTTGAAGCAAAAGAAAATATGTCTGTCAAGTACGATGTGGAGAAATTTGACGGGAGAATCAATTTTGGCTTGTGGCAAGTACAAGTCAAGGACGTCTTGATTCAGGCGGGTCTGCACAAAGCTTTGAAGGGAAAACCAACTGAGAGTTCTGACAAAGAAATTGAATCCGGCAAGACTGATGAAGATTGGGAAGATTTGGATTTGAAAGCTGCTAGTACAATACGACTTTGTTTGGCCAAGAATGTTCTTGCAAATATTCATGGGATATCTGCTGCTAAGGAACTTTGGGAGAAACTGGAAGAGTTGTATCAAACGAAGAACTTGTCAAATCGCTTGTATCTGAAGGAACAGTTTCATTCGTTGAGAATGAGCGCAGGTACAAAAATCTCTGACCATCTTAGTGTTCTTAACGGGATTGTTTCTGAACTGGAATCTATTGGAGTCAAATTTGAAGATGAGGATAAAGCGTTGAGGCTCATCTGGTCTCTTCCATCCACGTTTGAGCATATCAAACCGATTTTGATGTACGGGAAGGAAACGGTGGACTTTGCAGAAGTTACAAGTAAGTTGATCTCTGAAGAGCGACGATTAGGTGGAGACGATAATTCATCTAATAATAATTTGCTTGTTACTGAAAAGTGGAAGAGAGGGAACTCCATGAAGAAGAAGGTGACATGTTGGAACTGTGGTCAATCCGGGCACGTGAGAAGAAATTGTCCAAAAGGTGGAGCGGACTCGGCGAACTGCTCGAAGGACAATGCGACTCTCCTGGTGGAGGGTGGTGATGATGTACTCTGAGTAAGATGGGACATCCTCGTGGCATGATGTCAGTTGCCATGATAGAGGATGTGTTCTTACTGACACGGGTACTGTGTTCGCTTACAACATTGGTTTGGTTTAGATGCAAGGTATGTGGTTTTTTTATATCGATGGCTGATGAACTCCCAAGGAGAACCAAACATGGGAGTTGCACCATAAATTTCAGAAATTTTGTTTCGACATGTGCCGATGAAAAGCTCGGAGTTCGTTGATAATTCTGAGTGGTTATACTCATATGGTGGAGTATGAGATCTGTTAAAGTGGAAAAATGCTTGCCTGTTACCCAATGGTTGAATTTGAATGTTTTGGCTTGGATGAATTTTGTGTCAAGGTGGAGATTGTTGGGTATTTGACCCAAAATTCAACAATGAAGACTAATTAATTAGGTAAGAATGGTTGGTGAAGAACTTGTTAGGTATTGAACCAACAATTCAACATGAAGACTAATTAATTAGGTAAGAATGGTTGGTGAAGAGTTAGGTGAGATAAGTTGGTAAGATTGGTTGGTGAAAGAATTTGTTATTCCCAATCCGTCCCTAATCTTTGCCTATAAATAGAGATCTTATTGTTGAAGAGAAGAGCACCACAAGCACAATTGGAGAGTGCCAAATATTGTGAGTCAGTGATCAAAGAGAGAAAATTGTGAGCCTAGCATATTGTGAAGTTTCTTGTAACTCTTTGTAGTGTAAGTCAAAGGGTAGAAATTATATGTGGTAAAGCTCGTTTGTTGTATTTTCTCTGTGGTCTGTGGGATTGGGTTGGTGAGTGAAAGTCTATATATTTGTAACAATTTAATATATAGTGAAAAGTTTTGGCGAGGGTCCGTGGACGTAGGCATTTTGCTGAACCACGTAAATTTTTGTGTTCGTATTTATTTTCTTGTTTGCTTATTTTATTTTGAACATCGAAAGATCCTGTGGGAAGAAGAAAGGGGGAATCGACGTGTCGAAATTCCCAACAAGTGGTATCAGAGCTACAGGTGGTTCAAATAATTTGAAGCAAAACAAAATATGTCTGTCAAGTACGATGTGGAGAAATTTGACGGGAGAATCAATTTTGGCTTGTGGCAAGTACAAGTCAAGGACGTCTTGATTCAGGCGGGTCTGCACAAAGCTTTGAAGGGAAAACCAACTGAGAGTTCTGACAAAGAAATTGAATCCGGCAAGACTGATGAAGATTGGGAAGATTTGGATTTGAAAGCTGCTAGTACAATACGACTTTGTTTGGCCAAGAATGTTCTTGCAAATATTCATGGGATATCTGCTGCTAAGGAACTTTGGGAGAAACTGGAAGAGTTGTATCAAACGAAGAACTTGTCAAATCGCTTGTATCTGAAGGAACAGTTTCATTCGTTGAGAATGAGCGCAGGTACAAAAATCTCTGACCATCTTAGTGTTCTTAACGGGATTGTTTCTGAACTGGAATCTATTGGAGTCAAATTTGAAGATGAGGATAAAGCGTTGAGGCTCATCTGGTCTCTTCCATCCACGTTTGAGCATATCAAACCGATTTTGATGTACGGGAAGGAAACGGTGGACTTTGCAGAAGTTACAAGTAAGTTGATCTCTGAAGAGCGACGATTAGGTGGAGACGATAATTCATCTAATAATAATTTGCTTGTTACTGAAAAGTGGAAGAGAGGGAACTCCATGAAGAAGAAGGTGACATGTTGGAACTGTGGTCAATCCGGGCACGTGAGAAGAAATTGTCCAAAAGGTGGAGCGGACTCGGCGAACTGCTCGAAGGACAATGCGACTCTCCTGGTGGAGGGTGGTGATGATGTACTCTGAGTAAGATGGGACATCCTCGTGGCATGATGTCAGTTGCCATGATAGAGGATGTGTTCTTACTGACACGGGTACTGTGTTCGCTTACAACATTGGTTTGGTTTAGATGCAAGGTATGTGGTTTTTTTATATCGATGGCTGATGAACTCCCAAGGAGAACCAAACATGGGAGTTGCACCATAAATTTCAGAAATTTTGTTTCGACATGTGCCGATGAAAAGCTCGGAGTTCGTTGATAATTCTGAGTGGTTATACTCATATGGTGGAGTATGAGATCTGTTAAAGTGGAAAAATGCTTGCCTGTTACCCAATGGTTGAATTTGAATGTTTTGGCTTGGAGGAATTTTGTGTCAAGGTGGAGATTGTTGGGTATTTGACCCAAAATTCAACAATGAAGACTAATTAATTAGGTAAGAATGGTTGGTGAAGAACTTGTTAGGTATTGAACCAACAATTCAACATGAAGACTAATTAATTAGGTAAGAATGGTTGGTGAAGAGTTAGGTGAGATAAGTTGGTAAGATTGGTTGGTGAAAGAATTTGTTATTCCCAATCCGTCCCTAATCTTTGCCTATAAATAGAGATCTTATTGTTGAAGAGAAGAGCACCACAAGCACAATTGGAGAGTGCCAAATATTGTGAGTCAGTGATCAAAGAGAGAAAATTGTGAGCCTAGCATATTGTGAAGTTTCTTGTAACTCTTTGTAGTGTAAGTCAAAGGGTAGAAATTATATGTGGTAAAGCTCGTTTGTTGTATTTTCTCTGTGGTCTGTGGGATTGGGTTGGTGAGTGAAAGTCTATATATTTGTAACAATTTAATATATAGTGAAAAGTTTTGGCGAGGGTCCGTGGACGTAGGCATTTTGCTGAACCACGTAAATTTTTGTGTTCGTATTTATTTTCTTGTTTGCTTATTTTATTTTGAACATCGAAAGATCCTGTGGGAAGAAGAAAGGGGGAATCGACGTGTCGAAATTCCCAACAAGTGGTATCAGAGCTACAGGTGGTTCAAATAATTTGAAGCAAAAGAAAATATGTCTGTCAAGTACGATGTGGAGAAATTTGACGGGAGAATCAATTTTGGCTTGTGGCAAGTACAAGTCAAGGACGTCTTGATTCAGGCGGGTCTGCACAAAGCTTTGAAGGGAAAACCAACTGAGAGTTCTGACAAAGAAATTGAATCCGGCAAGACTGATGAAGATTGGGAAGATTTGGATTTGAAAGCTGCTAGTACAATACGACTTTGTTTGGCCAAGAATGTTCTTGCAAATATTCATGGGATATCTGCTGCTAAGGAACTTTGGGAGAAACTGGAAGAGTTGTATCAAACGAAGAACTTGTCAAATCGCTTGTATCTGAAGGAACAGTTTCATTCGTTGAGAATGAGCGCAGGTACAAAAATCTCTGACCATCTTAGTGTTCTTAACGGGATTGTTTCTGAACTGGAATCTATTGGAGTCAAATTTGAAGATGAGGATAAAGCGTTGAGGCTCATCTGGTCTCTTCCATCCACGTTTGAGCATATCAAACCGATTTTGATGTACGGGAAGGAAACGGTGGACTTTGCAGAAGTTACAAGTAAGTTGATCTCTGAAGAGCGACGATTAGGTGGAGACGATAATTCATCTAATAATAATTTGCTTGTTACTGAAAAGTGGAAGAGAGGGAACTCCATGAAGAAGAAGGTGACATGTTGGAACTGTGGTCAATCCGGGCACGTGAGAAGAAATTGTCCAAAAGGTGGAGCGGACTCGGCGAACTGCTCGAAGGACAATGCGACTCTCCTGGTGGAGGGTGGTGATGATGTACTCTGAGTAAGATGGGACATCCTCGTGGCATGATGTCAGTTGCCATGATAGAGGATGTGTTCTTACTGACACGGGTACTGTGTTCGCTTACAACATTGGTTTGGTTTAGATGCAAGGTATGTGGTTTTTTTATATCGATGGCTGATGAACTCCCAAGGAGAACCAAACATGGGAGTTGCACCATAAATTTCAGAAATTTTGTTTCGACATGTGCCGATGAAAAGCTCGGAGTTCGTTGATAATTCTGAGTGGTTATACTCATATGGTGGAGTATGAGATCTGTTAAAGTGGAAAAATGCTTGCCTGTTACCCAATGGTTGAATTTGAATGTTTTGGCTTGGATGAATTTTGTGTCAAGGTGGAGATTGTTGGGTATTTGACCCAAAATTCAACAATGAAGACTAATTAATTAGGTAAGAATGGTTGGTGAAGAACTTGTTAGGTATTGAACCAACAATTCAACATGAAGACTAATTAATTAGGTAAGAATGGTTGGTGAAGAGTTAGGTGAGATAAGTTGGTAAGATTGGTTGGTGAAAGAATTTGTTATTCCCAATCCGTCCCTAATCTTTGCCTATAAATAGAGATCTTATTGTTGAAGAGAAGAGCACCACAAGCACAATTGGAGAGTGCCAAATATTGTGAGTCAGTGATCAAAGAGAGAAAATTGTGAGCCTAGCATATTGTGAAGTTTCTTGTAACTCTTTGTAGTGTAAGTCAAAGGGTAGAAATTATATGTGGTAAAGCTCGTTTGTTGTATTTTCTCTGTGGTCTGTGGGATTGGGTTGGTGAGTGAAAGTCTATATATTTGTAACAATTTAATATATAGTGAAAAGTTTTGGCGAGGGTCCGTGGACGTAGGCATTTTGCTGAACCACGTAAATTTTTGTGTTCGTATTTATTTTCTTGTTTGCTTATTTTATTTTGAACATCGAAAGATCCTGTGGGAAGAAGAAAGGGGGAATCGACGTGTCGAAATTCCCAACAAGTGGTATCAGAGCTACAGGTGGTTCAAATAATTTGAAGCAAAACAAAATATGTCTGTCAAGTACGATGTGGAGAAATTTGACGGGAGAATCAATTTTGGCTTGTGGCAAGTACAAGTCAAGGACGTCTTGATTCAGGCGGGTCTGCACAAAGCTTTGAAGGGAAAACCAACTGAGAGTTCTGACAAAGAAATTGAATCCGGCAAGACTGATGAAGATTGGGAAGATTTGGATTTGAAAGCTGCTAGTACAATACGACTTTGTTTGGCCAAGAATGTTCTTGCAAATATTCATGGGATATCTGCTGCTAAGGAACTTTGGGAGAAACTGGAAGAGTTGTATCAAACGAAGAACTTGTCAAATCGCTTGTATCTGAAGGAACAGTTTCATTCGTTGAGAATGAGCGCAGGTACAAAAATCTCTGACCATCTTAGTGTTCTTAACGGGATTGTTTCTGAACTGGAATCTATTGGAGTCAAATTTGAAGATGAGGATAAAGCGTTGAGGCTCATCTGGTCTCTTCCATCCACGTTTGAGCATATCAAACCGATTTTGATGTACGGGAAGGAAACGGTGGACTTTGCAGAAGTTACAAGTAAGTTGATCTCTGAAGAGCGACGATTAGGTGGAGACGATAATTCATCTAATAATAATTTGCTTGTTACTGAAAAGTGGAAGAGAGGGAACTCCATGAAGAAGAAGGTGACATGTTGGAACTGTGGTCAATCCGGGCACGTGAGAAGAAATTGTCCAAAAGGTGGAGCGGACTCGGCGAACTGCTCGAAGGACAATGCGACTCTCCTGGTGGAGGGTGGTGATGATGTACTCTGAGTAAGATGGGACATCCTCGTGGCATGATGTCAGTTGCCATGATAGAGGATGTGTTCTTACTGACACGGGTACTGTGTTCGCTTACAACATTGGTTTGGTTTAGATGCAAGGTATGTGGTTTTTTTATATCGATGGCTGATGAACTCCCAAGGAGAACCAAACATGGGAGTTGCACCATAAATTTCAGAAATTTTGTTTCGACATGTGCCGATGAAAAGCTCGGAGTTCGTTGATAATTCTGAGTGGTTATACTCATATGGTGGAGTATGAGATCTGTTAAAGTGGAAAAATGCTTGCCTGTTACCCAATGGTTGAATTTGAATGTTTTGGCTTGGAGGAATTTTGTGTCAAGGTGGAGATTGTTGGGTATTTGACCCAAAATTCAACAATGAAGACTAATTAATTAGGTAAGAATGGTTGGTGAAGAACTTGTTAGGTATTGAACCAACAATTCAACATGAAGACTAATTAATTAGGTAAGAATGGTTGGTGAAGAGTTAGGTGAGATAAGTTGGTAAGATTGGTTGGTGAAAGAATTTGTTATTCCCAATCCGTCCCTAATCTTTGCCTATAAATAGAGATCTTATTGTTGAAGAGAAGAGCACCACAAGCACAATTGGAGAGTGCCAAATATTGTGAGTCAGTGATCAAAGAGAGAAAATTGTGAGCCTAGCATATTGTGAAGTTTCTTGTAACTCTTTGTAGTGTAAGTCAAAGGGTAGAAATTATATGTGGTAAAGCTCGTTTGTTGTATTTTCTCTGTGGTCTGTGGGATTGGGTTGGTGAGTGAAAGTCTATATATTTGTAACAATTTAATATATACTGCAAAGCTTTGGCGAGGGTCCGTGGACGTAGGCATTTTTCTGAACCACGTAAACTTTTGTATTCGTATTTATTTTCTTGTTTGCTTATTTTATTTTGAACATCGAAAGATCCTGTGGGAAGAAGAAAGGGGGAATCGATGTGTCGAAATTCCCAACACAAAACATCTATAAAGCTATCAATAAATTGAAGAATTAAGTTTAAGGACAACTTTTCTCAAGGTAAAAATATATATAGAAGCAGAAGGTACAGCTTTCGACATTTTATCTTCAGTAATTCTTATTCTTACATAGCTAGCTTTAACTTGAGCAACTTTTTCTTTTCTTTTCGGTTGTTTTTTAATACTTTTTTAATTCTTACTTGGTATCTCTGACTTTCTTGTGGTCTTCAACTTGTGCAGAAAATCTTTTGCATCGTTTGAGGCAGTTTGGATTGTATGAAAATGAGGAAAGCCATCTAATATTTGGAAACACCAAACTGACATTAGAACATAGAAGGGCTTTTCCAACAAAGGTTAGAGTTATCCCCTGCTGAGATTCCTGTCTATGCTTTGCTTGATCAAATTGACTATATTTGATTTATCGTTAAATTTTGACCTTTGGCTTTTTATTGTTGTACAGATATTTGAATATAGAAAAGTTAATGGTCTAAAGGTGGTAGTTGATCGGGCTGATTCCCGAGGAGAATCCATCCCGGGCAATTGCCGTCCCGGCCGTCCATTTTTCCTTCTATAGGCCGTGGTGTTCGCTCGTCCATGTAACCGTCCCGGCCCATGTATGCCCGACCAATTTGTGTCCTCCGTCCATAGAGGAAAACGTGTCCGGGCTAGCCAGTCCACTTCGGATTCCAGGTGCTCACCGTTTATGGGCATAAACAATGGGCCACCTTCTTGGGCCCTCGTAATACAATATGGCCCATAAGGAATCATCCTAAAAAAGAGGAAGTACAATTCTTATAAGATTAGAACTCCTCTTAAAAGGTAAAGTTCACAGCAAAAAGGACTCCTTAAATTAAGGAAATTTATGGGCTTTTCAGCCCTATAAATACAGCCTCTTTGATCACATATTATTCATTCACAATTCTTTACGTTTTCCAGTTATATATTCTCTCTTTTTTTCAGAAAACTAATTCTCCCACCGGAGGGGTGACGGGGAGAATCCTCCTCGCCTTTTTTGCAGGTCATCCAAGGCGAGTTCATTGATCTCTTCTAGCAATCAAGTATCACCAGATTCTGCCACGTCAAGGTCATGATTTTTGGCAGCATCAAATGGCGCCGTCTGTGGGAAGAGATACAATCAGCCATGGTTAATAGACGTCAAGTCCATCCCTCCTCATCCACTGGTCAATCCATTCCGGCCAACACTTCAGCTGAAGATGATATTCCTCCACCTCTTGAAGAGGTTGGGGAAGAACAAAACCCAGAGGCAACTCCAGACAATGAACCTGTTAGTCGGGAAGATTTCAACGAACTTCAGCAGCAGCTCAGGGAACTTCGTCAAGCTCTTCAACAACAAGACAGTCGTCAAGCGCAACCTGACCCGAACACTCCAGGCACAATTCCCAGGGAAGGTCCCCAGCCAGTTAACCCTATGGCTGACCACTCCCCGGGGATCAGGGGTGCCCATCCCATGACAGAATGATCTGCCAACTTGACACAGCAAGAGCTCTCTAGAATCATTCAGGAAGGAATTGCTGATGGAATACGACAGACCACCCAGGGTCGGGCGTCGTTTGTGAGAAGAACCCCCTTTACTCATGAAATAACATCCTTTCCCTTGCCAGATCGATTTAAATACCCTCGGATAAAGGAATACGATGGAACAACAGATCCTAACAACCACTTGAATACCTACACAGATGTCATGGACATGCAGAATGCTCCCGATCAGATTCTATGCAAGGCCTTCCCCCAAACATTGACAAATTCAGCTCGAGACTGGTTTTCTACGATACCCCCAGGATCCATCTCTTCCTTTGCAGATCTTACTGAGAAGTTCACTGCTTTCTTTGCAAGTAGCAAAAGAATCAAAAAGACCGCCGCATCCCTCATGCAGTTAAAGCAAGCTCAGGATGAGACGCTGCGTGAATTCATGACTCGGTTCAACGCCGAAAGACTTCAGATTCCAGATCTCCATATATCATCAGCAATTTCAGCCCTTACCTTGGCTATTCGAGGTCCGGAATTCAGAATTTCCCTATCCAAGAACCCACCATCAAATGTAACAGAGCTTCTTCGGAGAGCGAAAAAGTACATAAACATGGAGGAAACACTTTTGTCAGTTCGGGCACAGGATCAAGGGCATGGGACAGTAGCACAGTCTTCACAATCAACAAGGCAGGGGAATAAGAGATCGAGACAGGAAGATGAGAAAAGTTCTTCCCGAAGTAACCAGAAGGGGAACGGTCATGGGCATCAGAGTTTAACTCCGTTAAACACACCCCGATCTCACATTCTTATGGAAATCAAAGGACGTGAAGATTTGCGAAGGCCCAAGCCTATTAAGGGGAAATTCGACGAAAAGAATGGACATAAGTATTGCAAATTTCACAAGAGCCCGGGCCATACCACGGACGATTGCAGAACTTTGAAACAGGAGATAGAAGCCCTCATAAAAAGAGGCTTCTTGGGGCATTACATAAAGAAGGATGATAAAGAGCATAGAACAAGAGAAGAAAGTATCAGATCTGCTGGCACCATAAATTTCATCGTCGGAGGAATAGCATCTGGAGGTGATTCGAACAACGCCCGAAAAAACCATGCCCGTGCTCTAAGTGATCGGGAAGAAAGGTCGGGATGTCATGACCAGGAGATCTCAGACAACATCAGCTTCAGCAATGCTGACATGGAAGGAATTTCGTATCCTCATGACGATGCTGTTGTTATCAGTGCAATAATAGCCAATTTTGATGTCAAGAGAGTGCTAGTTGACAACGGAAGCGCAGCCAACGTTCTTTCCTTGGAAGCTTTCAATCAGATGCAACTTCCCAAAGATCGGCTTCGACAGGTCCTTAATCCCCTAACTGGGTTTGGTGGAGGAACCGTGAAACCCGAAGGTTTAATTGACCTTCCCACTTCACTGGGATCAGAAGAAAAACGTGTAACGAAGATGACTCCTTTCCAAGTCGTAAAAACTCCTATGCCCTACAATGCCATCTTGGGAAGACCATTCCTGAACAACCTGAGAGCTATAGTATCAACTTATCACTTGGCAATGAAGTTCCCAACTCCCGCAGGCATAGCAACTATTCAGGGAAGTCAATCTGTAGCCAGGAGTTGCTATATCAGTTGTATTGGAAAGGGCAAGTCGGATCTGATGTCGATAGAACTTCCTCTCGAAGAAAGAATGTCGCCAGTAGAAAAGTTAGAAGAGGTTCATGACTCAGAGGGGAAGAGCTTCACAATTGGGAGAGAACTCCCCAAAACGATGAAGGAAGAACTGTCACAGTGTTTAAAGAGGAATATCGATGTTTTTGCTTGGAGTGCTGAAGATATGCCCGGGATAGATCCCGAGCTCGTCGAGCACAGACTCAAAGTCATGCCCGACAAGAAGCCCGTGAAACAGCGAAGAAGACAGTTTGCCACAGAAAGAAGGCAGATAATAAAAGAGGAAATAGATAAACTCTTGAAAGCAGGATTCATCAAAGAAGTGAAGTATCCAGAGTAGCTAGCCAATGTGGTCTTGGTGAAGAAGCCGAATGGCAAGTGGCGAGTTTGTATAGACTTCACAGATTTGAATAAAGCACGTCCGAAAGATAGTTATCCCCTTCCCAGAATTGACAGGTTGGTAGATTCCATGTCTGGCTCCGAACTTTACAGCTTCCTAGACGTCTTCTCGGGATATCATCAGATTCGGATGGCACAGGAAGATCAGGAAAAAACTTCCTTCATGGCAGATGAAGGAATATACTGTTACAAGGTCATGCCGTTTGGATTAAAGAATACATGAGCCACGTATCAAAGGTTGGTTAACATGGTCTTCTCCCAACACATTGGGCTTAACATTGAAGTCTACGTTGATGACATGGTTGTAAAAAGCTCAAGAAAGAAAGACAACATTGCTGACCTTGAGGACGTATTCAATACACTTAGAAAACATCGGATGAAACTCAATCCTGCAAAGTGCGCCTTCGGAGTAGGCTCGGGAAAGTTCTTGGGATTCATGATCACTCAGAGAGGTATCGAAGCTAATCCAGATAAAATTTCAGCCCTAGCTTCAATGGAACCTCCCCGAAACATCAGGGAAGTATAGAAATTAACAGGAAGAGTAGCGGCATTGGGCAGATTTATGTCAAAGGCAGCAGACAAATGTTTTCCCTTCTTCAAAACTCTCCGAGGAAATAAGGACTTCAGATGGGACGAGGAATGCGAGGTTTCCTTCAGAAAGTTGAAAGAATACTTGGGTACACCTCCGATACTGGTAAAGCCGAATCCAGGGGATAATCTATTCTTATATCTAGCAGTGTCTGATCATGCTGTGAGCGCCGTTTTGGTTAAAGAGGAAGAGAAGACCCAAAAGCCTATATATTATGTTAGTAAGATGATGTTGGAAGCAGAAACCCGATATACATTGGCAAGCAGCTCGCACTTGCCCTGGTTACAGCAGCGAGAAAGTTAAGACCATACTTTCAAGCCCATGCAGTAACGGTCCTCACAAATTAGCCCTTGAAGCAAATCTTGCAGAAACCAGATGTATCCGGTCGTCTACTGAAGTGGTCAATCGAGCTCGGGGAGTATGACATCGAGTTCAAGCCTCGACCTTCCATCAAAGCATAGGTCTTGGCTGATTTTGTCGCCGAACTCACACCAAGACCTCGGGGGCCGACAGGTCATGACCGGGAAGAGACTACATGGACCTTGCAAGTGGATGGAGCATCGAATGCTGCGGGCTCGGGGGCCGGAATCATATTAAAGAAAGATGATTGCACAATGGAAATTCAGTGCGCAATACGTTTTGACTTCCCAGCAACCAATAATGATGCAGAGTATGAGGCCTTAATTACTGGACTTCAAGCAGCTCAACATCTAGGGGTCGAGCATGTCAAGGTCCTTAGTGATTCACAATTAGTGGTAGAACAGGTAAACGGCACTTTTGAAGCTAGGGATGAGAAAATGTCATCTTACAGGATGATGGTCTTGGACTTGCAAAGAAAGTTCAAGTCTTGCTGCATAAACAAAATTCCGAGGTCCGCCAATCACAAAGCAGATGCTTTGTCAAGACTTACTTCTTCCAATCTAGACCACCTGGATAGGACCGTGTTCGTACGAACTCTTCATGAGCCTAGTATCGTACAACAACCCGAGGTCATAGATATTTCTGATCAAGAGCCCAGTTGAATGGATCCAATAATCGAATATCTAACATCAGGAAAGTTGCCAGATGATAAAGTAGAGTCCAGAAGAATCAAAACAAGAGCCCCAAGGTATACCTTGTTGCAGAATACCTTGTTCCGCCGAAGCTTCACACTTCCTTATCTGCAATGCCTAACTCCAAAAGAAGCAGCTCTTGCTATGGCCGAGGTTCATGAAGGAATTTGTGGAGGACATCAGGGAGCAAGAGCTCTAGCACTGAAATTGATAAGATACGGGTACTACTGGCCGAATATGAAAAAAGACGTCCTTAGTTATGTAAAAGCCCGTGACAAGTGCCAAAGATTCGCAGCCCGATTACTTCGACCCGCGGAAGAGCTATCCTCAATATCGTGCCCATACCCTTTCGCCCAATGGGGAATCGACATACTCGGACCTTTCCCTATAGCCCCGGGTCAGGTCAAGTTCTTGGCAGTTGTAGTAGAATACTTCACTAAGTGGGTGGAAGCCGAACCACTGGCCGTGATCACAGAACAAAAGTTGAAAGCATTTGTGTGGAAATCAATAGTTTTCCGTTTTGGTCTTCCCAAGACATTAATAACAGATAATGGGCGTCAATTTGAGTGCCAAGCCTTCAAGCAATTCTGCAAGAATCTGGGGATAGAACACAGGTTGACCTCCGTTTCGCACCCGCAGAGTAATGGGTTGGCTGAAGTTACGAACAGACTCATCTTACAAGACTTAAAGACTCTTCTTAGCAGCGCCAAGGGAGACTGGCCCGATCTCCTCCCTGAAGTACTTTGGACCAACCGAATCACGTTCAAAACGGCGACCGGGGAAACCCCGTTCATGCTTGCCTTCGGGATGGAAGCCGCTGTCCCCGTAGAAGTAACTATTCCTAGCTTCCGTGCTATGACTACAGGGTTGCCCGACCACATCGAAGGACAGAGAGAAAGTCTGGATCTTCTAGAAGAAGTCAGGGAGAATGCATCGTTGAGAATAGCAGCTTACCAACAGGCCATGTCTAAGAAGTTCAATACCCGGGTAAAGAAGAGGGAATTTAGAATGGGAGATCTTGTCCTTCGCCGCAGTGAGGCTGCCGGTCATCAACCAGGGAAACTCGGGCCTATCTGGGAAGGACCTTATGAAGTCATCCGAAAGGCGGGCAAGGGCTCATACAGCCTCCGCACAATGGATTCAAAACCTCTTCATCGGCCATGGAATTTGGAGAACTTGAAGCCATACTACAAGTAATCATATCTCTGTTGATATCAAGTCATTTAGCCCTATTAAGGTCGGGCCTGCGCGCCCATTTTTTATTTTTGGACTTGCACGTCCATTAGTCCTATCAAGGTCGGGCCTACGCGCCCATTTTTTATTTTTACTTACGGACTTGCACGTCCATCGGTCAATATTATAGTCGGGCCTGCGTGTCCATTGCTTTGTCTTTCAGTGTCAGGGATGGGTACTCTTTTTCCTTGTCCAGATTTTTTCCCAATGGGTTTTTCTGGATAAGGTTTTAACGAGGCCCATCGTTCAGTCCCCCTTCAATAAAAATACTTCTTCCAAAGAATGAGCACTACAAAGATCATATGTCGAAGTAATTTACAAGGTCATCCACATGACTTTACAAATTATTTCTCATCCAATAATTTACAATGTCTCATGGCAAGACTTTACAAATTATTCTTCCACGAATAATTTACAAGGTCTCATGACAAGACATTACAAATTATTTCCCATCAAATAATTTACAATGTCTCATGGCAAGACTTTACAAATTATTCTTCCACGAATAACTTACAAGGTCTCATGGCAAGACGTTACAAATTATTTCACATCAAATAATTTACAATGTCTCATGGTAAGACTTTACAAACTATTCTTCCACGAATAATTTACAAGGTCTCATGGCAAGGCGTTACAAATTATTTCTATAATTAACAAATACAGGTCGGTATCGCCCGATCTTTCCAATTGACTTAAAGGGTCGGGAAATCCCGATCTCTTCAGTTGCACTCAACTCAGTCTTGATGCTACAAAAGGTTAAGACCGTTCTTATGATGGGAAACAAAAGGTCGGGTACTACCCGACCATATAGTGAACTAGATAAATTCTAGAAATCTTGTGCTCCACCCCAGGAAATAGTTCGGTATTGCCTGACCTTATCTTATCATTTCTGAAAATTGGTGCAAGTAAAAAGCTCAAATTATTTTATGATAAACAAAAGATTATACGAAAATTGACACGAGCTTTGGCAAAAAGAGACATTCTTCATTAACAAAAACCTTGTTACAAAAAGAGGCCACGAGGTTACTCCTCGGCCTATAAAAGGAAAAGGTACAACAGATTTTCCTACTACTGCTCGGGATCACTAGCACGGGCTTCTTCTTCGTCAGACTCGACCTCCACTACATCTTCCATGAAAGGAGTAAGGTCAAGGTCTTCCGTACCCAATGGGAATTGAGAAAGCGGGCTGGTATCCAGGTCGGGCGCATGTATCTTGATCCATGCCCTGGGAATAGGACTCCAGGGCATAGTTACCCACGGCAAGGTCATATTCTTCAGACTTCTTGTAAGCCTCGACCGCCGCCACCTTCGCCACTTCTATCTCTTCCCTTGCCCGGCGAAGATCTTCAGATAGTTTGGCATTTTCAGAGCGGGCAAGGTCCCGGTCTTGAGTCATCAAAGCCAAGTCAGTTTCAATTCTGGTCAACTTTTCTTCAGCATTGTTGGCACGGGTTGCCTCGTACTGAACAGAATGTACGAGCTGACTCGTAGCCTCTCCTCGCCGGGCACCTTGGTTTATAAGACCCCGGCCAATGATGAGCATCTGTACGAGTCAAATACTTGTATTATTGAAGGCCAAATGCAACACCAAGAGTCTAGAAGGTCGTCTTGAAATTACCTTGGGCGCCGCATTCAGAAAATGGTCCACCCCGTTCTCCAGCGAGACTTCGTCAGAATATTTCTCCAGTAGACCGGGGTGGTAGCTCTCCTCTAATTTGCACCGCAAGTCAGCCAGGGTGGGACCCTCTACAACAACTTCGGGAGGATCAGACCTGGTATTCTCTTCCTAGACGGGAGGGCGGCGAACACCTTGGCTGGTCTCGTGCCGAGGAGGAGCTTCAGTGTTCCTTCCTGAAGTTTCGCCCGGCCCAGACTGTGCCTGGCGTGGCCTTTTTTGTGGCCATCTGCGAGTTATTCCACCTTCCCTCCTCCTCTCGGCAGTAGCTCGAGCCCTCTCCTCGGCCGCCTTCCGTAACCTGTCTCCATCAAAAGCCATACCTGTGAAAGAACGGGAAGGTTAGATAAAAAGCAATAAGAAGGGGAAGGGAACATTTTCTAGTAGAAAAATGAAATCAACTATTACTTAATTTACAAGGCCGGGTCCTACCGGGCTCCAAGTCAAGGCCGGCCTGACCTAAGCTCTCGTTGGTGGTAATATCTGAAGCCTCCTCGGCCAGAAGTCCGAAGTCACAAACTCTTATGGCGTTGGCCAAGAGGTCGGCCATCTCGTCCTCCCCCACATTACCCATTCTATTAAAGTTATCTACCTCCGGTTTCCTAAAAGTAGGCCAAAAAATATTCTCACCTTCCCGAGGTTTGATATAAAAGAATTTTTCCTTCCAATACTTCAAGGATGAAGGGACCCAGGGCACCTCAAACCTTCCCTTCCCGCATAAGTAAACGAAACAGTTACATCGGGGTAAAAACTTCAAGTTTAAAAGGCATTTACAAAGGTTCACGGTAGGTTCGATCCCTAGACTCCTACATAAAAAGAAGAAGTAAGCAAGAATTCTCCACCCGTTTGGGACCAACTGCCCGGGAAGAATGCTGGCCGTTAACAGAAAATCTATGAAAAAATGATGCAAGGGGAACCTGAGGCCGGCCACTAGTGAGTCATGGAATACTACGGTCTCCCCTTCCCGACAATGATATGATACATCATCATGCTCGGGGGCCCGAGATGAATACCTATCAAATAGACCAAACTTCCTCATGTCAGCCTCGACCATGTGTTCCTTCATCCTACTGTTGTATGTTGGCAACTCTAGGTCGGGACTGCCCGGTCTATCATCAAATTCAGGGTTATTGACTTCCTCGTCATCGCTCGACTCGTCCCCCCCGGAGGTTGGTAAAACCCTATGGGCTCTACGTCTAAGGCCTCGTCCAAATTTTCTACCTCCCTAAGGTCCGTGATGTTCACTTGCCTGGCCATTTTCCTAACGATTAAATTACGAAATAAAATTAACGTTGGGAGAGGTCGAGATTACCTAAAAGGTCGTGCTTGGAATTTTTAGCTTGAGTTAGCCGCTCGGGGAGTTGTCTGGTTTTCGCTAAAATTGCAAAGTGAAAAGAATGAGAGCATAGGGATCACATATATATAGGAGGAAAAAGGTGGGAAAATTTTTGAAATCCCGCCACTCATTTTTGACACGTGGCAGCAATCCGTGAACTATGGCATTAATGATGACGCTTAGAATTAAGGACAAAACAGTTGGCGGAATACATCATTAATGAAGGTGACAGATGTCAAAAGTTAATTGCATTCAGGCATCAATCCTCGACCCCTGATGCACGGGAGCCATTGATCGGGCTGATTCCCGAGGAGAATCCATCCCGGGCAATTGCCGTCCCGACCGTCCATTTTTCCTTCTATAGGCCGTGGTGTTCGCTCGTCCATGTGACCGTCCCGGCCCATGTATGCCCGGCCAATTTGTGTCCTCCGTCCATAGAGGAAAACGTGTCCCGGCTAGCCCGTCCACTTTGGATTCCAGGTGCTCACCGTTTATGGGCTTAAACAATGGGCCACCTTCTTGGGCCCTCGTAATACAACATAGCCCATAAGGAATCATTCTAAAAAAGAAGAAGTACAATTCTTATAAGATTAGAACTCCTCTTAAAAGGTAAAGTTCACAGCAAAAAGGACTCCTTCCTTAAATTAAGGAAATTTATGGGCTTTTCAGCCCTATAAATACAGCCTCTTTGATCACATATTATTCATTCACAATTCTTTACGTTTTCCAGTTATATATTCTCTCTTTTTTCCAGAAAACTAATTCTCGCACCGGAGGGGCGACGGGGAGAATCCCCCTCGCCTTTTTTGCAGGTCATCCAAGGCGAGTTCATTGATCTCTTATAGCAATCAAGTATCACCAGATCCTGCCACGTCAAGGTCAGGATTTTTGGCAGCATCAGTAGTAATTTATATTATGAGCTTGCTGAGAGAGCTCTAAATGGAGCACTTGGTGATAGAATAAAAGAATATGTTTCTCGGGCGTGTTAGCAAGGGAGTTTGTATGAGTTATTCGTACAAGTAGCATTTATGTAATAAGAGCCAAGGTCAATAATTTTTGGGGAAAATTACTTAAGTATCTAGATGTAATGTATTGTAATTGAAAAATACACTATTTTCAATCTATTCGTAATATTACTGAATTTCTTATCATAACTTTAGAAAAATACATGATTTTGAAGAGAAAGAATGTAATATTTGATTGATAAGATTAACATGAAATCATTTTATTTAGGAAAATTGTTACTAATTATTTAGCTAATTAAATTAGGAAATTTTAAATATCCTGAAATTTAGCACACGTTTTCTTCTTTGGCAGACTACCACCTTCTATATTTGTGTATTGATTAATCTTTGTTATTTTTATGTAATATTACATTGTTGCTACTAATATTACATGTCGTGTAATGTACTGTAATACATGTTGTCATTACAATGTATCTAACATCACAAAACGACAGTGTTTTTATTACATTACAGAACTTATAATAGTAGATAAAGTGAAATTAAACTTATTGAAAGCCTATTGTGCTTGTAATTTAGCCTCATGAATCCATAGTATTACTGAATGTAATATTACAACAAATGTAATACATAGCGCAAAGTGCTGAGGTTGCTCGTAATATTACATTCAATGTAATTACTTAATATTTGTAAAACATTACATTTGATGTAATTCAAAAGTTGGTATATGATTTTATCAATTAAATTTCATGTAATTCCAGTTCGAGGTATGTTAAATTTCATCTGGTTTTAATTAAATTACATAGCTCGTAATATCACGTTCGATCTAAAAGATGACTTCTCATATTATTAAAATTAAACTAATTTAATAATTGTAATTTTTATATTATTAGTTGATTTTAAATATAATTACACACCTACTTTAACCTCCTAAATAAATGGTAACATCATCTCTAAATAATAGGTTCCATAATTAGTGAGGTCAATGAAATAATACTCTCTCTCTCACTCTCTCTCTCTCATAGAATTCATTATTTTTCTAAATAATTTCTAAATAATGTATTTATCTAAAAAGGATTAAAGGAACTAGTGTAGTGTCTAATTAATCCTAATTTTTGCATGTGGGGACTACTCCTAAAAAAGTCATTTATAGTCATGAGCAATTGTATGTAGCCGTGTCCAAATTTATGACTCGTGTTGATCTGAAAATATTGATATGCAATGACAATAGATATCCAACAAATGTCACTACAAATTTATTTATTTTTTTAAAATTTTTTTTATAAAGAGGTCATTCAAAATGTGTAAAACTCAATGCTTATTATTGTTTAGATTTAGACTGGCTGTTGTTAGTTTTTTTTATTTGTTTATCATTTTTCTGTTTTAGTACATTATTTGTTGCAAATTTAATATGTTCGTGCATCGCACGGGTGTGAAACTAGTTTTGGAGAAATATGATGAACTTTGCGGTGAGGGAGGATGGTAAAGTCAGACATCCACAGTCGGCGATTATTATATACTCACTAGTTGTCTACCCGTGCGATGCACGGAATATATAATTTTTAAATCATAATTTTAAAAACATTTTGATTCAATCATATCAAATAAAAAACATAATTTAAATGAAATTTCAATAAAAAATGTTATTGAATTTGAAACTTTAAAAAAGATAAAACTATTCAAAATAAAAAAATGTTACATGTACATTTAGTATACCGCGCCACTCAAAATTTGACATTCATTTAAATTTTTTATATAATTTTTTTTAAAACTTTTATTTACATTTTTCTCTGAAAATTTGCCCACTTCATCATCTATTTCCCTTTTAATAAGTTATAATTTATTATTAACTATATTTTTTAATGTGTTACTTAGATATATTTTATTTGAAATTCAATATATTAATTAATATATTTTATTTTTCCTTATTTTTTAAAGATGTCATTTTTATCAAAATAATGAAATAATTAAGCCTCCATTTGGTAATAATTTTTGTGATATGCTTATTGAAAAACCTACTCATTTATTGGCATATTAGGAAGTAAAACTTCAATGATTTTATTTATTTATTTTCAAAATATATTGATTCAAAATCTTCATTTTTAACTTAACAAATTTATATTGCATGGATTTTTTATTTTCAAATATATTAATCCGAAATTTTCAATTTCAATTTAACATATTTACATAGATATGACATTTATTTATGTTCAAATATATGAATACAATTTTTTGATTTCATAAATAAAATAACATATTTACATAGATATTATATTTATTTATGTTAAAATATATTAACTCAATTTTTTCATTTCCTACATAACACATTTACATAAATTTCACATTAATTATGTTCAAATATATTAATCTAGTTGTCTACCCGTGCGATGCACGGAATATATAATTTTTATATCATAATTTTGAAAATATATTGATTATATAATCATATCAAATAAAAAAAAACATAAATCAAATACCGCACCACTCAAAATTCGGCACTTATAAATTTTTTATATAAAATTCTTTTGATTTTTAATTACATTTTTCTCTTAAAATTTTTCCACCTCATCACCTATTTCCTTTTTAATATGTTATAATTTTTTATTAACTATATTTTTTAATGTGTTACTCACATATATTTTATTTGAAATTCAATATATTAATTAATATATTTTATTTTTCCTTATTTTTTAAACATGTCAATTTTTGTCAAAATGATGTAAAGATTAAGCCTCCGTTTGGTAATACTGTTTGATTTATAAACCTGTATAAATGATTTTTAGGTAAAAAATAATGGCTGAAAATTGGAGAGAAAAATATGTGTGGTTAAAAAGTTGATAGAAAATAATTAATTATTTTTGTAACATGCGTAGTGAAGATCCTACTCATTTATTGACATATTAGGAAGTAAAATTTCAATGATTTTATTTATTTATTTTCAAAATATATTAATTCAATTTTTAAATTTCTAACTTAACAAATTTATATAGCATATATTTATTTATTTTAAAATACATTAATCCAATTTTTTCATTTCCTCCATAACACATGTCATTGAGTTTAAAATAAAAAAAAAAAAAAAAAACAAAACTAATCAACATAAAAAATGGTGCACACACAGTGTACTGCACCATTCAAAGTTTGACATTTAATTAAATTTTTTATATTAAATTTCTTTTGACTTTTATTTACGTTTTTCTCTGAAAATTTACCTACCTTATCACCTATTTTTCTTTTAATATGTTATAATTTTTAATTAACTTTATTTTTTAATATGTTGCTTACATATATTTTATTTTTCCTTATTTTTTAAACATACCAATTTTTGTCAAAATGATGAAATGATTAAATTTTCTACCAACTTATCATTGGCTGTAAAAGGTTGATAGCAAATAATTAATTATTTTTGTAATATGTTTATTGAAGAACCTACTCATTTATTGACATATTAGGAAGTAAAATTTCAATGATTTTATTTATTTATTTTCAAAATATATTAATTCAAATTTTCATTTTTAACTTAACAAATTTATATAGCACGTATTTATTTATTTATTTTCAAATATATTAATCCAAAATTTTCATTTTCAATATAACACATTTACATAGATATGACATTTATTTATATTCAAATATATTAATACAATTTTTTCATTTTCTATATAACACATTTAAATAGATATCACATTTATTTATGTTCATTTCCTACATAACACATTTACATAGATATCACATTATTTATATTTAAATATATTAATCTAATTTTTTCATTTCCAGTGTAACACATTTACAAATATTACATTTACTACAACTCTTACTAAATATGTAATAAATAATAAATTTTCCTACAAAATCTTTATCTTTTCTATATTTATTTTATTCATTTATTTTCAAAATATATTAATTCAAATTTTTAATTTCTATGTTAGCAAATTTATATAGCATGTATTTATTTATTTTCAAATATATTAATCCAAAATTTTCATTTTCAATATAACACATTTATATAGGTATGACATTTATTTATATTCAAATATATTAATACAATTTTTTCATTTCCTACATAACACAATTAAATAGATATCACATTTATTTATGTTCAAATATATTAATCTAATTTTTTCATTTCCAATGTAATACATTTATACATAATATATTTATTATAACTCTTATTAAATATGTAATAAATAATAAATTTTCCTACAAAAGTCTTTATCTTTTATATATATATATATATATATATATATATATATATATATATATATATATATATATAAGTAGAATTGAGGAGAGAGAATCATTAAATGTAAATTTCCCTCCAAAATGACTCCCTCTCCTCACTTCTACTTTTATATATATAAAGATTTCGTCCCACAAAGATATGTTTACTTCTATATTCACATGGATTAAGAAAACATAATTAATATATGTTGGAACTATAAATTTACCCAAATTCTACTTAATATACCCTTACATTAAGTAATGGGTTGTTCATATTTGTTGATAACAATGCATACTCCTACCGTCTCATTTATATAGGCTTCCTTTCTTTTTTCTCTTATCCCAATTATATAGGTCTATTTCTTTATTGGAAAGTATTTATTTGTTTGTTTACTAATGTGCCAATATTTATTACTTTCAATAATAACATTTTTGATATTAATAAGGGTAAGTTGGAAATTTTCTTTACAAAAATTACCTTTTCAATAACATTAAATAGGTTTTCTTAATATGTGTGAAAAGTCAAATAAATCTATAAAAATAGGACGGAGGGAGTATTAAATAGGAGTATATTAGAAAATGAAGATATTAATATACTCTCAAAAAGAAAAGTGGCTTATCTTTGTGGAACAAACAAAAAAGGAAAACAAGTATATCTTTATAGGACAAAATGAGTATAAATTATTTAAATTATTGAGCCTTGTTTGAGCCTCATTATTTCAATTTATAATTTGAATTTTGAAAATCTAATGGTTAAAAAGTGGTTTGGAAAGTAAAAAATTGTGAGCTTGATTTTTTTGAATGATTGAGATTGATTATTGTAGAAAAAAATGGTAAATTTTATGAGAAATAATGGGACTCAAACAAGGGCTGAATGTGGAGATTATAAAATAAAAAAAAGGAATCGAATTAAAAGTTGATTCATATCTATAAATGAGAATTTGATCAAAATTGTTTACTTCACGATTTTAAGAACCAAGTGAAATTAAGTTTTTAACCGAAGCAAAATACGATACCGTTATATGGAGTCATTAATATTCAAAGATTTCAACTTCACGATCACGGAAATGTATAGTAATAGAAACGGGAGCATAATACCGTTACCATTTCAGTTCCGAGAGAATATTAGGGGTCGTTCTCTTTGTGTTTCGATTTTAAATTTTAAGTTTTGGATTTTGTTTTAAATTTTGGATTTTTGTTGTTTGTTTTGGGATTGCTAAAAACATGTTCTCTTTGTGATTTTGGAAAACTGTTTTCAAAAATAGAAAATTGAAAAATGCGTTTACTTTGTAATTTTTTGATATATTTATTTTGTGATATTTTATATGTAAAAAATGGTTGATTTGTTGAATTACATTAATTTTAATGTTAATAAATCAGTTAGTTTTCTATGTCAATAAATTCATCATTAATATTGTTTCAGCTAAACAAAAATTTAACCACATACCAACAAAATCTTAACATGGATCTATATATAATGACAAAATAATATAAGAATTTCAAGTAAATGAAGTGTCTCACATTTACAAAAAATAATAATAATAATAATAATTAAAAAAAAAATTCCAAAAAAAATAAATCTTAACATTGATCTATATAATGATAAAATAACATAAGAACTTCAAGTGAATGAAGTTTCTCACTTTTACAAAAAATTAAAAAAAAATTAAAAAAAAAAATCTTAAAATGGATCTATATATAATGGTAAAATAAAATAAGAACTTCAAGTGAATAAAATATCTCGTTTTTAACAAACAATAAAAAAAATTTAAAAAAAAAAAATCTTAACATGAATCTATATATAATGACAAAATAATATAAGAACTTCAAGTGAAGGAAGTGTCTCACTTTTACAAAAATAAAAATAATAATAATAATAATAATAATAATAATAATAATAATAATAATAATAATAATAATAATAATAATAATAATAATAATAATTTACAAAAAAAAAAAAAATCTTAACATAGATCTATATATATATATATATATATATATATATATATATATATATGACAAAATAATATAAGAACTTTAAGTGAAAGAAGCGTCTCACATTTAAAATATTAATAATAATAAATAAATAAATAAATTACAAAAAAAAAAAAAATCTTAATATAAGATCTATATATAATGACAAAATAATATAAGAACTCGAAGGAAGTGTCTCACATTTACCAAAAAAAATAAATAATCCAAAACGCGTGTTTTGGTCGTTTTAGACTTTTTAACAAAAAATATCCAAAACGATATAAACTCGTTTTGAATTTCCTTTGTATTTTTTTTGGTGTTTTGGAAAAAGCGTTTTCGATATTTCCAAAAATCGAAAACTCAAAACGGACTGAAAACAGCAAAGAGAACGGGACCTTAGTTTCTAAACACTAGATCAAGAATTTTTTTTCTTTGTCAACAAATAAATATCTCGACTCAACTCGACTCGATTCAATTCAACTCATAATCTAAGTCGATGCATTCAGATGTCGACGAACAAGCTTCAAATTTGATAGATAAAATTCCCTACTCGACTCCCTTTGTTTCAAACTACTGATCAATAATCATCTGACCGAAAATTAATAATTTTTACATCTAAGGTAAGAGATCATAGTACATCTGCTGACCGGAATTCTTCACCCTTGGTTCTTACAAAAAAAATAAAAAATCAACCAGAACAGCCAATGTATGAGAAACATAAAAGAACAGATATTTGAAACAAATATAAAGATATACAGTTTAGTAAAATTGATTAGTTCACCAGATAACGCAGAGACTGGAAAATAAGCCTATATAAATAACAAAAACTAACAATTACATATATATAACAATTTCACTCCCTACTATCTCACTTGCATTTTTAACAGATCTCCTATACATCTCGAGCAACGATAAGTTCGACCAATCGATCAGCATCTCCGATGTCGGATAGAAACAAGATGTCATCTTCTGTTGTGAAATTATACGGCTGTCCAATAGCTCTCAAAAGCTGGTAGACTTCAAACATGGTAGGTCTTTCTTTCGGAGCTGCTGGCAGCACACAACTACAGGCAACCTTAAGAAACTGAAAGAGCTCATTATCGTGACCTTTCCCGACCAAGGACTTATCAATTGCATCGTGAAGGTCGGAGGTCCTAGAGAGTTCAGAAATCCTCTCAACTAGATTTCCTTTGAAGCTTTCAGGGGCTTTAGCCACATAGGTTGCCCTCTCGCCTGTTACTAATTCGAGAAGTACAACACCAAAACTGTAGACGTCCCCTTTGGGAGTGGCCACCAGAGTTCTTGCATATTCAGGAGCAACATAACCCAGGTCCCGAATTCACCATTCACAAAAGTACTCAAATGAGTGTCAATAGGATTCATGAGCCGAGCAAGCCCAAAATCGGATATTTTGGGTTCGTAGTCCGCATCTAGTAAGATGCAGTTGGAACTTATATTTCGGTGAATAATACGCGGATTGCAGCTGTGGTGGAGCCATGCAAATCCTTTCGCTGCCCGAATCCCAATTTTGAGCCGTAAAGGCCAATCCATAAGTTCACCACCATCTTTTACAAGATGTAGCTTATCATGGAGGCTACCATTTGGCATGTACTTGTAAACTAAAAGTCTTTCCTTCTTAGCCATACAAAAACCTAGAAGTGGAACCAAGTTGGGGTGTTTTATATTACCTAGAGTAGCCATCTCAGACTCAAATTCTTTCTCTGAGTATTGAGTATCCTGCAATCACTTCACCATAAAGGAGGTGCCATCTTCAAGCACTGCCTTGTACATTGTCCCAGCTCTCCCTAACCCAATTATATTCTCTTTACTGAAGTCATTAGTGGCCTTCATGAGATCTCCTAATTTCATTTTAGAAACTGACTTCTCAAACATTGAAAGCTGAGAACAGGAAATGTGACTGTTAGGAATTCATTCCTCGTATGTAGAAGATAATTAAAAAAATAAAAAATACAGTTCATGTAATATAAGAAAGTGACACAATAGTCCTGAAATTTATACAAATAAAGCATATGGGTCCCCAATCAATTTTGTTTTGGCATTCAAGTTCCTAACTTAGATTTTCAGTGCAAGGTAGCCCTGCTGGATGGACACGCTCAATTTTCGTCATAAAATCACATATTTTGCACGCAATGACTTGTTTAAGGGTAATTTTATGTAAACCCACCACATTTCACTTTAAAAAAAAAAATAAGGAAATGGAGCGCTAATAGTCTTTCCCCTCTTTAAATTGTTTTTCAAAGAAATGGAGTTGGTTGGTAAAAATAACCGTCAAATACGTCATCATGTGCAATGAATGTGATTGTTCCACAGAAAAATGACGGTTTACGTCCTATGGGACCAACATGCACCAAAATGAAAGTTTGGGGACCTAAAGCCTAAATAAATTATTTGGACCTACGTGCTTAATTTTTGAAAGTTCGAAACCTGATCAAGAGCAAAATTTCCAATAAAATGTAAATGTATCTTGCCTTGATGCCTTTGACATCCTTGATACTCTTTGCCCATTTGTTGCCCAGAGGATCTTCTTCCTTCTTCTTTCTGGACACTTTATGAAAATAGAAGAACATCCCAAAGACAACAGCGAAAGCTGCAAACAACCCACCAACAGCCGCCCCTACAATGGCTGCCGTATTAGTTTTCTTTGAAGAAACTCCACAAGGGAGTAAAGGTTTGCCACATAGTCCTGCATTATTCGCATAGCTATCCGGCAGAATAGTAGCATTTCTGAACAGTGGAACTGGCCCGGTCAATCGGTTGTTTGCCACGGAAAATTCCTTCAATCGATCGAGTTGACTAATCTGAGCAGGGATTTTGCCTGACAACTGATTTTTGTCAAGTTTAAGGACATTCAAATAAGTGCAATTCGCAAGATCCACAGGGATCTCTCTGGATAACTGGTTGGATGAGAGATCAAGGCTTGTAACATATCTAAGTAACTAACTTAGATATATTACTTGGAATATTTCCATAAATCTTGTTATTAGAAAGATCTAAGCCTGTCAATGATGGACAACCAGCAACACCAAGCGGAAACTCACCCTTAAGTCCCATATCCCCAAGTTTAATATTCAAGACCATGTTCTCGTCCGGATGCCAACAATCGATTCCAATAAACTTACATATAAAACCTTCACTAGTGCCATTATCAAAGTTCCATGATGATTTGATATAACTCAACGGGTCTTCCAAAGATTTTTTTATAGCTCTGAGGCAGTCAATATCTCTTTTATCCGAGTAGGTGAGAGATCCTCTCACAATCAACAAAAGAAAAATTCTAATAAGAGTTGAGTGAACTCTAAAGCCATATGTCGCCCTCATGGAGACAGCAGTCATAATCCGAAAGAAAAAACCCGAGTATAAGAACCTACTGAAGATGTTGCTTGGCACATAGAATTGTTAATCCAACCACCAATAACAGTTATCATAAGTTTGAATCCTGAAAAAATTAAAAATCCAATTAAACATATTCCAAACTCTACATGATTTCCTAAAAAAATGTCGCGGCTGAGGAAACATGATAATTAGGACACAGTAAACTGTCATTCCATAACTATGGCAACAATTAATTTACATGGAGATTCAGACTGCAGAGAAATATAAACCACAAATACTGCTAGGAGAACATAAGCACAAGGCAAGGCAAGTTTGATAAAAAGAAAATTCATCAATTCAACAAGATGTTATATCTTCTATATAAATACTTGATTGACTGGAATTTCAATCAAGGTAACTCTAATAGAATTAAATTAATAGCATGTTAACTAATCAATAATCTATTATAGAAAGACAATTAATCATTTGTTCAATTGAATTTACTCAATTTGACAATAAAAATCCCAAGCAAGTGAAAGTATAAACGAATAGATACTGATGAATATAACATAGAAAGACAGGACAAAAAAAGGCAGCTCAACCAAGAAACACCAAACGCCACATGATTTCACAGAGAAAGCAGAACATAGGAATATTCAATTCTCCTTTCTTTTCTCGAAAACCATGAAATCAATAAGAAGAGATTAAAACCCACTTTAGTTCACCAGAGAAGCCCATCTGTGATGCCCACCAAATTCCATCAAAACCCTCCAAAGGGTCCTAGAGCCAAGAATCCCTTATTATAACTTCCACATACAAATCAATGAAAGAAGTCTTCGTTTAATATATAGAAAGCCACCAGAAGAAATTATTTTAGTAACGCACAACAAAAGAACTCAGAAATCACACATAAATAAATATAAATGTTCAGTTCAGATAGAAACGACAATATAAAAGCCGACGAGAGACGGGGAAAAGGAAACTTACCAGGGGGTGTGACTTGTGAGTGAACGCTGGAATTTTGATGTCTAGCGAGAATTTCGGAGGAGACTGGAATGGTCACATACTATAACCAATCATTCATTTTTTCGAGGTCAAATAAATCATTTTTAATCACATTTTTCGCTTGATTTCTTTCCTTTTATCCGGTGGAGCTTGCACATAAGCAAAGGAAGACTGGACTGGGGAAAAAAAAGGAAGAAGTAGAGTCAATAGACCAAAGAACTTGACTTCGATACTCATTGGGACTGGTGAAAAGTGTGTGAGAAGGGGAGATTTGATGAAATAACCTTTTCAAATATGGAGTTTTTTAAAAGGGAAAACGTCCTAACGTTTGATATGTATTGTGCAAAACGTCCCAACGTTTTGATTTTTGACGCTAAACATCCCAACCTTTACAATTTTTGGTAGAAGACATCATTTCCGTCAATTTTAACCCAATTTCACAAATTGAACAGTAAATGTCAAGGGCATTTTTGTCAAAAAAAAAGCAGCTCATTCATACTTGGGTAATTGGCACAAAACGTCCCTACGTTTGACACTTATTGTGGAAAAACGTCCATACGTTTATTTTTTTGGCGAATAACATCCCTACCTTTATTTTTTTGGCGAATAACGTCCCTACCTTTATTTTTTTGGCGAATAACGTCCCTACCTTTAAATTTTCTTGTTCATTAGTCCCCAAATTTTACTTTTCTTTCAATTTAGTCATTCCGTATTTTATTTAAAGGTAATTGTCTTCAAAAGCGTATAACTTTTGATCTACAACTCCGAATTGCACTCCGTTTTTTGCGTTGAACTCCAAATTCAACCATCTTTCTTATGATGTATTATGTGCTCATTTATTAAACATTTCGTTTTGACTTTTGTATAGTAGATACTTATTTTGTTAGAGCATAATTGATTGACGTAAATTGATTTCTGTAAATTTTATTGAAACAGTGAAATTTTAATTTTAGTGTGTGTTCGGCGGCCAGCGGAATTTATAAATTGGATTTATTTGACTTTGTAATCTTTTTAAGGTAAAATATTTGGTTAAAAATTGGTATGTTTAGCCCCTATTTGAGCCATGTTATAATCTCTAATAACTTTCTGAACAACACACATTCTCTCTCTTCAAATCACTTTTTAAAAATTGGAGAAAGAGAGAGAATGTGTGTTGTTCAGAAAGTTATTAGAGATTATAATATGACTCAAACAGGGGCTAAACATACCAATTTTTAACCAAATATTTTACTTTAAAAATATTACAAAGTCAAATAAATCCAATTTATAAATTCCGCTGGCCGCCGAACACACACTAAAATTAAAATTTCACTGTTTCAATAAAATTTACAGAAATCAATTTACGTCAATCAATTATGCCCTAACAAAATAAGTATCTACTATACAAAAGTCAAAACGAAATGTTTAATAAATGAGCACATGATACATCATAAGAAAGATGGTTGAATTTGGAGTTCAACGCAAAAAACGGAGTGCAATTCGAAGTTGTAGATCAAAAGTTATACACGTTTGAAGACAATTACCTTTAAATAAAATACGGAATGACTAAATTGAAAGAAAAGTAAAATTTGGGGACTAATGAACAAGAAAATTTAAAGGTAGGGACGTAATTCGCCAAAAAAATAAAGGTAGGAACGTTATTCGCCAAAAAAATAAACGTAAGGACGTTTTTCCACAATAAGTGTCAAACGTAGGGAAGTTTTGTGCCAATTACCCAAGTATGAATGGGCTGCTTTTTTTGGACGAAAATACCCTTGACATTTACTGTTTAATTTGTGAAATTGGGTTAAAATTGACAGAAAGGATGTCTTCTACCAAAAATTGTAAAAGTTGGGATGTTTAGCGTCAAAAATCAAAACGTTGGGACGTTTTGCACAGTACATGTCAAACGTTGGGACGTTTTGTGCTATTAACCCTTTTCAAAATGCCATTCTTTTGTAAAATGTCTTTATTATCCTTAATGAATTACATTATTTTATTTACAAGATATATCCTTGAATTAGTCAGGTTGATTTAATTCAATATTTTCTATTATATTCATATTCTTTAATCTTTTAAGTTCTTCTAAAAATACTCTATATTGTGATAATTTCTCGAAAGATTTAGGATGTTCTTTTTTTGTTATATATCCTAATGCTATTCCATCTGAAGCTTCATCTTCTATATCTTCGTATTCTTCTATAATTTTATGAACCGTATTTATATTTTTTGCTGTTTCAACATAATTAAATTTTATTCTATTTAAGATAGCATAGTCAATATCTTCGTATATTTCTTTTAATTTATATTATTCAACATTCTGTATATTTTTAGATTTTCCAGCAATAGTTAATAAGAACGAAATTTCTTTATTATCTAAATATAGTTTATGATCACAGTTATTAGAAGTTGATGCTTGTGAAGTATCCATAGATTATCGGGTTGGTAAATTATTATACAAAATTCTCTGGTATAAGTCCATTCTTTGATCTAGTAAAAATATAATAATTTGAAATATATTGTTTGTATTTTTCTCTTCAGAAGATATGTTTTCATTTTTCATTTGATATTTAATATCTTCCATTTTATCTTTCAATTTTTCTAAAAGGTTATCTAGTCCTTCTATTGTATATCCTGGCATTAGGTTTGGACTGTATTTGTCATTATTTTATTTTCTAAATCTATTTTAATCTCTAATATGTCAGAATAATCTATAATGTATTGATCATGATTTTCTGAAAGTATATAATATTGTTCAGATGATTCATCCATATCTATTAAATGAGATATAATGTTATCTATTTTTTTCATTGTTTTTTCTAACAAATTGTCTAATCCTTCAATAGTATATCCAGACATTATAAACATAGAGATAAATAATTTATAAAGTTTCAAGTAATTTTTCAAATTCTATGAGTGTTTGAGAAATGATAATATCTATGTCAGCCATGACATCTATACTTGATTCAAATGGTATATTATATTTTGAAATATTTTTCTTTCTCTTTTTTAATTTATCAATTATATCTTAAATATCATGTATCATTATAGATCTTACAGTTCATCTAGCAAAGTTTTCTATTAAATTTTCTTTAAAACTTTTTAATATCTCTTGTGATGCGTAGAGTTGCTCTTGGTATCCTATTTTATCAATTTCATTTTCATATTCAATGCCTTTTTTACTTTTGATATGCTTTTAAACTTTATATGGATCTCTTTTAGTTCTGGGTTTTTTCATTATATAATTACTATTATTCATGATATTAAGATTTTCAAAAACTGGTAAAGAAAGATTCATCTCTTCCATCACTGTCATAATCTATTACAAGATCATAATCATTATCACTACTAAACACATATCCTAAATATAATTCATTATTTATTTCAGTATTATCACTATCAAGCCAAAAATAAATAATCGATTTTATAATTTCTAATCCTAATATTCTTTTTAATGTTGGAAAGATAGCTAACATGCATGGCATATAGACATGATATAACTTTTTTATTTCATTATTTGGTCTAGTAAACTGTTTATGCATGAATAAATGTTCAATTATGCTATGATATTCATCATGATAAGGACTGTTTTGATAATTAAATTTAACAATTCTGAATTCTGTCATGTTAAAAGCTCTTCTTCCTCCTAATTCCGTAAAGATAGATATATTAAGAATACTAACATCTTTTCCTGTTCTCAGTACCTTTGTATTTTCCTTCTATTGTTAGTGACCTTCAGGCTTATAGGTTTCTGCTCCACACCCTCCAATGGCTTCCTGCCTTCACGGGTTATTATCTAAACCTGGATGCTTTCACTGTATAACTCTTTAGATGGAAAATATTTTAGGACAGAGTGTAGGGAGTTTTCTTAATAATATATCTTCTTTTTGGAAATAGGATTTGGAAGATAAGAATTTAGAAACTCATCATAATATGATAAGTAAATTGAGATTTTATTGATAATATGAAGATTGACAAATGATTGGTATGAGAATTTTTTTTTTTTTTAAAGACAGAAGATTTTTGGCTTTCTCAAAAACTGAGTGCTCAAGAGAGTTCTGTCTTTCAACTAGCCCGGAGGCCTCTATTTATAATACTACATTGGACACAATTACATCACTGCTACATCATCGTCCTAACAATTTCGAAGCTTTTTTCACCTAAGGACATACCTATCCCTCTATTATTTATTACATCACATGACTCTTACATTATAGGGACACTTACCCTTCTATTCTTTGGTCTTGACATGGCCCCTACATTGTTCTGCATTGTTGAATTAAAGTAGATATATTAAACAGCTTCCACTTGTCCATCAATTCTGTTGGCATGTAAAGCAGATCCATCAAGTGGCTTCCACCTGTCCATCAATTCCTTTGGTATGTGGGGCAGTTCCTGGCTATGCACGCTTCTTGCAAAGTGGCAAAACTTCCATGGATTTGATGACTATCAAATTTATTGATGTATTCTTGTAATATTGTTGACTTTTCTTTTCCTCCATTAGTGAGTAGGGTCCATCCATTGTACTGATATATGCATTTGAATTTTTTTTCATACAGGTTTTTGGCAATGTTGTAGAGAACTTTAATTCCCAACACCCTTCGGGATCTAAACCATGATCTTGTAATGTTCGGTATTGGCTTGGTATTTTTTCCAACTTCAATTTGAAAATTTCGAGCAACATATCCAATCGTGATAATATGTTCAGCAGGATAATATATCCTTCCATCAATTTCAGGACTGATCAAATAAAATTTTAAATATATGGATCTTCCTTGAGCAAACTTTGAGATTTCTCATTTTAGTAAATCATCAAATTTTTCGATTTCTTTCAGATCTTTTCCTGGATAGATAAGATCCAAGAATCCATAATCAGCTGCCATTTTTGTCATGATGGGATCTCCTCCCTGAGTAACGATCAGTCGTGGGTATACATGGTCTCTAGACGAAATGTAATAGCAATTACATTCTTGAAGTTCATATATAACTTCAACAGTAGTTTTATATTCGTTTTCTTTTGGTAAAAAAGGGGAATCATCTTCCTCTTCGGCACGAATTCTGACTACCCTTGTATGTTCATCTTTGATATTGATTGTGATTTTTCGAGGACTGGCTTCATTTATAACAACTTTTTTGGGACTTGGTTCATCTCTTTTAATTGTTGGTCCACCACTGCTTCCAGAAGATGTACCTGTTTGTATTTTTGATATAACCGTTTGGTATCAGCCTGTTTGGTAATCAACGATTCAAATTGAGATTCAATCTCAATTATGTTATCGCTCAATTCTTTGGTATAATTGTGATGAAATGTTGAGATTTCCATCAATTGCTTGAAACTTCCTTGGAGAGTTTCTGCAAGTTGTTCAATTCCAAGTTTTATATCTCCAGCTTCCTCCATGAGGAAGTTCATTCGCTTCTTGGCGTCTATCAGGGATTTTTTGATATTATCCATCTGCAAATTCAATATTCCTGCTTAAAAAGTCCGCAAGATAATTATTAACACCTTTAATATGAACTATATCAAAATTATAAAATGCCAAATAGCCTTGCCATCTATGGAGTCTTCTATATTGAGGTTCTGGTGGTAATTTATTTTTTACTAAACCTGCAACTTGAGAATTATTAGTTTCAACAATTAATTTCTTGGATAATAAGAACAATGAAAACTTCTTTATTCCTCTGATGATTGCTAACAGTTCTTTCTCATGAGTAGTATAATTTATTTCTGCTTAATTAAACGTTCCACTTGAGTATCTACAAATTTCATTAAGATCTGTTTTTAATATTGCTTCCCATTACTTATCCGAGGCATCAATATTAACTATCAGATTATCTCTTTCATCTGGTAATCTTAATTTTGGCAAATTTTTACATTCTTCTTTTAGTGATTTGAAAATTTCTGTGTGTTCATCACTCCATCATTTGGTATTTGTTTTCCTGAGTAAAATTTGAATTTTATGTATCTTTTTTGATAGATTTTCAATAAATCCCTCTGTATAATTTAAACATCTTAAATTTTTTTGTATTTGTTCTTTTGATTCTAATTTATCTGAAAACTTTCTATCTTCTTAGATATATGTGTTTGTAATTTTATTCCACTTTTATCTATTGATAATCTAAGAAAATCAATTTCTTGTTTTTTTTTTTCTATTATAACTTTATTTTTTGAAAGAACGATTCCTTCCTTTTTGCATTCATTTATAAATTTAATTAAATAGTTTCTATGTTCTTCTCTATTATTAGAACATATCAATATATCATCGACATAGACAATTAAGAATTCATTAAATTTTCTAAATACGTTATCCATTCTTCTTCGATATATTTGTGGTGCATTTTTTAAACCAAATGGTATAACCATCCATTCATACTTACCTTGGGGTGTGCTAAATGTTGTATATTGAATACTATCTTCTTCCACTTTTACTTGCCAAAATCCTGATTTGCAATCAAATTTAGAATAATATTGCTTTCCTTTTGCAAGATTTATTAGTACCTCTTTATTTGGTAAAAAGTATCCATCAAATTTAGTATATTTGTTTAATTCTTTATAATTTATCACCATTCTAGTTTTTCCTCTTTTTTGTTCAGAATGTTTCATGACCATAAAAGCTGGACTACTATGGGGTCCATTACTAGGTCTGATTAATTTTTTGTTAAGTAATTCTTTTATCTGAGTTTTAAATTCTTGTGTATCTTGTATGGTATACATCGTTGGTTCAACTCTTATAATAACATTTTCAGTTAATTCTATTTTAGCTTTTGGATGATGTGGTTTCCAAAATAATAATGGATTTTCTCCACAAATTTTTTCTAGTTGATCAATGATTTTTTTTCATGTTTGTTTGTATGTTCGTTTTCAAGACTTTTTTATACATTATTCTTTTATTTTTTATTTCATTTTGTGTAATTGGTTTTTTCTCCCATTTATCACCACGCTGTGTTGGTTGAACTCTGATAAGTGTGTTTTTACACACTTATTTAATTCTTAAATTCGTACTTTAATTGAAGAACTGCGAAAATATCTACGTATTTATTTCTTTTATCGTGTGCAATTTAATAAAAATGCATTTTTAAATAAATTGTAACTACTTGATGAAATGTGTGATATATATATGTATATATATATATATATATACACGTACACACACAAAACAGGAGAGTAGGGGAAAGTAAACAAAAGAAAGCTGGAAACATGGGGAGAAGACACAAAAGCTAGAAACATGGGGAGAAGACAAAAAAGCTGGAAACATGGGGAAGCATGATGGGGAACAAGGCATGGTGGCTGGTGGAAAGTGAGAAAATAAATATGGGCTGAAGAAAGTTGGATGGGAGAACGTGGGAGGTGCTGCAGGCTGATAGGGGGATACATTTTACATATATACATACAAGCAGCAGAAGAGAAGACAGAGAGGAACCGGGGGGTTGAATGCAATTGCTGATGACAGCATCAATTGTGACCACCGGAGCTGCTCTTGCTGCTAGCCTGCGAAGTAAACCAGAGGCTGGAGTAGAAGAAATTCTTACTGGTTTGTTGAAGTTCTGCTGCTGCATTGAGGACTCTGCTGGTGACTGCAAGCTGGTAATACTGTAAGGTGCTGAGAAGGTTGCAGGTGGAAGCTGAGCAGCTGCTGCTGGTTACTGAAGAATCTGCCCTTGCTGTGTGCTGCCATGGCTGTTGGAGGTTGCCGGTGACAGGAGCAACTGAAAACGACCAGAGAGGAAGAAGAAGGACTGCTGGGGTGTTGATCTGAAGCTTGGCTTGTGACTGCAATGGAATGAATGATGACTGCCATGGCTGGAATTGGAATGGACTGAATCTGGTTCTAGCTGGAGCTGAAGGGAAGGAGAGGGGGCTGGTGACAGGAACCTCTACATTTTTAATTGCTGGGTGACAGATTGCTGGAATTACTGGAAAGTTGCTGAAATTTGTTGCTGTTGGAATTGCTGATGATGTTGCTGATCTGAACCTGCTGGAAGCTGATGCTGCTGTTGCCGGAAGCTGATGCTGCTGCTGGAAATGCTGAACCTGCTGCTGTTGGAAATGCTGTTTTGCTGTTGCTGGAATAACATTGCTGAAATTGAAACTGAACCAAGGACTGAAATGGCCAGAAACATATGCAGGGACTGATTTGCAATAGTTTGATAGTTGGAGGACTATAATGCAAATTTCAACAATCTTCTAATTCCGGGTTTTATTTTACTGCTTCATGTTATTTTTAATTTTCAAACGCATGTTTAGCTAAATTTAAAGTGTTGGGATTATTGATGAAACTTGACCTAGCTTATTTGATTTTAATGCTCGTATTAAGAATTTAAGCCTTTTATTATCTTGTGCAATTATTGTTGTATTTATTGACTAGCATTTATTGTGGCCACATTTATGCTTAGGTTTCATGGGATGTGCAACTATTGAGAAATTGTTGTGTATTCTAGATCAATACAATATTTGTTCTAGGTTCTTGTTTAGGATAGAGATATACCTAAAACCCTAGATGACCCATTGAGCTATTTTCACAAAGGTTTAATGCAATTGGTGTGTTTTTAATCGACGTAGAGATATAGTAGGTTAATGCCACTAATTAGGGTTGATTTCACTCGAGAGAGGTAATTGGCTAAGCTTGGAAAATCGGGTCTAACATGATTAATGAATTGCGTTTCTATGTGCTTGTTGATAATTCAATTAGGCAATGGTCAAGTGGAATCAAGAATCCCAACACTCCTTTATCATCTTTTCATCACTATTTTTCTAGTTATTTATTTATAATTGCAACTTTAATTCTAGTACGAAAACTTTCCCAAAACAAAATTTTATTGTGTGTGTTTCTTGTTAAAATTAATTATAGTAAAGTGTAGTTGAAATAGACAATCCTTGTGGGATCGATAAACCGGACTCAATTAGTCTACTATAACTTGTATGCGACTCGTGCACTTGCGGTGTGTTTGTAGCGAACAAGTTTTTGGCGCGGTTGCCGGGGATTGCTTCTATTTAAATTACATTTTAGTTTATATTAGTTTTAACTGTTGGTTACTTTTATTCCTTGTACAAATTTTCTTTTGTTGTGTTTTGTGAAAGAAATCTTCTAATTTCTTGTATTGTTCTAGGTTGTAATTGCGCATGCGTCGAAGTAGAAGTCTTGATCTAGTTGAAATAGATCCGGATATCGAGGGGACTTTTCGACGTAGGTTAAGGGAGCAACGGGAAGCTAGGAGACAACTTCTTACTGGGATGGAAGGAGAAAGAAATAACATGGAGCTTAATGCTCCATCTGCAATTCCAAGGGGTGGAATCCCACCCGATTTTGTTCCTCAAGCAGCTAGAGCTCAAGAGCCCATTGTTAATGAAGAAGACATGCTTTTTGGAGATTTCATGAATCCTCCTATTGTCGAGAATCAATCAAGCATCGTCTATCCCTCCTCCAATCATTCAAATTTTCAACTTCGGCCGGATGTCATCAATTTATTCTCCAACACCATTTCATTCTATGGGAGGACCGATGAAAATCCACATGCTCATGTGGTACGGTTCCTAGAGATTTGTAGCAACTTCAACTATGAGGGTGTGAATGTGGAGGCAATCCGGATGAGGTTATTTGTACATACTTTGAAGGATAAAGCAAGAGAATGACTTGACACTTTGCCTCCGGGAGTATTACGACTTGGGGGGAGTTTGTCCAAAGGTTCACTACAAAATTTTTCCCACCATCTAGAGTTGCTAAACTCAAGCATGATATTACTACATTCCAACAATTCGAGATGGAGAGCTTTCATGAAGCTTGGGAGAGATTCAAGGATATGCTTAGGACGTGCCCAAATCATGGAATTATATTGGGGCAACAAGTCAACCACTTCTATGCCGGGCTAACTCCTCCTTGCCGTTCAAATGTGGACTCATCCTCTAATGGGTCCATCAAAACAAAGAGCATTCAGGAAGCTTATGATTTGTTTGAGATCATGAGTGAACAAAGTGCAATGTGGCCGGATAGAAGTGCACCAAGGAGTTCTAGTGGTGCACGAGGGGGTGATGATTATGCACTTGTCTTGTCAAAGATTGATTCCTTAGCCAAGAAAGTGGAAGGGTTATCGACATCAAACTCTCGGCCCGTCAACATGGTTCAAGTCCCTCCAGTATGTGATATATGTGGGGCTAATCATCAAAGCTCTATGTGTCCATTGGTGGCAAGTGGATCTTCATCTACCGAGCAAGTTGCTTATGCTCAAAATTTCCAACGCCAAGGATTCAATCCATATGCTCCCACATACAATCCCGGTTGGAGAAATCATCCTAATCTATCTTATGGAAACAATCACAATGTGTTGAATCCAAAGCCACAAGAGAAAAAAGAAGGATGGGAAGAGGCTATCACCAAGCTAGCAAATCATCAATTGCAATATCAAGAACGCAATGATGCCTCTTTGAAAAAATTGGAGAAGCAAGTGGGCCAAATAGCTAAACTTCTCTCGGAAAGGCAACAAGGAGCTTTGCCTAGCAACACTGAGACAAATCCTAGGGAGAATGTTCAAGCTATTACAACAAGGAGCGGGGTGCAATTTCCCGAGATCACGGCCCCACAACTAACAACTCAATCAAACAAGGCTCCCATTGAAGAAAATGAGCATACTCAAGCATCCAAACCAACTGTTGAGTTGCCAAAGGAAAGTGAGCCGGAAGCATCCACATCAAAGGCTCCAACACCGATCAAGGCTTATGTGCCTCCTATCCCCTTTCCTCAAAGGTTGCAAAAGCAAAAGCTCGACAGTCAATTTGGTAAATTTTTGGAAGTGTTCAAGAAGCTACACATCAACATTCCTTTCGCCGATGCATTAGCTCAAATGCCAAGCTATGCCAAGTTCATGAAGGATATTCTATCCAACAAAAGAAGGCTTGAAGAGCATGAGACGGTGATGCTAACTGAGGAATGTAGTGCCATCATTCAAAACAAGCTTCCTCCAAAAATTAAAGATCCAGGGAGTTTTACTATTCCATGCACTATTGGTGATGTTAATTTTAGTAAAGCTTTATGTGATCTTGGTGCTAGCATTAATTTGATGCCTTTGTCCATTTTCAGGAAATTGGAATTAGGGGAAGCTAAAGCAACCACCGTGTCCCTACAATTGGCGGATAGGTCCATCAAATATCCTCGGGGAATCATTGAGGATGTTCTTGTGAAGGTAGATAAGTTCATCTTTCCGGCGGACTTCATTATTCTAGACATGGAGGACGATCACGACATTCCAATTATTTTGGGAAGGCCATTTCTAGCAACCGGGAGAGCTCTTATTGATGTGCAAGAGGGGCAATTTATTTTGAGGGTGCAAGATGAGCAAGTCACCTTCAATGTGTTGAAGGCTATTAAATACCCCTCGGAGTCCAACTCATGCTTTCGGGTGGATGCAATTGATCATCTAGTGGTAAATTCCTTCAACCGTGGGATTTCTAAGGATCCATTGGAGTCTTGTATCGCCCACTCTTTGACTATTGAGGATGATGATCATGAAGTTAAACAAATGGCTCATTACTTGGAGGCATCACCACAATATCAACACAAGAGGGCCCCTTACTTTGAGGAGTTGAAAAAGAGTTTTTCACCGCCCCTACCATCTCTTGAGAATGCACCTACCCTCGAGCAAAAGCCTCTTCCTTCTCATTTGAGGTATGCTTATTTGGGGGAATCTTCTACCCTTCCGGTCATTATTTCTAATTTATTGAATGAGGTGGAGGAAGACAAATTGCTTCGGGTATTAAGGGAGCACAAGGAGGCTATTGGATGGACCATCTCGGATATTCGAGGTATTTTCCCTTCGTTATGCATGCATAAAATCCTTATGGAGGATGATTTCAAACCTTCGGTGGAGCATCAACGTCGGTTAAATCCCAACATGAAAGAAGTAGTAAGAACCGAAGTGGTGAAGTTGCTTGATGCGGGTATTATCTATCCAATCTCGGATAGTGCATGGGTGAGCCCGGTACAGGTAGTGCCAAAGAAAGGAGGTGTTACCGTGGTGGAAAACGAACATAATGAGCTTATTCCAACAAGGCCAGTGACGGGGTGGAGAGTTTGCATTGATTATCGCAAGCTCAACAATGCTACTAGGAAAGATCATTTTCCCCTTCCATTCATCGATCAAATGCTTGAACGATTGGTGGGTCACTCTCATTATTGCTTTCTGGATGGGTATTCGGGCTATAATCAAATTTCTATAGCCCCGGAGGATCAAGAAAAGACAACATTTACATGCCCATATGGAACTTTTGCATATAGGAGGATGCCCTTCGGTCTCTGCAATGCCCCCGCCACTTTCCAACGGTGCATGATGGCTATCTTCTCCGACATGGTGGAGAAATTTATTGAGGTATTTATGGATGACTTCTCGGTTTTTGGTACTTCATTTGATGATTGTTTGAATAATTTGAGAATGGTGCTAAAAAGATGTAAGGATACCAATTTGGTTTTGAATTGGGAAAAATGTCATTTCATGGTTCGAGAGGGGATAGTTCTTGGGCACCGGATTTCAAGTGAGGGGATTGAGGTTGATAAGGCAAAAATTCAAGTTATCGAAAAATTACCTCCCCCAACCTCGGTAAAGGGCATAAGAAGCTTCTTGGGGCATGCGGGATTTTATAGGAGGTTTATCAAAGATTTCTCAAAAATCACGAAGTCACTGTGTTCATTACTTGAGAAGGGTGCAACATATGATTTCTCTAAAGAGTGTCTTCAAGCTTTTAACACTCTTAAAGAGAAACTCATCACGGCACCTATTATTGTGGCTCCGGATTGGAGTTTGCCCTTTGAGCTTATATGTGATGCAAGTGATTACGCCGTGGGGGCGATTTTGGGGCAAAGGAAGGACAAACTCTTGCATGTCATCTACTATGCTAGTAGAACCTTGACCGATGCTCAATTGAATTATGCTACTACCGAGAAGGAAATGCTAGCGGTGGTCTTTGCCTTTGATAAGTTTCGGTCGTATCTTATTGGCTCCAAGGTGATTGTATATACCGACCACTCGGCCCTCAAGTATTTGTTAGCAAAGAAGGATGCCAAGCCACGGTTAATTAGATGGGTTCTTCTTCTCCAAGAGTTTGATTTGGAGATTCGTGATAAGAAGGGGACGGAAAATCTTGTAGCCGATCACTTGTCTAGACTTGAGCAAACCGAGGAAATTTTGGATGAGGAGATAAGTGAGGTATTTCCGGATGAACAAATTTTCCAAATCATGGATATCTTTGAAGTGACGGTGAGTGCCTCGAGGAAAGATTGGTCCAAGAAATTGGATGATGCATTATGGGCATACCGCACCGCTTTCAAGACCCCCATTGGTATGTCTCCATTTCGACTCCTAATTGGTAAAGCATGTCATCTTCCGGTTGAGCTTGAGCACCGAGCATATTGGGCAACAAAAGTGTTGAATTTTGATATGGAGTTGGCCAGTGAGAAAAGATTACTCCAACTCAATGAGCTTGATGAATTCCTCCTTGAATCATATGAAAATGCTCGGATTTACAAAGAGAAGACAAAGAGGTGGCATGACAAGAACCTTGTGAAGCGGGACTTCCAAGTTGGGCAACAAGTACTTCTCTACAACTCAAGACTTCGATTGTTCCCCGGTAAACTCCGCTCTAGATGGTCGGGACCATTCACCATTGCCCAAATCTTCCCACATGGAGCGGTTGAACTTTACCATGGAAGTAAAGGGAACTTCAAAGTAAATGGGCAACGTTTGAAGCCATACTTGGGGGGTAATTATGAAAAGGAGAAGTCATCCATCCCTCTTGCAAACCTGGAGTAATTGTATCAAAAAGTCGAGCTTACGACTTTAACCAAGCGCTTTTTGGGAGGCAACTCAAATTTCTACTCTTTTTAATTACTTGTTGATATTTACTTATTGCATTTTTATTATCTCTAACTTGGTTAATCACCAACTTTTGTAGGTTCGAAATTCTTTTTGAAATCCTAAGCAACCTTGTCCTCAACAAGTTTGGGGGAGATTGGCGTATCAAGAGAATCAAATCTTAGGTCAATTTGGAACATCATATACGCATCAATTCGGGGAAGTTCCATCACCCATTCCTTTCTTGTTATTATGTCATTGTCAACATTGAGGACAATGTTTGATTTAAGTTTGGGGGTATTGGGATCATGTGCTTTATGGACATTTTACATTGCCTTGCCGGCCCTTGATGTCTTGATGGTTTGAAATTGTTTATTTTGTTGAGAATATTGACATGCTAGATAGCCTTGCCGGCTTATAAGACTTTGATGTTTGAAATTGTTGTTAATTCATGAGTTATGACCAAATATGCTACTTGTGCTACTTTCTTTAAATGCTTATCCATGTAAGATCATATGTACATTGAGCACAATAGTCATGTTCAATTGTCGGTGAGTTTGGGAATTGTTGAAGGGCGAAGAGGTTAATGGAGTAGATGAGCTAGGTTGTGAGCTTGTATTGTTTATTTGTATCAACCTATCAAATATTTCCTAATGCTCTAAATCTCTTAACCCTAATGTAAGACAAGTTTGGGGGTGGTCGACCCGGTAAAGGAGACGGCCTAGACGTGTGGTGATTCCATGCATGTGAAAGTAAATTTTGTGTGGAGTGTATTTCGCCAAGTATAAGCTAAGTGATGACCGTATGATAGAGTTCTAAGCCCATTTTAATTTTTTGCATTGCATTGCCCTATCTCGAAGCCTTTTTGACTCGAGTAATTAAGCCCGTAGGAGTATCTTGAAACTTGGTGCCTTAAGTTTGAAACTTGGGAGTCATCGGCCGAAAGCTCGCTACATGAGTCAATTAGAAAACTTAATGAGTAGGGTACTCACACACACACTTTAAAAAAAAAAAAGCACATTATCATTGCATTCGCTTAATAAGTCTACCCCACTTCGTAGCCTTTTTGACTCGAGTTAATAAGTCCGTAGGGGTATTTTGAAACCTGGTACCCTTTGATCTAAAAAATCAGGGAGCTGCCGACCTAAAGCTCGCTACATGGGTCAATTAGAAAGCTTAAGGGAGTGGGGAAGACACGAGCATTCATCACGTTAGTTGTTAGAAATCATGCATTTGTACTTGCATAAGGGTTTTTAGATGAATAGTAGGTTTGAATTGCTTAGTATAAACTTGAATGTCGAAGCACTCATTAGTGGAGCGTCACCGCATTTCTAGGTTGTTGAGATTGTCGGTAAAACACGCCCAAACTAGAGTGAAAAAAGAAAAGAGTGATTTGAGAGCACCCTCTAGAATTGCATCCCGGGAGAAGAAAGAAAAAAATATGTATTAGGGGATGAATGTCACGAGTGGGAAAGAAAAAGCATTGACCACTAATGGTGGGTAGTTTTGATTTGAAACCTCTTTACTCATCAACATTCTCGAAACTTAATTGACAATTGAAAGTGACTTTGCACACACACACCGATCGAACATCGGATAAGCTAAACTTCTTTTTGGTAGCATTATTTGGAATCATACTTTTTAATTGATTATACAATTTTGCACTCATTAGTAATTTGCAAGTCTTCTAACGTTGTTGATCTATATTCCATGTTACGTGATTGCATTAGTAGATAATTTTGCTCGAGACGAGCAACAACTCAAGTTTGGGGGTGTGATAAGTGTGTTTTTACACACTTATTTAATTCCTAAATTCGTACTTTAATTGAAGAACTGCGAAAATATCTACGTATTTATTTCTTTTATCGTGTGCAATTTAATAAAAATGCATTTTTAAATAAATTGTAACTACTTGATGAAATGTGTGATATATATGTATATATATATATATACACGTACACACACAAAACAGGAGAGTAGGGGAAAGTAAACAAAAGAAAGCTGGAAACATGGGGAGAAGACACAAAAGCTGGAAACATGGGGAGAAGACAAAAAAGCTGGAAACATGGGGAAGCATGATGGGGAACAAGGCATGGTGGCTGGTGGAAAGTGAGAAAATAAATATGGGCTGAAGAAAGTTGGATGGGAGAACGTGGGAGGTGCTGCAGGCTGATAGGGGGATACATTTTACATATATACATACAAGCAGCAGAAGAGAAGACAGAGAGGAACCGGGGGGTTGAATGCAATTGCTGGTGACAGCATCAATTGTGACCACCGGAGCTGCTCTTGCTGCTAGCCTGCGAAGTAAACCAGAGGCTGGAGTAGAAGAAATTCTTACTGGTTTGTTGAAGTTCTGCTGCTGCATTGAGGACTCTGCTGGTGACTGCAAGCTGGTAATACTGTAAGGTGCTGAGAAGGTTGCAGGTGGAAGCTGAGCAGCTGCTGCTGGTTACTGAAGAATCTGCCCTTGCTGTGTGCTGCCATGGCTGTTGGAGGTTGCCGGTGACAGGAGCAACTGAAAACGACCAGAGAGGAAGAAGAAGGACTGCTGGGGTGTTGATCTGAAGCTTGGCTTGTGACTGCAATGGAATGAATGATGACTGCCATGGCTGGAATTGGAATGGACTGAATCTGGTTCTAGCTGGAGCTGAAGGGAAGGAGAGGGGGCTGGTGATAGGAACCTCTACATTTTTAATTGCTGGGTGACAGATTGCTAGAATTACTGGAAAGTTGCTGAAATTTGCTGCTGTTGGAATTGCTGATGATGTTGCTGATCTGAACCTGCTGGAAGCTGATGCTGCTGTTGCTGGAAGCTGATGCTGCTGCTGGAAATGCTGAACCTGCTGCTGTTGGAAATGCTGTTTTGCTGTTGCTGGAATAACATTGCTGAAATTGAAACTGAACCAAGGACTGAAATGGCCAGAAACAGATGCAGGGACTGATTTGCAATAGTTTGATAGTTGGAGGACTATAATGCAAATTTCAACAATCTTCTAATTCCGGGTTTTATTTTACTGCTTCATGTTATTTTTAATTTTCAAACGCATGTTTAGCTAAATTTAAAGTGTTGGGATTATTGATGAAACTTGACCTAGCTTATTTGATTTTAATGCTCGTATTAAAAATTTAAGCTTTTTATTATCTTGTGCAATTATTGTTGTATTTATTGACTAGCATTTATTGTGGCCACATTTATGCTTAGGTTTCATGGGATGTGCAACTATTGAGAAATTGTTGTGTATTCTAGATCAATACAATATTTGCTCTAGGTTCTTGTTTAGGATAGAGATATACCTAAAACCCTAGATGACCCATTGAGCTATTTTCACAAAGGTTTAATGCAATTGGTGTGTTTTTAATCGACATAGAGATATAGTAGGTTAATGCCACTAATTATGGTTGATTTCACTCGAGAGAGGTAATTGGCTAAGCTTGGAAAATCGGGTCTAACATGATTAATGAATTGCGTTTCTATGTGCTTGTTGATAATTCAATTAGGTAATGATCAAGTGGAATCAAGAATCCCAACACTCCTTTATCATCTTTTCATCACTATTTTTCTAGTTATTTATTTATAATTGCAACTTTAATTCTAGTACGAAAACTTTCCCAAAACAAACTTTTATTGTGTGTGTTTCTTGTTAAAATTAATTATAGTAAAGTGTAGTTGAAATAGACAATCCTTGTGGGATCGATAAACCGGACTCAATTAGTCCACTATAACTTGTATGCGACTCGTGCACTTGCGGTGTGTTTGTAGGGAACAAACTCTGTAAGGTCTAAATTCTCTTGGTATTTTTAGTAAATGTGCACAAAGTGTTTGTAACATTATCATGTAATTATTTTGTTTATAATATTGAAATTGTTGTATAAAGTCATTTCCTAGTAATATATCACATTCTAATTTGTTATAATTATATATTTTATTTACAACTGTTTGTTTACTCCCAAGTATTATATCAATTTTATCAGCACTATTAATTATATGAGTACTTTCTCCTGTTACTCCTGTAATTTTTATCTTTCCATTAGTATTCCATGATTTTATTAAGAAACTTTTGAATATTTTTATATCACTTCCTGTATCAATTAATGCACAGGTTGTTATATTTGTTTCAACAATTGTAACTTGTATATAATCGGCTAATGGAAAACTTATTTGATTATTCATTTATTCAGCTTTTCTGCATAGTATAGTTTGACCATTATGAGTTATATATAATCCTTCACGTTTTATACTATAATCTTCTAGTCCATCTAGAAAGCTCATTCCTAATAATACATGAGGATTTACCATACTACTATCTTAGATACATGATATGGTACTAGGAGATTTATTCCTCCTATTTTTATTGGTACTTTTACTTCAAGTTCAGTCATATGTACTTGTCCATCAAAATTTATATATCTATATGGATCAGTTCTATTAGATATTAGTCATTTATTTCTATTTGAAGCTATATGACATTCACTAGCACATGTGTCAATTAATATATTTGATCCTTTTATATGTTCTATTCCATTAAAATATTCACCTTCTATTTTCATATTTCCAGCATTTCTATTAAGTTTTATTTCTTTTGTATTACTAATTTCTCTTAATTGTTTTCTATTAAGTAAACTTGCTGGTCTCCTAATTAATCTGTCATCTTCAAATGTTATGTTATTATTCGGGTATTCTTCTTCTCGTAACTCTATGATTTCTGGTTTATTTTTTGTTATAGTAAGTTCATAATTTCTTGGAACTAAACTTATTTGTTTATCTGGTTCTACATCTTTATCAAAATCTTTACATTCTTTATGAATTTCAATATATTGTTTTTTAGAATAAATGTTTCCATAATTAGAATTAGTAAATGTGTATAATGCCCTATATTCTATAGTCATAATTTTATCTCCTGGTTCCATTATATCATCTTTATGTAATTTGAAATGTAATCCTAAAACTTCATTAAAATTTCTGTCTTTTAATGATATACAATATTTTGGGTAACATGTAAATATTAGCTTCTTATATGCTAGATTTCCTTCTGTTCCTAAATGACTGTCTTTTAAATTTATAATTCTTCCATCATGTAAACTTACAGTCAAAGGCAAATCTAATCCTTCTCTAAACAGGGATTTAAACATTATTTGGATACTTGCTAAGTAAACATATTGAATCTTTTCACTTTGTTTTCTATTGATCTTTGTTAATAATTCTGTAACTGTATTTTTTGTTAAAAGATTTAATTTGTGGGTTCCTTGAGTGGTTCTAACATCTATTTCCCTTTCAATTTTATGATATTCGTTTATTGCTACTTTTTCTCTTTTCCATATTCTATCTAATATTTCCCATTTTCATATTTTCAAATCTAAAGATAATTTTTGTATCTTCCCGAACTTATTATTATCAAAAGTTACCTTTAATCCATAACCTTCTATTCCTTCATATTCTTGTTTATCTATGTTCTTATTTTCTTCTATTTCTTTATTCTGATTCATTACTTTCAGTTTCTGAATCTGTTTCACTTATATAAACTTCTTGATCATAGTGTTCTTCAATATCTGATATTTCACTTAGTTCACTTTCTATTTCTAGATATTCTTTTTGTAATATTTTAACTTTCTTTTTATTACATTCAGGGCTTATATGTCCCATTTCTTCACAATTCCAACATTTACATTGGCTTTTGTCTTGCTTATAAGTTTTATTTTTGTCTTTTATTTGGATTATATCTTCTTTTGTAATATCTTCTCTTGGGTTTTATATATTTTTTTCCTGAAGTTTCTGAATTTTTTATACTTTCTATTTTTATATTTTCTTTTATTATTATTTTTTCTTCTTTCAGGGTTACATCCACATTGGGTAGGTTTTTCCATATTTTCACAACATATTCTAGTTAATTTTCCTGATTTCTTTAATAATTGTCTTTGTTGACATATATATGTTAATCTTTCAAATAGGAATTTTATTCTTGATCCTAATGTTCTAGGTGTTCCAGGGTTATCTCTAATGAATTTTTCAAATTCTATTTTAAAGTATATTCCTCATGAACCTGGTAATTTATTGTAATACATATCTCTATATACTTCTTGATTTTCATTACTATAGAATTGGACATAATAGTATTCTTTAAAATCACAAGTATATTCCTTGATTTTACTTACACATATCACATATTGTTAAATTTATTATCTTACTCTTGCATTATCTTTTTCTCTTATTGATTCTGCTACAGAATTACTTATCCAATTTTCTCCTAAAAATTCGTCCCCAATATAATCTACTAACTTTTCTATTCCCTTTCTATCTGATTTTATTAGTTCCGTCTGTACATTTCTTCTTATTAATGCTTTTGTATCACTACTTATTCCTTCCCACCAGTTTCTAACATGTCCTTCAAAAGATGCTACTATCAGTATTTTCTCATGTATCATCTTTATTGTATAAAAAGAATAGTATCATTGAATCTGCCCAAGTTAATAAGGCTTTTTTAGTATCTATTTTACAATCTAAATCTAATTTTGTTCCTACATGATTAATAAGTTTATCATAATTATTATTTGGTTCAAACCTATCTTTATATTTATTCCCTCTAGGTGATTGTCTATCTCTAACTCTATCATAATATTGTCGGTGTGGTTTACTATATAAGGGTGCATAACTTTCATCTGGATCTGGTAATTCTTGTTTGGAAGTTCCTATTGGAGCAGGGTTAGGTGCTCCTCCAGTATTCATTAAAACTTGGTATTCCTTAAATTTTTTTATACTTAACTGGTCAAAATTTTCTATAAGCAAATCTAACTCTTCATTCATTTTTGTCTTGTTCTTCTTCAATTTTTTCTTCAGCTTTTAATTTTCCTAAAGTTTTTTCTATAAATTTTTGTAATTCTAATTCTTCCTCTAGTATTTTTGGTAATATGTTTCTTCTAAATTCATCATCCATACTTCCTGCTTATATTATAATTTTTTCTTGTTCGAAATGCTTCTTTCCTATTATAAGTATTTCTTTTTCTATGAGTTTTTTGTACCTTAAATAGTCTGTTATACATATCATTTATTTTTATTTCTAACTTTTTGATTCTTTCTTCTATTGATATGATTTTTTCGTTTTCATTTTTTCTTATTTTTTCATTTAACCTATCTATTTTTCTATAATTATTCCAATTTTATCTTGATTAATTAATTCTCCTGATTTTATTGGAATTCTTTTAAGATTTCTTCATCTATATGTTTAACTTCTCCTATCATTTCTTTTAATTCTTTAAATTGTATTGTTAGTTTATTTTGAATATTTTGTAATTTTTCTTTGATATTCATGTCCTGTATATTTAATTGTTGTAATTCTTCGATAGCTAATTTATCTTGTAAATTTATGTTTTTATATGTTTGCCATAAAAGTGCACTTATCTAATTTAATTGCATGTTAAGAAATCCATCAGATTCTCCCCATGAGCTTAATGGTTGAAACATAGTTGTATTAACTCCTTTTATTTGATAAGATTCAACTGGAAGTCTTATATTTTCTATTTTTTGTTTTTCAAATTTTATTTCTGGAAATTCTGTCATTAATTTCTTCCTTTAATATGTTCGATTTCTAGAATAAGTTATGTTTCATATTTTGCTTCTTTATAATTCATTATTTGATATTCACAATATTCTTCTATTGATTCAATCATTAATTTTCTATGATATATTCTATAATATTTTAGATAGTCTTCCAATGTGTTTGTTTTATCATATTTTTCTTTTCTAGTTTTTTCTTTGTCTTCTAAAATCGTTTGAATTTTTGGTAATTGTTTTAAAATTCTATCAAAATATTCTCTCTTTTTCTCCAATAATTTTAATCTTAATTTTTCTTGTCGTTTTATATTTCGTTCTTCTCTTATTTGATCCATTAAATTTCTTCTTTGTTCTACTATTAAATCTAATTTTTCATTTGTTTCTATGTCTAGATATCTAACTAATTGAGGATCCGCTCTATGATAATCTATTTCTATAATCTTTATATAACTCTTCTAGTATATCTTTGTGGATTAAATCTAATATTTCGTTTATGATAAAATCTTCTTTTATTATATCAAAATTTATTAGATCATATATTTCTCTTCTTACATCTTTATCTAAATCTTTTAAAGTGTTTAAGATTTCTATTTTATAATTATCGAGTAGTATTAATGTATGCATAATTATAAATCTTGATGTATATATTATATATTCATTTTTATTTTTTGTTATATAATATTTATCTTTTAGATCTGCCATATGACTCTGATACCAAAGTGAGGGGTGCTACTATGAGCGAACAAAAATCAAATAAAATCATAAATAAAATTAATAAAATTTCAAGGACTAGGTTGTAACTTTTCTAAATCTTAATGGGTTTAGTTGAGATATGATATATAAGGATATTTGTGGTATTTTATAGCGATTAAGGCTATTTTTAAAAGATATAAAATTGTTAGGGTATTTTCAAAAATTGGTAAGTTTTTAAGGTTATTTTCATGTATTTCCTCGTGTGAGAAGTCACGACCAATGACTACCACCCTTTTACGTTTTCTGCACCGTTCACACAAGTTTTTCTCTCTGTTTCTTGCAAAGCCCCTTTCTTTAATTCTCAAAATCATCCACATCTAGTTCCGCATCTAGTGGTGGCAATGAGTCGAGCCGACTGAGCTCGTCTTGATTGGCTCTTCAAACTTTCGAACAGACCAATGAGCTTGTGTCAAATGAGTCAAGCATCTAGTGTCGCTAGGCTTGTTTGACACGGCTTGGCCTGCATACTTGTGGCTCGTGGGTTGAGCCGAGATTTGGCTCGTTGCTCGCCCTTTTTTATATAGGGAAAATTGCAGTCGTGATCCCAAACCTTTTGATTTTCTGCAGACTTTGCCCAAACCTTCAATTTGTGCCAACCGCAGTACCCAACCTTTATGAAAGTCGCAGCGGAAGGACAAAATCACGGATTCCGTCAGTTCTTTCGTCAATTGACCCAAAAAATGAAAAAAATTGATTTGATAACCATTTTTAAGAGGGACATAATTTTCAATACATATTCTCCACCCCTTGAAACATCAAAAGTACCAGTTAACTGCTTCATTTGTGTTTTGAATACCGAAAGTCATCTTCCTCAATGGAGTTCGACCAAGCCCATGATTCTGAGGAAAATTCAGAATATATTGCATGTCAACTTTGAGGCGCTCTTCTCGAACCTGTGTATGGCAAGTATTTTCAGTTATTTTTGGAATTTTTTTCCTTTGTAGTTGTAGAGGACGATAAGTGTTTTCCCTTACCGATATTGCAAGTCCATATGTTGTTCTCCAACCTATTCTTCACTTGGGCTTGTGCAATTTTCCCCTATACATCATTGGTGATGTCTTAGGGTTTGCCGTGATGATATTTTCTTTTGCATTGTGTTCACAGGGGAAAAATCATCGTATTTCACAATAAGGCTACACCATGGCGGAATCTTATTCTCAAAGATGTGAAATTTTGTGTACGAGCATGGTAGAATAAATCATCTTGACTACGTCCATCCTGATTACCTCATCATGTTTCTTCTGGACAATACCATGAAGATGTTGGGGTATTTCCAGAAAATGAGATACCTTTATAGAATGGAAAAGAAAAGATTTAGCGAGGCATCGTTCTGGTTGGTCACTGATGCTGATTTTGTGAACTTGATAAAATTTGTTGGTAAAAAAAGGATAGTGGAGTTGTATTGTTTGCCAATTGTTGAAGTGTTGGAGTTACCATGGGCTGATAAGGTGGGTCATGATATAGCCGTGGTTGATCTTGGTACTGGTGAGCAGTTGGAGGCTCATAAGGAGAGAAATGTAATTCAGGATGCACAACTGGTGCAGAAGGCATGTTATGCCGTGGAGGGGTGGGATGAGACATTGGAGGGGATGAATCGTACATTGTTGATGAATTTGAGATTGATGAAATGGAGGAGTCAGAAGTTGAAGTACAGGCTGATGAAGTCCTTGAGCAAGAAGTTGAAGTACCAGTTGATGAAGTCCCTGCAGTGGATGTGGTTGCCCATCATGCAGATGAGCAGTTGAAGGAGCAAGAAGTTGAAGTACCAGTTGATGAAGTCCCTGCAGTGGATGTGATTGACCATCATGCAGATGAGCAGTTGGAGGAGCAAGAAGTTAACAACATATAGGCTGATGTGCAGGCTGATGACTATGAAGAGGGTTTGTTAGAGGAGTTCAGCGATCCAGATTATGAGCAGGAAGAAGAAATCGCAGTTGATGATCCTGATGATGATCCATATTTCAAATTGAGTGAGGCATTTGACTTTGGTGTTGACAACGAAATGGATCAACGGGAAGACCATGCAGGAAATGAAGAAGATGGTGGAACGGATTACGGAGATTCAAATGAGCTTAGAAGCCTAGAAAGTGATGAAGAACTAGGAGATTCCACATCAAGATCTAGGCAGGAGTCCTGGTTTCATCCCAGGATTGACATGGATGATCCAAAATTTCAATTACGTAAGCTAATATATAATCATAGTTTAGTGTCAGAAAAATATGGATTCATTTGACTCCAACTTGTAATCCTTCCTGCGCAGGCATGAAGTTTGACAACATATAGAATTTGAGAAATGCCATCACACAGTATTCAGTTAAAAATGCCACGCAAGTAAAATATTTGAAGAATGATGGGAGAAGGTTGAGAGTAACATGTCGGGATAACTGCCCATGGGAGTTGTATGCCTACCAGCAACCAGATAATACTTTCAGAATTAACACATTCAGAGATACACATACTTGTACTATGATTTGGCAAAATAGAAGGGTTAATGCTAGTTATTTGGCCAAAAAATACGTACACAAGTTCAGGACTGACCCTAATCTCTCTTTGTGCAGTTTCATTAACACTGTCAAGGAGGACTGCATGTATGAGATATCAAAACACCAATTTTATAGGACTAGAGCAAAGTGTTTAGAAGTTTTAAATGGCATTGTTTCCGAACAGTACAAAATTTTATGGGATTATGGGGAAGAGTTAAAGAGAACAAACCCTGGAAGTACATTCATAGTTGAAGGTGATGGTCCTAGGTTCAAGAGAGTGTACATATGTTTAAATGCTTGTAAAAAGGGTTTTAAGTCTGGGTGTAGATCTGTAGTTGGATTAGATGGATGCTTCTTGAAGACTACACAAGGAGGATAATTGTTAGCTGCGGTTGGAATTGTTGGAGATAACTGCATGTTTCCTGTAGCCTGGGCAGTTGTTGATATAGCGACCCAGAATTTTTATGCAATAAATAATTATTTTAATATTTAGAAAATTGAGTCGCTATTGTTTTGAAATTAATGCCGCGACGGATTCGTCTAGCCAAGTCAAAAAAAAATATCGAATTTGTTCGATTTTAAATTAAAATTCGAATTTCTAAAATTATGTTATTTTAATTATTTATTCAAAGTATTATTTTCAAAATCATTTTGAATTCCAAATTTATTAAAATATCTCAATTTTCCTTATTCAAATTATTTCAAGTCCAAAATATATCTGTTTTAAATACGTTTTCTAATCAGAGTTAGTCCAATTTTAGTTATTTGTCATAATCAAAAATTTACATCTATTTTCTATTTCATATTCCACCTATTCTAATTCACATCCAACCCATGTCTCACCTACGGATTCATCATCACCATTTCTTTATTTTATCATTCCAATTATGAGTATTCATTCAATGATTCCTCTTCACATTATTATGTCCTCCATATTGATCACTTTCCATCTCATTCCCAATTTCATAATTCATTCTCAAACAATGTATGCACCTCTTTACAATATACAATCATCATCATCATCACCAAATTTCACTTTCATTTCATCAGATTCCACAATACAATATATATAAAACATCATCATCCTCAGCATGACCTTTATCTTTAGCCGAAAGCTACCTCTCCACCTTCAGTGCTGGACCACCATCAATCCCACAATATACTAAAACAAATCTGTATAAAACTAACACTGATTACCTCTTTCAGCCACTGCATTCAGACCAACTCAGTATCCTTATAACACCATCACCAATCCTCCAATTTCTCTGCAAGAACTCAATCTGCAAACCAAGATATTTCCACCATCGAGCCTGCAGAAATCACCCTCACTGCCAATTGAACATTCAATATCAAAATCAAACCCAACCATTTCAGCAGTTCCATACCTTCACCAAATTAAGTACTATCACCGTCTCATCATCACCATCACCACCAGCAGCTCCAGATTCCAATTTCAATCCACCACTGCCAACCCATCAAACTGAACCATAGCTATGACGATTACTTCATCAATCCAGTCAAGCACCACCAATTCGCCAACCTTCAGCCATGTCACAACCAACCACTACACTGGAATCACTCAATCTCCACCATCACAGTCTGCATCAACACCAAACCACTGCACAAACCATTTACACTGCAATCAGTATCATCACTGCCAAGTTACCACCTCCAACTCACAGTCCGAACCATCACATTTCAATCCAGCCACCACTGTCTGCACTCATCGACTGCAACTTCACCACCTAAAACCAACTGCTAATCCCAAATTCACACTTTGATTCACAGAAAAGTATTTTTCGTCCAAGCCACAAACTTGGATCTCTAATTTGCAGCCAACATCTACCCTCGGTTTCGACTCAAATCAAAATCAGAACCCAAATCAAACTCAAAACCCAAAACCCAAGAATACCCAAATACTTACCTCGATCGTTGATTTCCTAGCCGGAAAACCACGAATTTTCCGAGACCTAGAGCTACGGTTTCACTTCGAATCAACATCCAAATCGTGCCTTCCTACTACCAATACCTTTTCCTTGTCACCGCCACCTTGTGCCGGCGTAGCGCCGGAAAATCCCCGGTGAAAGACCGGATTTCGCAACCCTCGCAACTCCGTCTCTCGCCTCTTTCGCCTGTCTCTCTCTAATGCCCTGATTTGCGAAGAATGAGAGAGAGAGGAGTAAAGAAAAGATAAAGTCTGATATTATATTTTAACTTTCGAAAATTTCAGTTTGGTCCCTAAAGTTTTGAAATGTTTCAAATCAGTCCCTGAAGTTTTAATTTGTTTCAATTCAGTCCTGTTAGTTTTAAAATGATCATTTCAGCCCTTTCATTTTCAAAATATATTATTTCAGCCCTATAATAATATTTATTTGAGCTTCGACCCAACTTTTGGAAAAATTGCATTTTAGTCCCTCAACTTCCAAAAATGTTCAAATTGGTCCCTCATCTTTCAAAGCATCTATTTTAGTCCCTCAACTTTCAAAACATCAATTTTAGTCCTCAAATTATAATTTATCATTTTGAGCTATATATTCGATAGACTAAAGTGACTTATTGGTTAAGACGAAGCGTACGGAAAATTTAAAGAAATTGAAGTCATTCCCGCTCAACTTTGCACTCGTCGGATTTGAGGTAGACTCGCACTTATTAATTGATTTAAATTATGATTTCATATGAATGTCATGTGACTTGTGAAAGTCAATTTTTAAGAAAAGCAAGTATGTTGTTATGAAAGGTAAATATACCTTATGTTTTTATGAAAAGTAAGTATACCCTATGTTTTTACGATAACGTTTTATATGTTTTGGATCATTGCTATGCACATAAGAATTCTTACCACCTAAGTTCGGTAAAATTCTTGTGTCTCCATAAGTTTATGAGGATTTACCACCTAAGTTCGGTAAAATTCCTGTCTTTCCATATGTTTATGAGGATTTACCACCTAAGTTCGGTAAAATTCCTGTCGCGTATGTTTATGAGGATTTCGATCCTATCTTATGTTATGATGGAAATGATCCCTATGAATTTCATGAATTATGTTTTGGTATACTTACTGTTATTATGATTTTACTACATAAGAATTCTTGCCACCTAAGTTCGGTAAAATTCTTATATTTATGAGGATTTCGATCTTATCCTATGTTATTATGATCTTACTGTTATTATGGTTTTACTGCATAAGAATTCTTGCCACCTAAGTTCGGTAAAGTTCTTGTGTCTATCTATGTTTATGAGGATTTCAATCCTATCTTATGTTATGCTTTCAAAAGAAATTATGCTTGGCATAATTAAAATGTTTTTATAAGTATATGGTTTTCAAAGAGCTGTTTTCAAAGGGTTATTTTCAAAGAGCCTATGATTTGCAAAATATGTCCCGTGCTGTAATGCACAATATGAGTTTTATCAAGAGCCGTTTTATAAAGAAGCTCTATCAATGCCCGTTTTATAAAGAGCCGGGATTTATGTGTTTAATCATCTTATAAATTAAATTAATTTGCGATGAGTCTACTGAGTATTTCCCCCATGAAATACTCACCCTACTTTTTAACAGTTTTGCAGATTTCGGAGACGGTGGCGAGCGATGAATGATGGTGGCAATAATCGTTAAACGGTTGAAAGTTTGACGTTAATGATTTCCGTATTTTTCCAAACAATCGAATAATTTAGAGAAGTTCGTTTATTTGAGAAATTATGACATTGTCAATTTCTTTATAAAATTAATGGTTCGATTTACTATTTCAAATGGTTTCATAAATGTTTCAATTTTATCGGCCATTACAGTTTATTTAATGTTGCCAAAAATGAATTTCAATTATTTCTTCCGCAAAAATATTATTCGAAAAATTTAGACAGAAAATGACGTAGTGAATCGGGTATACGGAACTCGGGGCGCTACAGTTGATGCAGAGAACAAAGAAAATTGGCAATGGTTCATTGAACTCCTGTTGTTTGACATAGGCATGTATAACTGTAGGGCATGGACTTTTATCTCTGACAAGCAAAAGGAACTGGTTGAGTCCATTAGCATGTTTTGTAAAGGGGCTGAACACAAGTGTTGTGCAAGACATCTATACAGCAATTTCATGTTGGCCCATAAAGGGCTCACTTTGAAGAGCATGTTCTGGGCTGCAGCTAGAGCTACAACTGTACCAGAGTGGAAGAAGGTGATGTTTGACATGAAAGAGGTAAATGAAGAAGCCTACAAATGGTTCGATGAAAAACCAACCTCCCAATGGAGTAGATCACACTTCCAGGCGTACTCAAAGTGCGACATTCTACTCAATAACTTATGTGAGGCATTCAAATCCTCCAGTCGCTGCCAAAGAGAAACCAATATTATCCATGGTTGAGAAGATTAGACATCAGCAGATGATCAGAATGAACAACAAAAGAGAATCAGCTCAAAAATGGGATCACGCTTTTGGACCAAGGATTATGCATATAATTGAGAAGGCCAAGACAGATGCTAGGCTGTTGAAGGCAGATTATGCAGGACATGAGAAGTTCGAGGTTAGTAATAGGGATGGACTGAGATGGAGTGTGGATTTGATGAAACGGGAATGTGCATGCAGAAAATGGCAACTTAGTGGAATACATGCTCATGCAATCTCTGGTATGCTTTCACAAAACATAGGCATATATGAGTACGTCGACACATGTTACAGCAAAGAAACTTACCTAAGGTGCTACAACCAAGTGATCCACCCAATGTCAGGTCCAGAGCTATGGCCAGATCTGGGAAAGCATCCATTGGATCCACCCATTAGAAAGAAACAGACCGGTAGACCCAAGAAAATGAGAAAAAGATCCCAGATTGAACCACCAACAGGAGTGAAGATGGGAAGAAGTGGAATGAAAATGACATGCAAACGATGTGGACAAACCGGCTAAAACAAAAGAACTTGCACAGCTGCTCTGCCTACAACTGCAAATTCATAAACAGGTACATAACCAGAATCACAGGATACAACACAATCAGAAAAGCGGAAGGCGTCAACGTCCACAGAGAGTCTTTCACAGACGAAGATGTCCAAGGCCAAGAAAAGGAATAATTAACAAAATGGGTGTTACAAGTTAGATGTGGTTTTTTGATTGATTAATGGACTTTTGACTATGTATGCTATGAATGAATCTGTTTTTTGTACTAAATTGATGTTATGGTAAATATAAATCGCATTTTGTTTTAGAATGGGAAAGTGTAGCTTTCACAGTTTATCTTTCCAGATTTTGTAACGATGTGTTGTGCATTTTTCTGGTGTTGTTTGGGACTTATGAACACAAATGAATCAAAAGGTTTGGGACTGCAGAAGCGACAACTGTAAAAGGTTTGGGACTGAAACTGCAACAAAAGAAAAAAGTTTGGGACTACTACTGCACCATCAACAAAATGTCTGGGACCTGAAGTAGCGTATGTCTCTCTAACCGTCCAATGTATACAATAGGGGAAAATAGAGATAAACGAAGTTCAATAAAGGACTACTTTCATTACTCTTGGGAAACTTACAATACAACTCCGACACACTAGACACGATACCTAGCTAAAACATAATCACATCCCAACAACCCAGATCTAACTTCTACTGACTCCTTCACAAGATCTAGGTAAAGACCCATTTTACAATAACTCCACATACAAATCCGAACAACCAAGTCTTCCACACACTTGTTCTTGCCGAACGAAAGGAGATTATTTTAGCTTCCATCTCCCTTCTAACTTGCAGAAACCCAGGAATCAGTTCCTTTGATCTTTCACACATTGGCGGGTCAAACCAGACAAAGAAGTTACAACCACCTAAATATTGACGCCTTGCGCAACTGAGAAATCTTCTACCTGGGTTCAAGTTCGTCCATGAAGTCTTCCTTTGCACCGGATAACCACACCTGCATACATTCATCTCCAGCTTCCTTCCAAGTTTTCTCAGAATTATTGTGTGTGTGTGTGTGTGTGTGTGTGTGTGTGTGAGAGAGAGAGAGAGAGAGAGAGAGAGAGAGAGAGAGAGAGAGAGAGAGAGAGAGAGAGAGAGAGAGAGAGAGAGAGAGGTATTTTAACATGTCAAGAATTGGAGGGAAACAAAGTGTACTTTTGATGTTTCACAAAGGGTGGGGAATATGTATTGACAATTACGCCCCTCTTAAAAATGGTCATCAAATCAGATTTTTTCATTTTTTGGGTCAATTGACGGAAGAACTGACGGAATCTGTGATTTTATCCTTCCGCTGTGACTTTCATAAAGGTTGGGTACCGCGGTTGGCACAAATTGAATGTTTGGGCAAAGTCTGGAGAAAACCAAAAGGTTTGGGATCGCGGCTGCAATTTTCCCTTTTATATATTTGAATATATAAATTATATAATGATATATTATATATAAATTTATAATTAGTTGGATAATAAATTAATAACTAATGTAATAAAATTAAGTAATGTAAAAGTGATGAATGAATTATAAGTTCAAATCTCCAATTATAATTCAAAAAACAAAAATTAGAATTGAGTAAATAAATTAAAATTTTAAATTTTAAAAATAAAAACTCTCCTTTTTCCGGGCTTGAGGCCAATTACTGACTTGAATAATTGAGTTTTCTAGTATGCTGAGTTAAAATTGTACACGAACAACTTGTTATGTGTACAATTTTTGTTTTGAAATCAAAATAAGTATTTATGTAAAGAAAAATTGAAAGTTTAAAAGCTAAATATTATTTACCCTACTACATGCAATTTCGACATACTTATTTTGTATGCGAAAATGAGCGTTCTGCCAATCTTTGACACACATTAACGCTTCCAAAATATCTTCTTTTAGTCGGCTCCTTACTTTTGACAAAATCATTTTACCTGGACTAAAAGTAGACTCCGAAGCTACCTTGCTTATCGGAGTTATTAGTAGATCTTTTGTTATGACAGAAACAATTGGATATCTCCGTTCGTCAAAATTCAAGTAAATCAAATTCTAAAGAATCAGTAGGCTCTACATTCCTAAAAAATTATTGTTTAAAATAATTTTTCAATTCTTCAGGTATTACATGTGGACCAGATTCGTTATGACAACTAGGGGACATACAGTAAGAAGAAATTGCTTTTGTGTCCCTAATTTGATGCGATCCCTTTCGAGAAATGCGACAAAAACGCGGAAGAAACGTCAAGAAGTTCCAAATTTAGGTTGTGGATGGACGATGGGATCTTGACCCGAGCTTAACGATGCAGGAATTGACGATGTGAAGGCAAGAACCAAGATTTGTGAATACCACATGGTTTGTCTAGATCCTTGATAAGTTCAGGTTTTGAAAGCCACAAAATGGTTAATCTTTGATAAGTTCGGTATGAACACCACAAGACGATTAATCTTAATAAGTTCGAATTTGTAAAAGTGAATCCACACATTTACCAATTGAAAAACAATCAATCTATTTATTAAAAAAATACAAGTCCCCCATTATAATGAATAAAAGAGTTTATATAATGATGAAGATCCTACCCTACTTAGAAAATGAAATAAAAGTATCTAGCAATGGAGTCCAAAAAAAAAAAAGGTAACGCAATTATTAAAATTATGGAAATATTGTAAATTCTTGTCTACATAATTGACCTTTTGTTTTGAAGCTCCAAAAGAAGGAATTTGACTTTAAATCAGTACACTCAAGGGCTTTAGCTCATGAGTTTCGCTCAATTGCCCGTTTCTACTTGGAAACCATATATTACGCATCCAATTTCGACATGGTTGACTGGATTGCACTTTTGTTTGGCTTGAATATTTAATTTTCCATCAGGCTCACTATGATTTCTATCATTCCCTCCTTCATCAGGATAATTCGTCACAAATCATAGCTTTGTTTATGCCCTCCTAACGGGTTTTTTGGATGAAAATTGTTAAAAATATGAGATGTAGTAATTAATGGAAGGTTGAGAATAATATTATGAAGAAGAAAAATTTGAGGGCACCTTTATTATAATGAGAAAAGATTAAAGACTTAAGTGCAATTAACTTGTGGTACAATAAATAAAAATTGTAGTGAGAATATAATTATCCTAGCTTTATTTTCCTGTCCCTTATGGATGGCAATGGGTCGGGTTCGGGGCGGGTCAGGGCTGCCCCGCCCTTGACTCGAAAACATGTAACCCCGCCCCGTGAAGTCGCGGGTCGGGTCGGGACGGGGCAACCTCCCGCCCCGCTAATGACCCGAAATATTTTTTTTTATTTTTTATAAATAAATTGGTAATGAAATCTTACGTGAAAAATTTAGGCATTGAACTAGTTAGAATTTTTAAGTTTGAATTTTAAAAATAATATGTATATATTTGAAGAAAAAAATCAATAAACAATATAATGGTATAGTGGTTGTATATTCTTATATCCCTAAATTCCACAAAGGTTCAATTCTTCTGAACTTCATCAAATTTATTTTAGTTTCTCATTTCATTATTTAAATAATTTTTTTTTTTTATCTGGTCACGGGGCGGGGCGGGTCCGCCCCGAAACCCGCCGCGAGGTGGAAAACCCGCCCCGCGGACCCGGCGGGGCGGGTAATTTTCGGGGCAGGTCATTTCGGGTCCTCCGAGTTTCGGGTCATTCGGGTTTTTTTGCCATCCCTACTGTCCCTAAGCAAATGACTAACTTGCCCAGCTTTTAGCTGCAAATTGCAAAATAAGGATGGGCAGAATTGTTATTCAATTACTCTTGTGGTTTTGACTTTGTTCTTGTTTTATAATAACTAATTGGATCTTCCGAATTGTGTGTTTAGGGCCCGTTTGGTAGGACTTTTGCTTATGCTTCTACTCCTTGTAGAAGAATTTCCTATGGAAGTTATCATATGCAATGTTTTAAAACCTATGCCGGGCCGACCGGAAAACTCGCTACCTAGGCCAAAAAGCGGGTCGGGTGACACCTAAAACTCAGTCTTGTCAAATCCGTTCAACGACTCGAGAAACCCTAATGACCCGATTGAAATACAATATGTACCCCAAAAGGCAATTAAAAATTAAGCATTGGCTATTTTTTGGCAGATCATCCATGTCTCAATGTACATAAAGAAATTGAATTGAAAGTTGATTCATTTGAATTAAAACCCTGGGTTTTATACTTTGACGGGTCAAAAACTTCTGGAGGTGCAGGGGAGGAATTGTTTTAATAAATCCATTAGGGGTTTGTTATAAATTTGCTTTTACTTTGGAAAAATTATGCACTAACAATCAAACTAAATACGAAGCATTGATCATAGGTTTGGAGCTATTAGTAGAGTTGGGAGTAAAGAACGTAATAGTTAGGGGCGATTCCCAATTAGTAATTATCAATTGATTGGTGATTTTAAATGCCAAAGTGATTCTGATGAGGTTCGAAGCGCGAAAAAAACGCCGGAAAGTTCCGAACTCAGGTTGTTACGGACGGTGAAATCTTGACCCGACAATCACGACGCGAAGATTGACGATGCGGATTGAAGAACCAAGATTTTTGAAACGCCACAAGGATTTGCCCAATCTCCTTGATAAGTCTCTGATTTTTAACGCCACAAATACTCTCGCGAATATTTGATAAGTTCTGGATGAACGCCACAAGATAATCAATCTTGATAATCAATCCAGTTAGTCACAAACTATATGTTTCTCGTCATGTTGTATTTCTTGAACATATTCCATTCTTTTCTCTTTCTGATGATACTTGTGATGTGACGAAATCTGATCTTGTTCACATTGATCCTTTCTCTGATGATTTCGATAGTGATACCACTCCTACCCCATGTACTACTTCTCCTCCATGCACTACAGATACAGATACGCCAGTTCCCGCTGTCAACGCTCCTTCTACGGCCTCCCAAGCCCCATTTGAGACTGCGGATCATCCTTCTCCTCGTCGATATCCTTTGCGTACTCGTAAGTCCACTCAGTTACCTGATTTTACTTATTCTTGTTATTCTGCTTCTTTTCGTTGTTTCTTAACCTCTATTCACAAACTCTCTGAACCCTCTTCCTATAAAGAAACTGCTCTAGATCCTCTTTGGCAACAGGCTATGGCTGATGAACTCTCTGCTTTGCATAAGACAAACACTTGGGATCTAGTTCCTTTACCTAATGGTAAACATGCTATTGGTTCTCGCTGGGTTTTCAAGATCAAAACCAAATCTGATGGCTCGATTGAGCGCTACAAAGCTAGACTGGTTGCTAAGGGATTTAATCAGCAGTATGGGCTTGATTATGAGGAGACATTTGCTCCTGTTGCAAAGATGACCACTATTCGTACTCTTATTGCAGTTGCCTCTGTTCGTCAGTGGAGTCTCTCTCAAATGGATGTTAAGAATGCATTCTTGAATGGAAATCTTCATGAGGATGTTTATATGGTCACTCCACCTGGTGTTTATCATAATTCTGGGTATGTATGCAAACTTAAGAAAGCACTTTATGGTCTCAAGCAAGCACCTCGTGCATGGTTTGAAAAGTTTTCTACTGTCATTGTCTCTCTTAGGTTTATATCTAGTCCTCATGATTTTGCCTTATTCCTTCATTGTACCTCGGCTGGTCGCATCTTACTTTTGTTATATGTTGATGATATGATTGTCACTGGTGATGATATTGATGGGATTGCTGAACTAAAATCTGAATTAGCTCGTCATTTTGAGATGAAGGATTTAGGTCAGTTGTGTTATTTTTTGGGGATCGAGGTTGCTTTCTCCCCTAAGGGATATCTTCTGTCTCAGTCAAAGTATACTGCCGATGTTATTGAGTGTGCTCGTCTAACTGATACTAGGATTACTGATACTCCTCTTGAAGCCAATGCTCGATATTCTCCTTCTGACGGTGAGCCCTTGACTGATCCTACTTTATATCGCACAATTGTAGGTTGTTTGGTATATCTTACCATTACCCGTCCAGACATTGCTCATGCTGTTCACATTGTTAGTTAGTTTATTTCCGCTCCAACTACCGTTCATTGGGCAGCTGTTGTTCGCATCTTGCGTTATCTTCGCGGCACTTGTTTTCGTAGTTTATTGTTCCCATCAACTTCCTCTTTAGAGCTCCGTGCATACTCTGATGCTGATTGGGCTAGTAATCCTGTTGATCGAAAGTCCACCACTGGCTTTTGTGTATTTTTGGGGGATTCTCTTATCTCTTGGAAGAGTAAAAAACAAACTGTTGTTTCTCATTCTTCCACTGAGGCTGAATATCGTGCTATGACATCCACTACCACTGAGATTGTGTGGTTGCGCTGGTTACTTACAGACATGGGAATTACTTTCTCCTCTCCGACTCCTCTGTATTGTGATAATAAAAGTGCTATTCAGATATCTCACAATTCTGTATTCCATGAGCGGACGAAACATAGTGAGATTGATTGTCATCTTGTTCGTCATCACCTTCAGCACGACACTATTTCTTTACCTTTTGTTTCTTCATCGTTGCAACTTGCTGGTTTCTTTACGAAATCTCACCCTGTTCATCGTTTCCGTTTCCTACTTGACAAACTCTCGCTGCTTCTTCCTGTGGCATCGTGAGTTTGAGGGGGGATGTTAGAGTTAGTATTTTTTAGTTAGGGGCCTATTTGTCTTTGTCTATATTTGTATGTATATACCCTCTTTGTACTTCATTTTTTACCTAACTTTTACACAGAAAAGGTAAGCCTCGGTTCTTCCCTTTTCTTGCTGTCCTCTTTCTCTTTTCTTGTTCCTTCTCTTTCTTTTTTCTGTTTTGTATGATTTCCACACACATATCTTGGAAACTTCAAAATCTTTAAATGAAAGACTTGACTGCATGACTCGATCACCATAGCTCCACATTCACGTGACTCAATCACCACAACTCCTTTGTATGACTCGATCACCATCACAGCTCAACCTAAGGGTTAGTTCATTACCACAGCTCCACCTCAAACAGATACATGTCATCGTTAATATCCCAACATCTGAACCGTAAGCTCTGATACCACTGTTGGGAAAAATCACGATTTTCCCCACCCACACCTTTGATACCACTTTTTGGGATAAATAATCAATTTCCTAAACAAACTACACATCGAAAACACAAATACAAAATAACGAACGCAATAGAGAAAAACAGGAATTTATCGTGGCTCGGCTAACCACCGAAAACCACGGAAGAAAAACACTTTTATTGATAATGAATAAAACTCACTCATACAATTTTTTCTCTCATCCTCACAACTTCTCCCAACACAAAATTAGAAAGAACAACATACGCAGTATCTCCACTCATACCACTTTCTTTGAATTCATCACGCATAGCTTTTCCCATTTCACAATAAATTCACCAGACATTCAATTCTCAATTACTGCTCGTGTGCAATCCATCTCGAGAATACTAAACATAACATACAACATGCACTATGCGCACCAACGGTTTCTTTGAACTTTCTGTCGTGTGCCATCAACACCATGGTAGACGAATCACATTCTCTATCCATGTTTACTCTACTCAACACATGTTAACAAAAATCACTCATCAAAGGGCGCGTGACCGAAGGCACATGCCTCTCCTTTTTCCTCTCTCACTGTTTTTTCTCACGTTAGCCCTCTCTTTTTCTGTTCAATTAATGGCTGCTCACTCCTTTCTTTTATACCGACAAACGTAGCTGCCCCATCCTATTTCACTTCACACACAGCACAACCCTAATAACTAGTAAGATATGCCCTCAATGGGCTAAACTTTACAAGCCCAACTGATTGCCTCCAACTCCCATTTTTTTTTTCTTTTTCTTCGCATCAGCTTCCATTCTTACATTTACAAGGAATTGAAGGTGCCATAATGGGCTTTTTATTCCAAAAATAAAAGCCCAATTCACTTCACACGGCTGCTACCAATTTCTTCCTTCTCAATTGGTGATTGCTCTCTTTAATTTCCATGGCACATATTTAAGCTAAAATATAAAAACTTTGGTCGGTCCAATAAATAATTTCTTATTTTGGGTCAAAACCCAACGAAGGAAGGGGTAGGTGAGGTTGGTTGGAGAAAAAAGAAATATATTTTTTTTAACTTTCCTTTACTTTTTTTAAATAGGACATGTTTGTACTTTTTGAAAATCTTGGGACTGGCTGTATTATTATTATTATTATTATTATTATTATTATTATTATTATTATTATTATTATTATTATTATTATTATTATTATTATTATTATTATTATTATTTTATTTAAAGATGAGTAAATTCTTTATTTTACAAGGTTTTAATGGAAAGTCGGCAATCGGCATAGTTGTTTTGCACAACGTTTATTTCTTCTAAGGGAATATTGCTTCAAACAAAAGGATATGGTTGTTTTGCGTAAATTATGTAAAGCATAGGTCTGTTTTGTGCCAATTAACAATTTAAGTGTTTATAAACACGGTGAATCACAATAATAACTGGGTGGTCCTATAAAATGAGAGATTTAGCCATTGTTTGGTACATATTTTTTAGAACTCTTTTTTTTCAAACTCAATTTATACAACACAATCTTCCAATAAAATAAATTGCACGTAGACCATAAATTTTTATACTTGTAATCACACACTAGTATTTACCCCCTGCGATGTGTAGCGATCAAGAATTTTTACGCATTTAATAATTATTTTAAAATCATGAAAACGGAGTCGCTGCGATCTCATCCATTTTTAAGTTAACGTCACGACGCGTTCGTCTAGCCAAGTCGAGAAATGTAAAGTCAATTTGATTTTAATTAAAATCCGAATTTTCTAAAACTTTATTATTTATTTAAATTATTATTTTCAAAATCATTTTTAAATCTCAAATTAAGTCAATCTCATTTTATCAGTTTCATTCTCTCGACCAGTTGAATTCGCGTGCGAATTTCCCTCGAACTACGTGCATTGCTTGTCAAGATGTCACACCACCAACCCCATCCATCACATCAATCCCATACCCTATCTATTCTCATACTCTACATCACCAACCCACTTCATTATTCATCCAACTCATACTCCACCAATTCAATCCTCACACTCCTTATACACTATCATACTACATCTCTCTCTCAAAACTACCACAATTCCATTTTCCCAGCCATCACAACCGGCCACTACCATCCTCCACTGCAGGCTGCCTATTTCACCACCCAAACCAGCTCCATCACCGGCACCACCGGCAGTATCACCATCGTTGAACAACCACCGTCACATTTCATCAACCGCTTCACCCTCACCCCGTCGAAACCACAGTCCAGCATCATCATCACCACCACCACAATACACAAACAACACAACCGGCTCAACCAACAAACCGCCCCAACACCACCAACACAGCCGGCCACCACTACGACCAAACCACCTGCAGAACCCCCAACTCATTCGAACCAACCACCTCCACTGCCCAATCTCAAAATCCCCATCAATCAGCCCCATAAAACAAACCCAAAACCCAGAATCAAACCTACCCAAAAATCTCACCTGAATCGACGGGTTCATGGCCGGAAATCGCACTCCCAATCGCGAACTTAGCCCCAGTTTTCGCACCCAATCAGCACCAAGCTTCGCCTTTTTGCTACCCCGCCTCTTTCCCTTGTCACCGCCACACGACGGCAGTGATACCGCCGTCGGATTTGGCGTCGGCAATACCCCCACCGACGGTCTCGCCTGCACCCACCTCCTCTCTCTCTTCTCTGGAAATGAACAAGGCAGAGCGTGGATGGTTTATATTTTGATTTTCGAAAATTGCAACTTAGTCCCCCAAGTTTTAAAGTTATGCATTCCAGTCCTTATAGTTTTTAAACTTATCATTTCAGCCCCTTAAGTTTTTAAATGATTTTTAAAAGCTTTTCATTTTTAAAATTTCTTATCTCAATCCCCACGATTTAATATCCATTTTGAGTTTCAACTCAAAGGTTGAAAAGTACTCATTTTAGTCCTTCAACTTTCAAATTATTTATTTTAGTCCCTCAGCTTTCAAACTACTCATTTTAGTCTCTCAACTTTCAAATTACTCATTTTAGTCCCTCAACTTTCAAATTACTCATTTAGTCCTTCAACTTTCAAATTATTTATTTTAGTCCCTCAACTTTCAAACTATTCATTTTAGTCCCTCAGCTTTCAAATTACTCATTTTAGTCCCTCAACTTTCAAATTACTCATTTTAGTCCCTCAACTTTCAACTTACTCATTTTAGTCCCTCAACTTTCAAAGTATCCATTTTAGCCCCTTAACTTTCAAAGTATCCATTTTAGTCCCTCAACTTTCAAGGTATTCATTTTAGTCCCTCAACTTTCATAATCAGTGATTTTAGTCCCTAAATTATACTTTATCATTTTAACTATAAATTTCAAAAGACTAATTCGACTTAACCTTCTAATTGGCTAGACGAAGCGTACGGAGAATTAAGGAATTGAAGTCGTTTCCCGCTCAACTTTGCACTCGTCAAGTTTAAGGTAGACTCGCCCCTATTAATTGATTTTAATTATGATTGCATGTGAATGTTATGTGACTTGTGAAAAGTCATTTTTATGAAAATGAGAATTTATTTCTTCAGAAATAATGATGTTGTTATGCTTGTCATAACTTACTTGCTTAAATGCATGAGACTTGAACTTTTATGTTCATGAGAATTACTTGCTTAAATGCATGAGATTTGAACTTTTATGTTCATGAGAATTACTTGCTTAAATGCATGAGAAAGAAAGAAGATCAATGATGATGTTATGCATAACATACGTGCCTTAAGTGCACGAGACGAGACTACCCACACCCTATGATTTTAAAGAGCCTATAATTTTCAAAGAGAAGCCCTGTGCTTAAATGCACAAGAAGAGACTACCCACACCCTATGTTTCTAAAGAGCCTGCATTTATGTGTTCAATTATATTGTAGATTAATTAATGGGCGATGAGTCTACTGAGTATTTCTATGAAATGCTCACGTCTATTTTTAACAACATTTGCAGATTTCGGAGAAGGTGGCCAATGATGGATGATAGTGGCAATAGTCGTTAAATAATTGAGAATCTTATTTTGATGATCCATATTTCTAAACTTTGTCTATTTTTGAGATTTTCAATTATTTGAAGAATTATGGCATTGCCGAATGTTTTGGTATTATTAATGACTCGATTAGTCATTTTGAATTATTTCCTAAATGTTCTCGAATTTTATTGACCCTTACAGTTGATTTAATGTTGCAAAAAACGAATTTCAGTGATTTCTTCCGCTATAATATTATTTTAAAAGTTAGATCAGAAAATGACGTGGCAAACCGGGTATTTAGAACTCGGGGCGCTACACGATGCATGAAAGTTGATTTTCACAATATCTATTTCAATAACTATTCGTAAAATCTTAATGATTTTACACAAACAATACAAATATAAAATGCATAAAATAATAATATTCTATTACAATAATTATTAAAATTTAAAAAATAACATAACTAATCCAAATTATTAAAAATTTATTTGGATAGTAAATGCCAATTTAAAAATGACCGTAGATTTCATTAATTTTTCTGAGTTATTGTTAATTTCATTGAAAATGTATGTCACATAATTTTTTTGTCTCTTGTATTTAACAAAATTTTTTTTTTTTTTCAAATTTCTATAAATAAAAAAAAGAGCTTTTTATAATCTCAATATTTATCTACAAGTATTTAAATACGACATTAACCTACACAAACTCAAATGGAAATTACACTAATCAACACAAATTTAAATACGACATTAATCCATATGAGTTTTTATTTCATTCTATTTTATTTTTTTTTCCAAAAATCGCAAATGCATTTTAGCGGGAAAATGAATTTTAATGTTTCTGTCTCATCGCTTCTTCTTTTATAAAAAAATAAATAAACTAGAAATCACACCCGTGCGATGCACGAAAGTTGTTTTCCGTAATATCTATTTCAATAAGTATTTTTAAAATGTTAACATTTTTACATAATCAAAACAAATAAAAAATAATAATATTCTATTACAATAATGATTAAAATTTAAAAAATAATGCCCCTATTTAGTAGGGAATAAAATCAGGTTTTTATTAGATTTTGATAAAAATTGATGGAATGTGTGATTAAAATTATTTGTTGACTTTGAGTTGAATTTTAATCAAAAGTTTTAGAGTTATCAAACATTTGAAATATAAATAATCCAAATTATTAAAAACTTATTTGGACAATGAATGCTAATTTATATATTTGAATAATAAATGATCATAGGTTTCAATAATTTTTATGAGTTATTATTAACTTCATTGAAAATGCAAATTTACATAATTTTTGCATTTGCCTTTTGTATTTGACATTTTTTTCAACTTTCATTCAAAAATATTATCGAAATAATTATAAATATGTGTTTATTCTCTACTAAGCAAATATTTATAAATATTTAATCAAAATAAATTATACTTTTATTTACAAAATCAAGAAATTAAAATAATAATTAAAAAGCTTTAATTATCATGATATAACAATCGGGCAACGTGGGAGATCAAGAAATTATATCAAAAACCTTATACCATATAATATTTACACAATTATTAAAATTAAAAAACGATTAAAAATATTAGCATCCATTCGATAACTTTGTCTGTAAATTTATTTACAGATAATACATTTTTCACTCACTTTTTAATTATAAATATTTTTTGAAACCATTTTTCAACAACGTATTTTATTTGGAAAACAACATTATTTTTTTTATAAACAAAAACAAAGCCTTTGAATAGATGTTTTAATTTATTAAATAGTTAATGATAATATATATATATATAATATAAATTAGAAAATATGATATTTAAAGGATAATAAGTATTATCTACACAGATTTTTATTTTACTCTCTTTTATTTTAGTTATGTTTTTTCCAAAATTATAATTGTATTTTTGAGGGAAAATGACATTTAATGTTTCTTTCTCTTCATTTCTACTTTTATATACTCCCTTTATCCCGATTATATATGCTGTCTTTCCTTTTTTGTTTGTCCCAATTATATAGACTCGTTTCTTCATTGAGAAGTAGTTATTTTATTTGTTTACCAATATACTCCTATTTATTATTTCAAATATAATAGTTTTGATATTAATTAAGGGTAAGTTGAAAATTTTCTTTATAAAAATTATTTTTTCAATGACATTAAATATATTTTCTTATCCGTGTGAAAAGTCAAACAAGTTTATATAATTGAAACGGAGGACGTATATATGTATATGTATAGAAGAAGATATAGATGTATAGAGATATATAGATAGATAGATGATAATAATAATAATAATAATTTCGTAATATATTATATTACTATTTCAATACGAGCAAGAATGTTTTCTTAGAAGGATGGTGTCATTCTTGGCTAGGGCGTTTGGCCACTTGTGTTGGATCTATCAATTTTTTTTTACCTTATAATCTGTGTGTCAAATTCCCTCTCCCTCACTCTTGTAGTGACTGCTCGTGTTGGATCAGTTTCTTAGATTTGCGATGTGTCAATAATTTATTTTCGACTTTTCTTGAAATCTACAGCACATAAGAAAGCTATTCAGGCAATGTTCTTAAAAGCGTAAAGCATGATGAAGCGACGAGACCTAACATCACGCTTCAGCACGCATAGACGCGAAAAATCGAGACAATGCGTGAATAAAAGACGGATGAAGCGCGAAACGTGACGAAGCTGCAAGACTAAGTTTCAAGTTTAAGTATGCTTAAGTGTAAGCGAGCTTTTTAGAACACTGTATTCATGTAATCATGTCTTCGTTAATGTTCCAATTCAAAGACTACAACGCGGTACACATTATCTTGATGGAGATCACTAACTTCAAATAAGAGGCAATATTTGGCAGACGGAGTTAGACATATACGTATTTTCTCAATGATCACCGAGTCAAGAACTGAGCCCCGGACATATATGTAGGCAATTGCTGAACTTCATGAACAAATCATTGAGTTCGAGTTTTTCTTTCTTTATTTTCTATTATTGTGGCCTTTCTTCATCTTAAAGTTAACTTTGAAGAGAGGTTCCCAGGAGGACAGTGAATAATATTTCATTGTAAAGCCACAAAGTTCTGAAGGAATTATTCTCAGGATCAATGGGTATATTTCTAGTTGAGATAAAGATGCAGAATAAATATTGCAATAATCTATTAACATAAGAAGATGACACAAATGGGATACAGTCCCTACTCCTGACCGAACTTGAATTTTACTTCTACGCACGACTTAGAAACATAGGAGAAACAATGAAATTACAAATATGCAATACCATATTACCATGAAAGCAAAACATGACTTTGGAAAATTACTAAAGGATTACGATTCACTCATCAGTATATGTCACTTGCATTTTAACATCAATCTCCTAAGGATCTTGAGCAATGTTAAGTTCGACTATTTGATAAGTATCATCACTTTCGGATGGAAACAAGATGTCATCTTTATCTTCTGTTGCAAAATTACACCTTTGTCCAATAGCTCTCAAAAACTGGTACACTTCAAACATGGTAGGTCTCTCATTAGGATCTGTCAGCACACAACTACAGGCAACATTAAGAAAATCGGAAAGCTCTTCATCATAACCTTTTCCAACCAAGAATTGATCAATTGCATCCCCAAGTTTATAGGATTCAGAGAGATAGAAAATCCAGCGCACTATATTACCATGAAATCTTTTGGGGGCTTTAGCCACATTGGCCGGTCTCTCGCCTGTTACTAATTCAAGAAGAACGACCCCAAAACTATAAACGTCCACTTTTGGAGTGGCTAGCAATGTTTTTAAATATTCTGGAGATCCATAGCCCACCTCCCCAAATTTACCATTGACAGAAGTACCTAAATGAGCTCCGACGGGATTCATGAATCCAGAATCTAATATTTTGGGTTCATAGTCGCCATCCAGTAAGATGCATTTGGAATTTATGTTTCTGTGTATAATATGAGGATTGAAGCGATGGTGTAGCCACGCTAATCCTTTTGCAGCCCCAATTCCAATTCTGAGCCTTAGAAGCCAATCCATAGGTTCGCCCTTGTCTTTCAAGTGTAGTTTATCATGGAGGTTGCCGTTGGACATGTGCTTGTACACTAAAAGTCTCTCCTCCTCAGTGGTGCAGAAACCTAGAAGTGGAACCAAGTTGTTGTGTTTTGCATTTGCTAGTGTAGCCATCTGGAAGGAAAATTCGGTGTTTGAGTATTGAGTACCCTGCAATCTCTTCACCATGAGGCAAGTGCCATCTTCAAGTACTGCCTTGTACATTGTCCCTGTTCTTCCTAACCCAATTATATATTCTTTACTAAAGTCATTAGTAACCTTCATGATATCACTCAATTTCATTTCAGAAACCGAGTTCTCAAACATAGAAATCTGAAATCAGGAAATATAACTATTTGTAAATCCTTGTAAGGACAAGTATAATTATGAGAAAAATAATCATGTATATAAGTGACACCAAAGGTTTGAAGTTCAACATAATACTCCATCCAGGGGCGGATCCACCACATGGCGAGCCGCCTCGCTCGCGCGTACTGGATCCGCCCGAAAAAAAATTTAGTAGGAATTTTTGGCATTCTTTTGAAAAATACAGTTATTTTACTGAAAGCCGCCCGTGTTGGAATTTTTTTATTAGTATCCGCCCGTGCTGAACATATTTTCTAGATCCGCCATTGACTTCATCAGTCCCGCAAAGATAGTTCACTTCCATTATTCATAAGGATTAAGAAATAGTATTTATTGTACTTGAAAAAGTAAATTTAATGCACAAATTTCTTACTATGCTCTTATTTACTCATCAAAATACTATTGAAAATATTGATGATTTAAGAACATTAAGTAGGTGTATATTAGGGGGAAAAAAGGTTTTTAATACACATTCAATGAGGGAAGTGAACTATAATTTGGGACGGAAGCAAAAGGACTAGTGGACTATCTTTGCAGGACGGAGTGAGTAATTTTAGGAAATTGAAGTGATGAAATTTACAAGTAGGTGTATATTAGGGGAAAAAAAGGTTTTTAATACACATTCAATGAGGGAAGTGAACTATAATTTGGGACGGAAGCAAAAGGACTAGTGGACTATCTTTGCAGGATGGAGTGAGTAATTTTAGGAAATTGAAGTGATGAAATTTTCGGATCCGCCCGAAAAAAATTTTAGTAGGAATTTTTGGCATTTTTTTGAAAAATACAGTTATTTTACTGAAAGCCGCCCGTGTTGGAATTTTTTTATCAGTATCCGCCCGTGCTGAACATATTTTCTAGATCCGCCATTGACTTCATCCGTCCCGCAAAGATAGTTCACTTCCATTATTCATAAGGATTAAGAAATAGTATTTATTGTACTTGAAAAAGTAAATTTAATGCACAAATTTCTTACTATGCTCTTATTTACTCATCAAAATACTATTGAAAATATTGATGATTTAAGAACATTAAGTAGGTGTATATTAGGGGAAAAAAAGGTTTTTAATACACATTCAATGAGGGAAGTGAACTATAATTTGGGATGGAAGCAAAAGGACTAGTAGACTATCTTTGCAGGACGGAGTGAGTAATTTTAGGAAATTGAAGTGATGAAATTTACACTCAAATAAGCAAGCTGTGACTATTTGACAGAAATTTGACGTTTTTCATCAGAGCAGGACTAAATCGTAACGAATATGAAAGCTTAGGGATCTATAGACCAGAAAAATTGATTGGGATCTAGGGGTGTAAACGGTTTGGTTTGGGCGGTTTTTGATAATTTTTCAAACCAAACCGTTTAAAGCGGTTTGAGATTTTTCCAACCCAAATCAAACCATTTCATTTCCTAAACCAAACCAAACCAAACCATTTTTTGCGGTTTGATGCGGTTTTAAACCGCGGTTTGCAAACGAAACTAAACTAATATATGTAAATCGAGTTAAAATAACTATTGAAATAGAATTTTGAATTAAGACATCAAAATTAATTGCAAATAACCCAACGACATTATGGATAGATGTTATAAGACTAACAAAATTAAAATATATGGGTAAACAACCTCTAAAATAGATACAAAGGCACGATCACAAACAAATTATCACAATAATATCAAAAAAACCTAATAGATAACACAATCCATTCTCAAGTTAGATTTTCCTATTATTTCACAACAAAACAACTTAAACTCAAATATACTGTATTCCAAGCAAAACTATTGAACTACATGATGAAAGAATGATGCTTTAGGAATTTAGAGTTTGATGAATTACAGTTGATGATAAAAGATCTCAAGTACAACTAATTTTGCTTAGATAACCATAAATACTCAAGTCATGACTTGCTAAATTAACAAAAGACAAATATTATAACCAAGAAAAAATAAATAATGAGCAAGTTTATGCATACTCCCCCAAAAAAAATTATAGGATAAAAAACAAATAAAGTAAGAAAGTCACCGGTAGTACTTAGTTGTTAGCACTAGCAAAATGTCTTTCTTAACAATAAAGGAAAAGCAAGGTGCCCCTTCATATAAATTGAAAATAAAAGTATAAAATTGAAAATAAAAGCAATAATTTTTTTTGTATTTTTGCAATTAAAAAATTAAATTTTAATTGTAATTTTTTAGCGGGTTGGCGGTTTGAAACGGGTTTTGAAAAATGAAACCTAAACCAAACCATTTGAAAGCGGTTCGGTTTAGGTCAAAACCGAAACGTTGACGGGTCCGCGTGGATCCGAACCAACGGTTTCGAAATTGCGGTTTGATATCGGTTTGGCGGTTTGACGGTTTCGTTGTACAGCCCTATTGGGATCCACTTGCTTTATTTGTGTTTGTTTTGAGGATTGTAGATACAAAATCCCAATAATTATCATATAGTGATTAGTGAGAGAAGAAATCCCAATTATAAAATGTAAAATGTATCTTACCTTGATGGCTTTGGCATCCTTGATTCTCTTTGCCCATTTGTTGACCATAGGATCTTCTTCCTTCTTCTTTCTGGACTTGTTGTCCATAGCCATAGGGTCTCCTTCCTTCTTCTTTCTGGACGTATTTTCCAAATAGAAGAAGATGCCTATGCCAATGCCAATTCCAACAGTGAAGGCTGCAAAAGTCGCCCCAACAATGGCTGAAATATTAGTTTTATTTGAAATACCTTGGCAAGGAGGCAAAGGATCGCCACATAGTCCAGCATTATTCGCATAGCTTTCCCTAATAGTCATATCTTTACTGAAATTTGGAACTGGCCCGGTCAATTGGTTGTTTGACACGGAAAATTCCTTCAATCGACTGAGTAGACTAATCTGAGCAGGGATTTGGCCTATCAACTGGTTGTCGTTAAGTTTAAGGATATACAAATAAGAGCAATTTGCAAGATCCATCGGGATCTCTCCGGATAACTGGTTATTTGAGAGATCAAGGCTTGTTAAAAATCCAGTTATACGAGAGATATTATTTGGAAGATTTCCATAAATCTTGTTATTAGAAAGATCTAAGCCTGTCATGGATGAACAACCAGCAACACCAAGAGGAAACGTACCCTCAAGTCCCATATCCCCAAGCTTAATATTTAAGACCTTGTTCTCGTCGGGATGCCAACAATCGATTCCAATAAACTTGCATATAAAACCTTCAGTCTTGTTATTGAAGTTCCATGTTGCGAGGTAGCCATACTGGTCTTTCAAAGAACTTTTTATAGCTTTGAGGCAGTCAACATCACTTTGAGCCGAGTAGGTAAGAGATCCTCTCACAATCAACACAAGAAAAATTTTCACCAGAGTCGAGACAACTCCAAAATCGAATGTCGTCATCGTGAAAAAACCAGCCATAACCTACGAAAACCTGAGTATACAAAACCTTAAACAAATTGAACTTCGAACGTGATAAAATATGAAACAAGCACGACATCCTTAAATCTTTCAGCTAAAAAAACAAGATAATTGGAAAATGAATGTAATGACCAAAATAATTTCATACCAGCAAATTGTCCCATTAACTGAGAGGAAGTTCTAGAAATACCACCAAATACTCATTTCATTCCCACGCAAAATTATTTCCGATTTAATAATTGTTATTATTTTAATAAAAGGAATTCAACGTTCTCTAATGTTTGTGCGTTTTTTAGGAGTTTAATTTATTCGATAATTTACCACTCAAAATGAATCTAATTTTGAAGTTCAGAACCTCATACTTTATCAGATGATGATGCCTCTGACAGAGCAACATCCTCTAGAATGGGAAAATTTGTTGGGGATACATGCAAGAGTCTCTGGTTATATTTTTCCATAGAAGATATCACTGTTTCCTATTGTTTTAGTAAAGGGTCAATTATGTGGCATGTTATTGCAATTAGTGGACGCCGAATCATGAAGTTGCTGATGACATGGAGTAAGTGTAATTTTAAAAACGAAATTTTTTATACCATTAAAAACCTTATTGAGCAGTGAACTTTGTGCAAAAAATTCAGTTGGACACTAAACTTTAAAAAAAAAAAATCATTAATCAACGAACTTTTTAATATGTTATCCCATCCATTATTTCAATCAATCGCCGTTCAAAAAATTGATGGAATTGATGACGTGACAAAGATAGTCGCTAATTATGTGGTACACTATTGCAATTAGTGGATGCCAAATTGCAACCATTTGAAGTTCCATAATTTATGCATATCATTTGTCCACGATGTCTTCAAAATGGTAACATAATGTGACCATTGTATAGTGGTTGGTTTTTGATGATGAATCTATTGTTGGGAATTAGGAATCAACTAATCCCGTCCAGGATCGATGTGACACAAATAAATTGGACTGAGAAAATATAAATACGCAAAAATAAAATGCAAATACGAAACACAAAGATTTACGTGGTTCAGCAATTTGCCTACGTCCACGGACCCACACCAATATATTTCACTAACTCGAAATATGAGGAGTACAAAAATACTACACTGTATTTTTATCTGCCTATGCAAAGGCTATTCTCTCCAACTCACTTTTCTCCCTATTTTGTGAAATGCCTCTCTTGTGTTGCTCTCTACACAAGATCACTCTTTGTTGTGGTGGTGTTTTTTTTCATTGAGGTTTTGCCCTCTATTTATAGGGAAAGTTTGGACAAAGAATCAACAATGGAAGGAATAAAATAGGTGTGAACATATGAGGATTGTAGGCTAATGGTGTCTTACCAAATAGGTGTGAACATGGACTATTAATGGTGGCTTGCCAATTTCAACAAAGTTGGCTTTATTTTCCACATTTAGCTCCATTTTTCAACAATCTCCCACTTGGGGACAAATGTGGCTTCCCCTGAGATATCTCCTTCTTGCAACTCCTTGTGAAATATGGTGTGAGTCATTTCTTTTGTCTTCACTTCAGAAGACCGATTGAAGCTGAGCACAGCTCCAATTTTTCCTTTGTTACTGTCTTGGTCATAATGTCGGCTGGGTTCTTGCTGCCCTGGATCTTCTCTAGTGTTAATACTTCATCCTCTAGAAGAGACCTGATGAAGTGATAACGGAGTCCAATGTGCTTGGTTCTAGAATGAAATGCTGAATTCTTTGCCAGATGTATCGCACTCTGACTATCACTGTGCAAAACATTCTTCTCCTGAGTGAATCCCAATTCTGCCAACAAACCCTGTAACCAGATCATTTCTTTGCTAGCCTCGGTTACTGCCACGTACTCTGCTTCTGTAGTGGATAGAGCAACAATCTTCTGTATCTGCGAAATCCAGCTAACTGCAGTAGTACCTACTGTGAAAACATAACCAGTAGTACTTCTCCTGCGATCTACCTCGCCGGCAAAATCTGTATCTACAAAGCCTTGTAGAGTCACCTCGCCTCGTCCAAAGCATAAGCATCTATCAGTAGTTCCCCGTAGATATCTTAATATCCACTTTACTGCTTCCCAATGCTGCTTTCCTGGATTTGCCATAAACCTGCTCACAACTCCCACTGCATGAGCAATATCTGGTCTGGTACAAACCATGGCATACATCAAACTTCCAATGGCTGAGGCATATGGTATTTTAGCCATGAAGTTTATCTCGTCCTATGTCTTAGGACTCTGATCACTAGATAGACGGAAGTGATTAGCTAGTGGCGTGCTGACAGCCTTCGCACTGCACATGTTAAATCTCTGCAGGACTTGACTAATGTACTTGGCCTGAGATAACTGCAAGATACCCTTCTGCTTATCTCTGAAAATCCTCATTCCGAGAATCTGCTTCGCTGCACCCAAGTCCTTCATTTCGAATTCTGCTGACAGCTGCATCTTTAACTTCTTGATTTCGTCCATATCTGAGCCTGCTACTAACATATCATCGAATAAAGTAGCAAAATTATATAACTGGACTCGAATCTCCTGAAGTAGCAACAATGGTCAGCATTACATTTGAAGTAGCCATTTTTCTGCATAAATCCGTCGAACTTCTTGTACCACTGTCTCGGGGCTTGCTTTAAGCCATACAGGCTCTTCTTCAATTTGCAAACGAGCTTCTCCTTTCCTTTGACTGAGAAGCCTTCTGGCTGCTGCATATATATTTCCTCCTCAAGGTCACCATGGAGGAAAGCAGTTTTTACATCTAACTGCTCCAAGTGCAAACCCTCTGCTGCAACAATACTCAAGACTGATCTAATTGTTGTCAGCTTCACAACTGGCGAAAATATTTCCGTGTAGTCAATTCCTTCTTTCTGCTGGAAACCTTTGACCACCAACCTCGCCTTGTATCTCTTTGATCCATCATGTTCCTCCTTGATTCTGTACACCCACTTATTGTGTAGAGCTCTCTTTCCTGTAGGTAACTCTCCTAGTTCCCACGTCTGGTTAGAGATGAGAGACTTTATCTCATCTTTCATTGCAAGCTCCCACTTGCCAGAATCACCGACCTGACATGCCTCATGATAGCATTCAGGTTCACCTGCATCAGTAAGTAACATGTAGCTCATGTACTTTCTATTTGGAACATGAGGTCTGGTTGACCTTCTAAGAACAGGGACTGGAGACTGTGATGCATCAGTCTCTAGAACAGGCTCCTGTAACTGCAGATCCTCCTCTGTCTGCTGCGACGTACTACTTTCTGGAGCATCCAACTCAACATATGTTGGATCATCATGTACTGTGTCATCGGACTGCACTGCATTTCTGTCCTTGTACATAACCTTCTCGTTGAATATGACATCCCTGCTTCTGATGACCTTTCTGTTCTGGTCATCCCATAAGCGGTAGCCGAACTCATCTCCGCCATATCCAATGAATGTGCACTTTAGTGATTTGGGGTCTAACTTGCCCCTTGCCTGGTCACTAATATGTGCATATGCGACACATCCAAAAACTTTCAAGTGGGAAAGTTTTATTTCTTTTCTGCTCCATACTTCCTCCGGTATCCTGTACTCCAACGGTACCGAGGGTCCTCGATTGATCAAGTACACCGCTGTGTTGACTGCTTCTGCCCAAAACTGTTTGGGCAAGCCTGCATGTAACCTCATGCTTCTGGCTCTCTCCGTTAATGTCCGGTTCATACGTTCTGCAACTCCATTTTGTTGTGGAGTCCCTGGCAACGTCCTCTCCATTTTGATGCCATTCTGGTAACAGAACTTCTTGAACGCCATATCCGTATATTCTCCTCCATTGTCGGACCTCAGCTTCTTTACTCGCAATCCTGTTTCATTTTCCACCATGGCTTTCCACTTCTTAAACACATCGAATACTTCGGACTTGTGTCTCAAGAAATAAACCCACACTTTTCTCGAGTGGTCATCAATGAAAGTCACAAAGTATGACTTTCCGCCAATAGATGAAACTGCGGTAGGTCCCCAGACGTCTGTGTGGACTAACTCAAGTTTCTCTTGCTTCCGAGTTCTGCCACTAGTGTTGAAACTCACTCTGGTCTGCTTCCCAAAGATGCAACTCTCGCATAAGTCTATATCAGTAGACTGAAGCTCTGGTAGTTTCCCCTTTGCATGCATATACTTGAGTCCCTTCTGACTCATATGCCCAAGTCTCTGGTGCCACAAGTTTGAGCCCTCCTTGCTTTCAGCAACTGCAATTGTCACACAAGCATCCGCCGTTGTGTAGAGGGTGCCAGTATCCTTGCCTCGAGCGATAATCATGGCGCCCTTGGTGATCTTCCAGTTATCACCAGAGAAGGTGGTGACATGTCCTTCTCCCGACAATTGCTTGACGGAGATCAAGTTCTTCCTCAATTCTGGAATATGTCTCACGTCCTTCAGCTTCCACATAGATCCATTGATCTTGATCTGTACATCACCCTTTCCGACCACGTCACACGGTTGATCATTACCGAGATAGACTCTACCAAAATCACCCCGCGTATAGTTTACAAAAAACTCCTTGTTTGAGGTAGCATGAAAAGATGCTCCGGAATCAATCACCCAGTATTCCGTTTTTCTCTCCAAAGAGCATATCAAAGCATCGTCCGCTTCCTCTTCCACAACATTGACTTCTGTCCTGTCCTCCTTTTCTTTTGGAGGTGCTGTGCACTGATTTTTGTAATGACCGGTCTTGCCACACTTCCAACATTCCACAACCTTTGTCTTGTTGGAATTGTTTGGATTTCTGGACCTCGATCTGCCACTTCTGAATTTGCCGTTACCCCGCCCATTTCCTCTGTTGGAACTCCTGCCTCTGCTTTCCACATTCAACGCCGATCCTGAAGTTGAGACACCTTCTGACTGTCGTCTGATCTCCTCCGTTAAGATCATGCTTACGACATCATCGAACTTCAATTTTGACTTTCTGGCAGAGCCACTAATTGCTGTGACTGTACCATTCCAGCTGTCTGGCAACTGCCCAAGAATTAACAGAGCTCGAACTTCATCACTAAAAGTGATTTCGACTGTGTTTAGCTGGTCCGTCACTTCATTGAATTCATTTAGGTGCTCCCCAAATCTTCCGCCTTCGGCCATCTTCATATTGAATAGCTTTTTAATTAAGTGGACTTTATTTGCTGCAGATGGCTGTTCATACATGCTAGAAAGGGCTGCCATGAGAGACTCTGTCGTCTTCTCATTTTTTATGTTGAAAGCCACTGACTTTGACAACGTCAGCCTGATTGTGCCGAGTGCTTTTCGATCAAGCAACTCCCAATCCCCCTGGTTTATATCTTCTGGCTTTTCTTTTAGTGGCTTGTATAGATCCTTCTGGTACAGATAGTCCTCCATTTGCATTTTCCAAAATCCAAAATTTGAACCATCAAATTTGTCAATTTTGGATATTTTCTCATCTGTCGACATTGTTCACACTCAATCACAAAACAGTCTAAAGAAATCTTTTCTGATGTGGAAGATCAGTCAAAGCTGCAACCACAGAGCATACTAAGAATTTCAAAAGATCTCAATGAGCCAAAACTCTGATACCAATTGTTGGGAATTAGGAATCAACTAATCCCGTCCAGGATCGATGTGACACAAATAAATTGGACTGAGAAAATATAAATACGCAAAAATAAAATGCAAATACGAAACACAAAGATTTACGTGGTTCAGCAATTTGCCTACGTCCACGGACCCACACCAATATATTTCACTAACTCGAAATATGAGGAGTACAAAAATACTACACTGTATTTTTATCTGCCTATGCAAAGGCTATTCTCTCCAACTCACTTTTCTCCCTATTTTGTGAAATGCCTCTCTTGTGTTGCTCTCTACACAAGATCACTCTTTGTTGTGGTGGTGTTTTTTTTCATTGAGGTTTTGCCCTCTATTTATAGGGAAAGTTTGGACAAAGAATCAACAATGGAAGGAATAAAATAGGTGTGAACATATGAGGATTGTAGGCTAATGGTGTCTTACCAAATAGGTGTGAACATGGACTATTAATGGTGGCTTGCCAATTTCAACAAAGTTGACTTTATTTTCCACATTTAGCTCCATTTTTCAACATCTATATTAGCTATGGAAGTGGAAAGAACCCTAATTTTTTTATTTTTTAAGTGTGGGTCAATTGATGACTCGTGTTATTGCTAGTACACCCTACGCATCACTATCTAAGTCTAGCATGTGTCATATGGTAGAATGTACAGGTTTTTGTATGAATAATGTTGCTTCTTTAGCTAGGTATTAACGTGATGATAGAATTTTGTATCTGTTAAGGATGTAAAATTGGCTTAGATCGCAATATCCCAACTTGTAAATAGAATATGCAATTGAACCGCTCTAGGTTCAAACGTCAGAAGTGTCGTTGGATCAAACAAAGCTAAAAATTACTACAATAAAAAATCAATATCTTGGCCCAAGTTCACGTTTAGTTCACCTCCTAAAATGGTACATAATAACCAGCTTTAAATTCGTTTGATAGACAACATACAGATCTGCCTCCGTTTGATAATCAAAATAAACTGGTTTATAAATCAGTTTATAAATTACACAATTTTTCAAATTAATTTTTAATCTCACATTTTTTCTTTTCAATTTTCAACAACTACTTTTTATCTCAAAATCATAAATAAATCAATTTATAAACTAAATAGTATTAATTTGTTGGAGTTCAGTTACATCCTTTACAACGTGAAGTAATCCTATTCACTTCATTATAATCACATCCAGTTCGACATTAATTTCACACGGTCTATTGATTCTTCTCCAAACATGAATCACCTATAACCTATTTTAAAAACAAAAATTCTAGATGGACATGTTTTTTTGACATGTTTAAGTGACATTTACGAGGTGTCACCTCGGTATTGGTTGATGTCAAGATGGGACATGGTGACCCACCTCGACATTGACCAATGTAGAGGCGACACCTAAGCATGTCACCCAAAAATGTCAAAAAAATGTATGTGTAGAATTACTCTTTTAAAAAAGAGTAATTCTAAAGAGACATTCATTTTTGACATTTTATAGTGACATTATGATGTGTCAATTTTTCATTTGGGGTGATGTATTCATTATTCAATGCATATTTTCATCCCCCAATCAGAAAGTGACACATTATAATGTCACTTTAAAATGTAAAAAATGAATGTCTCGAATTTTCTCCATTAATTATGGATCTGAAGATCAATTGATGTTCAACGAAGGAAGATTATGCATTTTATGGCATTTGATCATTATTATTTGAGTGATCAAACTCACGAGCTCAAGCCCAAGTTTGGTAAATGGTTTATAAATCGATTTATAAACAGCACAATTTTTTAAATTATTTTTTAATCACACATATTTTTTTCTTTCTAATTTTCAACCACACATTTTACCTTAAAATCATAAATAAACGAGTTTATATATCGCTACAGTGTTACCAAACGGAGGACAGAGGAAAATAGAAGTGTAAACGTGGGAGCACCAGTTTGAAGGGTTTATAATTTGATGGTTTAGTTAGTGGATTGTAGACTTCAATCCACGTTTTTTCTCTTATTTTTCTTTGTGTTGCTTATGTTGGCACTAATGCGATTTTTTCAACTGGAAAATCAAGGACCCATTATTGTAACTTCCACATGATAACGTAAACAAATCTCTGTTAAAGATGTAAAAGCCCGCCTACCAGCAGAACCATAGTAGAAACGATAAACAACTCAGAAGTATATATACAGATATGTTCATATGGAAACAACAATAAAAGGAAAATGCAGAGAGAGAGAGAGAGAGAGTTTACCTTGGACTGGGAGTCAAATTTTAATGCTTGTTTATTGATATCCCATGGGAACTTAGGGGGAGACTATGAATGTTGCATGTTAATGTTATATACATGAAGTGAGTGAAGACTGGATTCCAAACGAACAACACAAGAGGGGAGTATAGAATGGGGAAACGACGACCTAGGCTAAGACCTTGACTCTTAACTTGTTTGCAATTTTTCCACAGGTTCTTGAAATTAATTCCTCATCCTTTTTCTCCATGTCTCTTTCCTAATATTTCAAAATATTGACCATATCTTTTTTCTTTTATTTTTTTTTTTGCTTCAATAATATTGGAAACGGTCAAGTTGAATGATAAATGTGAGTCACGCTGATAGTTTGGAAGAATGAATAAATGAAAGGACAAACTTTTAGCTATGTTTCTACACTTCGATAAATTTATATATTTCGGTCATTAATTAATTACTATTCGATATTTCGATCTAGGTGCCTTTTTTTCCAAAAAAAAAAAAAAAAAAACCCGTGACTTTCCACCCAAGGGCGGAGCCAGTCCATTTGTTTGGGCTGGGCCAAATTTCATTTGGGATGGACTTTACCTAAGAATTTTTTTCTTTTTTCTTTTTTGGGTTAAGTACATAAATACACAACTTTGAATGACCTATTTTTAAATATCATACATTTTAAAACATATTTCAACAATACAAAACATATTATCAAAATCAGGTAAAATTCAAAAAAGAAAATTTTACCCTGTGAAAACGAATTGCTGTTTATAGTTTGCACCGATCTTCTTCTTCTTATCCCAAGAATCCAGGTTTGCACTAATCATCTTCTTCTCATAGGATCTCTAATTACAAATCTTCTGAGAGTGGGAGATAGGGGTTGTTTTCATCATCTCCTAGGTATGATCGATTAGTAAGAGTCAGAAAATGCTAAGATTATGACATGGATGGTTATGATAGAAGGAAGAGCTATGATCGGCATAGAGAGAGGAATGAGAGATGGATTCTGAGTTTTTCGCCTCGAGTTGGGTATGGCACATGGATCATATTCATCAATTTGAAATTTTTTAGGACCTAGAACGGAGTTTCCAAAAGGGTTTACATCAAATAGAGGCTTGAACAACGTCAAAGTTGAAACTTAATCACATACATTTTCTAATTAATTACAAGTTTATAATTATTTACATTTATAATTTAATTTCAAAATTTCAATTAATTATAATAAATAACTTAGGTTCTGTTAGTTAAAAGTTTTGTGTATAAAAATATTTTTTTAAATTGTTTTCAAAGTAAAATATATGGTTAAAAAATGGATAGAGAAAATGAGTATGGTTAACAATGGTTTGAAGAATGGTGTTGTTTAAAATATGTTTTTAAACAAATTTGTCAAACCAATAGTTAATTACAGTTGTAACTAATTAATTACTATTTTAACTTAATGTATATTACAAGTCAAACAAAATTTTATTTTTTAAATTAATTGAATTAATTATAAGTTATAATTATTGTAACTTAATTATATTCTACAATAAATTACAGTTTACCATTAATTACAATTGTAACTTTCATTCAATTTTGTAATTAATTAAAATTGTTACTTTTTTTCAATTTTGTAATTAATTACAATTGCAACTAATAAATTCTAAAAACATAATAGTTTTTATTTATTTTTTTGGCTACAATTGATTGAATTAGTTACGTTCAACTTAATTACAATTACAATTGCAACTTGATTACATTCTGTAATGAATTACAATTTACAATTTATTACAAGTGTAACTTTATTTCAATTTTTTAATTAACTAAAATTGTAACTTAATATATATCATAAGTTACTCGAAATTTCATTTTTCTTTCAAAATTAATTGAATTAGTTTTAAATTGTAATTAATTACAATTGCAACTTTATTTTGATTTTGTAATTAATTAAAATTGTAACCAACAAATTTATAAAACATGAAGGATTTTTTTTTTTTTTTTGGCCAAAATTAATTAAATTGGCCTCTATTCTTTAAAATAATCATTTCAGTTTATAAAAAACACAAATTTTAAAACCACTTTTTAACCACGCACATTCTCTCCATTTTTCAACCATACATTCACCGAAAAAATATAAATAAATCAATTTATAATTGCTACAGTATTACAGAATAGAACTTTAGTTATATTCACCTTAATTACAACTATAATTCCAACTTAATTACATTTTGTAATTAATTATAATTTACGATTAATTACAATTATAACTAATGAATTTGTAAAACATGGCATATTTTTTTACTCAAATTAATTGAATTAGTTAAATTCACCTTAATTACAATTATAATTTTATTTCAATTTTGTAATTGATTACATTTGTAACTAATGAATCGTAAAAACATTAGTGTAATTCATAATTTTGTAATTAACTACAATTGTAATTTTAACTATAATTGTAACAATCACCACCACCACCACCACCACTACTGACAACATCCACCACCGATCACCAGTTAATTTTTAATCAGCCACTGCCACAATTACCGTCATCGAACCATCGTCGAAAATATAATTATAACTTTATTTCAATTTGTAACTAGTTACAATTATAATTTTAATTACCATCTCAATATCACCACCACCTCCACCTCTATCTCTACCTCTACCTCCACCACAACATAGAAAAACAGAGGAAGCCAAGTCACATAGCATGTTAATTCACACATTCTTTCATCATTTCCTTCCTTTCTGACCATAATAATTTTGTGTAATACTGGCTCCGACACTATCTCCACCCAAATAGACTCTTCCAAACTCAGCATAATTATTAGCCATATATACTTCATTCCAATTACCTTTAAAGTGAGAAGCAATCCAATTCAATGCAAGTCATGAATCTTCATAAGCAATTGGGAGTGGGTATTCAGGAGCAATCTATATTCAACTGAAATTGCAATAACATTAGCTTTCATAACGAGTGAATTCAAATGCTTGTGGTATGTCCGTGAGGAAACGAATTCCGTGAAAAACCCGCTGTCGTGGAAATAAACTAGTAAAGGGAGCTTGTTGCTTGTACATTGAATTTGGGCGAGATATAAATATCTTTGGATTTGAAACCGGTTGTTTTGGATTAAATGATGGTGGAACTCTTTGGGTTCCGATGAATCTATGAACTGTGCCGTTTTTATACACACGTATGAAAGGATAATTATCGTAAAGTATGCCTGTGGGGTTCGTTGTAGATCCGATTGCGCAAGGAAGTGCTTGCTGGGGAAATTGGGGCCTTATGATCCAGAATGAAGGAAATGAGGAGCAAGAGGCAAGGGCGTAAGGCTGACAGAATATCTGATTTAACAAAATTGTTTATAAATATTCGATTTTAAAAATTTCAAATCTAAATATATGATTTTGTGTAATTTTCCCTTCTTTTTTCTAAAAGAAATTTTTGGGCCAGGGCCCAGTTGGCCCACCCCTGGCTCCGCCCCTGTTTCCACCCAGTTGAGGTTAATAAACTCAACTTAACAAAACTGAATTGAAGTCTGATGGAAATGGTGAATACTGAATTTGATTAGAGAAGATGAGTAATAAAATAATGCTAAAGATAATTGAGGATTTCTATCCGTTGGAACTTACATGCACTGAAAATGAATGTTTAAAATCTCTGCTTGTTAAAAGTTTTTTTTATTTAAAAACAAGTTTTTTTTATATTTCAAGGTAAAATATGTGATTGAAAAGTGGAGAGGAAAAATATTTGTGGTTAAAAAGTAATTTGCGGAATTGTATTGTTTAAAAACATGTTTTTTAACACTTTACCAAATAGAGAGATTTGATGAAGTATTCGGGTGCTAGATTAGGCAAAGTGGATATCAAGTTTGGAATTTTTTACTTCATTAATTATATGCTAAGTTTGATATTATATATATCTACTATTTATTACAATTTATAAAATGTTGATTATAGTATCATCGCAATTTTTTTTGCACCAGTTTTGTTGAAATTAAAAGTCATCAATCCTTGCTTATTGTCATCCACATGTTTGGTTTTGAAAAATCATATTTTTTTAGTAGATAAAAAAAAATAAAAAAAAAATGATGATGATTGATGAAAAGTCTAGTTGAAAATTTGATAAAAATAGTGGTTCCATTAAATATATTTTTAAAATTAATTTATGATTTTGACGTGTACTTTTATCAATTTTTTAACTAAGCCAGACATGGGCTAATTTCCTTACCATTTTTTTTTTTTTTTTAATAATAATATCCTTGTTGTAAATTATTAAAAATATTAAATACCTAACTTGTTAGGTGTGAATGACTTATGATCACTCTTTATTCCCTAGTGGTATGAATTATTTCTATTTTATCCCTATTTCCATTCTATAAATAGGTCTTGATTTGTAACATTTCCTACACCTCTTGGAATGAAGAAATCATCTCATTTCTCTCTACTTCTCTATTTTCTTGTTCTTAAATTTAGGTAGTTTCACAACACGTTATCAACACGAGTTTCTAACTTATTGAGTAATATGACGGGAGTATGCTCTACAGTTGCATCTAAATGATGAACTTCTGTATCAGAAACCTGATTATTATTAATCAACGTGAACCACTCAATTAAATCCCATATCTAGAAAAATTCTTCTTTTACCAACCACTGCCGAGAACTCCACTCCACTACTGCAATTATTTTTGGTCCCATATTGTTGCTAAGACTGCTGGAATTGCGAAATTGATCTTAAAGATGAATACTTCAATTGAAAAAAAAAATGAGAAGAGAAAAGTATCACAACCTTTGATCTAGAAAATTCAGATTAAAGGCATGGCTGCAGTAGTGATCGTGGTGTCCAACACTAACTTGGTGGAAACTAACAAAAGTCCACCAACTTAATAGGTATAGTGGTAAGATTTTAAATCGTTTCATTTTAATTATGCATATTAATTATATGATTAGCATTAACAATATTCACAACTAATTGACATTAATCTGTGATCAATAAATTAAAGAGTTTAAACAAGGAATAAGTAATATAATTATTGTCATACCGTGATGGATTGAGTTATTATGGATTGAATTTATACCTTAACTGGGTATGACTCATTATCGTAACGGATTGGACTATTATGAATACCTTGACTGGATTTGAAAATATGACTCCCTCACTCATGAAAGGTAATTATTTCATTATGTTGACACCGCCTATATGGTCGGTCTATCAATTGAATACATGGAATATTTTACATATATTCAAATTTTATATTATTTCAAAAACACCTCAGTTGTTGGTTAATTCTAACATATTAGAGGTTGTTGTCAACATATATACGTAGTGGTATAACCCCAGTATTATTATTGTTAATATATATACAATATTATTATTATTTGATACTTCATTAAATGATACCAGAAGTTATCACTACTAAAGTTAGATAATATTTTATCAAATGATACTAGAAGTTATCATTACCAAAAAGTTGGTAAATGTTGATAAAAATATTTTATCAAACGATACCAGAAGTTATCAATATCTTTATTTGAAAGGGTGGATGAAAATAAATTATTCAACAAGAAAAATGTTGATGTATGATAAGATAATATCACATGATAGCACGGATATGACAAATGCGAAAATAATCTCATCATTATTATGAGATAAATATTATATGATTGTGATAAGCAGTTTTAATCAAAGTTCTTGCACAAGTACTTATGTACTCCAGAAGTAGTACATATTTACTCCAGAAGAAGTAAAGATTATCATCTAAACATACTGAAATGATATTATTATTATTATTGTTCCTGAAGAAGCATAAACGAGACATACATGCAAAATACAAAAGGGGGAAACATTTATGATCCTCAAAAGTAGAGGTGTGTATCAGGTGTAATAATACTCCATACTCTACCACCCCTATTCTTTTTTGTGTGTTCAAGAGTAAGAATACTCCGTACTCCACCACTCATAATCCTTTTGAGGTTCACAAGATTAAGTTCAAATACTCATCAATATTAAAGGTATGTCTCAAGAGTAAGAATACCCCGTACTCTACCACCCACAATATTTTGGAGATTCACAAGGATAAATTTACATTAACCGAACTCCATTTTAGCTTGGTACTCCTTCCTTGCGACCAATCTATCTTAACCCCTGCTGGATCTTGTATTGGAACATATGATTGTAGCTTTTCCAGCAGTTCATCGATAGTGGGAGCAGAAATAAGGATCCTCCTAGAAAATGGAGAGATGAATCCCTGTTCCACAGGATAATCAAGAAATGTTAGTAAACCATCGAAGAAGTTGTTAACATTTAAAAGCCCAATAGGCTTAGTATGGAGACACTGTGACGACCCGAATTCTCGACCATTCGAGTGCCACTAAAAGTGACTCATATCATATTATCGAGACTTAAATAGTAATGTAAAATTATTCAAAAGAATAATTAGAATCCCATAATTTTATTTGTGAATAAAATTAGAACATAATTTTCTTACATAAAGTTCAACATAATTATCTCATCAATCTTAACCACTTTTGCCACTTCCATGTTGACAGCCTCGAACCTTCAATTATCTGAAAATGATAAATATCGTGGAGTGAGATTTATAAAATCCCAGTAAGTATACCAAGCATAATTGTAGCGATCGAGAAATTTTCACGACTTATTTAAATAAATATTATTTTTTTAAATGTGTCGCTACGACTTTGTCCATTTATTTTAAAAACGTGATCGTCTAGCCAATGAAGTAAAATTAATTATTTCAAATTTATCTTATTTCGACTTTCAAATTTTATTCAAAAGTCTCTCATTTTCATTATTTATCTTTAAGTCCAATTTTTAATTAAATGCAGTCAAATTATTTTAAATCCAAAATATTTAATCCCCAATTCACATTCATTTTAATCCCAAAATTTCCTCCCTAACTTCTACTTTCATATTCAAGCACATTTTCCCCATTATCTCTACCCAATCCCTCACAATTAGCCATTCAACCTAATTACATCCCACGTTTTCTTCTTTTCCCACCCATTTCATCATCATCAATCACCATACTTTACACTACTTTCCATTTCATTTTCCACCTAATCCTCCACCACAAAGCTCCATTTATGAATCCACCAAGCCTCATTTACAACCACATTCAGAACCATAGCCAAGAATGAAATAGCCTCAATCCCAAAATTTCATTCCTCAATCAACCATTATATTCTTGTCAATCCCATTCACACTTCCTTTCCCTAATCAACCAAGTAAATTTCTGAAATTCTGTTAGCAAACCAAGCTCATCACAATTTCCTCACATTTTTTTTATTTCTTCCCAGAAATTATCTCCTTCCAGTTTCATGCTATTCAGTTATGGATAATTATTAATTCCCAAAATCCTTCCCCTTTAATCAGCCATTACCCCTTGTAACTCCCTTCAATCTCACCATCCTTCCATAATCTTGATCAGAAGCAAACCAATACATATACATTCCTATTCTCCCTTCCTCACAATATTCACAGCAACCAATCTGCAAGATCGAATTCCACGCACTCAGTGCCTCTAATCCTAATTAATGGGACTATGGGATATTGAGAGTGTCGCCTCGATTTAATTAATGAATCGAAGGAGACAAAAGAGAATTCAAAAGAAAACAATGTCATCACCATCGAGCCGCCGCCTATCACCCACGGCCACGCCACCAGCCACCACTGCTCGAAACCACCAAGCCGCTGCCTCTCTCTCACAGCCTCCAAACCCGTCCACAACAACCTGCACAATTCGAACCCACTAATCACCACCACCTGAACCGCAATTACCGAACAACCACCGTCACATTTCATCAACCACTTCACCCTCACCCCCCGCTGCAACCACAGTCAACTCCACCAGCATCATCATCATCATCATCATCATCATCATCATCACCATCACCACAATACACAAACAACACAACCAGCCCAATCAGCCACCGCAACCAACACCGGGATCACCACCACCGCACGACACCACTGCCCAAACACCCCAGTACCAAATCAACTCCATATCAAACCCAAAACCCAAAATTAACTTACCCAAGCTACTCACCTTCGACCGTCGCTTCTTCGACCGGAGTTTCACCGAAAATGGTACTCCTAGATCCGAAATCAAGCCTCGATTTTCACCCTGTTTTGACACCCAATGTTGAGCACATAACCTCCCCACCATCCGCCTTCGGCGCCGCCAAGTGATGGCGGTGATTCCGCCGGAGATGGCGCCTGCAGCGCCACCGGAGAGGAGAGCTTCTCCCCTCTCTCGCCCTTCTCTCTCTCTGCCTCTGATTTCAGAATGGGATAGAGAGAGAAAGATATTTTGATTTAATATTTTGATCTTTCAGAAATTACCCCTTAAGCCCCCACGTTTGAAAAGTGATCATTTCTGTCCCTCAAGTCTCAAAATCATTCAATTCAGTCCTCACAATGTTTAAAATGTCTTATTTCAGCCCCTACTCTTAAATTAAGTTATTTCAGTCCTTTAGTTTTAAAAAAAAAATTACATTTTAGCCCCAAGTTTTAAAAAGCTTTTATTTTTAGTCCCTCAAGTTTTAAAATAGTTTAAAACAGTCCCTTATGTTTCAAAATGAATTATTTCAGCCCTATAGTTTAATATTCGTTTTGAGTTTCAACTCAAGTTTTGAAAATTTACATTTTAGCCCCTCGACTTTCAAAGTATTCATTTTAGTCCGCTAAATTTCAAAAGTTATCATTTCAGCCACAAATTTTAAAGTCTTTTAATTTTGTTCATATTGATTTAAATTATAAATCCCAAGTTTTAAAATAATCATTTCAGTCCTAAAAATTTAATAAACTATAAATTTCTAAAGGCTAATGTAACTTATGGGCTAGACGAGGCGCTTGGACATTTAGAAGAACAACATGAATTTTCTTACTTAACTTTCAGACTCGTGATTTGAGGTAGACTCGCCCCCATTAATTAGTTTAAATTATAATTGCATGTCTTATGTGATATTACGTGATTTACATGCTTTGATGCATGAGACGAGAAAAGAATATCTCTTATGAGATAAATGAGAAATGATGATGTTATGCATAACTTATGTGCCTTAAGTGCACGAGACGAGACTACCTACACCCTATGATTTTTAAAGAGCCTTGATTTTGAAAGTAAAGTAGCCCAAGAATATGAGAATGATGTCATTGTATGATTGCATAATTACGTGTTCAATTATTCTGTAAATTAATTATTGGCAATGAGTCTACTGAGTATTTCTTTCGAAATGCTCATTCCATTTTTAACAGTTTTTGCAGATCTCGGAGAAGGCGGCGAATGAAAGGGCAGTTGTGGCAAATTTAATAAATGATGAAGATTTTTAGTCAATTTTACGAATGTTACTGATTGGATTATTTATCGTTAATTTCATTTAAATAATTGAGATACAAGTTTTATGAATTGTTCTTGATTTTAAATTAATCAAATTTCCGCTGAAGGTTTCAAATAATGAATGTGACGTTTTGAATTAAATTGATTTTCCGCAAATAAAGTGAGATTTAAAGGATGAAGTGGCGTCCCGGGCTCCGCGGAATTCGGGGCGTTACAATAATTTTCTTTTGAAAGCATAGGGATCATTTTCATCATAACATAGGATAGGATCGAAATCCTCATAAACATAAAGAGACACAAGAATTTTACCGAACTTAGATGGCAAAAATTCTTATGTGTAGCGCTACTAAACTCCGGTCCCCTTAGCATAATCATAAACATATCATATGGGACCCCTAGCAATCTTGTGAGATTGATTTCATAGCAATGATCCAAACATTTTCGTAAAAACATAAGGTATATCTACTTTTCATAAAAACATACTTACTTTTCTTAAAAACATAAGGTATTTTACTTTTCATAAAAACATACTTACTTTTCTTAAAAACATAAGGTGTATTTACCTTTCATAAAAACATACTTACTTTTCATAAAAACATAAGGTAATACCTTTCATAAAAACATAAGGTATATTTACATTTCATAAAAACATACTTACTTTTCATAAAAACATAAGATATACTTACCTTTTAAAAGATTAAAATGAAGTGTAGTAGTAAATGGACCAAAACTTTCTTGACCACCTTGAATTTCTCTTACTTGTGGATTTTGTCAAGAGATTGGAAATAAGTGTATATGTGTAGAGTTGTGTGTAAAAGTGATGGATTTAAATAGATGTATAAAGTTGGCATAATGTAAACATCATCATTCAATTCTATTAATTTTAACACATCATTTTCTTAAAGTAAAGCACCATTCATATACTTTTCCATATTTATACAAATATTATGCTCTTGATGATTATATATAATGGAGTATATCAACCATTCATATACTTTTCCATATTTATACAAATATTATGCTCTTCATGATTACATATAATGGAGTCTTATCAACCATTCATATACTTTTACATATTTATACAAATATTATGCTCTTCATGATTACATATAATGGAGTCTTATCAACCATTCATATACTTTTACATATTATTAAATTAAGATTCTCATAATTATTATATATAATGAAACTTCTCATGCTTGCATATATTTTCTTAATTTCAATAATAAAAGTAATTTGGAAATAAATAAATATTGGGATAACATTGAATTAAGTACTTGGACTTAATATACTTTAAATCAAGAGAATGGAGATATTTTTAGAAATTCGGAATTTAATTTAAAATCGAACGATCTCGATTATTTCTTGACTTGGCTATACGAATACGTCGCGGCGTTAACTTAATAAAAATGGGTGAAATAGTAGCGACACGATTTTCTATTAAAATAATTATTAATCGCGTAAAAATTCTTGGTCGCTACAAACTTACCCCCTTAAAATAATTTCGTCCTCAAAATTAAACTTACTTGATCTTATGATTTTTGAACACTTAATCAGAATCTCTTCTCTTTTTTCTTTCTCTTAGTAATCTCATCGCTACCAAATTTAACCCACTTGACTTTGACTAAATGCATTTCATTGTTTTCTCAAGAACATGGACTTTTCTATAGACATATGTGTCTACTCATAAATTCTTCTGAATCAAAATGAAAATTCCCAATCGTATGTGATATTTCATCATATCTTGTAGTATTCATGTAACTTGTCACTTATCATCGTATCATGTGACCTCAAATATTCGTATATATCTCTAAAATTTCAACAAATCTCTACTGACATATCATATCATAATAATTTTTTCCTTTCTTCTTATCATCGAATATTCCCAAAATAATCAAAACGATTACCTGAATATTCTCTATGTAATATATCCAAACATATTATTCAACAATCAACATAATATCATCAGCTTATCTTTTTCCCATATTTGTAACCAAAACGTTATGCAGAATTCAAATAAATAATTAGCTCCCAAATAACTAAAATTCTTCACTCAATTGTCACAACTTTTCCTGCAAAGTATTTATTTCACTTGTACATACTTATGAATTCTGATTCAATACGGTCCTTATTTCACTTTCACGTATTCCCGTATCATTTCACCATACCTTGATTATTTATTATAATACCAAAAATATCAGTACCAAAATCCAAGACATATTCCGTATCACAAAATCTTATCATCAAATCTTCCTTTATCGATTAAATTAAACAGCGCATTAATTCTTGTCTCCTCTTTTCATTATTCTATTCCGCGCTTTCTTGCTGGAATCAATATCATATGGATCCACTCAGTTCCTTTATACCTTTAAATAGATCGTGTTGGGAAGAGGTTAGATCCATCAAAAATGGATATCATCCTTTCAAACATTCGCAAGTATTATTCCAATCTTCCTATGAATGATCTGAGAAAAATTTATAGAATTAGGCTCGAAAGATTGAGGTTGCTGATGGCTCATGGTATTCCAGAAGATGTTTGCTGGTTGATCGAAGCAAAAGTTCGACTAGCTGGTGAATTACCATTGACATTTCCTAAACACATGCCTGGTTTAGGCAAAAGCACTTTCGCAAAGAAACGAAGAGCAAAAAGGCTGAATGGTTGCTACAAATGTGCTCGTTGGAACTGTGATACTCGTTGCAAATCAGTAGGATATTCTTCTAACAATCGGGATGATAAAATAGAATTCATAAAGGGTGGACTGAGTAAGGAGTCTTTGGATGATATTCGATTGACTCTTGAGACGCACCCAAGTGGGTATGTGCAACGTGAACTCCTTTCCTTATATGCTCAATTTAACGAGGAAAAAAATCGTTATAGTCTCAAAAATATAATCGCAAAAGATCCTGTTTGCCAGTCTGTTTTACAAAATGAGGTTGTGGCAAATCAGCATTGATATAAGGTAAATCTTTGATACGCATTTAAAAATATTCTTCTGTTTCCTTTCACGAGTTTTGATAAAGCTGGTAAAAATATATTTTCCTTTCTCGAGTTTTTATAAATGTTGAAAAAAATATATTTTCCTTTCTCGAGGTTTGATAAAGCTGGAAAATAAATCACCGAAAGGTGAAAGCTTTGATAAAATAGTCAAAAGTAGGCTGATTTTGTCAAAAGTAAATCTTTACTTTTTTTCAGAAGACAATCAGAAATAGTATAGTTTTTCGGCTTTAAATAGCCAAACATTTTCATAGTTTAGGCATTCCAAAATAATATTTCTTCGTAAGTTTTCCCTTCTTTACTATCAAAGATGGAAGCACCAAAACTTCGACAGATCAAAACTATTTGTGTATTTTGTGGATCAAAAGTGGGGAAAGGCTTCGGTTATCTAGAAGCGGCCGTAGATCTTGGAAAGAAACTGGGGGAAAAAGGTATCACTCTTGTATATGGGGGTGGTAGCAGTGGTCTAATGGGTTGTGTTTCCCAATCTGCTCTTGCAGAGAAATCAAAAGTAATCGGTGTCATACCTGTCCCTTTGGTAGATGTTGCAGGCAAAACACGAGGGCATGAAGTTCAAACCTTATCCATCCATGAACGCATAACTTGTATGCTATATGGTTCTGATGCCTTTATAGCCCTGCCCGGAGGTTTTGGTACCTTAGAAGAAATCTTTAACATTACCTCGTGGGCTCAACTAGATCTCCATACTAAGCCTATTGGGCTTCTGAATGTTAACAATTTCTTTGATGGTTTGTTAACCTTTCTTGATTATGCTGTGGAACAGAGATTCATCTCTCCATTTTCCAGAAGGCTTCTTATTTCTGCTCCTACTATTGATGAACTACTGGATAAGCTGCAGTCATATATCTCAATACAAGATCCAGCAGGAGTTAAGATAGATTGGTCGCAAGGAAGGGGAATCAAGCGAAAATGGAGTCCGGTTAATGTAAATTTAACTCTGTGAATCTTAGAATAGGTGGGGGTAGAGTACGGAGTATTCTCACTCTCGAGACACCCCTCCATTTACTAGGATTTCCTTAATGTTTAAATCTTGTGTGTACCTCAAAGGTTCCAGGTGGTAGATTACGGAGTATTCTTACTCTCGAAACACACCTCTTTGAAGGTTTCTTTATTTCCTCAAAAGATCAGAGGTGGTAGGATACGGCTACTCCGGAAACACATCTCTCATTTTGAGGATTATCCCATGTTTCTCTCGTTTGCTTTTGTGTGTTTCATGTATTTCCTTTCCAGTGTGACTCTTGTGTGTTCTCCTTATGAGAAAATAATAATATCTCTGTTATCATCTACTAAATCTCGTTTGTGATGTAAATGAACTTGCATGTCTAACCTCAATTCTCTTAGTGATTGCATACCATACTATGCTCTTAATTCCAAACGATAAAATTCTAGGCAGAGTTTCCTTTGAAATTTGGACTTATTCAAACCGTAAGCATACTTCATAACTCACAATAATAAATAATTCCACATTTGATCACAACGATCTAAAAATTGACCACAATTTCATCAAACTTCAATATCATAAAAAAATATTCCAGAAAATCAATTCATAATTCCTCAACATAGAAATTTCAAATCATAGTCATCAATATCACAATATCACTTCCTTCAATACCTTAATTGGCTCAAAAGATTACTCATACTTATAAATATAAGTCATAAATCATATTCCCAAAATTTAATCACAAGGCCAAAGTTCATAATAAATTTCTCTTCAATATAGAGGCATAATTCACTTACTCAACATAATATCCATTACTTAATTCCCAATAACCAAATCTTTAAATCTCTAACTTCATAATGCTTCTCATAAAAGTCTCATTAAAATCATATCACTTATAATCTTAACATCTCATAAAACTTCATAAAATTGGCTCGCTATTTCTCATTAAATCTAAATGATAGATAATCTGAACATATTTCTAATCATTTCTGTTGACTTCTCATACTTAGTGCCATGTCTAAAATCAATTATGCAAAGTCCATTTAAGGTTCATCATTTCTAAACTTGAGGACAACAATTATTTTGAAAATCATTCTTAAGTCATATTATTCCCATTATGCTCAACACCCGTTCTCTTTCTTTCTTTTCTTTTCGAATTTTTTTTTTCAGAATTGAAACTTGAAGAGTGGTACCAATAATCATCCACAGTTTTTCCTTGCTTTTAAGCAAAGGTAGTGATAAAGGGATAAATTATTGAACCGAAAATTGAAACTTGAAGAGGAAGTACTAATAACCATCCACAGTTTTTCCCTTGTTTTTACACAAAGGTAGTGATAAAGGGATAAATTATTGTACGAATTCATTATTAATTTTGTTTGTTTAATATATTATTCCATATATTTTTGGCAAAAGTTACAAACCAACTTATTTTTCTAATTTAGTCAGTCTTACTAAGCTTAATATGAACCAAAATTCATATCAATATCCTCTATGTCTCATGATTCTACATTAAAAGGAATAAATTAAAATTCAGGCTTCTATCAATTCATATCATACTCAACATGTATATTTCACTTAAAGATTCATAACATATGAAGATTTCATACTTAACATGTCTTAATAAAATCGTAAATGACTTGCAAAGCATATAACATACCTGGTTCGAGGAGTCAATACGTGGAGAGTGACATAGTAGAGTGATGAGTTAAAATATTTCATATAATCTTATTTTCCTTTAATCAACAATAATTTAATGTGGTTGTATCCAAATCAACATTTTCTTGAATCATAATTCCTAATTAATCACAGTCTTCAAAACAAATCCAATATCGATATAGTAATTATCTCCCCATCAATAATTAATAACTTAACCCAAATAAAATTTATCGTCAAATCTTATTTTCCTTTAGTCCCCGAACTTCTAGAAATTTATCAAAGACATCAATATAAACATCATATCACTAACTAATTATATTCCATAAAATTTTCAGGACATTACAAACTCCCCTGCTTAAAATGAATTTTGTCCTTGAAATTCGCACATCAAATTTCATCATGCTTTTCAAAATCATAACCATACTTGACATGTGAAAATTCAACTTTTCTTATCATAAAGCAAGCTTTTAAAATCATGCCAATAGACTAACTTTTCATTTCATCACATGTGTAAAAAAATGTGCAAATCTTTACATTGTTTTAAACTCATAAATCTTATAAAATAATTAACCCAACTAAAATTTCAAGGTCAAATACATTAAAGAAGAAACTAAACTCTAGAAAATTTTGAAAATATGTCTTTGAAAAATAATTTCCCAGATTTTTTTTTTATAATGAATAGTGATTTCGTTCACTGTTCATCATGAATAGCACGTCGTTTTACTGTTCACGTGAATAGTGATTTTTTTTTTTTTTTTTTTTAAGAAATAAAATTTCAAAATCTACAGAATCGTTTTTAAAACTCTTTTCTCTGATACCAACTGTGACGACCCGAATTCTCGACCATTCGAGTGCCACTAAAAGTGACTCATATCATATTATCGAAACTTAAATAGTAATGTAAAATTATTCAAAAGAATAATTAGAATCCCATAATTTTATTTGTGAATAAAATTAGAACATAATTTTCTTACATAAAGTTCAACATAATTATCTCATCAATCTTAACCACTTTTGCCACTTCCATGTTGACCGCCTCGAACCTTCAATTATCTGAAAATGATAAATATCGTGGAGTGAGATTTATAAAATCTCAGTAAGTATACCAAGCATAATTTTCTTTTGAAAGCATAGGGATCATTTTCATCATAACATAGGATAGGATCGAAATCCTCATAAACATAAAGAGACACAAGAATTTTACCGAACTTAGATGGCAAAAATTCTTATGTGTAGCGCTACTAAACTCCGGTCCCCTTAGCATAATCATAAACATATCATATGAGACCCCTAGCAATCTTGTGAGATTGATTTCATAGCAATGATCCAAACATTTTCGTAAAAACATAAGGTATATCTACTTTTCATAAAAACATACTTACTTTTCTTAAAAACATAAGGTATTTTACTTTTCATAAAAACATACTTACTTTTCTTAAAAACATAAGGTGTATTTACCTTTCATAAAAACATACTTACTTTTCATAAAAACATAAGGTAATACCTTTCATAAAAACATAAGGTATATTTACATTTCATAAAAACATACTTACTTTTCATAAAAACATAAGATATACTTACCTTTTAAAAGATTAAAATGAAGTGTAGTAGTAAATGGACCAAAACTTTCTTGACCACCTTGAATTTCTCTTACTTGTGGATTTTGTCAAGAGATTGGAAATAAGTGTATATGTGTAGAGTTGTGTGTAAAAGTGATGGATTTAAATAGATGTATAAAGTTGGCATAATGTAAACATCATCATTCAATTCTATTAATTTTAACACATCATTTTCTTAAAGTAAAGCACCATTCATATACTTTTCCATATTTATACAAATATTATGCTCTTCATGATTATATATAATGGAGTATATCAACCATTCATATACTTTTCCATATTTATACAAATATTATGCTCTTCATGATTACATATAATGGAGTCTTATCAACCATTCATATACTTTTACATATTTATACAAATATTATGTTCTTCATGATTACATATAATAGAGTCTTATCAACCATTCATATACTTTTACATATTATTAAATTAAGATTCTCATAATTATTATATATAATGAAACCTCTCATGCTTGCATATATTTTCTTAATTTCAATAATAAAAGTAATTTGGAAATAAATAAATATTGGGATAACATTGAATTAAGTACTTGGACTTAATATACTTTAAATCAAGAGAATGGAGATATTTTTAGAAATTCGGAATTTAATTTAAAATCGAACGATCTCGATTATTTCTTGACTTGGCTATACGAATACGTCGCGGCGTTAACTTAATAAAAATGGGTGAAATAGTAGCGACACGATTTTCTATTAAAATAATTATTAATCGCGTAAAAATTCTTGGTCGCTACAGACACAGCTGAGACCATGAGGTAATATTAAAGATTTCCTTTAAAGTACCAAAACCTCTAGGCATGACAATGAAGGCATCAGAACCATATAACATGCAAGTTATGCGTTCATGGATAGATAACGTCTGTACTTCATGCCCTCGTGTTTTGCCTGCGATATCAGCTAAAGGAACGGGTATAACACCTATCACTCTTACTTTTTCTACTTGAGCGGATTGTGAAACACAACCCATCAATCCACTACTGCACCCTCCATATACTAGATTGATACCTCTTTCTCTCAATTTCTTCCCTAGAAGCACTGATGCTTCTAGATAATCAAAACTTTTCCCAATTTTTTATCCACAAAATACACATATAGTTTTGATCTGTCGAAATTTTGATCCCTTCATCTTTTAAGAATAAAAGGAAGGAAAACTTACAGAAATTGTTATTTTGGGATGTTTTAAATTACGAAATTATCTGACGTTTTAAACTTGAAAATATTCACTATTTACTGCTCTTATTTTGAAAAAGTTACTATTTACTTTTGACTAAATGGCACCACTTTTGATAAAATATCTGACAGCATATATTTTGCTCCATAATGGATAATCTTTCGGTGATCTCTCAGATATCATCTGTTAATACGCGAAAAATGAAAATACAAAATACTTTGTTAAAATATATACACTATACTGATTTACCTTGTATCAATGTTAAGTATCCAAAACATCATTGTTTATAACAGTCTGGCAAACATGATCTTTTGTTATTATATTTTTGAGACTATAACGGTCTTTATCGCTGATGAATTTAGCCCATAAAGATAGTAGCTCACGCTGCACATACCCACTAGGGTGCATCTCAAGAGTCAATCGGATATCATCCAATGACTCCTTACTCAGTCCACCCTTAATGAAGTCTATCTTATCATCTCGATTTATGGATGAATATCCTACTGACTTACAACGGGTATTACATGTCCATTGAGCACATTTGTAACAACCTTTCAATCTTTTTGCTCTTCGCTTCTTTGCAAAAAGTACTCTTACCTAAGCCAGGCATGTGCTTAGAAAATGAATCTGGTAATTCACCAGCTAAACGAACTTTTGCTTCGATCAACCAACGAACATCTTCTGGGATACCTTGATCCATCAGCAGCCTCAATCTTTCGAGTCGAACTCGGTAAATCTTTTTCAAAACATTTAACTGAAGACTTGAGTAGTATTTGCGAATATTTGATAATATAACATCCATTTTGATGGATCTGATCTTCTTCCAAAGTGATCTATTTAAATGCGTTATTTAACGCGTAAAAGAGCGTTGGCTCCGCGTATCATTGATTCTACCAAGAAAAGGAAAAAGATTTGTAATCAAAAGGTGGGGACAAGGATCATTTTCTTGTGATGTCATTCTAATCACCTTTTTGGATATACTAAATAAAGGTATACTGATTTGTACTATACAGAAATACGAACTAATGAAATGAATACTATATTGAACCAGAAGTTCATACATGTGTACAAGTGAAATATCTTACTAAACCAGAAGTTCTATAATTTAGCATGATTGGTTAGATTCCAATTCAATAATGAGATTTATTGAGAATGCAAAATGACATTCATTAAAGAACCAAAAGATTGTTCAGGTTAACAAGTTATCATTGCTGCTTGTTCTCAAAAGCAATTAATTATCTCACTAAGAAAATGAATGACTGATTATTTGCTCAAGTAATGATATTACGAGCAAAGTGATAAATGCTAGCATGAATATATCTTAAACTCATTAATGATTTTACGAATTAGTTGAGATAATAGCATTATGTTGCTAATGGTTTAGCAAATTAAAAGTTTCCAATTATTTGCTATGAGAACAACTTGAATATAAATATTTCTCATACAACAATATTCTACATACAAACATGTCGATACGATGAAATAAAGATTTGCTTGTGAAACTTTATGATTTCTAAGAAGTGCGATATCTATATACACTCCAACAATACTCACTTGATATATGATTGTGATTATATCCATAATTACGAATGACATGTGTTGCGACATTTTTAGTCAACTGATATAATACAAAATTCTTGAATATTATGGGGAAATTAAACAATAACAGGCATGAAGCATGATCAAGCTTAAAGCGTAATTATGCCTGAAGTATAATGACAATCGATTTCAAAAACAAATATCTCTTGAATAATTGAAATGATCCCTTTTAAGACTAAATACTCATGGTGAGTAAAAGGGACGTAGTTAAATGATGAGAGATTCAGGTACCTGATGATAGAATATACAAAGAGATCTCTCTATGTTATGTTTATATTGAAATGAAATGGAATCGATAAATAAGTCGACTACACACAACCCTCTTATGAAAATGAGGTTTTTAAAATTATAATACTTTGGCCAAATATAAAAATCCCAATGTAGGGATTGTTGTTATACGACCTGAAGTCCAAACACTTAAATGTGTAATGCCAGTAGTTATTTGTACAAATAAAAAATATTACACAGTCGTAAAAGACGACTCGTTACGCGCGAAATTTTTCAAAGAACTGGCATGACATATGGTGGATGGGATTATAATCTATATCACTAGTTTGAACTCTTTGATATACCAATGAGTGAGATCAAAAAGTTCGATTCTCATCTCGGTACTTTGGGAGTTTTCTTTGATATACCAGTTGATCGCGGTACGTTGGGATTTCTAGGGAAATGATTATAGATTATATGTCGAAATTGATATTTATTTCAATGATTGATTATACTCCTGCAAATTAGAAATTGCAGTTTATAAAGTGTAAGAACATACATGTATAAATCATTGAAAGATTCAATTTGCCCAAAATAGTATCATTATAGAATGAAATGTGATTCTTAAAATAAAATCACATGAAGAATGATACATATGACTCCATAATATAATATGTTGAAAATGAAATTTGGGTCAAGGTTAAGAGTCACCTATTCAGTGGTTAACGAGCTTATTGGTCAAGTTCCACGTCAAACTAACGATCAAGACTACTCAAGATAAACTCAAAGAGTCAATATGATACTTATATGAAGATATGAGTGAAATTGTCTATAACTATTAGAAATTTCCCCATTATGTAATTATTAGATGAGGGATCAAATATGTAAATATGTCTACCCCCATTTTACCTATAAATAGGGGGATTTTATGTTCATTTGAGGGAGAGAAATTTATAGATTCAAAGAGAAACCTTTAACTTCAAATGACTTGCAGAAGTGACGCTCAGGTCCAACGCTTGTAGACCTGAATGTCAGGTCATACACGATGCAGACTTGAGTTGGTGATAAGAAGTTCAACATCGTATAAATTCACATACTATCTAGAATTCAGTTATATGACCTGGTTGTTTAGCCAAAAATCTCAAAATCAAGTTATCTCAACATGATGAGTCAAAGATCAATCCATTTTATTTGTTGACCAGCTTTGTGACAAAAAGTGACGTCAACATTATATTTGAATATTTAGGCATGCAATTGATTTTCAATATACAAAATTATATTATCCACCAAAAATGAATATTCACCAGAAGTGAATTTGAAAATGAATATTTAATTATTCATCAGAAGTGAATTCTAGATTTTGATAGTTTCACCAGAAGTGAATCAATTCTAGATTTGAGTAATGCAATCAGTCAACTAACTAAACATTACTTGGTATAGCATGTTCAGTACATCATAAACGAGCTATGACATCATAAATGAGTTATAAACTATTTATAAAAGCTCATCACAAACTATATGTTTGATGAAATGATTTGAGATTCCATTAATATACTTGTGATATTCCTATGAAGGGAACAAATACGCGCTGCACTCTTTTTCCCTTAGCTGAGGTTTTGTCCCACAGGGTTTCCTAGTAAGGTTTTTAATGAGGCATCAATTATGGCGTATCAATGAGAATAATGTACTCTTTTTCCCTTCGCTAAGGTTTTGTCCCACAAGGTTTTTCATAGTAAGGTTTTTGAGACATTGTCACAGCTATCTGCAAGTAATAATTCAACAACAAGCTCTCTCTTTAAATTGTACTGGAATGATATCAACAAATGAAGAAAGTCATAGATATCTTATGAAGAATGTTATGATATCAACAAATGAAGAAAATCATAGACATCTGGAATGGTATCAACAAATGAAGAAAATCATAGACATCTTATGAAGAATGTTATGATATCGGCTACACACAAGAAGATTTTCATATATACATATTCCAGACGAAAGATGATATCATTATTCAAAAGGTTCATGAATACTTGATTGCAAACTTCAGGGGGAGAATCATGCTTACTCTTTTTCCTTCGTCCAGGTTTTGTCCTACTGGGTTTTCCTGACAAGATTTTAACGAGGCAGCGGTTGTACTCTTTTTCCTTCGTTCAGATTTTGTCCCATTGGATTTTACTGACAAGGTTTTAACGAGGCAGCACTGAAGCACTTCAGCACTTTAGAACTTCAAATTTCAGTACATGATTTGTACTACTTATCATTGATGTCATTTTGGATATTAGACTCAATGATTAATGATGGCCAACATCAGGGGAGCAACTGTATTCTTTTTCCTTCGCTCAAATTTTATCTCACTGGGTTTTCTTAGCAAGGTTTTAACGAGGCAGACAATTGAGCTATTGAGCAACAAGTCATTCTGACTCATTCAAGGAGAAGTGTTGTAAATTATTAAAAATATTAAATACCAACTTTTTAGGTGTGAATGACTTATAACCACTCTTTATCCCCTAGTAGTATGAATTATTTCTATTTTATCCCTATTTCCATTCTATAAATAGGGCATTGATTTGTAACATTTCCTACACCTCTTGGAATGAAGAAATCATCTCATTTCTCTCTACTTCTCTATTTTCTTGTTCTTAAATTTAGTTAGTTTCACAACAATCCTTACCTTTTTATATTGTCGAATTGTTGTCCTCAATCTTTTAGTAAGGCTCCGTTCGGTTGGAAGATTATAATGGCAATAATTATCCAAATTAATTTACATAGTTTTTTAAACCACTTTTTAATCACACGCATTTTTTTCTTCGATTTTTAACCACACATCTTACCTAGAAAACTCAAATAAATCAACATTATAATTCTAACTCTATTTTTGAAGCAGTCGAACAGACCCTAATACAATCGCTCCCTTATCATAGTTTATGACCGAATATATATATATATATATATATATATATATATATATATATATATATATAATGGATACATCTTGCCCAAGGACAAGGTGTTAAGTGGTTATTGTTAATGAATCTCCTACGCTATTTCAAGTTTGACTTGGCTCACGATAAATTTCAAACTATCCAAATACGACAATTTGTCGTATTTTTCTTTAAGCATTATTAATGCTGTAATTTTACAATGCAGAATAAAAATCAATATTTACCCTACTTGTTTCCTATTTGTGTGAATAATCCTAATTTTTAATATGCATGCAATTTAATTGGGCTATATTCATAACTTATAATTCCCTACATTTTCGGATTCCATTAAACTATCGAACCCGAAATTCATCAAAACTGGGAAACAGTAATATTGGGACTTATTTATTTATTATTTTTAGTTTTTAGTTTTTTGTGAATGCAAAGTTAGTATGTGCAAATAAAATATGCATTTTTTCAATTCCCTTCTTGCTATTTTCTACACATATCATCGATTCACCATTTGTAACTCCAGTCTTAACATGTCCTCTCATCATCTTTTAAAGCATAGACTATCTTTCATACATACTATTGTAGATAAAATCAGCAATTGCACAATCGACTGCTCAAGAACACAATAAAAACGTTAACGAAAAACTCTCCCGAACTTATCACCAAAATAATCAATCCAAAAACCACAAATAGTTCCCCAATATATAGTAGGGGAAAATGACCAAAATGTCCTAACTAGTTATAAGCAAATCCCAATGACGATCCAAAATGAGTATAATAAATAAAACAAGAAAATTAATCTAGTAGTAAGTCCTAAAAGCTTGGAGCCGAATCTGCCTAGGCGTGGTTGTGTCTAGCTGGCTTGGCATGGTCGCGCTCCTCTAAATCTCCTCTATTGCATCAATAATTATGGGCAGAAAAAGGATCGAGCACTAGGGGCTGAACTGTGTATTGGCTACAGTATGCTGAAGCCAACTAAGGAATTTTGAAAATTTTGAACATCATTTGGGCGCCCAAATACTTTCTCTTGCTTAGCCCACCAAAAATCTCGTCCAAATTGAGTAATTATAATTTATAAATCTGATTATCAATGTGGTAGTTTAATTATTGGTTATTAATTGTTTTGAGTGTTGAGTTTATTGATTAATTCATTTTAGTTATTTAGGGCTTATTTGGAAATAGGAATTTTTGTGGTACTTAATTTATTTATTATAGAAAGGGTTTATCTAGAAATTGCCCTTGGAATTGATACGGATGTCGTCGTTGATAAATTTTATCGTGTGGTAGAGTAGGAGGATGTGTCACTAGTAACTTCTCAAGATATTTTGTATTTGCACATTTGTGATGCTTTTTTTAACTTTTAGATATCGACATTTAAGCAAAATTATTTTGTTATATTTACGAATTTGAACTCTAAAGTATTCTAATTTTTGGCTTGTAAAAAAAAAAAAAAAAAAAAATCGGGGACGTCTCCACCCTTTTTTTTTTCTCTAACCTACTATGTTTTTATATCCTAGCTCCGCCCCTGTCGAGCACTATATTATCTAATGATGACAATGAACAAGACTTTCTAGTATTTTTTCACACCAATTTTCAACTTTATTTTTTTGTACTCCTTTTTTCGTGAAATATTTCATTATTATGGACTACTTTCCACTTGATTACTTCTTGTCTAGCGGGGATATTGTTTCTCGAGCTCTTCAATATAAACTATAAATACACGTTTGGCATATTCGACTTAATGAAACCTGATAAGCTTAAAAAACATGTGATTGAATTCGTCAGAGCATTGTAAAAATCTACAACCATTGGAACAAATTGGTACAAGCTTCGCATTAATGAACAGAGTATCAACATGGGATTGTTCATAGGAAAAAACGTCTGATGATAAACCTTAAATTTAATAGGATCAATTTATGATAAAACTCAAATATTTCTTGAAAAAGCAAATTCAAAGTTGTTTCTCGAGCGATGACCCGGTGATAAAGTTATTTATTTAATTACTATTGGCCACCGTTTGACGCCAGTTGAACCTTTTGACTTTATTCACCATGTACAAGGATCCCCGCTAAGCATCCATGGCTGAATGGTTAAAGCGCCCAACTCACAATTAAGGTGAAGCAGGGTCAGGAACGACGAATCTCTTTATGATAAACAGATCCACCTATTTTTTTTCTTTTGTAAAGACGAAGAAAGAAATTCGATTTTCTACGTACCGGAACTGATAACATTCGAGATTATGCATGATTAATATACACGAAAGATCCTTTTTTGGAACATTGACCATTTCCAGTTTAACATTCGTGTCGGTTTAAAAACATTGATTAGTTCTACACATCTAACTCATCAATCTCTGAAGGACATTGCCTAAAATATGGCTGACTTAATTGCAACTTGTGATTCCGCAAGACTACAACATGAGATGATCCCCAAATAGTAATAGGAACTTGTGTAGAATTATGAGAAGTGATGAATATGATTGAGTTTCAGACAACAAATGCAGAGGAAAACACATATTTCATCATTCAGACAAGCATTAATTGGCCCAGAAGACCTTAGAAACATAGGAGAACTGCTAGAGAAATCATCAAATAACAAATATGCAATACCATGAAAGCAAAAAATGACTTTGGAAAATTACAAAAGGATTACGATTCACTCATCAGTATGTGTCACTTACATTTTAGCATCAGTCTCATAAGGATCTTGAGCAATGGTAAGTTCGACTATTTGATCAGCATCACCACTGTTGGATGGCAACAAGATGTCATCTTTATCTTCGGTCGCAAAATTATACCTTAGTCCAATAGCTCTCAAAAACTGGTACACTTCAGACATGGTAGGTCTCTCATTAGGATCTGTCAGCACACAACTACAGGCAACATTAAGAAACTCAGAAAGCTCGTCATCATAACCTTTTCCAACCAAAAACGGATCAATCGCATCCTGAAGTTTATTGGTTCCAGAGAGGAAGAAAATCCAGCTCACTATATTAATATTACCATGAAATCTTTTCGGGTCTTTAGCCACATTGGTCGGTCTCTCGCCTGTTACTAACTCAAGAAGAACGACCCCAAAACTGTATACGTCCACTTTTGGAGTGGCTAGAAATGTTTTTAAATATTCTGGAGATCCATAGCCCACCTCCCAAAATTCACCATTTACAGAAGTACCTAAATGAGCTCCGATGGGATTCAAGACTAGCAAGTCCAGAATCAAATATTTTGGGTTCATAGTCGACATCTAGTAAGATGCAGTTGGAACTTATGTTTCGATGAAAAGTATGAGGATTGAAGCTGTGGTGTAGCCACGCGAATCCTTTTGCTGCCCCAATTCCAATTTTGAGCCTTAAAAGCCAATCCATAGGTTCGCCCCCGTCTTTCAAGTGTAGTTTATCGTGGAGGCTGCCATTGGACATGTGCTTGTACACTAAAAGTCTCTCCTCCTCAGTGATGCAGAATTCTAGAATTTGAACTAAATTGTTGTGTTTTACATTTGCTAGTGTTGCCATTTGGGACGAAAATTCGCTGTTTGAGTATCGAGTGCCCTGCAATCTCTTCACCATTAGGCAATTGCCATCTTCTAATACTGCCTTGTACATTGTCCCTGTTCTTCCTAACCCAATTATATTTTCTTTACTGAAGTCATTAGTCACCTTCATGAGATCACTCAATTTCATTTCAGAAATCGAATTCTCAAACATAGAAATCTGAATTCAGGAAATATAACTATGTGTAATTCCTTGTAATGACAAATATAGTTATGAGAAAAATAATCATGTACCATAAGGAAGTGACACCAAAAGTTTGAAGTTCAAAATAATAATAAAGGAAAAGTGAAGCCATGGACCTCAAATGTTTACAAACAAAGCACACAGTTCCACAATGTAATTTAGTTTTTTTGACATTAAGGTTCCTAAACTTTCGTTTTTAACGCAGATTGGTCCGCAGGAGGAAATTGTCAATTATTCCATCAAACAGTTACATGCTATGCTCACAATAACTATTTAAGTATAATTTTTTTCTACCCAATTCATTTCTTCCAAACAGATAAAAAAAAAAAAAAGGGAAAATGGAGTTGGATGATGAAATTAACACTCAAATAAGCAAGTTGTGACTATTTGGAAGAAAATTGACATTTTTCATCAGAGTAGGATTAATGCGCAATGAATATGAAAGCTTAGGGATCTATAGACCAGAAGAATTGATTGGAATCCACTTGCTTTATTTGTGTAAGCTTTAAAGATTGTAGCTACAAAACCCTAATAGTAATTAGTGAGAGAAGAAATCCCAATAGAATGTTAAATACATCTTACCTTGATGGCTTTAGCATCCTTGATTCTCTTTGCCCATTTGTTGCCCATAGGATCTTCTTCCTTCTTCTTTTTTCTGGACTCATTACCCAAATATAAGAAGATGCCTATGCCAATGCCAATTCCAACAGTGAAGCCTGCAAAAGCCGCCCCAACAATGACTGGAATTTTAGTTTTCTTTGAAGAATCTCGGCAAGGAGGCAAAGGATTTCCACACAGTTCAGCATTGTTTGCATAGCTTTCAGGCGTAATAGGAATAATAGCACTACTGAAATTTGGAACTGGCCCTGTCAATCGGTTGTTAGACCTGTCAACCGATTGTTGTTAAGTTTAATGACATTCAAATAAGTGCAATTCGCAAGATCCACAAGGATCTCTCCGGATAATTGGTTATTCGAGAGATCAAGGCTTGTCAATTTTCCAAGTAACTCATCGACATTACTTGGAATATTTCCATAAATAATGTTATTAGAAAGATCTAAGTCTGTCATGGATGAACAACCAACAACACCAAGCGGAAACTCACCCTTAAGTCCCATATTCCCAAGATTAAGACTCAAGACCCTGTTCTCATCCTCATGCTCACAACCGACTCCATTAAACATACATATATAACCTTCAATACTTTTGTAATCGTCGAAGTCCCATCCTACGAGGTAGTCATTCGGGTCTTCCAAAGAAGATTTTATAGCTCTGAGGCAGTCAACATCACTTTGAGCCGAGTAGGTGAGAGATACTCTCACAATCAACACAAGAAAATTTTTCACAAGAGTCGAGAGAACTCTAGAATCGAATGTCATCCTCGTGAAAAAACCAGCCATAACCCACAAAAGCCTGAGTATACAAATTCAACATTCGAACGTGATAAAATATGAAACAAGCACAACATCCTTAAATCTTTCAGCTAAGAAAACAAGATAATTAGAAAATGAATGTAATGACCAAAATAATTTCATACCACCAAATTGTCCCATTACTAGAGATGAAGTCCCAGAATTACTACCAAATCCTCATTTCATTCCCGCTTCCTCACTCTCTTATCTCTCAATAAATAATCTCATAATTCTTCTAGTTATTTTTGTTTTTTGTTTATGTTTTATTATGACAAAATGTTTAAATTTGTTATATATGCAATCACACCGCAAATTTATTTCCGATTTAATAATTGTTATTATTTAAAAAAAAAAAATAGGATTCAACGTTTTCTGATGTTAGTGCATTCTTTAGGAGTTTAACTTATTTGATAATTATACCACTCAAAATGAGTCTAATTTTGAAGTTCAATCTCCCAGTTCAGAACTTTATCTGATGATGCCCCTAATAGGGCAACATCCTCTGTAATGGGAAAAATGGTTGTAGTACATGCAAGAGTCCGGTTTATACATTAAAAGACTGTTCTGCGGCTAGAATCATTTTTTTTTTTTTCAAAGGTAAGATGTGTTGTTAAAAATTGGAGAGAGAAAATGTATGTGGTTAAAAAGTGGTTTGAGAAATTGTATAGTTTAAAAAATAGGTTATAGAGAAAATGTATATGGTTAAAAAGTGGTTTGAAAAATTATATAGTTTAAAAAATGGTTTTTAAACCATTTCTTCTCCACCGCCGAACACTCTGTAAGCCACTGTTTCCTACTACAACTACGGTTTTTAATAGAATTTTTAAAAAAAGTAATGAAATATGTGGTAAAAAAGTTGATAAATGAAAATATATGATTAAAATTAATTTTTGATTTTGACTTCACATTTTATCAACTTTTTTTTAGTTAAATCAAACCTAAACTATTGTTTATTCATAAATTTTCAAGAAAATGTTTAGTTGAAATAAAGATGGCGTCACCGTTCATTTGAAGTCACAGTGTCAATAAGTGGTTAATTGGCACAGCCGTGAAAGTGTATCTCAATATAATGGTGAAACGGTTAAGCCTATTTCTTTATCTTATATATCCTCTTGCAAAAATATTATTGCATTCGATGGCAACGGAAGTTAAAATTTTGATATGTTGCCCACTGTAGACCACATACAAATTATTCACGTCCAGCGAAATGTTGGACACTAGTTAAGCCTGTTTCTTTATCTTATATCCTCTTGTAAAAATAAAAGAATGATTATTGCATTCAATGGCAATGGAAGTTAAAATCTTGATATGTTGCTTCCTATGGATAGCCTAAAAATTATCCACGTTTAGTGAAATGTTGTCAAGTGTCTAATGTTAAAAATGTTGGACACTTGACAGTTTTTACTAGCTATGACGATAAATTAGAGAGAATCTCGTTTGAGTCCTCTCATCCCTTCAATGAGCATTTAAATCTCATATTTATAATTAAGGCTTTGTTTGGCGGCTAGGAAAATGGAATTGGATTTATAATTTTGATTTATTTGAATTTTCTAAGTAAGATGTGTGATTAAAATTTGGAGAGAGAAAATGTGTGTTATTAAAAAATGATTTGAAAAATTGCGTAAATTAATTTGGACAATTATTGACATTTTAATATGTCAACCGAACACAGCCAAAAATGAGGTGAAGACATAATCATTATAATTATCTAATAACATCCTGCTCAGAAGTGACATGTTTGAGCGACACCTACCCTTGTGTGGAGCATACATTTGTCGCTAATCAAGAAAGATTTCAGACGTAAACGTGATAGATAAGACACGTGTGCAGAATTTGTCTACATTTAGTTCACCTCCTAAAATGGTACACAACAACAAGCTTTCAATTCGTTTGATAGACAATATACATAAGTCTTTATTTGTTGGAGTTCAGTTCGGTCCTTTACGACGTGAAATAATCCTATCCACATCATTGTGATCACATCCATTTCGACAATAATTTCACACGGTCTATTGATTCTTCTCCAAACATGAACCACCTATTTACAAAAATCGTAAACCACAAAATTGACTTGCCATATGTTTATTTGGTTGACCTTAGAGGCTTGGACTTCAAAGAAAGTATAGTATCGGGCTTTAATCATGAATCTGAAGATCAATTGATGTTCAATGAATGAAGATTATGCATTTTTTGGCATTTGATCATATTATTATTTGAGTGATCAAACTTACGAGCTCAAGCCATCTCCAACCCGTACACTTAATTTTACATAAAATTACAGTTACACTATTACAATTCAGTAACACTAAATCTTACACCAAACTAGATTTTTCTTCCGTGCGATGCACGAAATTTCTTTCAATGAAAATGATTTCGATGAAAATTTATGAAAATATGTTGATTATACAATTATATTAAATAAAAAATTAGAAAAATAGCATTTTATTAAAAAAAATGTTATCGAAATTGAAATTAAAAAAAAAATCAAAATAAGAAGAAAAAAAACTTTATTTAAATTATGCATTAGTAACAAAAAGTTGATATCAACAAATTAATGATTCTTGTAATATGCATATTGAAAAACATACTCATTTAATTGACATATTAGGAAGTAAAACGTCAATAATTTTATTTATTTATTTATTTTCAAAATATATATATTCAATTCTTTCATTTCTATGTAACACGTTAATATAGAATATATTTATTTCAACTATTACTTAAATAAATATAATTTATCAAAAAAATTGTATTTTTTATTCATCATATTAAGAACAACAAATGAATAAAATATCTCAAAGATAAATTATAATTTTAAAACCCATACTATAAATATTGATCGAATTCAAACTCATTTTTAACTACACATTCTATTACTCAAAAAATCTACATATAAACTCAAGAAATTCTCTGATATTCAACTACATATTCTCCAAAATTTTATTGTTACAAACCACATTATTCTGAAACAATGAGTCTCATTATGATATATTATGTTTGATATAATATTATATTATTATATAGAAAGTGTACTCAAATATTTATAGTCACGCAATTATTACAATTTATAAATCAATTTATAAATTTTACAAATTTTTTAAACCCTGTTTGGTCCTTATAAAAAAACTAAATTTTTCTATTTTCTTTTTAACCACAATTTATCAATAAAATAATATTATACATAAATTCATAAAAAAAATTCTATTTTTAACCACACATTCTCCTAAAAATAACTTTTCAAAACACTTTTTTCTTCAAATAAACTTTTTAAAAAAATTATTTAGATAGTAAAATATCAATTTATATATTTAAATAATAAACAATCATAGATTTCAATAATTTTTATGCATTCTTGTTAACATCATGGAAAATGAAAATTTGCACAATTTTTTGCATTTGAGTCTTGCATTTAACATTTTTTTTTAGTGGATTGTAGTTTGTAGACTTCAATCCACGTTTTTTCTCTTCTTTTACTTATTTTTCTGTGTTGCTTATGTTGGCACTAATGCGATTTTTTCAACTGGAAAATCAAGGATCCATTATTTTAACTTCCACATGATAACGTACGCAAATCTCTGTTAAAGATGTTAAAGTCCGCCTACCAGCAGAACCATAGTAGAAACGATAAACAACTCAGAAGTATATATACAGATATGTTCATATGGAAACAACAATGCAGAGAGAGAGAGAGAGAGAGTTTACCTGGGACTGGGACTCAAATTTTAATATTGCTTGTATATTGATTGATATCCAGTGGGAACTTAGGGGGAGACTATGAATGGTGCATGTTAATGTTATATACATGAAGCGAGTGAAGACTGGATTCCAAACAAACAACACAAGAGGGGAGTATAGAATGGGGAAACGACGACCTAGGCTAAGACCTTGACTCTTAACTTGTTTGCAATTTTTCCACAGGTTCTTGAAATTAATTCCTCATCCTTTTTCTCCATGTCTCTTTCCTAATATTTCAAAATATTGACCATATCTTTTTTTTTTTTTGCTTCAATAATATTAGAAACGGTCAAGTTGAATGATAAATGTGAGTCACGCTGATAGTTTGGAAGAATGATGAATGAATAAATGAAAGGACAAACTTTTAGCTATGTTTCTACACTTCGATAAATTTATATATTTCGGTCATTAATTAATTACTATTCGATATTTCGATCTAAATGCCTTTTTTTCCAAAAAAAAAAAAAAAAAAAACCGTGACTTTCCACCCAGTTGAGGTTAATAAACTCAACTTAACAAAACAAGAATTGAAGTCTGATGGAAATGGTGAATACTGAATTTGATTAGAGAAGATGAGTAATAAAATGATGCTAAAGATAATTGAGGATTTCTATCCGTTGGAACTTACATGCACTGAAAATGAATGTTTAAAGATCTCTGCTTGTTAAAAGTTTTTTTTATTTAAAAACATGTTTTTTTTTTATATTTTCATGGTAAAATATGTGATTGAAAAGTGGAGAGAGAAAATATTTATGGTTAAAAAGTGATTTACAGAATTTTGCTATTTAAAAACATGTTTTTTAACACTTTACCAAACAGAGAGATTTGATGAAGTATTCGGGTGCTAGTTTAGGCAAAGTGGATATCAAGTTCGGAATTTTTTCCTTCATTACTTATATGCTAAGTTTGATATTATATATATCTACTATTTATTACAATTTATAAAATGTTGATTATAGTATCATCGCAATTTTTTTTTGCACCAGTTTTGTTGAAATTAAAAGTCATAAATCCTTGCTTATTGTCATCCACATCTTTGGTTTTGAAAAATCATATTTTTTTAGTAGATAAAAAAAAAAAAAAAAAAAAAAGGATGATGATTGATGAAAAGTCTAGTTGAAAAATTGATAAAAGTAGTGGTTCCATTAAATATATTTTTAAAATTAATTTATGATTTTGACGTGTACTTTTATCAATTTTTTAACTAAGCCAGACATGGGCTAATATCCTTACCCTTTTTTTTTTTTTTTTTTTGCTAATAATATCCTTACCTTTTTATATTGTCGAATTGTTGTCCTCAATCTTTTAGTAAGGCTCCGTTCGGTTGGAAGATTATAATGGCAATAATTATCCAAATTAATTTACATAATTTTTTAAACCACTTTTTAACCACACACATTTTTCTCTTCAATTTTTAACCACGCATCTTATCTAAAAAACCCAAATAAATCAACATTATAATTCTAACTCTCTTTTAGAAGCAGCCGAACAGACCCTAATACAATCACTCCCTTATCATAGTTTATGTCCGAATATATATATATATATGTATATATAAATAATGGATACATCTTGCCCAAGGACAAGGTGTTAAATGGTTATTGTTAATGAATCTCCTACGCTATTTCAAGTTCGACTTTGTTGGGAATTAGGACGCAACTAATCCCGCCCAGGATCGATGTGACGCAAATAAATTGGACTGAGAAAATATAAATACGCAAAAATAAAATGCAAATACGAAACACAAAGATTTACGTGGTTCAGCAATTTGCCTACGTCCACGGACCCACACCAATATATTTCACTAACTCGAAAAATGAGGAGTACAAAAATACTACACTGTATTTTTATCTGTCTATGCAAAGGCTATTCTCTCCAACTCACTTTTCTCCCTATTTTGTGAAATGCCTCTCTTGTGTTGCTCTCTACACAAGATCACTCTTTGTTGTGGTGGTGTATTTTTCATTGAGGTTTTGCCCTCTATTTATAGGGAAAGTTTGGACAAAGAATCAACAATGGAAGGAATAAAATAGGTGTGAACATATGAGGATTGTAGGCTAATGGTGTCTTACCAAATAGGTGTGAACATGGACTATTAATGGTGGCTTGCCAATTTCAACAAAGTTGGCTTTATTTTCCACATTTAGCTCCATTTTTCAACAATCTCCCACTTGGGGATAAATGTGGCTTCCCCTGAGATATCTCCTTCTTGCAACTCTTTGTGAAATATGGTGTGAGTCATTTCCTTTGTCTTCACTTCAGAAGACCAATTGAAGCTGAGCACAGCTCCAATTTTTTCTTTGTTACTGTCTTGGTCATCATGTCGGCTGGGTTCTTGCTACCCTGGATCTTCTCTAGTGTTAATACTTCATCCTCTAGAAGAGACCTGATGAAGTGATAACGGAGTCCAATGTGCTTGGTTCTAGAATGAAATGCTGAATTCTTTGCCAGATGTATCGCACTCTGACTATCACTGTGCAAAACATTCTTCTCCTGACTGAATCCCAATTCCGCCAACAAACCCTGTAACCAGATCATTTCTTTGCTAGCCTCGGTTACTGCCACGTACTCTGCTTCTGTAGTGGATAGAGCAACAATCTTCTGTATCTGCGAAATCCAGCTAACTGCAGTAGTACCTACTGTGAAAACATAACCAGTAGTGCTCCTTCTGCGATCTACCTCACCAGCAAAATCTGCATCTACAAAACCTTGTAGAGCCACCTCGCCTCGTCCAAAGCATAAGCATCTATCAGTAGTTCCCCGTAGATATCTTAATATCCACTTTACTGCTTCCCAATGCTGCTTTCCTGGATTTGCCATAAACCTGCTCACAACTCCCACTGCATGAGCAATATCTGGTCTGGTACAAACCATGGCATACATCAAACTTCCAATGGCTGAGGCATATGGTATTTTAGCCATGAAGTTTATATCGTCCTCTGTCTTAGGACTCTGATCACTAGATAGACGGAAGTGATTAGCTAGTGGCGTGCTGACAGCCTTCGCACTGCACATGTTAAATCTCTGCAAAACTTGACTAATGTACTTGGCCTGAGATAACTGCAAGATACCCTTCTGCTTATCTCTGAAAATCCTCATTCCGAGAATCTGCTTCGCTGCACCCAAGTCCTTCATTTCGAATTCTGCTGACAGCTGCATCTTTAACTTCTTGATTTCGTCCATATCTGAGCCTGCTACTAACATATCATCGACATAAAGTAGCAAAATTATATAACTGGACTCGAATCTCCTGAAGTAGCAACAATGGTCAGCATTACATTTGAAGTAGCCATTTTTCTGCATAAATCCGTCGAACTTCTTGTACCACTGTCTCGGGGCTTGCTTTAAGCCATACAGGCTCTTCTTCAATTTGCAAACGAGCTTCTCCTTTCCTTTGACTGAGAAGCCTTCTGGCTGCTGCATATATATTTCCTCCTCAAGGTCACCATGGAGGAAAGCAGTTTTTACATCTAACTGCTCCAAGTGCAAACCCTCTGCTGCAACAATACTCAAGACTGATCTGATTGTTGTCAGCTTCACAACTGGCGAAAATATTTCCGTGTAGTCAATTCCTTCTTTCTGCTGGAAACCTTTGACCACCAACCTCGCCTTGTATCTCTTTGATCCATCATGTTCCTCCTTGATTCTGTACACCCACTTATTGTGTAGAGCTCTCTTTCCTGTAGGTAACTCAGCTAGTTCCCACGTCTGGTTAGAGATGAGAGACTTTATCTCATCTTTCATTGCAAGCTCCCACTTGCCAGAATCACCGACCTGACATGCCTCATGATAGCATTCAGGTTCACCTGCATCAGTAAGTAACATGTAGCTCATGTACTTTCTATTTGGAACATGAGGTCTGGTTGACCTTCTAAGAACAGGGACTGAAGACTGTGATGCATCAGTCTCTAGAACAGGCTCCTGTAACTGCAGATCCTCCTCTGTCTGCTGCGACGTACTACTTTCTGGAGCATCATCCAACTCAACATATGTTGGATCATCATGTACTGTGTCATCGGACTGCACTGCATTTCTGTCCTTGTACATAACCTTCTCGTTGAATATGACATCCCTGCTTCTAATGACCTTTCTGTTCTGGTCATCCCATAAGCGGTAGCCGAACTCATCTCCGCCATATCCAATGAATGTGCACTTTAGTGATTTGGGGTCTAGCTTGCCCCTTGCCTGATCACTAATATGTGCATATGCGACACATCCAAAAACTTTCAAGTGGGAAAGTTTTATTTCTTTTCCGCTCCATACTTCCTCCGGTATCCTGTACTCCAACGGTACCGAGGGTCCTCGATTGATCAAGTACACCGCTGTGTTGACTGCTTCTGCCCAAAACTGTTTGGGCAAGCCTGCATGTAACCTCATGCTTCTGGCTCTCTCCGTTAATGTCCGGTTCATACGTTCTGCAACTCCATTTTGCTGTGGAGTCCCTGGCAACGTCCTCTCCATTTTGATGCCATTCTGGTAACAGAACTTCTTGAACGCCGTATCCGTATATTCTCCTCCGTTGTCGGACCTCAGCTTCTTTACTCGCAATCCTGTTTCATTTTCCACCATGGCTTTCCACTTCTTGAACACATAGAATACTTCGGACTTGTGTCTCAAGAAATAAACCCACACTTTTCTCGAGTGGTCATCAATGAAAGTCACAAAGTATGACTTTCCGCCAATAGATGAAACTGCGGTTGGTCCCCAAACGTCTGTGTGGACTAACTCAAGCTTCTCTCGCTTCCGAGTTCTACCACTAGTGTTGAAACTCACCCTGGTTTGCTTCCCAAAGATGCAACTCTCGCATAAGTCTATATCAATAGACTGAAGCTCTGGTAGTTTCCCCTTTGCATGCATATACTTGAGTCCCTTCTGACTCATATGCCCAAGTCTCTGGTGCCACAAGTTTGGGCCCTCCTTGCTTTCAGCAACTGAAATTGTCACACAAGCATCCGCCGTTGTGTAGAGGGTGCCAGTATCCTTGCCTCGAGCGATAATCATGGCGCCCTTGGTGATCTTCCAGTTATCACCAGAGAAGGTGGTGACATGTCCTTCTCCCGACAATTGCTTGACGGAGATCAAGTTCTTCCTCAATTCTGGAATATGTCTCACGTCCTTCAGCTTCCACACAGATCCATTGATCTTGATCTGTACATCACCTTTTCCGACCACGCCACACGGTTGATCATTACCGAGATATACTCTGCCAAAATCACCCCGCGTATAGTTTACAAAAATCTCATTGTTTGAGGTAGCATGAAAAGATGCTCCGGAATCAATCACCCAGTATTCCGTTTTTCTCTCCAAAGAGCATATCAAAGCATCGTCCGCTTCCTCTTCCACAACATTGACTTCTGTCCTGTCCTCCTTTTCTTTTGGAGGTCCTGTGCACTGATTTTTGTAATGACCGGTCTTGCCACACTTCCAACATTCCACAACCTTTGTCTTGTTGGAATTGTTTGGATTTCTGGACCTCGATCTGCCACTTCTGAATTTGCCGTTACCCCGCCCATTTCCTCTGTTGGAACTCCTGCCTCTGCTTTCCACGTTCAACGCCGATCCTGAAGTTGAGACACCTTCTGACTGTCGTCTGATCTCCTCCGTTAAGATCATGCTTACGACATCATCGAACTTCAATTTTGACTTTCCGACAGAGCCACTAATTGCTGTGACTGTACCATTCCAGCTGCTGGCAACTGCCCAAGAATTAACAGAGCTCGAACTTCATCACTAAAAGTGATTTCGACTGTGTTTAGCTGGTCCGTCACTTCATTGAATTCATTTAGGTACTCCCCAAATCTTCCGCCTTCGGCCATCTTCATATTGAACAGTTTTTTAATTAAGTGGACTTTATTTGCTGCAGATGGCTGTTCATACATACTAGAAAGGGCTGCCATGAGAGACTCTGTCGTCTTCTCATTTTTTATGTTGAAAGCCACTGACTTTGACAACGTCAGCCTGATTGTGCCGAGTGCTTTTCGATCAAGCAACTCCCAATCCCCCTGGCTTATATCTTCTGGCTTTTCTTTTAGTGGCTTGTATAGATCCTTCTGGTACAGATAGTCCTCCATTTGCATTTTCCAAAATCCAAAATTTGAACCATCAAATTTGTCAATTTTGGATATTTTCTCATCTGTCGACATTGCTCCCATTCGATCACAAAACAGTCTAAAGAAATCTTTTCTGATGTGGAAGATCAGTCAAAGCTCCAACCACAGAGCATACTAAGAATTTCAAAAGATCTCAATGAGCCAAAGCTCTGATACCAATTGTTGGGAATTAGGACGCAACTAATCCCGCCCAGGATCGATGTGACGCAAATAAATTGGACTGAGAAAATATAAATACGCAAAAATAAAATGCAAATACGAAACACAAAGATTTACGTGGTTCAGCAATTTGCCTACGTCCACGGACCCACACCAATATATTTCACTAACTCGAAAAATGAGGAGTACAAAAATACTACACTGTATTTTTATCTGCCTATGCAAAGGCTATTCTCTCCAACTCACTTTTCTCCCTATTTTGTGAAATGCCTCTCTTGTGTTGCTCTCTACACAAGATCACTCTTTGTTGTGGTGGTGTATTTTTCATTGAGGTTTTGCCCTCTATTTATAGGGAAAGTTTGGACAAAGAATCAACAATGGAAGGAATAAAATAGGTGTGAACATATGAGGATTGTAGGCTAATGGTGTCTTACCAAATAGGTGTGAACATGGACTATTAATGGTGGCTTGCCAATTTCAACAAAGTTGGCTTTATTTTCCACATTTAGCTCCATTTTTCAACAGACTTGGCTCACGGTAAATTTCAAACTATCCAAATACGACAATTTGTCGTATTTTTCTTTAAGCATTATTAATGCTGTAATTTTACAATGTAGAATAAAAATCAATATTTACCCTACTTGTTTCCTATTTGTGTGAATAATCCTAATTTTTAATATGCATGCAATTTAATTGGGCTATTCATAACTTATAATCCCTACATATTTTCGGATTCCATTAAACTATCGTACCCGAAATTCATCAAAACTGGAAAACATTAATATTGGGACTTATTTATTTATTTATTATTTTTAGTTTTTAGTTTTTTGTGAATGCAAAGTTAGTATGTGCAAATAAAATATGCATTTTTTCAATTCCCTTCTTGCTATTTTCTACATATGTCATCGATTCACCATTTGTAACTCCAGTCTTAACATGTCCTCTCATCATCTTTTAAAGCATATACTATCTTTCATACATACTATTGTAGATAAAATCACCAATTGCACAATCGACTGCTCAAGAACACAATAAAAACGTTAACGAAAAACTCTCCCGAACTTATCACCAAAATAATCAATCCAAAAACCACAAATAGTTTCCCAATATATGGTAGGGGAAAAAACTGTTACTCATAATGACCAAAATGTCCTAACTAGTTATAAGCAAATCCCAATGACCATCCAAAATGAGTATAATAAATAAAACAAGAAAATTAATCTAGTAGTAAGTCCTAAAAGCTTTGCATTAATGAACAGAGTATCAACATATTGGTTAGATCGTGAGAGAGAACAACCATTGGAACAAATTGGTACAAGCTTTGCATTAATGAAGAGAGTATCAACGTGGGATTGTTCATAGGAAAAAACGTATGATGATAAACCTTAAATTTAATAGGATCAATTTATGATAAAACTCAAATATTTCTTGAAAAAGCAAATTAAAAGTTGTTTCTCAAGCGATGATCCGGTGATAAAGTTATTTATTTAATTACTATTGGCCACCGTTTGGCGCCGGTTGAACCTTTTGACTTTTAACATTGACCATTTCCAGTTTAACATTCGTGTCGGTTTAAAAACATTGATTAGTTCTACTCATCTAGCTCATCAATCTCTGAAGGACATTGCCTAAAATATGGCTGACTTAATTGCAACTTGTGATTCCGCAAGACTACAACATGATATTATCCCCAAATATATAGTAATAGGAACTTGTGTAGAATTATGAGAGGTGATGAATATGATTAAGTTTCAGACAACAAATGCAGAGGAAAACACATATTTCATCATTCAGACAAGCATTAATTGGCCCAGAAGACCTTAGAAACATAGGAGAAATGCTAGAGAAATCATCAAATAACAAATATGCAATATCATGAAAGCGAAAAATGACTTTGGAAAATTACAAAAGGATTACGATTCACTCATCAGTATGTGTCACTTACATTTTAGCATCAGTCTCATAAGGATCTTGAGCAATGGTAAGTTCGACTATTTGATCAGCATCACCACTGTTGGATGGCAACAAGATGTCATCTTTATCTTCGGTCGCAAAATTATACCTTAGTCCAATAGCTCTCAAAAACTGGTACACTTCAGACATGGTAGGTCTCTCATTAGGATCTGTCAGCACACAACTACAGGCAACATTAAGAAACTCGGAAAGCTCGTCATCATAACCTTTTCCAACCAAAAACGGATCAATCGCATCCTGAAGTTTATTGGTTCCAGAGAGGAAGAAAATCCAGCTCACTATATTAATATTACCATGAAATCTTTTCGGGTCTTTAGCCACATTGGTCGGTCTCTCGCCTGTTACTAACTCAAGAAGAACGACCCCAAAACTGTATACGTCCACTTTTGGAGTGGCTAGAAATGTTTTTAAATATTCTGGAGATCCATAGCCCACCTCCCAAAATTCACCATTTACAGAAGTACCTAAATGAGCTCCGATGGGATTCAAGACTAGCAAGTCCAGAATCAAATATTTTGGGTTCATAGTCGACATCTAGTAAGATGCAGTTGGAACTTATGTTTCGATGAAAAGTATGAGGATTGAAGCTGTGGTGTAGTCACGCGAATCCTTTTGCTGCCCCAATTCCAATTTTGAGCCTTAAAAGCCAATCCATAGGTTCGCCCCCGTCTTTCAAGTGTAGTTTATCGTGGAGGCTGCCATTGGACATGTGCTTGTACACTAAAAGTCTCTCCTCCTCAGTGATGCAGAATTCTAGAATTTGAACTAAATTGTTGTGTTTTACATTTGCTAGTGTTGCCATTTGGGACGAAAATTCGCTGTTTGAGTATCGAGTGCCCTGCAATCTCTTCACCATTAGGCAATTGCCATCTTCTAATACTGCCTTGTACATTGTCCCTGTTCTTCCTAACCCAATTATATTTTCTTTACTGAAGTCATTAGTCACCTTCATGAGATCACTCAATTTCATTTCAGAAATCGAATTCTCAAACATAGAAATCTGAATTCAGGAAATATAACTATGTGTAATTCCTTGTAATGACAAATATAGTTATGAGAAAAATAATCATGTACCATAAGGAAGTGACACCAAAAGTTTGAAGTTCAAAATAATAATAAAGGAAAAGTGAAGCCATGGACCTCAAATGTTTACAAACAAAGCACACAGTTCCACAATGTAATTTAGTTTTTTTGACATTAAGGTTCCTAAACTTTCGTTTTTAACGCAGATTGGTCCGCAGGAGGAAATTGTCAATTATTCCATCAAACAGTTACATGCTATGCTCACAATAACTATTTAAGTATAATTTTTTTCTACCCAATTCATTTCTTCCAAACAGATAAAAAAAAAAAAAAGGGAAAATGGAGTTGGATGATGAAATTAACACTCAAATAAGCAAGTTGTGACTATTTGGAAGAAAATTGACATTTTTCATCAGAGTAGGATTAATGCGCAATGAATATGAAAGCTTAGGGATCTATAGACCAGAAGAATTGATTGGAATCCACTTGCTTTATTTGTGTAAGCTTTAAAGATTGTAGCTACAAAACCCTAATAGTAATTAGTGAGAGAAGAAATCCCAATAGAATGTTAAATACATCTTACCTTGATGGCTTTAGCATCCTTGATTCTCTTTGCCCATTTGTTGCCCATAGGATCTTCTTCCTTCTTCTTTTTTCTGGACTCATTACCCAAATATAAGAAGATGCCTATGCCAATGCCAATTCCAACAGTGAAGCCTGCAAAAGCCGCCCCAACAATGACTGGAATTTTAGTTTTCTTTGAAGAATCTCGGCAAGGAGGCAAAGGATTTCCACACAGTTCAGCATTGTTTGCATAGCTTTCAGGCGTAATAGGAATAATAGCACTACTGAAATTTGGAACTGGCCCTGTCAATCGGTTGTTAGACCTGTCAACCGATTGTTGTTAAGTTTAATGACATTCAAATAAGTGCAATTCGCAAGATCCACAAGGATCTCTCCGGATAATTGGTTATTCGAGAGATCAAGGCTTGTCAATTTTCCAAGTAACTCATCGACATTACTTGGAATATTTCCATAAATAATGTTATTAGAAAGATCTAAGTCTGTCATGGATGAACAACCAACAACACCAAGCGGAAACTCACCCTTAAGTCCCATATTCCCAAGATTAAGACTCAAGACCCTGTTCTCATCCTCATGCTCACAACCGACTCCATTAAACATACATATATAACCTTCAATACTTTTGTAATCGTCGAAGTCCCATCCTACGAGGTAGTCATTCGGGTCTTCCAAAGAAGATTTTATAGCTCTGAGGCAGTCAACATCACTTTGAGCCGAGTAGGTGAGAGATACTCTCACAATCAACACAAGAAAATTTTTCACAAGAGTCGAGAGAACTCTAGAATCGAATGTCATCCTCGTGAAAAAACCAGCCATAACCCACAAAAGCCTGAGTATACAAATTCAACATTCGAACGTGATAAAATATGAAACAAGCACAACATCCTTAAATCTTTCAGCTAAGAAAACAAGATAATTAGAAAATGAATGTAATGACCAAAATAATTTCATACCACCAAATTGTCCCATTACTAGAGATGAAGTCCCAGAATTACTACCAAATCCTCATTTCATTCCCGCTTCCTCACTCTCTTATCTCTCAATAAATAATCTCATAATTCTTCTAGTTATTTTTGTTTTTTGTTTATGTTTTATTATGACAAAATGTTTAAATTTGTTATATATGCAATCACACCGCAAATTTATTTCCGATTTAATAATTGTTATTATTTAAAAAAAAAAAATAGGATTCAACGTTTTCTGATGTTAGTGCATTCTTTAGGAGTTTAACTTATTTGATAATTATACCACTCAAAATGAGTCTAATTTTGAAGTTCAATCTCCCAGTTCAGAACTTTATCTGATGATGCCCCTAATAGGGCAACATCCTCTGTAATGGGAAAAATGGTTGTAGTACATGCAAGAGTCCGGTTTATACATTAAAAGACTGTTCTGCGGCTAGAATCATTTTTTTTTTTTTCAAAGGTAAGATGTGTTGTTAAAAATTGGAGAGAGAAAATGTATGTGGTTAAAAAGTGGTTTGAGAAATTGTATAGTTTAAAAAATAGGTTATAGAGAAAATGTATATGGTTAAAAAGTGGTTTGAAAAATTATATAGTTTAAAAAATGGTTTTTAAACCATTTCTTCTCCACCGCCGAACACTCTGTAAGCCACTGTTTCCTACTACAACTACGGTTTTTAATAGAATTTTTAAAAAAAGTAATGAAATATGTGGTAAAAAAGTTGATAAATGAAAATATATGATTAAAATTAATTTTTGATTTTGACTTCACATTTTATCAACTTTTTTTTAGTTAAATCAAACCTAAACTATTGTTTATTCATAAATTTTCAAGAAAATGTTTAGTTGAAATAAAGATGGCGTCACCGTTCATTTGAAGTCACAGTGTCAATAAGTGGTTAATTGGCACAGCCGTGAAAGTGTAGCTCAATATAATGGTGAAACGGTTAAGCCTATTTCTTTATCTTATATATCCTCTTGCAAAAATATTATTGCATTCGATGGCAACGGAAGTTAAAATTTTGATTTGTTGCCCACTGTAGGCCACATACAAATTATTCACGTCCAGCGAAATGTTGGACACTAGTTAAGCCTGTTTCTTTATCTTATATCCTCTTGCAAAAATAAAAGAATGATTATTGCATTCAATGGCAATGGAAGTTAAAATCTTGATATGTTGCTTCCTATGGATAGCCTAAAAATTATCCACGTTTAGTGAAATCTTGTCAAGTGTCTAATGTTAAAAATGTTGGACACTTGACAGTTTTTAATAGCTATGACGATAAATTAGAGAGAATCTCGTTTGAGTCCTCTCATCCCTTCAATGAGCATTTAAATCTCATATTTATAATTAAGGCTTTGTTTGGCGGCTAGGAAAATGGAATTGGATTTATAATTTTGATTTATTTGAATTTTCTAAGTAAGATGTGTGATTAAAATTTGGAGAGAGAAAATGTGTGTTGTTAAAAAATGATTTGAAAAATTGCGTAAATTAATTTGGGCAATTATTGACATTTTAATATGTCAACCGAACACAGCCAAAAATGAGGTGAAGACATAATCATTATAATTATCTAATAACATCCTGCTCAGAAGTGACATGTTTGAGCGACACCTACCCTTGTGTGGAGCATACATTTGTCGCTAATTAAGAAAGAATTCAGACGTAAACATGATTGATAAGACACGCATGTAGAATTTGTCTACATTTAGTTCACCTCCTAAAATGGTACACAACAACAAGCTTTCAATTCGATAGACAATATACATAAGTCTTTATTTGTTGTAGTTCAGTTCGGTCCTTTACGACGTGAAATAATCCTATCCACATCATTATAATCACATCCAGTTCGACATTAATTTCACATTGTCTATTGATTCTTCTCTAAACCACCTATTTACAAAAATCGTAAACCACAAAATTGACTTGCCATATGTTTATTTGGTTGACCTTAGCGGCTTGGACTTCAAAGAAAGTATAGTATCGGGCTTTAATCATGAATCTGAAGATCAATTGATGTTCAACGAACGAAGATTATGCTTTTTTTGGCATTTTATCATATTATTATTTGAGTGATCAAACTTACGAGCTCAAGCCATCTCCAATCCACGTACACTTAATTTTACACAAAATTACAGTTACACTATTACAATTCAGAAACACTAAATCTTACACCAAACTAGATTTTTCTCCCATGCGATGCACGGAATTTTTTTCAATGAAAATGATTTCGATGAAAATTTATAAAAATATGGTGATTATACAATCATATTAAATAAAAAATTAGAAAAAATAGCATTTTATTAAAAAAAAATGTTATCGAAATTGAAATTAAAAAAAAAAAAATAATAATCAAAATAAGAAGAAAAAAAACTTTATTTAAATTATGCATTAGTAACAAAAAGTTGATATCAACAAATTAATGATTCTTATAATATGCATATTGAAAAATATACTCATTTAATTGACATATTAGGAAGTAAAACGTCAAAAATTTTATTTATTTATTTTCAAAATATATATATTCAATTCTTTCATTTCTATGTAACACGTTAATATAGAATATATTTATTTCAACTATTACTTGAATAAATATAATTTATCAAAAAAATAGTATTTTTTATTCATCATATTAAGAACAACAAATGAATAAAATATCTCAAAGATAAATTATAATTTTAATACACATACTATAAATATTGATCGAATTCAAACTCATTTTTAACTACACATTCTATTACTCAAAAAATCTACATATAAACTCAAAAAATTCTCTGATATTCAACTACATATTCTCCAAAATTTTATTGTTACAAACCACATTATTATGAAACAATGGGTCTCATTATGATATATTATGTTTGATATAATATTATATTATTATATAGAAAGTGTACTCAAATATTTATAGTCACGCAATTATTACAATTTATAAATCAATTTATAAATTTTACAAATTTTTTAAACCCTGTTTGGTCCTTATAAAAAAACTAAAATTTTCTCTCTTCTTTTTAATCACAATTTATCAATAAAATAATATTATACATAAATTCATAAAAATTTCCTATTTTTAACCACACATTCTCCTAAAAATAACTTTTCAAAACACTTTTTTCTTCAAATAAACTTTTTTTAAAAATTATTTAGATAGTAAAATATCAATTTATATATTTAAATAATAAACGATCATAGATTTCAATAATTTTTATGCATTCTTGTTAACATCATGGAAAATGAAAATTGACACAATTTTTTGCATTTGAGTCTTGCATTTAACATTTTTTTTTAGTTTTCAATAAAAAATTTAGCACAATAATTATAAATGCATGTTGTAAAAATTTTAGTCTCATTTTGGCAAATCCAAAGAAAAACATGTTTTTAAACAACACAATTTCATAAATCATTTTTTAACCACATATATTTTCTTCTCCATTTTCAACCATACATCTTACATCGAAAATATAAAATATTATTTTTAAACACAAAACTTTTTACAAACAGATCTGCTTAGGGAGGGCAAAACGGGTCGTCGGCTAGAGCCCTCGGGCTCGGCTTGGAAAAAACTTGGGCTAAGCTTGGCTCGCGGCTCGAGATTTCAAGTCAAAGCTCGAGCAGAGCTTTTTTTTTAGAGACGGGCTTTGGCTCGGCTCGGCTCGAGAAAAAAAAAAAACCCGCTAAAAAAGCTCGATGAGAGCTTGAGCAATGAATTTCGACCACGAGCTCGGTCCAACTTGCTATATATACACACTTTCAAACAAATTTTATGAATTTTTGCTATAAAAATTTAGAAAAATTAAAAGCTCGGGACTCGGCTCGGAAAAAGCTCGAGTCGAGCCTTATTTTTAGGGACAAGCTTTAGCTCGGTTCGGCTCGGGCAAAAAAAAGTTCGACCCCTAAAAGTTCGAGCCTTGATCTTCGGCTCATGAGTCGGCTCGGCTCGTTGACATCCCTAGATCTGCTTGAGAAATAATGTCTATAAATTATTTTTTTCAAATTTACCTAGCACATGCTTATCTATATCAAAATATACAAATGAAGAAAAAAAAAGTCAAAAAAATAAAATAAAAGAATAATTAAGGGAGTTAAGAAAATGCGGTTGTCTGTTGACACCAGCATTTTTTTGAAATGGGCTGTCAGCCATAGCCATTGGCTGACAGCCCAATGTTTTTGAAATTTTTTTTTTTTCCTTTTCGGTAGGAAAGTTTTTTGGTACTAAGCTTTTTTTAAATAGTAATAGAATAGATGTACACTATTCATTATTTTCCTTTTTTTCTATTTTTTTTTTAAAAAAATAATTTCATTACATCAAATTATATTGATAATTAAATACAAAAAGCATATTTATAATTGTAATAATTAATATTTTATAAAATTAATTATTTTGAACACTTAAAATTTAAGTTTGTTGTAAACTAATTAAAATTAAACTTTTTATTAACTGAAATTTTGAAAAACAAACATGAAAATTTGAAACACGAGATATGAAATACGTAGCAATGACACAACTCGACCTAACATAGAAAATTTAGTTTTGGGAGTTGCTATAGTCCTCCTACAAGTGCTCAATCAACGCATTTCGTAGCGTGATGTTTGCTTCTCTATTCTTAATCTTTCGATGTTGAGCAAGAAACTCTCGAAAACATTAATTCTCATCCACGGCGACCTCAACTGTTGGACTCGGTGCTTCTACATATGCATCAATTGGTACATTGAGGTCTCGTTCGTCCTACACTATCATGTTATGTGATAAGTGTATTTTATACACTTATTTCTATCCTAAAAGTAGAATTTTAATTGTTTATTCAAGAATATTTTCTATTTATTTTATGTCATTTGTTTATATTTCAGGAATAACTCAAAAGTCGTGAAAACAAGGGAATTGAAGTCTAAATCGAGCAATTGGATGTAAAAAGTGTCAAAGTGAGCAAATCAAGAATTGATGCAGTTAATTAAAGGACCAATTGGAAGAAGAAATCAAATTTGAAAGAAATTAGAAGTTCATGGGCTAAATTGCAACAATCAGAAGTTGAAAGACTTGATGTGCAATTAAAAGACAGGGACCAACTAGTAACATTTAAAAGTCAGAAATTGCCTTCAACTTTAATACCGTGCGGTCGCACGGTGCTATAACCGTGCAGTCGCAAGGCCCAAAAAATCAACGACTGAAACTTACCTGCAGCGTTGTGCGATCGCGCATATTTGATCCGTGCGGTCGCACGGTTATTCGACTGGGCATCAACTAGGCTTTTTGCGTGGAATTCAGCAGTTTTTCTCCTCAATTAACCTAGAATTCGTGGAAATCTATAAATACATGGCATAAGGCATGAGATAGGGGGTTCCAAACTTGTAAAAGGTGATCCCGAAGGGCTGTCGAACTTTCAAGGAACCAACTGGTGCATGATTGAAGATTTTTCTACAGTATGGTGAAAAGGGTGATGAACTCCAATTATCATCGTTGTAATTTATCTTTTATCATGTTTTTAGGCTAGAAATCTTTTGTTAGAATTGTGATAAAGTTTTAACTATTTGATTCCATGTTTTTACCAATTATTTAATATATGCAGTTTATGAGTTTGATGCAATTAAATAAGTGACTTTATTATGATACAATTGTTTGGCCAACTTTTGTGTGATTGTCTTTATGATTTTCTATGTTCGAAAGAGTAGGATTTCATTAGAAGCTATTTAATTGCCACAAAGTCCGATAAGGGATAGAAATATACCCATATGCTTTGTGCTATCATATATAGTGTTCATTGACCTTTAATGCTTTTCTAATTGTTTAACTGTCAAAGAAATATAGTCAATTTGATTTTAGGAAAAGGTTTTTATGCATCGCTCGAAAGGGGACTTAAATAATTTTAGGAACACGGCTATTCAAAACCCCATGAATTGTATTTAAATAATTTGGTCAAACACATGGATGATTTGGTCAAAATAGATTCATAATTCTAGCGCATTTGCTTTTATAAGTTTTAACAAATCAAATTTTCTTATTTTTAGTTTAATTTTTATTTTAATTTTCAAAAACAAAATTTTCAAATTCAAACAAATTCCTTGTTCCGGTTAAGTTAATAGTCTAAAATACAATTTAAAACAATCTTTGTGGGATTGATACTTGGACTCTCGTCCACTTTATTACTTGCACGACCCGTACACTTCCGGAGCGTAACATTATGAAAAACTAATGTAGATCAACAGGCTTCAATCACAGCTAGAGCACAGTTGACCACAATTCAAAATCAATAGGCTTCAATCAAAAATCTGGAGACTCAAGTGGGACAGATAGCACAGTTGATCACAACTAGAGCTCCGGGTACATTACCTACAAATACTGAGGTAAACCCAAAGGAACAACTAATGGCTATAAATGTAGTGCAACATGAGATAAATATTATCACTACGCGTAGTGGTGTGCAACTTCCTGAGATTCATGCTAAAAAGCCAGCTGGAGTTCCTGAAAAAGTTGGGGATAATGTTAAGAAGATGGCTGAAAAGAAAGATAGCCATGAGGTGAAATCAACAATTAAGCCTCACGAGTCTCCTATTCCATTTCCACAAAGGCTGAAGAAAACAAGAGAGGATAAGCAGTTTAACAAGTTTGCAAATTTGCTGAGAAAACTGTACATAAATATTCCTTTCTTGGAAGCCATCACACAGATCCCGAGTACGCCAAGCTGCTAAAAAAGATGATGTCTAGCAAGAAAAAGCTTGAAGAACTAGAGGAGGTCACTTTGAATGAAGAATGCAGCGCAATCCTACAAAACAAGCTGCCACCTAAGCTCAAAGACCCATGGAGATTTTCAATACCTTGCATTATTGGTGATTTAAAATTCAACAAGGTCTTATGTGACCTAGGTGCAAGTATAAATCTGATGCCCCTGTCTTTTACAAGAAATTGGGACTGGGTAAACCAAAGGAAAGCAATATCATATTGCAACTGGCTGATCGATCAATCTGTCACCCATATGGAGTTGTGGAGGATGTATTGGTGAAAGTTCACAAATTCAAATTCCCAGCGGACTTTATCATCTTAGATGTGGAGGAAGATGAGAATTTTCCTTTGATACTTAGTCGGCCATTTCTAGTCACTGCACGAGCATTAATTGATGTAGAAAAAGGAGATGTAGTGCTGCGGGCTGAAAATCAAGAGGTGACTTTCACAATGATGCAATTTGATGTCAGTAAAACCAGAACTAGAAAATTGCTCCAGGATAGATGTCGAGTTGGAATTGGCGTACTGGGAGAGGTATGAATACAAGGTAAGGACAGATGATGAGGCTACACCATCCAATATAAAACCACCTTGAGAGTTTGTCAAAAAGTCTAGCTCTAGACTTTAAATGAAGCGCTTGTTGGGAGGCAACCTAACTCTTTCATACATTTTCTTTAGTTATTCTACTTATTTGCTTTTGAGTTATTTATTTGCTTATCAGTTTGTTTTAGTTGCTAGACATTTCATTTAGGAGCATTAGGATGTTTAGAATGCATGCATTTAATTGTGATATGTTCTAAGTACTTCTAGTATTCTAGGGTGATTGTTTTAGCATATTTAGTTTTCATTACATTATTATTTGTTTTGATGCTTTACGTTGCATTATAGGATCATTAGCATGTTTAGAATTCACATTTTGACATGATAGTGGCATTGAAAATTTCATTGCACCTATTTTGCATGTTTTAGCATTTTTGGGATCTACTTGCTTTCTATTTGTTTTATTGTTAATCATCACAATCTTCCACTTGGTCAACTAACTTAGGACATGTGCATATATTTTAGACGTTGGTTGCATGCATTTGGATGTGTTGAGGGGTCGAAAACGGAGTCCAAAATCGAAAAATGAAAAAATTTCAGGACACTGCCTTTTATACCGTGCTGTGGCACGGTGATTAAACCGTGCGGTCGCACGGTTCAATACTGGAAAGTTTCGACATATTCATTTATATGTTGAATTCTCTCATTTTAACCACTTTCAAACCCGTTTTACCTCTCCCAAATCATCCCACATTGAGTCCCCAATTAGTCCCAATTACTTGCACATCATTTTAACTCTATTTCATGTCTTGGATTGCATCAAAAACATTCAAGAGGCATGGATTTCTACACAATTTCACAAAATCATGCATATACTTCTTGTTCTTCGTTCTTTTTGTGATTTGTGAATTGTGGATGAGTGGTGATGGGCTTAGGCTAGAACTTGGAGACATTGAATTATGTTTATTAGGTACAAAATTTTGGTTTAATTCAAGTCTCCAACACTATGTGTTCCATTGATTTCTTCATGTGCATGCTAGGTGTTCGATTTAATGTCACAATGAATGTTTTGTTAAGTTTCTGCAAATCTTTTTGAATGATCACATTCACTACATGTTATACATCATTTGTGCATCATTCAATCATTGTTTAAACTGGTTTAAAGCATGAAACTCCACTTAAACATCATTGCACTACATGGCACCTCGTTGCAAGGCCATTGCAGGCACCACTGCACCAGTGCACCTGTTTTCAGCTTCACTGCACCTACTTTGTCACACCTTTTCATGACCCAAATGAACTTCAAACTTGCTGAATTTTTGATATGTTGTAGACCGAGTTATATACTTTCATATGTCCGGGACATTTCTCGGGAAATTTTCACTTTTTCGAGGCGATGTCAAGGGCTGAAAATCAGTGGTTCGACCACTTTTCAAAAATTTCAAAATTTTTTATAAGTCCTAGTTTGGGTGTGTTGTGTTGATTTTCTTTAGTTCCTATGTGATAATTATGCTTCTAAGGATCATTAATGTTTATTTACAAGGAACATATCATCATGGGACACTTCAAGCTGAACATGAAAAAGGAAGTAGATGGTCATTTCATCCAACAAAGCATTCAAGTCAAAACTTCAAAAATGGAAAAACAAACTCTCCAAACCCGAGAAGTACATTAACCCACTTTGTTATTTCTGTGTTTATTTTCTTTATTTGTTTTGAATACATTGAGGACAGTGTATGATTCTAGTTTGGGGTGAGAATCTCATTAATGTGCTTCCATATACACATTCATTCGATTTTGGGTAGAAAATTCAAAAAAATTGAAAAATGTGAAAAAAAATCATAAAAAGTGAAAATTTTGAAAATTTTTGTTGATTTATTTATTGCTTATGATACGATATGAATTGAATTTTGTGCTTTAGTTAGAAAATTGGTCAACATGCGAACTAAATTTTTCTTAACATTCATCAATGTGAGACTTTAATCAAGCTTGAGCACATAGCCCTTCGAATAAAAACTTGTGTAGGGAGATGCTTGATATTTGTGGGATGAACTTGTACACTTTGAACATAGAACTGATTAAAAATCCCAAACCGTAGGAATTTAGATCCCGACCTAAAATGTAGAACCAAACTGCTCAAGAAGCAGTTTGGGGGTGGGAAGGTTAGTATGAGTATGCATTGATGAATTGAGGATTTGAACTTTTTAATTTTACATCTTTAGTGTAAGGGGTTTCGATCAACGGGTATAAATCATAATAACCAGCATAAAAATAGAAAAATGCTGAAGTCTTATTCTACTCTTCAAATGCCTTTTTGACTCAAGCAAGTAAGTCTGGGGAATTCTCTGAATCTGGTACCCTAAACTCAACTGAGTTGGGAGCTGCCGACTTAAAGCTCGCTACATGGGTCAACTAGAAAGTAAGTACAGAGAGTGGACTTACACATAAGACGTTAAAATATCTTTAACTTTTCTGTTTAAACATTTATGACTCGGGTAATTAAGTCTAAGGGGTTCTCTGAACCTGGTACCCTAAGCTCAACTGAGTTGGGAGTTGCCGACCTAAAACTTGCTACAGGGGTCATATAGAAAGCCAGTATGAAAAGTATTGCACAAATATGGTAAAAGACAAGGATATTAAAAGAAAAAGTTGTCCATATGAAAGAAAAATGGAATAAAATGGTATGAGCTTCGTTGATTGAAATTCCTAACACTTTGTTAATTATTCTTGGTCTGTTGTGCATACTTGTCTAGTCCTAACTGTCTTGTGTGGAAAAATGCATTTGATACATGATTAGAAACCACAAAATAGGAAAGACCTCGGGATATGAGAGAAAAGCAGTAAGGTTGTGATCATCCATGAGAGTGTAAGGAAAATGAAAAAAAAAATCATTGTGGACCACATGGGATTCGGGCTTACTCTTGCATAAAAAGTCACACATTGTTAAGTTTATTTTTGCATAAGTTTGCAGTTGATTCTGGATATTCACACACACACAACGAAGTTGAGCATCAGATGAATGTAAATATTTTTATGTTGTTCATATTTCTCTTTCTAAAGTGATTAGTCAATCTGGATTCTTGAAGCGCATGGTAAATGAGTCAACAGGAACAAAAACATTTTAACTTCAAATTTATAGTTTAATTTTATTTTTGTTCGAGGACGAACAATAGTTCTAGTTTGGGAGTGTTGATAAGTGTATTTTATAAACTTATTTCTATCCTAAATGTAGGATTTTAATTGTTCATTCAAAAATATTTTCTATTTATTTTATGTCATTTGTTTATATTTCAGGAATAACCCAAAAGTCTGTGAAAACAAGGGAATTGAAGTCAAAATCGAGCAATTTGATGTAAAAAGTGTCAAAGTGAGCAAATCAAGAATTGATGCAGTTAATTAAAGGGCCAATTGGAAGAAGAAATCAAATTTGGACGAAATCAGAAGTTCAGAGGCTAAATTGCAACAATCAGAAGTTGGAGGACTTGCTATGCAATTAAAAGACAGGGACCAACTTGTAACATTTAAAAGTTAGAAATTGCCTTCAACTTTAATACCGTGCGGTCGCACGGCCCAAAAAATCAGCGACTGAAACTTACCTGCAGCGTCGTGCGATCGCGCATATTTGAACGCACGGTTATTCAGCAGTTTTTCTCCTCAATTAACCTAGAATTTGTTGAAATCTATAAATACATGGCATAAGGCACGAGATAGGGGGTTCCAAACTTGTAAAAGGTGATCCGGAAGGGCTGTCGAACTTTCAAGGAACCAACTGACGCATAATTGAAGATTCTTCTACAGCATGGTGAAAAGGGTGATGAACTCCAATTATCATAGTTGTAATTTATCTTTTATCATGTTTTTAGGCTAGAAATCTTGTGTTAGAATCGTGATGAAGTTTTAACTATTTGATTCCATGTTTTTACCAATTATTTAATATATGCAGTTTATGGGTTTGATACAATTAAATAAGTGCATTTATTATTATGCAATTGTTTGGCCAGCTTTTGTGTGATTGTCTTTATGATTTTCTATGTTCGAAAGAGTAGGATTTAATTAGAAGTTATTTAATTGCCACAAAGTCCGATAGGGGATAGAAATATACCCCTATACTTTGTGTTATCCTATATAGTTTTCATTGACCTTTAATGCTTTTCTAATTGCTTAATTGTCATAAAAATATAGTCAATTTGATTTTAGGAAAAGGTTTTTATGCATCGCTCGAAAGGGGACTTAAATAATTTTAGGAACACGGATATTCAAAACCCCATGAATTGTATTTAAATAATTTGGTCAAACACATGGATGATTTAGTTAAAATGGGTTCATAATTCTAACGCGTTTGCTTTTATAAGTTTTAACAAATCAAAATTTCTTATTTTTAGTTTAATTTTAATTTTAATTTTCAAAAACAAAATTTTCAAACTCAAACAAATTCCTTGTTCCGGTTAAGTTAATAGTCTAAAATACAATTTAAAACAATCTCTGTGGGATTGATACTTGGACTCTCGTCCACTTTATTACTTGCGCGACCCGTGCACTTGCGGAGCGTAACATTATGCATGATAATGCATGCTGTTATTATGTCATGCAACACATTTTTCTTCCAACACCGAGTCGGTCTGCTGACAATTTTAAACCTTGATTGAAACACCCCAAATGCGCGTTCAATGTTCTTTCTACAACTTTCTTACCTAATTGCAAAATATTTTTTCTTCGGAGTTTGAGGATCATGGATCGTTTGTACAAGTGTTGACCACTTTGGGTATATTCCATCAGCTAAATAGTATCTCATTGTGTACTGTTTTCCCTGTATGACATAGTTTGCTGGTGGAGCTATGTCGTCTGCCAAGTCGGAAAATAGATGAGACGACTCCAACACATTAATATCGTTATTTGAACCTAGCAATCCAAAGTGAGTATGCTATATCCAAATATCTAATCGGCCACGACCTCGAGAATTATTGTAGGGGACCCACTACGGCCTATATATTGTCTAACCCATGTAGTAGGACAATTCTTCCATTTCCAATGCATGCAATCAAAACTTTCTAATATACCTAGAAATCCACATTGCTGCCCAATGTACAATAATCTTGCAATGTCTTCGGCATTTGGCGCCCGCAGGTATCGTGGTGAAACTACCTCCACGATAGCTCGACAGAACCGTTGCAAACTCTCCAATGTCGTTGACTCATCTATTTTCACGTAACCGTCTGATGGGTGTTGAATCCAACAAATAATAATTTCTTGCTCTCATTAAAATAAATTGCAATAGTGGTGAGCAAGGTCGAATCCACAGGGACTGGTTAGATTTAATTCTTTGAGGAAATTAAAAACAATGAATTAAAAATAAGGGGAGTTTTGAATTTTTGAATGTGAAATCAAATTATAAATAAACAATTGCGGAATTAAATTGTTTGGAAATATCAAATTGTACAAATATCCAGCTCAAGGTATAATCTCAGTAATGATTCACGGAATTGATCATAGATGCAAAAATAAAATCCTTTACTCATTCTCTAAATTGGTTATGGTCATTGATACGATCTAACAACCTATCTCTCCTTACTTTATCGATAATCAAGAGACGCTCGTTAATTATTTCCCTAATCAATAAACAACCCTAGATACGATCGTAGGATTTAATTTACCAATATCATTAATTTCTAGAGAGACGACCAATTCTAACCAACAAATTCACACGCGTGATTCGTTTAAGTTATGTTATATGCCTTCATAACATGAGTCAAAAATCAGTTTATAATTAACTATGTTATTTGCCACCTGTATTAGAAAACCTAAACAATTACGGATTTAGATTCCTAATTGGCTAAGCATCGTTTTGACAATTAAAACAACGTGCACTTTGCATTAAAAATCAAAACAACAACTTTGATGCAAACCAAAAGATATATAAATAAAAAACAATCAAAGGAACAATTAAATTAAATTAGATCTCACAATTCTTGGTGAATCAAAACTTCGAATATCCTTGAACTGGAATAATGGATTTAACTATCCATAAACATTTGGAAAATAAAAACTAAAAGAAATAATAATAAAAATTGATATCAAACTCTAGAAATTGACGAAACGTGTTGCAGCCTCCTCTTTCTTCTCCTTCCTTTTTTTCTTCTTTTCTTTCTTTTTCCACATGAACTCCCCCCCAGCAATCTTCCTACCTTTTTCTTAATTTTATTGGCAGCCAAGAGTCCAATTTTTTTCCCCTTCAGAAAAGTAGCTCCAATCAATTGTTGGGATAAGTCATGAGAGTCCCAATTCTCCAAGAAGTCTTCCTTCTCTCAACCACCAAAATAAACGTCTTGGTCCCTCCTCTTTTATTCCCTTTTTTCTTTTTTCTTTTTTTTTTTTTTTAATTTCAACTTCCAAGAATCTTTTTATTATGATGGCCCATGAATTTTTGCTGAGGTTGCTGTCTGTCCGAAATAAGACGTACCCACGCTTTATGTAAAGTCCTGATCTGATTGTAAACTTTTTGAGTTCCAAACTTGTTCTTTTAATTTGTGATATTGAGTCCATTTTGTTCCAACTCCTCCATCTAATCCACAAAACACAAAATATGATTAATATCCATAATTTAAGCATTTAAAATCAATGGAGTAAGATAAAATATCACAATTTAAATAGCAAATATGCGCCCTATCAAATCCCCCCACACTTAGACAATGCTTGTCCTCAAGCATAAACTAGCTCAAGTTAATGGAATGTACTCTCATCATCATCCATTCTTCTATCTCTACAATTCAACACTATGCTAGTCACTTCAACAAAATTTTTCAAAATCCACAGGTGGTGGGATTTAACACCTCACATTAGATTCACACAATACGCTCAAAATGTTTAGGGTGTAAAGTCTATATGCACTCTCAGGTCAAAGCATAGAAAACTCTTACCATAGGCTTGCTAATATATCACATTGGAGCCACCAATGGTTTTGAACACAAAGTATGGGTCTTAACACCGGTTGTAATGGGGCTTGGGTAAGGTGGGATAAAAAGGATACATTTTTGGCGATTTTCATTGAAGGAATTATATGAACTTCTTCGTAAGAACTCACTTAAAATTCATGTACTTCAATCATATCACTCCATACCCAGTGTAGTTTATATCCTTTCACCTCTCGTGAGTATCCCCTCAACAACTATCAATGAATTACAACATGGGTGTTAATTTCAATCAACTTGAAGGCACGAAATATAGACCAAGCAATTCAAACCACTCATAAGCACATGTAATGGGAGCAAACACTCTCACAAGGTATTTCTCTCTTCACACAAAGTGTATAAGGGTGAGAATTTTCACTCAGCTCACTGCATGGAGGATTCATTGCCACAGACTGCTCAGATGTCATGACCGGAGCTAACAATAACACAAGTGCAAAGTAAATGTCTTTATTTGGTTGTAACGGGGCTTCAGGTTAGGTAGGATAAAAGGAAAATATTTAGGCTAAGTTGAGAGGAATGTTCACAAGCTGATTCAATTCAAAACGATATCTCTTCCTCCACCTTTCAAAATGACTTTTCCATAATTTCCTAGCATCCAATCGATTCAGCCCTTGACTCTTATTATGCACGTGGGGTTTATTCTCTTCACATGATTTATTTATTTATTTATTTTTCAACTTGATTTCTTTTTGACCCCATCATCATTTAAACATTGAATAGAACCAAATGAAAGCTCCCATTTTTCTGAAGCTAAGACTGTCTCATTCTTCTCAATCAATACAAGCTTGTGAAATTCCTCTCTTGTGGGTTCAAGATAGAGGTAACATGAAAGAACGGGAATCCATGGCTTGTAGCGTGGCAACAAAATTCCAAAGACGGGCTAAAGCTCAAGGAGGCTTTTATTGGTACATGTATCATGGTAGGCTCTTTAAGAAGGCCAAATTGGGTTTCACCTAATGCCTTTACTATATTTTGCACTTGAGTCAAGAAACTACAACAGCATGCACAAGAGAGCACATCCAAGAACAAACAAACCATGTAGGACACACATCAAAGAATAAGAGCTTAATATAAAGATAAAAATAGCTCATTGGCTCAAATGCTCACGAATTACGGTTTATATGTGTTGCTCCCATCCATTTATGAGATATAGGTCATTGCTTGGTCCTGGTTTCAAAATCAAATTAATGCTAGAAAGAGTGGAGTTAGGTTAATTAGAGTGGTGTTATGACACATCAACTTTGGTTTGACTCAATTAGGTACGGATTACAACTCGACTACTTTATCCCCCCCAAACATTTCTTTCACATCACAAGTCTTTGATTTTCAATGTTTGTTATTCTCAACCAAAATAATTTGAAGCACAAGTGAATAGGCTCATATATTCCTTCAATGCAAGGTTCAAGAGAATGGGATATTAGCAAGGAATAGGAGTGCTCATGGCTTGTATTGTGGTTGATTTTCAACAAAAAGGCTATGGCTCAAAAGTGGCTTTCTAGTAGCATATTTCAAGGTAGGCTTTTTAAGAAAGCTAAATTTAGCTTCACCTAAGTGCCCATACTTATTCAGTGCATTCAATTACCAAGAGGCATCTCAACATGCATAACAAAGCAAGTTCTAGAAGATATCCACTACACTTGACAGTCATACAATCAAAAGAATAGAGCATATCGTAGTGTTAAATGTAACTGCTCAAGAGGCTCAAAAGCTCACAAAATAGGGTTAATGCGCATTAAATCCCACACACCCTTCATTCAATCCACCATCAAGAGCAATCAATCACCGTGTAGTAAATGAAAATTCAATTACTCATGCAATTCCCACTGTGCCTCAACTCATCTCAATAATTCAAAATAATTAAGATCATAAATGAATAAGCATCGATATAATCTAGAATTAGGATGAGAATTTTCAAAAATTTCCTTGAAAAATAGAGCAAACATGGTTTATAATGAAAATTGAAGTGCAACTAAAATTAATCAAATTCAAAAACCAAGCAAAGCACATCAAAACCCTCCCCCACACTTAATCCATACATTGTCCTCAATGTAGTAAAATCATAAATTATGAAAACTAGAAGAGAATAGGAATAGAGGACTCCCCTGTAGGTTGAACAGTAGATGTCGATGTGAAGGCGGGCGAGAAAACAAACTTCTTTAATGGCATTCCTTGTTAGTCCATTTACTTGAGATCCATGGTATCGGCCCATACAAATCCCACAGCAAAATCACAGTGTTCCCACAACTTGCACAAGTGTTGTCACATTCCCACGAACCGGGTGTAGTGGTTGAGATTGTGAAGGAGTGTTGAGAGGTGATTTACTGGTTTTGAGGGAAAGAGAGAAACAGAGGTTGAATCTATGGGTGTCTGGTTTTCGAATTTTTTTTTTTTTTTTTTTTTTTTGTAATCCGAGATGCACTTTAGGTAAGGCGTGGGCACGCCTAATTCCAATTTATGAACAATGACCTTATAATCCGAGATGCACTTTGGTTAAGGCGTGGGCACGCCTTATTCCAATATTCTTTCAATCCATTGTATTCTTCATAGAGCGTGCCCACGTCCTAATGAAGATTCATATCTACCCAAAAATCAAAATAAAGTCAATTTCACTTAAAAAAAATATATGGATATCATGAAATAAATAATAGTAAATAAGTGAGAACAAAAATAAAAACAAAAATTAAAAATAAAAATAAAATTTATTGCTCAAACTAAAGAAAAACTCGGGTTGCCTCCCGGAAGTGCCTTTCTTTTACGTCTTTGGCTAGACTCATTTTTTCTTTCTTCAACCATGATCAATTGGATTCCCAACGCTCAATTTCGTCACATTCTCCATATGGAGACCTTCATAGAAAGGTTTATATCCATGATCATCCGCCTTGTGATACTTACCATTGGCAATTCTCAAGCCACCTTTTCCATTACCTTTGAAAACTTTCTGTTCTAAACAATCAAAAACATCAATAAAATTGACAGAATTAGCACCATTAGGACAATTTATGGCATCATAAATATTGAACTTAATAATTGTACCATCAAACTCCATTGTGAGTGTACCATCATGCACATCAATTTTTGTCCTAGATGTTTTCAAAAATGGCCTTCCTAGAAGAATTGGTGTAGGATTAAAAGAAGAGTCTTCATCCATATTAAGTACATAAAAATCAGCAAGAAAAACCAAATCATTTACTTGTACTAAAATATCTTCTAAAACTCCTTCGGGATAAACATTAGACCTATCAGCAAGTTGCAAAATCACACCCGTTTCTTTTAATGGACCAATATTCAAAGATGAATAAACCGACAGGGGCATGATATTTATTGAAGCTCCTAGATCTAACATTGCTTTCTCAATCCTTACTTTACCTATTTTGCAAGGGATAGTGAACATACCTGGGTCCTTGCATTTTGGAGGCAGTTTCTTTTGGAGGACAGCCGAAACATTTTCTCCCATACTTACTTTTTCATTGCCTTTCAACTTCCTCTTGTTGGTGCACAACTCCTTGAGAAACTTAGCATAACGAGGTACTTGTTTAATTGCATCGAGTAAGGGAATATTTACCTCAATTTTGCGAAAAGTTTCAAGGATTTCCTTCTCGTCTTCCTCCTTCTTGGATCTTATCAATCTTGTAGGGAACGGAGGGGTTGTCACATAAACTTTCGGTGGTTCTCTATTGAGGCTTTCAGACTTATCAGATTGATGTTGTGGGATAACTTCCTTTTCATATTCTTCCCCTGAATTGCCTTGCTTCATCTTGCTAGATTCTATCAATTCCTTCCCACTTCTCAAGGTAATTGCACTAACATTTTGTTTTGGGTTGACAATAGTTTGGGAAGGCAATTTACCTTGGGATTTCAATCTACTCACAGCTGATGCCAATTGACTCACTTGATTCTCCAAGTTCTTAATGCCCGTACTCGTCTCCTGTTGAAATTGTTGTGTATTAATTGCAAGTGATTTAACAATTTCTTCTAGAGACATACCTGAACTTGAAGAGGGTTGTTGTGGTTGAGGAGTAGGTTGTCTAGGCTGGAATTGTTGGAATTGTGGCCTGGTTTGATAACTAAAGTTGGGATGATTCCTCCATCCTGGGTTATAAATATTTGAATAAGGATCATAATTCGGTTGAGGTGGGCCTAGAAATCTTCCAACTGCATTAGCCTGTTCAAAAGAATCATCTTGAAGAGTAGGACACTTATCAGTTGGATGAGCAGTAGCAGCACAAATTCCACAAGCTTTAACCTGTTGCATATTTCCTGCAGCCATTTGTTGAACAAGAGAGGTTAGATTTGCTATTTGATTTTCAAGAGAAGATACATTTACCTCGTTCACTCTCTTCACAAGAGTGTCTTGTCTGAATCCAAACTGTTGTGTGTTAGCGGCCATGATGGAGATCAGATCCCTAGCGGCAGTTGGGGTTTTATTCACTATGGCTCCTCCGCTAGCTGCATCCATCATTTTCCTCTCTATTGATAACAATCCCTCACAGAAGTATTGAATGAGTAATTGTTCTGAAATCCCGTGCTGAGGACAACTTGCACATAGCTTCTTAAATCTTTCCCAATATTCATGAAGTGTTTCAGTATCACTCTGTTTGATTCCAAAAATTTCTCTCCTGATATTTGCAGCTCTTGAAGCTGGGAAAAATTTATCAAGAAATAATCTGACCATTCCTGTCCATGTAGCTACAGAACCTGGCGGTAGATAGAACAGCCAATCTTTTGCTTTGTCAGCTAGTGAGAATGGAAAAGCCCGCAACTTGATTTGTTCTTCAGTCACTCCTTGTGGTTTCATACTTGAACACACCATGTGGAATTCCTTCAGATGTTTGTGAGGATCTTCATTCTCGAGCCCATAGAATTTGGGTAGCAAATGGATCAGCCCAGATTTCAATTCGAATCCCACATCTAGGACTGGATACTGAATGCAAAGTGGCTGTTGATTTTCATTTGGTGCAGCCAATTCCCTTAAAGTTCGTTCTTCATTAGCCATTGCTTTTTCTTGCTCAGTTTCAGAACCACTGGAAGAATCAGTTGTTGAATCTGACAAGTCAGCTACTAAATTCAATCTGATTTGTTTGCGCAACTTGGCTTCCTTCCTCAATTTCCGAGCTGTCTTCTCAATTTCAGGGTCGTATCGCAACTCACCTGTACGAGAACAATGGGGCATAAAAGAAATAAAGAAATTAGTAAAAGATATAAAAATAAATAAACTAATAAATAGATAACAATAAATGAAAAATTAAATTTGATTAACACCAGTCCCCGGCAACGGCGCCAAAAATTTGATGGGTGTCGAATCCAACAAATAATAATTTCTTGCTCTCATTAAAATAAATTGCAATAGTGGTGAGCAAGGTCGAATCCACAGGGACTGGTTAGATTTCATTCTTCGGGGAAATTAAAAACAATGAATTAAAAATAAGGGGGGTTTTGAATTTTTGAATGTGAAATCAAATTATAAATAAACAATTGCGGAATTAAATTGTTTGGAAATATCAAATTGAACAAATATCCAGCCCAATGTATAATCTCAGTAATGATTCACGGAATTGATCATAGATGCAAAAATAAAATCCTTTACTCATTCTCTAAATTGGTTATGGTCATTGATACGATCTAACAACCTATCTCTCCTTACTTTATCGATAATCAAGAGACGCTCGTTAATTATTTCCCTAATCAATAAACAACCCTAGATACGATCGTAGGATTTTGATAAGTGTGATATTTACGTTTATTTTATGCACTTATATCCTTGAATAAGTCATAATGGGATTCTATCTAAGTATTATTAATGCATGTTGTGTTTCATGTTGAATAGGATCCTAAAAGAGGAGAAAAGAAGGAAAAAGGACCAAAATGCGCTTAAAACTGAAGTTTGGGGACTTAGGCGCAAATAAAGTTACGGCCGTAAGAAAACCATGTCACGGCCGTGAAAGAATGTTGAATCAAAAAGAAAATAAGCAGAAACATAGTTACGGCCGTAAAATAAATGTTACGGTCGTAACCTTCAAAAGAAGAAAAATGTTCAGAAACCGTGTTACGGCCGTAAATCAGAAAGTCACGGCCGTAACGCCAAATTTGGAAAATATGCAGAAGCCGTGTTACGGCCGTAAATCAGAAATCACGGCCGTAACTATTCCAGTCAAAATTTCCATATTTTAATTCTTTCCATAAATTTGGCATTTCTTGCTCCCAAAGCTAGGGCACGAAATTGAGGCTATAAAAAGGGAGTTTCATGACAAGAAAAATGAGACTTTTATTATTGTGAAAGAGGAAACACATTGAGGAAAATTGAGAGAAAAATATAGAGCATTCTTTGGAGATTTTCAAGCGCAAGACTATCAACAACAATGGAATTCATGAAGCAACTTGAAGAATCTACCACAATCATGCTAGGCTAAATTCCATATCTTGTTCAAAGGGGAAGTTGTGTCAATTTAATTATGTTATTTTATTTTCCTACAAATTAGTAGCGTGAATTTATTCCTTTATTTCAATTGTTGGATTATTATGTTTTGAATGTTCAATTGAGTTTATTTGATTAATAGTTTAATTTGGTCAATTGGATTATTGATCTTTGGATTCATGAATATGCTATGTTTAGATTCTTGATCCGTAATTGTCATTGAATCTTTGCTTTAGTAGCAAATAAATCTCGTGCAGGTTTAGTGATAATTCGACTTGGATTGTTTAATTCGAGCTTGTGTAATTAACGATCCAATTCAATCTATTCTTCTAAATTTTCATACTAGTCGTGCATTAAATCCTAAGAGCTTGTTTAGGATTGTCCATGGCTAGAATTGGTTCAAAGAGTTTATTTTGAATCAATACACATAAGGAAGAATTTAGATAATCAGAGCTTGTTGATTATTTATGATTGATAATTGAATTAGGAATAGAAACACGTTACAAGGAAAAGTATAACTTAATTGAGGGCACAACCGAACCCGAGAACAATATTTCCTCTCATATTATTTCTTTAGTCATATTTAATTGTTTATTTTTATGCATAGTTTTCATTCAAGCAATTCAAACAACAAAACCCCTCATTCCATTCTAATTGATCGAACAACTAAAATTAGTTTCCGTTCCTCGTGGGATCGACCCTTACTCTCGCTACTACATTATTAATTAATATTTAGCGAGTAAGGAATTATTTATTATTTTGGTGTATTGCGATACGCATCAAATTTTTGGCGCCGTTGCCGGGGAACGGTCAACCAATTTAGTTGTTTAGTTAATTAGAACTTTAATTTTTTCTGCATTTTATTTTATTAATTTTATTTTCACTTCATTTCTATAATTTTTCAAAAAAAAAAATATAAAAAAATATTGCATTTAATAATTATTTGTGCTTCTTTGCTTACATGCTTAAAACTCGGTCAACTAATTGTGAAATTTTTGATCTTGACCCAGAAATTGAGAGAATTTTTCGACAGCAAAGGAGAGCAGCACAACAAACAATGGCAGCTAACAACAACAATTTGACTCTTAAGCAGCTAGCCACTCCGGATGTCGTTCAACAACCATTGTGCGTCACATTTCCAACGGTGGAGGAGGGAAAAACTTTTGAACATAAATCTGGACTCATTCACTTGTTGCCAACTTTTCGAGGACATGCTGGTGAAGACCCTTACAGGCATCTCAAGGAATTCCACGTAGTTTGTGATAGCATGAGACCCACGGGTATTACCGAGGAGCAAATCAAGATGAGGGCTTTCCCATTCTCTTTGAAGGATGCCGCTACAGACTGGTTGTACTGTCTACCATCTGGATCAGTCACCACATGGAATGATATGAAGAGGTTGTTTCTAGAGAAGTACTTCCCTGCATCTAGGGCTGGGACAATCCGGAAGGAGATTTGCGGGGTTCGCCAAAGCAATGGCGAGACATTATATGAGTACTGGGAGCGCTTCAAGAAACTCATTTCGAGCTGCCCCCACCATCAGATCAGTGAGCAACTCCTGGTGCAGTATTTCTACGAAGGGTTAGCACCGATGGATAGAAACATGATAGATGCCGCGAGTGGAGGAACGCTCATGGACAAGACGCCGGAACAAGCGCGGGCTTTAATCTCTAATATGGCATAAAATACTCAGCAATTCAATTCAACCCGAGATTCCCAAGTCCGCCGAGTGAACGAGGTAAGTAGTTCCAATATCGAAGGTCAATTATATGAACTAACCAATCTTGTTAAGCAGCTTGCTGTAGGGAACTTGAATCAGGTCAAAGCATGCGGAATCTGTTCAAACTTTGGACATCCAATGGATACATGTCCGGTGTTGCAAGGGGAGAATGGTGAACAGGTAAAGGCTGCAGAAGGGTTTCCATTTCAAAAACAGCAATACAACCCGTACTCCAACACCTATAACCCTGGTTGGAGGGATCACCCCAATCTAAGCTATGGGAATAACAAGCCCCGGGGTTTCCCCTCCAACAAATCTCAAGGGCATTTCCAACAACAAGGAAATTTCCATTCACAGGGACAGTACCAACAAAGGCCCCAGGACTCAGGTATCTCTCTAGAAGATATGGTTAAAACTTTGGCCTCTAACACAATTCAATTTCAACAGGACACCAAATCCAGTATTCAGAATTTGGAGAATCAGATGAGCCAAATGGCTATTGCCATCAACAGACTTGAGGCACAATTCGAAAGGAAGCTACCATCTCAACCCGAGGTGAACCCCAAAAACGTGAGTGCCATAACCCTGAGGAATGGAAAAGAGGTTGAAGGTCCAAGCAAACAAATCTTCGCGAATAAAGGGAACGAAGAGAAAGAAATTGAAAAGGGGGATGCCACTTCACAAATCCCGCAGGTAAAATCCAGCTCTAATTCAATTGCTAAATCGACTCCACCTCCTTTTCCTAGCAGGTTGGCAAAAGCAAACAAGGAGGGCAAGGAAAAGGATATACTGGATATGTTCAGGAAAGTGGAAATCAACATTCCATTATTGGATGCCATCCAACAAGTGCCCCGATACGCGAAGTTCTTAAAGGAGCTGTGCACCAACAAACGGAAGTTGATGGGAAATGAAATGGTAAGAATGGGGGAAAATGTGTCAGTACTCTTCCAAAGGAAACTGCCCCCAAAATGCAAGGATCCAGGTATGTTCACTATACCATGCCAAATAGGTAACACTAAACTGGATCGTGCATTAATAGATTTAGGTGCATCTATAAATGTAATGCCTAGGTCTACATACAATGCATTAAAACTTTCTAATATGACTGAGACTAATGTTATAATTCAACTAACCGATTGTTCTAATGCTTATCCTGACGGGGTAGTTGAAGACATTCTAGTGCAAGTAGGCGGGTTAGTATTTTCCGCAGATTTTTATGTATTGGACATGAATGATGACCACTGCCCCAACTCTACTCCTATTTTGTTAGGTAGACCATTTTTGAAAACATCTAAAACTAAGATAGATGTTAGTAGTGGCACACTTTCCATGGAATTTGATAATGAAATTGTTCAATTCAATATTTATGATTCCGTGAAAATTTTTGATAATGATCCTATTTATTCTGTTACTGTGAATGACTCTTTAGTACAGAAAGTTCTCGATATTGGTGGAAAGGAATGTCCAAAGTTATCGAAATTAGGTAAAATCTCATCCATCTCATTACCAGTCTCTGATGGACAATCTCTACCCCCTATTTTGCAGGCACTAATGAAGAATATGAAGAAGAAGTTGGTCTTTGGGAATCCACCTAATCCCGGTTGAATGAGAAATGACTCAATCGAGCCAACGACAGTAAACAAAGGCGCTGCTCGGGAGGCAACCCGAGAGGGGAGTTTCTTTATCTCCTCACCTTTTTATTTTCGTATTTTCATTTTTGGTTAATTCTAGTTTACTTCGTCATTTCAACAAAAAAAAAAAAAAATTCAGAGACAGCCTTACGGCCGTAAGACAAAACCTTACGGCCGTATCTCACTTTTTAATTTTTATCCAGAAACCACCTTACGGCCGTAAGCCACATCTTTACGGCTGTAATTGATTTTTTTTTTCAAAATCTTCAGAGGCCTGTTTACGGCCGTAATCCACCTATTTACGGCCGTAAACCCGGCGGTTTCATTTTTTTTTTAAAAAAAAAAAAAAAATTATAAATAAATACAAGGCAACTTCCATTTCAACCAAATCATTTCCCATCTTCTCGCGCAATCTCTTCCAACCCACAATCATAATTTCAAGGATTCTCCTTTGTATCACATATCAATTCCATTTTCTTCTTCGCAAGAATTTAAGATGCTGGAACTGATGCAGGCCTTCCAGACTCAGCTGAATGGTATGTTGGAAGATCAGCAACTCATGCTGGAAGAGCAAAGAGCCCTTCGGGAGGAGATTCGACAACTGCAGAAACCCCGGAACGATCAACCGCCACATTAGTCCGAGGGAGTTTTCTTTTCTTTTTCCCCTTTATTGTTTTACTTTTCAATGAGGACATTGTGTTGTCTAAGTGGGGGGGGGGAGAATTGAATTGACTATAAGCTTATTGTTTTTTTTATTCTCTTTCTGTAATCGAATCGTTATAATTCATTTTGAGCCAGCATCCTTTTTAGCTTTGTTCTCTACTTGTGTCACATATCTATGCACTTAGGCACTTTGATAGGAAGCAGCCCACTTTTGGTGCAATTTTTTGAAAAATCATTGCATAATTGGATATAAATTGAGCACATAGAGATGATCTCGTCCAAAACTTCACAAATAGGTTGGAACTGAAAAGTAAAATTGTCAAATATCTACAACCGAGTCAACCCAACCTACAATAGACATATTACCCTTCATATATAACCCTGAACATCCCAATTATTATACTTTTGTGAGAAGTCATGGTTTGAATACTTTTAACCGTTACCCTCGACCAATGGACTTAGATTGGAATGAAGATCAAGCAATGACCTATAACTCATAATTGGATGGGAGAAACACATGAAAACCATAATTTGTGAGCTTTTGAACCTAAGAGCTGTTTTTAATACTTATGAGCTCGTAATTCTTTGATGTGTGTCCTGCATGGTTGTGTTATGCTTGGATGTGCTTTCTTGTGCATACCGTTGTAGCTTCTTGATTCAAGTGCAAATTATAGCAAAGGCAATAGGTTAAGCCATATTTGACTTGCTAAAAGAGCCTACCTTACTACATAAACCATTAGAAGCCCGTTTGAGCCTTATCCTTTCTTTGAATCTTTGATGCCACGATACAAACCACGAATACCCTTTCTTTCGCATTGTCTCTGTTTTGAACCCATAAGAGAAGGGATTCGCAAGCTTTTGTTGATTGAGGATTGTGCTATGGTCTAAGTCTAAGAAGTTGAGATGATTATCTTGTGTTGGGCAATGGTTGTGAAATGGACTGAATTCAGGGGATTGTAATTCTATCTTGTGCCAATTGATGACTGCGTAATGATTTGAAAAAAAAAAAAAAGTTGCAGTCTATAATCGAAAAAAAAATCGAAAGAGAAAAAGCAATGAAAAGGAAGTTAGTCATGAAAATTAGCAGTTGAGGATGTCAAACACTCAACTTGTGAAAAAAAAAGAGAAAAGAAAAGCAAGAACGAGATTCAAGTGTAAATAAAGTTGGGTAGTGGGAAACAATGAAGATCATATTAAGGGAGAAGGAAGTAATATTATTTTGAATTGACTTAGTTTGCGAAATTCCTTCTCGACTTAGCCTAAATATATCCTTTTATCCTACCTGACCCGAAGCCCCACTACAACCAAATAAAGACCTTCGCTTTGCACTTGTGTTATTGTTGGCTCCGGTTATGACAGTTAGGCAATCTGTGGTACTGACTTATCCATGCAGAGAGCTGAGCGAAAATTCAACACCTTATACACTTTGTGCGAAGAGAGAAATATCTTGTGAGGGTGTTAAAACTCATTACATATACTTATGAGTGGTTTGAATTGCTTGGTCTAGGGTTGGTGGTATGAATGTGGTCGGGGGTACTGTGTTGACTGAATTCACATCATGAACAACTCGGTTTATGAAACTGATTTCTTCCGAAATTGGGCGAAACTATTATCTTTGTAGTCACTCATAAATGATTGGGAGGTGAGTGAACACGAGAGGTGCAAGGAAATAAACCATATCGAGCCATGATTGGGATGGGAAATAAAGGACGTTGCATCTCTAGTACACACGAACACAATCCGATCATGCAATGGAACATTTTTGTTAAAGAAAAGTGGGTTGCAACCTAAAGTCTCTAAATTGTAATCTATTGTTTGAACCCTATTCTTTTCTTTGCAATTCTTTGTTCGAGGACGAACAATGGTTCAAGTGTGGGGGGATTTGATAAGTGTGATATTTACGTTTATTTTATGCACTTATATCCTTGAATAAGTCATAATGGGATTCTATCTAAGTATTATTAATGCATGTTGTGTTTCATGTTGAATAGGATCCTAAAAGAGGAGAAAAGAAGGAAAAAGGACCAAAATGCGCTTAAAACTGAAGTTTGGGGACTTAGGCGCAAATAAAGTTACGGCCGTAAGAAAACCATGTCACGGCCGTGAAAGAATGTTGAATCAAAAAGAAAATAAGCAGAAACATAGTTACGGCCGTAAAATAAATGTTACGGTCGTAACCTTCAAAAGAAGAAAAATGTTCAGAAACCGTGTTACGGCCGTAAATCAGAAAGTCACGGCCGTAACGCCAAATTTGGAAAATATGCAGAAGCCGTGTTACGGCCGTAAATCAGAAATCACGGCCGTAACTATTCCAGTCAAAATTTCCATATTTTAATTCTTTCCATAAATTTGGCATTTCTTGCTCCCAAAGCTAGGGCACGAAATTGAGGCTATAAAAAGGGAGTTTCATGACAAGAAAAATGAGACTTTTATTATTGTGAAAGAGGAAACACATTGAGGAAAATTGAGAGAAAAATATAGAGCATTCTTTGGAGATTTTCAAGCGCAAGACTATCAACAACAATGGAATTCATGAAGCAACTTGAAGAATCTACCACAATCATGCTAGGCTAAATTCCATATCTTGTTCAAAGGGGAAGTTGTGTCAATTTAATTATGTTATTTTATTTTCCTACAAATTAGTAGCGTGAATTTATTCCTTTATTTCAATTGTTGGATTATTATGTTTTGAATGTTCAATTGAGTTTATTTGATTAATAGTTTAATTTGGCCAATTGGATTATTGATCTTTGGATTCATGAATATGCTATGTTTAGATTCTTGATCCGTAATTGTCATTGAATCTTTGCTTTAGTAGCAAATAAATCTCGTGCAGGTTTAGTAATAATTCGACTTGAATTGTTTAATTCGAGCTTGTGTAATTAACGATCCAATTCAATCTATTCTTCTAAATTTTCATACTAGTCGTGCATTAAATCCTAAGAGCTTGTTTAGGATTGTCCATGGCTAGAATTGGTTCAAAGAGTTTATTTTGAATCAATACACATAAGGAAGAATTTAGATAATCAGAGTTTGTTGATTATTTATGATTGATAATTGAATTAGGAATAGAAACACGTTACAAGGAAAAGTATAACTTAATTGAGGGCACAACCGAACCCGAGAACAAGATTTCCTCTCATATTATTTCTTTAGTCATATTTAATTGTTTATTTTTATGCATAGTTTTCATTCAAGCAATTCAAACAACAAAACCCCCCATTCCATTCTAATTGATCGAACAACTAAAATTAGTTTCCGTTCCTCGTGGGATCGACCCTTACTCTCGCTACTACATTATTAATTAATATTTAGCGAGTAAGGAATTATTTATTATTTTGGTGTATTGCGACACGCATCAGATTTAATTTACCAATAGCATTAATTTCTAGAGAGACGACCAATTCTAACCAACAAATTCACACGCGTGATTCATTTAAGTTATGTTATATGCCTTCATAACATGAGTCAAAAATCAGTCTATAATTAACTATGTTATTTGCCACCTGTATTAGAAAACCTAAACAATTACGGATTTAGATTCCTAATTGGCTAAGCATCGTTTTGACAATTAAAACAGCGTGCACTTTGCATTAATAAATCAAAACAACAACTTTGATGCAAACCAAAAGATATATAAATAAAAAGCAATCAAAGGAACAATTAAATTAAATTAGATCTCACAATTCTTGGTGAATCAAAAGTTCGAATATCCTTGAACTGGAATAATGGATTTAACTATCCATAAACATTTGGAAAATAAAAACTAAAAGAAATAATAATAAAAATTGATATCAAACTCTAGAAATTGACGAAACGTGTTGCAGCCTCCTCTTTCTTCTCCTTCCTTTTTTTCTTCTTTTCTTTCTTTTTCCACGTGAACTCCCCCCAGCAATCTTCCTACCTTTTTCTTAATTTTATTGGCAGCCAAGAGTCCAATTTTTTTCCCCTTCAGAAAAGCAGCTCCAATCAATTGTTGGGATAAGTCATGAGAGTCCCAATTCTCCAAGAAGTCTTCATTCTCTCAACCACCAAAATAAACGTCTTGGTCCCTCCTCTTTTATTCCCTTTTTTCTTTTTCTTTTTTAATTTCAGCTTCCAAGAATCTTTTTATTATGATGGCCCATGAATTTTTGCTGAGGTTGCTGTCTGTCCGAAATAAGGCGTGCCCACGCTTTATGTAAAGTCCTGATCTGATTGTAAACTTTTTGAGTTCCAAACTTGTTCTTTTAATTTGTGATATTGAGTCCATTTTGTTCCAACTCCTCCATCTAATCCACAAAACACAAAATATGATTAATATCCATAATTTAAGCATTTAAAATCAATGGAGTAAGATAAAATATCACAATTTAAATAGAAAATATGCGCCCTATCACCGTCAGTGGCATCTGCTGCAATTCCATATGCCAACATCCTCATTGCAACCGTGATTTTCTAAAAAGGAAACAAACCTAGCCTTCCAAGACCGTCACATTTTTGCACGAAATACTCATCATGGCTTTACACCGCCTAAAGTATATGCATGAATAGATTTCGGGACATATGATAGCATTGACGAAACTTCCGTTCATCGAATTGTGGATTTTCAGGTAATCGTTCCACAAGCATTGATCTGTCACTTCGCGATCACGTTTGACCACAAGACGGCCAATGATTGAACCTCTACGAGGTGCGTCGTCCATTTGGTTCTCAAGCAAACGAGCCCGATGACGGATATTGTTTTGTCGAATGCGAAGCACAATCTCCTCTTGCTCATCCATCTTTTTAATATGTTCAACGAAATCTTCATCATTGTCGTAATCGGGCATGGATGATGAGGATGTGCCTAAATTAAAACTCATGTTTATTAAATGTTTGTTTTGAACTTGGTGTCTAGATGATTAACAACAGTCTTTTTATACTGTGGTTTTATGATTCTTGGTTTAACGTAACTTCTAATTTGTTGAAAAATTGTATTGATTCTCTGCAAAGAATCAATAATTTTTCTGTAAAAAGCAATATCTCTTGAAAAATTGTATTGATTCTCTATAGAGAAACAATAATTTTCTATAAAAAGCAATATTTCTTGAAAAACTGCATTGATTCTCCGCAGAGAATCAATAATTTTCTGTAAAAAACAGTATTTGTTGAAAAAATGTATTGATTGTATTGATTCTCAGCAGAGAATCAATACTTTTGGAAAACAAAGCCTCTTTGTTGAGAAATTTAATTGATTCTCTACAGGGAATCTACACTTTTTGAAAATAATGTAGGCTTCGTTGAAATGTAACAGTTGTAAGTCACAACTCAATGCTTTACTGAAAATTTGGTAGTTTCTGTACAAGTGCCGAATTGATATTGCCCATTTGGCTATAAAAGCTGGGCTAACAAGTTTCAACTCACAACTCAAATTGTGAAAAATCACACACTATTTTTGTAAAAATAAAAATGTATTCAAGCAAACGAACTGCTAGTTACATAGTTGATGAGGATGTCCAATGGACTCGTATGTACTTAGATATCTCTCAAAATCTCATAATCGGTGTTCATCAAAAAGGCTTAAAGCTATGGCAATGTGTGGCAAGGCATACAATAGCACTAAACCATCCCACATAAATCCTCGACCAGAAAGGTCCATCTCAACATGTATGGGTGAAATTATGAAGGCAGTCTCAAAATTGCAAGGTTGTATTCATCAAGTTGAGAATTTAAATCCGAGTGGGGCATCGGAGTAAAACATTGTAAGCATTCATATTTAATATAAGTCTTTACTTTTATTTCATATTTTACTGAATAACATTCCTATAACATGTCTTGCAGATGGACAGAGCCAAAATGCTATACCTTCTAAGAAGGGCATGTTCAAATTTGATCATTTATGACACCTACAAAAGGATATTGAAAAATTCCCTCCGACGCCAAATGTGTCACGCCAAGATTTTCAAACCTCTCCAAATGCTTTTGGATCTTATGAACTAGAGTGTCCACTAGGCGGCTCTCCCTCGTTCCCTGAACTTTCATCATTTTCTCTGAACATGGAAAATGTGACTGCCGGGGGGTACATCGTCTGAACGGCCAGTTGGTGTGACGAAGGCCAAAAAAAAAAAAAAAAAGCTTGAACATGAGACCAGAAAGGAACTGGACGAGATGAAGGCTGAGAACAAAGAACTCATGGAGTTGGTAAGAAAGGGAGCGGTTGATAGACAGAACTTTTATCAGTTGCAAATGTATAAAGAGGATAAAAAAATATTATTGACAAACTTAGATTCAGTATCAGATTCGATGACCCGTCAGTTCATAAGGGGTGAACAACAACGCATTATTCGAAAGAGGACCCAACAACAACTAAATGAAAGTCAATATGATTCAAGCTCGTTCAGTCCGCTACTCGATGGTCTAGGTGGCTCTAGAGGAATTTGCCCGATTACTAAAAACGCCTCTTGCATGGTGTTCAAAACTTGTCCGAAACTTTCTGTGTTTGTTGTGTTTTAGTTAAAATTTGGTATCGTCTAGTAATTCCACAATTGTCGCATTTTTCAATCAAATTTATTTTCATGTCTTACATCTTGTAATCAATTTCTATTTAGTACTTCTTTATTACCCAAAAAAAAAAAAAAATCATAAACCACAATTGAATAAAAGTAAACTTTAAAATTTATTTGACTACACAAATTAAGGACAATTTCAACTTTACATAACATATTTTAAACAAGCTAAACAAATTTGTAGGGACCAAAATGGACAATAAATAAATGAAATATGGACAAAAAATAACAAAAAAAAAAAAATTGTAGGGAACAAAAATAAAAATAAAAATAAAAATAAATAAAAAAATGGGACAAGACCCATTTGCTGGAAACGCCATTTTGTCGTCGGGCTGGAGTTGTTCTCAAGCCCAACAGGTTAAAAAGTAACCAGAGTAGAAAGGTGAGAATAGAAAGCAAAATGATTTATAAACCTCACAATTTCTTAAATTACTTTTGAGCCACACATATTTTTTCAGTCTAATTTTCAACTACACATTTTACCTCAAAATCATAAATAAAAGAGTTTATATACCGCTGCGGTGTTACCAAACGGATGACAGAGGAAAATAGAAGTGTAAACGTGGGAGCATCAGTGTGAAGGGTGTATAATTCATTAATTTGATGGTTTGGTTAGTGGATTGTAGACTTCAATCCACGTTTTTTCTCTTCTTTTACTTATTTTTCTGTGTTGCTTATGTTGGCACTAATGCGATTTTTTCAACTGGAAAATCAAGGACCCATTATTGTAACTTCCACAATAACGTACACAAATCTTTGTTAAAGATAATAAAGCCCACCAGCAGAACTCACAAGTCTACAGATATGTTCTTATGAAAACAATAATAAAAAGAAAATGCAGAGAGAGAAAGAGAGGAACAAGAGTTTACCTGGGAGTCTGAAATTTTAATGCTTGAATATATTGATATCCAGTGGGAACTTGGGAACAATGGGAAGAGACTATGAATGGTGCATGATATACAAGTAAGTGGAGACTGGATTCCAAACAAACAAACAGAAGAGGGGCGTATATACAGAATTCAATTCCGATTTAGTGCTCACATTGGGCACCATAAAATGTGCCCATCGTGGTTGTGATATTGCCACGTGTCTATATAATTGGGACAAACGAAAAAACAAAGTCTGCCTATATAATTGAGACGAATGGAGTATTCGATATTTTGAACTAGGTGCGATTTTTCAACAAACCCGTGACTTCCTATTACCCCCAGTGGAGGCTAATAAACTCAACTGAACAAAATAATAACTGAATTGAATATGATTAGAGAAGGTAATTAGTAATAAAATAATGCTAAAGATAATTGAAGATTTTTATTATCCGTGGGAACTTACTGTTGGAATATTTTGTAAATAGTGACGTCAAAGAAATAAAATATATATATAAAATTCATGCCGACAAATGGACAGAATAACGACAAGAAAAATGAGAAAAGAGAAAAAATGGACAAAGTAGAAACAAGTGTTGAACACTTTATCCTTAAGTCGAATTTGCCCCGCAACGGTGTCTACAAATTATGGCAATCGACTTCCAAGATACAACGACTCCTACTTGTATTTGTAATACTTCAAAACACAAGTACAACGAGCCGGAAGTATGACTTCTGTACTCCAAAAATAAAATGAACAAGAATATAAAAAATTATGCAACAAAATACAAGAAATTTTGATTGAGGAGGAGAGAATGATAATATTATTGCATATCATTGGTGTATGGATTAAGACACCCCAATGGTCCTATTTATAGAGTATGAAAGGTTGTGAATGAAGTGGTGGGAGTCAAAATATGTAACACTTTCAAACAATGCAACTCTTCAAAAAGACACCTTTTTCGGACAGCCGTGCGACTGCACGGCTTTACGCCAAACCGAGATTTAATCATTTGACGTGTGATCGCACGGTATTAATACCGTGCGATCGCATGGGCAAAATTCTAACCCGTTTTCCGTCCTTTGCCGTAATTTCTCATTCATTCAATATTAGTTTAGAAATGTCATATATACCCTTTTTCGTGAAATATTTCATTATTAGGGACTTGCTTTCCACTTGATTATTTCTTGTTCAGCGAGGATATTGTTTCTCGGGCTCTTCAATATAAAGACACGTTTGGCATATTCGACTTAATAAAACTCGATAAGCTTAAAAAACATGTGATTGAATTCGTCAGAGCATTGTTAAAATCTACAAGAGATGGGCAGATTGTGAGAGAGAACAACTATTGGAACAAGTGGGGCAAGCTTTGCATCAATGAACAGAGTATCAATATGGGATTGCACATAGGAAAAAACATCTGATGATAAACCTCAAATAAAATAGGATCAATGTACGGTAAAATTCAAATATTTCTTGACAAAGCAAATTAAAAGTTGTTTCTTGAGCAATGACCCGGTGAGAAACCTCAGTGAAGTTTGGTCTTTTTCGATTCATGGACTTGAAGTGCTGCAGATATCTTCTTCCAGCAGTATGTGCTGATGATTGTGGGGATAAGAATCCAAAACGAATTAGCTGTGATGTAGTATGCGTAATAATAATACATGCTTGCAGCAAAGTTGTCTCCTTCCAAGAAAGAAGTGATGTAATATACAGCAGTTCCATAGAGCTGCCCCAAAGAAATGGCCAGTTGAAGTGTGTACCTATACGACTTTTTTGTTGCAATAGCATACCTGCCACCAGTTAAAAAACATAGTAGAGTAAGATCGAGAATGGGGTAAGAAAAAGGCACATAAAAGCTAGGTCCAGGTCTAAAATCGATAAGAAATCGTCATTATAAACACTGTTAGAGCATCTCCAGTAGACTCTTTATTTTTTACTTTTTCATAAAAAAATTTAGTCTTCCTTTATTTTTAGTTAATATATATATTTTTTTTTTAAGTGAATCACCAATGATATAAAATATGTAATAAAGAAAGCTAATGTAGGAACATTGAAAATTGAAACTTTTTGAATGTATTTAATAATAGAGAGTAAGTTTGGCTCTCAAAATTTGGAGAGTCAAACCCACTCTCCAAATTTAAATGTTAAAGTTGAGATCTCGTTGAAGTGAAATTTTAAGGATTGACTCCCTAAAATAAAGAGTATCTCAAATTTAGAGAATCTATTGAAGATGCTCTTAGTCTCCCAACTTATACATTTGTTTCACATTGGTAACTGAAAATCTGTTTTGCTCCAAAATAGCAATTGAAGCTTCATAATTATTTTAACTTAACCTCTATTCTTTAACGTAATCATTACAATTTATAAATTAATTTATAAACAAAATTTCTCAGACCGCTTTTTGACCATACACATTTTCTCTCTACTTTTCAACCACACATCTTGTTTCGAAAACATAAATAAACTAATTAATAATTTCTACATTGTTACCGAATAGAGCCTTAATCAATGTCTACCCTGTACTAACAAGAATGTCAAAGTGATGGTGGTGGCAATGGCATTAGTGGGCAGAGGAGAATGTAGTGGCTAACTGAAATAATAGTAGAAGTTTAATAAATGATTTGGAACAAAAAATGTTTAGGAACTAAAGTGATACAATGTAAATTCACTTGCAATATAAAAGACTTCATAGTTTAGAACGTACACAGCAAGGAGGCAGGCTGGACCCTCTAAAACGGCAGTAATCCCTTCAACAGTAACAACACAAGAATCTCTTCCGGCATACCTTGAATCGCCTTTGCTGTATTCTTTCCCTGATATTATTTTTTAAGCAAAATTTACGACTGGAGGGCTAGTATCGTTCCAACTATGGGAAAAAATTAATATATATCAGATGAAGTAGATAGCAGAACTTACAAACTTCTGCAAGGTAAAAAGGAGTCTTCTTCTTGTAGAATTCTGGGGAAAAGACAAAATATCCCTCGACAATCATATGGGTCAGGCCCGTGAAAATCCACCAGCACATTAACAATCTCTCGGTTTTTGATGTTTTGGGATACCGCCCTAGCATTATAAAGAATGAGATGGAGAAATGATAATAGGAGGTTTTCCAAGAGCCAATTAAATCTTATAGATCAAAAGGTCTCAAGAGAACAAGTTTAATTATAGCAACTAGGCCAATTTATAGTGTCATCTAAAAGCTTGGGAACAAATTTATTTATTTGAATTGTCTTTAACACACCCTTCACATGCAGGTCAAATTCATTTTCTCATTCAAAACTTGACAACTGCAGCGAACCCAATCTTGAATGTGTACTTCGATATCATGTTATATTTTGTTTTCAACAGTATATTTACACACCTGCATAGAGAGGGTATATGATGTATTCAGCAGGTTCAGACATTCTCATTCTCACGTTTTGACTCATTACAACCTCTGTTCACTTGTAATGAGGCTAGAGTGCACATTCATGTTGTTATTCAAATAGATTATATAGTTATACTTATCTACATTGTGGCAGTACCAAAGACTGGCAGAGGAGGAGCTTTAGGAGACATTTCCTAATGATGCTCCTTTGTAGAACATATTCGCCATTAAATAGAGGAATAATATATAATGGTAATTGAAGGATTACCAGAGAGTATCCACATGAAGGAGACAACCAGTAAAGTAGAGATTCCATAAACACCAAGAATGGTTGATTGTGAGAGGAGGACAGGCACATAATCAGGCAATTTCAGATCTCTTGGAATGTATGGGTGACCACCCTCACCTTGTGTCTCCATTTTCCCACGATCTGCACTTTTCTTCTGCAAGGAACAATGTCACAACCAATGCTTTACATAATGAAAAATACTGTATACATTAGCATCTTTGATTTGCCCAAACAAAAAAGTATTTTCAGAACAGCGAATAGTGCATCTTAAAGAATTTAATATATCCATCTATCAAAAGGCTCAAGATGATCACCAATATCTTTTCATTAGCCACTTCAATAAGACAATACCACAGCATCCTGGCGATCAACTCTTTTAGTTTATCTACAAGATATTATTTTCCATTTCTCCTTTTTCATTCCCAGAAGTTTAATTAGAAAACAAACCAGAAGCAGAATCCAATGAAGTTGGACAGAGAAAATCAAATCAAATGGATCACAAGACTGATGACTGACTCCTTAGCTAATTACCCAATCATCTATGTTTCATAAGCATAATAAAAAAACTAAGGGACCGTTTTCTTTGCTGTTTCCAGACCCTTTTTAGTTTTCGATTTTCGAAAATACTGAAAACACGTTTACTTACCTATTTTCAGAACCACATTTTCAAAAACGAAAAAACATTACGAAGGAAACTGAAAACAGGCAAAAATTCAATGAAAACCAAACAAAAAGGCAAAACGCAAAAAACGAATTTAAAACACCAATAGGTGGAAGCTCAAACTTCTGAAAAGGTCACGAGTTCAATTCCAGATTAATGCAATTCAATACAAATGAATTTATTTATATGCACAAATTAAAAAAAAAAAAATCAATAAATTAGTGGTGACGAGATTCGAACCCGGGTCCCCAACATGGAATTTCAATACCTTAACTTTGTTTTTTTTAATGAACGTAATTGTATATATATTAATAATCTTATTTTAAGTTTTCCAAAATTATAAAGTACACTCATTTTTTTTTCAAAATGACGAAAAAGAATGTGTTTTCAGCAATCTCAAAATGAACACTCAAAACTCAAAACACAAAATATATTCAAAATTCAAAACTGAAACACGAAGAGAACGACCCATAAACCTCTTTTATATAATTATAGTTCTAATGCTATGAGAAAAAAACCAAACTGACTGGTTCAACCAGGAACTAGAACAAAATCAATCCATTTATATGAAATATACAGCTTATTAAGAAACTGATTTAGCCCCTGTTTGAGATCCATAGTTTCAAAATTATTTTTTCTCAACCTCATTTTCAATCATACATTCTCTCAATAAAATAATTTTACATGTAAACCAAAGTTGTTTTACTACTTTTTAACCGCCCCCACCCCCGAAAGGGGGCTCAGACAAGCCAATAATAATGCGCCACCTGGCCAAGTTTTCTTGATTCTACTTGAAAATATAAATTAAAAAGTACACTTTCCCACCCGATGGGCTGAGCGTGGCTGCTTTTAAAAGTTAAAATCAACTCAATAAGCAGCTTGTTTGGTCTTGCAAGTTTTGAAAGAAATTTGAGTTTTTGGGACTATGTGTCGTTGCAAAGTGATTGAAAAATATGAAAATTGATGGTCCCATAAAAGTATGTGGATAAAAAATGAATTTCAAAAAAAGTGAAGAACATCATTGGATCAAACAAGTATTAGTGTTATACTATAATTAAAGAAGAAAATTTGGCAGCCATATGGATACTAAGAACATCCTAGCCCATCCCAAAAATACTTGAAAAGTATCTTGCTAGGTTCTACCATCGACACTCGTGATTTACATAAATGCATATATGTATATGAATATTTATTTTCGATTTGATTCCTTTAGATGGAACCCATCCCTCGTTAGAGTGAATAGATGTTGGGTGCTGGTTGTATGTTTTCATGGCTTGTGTTGTGCCACCAGAAAATTTATAATTTTATTTTATTTATGATAAGGTTTTCAAAAATTACAAAAATAAAAGTTATAATGAGGTTTAGCAATGTTTGACTGAGGACCACTGAGCAACAAAATAAAAAAGTTGGGGATTAAATGTCACCAAATAAATGTTGAGGAATTACTTGCTACATATTTTAGAGACCTCCTTAGCATTTCTATAGAAAATAATAGTAAATTTCATACAAAATTTTCATTTTCTCTATTTATTAATACCTGGAATCCATAATCTTCACAACTACAATATAATAATATTATCTAGCACAAGTGGTGTTTAATTGAAGACGTGTGGCTATACAAATTGGAGGATAAATTGGCATAACATTTTGCCTTGAATTCTAGTCTTTTCCATAAAATATATTACGAATTAGGATGTTCTTTACTTTAAGCGCATGTGACAATATGATTTTGGTTAATTATTTGAAAAAATAGAGAGGTAATGTACTAAGCATTAGTCTTTCAGAATGACCAAGTATTTCAACGTAATGTTCATTATCCTTTGGTATAGACTTTGACTAACACAATCCTTGAACTCAAAAAAGTATGGAATTGAAAACGCCTCAATCTCAGTAAAACTATCTTACTTTGTAAAAAAGGGCACAAAACACTACCTAGTGTGAAATACATAGGTTAGAGCATTCGCATTGGATGTGTTAATTCATATGTTAGTGTCATATGTTAGGCATTAATAATTTTATCAATTTTTCAACTACATATTTTATATTAACTTTTATAAAATAAAAAAAAAAATCAAATGTGATCAAAATAAAGTAATCACTAACCTCGAAATGACGTTTACAGTATTTTTCCTTATTGAGTTGTTAACTTTGCCCACTGACGCAAGATGCGTATAATTTAACAATGAACAATTAAGAACTAGAAGAGAAGGGGGTTCAAGGAGAGAAGAAATTAGGACAAGAAGAAATCAGTTTTTATTCGTATAATCTAGCGTGAGAATTATAATGAATAATCTCTATGTTTATAGGGAAAAAAAATTGAAAGAAACTAAAATTAAACTAGAATCTTATCAAAATAGAAAAAATTAATTTAATCAAATATACTTGGAATCAAACTCTATTTTAAGATCATAATTAAACTATAATTCTATATTTTTATCCTTATCTTGATCTCCGTCACCCGCGTCGTCAATATTTCAAAATCCCAAAAGAATTAAAAAGGGAAGATAGGATCTGTTCTACTTATCCCTTCTGTTCCTTCACACTTTATAAGTCAACACTTCGCAACCTCAACCTAATCCCACGTTTGCACATTTCCATGAATAATATTTTTGTAGGTCTCATCAACAAAATGGTTCTGTTTGTGAATTATATGTGAGCGTACAATGATCTACCTTTCTTTTTCCACCATTTTATTTTAAGATATGGGTCAAGCTGAATAGTTGAAACTTTTTAGCATGCAATGTCGTTACTTATTGGTAATGTATTATAATGTTGAATTTTAAATTGTGAATTACTGTGAGAATGGAAGCTGGGGAACAATTAGAAGAAACTGGCCTAAATCCTAATGAATTAACAGTGTAGTTTTCTGTATAGTGAGACCACTCTTCTTTAAGATTTTAACTCTTACTTGATTTTAAATGGAGAAAGCCCACTTACTGTTTATCATTATGATCTATCTATATTCGTTTTTCAATTGATCACTTTATTAAAGGGGCTTATTCTTATTCAGTTTCTACACACTGATTTTGGATTGTACGTGTAATTATCTAAGAATTAAGTGACAAAGTATTCATTTTATCCAAATCTAATGTGATTTTGAGTTTACACAAGTCAGTTAATGATGGACATTAGCTTGTTTGAACTAAATAGTGAAATTCGTAAGTCATATCTTTGTTACTTCAGTCTTGTCGTATATATTATATTCGAAAGCTGGTTAAAATGGAGAGAATTTGTTGCACAAAGGAACATTAATGAAAGAGAAATCAAATTATCTTTTGTAAAATGAACTCTTCATCAAGTGTTTGAAAGCCACCCCAAAATTTTGTTTTTAAGCCTTTTTTTCTATTTTCTATATTGTGATGGAATTGAAATGATTAGCCATTTTTCTGTTTCTATCAACCAAGTGAATGTCACATTGCAAAAATCGAAATAAGTCATTGCAGTCTTCTGGAGCATACTTGATTTTAAATGAACATTTCAACTTAGCAATGGTTTAAAAAAAAGTACTACCTCAATGCCTTGAGGCCCATCTCAAGCTGAGGTATTGACAAAATGCCTCAGTACCCGTATTTCTTAAGGGTTAAGTGAGACTTATGCCTCAAGACATATGTCTCATTAATTAAGAGACGTGCGCCTCAAAAATGCTTGGCCTTCTACTTTTTAAAACCTAAAAATCCCATAATCTGCATGGTTAATTTAATCAGATCTTTAGAATGCTAAAATCTAAATTTGTTATTTGATTTACTATAAATAAATGTAAACAATTCAAACTAATCATAAAACAAAGGGGAAAAGAGAAAATTATAGATACCTTGTCTGATTTGAGTTGTCACTTCTCTTTATGATACTTTAAGTAATTTGTTGTTTTTAAGTCTTCTACATTTTGTTAAGGTTATTGCATGTTTATTTTTATATATTTCTATATTTTTACTTAATTTTTTCGTTCACAATGAGGCTTACACCTCAAAGCGCCTCAAGACTTACGCCTCAAGGCGCCTCAAGACTTACGCCTCGTCTCGCGATGGAGAAACACCTCAGTACCTGTTTCCACCTTTTCAAACCATGAATGTTTTCCATATTTCCTCTCTGTCTTCAACACCATATTACAATTAGAGGACACAATACTTGTCGAGATGTGTGTTATCTTCTGTTTTTATCGTCTGAATCTTAAATCACATTAATCATTTCTCATAATTCTACATAAGTTCCTATTTTACTATGTCCTTGTTTGAGAACCATTTTATTAAAATCTCATTATTCCAAAACTCATTTTCAACAGCACATTCTTCTATAAAACAATTTTACACGTAAACCTAAAACTTTTCTTCTATATTTCTTAACCATGCATTCTCTTAAAAATTACTATTACAAAATTTAGTATTTATGTCAGCAAATAGGGCATTTTCTTCAAATTTTGTTTTTCCATTTTGCGTATCCATAACAGCTATTATATTATAAGTGCTCTTATTGTAATATTTCAATCAAAATGTAATTAGTAGGTTTCTAGAGAAATATTAGGTACTGAGTGCAAATGTTTATTCTATCTTGGTTCTAGTTCATCTCATGTTCCATTCTCGCCAAATCACAATTTGCAATTATGTCAGCCATATTTGAGGCATTATCCTTAGGAGTAAGGTGTGAGTAGGAGTGGGTGTGGCTTGGGTTGGGTTGGGTTGGGTTGGGTTGGGTCTGGATTCAACCTGAACCCAACCCAAAATTGTTATGGCCTATGGGCCTTATCGGCCTAATTTAATTCTGATTTTTTTTATTTGCAATTATTTTGGGCCTATCCAATTTTTATTACTTTGTTGGGTTTTCAAAGAACATTTTGATTAGTATATTATTTATCCTAATCCTAATCATATCGCTGTTTTAATAAAAATTAAATGTATGTTTGAAAATTCATCAATCATCTCATTCTCCACAAGATAGTTAACTAGGCAGAATTAATGATCATGTCCACCTAAGCAGAATAAAGTCATCCAAAATGTTCATAGCCATCCAATTCGAAGCGAACATAATTAATACAGTCATCCGAGCAACCAAGATTAATTCGAAATATTATAATATTACAGTTCCACCTTAACATGAAAAAGGTCAAAAAAAAAAGGTTCTACCTCCTATGCAATTGTGCATACTGGCTAGAATGTGCAATTATTCATTTAAAAAATATAAAAATTGTAGTTTCGCTAATCATGATATTATACATTTATAATGACACATACACTTCTGAAATCAAAATCCCATTTAGGAGAACTAAATCCAAGTAAATCTTAATTAATCAAAAACTGGTCAAGTTCAAAATTCATATCTACTCATCAACCAAACATGGAAAAGATTGCTAATTTCTTAATATCATTAACAATTGCAGCAAATTAATGGTAGAAACTAGAAACTGTTAAAACGTTAATTTCAGATCATATTACGTAGGAAGACAATTAAAAGTTTATCAGCACATAATGCAGTTAAATTAGTTCACATAAAAACGCTGGCATGCTTGTATAAAATATTGAAAAAAGTCGTCGAAACGCGCAGAGGAAAATGAGAAAATCGTACTGATGACAGAGACATGGTCGTACCTGTGGTTGCTAGGGCCAAAGGCGAACTTCTAAATTGAGCCCTCATGTGTGCAATTTTTTTTTTATTTTATTTTATTTTATTTTATTTTCGGTTGCTGACAAAGATTGAAATCGATCAAAATAAATAAGAATGATCTGTGTTACAAATAAAATGACCTCTATTACACAACCCAAACTATTTTATTTTATTTTTTTTACGGTGGCTGACAAAGATTGAAATCGATCAAAATAAATAAGAATGATCTATGTTACAAATAAAATGACCTCTTTTACACCACCAAAACTACATGTTATATGGGAAAAATGGGGGAGGATTTCCTTCAAAGAACTTTTGCAAAGGTCAAGATGGAAAAGTAGCTGCTTCATTTTTCATCAAAACAGCCTTCTTATAACATTTATTTTACTTTTTATTAAAAACAGCATGATAGGCTAAGTGTTGGATTAACTAGACGGTCTAGACCATCTCACTCAACTTCCAGAGATGGACTAAATTCAAAAAGAGAGTTTCCACCTAACCAGTGCAACTATGCAACAACTCTACTTAATATATGCAATAACTATCCATATATAAAGAAATGAAATCTCTTTACTTGAATCAAGGTCCTCTTATATAGTGCAGTAACACTTCAACTACAATTTCTTTGGTGAAACTTCGCTGATTGTGAAAAATTTAGTAAAACAGAAGGATGATTGCAATTTGCATCCCGAAGTACCTAATTTAACTTGGTCAGAAAAATCATCTCAAAATTCAAAATTCTCAACTCATTAAGCATCATTAACTAACCAGAAACTCTCAGTCTCACTCGACTCAGGGCGAAGAATTTTCTCCTCTCAAGTCTCAACATTTAAGCCTCCATTTCACTACTATTAACTGCAGTGTACTAAATCAGAATATATGCAGCAGCACAGCAGTAGAGATCAGTTCCTATTTACTACGTGAAATCAAGAATAAAAAAAATTGAAATATTTGAAGCCCTTTTACTGAATCAAAAAGAAAAAAATAAATAAATTAAATTAAAAGGGACTTACGAGTGACAGACAGCGGAATGAAAGGCGAGTGATGACGATCGATCAGCGCTGCAGCGGAGGAGAAAGTTCACCACTTTGCCCTTCTTCTTCTTCTCCAGACTTCAGTTCTTAAGTCTTCACGTGCGTCCAGGGTAGTTTGATTTCAATATTGATTTTTGGATCTAATCTAACAGAGGCCTTTGAGTGTGTGCGTGTGTGTGTGGGGTGGGGGCCGGGGTGGTGCAGGGGGTGGGGAATGGGGGAGCGGCTCTTGCTTAAACCTAAAATTAAGCCCAAATTCATTTTTAAAAAATTGAGGGAAAATTAATTAAGTACCTAAATGTAATGTAATATAATTAAAAAATACCCGATTTTTAAATTATTCATAATAGTACTAGATTTCTTGTCAGAAATTTAGAAAAATACCGAATTTTGAAAAGAGGCAATGTATTATTTGATTGACAAGATTAACCGAAAATCCTTTTATTTAGGAAAATTGTTACCAATTATTTAGCCAATTAAATTAGAAAATTTCAAATATCCTAAAATTTAGCTACACGTTTCCTTTCTTGGCAGACTATCACCTTCTATATTTTTGTACTGATTAATCATTGCCATTTTATGTAATATTACGCTGTTGCTACTAATATTATATGTCGTGTAATGTACTGTAATACATGTTGTAATTACAGTTAATCTAACATCATAAAATTACGGTGTTTTAATTACATTATAGAGCTTGTAATAGTAGATAAAGTGAAAATAAACTCATTGAAAGGCTATTATGCATGTAATTTTGTCTCATAAATTCATAGAGTGTTATGTAATATCATTGAATGTAATATTACAACAGATGTAATATGTAGTGCAAGTGTTGAAGTTGTTTGTAATATTACATTCAATGCAATTACTTTATATTTGTAAAATATTACATTGGATGTAATTCAGAAGCTGGTATATGATTTTATCGATTAAATTTCATGTAACACCAGTTTGAGGTATGTTAAATTGCATGTGGTTTTAATTTAATTACATAGCTCGTAATATCACGTCCGATCTAGAAGATGACTTCCCATATTATTAAACTAATTTAATAACTGTAATTTTCAGATTATTAGTTGATTTTAAATGTAATTACACCCCTAATTTAACCTCCTAAATAAATGATAACTACATCCCTAAATAATAGGTTCCATAATTAATGAGGTCAATTATATAATACACTCACTCTCACAGAATCTGATATTTTTCTAAATAGTTTCTAAATAATGTATTTATCTAAAAATGATTGAAGGAACTAGTGTAGAGTTTAATTAATCCTTACAAAAGGAGAAAAGGGAAGAATTCATAATTAAGGTTTTTAAATGCACATTTTCAAACTTAAGAAACTTTTATTTCAAAAATCAGGTCATAATTAATTATTAAATTTATTATTTAATTAATTAATTTTATTTTATTTTTTAAATAGATTAAGGTAACAATAATATAAATTTATGGTCACAGTCACAAATCTCGAATTTTGTATTTCAAAATTTTGTCTCGATCACAAATGTCACAAATCATAATATTTTTCGGTCACAAATTACAAATTTTATAGGTCACAGTCATATTTTATCAAATTGTTTGGTTACAACTATTTTTTTGTCACAAATTATCGATTTAATTGGTAACAATCTATTTTTCAATCACAAGTCACGATTTTTGTAGGTCACAAATTATGGTCACAGTAATTTGGTCACAACTTCTTTTAGGTCATAATTATCAAATTAGTAGGTTACAAGGCCATAGATTATCTGTATTTACCCACCCACATCCACCCCCACTCAGAACCCCACAACCACAGGCTCCAGAACCACCATCACCACATGCAAACGGCAAATCCTCCCCCAATCACACCGCCTAGCCACCCCTCATCCGCCTAGCCACAAATAGTGATGGCAACGAGGTGGATTAGGGTAAGGTACCTCCGACCCATGCCCCACCCCGCAGGTATTTTTTTCTCTTAAACCCGCTACTTGCCCGGTGAAATTCGAGGCTGGTCATTACCGCCGCCCCGTTTAATTTTTTTTTATTTTTTTAGTTTTTTTTCTTTATTTTTCATTTTTTCCCTTATTTATTTTTATAAATTGATTTATTTGGAGCGAGCTCGAGTTGGGGCGGCCAAATCCATCCTCACCCTGCTGACCCGCAGGGCAGGTTTTTTTCGCCTCATTAGGGTCGGGTTCGGGTTAGGTACCCGCCGGGTCAGGTTCTTTTACTATCATTTGCCACAAATCGCCACCACCCCGGTGAGAGTAAGAAATCTCAGTGGCAGTTTGAGAGTTCGAATCTTACATTTGGTATGGATGAGACTCCTTGCGAGCGCAGTTAAACAGCAAGCTCTCAACCCCGCTCCACTGAGGTACATATTGCAATTTACATCCTCTACAAATTTTTAGGATAAGAACTGTAGAGGCTCCTGAGGTTGGAGTTCAACCTTTTTTCGAAAATCGTAAGGTCTTTGTTAATTTGTCCTTGGCTTTCATGGAAACATTCGTCATTTCAAATCTTTGACAACAACATAGATGGGCAGCAAGTCCCTAATTCTGAAGGATTAAGGGTCAATGGTCCAATTCCACTTATAATCTTACCAAAAGCTTAACATAAACTTTTACATTCATACACATGACAATCACTTGTTTCTTTGTCCATTACATCATCTTGAAAATAAACAACTCACATTTATCCACATCATTTTCGATTATTCAAAATAATACTAAAGGGTGGCAAAATAGCATTATTCATTCCCATTATGTAATTCCTTTTTATTTTCACACTATCTTGATACAAATCTTCATCTGATATACTTCGTTGCAGGTTGAGAAGGATCAAAAAATTCAAGAGCCGACTCTCGGACTTTACAACGAGAGACAACAATGCAAAAAAAACACACACAAGGAACATATTCAAACACTATTGAAATATACTACTGGAGGACACACCAATCATTTTATCCCAAAGTGTCCAAGGACCAAGACTATCCAGCGAGTAAAGTAATAAGAAAATGAAGAGTTCCAAAATTCAGATTAGAATTCGTCACAATTTGTGCAAATGTTTATGTAACGTAGTATTGTGTTTCTTCAAGTTGATCGTCTATTTGTAATACCGTGGGCAGGAAAAGATTTATTAATAATATATTTTAAAATTAGGGGGTCTATCTTGAAATATCAACTTTATTACTGTCTGATCGGCGGCCACTTTTTTGTGTTTTTTGACTTTTTTGATTTTTTTAAAGTAAAATGTGTGGTTAAAAATTGGAGAGAGAAAATATGTGTAGTTAAAAAAATGATTTGAAAAATTGTGTTATTATAAATTGATTTATAAATTGTAATAATTGCGTAAAAGAATGGTGTGTAAGAGAATAACTCAAACTCTTATAAATTGATCTATATTTTTTCTTTATTCGATGTGGAATTTTATTCAACATGCCCGCTAAAAATGATGGCTCATTTGAGCAGAGTAATCTTAAACCTCGTGTGGTAATTTTTGGAGTTTCTATCGAATTGAATTGCTTGTTGAAACTTAATGCGCTCTCATACCATTTGATTTTAATATTTGGGATTCCATTTTAAAATGTCAACCTTGTTAAGATCAATAATCTAAATCCTTATAAACTGTTCTATATTTTTATCTTTATTTGATGTGCGATAAATCTAATCGTATTGTTTCATCTTCCCTTAGGCTAGATCGACTGATTTTGTGAGAACTTTACTTGAAGCATTTTTATTTTTGATGTGTTCTGCATAGTGTTACTGTTTTAGACATAAACACAATCATTTATTTTAATCGGAACAGGATACAGATTTTTGGTACAAAAGGGATTATTCCCATCAGAAAATGAAAAAAGAGAATGAAAAAATTTAGGTGATGTTCTGTTTGTATTTTATTTTATATTTTTATTTTCGAAAATATTTTATATTTCCTGTTTTTATTTTTGTTTTCAAATTTGTTGAAAACGCATTTGATTTGTCATTTTTTAAAACTGTTTTTGAAAATGAAAAACTGAAAAATACGTTCTGTTTGAAATTTTACAAAATACTACTTAAATTATTTTTAATTAATTTGCTTGCAGAATACTACTGACTCAAATTTAAATTTCCTTTCACAATACACTGAAAACATGGTTACCTATAACACACTAATGTAAGAACTAAGAGTCTATATTAACACAGCTTGATCAGATTCGGGATTTGAGAAAGCTTTGGTTCTATTAAAATTCAGAAAATGTAAATTCTTTCTTAACCACCAGAGTCCATTTCTCATGGCATTTTTGAAATATAACAAGAAGAATTTTTACTTAATTTTTTTTTTTTTTTGTAATATTGATATTGAATTCAATAAAACTTTATTTAGATTTAGTTCCAAGTTAGGATAATTCTTTAAAAAAAAAAATTTATTTATGCTTAGTTCCAAACTAGGATAATTCTTTTTAAAAAAAACTTTATTTTAAGTTTAATTCCAAATTATGATAATGATTTAAAAAAAAAAATATTCCAAAATGCGTTTTTCGCATTTTGAACATTTTTTTGTTGAAATACACACAAAAAGTCCAAAATGAGATTTTGAACGTTTTGTGTACAATTTTTTTTTTTTTTTCAAAATACGTTTTCGAAAATAGTAAAGAGAACGCGTTTTTAGTGTTTTCGAAAATAAAAACAGAAAATGACATCAAAACAGCAAAGAGAACAGGCCTTACAAACAGTATTATCAAGAAATATAGATTGAAGACTAGGGCAAAAATGGTAAACTGGATAGTAGGGAAACTGGATACAATAAACATGCAACCTCTGCGTATGATTTCATTAGAATACAGACATTTTTGTTTCGTAACTTTATTACCTAAAAGCAAAGGTGACCATGTCAAGGGACAAGAAGTGTGCATAATCAGTTGGTAAAATGAAAATACGAATATAATTTTAAGCGTATACATCAGCAAAAAGCCTAATAAAGCAAGCTTCCCAGAATCCAAATTATCGGGGCTTACCTGAAAGCACAAGCATTTAGACGCAGGTTTCTCCGAAATTTCATAGAGCCGTCAGCACCCGGATATCCCCCAATGCAATGTCCTGTGAAGTCAACCAGTTCTCTAAGTAAGAATCTGCCTTTATGAGCTAATGATGCAACAATCTGTAGCACTATTACTCTGCTTCCCCCTTTCTAGTTCACTGCCTGACATCAATAAACTTAAAATAATGCTTTTCGAACAGTGCTTACAAAAAGAAAATATATATATATATATATATATAGTGACCCCGCTGCCACGTAGATTGATATTTGTAAGAAATGCTTACAAATAGCATTATTCATAACATCTTTGTATTCCAATAATATCAATGGTTCCAGCAACAAGAAATAGAGAGCGTTATTCTGATCATCCAAAATGAGAAGCCAGATGGAATAGTCAGTACTATAATTTCTATCTCTTCTTTTTCTTCAAAAGTGAAGCAGCATGCAAAACCAATCTATCAACTTCATCTAGATCCGGTAAATCGATGTTGTCTCCCGATGATTTGTCGTTTCTGGAGTCAGCAGATATTTGACGCAAATGTTGCTCAAAATCTTCCATTCCCCCGTCACAATGTACAGGAAATTTTTCAAACACGTCCAGATAAAGTGGTTTTTCTGACTTCTCCTCATTGTCAGTGTCTGATTCTGTCTCAAATATATCCGACAAAGCTTCAGTATCTGAACCCATATCTGAATCCATTGTCGAATCACCATCATTAGGTTCCTCACTTTTAGCCAGTATCTCCTTCAGCTTATCAGACCCCTCAAATTGCTGATTTGGAAGGAATCCAGAATCAAGATTATCAGCATTGGTTAACTGTTTTTCTTCAGCAGCATCACTTTTACATTCGGCCTGAGCTTGAAGTAGCTCAAGTTCTTGCTCAAGTCTTGGAATATATTTTTTAACAGCTCTTAGCGCATCCCGATATTTGGATTTGTCTAAAGCCTGTTCTCAAAAAAATAATAAACAAAAGAAGCAGATAAATGGGCATCAGATTACTGGAATACAGGTAAGTTTTGAGACTCGGCAAAAGGAAAGATTAAGCCTATTTAAGAGCAAGCTTGGCTAAGCATAAAAAATGAAAATGTTTCCAAACATGTTTGGATAACTTACTTTCAAAAAAAAAAAAAAAAAAGTTAGTTATTTCCAGTGTTCTAAAAAGCGTGGAGTCCAAGAGTCAAGTTTTTGAAGTTTAAGCGAGAGTAAGCGTTAAAAAGCATTTTTCAATTCCTAGATATTTGATTTAAATTTCACTCATACTGGAACAAGTAAAAAAAAGAAAAAAAAAAAAAGAGGCATCTGAGTGCATCGGACGCGCTTTGCCACGCTTACGCGAGCGCTTTTTAGATAAAAAAATTTTAAAACACTTTTTTTTTGCGCTTTTCGCCAAAGCGACGCGCGCGTCGCGCACAGTGAGCGCGTTTTAGAACACTGATTATATCTTACTTTCAAAGTAAATAACTTTAATAATTTCCAACATTGACCAATAAAAAATATTTATTTAAGTGAACATTTTAAGCTTAGTTAAACATGCTCTAACCCAATAACAAAATACCGAAACAAGTTATTGTGACACAATAAAAGGAATGACTGAACCTTCTTCCTAGAGAGAGTTGTCCTTGGCGACATTATCTCAGTCGGAGGCTGAGAGTAATTCTTCCCTCTGTACATTATAATAGTGTCCTCTTCCTGTATATCAAGCACAATCCCACCACTCAATCTTGCCAACTCAGCAGCAATCTCCTTCACCTCGTCTGGTGAAAATGTCTTCACAATAACTTTTAGAGTCTGGTGCTTCTTCCAGTGCAAGTGCATGTTCAAAATCACACCCTGGTATATTCCACGCCTTCCAACAGGTACATAATTCTTGCACTTCTCACCCATCTTCAGAAAGTAGAAGTGTTCTTCAGGGGTCAATATCTCAGGGTCATGGGTAGTTTCGGAAGACTCTTTAGGTTCAATTTTGTTTAGCGCTTCAAGAAGTCTTTCCTCTTTTCTACGAGCCTAAATGGAGACAAGATCAACCCCTCATAACATTTTCAATACAGTCAGTCATAGTCAATAAAACTCTTAAAGTTAAAATAGTCAAATTTGAGGCATCCTTGACATTGTCGATTTTTTTTATTTTTTTTTTAATCAGCAGAAAACCAATAAAGCAGCTGGTGTTTGTTCTGAATAGCATATTTGTATGCAGAATACATAAAAAATAAAAAATAGGATCACGCATAGGTTACTTCTCTCCTAGTTCATGGTAAGAAAGAAAGAAAACACCCGTTCACCACGTTAACTCAATTCCTGTATCTAAGACATGTAATTATGTTATAAATAAATTAAGTGGAGTGGAAGAAAGTAAATAGAATGGAAATAAGAATAAGATTTCTACCTTCTCAATCTATAAGGATAATTTTCTTGCAGGCTCATTCTCTACATTAACTCAAATCTTGCATACCAGATGGACATTTAAAACAAAATGAAAATTGAGTGAAGAGCATAAACCATGGTGGTATAAAGTAAGATTACTACTTTGTTCGGTGTATATGATATAATCTTAAGAAACATTATCCCAATTATTGTACATATTTAGCCCCTATTTTGTGAAGATTAAAATCAGATTTTTAGCAAATTTTGATAAAAGTTGATGGAATGTGTTTTTAAAAGTTGTGGTCCTATGAAATAACTGATTAAAATTAATTATTGACTTTGATTTGAATTAAAATTAGATTTTAATCAAAACCAAACAGGGAGAACATAAACCAAAGTGGTATCAGAATAAAATTTCCACATTTCTCATTTTATAGAAGATTTTTTCTTTCATGTCACTTGCCACAATATCTCAATTCTTGAATGTAAGAATGTAATTACAACAAGACAAACATAGAATAGAAGAACATACACCAAAGTGGTATAAGAATAGGGTTTGTACCTTACTCAATTTGTATAGGATTTTCTCGTCAGGTGTCATTCTTTCATATTCTTTCTTCTTCTTATACCTGAAAAACTTCAACCACCTCACCACTGTTCTCTTTCCCTTGAGCTTTTTCCTCTCCTTCCTTTTAACTTCACTCGATCCATCACCCAAATCAGAACTTTTTCCACTCTGTTCAACCACTTGATCCATATTCCTAGAAACCCGACTAGAATGAATCCACAAAGTCCCTCCAAGATTAAGCCTCTGTGCCCCCATTTCATACCGCAAACGTTGCTCGACAGCAACCGGCACGACTCCGCCAACAATCTTGCATAAATATAATTCGCAGAAACTACTCAAATATTAGCTATTTTTCAAAAAGTACCTAAAAGAAAGGAGCGATATTAATGTGATTTCGAAAGGGCATCACGTAAACACACAAACAAAACTATAATTTATATAAATATCATCATATTTATACAGAATACTGGAAAAAATACCTGGGCTTGTGAAGTGTGGAATGGGGTTGAGAAAAGAGGGTCATTAAAGACCGAGGATTAGTGAATAGATGTTTGAGCTGGGATTTGCCGGCTAAATGTTTCATCGCCATTTTTCTCATTTGCACATTCTCTCAAGCTGCAATCTGCAATTGAAGGATGTGAAGAAGAGACGGTATTTCGATTTGGGCTTTGTATATGAACCAATAAACAAAGGATGAAATGGTCGGATGATCCGGCCCCTTTTTGGACATCGATGCTTAGATAATATAGCGAAAATTACATGAGGGGTAATTGTACAAATTACTCACTTTCTTTATATAACACAAACTGATTTTTACTGCCTAATTTAATTCTGATTTTTTTTATTTTCAATTATTTTGGGCCTATAGAATTTTTACTACTTTGTTGGGTTTTCAAAGAACATTTTGATTAGTTTATTATTTATCCCAATCCTAATCACATCGCTATTTTAATAAAAATTAAATGCATGTTTGAAAATTCATCAATCATCTCATTCTCCACAAAAATTAGATAGTTAACTAGGCAGAATTAATAATCATGTCCACCTAAGCAGAATAATAAAGTCATCAAAAATGTTCATAGCCATCCAATTCGAAGTGAACATAATTAACAGTCATCCGAGCAACCAAGATTAATACGAATTATTATAATATTACAGTTCCACCTTAACATGAAAAAAGTCAAAAAAAGGTTCTACCTCCTATGCAATTGTGCATACTGCATACCCAAAAAATGGCTAGAATGTGCAGTTTTTCATTTAAAAAATATAAAAATTGTAGTTTCGCTAATCATGATATTATACATTTATAATGACACACACACTTCTGAAATCAAAATCCCATTTAGGAGAACTAAATCCAAGTAAATCTTATTAATCAAAAACTGGTCAAGTTCAAAATTCATATCTACTCATCAACCAAACATGGAAAAGATTGCTAATTTCTTAATATCATTAACAATTGCAGCAAATTAATGGTAGAAACTAGAAACTGTTAAAACGTTAATTTCAGATCATATTACGTAGGAAGACAATTAAAAGTTTATCAGCACATAATGCAGTTAAATTAGGTCACAAAAAAACGCTGGCATGCTTGTTTAAAATATTGATAAAAAGTCGTCGAAACGCGCAGAGGCGAACAGCGAAATGAAAGGCGAGTGATGACGATCGATCAGCGGTGCAGCGGAGGAGAAAGTTCACCACTTTTCCGTTCTTCTTCTTCTCCAGACTTCAGTTCTTAAGTCTTCACGTGCTGAGTTAAAAAGAAAAAAAATAAAAATAAATTAAGAGTGACTTACGAGTGACGGACAGCGGAATGAAAGGCGAGTGATGACGATCGATCAGCGCTGCAGCGGAGGAGAAAGTTCACCACTTTGCCGTTCTTCTTCTTCTCCAGACTTCAGTTCTTAAGTCTTCACGTGCGCTAGGGTAGTTTAATTTCAATCAATATTGAGCCCGCCCCATTTTTGTAAATCAAATTTAATCATCACTCAATCATCATCTATTTTAATAATCAAGCTTATCATTTTTATTTTTCAAACATTTTTAACCATTTAACCTCCTAAAATGTGAATATAATGTACAAAATGGGAAAAATGTGCAATTTCGGTATTTACAAGAAAAATCTTGTTTTTGTGGAAATTGCAAGAAAAACCCCGTTTTTTTGTAAAATGAAGTGTTTCAGTCGACCGAACTGGTCGACCGAACTTATTTCGGTCGATCATTGGGTCGACCGAAACTAGACTTTTGGTCGACCGAAACTAGACTTTCGGTCGACCGCCACTCAGCCGAAAACGCCTGAGGCTGGAACAAAATTTCTCTGCAGACTTTCGGTCGATCGGAATGATTTTCGGTCGACCGAAATTGGCTGATTCCAATTTCTTCTTTTTTTGGCTCCAACTTGATTCTCGACTTCTTTTCTTGATTTATTCACATTGTTTAGCCTCGAATCTTGAACCTCTTCAACTTCGGATCTCGTCATGGGTCCCACGGGCACGTGCATCGAGGTTTGACTTTCCCGATTCTCATCATCCTCTCCCTCTTGAAAAGTATTCGACCTCGAATCTTGCTTGAATGCACTGTCGTGAAACTCCTTGAACTTTGATCTTGCAACATTGTGTACCATAGGTTCATGCAATGAAGTTGGACCTTCGCAATTCTCATCATCTCCTCCTTCTCGAAAGAGATTCGACCACAAATCGGCACCTACAATAAAAAATAGAAAATTCAGACACAATAAATGTAACTGAAATTTCATACTCACTGTGCAAAATCAAATTGTAGACGCTGCCAAGAGTTTGAGATGCGCCAACACCACAGAGTAGTAGTTTGGATTTTATTTGATCGAGGGGTCACTCCTTCCACGAATGGGAACACATCCGGCCGCCTGGATCAAAAGGAATATGTTTCCCACCATGGTTGGCATCGGAAGCACATTGCATTCCAATTCCCCTAAATGGAAGCTCGAGCCTCCTGCAAAGGGGCTTAACCAAATGTGCATTCTCGTGCCCACCTAAACCAACTCTTTCTTCGATAAACATGTGCATAAAGTTCAACAAAGTTAATAGGATAAAGTCACAAGCATCTTTAAGTGGAGAAAACTTGCTAATATGATGAACAATTAGATTATAAGCAAATTTAACAACCACAAAATTAGCACCAATTTCGTGCAATTGCACAACTTCCTGAAAGAAAATATTAGCTATGTTGATGACCTTGTTGGTTTCGTTATATGCAATCAAATGCAACGTTTTAATACTCCTACCAACAATCACAAAAATAGCATCATTTTCTTTCTTTATTCCAAGTAAACCCACTATAAAATTCATAGAAATAGCAGTCCAAGTTTTACTCAGGATGGGCAAATATGCATGGAATTCTTGGGGCAAAAACTTGAGTTTAGCCAGTTTGCAAGTTCGGCATTTACTACAAGTGCAAACATGTTCAACACCAAGCTTCAAAGTAGGCCAATAAGATTGATCGCATAATACCCCTAAGATCCCGTTGATTTTAAATCGCCCCATCAAACGACTATCATGTGCCTCTCCCATTAGCAATTTGCACATGGCACATTTAAAAAGAAACAATCCAATTTTCCAAAACAAATAATTATCATGCCCATAGAATTCATCAAAATATCGCTCACAACATGATTTATAAATGTTTAATAAATTTGGATTATTAACATGCATGCCATTAACATGTTCAAAATAAAATGAGGGGCATCAAGAAATGTTAGAAGTGAAGTCCTATTATCACCAAGACATCTCAATAAATTTCTCCCATGGACTCCCCTAGCTAGAAATTTCTTTAGAGAGCAAATATTCACGTCAAGCATATTTTCACAAAATAAGGATTCAATATGCCCATGAAATGTACTATATGCAACACTTTCACACAAGGATTTGGTACTTGTGCAATTGGGCACATGCAAAAAGTTGCATTTACAAATTAAGCACTTATCATGACAATGATTCCTACCACATGTGACATTTTCACAAGTCAACAACACACTTATCAAATCTATATCAAGATCATACAACCCTCTAATGTCTTCAAAACACAATAACCTTGCATTTGAAGAATTGTTAGGAGCGTACCTCCTAAATGTTGCATTGGTTATCTCATTTTCTTTACCTCGGTTATACTCGTTGTTGTAGGAAAATGTTTCCATGAATTTCTTCCATAAGGCATGCTTTTGGAGTTCTTTGTTGCCTTGATAAGTTTGCCTCACAATTTCCTGCAACAAAGACATGACAAAACTAGGGAGGGAAGTATTATAATATTCAAGAGTAAAGGACATTTTGGAGTGATCTCTTCTCTCAATTTCTTTGGTGGCACTCATCACTTCCTCACCTTTTTCTGAGATAGAATCCTCAACCCTCGGTTCTTCTCTCACCTCTCCTTTTTCTAGAGTCGTGGCTCCAACTCTCACTGCCTCTCCTTTTTCTAGGGACGTGGCCCCAACTCTCTTGCTCTCATTTTTATTTTCTTCAATTTTATCAATTGAAGGTTCTTTTGTTTTCCCATCCTCCCCTTCTTTCTCTTCTTTTTCCTTCTCCTTTTCTTCCTCGAATTCCTTCTTGAGCTTCATTTGGTCTTTGCATACTTCTTTCGAGCTCAAAGATAGGATCACAACCTTTTTTCCATCCATTTGGAAGCTACACCGGTTCTTCCTCTTGTCATGTGTCACACTCCTATCATTTTGCCAAGGTCGCCCCAAAATTATGTGTGTAGTGTGCATGGGAACTACATCACATATCACTTGGTCACAATAGGATCCAATGTTGAAGGCAAGAAGAACTTGTTCACTCACTCTCACTCCCCCATCGTCACCCAACCTTTGCAATACATAGGGATTAGGATGCTTCATTACCAGTAACCCCAATTTCTCCACCCTACTAGCACTCACCAAATTCGTGTCACTCTCCCCATTTATAATGAGACTACATGTCCTATCCCCCACAAGGCATCTAGTGTAGAAAGTATTTCCTCCATGCTTCTCCCTCTCATTATCATGGGCCAAAAATTTTGGTAGCCTAGCATTCATCTCCTTCACTACTTCTCTACTTCCACTTTCGTCCCTCCTATGGAACGATGAAGTCTTCATTTGCTCAATATCAACCTTCTCATCCATCTCATCTCCACTCCTATCTACCCATTCTCTTCGTCTTCTATTCAAACTCCCATTTTGTTCACCATCCCTTTCATCATCCCAAGCATCCCTTCTAATGTTCATATTCAAACTCCCATTTTGTTTTCCACTTCCATCCCTATACACAATGTTCCCAAATTTATCCCTCACCCTTCTTCTACTTCACATCATTTCTTCATCTCCCCTATTTGATGTACTCTCCCCTCTTGTCCCTAAATTTTCCAACTCACCCCCACTTTTCTCCATTTGTCTAGCCATGGTGGTTGAAAGATTTTCCAACAAGTACTTCAAATCTTGAGTTTGAGAATTGAAAATGGACATGGTGTGCAAGTGTGAAAGTGTTCTCACAAGAAAATATTTCTCTCGTGTTTCACTCAAATTTGGCTTTTACCCTCTATTGAACTCACCACTCTTGCCTTTTTCCACTCTCTCAAGTTCTCCAAGGAAGGTAATCAACTAAACCACAAAGTATAATTCTTGTGGAGTTAAAGAAATCACCAACAAGGAAGAAGGAATTTAGAACAAGTAGACACAAATAGCAAGTAGAATTTATGTGCTTGCTATACTCAAAAGGAACAATATTTATGTGGGATAAGATGCTAGGATCACAATTTCAACAATGGGATTGAATAACCACAAGTATTAGACAAGGCATATATGTAGAGCAAATAAGCACAAGAGTGTAAATTTCAATGAAGCAATTTAGCAAACACTTTGTACTCAATATTGAAGTGGCCTTGAATGTGTATTATGTGGATATATGAATAAATCCCCAACAACCCAAATGTAGTAAGGAATGAATGATCAACAATTTCCCAATGTATGGAGTAAGTGATATATGGAATAAAATGTTGATAACACAATCTCAATTATGGGAATTGGATAGCCCCAAGTAATTAGCAATATATGGGTATTGAACAATAAAGCACTAAGGGAGTATTTTTGTTTGGGACAATTGATCAAACACTTTGAGTACACAATTGGAAAGTGTAGGTTTTGTAGTGAATGAATAATGAATTTTTCCCAACAACTCACAATCAATATACCCAATACATAGAATCAACAAATACACATGGGTATATAAATTTTCCCCAAATTTCCTCAATTTTCGGATTTTTTTTTCACAATGCCAAGAACAACAACAAGAAAGTAAAGATAGGTTTACCAAATTAGAGTCAAGCTCTAATACCAAATGATGCGAACCCCTTCGGTGTGTTGACCGAAAATTTCCACAACAATTTTAATACCAACCCAAGAAAGCTAAAGTGGTAAATAAATGGATAAACACCTTAACCCAAGTTTAAATCTAACCCAAAATCCAATGATTAACAAACACTAGCCCAATGGAGAGATTAAAACAAATTCCAAGGTGGCGGAAATCAACAACAAACACAAGAATAATAATACCCTAGATTTAGTTGAATAAATTCCAAAGATAATACAAGAACAAAGGAGGTTAACCTTACCTCAAGGAGTCTCTCTTTAGACCAAGCTTCAATGAACAAAAGATTATCTACTATCTATCACCCGTGCGATGCACGGTATTAGATATAAACAAAAGATTATCTACTATTAATTCACACATTCTCCAAAAATTTAGCCTATATTTGAGGCCCATTATTTCAAATATTGTAATAGTAATTTTTGTCTCAACTTTTCAATCTTTATTCAAAAAAACTAATCTCAATCACTACTTTTCAACAACACATTTTCTCAATAACACTTTTCAAATTAGTCATTTAAATATTATTTATAATATTAAAATAAGAACAACAAACAAATAAAATATCCCATTAAATAATAATTCTAATAACTATAAAATCAACATCAAATAGAGGCATAATATGCTAAATTATTTTAAAATATCACTTTTATTTTCTAAAAGAAAAAAAAAGACTAAAGATCTGTTCGGTTACTCCATTTTATCGTGTATAAACAGAATTTTTTGTTCATTTTATTTAATAATAATATTAATAACAAAAAGTTGATATCAACAAATTAATAATTCTTATAATATGCATATTGAAAAACATACTCATAAATAAATCCGATCAAAAAAAAAAAATTAACATATTAGGAAGTAAAACTTCAATATTTTATTTATTTATTTCCAAAAATATATTAATCTAATTCTTTCAATTCTAACGTAACACTTTTATATAGAATATATTTATTTCAACTATTTTTGGAATAAATATAATTTCCCACAAAAATAGTATATTTTATTTATTATATTAATAACAACAAATAAATAAAATATCTCAAAGATAAATTATAATTTTAATACTCATACTATAAATATTGATCGAATTCAAACTCATTTTTAACTACACATTCTATTACTAAAATAATCTACATATAAACTCAAAAAAATTCTCTGATATTCAACTACATATTCTCCAAAATTTTGTTGTTACAAACCACATTATTTTGAAATAATGGGTCTCATTATGATATATTATGTTTGATGTAATATTATATAGAAAATGTACACAAATAATATTACGCATAAATCCATAAAGATTTCCTATTTTTAATCACACATTCTCCTAAAAACAACTATTCAAAACACTATTTGTTCAAATAAACTTTTTTAAAATCATCAAACATGGGCATTATATATAAAATTTACTCATAATTATTAAAATTTAAAAAACAACATAATAAATCCAAATTATTAAAAAATTATTTAGATAGTAAATGACAATTTATATATTTAAATAATAAACGATCTTATATATCAATAATTTTTATGCATTATTGTTAACTTCATTGAAAATGAAAATTTACACAATTTTCTATATTAGACTCTTGTATTTAACATTTTTTTTTAGTTTTCAATAAAAAATTTAGCACAATAATTATAAATGTGTGTTGTAAAACTTTTTAGCATCTATTTGGCAAATCTAAAAAAAAATATTTTTAAACAACACAATTACCCAAATCATTTTTTAACCGTACACATTTTATCTTCATTTTTCAATCATACATCTTACCTCAAAAATAAAAAAAAATATTTTTAAATACAAAAATATTTTCAGAATTATTGTGATTTATAAAAATGACAATAAATTATTTTTTCAAAATTACCGAGCCCATATTTATCTATATCAAATATTCAAATGAAGAAAAAATAAACAAAGCAAAATGTTTATAAAAATAATAAAAAAAAAAATAGAGGAATGCGGTTGTCATTTGACAGCTGCAATTTTTTTGAATTCCAATGTGGCGAGCAGCTCAATGTTTTTGAATTTTGTTTTTTTTTTTGTTTTTTTTGTCCTATCTTTTTTACTTGGTTGTGGGTCTTGGGAGGGAAAAAATTGACTACTATCCTCCTTTTATATAGTAGGAGATTTTTAAACAATACAATTACCCAAATCATTTTTTAACCGTACACATTTTATCTTCATTTTTCAATCATACATCTTACCTCAAAAATATAAAAAAATATTTTTAAATACAAAAATATTTTCAGAATTTTTGTGATTTATAAAAATGACAATAAATTATTTTTTCAAAATTACCGAGCCCATATTTATCTATATCAAATATTCAAATGAAGAAAAAATAAACAAAGCAAAATGTTAAAAAAAATAAATTTTTTTTTTAGAGAAATGCAGCTGTCACGTTGAAAATTTTAAATTTCAATGTGGCGAGCAGCCCAATGTTTTTGAATTTTTTTTTTTTTGTTTTTTTTTTTTTTACTTGGTTGTGGGTCTTGGGAGGGAAAAATTTGACTACTATCCTCCTTTTATATAGTAGGAGATAATCAAGCTTATCATTTTTATTTTTCAAACATTTTTAACCATTTAACCTCCTAAAAATACTATTTTCCTTTTTTTTAAAGCAAAAATATTATTTCTAATCATAATTTTTTATTTGGATCCCGAACAATGGTTGATTTTTGGATCTAATCTAACAGAGGCATTTGAGTGTGTGTATGGGCCGGGGAGCGGGCCTTGCTTATAATTAAGCCCAAATTCATATTTAAAAAAAATGCAAAAAGAGAAAAGGGAAAAATATATAATTGAAGTTTTTAAATGCACATTTTCAAACTAAAGAAACATTTATTTCAAAAATTAGGTCATAATTAATTACTAAATTTATTATTTAATTATATTTTATCTATTAAATAGATTAAGGTAACAATAATATAAATTTATTGTAACAATCACAAATTTCTTATGTCATAACTTATTTTTCGATCACAAATTTCAAATTTTGTATTTCAAAATTTTTTCTCGATCACAAATGTCGAGTTAATTGATCACAACTTAACAAATCATGAATCACAAATTACAAATTTCATAAGTCACAAGTTTTACTCAGACGGAAATCACGAATTTTTTAAGTCACAATTTTCACAAATCATAATTTTTTTGGATCACAAATCATAAATTTTATAGGTCACAGTCATATTTTATCAAATTGTTTGGTTATGACTATTTTTTTGTCACAAATTATCGATTTAATTGGTAACAATCTATTTTTCAGTCACTAGTCACAATTTTTTAGGTCACAAATTATGTTCACAGTCATTTGGTTACAACTTTTTTTGGCTCATAATTATCAAATTAGTAGGTCACAATGTCATAGATTATCCGTAATGACCCACCTCATCACCCCCACTCAGAACCCTACAACCACAACTTCGAAACCAGGATCACCACACGCAGATCTGCCCCCAATCACACCACATATCCACCCCTCATCCACCTAGCCACAAATAGTGATGGAAACGGGGCGGGTTCGATAGGGTACCCCCGACCCGTTCCCCGCCCCGCGGATATTTTTTTTCTCCCAAACCCGCTACCCGCCCAGTGAATTTCGAGGCAGGTCATTTCCACCGCCCTATTTAATTTTTTTAGATTTTTTCTTTATTTTTCATTTTTTTCCTTATTTATTTTTATAAATTGATTTATTCGGGGCGGGTTTGAGTCAGGGCGGCCAAACCCATCCTCTCCCCGCCAACTCGCAGGGCGGGTTTTTTTCGCCCTATTAGGGTCGGGTTAGGGTTAGGTACTCATCGAGTCGGGTTCTTTTACCATCACTTGCCACAAATCGCCACCACCCTGATGAGAGTAAGAAATCTCAGTTGCAGTTTGAGAGTTCGAATCTTACATTTGGTGCGGACGAGGCTCCTTGCAAGCGCAATTAAATAGCAAGCTCTTAACCCTGCTCCACTAAAGTACATCTTACAATTTACCTCCTCTACAAATTTCGAGGATAAAAGTTGTAGGGAATCCTAAGATTGGAGTTCAACCTTTTTTTGAAAATCATAAAGTCTTTGTTAATTTGTCCTTGGCTTTCATGGATACATACGCCACTTCAAATCTCTGACAACAACATAGATGGGTAGCAAGTTGCTACTTCTGAAGGATTAGGGGTCAATGGTCCAATTCCACCTATAATCCTGCTATAGGGACCAAAAGGTTAACATAAACTTTTACATTCATACACATGACAATCACTTGTTTTTTTATCCATTACATCAACTTAAAAATAAACAACTCACATTTATCCACATTATTTTCGATTATCTAGGATAATGCTAAAGGATGACAAAATAGCATTATTCATTCCCGTTATGTAATTCCTTTTTATTTTCACACTATCTTGATACAGATCTTCATCTGATCTACTTCGTTGCAAGTTGAGAAGGATCAAAAAATTCAAGAGTCGACTCTCAGACTTTACAACGAGAGACAACAATGCAAACACACACACACACAAGGAACATATTCAAACACACTACTGGAGGACACACCAATCATATATCGAAAAGAGTCCAATACATAATCCAGCGAGTAAAGTAATAATAAGAAAATGAAGAGTTCTAAAATTCATTTTAGAATTCAGGAATCGAAATCAGCTAGGGCGGTCTTCGACTCGTCAACAGTCAAATATTGATCGTTGACCAGTCAACTGTCTCTGCTTGTGAATAAAATTTGTTAAAATATTTTTAATAAGTACGCAACTTATCAAACAATACGAAAATCACATAATAGTAAAATTATAATCTGATACTAGCCGTAATAATGCTTAAAAGTGTTTAGTACAAATCCAATTTCAATTCGTGCGGAAAAAGCAATGAAAAATGTTGAGAATCCACATAGTTAAAAATTCGGGATGTGAGAGAAAAGCAGAAAGTGGTGATCATCCATGAGCGTTGAAAGGAATTTCATTAGAAATCATAGATTGACCACATTGGATTCGGGCTTGATTATGCATAATGAGCCACAGAATGTTGAGTATATCTTTTGCATAAGTATGCGTTTGACGTTGGCTATTCACACACACACTTGAAAATCTGACATGATATAACTAGAAATTATTTTGCATTGTTGTTCATAGCTCTTGCTTAAAGCTTGAGTTGTTTTGGACTATTGAGGCATTTGGTAAACATGTTGACACAACAAAAACAATTGCATGTGGTTATTTTAATTTGTTAGTTTAGTTTATATTGTTCGAGGACGAACAATAGTTCTAGTTTGAGGGTATTTGATAAGTGTATTTTATACGCTTATCTGTATGTCCAAATTAGAAGAAAATTATTGTCGTTTTAGGATATATGAAATTTTATTTTTGTTTATTTTGTAGAAAATATCCCAAAATGTGAAGAATGAAGCAATTAATGGAAAAATGACACAATTGAATGTTAATTGGAGTTAACTTGAGCAGATGGGGAGTAATAACATCAATCGGGAAACCTACATGGTGCCAAAGAGAAGAAATCAAAGGTTGGAGGAACGAATTGAAGGATTTGCGAGCTTAAACGGGCAAATCGAGAAGAAGATAAAGTTTGGGGACTAAATTGCAACAATTGGAATTTAAGGATTGAATGTGCAATTAAAAGTCAGGGACCAACTTACACAGTCGAAAAAAGATGGAAGTCGTGATCGATGGATACATACCACACGATCGCAAAATGGTGTGAATTTAAAACCCGAGAGTTTTAGGGTCTTACACGACATCGCTGAGATTCTTACCACGCGATCGTGTGAGCTTCCGACTGGGTCTAGTTTGGGCTTTTGTGCGCGATTTTGACAGAATTTACTCGAGAATTTAACCTTAACCTAAACCTATATATACAACACAGGAAGCACGAGAACATGACTTTTACCTCACCTAAGAACATTATACAATCAAGCTTTTCACGTCAAATTCTTGGGAGATCGGAGCATTGCAAAGGGGCGAGACTTGGAGATACTTGAAGAATTGATAATTTGTGCAATCTTTCCATTCTTATTTGTTATTTTCAATGAACGTCATTATATTTTATTTTTGCTATTTAAATATGATGTGTAGCTAAATTTAATATTGGGATGAACGATGTAGTCTAGTTAATTATTTTAATTCCATATTCCTTGTTTTAACGATTCAATACATGTGTTGATTTATTATTACGTTTAATGCGTGAATGAACTGGCCATTCTTTCATGATTTAATGTGTTATTTCCATAATCCGAGAGGTGAGTTAATAACATAGATCTTGGTAATAAATCCGGTAATGAAACTAGAGATAGAGATATACTCTTATTATTATTGTCATCGTGTGTGAATTCTTGCGCGTAATGCATCTAGATAAGGAATATTCGGACCCACTGTAGAGATACAAGGTTGACTTATTTAGGTAGGGTTGATTTAAACTCGAGAGAGGAATCTCAATCTAAATTAGTGAATTCGATCGAACACATATTTAGAAAATAGAACCTGTAAGTGGAATTGATTTAATTGGTTAGGTGAACTCGTGAATCCCAACTGCTTTACAATCATTTTTAAAACAAAAACAAAAACAAATTCGCAAATTTAATTCTTTAGTTTAATTTCTTAGTTTTAGTTCACAATCACAAATTCTCTTTGTCTGTACAAATAAAGTGTAAAACTAAAATATTTCGGTAATTAATAGCAGTCTCCGTGGGACGATAATCCGGAATATAAGGTTCACTTTATTACTTCTCACGACCCGTACACTTGCAGGGATATCTCGCATCGCGAGATATAGGTGAACAAAAACCCACACCTGACCCATACCCATGTCGGATGTTTAAACTAACCTCCATACCCGCCCCCACAAACTCATTTCGTCGGGTAATCCTCGCCCATTTATGTGGATATTACTTCCATCCCTAGACTCAAGTTTTCGATCCACACCCTTGGGTTGTTTGTTGTTGCCCACCAAAGATGACAATGTGGATTCCTCTCTATAAGACATTTTTTTTTAATAACAAGAGAAAATCTCCTCACATGTGTTTTGGCTCGTGTATCACTCTTTGTCCCTCCAAACTTCACCCAAGAACTAATCAAGGATCAAGAATTAAGGAACTTATGAAAGACACGAAGAAAAACAGGAATTGAGAAATTCTCTGAATATTCGATTTTTATTTTTTTTTGGTAATTTTCGAATATATTTTTTTAATACAAAATTTGACTACGAACACAGCAAAACAAACGGAACTGGATTTGAACGAGAAATGAACACAAAAAACACTTTTGAAATTTTTGGAACGTGTTTTATGAATCAAAAGCTGGAAAAACTCTACTGGTACGAAGAACACAAGAAATCAAGAAAACGCAAGATTCCGAAATAGATCCAAGCTCTGATACCAAATGACGCGATCCCACTTGGGAATCTCGATGAAAAATGCGGGATAAACACAAACAATAATTTAGGAAAGATCTAAATTAGATTTAACGAAGAAACAATAAAAAATAGACGATAGGATTCCAACCCAAACCTCACGACGCAAAAAATTGACAATGCGGAGGAAAAAACTGGAATTGGTAAACACCACAAGGATTGCCTAATTCCTTGATAAGTTCATGGGTGAATGCCACAAAGAATCGATCTTTGATAAATTCAAAAATAAAGGGACTCCTCAACTTTAACAAGAGAAAACTCTCTTTCAAATAATATCAATAGTCTTAAAATTGTCTTTTACAATGAATCAAAATCATAATATAAACTAAAATTGACCTCAAACTAGGTTTAGCCGCTAATGGGCCCTAAAATATGGAAATAATAAGCCAAAACGAAAAATAAATCAAAATTCGTGAAATTCTGAAAAAAATAAAGTTACAGCTATTAGACCATTCTTACGGCTGTAAGAAGCTTTTGGGTTGATAGTTACAGCCGTGAATGTGAGACTTAAGGCCGTAAGTCTGAAAATCTCTAAATTCCTTATTTTGACCCAGGACGGAGTTACGACTGTGAATTTGCTTCTGGTCATCAAACTTCCCCTCTTTGAGTCGGCTTGATCCAATCTTCCTCTCGACTTGACCCCAATATGAAACTTCTTCCATTTCCCACGTAGATCACTGTTGTATCGTCGATAGCTCGACTTATCCTTTGGACGCCTACTTTGGATCACATCAAGCGAACCATACTTGTATTTTGAATTCCCTTTGCATGAACGACATAGGCTCAAATAAATGATAAATGAAACGATATCTTGATGTAAATATGCGATACAAAGTAAACACATGAAAAAGTCCAAATGGGGCATTCAATAAATAAATGTAGAAAGGTGTCTCGAGAACAAACACAGCCCTTAGAAAATAAATCATCCAACAGTCACGATTTTTCATCTAAAGAGACACGACTTTCCATCTAAAATGATTATAGATAATTCTAGAATATTCTAACTTATTTCCTACGAATTACGTGTATCTACGCATAATTAATTTTCATACACAAAGTTCGAACAATCCCTACATGGATGAAAATTAATGCAAAGACTATGCAGACACTGAAAAGAGTCCAAGCGGAGAGCTATTACATAAGGAGAAGTAGCTTATGGCTTTGAACATGTCTTACTGGAATACGATCAGATCAGTGAACATGATGTCTTGAACTGTTAGTCATTGGTGTAAACCAAGACAATCGTACCCACACAATGACTTCCCTAACACTTTCGGTTCTCACGAGTGTGTTCATTTTGGCCCAGAACAACTCTTGGGTCTCGTAAGTGCTTTAGAGAATTCAAGCCTAAAAAACTCTCACAGAAGAGGCCCCATTTCTCACTTATATAGATGATCTCCTATTAGAAGCAGTCTTTCCTACCCCACTTTGGTTTATCCAAGATATATGAATCGTTAAAAGCTAAGCTTAACCTAGACACTCTACAAATAGCACTTTTGTTTGACCATAGGAATGGGTACGAATTTAATCCAAATTTCTTAACTGAGCCTTTGTTCGGATGATTTTTTTCCTGTTTATAAACAAAGTTTATGGAAACTAATTTTGGACTAACCAACAGTTCAAATGATGGAACGTGTTAAGAAATCCCACACTTTAAACATCACGGACAATAACTAAGCCCCCTCTACGTGTTTGCACATAGTTAGGTGTAGCCTTCAATTTGTCATCAAAGTATTCAAAACATCTCAGCTTTTGTACATAAATTGTCTGCATATGTCTGAAGGAAAACCCATCGGTTTGGGTGCAGTGTTTATAAACACAAAATTTTACATTATCAAATGTGGGCTGAATCTTTGTAACTTAGTTGTCTCATTAAACCAAGTTTTTGGGATCTCCAGTCATCATGGTTGAGTTATCGTTACAATCACATGCATTGTAGGCTTTAATCTCATTCCCTTCAATTAGCAGTCTAATGATCTCTTGGTAAGATTTTCGATATAGTGGATCCACAAAATAATAACATCTGAGATCAATTGCAATACAAGACGATCCATATCGTTTGAGACACAATCAATCAACGTAGTAGGTATAGACTTGTCACTTTTGGAACTCTAAAGCCAACTTGCTTCTCCTGCTTTAGTTGATGCTTCATTACAATTATCCGTAACCCTCATACGTCTAGGATATTGAATAAATAAGCTTCCAAAATTTCTTGAAATAAAATACTTATTTCTCACTTTATCTAAAGCTCGAGTTTCAAAAATTCATCTTCAAATTCATAATGATTTTGAACATTTTCAAATACTGCACTCGCATACTAAACACCTTTACTAGTGGATATAAATCCTTACAGTGAACGTTCATGTCACAATATGGTACCAAAAAATTATCCAAAAAATAGTGCAGTTCAACAATGTTCAAAATCTAGTTATTATAATTTGAAGAAAGCAAGGCCACCCCCACACTTCATGGGTAGTCCCAAGTTCAAGTTTTGATATATACTATAACAATTACTCGACACGATTGAGATAAGATTTGAAATCCAACACTATATGGATTAAATTTTAAAATCAAGAACCTTTAGGACTTAGATTTAGAAGTCCAGAACTCGAAGGACTAAATCAAAAAATTTGGAAAACTTTTAACGCCAAACTTGTAGATCCCATGACCTTGAGTACTCAATATGCAATTAAATCCTTAATATAAAATTGCAACTCAAGTCCCTTGGCCTATTAAATTTCCAATTACAAGTCTTTTTCATCAAATCACCAAGGTTCCTTAACTAGGGATTCTTCAATATTTGGTAATTGATATTCGATTTATGTCATTAAATCATTATCATTACAATGTAGTTCAACTTACGAATATTCTTCAAATATTCAGTACTTATTATTAATTATTGCATATCGATATCCATGCAATAAACGATCTTGTTCCAATTTCAATAATTGTTTATTATTATGAACCATCATTATACTTTTAAAATTAGTATAAGGGATTTATACCTTTCGATTTTCATAGAATATGTGCAAGTAGTAACATTACCCCTCACAACTTGGGTAAGACTTAAACTTATAATTGATCAACACATTTAACGTTCGATCACATCGTTAATCACATTCACATTGAATTAACACTATTATTCCACCTCTAATGACAAGGAATGTCAATGTCTTCCGAAAGTCTATGTATTTCCACATTTAAGGATATTGCAACCCCATTTATTATCGACATTGACCCAACTTTAATATAGAATGCAACAATCAACAAATAGACAGTGCATGTTGGTTAGGTTGCAAAAACGAGACATGTAGGCAAAAAAAAAAAAAAAAGAAAAAAAGAAAAAAAAGATGCGTGCAAATACGAAATTCATTTGTCTTTTCCGTATCAGCACTTGAGCCGCACTTTCCTACATGTTACATAACGTCTCAAGGAATATTCATGCCCTTTCAATAAAGAGAAACCAAATAAATGGTCAGTTGGCCATAAGCTTTTGAAGCAACTTCTCTTCTCTATTTTAATCAGATAAATCGACATAAATGTAATGTTATTAAGCAAAGAAATGCACCTTCATTAAACAACATGTATCACTTAAAATATTTATATAGAAATAAATCAGTCATTTTTAATTGATGCGTCAATGAAAGAATAGACACACATCCTTTCGTCTTTCTTAGATAGGGAATTGATTTCTTCCCAACATTAAACAAGTCATATAGAAACATTGTAATGAGTGAAAATGTCTCTGACTTTAAGACAAATCATTCATTTCACATCACTTACTACAATAAAATTATTAAACAATCAACCAAATTAACTTGTCAACCAACTACCATGCTTTGATTTTGTTTTAATAAGCTTCAATTACTTGTAATGAAGTGACGCGTGAAAAATATCCCCAAAAAATGTCTCCCTAAAATAACTCTTATAATTCATCTTACATGTATCATCCACAGAATATACTCGAATCCTTCTTACATAAAACTATATACTTTATGTTAAATCATATGCAGTCCGCTTATTCAAGGAAAAATAAAAAAATAATATAAATAGCTCGCGAACACTATTGTCTTGAGATTGTTAGTACTAATTAATTACGTGCATAATTATATTCTAATAAAATATTTTTTTCACGTGCACAACCAAACGAATTTCGACTGACCGAATAAGAAATATAGAAACATGAAATGCATGAAAATGATTGGTCGAGGCAAGAATTAGACTATTTTTGCTTAAGAGGATAATGCTCTGCACCAGTGCTAACGTTTATCCGGCATTCGTTTCCAAGATACAACGATTATGTCCCGTAATAGGAGCATTCCAAATTGCGTGGACCAGGGAACTATACTTGTGTTTTGAACTCCCTTCGTATTAACGACACAGAGTCAAATAAATGAAAATGAAACAACATCTTGATGTAAATATGCGATGCAAAGTAAATGCATGAAAAAATCCAAATGGGGCATCCAATGTATAGATGTAGAAAGGTATCTCAAGGAGAGACACAACCCTTAGAAAATAAACACATCCGAAAGTCACGATTTTTCATCTCAAGGGAAGTGACTTTCCATCTAAAATGATTCTAGAATATTCTAACTTATATCCTACGAATTAAGCACATCTACGCATAATTAGTTTTCATACACAAAATTTCAACATGAAATATACTTAATATAATGAAAAACGGACTAACACCTTGCCGAAATATTAGAGTTCAAATTTCATACACAAAATCCCAACATGATATATACTTAATATAATGAAAAAGGGACTAAAACCTAACCTAGCCGAAATATTAGAGTTCAAAAAGGAATAAAATACTTCGAAAATGGAATTAAAACAAAAAAACTCGTGAAATCCTACAAAAGACACTATGTGACCGCATAGAGTTAATAGATATGCTCTCATAGAGTAACTCATTTAAGCATTGCTTGCATTTATTTATAGGATGTGATTGCATGTCCTTTACACCATGCGATCGCATATATAACATGCTACCTTCTTTATGATCGCACGGTATTTTGACCATAACTTTCTCTCTCAACGTCCGATTGTTGTGATTCAAAGTGCAGCTCAAAGATTTACAATTCATTCAGAAATAAATTCCCAGATTCGAATGTTTTCAATACGAATATGAGGCCTCAACCTCAGCCAAAAATCTGAATCCTAATACGTGCGAATTTTTTTATTCTTCTTTGATTTTTAATGACATCCCAAGTCTTCTTTGACCTGGGTTTTAGCTTCCAACCACTTGTATTAGTCTTAGGCCTTCTCTTAACATTCCATGCTTGATTTTTTGGACCACAGAAGTCGTGCTTTCACCTTTGTTCTGTGTAGCTTGATTTCTTCCTCTCTCCCTTATTGTCCTACCTTGAATCACACCAGGAGTACCAAAAGTTTCATGCTTTATGGAATTTTGGGGCTGCAAAGACATGAGAATACTTTGAATATGGCATAACTATGATTACACATTAATTCAACAATATTGAGAGTAATCGTTAATACATAAAAATACCCAATTCAAAAGTTCAGCATGAAACCCAATACGGAGGCCCAAGAATCAGGGCGATGATAAATGATCTTAGTGATTAAACGATTGGTCGGAAGAACAAGGTTTGAGCCATGCACAAAAGGCAGTTTTCACAACTCAACTTATGACTTAGGACAATTCTTTGGGACCATTGTGAGCAGTTATGACAAACGTGGACACTCGACAAGATCATGAATAGTTAATGCAAATGTTGGAAGTTAGTTGGAACGTGGGCGACTCGAATTCGGTGATCATAGGAAGTTATTGAATGAAGTTAATCAACATAGAGAAGTGGGCAAAGATTACAAATCTCATAATTCAAGTCAATTACGAAATAATTTTCGATTCAAACAGTAGATGTATATATTTTAGAAATTTAGACATTTAGAGAACCAACAAATCAAAACTCCTAGCCTCCGTCTGGTAACAAAAATAAACGGATTTATAAACTACATAATTTTTCAAATTACTTTTTAATCACACACATTTCCTCTATCCAATTTTCAATTACTATTTTTTACCTCAAAAAATCATAAATAAACTAATTTATAAATCAAACAGTGTTATCAAACAAAGACTTGGATGTAATTTTCTTATCTTAGATTTTACTTTTCCCCTAATTTAATTTGTGTGCTTACGTTTCTTGGAGCCTTCGTAACTCAAGCTTTTCTAGTGCAAAACATATAATTTGAAATTTTATCTCAAGATATTTGTTCTTTACACTTTCTTTCAATCCTCTTTTAATTGTTAACTTGAGCGAAGCACTACTCTCATAGAACTAGTGTCTTTGTCAGTGTCATCATTCTCATCTAGGTTTATGAGGACATGATCTCATTAAATTTGACCAAGAAGATGTAAGTTGACCATTTTGACTTGTCATATTTTTTGTGAAAAAAAAGCATAAGAAAAAATGAGCAATTTAGAAATAGCTACAACTTTGAAAAGTTTTCTTATATATAATTCTTTATTGTACGGTGTTACGAAATTTTTTATTGAAGTATTTAGTGATGCAATTAATTATTTTTATCTTGTAATTAGCATCATCTTTACAAATCTAAACTTTTTTAACTTTGTAATTCACAATACTCGATGTAGCTAGAATCATATAATTTGTCTACTATAAACAATGTCGCCAAATCTAAGAAAACTTCAAAAAGTGAAAAGAATTAATATTCAACACGAAGGATCCATTTTTCAAAAATAATAAAATCTAAAAAAGTCTATCTCAATATCTATACAATGACTGTTAAATTAATTTTGATATAGATGAATGTTCATCTAAAATCCACGAACATCATGCTGTAATTATCAAGATCGATACTGAAGCGGAAGCGTACCTGAATTCATTATTGCGTTTGATTGAACGGGGTTATGGCCTTCCAACTGATTCGTGGTTTTCTCCTTATGTTTCTTCTATGTTGACGGGGATGCAGAGAATTATGAAAAGTCACGCTCAATTGGGGACCATGACCTGTATAAATAGTTGTAGGGCAACTATCATGTTTCAATGTTATTAAATTGGCCCCTCATCAATTTAAAACATTGAATCCGTCTCTACACTTTAATCTCACGACACTTAATACCAATTAGTCCCGAATAATCTTTAGTGGATCACTGCATTGACTAAATCCTTAAGATAGCACCACACATTTTATTTTATACATGTTTGGCCCCATATTATTGAATTTATCCAACAATCTCCCACTGGGCCACACATGTATCCTTACAAATGTGTACAACCTTATGAGCTCAAAAATGTGCTATCATTATTAAGGGTATTTCCAAACAATCTCGTCCATCAATCATATCAATATAGGATCAAAGCGACTTTCGTTACATTAATCGTAACTAAATCCATCAATGGTCACGTATACCAATACAACCAAATGACATAGATCAATCATGAGAGTGTAGTATGAAAATTACATGTTATGTGATCCAAACATACCTATTTTCAATTGGTCCGACTTTATTCCTTAGGTGAGATCAATACCAAACATAATGTAACAGAGTAGAATGAACTGAATACTTTATTTTTGTACAGAAAATTATCCAAATACACAAATGTGTCCAAAACCAAAACATAAAGCAACCAAAATACAAACTCCCACTAAATCATGATATCCTCAAGAAATATTACACCCATACGAGCAGTGTGCTCGTGAAAGACCTTGGGTGCTAATCCCTTAGTAAGCGGATCCGCAATCATGGAGTTTGTCCCAATATACTCTATGGAAATCTGTCTACTCTGTACCCTTTCCTTCACAACCAGGAACTTAATGTCAATGTGTTTTGACTTAGTTGAACTCCTGTTGTTATTGGAATATAGCACTGCAGAGTTATTGTCACAATATAACTTTAATGGTCTTTCAATTCCATTCAGAATGCGCAGCCCGGTGACAAAATTTCGCAGCCATATCCCATGATTAGATGCCTCATAACAAGCTACAAATTCTGCTGCCATAGTGGAAGAAGCTACGAGTGTCTGCTTAGCACTCCTCCAGGAAATGGCTCCTCCAGCTAGCAGGTATATGTAGCCTGATGTGGATCTTCTACTGTCTTGGCATCCCGCAAAATCAGAATCGGAGTATCCTACGATCTCTAACTTATCCGATCTGCTGTATGTAAGCATGCAATCTCTTGTTCTCTTCAAGTACCTCATAACCCTCTTTGCTGCTTTCCAATGATCCACTCCAGGGTTACTTAAATATCTGCCTAGCATTCCAACAATGAACGATATGTCTGGACGTGTACAAACTTGAGCATACATCAGACTCCCAACAGCTGATGCATAGGGAATCTTTTGCATTTCCTTAACTTCAAGATTATTTCTCGGGCACTGATTGAGACTAAATTTGTCTCCCTTAGCAACAGGGGTGTCCCCTGATTTACTATCCTGCATGCCAAACCTTACAAGAACTTTATCGATATAGCTCTTTTGTGATAATCCAAGAATACCCCGAGAGCGGTCCCGGTGTATCTGAATTCCTAATACGAAAGAGGCGTCCCCAAGATCTTTCATCTCAAAATTCCTTGACAGAAAACTCTTGGTTTCGTGCAACATGCCTATATCATTAGTGGCAAGCAGTATGTCATCGACATACAAAATCAGGAAAATATGCTTACTCCCACTGAACTTGTGATACACACAATCATCAACAACATTTATCTCAAAACCAAACGAGATGATCACTTGATGAAATTTGTAGTACCACTGACGGGAAGCTTGCTTGAGTCCATAGATGGATTTCTTTAATTTGCAAACCATATTTTTCGAGTCTCCTGACACGAAGTTTTCTGGTTGCACCATATAAATCGTCTCATCAATGTCTCCATTGAGAAACGCCGTCTTTACATCCATCTGATGTAACTCAAGGTCAAAATGTGCAACAAGTGCCATGACTGTCCTGAAAGAGTCTTTCGTTGAAACCGGAGAGAAAGTCTCTTTAAAGTCAATACCTTCCTTTTGTGTAAAGCCTTTAGCTACAAGACGAGCCTTATATCTTTCCACATTACCTTTCGAATCCCTTTTGGTTTTAAAAACCCATTTACAACCAATGGGTTTCGCACCTTCTGGTAATGGGACAAGATCCCAAACTTTATTGTCTTGCATAGACTTATACTCCTCATTCATGGCATCAATCCACTTTTGAGAGTCAGAACCCTTCATGGCCTGATGAAAATTGATTGGATCATTTTCCATCATTCCATTATTTTCCTCATGTTCTTGGAGAAATACTACATAGTCATCCGAAATAGCATTTTTCCTTTCTCGAGTGGATCGCCTTAATGGTATTGTTTGTTGAGGTTGTTGAGTTTGTATTTCTGGATTTTGGATGGGAGTTTCTTCAACATTATCATGCTGAGTTTCCGGATGTACTTCTTGATCAATGACAGGTATAGAAACCTGCACATTGTCAAAAGTAACAGTAGGAATCGCAATCGATCCTTCCTCAGCTTCTTCCTCAAAGATAATGTCTCTAACCTTATTTCTCCCCCCAAACTCAACATCCTCAAAAAATGTTGCAGTTCCCGTTTCAAAAATTGACTTAAGCGTGGGATTATAAAATTTGTAGCCCCTTGATCGCTCAGAATAACCAATAAAGTAGCTGCTAACTATTTTGGAGTCCAATTTATCCTCATGCGGCCTATAAGGCCTTGCCTCAGCTGGACATCCCCAAATGTGGAAATGCTTTAGACTAGGCTTTCTGCCTGTCCAAAGCTCATAAGGTGTTTTAGCAGCAGCTTTAGTTGGTACTCTATTCAGAATATAAGCTGCAGTCTTTAATGCTTCTCCCCAGAGTGATTTTGGCAAAGTAGAATGACTAATCATACTCCTTACCATATCCTTAAGAGTCCTGTTTCGTCTTTCAGCTACACCATTCATGCTAGGAGAACCTGGCATGGTGTACTGTGGGACGATTCCACATTCCTCTAGGAATCTAGCAAATGGTCCTGGACGTTGTTCACCTGAACCGTCATATCTGCCGTAGTACTCACCACCACGATCAGATCTAACGCTTTTAATTTTCTTGTTGAGTTGATTCTCAACTTCAGCTTTGAAAGCTTTGAACATGTCCAGTGACTCAGACTTTTCATGAATAAGATATAGATGCCCATAACGTGAGTAATCGTCTATGAATGATATAAAGTATTGTTGACCATTCCAGGAAGCCGTAGGGAATGGTCCACAAATATCCGTGTGTATCAATTCTAAGACGTCCGAAGTTCTATTAGCACCTAACCTTCTCGTTTTGGTCTGTTTTCCCTTGATACAATCAATACAAACATCAAAGTCCGTAAAGTCGAGGGAATCCAAAATTCCATCTGACACAAGTCGTTCAACTCTAGTTTTTGAGATGTGACCTAAGCGCTTGTGCCATAGTTTTTCCGAATTTTCTTTATTTAATTTTCTCTTAGTACCACGTGATTCCACATACAAGGTTTCATTATATGATGCAATAGTATCAAGCAAATATAGGTTATCGTACGAACATAATGAACTAGTACTAACAATATTTGAATTTAAAGAAAGACTAAACTGACAATTTCCAAAAGAACAATAATATCCTGATTTGTCCAATAAGGAAATAGAAACCAAATTCCGTCTAAATGACGGTACAACAAAAGTGTCTTTCAAATCCAAATAAAAACCAGTTCCCAATAATAACCTAAAAGTTCCTATTGCTTCAACTTCCACCGATTTTCCATCGCCCACAAAGATGAATCTTTCAGCATCACTTGGCTTTCGGCAGAACAGGCAACCCTGCATAGAAACACTTATGTGAGTAGTAGCACCAGAATCTAACCACCAAGTGTTTCTAGGTACTGAAGCTAAATTAACCTCAGAACAGACCAAATTAAGAAATGTACCTTTCTTTGCACGCCAAGCGTTGTATTTGGTACAATCCTTCTTTAAATGTCCAGGTTTTAGGCAAAAGAAACAACCCTCTTTGTCCTTATGTGGCTTCTTTTGATCTGGACCCTTAACAGCTTCATATTCTGTTTTTCTTTTCTTGCCCTTATCCTTAGAGGTACTTGCCAAGTTAGCAATTTCAGTTCTATCCTGCTTCAGCCTTTCTTCCTCTTGCACACAATATGAAATGAGCTCATTTAGAGTCCATTTCTCCCTTTGACAGTTGTAACTGACCTTAAACTGACTGAAATGTGCAGGAAGCGATATCAATACTAAATGCACGAGCAAGTCATCAGACAAGTCGAGCTTTAGTGCCTTAAGTTTTGAAGCAGTATGAGACATCTTCATGATGTACTCCCTTATGTTCCCCTTGCCTCTGTACTTCATTGAAATCAAGCTTTGCAGAAGCGTGCTTGTTTCAGCCTTATCGTTTTTAGCAAAACGCTTTTCGAGTTCGGCAAGGAATTGCTTGGCATTAGTTACCTATTCAGATACTGCGCCCCTAAAGGCTTCCGGAATGCCGCGCTTAATGATCATTAGACTCATGCGATTTGAGCGTTCCCACTTCTCAAAGTTCCTCCTGTCATCAGGTGAACTTGCATCCGTAAGAGAAGCCGGTTGCTCAACCCTGAGAGCAAGGTCAAGATCCATGCAGTCGAGAACAATTAGTGCGTTCTCTTTCCAATCCTTGAAGTTTGACCCATCAAGTATGGGGATTGAGTTAAGATTTGCAGATATTGTGGTAGCAGATGAATTAACTGTATAGAGAAGAAGATGAAAATGGCTTACATTAGTACTTTATTATGCAAATAATGATTTCAAATAATGGTAAGGCCCATCACAAGATACCTAGCACAACATCAATATTTAGTCTTTGGACAGAAATATTAACTTGTAAGTGGTACCTCGATGTAGTAATCAAACACTGACAATGAGACATGTCAACCAATAAACCTTTCTTTGGACCGATTTATTGATCACACGTTAAACCAAATAATCGTCACGCGTTTATTACCACAGGTGCACGTGAAATTCCAGCCAAACATTGACCTTCCTTTGGGCCGATCAATATCCGCATGAACAACACACACACAAAACCTTCTAATATTCTAAGTTAATTAATTTCCACAAGAGAGGTTGCTTTGGCAACATGTTGCTTCAATTAATTCACTTCGAAATATTATATTTCTCAAAAGAGTCTGTCATACCAAAATTTGAACTTGAATTGAATGTTTTGCATATATTTAAGGCTTTAGGATTTGAATTATGAAATTCAATACTTTAGGATTAAGTAATCATTAAGTTGGATGGTTAAATTGCAATTTAATTAAACTTGATTGGCCAATTATGAAAAAATTTTAAACTTGAAGGACTAAATTGCAATTTTCCCAAACTTTAGCGGCCAATTATTTAAAATCATAAATTTTAGGGACTGAATCGTTAAATTCAGAATTCTTAAAACCCAACTTAAATGATTTCTTAACTTTAGGGACTTATTTTGTAAATTCAGAAGTTTGGAGGGCCAACTTAAAAGTCTTATAAACTTAGGGTTTTATTAATATTTAAAACAAAGTTAGAGGATCAGGAGTTAAATAAACCAATTTTGTAAATTGCAAACTAGCCTTCAGCACTTCAAATTTACAATGGAGGTCCCTGGGCCAAATTTTTTTTTTTTTTTTGAAACAGCTAGGGTTTTCGACCAAACCCTAGCCGCCGCGCCTCAGCCCCAAGGACGCGGCGCCATCACCGGCGCCGCCCGTCGCCTGCAGCGCCATCGACGGCGCTGCAACCAGAAAAAAAATAGCGTCGCGCAGCACTGAACTCCCCAAACCCATCGCGCGCAGCTCCTTATCTCCGACCCAATTCGTTTCCATCAACAACAAACTTCAACCACAATTTAAATAACCCACAACCACCATACACCGCACACAACAATTCGAAACATACTGAATTCATTGTTTTACAAAACCCCAAATTGGAAATCAAGATTTCAAAATCAACTTCTCAATTCTGAATCTGGCCGTGCGTGTATATATTTGTATGTATAAATTTCGAAATTGAAATCAATCTGCTGGATTGAGTTTCGCATTGAGATGTATACATACGCAGGTTTTACATATACATATATCTCGATTTTGAAAACATGCTGAATTCATTAATTTTGAAATCTGAATCTGAATTTTGAAATATACAGAATACGGCTCTGTACGGCCTGAATCAATTTTCACATACATTCGTACAAAAAATTGATCTGATAATTCAACACGATGTTGGCTCTGATACCACTTGTTAAATTAATTTTGATATAGATGAATGTTCATCTAAAATCCACGAACATCATGCTGTAATTATCAAGATCGATACTGAAGCGGAAGCGTACCTGAATTCATTATTGCGTTTGATTGAACGGGGTTATGGCCTTCCAACTGATTCGTGGTTTTCTCCTTATGTTTCTTCTCTGTTGACGGGGATGCAAAGAATTATGAAAAGCCACGCTCAATTGGGGACCATGACCTGTATAAATAGTTGTAGGGCAACTATCATGTTTCAATGTTATTAAATTGGCCCCTCATCAATTTAAAACATTGAATCCGTCTCTACACTTTAATCTCACGACACTTAATACCCATTAGTCCCGAATAATCTTTAGTGGATCACTGCATTGACTAAATCCTTAAGATAGCACCACACATTTTATTTTATACATGTTTGGCCCCATATTATTGAATTTATCCAACAATGACAACTAGGATTCTGGCCAATTAATTTTGACCAAAATCTCAATTGTCAAAAATTCTAAATTAAAGCCATTTCAATTTATCCATGCAGTTATAGCCATTTCAATTTCTCATCCATTTTCCCCATGCAATAATTAAGTTAGTGGGTTCACCAAAATTTAAATTTGTAGACGTCCAAGCAGTTTATTATTGGTCAGTTATATTTTCTTCAACCACCTATTATAAACCTGCAATGTAACTGTAATCAAACTCGATGCTACACGTATTTCCTTAAATACCTCTGCGATTATGGCTTTTGAAAATAAAATACCAGTTTTCCAAACATTCATATGTATGTTTTAATCGCCTACAGGCTACATCTCTCTCTGTCCTCTGCTTCTCTTTCAATAGCTTAATATGTATTATTTAGCTATTGAAATATTAACAAATTCATCTTACTCTTTTATGTCAAGAATTGCACATTTCTGTACATTCGAGGTTGCTGGTAATGGCAATTTATGTTATCTTACTTTATTTTTCCTATTCTATCTATTTACAATCATTTGTATAAAAGTCGATGGTTCCGGGAAGGGTGATTATCGGAAAATTCAAGAGGCCATTGATGCAATTCCATCGAATAATTCAGAAAATGTATTTGTTTTGACTTTTGATCAATCCAAGTGTTTACAACGAGTGCCAATTATGATTTGCAAATATGGACCTTGAGGACAACCTTGAGAGTGCTGAAACTCAAAGAAAGGAAGGAGAAAGCATTGATCTCCCTCCATATGGTATGGCCAGTACTTAAAAAATGCAAGGGGATGTGCGGGTCTCGATCAAGAATGGTTGGTATCTCTTTTAAGGGTTGTAAATTCCTGGCTAAAGCAATTAAGGGTTCAACACCATGACTTCAACTAATTTATGGGATTTGGTTCGGGAAAGACGAGAACCAATGATATTTTTCAAACTACACAATGTGAACCAATTATTAGAGTCCGGTTATTTAGTTTTCAGTGTTTTTGTTGATAGCATGGGATGAGTGTATGACTCTTCCTCTTTGTTGATATTTTAGCAATATTAGGATCTGATCTTATGTTAAACATAGAATAAGTCATACACTCATCCCACACCAATTTAGCATTAGGGTCAGAAGTCAAAAAGTGTACGATTCTTCCTCCATTATTTATTCATAGTAATTAAATTTAAACATGGAATGAGTTTTGGGGGGGGGGGGGGGGGGGGAGATTTTTGAGTCTCAAACTTTCACAGTTTTGGCTTCTAATTTTATAGCTCGTCGCCTCACAGTTCAGGTAAAAAAAAAAAATTTTTTTTAAGATTCTATTCTCCACTTAATGGGTGGCTAAATTAGTGAACTCTATTGTTTGTACAGACAGCATTTCGATTCGACCTTTTTTTTTTCTGTTATAGGTCCTATGTGCAGGTAGCTTCAATAGACACTACCACCATCAACTCCTACCTTTACATGAAAATATTTGTTAATTCGTCATTTTAAGTTCTTCACAACATTAATTTGTACAAGGTCCTATCTATGCATCAGCCCTCTGTTGATTTTTTTCCCCAAGTGTCAACGCCGTGTACGAGTAAATCATAGTCTAATGTTTGCTGTGTAAAACACAAGCTGTTTTGTATTGCTTTAGAAAACAAAATGACTATACTGGGGACCTAGGGGTTAAGGTTATTGTGGTTTGTGAGTTTTTTATTAGCCAATTATCAGACTTGATGTACATGGTGAATTTTTTGTTGGTTTTTATCTTTTGTTGTAGTAGAGTGTGCGATCTCATGACTATTCGAATTTAAAGCAGACACATTTTCAGTTAACAGTGTGATCGCAAGACTTTCCACCATGCGATAGCATGGCTTTCCGACTGGGCCATTTGTGGGCTTTTTTACGCGAATTCTGATAAAGTTCAGCCTTTTTTTGCCTAGTTCGGGTGGATACATATAAATAGAACATGTTGCACTAATTTTCTGATCTCTCTTGACCTAATACATTCAACAGCATATACAAGTTTGGAGCAAGGAATTCGTTGAAGATTCTTCATCAAAATCTTGATCTTTTTCATATTCTAGGTGATGGGGTATCTTTATATGTGTAATTTGATATTAAAATGTATCTAGGCTAAATTTCTATAGTGTTGGGATTATGATGAAGTCTTAGAATCTTATTTTATGCTTTGGTTTGTTTAATTTTATGACAATTGATATTTTGGGTAATTGATTCGTACTTAGTTTCATCTATAATTTTGATGCATGAATTATATGGTGTTTGTGGTATCTTCTATGTTCGAAAGAGTAGAATTTTTCTAGACTTGAATCAATTGCCATAGGGTTCGATAGGGATAGAAATATATCACTATGCTGATGTGATCCCGGGAGGGGGTCACGACGAACACGCGGAATTAACGCAGGGAAAGTTCCGAATTCAGGCAGGAGCAGACGGTAACAATGCAACCCCGACCTCACGACGCAAGAACCAGGGGTATATTAAACCCTAGACCCGTTACGATGTGGAGATAAGAACCACAGAGGGGTGAAAGCCACAAGGAATGTCCAGATCCTTGATAAGTTCGATTTGGTGAACGCCACATATATATCACAATATTTGATAAGTTCGAAAGTGTTTAATTCAGAACAATATATGAGGGAAAACCACTCAACACAATTTTCATTAATCAAAGTCTAATATTACATTGAATGGAAATAGAATATAAATAAGTAAAACGGAATTAAACAAACCCTAGCCGCTATAGAGGCACAAAGATAACCCTAAAACAATTAAAAACAAAACTTAACCTAAAAATACGCAAAAACCCTAATTTCCGTCTGCATAATTGACTTGCTATTTTGAAGCCCCAAATGATGGAATTTGACCATAAAATCAGTCGGCTCAAAGGCTTTAGCCCATGAGTTTTGCTTAGTGACCCATTTCTACTTGAGAAATACATATTATACATCTAATTTCGACATGGTTAACTGGACTGCACTTTTATTTGGCTTGAATATTTAACTTTCTGTCAAGCCCACTATGATTCGTATCATATGCCCTATGTAATCTTTTCATGTTCATAATTGTTTAATGCTTTTCTAATTATTTGCATTCATCATAGAAATATAGGTGGGTTGTAACTGGAAAAATGCTTAATTCTTGTTCGAAAGAGAGTTTTAGGCATTATAGGAACATTGATCTTCAATAATATACCTTGTCATGGATTATTCAAACGATAGTGTGAAATATCGATACTAAGAAGGATTCTAGATCCTAGCACTTCATTTACATATATTTGTTAAACAAATCTTGCATTCCCATTTTGTTTGTGTTAGTTCAATATTATAGATTTATTTGATAATTTTAGTCTAATCATTTAGGTATTCTATAAAACATTTTGCTTTTATTTGTTTCAGTTAAGGTTAATAATCTAAGAAAATAAGTCTACTCAATCTCTATGGGAACGACATTCTGACTCAATTTCATTTTATTACTTGTTCGATACTGTACACTTGTGGTACGTGAATCACGTAACAAGTTTTTGACATCGTTGCCGGGAATTGTAGTCTAGAACTATTTCTAGGTTATTTTCACTAATTCGAACTTTTTATAGCTTTATTTAATTTTTTCTTCTTTATTTCAGTTCATACATTTTTTCCCTTTCATTTGTTTCTCTCAGGATTGTGTACAACAACCTATGTACCAGCAAGAAGAGAAGAAATCTTCACTTGAAGATCTACTTGGGAAATTTATCGAGAAAACAGAGCCGTACATGGGTAAAAATGATCAGTTTATGAGAAGGACATAGACTACACTTCAAAATCAACAAGCAGCTATAAAGAACCTAGAAACACAAGTGAGGCAGATGGCAGTAGCTATTTCGAGAAGACAGCAGGGTGCTCTACCTAGCAACACATAAATAAATCCTAGAGAGCATGTGAAAGCTATTACAACTAGAAGTCAGACTCAACTGCTAGAGATCAATGTTAAACAATCAGCTGTTAATCAGGAAAAAAGGGGTCGAGCAGGAAGAAGAGAAGAGTCGAGCGTTAGAAAATAATTCTGAAACAAAGAAAGGGACAAATAAGGTGAAATCATCAATTAAGCCTCACGATACTCCAATTCCGTTTCCACAGAGGTTAAAGAATCAGAAGGTGGACAAACAGTTCGAGAAATTTCAAAACATCTTCAAAAAGATCCATATCAATATCCCCTTTGCAGATGCACTTGTTCAAATGCCCAGTTATGCAAAATTCATGAAGGACATTCTAGTCCACAAAAGAAAGCTGGAGGAAAATGAGACAATGATGCTTTCAGAGGGTTGCAATGCTAGATTGCAAAATAAAGTTCCACCAAAATTAAATGATTCGGGGAGTTTTACTATACCTTGTGATATTGAAAATTTTCGCTTTGATAATGCATTATGTGATTTAGGAGCAAGCATTAACTTGATGTCATTCTCTGTTTGCAGGAAATTAGGTTTGGGAGAATCGAAACCAACAACAGTGACTTTACAGCTTGCATATCGATCAATCACTTATGCAAGGGGAATAATTGAAGACATTCTGGTAAAAGTGGAGAAATTCGTTTTTTCATCTGATTTTGTTGTGCTTGATATGGAGGAAGACAAGAATGTACCATTGGTATTGGGGAGACCATTCTTGAGGACTGGGGGTGTAATCATTGATGTGAGAAAAGGACAGCTCAAATTACATTTTGATAATGAGGAAATCACATTTGATGTCTATAAAGCAATGAAGTATCCTACCCCCATCAAGTTCATGCTATCGAGTCGATATTGTAAATGGAGTAGTAGGGGAAGTATTCAGCTTGGAAAATCCATCTAACCCCTTGGAAGCAGTCATTATTAATTCAAGTTCCATCAATTCACTGTCAAAAGAAGAGCTGGAAGCGTGCAAGGAATTTTTGGTTAAACCTCCATACAGACACATAACACATTTTGAAAAATTGGGGATGATTTCTACAAAGCCACTTCCATCCATTAGCAACCTCCAAAGCTAGAAATCAAACAGTTACCACCTCACCTTCATTATGCATACTTGGGAGAGTCTTCTACTTTACCTGTCATAGTGGCTAGCTCTATCATAGAGGTTGAAGAAAAGAAACTACTTGGAGTCCTCCGAGATCACAAAAGGGCTATTGGGTGGACCATTTTTGACATAAGAGGTATCAGTCCGGCACTTTGCATGCACAAAATACTAATGGAAGACAATTTCAAACCAACAGTAGATGGACAAAGAAGGTTGAATCCAAATATGAAAGAGATATTTAGAGCAGAGGTGATGAAACTTTTGGATGCAGGAATCATTTATCCCATATCAGACAGTGGTTGGCTCAGTCCAGTTCAAGTTGTACCAAAAAAAGGGGAATCGCAGTAGTGCAAAATGAAAAGAACGAGCTAATCCCAATGAGAACAGTTACTGGATAGAGAGTTTGCATTGACTATCGCAAACTCAACAATACAACAAGGAAAGATCACTTTCCCATTCCTTTTATTGATCAGATGTTGGAGAGATTGGCAGGCCATTCACATTACCGTTTCCTAGATGGATACTCAGGGTATAATCAGATTGCCATTGCACCAGAAGATCAGGAGAAGACAACATTTACCTGCTCCTATGGTACTTTTACCTATCGCCAGATGCCATTTGGTCTATGTAATGCTCCACCCACATTTCAGTGATGTATGATGGCTATCTTCTCGGATATGGTAAAAAAATTCATTGAAGTATTCATGGACGAGTTTTCAGTTTTTGGGTCTTCATTCGATTAGTGCTTGGAACACTTGAAACTGGTTCTATGAAGAAGTGAAGAAACAAATTTGGTGCTCAACTGGGAGAATGCCACTTTATGGTGAAGGAATGAATTGTTCTGGGGCATAAGATTTCAGAAAAGAGCATTGAGGCAGACAAGGCAAAAATTCAAGTAGTTGAGAAGCTACCACCTCCAACTTCAGTGAAAGGTGTTCGAAGTTTTCTTGGCCATGCAAGATTCTACAGGCGCTTCATTAAAGACTTCTCGAAAATCACAAACATTGTGTAACTTGTTGATGAAAGAGGTGCCATTTATTTTCTCTGAAAAATGTTTGGTAGCTTTCAATACTTTGAAGGAAAGATTGATATCTGTGCCGGTGATCATTGCACCTGATTGGGAGCTACCATTTGAATTGATGTGCAATGCAAGTGATTATGCAGTGGGAGCAGTTCTGGGGCAGTGAAGAGGTAAAATATTCCACATGATTTATTATGCTAGTCGGACTCTCAATGATGCATATCTTAATTATGCCACTACTGAGAAGGAGCTACTTGCTGTTGTATAAGCTTTTGATAAATTTCATTCATATCTGGTGGGATCAAAAGTAACAGTTTACACAGACCATACTAAATTGAAACACTTGTTGAATAAAAAGGATGCAAAACCCAGATTGATCGATGGATATTACTACTGCAGGAGTTTGATTTGGAGATCAAGGATAAAAAGGGGTGCGAGAATGTTGTGGCGGATCATTTGTCTTGCCTTGAACAGGAAAATGAGCCAGTTCTAGCTGATATCAGTGAAGTATTCTCAGATGAGTAGTTATTTGGTATAGAGGGGGCCCCTTGGTAAGCAGACATTATGAACTACCTGGAAAAATCTATCATTCCACCTGGATACTCGAGTCATCAAAAGAAGAAATTCTTTTTTGACTTGAAATATTATTTTTGGGAGGATCATATTCTTTATAAAAGGTGCCCAGATCAGATTATTAGGAGGTGTGTGCCAGAAGATGAAGCAATCAAATTATTGGAGCAATGCCATGCTTTTGCGTATGGTGATCACTTTGAAGCTTCTAAAAAGGCAGCAAAAGTTCTACAGTCAGGATTCTATTGGCCTACCATATTCAAGGATGCATATGTACTGGTGAAAAATTGTGATAGGTGTCAAAGGACCGGGAACATATCCAGGAGAAATGAAATGTCTCTTAACAGTGTTCTAGAAGTGGAAATCTTTGATGTTTGGAGAATAGATTTCACGGGTCCATTCATCCCTTCTTACTCAAATCAGTACATTCTTGCAGTAGTTGACTATGTATCTAAGTGGGTTGAAGCTGTTGCGTTACCTACAAATGATGGTCGCGTGGTGATGGATTTTCTGAAGAAATTCATTTTTATATGGTATGGCATTCCACGAGCTATAATCAGTGATGGAGGTGAACATTTTTGTAACAAGTAGTTTGAACAGCTACTGGTAAAATATGGAGTAAAATACAGGGTTGCCACTCCATATCACCCCCAAACTATTGGATAGATGGAAATCTCTAACAAGGAGCTTAAAAGGATCCTTGAGGTGACAGTGAACTCAACAAGAAAGGACTGGTCCAAGAAGCTTGATGATGCATTGTGGGCCTATAGAACAGCATTCAAAACACCTATTGGAATGTCTCCCTATCGCCTTGTATTTGGGAAGGCATGCCACTTACCTGTTGAGTTAGACCACAATGCCTTTTGGGCTGTGAAGAAGTTGAATTTTGATTTACAAGCAGTGAGAGAAAAGAGGTTGTTGCAACTCAATGAAATGGATGAATTCAGGTTGGAAGAATATGAGAGTTCAAAATTGTACAAGGAACACACCAAAAAGTGGCACGATAAACATATTCAAAGAAAGGAGTTTGAGGTTGGTCAACAAGTTCTACTGTATAATTCTCGCCTCAAATTGTTTCCGGGCAAACTGAGATCAAGGTGGTCGGGTCCCTATTTGGTAACCAAGGTTTATCCATTCGGGGCAGTTGAAATCACTCATGAGGAAAATAGCACATTTAAAGTGAATGGACAATGCTTGAAGCCTTATTGGGGTGGTGATTTCTCTAAGGAAAAGACCACCACTACTCTTGCCTCATTAGAGTAAATCCCGAGAAAGTCGAGCTTAAGACTATAAAAGAAACGCTTTATGGGAGGCAACCCATATTTCTTCCTTTTTATTTACTTTGCTTTCCTTTGTTGTCTTATTTTTAAAATTTAGGGTGCATGACTTCATTTTTACATTCTAAGAGTTTCATGTTTTGCAAGCAGGATTGAAACTTCATTCTTTCACATTTTGCATGCCTAGGTAGTTAGATAGATTCTTAGTCATTGAATGCTCATACTAATCATTCACACCACCACACATCTAAAACAGCCTATATTTGAACATAATTCATGTTCATGCATCAGCAGCCATGTTGGAGTCGAGCAGGATTCAAAACAAAAAATGAAAAAAAAAATTTGTGAACCGTGTGAACTCACGGATTTAATACTATGCGGTCGTATGGCTGTTCTGGGCACGCGTTTTTTTATTCAGAACCGGGCATTCATTTTCATTTCAAACATCACCCGGCACGCTGCTCTCTCCCAAGTTCATTCTAATCCAACTCAACCAGCATCAATCCACGCCTAAATCGTGAAATAAACCAGGAATCATCACACCTTTCACATCAAGCTTAGGATTTGAGGTAAGATTTTTTCGAAAAAAATTGCATTTTGCCCTAAGTTCCGTTTTTCTGCCATAGTTCTAAAAATTGATTTTGAGCTTGATGGAGGATGGGAATATGTAGAAATTGGTGTGATTATTGATGGGAATTGATGTTAGGAAAATTTGGGAGTGATCTATGCATAGTTTGCTATGATTTTCACTAAGTTTCAACAATGCACTCAAAGTGCACGACAAAAATGCCAACATGAGATTTTTGCCCCATTTGCAAAATTCATCTGAACCCTTATCTTCATTGCATGATTGGGATTGATTATTGTCATCAATTCATGTTTTGATCCATTAGAATGCATAAAAAGCTTAGAAATCAGATTTGCAACCACTGTACCTTCATTGCACCACTACAGTCTCACTGCACACTTTCGTTTCTCTGGTTCTTGACTCAAACGACCTCCAATTGACCTGAAATTTTAGTATGTTGTAGATGAGGTCGTATACTTTCATATGCCCGGAGATATCCGAGGAAAATTATATTTTTTCAAGGCGACGTCAGGGGTCTAAAAGCACCACTCAGTACTCACCCACATTTTCTTCACTTCCATTTACACATTTTTCTAAGTTTGGGTGTGTTTCTCATTATTTCTACATTTCATAGATACTCTATTAAATCTAATATTTCCTAATCATCATTTGTAGGTACAATGCCGCCCCGAAAAGCTCCAATTTCTTCGAGCAAAGGTAAAAGGAAAGCTGCACCTCCAAAGAGGCGTAGAGGAGCACCAGTTTCTGATGATGACAATGATGATCCAGACTTGGAGATGTTTCACAGATTTGTAAGGGAGGAAGAACAAAAGAGGTACGACGTGTCACTGAAAGGGAAAAAACTATGGTGTGAAAGAGAGGTAATCCTAGGGGACTTCTCTGACACTGAGTTGCAGCATCTGATAGGGGTAACAAGATGGCATAAATTGGTGGCCACCCCTCATCGAGCCTACCCCCTTCTAGTAAAAGAATTTTTTGTAAATTTCAATCATGCTATTGAGGTAGAGGGAGAAGATCACCGGTACAGGACATGGATTCGAGGTAAATGGACCCGTTTCTTCCCACAATATCGACCCCACCTCTCATCGTACCACATTTAATGAGGATAGGGCTCAGTTACTGCATCATTTAGCACGGGGGCACAAGCTGGATTTGGAGCGTCACATATTTGATTTCATCATCACTCTTGCCTCCTAATTAGACACAACACGAGGTATACTCTTCCCATGTCTGATAAGCGCCATATGCTTGGCTGAGGGAGTTGAACTACTTCCCCATGAGGCGCCCACTCCATTTGAGGCTACTATCAGTAGGAGGACAAGAGAGAGTAATTGACCTCGTGGACCCCGAGCTCCAGTACTTCCATCTCTAGTAGGTATAGCAGTGCTAGGACCAGAGCCAGCTTCAGCACCTACACAGCTAGGGGACGACAGGCTGCAGAGACAGATGTTAGCAGAGATCATAGCCATGGGGCGGACATAAAGTATGACGATGCAGATGTTTACAGCTCAGCAGGCACAAATTGATAATATGGCAAAGGACCAGCTAACCCTGATTAGAGCTGACATTCCACAGGAGCAGCTCTTAGCACCATGCACATTAGATGAGCTCAACTCCCTCCTCATGCGAGTATCATCTAGACAGAGATCTACGGAGGACCGGATAGGGTCCATGAAGTGCGGACAGAGAGCTATGCAAGATCGGCTACGAGCCATGGAAGTAGGATTGAGGCCATAGAGAGGAGGATGCCACGCGATCTACGAGACCCATCAGATCCATTTGCAGGACCTCACATCAGTAGCAGCCTACATATACCAGGGAAGTGTTTGATCTTTTTGGTTGTACTTTGCCTTATATTTTCTTAGCTTTATGTTTACATTGAGGGCAATGTACTATTTTACTTGGGGGTGGTGTATTTGGTTTATCTCATAATGTTAGTGTTGGTCTGTATAACTGCTCTACTATCTATTGAAACTCTATTTTGCTGAATTTATTAGAATTGCTCAGATTTTCTCTCAATTTAGGGTTTTTATTTTTATTCCGATGTTATAAAAAAAAATTATTTTTGTTGATTTGTTTGCCGTCTGTGATGTAGTTCGGTTTATTTATATATTTTAGTTGGGACTTAGGACAACATGAAAACCTAATTTTTTTCAAATTTACTTATTTCATGCTAGACTTTATTAAACTTAAGCACATAGCCGAAGTCAAATAATTACTTGTGTAGGGAAATGGTTGATACATGTAGGGTAAACTTGTGCACTTTGAACATAGAATTGACTAAAAAATTCCCAGACCTTAAGAAATTAGATCCCAACCTAAAATGTAGAACCAAACTGCTCAAGAAGTAATTTGGGGGTGAGAAGGTTAGTATGAGTAGGCATTGATGGATTGAAGATCTGAAGTTTTAATTTTGCATCTTGAGCATAAAGGGTTTTGATCAACAGGTATACACCATAATAACTAGCATAAAAACAGAAAAATGCTGAAGGTCTCATTCTGCTCTTCAAATGCCTTTTTGACTCGAGTAATTAAATCTGAGGGGTTCTCTGAACCTGGTACCCTAAATTCAACTGAGTTGGGAGCTTCCGACCTAAAGCTCGCTACAGGGGTCAACTAGAAAGCAAGTACATAGTGGACTTACACATAAGATGCTAAAACATCTTTAACATTTCTGTTTAAGCCTTTATGACTCAGGTAATTAAGTTTGAGGGGTTCTCTGAACCTGGTACCCTAAGCTCAACTGAGTTGGGAGCTACCGACCTAAAGCTCGCTACAGAGGTCACCTAGAAAGCAAGTATGAAAAGTATTGCACAAAGATGGTAAAAGACAAGGACATTAAAAGAAAAAGTCGTCCATATAAAAAAAATGGAATGAAAATGGTATAAGCCTTGTTGATTGAAATCCCTAACGCTTTGTTAATTATTCTTGGTCAGTCGTGCATACTTTTCTAATCCTCACCGCCTTGTGTGAAAAAATGCAGTTCATACATGTTTAGAAACCACATCAATAGGAAAGACCTCGGGATATGAGAGAAAAGCAGCAAGGTTGTGATCATCAATGAGAGTGTAAGGAAAATCAAAAGAAAATTATTGTTAACCACATGGGATTCAGGCTTATTTCTGCATGATTAGTCACATAGTATTAAGTATAACCTTACATGAGTTTGCAGTTGTTTTCTGGCTATTTACACACACACATGAAAAGTTGAGCATGGAATAAGTAACAAATATTTTAACATGCTATTTGATTCTCTTTTTGGAATGTATATTTTAAGGCGAACCTGAGACATAAAAGTGAGCAAATCAACTGATGAGTCAGTGCTATTTTTCTTAGAGTCATGTTTCAGTTTTATTTGTTCGAGGACAAACTATTATTCTAGTTTGGGGGTGTTTGATAAGTGCATTTTATGCACTTATTTATATACTTAAATTAGGATTTTATATAGTCATTTGAGAGTAAATGCTACTAATTTATCTGTTATTTGTATATATTTCAGTTTTATCCCAAAATTGAGAAAAAGAAAGCAATTGGAGTAAATAATGAGCAAAAAGGAAGGAAATTGGACCAAAGTAAGCAAAGCAAGAGTACCGGATGCAAAACATGGATAAAGGATGAGCCAAATTCAAGGATCAAGGGAATTGAAGAGATCAAGAGAAGAAAAGATCAACATAGGGCATAGTGATATATTTCTATCCCTATCGAACCCTATGGAAATTGATTCAAGTCTAACAAAATTCTACTCTTTCGAACATAGAAAGATACCACAAACATCATATAATTCATGCATCAAAATTATAGATGAAACTAAGTACGAATCAATTACTCAAAATACCAATTGTCATAAAATTAAACAAACCAAAGCATAAAATAAGATTCTAAGACTTCATCATAATCTCAACACTATATAAATTTAGCCTAGATACATTTTAATATCAAATTACACATATAAAGAAACTCCATCACCTAGAATATGAAAAAGATCAAGATTTTGATGAAGAATCTTCAACGAATTCCTTGTTCCAAACTTGTATATGCTGTTAAATGTATTAGGTCAAGAGTGATCCCAAAATTCGTGCAACATGTTCTATTTATATGTATCCACCCGACCTAGGCGAGAAAAAACTAAAATTTATCAGAATTTGCGTAAAAAAGTGGCCCAGTCGGAAAGCCATGCGATCGCATGGTGGAAAGTCTTGCGATTGCACAGTTAACTGAAAATGTATTCTGCTTTAACTTCGAATAGTCAAGCGATCGCATGGATATACTACGGTGCGATCGTATGGTTGAATCTTTAGCCTGCAATTTCAAACTTTCAATCTCTGCAACTTGGTCCTCTTCTTTTTATTGCACCTCAAGTCCTCCATCTTCTGATTTAAGAAATTTGGTCCTTATACTTCTGAAACTCTTCAATTTAATCTTTTCTTCTATAGATCTCTTCAATTCTCTCTTGATCTTTGAATTTGGCACATCCTTTATCCATGTTTTGCATCTGGTACTCTTGCTTTGCTTACTTTGGTCCAATTTCCTTCCTTTTTGCTCATTATTTACTCCAATTGCTTTCTTTTTCTCAATTTTGGGATAAAACTGAAATATATTGATGAGATCCGGGATTGGAGCTGAAAGGAAAAAATCAAACTAGTCAAAAAGATTGCAAAATTATACAGGGTGACAGTTACGGTCGCAACCAACTCATTCACGACCGTAACTCTGCTATCGTCAATTTTGGCAGAATGAAGATTACAGCCGTAAAGGCCTCTATCACAGCCATAACTACAACAAGCATTTCTTAATCAGCGTGATACATACGGTCGTAAGTATACTTGTCACGGCCATAACTATGGTTTTGATCGCGCGCCGCTTTTCTGAAGTAGGGTTTCGTATTTTAGGTTATGTTTCCCTTTTTTTTTTTTTGAATTGTTTAGTTAGGGTTTTTTAGCCCATTAGTGGCTACCCTAGTTGTTAGGTCGTTTTCATTATTTATATGTTATTTCTATTCATTGTAAAACAGTTTGGATTTGATTAAAACAGTTTTTATTGATGGTTCAATAAAATTATAGGTGGATTCCTATATTCTCTTTGAACTTATCAAGAATTATTTCTTGTGGCGTTCATTCCGAACTTATCAAATATTCACGAGAGAATTTGTAGCGTTCAAATCAGAAACTTATCAAGGAAGTTGGACAGATCCTTGTGGCATTTCGCAAGTCTTGGTTCTTCAATCCGCATCGTCGATCTTCGCATCATGATTGTCGGGTCAAGATTCCATCGTCCATCCAAAAGCTGGGTTCGGAACTTTTCTGCTTTTCTTCTGCGCATCTCGAATCGTATCATTTGGTATCAGAGCTGGACTCTGAACTCAAGTTTATTCTATCCTAGTTTGATTTTATATTTTTATCATAGAGTCTACAAAAAATCATCCATATCTTATTGTTGAGTCTTATTTTCAAGTTTTCTTGTTCTTCGTGTCAGTCATTATTTTTTCAGTTTTGATCCATATAAAAATCCGACAAAAAAATTCAAAAGTGTTTATTTTGTTTGATTCTTATTCAAATCCTATTCCGTTTGTTTTGTTGTGTTCGTGTAGAATTTTCGAATTTGTAAAAAAAAAAAAATTATTATTTAATTCCAAAAACTCATTATTCAAAAAAAAAAAAGGTTATTCCAAAATTCAAGAACCACTTTTTTGAAATTCCATAATTCCTTTTTGTCGAATCTTTCTCGTTCTTTTCCACAATCAACTTCACCATGTTTAAATCCAGAGAAAAATCTTCGTCTAGGAGGGTTAATGATACGAATTTTGTGTGGAGGTTTTTGGATGATGTTGAGATGAAGTTGGATAGATTAGATGAAAAAAGGGCCAAATTAAAAAAAGAGCGATCTCAAACCAACCGTAGTGATAAGAGGCATTATAGGCGTGATCCTAAATGGAGGGATGGAATTGGGATTAAAAGGGGAGAAGAGATTGATCCGAAGGCAATTTTGAAGATTCAAAAAGAAATCTACGAGGAAAGAATGAGGTGTGAACGGGAACTAGAAAGGAAAATGTCGGGTAGGTTACGAAAGAAAGAGGAAAAAAGAGATGTTGTGATTAGATGGATAAGGGAGAGTGAAAAAATATATTTTAGTCGTGCCTCAGGTTGAGAATGTAGAGAAAGAGGAGGGTGAGTTAGAATTGAAGTTAAAAGAAGTTGAAGAAACTCCGAATTCCATGGAAGATGACAAGTTGGGAGTGGTTGAGCTAACTCCAAAATTTGATGAGGAAAAGGAGGAGTTAGGAAGCGAGGAATTGATTAGGAATGAAATTGTTGATGATAAGAGGGATGAAATGGGAATTGGTGTAGAAGTTCAAAACTTGAGCTTTGAATTGGAAGATCCACATTTGGATAGTTATGAAGAAGTGTATAAAAATGTTGATGTAAATGTGGAGTTAGAAGAGGTGATTTGGTGTGAAGAGATAGAGAAAGAGGCACTGATCGAGAGGTTGCAAAGGAGGAAAGAGGTGAAGAGAAGAGTCTCGTGATTCAAAAGGAGGAGTTGGTGATGGTTCATCATAAATACATGGATCCATACCTTGAGTTTTTTGAAAATGACATCCCCTGCCCTATTTTATTTAATTATTTTTTGCAGGTTAATTACATTTTGGAAAATTGGTCACGCCACCTACACCCAAAGGTGTTCCCCCTTCAAGCCATTCATGTAACCCCAATTGTAAAATACTATGGGTTATGCCTCTGTTATGGAAGCAATAATTTTCCATTCGATCCAGGTGGAGCAGTTTTATAGCAAGGTCCCAAAAGCAGGAAATGTTTGACACGCAGGACAAAAATTGATTCGAGGTCAAATCCTTGTCAAGAGAGGGGGGATGATGTGATCCGAGATAGGAGTTCAAAGGAAAAAACCAGCTAGTCAAAAGGATCGCAAAATTATACAGGGTGATAGTTATGGCCGCAACTAACTCATTCACGGCCATAACTCCACTATCGTCAATTTTGGCAGAATGAAGATTACGGCTGTAAAGGCCTTTATCACGTCCGTAACTACAACAAGCATTTCTTAATCAACGTGATACATACGGCCGTAAGTATACTTGTCACGGCTGTAACTATGGTTCTGATCGCGCGCCACTTTTCTAAAGTAGGGTTTTTTATTTTAGGTTATGTTTCCCTTTTTTTTGAATTGTTTAGTTAGGGTTTTTGAGCCCATTAGAGGCTACCCTAGTTGTTAGGTCGTTTTCATTATTTACATGTTATTTCCATTCATTGTAAAACTATTTGGATTTGATTAAAACAGTTTTTATTGAGAATTCAATAAAATTATAGATTGATTCCTATATTTTCTTTCGAACTTATCAAGAATTATTTATTGTGGCGTTCATCCCGAACTTATCAAATATTCACGAGAATATTTGTGGCCTTCAAATCAGAAACTTATCAAGGAAGTTGGACAGATCCTTGTGGCGTTTCTCAAGTCTTGGTTCTTCAATCCGCATCGTCGATCTTTGCGTCGTGATTTTCGGGTCAAGATTCCACAGTCCATCCAAAACCTGGGTTTGGAACTTTTCGGCGTTTCTTCCGCGCATCTCGAATCGTATCATATATACAAATAACAGATAAATTAGTAGCATTTACTCTCAAATGACTATATAAAATCCTAATTTAAGCATATAAATAAGTGCATAAAATGCACTAATCAGAGTGTTTGGGATTTTACAGTTTATAAATATTACCTACACTGAGTATTTTTTACAAATGGTTGTACAACATATCTTGGATCTATTACATTCGTGTATGGACATTTTTGGTTAAAAAAAGTAATAATAATAATAAAATCTTCTGAGTAAATCAATAGTTCATATGATATCGTGAAAACGCAACTCGTGTGCATATTCGAGATGATTTTTAGGTTGATGATACCTTACATAAACCTAATCAGCCGGCATCGGATGATGGAAAACTTGGAACGTTGATTGAAATGACAAAATGCTTGCCAAGGACTAACACGAGCAATGTGTTAAATTGTCCAGTGTCCAACAACAAACAAAAATATATTTTATTTCTTGAGGTGTTCATGAATATATATCTATATAGACAAATTATATTTTTGACAGTTTCTAGAAGCACAAATTGCTTTAAATCGTAATTAGATTCTATATTTATTACCTTAAAACAAATTTGTCCACTAATTATGTAGTGTTTTACCTCTATGAAATTAAAAAGTATTGTATCTATAATATAATATATTGCAAAAGGTCAACTCAAATTAATTTGTATCCAAATGGCAAGCTTTGAATTAAGCCTCTAACCATTTGAAAAATTAAATAAAAAATAATAATTAAGAAAAAATGGAGTGGTAGGGCTTCGTGATTGCAACTCAATTTTAAAGTTTCATCAAGTACTATGAAAGTTGAAGATTCAAAATTAGTGGGCTTTTTAGAAAAATGTGTAGAAATGAAGAAATTTGTAATCTTTTTTCTTCATGGTTCTTCTACAACTAAACAGGTCATTTTCCCGTTTCTTACTTTTTTTGGGTTATTTATTTTAGTTCCTTTTATCTATTTTTTATTTTATGGTCGATTTGAAATTTTGACACATAAAGCTTTTTTTTCCTTCCAAGCTATTACTTTTTTAAAGTCTAAAAGATGATCAAGATCCATTCATTTAAGTTATTTCTTTACAGTTACAACTTTTCAAATTTTTTGAGATGGCTCTATATTGATCTATGTCCCTTAATTTTTAAGATCATCTTCATGCATGTGTTTTATTTTTTTTAAAAATCTATGAATGTGTAAAAATAGTTCCTTTAATATACAGAGCTTTGTGATTCCTTCCATCAGGGTTCATTGAGTTTTAATTCTTTGTTCCTTCCTTAAGTCATTCTTTTACTTAATGGAAAGAATTAACGTATTTAGAATCATTTGAAATAAACTTCTTTGACGAGGTTAACCTTATATTATTTTCTTATATATTGATGTATTGAATTTATTTCGATCAAAAATCATGTTGATCCAATATAACTTTGATCATCTACATAGTAAGAATATATCATGCTTTGGATAATTGGACATGATTTTTGTTGCCAGAATATTAGAATATTATCGTATGATCTTGTGTCTCATGGCAATTTGTGATATGAGAAGTATCCATGGAAATTTTTACCAGATTTCGTTGATTCGATTTTTACGGTTACATTTTCCATTTAAGACATTTTGGTTTCCTTTCACGAATTATGGATGATTTACAAACAATGCTATCACTTGGTATCAAGATGGAACTTCATACTTAATATATTCTGAAGCTTAAAGATATTTATTCTACGAAACTCTTGAACGGTATAAATTGTTCAATTTGGTATCAAGATGGAACTTCATGCTTATTAAATTTTGAAGATATTCATTCTACGGAATTCTTGAACGGTATAAAGTATTCAAGTATGTTTGTCCATGAGTTGATGCTGAAGGTTTTGAGAAATAGTTTCCATGCTATAGATTTGTGTCTCCCTTTCTGTTTAATTTTGCCAAGAGATTCGATTACATCCTCTCCACAATTACCTGTAAACCTCATGCACATTTTTTCAGGAAATTGCCTCCAATCAGTGTTTGGTTTAGCAACTATAAATCCACTAAACCAAGTGTCAGCCCTTTCCCTTAAATACATTTGAGCTATCTCCCGCCTCAAATGATCTAGTGTTTTATGCATTAGGAAATACCAACGTGCCTTCCTCACCCATTCTCTAGGCCCAACTCCCTCAAATATAGGAAAATCAATTTTAGGCATATTGAAATTATACCCAGGGTAGCAGTTGTGTTTTGTATAGAGGTGGGGGATCCAGCTTCCTTCTGATCTTGTTTTTGTAACGGTGGAGGTCCCAAAATGCCCAGACCAGTACAATAAGGTGTAGCTGCCATTTCAGATCCCTTCTCTTTCTCCGAATACATTCTAGATTGATCTAGTTGTTCATTTTGTGTTTCCCTTCTAGTTACAAACCGAGTCACGTAATTATTCATTTGCACGATGGTTTCTTCCATAGATCGAAATGTCTAGTCATTATGTTCGTGGCTCATTTTCATTGCCATATTACTTTCACGCACAACATCCATGATTTCCTCCCACTTTAATTCAGACCTCGTCAAGTGCCCCTTCAGTTTAACTTCTAAATTCTGCATATCTAATTCGTGCTTCTTAGTTATTTCCTCCATATTCAGTGTCATAATCACCCAGAATTCGAGCTCGCTCTGATACCAATTGTCATGGTTGGACCTCAAATTCAACCATAAAGCAGAAACAACCTAGCAATACCAATTATCTTACAAACTGTAATTGCTCTAAACACACCCACCAAGGCAACACAGGCCAAAAACAAGGCTAATGATTGCAAAGCTTGATCATCGTGTTGGACAAAGTACTTATCCCAATGATGTCAATGACTCGATGAGATGCGAAATTACCTTTTCAAATTCAGAGGAGCACAATTTTCGTTGATTGTGTCCACGTTATGACCATCGATAAGAGTCAAAGACAATCACTTTAGCGTGTGAGACTATTCTTAAAAAACTGGTTTTCAGTTATGGGTAGCTGTATATAGCAGTGTCGAGAGCTAAGAATCGTGCTGGTCCGAAGATATTAACATGCAATGACGATGAGAACACATCAAATGTGACAGCAAATGTTATGCATAAGGAAGTTTTCCAAACTTTATAATATTCTTGATAACAAATTTATTATTATTATTATTATTATTGGTACTGACTTTTGTTAGTTTTTGCTATTTTTCTCATTGTTCTGTTTCAGTACATTATTTTTTTTATTAATAGAATATGTTTGTGCATCACACGGGTGTGAAACTAATTATATAAGATTATGACTGCAACCTATTTGGTGAATTTTAAAATCAAAATTTTAGTAGATTTTGATAAAAGTTGATGAAATGCGCAATTGAAAAATTATGGATCATATGAAATGTGATTAAAATAAATTGTAGAATCTAACTTGAATTAAAACTGAGATTTTAATTTTCACCGAATAGGACTAGATAAATTCTTTTTATTCTACGATTATGCTATCTAAGCACACAATTGAATAATTTGATTGTTGATAAATCTACTATTTATTATTGGAATTTTCTTTATTCAAATGCTCGAACACAATTACTAGAAGAAGCATTTTTAGTTTTTAGATTTAGACAGGACTGCAACTTGGAATGTGATGTAAAAGACAGAAGAAGAAGTTTCGACAAAAGTGAATAAATAAATTAAACCCGACTCACGTATAAATATTGAACAAACACCAAATTACAAAATTTAATTTAAATTCATTTTACAATTCCATTTCCGTATATATAAACCTAAAAACCCAAGAAGAAAAAATTAAGATAATTCATGCAGATAATATGCTGAAATTTTCTGAAATTTATGCATAATTTGTGTATCAACTCAAAGCAGCAAATCCCCCACCTTTCATCATCTGTCTGAATTCTCTGTAATTCACCCTTCCATCGCCATCAACATCCACTTTCTTTATCATCATTTTGCAATCTTCTAGGGTTCTTCCTTGCTTCAATCCCAGGGATGCCAAAACCGATCTCAATTCCTCCACCGTGATATATCCGTCGCCGTTTTGATCGAAAACATTGAACGCTTCTCTCATATCCTCTTCTTCGTCCTCGTCCTTTTCATCCATAATTGTTTGATACAATAATCCGAATTCGTCCATATCGACGAATCCATCGCCGTTTACGTCGATTTTCTCCACCATTTGGATCAGTTCTTTTTCCGGAATGTGGATTCCGAGTTTCTCCAGTGAGTCGCTGAGTTCTTTACGAGTGATTTTGCCGTCCCCGTTGCGATCGAACATGTGGAAAACCCGTTGAAGCTCTGCCGGATCCATTTATCGAGTGATGGGAAATTGAGAAACGATCAAAGGGGAAATTGGATTATTCTTATTACATGGCAGAGAGAACTGAATGGAGAATATGATTTCATTAATTTGTTAAAAACAATTCATGGCTAATGATTAGAAGAGAGATTTTGCAAGAGAAAATCGTTCGTGGATAGTGAGAAAAGAGAGCAGAAAAATAGGGATATCCATTGAAATTGTTCAGTCTTAAAAACTGCGGAATTTGGATTTAATATAGAGAATTCGAATATCAAATTTGGAATTGACAAATGGATTAATGGGGGAGCTTGAATTTTGAGATGGAATTGTACAGTAGTCATGGCCAATGGCCATGTTTGTAGACGTGAACATTAAACATAAGAAAATGAATTGGCAAGTCTAGATAATAAAATAAATTTTCCCCGTCTCTTTCATTTTTATTTTGACAAGTCTTAGAATATCTTTTTTTTTTTTTTTTTCAACTTTTACTAAATTCATTTTTAATCAAGACCCACTACTTTTCACTTTTTCAATAACTTTTCAATCACATATTCTCTAAAAAAATTTAAAATTTTCTAAAAACTAACTACGTCAAACATGCTCTTAGGAGAGTTTATTTAATTCAAACTTAAAATACTTTTAAATACATTTTTTATTGGATTTCATCAAATTTTGTTGATTTTAATGAATTTTTATAATCTTTCATAAACTTTAAAGACTTTTATGAATTTTCTCTTTTCAATTGAAAATTTGAATATTATTGGATTAATTTTTCCACGACATGAATTAGAGCAACTACAGCCATGATGTATATTACACCAATTAGTGATTTAGAACTCCGAAATGGTCGGATTGCTCTCCAATGAGCAGCTGTAAAAGAGATGTAAAATAACATTCCAGAGAAAATTGTATATTTTGATGCATATTTGCATCTAATTTTACATCTCACATGGCCGCACTGTCTGGCTTGGCTCAATTTGGGCGTAATTGATAAGAAAATATACTATATATGCAGTTTTATCCACAGTGTATTATCCTCATATATGGGGATTTATCGCCATATATCCCCATATATGGGGATAAATCAAGTGTGATGGGCACACGGTCTTTTGGACCTTTTTTTTTAAATTATTTTTTTATATTTTTTAGTCAAATTTCAAAATTCTTAGATCGTTTTGTTCGTAAATTACATACAAATAGATACTGCCTAATATAAAATAAGTTAATAAATTTACGAAGAATATTTGTGCAAAATAAAAAAAATAATGAAATTTGTAAGCTTTAATTTACATCTATGATTGGAGTAAAATTTTGATTTAGATCCATCGAGATATATATTGAAATATAAAAGTGATTTTTGGTGGGTGTAATTTACATCAGAATGGAGTTGCTCTTAATAGTTAATAATAATTAATGTGTGAAGTGAATTACAATGTATTTCCACAATCTCAATTCCACCACACATGCAACCCCCAAACACAGGCATAAATCACCGGACAAGTAAACAAAAACAAGAAAAAATATCATTTTCTTTTTGTAGACAAAAAATCCAAAACACAGACATATTGCAAATGTGAATATAAATTATACATGGTTTGAAAGACTAGCTATCATTTTTGGTGGGAGAGAGAAATAGTTTTAGGAGAGAGAAATCATTTGTACTTAAAAAATGATAAATAATTTTAGGATAGATAAATAATTTTAGGAGAGAAACCATTTCTGTTGTGGCCAATAGGGATGAACAAGATTGAGTGTGGCGCGGAGTTGGAGTTGAAGTTGAAGTCTGGTTATTGATGATTCAAGGGCACTGAAGAATTGAGAAAGTCAATGAAAAGTTTTTTTGAAATTTTTCTCAAAAAATTCATCTTAATCATACATGTCCTTGTTTGATCCCATTAAAATGAAATTTTTGAGGAAAATGTATTTTGGGATAATGATTTTTTGAAAAAAATGTGATTAAAAATCAGGATATAGAAAAATGTATTAGACAACGTGTTGTTAAAATGAAGAGAGCAAAAAATGTGTTAAATCATAATTGGGGGTCAAACAAGGGAATTATTTCAGTGAAATAATTTTGTACATAAACCTATTTTTCCCCCCTTTTTAACCACATATTTATCACAAAATTATTATAATAATGGGGCTCGAACACAAGTTCAGAACTAATGTCCCAAAATAATGTTCCTTTAGCTATCCACAATTAAAATTAACCACGCCACCATCTTCATACATGTCAGCAACACAGATGTTAACCATATACAAACATAAAAGTTAACGTCAAAACACATTAAGAGTGTGTTTGGCTCCCATTTGTTTTGTGAATAATGTGGTTTGGAATAACATTTTTGGAAGAATGTATGATTAAAAAATGATGTTTATTTTTGGGTATATGTGTAGTATTTGCCTCTGTTCGCACAAATTTGGTTTATAAACCAATTTATAATTTACAGAATTTCACAAACCACTTTTTAACCACATATATTTTCTCTCCAATTTATAACCGTACATCTTACCTTGAAAAAAAAAACTGGTTTATAATTAGCATACAAGTCCAATTATCCTAAATTGAATTGCCACAATTACAATAATGAAAATCAATAAACAATCAACACAACAATATGATGACGGAGAAACCCAACGTGAAAAAAACTCGGGGGCCAACCAGTTATCTCCACTATAAAAAATTGCCGATTACAGTTAGATTTATCCAGCTACCCCTCCTAGACTCGCAAATTTACCCCAGCTAATCTAAGATACAGCTACTTCCAGCAATTTTCAGATCTTGTTGTCTCTTCCAAGTGGATACCCCAAGAACTCCCAATTTTTTTTTAAACTTCATACGCTTGTAGTCCAACATTCCTCAACCTCCAGAACCTCTGAAGTTTACAATTGAAGTATTCTTTAAGGTTATAAGGACACGTGTGTTTTAGATTAGGAATATTGATGTTTTCCTAATGCTTGGTTGTTTGGATCTCAAAAATTAAATGATTGAATTTTTTTTATGAATAGGTTCTTGGATCTCCAAAGAATGTATAGAAATATGTTATAATGTTTAGGTTCAATAAACAATCATACAAAATTCATGTAAAGGATTGGGTATAAATAGGAAAAGGTTTGGAAGTGTTTAGGCCTAACAAAACTGTTGAAAAACGCATATTAGGGCCCAAAATAGGTTCCAACCACTCGAGTGCACATCAAACAGAATTTGAGTGCTCAAAAATAGTTAAAACCGCTCGAGAGGAATTCAAGCATCTTCAATTTTTACAATCATAACTTTCTCTTCTGATATCCGATTGAGGTGATTCAAAGTATATTGGAAAGATAACTTCAAGTTCTACAATTCGTCCAGAAATAGCAATTTCCAAATTCGAACATTTGCTATGCGAAAACTAGATCTCAACCTCTGAAAAAAAAATTTAAATCATAATCCTTGCAAGATTTTGATTCTTCTTTGATTTCTAATCGCATCCCAAGTCTTCTTCAACACTTCTTTGATTTCTTGTACTCAAATACATAAATAACTCAATTACTATACTTTGACTCTAATTGAGACTTTATAAATGAGTCATTTTGTTCACGGGATTACCAATTACATCAAAAACCTAACAACATCATCACTGTCACCATCATGCTCGATTATGAAAGTACCTTTTTTTTGGCATCTTATCTATTTTCCAAACTATAAGGCCAATACTTGGTGAGAAGTTTAACAATATCTTTTTTTGAAGAATTTTGTGCACAATTTATTTTATCATGACTGTGATATCCCATCTTTCTATCTTCTAAAACAATTTTATCAAGTATTCTAACTTTTGTTGAACTTCCCCAACACCTACTTGTGAAGAGTAATAAAAAGTGATTAGATTTTTAGAAGAGAGTTCATCTTGTGACAGAATGTTAGGAGGAATTGCTTTAGTGTCCATTTATTATGCTAGGATTCTAATGGACTTTGCTTTCATGTTTTATCTTTACTTATTTACCTTCCACATTGTGTATAGAATGTTCTCAACATACATGGTAGGATCTTTCAACAGAAATAATAGCATTATTTAGTTGCGGTTTACACATTATGTGATAGAAGAAATTACTTAAGGCGAGAGAAATGGTCTTGTAACGAGAGTTTGAGATCTTCTCTACATAATTATGAATGCACAAATTTAGGGTTATACACCATTTAAATCCTTGAAATTGTTTTGTTTCCCACATAATGTCACAGTACTTGTTGTTTGGTCTTCACTTTGCCTATAGACTTCAAACTCTAGAATAATTTTATCAATTGGACACAGTTCTTTAGTTAGGATGTTGGATTGTTAGAATATGCAGACCAAAAAAAATAAAAATGGATATCTGATCTTTAGACCATTACAATGATTTCACATGTTACAAAAATAAGCTTGGAGATGAGCCTAGTATCATGATCTTTTTCTACTTTCGAAACTCATCGAAAGGTTGGAGCTCTGCATGCTATATAGTTTCTACCCAACTTGATTGATTTTCATGTCACTTTTTTAAATTGAAATTTCTAAGTTGTCATGGCTTTGAATTCTCATTTTTGGACTTGAATTTTTAAGTAAAATGCTATTTAGTCTTTAATTTACAATCCAAAAAGTGATTGAGAACACATCACATGTCATGCAATGAGTTTTTCCCCCCTATACATATGTTATTACTCTTTCTAAAATTTTATGCATCTTGAGACCTTTAATTGAAAGCAGAAACTCTAGATGTAATCATGTACAAACAATTGTGGTCATCGCTTATTTGTATTGCTAATTCAAACATTTGGTGATTTCAGAAATTTAGGTGGCGTTCTGTTTGTATTTTATTTTGTATTTTCATTTTCGAAAATGTTTTGTGTTTCCTGTTTTCATTTTTGTTTTCAAATTTGCTGAAAACGCGTTTGGTTTGTCATTTCTGAAAACTGTTTTTGAAAATGAAAAGCTGGAAAACACGTTCTGTTTGAAATTTTGCAGAATACTACTTAAACTATTTTTAATTAATTTGCTTGCAGAATACTACTAACTCAAACTCAAATTTCCTTTCACAATACAGTAAAAATATGGTTACATGCAACACACTAATGTGAGCATTAAGAGTCTATATTAACACAGCTTGGTCAGGTTCGGGATTTGAGAAAGCTCTACTTCTATTAAAATCCAGAAAATGCAAGTTCTTTCAAAACCACCAGAGTCCATTTATCAGTGCATTTTTTGAAATATAACAATAAGAATTCTCATTTAATTTTTTTTTTGTAATGTTGATATTGAATTCAATACAACTTTATTTAAACTTAGTTTCAAGTTAGGATAATTGATGAGATTCGAAGCGCGGAAGAAACGCTGGAAAGTTCCAAACTCAGGTTGTGGTTGGACAGATGAATCATGACCCGATATTCACGACGCGATGGCTCGACGATGCGGAATAAAGAACCATGACTTTCGAAACCCCACAAGGAATTGCCCAATCTCCTTAATAAGTTTCTGGTTTTGAACGCCACAAATATTCTCACGAATATTTGATAAGTTTGATATTTGAACGCCACAAGAAATATTCTTGATAAGTTCGAAAAACATAGGAATTCACCTATAACTTTTATTGAATCCTCAATAAAAAACTGTTTATATCAAAATCAAAGTCTGAATTACAATGAATGGAAATGAATATAAATAAGTAAAATAACCTAGCTGCTAATTGACTCAAAATAGAATTCTAATTAGACTAAAATTCTAAAATAGGCAAACAAATAATTAAAAACAAAATTTAACCTAAAAATACGCAAAAAACCCTAATTTCCGTCTGCATAATTGATTTGCTGTTTTGAAGCCCCAAATGATAGAATTTGACCATAAAATCAGTCGGCTCAAGGGCTATAGCCCATGAGTTTTGTTTAGTGGCTCATTTCTACTCGAAAAACACATATTATGCATCTAATTCCGACATGGTTGACTGGATTGCATTTTTATTTGACTTGAATATTTAACTTTTTCCATCAAGCCTGCTATGACTTCGATTGTCGAGGGTCCGGAACACATCATACCCTCCTTCTTTAGGATGATTCGTCCCGAATCATAGCTTTGTTCATGAATGCAACTGCTCCCCCTGGATCAAACGAAAAATTTCTGCTTCCATGCCATGAGTTCAATAAATTATGCTCATTTGATTGGAAAACACGGAAGAGATGGAGCTTGAACTTCCTTTTCCATTTGCAGTGTGGTTGAAGCTTCCAATCATAATTAACCTGCAAAAAAGATTTAAACAAAATGGGAAGGGACATGTTAGCTTCATGAGGTACAAGGTATGGATCCTTGTATTCATGATAAACCACCACCAACTTCACTTCTTGAACAATGAGGCTCTTCTCTTCGCCTCTTTTCTCTTTAGCAACTTCTTGTTCAAATTTTTCTTCTTCAAACTCAACCACATCTCCTAACTCCACATTTTTATCACCATACTTGTAAACTACCTCATCACTACCCAAATGTGGATTTTGCAATTCAAAGTTCAAATGTTGAACTTCTACCTCAACCCCCAATTCATTCCTCTTATCATTAACAATTGCATTCTTAATCACTTCCTCGCTACCCAACTCCACATTTTCCTCATCAAATTTTGGAATTTGATTATCTGTTTTTAATTTAAACTCCCCCTCCTTCTTTTCAATGTCCTTACCCCTACGACGCCTCCTATTACACCACCTTTCACTCTCCTTCCTTACCATTCGTGAATCTTCTAGTGCATCCTCTAATGTCAACCCATATAGTACGCATGCTTTCCCTTTCTTAAGGAATTTGTATATGTGCATACTCTTATCATAAACAGCCTCCCTCCTACGTCTCCAAAGTTTTCCCAATACAATATGATAAGATTTCAATGGCACTACATCACACCATACATCCTCACTATACCTTCCCTGGGTGATAGGCACTAGAACTTGTTTGGTTACTTTGAAATTTCCAAACTCCCTCATCCACGTCATCCTATAAGGTTTATAGTGTGGTTCTAGGGGCAATTCTAATTTTTCAACCACGGTGCTACTAACAAAATTAGTAAAGCACTTTCCATCAATCGTCAAACTGCACCCCTTATGATCCACATAACATCTAGTTTGGAATAAAGAGTCCGGATAATAATCCATTCCTTATGTGACGTTAAAAAAAATTCAAGAATGAAGAGGATTTAGACATCAAATAGCAAGAATGACTTTTATTGACTTGGAAGGAAATGAATATCAAGAATTTTAAAGAAACTCAAGAAAGTGGTTCTTGAATTTCGGAGTGACTTTTTTTTTTTTTTAATAAAATCCGACACTAACGCAACAAAACAAACGAGACAAGATTTGAATAAGAATCGAATAAAATAAACAAGATTGAATTTTTGTTGAATTTTTATATGGATCAAACTGAAAAAAATTTACTGGTACGAAGAACACTCAAGAAAAAAAAGACTCAATAACAAGATATGGATGATTTTTATGGGACTCGATGATAAACATAAAAATCAAACTGGATAGAAAAACCTGAATTCAGAGTCCAGCTCTGATACCAGATGATGAGGTTCGAAGCGCGGAAGAAACGCCGGAAAGTTCCAAACTCAGGTTGTGGTTGGACAGATGAATCATGACCCGATATTCACGACGCGATGGCTCGACGATGCGGAATAAAGAACCATGACTTTCGAAACCCCACAAGGAATTGCCCAATCTCCTTGATAAGTTTCTGGTTTTGAACGCCACAAATATTCTCACGAATATTTGATAAGTTCGATATTTGAACGCCACAAGAAATATTCTTGATAAGTTCGAAAAACATAGGAATCCACCTATAACTTTTATTGAATCCTCAATAAAAAACTGTTTATATCAAAATCAAAGTCTGAATTACAATGAATGGAAATGAATATAAATAAGTAAAATAACCTAGCTGCTAATTGACTCAAAATAGAATTCTAATTAGACTAAAATTCTAAAGTAGGCAAACAAATAATTAAAAACAAAATTTAACCTAAAAATACGCAAAAAACCCTAATTTTCGTCTGCATAATTGATTTGCTGTTTTGAAGCCCCAAATGATAGAATTTGGCCATAAAATCAGTCGGCTCAAGGGCTATAGCCCATGAGTTTTACTTAGTGGCCCATTTCTACTCGAAAAACACATATTATGCATCTAATTCCGAAATGGTTGACTGGATTGCACTTTTATTTGGCTTGAATATTTAACTTTTTCTGTCAAGCCTGCTATGACTCCGATTGTCGAGGGTCCGGAACACATCAATAATTCTCAAAAAAAAAAAAAATCTTTATTTAGGCTTAGTTCCAAACTAGGATAATTCTAAAAAAAAAAAAAAAAAAAAAAACAAAAACTTTATATTAAGCTTAGTTCTAAGTTAAGATAATTCTATAAAAAAAAAAAAAAAATTCCCAAAACGCGTTTTCCGCATTTTGGACATTTCTTTGTCGAAATACACACAAAACAAGGTTTTGGGCGTTTTTCGTTTTGTGTACAAATTTTTTTTTTTTTGTTTTCCAAAATGCGTTTTCGAAAATGGTAAAGAGAACGCGTTTTTAGCGTTTTCGAAAATAAAAACAGAAAACGACCTCAAAACAGCAAAGAGAACAGGGGCTTAGATTCTTGGTTGCTGAATAAACATTCAACTGGTGTAAACTCTAGTTGTAATCATGTACAAACTATTGTGGTCTTCGCTTATTTATATAGCTAATTCTGAAATTTGGTGATTTCTGAAATTTTGATTTTTGGTTGCAGAAGGAACATTAAACCGGTAGATCCTCAACTTCGTAGATTTATTCGTTCTATTGAAATGAAATTAGAAGTAGTCAACTCGATAAGATTTTGTTACCCTCTGTAGTCAAAATTTATATTGTAAGCATGCTTTTTGTGTTTGAAATAGTATATTTAGATTGGAAACTTTCGCTAAGTCTCATCCCTTGTAAATAGCTCTGTAAATGAGAAAGGACATAGTTCAAATTGAGGATCCTAATGGAGTCATATATAATCACTGCCACATGGAAATTATTGTGTTATGATTCTTCAACTTACACTACATGGACCTGGACCTTCAAGTTTGTGGTATCTCCATTTCTGCTTCACTTCTTCTTAGCCCTTATAAGCTCATCTATCTGCAGCATCTCGGTGCTTCTTCTTCGTGCACTCTTTCTTTCTTCACCTACTAATACATGGCATCATTAACCAACTATCATCAATTTCCATAAAAGTGTCACTTACTCCTTTGTTATATTGATATGTAGTAATGGGTAGGTCTAGGGGGAGGCCTTACTGGGCCATGGCCCCGCACATTTTGAAGAACTCTTTTGGAAATCTTCCAGATTTTTTTTTTTTAACAAAAAGAAATATTAAGGCTAGCCAAGCCCCTTTTTTTGCGTTGGATCCATACTCAAAGTGATAGTTCCATTGTACATAAAACTTAGTGCTTGATAAAAGATTCATTTTGTAATAAGATTTCTGTTAATTCACGCAAACTATGTCACATGAGAAATGGTTTTTCAATTGTTCTATTGTTTATGTATTCTCATTTTACATAGATCATTTTAGTTGTTGAATATCTCTTCTCTTGTGAATGTACACCTCGTAGATGAGAGGATGGTGAGGTTTCATTTGGTGCAATTGTGGTATAATTGTAATTCAATCATTATCTTACTAATCGTTATTTATATATTAATTTGTGGTCTAACTATATTTTGTCATATTTACTTGCCATTAAATTTGAACTCATATTCTAAGGTCGAATCTCACCACAGAAAAGTGGTTGGGATTTGTCGTTTCTTCCTGATCATAACAATCACTTCAAGCAGTGGAAAGAACAAAAGATGTGCTCCAATTCCTTGGGCTATTGAACATAATCCAACCACATCGGAATAGATGGTACAAATCTGGATAGTTTTTTCATTATTGTAGCTTACATTTCAATTCGTCACTCAAAGATGATGATTAGATGATAGATGTCTTCTAACGCTTGACATTTCTTGAGATGCGACACAATCATCTCATGAGCCTCTCATTTCTTATTGTTAATTATTATTGAAGCTAGTGGATGTTCTCAAACAAAAATACTGATATGATCCAGACCAAGCATCGAAGGGAGAAGTCGAGTCATCGGCAATATGACAGTGATCTACGTGCAAAACGGAGCAAGTTTCGTGTTGGGGTCGAGCCGGGAGGAAGAAAGGATCAAGCCGAATCAAGGAATCGAAGTTCAGAGGAAAAAAAAGGTGCAGAAGTCATCTTATGGCCGTAAGAGTGGAAGTTACGGCAGTAACACAACTATCGCAAAATTGAGAAGAACTTCATTACGACCGTAAAGAATAATCCTCACGGCCGTAACTCCGCCTCAGGTTTAAATGAAGAATTACAGAATTTCATAGTTACGGCCGAAAGAAATATGGTCACGGCCATAAGTCTTAAACAAAAAGTCATTTACGACCGTAAATGAGTTCATCACGGCCGTAAATCTGATTTTCCGGATTTTCGCGTTTTTTTTTTTATTTTTCCTTTTTTAAGTTATTTGCCTATTTTAGTATTTTAGCTTAATTAGAATTCTATTTTGAGCCAATTAGCGGCTAGGTTAATTTTCTTATTTATATTCATTTTTCATGATTGTAAAAGACAGTTTAGTTTTGAGATTATTGAATTTAAGTTGAGAGAGTTTTCTCCAATTGAAAGGTTGAGGAGTCCCTTTTGTGTTCTTCGAGAACAAATCCAACTTATCAAATATTTTGAAATATTTGTGGCGTTGAACTTATCAAATATTCGCGAGAATATTTGTGGCGTTTCCAATTAGAATCTTATCAAGAAAATTGACGAGTCCTTGTGGCGTTCACCAATCTTGGTTCTTCAATCCGCATCGTCATTCATTGCGTCGTGATTGTCGGTTCAAGGTTTTATCGTCGATCTATCGTTAATTCCGTTATTTATTTCCTGTGTTCTTGTTTATTTTTGTGTTTAAATCTGATCTAGATATTTCCTAGGTTTTAATTTCCTTATTCCGCGTTGTTCGACGAGATTTCCCGATTGAGATCTTATCATCTGGTATCAGAGCTTGGATCTATTTCAGATTCTTGCGTTTCTTGTTAATTCTTGATTTTTTTGATTTTTTTCGTATTCTTCGTGTCAGTCATAATTTTCTTCAGTTTGATCCATAAGAGTCAGTCCCAAAAATTCAAAAGTGTTTTTTTTTGTTCATTTTTCACCCAATTCCAGTTCCGTTTTTTCTGTCATAATCGTAGTCCAATTCTCTGGCAGATTAAAAAAAATTCGAATATTCTCAAATATTCCCCAAATATTTCGATTTTTCTCAATTTCCAAATTTCCTTGTTCTTATTCGTGTCTTGTTTATCTACCCTTGATAAAGAGTTCTTGGATTGATTATCGGAGTTCTTGAGAAGGAAAAAGAGTGATACACGAGTGATAAAGATTTGTGAGGAGTTTTATTTCTTCTTCTTGTTATAAACCATGTCTCGCAGGAGAGATCTTCATCAATGGGTGACAACAAACGGTCCGAAAGAGGGGATAGGATATTGGAGCAGGGTGTTGAATTATTGGCAGAGATGCAGGCAAAATTTAAGAAGGTAATGGCTAGGATGGATAAAAGAGATGCGATGATTGCCCAATTGAAAAAGGAGCAATCGCGGGCGGACTCTATGGCTAGGAGGAGTAGTAGGCATGAATGTCATGCTAGGTACGGAGATGAGATAGATGAAAGGCCATTGAAGCGAAAAGAGACATCAAAACGGGAGAGTAGTGATCATGTTCACAAAAGGAGGGAGGAACCGACAACCAAAGGTAAAAATAATTCTGATTCCAAGCCTCTTAAGGATAAAAATGTTAAGTGCTTTAAATGTTTGGAACGGGGTCACATTGCACTTGATTGTCCACGTAAAAAGGTTAGGTGTGATAGTGAAGGGGCCAAAAATGTTGTGGTGGGTGAGTCAATTATTGATAGGCATGCTCTTAGTGTTAGGCGTAAGGTGAATGTTTTGGATAATGTGGAAGGGTAGAATGATAATATTTTTCGCACTAGATGCATCGTGAATGATAAAGTGTGTAGCATGGTGATTGAAGGGGGAAGTTGTACTAATGTAGTTAGTACAATGTTGGTGGAAAAATTAGGCTTACCTTTAATGTAACATCCAACACCTTATAAATTACAATGGTTGACTGAGTCGGGGGAAGTTAAGGTGAAGAGACAGGCCTTGATGACTTTTTCTTTTGGTGGATATACTAATGAGGTAGTTTATGACGTGGTGCCTATGCAAATTAGTTAGATATTGTTGGGGAGGCCGTGGAAACATGAAAGGGCTGTGCTACACGATGGGTATACGAATAGATACAGCCTGGTAAAAGGGAGAAAAAAGTTTACTCTAATGCCACTATCTCCAACTGAAGCCCTGAAAGATCAATTGAAAGTGAAAAGTGAGTTTGAGGGGAAAAATAAGAGAGTTGAGGCCACGACCTCAGAAAAAGGAGAGGGAGTGAAAAATAAAGAAAAGAGGGTTGAGGTTCAAATCTCAGAAAAAGGAGAGACTGAGTGCAAAAAGCAAAAGAAAATAGAGTCTACCAAAAAAAATGAGTCTATTTGCACTTACTCACACTAACACACCCTTCCCCAGTTCTTTAAAATCTGTTTTACAGGTACCGAAATCAAACCATGAGCTTAAAACAGGAAAAAAACTTGTTGGCACAAATGAGCAGCCCAAAAAGCCGAGAAAGTTGAAGGAGAAAAATGGACAGCCCAAAAGGTTGAAAGCAAGCACGAGGTATAAGCATGATCATCGAGCCCAGGAAAGCAGGAGGAGTTTGAAAAGCCGACCAAAAATGGATTCGAGATCGGATCCTTTTCAAGAGAAGGAGTATGATATGATCCGGACCAGGCATCGAAGGGGGAAGTTGAGCCATCGGCAATATGACAGTGATCTACGTGCAAAACAGAGTAAGTTTCGTGTTGGGGTCGAGCCAGGAGGAAGAAAGGATCAAGCCGAATCAAGGAATCGAAGTTCAGAGGAAAAAAAGGTGCAGAAGTCATCTTACGGCCGTAAGAATGGAAGTTACGGCCGTAATACAGCTATCGCAAAATTGAGCAAAGCCTTCATTACGGCCGTAAAGAATAATTCTCACGACCGTAACTCCGCCTCGAGGTTAAATGAAGAATTACAGAATTTCATAGTTATGGTCGTAAGTCTTAAACAGAAAGTCATTTACGGCCATAAATGAGTTCATCATGGCCGTAAATCGGATTTTTCGGATTTTCACGTTTTTTTTTATTTTTCCGTTTTTAAGTTATTTGCCTAAAGTATTTTAGCTTAATTAGAATTCTATTTTGAGCCAATTAGCGGCTAGGTTAATTTTCTTATTTATATTCCTTTTTCATGATTGTAAAAGACAGTTTAGTTTTGAGATTATTGAATTTAAGTTGAGAGAATTTTCTCCAATTGAGAGGTTGAGGAGTCCCTTTTGTGTTCTTCGAGAACAAATTCAACTTATCAAATATTGTGAAATATTTGTGGCGTTGAACTTATCAAATATTCGCGAGAATATTTGTGGCGTTTCCAATTAGAATCTTATCAAGAAAATTGACGAGTCCTTGTGGCGTTCACCAATCTTGGTTCTTCAATCTGCATCGTCATTCATTGCGTTATGATTGTTGGGTCAAGGTTGTATCGTCGATCTATCGTTAATTCCATTATTTATTTCCTGTGTTCTTGTTTATTTTTGTGTTTAAATCTGATCTAAATCTTTCCTAGGTTTTAATTTCATTATTCCGCGTTGTTCGACAAGATTCCCCGATTGGGATCTTATCAAATACAATTCCCAAAGAAGTTACGTAATGGTGCAATATTATAAATTGAAAGCACTAACCACTATTACAATACATTACTTCATCAATTGGATGTTCTCCAAAAAAAAAAAAAAAATACAATTCCCAAAGAAGTTATATCAGGACTACCTTATTGTTCAATCTCTATTGTTTAGGCTCGGGGGATGCTAGGGTAAATACGTTGGCATCACCTATTGATTAATCTAATTCACTCCACCAAACGGTTGTAATTCAGCACCCTGAAATACACACAACATAAGTTGTGTGTAAAACAGTGGAGTGAAAACTTCAAAGTGTTGTTCTTGTGACGGTTGAATGATGGAAGCACTTTTTATTTCATTGTTCAAGATGGGTTCTTCCGCTTATTTGACCTTAGAGGTACCTACGCATACTCGACAAATGAAACATAATTGGTTGAAAATTGTATTTTGAAAGGATATTGAATTAGTAATCATGAAAATACCTTAGATTTATTCATCGTTGTCTCCAATGGCCACTTCTTTCTTACTCAACTTCCTAAGAGCCCCCTCTCAATTTTATCAAGTTCGGATCCAAGATCTGAACGCTTAATGTCTTATCTACTATCCCATCATTTGAGGAAATGCAGACACTTCCATGTGAGAGGCGAGTGTTACCACAAATACTTTTTGTTGTACCCTACATTTAGATTATTCATATGACTTTCTATCCATTCCATTAACTCCTCCTTCTGAACTTCATCGTCAACTAACAAGTTTGCCATTTTTTCGAAAGACTTACACATTTTATCATACCTTATCTGAGCAGTAGTGCTAATCCAACAGTCTTAATTGATTTTGAACCTTGTGTATGCTCTTATCACATCTCTTCTCCATTGTCTCAGTATATACCTCTCAAAAAGTAAGCCCACCTCATTTTGGATCAACACCGAAAGGGCATGCCTGCAAATTATCCCTCTAAACTCGAACAAGTGGATGCTGCAGAGAATGTTACATTTAGTTATGTCATACACAACTTTGAAATCCCTTCTCTTACAAAATTTAGGCATATGCTCTCTAACAACGTATATTGTTCCCATTTATTCTTCCTCCGTCGAGATAAAAATCACAATATACTTTTTCCGTTACCTTTTCTCGGATTTCTTTGAATTTTGTAATTGTGTACGTATTTTGAAATTGTTTCTCAAAACCGAACATAGTTGCACATGGGACCATCTGAGAGTATGACTTAAAATCTGTGTGAAACTCTTTCTAAACCTTACACTTCAATGCCCGCTCATATTGTTCAACAAATTGCTTCAAAGAGGTTTCTGAATGAATATATCAGTCGAAGAATGTATTCATACTCTCACTCTGTTACGTGGTTGACATCCCATCCCAAAAGCTCATTCGTAAATAACATGGTATCCAACAGACTCACTCTCAATATACCCCTGACAACCAATCATGTTCATGCAGAGATTATATATCAAGCATTGATCCCCAACCCCTTTCGAACTCTTCTAGAATTTGATTTTCATAGACTACTTCATGTACAATGTGAAGTATGGGTCCATTTTGAGTGTGAAATCCAAAATTTTCATGAAGCTTCTTCGGGATGTGCCACAAACATCATCTATGCTTACTATTTGGAAACGCAATTTGAATTGCATTTTGCATTGCCCTATCCTGATCGGTAATAATAGCAGGGGACCACCATATACATACACTGCAGCCATGTCCTAAATAGTCAAATGAAAGTCTCAGTGTTCTCATTGGATATCAACCCACAATCGAGCGGTGTGGATTGACCATGATGGTTGACACTGACAAATGGGGTAATGGGCATGTCATACCTATTTGGCAAGTATGTGATATCGAGTGTCACACATCCCTGAATTCAGTGTATGCCATTCTGGACCTTTTATCATCCTAGAAAACATTCATCAAACGTAATTTTTCGTCCAAATCCTCATTGAAGAAGAAATCAAGACAATTTGATTGCATTTCCAAAAATAGGCTTGTAATGCAGCTGCATCACCTTCCCTGAGTATTAAACGTTGAAATTTATCGATGCAATTTTTGCAGTCCTTTTCGATAAATGTCAACTCCTCATATCCGCCCGCTCAAAAACAACCGAATTGAAACTCTTGTGCATTGAAATTCCAGCTATGTCATTAACTTCAAGCTTGCTTTTCACCTGGTCATTCAATTGTCGATTACATCGATACAGTCTTAATTTATGGGACTAGTACGGTGATGATGCTTCATATGAAGTTTGGTAACCCTCCAACTGCCATTTACATCTGAGCAAATTGTCATCTTAGCCTTGCAATCTATTTAAATTGGTCGGTTAGGCTTCAAAGAACATCTTGTAGAACTAACTCTCTTCCCTTCTCGACCACAAGCAAATGTCACATTTGTCAAAACCCCGGCCCCATTTTTTGGCATTTCTTTTCCGTACTTGGAACCCCACCTTGTAAGCATACTGAATGTAAAATTCAAAAGCCTCATCATATGATGTAAACTTCTTCTCTACCTCTAGCACATTCTCAATATCCTCATCTATAAGCTTTACATTTACTCCAACCTCCAAATTCAGTGTTATCTGAAATACTTCTACATTGTCCACAATCTCAACTAAGATTGACATCATGAACTTGGGATTCATTTACTCCTACACAACATTTCCAAGTTTCAGAAGAATACACGTCAATATTACAAACAACTCATATTAAAGATTTGCCACTGTCACATGATTTCAACATTAAACAGAATGAAAAAAATAATGATTCAACATTCTGAAATCAAGAAAATGGAGGGCATAATACTTCTCAAACATGCTGAAATCAATATAGAGGTTTAGGGGTATACATAAAAAAGGATTTGTAGTTCATTTACTTACCAAGATCCGACATCATGCAGTGGGGGAATCAATGGTCCAATAGCTACAAGAAGCCTGATGGAACACGACAGAGGTGGGACGTTGTCAGAAACTGGCGATCTTGGTTGACTTAAATTTTTTCGATTCTAGAATGTTGGTCTTTGCTGGGCGCTGCCTTCTGGTGGAACACGAGGAGCTGGGTCTACCAGACTATGGACAGTGTGTGAATGGAGGTTGGTCAACGGACTACGGGCTGCTAGCTGAGGGTTTTGGAATTTTGAAGACATTAAACCTCTGTTTGGTAAAAGTGTTTTTAAACATGTTTTTAACTACACAATTTTTCAAATCACCTTTTAACCAGACATTTTTTTCTCTCAATTTTTCATCAACAAATTTTACATAAAAAACATAAAAAGAACATATTTTTAAATACAAAACTTTTAACAAACAGAGCCTTAGAATCCCGATTTCTATTCAGTGTATATTGGAAACATAAAAATTTCAAATTCCAAATTATCACATTATTTATTTTTTGTCAATTTCTCACGATATTGTCAACAAGCTTGTTATCCATATCATACAATGAGCAACCCCTTAGGGGTGTCAAGCAGGCCAAGCCAAGCCGACTCGGCTCATCTACCTTGAGTTTGGTCCGGCTCGCGAGCCAAACCTAAGAAGTCCGTGAGCTGGCTCGTTTCCCACACGAGACATCCAAATCTGGCTCGTGAGCTCGTTGGCTCAAGAGCCGAACGAAGCTCATGACGTCCCTTTTTTTTAAAGGGCTTAAAAGTTAAAATAGAAAATTGAATTGGACATTGAGATATATTATTATATTATGTGACATTTATAACATTCAATTTATGCTTAATGTAACATTCCCGTAAATTTGGAGTCGATTAAAAATTTAAAACTTATATTATAATAATAATAATAATATGTGACATTTGTAACATTCAATTATTATTTTTTTAAACGAACCAGATGGGTTGGCTCGTTAGCCGGTGCCGACCCATTTCCAAGCTTGTTGGGCTTGTTCACGAGCCAACCCATGAGATTTACGAGCAGGATTCAAACTGTCCAACATCCAATTTTTTGTTTGATTTAAGCTCAAGTTCGTTTCTTCACGAGCCGAATTGAACTTTTAACTAGTCGAACGGAGCCGAATTCACGAAGAGGAAATTACATGTAGGCCTGATTTTTAACTTCATAATTCAAAATTAAGATTTACAAGTTGTTTATACACAAATCTAGTCAGAATTAAATTTAACTATTAAAAAAATAATATAACCATCAATTACCCCCACCACGCCACCCTCACTTCAATCAAATCCCAAAGCCCAAAATCACAATCAAAGGAAAATGTAATTCAACATCAAAACGCTCTGAGACCTCTGCGAGGGCTTCGATGGCCTACTTTCTCTCTCATCTTGGCGAACTCCAAGCTCAAATCGACTTAGCGAACTTCGATCCTGCCAGCAGAAGCAGTAGCGCGGGATTGTTGGATGAACTTGTCAAAATTTTTGGTGCGGTGGTTTTAGCTTTTTCACCCTCTTCCTCCTCTCCCATTGTTTTCAGTGCCGCTAGTCACCACCTCTCTCACGTGGATAGCAGGATGAATCTGTCGAAATTTGATTTGGAGCCGGTACCTCATGTCTACAAACAGGGCAATAATTTCCAAGCCTCAACCAAGGTGGTTTGTGGTGTGATCATTTCAGTGAAACTCGTGGATGTATGGAGCGGTGATTTGTGGTTGTGGATGTGGATACAGTGGGGGATTGTGGAGACTGTGGATGTGTGGTGCGGTTGCTTCTGTGAAATGTGTGGTGTGGTGGTTGCCTCGAAATGTCCTCATCATCTCTAGTCATTGCTGTGGGTTTACGGTGGTGGATGTGTGTTACTATGGTGGTGGTGGTGGTGGTTGTTTCTAGGTTGTTATAGGTCACATGTGACTTGTTAAAGTCACATATTAGAATTCAAGTCACAAGTTATAGGTTATCGATCACCCACGTTAAAGTCACAAGTCAAATAATTAGGTCACATGTGACCTCTTAATTTGTGACAAGAGTTTTTTCAGTTTTGACCACTTAATTTGAATTTTGTGACCGTTAAATTAGTCGTGACCTAGAACTTTTTTGAATTATGACAAAAAATAAATTCTTATAAATAAAATTCGATATTTGCGCGACTCGCAATTTTTTCATTTGTGACCAATTAATTCGATAATTTGTGACAAAGAAATGTAGTTGTGATCGATTATATCTGTTACTTGTGATGGATAAATAAGTTGTGATCTATTGTTACATATAAATTTTTAATTTGATACTGAGAAATTAGCTGTGATCTATAAATTTTGTGATTTGTGATCGAAAAATAGTCGTGACTTTTAGTATTTGTGATTTTGTGACCTAATAATAAATTGTAATCTATTAATTTGATTATTTGTGACGGCGAATGAGTGGGTGGTGGCGGTATAATTGTGACCCAAAAATAAGTTATGACTAATTAATTGTTGTGACCTTAATTTGTGACCTATAAAATTTGTGTTTTGTAACCAAGAAATATATTTGTAACCAACTAAATCGATAATTTGTGACAAAAAAAATGAGCCAACCAAATAATTTTATAAATTGTGACCTATAAAATTTATGATTTTTGATCAAGGAAATTAGCGACTTGTGAAAACTGTAACCTAAAAAATTCTTGATTTGTATTCGAGAAAAAATTGTGACCAATGAAATTTGTGATCAATAAAGAAATTGTGACTCATAATTTGATGTGATCAATTGACTCGAGATTTGCGACCGAAAAAAAAATCATGACCTACGAAATTCGAAATTTGTGATCGAAAAATAAATTGTGATCTAAAAAATTGTGACTTGTGATCATAATAAGCTGTAACATAAAAAATTGTGACAAGTGACAATAAACAATAAAATATATAATTAATTATGATCTGATTTTTGAAATAAAAATATAAGGTCATATTCTCTTTGCTGTTTTGAGGTCGTTTTCTGTTTTTATTTTCGAAAATGCTAAAAACGCGTTCTCTTTACCATTTTCGAAAACGCATTTTGGAAAACAAATAAAATTGTACACAAAACACCCAAAATCTCGTTTTGGGTGTTTTGTGTGTATTTCGACAAAAAATGTCCAAAACGCGGAAAACTCGTTTTGAGATTTTTTTTTTTAAAAAAATTTCTTAACTTGGAACTAAGCTTAATATAAAGTTTTTATTTTTTTATTATTTTTTTTAGAATTATCCTAACTTGGAACTAAGCCTAAATAATTTATTTATTTATTTATTTTATAATTATCCTAACTTGGAACTAAGTTTAAATAATGTTTTATTGAATTTAATATCAGCATTACAAAAAAAATTAAGTGAGAATTCTTATTGTTATATTTCAAGAAATGCACTGATAAATGGACTCTGGTAATTTTGAAAGAACTTGCATTTTCTGTATTTTAATAGAACTAGAGTTTTCTCAAATCCTGAACCTGACCAAGTTGTGTTAATGCTCATATTAGTGTGTTGCATGTAACCATATTTTCAGTGTATTGTGAAAATAAATTTGAGTTTGAGTCAGTAGTATTCTGCAAGCAAATTAATTAAAAATAGTTTAAGTAGTATTCTGCAAAATTTCAAACAGAACGTGTTTTCTAGCTTTTCATTTTCAAAAACAATTTTCAAAAATGACAAATCAAATGCGTTTTTAGTAAATTTAAAAATAAAAATGAAAACAAGAAATACAAAATAAAATATAAACAAAACGCGACCTAAATTTCTAAATTTTAAGAATGTGCACTTTAAAAATCTATTCATCCCATTTACGAACTCATGGACAGTCCAACCAACATATTTGCCACCCCTACAACCCCCTAAGGCCTCTCCTCCCTCGCCTCTCCCTGTGCAACGATGGCGATTTCCTCGCTGCAAAAACTCGCCTCTCAAATAACGAAAAATTGCACTTTCTCCCACTCTTCTTGCGTCGTAATAACCCGATCCTCTGCATCCACTTCAGCCAAGGTCTCGGATCGACTCGTCAAACTATTCGCAGTGGATCCGGACGGCATCAAGCGCCAGGTAGCGGGGCTCTCGGGTCAAACCCTTCTGAAGGCCTTGACCAACCAGGGTTTAATCGACCCGGATTCCCACCGGCTTGAAGAAATTGACACGTGCTCGGCCGAATGCGAGGTCCACATCGCCCAGGAGTGGCTCGAAAAGCTGCCCCCTCCTACTTATGACGAGCAGTATGTATTGAAGAGGAATTCTCGTTCTAGGGTCATGAATAAGCACTCCAGGCTCGGTTGCCAGGTGGTTCTCACTCCGGAGCTGCAAGGTATGGTAGTCGCCGTGCCTGAGCCCAAGCCGTGGGACATTCCGTAATATCTGATCCGGAGAACAGTCAATGCTATTTTGATAGTTAATTTGATTCTTGCTGCAAAATTGTTATGTTCTTGGATGAAATTCGAGAAAATTGATTACTTATGGTAAGTTGGTGTTCTATGTTGTGGCCCCATATTAGCAGCAATGCTGCAGTTAGGTTTTCTCTTTTGCAACTTTTTTGGCCTTTCTTTGATAAGGTTGCTTGATATAAATCTCACATCATTATCCTTGATGTGTCTTAAATTGCTCATATCGGCGTGAAGATCTACCCCGAGAAGTTGTTATACGGCATAAATGGGATAATTAATGGGATCGCGTCCTTTGATGCTAATTGTTATCTAAACATCTTGATGTGAGAATCTGTGGTTTGTCTAGGTATTCTATTAGTTATTGAATACCATAAGTTGAGGCACCAATAATAGATTTGTTTTCAAGACTTAAGGTTGACATATGAAGTGACTGGGAGTCCGGGAGGGCTATGCATTACCGATATTCTTACTTTTGGTGTGTTCATTACGTCTAACAGGCCTGCAAACACTGTCTTTAGGATAGCTGGATAACTGATTCTTTCTATTGTTTCATGAGCAAAATTATTCTATATGTGAAAACTGTTCACACAGGAAGGTTTTGTTAATTTGATAAGGAAAGTGGAAACTGACTTGCTAATGTCCTCCTAATATTGTGATTGGCTGGTATTAGAATGAGATAATTGAAAGTGCTAGCAAAAGTTACTATAAAGTAGTTATCTATCCTTTTATTTGAGCTTGACACTCTTAGCTCTGAGCTTTGAGTTTTCAGGACACATGCACAGATACACTTGCTTATTCAACTATATGGACTCCAGGAAATGTTTATAAATCCTTCATCTGAATTGCTGGGATCATTCCATCTATTAAAGACCAATTTTTTTTCTGGATGATAAATTAAGGCTAATGAAAATTGATTGTTATGAACTCTCTTTTGAATCTGGTGGATTTTAGGCTATATACATCTCTTTATTTTTATTCTCTCTCCGTTGAAGCTGATGGATTTTAGGCTACCTACATACATGGCTACATCTAGTTAACTGTTTGCACTTGGACGCAGTACTACAGCAACTCATATGACTTGAGATTCCAGTCCAGTTCTGCCCACCCAAAACCTTGCACCAAATGGTTCTTCTTGACTTGGTATGGCTTGTGATTTTGGCTCTTCCCTCGAGGCGTTGCTAATTCAGATTATTATTGGAACATTTTCTCAATACTTTCTTCTGCCTTCACTTTTATCTTGCCACCGGTATTGTATGTGAGACTGAAAAGTCCCTACATCTGCTCTTCTATTATTCTGTGATTCACCCTTACTGCTATGAAAAGTTTTAAGGAAAATCTATCCTTTCCTTCAAGTGTTACTATTATTATATCTTCTTGTGCAACTAATAGATGCATTGTCGTCCAGTGCAAGTTTTCCTCAGGTGTGTAGCATTCATGTTTTGTTTATAATTCTGAGGCTTTTACTATAATCCTATAGTAATTTGGTTTTCTATCAGGTTATGATTTTTAAGGTCCATTGATATCTAGTGATCTTATATTCAGTCAATTGAGTTATTAAGCTGATGTAGTTATGTGAGAGTACTAGATGTTTATGTTAGCAGAATTTATGCACGTTCTCTGAACTAACTTGATGAAAGGGCATCAATTCAAATCTTAGGATGCGTTCTCTTTATGTTTCAGTTTTCTGTTTTTATTTCCGAAAATATTTTCTGATTTCCGTTTTTTCTGAATGTTTTCAAAATTGTTGAAAACGCTTTTTGTTTGTTATTTCTGAAAACTGTTCTCGAAAATGAAATGCTGGAAAACACGTTCTGTTTGGATTTTTTTTTCAGAAAACTATTTTGCCCTTGTTTGATTCTCATTAAAAATGAGCTCCACAATATTTGACTTTTCAATTAAATCTCAATCATCCATTCCTCTAAATGTTACTAGTCACTTGAAAAAATTTCTTTTTAAATGATACCAAACACACACTTTGTGCACTTGTAATTATATTATATGTGATTATATATATATATATATATATATATATATATATATATATATATATATATAGACACATACACACACAATCAACATTCATAAATATATGATATACACAATATAAATGAAATAGAGATGTCATATTTGATTATGTAAAAAATGTTCAAAAATCCATATGTTCATCAATGATGTCCTAATTTTCTACAATACAAAAGTAAAAAATAAATGTTTAATAATTGAGCACATAATACATCATAAGAAAGATTGTTGAATTTGGAGTTCGACGCAAAAAATGGAGTGCAATTCAAAGTTGTAGATCAAAAGTTATATATGTTTGAAGACAATGATCTATAAAGCAAATACGGAAAGGACTAAATTGAAAGAAAAGTAAAATTTGCGGACTAATGTGCAAGAAAATCTGAAGTTGAAGGACCTAAGTTGCAAAATAAATTAGGTTATTTTCGAAAGAAATTTCAAATTTTGAGGATTAAAATGACAAGTTTTGAAAATTGGGGACCAATAATGTAATTAAAATGACAAATTTTGACAAATTTCAAATTTTTTAGGATTTTTTTTTTTTTTTTTTTTTAAAACGAAAACGCGGAAAATGGAAAAATGCACGTTTTCCTTGTTCAAATGAATGGAAAAAGCGAATTTCGCGTTTTTCATTTTCTTTACAAAATTTGAAAAACGTTTTCGAAATTTTTTCTCGAAAACGGCGCAAGAGAACGCGTTTTCGGAAAAGAAAAATGGAAAACGACTGGAAAATATCAAAGAGAGTGCAGCCTTAAATTTTCGAATTCAGAGAGATATTGAGTCAAAGAGAGATCAAGAGTTATTACTATTTCTTATATATAATATGGACCCAATTCAATTTAGTGGGATACCTTTTGTTTTTGTAGGTTGGTCCTATCTAATTGCTTTTCCTTGTGCCTATTTTGCTTTGGGGTGTGGTTCGAAGGTACAATTTTTGCGACTTCATGGTATACCTGTGGACTCACAAATTTTTGTTTGGAAGGCTATAATTTCTTAACACATGCATTGCCTTCCATCGGAGTAAATTAACCTAAGATTAAGAAAAATACCAGTTTGATTCAGAGTTTATCTCATTTATGTATCATAGACTCAAGTATATTTTCATATTTTTTCCAAGATTTCTATTTACTCTTTTCTAGTTCTTATATGTCATGGTTAGGACTGCAAGTTGGATTGAAAAATTCGATTTCATTTCGAATTTTTCTAAAAAAAATTCAATTCCAATTGGTCCGAAATTCGAAACTTCTGAATTTCGAAATTTCTCGAAAAAATTGGATTGGAATTGGAACGAGTTCCAAAATTTCGAAATTCCGATCCAAAAGTTTTCGAAGCATTCCGAACATATTTCGATCTGAAAATTCTGCTTTTTCCGAACAAATTCCGAAAATTTTGTATTAGCATTACAATTAATAATTAAAATATATGAAAATAATTCTTTGAACAATTTATAATATTAAAATATTATTAACAAGGGATTTAATACATAACTGACGAATAATCCTTTTACTTAGTAAAAAAAAGATAGAGAGAATATCACTTCAATTATAGCATAAGATTTAAATTAGGTAAATTGGTAGTGAAAAAATATTTTACACATCAGATATCATAAAAATTTCAAATTAAATCAAAAGTTCAAAATATGTTGTCAATTGTGGTATCACAAAGTTTGTTTTACTTAAAAATCTTTTTTTTTTTTCAATATACGTAAAATTATTATAAATTTTGATAAAATATTAGATATTGGAAATTTTCGAATTTCGATTTGGAATGAAGTTTGTATATTCCAAAATTTTGGGATGGAATTTGGGACAATATTTTGATTTCGAAATTTTTAGGAACGAAAATTGGAGCATCTGTTTTCGATCCATTCCATCTGAAAAACACCCCTAGTCATGGAAATTAGGAACGGAGAATCTATATCCAAGGAAAAGTCTAACTAGTAGAATAAATGTCTCCACTATGTTCAACATTGACTACATTAACAAAGTTCTTGACAAAGAGTTTGACAAAAGCTCTCACATAGAGGGTGAGGACAGTGGCGGATCTACCGTCCGGCGAGCTACCGCGGCCGCGCTAGCTGGCCGCCGGTGGATCACTGGACGCCGCTGTGAAGAAGGTGACTGCAAGTTTCAATTTTTTTTTCTTGACCATCGCCCAACTGCTATCTGTGAAAGTGAACCCAAGCCCAAGCCTCAACGACGACGACGACAAGCTCATAATCCCCAAACCCAATACCCAACCCAAATCCCAGTCTCACTGTCTCAACCTCTCCCGATTTTCTGATTCAAAAAACAACCATTGCTTCAGCTTGCCTTCTCCCCTTCGATCCATCATCTGCGGCGCCACTCTGAGCCTCCAACCAAGTTGACGACGGTGCTGCCAACTTCCCCTGTCATTGGTCTCCAGGCTACAGCTGCTTCGCCACTTCGGACCTGACTGCTAGTGCTAGCAACTCGCCCGACGAGGAGGAGCTTGCCTCGTCTTCTTCTCAGTGAATTTTTTGTTTTTGGTTGTATTGTTTTCAGATTTTGTAATGTTATTAAATAACTAATGTTATAAGTTTTAATAAATAATATTGATTTTCAATTTTTGATTTCTTAATTTTTTTGTTAAATTATTCCATTGTGCTTCCAATTCCAGTTAATAAAATCACCACAAGGAGTCGTGATTTTAATTTCAAAGATGAGGTTATTTCATTGAAGCAGTAACATATTTTTACCATGTCAAGGCATATGTAGTCCAACCATTCAATATGCACCAAAATTGGGAGCACTATACAAATGAATTTTGAGAATTCCAAAGGCGTATGGTGGAAATCAACTAGGCAATTCCACCACAGATCTGGTTAGATTGTGTGGATGTCTGTTCACTAATATCTCGCAATACGAGATACACTCGAAAGTGTACGGATCGTAAAAAATAATAAAGTGGATCTAGGAGTCCGGATTGTCGTCCCACAGAGACTGCTACTAAGTGTTGAAATACGTTACCTCTTAACCCTATTTGAACGGATGAAAGAATTGTGATTTTTAAAGCTAAAACTAAAGAATTGAATTAAAGAAATAAAATTGCGAGCTTGCTTTTGTTTATTTAAAGATGATTGTAAAATAGTAGGGATTCACGATTTCACCTAACTAATTAAATCAATTCCAATTCCAATATTATTTCCTAATTATGCATTCGGTCGAATTCACTAATGTATATTGAGATTCCTCTCTCGAGTTTAAATCAATTCTACATAAATAAGTCAATCATGTATCACTACAGCGGGTCCGAATATTCCTTATCTAGATGTAATAAACACAAAAATTCACATACGACCGCAATAACAACAAAAGTATATTTCTATCTCTTGTTCAATTATCGAATTTATTACCACGATCTAAGTTATTAACTCACTACAGCTGGTCCGAATATTCCTTATCTAGATGCAATGAACACAAGAATTAACATACGACCGCAATAACAAGAAAAATATATTTCTATCTCTTGTTCAATTATCGAATTTATTACCACGATCTAAGTTATTAACTCACCTCTCGGATTATGAAAATAACTCATTAAATCATGAATTGGTGATCAAACAACTCAAGCATTAAGAACAATAATAAATCAACACAAGCAACAAAATCGTTAAAACAACGGAATTAGGAATTAAAATAATTAAGCTAGCTACATCATTCATCCCAACATAGAGTTTAATTACACATCATAATTAAAGTGAAAAAACAACAATAATAAACGTTCATTGAAAGTAATATAAAGAAAGGAACGTTTGCACCAAGTATCGATTCTTCAATTATCTTCAATTCATACCCCTTTGTGATGCTTGATTCCCCAAGAACTTGATGTTGAATTCTCAATTTTGCCTCATTCTTAGGAGAGGCGAAGGTACATAATCCGTGCCTCTCAAGTAGTATATATAGGTTTTTGAGAAACCTAGGTCAAAAAAGAGGAAAAAATGTTGAATCCAAGTGCAAAAAGCATGATTTCGGCCCAAACAGATAACCGCGCGACCGCGTGGACATGGTGATAACTCTTGGGTGATAAAAACGAGGCATCGCGCGGTATTGATTCTGATGATCGCGTGGTTTGGACTTTACAGCAATTTCCACATTTTCTCGGTTGTATAAGTTGGTCCCTACTTTTTATTTACAACCTCAGTCCTCAACTTTCAATTGAAGCAATTTACTCCTCAAACTTTAGAATCTTCTCGTTTTGCTCGTTTCAACTTTCAACTTCTTCAATTGGGTCCTCCAACTCCTGATTTATTCAGTTTGGCACCATGCAAGTTTTTCGATTAACGTCACAAACTCCTCATCTACTCAATTAAGCTCCGATTAGTATCCAATTGAACGTTTTTCCCATCAATTGCCTCATTCTTAGTCTTTTGGAATATTTTTCAAAATGTAAATAAATAAACACAAATTAAATAGCATTTATTCAAAAACGAAAATAATATATTCTAATTTTGACATATAAATAAGTATATAAAATATACTTATCAATGATGCACAGTGGGAAGCTTTTCCAGTAGAATATACCCAAAAAAACTAACAGGACATCTGCAGAGATTTTACACGTGTGCAAATCTAGAATAGGATTATGCATTTGGCTATCAATTTGCACAACTGTTTCTAGGGAGGTCCACGCAAAGTCTTGATGAAACGTCCAGATATTCAAGAAAAGCTTCAAAAGGAGGCTAGCTCGAGGAAAAAAAATGTAGTAGATTGCCAAAAAAATAAAAAATAAAAAACTCACTCATAGTTTAGATCACAATATAAAAAAAGAAATAACTTTCCTAATTAGTGAACAAGAAGAGATTAAAAATGAATTGGATGAATACCCAGGTGGAATCCATTGTGAAAAGACAAAGCAGGACCAAGCCACACAAATGCACAAAATGTAGGATCAAGCCAAATAAATTAACAAGAACAATTTCCTCGGATTAATTATAATGACAGTCAAGACTCACAAGATCTAGGGTTAACTGAATCACAATATCTTGAAAAATTAGAACAAACTCGTGAAAATGAAAAGTATGACATCAATAATTAGCTCTGGTGAAAACAACAAGGCTTGCCCTCAGAACCAGAAGATTCTGCTCTGGAGACGAATCTTGGAATCCCATGAAAAGACAACGCTACGACATGAAGCAATATTTGCTTGATTAAAGTTGGAGTTTTATGTATTAAAGTTTGTTTGTTCTTTTGTGTAATAATGCATTGCTGTACCATGTGCTAGTCACGAATATTTACTTTTTCGAAAGTAAGATAAAATGTGTCCCAGAGTTTGTGTTGAGTCCGTAAAATAATAACACATGTCCATTGTGCTGGATCACATAAGTCTCGTATGTACTCTTTAAAGCTTTTCTCCTTCTATATAAAGAGAATTTCACCCCTTTGTAAATCATGCAGCCAATAAAATTCAGTGTGTTTCTAGATACAATGTCTTTCTAAACCCTTTTTCCAGTTTTTCTTTTAGTTTCCAAACGTACCAAGTAATTATAGATTAAAGTGCTATGATATAAGATCTAAGTAGAAACATGAGTATGCTATGTAGTTGCGCCTTCATGATGATCTACTGCATTAGAAAGTGTTCTACTGACTATGCTATCATTACGGAGTCATATTAGTTCTGGTAATCCCAAAAAAGTCTGGCGCGTTGTTGTGCTCGAAAAAGGTTTTGTGTTTTGGGCTAGAATACCGTTGATTGCTATTACTCCGAAGTCCGAACCTTTGATATCATAGACAAAAATCACTTCTTACTTCAAAGCCATAGATGCGTCAGTCTCAGTGGTTGGTTTTGCACTAGAAGGAAATCATTGAGTAAGCGATCCCAATTTTCATAAAGAGGTGGAACCAAAAGCCTAATGAAGTTTAGAACCTTTAGAATATGACATTTCCTACTTCCCCTTCACTTTTGCACTGCCTCTCTCTGTCTGATCTTTGGATTTCACGCACCAGTTTCGAAAAGCTGTGAAACTTAACGTCATGTTCTGGATGGTAAAGTGTAATTTTCTGTTTAGGAATGGATTTGAATTCACAGAACTGCTTATTCTTGTTTAGACTGATAAGCTCGTGTTAGTTAAATTTTGTTGTCGCTAATTAGTATAATTTTTTTCTTGACATTTTATTTCGTTAAGTGATCATGTAGAATAGTTCACTTTTGACAAATTAATATTTTCTAGACTATTTCGAACATCTTCAATGTTGTCTTCTATTTTTAATGTTGAACTGATATGACAATAAAGTGGATGGGATAAAAATGATATGATGGCATTTATTGTAGAGTGGTGTCTAACGTGATGTCTATTTCTAGAGGGTGTGCTAAATTATCTTCCACAATAAATGCTACAATTTTGTTTTCTCTCCTCTATTTTCCTCTATTTCCTTCTTCCACACTCTTCACCTTTTTATCTTGCCACCTCATCTTTTTTAAAAGTGTCTAAAATTGTAAATGCTCTTATGGGATGATCTCAATATTAATGATTACATCGTGGAAATTGGTGTATACACGTTGAACGTTTGGAATCAACTCCTTTGAGTTATGCTTCTTGTACTCGACAATTGACAAGGATGTTGACGTAATACATACATAGCACAATCATATCACCTTACATATCACAACTCCTAAAACAATACACAATCTCGTCACCTCTTTTTTTTTTTTTTTTTTTTTTTATCATCCTTTCATGTACAAACAGCATCAATCCAACTCCTTTACCCTGTTGCCGTTGATTTGTGACCAGCTCTGCATTTCTTTTGCCCGGGTCAGGTTTCTCGTTAATGGTGGTAGATGGAGTGAATAATTTGGGAAACATAAAGTTCAATGAGCCATCTAGTACCCAGCGAAATCTTGCCTGGAAGTTTGATTTCACTGATTTGAAGAAATATCGACTCCCTCTAGTTTTTACTCCTAGCTCAAGCTCAATGATTGATTCCAGAGATTCTGAAATTGAGTTTAATCAATCCATCACAAGTGGAAAGCCTATTTATCCATTGCACAACACAATTTTCATTACAATACACCATAACAATCACAATATAAACTATTTGAGTTGAATTTCCATGAAAATTGCAATTCTACCTTAGTATATATAGCATAATTGTCTTACTGATTCTTCTTTTATTTATTTTTTTAAAAAAGATCCAACAACAGCTCCTTCATTTCCTAATTACCACAACAAACAACTCAACAATTACCATCAATAAACATAAAATAACTTCTTGTTTAGCAGCATATACCTTTCCCTTTCAAGCTTGTCAGCCCTCCAACGCAAACCAACCAACCATTATTGTCTTTGGTCAAGGTTCCAGTGGTCGATCAAACCACACCTACCATATTCCTGCCACAAAACAATTAATGACATTAAAGAACTGACAGTATATGGCTCGTGCAAAAATACACCAGATTTTTTAGAGCTAATAAAAATGTACTATGGGTTTTTCACTATTTCTTCTTTCAATTCATGTGAAAAGATACTTTCATTATTCAAGAAATTTCAGACCAGCAAGAGTATATTCCTCAGAGATACAAAAGAGGTTCGGCTCTGCCCTCAAACAAGTAACCATCCTAGGCCCGACTCCTCGTAGATGCACTTATAGGGAGAAAATTAATCAGACGGTAACACTACGTACTAGTACTGGAAGTTTTGAAAACATTTTAATTTTCTAAAAATCTTTCTGTAATTCTCAACTTATATTAATGGATCACAGCAAGTTTATTATATCTTATGTGATTTTTACACAATGTGAAAACACACCAGACGAAACAATTAACTGGGCATAATAAAACATATGATATCAAAACAACTGAACGTTCAGGAAAAAAATTCTTGACAAAACATCATAAAACTTTTCATCGTGTAACCACAGGAGACCAAACTTACATGGAATATGGTGCTGGATCAACCTTTTGAGGACTGTCCAAAACCATGTTAGCAATCATTTCAGCAGTTCCTAAAGCCTGATGAAACGTGAAACAATTTGCAGATGAGCTTTCCAGTAACACTAAAATTGGTAAGAAAACAAAACCATTGCAGTGGTAAGGAAACCAGCTCCAATGGAAGCAAAAAACAGCTGGATAATTGACAGCTTGTTTGCTAAGGTAGATTGAACAATGTTGAATATCATTAAAGAAAAGAAAGTAAAATCTTGTATATATTAAGCATGTTTGGGAAATAAGCCCATGGAACCAATACAAATAAGTGATTAAAAAATCGCGTGGGAGTGGATCCCACACAATTAGCCAAATAGGTAGCAAATAAGATACTTCTACGGCTTATTAGTAAGCCACAAATATTACAGTGCCCATGGCTTATAAGCTATTTGCTGAACATCCCATTATACCATCCAATATTGTCTAATACTGCAAGCATGGAATTTTTCCACAAAACAAGCACGTTATTGAGAGAGGGAAAAGGAGGAAATTACCAATGTGAGTCCTTCTCCTTCATGTCCAGCAGCAAGGAACGTGTTTGATATTCTAGGAATGTGGCCAATAACTGGCTTCCCATCAGGCACTAAACCAAAATAAAACAGCATAAAAGATCAGTCTGTAACAACAATTTGAATGTATACAGTAAACATAATTGTAGCAAATTTTTTCTTAGCACACGTACTGTATGGTCTCAGCCCAACTCTCACTTCTCTACTTTTGTTTAACTCTTTAAGAGATACTTGTTTTAATATAGGAAAGAATTCCCCAGCCCTTTCCCATATCTGAGTAATGACAGATTCATCTATCTCTGTGTTGAATCCCACAAGCTGGCGGCTGCTACCTGTAAGACCAGATAGAACATGAAAGGTGCAGGCAGGTATCCTCCTGGGGGAAGGAAGGAGATAGGATATGATGCAATAGCAAGATAGTGCAACAATTATTAGGTTCACTTCATCCACAATAACATATTGATATAGTAAGACGATATAATAAAAACTTTTAACTTTCTACAATTCTATGTAGAGTTGACAATCTACATTCTAGTAGCTGAAATACTGTCAGCACCACTGAAGAGAAAGTAGAATTCCTTACCGATTGACCCCAATACCCATTGGTCCCTTCGCTTGAGTTCGAAAAAATGAGTTTCAAGGTAGCTTCGGGCTATTATTTTCATTTTTTCAAAGCGGACAAAGAAACTTATAAAGAGAGTACTGCAGGGTGCGTTTAATTCGCCACAACCAATCTAATGTCGCTAAGGAACTTTGATAAATAGAAGTACTGCCCAAGAAAAAACTACAAAAATTTAAAATAAAGATATAAGATTAGTTGCAAAGATTAAGGTTGAGTTTGTGGAACGATGTGGCAAGAGGTTGGGTCCTCACGACTCCATAAGACACAGTGGATGTAACAAGACGGGTCCTTAAATTTCAAGTGAGTTAATAGCCCATTAGCTGACTGTTTATCACTTCCAAGTTTTGAAGGAAAATTATGGGCTCCCATATAATTTGATAGAGTAGGCGGTCCAACCAAACAGCACTTTGGGATCTTTATCTGGTCAAGCCACAAACCAATTACCAATAAAAATAAGTGCACTGATAAAAGTTCTAGACCTATCTTTTAACCACCCACATTCTTTTTAGTTTCTTCAATCATGGTCAACTAGAAATGATCTAGAATTTAGATACTCAAGTATTTCTTTCAGGTTTCTATCTAAAATTAAGATGTATCCGCTTCTACTGATTAAAGCTCTCCTAGTTACAGAAGGTTTTGGGCTTCTTTTCTATAGATTAAAGTTTTCCTAGTGACAATTTGTTTTAGACTTTCTTCTTTTTTCTTCCTCTCTTTACAATAAAGTGTCTTCTGCTTACATTTTACAAAAGACCACGAAAGGATCTGGAACAAAGACTAACACACACTATTACATAAAAGCAAGGCTTTACTTCCAGGTCCAGTAACATTTTATTTACGACAATATGCAAGGTAAACATAGGCCTATTGCAATTGCTAGCTAGAAATTTGATCCAGGTCACTGTGGCAAGCGTAATAATTCATGCAAGTGTCTTAGTAATAGCAATAGTTTTTAAAGTCAATGCAAGTGCATCGCCCTAAAAATTCCTTTACCACAATATATATACATAAATCCATATTTTGTATCTCATGAATTTACAAGAAAAGAGATAAACAGAGCAAGAAAACCAGGACACGAGGTAAAGAGTTACCAAGAACCAGCCTTCCTGACATGTCCATGGTAGCTGTCATTGAAACAGATGAAGTGTGTGCATCATATCCTGACCCTGAATCAGAAGTAGTAGAGCTCAGGGTTGCAGATTTATGATTGACATATCCCAACTCCATAAGGCCGTGGTTAAGATTTAACGGCTTGAAATTCTCAATAACAAGCAGATGTCCCTGCCACAAAGTTGACAAAAAGCATTTGGCTTCTGCCTTCAGAAATGGCTAACAAACATCTTGGTTTCAAGGGATTGCCTAATGCATTTCAGATTAAATACAACTGGAAAATATAATATTGAACTGGAAAGTGATTAATGATTGGTAATCTAAGCAACCTGTTTTCTCTAAACAAAAGTGAAGGAAAGAGAAATATTAGAGGAAATAGCACTTTCCTTTACGTCCATTTCAGAATTTGGAGTTGTGATAATTGCTATATGTATATATCGTTTTTCCATAACATAGAATATAAAATAATACACTTTTCCCGAAAATAATAAATAAATGATTCCTGCAAAATCATTCTACCCCTTCATTTTCCTAACTTCCATATGCTTTTGAACTTCATAGAAAACACAGAAATAACAACCATGAAACTGAATTCAAACATAGAATTCTAACCTTTCGAGGCTTTACTGGGAAATCTATTTCAATTTCTGAATGCTTGATCAGGTCATGCAACACGGAACCACTCCAACAACCCGCAGCAACTATAACTGCTTTCTTACTGTACAAGGTGTTCTTGGAAGTCTGAACTGCCACAACCTCCCCACTGCTCTCTGATCTGAGCACAGACATGTAAAGAGTATTAATAAGTTTGAATAATGAAAAAACAAAAAATGGAAACCTTCCTAATCCTCATCATTTGGATTTAGCTTAAAATAATATCTACAAAAAAAAAAAATTAAATAAATAAATATTGCTACCTTAATAAACTGGTCGCTTGCTCATAATAGAACTCAGCATATCTTCCTTCTGCTGCAAAATACCTGTTACCCTATTAAACAATATAAAAATAATTATGGAAATAATGACAGAATTTTAAAAGCACAAGAAAAACAAAACAGCCATTGCTTGAAGAAGGAAAAATGAATTGCTAGAGTAACCTTCTCAATAAAGGCAACAGCGCGTCGAGCATCTATTTGGCAGTCATCAGGTACAAATGCCGCGCCACCTTCCCTTCCAAGCATAAGAGCAGGTTCTTCTGACTGCAAATCATCACAAGACAAGAGACTTGCCTCCAAGCCAGCCTCCAAAAATTGCTTCACCCTACTTTTCAACATGGAACATTCATTTGCAGTTCTACCAACTAACATGCTTCCTGTAAATGAAAACATTGCCCACTTTTAAAACACTGTTAGCATTCTAGAGGGAACTCAATAGGCTTTTAAATATCAACTAGATCCAGCACGGAAAACTAAGTTCACTTATTTTTCTTCAGGGAATTTATAGCTTTATACAAATGAGAGGTTAATTAAACTTTTGTTTGAACAATATGAGATACCAACTAATTAGAACCTCCAGCAAATGAAAATTCATAATATAGAAAATTGGAATAGGGTGCAATAAAAGATCCACCTCGTGCAGAGGATCTTATCCAACGTATTTTATGAAATATATGGAGCATGATTTTGCAAGAACATACTCTAATTTTTCTCGCCACTGGTAAGTCATTTCCATGTAATCATGATCAACAAGTTGGTTAATTACATCAGCCTCTCCATCCATAACATGTGACTAACAATTCTAAAAATTAGGTTAGAACTAAACACATCATTTCAGTGTAAAACCACCTTGCAATTAGCAATTTATATAATAATCAACAGATAAAGACTCGTACAGTTCTCTCGAAGATAGAACAAATAAAAAATTTACTCGGCAGAAAGCATTAAAGGATAAATTATAAATACAGACATGTCTGCACTAAATCCATAGACACACACAATCTGCATGAGGTGAACGAGTTGGTCATTCACATTCTTCAAAACTCCTCAGTATCAAATATTTCCACCAAACAATATTCCTACAAGTCATTGACCAGAGACAAATTAACATTACCTGTCTTTTTCCAACCTAGCGTTTGCAAAGGATCCAAGCCTCGATTTTGGATGCTCTCTGCCAGAGCCTCCCAAAGTTGAATGCTTCTCATTACCAGCTCCCATTTTTCACTCCCTGGGTCTCTGTGAACCTTCCATATGTAACCCTGTCCTAGAAGTGTGAATCGGCTCGAATGCCAAACAAAAGGTCAAGAAATCCTACAGCCAATCAGAATTCAAGTAATACATATCCATTGTTTAAGAGCATGTACTGTGCTTCAAAATATAGTAAGTTAGAAGGACATTCGTTGTTTCAAACATGCTTGTATAATTATTTATTTTTCTGAAGTAAAATAGTTATTTAATTTTGAAGTAATTCCTACCTTTCGTCAAAATAAGTGCATATTTTGTTGTGCTTGAAAGTAAAGCTTAAAAATAATTAAATAAGTCATGTTGGTTAAGTTATTTACCAAACATATAATTACCAAAATTACACTTTTTCTTGACAATTTACTTTTCCACAGTAAATGTCTAGAAGAAAAGTAAATTTACCTTGAAGTCAAAGAAATGCACACTTTGTTGTGCTTGAAAGTAATTCTTTGTTTATTCTGCCAGTAGAGTTATCAAAATTACAAAAAATCTATTCACAGAATTTACTTTGTAGAAAGTCAAGAAAGTTTATTTTCACCTTTAACCAAAAAAAAAAAATTATCGCCAACTGTAGAGAAATCTCCCCTACAGAAAGAAGGACCATACGTCTGTCTTCTCTAAAAATCAAAACCCAGCGCTCTCCAACAAATTCTCTCAACTTCACCATAAATCTTCAATTTTTTCTACAAAAACCTGCAATTTTTTGTTCCCAATTCCCGTATACCTATCTTCCTCTTATGTACCAAAAGCTCCAAGCGTTAAAACCAAAAAATTCAATTGCTCGACTCCCAAACACAGATTACTCCTTCTCCTCAATCTCACCGCAAACTGGTGATTCTTCCCAACCGTCACCGATGGTGTAACCTTCTCTTGGCTTCCTGTTCCCACAACTACTCCACTACCAAGATACCATCTTCCACTCCTCAATTTGACTTTAATTGTAAAATCCGACCAAGATTTCCTCTAATCGGAAAAAAAGAAGGATGTTCTTATTCAGTTGACTACTCGTGTATGTTTTGTATACTCTGTTAGTGATTTGGTACTGGAATGCTGAATTTAATAGGTTTCAAAGCAGTGTCTTGAAGAATGAAGATTTAAAGGTGTCTACTTGTTAATTGTCTTTTGGTGGGTAAGGCTTCGTTTATGGGTTAATTTTACTGAAAGATATATTCACTTATGTTATTCTGTCAATTACAAGATAAAGAAAATCCGCTGCGGTTTAACAGAAAATATATACAGTTCGGCGATTTGGTATTAGAATGCTGAATTAATAGGTTTCAGTTAAATAGAAAATATATACAGTTTGGTGATTTGGTATTAGAATGCTGAATTAATAGGTTTGAAGGCATTTTCCTGAGGATATACTCGGCCATGATGTTATTTAACCTGCTAGAGGAAGGAGAAAATTCCCCGCAGTTTAATAAAAATATATACTGTGCATATTGTTCAAGGATGGAGCTATGGGAGGAAAATGCAGCAAGAACCCATCCCTGATTTCCAAGATCACCCTTTTTAGTAGGACAGCTAGTGTATATTATTATAAAGCGTTGTAGACTATTATGTAGTTCAATGTGTATATTTGCACAGTTCTCGCATAATATTTACCTTTCTGCACTTCTTAACCCGTAACTTCCCAGTAAGCACAATCAACCATTTTTTTCTCCTTTCACATAGTAGCATGTATGAGTGAACTCAGATTCTTACTTCTATAACTTTCTAATTTATGAATGCAAGGAGCCTCACATCCTTTAGTAATATTTTTATTGAGGGTAGATAGAATAATATAATAATCTCCGTAAACTTTTAGATGTGTTATCCGACCATATTCAGTCACGAGGCCATTACTTCTGCAAAGATCATTTTTTTTTTTTTTTTAAGTTGTTAAAATGGTAGTTGCAACAATACATTCCAATGTAGAAGTTCATGGAAATTTAGCGTGCTGATGTTGACTTGATATCATTTATTTCTCTCTTTTACTTCCTCTTAAGGGGTTTTTGTTGATATTAGCCATAGTTAACTAGACCTGAATTAATGCTCCAATTTTTATGGAGACAATTCTCTCAACCTCTCTTTACTGTGTTGTCCTTGCTACAAACGCAGCCTCTGGCAGCCACTTAATGCAAGTTTCTATTACCCTAATGGAGGAGTTGAAGGTTTACTGGTATCCTTTCTTGTTGGCTCTCGCATTGGATTCAACGTCCATTGGGGAGACTGCTCTAAGCATGGAGTTTCTTGTCATTCCAGGAATTAATCAAACTGTGCAAACATGATACAAGTTTGTTCGATTAAGGACTCGGATAATAAATTGAGAATTTGATTTTGGCAATGCCCTTACTGCATTGGTTGGGTTGCTTATGTTTTTTATAACATTCAATGCTCCAAGTCTGATGAATCCATCCCAAGAATGGCTTTCTTGCTTTGGACACAATAAGGAGGCCATTTTGACTGTTAATAATTTAGGGACAAAGAAATGACTTGTTGTTGGTGCTATATGTGCAAGATGGCAAATGAAAATATGCAACATTTGTTTCTAGATTATGATGTTGAGTTGTGTTGGATGATCTTTAGTAAATTAGTGGAGTTCAGTGGGTTATTCCTGGGTTTTTTGCTGGAAAACTCGAGTTTTTGGTTAGAAAGGACGTGTCTTGGCTCTTGCCCCAATTTGTTTAATGCCGGTGCAATGGAGGAACAGAAATCAGAGTGTCTTGGCTCTTCTCCCAAATTGTTTTTCCTGTTGTTTTGGTTTCAGAACACCATTTTCACTAGCGTAAGAGTCTCAAATTTGAGGTCATATCCTACTTGTTGGATCCCACGGAAAGCCATCTATATGCTAGTTTTAAAACATACACTTATGTACATTAACTTTTTAAGCTTACACAACCGTGCACCATATCTTGAAATTTAAATATCGAAAGATTTCAGTGCAAAAAATTACCTGCACCGGTGGCGCCAGCGCAAGGTTCGGCGGCATCGACGATGGCAACGGAAAGATTCGAACCAAGGAGGAATTGGCGGGCAATGGTCAACCCGATTATACCCGCTCCGATAATGACTACGTCGAAAGTGTGTGAATTCAACCTGGATGACCGGTTCAGACCGGCAGAGCAAACTGGTCTCAGTCGGTTCGTATTAGGTTTGATTGAAGATGAACCTGAAAGGATTGGATTCGTATAATCAGTTGGGCAGCAGCCATAGAAGTGAAACTTGGAGCCGAACCGCGGAACGACGCCCTTGATTTTGAGAGGTGGAGTTAATGTCAGCGTGGTTGATGCCATTTGCGGAAATATGATTTCAGGAAGAGTATAGTGCGACTGCGGAGACGGCGTTGAATTTATTTGCACAAAGTACTTAGCCCCTGTTCGAAAACGCTAAAAACGCGTTCTCTTTACCATTTTCGAAAACGCATTTTGAAAAACAAAAAAAAAAATTGTACACAAAACGGAAAACGTCCGAAACATCGTTCTGGGCGTTTTGTGTGTATTTCGACAAAAAATGTCCAAAACGCGGAAAATGCGTTTTGGGATTTTTTTTTTTTTTTTTTTTTATAGAATTATCTTAACTTAGAACTAAGCTTAATATAAAGTTTTTATTTTTTTATTATTTTTTTAGAATTATCCTAGTTTGGAACTAAGCCTGAATAAAGATTAATATTTTTTTTTTTTTAGAATTATTCTAACTTGGAACTAAGCTTAAATAAAGTTTTATTAAATTCAATATCAACATTACAAAAAAAAATTAAGTGAGAATTCTTATTATTATATTTCAAAAAATGCACCAAACTGCATGGAATCGAAATGTACCAAACACGCAAAATTCTACTAAACAAAGCTAAATCTACCAAAAAAGAGCAAAATTTCACCAAGATGCCTAATCTAATACCAAAAGCGCGATATGTACCAAATTGTGAGATGTTTCAAATTGTGCCCAAGAAATTTACCAAAATGCGCAAATAGCTCTAAAATTTACGAAAACAATGTCAATTGTACTGTGCTAACCAAGATGTGTGAAATGTTAAAAAATGCTTCAAAATGTACTAAAATACACTATATATACCAGAATTCACCAAAATATACAAAATGCATGATATCGACCAAAATGCGCAAATCGTACCAGTGTGCGAATGTACCAAAATACAAGAAAACAAACCAAGTTAAATGAAATTTATCAAAATGCACAAAAATCTACTAAAATTCTAGAAATGTACCACATGAGAATTGTAGCAGGCAAGACCTATGATTAATCCTAGAAATGTGCCTGAATCAAATGTGGACTGATTACTCCACAAGGTCAAGATGACTTTTAAATTTATTTTATTTAATCAAACTCTGTATGAGTAATTAGAGTTACATGTATTATGGAAGTAATTTGGACTTGAATATTATGTTATTAATTTCTTATAATATTTTTTTGGAGTTGAACATTAATGACATTATTATTTGGTCCAAAAAAAAGTTAAACAATATAGATTGTTTAATATAATTCAGAAGCAAATTCATTGAAAATAGTATAAGTTGTATTCTGCAAAATTTCAAACAGAACGTGTTTTCCAGCTTTTCATTTTCAAAAACAGTTTTCAGAAATGACAAACAGAACACGTTTTCAGCAACATTGAAAATAAAAATAAAAACAGGAAATACAAAACATTTTCCAAAATGAAAATACAAAATAAAATACAAACAGAACGCCACCTAACTTTTGTATCAAGGTTTTTAAGTTTTATTAATTTGAATGTATTTGGTAATTTGTTTATAAATAAAATTTTTAACACATTTTCAAAAATTATTTTTTTATCTCGAAAATATAAGAAAATATATTTATAAACTAATTTTTTCGTCGCCAAACTTATTACTTTTAAGAACACTAATAGTGAACAACAAGGAATGAGTAAGGCTTTTTGAGTTGAAAGTCACATAATAAAATACACAAAATGTTAAAATAAAATGATGAAGATGAATTTTTTTTATTTTATTTTATCACGGGTTTTCCTACTTTACTGTTAACAATTCTAAAAGATGTAAAATTGATCCTAAATATTAAATAAAAAACTAAAAAAAATTAAAAGAAAATGGGGGATCTAGATCCCATCAAGACCCGCTTAGCTCCGTCCGCCTGTAAAATAAAAACTCACATTGAGTTGTTTGGCATCTCGTAATGGTGTAAGTGTGCAATTTTCACTTTTTATCTGTTTGTTAAAAGTTTTTGTTTAGTGTATGATTAAAAAGTTGAAAGAGAAAATGTGTATGCTTAATAATTAATCTGAGAAATTGTGTTGTAAAATATATTTGGAAAAAACATTTGCCTTGTGAACCCAATTTTTACATTGTGACGCCGTGTATGGAGAGAATTTTGTGAGTTGACTTGTCCGGTCAAATTGTAGATTGGTCAATTCCATCAGTTGACATGTTCAGTCGAATTGGGGATTGGTCAATTCCATCTAGTCTAAACTCTTCGATATCAATATAGGAATTATAAATTAATTTATTTATATTTTTAGGTAAAATATATGATTAAAAGTGAAGAAATAAATATATAATTCAAAAGTGATTTAAAAAATTGTTATAAATCTTAATATATATATATATATATATATATATATATATATATATATATATATATATATATAATAATAGTATAGCAGTCAAAAAAACTCACACATAGTTATCCGCCATTTTTCCCTACTATTTTAGGAAACTTTATAATTTTATTAATTATTTTAATAATTGAATTAGGAAACTTCAATTAATGCAAAATTAATTATAGGTGACATGTAATAAATGACTTATTGATTGTAAAAAATAAAAAATCTATAAAAAGATCAAATTGTATATTATTTTTATTCTTTTGATAATTATTGTAATATTTTGAAGTAAAAAAATATGCAATATATGTGTCAAATTCATGATCTTAACGAGAAGTTCAATACAAGTTAACAAATGAGAGCAAACTCTAAATATATCATTCTTAAAATTGCTTCAAATAATAAAGGTAAAAGTTTTACTTATACTTTTTACTTTTTTCAATATCCAATCTTTTTAATTTATTTCATCTAAGTCATAAAATGATATTTATCATTTATTACCTAACTTCAATTTGACATAAATGATTAATTTCAAATCTTTTTTCTTATCAAATTAAAAGAAATAATGATATCCGATCTTTCTAAGTAAATTCAATTGAATCATTTTAATTTCTACAACTTCAAGTTTCGATAAACTCTTTGGTAATTTTGAAATTAATTTTATAAATTTACTCATTTTGTTCATTTATCTATTTTTTAATTTTTATAAATTTAAAATAACATCAATTTGTAAAATATATACTACAGACTTTAACAATTAATTCATTAAATTCTATAGAAAATAAAAATATAAGGTTTTATCAAACTTATTCTATTTAAAAATAAAATATAGTCCATACATTTATTTAACATGCACAAAAAATAGTTTTGTGTGTGTGTGTGTGGGTAACATGAGATGAAAAATAAAATGTCACATTGTATTTGAAACCATTGAATATGAGTAAGTTTGATATAAATTATAGAAATAGTTTTAAATGTGTGATTGAAAGTGAAAGAAGGTAGTATAAAAAATAAAATAATTGTCAAATCAATCAATTGAGTGGTTAAAAATTGATTTTCTTTTTTTAGAATGTGTGGTTAAAAAGTAGTATGTTCAATTGTGAAAAATTAGATTTTAAATAATATGGGGTTATGAATGAACATTAAAAAAAATTATTTTTGAATAATCAATTCTATATGAATAAATAAACTAAGAAAACTAGATAATGCACAATTAACTGTTAAAAAAAATGCAATTCATAATTTTATTATTATTATTTTTTTTTTTGATATTTTGATTGTATATTGAATATACAATTTATGCATTAAAGTAAGAAATCTTATAGGGAAAAATGAAATTACAAATTATTCACAATTTGTGTATGCAAGTTATTATTATTTTTTATTGTGTTATTTTTATCGGACATTGTATTTTTACAACTTATTCAATAAATATTATTTATTCCGTGCATTGCACGGGTGCGATTACTAGTTGTAATAATAATAATTATGCTAAAGCTCATTAGTTGATTATTACTGTAATTTGACTTTTATTTACGAAGCTCATAATTTCATGAGAATTTCAGAAATGGGATTTTTGTATTTTCAAACCATGAGTTCCAAAAAATTGAAAATGTGGAAATTTCTAAAACGCGGCCTCAGTTTGCGTATTTGGTAAACTTGTTTATAAATTCATATTTTTTCACATTATGCTTTCCTCTTCTACCCTCTCAATTTCTCTCTACAAATTTCTCAGAGATTCGATTCTTTTCTTCGTCTGAGCTAATGGTCTTATCCTTTGCTTACATGTCCAATCAGTTAATTAAAGTAATTACAATCACGTTTTACGGTTATTATTGTTATTTTCGTTGTTATGGTGATCCAGACACCGATTGCTTTTAATTTGTTAGAAGATTTAAGAAATTATTTCGATCTTTCTTTTTTTGAATTTTTTATATATTATTTACTGATTTTGTTGATTTTCATGGGGATTCGGCGGGCGTCGTGCAGTTTGTTGCACTATATGCTTCCTAGAAAGAGACAACTGGAAGGCGAATCGGAAAGTGTTCTGAGGAAGAGTCGTCTCTGTTTCTCTGCGGATAATATTATCAATTGTGAAGGAAGTGGCAGTGGGAGTCAAGAGACAAATATTGACGGAGCTGATAGTGTTAGTTTAGGGAACAGTAACAGTAACAACAGCGGCAGTCGCGAGGAGCCTTCAATTACGGAAATGGCCTTTGATGTTGGAAAAGCGCACGACATCGACGAAGATCTCCATAGCCGGCAGCTAGCTGTGTATGGACGAGAGACGATGCGGCGGCTTTTTGCGTCAAACATTTTGGTATCTGGAATGCAAGGACTCGGTGCTGAGATCGGTATGGATTCCTCCATCTTTCAGTATGCACTAACATGCTTATGTTATTGAATTGAATTATTTTATGTGTCTGTATAATAGAGAGATTGGATTTGGAAATCTGGATGAGGCTAACTCTTTCGAAAAAGATCATCCAGAAAGATCATCTGGATCCGAGTTGCTGTTTGTTATTCTTTTTGTTGTGGTGTTATATGTGGAGTCCATATCTACTGCGGATGTTCAATTACTAAGTTGAAACATAGGCTTGGCAGATTTAGATGATAAAGCCCATATGGTAAAAAAAAAAAATCTTATGAGAAAATTGTTTTTGCTCAAACACCTGTTTTGTTTTGGTATTTATTTAAGGTCCAGTTCTACATTTAGATAAATTCTTTTAGGCCAATTTTCTATTCTGGAAATGTTTGTTGTATGAAAATGGAATAATTGAATAATGAATATTTGTATTAACTTGTATAGTATCTGATTTCTGCAAAACATTACAGCTAAGAACCTCATTCTTGCCGGCGTAAAGTCTGTCACGTTGCATGATGAAGGAAAAGTTGAGTTATGGGATTTGTCTAGCAACTTTATTTTCTCGGAGAATGATGTTGGTAAGAACAGGGCACTTGCCTCTATTCAGAAACTACAAGAGCTCAACAAAGCTGTGGTTATCTCGACTCTGACTACTAAATTGACTAAAGAACAACTTTCTGAATTCCAGGTAAAGTTTTTGTGTTTTTATTTTTTGTTGCCCTAGATCATTGTAACTTTTGCAAGTGACTTTTTTCTGTGAAGTGAGTAAAAATCTATGCAGAAGTATTGTTTAAATTTTTTCTTCAACTAGAAACTAACATCTATCATAGTGTTATCCAAACAAGTGATCATGAAATTAGTTACCCTCCTTGATGTAGCAGGCGTGTTATACATGAACAAAATGACAAATGGCTCTGTCAAAGAATTGTTGTTGAGTGAAGACCTGGACCTGTATATTATCTAATTAGCTAACTCTAGCAATATCTATATCTCCCTTCCCAATGATCTCTTTGATCAAAACAAAATCGTTGGATATGCTTAGGTCGTTGATGAGACCTTTTTTCCTTGCCTGTGTTACACATTATAGTTGTTGCTGTACAAGGTCGCCAGATTTCCAATCATTCTGAATTTAGTAATGAATTTAGGGATCTAAATGGCGTCTGAGTAGCATCAACTGTTACGCTGTATCGCCCTGGATTGTGGAGTTAACAGTAGTCTTATTTCGGAGCTCTTCTAACTCGTATCTTTTGTATTACTATTCAAGGTGAAGATTTACCATGAAGTGATTCAACTAGATCAGGGGAAAATTGAATTTACAATCTATAGCCATATTGAAAGCTTGAGTTAGTGAGGCCATTGACTTCCAAGTTTCTGCTTTTAACCTTTTTTTTATTAAATACCCATTCGCAACCTATTGCTTGATATCCTTTTACGGTCTCCTACTGTCCATATGTAGTTGGAGTGCATGATGTCCATTTCTTCAACATACTAGGTGTTAATACTAGCTTTTGTTTGATTATAGTGATTTCTGTATTTTTTGAAGTTCTTGAAGCTTTATTTAGCTCCCACTCCTCTGAGATGAACTCCTCTTGAAATATGCATGTTTTGAGAATATCAGCTTTTCTCATTTAAATTTTAGAAGTACCTTATACGTTCTTTTGTATATCTCGTGAACCCGCATTAGTCAGACAGATACCATGTTTTATGGATGGAAGTGGCATCTATGCAATAGGATATCAATAGTTATTTATTGTCTAAAGCATGGAATTGATTTAGTACTAATAATTTGGGAGGTTCATGACTTGTACTGATGCTCAAATGCTGTCTCAATCTGAACTTTGATGGTTTGAGGCCTTCCTCCTTTTTGGTCATGTATCATGTATGTAGGACTTCACGATGTTCTTGCCAACATTTTTGTAATTTGTACTTGGATGCTTAGTTGTTTGTATTTCCTTGTGTAGAAGTTTATATGCCGGAGCAAAAAAAATTCTGTGAAGGAAATACAGTAGTTTCCTTGTGCATTGCTCTTTAGAACAAGTATATTATTAAATGAAGCATGTCATATGTTAGTTGGGAAGTACTTCGTTGTAGATGTGATCAGGGATATGCTGTTGTTCCCTTTTATTATTCGACTCAGCGGCACTTTGCTTTAACTTTGGGGTTCATATATTTAATTTTTTTCAAGAGCTATCCTAGAGTTATGTGACTAGTGTAGATGGTAGATGGTTGGCACCTTTGGCAATTTTTATAATTCTAATAATCCTAAATGTGATAGTTTTGTAGTTTGATAGAATTAGCGGAAGTTTGAATTTGTGTATGGATAGTGAGTGAGTAATCTTTAGCACAAAATACAGGCTAGCGATGCAGTATCCAACAGGGGTGGTACCATCTTTTCATGTAATTATTGATAAGTGTTGCTTGGTAAAATGGGTAAACAACACAGAATTTGGAGATTTTAGACGCGATATTTTGACTGCCTCATAGTGTAGAATTTGTGCATCTTTTGCTTATCATTGCAACTGTGTAATGGGCTATTGGCAAAATATTAACTTGATATCTGATCAACTGCTTGTTACAACATACAATTTCCTTTTCTTTTTAGCTCAATCCCGTGCAATAACTTTCTTGCACGAGTATTTCAGATTGCGTGTTTGCTAGGGATGTCACAATTATGTACTGATTGTATAATGATGGTGAATGCAGGCGGTAGTTTTTACTGACATCAGCTTAGAGAATGCAATCGAGTTCAATGAATACTGTCACAATCATCAATCTCCTATTGCTTTCATCAAGACTGAAGTTAGAGGCCTTTTTGGTAATTGTTTTTGTGATTTTGGACCAGAATTTACAGTCTTTGATGTTGATGGAGAGGAACCTCATACGGGCATTATTGCATCTATCAGTAATGACAACCCCGCTCTTGTGTCTTGTGTGGATGATGAAAGGCTTGAGTTTCAGGATGGGGATCTTGTCGTGTTCTCAGAAGTACACGGAATGACAGAACTCAATGATGGAAAACCGAGAAAGATAAATGCTGCACGACCATACTCTTTCATCCTTGACGAAGATACCACAAGTTTCAGTAGATATGAGAAAGGTGGTATTGTAACTCAGGTAAAACAGCCGAAGGTTTTGAACTTCAAGCCGCTGAGGGAAGCAATTAAAAATCCTGGAGATTTTCTTCTTTCTGATTTCTCCAAGTTTGACCGCCCACCTCTGTTGCATTTGGCATTCCAATCACTGGATAAGTTTGTCTCTGAATTGGGATGCTTCCCAGTGGCTGGTTCTGAAGATGATGCTCAGAGGTTGATATCTATTACCAGTAACCTGAATGATAGCTTGGGAGATGCAAAACTGGATGATATAAATCCCAAACTTTTGCAACATTTTGCTTTTGGTGCTCGAGCTGTACTGAATCCTATGGCAGCCATGTTTGGTGGCATTGTTGGGCAGGAGGTTGTTAAGGCGTGCTCAGGGAAGTTTCATCCTCTATTCCAGGTTAATATTATGTTTCCCAACATTCACAAGTTTCTCCTCTTAAGAAACTATTCATATTATTGTCTTTTCCACATTTGAATCCTATGGCTGCTAGTTTGATGTATTTTACTGCTATATTGGGATAAACTGACCCTTTGTTTCTTTCCTTTTCATGTTTGTAAAGTTTTTCTATTTTGACTCGGTGGAATCACTTCCCGTAGAGCCATTCGATCCCAGCGAATTGAGACCATTAAATAGCCGTTATGATGCCCAGATTTCAGTTTTTGGGTCTAAACTTCAGAAAAAACTGGAAGATGCTAAATTGTTTTTGGTTGGATCTGGTGCACTAGGCTGCGAGTTTCTAAAGAATTTAGCGCTGATGGGAGTTTCTTGTGGAAACCTTGGAAAACTAACAGTCACTGATGATGATGTGATTGAGAAGAGTAACCTTAGCAGACAGTTCCTCTTTCGAGATTGGAACATTGGGCAGGCCAAATCCACTGTTGCTGCTTCTGCTGCTGCTTTAATCAATCCTAATCTCCACATCGAAGCTTTGCAGAATCGTGTGGGCCCTGAAACAGAGAATGTTTTTGATGATACCTTCTGGGAAAGTCTGAATGTTGTTATTAATGCCCTTGACAATGTCAACGCTAGGCTTTATGTTGATCAAAGATGCTTGTATTTCCAAAAGCCACTTCTTGAGTCTGGGACATTAGGTGCCAAATGTAACACTCAAATGGTCATTCCCCATCTGACTGAGAATTATGGTGCCTCAAGAGATCCTCCTGAGAAACAAGCACCGATGTGTACTCTGCACTCCTTCCCGCACAACATTGATCATTGCTTGACATGGGCCCGATCAGAATTTGAGGGCTTGCTTGAGAAAACGCCTGCTGAAGTAAATGCCTATCTTTCTAACCCGGGCGAATATACATCTGCAATGAGAAATGCTGGTGATGCTCAAGCCAGAGACAATTTGGAACATATACTAGAGTGCCTTGACGGGGAAAGATGCGAATCATTCGAAGATTGTATTACATGGGCCCGTCAAAAGTAATTCTTGATGTTATTTTGTTTTACAATTTTGCCTTTATCAAACTGAAATCTTTCTCCTTATACATCTGAATAATTTTGCTTCTAGGTTCGAAGATTATTTTGCTAACATGGTGAAACAGTTGACTTTCACTTTCCCTGAAGATGCTATGACCAGTACTGGTGTACCGTTCTGGTCAGCTCCCAAGCGGTTCCCTCACCCCCTGCAGTTTTCTACTGATGATCCTAGTCATCTCCAGTTCCTTATTGCTGCATCCATTCTACGAGCTCAGACATTTGGTATTCCTGTACCTAATTGGCACCCTAAGAAATTGGCTGAAACTGTTGATAGAGTCATGGTTCCTGAATTTCAACCAAACAAAGATGCAAAAATTGTTACCGATGAGAAGGCAACCAGTCTTGCTACCGCTTCTTTGGATGACGCTGTGGTTATTGATGAGTTAATAATGAATCTGGAGCAGATTCGGCAGAAGTTATCGCCAGGATTCAGGATGAAACCAATTCAATTTGAAAAAGTATGTCCCCTTGTCTCTAAAGATATAAGATGATGCATAACTTGTCATAATATTACACCTCAGTGGCACCTTTCCTCATTTTACACGTGTATGTTGTGACTCTGTTTGACATTGTTTTCTAGTGGTGCATCCATGTTCATATAGATTTGTGTGGAAAGGAAAGGGAGGAGGGAATTGAGGAAGGAAATAAGATTTCCTTTCTTTGGTCAGAGTAAAAGAGGAAGGAATGTAAAAGTATGTTTGGGAAGTGTTGGCAAACATTATTTATCATAAATAAATTGAAATAAGTGGTCGATTAGTGGGTAGTACCTGTGGGTTCCTTGAAAAGTGTGAATAAAAAGTTGCTGGTTTATAAACATAAACAGTTTATAAACATGAGCCATACATGGCTAAGTTTTCACAATTTGATTTCGAAAGTTACATGCGGGATCTAAACTACAATCAATTTCAAAATCCTAAAAAGGTAATTCCAACCCATATTCCATTCATCGCACTAAACATGGCAAATATGGTTCTTTTTCCTTGTACTTTAAACCTTCTATCTTGTGAAATCTGTATTTTATTTTTACAAAATCCTCGCATATCATGTTACTTCTATAAGGCTTGCTCTAGTGCCCTTCAAGGCACGAGTTTGTGGGGCCCACGTTTTGTTTCTTGAAGGGCACCAATAGAATAGCATTTTTGTACTTCTATATTTATCCTTTTCTTGACATTGTTTACTGAAAATGCAGGATGATGATACGAATTACCACATGGACCTGATAGCTGGACTTGCTAACATGAGGGCAAGAAATTATGGCGTCCCCGAAGTCGATAAATTGAAAGCCAAATTCATTGCTGGACGAATTATCCCTGCGATTGCAACTTCCACGGCGATGGCGACGGGTTTGGTTTGCCTAGAGCTTTACAAGGTCATTAATGGAGGGCACAAGTTGGAAGACTATCGTAACACTTTCGCTAATCTAGCTCTACCTTTATTCTCCATGGCCGAACCTGTCCCTCCTAAGGTCATCAAGTATAAGGACATGAGCTGGACTGTGTGGGACAGATGGATAATCAGAGGTAACCCTACACTCCGGGAACTGCTCAAATGGCTTGAGGACAAGGGGCTGAATGCATATAGTATTTCATTTGGAAGTTGCTTGCTCTACAATAGCATGTTCCCAAGGCACAAGGAGCGAATGGACAAGAAGATAGTCGACCTCGCACAGGAAGTGGCAAAGGCTGAGCTGCCATCACACCGACGCCACTTGGATATAGTAGTTGCATGCGAGGATGATGAAGATAACGATATCGACGTCCCTCAGATATCGGTATACTTCGACTAGCTTTTCTTGAATATTGACCCTGACCGGGATGTTAGAATTATAGGGAAAGCTCTTTGTACATCGCCATCCTTCCATTTTGGTGCTCTGGCGATGATATATTGATAATCTTCCATTTTCTTAACAGTTCAACATTCCATGTATAAAATAAATATGACGAATATGCTTAAGGACTAGAAGCTTGGCAATAACTACGAAGACACACACGAAGGATTGAACAGCGTTCTTTACCTTATTTTCTGTGTGTCTCTCTGTTTTTCGATGACCTAGGTCTGCACAGCACGGATTGAAAAGTGTTTTTTTTTTTTTTTTTTTTTTGCTTTCTTTATCTGTTTTTCAATGATTCAATTGTTTGATAAATTAAATAAATTGGTTTATAAATCATTTTATAAATTACAAAGTCCTTTCTATTTTTTAATCACATATTTTACTTCAAAATCATAATTAAACCAATTTATAAACTTTCTTTTACCAAATTTACTGTGATTTTACATCTCTCTTGAACTCCCTCGTGTTGATTTTTGTGTGTAACCGGATGGCATATATTGCTGGAGCCATTTGCGTTAAAGAGTACTATGACTTCGTTGCGCTGTTTCAATGTGGAATTTATGCTCGATTGAACAAGAGCTATTTTATGTCTATAAGCAAAATATCTTAGCCTCTGTTTCACAACATTTTTTTTTTTTTTTTTTTTTAAATTTAGTTTATAACGGTCACATGGCAACATTGATCTTTTTTTTTTTTTGCAAAATCAACAATTTTGACTGTGGTCAGACAAAGTTTTCGTTCACCATTTTTGTCTTTCAAAAAAAAAATTAACGATATATTATCACATCGCTATTTATAAATAATCATTAAAAATTATTCAAAATATCCTTGTAATATGTACTCGATTGAAACTACTCAATCTACAATTAGTGTTATTCTTATTTCTTATGATATCCAAACATTCATTATTTTCCTTCCAAAAGGGGCAGCAGATTTTTTTACTTGATAAAAAGGCCTATAGATATGTAAAATAGTCCCTTCCAAAGGCACACTTCAAAGCTGTTTCCAATAAGAATCACTCCTTATTTTACCATATTCCAGTAATCATCTTAAGCCCTCTTCGGTGTATATCAAAATCAAATTTTTAGTAAATTTTAATAAAAGTTAATAACATGTGTGGTTAAAAAGCTATTAATTCCATAAAATATGTAAATCAAATTAATTGTCTATTTTAACTTGAAATTTTAATCTGAATCAAACATGGTTAAAATTCATCTTAAGTTGATCTAAATTTATCACATCATTTTTAATCATAAACAAATTTTATTAGACAATGAACTAGTAATCACATGGCATTTACACGTATCCCCCCCCCCCTTTTTTAACTGCAATGTATCTCATCCTCTTTTGATATTTATTTCCATTGAGAAATGATTTTAGTGACTGTGTAATCTATAGCGAGTTAAATATAAGGATGGGCTTGGCCCTAAGCGATTCTCGGCTCGTTTCTCGTGGACCAAGCTCGGTTTGACGTTTTTTATTTTATTTTATTTTTTTTATTATTATTATTATTTTGTAAACACCATGCGATCGCATAGGTTGGGAATGGAACCAACCAGCCATCCATATTTAATTGCAATCAGGCTATTCGTCTCTTTGGCACGATCAATTTGACCATAGAATTTTTCGATTTATTTCAAAATTAGTAATTCTAAAATTGCATTTCAGTCCTTCAATTTATTGGAAAATGTGCAAATTGGTCCCTGTTTAATTGCATGTCAGGTCCTTAATTTATGAAAAGTGAAGTTGTGGTCCCCATAATATCAATTTTGCATGTTTTGGAATTTATGCTATTATATTTGCACAAATTACTCAAAAATGACTATTTTAAAGGCAGAAAATGTGTATATAAAATGCACTTATCAAAAATCCTCCTCCTTTTTTTTTCGAGGCTTGGGATCGACTATTTAATTAAATTTTCTAGTAGGGGAAATTAAAATTGTATACGAACAACTTGTTATGTGTATAATTTTTGTTTTAAAATAAAATATTATTTAGAGAAAAGATTATGTAAAGTAAAGAGATTATAACTAAAGATCATTTACCTTATTACATACAAATTCGACATAATTATTTTGTATGCGAAAATGAGCTTCTTGTCAATCTTTGATGAACATTAACGCTTCCAAAATGTCTTCTTCGGTTCTTTGAGTCGGCTCCTTATGTTCGACAAAGTCCTTTTACTTGCACTAAAAACAGACGCCAAAGCTACAGTGCTAACCAGGGGTGTTAGTAGATCTTTTGTCATGGCGGAAACAATTAGATATCTCCATTCGTTTGTTCGCAAAAAATCAAGTAAATCAAAATGTAAAGAATCGACAGAGTTTACGTTCCTAAGTAATTCTTGTTTAAAATAATTTTTCAATTCTTCAGGTATTGCAAGTGGGCCAGATGATCCGTATTTGTTATGAAAAATAAAGGGATATATTGTAAAAGGTTCCTTGTGTATCCTTAATTCTTCCATTAAATCCAATAGTTCTACTTCTTCTTCTCTAATTGAAGTACAACATGATGGTGCGGAAAGTGTATGACTAACATTAGCACCTAATCGTATTGCATATGAGTCATACATGCTTAACCAACATGCTTTCTAAAATAGTATAAGTGATAGGGGAGTTAAAAAATCAACGAGTTACTGATTCTTGAAATAATATGTCTGGTACCTTTTAAATTGTAACGCGGGTCCATTACGCATGTTAAAGGAAATAACATAGATAAATATTTCTAATATTTTCTAAATTTTAGATTTTTTTGCAATTAGCATATAAGTAGAAAATGAATCATTTCTATACTTCCGAAAAGCTCTTGCAATAATAAAAAGAAGTCCAAGAACTCTTGAACTGATTGAGTAGTATACCTCAGATAATATGTTAATGAATCATAAAAACGTGTCAAAATTCTTTTGACATTAAAAGCAATTCTCATTCCTCTTTTATTAATACAAACTCATTTTCATTTCTAAAAGTTCTACTATTATAATACTCAATTATTAAGTGTTCATAATATTCACATGATTTATGTAATAAATATGTCGAATTCCACCTATATCCTACGTTAGTGATAAGCATCTTTATCTGTTTGTAAACATAACTCATCAACGTATTGTTTCTTACTCGGTGAAATAACTATGTAAACTAGTGCATCTCTAGTTCTATCCATTTGGTCTTTAATATGTTTCATTTCATCTTCACCAATTAAATTTAAAAAATGACATACACGTCTAATATAGAATAAAAGTTTCACCAAATTCAGGATATAGTCCATGTTTGGCCCCCTTTAAAATTTTAACACATTTTTTCTCTCTTCTTTTCAATCACACATTTATCAATAAAGTAATATTACACATAAATTCAAAAAAATTCTCTGCTTTTTAACCACACATTTACCAAGAAATACTATTTATTTCAAATAAACTATTTTTAAACAACATCAAACATGGTGATGAGAATCAAGGGAGTCAATCGAGTCAAAGTCAAACAAGTCAACCCTCGATAAGAATACCGGTGGGGCCTATGACAAGATCCAAAGCTAAAGAGGTCCAAGAGTCGATGTCGGGACTCATTTTCAAGCTCCGAAATCAAGTCAACATGGAAGAAAGCAAAATTGAGGTCAATTACCTAATTTTGGAAGCTCGGGACATTTCGGTCGACCGAAAATCACTCCGATCGATCGAAACTCTGCAGGAATTTTAGAGGTAGCCTCAGGCGGGTTCGGATGAGCTTGGTACGACCGAAAATGCTATTTCAGTCGACCAGTTGTTCGACCGAAATAGTTTCGGTCGACCAGTTCGGTCGACCGAAAGTTTCCCGAATGTAAAAGCGGGATTTTTTGTACAATTTCTCAAACTTTTTGTTTTTCACTTTTTTATACATATTGTAAAGGTCCCATAACCCTAGTTTAGTTTTTGGCATTGAAGACACTCCATTGAGAGCTTTTAGAGAGGTAAATCCTTTCTTCACCTTGTAACTATTCTTGGAATTTTCTTCAACTTATATATTGAGAGTTTATCTTGTATATTTGTTGTTGTTCATTCCACACAATCTTGGTATTTGTCTTAATCTTTCCATTGGGTTAGGGTTAACTTTCCTTAGAATTTTGGTTGGGTTAAACTTGGGTCAAGATTCTTCATTTATTACCATTTTTAGCTTTCTTGGGTTGATACAAAAATTGTTGTGAGAATCTTTGGTTCAATCACCAAAGCGGTTCGCATCATTTGGTATCAGAGCTTGGTTCTAAAATTGGTAGTCCTATCTTTACATTCTTGTTGTTGTTCTTGATATTCACAAAAAAAAAAAAAAAAAAAAAAAAATGGGAAAAGTTTTATGATTCCTACATATTGGGCATTGTTGTTGTTATCAATTTGAAAATTGTTGGGGTTACATTTGAACAAACACTTGAAAATCCTAAACTATTCAAGTTTGCATCCTAAGTATTTGACAAAATGTTTCAAAGAGTGTTTTCATATTGAATCCCACATTTCAATTACCAAACACATTCCTAATTGAATTCCTTGTGTTTTACATCAAGTTCTTGTGACTATACCCTTGAAAATCTTGTTGATCAAGTTCGAATCCTTACTTCCTTGTATAATAGCAAGCAACTAAATTCTACTTGCTATTGTGTCAATCCTTCCTTTGCTTCCTTTATTGTTGTGGAATTTGTGCTACACAAGAATTGAATTCTCAATTTAGTTGAATTACGTTCCTTGGAGAGTTTGGGTAAGAAAGTGAGGAGTGGTAAAAGGCAAGAGCGGTGAGCTCATTAGAGGGAAAATCCTAATTGAGTGAAACACCAGCCGACGTATTCTGTGAGGACACTTGCACACTTACACTCCATGGCTAATATACATACTTCAAGTGGACAAGATTCTAATGCACAAACTCAAGAGTTGAGGGATATGATACAAGCTCTCACGGTTACCATGACGGATATGGGGGAAAGACTGGAGGGGAGATTAGCGAGGTTGGAGACTAGGAGGGAAGCTCCACCCCCAAGGGATGATAATGTTAGGAGGGGTGATAGGAGAAGACCTATAGATGAGTATGAGGATGATGATGTTGCTGATGATGAATTGGAGAGTGAAGGGGGTAGTGACCAAAATTGGAACATGGGTAGGAATAGAAGAGGTAGGAATGTGAGGGGATTTGGTCTAGGTCATGGGAGGAACCCTAGGGGTAGGGATGGAGTGGATGGTAATCTTGGAAGTATAAAGATGAAAATTCCTTCTTTCCATGGGAATGTTGACCTATGGTTAACTTGACCTTATTGTTTTGATCATAACAAACAAGAATATATTGTGTTGCTAACAAGTGTGCTTCAAGTGTTTCATGTAATGATAAATATTCAAAGCACTCAATGTTCAAATCGTCTCTCAAAGATATAAATCAAAATTATGTGATCGAGCACATGAGACGCAAAGAAGATCATGAAATCATTGAAGATATTCAAAGTTCAAAATTGAGGTTGAAAAGCATGACATAAAAATCAAGAATTCAAGCATACAAGATTAGAGTTGATTTAACATATGTAAAGGTATAATACTCTCAATCTTTAGCGATGAAATTCAACGAGCTCGAAAATGATTTTTTATGCATCAAGAAACTTACTTGAAAATTCATCACTTGCATAAAATATTTTTATCTAAGTCAAGATTGTTTTTTAAAGGTTATTTGATCTTAAATCATGATTATACTATGAAAAACAAGTCAGAAAACCTTGAAAAATCAAAATCTTGAAATGCTATTTTTTGAGGTAGATCAGACAGGTCGACCGCATGACAAAAGAGAGGTCGACCGCACTGATCTTCCGCACTGCTGTTTTTGAACTCAACGGCTATTTTCTTGCAACGGCTACATTGAGGTCGACCGCATGGATGAACAGGTCGACCGCAAAAGACAGAATGTGCAAAATTTGATCTATAAATAGCCTTCTCTCTTGCATTCATCAATAACAACTTAGATAAGATTTTATACAAACTTTCTTGTGAAAATTCATTGTTCTTACTTAGTTTTTATTCATCTTTTATTTTCATAAAACTTTGATTGATCTAAACTTTGTTTTATCAAATTCATCAAAGTTTTTGGAAGAAAGTTTTGTGAAGATTCTTGGTTTTACATTGTTTGAATTTCTTCAACATCTTCACACTATATTGGAATTGAAGTGTAAGTCTCTCTTTGTTCTAAACTTGTTTTAATCTTTTAAAAGAGAGAAATTCCAATTAAGGAACTTTGATTATTTGTACTACATTTTTCATCATCATTTGACTCATCAAAGTTCCATTACCTAAATACTTTGAGCTTAACTTATTGTTAATTATTTAAGTGTGGCATCTCTTGGTACTTAATTCGATTCAATATTTTTAACAAGAGATCATTTGAAAAACTTTGTTTGATTGCATTGAACTTTTCATTATCATTTGCATCAAAGTTTTTCTCTAACACTCGAGCTTAATTCATTGCTATCTATTGAAGTGTTAGCCTAACTCTCTCGGTACTTAATTTGAGTATATCATTTGTCAAGAGAGTTATTTCAATTGTAAACTCAATTCATTATATTGATTGGTTTCGAGAGCCTTGTGAAAACTCGATTGTTGGTTTCGAGAGCCTTGTCAAAACTCGATTGTTGGTTTTTGAGAGCCTTGTCAAAACTCGATTGTTGGTTTCGAGAGCCGTGTGAAAACTCGATTGTAAAGGATAGGCGCTCCTTGTTTTAAGTCGCCTAAGGATTTGGTACTCCTTGTTGTAAGTTACCAAAATAGTGGATTTGGCCTTGCTCGTGACGGAGAGCTCGGTAACGGGGGACGTAGATCACGTTGGTTGATTGAACCTCCATAAATCGTGTTTGCACACTCTTATCTCTTTTACTTACTTACATCGTACTTACTCTACTCTATCAATTTATATTGTGCAACGCTTTATCTTAGTGCTATACTTGCCTTATCAATTAAGTTTACACATCTATAGCACACTACATTGATAGATTAGTTAATCGTAACACTAAGTGCTAATACTTGTACCTATTGGTTTTAAGTTTGAGATTAATTATCGAAAAAGTTTTATAAACCAATTCACCCCCCTCTTGGTTAGTTTACTCTTGGGCTAACAGGGAAGAGTGATCAGGATGCCTACTTAGAATGAGAAAGGAAAATGGAATTGATTTTTGAATGTCATAGATACTCCAAGGATAAAAATGTTAAGTTAGCGGTAGTGGAATTTACCTACTATGCCTTAGTTTGGTGGGATAATCTATTGCTCACAAGGAGAAGGAATCTAGAGGGTAGTGTGGATACTTGAGATGAGTTGAAGAGTCTTATGAGGAAAAGTTTTGTACCAAGTCACTACTATAGGGAGCTCTATCAAAGATTACAAACTCTTACTCAAGGAACTAAAGGGGTTGAAGATTATTACAAGTAGTTGGAGAAGGCGTTGATGAGGGCCAACATAGAGGAGGATAGAGAAGCCACTATGGCTCAATTTATGAGTGGATTGAATAGGGAGATAGCCAATGTGGTGGAATTACACCATTATGTAGAGATGGAGGAGTTGGTACACATGGCCATTAAAGTGGAGGCTCAATTGAAGAAGAAGGAGCAATTTAAAAGAAAGGGACAAGAAAATTTTTTGGGGAGTCCTAGTTCCAATTGGAAGTCTAAGTGGGGAAGTGAAAAGTTTGATAAGACACCACTTAAGGACAATATTGAAACCTCCAAGGGGAAGGAAGTGGGTTTCATCAAGGACAAACCAAAGGTTGTTCCTACCGCTTCTAGGAGTCGGGATATTGAATGCTTTAAATGTAGGGGATGGGGGCATTATTCTCGAGAGTGCCCTAACAATAGGGTGATGATTATTAAAAATGGGGATTGGTACTCGAAATACGAAGATGACGAAGAGAGAGTGCAATGTGGAGGAGATAGTGATGATGAGGAAGAAGAGGTGGAGGGAGTTGTTAGCCCACCCAAGTCTTTAGTCACCATTAGATCTCTCAACACCCAAACCAAGGTGGATGAGGCGGCTAAGCAAAGGGAGAATATTTTCCACACTAGGTGTCTTGTGAGGGACAAAGATTGTAGTCTCATCATTGATGGGGGAAGTTGCACCAATGTAGCTAGCACTAGTATGGTGGAGAGGTTGAGATTACCTTTAATGCCACATCCTAGTCCTTATAAGTTACAATGGTTGAGTGATTATGGTGAGTTGAAAGTAAGCAAACAAGTACTACTTACTTTAAACATTTGGACATATGAAGATCAAGTACTTTGTGATGTGGTTCCCATGCAAGCTACCCATATATTATTGGGTAGGTCATGGCAATATGATAGGAGGGTATTGCATGATGGTAGGAAAAATAGGTATATCTTCCAAATGAATGGGAAACCCATAACACTCCTACCTTTGAGTCCAGAAGAAGTGTATAAAGACCAATTGAAACTCAAGAGGGAGGAGGAGGAGGAAAAAGAAAGAAGAAGAAAAAGATGGAGTTGAGTGGAGGATAAAAAGACAGTGAAAAAAAAGAGGGGAGAAAAGTGGTAAAAAAAATGAGGGAGTGAAAGAAAAAAGAAAGAGGGCAAAAGATGTTGAACAAAAAATGAATTTTTATGCTAGTAAAGGTGATGTGGAGAGAGCATTAAAAGAAAATCATTTCATTCTTTTGATGGTGTATAAGGAGTCTCTCCTTACACTTGATGAACCTCACATTTCCCTCCCCACTTTAGCTACTTCTTTGTTGCAGGAGTTCGAAGATGTCTTCCCGGAGGAGATGCCTAGTGGACTTCCACCCATTAGGGGCATCGAGCACCAAATTTATTTCATCCCCGGAGCCGTCATTCCAAATAGATCGGCGTACCGAAGCAATCCGGAAGAGACCAAGGAACTCCAAAAATAAGTCAAGGAGTTGATGAGCAAAGGATATGTTCGTGAGAGCATGAGTCATTGTGCCATTCCCGTGCTACTAGTGCCCAAGAAGGATGGAACCTTTAGAATGTGCGTTGATTTCCGAGCCATTAACAACATAACGGTAAAGTATCGACACCCCATTCCTAGGTTAGATGATATGCTAGATGAATTGCATGGTTCTTGCATTTTTAGAAAAATTGACTTGAGAAGTAGATACCACCAAATTAGGATGAGAGAAGAAGATGAGTGGAAAACCGCTTTTAAAACTAAATATGGTTTATATGAGTGGTTGGTTATGCTCTTCGATCTCACTAATGCACCAAGCACTTTTATGAGATTAATGAACTATATTTTGCGTGCATTCATTGAGAAATTTGTGATAGTTTACTTCAATGATATTTTGATTTATAGTAAGAATTTGAATGAGCATATTGAGCACTTGAGGAGTGTAGTTTTAGTGTTAAAAGAAGAAAAATTGTATGCTAACCTCAACAAGTGTAATTTTTGCATGGAGAGTGTGGTCTTTCTTGGATTTGTAGTTAGTACTAAAGGGATAGAGGTCGATGAGGAGAAGATCAAAGCCATTAAGGAATGGCCCACTCCCACAAGTGTCACCGAGGTAAGAAGCTTTCACGGGTTAGCTAGTTTTTACCGTCGTTTTATCAAGGATTTTAGCACACTAGCTTCACCACTTACCGAGATTGTCAAAAAGCATGTTGGGTTTAAATGGGGGGAGGCACAAGAAAATGCATTTAATGAAATAAAGAACAAATTTTGCACCGCCCCAGTTTTATCCTTGCCTAATTTTGACAAAACTTTTGAGATTGAATGTGATGCTTTAGGCACCGGTATTGAAGCAGTTTTGATGCAGGAGAAAAGGCCGATTGCCTACTTTAACGAGAAGCTCAGTGGAGCCGCCCTGAACTACCCCACCTATGACAAGGAGCTCTATGCGTTGGTGAGATCGTTAGAGACATGGCACCACTACTTGTGTCCTAGAGAGTTCGTATCCACACCGACCATGAGTCATTGAAGCACTTGAAGGAGTAAGGGAAGTTGAGCAAGAGGCATGCCAAATGGGTAGAGTACGTGGAAACTTTTCCCTATGTCATCAAATACAAACAAGGTAAGGAGAATGTGGTAGCCGATGCCCTTTCTCGAAGGTATGCTCTTATTACTACCTTGAGTGCTAAATTGTTGGGTTTTGAGAGCATTAAGGACTTGTATGCGCATGATGCGAATTTTGCTAGTATATTTGTATCATATGAGAGGGTTACATTTGATAAATATTATAGGTATGAGGGGTTTTTGTTTCGTGAAGATAAACTTTGTGTGTCAAATTGCTCATTGAGGGAGTTGATGGTAAGGGAGGCCCATGGAGAGGGATTAATAGGTCACTTTGGGGTGAGGAGGACCTTGGAAATCTTGCAAGAACATTTCTTTTGGCCTAAAATGAGGAGGGACATTGGGAGAATTTGTTCTAGGTGCATAATTTGTAGAAAGGCCAAGTCCAAGGTAAAACCACATGGATTATATACACCCCTACTTGTCCCTAATGAACCTTGGACTGAAATTCTATGGACTTTATTTTGGGATTGCCTAGGTCAAAAAAGGGTAGTGATTCCATTTTCGTAGTTGTAGATAGGTTTAGTAAAATGGCACATTTTCTTGCTTGCCATAAAACTGATGATGTCATTCATATAGCCGACCTATTCTTTAGGAAAATAGTGCGACTCCATGGGGTTCCTAGGAGCATTGTGTCGGATATGGACGTTAAATTCCTTAACCACTTTTGGAAGGTCTTGTGGGGGAAATTGGAAACTAAACTTTTGTTTTCGAAAACTTGTCATCCCCAAATTGACGGTCAAACCGAGGTGGTTAATAGAACCTTAACACAACTCCTCCGCACTATCATCAAAAGCAACCTAAAGAATTGGGAAGAATGTTTACCTTTTGTTGAATTTGCATATAATCGAAGTGTTCATTCTACTACTCCTTTTTCTCCATTCGAGATTGTTTATGGTTTTAACCCTTTAAATCCTTTGGATTTGATTCCGTTGCCTATTGATGAAAGAGGTAGTTTAGATGGGAAGAGAAAGGCGGAGTTCGTAAAATCTCTCCACGAGAAGGTCAAACTCCAAATCGAGAAGAAGAATGAACAATATGCATCCAGTAGCAACAAAGGTAGAAAGCGATTGTCATTCGAGGTCGGTGATTGGGTATGGTTACATTTGAGGAAGGAACGGTTCCCGAATCAAAGAAAATCAAAATTGCAACCACGTGGTGATGACCCCTTTCAAATCATCAAGAAAATTAATGACAATGCCTACAAGCTTGACCTCCCTGGTGAGTACAATGTATCGGCTTCTTTTAATGTCTCTGACTTATCCCCGTTTGATGCAGGTGAAGATTCAAGGTCGAATCCTTTTCAAGAGGGAGGGGATGATGAGAATCAAGGGAGTCAATCGAGTCAAAGTCAAACAAGTCAACCCTCGATAAGAATACCGGTGGGGCCTATGACAAGATCCAAGGCTAAAGAGGTCCAAGAGTCGATGGCGTGACTCATTTTCAAGCTCCGAAATCAAGTCCACATGGAAGAAAGCAAGATTGAGGTCAATTGCCTAATTTTGGAAGCTCAGGACATTTCGGTCGACCGAAAATCACTCCGGTCGACCGAAACTCTGTAGGGATTTTAGAGGTAGCCTCAGGTGGGTTCGGATGAGCTTTGTACGACCGAAAATGCTATTTCGGTCGATCAGTTGTTCGACCGAAATAGTTCGATCGACCGAAAGTTTTTCGAATGTAAAAGCGGGATTTTTTGTACAATTTCTCAAACTTTTTTGTTTTTTACTTTTCTATACATATTGTAAAGGTCCCATAACCCTAGTTTAGTTTTTGGCATTGAAGACACTCCATTGAGAGCTTTTAGAGAGATAAATCCTTTCTTCACCTTATAACTATTCTTGAAATTTTCTTCAACTTATATATTGAGAATTTATCTTGTGTATTTGTTGTTGTTCATTCCACACAATCTTGATATTTGTCTTAATATTTCCATTGGGCTAGGGTTAACTTTCCTTAGAATTTTGGTTGGGTTAAACTTGGGTCAAGATTCTTCATTTATTACCATTTTTAGCTTTCTTATGTTGATAAAAAAATTGTTGTGGGAATCTTTGGTTCAAATCACCAAAGGGGTTCGCATCATATGGACTAAGAATTCTACATAATTTATCTACAACGAGTTTATTGAAACTAGCATTATCAAATGTAAATGAACGAATTTTACTTTCACATTTATAGTCTTTAACAATTTGTAATATATAATTAAGTATGTTGGTAGCATTATGGGAAAATTCTATAAATTTTTTATGCATAACCCAAAATGGATCAATGTAGTATGCAATCGCATCTATATAACTTTTTTTATTAATTTTTTCTCAAAGATCAGAATTAAATGAAATATCACCATCATATTTATTTAAGTCGTTTACTAATTTCTTCTTAATTTTAATGAAATATTTTATAGTGTCAGGACAAAGAGTTTTTCTACTAATTCCAACATACCTCGATTGAAGATATTCCTTGATGTAGGTAGTGAAGTGTTGATTGTCCATTATGCTTAGTGGCAACTCCGTCCTAGCAACAAATATAACCATTTCAACGTGAGATTCTTCTTCACAATACATCCACGTTATAAGTGTAGATTAGAACTACTACCTAACGTACCAAATTGAAGTTGAGATTGGTTTGCTTCAATGTAAACATATTTGGTAATACATTTGCGATAGTGACAGTTATGATGAGTAGTACATATTCCCTTTTACTATGACCATTGTTATGCACAATATTTGCACATTGTTTTATATTCTCGGTTTATGTCAGTTGTACGTCAAGTTGAGACCAATTTAAAATATTCCCTACACTTTACGACTTTCTTACCTTTTCTCTTCCCTTTTGTGTCCGGAATACCGATCGAAACATCTTGTAAGATTTCAACATCATCTAAATCAATTGGATTACTACAGGTCTCATCAATATTTTCTGGAGTGCAAATGTCATTGAGACATGCAAATTCTTCGTCAAAGTGAGATTGTGAGGTTGATCCTCCAGTTTTCCCGTCGAACAATTCCTCAACAAATCGATGCCAAAGATCCATTCTTTTATATGTTGATGAAAAATGAAAGTTGACGAAATACAAGAAGTGTGAATATGATTGTTGACTTGTAGTTGTAGGCTTGTAGTATGAGAATTGAAATATGTAGAATGAAAAGATGAAATGTGTATAATGTATTATGTAGTAATTGAATTGAAATATATAAATTGATATTTGGATTTGATTATAATAGAGGAGATTAAAGAGTAGAGAATTGTAGAGAATTTGTGTGGAATTGGAATGAAAAAGAAAAAAGACGTTAAAATGACCGTTGGGAACCTCAATGATCATTTTAAAAGATTTGTGACCATTTTCAACGGTAACAAATCTTTAAAAAAAATGACCAAACGGTCACTTAAACTAGCAAGTGAACTGAGTAGCTCGTTGCCATGAATAGCTCGTTTCTTTACGAGCCAATTGGTGCTTGACTCGTTTCTCCAAGGTGTTGATTGGCTCATGTCTAGGCTCGCAATTTGAACGAACCAAGCTTTGACGAGCCGAGTCGAGCCGAGCCGACGAGCGAGAGTACCACTCAGCTCATTTGCCACCTCTAATTAAATATAGGGTGAATTTGACCGAGTTAGTTTGAGTTTAGTGAATTAAGATCCATTCAACTGGATTTTGAAAACGAGAAGATCCCTTATATTTACAATATTTACTAAATTTTACACAAAATTTAGTAAACCAAATAGGGACATTCCCATAAATATCCAAAATTTGAGTCAAAAATGAAATTTACGTCTTTCAAGAAGTATCACACATTGATACTTCCAAGATTTCTATGATACTTGTGATTTACTGAAATTTACGACATTTTAAATTATCATATGATGATACTTTTCAAGTTTTTATGATACTTAGAGCATAAATTTTAGTATCACACATTGATACTTATAATACTTGGAGCATAAATTTGAGTAACGAAAAAAATTGGCATAAATTTCAGTAAAATTTTGTAATGAGATATATTTCAATTGAATGAGAAAAAAATGGTTCAAAATGCAATTATCCCAACTAAATACAAGCAAGGCGAAACCCCTTTTAAGAATTCATAAATACAGTACACCAGAAACTATGAGTTCTGATTTGCTAAAGAAAACTCTTTCACATAAGACCTAGTGAAGCAAACTATGTTCCACATAAGAAAAGGATGATGAAGAAGCTCCTGCATGTTCAAGGCCCAAAAGTTACCATGAACAACTCGGTACACTCTGCAAACCCCGAGAAAAAAAATAATAAAAAATGAAAAGAGTCACCAAAAGCATAAACAATTCCAGAAGAGCTCAATAAATTTAAAAAGATAGAATCAAGATTGAATCATTCCACCCTGAGTCGACTGTTTACTATTTCCTGTTCTATAGGACCACCTATGAACAAACATGGGCAGAATTAATGTCATCTCCTTAGCTGCATCACTAATCAGCTTCAGCATTCGCTCACCGGTATAAATAATCTTTTTACCAACCATTCTGATATTCTTATCTACATATGTTCCCTTTATTTGAAATCAATACCATCTTGCCGGGAAAAGCTCAAACATTTTCGTTTTCCTTCCTCCCAAAATGGAATCATATTGCCTATTGCATTATTCCACAGGGAATGACGTATTACCTCATCTATGTGGACACACCTCGAGTTCTTGCAGAATTATACAAATTGAGGGTGTCCTTGTGGTCAGGATCCAAGCAAAGGGCTGCCTCGCAATCTCTGAGAGCGGAGCTTAAGTCACCCATTGATTCATGGAATGCTGCCCGAAGATTAAGCATTTGCACATCAGGCTTGAAACCAATGGCCTTTGTCAGCTCTTCTACTGCTTCATTTTCTCTTTGGTCATCCATAAGCACTGGTGCATGCAAACGCAAATGTTAGTACACGTTAAAGAAACAAACTTTGCAAGACTTCAGATCAAATCTGCAGGAACTTTCTCCAAACGATGGCCAAGAAGCAGCAAATCATTTTTGTTTCAAGAAATTGTCACTAAAATGTAAATGTAATGGAGTTTGAATACACTCATTTATACTGTTGAAGATATAATTTAAATGATTACATATGTCCAAGCTTTTAGATCAAGTGGTTTCACATGACATCAAAGCAAGTGAAAGACCAGGGTTCAAGTCTCGTCGCCACCCATTTACTAAAAATTGTACACATGTTAGGCCTTGGATGGGAAAATGAACCAGGCCTAAACGTGAGGGGCATGATGAAGAACAATTAAAATGAATAAATATGCCCCTCTCTAAAAGCTTAAGCAGATCACGAGGTTCAACATTTACATGGTACGTTATTAGTTGTGAAAACCACATGCTGGAGACCTTGCTCCTCCACCAAGTTCAAAGTGGAATACTAGTAATATTTCTTTATTTATTTTTCCCCTTTTGGGCTACTAATAATCAGCTTCAATCATAGGAAAATATTGAAACTAGTTTGTGATCATTACTAATTAGAATTGCAGTGAATAAAAAGAAACAAAAACATGTTTCTTGGGTTAGGCCTCTCTTAATAGAAGGATAAGATACATGAAATCCACACCAGTTAGGGGACAATTACTAACCCACAATGCACTAAGCATTTGCTATGCTAACTCAGTCTATGTTTCTTTGTAGTCGGTCCTATAGACCAAGGAGTGGATTGAGGTAGAATGGCGACGCATAAATTTTGTCTTTTGACATGAATCATGCTATACATTTTGTTGGGGCATCACTTTGGATCTGTTCCAAAACCCTAATGGACAGAGACAGGTTAAGGAGAGTCCAGAATAACAAAATTAGGATAGGAACATGGCAAAAGGGACACTGACAAGAAAGTCGTCAGTTTAAATTAGAAGATGTGATATGTAAGACCAAATTGAACATAGATTGCAGATAAGAAGTCTCAAAATAAATGAGAGAAGACAAACAATTAAGTAAGAAGATATATAAACTTAGGAACATGGGCAAGGATTATTAACCAGGTTTCAAAAATCAGGCCACATATGTTAAACGAGTTGGAGATAGGATTATAATAGTTAACTTGCTTTTAGTAGAAGATTATTAATGGTATTAAGTATGAACATATATGCTCCACAACTGGGATGAAATAAGGCAACAAATAACAAGTTTCAAAAGATATGGATAAGTTAATTCAAGCAATATGTTCAGTGAAATATAAACGGTCATGTAGGAAAAGTTTAACTTAAGATATGAAAGAGTAAAAGACATTAGTCGTTCATGGAAACTTGATCGGTTGTGTAGGGGAATACTTAGGATATAAAATAGTATTTGGAAGTTGTCTTAAGGATCAAAATGAAGAAGGTAATAGTATATTGGACTTAAGGTTGACATATGACTTGGTTTTTCTACGGTTTAGTATCCTAAACTGAAAGAAGTCAACTCTGGTTCGAGCTACTGAAATGAAGCAAAAGTTGTTGACTCCAAAGACTGAGGTTTGGTTTGGATTCCTGAAGAGCACGTTGTTACGGCCTGGTTTTTCCCCTACTCACGTGGCACGACAAAGATCATACATTGTTGGATTATTCAGGATGTGCACTAACATGGCCTATGCAATTGCAGATAATATTAATAGGCCATTTCCAAAGTTTTGTTATGCATACTTATTAGCTTGCTGGCCCGTGTGTTGGGGAAGGCTGACTCGTATGCCTGCGAGCATCTCGGGTGCCGAATGGCAGGTCCGTCACAAGTGGTATCAGAGCGGGACCGTTTGAATGTTGCGTTGTTGGAGTGGCAGACCAATGGCGTACATTCTTCGGAAACGGTTTTGGGCCATGAAATGCGTGACTTTGCCAAAGAGCAAAATGGAGAAAAAGCGTCAGTAAGCTAAATAATTGAGGGAGGAAAACTTTGGGATGGCGCAGGAAAAGGCATGGTTAGTGCAGTCGTGTTGCACGTTTGTTTCGTTGAGCATGGCAGTGTATTGAGGGGAATCCACCAAAAGTGGGCAATGCATTGAGTATGCTTCGACATGTCGGAGGAGCTGCGGCCGTGAGGAGTGCCGTCCAACCGAGGGACTAGTGCAGAGGGCACAGGGTGAAGGTTGGTGTCGAAGGCGGTAAGTGCAGGGGGCACTGCGAGACGAGGTGCAGGGGGCACTGTGGACTCTCGTTCACTAGAGGGTGGTACCATAAATGTGGAGAATTTGGCAAGTCCTTTGAGGTGGAAGATTGATTGAAGAGGAAGGCCATGTGTGGACGCGAGGCAAGCGCACCGCTGCGAGGTCGCTAGCGGATTGGGTGGGGGAGCATGTTACGGCCTGATTTTTCCCCTACTCATGTGGCACGACAAGGATCATACATTGTTGGATTATTCAGGATGTGCACTAACATGGCCTATGCAATTGCAGGTAATATCAATAGGCCATTTCCAAAGTTCTGTTATGCATACTTATTAGCTTACTGGCCCGTGTGTTGGGGAAGGCTGACCCGTATGCCTGCGAGCATCTCAGGTGCCGGACGGCAGGTCCGTCACAACGTGCTCAAAAAAAGAGATTCTCACCTCTTATAAATGCTCAGAGATGTAGGGAAGGTGGATAGGTGATGGAGCCGTGAGATTGTCACTGCTTTGCCTGTTTCTTAGCTCGTGTTACCTATGTTGCTCGGACTCTCCATTTTGGAGGAAACAAACCATGTCAACATGACACGACAAGGATGAGTCAGGTCCGTGTCGACTCCTTTAAAATAAGAAAAGAATCCATTATATCGTTTTTGTTATTTTGGTGGTGTATTAAAATGATTTCTAATTTGTATCTCACTACATTTGATAACATCCAAATGAAGTATCATTGTTTGCAATTTAATTTGTTTATCGTTATATAAATTTCTAAGTTAAAATCTTAAGTTTGTAAGAATTATCCATGTACCTATGTCTAAATTTTGGATGGATCCACTTTAGCCACATCCCCATATCCTTTATTTTAGAGGAGAAAAAATGATCCAACTCATAGATATGTACCCATATTGAACTCCATCCGAGCCCAAGCAACGTAGATTTTTAATATTTTGGTTATTTTTATTTTTATTTACTTACATTTTAATTACCTAGGATAATTAGGTCTTTTATTTAGTTAGGTTTTTCTTCCTAGTTTTTAATATTTTTAACTCTCATTATAGCATTATTTGGTTTTTTTGGAATAAAATTTATAGATTTTGGAATTCCCTTTATATCCAATTTCAGAATTCAATTTTGAATTTACAAGTTTGTTGTTTAGACGTCAATTCTCAACATTAGACATCAACTCTCAACATTCTTTTTTGAATCAACGTGACTTCATTGTCATTCCCAACACTCTCAAGACACCAACAATTTTTATAATTCATTCAATTTTTTCTCGCTTTCGGTGCATCAGGTTCGGTATCAAAACTTAGCTACGTCATGAGATTTAAGAGGCCCCAAAAGCGAAACTGTTGTTGCATGACCAAGACCAGGACACATGACTCCATTGACATTTGGCGACACAGGATCTTTTAGCCTCTTTGTTTCTAAGAGGCGAGTGGATATGATTCAAATCAGGAACATGATTGTCCACTAAGTTGAGAGTGACCTCGCCGAGTTGAGTGGGTCGAGGAATTCAAGCATATGAAGAAACTGACTACCTTTAGTAACTAACTAGAGATGAGAAATTTCCATAGTTTGCTTGCAATTGCAAATATACGTGCATGAGATGGTCAAAATCTTAGCATGGTAAAATGGAAGAAGACCAATGTAAATATTTGGAGACAATAGGTGCAAATTTGCAATCATGAAGTATAGGGACAGACATGAAAAGAAAGGATGTCTGCCAATTTCCTAGCTCATTTTATTGTATTTCTTATTTTTATTTTTAGCTTATTTTATTTTTTTTCTTATTTTTATTTTTTATTCTCTTGCACTTTCACGCTTTTGGATTTATAGTTGCTAATATCGTTTTAGCACTGTTCTTTACTACAACTCTTGCTAAGGGCTGCAGAACCTACCGTAAGAGAAAGATCTTATCATGGCGTATTTAACGCATCTGTTCATGCCCCGGGTAGCTCATTTAATTATCAAGGACGAATAGGTCTTCTATAGATTAATTTTTTCTTCCTACGCCTTGCTATTTAAAATCCCATCATAAACTTGGTTCATTAGTAGTTTTTGAATAATATTTATAGATTTTGGAGTCCTCCATATTCCCATTTATAGATCTCATTGGATCAACCAATTTATTGTTCTACATCAATCATCAGCATTCTTTTCTGAATCAACCACACTTAGTTGTCAATTCCGAGCATTCTCAGGAGTCAACTGGCATTGATCATGTTCTTCAATTGTTCTTGCATTACCTGTATCAACAGGTCATTACATTGCTGGTTTTAATCTAATTATTAATATATAAAAAGTTGTGCCAAAAAAGGTTTTAGTTTAAAAGTTAAGATTGTGGAACCTAAACAGTGAAAAATAAGAAAATCTCAACGTAGCGTCTAAAAGGAAAATGGGTTATAGATAAAAATAGTGCATGATGTGGAATGAGATGAAATAGTTGCGTTTGAAGTATATCGAATAAGGTATTAGAAGAGTCTAAAGGTTGTAAATTTCCTAATTAAGGGTACATAGTGGTGTAATGACAGGGATCAAATGATAGTTAAGACTAATTGAGTAATTGGGAATATTATTGAATTTATCAAAGCATGATTATGCAAAGGCATTTAAAAAGTACTAGTTACCAAATTGGGAAGCTAAGAGGCTGATATATAGCCCCATGTGAAAAAAATATAGGAAGTTTTGTATAGTTATATTGGAAGTAAAAAAAGTTAAGAGCAGGAAAGGTAGACCAAGTAAAAACATGTCTATGTAGATGTGAAATATCTATAATGCTGAATTTTCCAAGAGAGGTAGTAAATGAAAAACGGAGTGGCGAAAAAGGATTCATGTAGACTATTACAAGGTTATTGGGAATACTTCCTTTTTTGTTGCATTTCTAAATATTTGTTACATTCCAACATCAGGATCAAATAATTGAAATTACTGAGTTGTGAAAAGAACCTAGCTACCAAACAACAACTTTAGGCCATTAATGTAACAATCCAGCCCCTGTGCCTAATCTATTAATTGCCCACTCAGGGGCACCTGCCCTCTTACCCCCAACCCCATCACAACTTTCTATCGCGTCCCCAGGATTTGAATCCAAGAACTCTGTCTTATGAGAGACTTAAGTTGTCCAATTGATAATAGGATTCAACTTAAGTCTCTAATAAGACAAATGTATTGAGTTTGAATTATGGGGATGCGATAGAAAGCCATGATGGAGTAAAAGGACAGATGTCCTCCTAGAGTGAACAATATGTAAGTTAATTGCGCACTAAGGTTGGGTCGTTACAAATAAAAATCTCATTAGGAAGATAATAAGAGGGCATTAAGAAGATTAGTTGTTAGAATTGAATTTCGATTCCACGTTCTCAAGTAACTTACAGAATCCCCTTGTTTTAGTGTAGATAGACTTAACCAGAAAATTCTAGTGAAATAGTCCTACTACCCCTCCCCCACTCAAAAAGAAAACAAAAATAAAAATACATGTTAAATTTGACTGGTTACCACTTACCAACACTGAGTTGTTCCTCATGTAGGCCCAAAGTTAATGACTGCGTGGAAGTGCAGACACATTCCACATAACCATTACTCATGCATGAGTGAATACCATGAAAAATTTAGTTCTCATACTAGAATAAATGCATGCATCATACAAGGAATCAAAATTTAGTTCTCATACTGGAATAGCTTCTTGCAACTCATTAAGGACTAACTTCTCCCATGATTTTATATTACTAATTAATGGTAAAATGTGTACAGAATTGGAAATAACACTAACGAGTAATGACTAAAGAAGTATCCTAAGGCAGATACTAATTCAATCAACAAACGGTTTATACGATTTAAACCGAGTCTTATGATTACTTTTGGAAATTCACACTTTAGCATATGACAATAGGAATATCAAAAAAATAATGGACATTTCAAATTGAATGACATTTCCTAGTTTAACGACACTTTGACAGTAATTTATTAGCTGCATATCTGCATATTTCTTCAAAAAGCTTGAATATATTCATTGATCATCACTTGCCTTGATTATAAGTGGGGTAAAAATTATAAACTGAGGCCATATCATCCCCAACACCTCTCAAAATAATTATTTCTACATAAACCATAGCCAAAATTGCGCAGATTTCCCTTGTTTTTAATGACAGGTGACATTGTCGGACCTGAATTTCTATTTTATGCATTCTTGTAACTCGTAAGATTCCTTTGTTTTTTACGTTGATAAACTTAACCAGAAATATTTTTGACTGATAACTGACATAGATAAGTGCTGCCACATTCCTAACGTCCATTACCACAACTCAATAGAACAAGGACATGCATCATATCACAATTCACAAAAATATGGGAAATTTAGTTTTTACACTGCAATAGCTATATCAAAACCATTGAGGAAGGTACCTGCTGCCCTGTATCTGTAAGGATAAGTCCTTAAAGGATCCAACTGTGTTGCCATACTGAGATCATTATTTGCCAGTTCTCGGTCACAATACTCTGAGCGTTTTTCATAAGCTGATGCCTTGTTTTGTGCCTTGTCAATTAGCTTTGTCATCTCATCATAAGCAGCTTTCTTATCATTTTTTAGATGATAAACACGTGCAAGCCCCTGATGAGCTCGTGTATGCTTTATTTTCAGGGCACTCGTATAGCAGTCTGCAGCCAAATCGAGTTTACCACAATCCACGAAAATACTTCCTAGATTATTTAGAGCCTGCAAAATGTAACCACATACAGCATAAATAAACATGTCTAGTTACGCGCAACAAGAAAAAGTTTTTCTGCATCAATACCCACTTGTCCTTTACGAAGACCGTCTGAAGGACATCTAAGTGCCTCCTCCAGGATTTCAATGACATAAGATGCAGCTTCAGGATCCAGATATGTGTCTGCCAGGGCATATGCTTTAAGGAAAAAAGCTTCAAAAGACCTTTGAAGTGAAATGGAATCCTCAGCTTTGGAGATTGCTTCTTCACGGTAGCCAGAATCATATAAAATCCATCCTTCATAAACAAGCCTTTCCCAACTGGAGCTAGAATGATTTCGGGCAAAACGCAAGCTACGCATAGCAGCTTTTTGGCAATTCAGCCTACATTACAAATGTAAGTTAGGGTATATCTAGGTGGTTTTCAATTCTTTCAATGCTTTAATCCACTAGTCCTTCGCACTCAGCTAGAGGGAACACCACAAAGAGGGGGTTTATGCTTTAACGAGAGTGGCTATTCTTCTTTGGTCTAACGTCAATAACCACAAGGAAGAATGGAAATACTTTCACACGGAGAGGGTACATTTTTAAAAGGTTTTGTTGACACAAAAAAAAAATCTCAAACAGATTATAAATCTGGCAGTAAAAAGTCATGCCTAAAAGAACGTACTATTATTAATTGTAATACAACACAATCAATAGAAACATGACTGCATATTACATAGTTATATTTCTTCGCATGATCCATGACATGACAACTCAAAGCTGTCAGCGAGGCAAATATGATCTACTAAATAGAGGAAACACAAAATTCAATAATGGAGTTCTTATACTGTTCCTGATTCGTATCACATCACAGTTCGACAATAAATAGCAGAATTTGTACTTCAGTTTGAAAATGACATTTTCCTATTTGTGGGCATATAAATCCTTTTATTGACATTTCATTCAATCCCCAAAAAAATTGAAAGTTTTGTGGGAGTAAACAAACATATTTGGACAATCCATATCTATAAAAGTATCAATATGTGACATGTGTACCACATCCTCAACTAACCACTTTGTTGGTACCATGGAACCATAATCTATGAATAAGTAGCATAACTTTACTTAGTGAACATGAGGTCTTAAACGTGGCATGACAAGATAAAATTTACAGGTAGAACAGACATAAATTGCAGCTATTCATACAAAACTTTACCGTAATAGAAGTAGAGATTGCCGGAACCACAGAATGCTCTTTTCAGGATTATTTATCAGCATATGATGTACGACAGCCAAGGAACCGACATCATCAACAGAAGACCATCGGTCATAGAGTTGCATCCAGCAATCAGCTGGACTCCACTGGTTAACATGTTGGCCAAGAAGTTCTACCAAGTGGCTGCCTATCACTTTCCCATTAAACATCAAGTAATTGGGCTCTAATGTTAATAAGGCTTGAATGTCTCTTATAGCAGCACTGTAGTCCTCAAGAGCGATATGGAACCAAGCTCGAAGTTCAAGACTGTCAGAGGACACCTTAAAGCGAAGTATTCTGTTTATTTCTTCAATAGCTTCCTCAGTCTGGTTCTTCTCTTCTACCATAGAAACAGCTCTATATTTGTATGGAAATGAAAGAGTGGGATCACATCTAGTAGCATCATTTAGATCCAATATCTTCTCAATACCCAAGTTATACAATGACCTTTCTTGGTACATCCAACCTGCAGGATGTTTGTGCTTGGATATAATTGAATTAATAATATCATATGCCAAAGGACTCTGCCCTTGCCTGTACTTTGTGCGTGCCACCCCTGCTAATGAATAAACATGACCCTCCACAACCGCTGATTCAAAGCAATGATTAGCTTCATTGTACTCCTTTCTTTCAAGAAACACACAGCCCAATTGATGAAATGCTAGTGTCTTCTGCCACCTTTCAGTTGAACATTCTATCAACCTCTCCAATAAGTTTACAGTCACATTAGACGTCATATCTTCTTCCATAGAAACCTGACTAAGGAAATAGAACAGTAGGAAAGAAGCATGACCAACCATAGCTAATATGGCTCGAGGCTCAGAACTACAGAATATATTCATAACTTTTGAATTATGTAAACACCCTGGAACCTCTCTAAGCATCACTTGCAAGCAAGAGGCTGTGAGAAGATTCGCTCTCTCCTCCAGAGCATAATCAATAAGAATCAATGCTTCATCAATGTCGGAAACTAATGAAGCTAAATAACTATCACAAGCAGATTTCATTTCCTCACAACAAAACCGATTAGCAAAAGACAGAATCTCCATGACAACATTAGGCAAACAAGAATCTAATTTCTTAGATTCACTAAACAGTCTCACTGATCTCATTCCTTCCACAGATATCCCAATTCCTGAAAAATCTATAGAATCCTTCATTGACTCCACAAAATTTCCATATAACATTGCTTTTAATGGTCTGGAAAGAGAGGCAATTCTACCTCGATTGCAGTAAACTTCCTCGTTGCCAATGCAAAAGCAAATAATTTCATTCAAATCTGAACCAGAAAATTGACCATTTCCATCCCAGATATAGTGAATACCTGAATTTTCCTTATCAGAACCAATCGGGTCGTAACATAGACAGTGATAAAAATCAGATTTTGGATCGTAACCATGTACCAAAGCCGATTTGGGGCATTCAAGAATTCTTCCAATACAATCTAAAGCAGAAGTTCCCACAAGCTCATCTTCTCTTCTCTCGTACCTCAACCAAGCCGATAAAACAACCTTTGAGTGCACGTCTACCGCGTGTTGGCGAGCAAATTGAAGGCACCTCCGGAGAATTTTAGGATCACCAAGGCTACACAACAGAGAATACTGCTCTAAATACACTAGGGACTTGTCTGAATCCGGACTACTGTTCACCTTTCTGAACAGTTCGGCCAAGGACTGAACAAAGTCAACGGATTTGAGATAAGGGGCTATCACGGGTTCAAGAGAATCAATTCTTGGGAGCCCATATGGGAGAAGAGTCTTAGCCGTCGACAACGAGACGGTGCCAACCGATTCACGCAGGATTGAATTTAATGTGGGCAGTTGTTCTTGGTAGTGGTGCTTGTTGGTAGTGGCGGTGGCGGTGGCCACGGCGGCGGAGGTGGAGGTCGTGGAAGGCGTAAAGGCGTAGACTTGAGTGGTTTTGCTACGATCTTTGAGCTTAAGATAACGCATAGTAGTATTTGATATATCGAATGAATACTGGCGAAGGAGATTCGCCAATCTTGATTTGGAAAGATTGGGACTTTTCAATTGATTGGCGTCATTTTCTATTGAAGCAGACATGAATCCAAATCCAAATCCAAATCCAAATCCAAAAGGGATTGTGGAGAAATAGTTTCTTAATTCAACTCCAGCCAGCATACACCACCATCTGGGAAGTGGCGTGATGCCTGAGAAAGGGACACTGCGTATTAATCATACAACTATTTTCCGATGCTTTCGTCTTTTTCATCAAATTGGACTCTTTTCTTTTTGTGGAGGCAATTCATCATGATGAATGATGTTGAATTACACACTGCATTTTTTGATTATTAAATTAAATTAAATGTTAATAAAAACACGAAAATTACGCTAATAATGACACAAAAATTACTTTTTTTTTTTAATATTCATTTTTGGCCTATTGTTGATGCAGAAAAATGTTTTTTAAGACATGGTGGGTGTCTGGGTGGTACGTGGCGGGCGTGGGGGCCTCAATTTGAGCGTTATTATTATTACTAGTACTAGTATAATCAGACTCGTGTGTTGCACGAATAAACAAAACAATATGATATGGTTTTACTGTAAATATAATTACAAAATAGGAAAGAAAATTGAACACATAATTTGCTTTGATTAATAATACAGACGGTTAATGAACAAAATAGAAATAAATTACAATTATCATCAATTTTGAAAAATCTCTTTAAATAATATATTGTTTGTACAATTTGTAGTGGTTCACACCTATGTGATACACGAAAATTACTATAAACAAAATATATTTAAACAATTGCTCAAATTTAAATTAAATAATGCAATTTTTTTTAAATATATGTTGTATAGAATAAATGAAATATTTCATCTAAATATTTTTTACTAACGTGAATTGAAATAATAATCCTCAAAATATTATAATTTACATCAAAATAAAGTAATTGTAACAAATTAAATATATACGATCATAGATATAAATAAATGTAACAAATTAAGCAATATTCACGATGCACGAAAGTGAAAATCAACCTCAAGATTTTTTATTCACGAACGTGAAATTTAATTCAAGAAATCCTTCGCATGATTAATAATTTTTAATTTTTAAATGTGATCATATAATTGAACATAATAAAATGCATATTTAATTATATGTAAATAAAAATTTATTAATAAAGATATACAATGAGTCTTTTTGTCTATATATGTTAATAAAATTAAGAAATAAAGTTTTGCCATTTTTTACAGCATATAATTATTTTTTTAATATTTTAATAAAATTGTAAATGTTGAATTGTTTTATCATCTTTAGGGGAAAATGGACCATGAATTAAATGTTTTAGAAATTGTAACGTGAACATATCAACTACATTTCTGGAATTAACGTTCAATAAATGAATTTTTTTTAAAAAAAAAACTTTTGAACTACAAAATTAAACTCATACAATACATGTACAAAACTCAACTTACATATTCTCCTTAAGATCGATGACTTTCTTTTCATATATTGTCCTTCATCATATTCTTCTAAAAAAGAGATGTAGATAGACTTTTTTTGTACAATTTAATTTTTTAAGTATTAATTATTAATTTCAAGTGTTTTGTCTAAAAAATAATCGTTACTTTTAATATATATTGTTACATTTATTAATTCTTCTTTCTTCATGCCGACAATTTCTTTATTCATATGATTACATTATTATTTTAATAAAAATTATTGATCGATTAATTGATTAATAGAAATTATATGAACTAATTGTTAAAATCTGTAATATATTTTTGCATATTTTAGTTATTTAAATTTATAACGAAAAATAGAAAAAGAAAGAGAATCAGTAAATAAATAAAAATTATGTGAAAATGATAATGAATTGAAGAAATCTTAAGCTTGTAAAATTAACCCAACTTAATTGGATTTGCCTTAAAAATTCGTATAGTTATTATTTATTTTAATTTGATGAGAATAAACAAGAACAGAAATTAATCATCTATGACTAAAATGAATTTAGTTAACTAATTATTGATAATATTGTAGGAATTAAATGATATAATTTAAAATGAATTAGATATTGAGGAAAAATAAAAATTATAAAATAAAACTTTACCTTTCATTTTTTATATGATTCTGCGGACAATATATTTATAATTTGCTCACTTGTTAGTTTGAATTAAACTTATCGCCGTGGTCTTTAATTTGACAATCATATTACATATTTTTCGATTTCAAAATAACACAATTATTATTAAAATAATAATAATAAAATAGAAAAAATAACATTTTGATGTTATTAATAGTATAGCACGAATGCCAATGTAATTAATGACACATGCAAAATAATAATTGTTAAATATTTAATATACTATTTTTTAGTAAAAAATTTCCAAATTTAGAAAGTTATTTTGGCGAGAAATTATGTGCGGATTTTGGTGACGGTTATTCTACTTTAATATATAGTATTAAGTATTATATTATTATTAAAAGAATAATAATAAAATAGAAAAATAACATTTTGATGTTATTAATAGTATAGTACGGATGCCAATATAATTAATGACACATACAAAATAATAATTGTTAAATATTTAATATATTATTTTTTAGTAAAAAATTTCCAAATTTAGAAAGTTATTTTGGCGGGAAATTATGTGCGAATTTTGGTGACGGTTATTCTACTTTAATATATAGTATAGAAGTATAGATAGATATAGATATAGATAATAATAATAATAATAATAATAATAATAATAATAATAATAATAATAATAATAATAATAATATAATTATTACTCCCCATCCCAATTATATAAGTTATATTTCTTTTTTCTTTTCTCCCAATTATATAAGTATGTTTCTTTATTGAGAAATATTTATTTTGTTTGTTTACTAATATATCCCTATTTATTATATCTAATCATAATTTTGATATTTAAATGAGGTAAGTTAAGATTTTTTCTCACAAAATTACATTTTCAATAACATTAAATATGTTTTCGTAATCTGTGTAAAAAGTCAAATCAACTTATATAATTGAGACGAAAGGAGTATTATTACTATTATTATTATTATTATTATTATTATTATCATAATCATCATCAACACACACTAGTAATCCCATCCGTACAATGCACGAAATATATAATTGACAATTATTTATTTAATAAGTGGTAAAAATACAATGTCCAATAAAAATAACAAGATGAACAATAAAAAAATAACTTGCATACACAAATTGTGAATAATTTATAATTTCATTTATCCGTATAAGATTTCTTACTTTGCCTAATATCCTTTTATGAATTGCAAAAATTTTCTTAGCACAAAATAAAATAAAAGATGCAAGTAGCTTTCATGCATTAATTTTACATTCATGATCTTCAAAATAATTTTCTTCAATGTTCAATCTTAACCACACATATTTAAAAATTCATTTTTTACAATTGCATATACTACTTTTTAAATACACGTTCTTGAAAAAAAAAATCACAATTCAACTTTCATTTCCAACCACTCAATTGATTGATTTGATTTTTTATACCTCTTTCCTTCATTTTCAATCATATATTTAAAACTATTTTAATCTATAATCTCTATCATACATATCCTTATTCAATGGTTTTCAATGCAACGTGACTTTTTTATTTTTCACTGAGTAGTCAAAAGGTAATGTTACAGAAAAAATATTTTTGTGTATGTTAAATAAACATGTTGACCATATTGTATTTTTAAATAAAATAAGTTTCTTAATACCTTATATTTAATTTATGATAAAATTCAACGAATTAACTGTAAAAGTCTGTATTATATATTTTAAAATTGAGGTTATTCTAAATTTATAAGATTTAAATTAGATAACTGAACAAAATGAGTATATTAATAAAATTAATTTCAAAATGATCAATGAGTTTATCGAAACCTAAAGTTGTAAAAATTAAAATGATTTAATTGAATTTAATTAGAAAGATCGGATATTTATTATTTCTTTCAATTTGAACAGAAAAATATTCAAAATTAATCATTTAGGTCAAATTGAACACAGGTAAGAAATGATACGTATTATTTTAAGACTTAAATGAGATAAATTAAAAGGATTGAATATTGGAAAAAAGTAAAAAGTAAAAGTAAAACTTTTAAATTTAGCATTTGAGGCGTTTTTACAAAAGACATATTTAGAGTTTGCTCACATTTGTTAACTTGTATTAAACTTTTAGTTGAAATATTGGATTTGACACCTCTATTGCATATTTTTATACTTCAAAATAATGCAATAATTATCAAAATAATAAAAATTATCTACAATTTGACTTTTTAAATATGTTTTCTTTTTTCACAAATTCATAAATCATTTATTACAGTTCATATATAAATTGATTTTGCATTAATTGAATTTTCTTAATTCGGTTATTAAGATAAGTTGATAAATTTACAAAATTTCCTAAAATGACAAGTAAAAATGGGCGGAAAATTGTATGCAGATTAAAATTTGGGGGTTTTTCAAAAACTCTTAAAAACATTTAGAAAGTAAAAAACACTGTGTAAATTTTTGTCACTTTTTATCGCGTCTATTTTTAATTAAAAAGTTAAAAAAAAAAAAGATGTAAAAGTGACACTTTGTTACTTTTTACTACTTGAATGTCACTTTTTAAATTATTGCGATATTCATTGCACATTCTCCATTCTCCATATACAACATCATATGAAACCATTAAAATCATAGACACATCAAATAAATAGCAAAAAAGGAATACTAATTCCTCAAACTCAAAATCAATAAAAAAAAAAAAAAAAGACACAATGTCACTTTTTAGTAAAAATAAAAAAGTGACAGTTTGTCACTTATTTCTACTTGAATGCTATTTTTCAATTTTTTGCAATATTCATTCTTGTCTACATGCATCTAACTTAACAAAACATGCATCTAACTTAACAAATTATATAAGTCCACAAATACTAGTAGCTAATAGTTACATTATACACTCTTCATTCTCCATACATACACACATCGTTTCGAAGCAGTAAAATTACATACACTTCAATTATGAAGTTGCTTTTCTACTGCACTGAAAATGAGTCATGACGTTTGAATTGAAAATATTGTATTCTTGTATGTATCTCTAAGACTCCGACCAATAATAATATAACATACAAACATGCCAACTTTTTTTTTTTTTTTTTTCAATTTCTGGAAAGAAAATGAAATTGGTGTTACGATCAAGCACAACCACAAGAGATGCAAATCCGACCCGTGAATTTTCCAAGTCAAACACCAATCGGAAGCTCTACTGCTGAATATTTCCAATAATCGTCATTCCGCTTCTTGTACCCGCAATGCGAAGCAAAGCCTTCCATTAGTGTCCACTAGAATCAAGTAATTTGAAGCCAGCAATGACACATCAACAATTGTAATATGTAGCACCACTGTCGGAACATTCACTTCAGTCTTGCGACCATCAACGCTTTCTCAGAGAAATATATGATGCAAATACTTACACAACCACATATGTTTAACAGCTAAATAAAAAAAGAACTTGAAGTGGAGAAGATAGAGTTTCCCGTATAGGTTTCTGATTTGGAAGCTTTTTTTGGGTTTTCGTCTTTTGGTGGTTTTTGGACAAAAAACAATAAGGTCTAATTATGCTTTCAATTTTATTTAGATATTAACATAATAGATTATTTTTTTAGGGTAAGGATTGTAATTTCCTATATGATTTTTGTATAATCGAGTCAAGTGATAATGAATGTAAATGAGATGAATAATCCATTGTTATATTTATTTATGACTCGGTGTCTAATTTTTTCCTGACTAATCATGATGGAGAGCGATCTTCCTCCTGGTTCGCCCTTAAGGTAAATCGGAAGCGGATACAGACTATTCACACTTAGAGTAGACATTTGAGTAACGGTTCTCCTTTCCATGAATCCCATTTTATGTTGTGCGGACGGGAGCCCCAAATGATCGATAAGGCACACCATAACTATGCATCTATGTAAGCACTAGTCTTCCAACATTTTAAATGCTTCCTTTCAGGAGTTAAGATTCGAATATTTGATCCTCTAATTTCATCCCCTGCTGTTTTATCGCTACATTATGCCCTTGGGAGCTAATTCATGGGTGATTCTTCGTACCAAATGTAGGTGGTACGTGATCCAAAACTTCAATGTGCATTGAATGATAATTAATTCTTCTTTTTATTTTTTCTACTTATAAATGGAGGTGAGTGATAAATAATGAAATATGAATAATATTAGTAATTAACATTAATTTAGATAATTACGGATCTTACGATTTCATTGTAAATAAATGGAAATTAATCTTCTTTTATATATTTTTTTCAGCATATAATCGAACCAAGTGATAATTTGATACGTGAATGATCGATTGGTGGTTAGTATTATCATAGGCAATGGCAGAGGGAGAGGGGTCCAAAGGTGGGCCTGGACCCCCAAAGTTTTGGGCCAAATTTTTTTTATTAAGTGTGTGTGTATTCTTTGAAGGGTAAATTACACAAAATCATACATTTAAATTGAGAATTTTTAAAAACAGATAATTCTAAACTATTTTGTAAAATCAGGTGACCCAAATCCAACCCTAATTAATCCTCTCTCTCTCTCTCTCTCTCTCTCTCTCTCTCTCTCTCTCTCTCTCTCTCTCTCTCTCTCTCTCTCTCTCTCTCTAAACAAACTACCGAGCAGTCTTCCTTTCTCTCCCAAGTTCTCTCTCGCGTCGATGATCCACCACCACTATCTCCGATCAATCCCACCACCGGCAACACCAACACCCAACAACACCGCTTCTTATGGTTTTGTAGAGTTGTTGCTTATGATCTAGAGACAGGTGGCACCGATGCTTAGGGTGTATTTCATATATTATTGCGGCGACTGTAAATTCAATCTACAGCGAGTGGCGCCGATGCTTATAGCGTTCTTTATGTAGTGTGGCGGCGACAGTGACAGTGGTGAGAGAAATAAGTGGAATTTTGGTATTGAAAGTTGGAGATGGGATTGAGTTTTGCTGGTGGTGGAGGCTACAAAAGTAATGTGCAATGAGGTGGGGGTGGTGGTGGTGTATGTGTTGAGTCTGTTGATGGAAGTCGATTGTAGTGGTGGTTGTTGTGGAGCAGGTGTTTGTTGTTGTGGTTGGGGCAGCTCGGTGGTGGTTGTGATGATAAAGGTGGAGTGGTTGTGTTGTTGAGACGATGGTGGTGGTGGTCAAGGTGGTAGTGAGTGCCCAACGGCAACGGGCGGCAGTGATGGTTGGTGATAATTAAAGTTATAGTTATAATTAATTACAAAATTAAAATAAGGTGGTGGTGGCGACTGGTTACAAATTAGGTGGTGATCAATGATGGTGGTGGTTGATGCTTATCGCAATGCACCAAAATAATAAATAATTCCTTACTCGCTAAATATTAATAATGTAGTAGTGAGAGTAAGGGTCGATCCCACGAGGAACGGAAACTAATTTTAGTTGTTCGATCAATTAGAATGGAATGGAGGGTTTGTTGTTTGAAATTGCTTGAATAAAAAATATGCATAAAAATAAATAATTAAATATGACTAGAGAAATAATATGAGAATAAATCTTGTTCTTGGGTTCGGTTGTACCCTCAATTAATGTTATATCTTTCCTTGTAACGTGTTTCTATCCCTAATTCAATTATCAATCATAAATAATCAACAAGCTCTGATTATCTAAATTCTTCCTTATGTGTATTGATTCAAAATAAGCTCTTTGAACCAATTCTAGCTATGGACAATCATAAACAAGCTCTTAGGATTTAATGCACGACTAATATGAAAATCTAGAAGAATAGATTGAATTGGATCGTTAATTTCACAAGCTCGAATTAATCAATCCAAGTTAAATTATTATTAAACCTACACGAGATTTATTTGCTACTAAAGTAAAGATTCAATGACAATTACGGATCAAGAATTTAAACATAGCATATTCATGAATTCAAAAATCAATAATCCAATTGGCCAAATTAAACTATTAATCAAATAAACTCAATGAACATTCAAAACATAATAATCCAAAAATTGAAATAAAGGAATAAATTCACGCTACTAATTTGTAGGAAAAGAAAATAACATAATTGAGTTAACACAACTCCCCTTTGAACAAGATATGGAATTTAGCCTAGCATAATTGTGGTAGATTCTTCAAATTGTTTCATGAATTTAATTGTTATTGATATTCTTGCGCTTGAAAATCTCCCAAGAATGCTCTATATTTTGCTCTCAATTTTCCTCAATGTGTAGCCTCTTTCAAAAATAATAAAAGTCTTTTTTTCTTGTCATGAAATTCCCTTTTTATAGCCTCAATTTCGTGCCCTAACTTTGGGATCAAGAAATCCCAAAATTATGGAAAGAATTAAATATGGAAATTTTTGACTTGAATAGTTACAGCCGTAACATTTCCTTTACGGTCGTAAAGAGGTTTCTGCTGATTTTCTTCTTTTGAAGGTTACGACCGTGACTTATCTTTTACGGCCGTGAATTCTGGTTTACGGCCGTGAATGTGTTTCTGATGATTTCTCTAAACACTGTTAACAACCTTACGGCCGTGACATGGTTTCCTTACGGCCTTAACTTTATTTGCGCCTAAGTCCCCAAACTTCAGTTTTTAGTGCATTTTGGTCCCTTTTTTCTTCTTTTCTCCTCTTTTATGATCCTATACAATATAAAATATAAAATGCATTAATAATACTTAGATAGAATCACATTATTGCTTATTCAAGGATATAAGTGCACAAAATAAACGTTAATATAGCACTTATCAAATCCCCCCACACTTGAACCATTGTTCGTCCTCGAACAAAGATTTAAAAAGAGAAGAATAGGATTCAAACAATAGATTACAATTTAGAGACTTGAGGTTGCAACCCACTTTTCTTTAACAAAAATGTTCCATTGCATGATCGGATTGTGTTCTTGTGTGCTAGAGATGCAACGCCCTTTATTTCCCATCCCAATCATGGCTCGATATGGTTTATTTCCTTGCACCTCTCGTGTTTGCTCACATCCCAACCATTTATGAGTGACTACGAGGAGAATAATTTCGCCCAACTCCAGTGGAAAATCAGTTGCGTAAACCGAGTTGTTCATGACGTGAATTCAGTCAACACAGTACCCCCGACCACATTCATAGCACCAACCCTAGACCAAGCAATTCAAACCACTCATAAGCATATGTAATGGGTTTTAACACCCTCACAAGATATTTCTCTCGTCGCACAAAGTGTATAAGGGGTTGAATTTTGGCTCAGCTCTCTGCATAGATAAGCCAGTACCACAGATTGCCTAACTGTCATAACCTGAGCCAACAATAACACAAGTGCAAAGTAAATGTCTTTATTTGGTTGTAACGGGGCTTCGGGTCAGGTAGGATAAAATGACATATTTAGGCTGAGTCGAGAAGGAATTTTGCAAACTAAGTCAATTCACAATGACATTACTTCTTTCACCCCTTAATATGAACTTCATTGTTTCCCGCTACCCAACTTTGTTCACACTTGAATCTCTTCTTTTTTTTTCACAAGTTGAGTGTTTGACATCATCAACTACTAATTCTCATGACTAACTTCCTTTTCATTGCTTTTTCTCTTTCGATTTTTTTTTCGATTATAGATTGCAACTTTTTTTTTTTTTCAAATCATTACGCAGTCATCAATTGGCACAAGATAGAATTACAATCCCCTGAATTCAGTCCATTACACAACCATTTCCCAACACAAGATAATCATCTCAACTTCTTAGACTTAGACCATAGCACAATCCTCAATCAACAAAAGCTTGTGAATCCCTTCTCTTATGGGTTCAAAACAGAGACAATGCGAAAGAAATGGTATTTGTGGCTTGTAGCGTGGCATAAAAATTCAAAGAAAGGCTAAGGCTCAAATGGGCTTCTAATGGTCCATGTAGCAAGGTAGGCTCTTTTAGCAAGTCAAATTTGGTTCAACCTATTGCCTTTGCTATAATTTGCACTTAAGTTAAGAAGCTACACAATTTGCACAGGAAAGCACATCCAAGCATAACCCAACCATGCAGGACACACATCAAAAAATCATGAGCTCATAAGTATTAAAAACAGCTCTTAGGCTCAAAAGCTCACAAATTATGGTTTTCATGTGTTTTTCCCATCCAATTATGAGTTATAGGTCATTACTTGATCTTCTTTCCAACTCTAAATCCATTGGTCGAGGATAACGGTTAAAAGTATTCAAACCATCACTACTCACAAAAGTATAATAATTGGGACGTTCAGGGTTATATATGAAGGAATAATCTGTCTATTGTGAGTTGGGTTGACTAGGTTGTAGATATTTGACAATTTCACTTTTCATTTTCAACCTATTTGTGAAGTTTTGGACGAGATGATCTCTATGTGCTCAATTTATATCCAATTATGCAATGATTTTTCAAAAAAACTGCACCAAAAGTGGGCTGCTTCCTATCAAAGTGCCTAAGTGCATAGATATGTGACAAAAGTAGAGAAAAAAGTCAAAATGAATTTTAACGATTTGATTACAGACAGAAAATAAAGGCATTAAGCTTACAATCAATTCAATTCCCCCCCCCCCACACCTAGACAACATAATGTCCTCATTGAAAAGTAAAACAATAAAAGGGAAGTTATGCGCGAGGGCTACGTGCTTTTAAAAATTTGAAAATCCGGATTTACGGCCGTAAGGTGGGTTCTGAACAAAAGATTAAAAAGTGCATTACGGCCGTAAAGTTATGTCTTACGGCCGTAAGACTGCCTCTGAAATTTTTTTGTATATATATATATATACTTTTTTTTTTTGAAATGACTAAATAAAATTAAAATAACTAAAAATGCAAATACGAAAATAAAGGGTTGAGGGGGTAAAGGAACTCCCTTCTCGAGTTGCCTCCCGAGCAGCGCCGCTGTTTACAGTCGTTGGCTCGACTGAGTCCTTTCTTATTCAATCGGGATTAGGTGGATTTCCAAAGCTCAACTTTCTCTTCATATTCTTCATTAGTGCCTGCAAAATAGGGGGTAGAGATATTTCATCAGAGCCTGGTAATGAGATGGATAAGATTTTACCTGATTTCGGTAACTTTGGACAGTCCTTTCCTCCAATATCGAGAACTTCCTGTACTAAAGAGTTATTCACATTAACAGAATAAACAGGATCATCACCAAAATTTTTGGAATCATAAATATTGAATTGAACAATTTCATTATCAAATTTCATGGAAAGTGTGCACTACTAACATCTATCTTAGTCTTAGATGTTTTTAGAAATGGTCTACCTAACAAAATAGGAGTAGAGTTGGGGGAGTGGTCACCATTCATGTCCAGTACATAAAAATCTGAAGGAAATACTAACCCGCCTACTTGCACTAGAATGTCTTCAACTACCCCGTCAGGATAAGCATTAGAACGATCGGCTAATTGAATTATAACATTAGTTTCAATCAGTTTGGCAAGTTTTAATGAAGCATAGGTGGACCTAGGCATTACATTGATAGATGCACCTAAGTCTATTAAAGCACGATTTATTTTCTTATTACCTATTTGAACAGGTATGGTAAACATACCTGGATCCTTGCACTTGAGAGGTAATTTTCTTTGAAGAAGTGCAGATACAGACTCACCCATTCTTACCATCTCATTTCCCACCAGTTTCCGTTTGCTAGTGCATAAATCTTTTAAAAATTTTGCATAACGGGGAACTTGCTTGATGGCCTCCAATAGCGGGATATTGATTTCAACATTCCTAAACATTTCTAACATGTCCTTTTCCTTGCTCTATTTGTTTGTCTTTGCTAACCTGCTAGGAAAAGGTGGAGGTGTTAGTTTAACATTTAAATGGGAATCAGTTTTTACTTGAGGGTTTTGCGAAGTGTCGTTTCTCTTCCTGACTCCTTCCTTTTCATCTTCCTCCATTTCAGGTGCAGCTGGTTCCAATTGCGGACCCTCAATTTCCTTTCCACTCCTGAGAATTATGGCGCTCACGTTTTTGGAATTCACCTCGGGTTGTGATGGTAGCTTCCCTCCAGATTGTGCCTCCAATCTATTTATGGCAGTGGCCATTTGGCTCATTTGATTTTCCAGGTTTTGAATGCTTGACTTGGTATCCTGTTGGAATTGCATCGTGTTAGTTGCCAACATCTTAACCATATCCTCAAGAGACGTACCTGAATTTTGAGGTTTTTGTTGTTATTGTCCCTGTGGTTGGAAAGTCCCTTGCTGCTGGAATTGTCCTTGTGGCTTGTTTGAGTTAAAACCCGGGGGTTTGTTATTTCCATAGCTTAGGTTGGGGTGATCCCTCCATCCTGGATTGTAGGTATTAGAGTACGAATTGTACTGTTGTCTTTGGAATGGAAACCCTTCTGCAATCTTTACCTGTTCGCCATTCTCCTCTTGCAACACCGGACATGTATCCGTTGGATGTCCAAAGTTTGAACAGATTCCGCATGCTTTGGCTTGTTTCGAATTCCCTACAGAAAGCTGCTTAACGAGATTGGTTAGTTCATATAATTGACCTTCGATATTGGAACTACTTACCTCGCTCACTCGGCGGACTTGGGAATCTCGGGTTGAATTGAATTGCTGAGTATTTTCTGTCATATTAGAGATTAAAGCCCGCGCTTGTTCCGGTGTCTTGTCCATCAGTGCTCCTCCACTTGCTGCATCTATCATGTTTCTATCCATCGGTGCTAAGCCTTCGTAGAAATACTGCACCAAGAGTTGCTCACTGATCTGATGGTGGGGGCAGCTCGAAATGAGTTTCTTGAAGCGCTCCCAGTACTCATATAATGTCTCACCATTGCCTTGGCGAACTCCGCAAATCTCCTTCCGGATTGTCCCCGCCCTAGATGCAGGGAAGTATTTTTCCAAAAAAAGTATTTTCATGTCGTTCCAAGTAGTAACTGTTCCCGATGATTGGCAATAGAGCCAGTCGGTGGCGGCATCCTTCAATGAGAATGGGAAGGCTCTCATTTTTATTTGCTCCTCGGTAATGCCCGTGGGCCTCATACTGTCGCAAACCACATGGAACTCCTTTAGATGTCTATATGGATCTTCACCGGAATGTCCCCGAAAAGTAGGTAGAAGGTGGATCAACCCGGATTTTAGCTCAAAGGTTCTTCCTTCTTCTACCGTTGGAAAAGTGATACATAAGGGCTATTGAGCCACGTCGGGAGTAGCCAGTTGTTTAAGAGTTCTGTTTTCGATGTTGTTAGCTACTGCCATTGGTTGTGCAACTCTTCTTTGTTGTTGAAAATTTCTCTCGATTTCTGGGTCAAAATAAAAAATTCAAAATTAGTTGATCGAGTTTTACGCATATAAGCAAAGAAGTAGACAGGCAAGAATTTTTTTTTTTTTTTTTTTAAAAATTATAGAAATAAAGTGAAAATAAAATAAATGCAAAAAAACAAAATTCTAATTGATTAAACACTAAATTGGTTAACCGTTCCCCGGCAACGGCGCCAAAAATTTGATGATTGTCGCAATGCACCAAAATAATAAATAATTCCTTACTCGCTAAATATTAATAATGTAGTAGTGAGAGTAAGGGTCGATCCCACGAGGAACGGAAACTAATTTTAGTTGTTCGATCAATTAGAATGGAATGGGGGGTTTGTTGTTTGAAATTGCTTGAATAAAAAATATGCATAAAAATAAACAATTAAATATGACTAGAGAAATAATATGAGAATAAATCTTGTTCTCGGGTTCGGTTGTACCCTCAATTAATGTTATATCTTTCCTTGCAACGTGTTTCTATCCCTAATTCAATTATCAATCATAAATAATCAACAAGCTCTGATTATCTAAATTCTTCCTTATGTGTATTGATTCAAAATAAGCTCTTTGAACCAATTCTAGTCATGGACAATCCTAAACAAGCTCTTAGGATTTAATGCACGACTAGTATGAAAATCTAGAAGAATAGATTGAATTGGATCGTTAATTTCACAAGCTCGAATTAATCAATCCAAGTTGAATTATTATTAAACCTACACGAGATTTATTTGCTACTAAAGTAAAGATTCAATGACAATTACGGATCAAGAATCTAAACATAGCATATTCATGAATTCAAAAATCAATAATCCAATTGGCCAAATTAAACTATTAATCAAATAAACTCAATGAACATTCAAAACATAATAATCCAACAATTGAAATAAAGGAATAAATTCACGCTACTAATTTGTAGGAAAAGAAAATAACATAATTGAGTTAACACAACTTCCCCTTTGAACAAGATATGAAATTTAGTCTAGCATGATTGTGGTAAATTCTTCAAGTTGCTTCATGAATTCCATTGTTATTGATATTCTTGCGCTTGAAAATCTCCCAAGAATGCTCTATATTTTGCTCTCAATTTTCCTCAATGTGTAGCATCTTTCAAAAATAATAAAAGTCTTTTTTCTTGTCATGAAATTCCCTTTTTATAGCCTCAATTTCGTGCCCTAGCTTTGGGATCAAGAAATCCCAAAATTATAGAAAGAATTAAATATGGAAATTTTTGACTTGAATAGTTACGGCCGTAACATTTCCTTTACGGCCATAAAGGGGTTTCTGCTGATTTTCTTCTTTTGAAGGTTACGGCCGTAACTTATCCTTTACGGCCGTGAATTCTGGTTTACGGCCGTGAATGTGTTTCTGCTGATTTCTCTAAACACTGTTAACAACCTTACGGCCGTAACTTTATTTGCGCCTAAGTCCCCAAACTTCTGTTTTTAGTGCATTTTGGTCCCTTTTTTCTTCTTTTCTCCTCTTTTATGATCCTATACAATATAAAATATAAAATGCATTAATAATACTTAGATAGAATCACATTATTGCTTATTCAAGGATATAAGTGCACAAAATAAACGTTAATATAGCACTTATCAGTGGTGGTTGTAATTAATTACAGTTTTAATTAAAATTACAATTGTAACAATTACAAAATTGAAATAATGCGGTGGCTGGTTACAAATTAGATGATGGTGGTGGTAATTAATTACAATTTTAATTAAAATTACAGTTGTAACTAATTACAAATTGAAATAAAGTTACAATTGTAATTAATTACAAAACTGAAATAAGGTCATGGCGGCGATGACTGGTTACAAATTAGGTGGTGATGATGGTAGTGCTAATTAATTACAATTTGAAATAAAGTTACAATTATAATTAATTACAAAATTGAAATAAAACTATAATTGTAATTAATTACAACCCTGATTTCTGATTATAAAAGAAATACCTGATTTTGAAAATTATTTTGATATTTCTGTAATTAGTTACAAATCACCTGAATTCAAAAAAATTCATAGTTAAATGTGTGTAATTGTTTACTTAACCCTTCTTTGAATCTCAATTCTATCGCAGCAGCCCTAGTTCCCAGTCCAATTGGAATTCAAAAATTAGACTAGAGTCCATGTTCGCTCAGCAAGTGCATGAGTCGCGCAAGTAATAAAGTAGACGTGAGTCCAAGTATAGATCCCAAAGAGATTGTTTTAAATTTTATTTTAGACTACTATCTTAACCGGAACTAGAAAAACTTTGGGTTTGATAATTTTGATTTTGAAAAACTAATTAAAAATTAAACTAAAGAAACAATAAAAATTTGAATTTAAACTTATGAAAACAAGCGCGTTAGAATTATGAATCCATTTTAACCAAATCATCCATGTGTTTGACCAAATCATTTAAATACAATTCACGGGGTTTTGAATATCCATGTTCCAAATGTTGTTAAAACTCCTTTTCGGACAAGTATTTACACATATTCCTACGCACGACCCAACTATATTTATACGTTGAATCGGAATGTGTAAGAAAGCATTAAAGATCGATGAACACTATATAGGATAACACAAAGTATAGGGGTATATTTCTATCTCCTATCAGAATTTGTGGCAATTAAATAGCTTCTAATGAAATCTCACTCTTTCGAACATAGAAAATCATAAATACTATCACACAAAAGCTGACCAAACAATTGTGTAATAATAAAAGTACTTATTTAATTGCATCAAAATCATAAACTGCATATATTAAATAATAGGTCAGAACAATGAATCAATGATTAAAACTTCATCACAATCTTAACACAAGAAATCTAGCCTAAAAACATAGTTAAAGAAAATTCACAAGAATAATGGATAGATGTCACCCTATTCATCTCCTTGATCCTTATTCTTCAATCTTGAATTTGGCCTTCAATGGATCCCCAGCAATTGGACAGCGTTCTAGCATGAATTGAGCAAGTTGGGAACACCTAATTTTGTGCCCCAAGTCTGGTATATATAGATATTTACGAAAATTAGGTTACTTGGGGGAGAAAGAATGCTGAATTTCGCGCAAAAATTCCATCTGCAGCCCAGAATTTCCACCGTACGACCGCACAGTTCAAAATGTTGCGGTCGCGCTACTCTGCAGGTTGGCTTCAGTCGAGGATTTTTATGATCGTGCGATCGTACGGTGTTAAGTCATGCGACTCCACGGCGTTATGTTGAACCCAATTTCCGTCTTTTAAATGTTACAAGTCAGTCCATGTCTTTTAATTGCATAGTAAGTCCTCCAACTTCCGATTGTTGCCATTTAGCCCCTGAACTTCTGATTTCTTCCAAATTTGATTTCTTCTTCCATTTTTCAACCAATTGGCCATTTGATTAACTACATCAACTCTTGATTTTCACATTTTGACAATTTTATCATCTAATCTCTTGCTTTTAGCTTTAATTCCATTGTTTTCACGACTTTGGGGTTATTCCTGAAATATAAATAAATAACAACGAAATAAATATCAAATATTATTGAACAAACAATTAAAATCCTATTTTTAGGATAGAAATAAGTGTATAAAATACACTTATCAACACCCCCAAACTAGAACTATTGTTCGTCCTCGAACAAAAATAAAACTAAACTATAAAAATAAAAATGCAAACAAATGTTTTTGTTTTTGTTAACTTATTTACCATGCGTTTCAATAATCAAAATTGACGATTCACTTTAGAGAAGAAATATGAACAACACAAATTATTTTCATTCATCTGATGCTCAACTTCATTGTGTGTGTGTGAATAGCCAAAAATCGAATGCAAACTCATGTAAAAATATACTTGACACTGTGTGACTAGTTATGCAGAAATAAGCCCGAATCTCATGTGGTCAAAAATGATTTTCTTTTGATTTTTCTTACACTCTCATAGATGATCACAACCTTACTGCTTTTCTCTCATATTCCGAGGTCTTTCTTATTGACGTGGTTTTTAAACATGTATAAATTGTATTTTTCCATACAAGGCAGTTAGGATTAGACAAGTATGCACAACAGACCAATAATAATTAACAAGGTGTTAGGGATATCAATCAACCAAGCTTATACCATTTTCATTCCATTTTTCTTTTATTTGGACAACTTTTTCTTTTAATGTCCTTGTCTTTTACCATCTTTGTGCAATACTTTTCATACTTGCTTTCTATATGACCCCTGTAGCGAGCTTTAGGTCGACCGCTCCCAACTCAGTTGAGCTTAGGGTACCAAATTCAGAGAACCCCTCAGACTTAATTACCCGAGTCATAAAGGCTTAAACAGAAAAGTTAAAGATGTTTTTGTGTCTTATGTGTAAGTCCACTCTCCGTACTTGCTTTCTAGTTGACCCCTGTAGCGAGCTTTAGGTCGGCATCTCCCAACTCAGTTGAGTTTAGGGTACCAGGTTCAGAGAATCACTCAAACTTAATTACTCGAGTCAAAAAGTCATTTGAAGAGAAGAATAAGACATTCAGCATTTTTCTGTTTTTATGCTGGTTATTATGGTTTATACATGTTAATCAAAACCCCTTACACTAAAGATGTAAAATTGAAAACTTCAGATCTTCAATCCATCAATGCATACTCATACTAACCTTCCTACCCTCAAACTGCTTCGTGAGCAGTTTGGTTCTACATTTCAGGTCGGAATCTAATTTTCGTAAGGTTTGGGATTTTTCAGTCAATTCTATGCTTAACGTGCACAAGTTTACCCCACAAGTATCAAGCATCTTCCTACACAAGTTATTATTCGAAAGTGGCTATGTGCTCAAGTTTTAATAAAGTCTTACATTGATGAATGTTAAGAAAAATTTTAGTGCACATGTTGCCCAATTTTCTAACTTAAAGCACAGAAGTCAATTCAAATCATGTCATAAGCAATAAATAAATCAACAAAAATTTTCAAATTTTTCAAATTTTTATGAATTTTCTACCCAAAATCGAATGAATGTTTAAATAAAAGCACATGAATGAGATTCCTACCCCCAAATTAGAACTATGTATTGCCCTCAATGTATTCAAAACAAATAAAGAAAATAAACACAAAATAACAGAGAGGGTTAATGTACTTCCCGGGTTTGGAGAGTTGTTGTTCCCATTTTTTAGGCTTGGAATTCAAAGTTTGTTTGATGAGATAACCCGTTCCTAGCTTTCCATGTTTGGTCCAAGGTGTTTTCTCCTCATGTTTCTTGCAAAAGAATGATAAATAACATTAGATTGTATAAAAATTGCATGAAAACTAAAACAATTCAACTCAACACACCCAAACTATGACTTAGAAAAATTTTGAAATTTTTGAAAAAATGGTCGCCACTGACTTTCAGTCCTTGACATTGCCTCGAAAAAATAAAAATTTCCCAAGACATGTCCCTGGCATATGAAAGTATATAACTTGGTCTACAACATACCAAAAATTCAGCAAATTTGAAGTTCATATGAGCCATGAAAAGATGTGACAAAGTAGGTGACATGAAGTTAAAATTGGTGTTGTGATGCCTTGCAATGTGGTACATTGAAGTGCAAAAATGTTCATATTGAGTTATATGCATTAAATATGTGTAAAGAATGAATGTATGATGCACAAATGATGTATAATATGTGAATAAAATGATCATCCAAAAATAATTGCAAAAATTTAACAAAACACTCATTGTGGCATTATATTAAACATCTTGCATGCATGTTAAGAAATCAATGAAAATCATAGAGTTGAAGACTTGAATCAAACCAAAATATTGTACCTACTAAACATAATTCAATGTCTCCAAGTTCTAGTCTGAGCCTATCACCATCAATCCACAATATTCAATTTTCACAAAAAATTGAAGAACATAAGAATTATGCACAAGCTTGGAAATTAGTGAAAAATTCTTACCTTTGGATGATTTTGATGCACTGTAAGGTATGAATCTGAGTTAAAATTATGTGCAAACTTAGGGAATGATTTTGGACTCGATGCATGATGATTTGGGGAAAGAAAATAGAGATTAAAGTGATTAAAATGAAAGAAGAATGCATATTAAAGAATCTACCGGTTCTGCCCAGTTCATAACCATGTGACCGCACGGTTATCACACCGTGCGACCTCACGGTGTTAAGGGCAGTAACCTATGATTTTTTCATTTTTGAGTTTTGGACCCCTAAATGCCTTCTAATGCATGCAAGCAACTTCCAAACTATATGCTCATGTCCTAAACTAGGTGGTCAAGTGGAAGATTGTGATGAAAGACAACAAAACAAATAAAAAGAAACAACTAAATGCTAAAATGCAAAAACATGCAAAAACAGGTGCAATGAAGTTTTCAATGTCACTAACATATCAAAATGTGAATTCTAAGCATGCAAGTGATCCTAAAATGTAATGTATAGCACCCAAACAAATAAATATGCAAAGACTATTAAAGATGCTAAAACATGCAAAATAGAATACTAGAATTACTTAGAACACATAGCTACTAAATGTATGCATTTTAAACATCCTAGTGCTCCTAAATGCAATGTCAAGAAACTAAACAACTATAAATCAAATAACTAACTTAAAAGCAATAATAACACAACTAAAGGAAAATGAGTTTGAAAGGTTGGGTTGTCTCCCAACAAGCGCTTCATTTAAAGTCTAGAGCTAGACTTTTTGGCAAAAATCTTCAAGGTGGCTTTAGATTGGATGGTGTAGCCTCATCATCTGCTCTTACCTTGTATTCATACATCTCCCTGCATCTAACAGCCATTTCTACATCAATCCTGGAACAGTTTTCAAGTTGTGGATCCTGGGTGTTGAACCGCATCATTGTGAAGGTCACTTCCTGATTTTCAACACGAAGCACTACATCTCCCTTCTCTACATCAATTAGTGCTCGTGCAGTAGCTAGGAATGGTCTGCCAAGTATCAGGGGAACATTTTCATCTTCCTCCATGTCTAAGACGACAAAATCAACTGAAAATATGAACTTGTGAGTTTTAACTAGCACATCTTCCACAACTCCATAAGGGTGACAAATTGATCTATCTGCCAATTGTAAGATGATATTGCAACCCTTCGGTTCACCCAATTCCAACTTCTTATACACAGACAGGGGCATCAGATTTATACTGGCACCTAGGTCACATAAGACCTTGTTGAATTGTAAATTATCTATAATGTAAGTGTTGAGTGCATTTTACATGCATATTTCATATATTTTTAGTAATACTTTTGGATTAATTTGGACAAATACCTACTTAATTGTGCATATTTTGTGGTTAAATAGGTTTAACCATCAACTTCTTGGAGAAAGCACAAGAAAGAAGCTAAATGGATGAATACTTGAAGAAATTGAGGAGAAAAGAGTCAAATCCATCAAAGAGTCGAAGTATGAGGACCAAGTTGATCTACATTGAAAGATGGAGGACCTAATTGCAAATCACCAAAAGACGATCAGGCTGCAAAATCATCACTCCAGTCAACCACGCGATCGCGTGGCCAAAATTTTGAACCAAATTCTGGGTCGACCGGTGCAACCCGATTCGGCCCAAATGCTGAAACACGCGGATCTAGTGATTTTTGGGGGTATTTTGAGGGATTTTGGCCAAAAATTTGGAGGATTCTCATCTTTGGAAGTCAAGAAAAAAACCCTAGCTCTCTTTTTCTCTCCTTTGTTCTTCATTTTCATTCATTTTCTTCTTGTAAATTCTCTTGATTTTGTATAGTATAGTTGATGAATATTGATTAAGGGGAGAAATATCAACATTATTGTGGAAGAATAGTGATATTTTGAAGCAAGAATCATTGGTGAAGGGAAGTGTTTTTGCTTAATCTTCATATTTCTCTATTTATTTTGCTTCATAGTTGGAATGATGTATTTAATTCTTGAATTTTATTGTTATTTCACTATGGGCTAAACTATTTTGTATTGGGGTGTTGACGAAGCTTGACCTAGCTTAGTTGATTTAAATGCTTGTATTAAGAATTTAAGCTTTTTATTACCTTGTGCATTTATTGTTGCATTTATTGACTAACATTTATTGTGGCCACATTTATGCTTAGGTTTCATGGAATGTGCAATTATTGAGAAATTGTTGTGTATTCTAGATCAATACAATATTTGCTCTAGGTTCTTATTTAGGATAGAGATATACCTAAAACCCTAGATGACCCATTGAGCTATTTTCACAAAGGTTTAATGCAATTTGTGTGTTTTTAATCGACATAGAGATATAACAGGTTAATGCCACTAATTAGGGTTGATTTCACTCGAGAGAGGTAATTGGCTAAGTTTGGAAAATCGGGTCTAACATGATTAATGAATTGCATTTCTATTTGCTTGTTGATAATTCAATTAGGTAATGGTCAAGTGGAATCAAGAATCCCAACACTCCTTTATCATCTTTTCATCACCATTTTTCTAGTTATTTATTTATAATTGCAACTTTAATTCTAGTACGAAAACTTTCCCAAAACAAACCTTTATTGTGTGTGTTTCATGTTAAAATTAATTATACTAGAGTGTAGTTGAAATAGACAATCCTTGTGGGATCGATAAACCGGACTCAATTAGTCCACTATCACTTGTATGCGACTCGTGCACTTGCGGTGTGTTTGTAGCGAACAAGTTTTTGGCGCCGTTACCGGGGATCGAACCCGGGTCACCCGCGTGACAGGCGGGAATACTCACCACTATACTACCCGCGTGACAGGCGGGAACATTTTCATCTTCCTCCATGTCTAAGATGACAAAATCAACTGAAAATATGAACTTGTGAGTTTTAACTAGCACATCTTCCACAACTCCATAAGGGTGACAAATTGATCTATCTGCCAATTGTAAGATGATATTGCAACCCTTCGGTTCACCCAATTCCAACTTCTTATACACAAACAGGGGCATCAGATTTATACTGGCACCTAGGTCACATAAGACCTTGTTGAATTGTAAATTACCTATAATGTAAGGTATAGAAAAGCTCCCTAGGTCTTTGAGCTTAGGTGATAGCTTGTTTTGCAGGATTGCGCTGCATTCTTCATTCAAAGTGACCTCCTCAAGTTTTTCAAGCTTTTTCTTGCTAGACATCATCTTCTTTAGCAGCTTGGCATAACTTGGGATCTGTGTGATGGCTTCCAAGAAAGGAATATTTATGTGTTGTTTTCTAAGCATATTCACAAACTTGCTAAATTGCTTATCCTCTCTTGTTTTCTTCAGCCTTTGTGAAAAATGGAATAGGAGACTCATGAGGCTTAATTTTTTATTTCACCTTATGGCTAGCTTCCTTCTCATCCATTTTCTCACTACTTTCCACAATTTGTTTAGGAATTTCAACTGGCTTTTTTACTTCAATTTCAGGAAGCTGAACACCACTACGTGTAGTAATCGCATTTATCTCATTTTGTACCACATTTATAGCCATAAGATGTTCCTTTTAGTTTACCTCAGCGGTTACGGGTAATGTACCCAGGGCTCTGGTTGTGATAACCTGTGCTATCTGCCCCACTTGGTGCTCCAGGTTTTTGATTGATGCCTGCTGATTTTGAATTTTAGTTTCAATTTTTCTCATAAACTGATTTGTTTTAGACATGAATTGCTCTGTCTTTTCTACAAATTTTCCAATCATCTCTTCCAGTGCAGGCTTTCTCTCTTCATTGTTGAATTGGGGCGCAATGTGTCCATTTGAGTGATCTTTCCAAGAAAAATTAGGATGATTGCGCCACCCTGGGTTATAGGTATTTGAGTATGGATTATTTTTGCGTTGACCCCCTTGTACATAGTCAACTTGCTCAATTGGACAAGCCAGAATAGGACAATCTGAAGTGGCGTGATTTGCACCACATTCTTCACAAATCACTTTAGCACTTTTTGATGAATGACTCACCAGTGCTATGCCCTACACTTTCGCAGCCAAGGAGTCAATTTTAGCTAATATGGCAATGTAAGCATCCACTGCATAGACTCCTGATGTCTTTTTTGGTACGACCCTGTCTGATCCCCACATGACATTTGTATTTGCTATCCTCTCGAAAAGCTCCAATGCATGTCCGATGGTCTTTGTTCCCAAAGCACCATTTGATGAAGAGTCAACCATGTTATTAAAGTGTGGAAGTAATCCTTCATAGAAAAACTTCACTTGATTACCTCTAGCAATCCCATGGTTTGGACATTTTTCAGCATGCTCTTAAATCTGTTCCATGCATCATAAAAAGATTCAGCATCATGCCGCTGGAACACAGTGACGTCATCTCTCAGTTTGGAAACCTTCGCTGGAGGCATGAATTTAGTGCAAAACTTCTGAACCAAGTCGTTCCAGGTGGTTATACTCGTAGAGGGGCGAGAATCTAACCAGTCAACAGCTCTATCTTTTAGAGTGTAAGGGAATAACCTGAGTCTGATAGCATCATAGCATCATCAGACACACCCTGATACTGAAAGTGTTGGCACATGTCTAAAAATTTAGAAACATGTGTGTGTGAGTTTTCATCAGGTCTCCCATGAAATTGTTGTCCATTTTGGAACATGCTGATGACATTGGTTTTAAGTTGGAAGTTTGCATGCCCAAATGGTGGATAAACTATGCTGAATTGACTTTGAACCAACTAAGGTGTCATGAAGTCACCAACCAGCATGTCATCTTCATTTATTAGATCAGCGGGGGTAGAAGATTGATGTTGTTCGCCATTTGATTTTTTTGATTTTTTTATTTATCTAGTTCTCTAACCTCTCTTAATATATGGTGTAACGTACGTTTTATTTCAGGGTCAAGTTCGAAAAGATTCCTATTTTTTGAACGTAACATACACAACTAAAAGAAAAGTAAAGAAACTAGTAACTAAACTAAAATTAAAAAATGAAAATCCTAAAATAAAAATAAAAATAAAATAAAACAAGTAAAAACTCTAAATTAGTGAAAATAATCTAAAAATAAATTTAAACTACAATCCCCGGCAACGGCGTCAAAAAATTGTTCGCTCCGCAAGTGCACGGGTCGCGCAAGTAATAAAGTGAACGTGAGTCTAAGTATCGATCCCACAGAGATTGTTTTAAATTGTATTTTAGACTATTACCTTAACTGGAACTAGAAAAACTATGGGTTTGATAATTTTGATTTTGAAAAACTAATTAAAAATTAAACTAAAGAAACAATAAAAATTTGAATTTAAACTTATGAAAACAAGCGCGTTAGAATTATGAATCCATTTTAACCAAATCATTTAAATACAATTCACGGAGTTTTGAATATCCATATTTCAAATGTTGTTAAAACTCCCTTTCGGACAAGTATTAACGCCTATTCATACACACGACCCAACTATATTTCTATGTTGAATCCGAATGTGTAAAAGTATTAAAGATCAACGAACACTATATAGGATAACACAAAGTATAGGGGTATATTTCTATCTCATATCAGACTTTGTGGCAATTAAATAGCTTCTAATGAAATCCCACTCTTTCGAACATAGAAAATCATAAAGACTATGACACAAAAGCTGGTCAAACAATTGCATAATAATAAAAGTACTTATTTAATTGTATTAAACTCATAAACTGCATATATTAAATAATATGTCAGAACATAGAATCAATGATGAAAACTTCATCACAATCCTAACACAAGAAATCTAGCCTAAAAACATAGTTAAAGAAAATTCACAAGAATAATGGATAGATGTCACCATATTCATCTCCTTGATCCTTATTCTTCAATCTTGAATTTGACCTTCAATGTATCCCCCAGCAATTGGACAGCTTTCTAGCATGAATTGAGCAAGTTGGGAACCTCTAATTTCGTGCCCCAAGTCTGGTATATATAGATATTTACGAAAATTAGGTTACTTGGGGAGAAAGAATGCTTAATTCCGCGCAAAAAGCCCAGCTGCGGCCCAGAATTTCTACAGTGCAACCGCACGGTTCAAAATGTTGTGGTCGAGCTACTCTGCATGTTGGCTTCAGTAGAGGATTTTTATGACCGTACGACCTCCTGGTGTTAAGTCATGCGACTACACGGTTTTCGGTTGAAGGCAATTTCCGTCTTTTAAATGTTATAAGTCAGTCGCTGTCTTTTAATTGCACAGCAAGTCCTCTAACTTTCGATTGTTGGAATTTAGCTCCTGAACTTCTGATTTCTTTCAAATTTGATTTCTTTTTCCATTTTTCAACCAATTGGCCATTTGATTAACTGCATCAACTCTTGATTTTCACATTTTGACACTTGTATCATCCAATTGCTTGATTTTAGCTTTAATTCCATTGTTTTCACGACTTTGGGGTTATTCCTGCAATATAAATAAATAACAACGAAATAAATAACAAATATTCTTGAACAAACAATTAAAATCCTATTTTTAGGATAGAAATAAGTGTATAAAATACACTTATCAGTCCACTGTCCAAATTTCCAATCTCCACTGATCATATAATCATATTCACTTGAGTTAGAGAATCAGAAAGTTGTTGACCTATTGTTAACTTAACATTATTGTTTTTATCATAACAAACAAGATTATATTGTGTTATTAATAAGTGTGCTTCAAGTGTTTCATGTAATGATAATCTTCAAAGTATTCAAAGTACAAATCATATCTTGAAGAAAAAAAAATAAAAAAATACAAGATACGATATTCAAGACATAAACCATAATAGTATGAATATCGAGGAATAAAGCTCACAAAAAAATTGAGCATTTACAAATAGCTTCTCAACATATGTAAGGTTAATGCACTTCATAAGCTTAAGTAACAATTTTAAAGTCATTAAAATATCGTTTTCAAAATCAAATTTGATCAAATCCTTTGAAAAAATCAAGTTTTTGAAATGTTGTCAAGCCAAGTCGACCGCATCTCAAGAGAGGTCGATTGCAAGAAAAGGCAGGTCGACCGCATTGTTCTATTTTGAACTCCAACGGCTATATTGAGGTTAACCGCATGGCTGAATAGGTCGACCGCAAAAGATAGTATGTCCGAAATTTGCTCTATAAATAACCTTCTCTCTTACATTCATTTCAAACTATTAAGAAGAGATTTTAGAGAAGCTTTCTTGTGAAAAATCATTGTTCTTACTTGGTTTATATTCATCTATTTTTATTAGAAAACTTTGATTAATATAAACTTTGTTTTATCAAATTCATCAAAGTTTTTGGAAGAAAGTTTTGTGAAGATTCTTGAGTTTATATTTTTTAAACTTCTTCAACATCTTCACATTATATATTGGATTATAAGTGTAAGTCTTTATTTGTTCTAAACTTGTTTTAATCTTTTAAAGAGAGAATTGCTATTGAAAAATTTTGATAATTTGTGTTATAATTTTCATTATCATTTGATTTATCAAATTTCCATTGTTCAAACACTTTGAACTTAATTTATTGTTAATTATTCAAGTATTGACATCTCTTGGTACTTAACTTGATCTATTGAATATTTATTCATATATTTCATCAAAGATTCCAAATAGGTAAGAAAACTTTTCAAGCTTGATTATTATCATTTTTACTTACAAAAGTTCTTCTTTACCAGCACTTTTATTAAAGTGAAAATCTCTCTTCATACTTTGTTCGCTCAAAATAGTGTACCGCAAGTGCACGGATCGCGTACAAGTAATAAAGTGGACTTTTTGAGTCCGGATTGTCGATCCCACGAGGAATGTTTACTTTAGATTATACAACTTTAATTAATTTAATTCTAACAACAAAGAGACACACATAATTAAAAGCTAGTTTTGGAAAATTCAAAATTAAAGAAACTAAATTGAAACCAAATTAAAACAAGGAAAATGAAAAATAAAATTGTTGAGATTCGTGATTTCACTTAGCTCTTACTTAAGTAATTTCTCAACACATGCAAATTAATAAATTACTCATTTTCAATGTTAGACCCGATTTTCCAAGTTTAGCTAATTACCTCTCTCGAGTGAAATTAACAATCATCAATTGGTTTAACCTACTATATCTCTATGTCGATTAAGGTCCAATCAATTGCATTAACTCTGTGTGAAAATAGCTCAATGGATCATTTAGGGTTTAAGGTATATCTCTATCCTTAACAAGCACCTAGACCATTTGTTATTTGGTCTAAAATGCACAATACCTCTCGATTATCATACACTTCACAAAACATATATTTGGTGATCAATCAAACACATGGAATAATCTCAATAACAAACACACATGAAATAAGCTCAAAATTAATAAACAAGCATTAAAATTACTTAAACTAAGTTAAGCTACATCAATCATCCCAACCTAAAACAACTAGCCCATTATATAAATATTCCACAAAAGATAAGGTTTATGAAAATATATCACAAAACATAGAAATTAAAGATAAAAATACAAGAAAAATGAAATACAACACTTCCCTTGATTTTTGCTCCAAGAATCTTTGAACTTTATTTTGTATTTTCACTTTACTTCTTGCTTCTTTGATACAATGGGTGCTAGCAACTTGAAAATTAAACCAAATTACAAACTAAATTACAAACTAAATCAAAAACAAAGAAAAGAAAAGAAAAGAAAAAAAGAAGAAAAGGGGAGAAAGATGCTAGGGTTTGAGAGTGAAAATTGGGATCCTTTGAAGTGAAAAAATGGGAGTATTTATAATCCCCAAAATCTGACCTAAAATATCCTCAAAAACGCATCCAAATAGAGCCAAACACGCCCTTAGACAAAAATAATAAAATCAGAAATTAAAATCCGGTTGGTCAAAATTATGACCACGCGATCGCGTGGTTAGGCTGAAAACTCTCGGATTGATTTTTGGCCTAACTTCGCGAACGCTACTAGTCAATACACGCGATCGCGTGGTTCACCAGGCAGCTCCGTCCTTCCATGATTGCAATTGGGTCCTCCAACTTCTGGTCTTCTTCAATTTAGTTCTCGAATTTTGACTTTTATTACAAATATGCCCCTGAAATATTTGCAAAGTAGGTCATCCATCTTTCTGAGATGTTGCAATTGAGTCCCCAAACTTTTGATTTCTTTCAATTAGGTTATTGGATATCGAAATTGCTCTTCTTTTTGCTCAATTGCTCTCCAATCTTGTATATTTTCTTTCCAATTGAGGTTATACCTAATTGTACAAGATAAACACAATTTATAAGTAGAAATTCACTCAATTACTCAATTAAATTGTCGATTTAAAAGCAAAATAAGTGTGTAAAACACACTTATCATACTTAACTAGTATTACTTGTTAAGAGAGATTATTTGGTTGAAAGCTTTGATTCAAAGATCCTACATATTTCACATCATGTTTATCAAAGACTTTTCAACAATACACTTGAGCTAAATTCATTGTCTATCGAAGTGTTATCCAAAACTCTTTATATACTTGATTCGATTATATCATTTGTTTAAGAGAGTTTTCCACAATTGTAAAATTATCATTTATTATCTTACTGTTTCGAGAATCTTGTGAAAACTCGATTGCCGTTAAGGATAGGTGCTTCTTGTTGTAAGTCACCTAATGATAGGTTCTCCTTGTTGTAAGTCACCTAAGGATAGGTTCTCCTTGTTGTAAGTCACATAAGGATAAGTGCTCCTTATTGTAAGTCACTTAAGAATTTGGTACTCCTTATTGTAAGTTACCATTATAGTTGATTTGGCCTTACTCGTGACGGAGAGCTCGGTAACAGAGGACGTAGATCACGTTGGTTGATTGAACCTCTATAAATAGCGTTTGCATCCCCTTACTCATTTTACTTACTTACATTGCACTTACTTTATTCTATCAGTTTATATTGTTCAACACTATATTTAAGTGCTATACTTGATTTATCAATTAAGTTTATACATATATAGCACACTAAATTGATAGTTAAGTTACTTGCAATACTAAGTGCTCATACTTGTACTTATTGATTTTAAGATTGAGATTATTTATCGAAAAAAATTTATAAACCAATTCACCCCCCCCCCTCCCCTCCCCCCTCTTGATTAGTTACTCGATAATAAAAGTAACCACCCCTATTACGGAAACCGACCAAGGAGGAAGAAAGCTTCAAAACCTACCGATAAGTTTAGGATTAGAATTAATTTTTGTAATTTTCTTTTCCAATTTCCATTTTCCAGTACATATTGGTTTTATGTTTTTTCAAATTTGGTTGGGGACTTGGGGTTAATCATGATTTACATTCTCATGAAGTTTGCAATCTGGGTGGTTTAATATAAATATAAAATGTTGGCACTAAGAAAAGAAAGATTCAGATTGGTTGGTAACTCGTTGATTTTTTGTTGCCTTGAAGATTTGCTTATTTATTGTTTATTAAATCTTGAATTGAATTTGAAATAGTTATGAAGAGATATTTCAAACGTATGTCTCAATGTTGGTCTAGTCAATGACATTTTAATAAAAGTAATGCTCCAAATGATGTTCGCGATGTTAGAGAGCAAATTGTTGTTGAAAATAATGTATTTGATAAGATTGATAATGATATAAACATACGACATTATTAAAGTATGAAAACTCGTAAAGAATGCTTGTAAAAGATATTGAAATATTTCACTACTATTTTATTTTGAGTTTTTTGTTATTCATTTTCGAACCCCCAACTTCAAAAGTTTGGCTCCGCCACTGAACATAGGCGACAATAAATCCCACAATTTTATCGTGTCGTGAATAAAAATGTGTCCCGCTTTGTTGAAATTTATCATCGATAATTGTGACTATAAAATTTAGCACAAAATAAACAACATATAAAACCAAATAAATTCAAAGCAACACGCATCCATTATTTCAATGATTAAGATCGTCTCTTTTAGTTTTTGTCACCAAAGTCACTACAAAAAGAAGATAAAAAATCTACACCTCCCATTTCCCCCATCGTTCACAAAATGGATATCATCCTAATTTTAGTCAAACCAACAAGAAACCCCATAGCCAGTTGTCCCATTTCTCCAACTGTGCCTTTAACCAAACGCTCACTAACTAATACCAAATATGGGCCCTTATTATATTGGACTAACTAAAGCTTATGGATTACATCAAGTGGTTGAGAATGTTAAGCCAGCATGCAAAATCATAATTACCCATTAAAATAAAAACATTGCATAATATACTACAAATATGATTATTAATTAATAATTATACTGCACAATATATATAAAATAATGTCAGCAATACTGCTTCCTGTAATTTTTCCATTACAACATTTGTAATTGAAAACTAAATAAGGCTCGTATCATGTTTCCATTAATTACAACACACATACACACCCAAAAAAATGTCAATTAAAAATTCTATGGAAATTGGGCGGAAATTGAGCTCAGTCAAGGACGGATTTACTGTGAGAGCAACGGGATCAGCTGCCTCCACTGCCCGTAATATTTTTTTTAATATATATGTAATGTTTATTGTTGAGTTTTTAACGTTTGCCCCCATAAAAAATTGACCGTTTAAAAAATTTACCTTTGAAAAGTGAAAACAGTCGTAATAATTATTTTATTTTATTTTTTAAATATAAACAGCCACATTGACAAAATGATGGATGGTCCACCATAATATCCAATGGTGTAATTTTTTCAAACTAAGCTGAATTTTAGTTTATTGATTGTTTATTAGAAGTAATAATTATTTTATATTTATTTTACACATCATTCTTTTACGCAATGATTTTAATTTATAAACAACACAATTTTTCAAACTACTTTTTAACCACACACATTTTTTCTCTCCAATTCTCAACCACGCATCTACCTAGAAAATACCAAAAAAAAAAAATCTGCTGTGCCAGTCACCGAACAGTTATAAGTTTTTTATTTTATTTTATGGAAGTAGAAGTAATAATTATCGGTGCGAAATTGTTATCCATAATATCGATTTCTAATACATAATCAACACAAATACAAAAGACATGTAAAAAATAAAAATCTAAGATGCTATTTGTCGGGATTGGTCTATATATTTTTTTGAACAAGGATTGGTCTATAAATTTAACTCGTCTATTTTAGTACTCAAAATTGTCGATTTCAATTATCTTGGTTCAAAAAAGAATTTGAGAGCTCCGCCCCCGAAGCCCGAAGCCCCGGTAGGGGGGCCTCCCCTTCCACCCCAAAAATTTTTGCCCACCCCGTGTGAAATTCCTAGCTCCGCCCCTGAGCTCAATAGGATATAGGAGAAGAAGGATTCAAAATCTGCAAGAAAAATTAAATCTCCGTTATCTCAATTGTTGCTGTAGCATTTGTGTTCTTCTTTGAAACCCGATGTTGATGTTCTTCTGCAGTCTAATTTTTCACAGATCAAGGTAATTTCCCAATATGTGATTTAATATAATCTTACAAAATTGTTAATTGGGTACCAGAATTTATAATGAATGATTGTGTGAACTTTTTTAGTAACTCTGATAACAGTGTAGGTTGATTGCTAATGACCGACATGATATAATCAATATTATTTGTGATCTCCAGTCGTGTTTTTCTTTATGTTCTAGCACGTTGGAATATGTTTCTAACAATGAAATACATTGAAAAAGCATATTGAGAATCGGGATTAATTAAGTTTAATACTTTGAGTTCGTTCAAAAGCATATCCATACAATAAAATAGGATTCGTTCAATTTTACGATGATTTCAAGAAAACGAGAAGAGATGTTGAAGGCCGACTAGTGGGATTTGATGGCAATAGTGTTGAGCAGTAGTTTTGCATATATTTATACATAGGAATTGTCCTTCACGGGCAATATAAAAAAAACTCCGCATATTAGAGAGAATCTATATGGGTTCTCAATGTTGTGATTCTCTGATGACGAAAGAGGAATTTAAAAGAGGAAAAATAATTTATATTTCTACTCGAATAGAGTTTTTACAAGAGTTGACACACTCAATTGCAAATACAAAAACAACCTTCCTTTTTCTTGAAGTATCTCTCTCAATGGACACTCTCTCTATCTCTCCTTTTCTTGGAGTCTCTCTCTCAATGGACACTCTCTCTATCTCTATCTTTCCTTGGATGGGAATTACAAAATGAAGAAAACATAATCTTATAACAATAGAGCACATTTATTTATAGGCATGGAAATCTTCCATCGTCATTGACAACTCGCGCTTAGTTGTCGAAGTTCAAATTCAAATCGAACTTCTCTTGCACAAGGATAATACTTATTCATTCGGAATTCAAATCCGAATTGAACTCTTATCTTTAATGATAAGTCATGCTTAGTTGTCCATAAGTTGGATTGATAAGGACAAGGTTGTTTAGAAGATAAGGTTTGAATCTTCAATCTTCCTTAACCACCAAGTAACCTCCAAAATTCCATGCATGCGAGAGTTGGTGATTTCTAAAACCTTCTATATCAATCTAGTTATGGCTGTGAGAAATGCAGCTGGACATTATCAATCAACAAATACTGCAATGATATATTGTTCGTGACGGGCAACAGATCCAGATTGATTTATACATTGCCATTAAGTTCGAAAAGTTGTAAGTTCTTTTTTTTTTTTTTTTATCTTTAATCTTACGTATCTTGTTTTATTTTGAATAAATGATTTATAAGATGATAATTTTGTTTGTCCTAGCCCTCGTGTGTGTGTGTGTGTATGTGTATGTGTATGTCAATCAGGACTCGTACAATTAGAAGGACGGAAGGTTAATTTAGATACTATAGGTTGTTGAAGAAATTTCATTGCCTCCCGTAATAAAATCATTATGAGAACTTATTTGTAAAATGTAAAGCAAGTGATCGCCCCGTTTGGTCCCCATTTTTTACAAATAAAATTTATTCAACACTCAATCTCAACCATCCATCTTAGTCAAGTCCATCATTTTTTACTTTTCAAATAATTTTTAATCCTACATTCTTCCAAAAATACTATTCAAAACCAAATTTTTACCCAAAAAATGGGGGCCAAACAAGGGCAAAATATTGGTGGTACAGTAATACACTAATACTACCTCCAGAGATGCAAATCGACAATTAGGGATATCAAAGGGTACAATTAGAAGGTAAAGGGAGCCTAAAATAAATCTGTGGAAGATAAGGAGGTGAGGGACAATTGTTTGACATGCAAACAACACTTGTCAAGTGGAAGAAAAATGCAACATTAATGATTAGAAATAGGAATGTTAATATTCAGTTGTGGTATATTTGGTATGGATTTGGTTCTTCGCTATGTAATATTAATTTTCTTACTGCATCATTAAATTTTGGTATCGAGAAATACTATAAACGAAGAGGATACTTTTACATGAGATTGTGTTGCATTTGTCTTGGGATTTATTGAGTATTTAGTGATATTTTGGATTAATTTAATTTCAAGTGGTCTAGCTGAAATCAATGAAGTAAATTCTTATAATGTAATGCTAAAATCGATTAATATAAAAATAAAAAATTGAAATATGCATATCTATATGAGCACTAAAAAATATTTCATATTTGAATGAACTAATGTGGTAGATGTTCTTGCAAGGATTAAAAAAAAAAAAAAATAGTGCATCAAAAACGCCATAAATCATTCCAATCATGCTTCTGAATTCATATAGTACATAAACTTTCATAACAAAAGAGGCAGGGAAATATTTTTCATGTTAACAAAATACTTTAAAATTGATAAAATGAACGTCAAATTGCGGTAAAGACACCAAATTTTATACTGCCATATATCATCCATGCACGACTTGTATGTAGGTCGAACAATCGAACCAAACAAAGAATTGGTTCGGCGTACATATGAATGAACTCAAATTGTTAAATTTCAGCTTCTTCCACAAATAGAAACATACGTTCAATTTGCAGAAGGAATTTCCAGACACAAAATCAAGAGACAAAAGGAGAATAATATATGAAGAATACCGATATGGAGCAGTTGAACGATTTCTTGGAGTTGATTCTTAAGGGTTTTAAATCCCCAAAATGGCGAAATTACAATTTGCAGAAGGCTGTTTGAAAAAAAATTGAGGAGAATGATATATGAGAATATAGATATTCACAATGATTTCTTGGAGTTAATTATTGAGTGTTCCCTGATCTTTGATAAACGTACGAGGGAATTACCTCTATCCCTGGTTTTAAAATCCAAATTCATAAATGAGATCAAATATATATATAACTTCAAAATTCAGGTTGTAATTAGAAAATAATTAATTAATTATTAAATTAAATTATTAAATTTAAATTAATTATTAAAATTAATAAAATAACTAGTTTCACACCCGTGCGATGCACGGATATATTCCATTGACAAAAACTAAATTACAGAAAAAATACAATGAGAAAAAATAAAATTAAAAACAACGAAAATCAAGTTCCAATAATAATAATAATAAGCATTCTGTTATTAAGAGTACTGAATTGATAGAAATTCAGATTCGATTGGCAATTGAAATTGCACAGTTACCAATAAATACCCCAATTTTTTCTTTTTGGAATTCTGTCCTCTCAATATCACTATTTCAAGAGGCGATTTCTTTATATTCTTCCATTTGAACCAAGATAAATTGTATACTAAATATAATCACGAATATGGAAATACCAACTTAAAAATAGAAGAATTAAATGAACATACTTGTTTTCCTTTGGGCATCGGATACTAATTGAAAACAACAAAGCATGTTCATGTGCTACCACTAAAGTAGCTACACAGTAACATCAACCAAATGAGAAGTCGTAGTTGGTTCAAAATTGTAAAACAATATATATAAGGAAAAGAAATACGTCGGACCAGAAATGGGATCCTTCCTCAAAAATGGTATCTTTCCTCGTGGTATAAACAGTAATTTTATTGTCTCCTTTCAAACCATTGGTTTCCACAAGACAAAATTCCAATTCTGATCCTTCTAACCTTCCTATCCAGTTTCTTTGCATTTCTTTAACACTTTCAGGTCAGTCATGATTTAAACTGATCATTTAAATCTTGAAGAAGACGGTCAGCATATGCAGTAATCTTTAGCATCCATTGTCGCAAAGGCTGCTCGGTAATTAACAATAAATTGTAAAATCATAAAACCATCCAAGGAGTAAAAGTAAGGAATAGTAAAAAAAAAAGTTAATTGAAATCGGTGCAATATGATAGAACATCGAACAACATACTTTTCTTATCACTGGATGTCCCCCACGCTTGCTCAAACCATCTATCCCTTCATTTTCCAAGACAGTGCCAAGTACAGGAACCTGGTACCTGGGACTTCAGACTTGATGTGGGATCAACAGATCATTAAATCTCATTTTACTGAGTGCGTAAAAGTTTGAGGACGTTATGAGATTCTTAACCGATATGCCTATCCCCATTTCAAAAGCTGCAAAAATATCCATTGTTTCCATTTATAATATTCAGGTTCTGTGTAGAAATTTCTCGATCCCAATCATAAGAAAAGCCTAATGATTTAAGCAGAAAGATAGATGTCAGGAAAGCCATCATAAGAAAGTGGCATTTTAGCACAAATATCCATTTCCCTTTTCTGGATTATTTCTCTCTATTTGGGGAAAAAAATCTTATTTTTATAACAAAAAAGCTTATTAAGAACCCAATATAAGTTCAAGAGAACTGAAACACAACAAAGGTATATGTGTGCCTTAAATGATGTTTCCATGACTTCAGTAAGTTACCACTTGAAATACAGAATAGAACTACAATCAAAAGTACCAAACTTGAGGAGTCTTACTGTTTCACTATAATCAAAAGTAAAATTTTTGCTGTTCCAATGACAATAATATTACCACTAATTTCTCAAAAGTTGATCACCACTACAACAAACAACTCATAATCTCAGAAATTAATAGTACATAAAATATTTTGCAGCAAATTCTACCACATCAGTTATTGTAAAACAAAATTGACTATATAGACCTGGATGCGGAACCGACTGATGTTTCTGATTATTGTGATATTTGGATGAGTTCTTGTTTGACAAACCGTAGTTTCTATATATCTCTGAAAAGTAATATTTGAAGTACAATTGTTACTTAAATCCAACTCTACCAACTCAGATGGCTCGAAATATTCTCCAGTGTACCTGAAATGCTAGGCACGCTCAATTCTGGAGGATTTTGAAAGCTTCCATGATATTTCCTGTCATGCTTCTTCCTATTCATCCATCGATCTGCTGAAAAAGAGATGAAATTGAACAAAGGGTATTGAATACATAAATTTAGGGGACAGAATGATTGCTAGATATGAACAACTCCATTCCGGTGAAAGAAAACCTTCACAAATATGAATTATCCAAAGGATTGTAATGAAACTTTATGCAGGTCCATATTTTCGAAACCGTAGTATCTTGAGGCCCTCCTCATCATCAGAACAGTTGAGGATCATATAGAGCTGCATAAATATAAACAACATGATGAAAATATTGTCATATATGGAGCACAGAATCATATTAATCGATTGGGAAGATAAACATAAGAAAATTGAGACTCGTGACAAAGTTTCAGCAGCAGAAATTCCCTATTAAAATGTTTAAGAAGTTACAAACAAAATTCTTACACAAATGCAGAATTGTTGTTTGGAAGCTTATTTTTTCATCCACAAACATCTTTTTTCCTTTTTGGAAAACGACCATAAGTACTATTCATTCTAATCCCCACAATCTGTGACTGTGGCCAAAGAAAAATGGAATATAATTAATCTAGTTTATGTCTTTATCAATTGCAAATCAACAAAATTAAAGGACGCAAGCAAGTGGGCCATTCCATTTCCCTCTCAATAAATGAACCTGGAAGAGCCACACATAACATCCCACATCAAATTCACTATATCAGTTTATATGGCAACATTTGGAGCCATACTTAGGTCTGAATAAAGTCTCAAAACCACCCTAAAAATCACACTTCACCAACTCCTACGTGAAACCCATTTTTGTTGACCCAATTACAAGACAACGTAAAGCAGAAGCCTCATTTTCTTCTGCTGTATGTCAATTTAGGTTAGATTAAAGTAGAATGGAGGTAGTAGATGAAAATTTGACTACCCAAATCCTACCTTAGACCTACAAAATGAAGACCAAACCAAAATGAAGAAAGGTGTGCACAGTCACTCATCTCCAGTATACAAACAAAAATCAGTATTGAGTGAAAAATAGCCAAATAAATTCAGAATAATGTGGGTAATAGTGGAAGATGAAGTATCTAGGACCCAAATCCAACACCAGGAAGCCAAATGTGAAGAATCGAGGAAGAACCTGATGATCGTCGAGCACCAATGGAGAAGTCTCTCTCCCACGTTTCCAACTCTTTCCCCAGATCTGAGTGGTGGAAACCTCACAACATAGAAGGAGAAGAATCGCCCAGTAAAATGAGAAAGCCTTGGTGTACCTCTAATGTGTGCACTCTAACTCCCAACCACCGTTTATGCGAGAATTTCTCCAGATTATCCATCTTCTAATGGCCAAATGATACTTTATAGTGAATATTCTCTTCCTCACGAAGAGAGGCAATTTTCGAGAGAGAAAAATTGGATATAAGAACTCTTTCTCTCGAGAAGAAATTCTAGAGAGAGACGTTGAAGAAGAGTCGGGACCTGCGCAGGTGGATGGAGCCACGTTGCCGTTGGGTGGAGGAATTGGGAGAACGTGAGTGGTGAATGCGAATAAAAATATAAATAAATAAATGAACATATTTTATAATTTTACAGTTTTATGTTGCTAAAAAATTCTGTTCACATTACAGATTCTACTCCAAATTAAAAATTGAATTAAAGATTCCCAAAATCTCTTTTATTTTTATTAATATATAGATTATTAAAAGAATTAATTAATAAATTAAATTATTAAAATTAAATTAACTATTCAATCATATATCATTCACATATCAGTTCAAACCCTAATTATATTATCTCTCCATCAATACACTCCATACGCACTATCCTAATCAGTCGAAAGCACCGGCGATGCCATACCTCTCACGGCTACACACACCACTACTTCCATCGTCATCGGCAAAACCACCACCCGGGGAGCGATTTCAGTATAACAGGGACACCCATCATCGTCGCGACCTACTACTGTACCACATCAGATGACGAAGACTGATCAGAAGTAGGAGACGATGGGCACGGGTCAGAGATGAGATCCGCATTGCTAGCTTTGTCGTCATTGCAGCGGCTGTTGCTGTGCGCCCGTCTTGGAGATGGTGCCGCGACGACGAAGCTCCATTTCTGAGGTGTTGATGTCGGCTTTGCTGCGGCGGGACTGGGCTTTCTTCATTTGTATTGAAAATGAATGGCAGCAAATTGAAGAATCAGTGTTGAATTAAGAGAGTGGGTAAGTTGCTGGGTTGGGGGTAGCTTAATTAAGGTTATTAAAATTCTTAATTATGACCTGGTGGTGGATGGAGGCCGTGATGCCCGCGGCGGCGATGGGTCATCGTGGCAGTGTGGTGTTGAGAGGTGTTATGCAGCTTGTAGTGAAATTGAATGCCGGCAGGTTGAAGAATCAGTGTTGAATTGTGAGAGAGAGACGTTGCAGGGTTAAGACCTGGTGGTGGAGGTCGCGATGCCGCCGGCAGCGGCGGGACACCATGGGAGCGTGGTGTTGAGAGCTGTTTATTTGGAAACATTAAGCGGGAAATGTGACTTTAGAAATTGTGACCTTATATTGATAACAACTTTGATACCCTCACAATGAGTGCAACAATGAGGATGACAATTAACTTGCATAATTTTATTTTTTCACATGTTACATTATCTTTTAAATCAAGAACAATAATACTTCCACATTATCTAATTGTCATCTTCATTGTCAAATTAATTTTGCAAGTAAATTAATTATATTGTGAAATTGTGATTATGCTCCGTTTGGTAATACTGTTTGGTTTATTTACTGTTTTAAGATAAAAAGTAGTGGTTGAAAATTGAAAAGAGAAAATATGTATGGTTAAAAAGTAATTTAAGAAATTGTGTAATTTATAAACATGTTTATAAACTAAATTATTCCATTTACCCGAACACATGCTTAGAAATGGTGATTGTGACAAGAGATAACGGAGTTGTGACTTGTGATCTTAGAAATGATGATTGTGATCGAAAATAATGATGGTTGTGACTTGATCTTGAATTACTATGACTTACTGTGACATGTGATCCTAAAATCAATTATGTGACATAAAAAATGTGTTTGTGACCTAATAATAAAATATTTTTAATTATTTAATATTAATTACAACCTGATTTTTGAAATAATATAAGTTTTATCTCAATTTTGGAGAGAGAAAAAAATTGAAGAAAGAAAGCCTTTTCAAAAACCCATTTTTCATTTGTCGTCGTCCATTAATTTGTCTTTTAGTGTGTGTGTGTTTTTTTTTTAATCCTTTTTTAGTACTCAAATGAAGTCGTAATAGAAATATCTTGATAAGAATGTGAATTTCTCATATACTTTATCATATTATTTTCGAATTACAAAATTCTCAATCATAGTAAAAATTATAATCGTTTTAAATTGTCCATTAAGAATGTAGTTTTCATTTTTTTCAAAAGTCAACTTTTGTCTTATTTTCGACATAAATTTTTAATGTACCACTTCGAAAAGTTCATAAAAAAATTACGAATTTGTTTTTTCAAAATATATAACGATTCTCAAAATAAGGTGAACGCGTATCCAAAAATGATCGCAGATACTTCCTTTTTTTTTTTAATCTTTGTACTTACCATTTTTTAAAAATTTATTTCTTATATTTTCTTTTACGGGTTAACTTTGGTCCAATTTTCAAAATCATGCATACTTTATATAAACCCAAATTTTAATATAATACTCAACGAGCTCGCAAAATCTACAAATTTCTCTTCGAAATTATATAACAACTGATTAATCATAATTTGACAAAATGTTATTTTTGATTGTTTAGTGCAATAATACGATTACATACATAATTACAGACACTACTAATGCATCGCACGAGCTGGACTAGTAATATTATTGAAAACAAAATGCTTCCCATCGAGGAATGCTAACAACATGTAACAACACAGATATGCGACTTGTCAACAATATAATTCTCCTATTAGTTGGATTTAAGAATGCTAAAAATACTTATTTAGTTTGAAATAAAATGCTATGAAATAGTATGAACCTTGACATGTAATACTTTATAGTTTATAGCATGATTTCTCAGCATTTAGTGAATGATGAGTAGTTGAAAATCATACAAATTCATCATATTATGTTATATACATCCTCACGGTTGATAATACAAATCAAAATTTCGTATGAAAATACGAACGAAAAGTTAAAAAGCTAACGTAATTACAAGATACAATATCTATAAGTGATTAATAAAATTTCATACTAAATACAGATGATCCATCTCATATTGATATATGGCACACATAAAGCGCAACGATATCTGATTTAAATAAAGATCCACAAATAAATAAAAATGGAGTAAATGAATATGATGGTCTTATTAAAAAAACATATCATCATAATAGAGTATATAATAATATAACTAATTGTAAATCTTCAAAAGATATTCAAGTGTTGGGAAAATTTTTCCCAAACCCAAATCTATCAAACGCAGTGGAAACACAAAAAGCACGATAAAGAGAAAAATAATAAGAATTTAACGTGGCTCAGCTGACCGCTGACAACCACGGGAGAAGAACACTTTTATTGATAATGAGAGAAACGCACTCATACAATTTTTTCTCTCATTCTCACAACTTCTCCCTACCCAAAACAAGAAACTAGAAGAACAACGCACGCAATACCTCCACTCGTACCGTTTTCTTCTAATTCATCACATCCACAATTTATCACATCGACAATGAATTCACCACGACAGTCAATTTTCAATTACTGCTCGTGTGCAATCCATCTCGAGAACACAAAACACAAGAACACACAACATGCACCCCGATAGTCTCTTTTGTCGCTCTATCGTGTGCCATTAACACCATGGTAGACGAATCTCATTCTTTACCCATGTGTACACTCTATCACAACAATGTCATCAATACCATGGAAGACGAATCTCATTCTCTACTCATATATACTCCAACACAACACTCAACGCAACTTTAACAAAACACCATCACTCACCAACGCACGTGCCCAAAGGCACGCGCCTTCTTTTTCCCTCTCCTTTTTCTCTCTTACTTGTTTTCTCTCTTCCACGTCAATCTTTTTTGGCTACTCTCTTTTTTTCTTCAATTGCAAATCATCTTCATATATAATAAAATTTGTCAAAAACTTACCTAATTACAATTTAGGTTAATTTCCTAATTGTATTAGGATTCCTTAAATATTTTCTTAGTATAATAATACCAATAAAATCTTATTCCTTTTTCAATTGGTATTATACATACAAAAAAAATATTTTTAACCTAATCAAACCATTTTAATTTTCTTGTCACACAAGAACTCTTTATTCCATAATATTTTGGGTCAAAAACCCAACATCAAATACTTGAAATATTGAAAATTGAGATCTCTATAATTAATGTCATTGTTCAGGAAAAATCAAATTGAAATAATAATTATATCAATACACTTTATAAAGCCAATAAAATATCAATATATATTTTCAAATGGAAAACAAAATTGTACAATCTTAAAACACGATTTGTTGCACAATAAATTTTTAAATGAAACAAAACATATATCATATGTCACGTCGTCAATTCTGTTAAAAAATTAAATCAATGACTAACGTCTACTATTTTGATAAATTTAGTGATAAAAATCGACATTTAAACTTCAGTGATCTATCAATGACATATACATAAGTTCAGTAATTATTAGGACAATTAACTTATAAGTTTAGTGAGTAAAACTCGACACTTTAAACTTCAATATTTTAGTGATTATTGAGACAATTAAATAACAAGTTTAATGATCAAAACTCGACACATTAAAATTCAGCGATCAATCGAAGACAGACATAAGTTCAATGATCACTCAAATAATTAACTTGCTAAATCTCACTACCACAAATTGATATTAAGCATCAATAATGCTACATAACATTACTCTCTCTGCCACAGGCTCACAAATCCACAAAGTTTACATAGGTCCCAAATCCATTACTTTTGTACAAATAAATCCTTAAAATTTTAATTCTAGCACACCCCTTTAAGTTTCAATTTTATAGCACATTTATACCCAATATTTTGGTGCACATCACCACAAGAAGAAAAATTGATCGACTGAAAAGATTAATTTCCCTTCATATTCAATAGAAGAATTAAAATTAAGTGTAAACTATTTAATTGGTAAATTGTGTCCCCCTCCTATTGGGGGTGTCACTGGGCGTCACCTCAGTCACTCCCCAGGAAGTTTTCATAAATATTGCGCCTAGAACCAATCCAAATTGGTTTAAACATCTTGAAGATTAAGGACAAAAGAAAACCATGACCTTAGCCAACAAATTTCCCAGTATCTGACCTGTTTGACAGGCTACAGCCAGTTTAAGTCATAAATTCTCCTGCATATAATAGTACAACACAAAATAATCAAGCAGGTCACTGTCAAATGATCAACTTCGTCAAGCAGAGCAAATGTATAACAATTATGAATGCAATTGTCAACGAGAGAATGTTAAATTTACAGTTCCAACATGTTCGGAAGTTATTATTAAGTTGTATAACGAAAGTTACAATCCAATAAGACGCAACAAAATCTCAAAATTCATTACTATGCACGATGAAGTCACCAACTTATTTTTTGAAGGGATTTGCACGTATATATGCACCGGTTCCCGAGTGCGTTATTCTCTCAGACAGATAGCACAGCTAAAATTGAAGCTGAGACTACTAAATTGTTGTGTCACATAAGCCTGTCAAGGTTAGATCCTGTAATGAAATAAACATTCAAGAATATGGAAGCCTTGCTATTATACCAAGTTCCAAATAAGCAACTTTCTCTGTCAAATTTAATCCATGAGCTTATATCTTTTCTCCCGGACACCACTGACTCCCATTTGTATCTCTATAATTGTATGAAGTGGCATCTGCAATTTACAAAACCGAGATTTGTAGCTTCTTTGCATCTAAAGCATTAATAAATGCCTATTCACTGAATTCCAAATGGTAAAGATTGTTGTGATAAAAAGAACAATTAGATATTATATCATAAAACATGTATCACATCGCTATTATAAATTAAAAGAGGATGGGATTTCTAAATATTTTAAAAAACATTAAATATCAAACTAATTCCTCCATCTAAAAATAATCAACCGAGCCTTCAATAAAATCACAATGAACAGCACAACTTACCACCTAAAGTAGCTCAATAAACCACACAACTTAAATTTTTTTACATACTATTTAAACGAAAGTCTAAATGACATTCTATGAAACTGGTAAACCTGCAAATCTGGCCAATGACAAAAAAAAAAAAAAAAAAAATCATTGAACCTTAAACTCTTATCACCACACTACCTTTGTTAAAATAAATAAACTTTGATAACAAAATACATTCACTTCACAAACCACGTAAAGTCTACACAAAAGCAACATATATGTAGCATTTAAAATATTCTTGAATCAAAAAAATTGAAAGCAAAATCAAATGTCATTATGAAAGTAAATTTTAAAAACAGAAGTACACATCTAAAAAAATATGAACTTTTAAGGCAAAATATTAAGTAAGACCAATACGCTAATAAAACCATTGAAACGTATAAATGTTGCAACTATAAAGAACTCTTACTTCTGATTAGATGTAAAAATAAATTGAGTGAGAATTTGTCAGCCAATTCATGTGTAAACTACAGGTGAATAATCATCTTACATTATAAAACATCACACTCAAATTACCTCTATGTGGGGAATTTCTTTCAATGGCCTGTCAGCAAAATAAGCATATAAAGCTCTCAGTACCGCCTACGAGACAGTATCATAATAACAACATTTTAGAACTCTGAAATATAATGCCATTTTGGGATGAGAGTTCAGTTTAATGTAGAAATGTGGAACCTGGTGAGATACCACCACAACTGGAGCTCTTTGTCGCTCAAGTTCAATAATCACAGGTTCTAACCTGAAAGAGGCCCAAAGGAAATTACATTAGCAAAGAATAATAAACATATAAACTGAATTTTTCCGACAATTAGCAAAGCATTTTAATGCAAACCTTTGTATAACATCTAGATAAGATTCCCCACGAGGATATCTATATCTCAATTTTTCCTTTTTCCGTGACCTGTGATAAATAGAACATAATGAACCTTAACAACAAGTGACCTCAAGAAATACCCCTGCCCAGCTAAAAGAGAGAGAGAGAGAGAGAGAGGAAAAGAAACATAGAATAGACTTACAAGAATACAGTTTGAAAACTCGGTACTATATGTTGAATGAAAGCTTACACATCAACAGTGGATAATTATGAAGAGACGATCAGTCAACTAACTGATAACATCGAGAACTCTTCTAACTTGATAACAGTAACATAGTATTCAAAAATCATATTGCTTACTAATTAGATGAAATTATTGTTGAGGCAACCCAGTTCCCCCAAGATATTTAAGGATCTTCAACATTTAGCCCCTGTTTGGAACCTATTATTCAATATCTCATTTTTTTCAAAACTCATTTTTAACCACGCATTCTATTGTTCTTTCGAGAATACAAGGGACGTTCAATTAAGCCCCATTAAAAGATATTCCATAACACAACAAACACTTCTATCTCGAGGGGCCCTTTTCTCATGCTTCTGTTTCCATCAATTGCCATCAAATCTGAAGGCGATCCAGAACTCGACAACAAACAAGGAAACAGAACTTGGATAAGATAAAAGGCACCAAAGCGTTTAGCCAAAAGACTTGATATCTTATTAACCAACTAGATTTAGAAGGCATTCGGCTTGAATCAGTATGTAACAGCTGGATAGGATCGTAATCGATGATCTGTCACATTGGTATATTTAAATTGTATTGAGAATCATGTTCTGCAAATTTCAAAATTTATCATGGTACCATGACAGATAAAAATGAATCTTAACAGAAATAGTTTGCATGTAGAAATGTTGGTCTTCTAGTCAGATAATATTATGCTTCATCTATGTATATATATATATATACTAAAGAGATAATATACAGTTCGAAGAACTGAAGCATACTCATATTCCTCTGGCATATTTTTCTTTATTTCTTCGTAAGTCATCCCATCACATACACCAGCATTAATCTCATCAAGTGCACGCCATTGTATCTACAAGTGAAGAAACAATTATGAAGAGATTCAGTAGTCAACTAAAAAAATGGTGGGAGCATCACTAGTGAATGCACACCATTGTATCTACAAGTGAAGAAACAATTATGAAGAGATAAGAGATACAGTAGTCAACTAAAAAAATGGTGGGAGCATCACTAGTGAATGACTGTAATTTACGGTTTAATCAGATATAGCAGTCAACACAACCTACCTTCGGGAATCCAACTATCGGGCTTGCAGTTATAATTGTTCTCTGCAACGTGCTGGTCCATATCTACACCACAGGAGAAACGTGATGTCAAAAACAATTAACTTAGCCACTGTTTGGTCCCGAAGTTTTTGACAACTTTACCCCAAAACTCATTTTCAACAACATTTTTATAGGACCCACCACTTTCATACTTTTAAACCTTTTCCAACCACACGTTCTCCCAAAAATTTAAATTTCCTCCAAAATATCCTAATACCAAAATTTTTATGCAATGTTAGCTCCAGTGGATGTTCAAGGAGTTATCAATTTTTACACAGAAAAATGTTACTATTCGGTATCAGAGAACTCATTGAGATGATTTTATTATTCTTCAAATGGATGTTTGAACTAAAGACACTAGTACAATGATCAGCAACGTTTACTAAAGAAGAATAAACTTAGAGCTGTCTTATATTCTCAGCAGTGACATTGATGCTAATTATCAACTTGCTTTCTAGAGGTGAAGCAATATGCATATAATCTCAGTAACCGTGATACAGTGGTGACATGACTTTATAACCACCCATACAGGATTATCAATCAGGATAAAAGATTAGCTTATTTCAAGAAAGAAAAAATTCTGCAGAACAGATTATAAGCTTAATATTAAGGAAACTGAAATAAGAACCCTAATTTATAATCCCTCCCACGCCCTCTACCCTTGAAGCCTTTCAAAAAAAAAGAATTTAAGAGAGCACACTACATTTTCAAACATCATCAGTGCCAACATTACAAATAGTTAAGAAATTGACATGATTCATATCTCAAGCCAAAAATGACCATAAAAAAGCAATATTCGAGCAAAAATGTATCAGATCTAAGAAATTATTAACAAGTACAGTAAATTTGTGATTTCCATCTAGCCAAATAGAACAAGGGTATCTATGAGGTTAAAATGTTAACACTTCATTAGGTTTTTCTATAACAACAACAGACAATTCAATATACACTGTATACAAAACGGGGAAAAAAAATATCTGAACTTAACATTCAGAAGAACTATAGAAGAATTTATCACAAATCTAATTCTCTATCTCAAAACTCAAAAGTTTTTTAATTGGTGAAACTTACAGAAGCAGCCCTTTCATTTTTCAGACGCTTTTCAACAAAATTAGCAAGTTTCTTTGCATAAAGCTCTCCAGTATCACTGTCAAAGGTTATTAGCAAGTTAGATTAGGTAATAGAAGGCTATGAGCCTATGAAAGAAATGAATTCATATCACAGAAATTGTCAACTCGAAAGAAATACAAGAAAAAATATTTGTCAATAGCTAGTTGAATTTTTTTAGTTTTATGCTAGTGGAATTCCATGACATCTTCCACCACTCAATGTCATTAACATGGCTCCCTTAACCTTGAAATTCCGTTGCCAAATCATAATTTGCACAGACGGTCAAGTTTCCTTTCCCACGCATTTTGTTTATTTTCGAATATTTCTATAAGCACTCTGGTCATTTATACGACAACTTAGACAGTATAGTATCTTCAAGAAAAAAATGTTGAACAGCTCTTGGATTTTTGCATTGTCTGAATGAGAATAAGTTTACCAAAGAAGGATCTTCACTTTCAACGAGAATTAATTGGACACAAATATTCTATGCAAATTGAGCTTTGTTTGGTAGAGATTAAAATCAGATTTTTAGCGGATTTTGATAAAAGTTGATGAGATGTGTGGTTAAAAAGTTGTGGAACTCATGAAATATATGGTTGTGATTAATAGTTGACTTTGACTTTGATAAAAATCTGATTTTTATAAAAAACAAACAGGTTCTGAGTTGAGGGAAAAAAAAACAGAGAACCTCAACACACTGTCACCACCAATTCTGCCTCTAACATTGTCACGGCTCTCTCCATGCCTAGTGAGCAGAATTGGTCTTGGCGTCAGATGTGTATTCACCTGTAAAACAGAAAGCAACACAATCTGAAGTCATATCTTCATGTAATATATTTAGAGAGAGAGAGAGAGGGGGGGGGGGGGGGGCACAATGCCCCTGTTTGAGCAGTATAATAGGTTATGTAGTATTTTTATTTATTTATTTATTGGGAGAATATGTAGTTCAAAAGTAGGGAAATGTTTTACATGGAAAATTATTTAAAGGAGAGAATGTGTGGTTGAAAATGAATTTTGAAAAATAATAGTTTTAAAGAATGGGGCTCAAACAGGGGCAAAATAAATAAATACAAAATAAACAAATAAACGCGTGAATAACTGGATGAAGGGAAAACATAAGGCTGCGTTCTCTTTGTATTTCAGTTTCCTGTTTTCATTTTCGAAAATATTTTCTATTTTCCATTTTCTGTGACTTTTTTCGAAATTGCTGAAAACGCGTTTGGTTTGTTATTTCTGAAAATTGTTTTCGAAAATGAAAAGCTGGAAAACGCGTTCTGTTTAAAATTTTGAAGAAAATTATTTCTGTATACTTGTAATTATATTGTTTGTGAATATAAATGAAATAAAGATGTCATATTTGAGTTGCACAACAAAAATAAATGAAATAACCCCTATCACACAATTTGATTATACCAAAAAAGTTCAAAAATTCATGTTGCCCTTCTAAAGTAATCGTTCCACATTTGGGTAATAATTTTCCATTCTAAAGTAATCGTTCCATTTAATACATTATATATATACATCTTTCTAGTAAGCACTCATAACGTTTAAAATTTAAGTTTCAATAAAATTTGCAAAAATCAATTTACGTTAATTAATGATGCTCTTACAAAATAAGTATCTACAATACAAAAGTAAAAAAGAAATGTTTAATAATTAAGTACATGATACATCATCAGAAAGATGGTTGAATTTGGAGTTTGATGCAAAAAAACAGAGTGCAATTCGGAGTTGTACATCAAAAGTTATACATGTTTGAAAGCAATGACCTATAAAGCAAATACGAGAAGGACTAAATTGAAAGAAAAGTAAAATTTGTGAACTAATGTACAACAAAATTTGAAGTTGAGGGACCTAAGTTGCAAATAAATTAGGGTATTTTCGAAAGAAATTTCAAAATTTGAGGATTAAAATGACAAGTTTTGAAAAATAGGGACCAATAATGTAATTAAAAATGACAAATTTTAACAAATTTCATTTTTTTTTTTGATTATTTTAATTTTTTTTTTTTAAAGTGGAAAATGAGCGTTTTCCATTTCCTTTACAAATTTTGAAAACGTTTTCGAAAATTATTTCCGAAAACGGCGCAAGAGAACGCGTTTTCCGCGTTTTCGAAAATTGAAAACGGAAAACGGCTGGAAAACGCTAAAGAGAACGCAGCCTAATGTTTTCTATATGTAAGAGGATAGTTATAGAGCAAAGCCTTTTCCTTCAGATCTTTTTACATATATATTAAGTTGCAAGTTCAAAATATGGATAGGAAAGCAGCATACAACCTGAAGAAACGGATTTAGAGAAATTTAATGATCCAAATATGCTAATTGCAACCAATGGGAAAAGAACAACATATCTACAGGACCCTGGGGTCATCAAGCTTGTTGCTTGGGAACAGTTGCAATTTATCTCTGGCAATTTTATGATCAGAGTTAGATTAGGACAAAGGAAATCTCTTCAAAATTACGCGGTGGACCAAGGTCTCTTACATGGACTTTTCTAGGTTAGAACCATATACATTGATAGAAGTGAGTCTGTCACACTTTAGATTGAAAACAAGAGTATGGTATATCTATAGATACATCCATGTAATACTGCAAGACCAGGGACAAATCTTCTGAAGGCCCAGTGAGGGTCAAGCAAGGGCCAAGGCCGCCACTGGGTTAAATAAAAAATTTGAATATTATAAATGAGTACGATTATTGTTGTTGTTTACGTTGAAATAATTTTTTACATAGTACTATTTCGCCCCACTCAACCATAGACCTGGGTCCGCCCCAAGACAAGAAGGTAAGAGTTATGACAACAAAATAAGACGTACCAAGAAAAATACTATACGACCAGGGAGATAGCCACTAATGTTGTTCACCTGTTTCAGAAATTATATTCACAATTAGGTAGCAACCAGCAATGATGTCTTCCATTAAAAGATAAAAGGAGAAAAGCAAAGGGAACCCAAGAAATTCAGGAAATAATAAGAGGTATGACAAAAAGAAATTCAGGACAGGAGTACTCTAATATTATTTGTTAAAACAGTAGCTTCAACTTTTGCCAAAGCAAAAATAGATCATAACATAAAAAAAGATCGTAATCTTAATTAACTATAGAAGTAGAATAACATATTTTTTAACAGTTATATAATCTATAGTGTTGTTGAAGATAAGGAACAGTTATACAATCTTCACACACTTGATAAAATGGCCTTTATTACTCCCTTTGCTTATTAAACCAAGCAACGGACCCTCAGTTTCTTCTTCTTTATTTCATTCCTCCTTATTCCCGCATTTTACTTGATAAAATGGCCTTTATTACTCCCTTTGCTTATTAAACCAAGCAACAGACCCTCAATTTCTTCTTCTTTATTTCATTCCTCTTTATTCCCGCATTTTTTCTTCTTTGTCTAACTATTTCTTTCTGCCCCTGTCTTTTATGGGATAATCCTGACGAAATCGACTACTTGAAAAATACATCTTACATTCAATGTTCCTGGCTAATTAATTTCATCTTGGAGAAGAAGATTCAGGTGGCCACTAGCAAACTCATGGCGAAATGATGAAAAATATAATTAACGTAAATAAAGAGTCAGATAATCCAAGAATTTATCACTCTACTGCTCCCAGTTTTGAGTTTTTTCTTCAGGTATTTTTTCCTTAAGAAGATTTACGAAATCTGGCATTGATTGGAGAATCATTTTTCATATACATCATAGGTCCTCTCTATATCACTAATCACAAGTGCACCTGCTTAATTTATTACTAAATTTGATTTTATAAAAAGATGGATATCATCTGCAGATCCACAATCATGTGATGACAAACTAATATGATGTGCTGCTGATATGCCAATAAATTAAGAGTAAAAAGGAATTTTCTTGTACCACCAAAAGGATTTATTCGAGATTGTGTACACTGTACAAGATTGTTGTTTCTTTCTATTCTTTTACAAAACAATTCACGCAACAGAAGTAACCTTTGCATATATATACTGAACAAAACTAATTTGATAAGATTTAGACATGATGGAACGGAGGTTTTACTTGTATTTGTCCACCATGGCCACTGACCATATCAATCATTTTGATATAAGATCCTTCTTCTACGGGTTCATAAACCTGAAACATGAAAATGCTACATATAAAAACACAATATTTCCCACAGCATCCGTCACCACCCCCCCCCCCCCCCCCCCTCCAAAAAAAAAAAAACTAAAAAACTTGAGCCATGAGATACTGTCAGAATTATGTTTGAAGAAACTACTTTTTCATAGTTCTCAAGTCGATGTTTGAAGTCGCAATATCCAGCTTCAAAATCCGGCCTGAAAAAATATCATGAATCTAGACGTAAAATTACAGTTGGTTAGCATTACAAGGAAACGAGTTTAGTCATACTCTTCAGCATAGTCAGGGCTCTGTTGAACTTTGAGGCGTATATTTCTTTCAATTATTTTCTGATCATTGCATATTGTCTCCAAGAAGATAATCTGAATCAAAAAGCATGTAATCATACTAACAGACGCTGACTCGAAAAGGCTACAGAGAATCAGCTATATTTTATGCCATACAAATAATTAGATGCCAAGCACAATATCAAGGCAAACCACCTTCACAGATTAAACATAGCTTTTGCACTGCTGCAAAAAACCAAAAATAAAAAATAAAAATGGAGAGACCCTCACAGAGTTGAGTGGTGTGCACTTGTACTCAAAAGGCATTGAGGTTCACAAACAGGAAAAACTCACATAGCCTACAGTCTGCACTGCAGGAATCTTTCTCTAGCTCCATTTCAGAAGTCTTAACCCACCACACAAGACCGCAGCCCCCAACACCCAAAACAAGAAGGACGAGAGAGGAAGAGGGGAAAAAAAAACCTCTAGTGGCTTCTCTACAATAATCTTTTATTTTATGCATGTCAAAATATTATAGCATCTATACAAAACTTTACTTTATTGGAAGATTTGCCACAAATTGAGTCTTACTCTGCACAGTTGCCGGCAGAATTATAATCAACTAGCTGCAAAATCATTATACCTTGCATTTTCCTTCAGCCATTTTCATAAGCATATTCCTCCTTTTCCTTGTACTGTTTGTCGCATCAAATATTCCTACCTAATAAAATATATATTAGAACAGGGTAAAAAATACGTTTTGTATTATCACAATAAAATAATAAAACTTACCTGTCCACCCTCTTGCATCCAAGATATCATATCTTCCATTGCAAGAGCTGCTACCTAGTTGCACGTGATATATTAAAACTATGTCCAAGGAAAAGGGTTAATTCAGGACATGAGTTATAATAAGAAACAATAGAACACTGCAAAAGAAGTTCAAAATTTCCAAATTTCTTTCAGCAGGTAAGTTATAGGAGAAAATGCAATGCCCAATGCTATCAGCAAGCACAAACTTGCAAGTACAGCAAACAAGGTCACGTGTAAGAAGCCTAGATCTCTTCAGTATATATTTATAAACAGCTTGTAAATCAGCCAAGTCATATTCACATTATGTTAAAAGGACTGAAGATTTTAAAAGAAAGAAAATTAAATATTTATAGCATTAGAAATTGCGAGATTGTGAAGAACTAATTTACAGCTATACAAAAGATCCTAAAGGCTTGAAAAACTAGAAGAGGTAATTTACAGTGTTCACATAAATTATTTCGAAGTATCTCTCAAAGGCAAAAAAGAAAAAGAAAAAAAAAAGAATCTTGATGAGAGAAGATCTGAATGTGATAGATGAATTTCAGTGGATCTTCAATGTTATTGTTGTATTTATTATACACTTGAATTCTTCAATATAGGCCCTTTATTACTATATTTTAAGTGCTGAAAAGAAAGACTTGTACGCTTTTCCCACATATTAGGCAATAGGGCAGCTAAGCTGGTTACAGCTGTGACATGGAGCAAGAAGGCCATACAATATGAGAGACTTTTGATTCGTGCCATTCCACTAATGAGCAGATAATGCTCAGGCAAAAACAATAGTTACAAGAGAAATTACTTTGATTGCATGCTAATTTGGTGGAGATTTCAGTTGATAAAATTTATACAGCTAACTAAAACATTCTCATAATTTAAAATGGTTTTCCTGGAAAATAGTTACCTCATTGCGTGCTTCCAAACCTTCTGAATTATCGCCTCGGAAAAAATCTGCAGTCTGCATCAAGATATTTTGTAAGATGAAAGGTATATCTAGAAAAATATGTTAGCCATCAAGAAAATTTAGGTTTGTAAAGAATGCTTCAAATGGCCACCAGTCACCACAGTTAGACAAATCTAGTTAGTACAACCCTTTCAAATCCTTTGAGCATATTATGAATTTAGCTGTCACAGATCATTCCAAATCCTCCGCCCTAGACATATTCAAGGCTGTTTTTATCAGTTATCACCCTTTTATCATGTCATAAATGAACATTTTGACGAACTATGCTGCTGAACATTTCAAAGGGGCAGTTGCAATTTTCTTGCAACTAAATTTTAGGGTATAATTTTATAGTATGTGTGAATTGTAAAAAACTGGTCAGTAAAAGCAACTTTGCTTACATGTGATGGCATTTAGAATATTGGAGCTTTAAATCCATGCGGACCATGGGCAATCTATAAAACCTTCTATTAATTTCGGGAAATAAATTTATTGCAAGTCATTAATTTCTTTATCCGAAGAAATATTTATTCTTCATTGTTGGCCAACATCCTTAAGCAGTTATATTGGCTCAAACATCGGACCTGCTATGTCGGGTGGCCATAGATCAATCATTCTGAGCTGTCTTGATCAAAATCCACACAATTGAACTGGAGAAGGTTATGGAAAAATCTAAAGCGCAATGGACTCTCCTAGAAGCAGCAATCAAAATGTTATAGGGGAGCAATGTAGTTATTTACTCTTCCCAAAAATTATGAATATGGACAGCACATATGGTGATCAATGATCATAGTGAAAAAAGTTTGCATACTATCTTCCTTCATTTACTTTTTCTCTGTAAAAAATAGATCTCATGCTGTTCAAAGGAAGTCTGAAATATGAGTGTGTCATTAGATGGCAAACAGAATCAACACTTGTGCATATACCACTGTAGATACTCCTACCGGTTCTAAGATGATAGCTTCTACACATTCTTGATTGTTTTACTGTTACTACAGTTTTAAGTTCTTATTCTAAGAATGCAAACAGAAATACCATTTTGCTGTGATGCAAAAATATATTACATGCATTACAGGTTGTGGTTTTCCTCAACTGATCAGATTTGAATAACATGTGGACCATGTATTGATTGGCATTTGTGTCTTTAGTAGCAGGAGGAGCAAGAAGAAGAGATCTTATTCATTTAACCTCGAAAATTCAGAATGATGCAGTGAAATTTCGAGTTTCGATGACCAGTGGTCATGAGAGAGAGAATTTAATCACATCAGACTCAGAGGGGACTAAGGACGTTTAAACTTGTTAAAAGACCTGAACGTACAATCCCCAGATGTTCTTAAGAGGTGTAAAGTGTAAATTCAACTGCTCTATAATGTAGAAATTCTAAAGCAAGTTCTGATATATGAAAGAATACACAGAAACATGAAGAAAAAGGTGACGCATCTGACCAATTGACAAACCTGATTAGCTCCATGCTTTATTCGTCGATACTGTAAACAAAAAATCACCAATTATTCAGCTTCTCCTGTTTCTATAAGTATACAAAATTATTGAACAATAAAATTAAAGAAAAAAAATTACCTTCCCAACGTTGAAGTGCTTGGTCTCATGCCCTAACCAACGTAGATATCTAGTAAGTTTAGCTGCAGTAAAAGTTTTACCACGAGCAGGCAATCCAACCTGTAGAGATTAGAATAATATACTTCTGAGGTGTAAATTTTTACAACCAGTGAAAAACCAAAAACCCATAAGTATGACAAAAGTAGTAAATATGTAATATACAATCTTACTAAGCTTGAAAAGAAGAAACAGATGTGAAATGTATGATTGAAATTCAGAAAAAAGAAACAACTAAGTACCAACACAATTGCTAGATGTCTATCCTCCTTTGGCCCGAGCATCTGATCTGCTACAGCTGCAGCTGCAACAGCTCCTGCAGCGGCTGGCATAGAGTTCTAATAATTCACAGTGAGTAATGAATTAGAGGTACGCATCGCTACAGACAAAAATCAAATATGTTAGTTTCAGTCTTCTTCAGTGTAACCAAAGCAGTTCCTACAAACCTTGGCTTCTGAACAAAGTTCGAGATCAGCATTGAATGATGCAGCGCTTGCCGATTTTACTAGCCTAGGAGATCCTACCCCCCTATCCACACAGAGTCCTCTGTGACCTTCTTGTTTCTGCATAGATGAAAAAGTTCCTACTGACTTCGACTCAACCACATCAGATCCTGAAGATGATATAGTTGGGTCTGGGACTATGACTTCCATCCCCTATTACAAATTAACACATTTTAGTGGTTGCAAAGTATGGAGTAAAACACAAAGGTTTGCAAGCTAATTCCTGAGGGAAGTGATTCATAGAAGTGCAATTCAAAGACCATAACGGGGTGCTTTCCCAACATCTGCCCCGTTAATATGCAATGCATGACTAATTTTACTAAGTCGTATTAATTAACAGACATGCTACCTTCCATTTCAGTTTAACCAACTGATTTCAAAGTGACGATGAACCCAATTTGACAAAACAGCAATTTCAAGTAAAAAAGTTTGCTAACCATCAATGAGTAAGTCTACCCTTCCCATCGATGGGGCACAGAAATAAAAAAACATTAAAATTCAGCTAATTGTCTCCATGTCCAGAGGAAAATTAATTTAAATATTAAATTTAATTATCTTAATTATCATTATTTTATCACTAGCTTTGTGAACTCAATTATTTTGAACATGAGGCAAAATTGTCAAGCGTGGAATACAGTCTGAATAACAATAAGAGACTGGGGACAAGAATGACACCATTGGTGTTGCAGCTCGTTCAACAGAAATTCCACTATCTAGTATAATGCACCACTAGAGCAATTGGTTCAGGAAAATACCCCAAAACGGCTCAGTGACCTAGGTGTTTCTGTCATGTCAGCTGCATACACCAGTGCTGAGTTTGTAGCCGTTGCTGGAGCTGGAACAACATAGTGCTCAAGATCAAGCTCTAAACTTCCATTCTGTATTGGAAATTGCAAAAACACAAACTGATACATCAAACAATCTAATATTGACAAATATCGTACAGAAGAAATCATAAGAAGCTATAAGTTAGAATTCTAATAGTTTGCATTTGGGATTCACGAGAATCAGATATATCAAGAAGCCAAATTAGTGTACCGTGATATTCATCCCTGAGTTTCACACAAACTTGAGCACAATTACCCCTTGACAATTATAAATAGCTGCTCACACTGCACGCTCATTAAGTCATAGCAGCAAAACAATCTTTTTCCACTTGATTCTTGAAATTAAAATTTGATTGAATTGGGGCATCCCAGGGGATGACACCCATATACATCAAAGGTATCTATTTATCTAGCCAACTGTAAAATATCATCAAGAAATTCGACAAGTGTTACACAGCCATTATGATCACAGTCCTTAATCCAAAAAAAAAAAAATGTAAGATATTACTTATAGATAACCAAATTATTTCTTGCTCTCTAAAGTTTATCCTATTTGTCTCCTTTCACAATAATTGTTACTCAAAACATTTCAAGGCTTTTTGCCTAAGACAAAAGAACTTATCCACAGAAATTCAGCCACAGCGAGATGGATTCTTCAAGAAACTAAAAACTTAGAAGAAGAAATCCACAACTCTTCTTTGAGAAGACTTGATGCACCACCATGCATTACTTTATACATATGCGCCTAAATATATCACAATAACTTGGAGTAGGGGCATGTGTTTCAGGGTCCTGTTGTCCCCCAAAAAAAAAAAAATACATACAAAGGCCAAATGCATGCAGTATGCTTCAAATGCCAGACGCTCAAGAAGTCACAGCAATCCAACAATTAGGGAATACTTCTCGTGTACATAACAGGCGTATTACCTACCTCAGGACCAGCTTCAGCGGCTGAATTTATAGTAATATCTGGGATTCCACGAACAGTTGAAGGCTGGAAATTCTCTTGATATGCTCTCCAACTTGCCGCAAGATCAAATGGTGAAACTCTATCAACGTTAATAAATACTCTGTACTCAAAAACCTCATCACCACTCAACTTAAACATAGCCGACCTCCCATCCCCATGTAATGCACCCGCTGTCAATTGCCTGTTCGGACCCTCCTCAACTATACATGGAGAGCTACTATATTTGGGCTTCAATAGAAACTTAAAATCCAATGTCTCTGTAAAAAACCTTGAGATAATTAAATCATATATTTGACAAGAATACTGAAATGGAGAAGAATTCTTGGCTTATACATTGGGTGTAATTACCATGGTTAGGAGGGACCACGAAACTTAAAACCCACATAGAGGTGTATTCACGTTCCATCGAAAGCTGATATTTTACGAAAATATATTAGCAATTAAAAGAAGCAGAATCGCCCACCACGAATTTCAACCAAAGATATCTACAAAAGCACAAGACTCGGCAGCATATGATGTGTGAATCATGGGTTGAAAACACAATAGTCACTGAATTCATTTTGTTTAAAATTAGTCAATTAATTTTCAATCTTGTTTCAGGTCAGGCATTACCGTTGCTGTATTGGTTTCCTCATCTAAATTTTTAGAAAAATTAGGCCAGCAAAGTGTTTTTTATTTTAACCCCAGAAACATCTATCAATAAAAATGCACAATCATATGCGAAACTAAAAAACAATCAACCGCACTCGACTTTTCCAAAAATTGAAGTACTAAAACTGGAAGAAGAAAAAAAAAATTGGAAAATATGACACAAACTTACGGCTTTAGAGGAGTCCCAGGAGCCAACGAGTGGTACCGAGCCGTAAACATGGGGTATGATATCGCCATTGATCTTATAATTTTCCATTCTAAGAGAAACATAGAGTTGACCGCCGGCTTGGTCTCTCTCTTCGCTGCCATGTGAGCTGCTATCGGGATTTCTCGATGCGCCAGTGCCCATTTTTTGATGAACAGCAGGGAGAGAATTGTAATCATCAAATCATCATTCAATTTTTTTACTGAATATAATAAATGCGGGCACGCGTGTGTAAGCGAGATGGGGAAGAAAAAGATTGTGATCGAAAGGTTTGGAAATAGAATTAGATGGTGAAATTTGGATAATAAAAAAATGAATTCTACGAAATTGAATTTAAGTAGAAATTATTAATTAGGTGAAATTTGTGTGGAAAAGAATTTCAGGAAATTGAATTTCTAAGAATTGAATTTTTGAGAATTTGAAGTTTAATGTGTTTGATTGGTTTAATTTTATAGGTAAAAAAATGATAATTTTTTAAATTTTGAGGTTTGATTGTCATTATTTTCTATGATAAATAAAATAAAATTTAGTTATTTTAATCAAAAATTTATATATATACTATATTTTAAAGTGGAAAAGTCTTGGCGCCATTTACTGTTCAATTTTTATTTTATTTTTTTTAAACGTTAAAATGGGATGTCTTTGACATCCCATTTCAAATTTCTTGAAAACATGCGGCTGTCGTCTGACAGCCGCATGACTATTTATTTATTTTTTTTTATTTTATTTTTTTTTTAACGTTGAAATGGGATGTCTTTTCAAATTTTCTTAAAAACGTTATTATTTTATTAATTTTTTATTTGCTTTTTTATTTAATGTTAATATTTATGAATTATTTATCTTATGTGTTACTATTTGATTGGTGTTTTTTAATGAAAAATGGAAAAGAAAAAAGTTAAAATACGAGAAGCAAATAATGAGACCCATTATTTCAAAAATACGTGATTTTCATGTTAGAAAATGATCAAAAAATTCTGTTTATAAACGATAAAATAGAATTATAAATATAATTTATAATTTTGTCTTTTGTAATGTTTTATTCTTATCTTTTATCTATACTACATTTTAAAACTGAAAAGTCTTGTCTAAGAAGCTAGCGCCTTTCGCAGTTCGTTGTTTACAAAAAAAAATTTGAACGTTTGCAGGGCTTACAGCTTGGATTGCTTTCATAGCAATCCAAGCAACAAATGTGTCAGTCGTTGAAAAGCATCTGTCACATTTTTAATTAATTTTTTTTTTTCATTTTTTTTGTTAATCTTTTGTTTATTTGTCTCCATTTGAACACAAAGTCTACAAAAATTTCTGAACACAAAGTCTACAAAAATTTTATAAATCACATTATATGAAATAGTGATTTTTTCAGAATATAATATTAAAAGTAGATAATTTTTTATTTTAATTTGTTGGTGGATTATTTTATTGGTTAAATGTAGCAAAAATTGTAAATTATTTTATTGGTAAAACGTGGCAGAAAATGAATTTAAAAAAAAAATTTGAATAAGTAGAGAGAAAATATGTGTGGATAAAAAGTAATTTAAGAAATTATGTTGTTTCAGCGGCTAACATCTTTTTGTTTTTTTTTTTTTTCATTTCTCTTATTCTTCTTTTGTCTATTGCCTCCATTTGGTAATACTGTTTAGTTTATAAACTGATTTATTTATGTTTTTGATGTAAAAAAATAATTGGAGAGAAAATGTGTGTTTAAAAAATGATTTGAAAATTTGTGTAATTTATAAACATCTTTATAATTCATTTTTTTACTTTTACAAAATACATGCTTATTATTATTATTATTATTATTATTATTATTATTATTATTATTATTATTATTATTATTATTATTATTATTTGTCTTGCTATGTATATTTTTTGTATTTGATTTTTTGTAATATTCATTCTTCTCTTTTATTTTGTCATAATCTATACTTCTATACTATCTATACTATCGATAAAAGTGACAAATGTGTTTAAAAAGTGGAGAAAAAATATGTGTGGTTAAAGTATATATTTTTTTTCACTACTTTTTTTTTCTTTCTTCTCTTTGGCAAACATGTTTAAAAACAAGATTTTTAAATTATAATTTCTCAAATCACTTTTTAACCACATACATTTTTTCTTTCTTTTTTTCAACCACACATTTTACCAAGAAAACATAAAAAAAAATGTTTTTAAACACAAAATTTTTAACAAATAGAGTTGTTCTCTTTTTTGTCTTGCTATATATATTTTTGTAATTTAGTCTTTTGTGATATGTCATTCTTATTTGTTAATTTGTCATAGTAGAGATTTTTTTTAGTTTGTGTGTAAATTATTTTATTGGTAAAATGTGGCAAAAAATGAGTTTTGAAAAAAAATGATGTTTTGAATAAATGGAGAGAAAATGTGTGGTTCAAAAGTAGTTTAAGAAATTATGTTGTTTATAAATTGATTTAGAAATGTTACTAAAATTCCCACCATTTAATGTTCCTTTTTGACCAATTTTTTTTTAAAATTTTATTTCATATTCAAATGGGATTGACTAACATCCCACTTGAATTTTTTTGTCTTGATAATATGTTCCATCTGACAGCGGCATTATTTTATTTTTTTTTAATTGTTCGGTAATGATTTTTTAACCACATATTTTTTCTCTCTCCACTTTTCAACCACACATTTTATCTTGAAAAATGAAAACAAAAACCAATTTATAAACTTGGATAAATATCCGAACAGGGGCAGATATTAATATTTCACGTTTTGGGGTTTCTTTGTCTTTCCTTCTTTTAAATTGCTTTAAAAGAAAATAAAAGTGATATTTTAAAGTTATTTAGTATATTATGCCTCTATCTGATGTTGATTTTTTTGTTATTATAATTAATATGTTATTGTTGTATGATGTATTTTATTTGTTTGTTATTCTTATTTTAATATTATGAATTATTTATCCTATATATTATTATGTGATTGATGTTTTTGAATGGAAATTGAAGGAAAAAAGGTTAAAATACGAGAAACAAATGACAGTAATTTATTATTTAAATATATAAATTGTTGTTTATTAATCAACGAAGCTATTATAATTTGAAATAATGAAACCCATTATTGTGATTAACGTTTCCGCAAGAAATTTCATGAAAATGTTAAATACTATAGGCAAATGCGAAAAATGTGAATACTATGGTTAATAATGAATTATATTTTTTTAATCATTCTTAATTTTAATAGTTGCTTAAAAGAAAAACAGTTATATGGTATACAATTTTCAGTAAAATTTTTTTACTCCAACATTTCATATTGTCATATCATGATAATTGCTAGATTAACGTAATTATTATTCTTGACTATTTGATTTTATAAGTAAAAAAGTATAATTTTATTGGTCAATACAAATATTCGTGGGATTAAGTTAAGCACACATTTTTAATTATTTTAATTGATATTTTTGAATGAGAATTGGAAAACTTAAATACGAGGGGAGAATGCAAAAATTGTAAAAAAATATATTGATGTATTCCATAAAATTAATATTGTACTCATAATATTACATCAAACATGATATAGAATTAAATAAATTACTAAATTTGCACTTTCTTTGAAATTAATGATAGCTCATGAAAATTATTGAAATTAACAATCATGTATATATTGTGATATAATATTATTTTTCATGCATTTTAGATTTATTTTAATTATGTATAAATATTATAGTTTTCCCAATATTTATCGAAATTAATATTTTTAAATAACTTCCGTGCATCGCACGGGAGAAATACTAGTTATTATTATTCTTTTGCTTTTTTAACACATTGTACTTGAAAATAATAATAATATTAATTTTTGAAAAAAAATATATCAATTAACAACAACAAAAATGATCAAATGTGACGATTAATGTTTGTCATGTAAAGTATGAAACCATTTATCACCTAAATCTTGAGAGTTGATTTCCCCCAAAACAAGGCAAAGTACAAAAGTAGGAAATGATTTTTAAGATAAAAAGTGTATCAAACAACAATAAAAATGTGAAAAGTTAGAAAAGGTTTTCCAAGTTCTATGACAAATGAGCATATCAATCACTATATTATTCTATTTGAACAATGTTCTCGTGCTTTTGTTAAGTCCATTATCAGGATATTGTGAGAGTAGACTTATTTTTGGAAATATAAAAAGCTTGGCGATAAGGTTCGAACGGAATTACAATGGGTGAGCATGCTCTATTCGATAACACTAATTAATTTCATTTATTGATAGAGTGCGTAATTGTTACGTAATTTGTGATATTTCCTCTTACTCTATTGATTTTAAATACTTAAATTGTGGTTATTAATCATATTTTATGTTTTGTGGATTTGGTGGAGAATTGAGATCAAATTGGACTCAATATCACAAATTGAAAAGAAGAAATTGAAATATCAAAAGTTGCACAATCAGAGAAGGACTTTGCATAAGACGTGGACACGCCTTACTGTTTTATGGATAACTAAATTATTATTCCAATTCAAGGATAATTGAAGTTTTGATTCTACAAGAACTGTGAGATCTAATTAGTTTTATTGTTCTTTTATCTCTTTTCTATTTATATATCTTTTGTTTGTATTGAAGTTGTTATTTTGATTGATTAATACAAAGTGCACGTTGTTTTAATTGTCAAAACGATTCTTAGCCAATTAGGAATTTAAATCCATAATTGTTTAGATTTTCTAATACAAGTAGCAAATAACATAGTTGATTATAGACTGTTTTTGACTCATGTTATGAAGATATATAACATAGCTTAAATGAATCACACGTGTGAATTTGTTGATTAGAATTGGTCGTCTCTCTAGATATTAGTGTTCTTGGTAAATTAAATCATAAGATAGTATCTAAGGTTATTTATTGATTAGGGAAATAATCAATGAGCGTCTCTTGATTATCAAGACAATAAGGAAAGATAGGTTGTTAGATCGTATCAACAACCATAACCAATTTAGAAAACTGGTAAAAGATTTTATTTTTGCATCCATGATTAATTCTATGAATCAATACTGAGATTATACCTTGGGTTGGATATTTATTTAATTTGATAATCTCATCACTTTAATTCCGCAATTGTTTACTTACAAATTGATTTCATATTCAAAATTCAAACACACCTTGTTTTTAATTTATTGTTTTAATTTTTTTGAAGAATTAAATTTAACAAATCTCCGTGAATTCAACATTGCTCACTACTATTACAATTTATTTTTATAAGAGCAAGAAATATTATTATTTGTTGGATTCGACGCTCATCAAATTTTTAGCTCTATTGCCAGGGATTGGTGTCAAATAGATTTAATTTTCTTTATTTTTATTTTATTTTATTCCTTTTATACTCAATTGATTCATCATTCAGTGATCTTTAGAAAGAAAAAAGAATGGCTTTTGAGGAAAAAACATTAAGAGAACTGGCTACACCAAATGAAAATCAACAATCACTTTGTATTCAATACCGAGCTTTGAAGGTGGAGTTTGAGCTAAAATCTGGCTTAATCCATTTGTTACCCAAATTCTGTAGTCTTGAGAATGAAGACCCCCACAAGCATCTGAAGGGATTTCACATGGTGTGTTCAAGCATGAAACCATAAGGGGTGACTGATGAGCAAATCAAGTTATGGACTTTTCCATTCTCATTAGCTGACAGGGCAAATGATTAACTATTTTACTTACCTTCAGGTTCCATAACTAAATGGACAAGTATGGTCAGATTATTCCTTAATAAAATTTTCCCAGCTTTAAGAGCTGCAAATGTCAGAAGGGAAATTTGTGAAATCAAACAGAGAGATACTGAAACCCTTCATGAATATTAGAAAAGATTTAAGCGGCTGTGCACAAGCTGTCCTCAGCATGGGATTTCAGAACAATTGCTTATTCAATACTTTTATGAAGGATTGTTGCCAATGGAAAGAAAGATGATGGATGCCGCCAGTGGAGGAGTGTTAAGTGCATTTGTATACACTTTTTATACCTTTAAATTAACATATTTTGGAATATATTGAGCAAATATCTACTAATTCATGCATATTTTGTGTTTAAATAGGTTAATGTCCAAGTTCGAGGCTAAAAATCACAAAAGGAGTGAAGATTTTGCTGAAATTCCAAGTTTGGGGACCATTTTGTCACTTTCGGGAAGTTTTGGATGAGCTGCGCAATTAAACGAGGGACCAAATTGCAAGATTTCAAAAGTTGAAGGGCCAAAAGTACAATTTCAGAAGGACTTACTTGATAGAAATATGAAAAAATTGGGGACTAAATTGCTCAAGATTAAAAGATGGAGGATTTAATGGTAATTACGAAAGGGACTTAGTTGTAAAATCACCCCCATCTGAGCAACGCGAACGCGTGGCTCGAACCAAGTCGCGAACGTGACTTAGACCTCAAAACGTACCCGAGACCAATCTGGCGCCCAAATTTGTACCGCTCAATCACGCGCGGTTATAAAAAAAAAAGAATTTCTGTCCGGGCCGGACCGGGTCAACCCGGCCGACCCGGTTCGGCCCAGAATGTTGAAATACGCGGATCTTGATGAATTTTAGGGTTTTTGAGCTATTTTGGAGGTTGTTTAAATAGAAAAAAAATCATCATTCTTGAGGCATTATGTAAGTTCTTACCCTTTTGAATTTCTTTTGTAATTTTTCTCTTAATTTTCATACTTTTAATGCAATGTTAAGTTAATATTTTTATGTTTAGTAAAGTTATTGTGCATTTAAGTTGCTTATTATTGTTGGGCTTTTGATTATTTTTATTTTCTCACGTTTCCATCAAGAATGTCATTTACTTTTTGTGCAATTAATGTTTTATGTTTGAGTGGTTAAAGATATTAATGGTTGATGAAGGAACTTGGTTCAAAGTGAAAATATCTTGAATTTTTACTTCAAGAATTATTCAAAAAGGGGGAATTTTCTTTATTCTCTTGTTTTTAATCTTTATTTTGAGTATTATTCATATGTTTATGTTGTTTGTTAAATGTTGTTGTTAGTTTATTATGGGTTAATGTTATTGTGTTGGAATTTTTGACTAGTTTATTTTTAATTAAGTATTTTAGGTTGTTTATGGATATTGGGCATTTATGTTTATGTTTTTATGATTAGGAATGTTGTTTTATGTTTATGTAATCTTAAAATGTTTTCAATATTTTGTATTGTATTTGCAAGTTAGTATACATGTTAGGTTTAATTTAGAGTTTCCCATGTAATTTGGTTAATTGATTGACTACCACTATTTGATTTGTGAAAGAAGAAATTAGTGTAGTTATAAAAACTTAATTCACATTGTCTCATGTCTTCTAGTTTAGTTTAATAATCACCAAGTTCTTGTTGTTATTAGTTTACTTGTGATGATTAGTTTTAATTCTAGCTTTTACATATCGTTGTCTATTTGCTTTAATTACCTAGTTTTTCATGTCACCATGTTTTAATTTTATGATAGTTAGTATTTACCATCAAACCAACTTTTTATATTACTTGACTTTTCTCTTAAAATGAAATCAATAATTTTAGTTACAAATCAATCAATCATCGTGGGTACGATAACTCGAACTTCTCTAGTTCACTTTACTACTTGAACGTGAACTGTGCACTTGGGATATACGATTTTAGCGAACAAGGAGCTATAGTGAATAAAACCCCAACTGTCGCTAGGAATTTGATCTCCATCATGGCTTCTAACACATAGCAGTTTGGATTCAAACAGGACACCCCTGTGAAAAGGGTGAATGAGGTAAATGTATCTTCTCTTGAAAATCAAATAGCGAATCTAACCTCTCTTGTTCAACAAATGGTTGTAGGAAATATGCAACAGGTTAAAGCTTGTGGAATTTGTGCTGCTACTGCTCATCCAACTGATAAGTGTCCTACTCTTCAAGAAAATTCTTTTGAATAGGCTAATGTAGTTGGAAGATTTCTAGGCTCACCTCAAGCAAATTACGATCCTTATTCAAACACTTGCAACTCAGGATGGAGGGATCATCCCAACTTCAGTTATCAAACAAGGTCGCAATTCCAACAATTCCAGCCTAGACAGCCTACTCCTCAACCACAACAATCTTCTTCAAGTTTAGGTATGTCTCTAGAAGAAATTGTTAAATCACTTGCAATTAATACACAACAATTTCAACAGAAGACGATGACAGGTATTAAGAATTTGAAGACTCAAGTGAGTCAATTGGCATCAACTGTGAGCAGACTGGAATCTCAAGGTAAATTGTCTTCACAAACTATTGTTAATCCAAAACAAAATGTTTGTACAATTACCTTGAGAAATGAGAATGAATTGAAAGAACCAAGTAAGATGAAGCAAGAAAACTTAGGGAAAGAAATTGAGAATGAAGTTGTTCCTCAACCTCAATCTGACCAATCTGAAAGACTCAATAGAGAACCACAAAGAGTTTATGTGATATCTCCTCCATTCCCTACAAGATTGAGTAGATCCAAAAAGGAGGAAGACGAGAAGGAAATCCTTGAAACCTTTCGCAAAATTGAGGTAAATATTCCCTTAATTGATGCAATCAAACAAGTACTTCGTTATGCTAAGTTTTTCAAGGAGTTGTGCAACAACAAAAGGAAGTTGAAAGGCAACGAAAAGGTAAGTATGGGAGAAAACGTTTCAGCTGTCCTCCAAAATGCAATTTCTGATAGGTAAAGTAAGAGTTGAGAAAGCGATGTTAGATCTATGAGCTTCAATAAATATCATGCCCCTATCTGTTTATTAATCTTTGAATATTGGTCCATTAAAAGAAACGATGGTGATTTTGCAACTTACTGATAGATCTAATGTATATCCTGAAGGTTTCTTAGAGGATGTTTTAGTACAAGTAAATGAGTTGGCGTTTCGTGCTAATTTTTATGTACTTAATATGGATGAAGATTCTTCTTCTAATTCTACACTAATTCTTCTAGGAATGCCATTTTTTAAAACATCTAGGACAAAAATTGATGTATATGATGGTACACTCACAATGGAATTCGATGGTGAAATTATTAAATTTAACATTTATGATTCCATAAATTATCCTAATGATGTTAATTCTGTTTATTTTATTGATATTGTTGATTGCTTAGCACATAAAGTTTTCAAAGATAATGGAAAATATGACTTAAAAGTTGGCAGTAGCAAGCATCACAAAGCGGATGACCATGGATATAGTGTTGGCAACGGGGCGGATCGGACCCCGATCCGCCTCGCCCCGCCCCGAATTTTTTTGGTCCGATCCGGATCCGCCCCGCGATCCGTCAAATTTCGGGTCTGGTCGGGTCGGGGCGGAACGGTCCACCGATCCGTGGACCGATCGGCCGAATTTTTTTTTTTAAATTTTTAAATTAAATCTTTTAAAAAAAAATTAGAAAAATTATTTTTTTTATTAAATTTTATTTATTTTATTGAAACGAGACGTATAGAGGCCGATTCGCCGATTCAACGGATCGAGTTGTTTTGCCATCACTTATTGGAATTCTTTCTTCAAATGAAGAATATGAAAAATGTGTTTTCTTTAAAATGCAAAAATTACAGGTTATTCTCAGAAATTAAAGTTTGCTACAAAATTTACATATTAAATTTTTATACATGATAAAAAAATTATATTAAAAAAATGTCGGATCGCGGATCGAAGCGGATCGGATTAGCCTCGATCCAAATCCGCTCCGTGAATTTTCGGATCGGGGCTGATCACATAAATTTCGATCCGACGATCCACGGATCGGGATTTTTTCGGATCGGATCGACGGGGAAGATCGAATTTTTTTGCCATCTCTACATGGATATAAACCTTTCTATGAAGGTCACCAAATGGAGAACATGACAAAATTGAACATTGAGAATCCAATTGATCCCGGTTGAAGAAAAAAAAGTCTAGCCAAAGACATAAAAGAAAGGAGCTTCCGGGAGATAACCCGATTTTTTTTTTTTTAACAATCAATTTTTAATTTTTTTTATTTATATGCTATTATTTATTTTATGATCTCCATAATTTTTGAAGTGAACTGTACCTTGTTTTTATTTTTGGGCAGATATGAATCTTCATTAGGACGTGGACATGCTCTATGAAGAAAACAATGGATTGAAAGAATCTTGAAATAAGGCGTGCCCACGCCTTACTCAAGGTGATTCTCGAGTTGAAAACAGGGTCTAATTCAAAAAAAAAAACTCCAAACCCTTTCCAGCTTCACTCTCGTCTCTCCCTCTCTCTTTCTCACAGACACAACCTTCCTTACACCCTTTCATCACCGCCACCTTAATCTCTCCACCACCTTCCTTCTTCTCTACCATAAACACAGCCTCGCTATGTTCTGTCCACCTCCATGCCTTCATCTCCATCCCCTCTTCTACCGTCAAAAACATTCATCCACCCCTCTGTTAGCCCAAGACTAAACTAACCAAGAGGGGGGTGAATTGGTTTATAAAACTTTTTCGATAAATAATCTCAAACTTAAAAATCAATAGGTACAAGTATGAGCACTTAGTATTGTAAATAACTTAACTATCAATGTAGTGTGCTATAAATGTATAAACTTAATTGATAAAGCAAGTATAGAACTTAGATATAGTGTTGCACAATATAAATTGATAGAATAGAGTAAGTGCAATGTAAGTAAGTAAAAGGGATAAGAGAATGCAAACGCGATTTAAGGAGGTTCAATCAACCAACGTGATCTACGTCCCCCGTTACCGAGCTCTCCGTCACGAGCAAGGTCAAATCCACTATATTGGTAACTTACAACAAGAAGTACCAAATCCTTAAGTGACTTACAACAAGGAGCACTTATCCTTAGGTGACTTACAACAAGGAGCACCTACCCTTAACCAACAATCGAGTTTTCACAAGGCTCTCGAAACCACAAGATATAATGAATTGAATTTACAATTGAAATAACTCTCTTGACAAATGATATACTCAAATTAAGTACCGAGAGAGTTAGGCTAACACTTCAATAGATAGCAATGAATTAAGCTCGAGTGTTAGAGAAAAAACTTTGATGCAAATGATAATGAAAAGTTCAATGCAATCAAACAAATTTTTTTAAATAATCTCTTGTTAAAATATTGAATCAAATTAAGTACCAAGAGATGCCGCACTTGAATAATTAACAATAATTTAAGCTCAAAGTGTTTAGGCAATGGAACTTTGATGAATCAAATGATAATGAAAAATGTAGCACAAATAATCAAAGTTCCTTAATTGGAATTTCTCTCTTTTAAAAGATTAAAACAAGTTTAGAACAAAGAGAGACTTACACTTCAATTCCAATATATAATGTGAAGATATTGAGGTAGTTTATACAATGTAAAATCAAGAATTTTCACAAAAACTTTCTTTCAAAAACTTTGATGAATTTTGATAAAACAAAGTTGGATCAATCAAAGTATTCTAATAAAGATAGATAAATATAAATCAAGTAAGAACAATGAATTTTTCACAAGAAAGCTTCTCTAAAATCCCCTCTTAGTTGTTTTAAAAATGAATGCAAGAGAGAAGCCTATTTATAGAGCAAACTTTGCACATACTGTCTTTTCCGGTCGACCTATCCTGCCATGCGGTCGACCTCAATATAGCCGTTGCGAGAAAATAGCCGTTGGAGTTCAAAAATAGGCAGTGCGGTCGACCTGAAAAAATTTGCGGTCGACCTCAAAAATCAGGATTTCAAAATTTTGATTTTTCAAGGTTTTCTGATCAAAGTTGATTTTGAAAAAGATATTTTAATGTCTTTAAAAATGTTACTTGAGCTTTATAAAGTGCATTGCCAACTATTGATTCATTAACCTTACATAATATTGAAAAGCAATTTGTAAATGCTCAATTCTTTGTAGGCTTCATTGCTTGGTCTTCATGCTTTCCGACTTGAAATTTGATCTTGAATATCTTCGATTCTTTCTTAATCTTCTTTGCGTCTCATGTGCTTGATCACATAGTTTTGATTTATATATTTGATAGATGATTTGAACATTGAATACTTTGAATATTTATCATTATATGAAACACTTGAAGCATACTTGTTAGCAACACAATATATTCTTGTTTGTTATCATCAAAACAATAAGGTCAAGTTGACCATAGGTCAACACCCTCAACTCCGTTCTTAACAGCAACCCCCAGTCCTTTTTGCTCAGCAAAAAAGAAACACACAATTTGAACACTATGGGTCGAATAAATGGTTCTCAAAGTAGCTGTGGAAGCTCAAAAAAAAAAAAAACTCTGTAAGGTCGACCCCCAGTGTAGAAATCGAACAACTCTGGACGTCACCTGTGTGCAAGAATCAGCTTTTAGGGAAGTCCTCTATTTCCAATTTTCGCAATTTATAATTTTGTTACATTGAGAACAGTGTATGAAATAAGCGTGGGGGGAGGTTGGTTTTGATGTGCTTTGCTTAGTTTGTGAAACTTGATTCGTTTTAGTTGCACTTAAATTTCCATTATAATCCATGATTGCTCTATTTTTCAAAGAAATTTTTTTAAAATTCTTTACTTAATTTTGGATTTTTTCGATGCTTATCCCTTTATGATATGAATTATTGTACATTATTGAGATGAGTTGAGGCACGGTAGGGAATTGCATGAGTAATTGAATTCTTGTTTATTGCACTTGATGGTTGATTGAATAAAGGGTGTGTGGGATTTGATGCACATTGACCCTATTTTGTGAGCTTTTGAGCATTTATATATATATATATATATATTACGACATGCTCTATTCCTTTGATTGTGTGATTGTCATGTGTAGTTGATCTCTCTTCTTGAACTTGCTCTGTTATGCATCTTGAGAAGTATGAGACGAACTAAGCTTCAAAAAGATGGGCGATTTCACTTTGTGTTAATCAAGGATTAGGTGGTAATGAGGTCAAAAGGAAACAAGCTGTAGTGAACTCATTTGAAGAAGAAAAAAATAAAATAAAAATCACCACAAAAAAAAAATGTTCAAGGTACCGGATCAAGAAAATTCCCCGGGAGAGTAAACCCTCAAGTACATAATAAGAATCAAGTGTTGAATCTAATGGATAGTAGGAAATAGTGGAAAACCGCATTGAAAGGTGGAGGAAGAGATGATCGTGTTGAATCAATTCAGATTGTGAACTCTCCTCTCAACTTGGCCTAAATATTTTCCTTTTATCCTACCTGACCCGAAGTCCCATTACAACCAAGTAAAGACATTTACTTTGCACTTGTGTTATTGTTGGCTCCGGTCATGACATCAGAGCAGTTTGTGGCAATGAATTCTCCATGCAGTGAGTTGAATGAAAATTCTCACCCTCGTACACTTTGTGCGAAGAGAGAAATACCTAGTGAGGGTGTTAACTCCCATTACATATACTTATGAGTGGTTTGAATTGCTTGGTCTATATTTCGTGCCCTCGAGTTGATCGAAACTAACACCCATGTAGTAATTCATTGATAGACATTGAGAGCATACTCACGAGAGGTAAAAGGATATAAACTACACTGGGTTATGAAGTGATTTGATTTAAGTACATGTATTCTAAGTGAGCTCTTGTGAAGAAGTTTGTATAATTCCTTCGATGAAAATAGCAAAAAATATATCTTTTTTGTCCTACCTTACCCAAGCCACATTAGAATGAGTGTTAAGACCCTTTGCATTCAAAACCATTGGTGGCTCCGATGTGATATATTAGCAAGCCTATGGCAAGAATTTTCTATGCTTTGACTTCAGAGTACATATATACTTTACACCCTAAACACTTTGAGGGTATTGTATGAGCCTAATATAAGGTGTTAAATTCCACTACATGTGGATTTCGAAAAATTGTTGAAGTGATTAGCCTTATGGTGGTAGAGAGAGATTTACTCTATTTTTGCTTGTATTAAGATTTAAATCCTTAGGGCATGAGGGTTTGGATTGTGGATGGATAGATGGAGGTAGAAGAATGAATGATGATGAGAACAACTGATAAACTTGATCTATTTTATGCTTGAGGAGAAGCATTGTCTAAGTATGGGGGGATTTGATAGAGCGAGTAATTGTTCCTTAATTTGTGATATTTTCTCTTACTCTATTGAGTTTAAATGCTTAAATTGTGGATATTAATCACATTTTATGTTTTGTGGATTGGGTGGAGAATTGAGATCAAATTGTACTCAATATCACAAATTGAAAAGAAGAAATTGAAATATCAAAAGGTACACAATCAGAGAAGAACTTTGCATAAGGCGTTGACACACCATACTGTTTCATGAAGACTTGACTTATATGGGAGATTTTTAGATGGGGAAAATATTATTATTGGACCCACAATTATTTTCTGAAATGATATGAATATTTAGAGAGATTATTTATGTAATTAATAGATTTTTATTATTTTAGGGAATAATTAGATTTTGATAAAAGGAAGGAAACTAGATTTTTCCTTATCTCTAGTAATCTTTCCATACAAGGACTCTCTATCCCTTTTTCTTGTTTGGGGTCTTAGATTTTCCAGGATATCCTTTTCTTTTAGTTTTATTTTTCCTTCTTAATTTTTATGGATAGCTAAATTATTATTTCGGTTCAAGGATAATTGAAGTTTTGATTCTACAAGAATTGTGAGATCTAACTAGTTTTATTATTATTTTTTATCTCTTTTCTATTTATATATATCTTTTGTTTGCATTGAAGTTGTTGTTTTGATTGATTAATACAAAGTGCACGTTGTTTTAATTGTCAAAACGATACTTAGCCAATTAGGAATATAAATCCGTAATTGTTTAGGTTTTTTAATACAAGTGGTAAATAACATAGTTGATTATAGACTGGTTTTTGACTCATGTTATGAAGATATATAACCTAACTTAAATGAATCACACGTGTGAATTTATTGGTTAAAATTGGTCGTCTCTCTAGAGATTAATGTTGTTGGTACATTAAATCCTAAGATCACATCTAAGGTTGTTTATTAATTGGGGAAATAATCAACGAGCGTCTCTTGATTATCAAGACAGTAAGGAGAGATAAATTATTAGATCGTATCAACAACCATAACCAATTTAGAAAATGAGTAAAAGATTTTATTTTTTCATCCATGATCAATTCTATGAATCAATACTGAGATTATACATTGGGTTGGATATTTATTTAATTTGATAATTTCATCACTTTAATTCTGCAATTATTTACTTACAAATTGATTTCACATTCAAAATTCAAACCCCTCTTATTTTTAATTTATTGTTTTAATTTTTTTGAAGAATTAAATCTAACAAATCCATGTGGATTCGACCTTACTCATCACTATTACAATTTATTTTTATAAGAGCAAGAAATTATTACATTTCATTTATATTTTTAAAGTAAAATATGTGGTTAATAAGTAAAGAGAGAAAATGTGTAAAAAGAATTTTGAAATTTTGTGTTGTTTGATTGCTTTAAAGAACCTAGACTAAAAAACACTCACAAATTTTGATAGGGAAAATAACTTACTCAACTTTAAAATGGACACAAAAACTCATCAGACTTTGAGTAATTTTTGGAGACATTAATAATGGATATTTTTAAGTGATATTGTGAAGTGATGTACATTCAATGAATGTACTCAATATCATTTAAAAATGTCTCCCTAAAATTATTTTATGTTGTTTATAAATTTTTTTTAAATTTACTTTTTCGGTGTTTTACAAAAAAAAAAAAAAAAAAAAAAAAAAAAAAAAAAAAGGAAATCAAAAGCACCCTTATTTTTCATGATCTTAGTTGATACATGATTAAGGAAAGAAATATTGTGATACAAATCTTACTAAATGGAGAATATATCATCTCTCACTTGATTTATTATCTTATTAAAAAAAAAAGTGTGGTGGGTACCAACAAAAGATAATATGACCTTTTACACGACAATAATCTTACTTTATTTTATTTTATATCTTTAAAAGTGTCAAGGTTGATTAAACCATTCATAACATGTTCACCTTGCGTTACTGGCAAGCTCCCCGCCCTTTAAAGGTTTTTTTCACTTCACGTTAGCTAGGGGTGGGCGTCGGGTGGTTCGATTCATGTATCTCAAGAACCGAAACCGAACCATACTTTTTAGGTTCTTGTAAAATGGAACCATTCGGTTCCATTGAATCGTCAAAACCAAACCATTCGGTTTTGGTTCGATTTCGGTTCTACAATAATAATTATTTTTTGAAAGCCCTATCGAGGAGCATCAGGCTGGGAAGTCAGCCAATAACCTGAAATAAACTTATATCTAATATGCCAAGATCAAGGATTTCGAAAATCCTTTCACCCTGAAGAAAGTATAGGATTCTCCATGAAACAGAAGATATTTATAAACAAAAATAGGAAACAAATGGCCATGAAGGTTTTTCGAGCATGATAATATAGTAAACTCGTGGGATGAATCATGAGTTTTAAATATATTATTATTAATTATTTTATATTTGCATTTAAATATTTAATTAACTCCATCGTGGTCATTCACAACTTCGCTTATTAATAAGTTAGTCTCATTCGATTTTCATTTACAAAGAGTTTCAGTCTAAGTGTGAAGTTAAATGTTACAATGAGATAGAGACGTAACGAATCTTATCTTATTATCTTATTAATATATTAAAGAAGGATATCTGCCCCAATTTTTCCCTCCCAAATGTCCCTCCGAAACCACAGCTGAGTAGAAAAGGAAGGGAAAAAAAATTGCTACTGACTTACGCCTTCCAAGAATCCAGTCTTCCCTCTGTACGAAAACTTTATGTTCAAATTCAAAATTGTGATTTTTACTCCTTCCAAGAATCTGGAGCAGTCTTCCGATCGAAGAAACCTAAAATGTACCTCTCTTCCCTCTCTGGTACTAATCTCTCTATCTCCAAACTCCGTCGGATGTTTTGATTCAACCGCTGTATAGACTAGGATGAAAGCCAAGTTCGAACTGTTGTGGGTGTCTGTTCAAAAAATTCCTCTCTAAAATCTCTCTCACCGAAAAAAAGGGCTTTTCCCTCTCTCTCGATTGACGAGATCCTTGACTTGACTCATTGCCCGTGTCCTTAAAAAATGGGAGGCTTAAAGATGAATCACCGGATCTGGATGCATTTATTGGTGATTTTGAACTGCGGTGGAGAAAATGTTTCAAGTTTATCTTATCTTATCTTATTAATATATTAAAGAAGGATATCTGCCTCAATTTTTCCCTCCCAAATGTCCCGCCTGAAACCACAGCTGAGTAGAAAAGGAAGGGAAAAAAAATTGCTACTGACTTACGCCTTCCAAGAATCCAGTCTTCCCTCTGTACGAAAACTTTATGTTCAAATTCAAAATTGTGATTTTTACTCCTTCCAAGAATCTGGAGCAGTCTTCCGCTCAAAGAAACCTTAAATGTACCGCTCTTCCCTCTCTGGTGCTAATCTCTCTGTCTCCAAACTCTATCGGATGTTTTGATTCAACCGCTGTATAGACTACGATGAAAGCCAAGCTCGAACTGTAGTGGGTGTCTATTCAAAAAATTCCTCTCTAAAATCTCTCTCACCGAAAAAAGGGCTTTTCCCTCTCTCTCGATCGACGAAATCCTTGACTCGACTCATTGCCATGTCCTTCAAAAATGGGAGGCTTAAAGATGAATCACCGGATCTGGATGCATTTACTGGTGATTTTGAACTGCGGTGGAGAAAATGTTTCAAGTTTATGGCCGCATTTTTGCTATTGTTGTGTTTCTCCAAAGCGACGATGGTGATGAGTTTTTATAGGGTTTTGATGCTGAAGACGAGGCTTCTCATTTCCCCGACGACGACGACATTTGTGATGGTATTTACTCTAACTTATTCTTAATGCAACTATTGAGCTACTACACTTGCACTAGCTGGTTTATTGAATTCGGGTTTATTTGGAATAAGATTTTGATTTATGCTTTTTCTGTTTTATAGGCCTGAGTTGCATGAGTACAATTTTACGCCACACTCTCTACAGCCATGTTTTGATTCAGGGACATATGGATTATGGACTAATCAGAGTCCCTGGTTTAGTTTGATAATAAGACTTACTTTTTATTTTGTTGGTTGTTGTCAACAATAAAATCTAAAGTTTATTAGAACATACTAATTTGTTATCCACTGTATCTAATGTAGTGAAGATGACTTTCAAAAATCTATAGAAGCTGCCATGTTTCAAAAATCTGATGTTGTTTATGCTTTGAAGAGATAAGACAGGACTCTTTATGGGTTTGGTGGGTAAATAATTTTTTAAACAAAAGTCTTGCTCTCAAGAAAACTATCTAAACTATTAGGCAAATCAGCTTTATACGTGCTTCTCCCTGCCTACTGCTAATCAGATGTGGATGTTAGCTTGTGTGGCCAAATGAATCTGGACAACTTTGATTGATATGCTTTTTTCTTTAATTTATAATAATGCAGGAAAATCTGAAATCCATTTTGGAAGGTTCTGTGATCCCTGCCTTTGAGATGACATGCAGGGCTATGTTCGAGCAGGTTGATGTCACACTTCAGAAAGGTATAACTGAACATAAAGCTGCAGCTCAGCAACATTTTGAGTCTCCAGGTTGATTTTTCTCTGATTCCCTGTGCGGATGAAAGTTTTCTTTTTAAAGAAACAAATATGTTGATTCTTTTTTTTCCCCTCGAAGTTTCAAATTTAGGATTTTTATTATTGCAAATTGTTAATTTGAACTATTCTTTTCTTAATTATTGTGGATGATGTGTTGCTTCTATTTTGGGAGGTATAGTGATGAAGTATTATGTGATGTGGTGCCTCTAGAGTCTTGTCATATGTTGTGGGGTAGGCCATGGAGGCATGAGAGGAAAGCATTTTATGATAAGAATAGAAACAGGTACAAATCTGTGAAGGATGGAGAATCAATCACCCTAGCTAGTTTAACACTAGAGCAGATACTTGAAGATCAAAAGGAGGTGAAGGAAAAGATTAATCCATTATCCAGATTGAATTATCAATTAAGACTTCTAGAAGAGGACATGATTGCACAGAGAGGTAAAAATGTAGTTAAGTTGCAAGAAGAGCCTCAGGATATGAATGTTGGGAAGAATGAGGGAGAGTTGAAAGTAGAAATAGTCGAAAAAAATCCAACATTTAAGGTAGGAGATGTGGAATTGGGTAATAAAGAGGTGGACCAACAAAAAATTAAAATTATTGATGAGGATATGCATGAATTGAAAGTTGAGGGGGTAGAGAATGAAAACATGAAGGAGTTGGTTGATGTTAAAAATTTAAAATAGGTAGTTGAGCTTGAAAATTTGGAGTTAAGTGATCAAACTCCAAAGTTTGATGAAGAAAAATTGGAAGTTGGGGTAGAAGTTCAAATTTTGAGCTTTGAATTGGAAGATCCACATTTTGGTAGTGATGAGGTAGTACATGAACGTGGTTATTTAAATGTGGAGGTCGGAGATGTGGTTGAGTTTGAAAATAAAAAAATTGAACAAGAAATTGCAAAGGAGGAAATAGGCGAAGAGAAGAGCCTCGTGGTTCAAGAAGTGGAGTTGGTGGTGGTTTATCATGAATACAAGGATCCATACCTTGTACCTCATGGAGCTAACATGTCCCTTCCCATTTTGTTTAAATCCTTTTTACAGGTTAATTATGTTTGGAAGCTTCAACCACACTACGTATGGCAAAGGGAGTTCAAGCTCCATCTTTTCCAATCAAAGGAGTATAATTTATTGAACTCATGGCATGGAAGCAGAAATTTTCCGTTTGATCCAGGAGGTGAATTGAAACAACAGGAATAAAGTTATGATTCGGGATGAATCATCCTAAAGAAGGAGGGTATGATGTGATCCAGAACCTCGATAATACGAATCATAGCAGGCTTGACGGGAAAATTTAAATATTCAAGCCAAAACAAGAATTCAGCAGGTTTGACGAGCTTTGAAGATCAAATCGAGTCATCAAAAGAAGCAAGTTCCGTGTTGGGACCGAACCAAAATGATGAGTGGATCAACCTCATTCAGGCAGCCGAAGGAAATTGTAAATTTTCACATTTACGGCCGTAACCTATATTTATTACGGCCGTAACAAGCTCACTGCTGAAATTAATATTGCGAGGAATTGGGAATTACGGCCGTAAGTGTTAAGGTTCACGGCCGTAAAGGAGTCACTGCTCAAAAATCAGAATTTGAATTTTTTTGACTTACAGCCGTAAGGAAATATGTCACGGCCGTAAATATGGTTCAGTAACAAGGTTACGGCCGTAAAAGCAGATACGCGTAATTTTAGGGTTTTTATTTATTTCCTTATTTTTAGGTATTTGTTTCCTTGTATAATTAAAACTCTTTATTCAGGTTTTGACCCTATTTATAGGAATGTAATTTTCATTATTCAGGACACAACTTTGATATTATAATTGAGAGGCTATTTTGCTTTCACAATCTTATTCTTCATTGAATAAAATCCGAACTTGCGAGTTATTTTTGTTTGTTCAAATCTCGATGAGAATTATTATTGCTTGTGATCAAGAGGTCAATATATCCCAGTGATTGTATTGGTTGATTGGTTCAATTAATTTTAATTGGATCCATAAATCGTGGTTTCTTGGCGTTCTTGGGTCGATTTCAATATTTTGTGGGTTGCGTAACTACAATTGCTACGTGGTTTGCATCAAAGTTGTTATGTACATCTTTTCATCTATCTGTTTTTTTTTTTTTTAAATTTCTGGCTTGTAATAGTTTGGGTTGTACCGGACAATCTAACCCTCCTCTTCCCTATTCATTCCCTAATGAAATTACTTGGGGTGAGGGCCTTGACTACTTGACTATTTTTCTTCTTGGTTTTTCTATTTTGATTAATGAACTATATGTTACTCATCTGGCTGTTTCTGCAAATAGAAAATGATGCACTACATGAATTTGGCATTGGCGGCAAGTACTTGCAACCTCTTCATTTGTGCAATAGCTCCAGTAATGGAGATGAAACCTTATGTGCTATAGCAAGAGTGTGCAAGAACTTCAGGAAACTTAATATTGACAGTTTTCATTTGGTACTCTCTCTTTTTTACTTTGCATTGCTTGTAAATCGTGTAGTTGCATACATTCTAAGATCAATATGATTATTTCTTAGAAAATCTCAATTTTCTCTACATAGCAACAATTGTTACTTCTGGGATTTGTAATTGATAATGTGATCTTATCTAAAATTAACTAATACTTTTTGAATGTTAACGATTGTTTTCTCTAACTTTTATTCTGCTGGCAAGTCATTTTATTTTCTTTGCATTGTGGATAGGTGATGGATGAAGGGATAATGTCTGATGGTTGAAATTGTAAATTCCAAATCCTTTCACATTGTTGTTGTTGACAGGCTTCTTAGATCTGATGTTGCATATTGTTTAATTACTAGGGTTGGGGATGCTGGAATCATAGATATTGATAGAGGTTGCCTCGGCTCAATTACCTGGATTTAGGTGGCCTAAAGGTGCAACTTCTATCTCTATCTCTTGTTTATAGAGACTGTTGTACAATATTTTAGTCATTGGAATAATTGAATTTCACACTTTGTCATGTGTTACTCTCAATGCCTCCGAGTACTCAACGTTCTATCAGCTTCGGACTTTATGTGGCTACCAATTTTACTCATATTTTATGAAACAAGCAGGGGCAAATAAAACTCGAGAGTTACGCACACTCGCACACTATCCGAGATGTATGTATTTTTTCTTGGTTCTTAAATGTCATACTACATTATTTTATTTTGAGATGAAACCAAGCATTGAAAGCTTTGTATCTATTTAATGACTTGTATTCAGCCATTAATATCAACTGGCAAACTTACAGATGCTGAATTGATTTAACTTTTAAGATTTCTCATGCAATTGCACGGGTCTATACTCATCTCCAGTTGTTTTATCTTTTCACAATTAAGTGTTATAAATTTTTGTACCCCGTTTCATCTCTTATTTGTCTCTTAATAAATAAATTAATTAAAATTTCAAGTGTCATATCACTCACGTTTCATTTTTCGATTTTCATTTCCATCTTTTCTTGAGTTTTGTATTTGTATAAGATTTTCTGCATAGTTTGTAAATGAGATAAAAAGAAGAAATCAGTAATAGTAATGGGATTTGTTTTTATGAGAATACATTATGATTTAACCAGAAGTAAATATCTTTGTTAATTTAATCAAATGATTTTGCTAAGAAAGTTGATTTTTGCATAATTCACTTAGAAAATGTGAGAGCTTCAATTATTTATCACTTTCATTTCTACTTAAATAGGTTCATGAATAATGAAAATCATTAGAGTCAGGAGTACATATGAGATTGTGTTGAGTATAACTATCTTATGGTTGATGCAGAAGTAGTTTGATTCTGTTTTGAAATTAGGGAAGAGCTTGCATTAATAAAGCTTCAAAAAGTAGATCTTCGGTATGGAAAGTTAGAGATAAGCATCTTGGTAAATTCTTTGGCTGAGTCAAATTTACGCTCTTATAGATTTTTCTAATTTTGTGCAATACTTTACAATTTTGGTTTGAATTTATACTATGATGTACAAAATATATATAGAAAAGTCTTTGAAAAACATTAACACTTAGCATTCTTTTTCTCTTCTTTCAAAATCCTCCACACACATTCACCATATGAGGTACAGATTTAAATCAATTTGCATACGTCTTTCTACTTTCATCTTCTTTACTCCCAAATAAAATAAATGAAATATTATTGTATTTTTTGCAGACAAAACTCATGCATTTTCTTCTATTTAACCTCTTTTAACATGTACTACACCCTCATTACCATGGCTGAAAATTATAAATTTATCTTAGATCAGTCCAAAAAACATTGGAGCACAAAAGTGACTATTGCTGAGAAAATGCCGCCATGAACAGAGCATCACATCAATCTAAAGACTAGAACTTTGTACTTATGGATCCAAGTTAAATGAGAAACTTCCTATCACTTCCAATACTTTTCCCTTTTTTAAGTAGTATATCTATGTTTTGTGACTCTAATGTTCATAGACAATGAATTTTTTTCAATCTAGTATCATGTAATCCTTTTGCTTAACTATTCGAAGTTCTCTAGACAACAACTCTAGTTTCCACACGCTAAATAGATACGTGACAGAACTTATTCAAATTAGTTAGATGTCTTTCTTAGTAATTTTTTTGAGTTTTAACAATGATGTGGGACGCTTACTTTGATCAATGTCCTAATATTCTGCCTGTAATTTGGGAACGTCCACCTCTTATCGAAGGATCATCTTTCCTTGTTCAGGGAGCTTTTCAGCCCATCATTGGCATGATCTTGATAGGTATATAACTTTGTACTCTACTCATTTTAAAGCTCAAATAGCATTCTCGAGTTCAATAATTTATTCTTATTGTTTGATGTAAGACCTCAAGCAACAATAGTTTTCAATTGTATAATGTTAATTTTTACTATAATGGCAATTGCATAATGGTATTATATTGTGAACCACTAATATACATCTTTAGACATTTTCTCAAAAGGTGTTGGGAATTAAGATCTGGTATGAATTTGTATGAGTTGGCGGTTTAACTTTATGCATAACTGAACATAAGTCAATGATGCTATATAGGTACAATTTTGAAAGTTTCTACTTAATAGGACGATCAATTTGCTCGTAACTGGGAAGTTTATGCTTTTTGTAGATTGGGCCACACATTCTGTTCGTATGATAATCTTTATGGTTTTTGTTGAGCAATGATGGTTTTAAGAATGTTATCTTTCCCCCATGTAGGTTGCTTTACTACAATTTTTGGTTATAGCAGCATCAAAATTGTAGCTTTTCTTGATTCTTGGTTCAAGCAACATTTCATCATTGTTTATGTTAATTTTTGAGGATATCTGTTAACTAAAAGTTTTATCTGTTCCACACAACCGAATCCAACAGTAATTAATTTCTACTTCTAAGCTCATTTCCTCAAAGAGAACACGATGTTTGGCTTGCAGCTCTTGACATTTGAGCATTTTCTGATGCTCTGAACAATTTTTCCAGACTACTTTTTATCAAGTAATCTGATTTTTTTGAAGATAATATTCAGTAACTATTGTATATATCACTTCTCGTAGAATGTTTAGATCTAATATTGAATTCATAAGATGTGAGATGAAGGAAGTCCATGTTTTCTATTGTTGTTGTTGTTATGTGGAAAAAGGGAAGAAAACATTTATAGCTAATATCTATTAATAGGAGATTCTCCCTTTGTTGTTAATAGATGCAAATTGTGTATGCTTTTTAACACGTCGTTAGATTCTATGTAAACACAGTTGGAGCTTCTGTAGTCAAAGTCAAAGGTCAAGGGACAAGTTCCAAGGATTCGTTATCACATGTTTTTTAATGATTCTTTGGGACATGTTTCTATGGATATTCATGATACTTAGAGAGTGTTAGGACTATACAACACTAAATTGGGTTAAGAAAGAGAAGAAGTATCTAGCTACAATTAATCAATTTCGTATATGATCTTGCCTTTTCTATTCTTTATTCTTTTAATGCATATAATTTTCAATTTTCAATTATATTTGTTATTACTTAAAGTTTACAATAAGTTTGTAGAGTGCATTATATCTGGCCCTGTTGTTGAAATGGTTTGTGAGGGTATCATTGGAGCCACCAACCCAGAACTAAATCCCCCTTTTCTTTTAGGTTATGTATTACCAGTGAAGAAGATGTTTTGAAACTCGATTCCTCTTACACAAACAACGTAGTTTTTGCTTGGTGCCAAGTCTACTTTTGGAAGTGGAACTATCCGTGGTGAAGTTTATAGAAGTCCGATTGTGGTTGATGATCAGTAATGTTTTATTTTACAATGTTCATTTAATTGTTTTCTAATTTGATTTTTATATTTTTTTTTTGATGTAAATTTGAAGCTTTAGTTTAATTTTTTTCCATTACATGTTCTCAACAATACAAAGAATTGAGCATTCACCTTCTTTTACTGTCAACCATAAGCTGGTTTGCAGCTATTTAATGGGCAAGGCTTGGAATTTGGATAAATTAAATGTCTTTAAAGGACTAAATTTCAACAACTTGGTGGAAATTGAGGTGGTTCTCAACAAGCTGGGACTCCATTTCATTCCTAAATTTCAGTTCAAAAATAATTAGCTAGAGGCATTTCTTTAGATTATTAATGCTGGTGTGATTTTCTTTTAATAGGAACACATTTAATCCAAAGAGTTTAACACATGGTGCTCATGAGGATGATGTTCGCCATGCCATGCTGATGATCGGGAACATTCAAACAGTATTATCAAAACTTCCACTTGACTATAATTCGTGTAACGCATGTCTAACACTATCAATATACAAATTTGTAAGTGGTGCTCTACTGACAATCCAAACTTATTGACTACAAATTTCTAATGTTCCGCGAGTCCCATTTCTTCAGGTATCAAAAGCTATGAATTAACATTTTACGTATCTTTGCATCCGTTTAGTTAGCTGGAAATCAAACTATTGATAAATTTTTACAGAAAATTGATAAAGATTTTGAATCTCATAATAAAATGTATTATTAAAAATTAAATTTGAAAGTAAAATTTTAAAAAATAGTGGCTTTATATACTAACCTTCTCTTAAGTTATTAACTAAGCCCAATAAGTTACTTAATGGACGATCGATTAATAAATTTGCCTCAACATATGTCACATAATTAAGTGGTAATTACATGAAACCTACACAATTTAAAATTGAGATTTATAACTTTCTTATTCTAAAATCAGGTGTTAAATAGATTTTTATTTTTAATACTAATAATATTAAAATAAAATAAATCCACCACACCCTCGCCCCCTACCCACCTCAAATCCCACATATTCTCCCTCCGAATCAACACCAAGGCCGTCATCTCTCACTCTCTCAGCCCTAGAAAATTGGTGGCTGGTGGCGGTGATGCCGGTGGTTGACAGAGATCGAAGTCGGAAAGTGAGACAAAAAAACTAGTGGCTGGTAATGGTGATATCGATAAGTCAAAGTTGTGATTTTCGGTTTTGTAGTACTGTATGCTCTGAAGGTTTTAACCCATTACCAGGCCAATCTTCTCTTATTTATATAATTCACAAATTCCATTTTTTGTTAATTGAGTTGAAAATTGAGAGTGGCGTAGCTTAATTTTCTTCCTTTATTGTTTGGTAGCAATTATCAAAGCATAGAGTACTGCATAGTGCTGAATCGTGTGCTAAAAATTTACGTTCTTTAACATGACGGTAAAATTTCTTTTGACTGCGATCCTTAAATTAGGTTGATTTATTGATTAAATGCAGATTTTGCTTTCGAAAAAGGGTATTGGGGTGGTTGTATTGTACCGTGTCAAATGGGACACGATAGCTCATGTTTGATGAAGACTAGTATTTTAATTCGTGCGATGCACAGAAATATAGTAGTGATAGTGATTTTAATCAAAATTTATGAAAATAAATTAATTATACAATCATGTCAAATAAAAATATAGTACAATAATATTTTAATACAAAATATTATCAAGTTCAAAATTAAAAAAAAAAAAAAAGAGTAATCAAAATAAGAAATGCAACATTTACAAAACTAATAAAAAAATAAGAAGTTATGATCATTATATAAAAAAAATCTTTTCTTTTTAAAATTGTTTGTCTTTTTTTTTTTAAAAAAAAAATATTTTTATTTACTTGTTTGTTAAACTTTCTTTTTTTAAATAAGATATTTTTATCATTTTATTATATATTAAATTATTTTGAAATAAAATTTAATATATAAAATTAACAATCATAAATCTATATTTGCTTTCAATTGGTAAATAATATTGTGGTTATATTTTTTTTTATTTAATTTTACTCCAAATGAGTAAATGCCGTTTTATTTGTAAACTAATTTTTTTTTAGAAAATTTTCTTATCTTTGAAATAATTATTTATTTATTTTAATTAAAATCGATTCGACCCCGATTCAATCCGATTCAATCTTTTGACCCTTGACCTGTTGCCTCTTTCAGGTCGAACCATTTAAAGTTTTCTGAACACGGAGTATTATATAACTCAAATGATATAATTTAAAATAAAGTAAAAAATATAAAGTAAAATTTTGACATTTGAATATTTGGACGATTTTACGGACAATTTTTTTTATAGTTTGCTCTCACTTGTTGCATTGTATTAAACTTCTTGTTGAGATCTTCGATTTGATGCCTATATTACATATTTTTCGACTTCAAAATAATAAAATAATATGTATGGTTAAAAAAGTGATTTGAGAAATTGTGTGATTTATAAAATAGTTTATAAACCATTTTTGCAAGTTTATCGAACACATGCTTAAAGATAATTTTAATACTGATAATTACCAATAAATTTTTCAAATACATTCCAACATGCGAGATTGATTACTTCTAACTCTTGTCAATTGTCATTACATATGAAAAAAATTATATTCAATCAAATATTAAATTATTCGATTTGAGAGAAGATTTTTGGATTAGTCATTTAATTTGTTTTTTTATATAATCTAATCGGAAAACTTATAAAAAAAAAATATAAGAAATGTTCTTAAGTTCTTTAAACTAAAACATATTTCTTTCTTTAAACAAAATCATTTTCGAGTTATTTAAATGTTTTTCAACACATTTTATGATATAATTTTATATCTTTATAAATAATTTAATGTTACTTTACCAAATTAGTTACACTATGATTAAGCAGAATATTTTTGAATAATTTTTTTAAAATTAATTTAACATAATTTCGAATTTACGAATCTTGAATACTTTTTTTTATAATAATAGAGAATTATTATTTTTTTTTAAATTAGACTTATGAATGCTTTAGATATAATTTTTTTCACATTTTTCAAAAAAAAAAAGAAAAAAGAAGTTATGATACACAATAAGATTAATAGTTATATTAAAATCAATCATCCTATTAAGTAAAAATAAATTTGTTAAAAAAAATAAAATAAAATTGTCCTTTTTTGGAATTGGAACGAAGCATCTTTATTTGACAAAATATTTTTAAACAACACGATTTTAAACTACTTTTTAATTACACATACTTTTTCTCTCTACTTTTCAATTACTAATTTTTACATTGAAAACATCACATTCTTTATTTTTAAACAAAAAATTTTAAATACCATTATTTTTTATATAATTTAAAAGTGCTAAAACAATTTATTTTTTTTTTGAAAAAATACATGTAGTGCTCAAAAGTGTAATTCAATTTGCAATTATTACACTTCTAAAATGCAATCATTATTTTTTTATTTTTTAATTCTTGTGTTTTTTTACAAAATCTTTCCAAATTTAGTAAGTTCATTTTAATGAGAAAATGTGTGTGTGTGTGTGTGTGTGTTTATTTTTGGTAAAGACTTTGTTATATATATATATATATATATATATATATATATATATATATATATATATATATATATATATATATGTAAAAAACACGCTTTTAAACTAATTTTTAATTACACATACTTTTTCTTTCCACTTTTCAATTACTAATTTTTACATTGAAAACATCACATTCTTTATTTTTAAACAAAAAATTTTAACTACCATTATTTTTTATATAATTTAAAAGTGCTCAAAATGATTTTTTTTTTTTGAAAAAATACATGTAGTGCTCAAAAGTACAATTCTATTTGCAATCATTACACTTTCTAAAATGCAATCATTTTTTATTTATTTTTTAATTCTTGTGTTTTTTACAAAATCTTTCCAAATTTAGTAAGTTCATTTTGGCGGGAAAGTGTGTGTGTGTTTATTTTTTTGTAAAGACTTTGTTTATATATATACTAGTTGTCTACCCGTGCGATGTACAGAATATATAATTTTTAAATCATAATTTTAAAAACATTTTGATTCAATCATATCAAATAAAAAACATAATTTAAATGAAATTTCAATACAAAATGTTATTGAATTTGAAACTTTAAAAAAGATAAAACTATTCAAAATAAAAAAATGTTACATGTATATTTAGTATACCGCGCCACTCAAAATTTGACATTCATTTAAATTTTTTATATAATTTTTTTTTAAAACTTTTATTTACATTTTTCTCTGAAAATTTGCCCACTTCATCATCTATTTCCCTTTTAATAAGTTATAATTTATTATTAACTATATTTTTTAATGTGTTACTTAGATATATTTTATTTGAAATTCAATATATTAATTAATATATTTTATTTTTCCTTATTTTTTAAACATGTCAATTTTTATCAAAATAATAAAATAATTAAGCCTCCATTTGGTAATAATTTTTGTGATATGCTTATTGAAGAACCTACTCATTTATTGACATATTAGGAAGTAAAATTTCAATGATTTTATTTATTTATTTTCAAAATATATTGATTCAAAATCTTCATTTTTAACTTAACAAATTTATATTGCATGGATTTTTTATTTTCAAATATATTAATCCGAAATTTTCAATTTCAATTTAACATATTTACATAGATATGACATTTATTTATGTTCAAATATATTAATACAATTTTTTGATTTCATAAATAAAATAACATATTTACATAGATATTATATTTATTTATGTTAAAATTTATTAACTCAATTTTTTCATTTCCTACCTAACACATTTACATAAATATCACATTAATTATGTTCAAATATATTAATCTAGTTGTCTACCCGTGCGATGCACGGAATAATAATTTTTATATCATAATTTTGAAAATATCTTGATTATATAATCATATCAAATTAAAAAAAAACATAAATCAAATAAAATTTCAATACAAAATATTGTTGAATTTGAAACTTTAAAAAAGACAAAACTAATCAAAATAAAAAAATGTTACATGTATACTAAGTATACCGCACCACTCAAAATTCGACACTTATAAATTTTTTATATAAAATTCTTTTGATTTTTAGTTACATTTTTCTCTTAAAATTTTTCCACCTCATCACCTATTTCCTTTTTAATATGTTATAATTTTTTATTAACTATATTTTTTAATGTGTTACTCACATATATTTTATTTGAAATCCAATATATTAATTAATATATTTTATTTTTACTTATTTATTAAACATGTCAATTTTTGTCAAAATGATGTAAAGATTAAGCCTCCGTTTGGTAATATTGTTTGATTTATAAACCTGTATAAATGATTTTGAGGTAAAAAATAATGGCTGAAAATTGGAGAGAAATATATGTGTGGTTAAAAAATTGATAGAAAATAATTAATTATTTTTGTAACATGCGTATTGAAGATCCTACTCATTTATTGACATATTAGGAAGTAAAATTTCAATGATTTTATTTATTTATTTTCAAAATATATTAATTCAATTTTTAAATTTCTAACTTAACAAATTTATATAGCATATATTTATTTATTTTAAAATACATTAATCCAATTTTTTCATTTCCTCCATAACACATGTCATTGAGTTTAAATTTTTTTTAAAAAAAAGCAAAACTAATCAAAATAAAAAATGGTGCACACACAGTGTACTGCACCATTCAAAGTTTGACATTTATTTAAATTTTTTATATTAAATTTCTTTTGACTTTTATTTACGTTTTTCTCTGAAAATTTGCCCACCTTATCACCTATTTTTCTTTTAATATGTTATAATTTTTAATTAACTTTATTTTTTAATATGTTGCTTACATATATTTTATTTTTCCTTATTTTTTAAACATACCAATTTTTATTCAAAATGATGAAATGATTAAATTTTCTACCAACTTATCATTAGCTGTAAAAGGTTGATAGCAAATAATTAATTATTTTTGTAATATACTTATTGAAGAACCTACTCATTTATTGACATATTAGGAAGTAAAATTTCAATGATTTTATTTATTTATTTTCAAAATATATTAATTCAAAATTTCATTTTTAACTTAACAAATTTATATAGCACGTATTTATTTATTTATTTTCAAATATATTAATCCAAAATTTTCATTTTCAATATAACACATTTACATAGATATGACATTTATTTATATTCAAATATATTAATACAATTTTTTCATTTTCTATATAACACATTTAAATAGATATCACATTTATTTATGTTCATTTCCTACATAACACATTTACATAGATATCACATTATTTATATTTAAATATATTAATCTAATTTTTTTCATTTCCAATGTAACACATTTACAAATATTACATTTACTACAACTCTTACTAAATATGTAATAAATAATAAATTTTCCTACAAAATTTTTATCTTTTCTATATTTATTTTATTCATTTATTTTCAAAATATATTAATTCAAATTTTTAATTTCTATGTTAGCAAATTTATATAGCATGTATTTATTTATTTTCAAATATATTAATCCAAAATTTTCATTTCCTACATAACACAATTAAATAGATATGACATTTATTTATGTTCAAATATATTAATACAATTTTTTCATTTGCTACATAACACAATTAAATAGATATCACATTTATTTATGTTCAAATATATTAATCTAATTTTTTCATTTCCAATGTAATACATTTATACATAATATATTTATTATAACTCTTATTAAATATGTAATAAATAATAAATTTTTCTACAAAAGTCTTTATCTTTTATTTATTTATATATATATATATATAAGTAGAATTGAGGAGAGATAATCATTAAATGCAAATTTTCCTCCAAAATGACTCTCTCTCTTCACTTCTACTTTTATATATATAAAAATAAAGATATATATATAGAGAGAGAGAGAGAGAGAGATTATAAATTTAGATTTTGATAAATATTGATGAAATATGTAGTTGAAAAGCTGTGAATTCAATAAAATACGTAGTTATGATTGATTGTTGCATTTAACTTAAATTAAAATCTTTAATTTATACCAAACATATGCATATTTGTTCAAGAGTGCTCTTGACATTGCAAGGAAAATGAGGAAATTTTTGGAAATCGGTGAAGGCAACGTATGCCAAAGTATACTGTTGTTTTCTATTACAACTTAGATTGTTGCATTTGATTGATAAATTATGATAAAGAAATAAGTCGTGACTAAAATATTTGGTACGTGATCGAGAGATAAGACTTGACTAATTAATTTGATAAATCGTTATCCAGAAATAAAGTTATGAACTAATAATTTAATAATTTGTGATCGTGAAATCAGATGTGACCTAAAAGATTTGTGAACAAAAAATAAATTATAAATAAATAATTTAATAAATTGTGATCGTGAAATAAGTTGTGACATACAAAATTTGTGATTTGTGACAAATAAGTCGTGGTTGATTTGTGACCTATAAAATTTGTGATTCGTGATTTAGAAATAAGACGTGACCAACTAATTTGATAATTTGATACCTATAAAATTTGATTTGTGAATGTAACCATAAATTATATTTCATTATGACCTTATAGTATATAATATTATGACATTATTATATTTAATTAATAAAATTTAATTATCACATGATTTTAGAAGTTTTAAAATATTTTTACTAATTTCAAAATTGTATCTTCTAAAAACGTATATATGTATTGTTGCCATAAATTAAAGGCATTGGTTATTTGAAAGGACAGGGAATATCGGTGGACAAATTTTCATCCATCTGCATGAGGTCTTGTCTTTTATCTACGTACATGTACATGTTCTACAATTTACATATACAGCCGATAAAAAGAAATGATTGAAGATAAATTTTTGAATACATATTTTACATTTATATATTTAGCTATTAGCTATATACACAATATATTCTTACCCAATACATTATTTACAACACTTCCCTTGAATGACACATTACGAAATCTATACTCCGTTAAAACATTGTTTGATAAACCCAAATGGGACAAAAATATAAAACGAAGGAAAAAAGTACAGTTACATTGGCACATTAAAAATAAATATTGTCCATTAAAATTTTGTCAAGAAAACTCAGTAAGATAAACATAAGCGAAGGAAAAATAGTACAGCTATTCTCCTTGGTGTTGATCACCATAAATCATTGAGTGAATACATTTCAATCTCGTGAACTCATTTCTTGAATGTAAATGTTGGTAGTGCTTTTGTGAATAAAAACACTCACATTATCACTAGAATGAATTTGTTGAATATTGATATCACCAGTTATTTATAGTGAGAGTCTTAGGCAGATTCTTAAGTAATCCCAAGTATGTAGCATTAGAAGGCAGCAAAACGTGTGATGCGTTATTTAAGGAGAACTAAGACTATATATATGCTCACTTATCAGAGATCAAACATTTTAGAGGTCATCGGGTTTTTTTATTCCGATTTTGCGGGATGCCAAGATAGCAAGTGCTCCACTTCATGCTACATCTTTATGTTGGTGGGAGGAGCTATCTCATGGAAGTCTGCTAAGTAAACTCTTATAGCTTCTTCAACAATGGCTACTGAGTTCATTACTTGTTGTGAAGCATCCAACCATGGGATATGACTTTGAAACCTTGTCACTAGACTACGTGTGATAGATGGCATTGAAAGGCCATTAAAGATTTACCGTGACAATAACTCGGCGGTAATCTACTCCAACAACAACAGAAGCTCAATGAAGTCGAAGTTTGTCGACATCAAATTTCTAGTTGTTAAGGAGAAAGTTCAGGATAGACATATTTCCATAGAACATATAGGAACATAATCTATGCTAGTAGACCCATTAACCAAGGGTTTAGTGCCTAAGGTATTTCATGAGCATAGTACTCATATAGGGTCTTATTTCTGATAAAACCTTGGTTTAGTGGGAGTCTTTTTCTTATGTTCTACTTTAGACATTGGTTTATTTAGTTTTCTGCAGAATAGAGTCTGGTGGTTTATAGTTCTATTTCAGAGTTTGCTTATATTTTTTGCATTAAGGATTTTGGATTGATCTCAATAAAGACTGATGATGGACCAGTTGGAAATAGGCACGTGTGAGATCACATTGCATGTAATTTCCATGCTACTCATCCATATTTGATTTATGTCATTGAGTGTATTAGTATGGTGATCATCGTGGTTTAGTCACAACAATATTGAGATGAAAGACGCAGTGGTTCCATATCTAATATATGAGATGGACCAGATTGCTTAAGGAGAAGTTTAAAGAAAAATAGCTTACAAATGCACGCCTAAGGAATTTTGTGATTGTTTCAGGAATAATACGTAGTCCAAGTGGGAGATTGTTAGGAGATCAGATTTCTTATTAAGTAAATTGTAGGAATCACGTTTCCTATATTGGGCAACATATAATTCTTATTCAATCATATATATTAGCTGTTTAATATGGGCTGAAATTAGGTGATCTATTTTGGTCAAGCCCAAAAATTACTCAAATAGATATGGACTTAATTGAATAGATACTATATTAGGGGATTATGGGAACCCTATTTAAAGATCATTTTGATCGATTGCCGTAGTATTTTCACAATAGCAGGCAGTCATTCTCAATGGATCAAGTTGCCTTACTTGAATCCATAAATCTTAATAATCTGGCATGATGTAGATCTTATGATATTTGGAATTTTGTTATAGGATGTTTGCGTGTAGAATTATTTATGGTTTTTTGTATTTTTTTGTATCTAGGAGTGGGCAAAATAATCGAAACCGATATGACCGAACCAGAACTGAATCGAAAAAATTGGAACCGTATGGTTTAAAAAAAAAAAAAATAGGAAATCGATTTTGGAACCGAGAACCAATTGGTTTTCGATTCGGTTCTCGGTTCTGCTTTTAGAACCCAAAAATTGAAATTAGAACCGGTCTTTGATCCTTATTTTTTTTTATGGTCTTAATTGGTTGTCCTAAAACTAAAAATCAAAAGAATTTGTAATTTTTTTGGATAAAGTGAAAATGATTAATTTCTTTTTATGAAATTTGTTACGTCTATACCTCAATGTAACCTTTAACTTCACACTTCGACTTAAATCTTAGTAAATGAAAATCAAACGAGACAAACTTATTAATAAGTGAAGTTGTAAATGACCACGATGGAGTTAATTAAATATTTAAATACAAATATAAAATAATTAATAAAAATGCATTTAAACTCGTGATTCATCCCACAAGTTTACTATATTGCCATGCTTGAAAAACCTTGTAGGTCATTTGTTTCCTATTTTGGTTTATGAATATCTTCTGTTTCATAGAGAATCCTAAACTTTCTTCGGAGTGAAAGGATTTTCGAAATCCTTGATCTTAATATATTCGATAGAAGTTTATTTCAGGTTATTGACTCACTTCCCGAGGCCTGATGCTCCTCGATAAGGCTCTCGAAAAATAATTATTGTAAAATTGAATTAGAACTGAAACCGAATGGTTTAGTTCTAGTTTAGTTCTTGCGATTCAATGAAACTGAATGTTTTCATTTTACAAGAACCGAAAAAGTATGGTTCTATTTCGATTCTTAAGATATTCGAATCGAACCACCGACGCCCACCCCTAGTTATATCTAACATTAATAGCATCTCCAGACTCCAAATGATATTTTAAACTTAAATAGTGTATAAAAATAAATAATATCTTTAAATTTAGCCATCTCATTTTATTCAAACATTTAGGCCCCGTTCTCTTTGCTATTTTGAGCCCGTTTTGAGTTTTCGATTTTTTGAAATATCGAAAACGCGTTCACTTTGCCCATTTTCAGAAACAAGTTTTCCAAAATACCAAAAAAATTACAAATGAAACTCAAAACGAGTTTATTACTGGATATTTTGTGTTAAAAAGTCCAAAACGACCAAAACGCGCGTTTTGAATTTTTTTTTTGTGTAAATGTGAGACACTTCATTCACTTGAAGTTCTTATATTATTTTGCCATTATATATAGATCCATGTTATTATTTTTATTTTTGTAATTTTTTATTTTTTAGTATTATTATTATTTTTTAAATGGGAGACACTTCTTTCACTTGAAGTTCTTATGTTATTTTTTTATTATATATAGATCCATGTTAAGATTTTTTTTTTTTTGTAAATTATTATTATTATTATTTTGTAAAAGTGAGAGATACTTCCTTCACTTGAAGTTCTTATGTTATTTTGTCATTATATATAGATCATGTTAAATTTTTTTTTTTTTTTTTTTTTTTGTAAAAGTGAGACACTTCATTCACTTGAAGTTCTTATATTATTTTGTCATTATATATAGATCCATTTTAAGATTTTTATTTTATTTTATTTATTTATTATTATTATTATTTTTTTTTGTAAAAGTGAGACACTTCCTTCACCTGAAGTTTTTATGTTATTTTGTCATTATATAGATCCATGTTAAAAAAAAAAAATTCTTTTTTTTTTGTAATTTATTATTATTATTATTATTATTATTTATTTTTTTTGTAAATGTGAGACACTTCCTTCACTTGAAATTCTTATATTATTTTGTCATTATATATAGATTCATGTTAAGATTTTGTTGGTATGTGGTTAAATTTTTGTTTAGCTGAAACAATATTAATGATGAATTTATTGACATAGAGAACTAACTGATTTATTAACATTAAAATTAATGATATTCAACAAATCAATCATTTTTTACATATAAAATATTACAAAATAAATATATCAAAAAATTACAAAGTAAACGCATTTTTCAGTTTTCTATTTTTGAAAACAGTTTTGCAAAATCACAAAGAGAACATGTTTTCAGCAATCCCAAAACAAACAACCAAAATTCAAAATTCAAAACAAAATTCAAAACTCAAAATCTAAAATCGAAACACAAAGAGAACGGCCACTTATTGTTTTTCTTCTCATTTTCAATTATTATATAATTTTATATATCAATAGTCAATGAAATCAATTATGACTTGAAAAATTCAATAAATGGAACATTGAAATTTGTCATTTATTAATTAAATTCAATCTATAAATTTCAAGTAAAGAGTGAGCTTGAATTTTTATTTTTAAAATAGAGAATTTATCGAAGCTTAGAGTATCTTTAAGAGACTCTAGAGATACTCTTTTTATTTTATTTTAAAAAGAGTCGAACACACACACACACACACACACACACACACACATTATTCTAAGATACTTTTTATTTAAACTATTTAAAATAGAAAAATAGAGTCGTCTCTCTATGGTAGTAGGAGTAATTCTATTCATCGCCAGTACTAAATTCTAGTCTATGTGACATTAAATAATAGAATCATTTAACTACTGTTGAATGCATTTTACATGCATATTTCATACATTTATGGTAGTACTTTTTGAGTAATTTGACAAATCCTATTTAATTATGCATATTTTGTGGTTAAATATGTTTAACATTCAACTTCATGGAGAAAGTACAAGAAATATGCTAAAAAATGCTTAATTGAAGAAATTGAGAAGAAAAGAGCCAAATCTAGCAAAGATTAGAAGCTTGGGTATCAATTTGTCACTTCCTGAAAGCTGTGAACTTCCTGTGCAATTGATCAAGGGACTAAATTGGAAGTTTCCAATTTTTGAAGGACCTCAAATGCAATTTTAGAAGGACTTATTTGAAAGAAACCGAAAAATTTGAGGACTAAATCAACCGACATCGAAGGTTGGAGGACCTCAGTTGCAATTATTGAAGGACCAAGTTGCAAAACCACGCCCAACTGAACCACGCGAACGCGTGGCTCGAATCAGGTGGCGGTCGCGACTCAGGCCAAAAATCTAACCAGAGTTTTCAGGGTTACCACGCGATCGTGCTGTCAAATTTTTGAAAAAATATTTGGGCCGAACCGATGCGACCCGATTCGCCTAAACGCTGTCAAACGCTGATCTACGCGTTTTTTTGGGTATTTTTGAATGTTTTTTGCTAGAGTTTCACATCTTCTTGCCTCTTCTTTTAATTTTACACATTTCTCTCTCAAATTTTCTTTCACTTTCTTGATATTTCTCTTGTAATTATTTATTTTGGTTGATGAATGTTGATTAAGGGAGGAAATACCTACAACATTGTGGAAGAACATTGATGTTTTGAAGTACAAATCATTGTTGAAGGTAAGTTTTTATTGTTAATCTTCATATTTCTTTATATATTTTAATCTATTGTTGAAATGATATATTTACTTCTTGAGTTTTATTGTTATTTTACTATGGGCTAAGTTATTTTGTGTTGGGATGATTGATGAAGTTTGACATAACTTAGTTGTTATAAATGCTTGCATTGAGAATTTAAACTATTTATTATCTTGCGCATTTATTGTTGTATTTATTGTCTTACATTTATTGAAGCCAAATTTATGCTTGGATTTCATGGGATATGCAATTATTGAGAAATTATTGTGTATTCTAGATCAATACAATATTTACTCAAGGTTCTTGTTAAGGATAGAGATATATCTTAAACCCTAGATGATCAATTGAGTTATTTTTACAAAGGTTTAATACAATTGCTTTTTTTTAATCGACATAGAGATATAGTAGGTTAATTTCACTAATTAGGGTTGGTTTCACTTGAGAGAGGTAATTGACTAAACTTGAAAAATTGGATCTAACATGTTTAGTAAATAACATTTCAATTTGTATGTTGAGAATTCAATTATGTGATGGTCAAGTGGAATCAAGAATCCCAACACTCCTTTATCATCAAGTTATCACCATTTTCTATTTATTTAGTTACTATTGTGAATTTAATTTAAGTACTAGAACATTTCCAAAATCAAACTTTATTGTGTGTGTTTATTGTTGAAATTGATTAAATTGGAGTATAACTGAAATATACAATCCTTGTGGGGTCGATAAACTGGACTCATTTAGTACACTATTACTTGTATACGATACGTGCACTTACAGTGTATTTCTAGCGAACAAGTTTTTAGCTCCGTTGTAGGGGAATTTTTATATTTGAATTACATTTTAGTTGATATTAATTTTGAAAATTAGTTACTTTTATTTCTTGTACAAATTTTCTTTTGTTTTGTGTAGGAAATCTTCTAATTTCTCTTGTTGTTCTAGGTTGTCAATAGTGCATGCGTCGAACTAGAAGTCTTGATCTAGTTGAATTAGATCTGAATATCGAGGGAACTTTTCGACGTAGACTACGGAAATAACGGGAAGCTATGAGACAACTTCTTATTGGAATGGAAGGAAAAAGAGTTAACAATGAGCTTAATGTTCCACCCGCAATTCCTCCAAGTGGTGGAATCACACCCGATTTTGATCCTCAAGTGGCTAGAGTTCAGGAGCCCGTTGTTAATGAAAGACATGCTTTTTGGGGATTTCATGAATCCCCATATTGTCGAGAATCAATCAAGCATTGTCTATCCCTCCTATAATCATCCAAATTTTCAACTTCGGCCGGATATTATCAATTTGTTCTCCAACACTATCTCATTCTATGGGAGGACCGTTGAGAATCCACATGCCCATGTGGCACGTTTCCTTGAGATTTGTAGCAAGTTCAACTATGAGGGTGTGAATGTGGAAGCAATTCGAATGAGATTATTTGTGCACACTTTGAAAGACAAGACAAGAGAATGGCTTGATACTTTACCTCCAGGGAGCATCACTACTTGGGTGGAATTTGTCCAAATATTTATTACAAAAAATTTTCCACCTTCTAGAGTTGCTAAACTCAGGCATGATATTACTACATTTCAACAATTCGAGATGGAGAGTTTTCATGATGCTTGAGAGAGATTCAAAGATATGCTTAGGAAGTGCCCAAATCATGAGATCACATTGGGACAACAAGTCAACCACTTCTATGTCGGGTTAACTCCTCCTTGTCGTTCAAATGTGGATTCATCTTCTGATGGGTCTATCAAAACAAAGAGCATTCGAGAGGCTTATGACTTGTTTGAAATCATGAGTGAACAAAGTACAATGTGGCCGGATAGAGGTGCACCAAGGAGTTCTAATGGTGTACGTGGGGGTGATGATTATGCACTTGTCTTGTCAAAGATAGACTCCTTAGCCAAGAAAGTGGAAGGGCTATCTACTTCAACCTCTCGTCCCATTAACATGGTTCAAACCCCTCCGATATGTGAGATATGCGGGGCTAATCATCAAAGCTCAATGTGTCCATTGGTGGCAAGTAGTTCTTCATCTACCGAGCAAGTTGCTTATTCTCAAAATTTTCAACGATAAGGGTTTAATCCATATGCTCCTACCTATAATCCCGGTTGAAGGAGTCATCCCAATCTATCTTATGACAACAATCAAAATGTGTTCAATCTAAAGCCACAAGACAAGAAAGAAGGATGGGAAGAGGCTATCACCAAGCTAGCAAATCATCAATTGTAATTGTTACGACCATAACTAAATTGGACATGACACGTCATCTATATGGGCCCACCAGGGGAGCCACAAAACATCCAGTCGCCTAATCATGACCTATAGGCCAAAACTGCGGATACCAAATTTGCTGGATTCTTATATGCCGAGGTGATACTATGCCGAGGTAACCTAAGCCGGGGTGATGCTGTGCCAAGGTAACCTAAGCCGGGGTGATGCTGTGCCGAGGTACCCTTATGCCGAGGTACTCCTAAGCCGAGGGGAGTACCCTGAAAAGGTGACAAGACAGCTTGATGTGACAACATCTTTAAAGTGATTTGATGGTTGCTTTAACCCTATGACATGTATTAATGATTATAACCAAAGAAATGGTGTACCTCATGAAGAATCAGGATCTTACCACATGTAAAGTATAACACATGTCACAATCTAAGATAATTACACCTTCTATAAATAGAGCACACTTGCCTCCAATGAAAGGGTTAGCAACTTATGATTCTTAACTCTATATTTCTCTCACTCCCTTTTCTCTCTTTTACACATTTATACTTCCCGCACCCAATATATATTTGCCCACAATGAGTACTGACTTAGGCATCGGAGTGCAAACGGGAGCCACCTCGGCCCCCTTTGCAAACTGATTGTTTGTCACAGTGCGCAGGAGGTCCACGTGTCCAAGAGGGAGGAGCTGAGACGTGTTGGTCCAAGGTCCATCCGGATTTTGTGGTCAACATTTTGGCGCCGTCTGTGGGAAACCACACTTCTAACTACGAAATCACGTGGTAAAAAGCTACACAAAAATCTTGAAAAAAAGGTGAAGAACCTCTTGAAAAAGAGAGGAGAAATACTACATAAAACCTTGAAAAAGGGCTGATAACCTCTTGAAAAAGAGTGAATAACCACAAAAACCTTGAAAAAAAGGTGAAGAACCTCTTGAAAAAGAGAGGAGAAATACTACATAAAACCTTGAAAAATGGCTGATAACATCTTGAAAAAGAGTAAAGAACCACAAAAACCTTGAAAAAAGGTGAAGAACCTCTTGAAAAAGAGAGGAGAAATACTACATAAAACCTTGAAAAAGGAAGGAAACCTTTTGAAAAAGATTGGTAACAAATGCCTTGAAGAAAGGCCTCCTCGAAAGAGGGACTCTCCTTCTTATTGTCCCCATGTGGCATGGCCGAAGTGGCTCCCCCTCATATTGCCTAAGTGGCATGGCCGAAGTGCTTCCTTCATATTGCCTAAGTGGCATGGCCGAAGTGGCTCCCCCTCATGTTGCCTAAGTGGCAAGGCCGAAGTGGCTCCCCCTCATGTTGCCTAAGTGGCAAGGCCGAAGTGGCTCCCCCTCATGTTGCCTAAGTGGCACGACCAAAGTGCTTCCCTAATATTGCCTAAGTGGCACGACCGAAGTGCTTCCTTCATATTGCCTAAGTGGCATGGCCGAAGCGGCTCCCCCTCATATTGTCTAAGTGGCATGGCCGAATTGGCTCCCCCTTCATATTTCCTAAGTGGCATGGCCGAAGTGCTTCCTTCATATTGCATTAGTGGCATGGCCGAAGTGGCTCTCCCTCATATTGCCTAAGTGGCATGGCCGAAGTGCTTCCTTCATATTGCCTAAGTGGCATGGCCGAAGTGGCTTCCCTCATATTGCCTAAATGGCATGACCGAAGTGGCTTCCCTCTTATTGCCTAAGTGGATTCCTTCCGAAGGACCTCTTCCATTGACTCCTTCCGAAGCACCTCTTCCGAAGGACGTCTTCCATGGACTTCTTCCGAAGTACCTCTCTCGAAGGACCTCTTCCAGGACTCCTTCCGAAGTACCTCTTCCGAATGACGTCTTCCAAAGTACCTCTCTCGAAGGACCTCTTCCATGGACTCCTTCTGAAGTACCTCTTCCGAAGGACGTCTTCCATTGACTTCTTCCGAAGTACCTCTCTCGAAGGACCTCTTCCATTGACTCCTTCCGAAGCACCTCTTCCGAAGGACGTCTTCCATGGACTTCTTCCAAAGTACATGTCTTGAAGGACGTCTTCCATGAACTCCTTACGAAATACCTCTTCCATTAACTCCCTCCAAGTGATGGACCCCTTCAAAGAGAAGGACTCCTACAAGGGACTTCTTCCAAGAGAAGAACTACGTTAATTGACTCCCTCCAAATGATGAACCCCTCTTCCTAAGGAATCCTTACAAGAGAAGGACTTCTTCAATGAACTCCTTTTACAAAGTACTCTTTCATTGGTCGATTTCACTCTAAGAAAAACATCCGAAAGCTATAAATTCGAACCCCATCCATGAATGCCTGGGACATCCAAATTTAAGGGACTAGAGAGCATATACATGCATGTCAACACAAGACACAATGTATATATACTTTATTTCATATTCTCCAGAGATATACATATCAAAACGAGACAGGCTTGTAAGCCCTCCAGTTGCTTGAATTAAGCGTATTCTCTCTGCAATCCAGACGGGCTATTAGCCCTCACACATCTAGGAGTAAGATCTTCAATGTTATTGAAGACAACCTTATAATTTCCCTCCTATTTGAGGCATGCTTGGGATATTACTATGAGCTTATATGTCTTCATAAGTTCGAAGCACACTCGAGTATTCTTTTTGTTGGGATAAAAGATGCACTTTCAAAATTTGAATAACACAGCCCAATACTCTCTTAATATAACCAAGAAAAGCCTACTTGAAAGGGTTGTCAAGTGTTCAAATAAGGACCCAAGTGTCCAAACTATATTAAAGCGTGGGCCCCAGGTGCCTATATTATTCCTCATCGGCGATGTTTTACCATGTAAAATATATTCTATTTTTTCCATTCTGGTTATGTTATTGCAATAAGGATTTTTTAGATATATTGTGTTTTGGTTATTTCTTAGAGTATACACACACTCCATCATCTTCGATCCCTTATATTTTCAAGTCCGGTTCGCACATAAATGAACCAACCAGACTTGAGGGACTAGTGTTACGACCATAACTAAATTGGACATGAAACGTCATCTATATGGGCCCACCAGGGGAGCCACAAAACATCCAGTCGCCTAATCATGACCTATAGGCCAAAACTGTGGATACCAAATTTGCTGGATTCTTATATGCCGAGGTAACCTAAGCCAGGGTGATGCTGTGCCGAGGTAACCTAAGTTGGGGTGATGCTGTGCCGAGGTACTCCTAAGCCGAGGGGAGTACCCTGAAAAGGTGACAAAACAGCTTGATGTGACAACATCTAGAAAGTGATTTGATGGTTGCTTTAACCCTATGACATGTAGTAATGATTATAACCAAAGAAATGGTTTACCTCATGAAGAGTCAGGATCTTACCACATGTAAAGTATAACACATGTCACAATCTAAGATAATTACACCTTCTATAAATAGAGCACACTTGCCTCCAATGAAAAGGTTAGCAACTTATGATTCTTAACTCTATATTTCTCTCACTCCCTTTTCTCTCTTTTACACATTTATACTTCCTGCACCCAATATATATTTTCCCAAAATGAGTACTGACTTAGGCATCGGAGTGCAAACGGGAGCCACCTCGGCCCCCTTTGCAAACTGATTGTTTGTCACAGTGCGCAGGAGGTCCACGTGTCCAAGAGGGAGGAGCTGAGACGTGTTGGTCCAAGGTCCATCTGGATTTTGTGGTCAACAGTAATATTAAGAACGCAATGATGCCTCTTTGAAAAATTTGGAGAAGCAAGTAGGCCAAATAGCAAAACCTCTCTCGGAAAGGCAAGAAGGAGCTTTGCCTAGCAACACCAAAAAAAATCCTAGGGAGAATGTTGAAGCTATTACAACAAGGAGTGGAACACAATTGCCCTAGATGACGACTCCACAACCAACAACGCAATCAAACAAGACTCCCATTGAAGAAAATGAGCCTATTCAAACACCTGAAAAAATGGTTGAAGTGCCTAAGGAGAGTGAACCACAATCATCAACATCAAAGGCTCCAACACCAATCAAAGCTTATGTGCATCCTATTCCATTTCCTCAAAGGTTGCAAAACCAAAAGTTTGATAGTCAATTTGGAAAATTTCTGGAAGTGTTCATGAAGCTACACATCAACATTCTTTTTGCCGATGCCTTGGCTCAAATGCCAAGTTATACCAAGTTCCTGAAGGATATTCTATCCAACAAAAGGAGACTTGAAGAGTATGAAACGGTGATGCTAACGGAGGAGTGTAGTGCAATCATTCAAAACAAGTTACCTCCAAAAATCAAAGATCCAGGGAGTTTTACTATTCCGTGCACTATTATTGATGTTAATTTTAGTAAAGCTTTATGTGATCTTTAAACATAGGTTTTCATATCATTTCCTCTTTGTAGTGGATTGGATGGATTGGTTTTTTGATAATGTTAAACAGTTGAATGCACTCTTGGCCTGGGTTAGAGTTGTAACCTTTAGGTTGTGTTGCTACCGATTAAGTTCCTAACTTTTTTGGACTTACTAATCAAGCGGGGCAAAAAAGTGGCTTATTGATATGTGACAAATTCTATTAAACACAGATAAATAATATTATCTAGCACTATTATAGATTATATTACTTGGGTTACAAATCATTGTATTTAATTGAACCTGTAATTTAATACTATAAGTGTTGACAGGGACGGAACCGAACATTTTGGATTGGGAGTCCCCTTATTAAAATCACAAAAATATTAAAATAAAATAACAATGATCAAAATATCTAATACTTTATTATAGGTTTCTCTTATGAGTTTTCCTACTTTGCTAAGAGGTTATAATAAGGGAACAATTCACAAACTAGGTGGTTACACACCACATTTTAAAGTTAAAGAAAATAGTTTAATGATTCAAACATTATGTGGTAAATAATATATTAATAAAAACCCAACCCTATTCTACCTCCATTGACTACACATCTTCATCACCACCACCAATCACCAGCACTGGCACCAGCACCAACTACCACTAGCACCACCTACTACCACCATCACCATCACCATCACCATCACCACTACCACCACCACCACCACCACCACCACCACCACCACCATTAATGTCACCATCATATCATCACCATGACATTCAACACATTGTTGCCACCATCTCCAACGTACCGTCATCGCTGATAAGTACGTTTTGCGTACTTATCTTGACTTTAAATTTAGACAATTGTAAGTGTTTTAGAATATAATATTGCTAATTATATATTTATTTTGTTTGTTTTAGGAAAAATCAAATTTTGAATGCGTTTGGATGCGAAACGGAAAAAATGGACTAAAGCCGTACAAAAAAGGGGACAAAGTGGGACTCAAGTGCAACTTCCAAAAATTGAAGAACTCGAAGTGACATAAATGGAGACATGTATTGCACAATTAAAAACACAAGGATCAATTTGATTTATTTGAGAAATTGAGTCTTTAAACATAACCCTACTTAGTGCAATTGGGCTTTGAATTAATTGGTATATATATACACACAGCAAAGAGGGCAGCCTATTCGGGAATAAATTGGAGAGCCGCTGGTGAGCATTCGGGGAAAAAAAATTGTAGCCGACTGGAGGAGATAAAGAAAAAAAAAAGAGAGTCAGCATCTTTGGGAATTAAGGTGGTCGGCTGGTGTGTGATTAAAGTGGGACGTTGGATGCTTTGTTGTGGAATTAATTGAAGAGCTCGGCAAATTGTTGTTGGTGAGAGGGGGGACTTAAAGTTAGTGGAGAATCTTGGGAAATTATAAAAAAAAAAAAAAGAAGGGTCTGGTCATATACATTGGAAGAAGGCTGGGAGTACAATAATTAACATTGAAGGACTTGGCTGATTTTGGAAAAATTGGAGGAAGCAGACGTGGTTTAAATTGAGCAAAATTCAAGTTCCTTTTGTGCAATAAATCTGGTGATGTTTTCCCAATTAATTGTGTTTGATTTACATATTAAGATGTTAGGCTAATTTAATTTATGTATTGGATGAAGATGAAACTTGTTATTAATTTATTTTGATTCGATAACTAGTAGTTTAATATTTTTTTGTGTTGTCTTGATTGATCTTGTATGTTTTATTGTTATTATTCTTTGATTGAGTGGCCACCAGTTAAATATATCGTTACTTGTTGTAGTCTTGGAAAAGTCACAATAAGTTGGAACATTGCATGATCAACACATGAACACTAGATGTTAGGAATAACACTATGACATGTGCAATCTAATTGATAATTGTGTGATTTAATGCGTTCTAAACATTCGTATTCGGATTAGGAATAGATTCGTTTCATGTTTAGGATATATTTAATTTGTCTTGGAAAAGAAAATTAATTGCATGTGAATTATCGATTGTCAAGCAACGCATGAATGATTTAAATTACAAATTGATGAATTGAGATAGATGGTAACAAGTGGATTCGGATTCCAATACATGCTCCTCATTTATATTTTACTCCCCAACATTGTTATTTTCTTTTATTTATTATTTTGCAATTTTTGAGTTAGAATCGCCTTCGTAACCACTACCACCATCTCCAACTTATCGCCACCAATAATAATGACCATGACAAGTTCTCTTGTTTGTGACATTGAGATTGATCGGTGACTTGTGGACTATGAATTTTGAACTGTGACTTGCAAGAAATGAATTGTGACCTATGAACTTAAGCTCATGTTCGGTTCTGATTAAAAAAATATCGGTTAAGGTCAACAATTAATTTTAACCATACATTTAATGGGAACCACAAATTTTCAATCATATATTCATTAATTTTTATAAAAATTTACTAAAAATCTAGAAGAAAGTTTTTAATTGATTGATCGAAAAGGAACGATGCGAGCAATGGATCACTACAAGTCTTGACCAAAATCCATGTTTGTCGAACGTGAAAGAAATGAAACTTCTAAGAGTCCCGATATTCGCTATCAATAGCTACTACGAGGATCCCGTATCCAGCTACCCAACCTATACAAGGGGCATCAAAGACCCTTTACTAGGTTGGAGCTATGAAGCTTACCTTATTTATTATTATTAAAAAGAGGGACTTTCACCGAAGAACAACAATTCAGTCTACCAAACTGAGACCGACAGACTGCTATCAAGTGGGAGAGAAGGTTGCTCCAGATGAGAGTTGGTCGTGTATATTTCTTTCTCACCTCTTCAGATTCCTTGACTAACTGAGCTTGAAGCGAGTGTTTTACTAATCAGTACTAGTAGAATAGAGTGCTACTATAGGAGAGAAGGAAGTAATGGATATTTCAATCGCGCTTAACTCATAATTCAATACATAAAAGAAAGAGACTTCAATACTTCAATCGCTTAACCTAGAAGGTATCATTCCAGTGTGACTTCTCTGATTTCAATCTATACCAAACATGGGTTATATCTATTACTCGTCGTCTATGCACAAAGAAGATGTGACTTGTGACATTGAAGTTTGCCATGTAATGTAACTATATAAAAAACTAGTAACAAAGGAAGTGTGACATGTGACCTGACATATGAATTTTTACCTATGACATCATGTGATTTGATATATTTTGACATGTGACCTATGATCTATGAAGTGTAATATGAGACTTGAACATACTGTGACTTGAACATGTAACTCGTGATCATATGAATTGTGACTCATGATACATAAAGTGCGACATGTGACCTGAAATATGGAGTTTTACCTATGACATGATGTGATTGGATGAATTGTGACCTATGATCGTATGAAGTGTAACCTGTGACTATATGGAGACTCGTGACGTATGAAGTGTGTATGTGACCTGTAATATGAAATGTTACCTACGAAATGCAGTGGTTTTTGAATTGTGATATATGACCTATATAATGTGACATACAATGTATAAAGTGTAACACGTGACTTTGACATGTGACATATTATCTCTGACTTGAACGTGCGACTTTTTATGTGACCTCAGCGAGTCAGAGACCACCAACAAGCAACCGTCATCTCACCACCACCACCACCACCATATCTAACCAGCAACCATAAACACCACACCTTATACAACATCAAATCAAACAGACCACTACACACCACCACATCTCGACACCCCCCATCGTTTCAATTTGATTTTAAATCCACGTTTGACTCCTTAATTTCAGCGGATTACTACAATTTCGTAATAAAAACTTTATTGACTTAAATCCATTGATCACTACCATCTGAAATTGTTTTTAAATCCACAGATCACCAATGTTCGTAGATCCGTGACATTGTTGGTCGGAGCCTGTTGAACACCATTGCACTACCACCACTATTACAACATCACTACCACCATATCACCACAACCTACAACACACTATAAACTAGAGTAGACGGAGGCAGAGATAGTTTTTGTCATGAGTAGAGAGAGGTTGACGCGATCCCGGTCGGGGAATCTCGTCGAACAACGCAGAATAACGAAAACTAAAACCCTAGGAAAGATCTAAATCAGATCTGACACGAAAATAACAAGAACTCGAATAAATGAACAGAAATTAAAAGATAGATTGACGATAGGACCTTGACCCAAGATTCACGACGCAAGAAATTGACGATGCGGAATCGAGATCCAAGGTTTTCGAAACACCACAAGGACTTGTCAATTTCCTTGATAAGATTCTAATCGGACACGCCACAAATATTCTCGCGAATATTTGATAAGTACAACGCCACAAATATTTCCACAATATTTGATAGGTCGGATTTGTTCTCGAAGAACACAAAAGGGACTCCTCGATCTTTCAATTGGAGAAAACTCTCTAAACTTTATTAATCTCAAAATCAATCTTAACTGTTTTTACAATGAATTGAAAAGCGTATAAATAAGCAAAATAACATAGCATCTAATTTACTCAAAATAGAATTCTAATTATGCTAAAATTCTAAAATAGGAAAATAACCTAAAATAATAAAAGGAAATAAAATAATTAAAAATCCCCGGAAAATCTGGCGCTGCGTCTCTTACGGCCGTGACAAACCTTCTTACGGCCGTAAAGGCCTTTTTTGAATGTTACGGCCGTAACGTCGTCGTAAGCCTCGTTCTGCAGCAAATCTTCATTTTTCCTCGTCAATTGATTACGGCCGTGATTGTTGGTTTTACGGCCGTGATTGTATGAGTTACGGCCGTGAATAATTTCCCTTACGGCCGTAAGGCCTTTTCTGCATAAACAATTCCGTGTGCTCGGCTCGGCTTGATTCCTTCCTCTTCTCGGCTCGATTCCAACACGGAACTTGCTCCGTTTTGCACGTAGATCACTATCATATTGCCGATGGCTCGACCTCGCCCTTCGATACCTGGTCCGGATCACATCATACTCCCTCTCTTGAAAAGGATTCGACCTCGAATCCATTTTTGGTCGGCTTTTCAAGCTCCTCCTGCTTTCCTGGGCTCGATGATCGTTTTTAAGCTTCATACAATCCTTTAGCCTCTTGGGCTGCTTATTTTGACCAATAACTTTCTTTCCTGTTTTAAGCTCATGGTTTGACTTCGGTACCTGTAAAACAGAGTTTAAAGAACTGGGGAGGGGTGTGTTAGCGTGAGTAAGTGCAAATAGACTCATTTTTGTGGTAGACTCTCTTTTCTTTTGCTTTTTGCACTCAGTCTCTCCTTTTTCTGAGGTTTGAACCTCAACCCTCTTTTCTTTATTTTTCACTCCCTCTCCTTTTTTTGAGGTCGTGGCCTCAACTCTTTTTTCTTTAATTTCCACTCCCTCTCCTTTTTCTGAGGTCGTGGCCTCAACTCTCTTACTTTTCCCCTCGAACTCACTCTTCACTTTCAATTGATCTTTCAGGGCTTCAGTTGGAGATAGTGGCATTAGAGTAAACTTTTTCCCCCCTTTTACCAAGCTGTATCTATTCGTATACCCATCATGTAGCACAACCCTTTCATGTTGCCAAGGTCTCCCCAACAGTATATGACTAATTTGCATTGGCACCACATCACAAATTACCTCATCCGAATACCCACCCAAAGAAAAATTCACCAAGGCCTGTCTCTTCACCTTAACTTCCCCTGACTCGGTCAACCATTGTAATTTATAAGGCGTTGGATGTTTCGTTAAAGGTAAGCCTAATTTTTCCACCAACATTGTACTAACTACATTAGTACAACTTCCCCCGTCAATAACCAAACTACAAACTTTTTTATCCACTAAGCATCTAGTGCGAAAAATATTATCCCTTTGCCCATCCACATTTTCCAAAACATTCGCCTTACGCTTAGCGCTAAGAACATGCCTATCAGTAATTGACTCATCCACCACAACATTTTTAGCCCCTTCACTATCACACCTAACCTTTTTACGTGGACAATCAAGTGCAATGTGACCCCGTCCCAAACATTTAAAGCACTTAACATTTTTACCCTTGAGAGGCTTGGAATCAGAATTATTTTTACCTTTGGTTGTCGGTTCCTCCCTCCTTTTATGAACATGATTACTACTCTCCCATTTTGATGTTTCTTTATACTTCAATGGCTTTTCATCACCCCCATCTCCACCTCTAGAATTGGCTTCACGCCCCTTATGCCTCCTAGCCCTAGAATCCGCCTGATGTTGCTCCTTTTCCCATTGAGCAAGTTCTGCTTCCCTTCTTTCCATCCTAGCCATCAATCTCTCAAATTTTACCTTCATGGCCTCCATCTGTTTAAAATTCTTGTGGTCACCTGTTGATGGAGATTTTTCCCTGCGAGACATGGTTAGCTTTCAAAGACTAACAAAAATTCCTCTCATGTTTATTTTCACTCGTGTATCACACTCAATCCCTTCAAATTTCACCCAAGAACAAACCAAGGATTAACAATCAAGGAATTTATGGAAGATACGAAAGGTAAAAAAATTAGAAAATTCTCGAAAAATTCGAATTTTTTTTTTAATCTGCCAGAAAATTTGACTACAAGTATGGCAGAAAAAACGGAATTGGATTTGGACGAGAAACGAAGAAGAAAAACACTTTTGAATTTTTGGGACTGACTCTTATGGATCAAACTGGAAAAATTTATGACTGACACGAAGAACGCGAAGAACACGAAAAAATCAAGAATTTCAAGAAACGCAAGAATCTGAAATAGATCCAAGCTCTGATACCAGATGACGCGATCCCAGTCGGGGAATCTCGTCGAACAACGAGGAATAACGAAAACTAAAACCCTAGGAAATATCTAAATCAGATCTGACACGAAAATAACAAGAACTCGAATAAATGAATAGAAATTAAAAGATAGATTGACGATAGGATCTTGACCCAAGATTCACGACGCAAGAAATTGACGATGCGGAATCGAGATCCAAGGTTTTCGAAACACCACAAGGACTTGTCAATTTCCTTGATAAGATTCTAATCGGACACGCCACAAATATTCTCGCGAATATTTGATAAGTACAACGCCACAAATATTTCCACAATATTTGATAGGTCGGATTTGTTCTCGAAGAACACAAAAGGGACTCCTCGACCTTTCAATTGGAGAAAACTCTCTAAACTTTATTAATCTCAAAATCAATCTTAACTGTTTTTACAATGAATTGAAAAGCATATAAATAAGCAAAATAACATAGCATCTAATTTACTCAAAATAGAATTCTAATTATGCTAAAATTCTAAAATAGGAAAATAACCTAAAATAATAAAAGGAAATAAAATAATTAAAAATCCCCGGAAAATCTGGCGCTGCGTCTCTTACGGCCGTGACAAACCTTCTTACGGCCGTAAAGGCCTTTTTTGAATGTTACGGCCGTAACGTCGCCGTAAGCCTCGTTCTGCAGCAAATCTTCATTTTTCCTCGTCAATTGATTACGGCCGTGATTGTTGGTTTTACGGCCGTGATTGTATGAGTTACGGCCGTGAATAATTTCCCTTACGGCCGTAAGGCCTTTTCTGCATAAACAATTCCGTGTGCTCGGCTCGGCTTGATTCCTTCCTCTTCTCAGCTCGATTCCAATACGGAACTTGCTCCGTTTTGCACGTAGATCACTATCATATTGTCGATGGCTCGACCTCGCCCTTCGATGCCTGGTCCGGATCACATCAGAGGTACCTTTTCATTTTTGTTCCCAAGGTCCTACTCTAGTTCGCCAGAGATAGATGCGTTTGCAACGTCGCTCGCTGCAGCCGAAAAAAATAGCGGTGAGTGTTCCTCTATGGTTGCATGAGATTTCTTTCACTAATCTTAATTGCTGCTGCACAGGTGTCGCCGAAGGTGGTTGTGTGTGTGTCTAGATTTCATTACTTTGCGAAAATGAGAGAAAATCGATTAGGATTAGTTGAGGTAGGGGTGAGATTATTAGATTATAATATTATTAGTTAATACTTTAAAGATGAATTAGCACTTGATTATTGTACTAAAGCCTTATGAACTTGCCTTTTGAATTGTTAATTTAAAAGCAAGGTTGACTGTTATTTTCCCTTATAATAACTTATTCCAAAACATATTAAATTGGGCATAAAAAATATTAAATATATATATATATATATATATATATATATATATATATATATATATATATATATATTTTAAAATAATAGAAAAATTTTATGGAAAGAAAATTTTGGGGTGGGTTGGGGAGGAGTGGGGTGGGGTGGGATGGGGTGGGGTGGGGGTTCCAGGACTCCCATGACTGATGGCTCTGTCTGAGTGTTGTCACCTAAATTGATATTTAATACCAGTGATGCTAAATAAGACTACTTAAATATGAACGTATTAATTAGAGAAATAGGCTCCATTTTGTTTGATTTTATTTTAATTTTTTTTTTTTGTGGTCTATTATAATATTGTATAAAATGCTTGATTTGTCATTACAACCATTTCTCAAACTAGAAAATTAGAAAATACATCAAGTTTGAAATTTCCAGAAATTATTTTATGACATTTTATTCATTAAAGTTAATTATTCTATAAAATGTAATTTATCAAGTAATAATGCATACATTTTAAAGCAGTGAATCTTATAAAGGTATATATTAAAATCAATTTGTAGTATATTTTGATAAAAATTGATGAGATGTGTGATTAAAAAATTTTGAATTTCATAAAATGTATTATTAAATTGATTTTTGACTTTAACTTAGATTAAAATTATGGTTTAATAAAAATCAAATAGGGACAAAAAAATCCAGGTACAAAAAGAAAATATAAATAAATAATAAATTGACTTAGCAAAAAATAGTAAATAAACCTCATTAGACACTCCTTTCAAGTTGTTTAAAACGATCACGCACACCATATTTAAACAAGAATATGGACTATTGACTTCATTATCAACTGATTGATTAGATGATTTTTCTTGAATTTATTTAAGCTTTTCTTTTAGGTATAGAGTCATAAATCCATTTTTCTTGTACTTTACACAAATTTTAGATGACAACTGCATCATACATGTCTCAAGTTTTTTTCCTTTACAGGTGTCATGGTTATCGCTAGGCGGTAAAAAAAAAAACCGTTGATCGTATTTTTTCGTGCATACCACTTATTCGACGCGTTTTGGTCACGCATCGCGCCTAGGCGACGAATTTCGCGCATTTTAGAACACTGATGTTGAGTACTCACTCAAGCAAATCATAAACTCCATATACTCAGTGGTATGTGTATTTTGTTTTTGTACTGGTTAGGGGGTCACTTATGGAGTTTGAAAATTGATCACTCAAGCATTCAAAAAAAAAAAAAAAAAAACAAAGGCCATATATATGTGGATGGTAGCAATGCAAATATTGACCTCATGAAAAGTTCACAACCATTGGGACTCAATCGTTCTTACCACAAGCCAACTTAAGATCAAAATGTCAACGTCAATGTCAATGTAAATGTGATGATGGTGTTATCAAGGGAACTGATAAAGAGTGGTGGAAGAAAAGGTTTACATGTTCCAGTGGTAATAGTAGAACAATGAATTCCTATGGAAGTATAATGATAGCAATTTTTTTTTTTTTTTTTTGGGTATTGGATATGATAAGGAAATAAAAGAAGTGAATAGAAGTTGAGTACTTCCAAATGTACTTCCAAATATAAGTAAGGATAACAATTTTCACTTTTAATCACACTTCAAGTTTTCTTCTCCACATCCTTTACTTTATTTTCATTACGTCTCTTTTTTTTTTCTCCCTTTTTTTAAAACTGAAATCCTCTCAAATAATTCTTCAACATTCTCCTCTAGTCTCAGTGACTGTTAAATACTTTCTAACCCCACTTTTCTTTCGTTTCATGCACTGAACATTTTGTTTATCAAATATGGAGCAAAAATCATTATCCTCACTTATACTTGAAAGTAGAAACAAGGTTATGTATTTATGGAAGCAATGTCTGGATGCAATGTCGTCTTTAATGTTAAATAGATGAAAGAGATTTGTGACTATGAAGGGATTTGTGAATATGAAGGGATTTGTGATGGGAAGAGAAGATGATATGGTTAGCTTCAAAGTATCAAATTTTTATATCACATTGACCTTCAACGTTTCTTAAGTATAAACCACCAACAATTCACAATCCGTGTAATGATGCACAATGGAAGTAGCAATATCAAATAAGGGCAATATAAGAAAACCACCAATTACTCAACTCTCATGATGAACAAATAAAATTACTTAAACTTGAGAGAGCTCTAGTTGTATGTGTTGACTATCCATCTTACCATAAGGCTTAAATTTGTGCATAAAAAAAAAAAAAAAATTTAGGAGGGAGGTCTTTACAGAATAACAAAGATATAATTCAAGACTCAAGATGTGCGCAATTTCAATGATCAACGATCAAAAAAAAGAAATTAATGCAAAATAAGTACATTTGAGTTACTCTCCCCCCTAACTAAAATCATACATTGTCCTCAATGACTCAAAGAGAAGAAAAATAAACAGTGATTCATAGACAGACTCAAAATTAAATCAAGATAAGAGAGAAGAGTGTATCTGAGAGGAGGCTTATGCACATGAGCATTTAATCAAGAATGAAAAACTAAAAGAAATGAAGAAAATAATAAAATCTGCAAAAAGAAAATAAAATATATACAAGATAATAATAAGTTAGCTCCAAGAAAATCAGCTGCTAGAATCAGATTCCAGTAGAGGTAGTTCATTAATTTCAGTAGAAAATTCATCCAAAAATGGTTTCAGACATTGTCCATTAACTTTAAAAACAACACCAGTTTTTGGATCCAAAATCTCAATTGCTCTATAAGGGTAAACAGTTTGCACAATGTAAGGACCAATCCATTTAGTTATCAACTTACCAGGAAACAGATGAAGCTTAGAGTCATATAGTAATACTTTTTGAGAAGGAAAAAATAATTTTCTAAAAATTCTCTTATCATGAAAAACTTTCATTTTCTCTTTTGAAATTTTTGCATTCTCATATGCTTCCAAAGGCAATTCATCTAAATCATTCAATTTCAATTTCCTAAATTCACCAGATTGATCTAAATCAAAGTTGAGTGTTTTGATTGTCCAACAAGCTTTATGTTCAATCTCAACCGGTAAATGATAAGGTTTTCCAAACACAATTCTATAAGGAGACATCCCAAGAACAGTTTTAATAGCAGTCTTATAAGCCCATAAAGTATCATCCAATTTTATAGCCCAATCTTTTTTATTTGGATTCACTATTTTTGTCAAAATGCCTTTAATTTCCCGGTTGGGTAATTCAGTTTGACCATTAGTTTGATGGTGATAGGGAGTCGAAATCTTATGCCTAATGTCATATTTCCTTAGCAAGGTTTCAAAAGGGTTATTAAAAAAATGTGTTCCTTCATCGCTAATTATGGCCTTAGGGATACCAAACCTAGAAAAATATGTTCTTTTAAAAACTTGAGCACAACTTTATGGTCATTTGTCCTACATAGAATAGCCTCTACCCATTTTGACACATAATCAACAGCTACCAATATATAAAAATATCCAAAAGGAGGAAAATGACCCATACAATCTAATCCCCAACAATAAACAATTTCAAGCACAAGGATTGGAGCTAATGGCATCATATTCTTATAGCTGAGATTACTAAGTTTCTGACACGCTTCACAAGTTTTACAAAAGGTATAAGCATCCTTAAATAAAATAGGCCAATAAAAACCACATTGAAGTACCTTAGCAGTTGTTTTCTGTGAAGAGAAATGGCCTCCACAAGCATGAGAATGACAAAAGGTAAGAATTTGTTGCATCTCATCTTCAGGAACACATCTTTGGATAATCTGATCAACACAATATTTAAATAAATACGGATCATCATAGAAGAAGTTCCTTACAATAGCTTTCATTCTCATTTTGTTTTAGACGCTCCAATTTGAAGGCATATGATCTGTCACGTGATAATTAACCAAGTCAGCAAACCAAGGAAGAATGTTCAAGCCAAACAACTGTTCATCAGGAAATGAATCATTTAAAGGGTGAGAAACTTTTGAATTCTCAGAATTTAATCTGGATAAGTGATCAACAACAACATTTTCCACCCCTTTTTTATCCTTAATTGTGATGTCAAATTCCTGCAATAACAAAATTCATCGAATGAGTCTAGGTTTAGCATCTTTCTTTGTGAACAAATATTTAAGAGTAGAGTGATCAGTAAAGATGGTAACAGGCGTCCTAATAAGATAAGTTCGAAAATTTTCCAGTGCAAAAACAATAGCTAGCAACTCTTTTTCAGTGGTTGTGTAATTAATTTGAGCTTGATTCAAAATTCTACTAGCATAGTAAGTTAGATAAGGTTCCTTACCTTTTCTTTGACCAAGCACTGCCCCTACAGCTATATCACTTGCATCACACATTAATTCAAAAGGAAGAGACCAATCAGGTGATCTAACTATAGGTGTAGTGGTGAGTGCCTTTTTTAAATGTTCAAAAGCTGCAGTGCATTCATTAGTCCAAACAAATTTTGTACCATGCAACAAAACTGTAGTCAAAGGTTTTGCTATGACATTAAAATCTTTTATGAACCTCCTCTAAAAACCTGCATGTTCTAAAAATGATCGAACATATTTTACATTTAAAGGAATAGGCAACCTAGAAATTGAATCTACTTTTGTCTTATCTACTTCCATGCCTTTAGCAGAAATTATATGACCTAAAAAAATTCCTCTTGTAACCATGAATGATATTTCTCCTAATTAAGAAGAAGTTGCTTATCCTCACACCTGCACAAAATAGCTTTCAAATTTGTCAGACAATCATCAAATGAATCACCATACACAGAGAAATCATTCATAAACACTTCAAAAAAAAAAATTCTATCACGTTACTGAATATGCTAAGCATGCATCTTTAAAAGGTTGCTGGGGCATTACAAAGACCAAAAGGCATTCTTTTAAAAGCAAACGTTCCAAAGGGGCAAGAAAAAGTAGTTTTTTCTTGGTCTTCTAATGCTATTTCAATTTGATGGTAGCCTGAAAAATCATCCAAGAAACAATAGAATGAATGTCCAGCAACTCTTTCTAACACTTGATCTAAAAATGGTACAGGGAAGTGATCATTTTTTGTCATGGAATTCAATTTCCTATAATCTATGCACATTCTCCAGCTAGTAGGTACCCTTTTAGTTATCATCTCCCCCTGTTCATTTTCAACAACAGTAACCCCATTTTTCTTAGGAATTACCTGAGTAGGACTTACCCATTTGCGGTCCGCAATAGGATAAATGATACCTGCATCAAGTAATTTTAAAACTTCATTTTTAACAACCTCTTTCATATTGGGATTTAGCCTTCTTTGAGATTCCCTTGAAGGGTTAGCATTTTCTTCTAGGAAAATTCTATGAGTGCACACTAAAGGACTAATTTCCTTAATATCTGCTATAGTCCAACCTATTGCAGATCTATGATCATTCAAAACTTTTAACAACATCTTTTCCTGATCAAAAGTAAGAGTAGAAGAGATTACCATAGGGTATGATTCATTAGGTCCCAAAAATGCATACTTTGGTTTTGATGGAAGAGGTTTGAGCTCTAGAGTTGGCATCTTCTCTGTTGAGGTTTGCATGGGTGTCTGACTCACATTTAGGGGGCTCAATGCTTGGCTGCCAAGCTTTTATAGCTGCTGTTATTGCACTTTTTGAAGAGTCTTCAATGCTTTCCAATTCGAGATTTAGCTCAGGTTGCTCACCAGGATCTTCTAACTCAACTAGCAGCTCTTCCAGCATGTTAACTTCCTGCACTTCATCAAAATATTTTGGTTTCCTACAAGTATTGAAAATATTAAGTTCCAAAGTTATATTACCAAAAGTCAACTTTAAAATACCACTCCTACAATTTATCAAATCATTTGAAGTTGCAAGAAATGGTCTACCAAGAATAACAGGGATTTGAGGGGAAGTTTTAGGTATATTTTGAACATCAATAACAACATAATCAACTGGATAATAGCATTTATCGACTTGAACCAAAAACATCCTCAATTATCCCTCTAGGCATCTTAACAGATCTACCTGCTAATTGTAAAATCATGGGGTTAGACTTAAGTTCACTTAGACCAAGTTGTGTATATACACTAAAGGGCAAAAGATTCACACTTAAACCTAAATCTAGCAAGGCATGATCAATACGAGTGGTTCCTATCATACAAGCATTGGTTGGAGAACCAGGATCTTTAAATTTTTGAGGAGTTTGACATTATATGATAGAACTCACTTGTTTAGTTAAAAAGACTTTGTTCTTAACAGCTAGCCTCCTTTTCACTGTACACAAATTCTTAAGAAATTTAGCATAGACAGGGACTTGTTGAATTGCATCTAACAGAGGAATATTTACCCTAACTTGCTTAAAAATCTCTTGAATTTCTATTTGATTTTTGGTCTTATTACCATGTTGTAATCTTTGAGGAAAAAGGGCAGGGGGTGCATCTACTGTTGGCCTAGATGATTCCTAAATATCAGATAGAGATTTTAACACGGTATCATCAACAGGAGATTCAGCTTGCTTACCCACCAAGTTCTCTTTAGGTTTAGGAACTTGGATTTGCTTACCACTTCTCGAGGTAGTTATTGCTTTCACGTGTCTCAGATTGGAATCATCGATCTCATTGTATTGAGTTTGAGGATTTGGCATTGGTTGAGCTAGAAACTTATCTTTTTCTAGTGCACTTTCCTGGGTAGTCAATTTTGTAAGCTGAGATCGGATGTCATTAATGGCCTGAGAATTCTGATTGTTGATGGCAGCTTGACTTTGCATGAATTGCTGAATTTGGTCCTCCAGACTTTTCTTTAGTAGTGGCATATAAGGTGTTGGGTGCGAATGTCCAACATTGTTGTTAACATTATTGCTTCCTCCTTGATCATTCCTCAAACTGAAATTTGGATGATTTCTCTAACCTGTATTAAAAGTACTCGAATATGGATTAGAATAAAGTTTGGAAATCATATTGATAGCAACAGATTGATCAAAATACATCTCTTTTAGTTGGGGAAGTGCAGGACAATCAGATGTTAAATGTTGTACATTTTCTCAAATTGAACACTTTTCTAAAATAGTGGAAGAGGAATTGACTTCATTCACTTTTTGAGTTTCCAAATTTTCAAGTTTTCGAGTGATGACAGCTAATCGAGCATTTATATCATCATCTGCTTTAAGTGAATGAATTCCATTTCGAGATGCAATCTTTTGAAATTCAGTTTTTATTGGAACACCCATATCAAACTCATCTATGTTATAACAAGATTGGGCATTTTCAGCTAAATCATCAAAAAATATAAAAATTTCATTAGTGTCTTTTGCAAAGAAATCACCATTGCTCATGGTTTGTACAAATTGTCTAAATTCAAGTCTTAAACTATGATTTCAAGATTACTTAAGTAATAAAAAGAGGATATAATTAAATTGCAATGAAAGAGAAATTTGACTGGAGTTATTCTTTTGTTATCAATTGGGCTTGCAACTAAGATTAGTATGAATTTCTTGAGATCGATAAGATGTAAAAATATTAGCGAAAAAATTAATCAATCTATTCTACGACGTTTTGTCGAGCATGTTGTGTGCATATTCAATATATACCACATCAACGACATTCATCCAAGTAAAATAATTTGAAAATTTAAAACAATTTGTAACCCCTTATCAATAACAAGAATTCATCTATAAAAAATTAACATTCACCCATTGAAGCTAAGAATAACTCATCTCAAATATAATTTAGTCGGATATAATTAAATTAAACGAAACAAAAATCAAACAAACGATAACCATTACTAAAGAATGTAATTCAAGTTTATAAATTAAAATTCAATAACCCCAAATATATATCTAAAAATCAACTAACACCAATAATATAAAATTATGTAAACTAATGATTAAAAGAATTAGAAGTCTAAACAAAATAGGAATAAAACTAGAACCAATAACCAAAAGAGTTATTGGCCTTGAGAGAGGAGTTGCGGGACTGTGAGAGAGAAGTGAAGGGCTGCTAAGTGTTGGTTACGTGTGAGAAAGGTTGGCGGCTTGTTGTGGTTGAAGGGAAAGAAGGTTGAAGTGCTGGTGTGGGAGTTGAGCCACTGTGAGGGATTCTTGTTGGTGTCGAGTTGTGTGGTCTGGTTGGAGAGGAGAGGCTGCTGGGTTCTTTCTGTGGAGAGAAGGTGAGGTTCCGGTTGTGAGTGAAGTGTGGGAGATGAGAGAAAAAAGAGGTTGGCGAATGGTGATGTGCGGACACGTCACAGAGAGAGAGAGAGAGAGAGAGAGAGAGAGAGAGAGAGAGAGGGCTGTCCAGTGTGGTTCTCGTGGTAGGTTGGTGAGAGGTGGAAGCTGGCCGAGTGGTACTGTGTGGTTCCAAAGAGGTTGCAACAAGAACGAAGGAGAAGGGACTGTGGTGTTCGTCCGACAAGAGAGTAGTGCGTGATCCGACGGCTGTTTATGTAGGGTGAGGGACATGGGTTGAGTGTTGTAGGTTGAAGGAAGATAGACGGGCCTCCTTTTTTGAAAGAAGTTGGTTTTTGGGTTTTTCCCCATTATGGGCCTTTTTCGGGTCCATTAAATTAGGAATTTTTGGATTGAAATTGTCCAAAATATTTCTAAAATTAAATAAATGAAATTATTAGCAATTAAATGCGATTTAGAGTTAAAGAATTAAAATTGAATTTTTTATAATTTTTACTCTAAATAACTCAATTACTATCCAAAAATTGTATTTTTTTATGTATTGACCTATCTAAAATAAGTGAAATTGGACAATAATCAGTTGGAAAAATAAGAAGCAATGAGAAGCACGACACAAACAATCTTATGTCACTCACCATTTTTTTTATTTTTTTTAAATGAATAATATTTTTTATGAGAAATGATGGTTGAGATTTAATTGAAAAGTTTTGGATTTAATTTCTAATGAATGATTCATATTGAGTGCTTAGTTTAATAAAAACACAAACAAGGACTATATATAGCATCGCATTAGTTGTGGCTTCGTTAGCGTATTAATTAATGTAGCAAATGAGGAAAGACTTTTTCGAAAGAAAAAATCAGCATATTGGCCACACCCCACACATTGGAATTACCCAAGAAACGAGAAAAGAATGACGTGCTTTCAGCAAGGGAAGTAAGGAATATGTAGAATATTTGAATTTCTTGTGCAATAAATAAATAAACTTAGGGTGCGTTTGATAGCGAGAGTGGAATTTGGGTTGAAAAAAAATAAATTTCAGGGAATTGAATTCCTGGGAATTAGAAATTTAATGTGTTTGATTGGTTTAATTTTCTAGGTGAAAAAAGTAGAGAATTTTCCAACTTTTGTTGTTTGATTGACATTATTTTCTATGGAAAATAAAGTAAAATTGATCTATTTTAATAAAAAAAATATTTTTTTTTAATTTTTTTCATATATTTTTACTTGATAATAATAATATTAATTTTTAGAAAAAAATAAATTAATTAACAATAATAAAAATGATCAAACGTTTGGCGAATCAAACGCACCTTTATTGCAAGTTGCAGCAGAAAAAGGAAATCTAACTTTTGAGGCGCCAAAAACAGGCCACACGATCTATTGGGACCCGGGTCGCAACTTGGCCACTGTCTGTCTTGACTTCACTAACCCCGGTCATTGACCGTCTCTATATTTGGGATGAGAATTAATTTAATTGCACAATTATTTTGACAATATAAATGATAATTTGATGATGCGAAGGTATTATTATTGTTGATTTATAAGATGATGTGATGTGTAAAAAGAGAAAATTACGTCACGTAAGCAAATTGTGACCCTCATTATGATCCTAATTGTGACAGTAGCAAAACGAGTTAAATGTCTCCACTGCCACTGAACTATTACAAATATTCTTCAAATGCCATCGAACTTTGAATTATCTCTTGTGTGCCATTAAACTTCAAAGTAAAAACCCTCATTGCCACCGTACTATTTTAAAGGTTCCTCAAATGTCATTAAACTTTAAATGATATCTAGTATGTCATTGAACTATTAAAAGAGTGTTTCATGTGCCATTATCTTCAAAAACGTTTAAATTGTTTTATTAATCAATTTTTTTGTTTGATTTTTGTAAATGAATTTATTTATATTTTTTTCTTTATTCAAGAAATAATTTTCTCTTCATTATGAGAATATTAATGATGGATAAAATTATGTTTATGTTGATTTTTTAACGATTTTTTTTTTTATAGAAATATGTTGTCCAAATTAATCTAGCATTTCTTCTTGAAAAATGTTTTCTTCTATCGTTAATATTTTATGAAAAAAAAAATTATTTACAATAAAAACAATTAGATTTAATCTTTCGGACATTACTGTAAATGAATTTATTGAATTTCTTCTTTAAGAAAAGTAATTCAATTCAAATATAATTCTAAACATCATTGTTAATTAATTTATTGATTTATTTTCCGAAATAATGCTCGATTAATCTGAACATTACAAGTTTTCTATAAAAATAATCATTAAAAGCATGTACACAAATATATTTTTATATGTCATGAATATTCTTATAATGAAAAGAAATTTATTTCTTAAATCAACAAAAGAAAAATTATGAATAAATCCATTGCGTTAATGAATTTATATAATTTTTATACATAAACTTTTCCATAAAAAAATAACTCATTATGTTGTTTCAATTTTATTGGAGGCATTTATTTCTTGAACTCCATTGGAGGCATTTATTTCTTGAACTTGGAGTTAATTGAAACAACATAATGAGTTATTTTTTTATGGAAAAGTTTATGTATAAAAACTATATAAATTCATTAACGCAATGGATTTATTCATAATTTTTCTTTTGTTGATTTAAGAAATAAATTTCTTTTCATTATAAGAATATTCATGACATATAAAAATATATTTGTGTACATGCTTTTAATGATTATTTTTATAGAAAACTTGTAATGTTCAGATTAATCGAGCATTATTTCGGAAAATAAATCAATAAATTAATTAACAATGATGTTTAGAATTATATTTGAATTGAATTACTTTTCTTAAAGAAGAAATTCAATAAATTCATTTACAGTAATGTCCGAAAGATTAAATCTAATTGTTTTTATTGTAAATAATTTTCTTTTTCATAAAAAATTAACGATAGAAGAAAACATTTTTCAAGAAGAAATGCTAGATTAATTTGGACAACATATTTCTATAAAAAAAATCGTTAAAAAATCAACATAAACATAATTTTATCCATCATTAATATTCTCATAATGAAGAGAAAATTATTTCTTGAATAAAGAAAAAAATATAAATAAATCCATTTACAAAAATCAAACAAAAAAATTGATTAATAAAACAATTTAAACTTTTTTGAAGATAATGGCTCATGGAACACTCTTTTAATAGTTCAATAGCATACCAGATGTCATTTAAAGTTTAATGGCATTTGAGGAACCTTTAAAATAGTACGGTGGCAATGAGGGTTTTTACTTTGAAGTTTAATGGCACACAAGAGATAATTCAAAGTTCGATGGCATTTGAAGAATATTTGTAATAATAGTTCAGTGGCAGTGGAGACATTTAACTCGTAGCAAAACTGTTGAGATGAAACGGGGAATACTCGAACTGACGAGATCCGCTTTGATCAGAACGATGAATTCTAGACAGAAACGAGGATGAGTATGAAAAAGTATCCCTGAATCGGGGACGGGGATGGATGTCTTATCCCAGTCCCCAATTAACAATTTCCATTAAAATTTAAAGGTACAAACAAAGATGAATATATATGTATATATGTTATGATTGTTCCTGTATGTTTCCTTATTATTGTTTGTACAAAATTATTTTAGAATTTAATAATAATAATAATAATAATAATAATAATAATAATAATAATGAGGATGTAAATGTGGATTTGCACATCGACCCCCCCCCCTAACGACAATTAAATGGGGACGGAGTGGGAATGAAGATGATAAAACTTTAAGGGGGCAGTGACGGGGAAAGACATCACCACCCCGTTGTCATTCCTACACAGTCCCTCTCAGTTTTTTAAAAATAAATAATTTTCGCCAGTCCTTGATCAGTCTGTTCGTTTCTGTTCTATTCGATTTCTAATCGATCCTCCTATGTATTAAAATACTTGTTTATTTTTCTTTTCTTTCATTTTTATTAGTATCTGTTTGGTAATTTATTTATTTATTTTTGGTTTATAAATAAAGAATTTGATATTTTCTAAGTAAAATACGTAGTTGAAAAATAATTTAAGAAAATTGTGTAATTAAAAAATAGGTTACGCAAATGTATTGTTTATAAATTTATTTACAAACAGATGTTAAATTTTCACCAAGACTGGTATTTATCAATTTTACAAATATGAAAGAAAGATATTTAGCCCCTACTTGATATTTTTAAAAAGTTTATTTGAAATGAATAATGATTTTTAGAAAAATGTGTGATTACAAAGTAGGGAGTTCTTTTTTTGATTTATGTATTATATTATTTTATTGATAAATGTTTGATTAAAAAAAAGAGAGTGATAAATTTTTAAAGCGAATCAAACAGAGTCTGGATCCTACACCATTTCGACGGTAAACAGAAACAAAGTACAATACAACATTTATTATAATTTCGTTTGGTAACACTGTAGTGATTTATAAACTGGTTTATGAAAGTTGATAAAATATGTGATTCAAAATCATGAATTCTATAAAATGTGTGGTCAAAATTAATAATATAAGATTTTAATTAATAATAAACCGGCTTCAAATAGAACTAATAGATTAATTCACTATAAATTAATGGCGTGTATTTTATATAATAAAATTTCTAAGTTCTAATATTATTAAATTTATAAAGGTTATATTTGTATCAGTTTCTCCAATTTTGAGAAAATTTTCCAACGTCGCTTCCTGTATGATCTCTCCTTATAAGAGCTTGTTTGGTACAAGTAAAAATTTAATCACAAATTTTTAAATTTCATCTCAACCATCCATTCTTAGTTAAATACACAAATTTTGATTTTTCAAACATTTTTAAATCACACATCTAGTGATAGCAACGGGGAGGATTTGGGTAAAGTCTCCCCCGACCCGCGAAATCTTTTTAAACCCAAACCTACCACCCTTCTTGCGAATTTTGGGGTGGGTCACTCCTGCGGCCCCATTTAATTTTTTTTCCTAATTTTTTTTATTATTTAATTCGGATCGGGGCGGTCAAACCCGCCCGCGACTAGTCCGAGTTGAGAAAACACGTCCCGTGGGTCAGCGGGTCTGATTTTTTCTCCCCATTCGAGTCAGGTTCATGTCGATTTTTTTGTCATCTCTACACACATCCATAAAAAACTCAAAAAATCAAAAAAATTCACATTATCAAACATGCTCTAAGTGATTAAATATATGTAGACCGTCAACTCTTACAAAAACATCAAATTAAGCCCTTGTTTGATAAACCACTTTTCTCATAAAAAAATACAATTTTTGTTTACAGTAATCAATCTCAACCATCCAAAAAAGTTAATCCCACAATTTTTACTTTTCAAACCACTTTTTAACTACACGATTTCCCAAAACTTTCTTTTTTCAAAAAGTTTGTTTATCAAACACACACTAAAGATTAAAGATAACTCAGGGTGAACAAATAAACCGTCAACCCGCTAAATCAAACGAAACCGCAATACATGGTTTTGTTTGGTTCGGTTTCGAACGTAAAATTGTTTGGTTTGGTTTGGAAAAATCTCAAACCGCTTTAAACGGTTTGATTTATGTTTCAATTGTCGAAACCGCGATTTCAAACCGCAACCTGCCAAATTTTAAACAAATTATAAAAAATAAAAGAAGAGTCTAGTAATAACTTATCAAATTCAGATTGTTATTGAAACACTTAAGTTATTTTAAGTGCTGGTTTGATTTTTTTCCGGTGGCAATGAGTTATAAAATAACTTTTATTAAAATCTGGACGTGATCTTGAAAGATTTCTAACATCTGTCAATAGTAAAAAATGTGATACTTTTTTCAAGAATAAAGATATATTTTAATTTATGCCTGTTTGATCCCTCCTATAAGCTGTACAACACCATTCTCAACTAAAACTATTGAATGCTACAGAAAAGTTAAAATGAGATATGTAGTTTCCATTGAAGAATTTTATAAACAAATTAGAAGAGAATTCATTAGGACACATATTTATAGCATACCGAAGAGAAGAAATATTTTTGCAGTAGCACATTGTGTTATCTTTTATTTATGTAAATGGTTCTGAACAAATAAATTTCATTTATAATTACAACCTGTCGGAGTAATCCCCTTGTCAATGTGAGTTGCATCTCGAAAAAAAAATCAAAGAATACCTTTTTAACGTAATCTACGTAATGATCGGTGGGTATTTTTTAGTTATTGACCACAAAATTGGTGTTGATCATTCACTCAATATTGTGTATCGATTGCTAAATCTTTGATCTTTGCTATTGGTAGATTAATCATTTATTCATTCTTACATTATCGTATGAGAATGTGTCTTCGTTTGGGATCTACTAATTTATTTGATTGCAAACTGCAGTTTTAAGCCGCACCAAACCGCAAAAAATGGTTTGCTTTGATTTGGAAAATTTTCAAACCGTTTTAAACGGTTTGATTTGAAATTTTGTTACAAACTGTCCAAACCAAACCGCGTTCACCCCTAGACGACTTATTTCATTCCCATCGTCAACTGAGTTAGATAAAGGAAAGTCGTGAAAATGAGATATGTCGAGGTGACGCATTGACATTGAATGATAAAGAGGTAGACCACATGATGTGTTCCAGACCCTCGACAATCGGAGTCATAGTAGGCTTGACGAAAAAATTCAACTAATTTAAGCCAAAGCGGAGTTAATTGCAAATTGGAGCAAAAATCGGAGCAAAAAGGACCAGTTTGATCCTTACGGCTGTAACGCCCAGAAGGTCATGACCGTAATCAAGTTACTTGTTAAGAGGCGAGATTTCAATTTTACACTTACGGTCGTAAACAAACTTTCACGCCCGTAATAATTTCAATCATGGCCGCAACATGCAACTTCAATTTTGGATAAGAGAATCACTTACGGCCGTAATTGGATTCTTCACGGCCGTAAATAGCTAGCGGATCAGATTTTCGAGATTTTCCATATTTTACAAATTTTTAATTCCTTTTCTTTTATTTAGTTATTTTAGTATTTTACTTTAATTAGAATTCTATTTTGAGCCAGTTAGGGTTGATATATTTTAGTTTACTTATTTATACTCTATTTTCGTTCATTGTAATTAGATTTGATTTTGATTAAGCAATTTATTGAGGATTCAATAAAACATATAGGTGGATTCCTATATTTCATAGAACTTATCAAGATTATCATCTTGTAGCGTTCATCCCGAACTTATCAAATATTTGCTAGAATATTTGTGGCGTTCAAAACTAGAAACTTATCAGGGAGATTGGACAATTCCTTGTGGCGTTTCGAAAGTCGTGATTCTTTATTTCGCATCGTCGAGCCATCGCGTAGTGAATATTGGGTCTTGATTCATCCGTCAACCACAACCTGAGTTCGGAACTTTTCGGCGCTTCTTCCGCGCTTCGAATCTCATCACCACATGCTTAATTACACGGACACTTTTTCATTATTCAACCATAAAACGTTACATTGATTAATGGCTCATTCATGTCCCAATAAAGCATCTATTGTTTTAGGGCCTGTTCGGTAAAATTTAAATTGTTAAATTAATGGGCTAAAAGACAAAAGAGACAACAAATTTAATTTACACAATTTTTCATACCACTTTTAACCATCTACATTTTCTCTCTTCAATTTTTAACACCACATTTTACCTAGAAAACACAAATAAATCCAACACAAAATTTAAGGTCTTATTCTTTTTGCTGTTTTCAGCCCTTTTTAATTTTCGATTTTTGGAAATATCAAAAACGCATTCACTTTACCCATTTTCAGAAATTTGTTTTCCAAAAAAAAAAAAAAAAAAATACAAAGGAAACTCAAAACTAGTTTATCGCGTTTTTTATATTTTGTGTTAAAAAGTTCAAAAACATGCGTTTTGGACTTTTATGCAGATCCTTCATCATCAGATAAAAGAAAAAAAGAAATGGAAAAGCTCCTCTCTCTCCAGCCTCTCTTTCAATCTGAGTTCATCTCTGTCTCATGCCTGTGACTTCGTATTCCCACCGAGGACATCGTACATGACCATCCAGATATTTGCAATCAAATTTTTCGCCGACATAAACATGTGTTCTTAAACTTTTGTGATGCTTTGAAGCAGAGAGAGTTGTTGCAGGACGGTAAAAAAGTTATCGTCGAGGAGGGGGTCGCTATGTTCCTTATGATTGTGGGACATACAACACGGTTTAGTGTCATAGGGGATAGATTCCAACATTCTATCAATACAATTCATAAATGGTTTAAACGTGTGTTACGCGCTATTTGTGCATTTGGAAAGGAGATAATACGCCCGATTAGCCGAAATAGTGTGCATGAGAGGATTTCACAAAAATATCCATACTTCAAAGATTGCATAGGCGCGATAGATGGAACACACGTAGCAGCGTATGCACCAGCTTTGAGGCATACATCATTTCATGGGACAAAAATCAATGTCACACAAAATGTGATGCTGACTTGTGATTTTGATATGAAGTTTACTTTCGTTTATGTTGGATGGTAGGGTACTGCCAATGATTCGAGGATTTTCATTGATGCGATGACTCGACCTTCAAACAACTTTTCAATGCCTCGAGGAGGTATGAAGTATGATATACTATTTTCATCACTTTCATAAATATTTTTTCCCTTGTCAAAAAGTATTTAATCATTTCATTTTTGTGATAGATCAATTTTACCTGGTGGACTACGGATACCCTAATATGCCTGGTTTTCTTGCTCCATATCGAGGACGTAGATACCATCTCCGTGATTATGTAGGCCGTGGAAGGCCGCGTGGAAAGGAAGAACTCTTCAACTATAGACACTCCTTATGTCGTAACATTATTAAACGTTGCATTGGAGTTTTAAAGGCCAAATTTTCTATCTTGAAGTATATTACCAATTACCCGCTAACAAGGTAAAGACAAATTTCAACTGCATACTGCGTGATACATAATTTAGTTCGCCAAGAGTATGCTCTAGATAGATTGTTCACTGAGTATTCAGTAGAGAACATGATATTCTCAGAAGTGCCGGGTCCAGTGAAAATCAAGATGCTAGTCAAACAGGTCAAATGGTACAAGTCAGATATGAGATAGCTACGCAAATGTGGAATGAGTATTCCAGGAAACGTGTTTAATTGCATTAAAATAAATTGTTTCTCGAATTAACTTTTTTGTATAAAAGATAAAATGTGCTTATTTTGCCCATTCATGGTGGCTCGATATTGTTATAATTGAACTACTATCCAATATATGAACTAATATATATTAATTACTTTAGATTTCAAGTTTTACTTGTTGCTAGAGAAACCAAATGTTTGTTGAATAGGGAACTAACTTATTTATTGACATTAAAATTAATGTAATGCAACAAATCAACCATTTTTTACATATAAAATATCAGAAAATAAATATATTAGAAAATTACAAAGTAAACGTATTTTTCAGTTTTCTATTTTTAAAAACAGTTTTTCAAAATTATAAAGAGAACATGTTTTCAACAATTTCAAAATAAACAACTAAAATTCAAAATTCAAAACAAAATTCATAACTCAAAATTCAAAATTGAAATACAAAAAAAACGGCCGCTAAAATTCTGATTTTGGTCTTCGAACGTAGGCTTAAAATACATCTCATACGACATTTGGGGTGCAAAAGCATTTTTATTTACCGCATGTGAAAATGGAAAACCTGTCTATGTTACTCTACACGTGAACAGTCTTGCTTGCAGAATTCACATGTACATTTCGCAACATTACAAAAGTACAAAAAAAGTTCATTCTCTCTCTCCCTCTCTAGCTTTTTTTACCCTTTTTAATTTATCTATCCCTCGATGCTTTCTTCAATGGCGAATCCCCATTTTCAATCTCCTTTCCATATTCTCAGCTTTACATTTCTACTATGTCTGGTTTCGGTACAGTTCTGTACAGTTTCATCAGTGGTTTTAGTTGGTTTGAGGAACCACCATAAGCACCCCCACCATAGACGCCCAATGCTTTCAGCCAATCAGAGTTCGTGCGCATTGTTCATGGGCACCTGGGTTCGAGACGATAGTTATCCACTGTATCAATCTTCATGTCAAATGATAGACCCAGATTTCAATTGCCAAATGTACGGAAGACCCGATACTGATTACCTCAAGTATCGATGGCAACCTGCCAATTGCGAAATCCCGAGATTCAACGGCCTTGATTTCGTGACGAAAATGAGAGGGAAAACGGTGATGTTTGTGGGTGATTCACTGGGGCGTAATCAATGGCAGTCGTTGATTTGCATGATATCAGCTGGGATTCCTGGGGGATCACCTACGCAAATCAGCAGAGGAGATCCTCTCTCTACCGTCAAGTTCCAGGTAAGCCTGCAGTTGTATACAATTACCATTGGGAAACTAAACCCCCAACCAATCCCATTGTTAATTAGCATTTTATTAAAAAAATGCAGGAGTATGATGTTACGGTGTCGTATTATAAAGCTCGATACCTCGTAGACATTGATATTGTACAAGGGAAAAGAGTGCTGAAATTAGATGATATAAGAGGGAATGCAAACGCTTGGAGAGGTGTAGATTTGTTGTCGTTTAACACTGGTCATTGGTGGACTCACAAGGGATCAGTCCAAGGGTATAACGAGTTTTTAGTCAGGCTAAACTCGATTCGGCTTGATACGCCTCTGTTTGGCAACATTTTGCTTATAAATTGTTTATAAACAACTTTTATAAACGAGTTGCCAAATAGAGATATTTTTGTTTAAATTGATATCAATATCGAACATTTTTGTTGCGGTGATAATGCAGGTGGGATTATATGGAATCTGAGGGGAGTTTTTACCAAGATATGGATCCATTGGTTGCTTTGGAGAAAGGGCTAAGAACGTGGGCAAGATGGGTTGATAGCAACATTGACACCACCGTCACCAAAGTTTTCTTTCAGAGTATTTCTCCAACACATTACAAGTATGTTTTTATCAATTTTTATTTATTTTTTATTTTCCATTTTTGTTTGCCTTTTTACATTATTGGCTACTGAATTCTCTCTCTCTCTCTCTCAAATTATTGTTCCTGAAGTGCCAGCTTTATTTATTCTGTACCGCGTCTAAATTCTACTATTTGTGGAAGAGGAAATTTGACAAGGACAAAAACTTTGACCTAATATCGTGATGTCTAGTGGAACGAGTCGCTTTATGACTTGCATGAGTTGGCTCACGAGTCGAGCCAGCTCCTCGATTCGTCATAATATGTGAAAAATTACAATTTCACGTGGAAAGCCAGGGGCGTCTCGGCTAGACCCACCAAGTTACGAGTTTGCGGGGCAAGTCGAGTTGCACTTTGGCCGAGCAGTTGGCTCGCGCTCAGCTCTACTCGGATCATTTAACACTCCTAATTATAAGAAATATAGACTTATTTGCCCTATACTAAGATTCATATCAAGTCCATCTCTAGTTTTTAGCTCAGTATGATATTTAATTCTAATATCATCACTGAACATTAAAAAAAAAAAAAGATTTCTAAAGTTCACTTCAGAGTTTTCCATCTTACTATATATAAAAAATTAATTTACACTATTCATCAAATTTTAATTACAATTAAATTGACACTATTCATCTAATCCAATTGTAATTAAACAATATTCATTCAATTTAGGCACTATTCCAATTGCAATTAAACACTATTAATCCAATTTAGGCACTATTCATCCAATTAAACTAGGAATGACAACGGAGCGGGTATGGGGTGGGGATGTCTTTTCCCGTCCCAGCCCCATTATTAATTTACCATCTCCATCCCCGCCCCCGTCCCCATTTAATCGGGGATGGGGCGGGAATGGTTTACATCCCCATTTGTTTTTTTTCCTTTTTTTCTTTTAAAGTTTTAAAATAATTTTATACAGACAATATAAAGAAACATTCAGGAACAACCTTAACATTTTTCTAAATCTAATAATCTTTTCATATTATTTGGATATTAATCGAATATATATTTATCTTTGTTTGTGTCTTTATTTTATATTTGATTAGATGAGAAAATACAACTCGATAAGCTTAATAACTAATAATCAGTAACTTTTTCAAAATAGATATTTAAAGTTTATGACTTGATAAGTACTAAATTTTTTGTTCAAGAAATTTTGATATCATAGAACTTTTGTACAGATAATATAGAGTGTTTTTTTGGTTTTTTAAATTTTAATGAAACTTGTTAATTGGGGATCGGAGACGGGACGGGGATGAGGATAAGATGGTCATCCCCATCCCCGGTTCGAGGATGCTTTTTCATCCCCCGTCTTTGTCGGGGATTCCCCGTCCCGTTCGGGGCGGGTCCCCATCTGGTTCGGGTATTTCCCGTCCTATTGCCATTCTTAAATTAAACACTATATGAATGTGAAATTGACACTATTCATGCAATCCAATTGCAATTAAATTGGCACTATTCATCCCATTAATATGAAATTGACACTATTCATCAAATTTTAATTGCAATTAAATTGGCACTATTCATCTAATCCAATTGCAATTGAACACTATTCATCCAATTTAGGTACTATTCCAATTGCAATTAAACACTGTTCATCCAATTAAACACTATATGGAGCAACAATTGAATGTAATATATTCATCCAATTACAATTAAATACTATTCATCCAATTTAGGCCCTATTCCAATTGCAATTAATCACTATTCATCTAATTTAGGCACAATTGCAATTAAACACTATGCGGGCAACAATTGGATGCACTATTCATCTAATTAAACACTAAACAAATTTATAATTCCAACATATAATAATTATGTTTTCGAAATTTGTGTAAAAATAGAAATGAGTCTATCTTTATGGGACAGGAAGAGTATCAAACAAGAAATCATTATTTGAAACTTTTTTGATAGGAAAATATTGATACTATGCACGCAACGCACTCACCAAAACTAGTATACAGAAAGAAATTAGAAGGGTGGAAATATGGAGTGAAGAAAAACAAACATATGTATAATTAGAGCCAAGGACGACTCGACTGAGGTTCTTTTTACTCTGATTTTAAAAGAAAGAAGGGTAAAGTAATTAGTAGTGTTTAGAAAATCGGACCTGACATGTCGGTCCAACCAAGAAAATCGGGAACGGACCCAAAACCGGCCAGAAATAAATCGGTCAGGAAGAACTGACCGGTTTTTAAAACCTAGTTTTCCCCCTTTTTTTCCTCTAATTGTTTTAAGATATTTTTGTTTTATTTTTTAAATGGGTAAATCTTTGTTTATTGATAAAATAACTTTTTTTTTGAAAATTTTGTGATTTTTGAAATAATTTTTCATTTATTAATTGAAATAGGTTCAGCCTCGGTTTAATCAGGTTGGACCTTTTGACCCTTGACCTGTTGCCTTTAACGGTTCGAACCGATTTTCGATTTTTTAAACACTAGTAATTAGTAGTTACAACTTACAACCCTGTTCTTGGGATAACCATTATCTAATTGGTAGTTAGATAGCGTCTAACGAGTACAACAAGAAGCGATGTAATGGTAGTCATCATCGTCAAACCCATGGAATGCCTCATAATCACTACTAGTACTACCAGTATACCTATCTTCCTGAGTTTCGTCCTAAGAGCACTATGAATGATAAGGCTTGTTATCCGACGGCCTCTTAAAGGCGTGGAAAAAATTAATTGAAGTACTAATGTTGTCCTGCCTCGTGAAGACAGTGGTAATCTTATAGTTGCTGGTGCAATCTTGAATAAAGATGGTGTCCATGCCCATAAAACATTCACTCTTACTACATTAACAAAGTTTTTGACAAGGAGCTTTCACATATGGGGTGGGACCTGATAATAATTGATCTTTACCCCACACATCACACGTGAGAGCTTTTTTCAAGCTCTTTATCAAGAGGTTTGTTAAAATAGAATAATTCTAAAACATTATCTGTCAAGTTAAGGTTTCTAAAGCAAACAAAATTGGATTTAAAAAGCTCTTTGTCAAGAGTTTGTTAAAATAGAATAATTCTAAAACATTATCTGTCAAGTTAAGGTTTCTAAAGCAAACAAAATTGGATTTAGCACGCATAATTGCTGTTACACGTCCCATGCCTACTTGCACAACCACAACTCCAAGGTCAACGTGTTTTTAGCTAGTTTGATTCTACTTTTTTACATGTTTGATAAGATAGAGTGAATAATACTATATGATCTACTAACAATATTGGCTTTGCTGGCAGCCCCAGTGAATGGAATGCAGGGGCAGTAACAACCTCCAAGACCTGCTACGGTGAGACGACACCGATAAGTGGTGGCAGTGCAGCCTACACCGTGGGATATTCTGATCAAATGAGGGTGTTGGAAACAGTTATAAGAGACATGAACAACCCTCCCTTTCTACTCGACATAACATTGCTATCAGCAATGAGGAAAGATGCACATCCCTCAATCTACGGTGGAAATCTCACCCCAGGACAAAGGGCTGATCCAGACCATTCAGCTGATTGTAGCCATTGGTGTCTTCCTGGATTGCCAGATACTTGGAACCAACTCTTCTACACTGCTTTATTCTTCTTACATTAGTGCACATTTGGTACGTAGATTGTACTAAACTGTACAATGGACAATACTGTCTAATTCTACTTACCAAACATGTCATTGAGTTAGTTGTGACCTTAAACCCCCCATCCCCACCCGGCCACCCCCATCCCCCAGCAGAAAGCCTATTCTATAATGATAGTTGTATTGTTATTTGTAGGTATTGATTTTAGCCCATTCAAGAGGATGAAAGTTCCCTCTTCATTGTATACAAACTGTTGGGGATTACAGCTGGTGATTTATTTGGTTGTGAAATGAACCCTTACAGGATGTAGGGTAAAAAATGCAGTTATCTGAATGAGTATTTTTTCTTTCTGCACTATGTCATGTTTGGCAAAGCTTAAAGATTTACTTGTATGTAATAACTACGTTTTAGCTGAAGTTGAAGGTTAAGTTGTAAATAAGCAGATTACTTATTTTGAAAGTATTCTTTTATTTATTATATATATATATATATATTTTGGGAGTATTCTGTTATTTATTGTCAAATTAAGGTATTAATTTGTTTACAAGTAAGAAAAATATATAAATTGTCCAAATAGTTTGAAAAGAAAAAAATTATTTAAAACTAAGTTTAGTTAATTTTTATCGGATTGAATCGCCTTTTGAAGCTTAATTAGCTGTTTAATGAGCTGTTAAACTATAGGTAAATTTACGTATCTACTTAGATGTAATGGGTAATAATTGAAAAATACGTAATTTGAAACTATTCTTAATATTACAAAATTTCACTCCTTAGATTTAGAAAAATATCGGACTCTATGAGAGAGTATTAATTGGGTGACCTCATTAATTATGAAACTTATTATTTATGAATGTAGTTACAATTTATTTAAGAGATTAAATTAGAGATGTGTTACATTTAAAATAAACTAATAGTATGAAAATTATAATTATTAAATTAGTTTAATAATATGAGAAGTCATCTTCTAGATCGGACGTGATATTACAGTGTGAAATATCATTTTACTTTATAGCTTAATTGTTCAGAAGTGTCGTAATATTACAATGTCTGTAATATCGTGGTGTTTTATTGCGTAGAGCATGCATATTAACGTCGTAATATTACAGTTATAGCACCTTAATTCATGAATTTGAAGTGATTACTGAACATTACAGATGCGGTAATAAATAATACGTATCTCATTAAGTACTGTGCACATTACACACTGTGTAACATAGGGCACTTGAAAATTTCAGTTGACATAGATCATGGTTCCTCATGAGGTGATGTTGCATTACACAAATTGTAATGATAGGCAAAAGATATTACACAGCAGATTTATATCGTGAAACTTGTAAGAGTCATATTTCTTTTGGTATAAATCATTGTAATATGTATTTATTATATGAAATATGAGTTATTAAAACTACTGAAATATTTGTTAAAATTACATTCTTCATATTGTAAGATATAAATGCTATTTGACGTGACACTAGTTATGAATGGAGTACGTTTAATTAAACCAATTATATTTTTCATTACACGTATTGTAATTTTATTACATATATGAAGAATATTACACTCGTTACAAGTATCATAATCTTCATTACAAGCATTACAATTATCATTATAAGTTTATTTTAATTTTATAATTTAATAATCAATATTAAAATCTGAATTTTCAATTGATTTTTGAATTGATTAGTTTGAAATGATATTTATATTTGAGATTGATTCATAATAACTAGGTGAGAGATAAATAGTTAGAGATTGCTTGTGAGAGATGAGAGAGATGAATTAGAGAGAGACGAGAAAAGGAAATAGTGAGAGTGACATTGCTTGTGAGCAATGTTTAGAAAATCGGATCGGTTAGACTGGAAAAACTAGGAATCGGTACAAAAATTGATTCGGTCCGTCCCAAAAACCGACAAAAAAAATCGTCAAAAAACTCGATTTTCAACCGGCTCAACCGGGAAAACTGGCCATTTTTAAAACCCGATTTTTGGGGTTTTTTTTGTTGTTTTTACTTTCCTTTAGTAATTTTAAGTTATTTTTGTATATGATTTTATTTTCTAAATGAATAAATGTTGTTTTATTTGTAAAGTAACTTATTTTTTAGAAAATTTTGTGCTTTTTTGAATAAATTTTAATTTTTTAATTGATACTTGTTCGACCCGGTCGGACTTTTTGACCCTTGACCATTTGCCTTTTCCGGTTCAAACCGATTTCTGATTTTCTAAACACTGCTTGTGAGAGATGAGAGAGAAAAGGAAATAGTAAGAGTGATAGGAAATGAAAGACAATGTACAATAAAGTAGAAATCTAAATAGTATGTAAAACATGTATTTGTCTAATGACACTAAATAGTCATAAAACTAGTGTGGAGTCTAATTAATTCTAAACCATTTCTGGTGCTTATTTATCAGGCTTGTAAAAAGTCGAAAGCTTTTTCTGGGATTAAGAAGTTGCTTTTAAACTTGTTTGAATGATTTCTAAAGAGTTCTAGTTAAATTGTTAAAACATAAAATACTTTAAATTAAGCTACATGAGATCCTCTGTTTTAACTTCTGAAAATAATAGATTGTCAAATCCATTTTGTATATTTGTAACGAATGCATTTAATAAATTTTGATATTCTACTTTTTATGTTATTCAAATTGATTGATCATTAACATATAAATAAAATATTTTAACTCGTACTTGAGAAGAAATCAATAAATTATATATGTTTGATTATAAGATTTTTTAAAAAAATTTCCCATCAAAGAAAATATTTTCTAGCTTTTTGTGTTTGGTTGTAATATTTAACCTAAAAAATATTTTCTAGGTACAATCATTCAAAGCATAAATTATGTCAATTTCTTGAAAAATCTTTTCCAACCAATTTGCTAAGAAAACTCTTTCCAACTTACTTGGAATTTTTTTTTCCCCAACTTGTGAATCAAACATAGTGCTTATGTGAAGTGAATATAGAGAGAACATTGTTGGAATGTAAAAAAATTAGCTCTTCAATTTTATTTTTTATTTTTTTAATGCTTTTTTTTTTTTTTTTTAATAAATAGAGAGTCTATTAAAAGTTCTCATATTTCAATATATTGTGTATATATTCCATTAGACATGAAATTTACCTTCATACTTAGTCCTTGTTTGACCCCCATTTTATGAATTTTTTTTTTTTGTGAATAATGTGGTTTTGAATAGTATTTTTGGGAGAATTTGTGGTTAAAAAATGTTTAAAAAGTAAAAAATAATATGCTTGATTAAAATAGATGGTTGAGATTGAGTTTTGAATAAATTTGATTTTGAAATAATGGGCAAACAGGGGCTTATTTGTCAATTATGTCACTTTTGAAATGAAAAATACAAAATCTAGATAAATTAAAAATTAATTCTAATTTACATGTTAAAAAGCTGGACAAATGGTAAGTATGGCGGTAACCAGTTTTTAATAGTTCTGACTAATTCGTGCATGTTATATTTGTATTTGTGTTAAACGATTGCGAAAATTAACGAAAACAATAAGTTAGAACGTTAGAACTTAGATATAACACGGTAAACTATTAAAAGGAAACATTCACATGCCCAATGTCACGGGCCAAACAATCCATTAATTAAATGTGTACTTACACAAATACCATTATTTTTGGACAGTTTACGGAACATTTTTTAAATATTTTTATAACTTTTTTAAAAAAGTGACACGTGTCAATTTTTTTCACTTTTTCTTTTAACTAAAAAGTGATATAATGTCAGTCAGTTAGTTGGTTTTTTTTTTTTTTTAAGTGACACAATGTCACTTTTTCTTTTAATTTAAAAATTATATAGTGTCACTTTTTGCTTCTTGAATGTCCCTTTTTTAATTTTTGCCATATCCACAAATTTGACAAGTCACAAACATTAAAAAAGAGCAATTATTATTCTCTGTTCGGATCTTGTTTGAGGTTTATAAACCAGATTTTCACATTTTTCAAGGTAAAATATAGGGATAAAAATTGGAGATAGAAAAGATGTAGAGTTAAAAAAGTGATTTGAAAAATTGTGTAGATTATAAATTGGTTTATAAACCAAAAAAACCAATCATCCGAACGACTTTGTTTTGTAACACTGTTTGATTTATAAATTAATTTATATATGATTTTGAGATAAAAGTAGTGGTTAAAAATTGGAGAGAGAAAAATTGTATAAATAAAAAGTGATTTGAGAAATTAACTGATTTATAAAACAATTTATTTTATTTTCCAAACGGAAGTGCAATGATCGCAATTTATAATTTGTCTTTGTTTGGTAACACCGTTTAATTTTTAAATTGGTTTATTTATGATTTTGAGATAAAAAATAGTGGTTGAAAATTGGAGAGAAAATGTGTGCAATTAAAAAGTAATTTGAGAAATTGAGTTGTTTATAAACCATTTTATTTTGATTACCAAACACAATTTCCAAACCGTTTTTTAATTACACATATTTTCTCTTTCTAATTTTTAAGGAGTGCAGTATTTATAGTACAAAATAAATGAAAAATAAGGAAAATTAAGAAAATGGCACTTAAAATCCTGCACAGGACTTTCGATCGACTATCTGGTCGACCTAAACAACTTTCGGTTGATCAAAATGGTCGACTGAAAGTGACTGAGGCTTCCTCAAAAAATTTCTCTGCAGATTTTCGATCGATCGAAAGTGACTGATCCTGCCACCTCCGGTGTTTTAACCATAATTCTTAATCTCGATGTCCGATTAAGGCGATTCAAAATGATTTTGAAACTAGAGGAAGAACTACAATTATTCAAGAAATAATCAACCTCATATTCAGACTTTATCTTTATCAAAACTTTGCTTGAATCCCGAGCTTGATGCATATTCATTTCTTTCACCTCGAATCGATTCCATAGCTTATAAATGAGTCTCATCTTAAAGTATTAAGTCTCTTGGACCTCGGATCTCATCATATGGTCCACTGGAATGTGCATTGAGATTTGAATAGGATCCACTGGCACGTGCATCGATGTTTGACTTTCTCGGTTCTCATCATCCCCTCCCTCTTGAAAAGGATTCGACCTCGAATCTTGTTTATAGGCAATATTGCTAGATTTCTTGGCCTTTGATCTTGAAATAGGGCTCACGGGAAAGTGTAGCAAGGCTCGAATTTCTTGATTCTCATCACCTCTCCCTCTCGAGAGGGATTCTCCCTCAAATCGGTACCTATAATAAAAAAGGAAAAAATCAGACACAACAAATGTAATTGAATTTCATACTCACCAGGTAAGATCAATTTGTAAGCATTGTCTTTGGTTTTCTCTAAAGCTTGGAATGAGTCATCGCCACAGATTTGCATTTTGGGTTTTCTTTGAATGGGAACCCGTTCTTTCTTCAATTGGAACCGCTTCCAACCATCTAGATCAAATGGAACTTGTTTCCGACAATTGTTGGTGGTGGAAGTATATTGCTCATCCTTCTTTTCAACTTGAAACTTGCCCTTCCAAGAAGGGATTCAATCATTTTCAAAATTTTCTCCCTGCCCAAGCTATCTCTTTCATCAATAAACAAAAGAATCAAATCCAAAAGAGTTAATGGGTTAAAGTCATAAACAACCTCAAGCGGAGCAAATTTGCTAATAGAATAAATAATGTTATTACAAGCAAATTTAACAAAAGGTAGACCTTCTCCTCAACTCGTTAGGTCACCTTCATGCAAATGCACTACTTCCCAAAAGAAATATTTGCTATGTTGATAGTATTGTTGATTTCATGATATGCAATAAAATCCGACATTCTAAAAATCCTACCAACAACCACAAAATTAGCATCATTTCCTTTTTTTGACATAAGTAAACCCAATATAAAATTCATAGAATTATCAACACAAGGCTTACTAAGAGCGTGCAAATATGAGTATGAGCGTTGGGGCAAAGCCTTAGATTTAGCCTCTTTGCAATTGACGCATGTTCTACCAACACAAACATGTTCAACACCAATTTTCAACTTAGGCCAATAAAAATGATCACTTAAAATCTCCACGGCCCCTTTGATTTCAAATTTCCCTATCAAACACCCCACATGTGCCTCTCTAACTAGCAACTCTCGCATGTCACATTGAGTATCAAACAATCCAATTTTTTCAAACAAATAATCATTATGCTCATAGAATTCATCAAAATCTCGCTCATCACATGATTCCTAAATGTTAAACAATTTTGGATTATTAGCTTGAAAGCCCATAATAAATCCACAACAAAAAGATTTGGCATTTAGGCAACTAGGCATATAAAATTTGTTTTCACAAAATAAGAATCCATCATGCCTATAAAATTTACCACATAAAGCATGTATGTTAGACAATTTTGGGTTGTCAACTTCCATGCCCTTAATACTTTCAAAACAAGATGGTTTGGTACTTAGGAAATTAGGCACACACAGAGACTTGGATCTACAATTTAAGCAATCCTCATGCCAATGATCCTTACCACATGCAACATTTTCGCAAGTCAAAAATACACTTTCCAAGTCTATATAAATGTCATACAATCCTCTAATATATTCAAAACACAATAACCTTGCATTCAAAGGAGTGTTAGGAGCATACCTCCTAGATGTTGCATCGGTTGTCACATTTTCTTTACCTTGATTGTATTTGTTGCTGTAGAAAAATATTTCCATGAATTTCTTCAACATGGCATGCTTTTGGAGTTCCTTGTTGCTATGATAAGTCGGCTTCACAATTTCCTACAACAAAGAAGTAACCAAACTAGGGAGGGAATAGTTAGAGTACTCAAGAGCAAAAAACATTTTTGTGTGATTTCGTCTCTCAATTTATTTTGTGGCCCTCTTCACTTCCTCCCCTTTTTCTGAGGTAGAAACCTTCTCTCAGTTCTTTTCTCACCTCTAATTTTTCTGGAGTCATGGCTCCAACTTTGAATACCTCTCCTTTTTCTAGGGACGTGACCCCAACTCTCTTACTCTTTTCATTTTTCCTCACTTTTGTCTCTTCTTCAATTTTCTCAAGCAATTTTTCTTTTTCTTTCTTATTTTCCTTCTCTCATTCTTTTTCTTTCTCCTTCTCCTTTTCTTCCTCAAAATCCTTTTTTAGCTTCATTTGGTCTTTGTGCAATTCCTCCAAACTCAAAGGTAGGAGCACAACCTTTTTCTCATTCATTTTGAAGCTATACCATTTCCTCCTCCTATCTTGATTGACATTTCGTTTACATTTCCAAGGTCTCCCCAAAATTATGTGAGTATTGTTCATGAGAATCACATCACATAGCACTTGATCGCTATAGGTACCAATGTAGAAAGTAAGAAGAACTTGTTCACTTACTCTTACTTCCCCATAGTCACCCAACCTTCACAATACATAAGGATTAGAATACATTATTATTGGTAATCCCGACTTTTTCACCCCACTAGCACTCACCAAATTAGTGCCACTGTTCGCTCAAAATAGTGTACCGCAAGCGCACGGTGGCGTACAAGTAATAAAATGGACTTTTTGAGTCCGGGTTGTCTATCCCACGAGGAATGTATACTTTATTATACTCTAGTTAATTTAATCTTAACAAATGAAATACACAATTAAAAGTTGGTTTTGGAAAACTCTAAATTAAAGAAACTAATTTGAAACCAAATTAAAACAAGGAAAATGAAAGATAAAATTGTTGGGATTCATGATTTCACTTAACTCTTGCTTAAGTAATTTCTCAACACATGCAAATTAATAAATTACTCATTTACAATGTTAGACCCGGTTTTTCAAGTTTAGCTAATTACCTCTCTCGAGTGAAATTAACCCTAATCAATTGGTTTAACCTACTATATTTCTATGTCGATTAAGGCCCAATCAATTGCATTAACTCTTTGTGAAAATAGCTCAATGGATCATCTAGGGTTTAAGGTATATCTCTATCCTTAACAAGAATTTAGAGCATTTATTATTTGGTCTAAAATACATAATATTTCTCGATTATCATACACTTCACAAAACATATATTTGGTGATCAATCAAACACATGGAATAATCTCAATAATAAACACACATGAAATAAGCCCAACATTAATAAACAAACATTAAAATTACTTAAACTAAGTCAAGCTACATCAATCATCCCAACACTAAATAACTTAGCCCATAGTGAAATAACAATAAAATTCAAGAATTCAATGCATTATTTCAACTGCAAAGTAAAGTAAATAGAGAAATATGAAAATTAAGCAATTATACTTCCCTTCACCAGTGATTATTGCTTCAAAATATCACTATTCTTCCACAATAATGTTTGTATTTCTCCCTCAAATCAACATTCATCAACAAAACTATACAAAAGCAAAAGAAAATTACAAGAAGAAAGCAAAGAAAATGAATAACAATGGAGAGAAATGAGTTTTGGGGTAAAAATGGAGAGAAAAAAAAGTTGAAACCCTAGTCAAAACGCCCAAAAATTCGCCTTCTTCAGCTTTTGGGCCGAACTGGGTCGCATCGGGTCGGCCCAAATTATTTTTCAAAATTATGACCACGCGATCGCGTGGCTGAATGTCTCGCGATCGCGTGGTTAGGCTGAAAACTCTCGGGTTGATTTTTGGCCTGATTTCGCGAACGCGACCTGGTCGAGACACGCGATCGCGTGGTTCACCTGGCATCTCCGTCCTTCCATGATTTGCTATTGGGTCCTCCAACTTCTGGTCTTCTTCAATTTAGTCCTTGAATTTTGACTTTTAAGACGTGCTTACATTGGCAGGTTACAAGACGTGGATTTCTTCCCCTATTTCTTCCAAAAAGGGGAAGTAGTATATTTTTTCTCATCTTTTTTGATTGATTGAATGTTGAAGTAACTTTTGGTTTATTTTGATTCTCCTTTGTGTGCTTATTATTTTTCTCTCGTTACATGCATGAATTTGTTGAAGTGAGCTTATTATGATGCATGACTTAAGGGGGAGAATTTTGATAGGGGGAGCTTAATAATTGCATGTTACTTCTTTCTATGTTTGTGAAAAGATGATTAAGTTTTGAAAAAATAGAAAAAGCCAAAGGGGGAGATTGTTAACTTATTTTAAGTTATATTTATTGGCATTTTCTATTTTCCTGTATGTTTGTAATTTGATAAATTTAGTTTATTACTAAATATTTTTATTTAGTAATTTATTAAGTTTAATTAAATTACTTAAACATTTTTTGGACGTAATATTGTCTTTATCTCCTATATATTGTGATAATATTTGTTGCTTATCTTCTATGATAATGACAAGAAATATTGTGATAATATTTTGGAGATAATGTTAGTTGCTTATCTGATATGATAAATATTGTGATAATGGTAGAAGTCTACCACTTATTTTTTGTGATAAGAATTGTGATAATAGTTTACTTGACTTGAAATTATATCTTTATCACTTATAATCATTTTCATTAGATTTTAAGTCTTGTTAAAATATTCTGATTGGCCGAGTATATTAGGATCATAATCTCGAAATATTGATATTGTTATCTTGTGATTTTGGTAAATTTCGTGATGATATATTTTGTGATTATTCTTGACATTCAAGCATATCCAAGATATGGTAAGTATCTTCTTAATATGGTCAAGAATATTTCAACCTTATCTTTGCATATGGTAAGATTATGAGGTCAAAAATCTTGATTAGAGAGAATCTTGTGTTGGCCGAAAATATGGTCATAAATATCAAGGTTTATCACTTGATTGATAAATGGTAAGATCTTTTAAGATTTATCATTATCTTTGTCTATGGTAAGATTTATTTAAAGATAATTATCTTACCTTTTTCTGATTATCTCTACTATGTTTTGCAGGTATTAGAGATCTTATGCAATAAGGAAACTTGCAAGTCAAGTAAACCTAATTGCACTATAAAGAGAAGTGAAAACGGGATGTTTTCTTAAGATGTGCAGAATCCAATTTTCGTGTGGTGCTTACAAAAATACACGTCCACTTTAAAGAAGTCTTGAAGCTATATTTTTCGTGTGGTGAAAATAATTAAAGCTTCATTCGTGTTGTGACTTCAATACTCCGGGAGGAGGATTTAATCACTTAGAGGAGGAAAGAATTTCAGCGTGAAGATCAAACAAGAGGTTTGGATCAAGATCGAACGGGAGTTCATGTTGTTGAAAAGTGTTGCAGAGTTAAAGAAAACTACTGAAGAGCGGTGGGACGCCAACTCACATTACATGCTACAGAAGGATCAGGAAGTGATCTATTTCTTGGATGTTTGATAAAGTCTATGCGTAGATTTGTCCTGTAGTTTAGATTGATCTGTATAAACTCTTTTTTTATACAGTGATTGATTTTTGTTCGCAGGATGCGAACCGTGAGTTTTCACTGTTAGGGTTTTTTCCACGTTAAGCTCAAATTATTGTGTTCTTGTCTATTTACAATTTCGCACAATTTATTCTGATTGTTTACGTTTTACTATCCAGACGAATCTGCCTGAGCAAGATTCATCTGGTACTGCGCTAAACAAAACTTAACGATTTACTGTTAACTGGTTACTGTCCAGACTTGTTTGTGACAGTCCATTATTAAAATTTAGACAACCTCAAATTTTCACATTCCATATCTTCTCCTATCAACCCATTCTTCACTTCTTCCACCCATTCTCTCATTTTGTTCTCTACTCCCATCACTATGCAAAATATTCTCAAATTCATCCCTCACTCTTCTCCTATTATCGCTCATTTCTCCATTACTCCAAGTTGATGTATGCTCCCCTTTTGTTCCTAACCTCTCCATCTTTTCCCCAATATCTTCCATTTGTCTAGTGAAAGTGGTTGAAAGAGTTTGAAACATCTCCTTCAAGTCTTGAGTTTGAGCATGCCCACTTTGAGTATTGAATTTGGACATGTTGTACAAGTGGGGTAGTGTCCTCACAAGAAATATTTCACCCGTGTTTCACTCAAATTAGGCTTTTACCCGATATTGAGCTCACTATTCTTGCCCTTTTGCACTCAAAGTTTCCTTTCTCAAGTTCTCCAAGGAACGTAATCAACTAAACCAATAAGTATAATTAATTCTTGTGAAGTTAAAAACCAAAGACAAACAAGTGGAATTTTAGAAGTGAATAGACAAATAGCAAGTGAAATTTATTTGCTTGCTATAACAAGAAGATGACTTTGAATTTATAGGATAGATGCTAAGAACAAACTTCAATAATGAGAGTGAACAACCACAAGTATTTGACAAGGTATAGATGTAGAGCAAATAGGAACAAGTAGTGTAGTTTTCATTGAGGCAATTTATCAAACACTTTGTATCTAATTTTTAAATGACCTTGAATGTGTATATTGTGAATAGATGAGAAACCCTCAACAACTCAAATGTGACAAGGAATGAATGATCAATAATGCCCAATGTAAGGAACAAGTGGTATGTAGGATAAGATGTTAAGAACACAATTTTAACAATGAAAATGAGCAACCACAAGTATTTAACAAGACATGAGTATTGAACAATAAGGCATTAATAGAGTAGATCTCATTGAAGCATTTTACCAAACACTTTGTATGCACACTTGAATAGTGTAGATTTTTCAGGTGTATGGATAATGGAAACCCCCAACAAACTCAACAAAGATATTAAACAATATACCCAATGTATAGGAATCAACCAAAGCTCAAGAACAACTTTTTTTTCTTTTCACAATTTCCTTTTTTTTTATATGATGAAATAACAAAATGACAAGAATTGTAAAGATAGGTTTACCAAATTAGAACCAAGCTCTGATACCAAATGATGCGAACCCCTTTGGTGTTTGGTCCAAAAATTCACACAACAATTTTGTATCAAACCCAAGAAATCTAAAATGGTAAAATAACACCCTAACCCAAGTTTAATCTAGACAAAATTCAAAGGTTAAAGGACTTAGCCCAATGGATATAAATAAACAAATTTCATGGTAGCGGAAATAAACAATACAAGAATAATATACTCAAAATATAGTTGATTAAGTTTCAAAGATTACAAGTTAAAAGAACAAGAGTTTACCTCACCCAAAGAGGAGTCTCTCAAGACCGTTCACATGAACATCCAAGTTGTGTTTAGGGTTTGAGGAGTGCGATATTTATAGTACAAAATAAATGGAAAATAAGGAAAATTCGAAAATTGCACTTACAATCCTGGAAAGGACTTTCGGTTGATCAAAATGGTCGACTGAAAGTGATTGAGGCTTCCTCAAAAAATTTCTCCGCAGACTTTCGGTCGACCGGAAAACTTTCGGTCGATTGAAAGTGTCTGATCCTGCCACATCCGGTATTTTGACCATAACTTTTGATCTCAATGTCCGATTGAGGCGATTCAAAATGATTTGGAAACTACACGAGAAGAGATAAAATTCTTCAAGAAATAGTCAACCTCAAATTCGAACTTTATCTTTATCAAAACTTCGCTTGAATCCCTAGCTTGATGCATATTCATTTCTTTACCTCGAATCAATTCCATAGCTTATCAATGAGTCTCATCTTAAAGTATCAAGTCTCTTGGGCCTTGAATCTCATCATATGGTCTATTGGCATGTACATCAAGATTTGGATAGGATCCACTGACACGTGCGTCGATGTTTGACTTTCTCGGTTCTCATCAAATTTCTTAAACAACCCCCCTCCAATCCGGTCCTTTCTTTAAAAATCAGGAATCCAATTAATCAAAAGAGGGGCGTAAATAAAACCACAACTCCTATTCTTGCTTCTACTTGACATGAATGCACATATCCACTCCGAAAAAGCGGCGGTGATCGAGGAGAAAGATTGGTTCAAATGCTTTGTAGCGCAAGATTTTCGACTGGACCAACTCGATCTGGACGTTGCTGATCTTGATCAATTCAGGTCACATTTATATAATTTTCAAATAGGATTATGCTTGTTCGTTTTAGCAAGTTAAACCTTATACATTAATTCACTTATGATCTGATCAGAGGTTAATGTCACCTGATTGGAACTTCGAGAGATTACTAGGTTAGGTCTGGTTAAATTTTCATTTTACCAGGTCTCATGTATAGGATACCATATTACAAGTAGAACTGAACAAGTCACATTTCTTTTGAGCGATTACTAGGTTAGGTTTGGTCAAATTTTCATTTTACCAAGTCGCATGTATAGGATACCAGATTACAAGTAGAACTGAACAAATCACATTTCTAAACAGTTGTGTTATGTCCACATAGAAGAAATTATTCCCTGCTTTGGGTTTAGCTGACAACCCAACAATACTTCACTAATGACTTCCCACTTATTAGTATGACTAAATCACATTTTTTCAACTAAGTCACATTCCCACATGGATTGATACAAGAACACAATTGGAAGTTTGTTCAGGTGACTTCAGGTCACACGTTCATTCCAGAACACTCAAGTCTTTTGCTGTATTGATCGACTCATTGAATAGTGATGAAAACTGCTTAATCTAGAAATTCAATCAGGAACGATGTATTTTGCTGTTACGATTGGATTGAATCGACTCAAGTCTGTTTTTGTGACCTCGTCTTCCTTGTATGTGGATTTCGTGTAAATCCTCACTAGTGGAGCGTATTTGAGCTCCTCGATCGGTTTCTGTGATTGGTCAATTCTAGCACCTCGACAGCTTTAAATGTAGAGTCTATGTTAATATGGAAAGCTAGAAATAATTGAAAGCGTGATTACAAGAAAATATACTCATCCATTTCTGTTACTATACATATATATATATATATATATATGTATGTGTGTGTGTGTGTGTGTGCGCGCGCGCGGTCGGAACAGTGAAAGAATTACGGTTAATATGGAATTATGAATTGTGAAGTTGAAACAGCCTTATAAATGTATTTTTCCCAAATTTTAAAACTAGCCAGCCTCTATTTGGTAAAAACTTGTTTATAAATTTCGTTTCTAAAAGGTCAAGTGGCAACATTTCATTAGAAATTTTTTTAGAAGTTGGTAATTTTGTTTCGTCAAAGACTCCGGTCTATCGCATTTATTTTTTTTTTTTCAAAAAAAATGGATGAAGGTAATTTTGTCAAGTCTATTATAAAAAATATTTATAAAGAACTGTTTATAAATGGTTTGTCAAACCGAGCCTAAATATTTCACAAGTCATGGAAATCTTCCTTTATATATCTTTTAAGTAAAAGTCACAATAGGCGTATAATTAAAACATTTTTTTTTGAATCAAAGAGTGACATAATTAGAATGCATGGACGCGTGGGATAGAAAAATATAGAATTAATCTGGTTGTATCAAATTGTTGAGATACGTGTACCGTGGTGTGTTAGTAGGTTTGTTGTTGTTGGTTTTGGATATAATGTGATATGTAAGTTAATGAATATTTGTTAAGTAGGATATTTGTAACCCAATTGGTAAATAGTTATATAGAAATAGCATAACTCAAAAATATATTTCATTAATTAATTAGTAAGAAGAAGAAAATAGGAATACACAATGGTATCTACTAGAAACATTCTTTGACTGGCTAATGTTTCTTGTGTTTAAACTGAAAATTTGAGATTGTCTAAATTTTATAAACAGACTGTCACAGATGAGTTTGGACAGTAACCAGTTAACAGTAAATCGTTAAGTTTTGTTTAGCACAGTACCAGATGAATCTTGCTAATGCAGATTCGTCTGGATAGTAAAACGTAAACAACCAGAATAAATTGTGCGGAATAGTAAATGGACAAGAATACAATAATTTGAGCTTAATGTGGAAAAAACCCTAATAGGGAAAACCCACGGCCCGCTTCCTGCAGACAAAAATCAATCACTATATAAAGAAAGAGTTTATATAGATCAATCTAAACTACATGATAAATCTACGCATAGACTTTATCAAACATCCAAGAAATAGATCACTCCCTGATCCTTCTATGGCATGTAATGTGAGTTGGTGTCCCACCACTCTTCAGTAGTTTTCTTTGAATCTAAAACACTTTTCAGCAACATGAACTCCCGTTCGATCTTGATCCAAACCTCCCGTTTGATCTTCACGCTGAAATTCTTTCCTTCTCTAAGTGATTGAATCCTCCTCCCGGAGTACCAAAGTCACAACACAATTGAAGCTTTAATTATTTTTGCACCACACGAAAATAAAGCTTCAAGACTTCTTAATGAAGTGGACGTGAATGTCTCTAGCACCACACGATTTTTGTATCTTCACGTCTCTTTAAAAACATCCCGTTTTTCTCCTCTTTATAGTGCAATTCGGTTTACTTGACTCTCAAGTTTCCTTATTGCACAAGAGCTGTAATACCTGCAAAATACAGTAGAGATAATTAGTAAAAGGTAAGATAATTATCCTTAAATAAATCTTACCATAAACAATGATAATGATAAATCTTAAAAGATCTTACCATAAAATAGGATCTCAAATATTAACACCATATTTTCGGCCTACACAAGGATTTTCACAACCAAGATTTTCGTCCAAACAATCTTACCTTGTGTAGATAAGCTCGACCCTTATCAAGATGAGACTTACCATATCTACGGATAAGCTTGAGTGTCAAGAATAATCACAAAATATATTATCAAGAATTTTACCAAAATCATGAGATATCAAGATCAAGAATTCGAGATTAACATGCCAATTAAACCAATATTTTTTGATCATAATCTTTCCAACAATATCATGGATTTCGAAAATGAGTGATATATTTGCATAATTTAATTAAACTTAATAAAATACTAAATACTCTTATTTAGTAATTAAATCAAGTTTTCTTAAATTACACATTTGTGAAAAATAGGAAATGCCAATAATATAAAATTAAAAATCTTCCCATTTGGCTTTTTTTATTTTTTCGAAACCAATCATGTTTTTAATGATCACAAGAAATCAACAAGCTCCCCCGATCAAAAATCTCCCCACAGGTTATGCATCATTATAAACACAATCAATTAATGCATGTAAAGGAGATCAACACATAGAGAGCAAAAATTGAAAAGATGATATGACATATGACATGCCCATGCCAAAATGCTACTCCCCCTTTTCGGAGAAAGAGGAGAAGCCATAAGTTTCATAAAACTTGCATGCAAAATTCACAACCTAAATGTGATCACAAGAACAGTAGGTTTTAAGGCAAAACATAAGAAAAATGTTTCAAAAGCATTGAAAATGATCAGATGGAACTGGCAGGGTGGAGATCAGGCTCAAGTCCTCTTTTGCTTCTTTGAGGCAGGGAGCTTTTTGGGAGTAATCGTCCTCTTTTCCTTTGCTAACACTGGAACTACATCTTTCGAAGACCCTCCAAGCAGTTGATCTAGCGTGTCTTCAAGACGTTTGACATGCACACTGAGTTCAGATATGTTTACTTTCAACCCAACATTCTCCGCTTCCAGTTGGTGTATCCTGACATCTGTACCAGCTGTATCCTGAGTCCCAGTAGCCTCATCCACAACCTGTTTCCTGGGAGCGGTCTGTCCTTTCAGAGTTTTTCTGTATCTGGCCCTGTTCAGCACTTTGGGGGTGATCACCAGATCATCTTCCAGAGTCTGGACACCCTGATCACTCAAAAACTGTGAAATAATCCAAGGGTAAACCAATAGATAAGTATTCCCCTGTCGAGGGCCACTCCCCGAGACCCTACCAGTGTTTGAGTTCTAGATTCGTGCAGTAAGGTCTGTGTTTCGTTTAGTCCCCAGGAGAAACAAGGTTCTGACAGACTCTCTCTTAAAGCTTGAGTCATGGATGAGTTGGTCAAAATTTGCCTTTACAATTTTGTGAAGAATTTGGTATTTCTTGGACATCTCTGACCTAGGCAATTATCTTAACCCCTTAACCGGCCACGTGATTTTACCCCCTGACAACTCCATTGCAATTTCATCATTAGTGGCTTCCATAGATTCATTCTCATCAGTCACATCCTCATTCAATCCTAATCACTTTCTAAGTTTTTTGCAGAAATCTTAATTAATTATCCCCTAACAAATAGTGAAGTGGTAAAAAGACATTTTTTGGAGATATAGTCAATAGGGATATTGGCATAAAATTCCTTGACCAGGGTTTCATTGATCTCCCCCTTACAATCAGTCAATTTCTTCAACCCAAAGTGTGACACAATATCATCAATCTCAAAATCATCAAATTTTCCTATAGTTACTCTAGATTCATAATGCAACCGTTTACCCAAAATGTGTTTTCGAAAATCAGTGTATGCCTCAGATGACCAAAATTTGAAATTGAATGGGGTAAACATACCTCTTGCTGTCTGCACGGGGGTGCAGACGAATGAAGATACATCAAACTTGGATCTCACTGGACCCGCAGTTGTATCACCCTTTTTCTTCTTCGAACTTGCAGTGGCTTCTGCTTTTTGTTTTCCCTTTCTGTCTGGGATTACAACCTCCTTTTTAGTCTCTTCTTCCGACTGCTCAGACCCGTCTCATCCTCAGATTCCTCTGGCTCTACTTGTGGTGCTTCATCCCCAGTTTCATCTGCGCCCTTGTCTTCCTCAGATTTTTCATCCTCCCCAAACTCTTCCTGCTCCTCTGGTTTTTCCTTTTCATCACCAGATTCAGTTTCACCAGATTCATCTCCACCTTCTTCATCCCCAATTTTCGCATCTCTTGCACTTCTCATGGCAACAAGTTTTTGTGCTCCCTGCAGTTCACTACAAATATCTAAGGGAGAGATATGACTGGACCCAAGATTACCTGATATGGGTGCCAAGGTTACGCCCATGCCTTTTGGAACAATTATCGTGTTCCGGATTATTTGGGCCATGGGGAGAGCAGGTGTTGGACTAGGACCGGCAGTAGAGAGTGAAGTCGGCGTTGGTGATATGATTCGGACCAGGCATCGAAGGGCAAAGTCGAGCAATCAGCAATATTACAGTGATCTACATGTAAAACGGAGCAAATTCCATGTTGGGGTCGAGCCGAGAAGAGGGACGGATCAAGCCAAATCAAGGAATCGAAGTTCAGAGAAAAAAAAGGTGCATAAGTCATCTTACGGCCGCAAGAGTGGAAGTTACGGCCGTAACACAGTTATCGCAAATTTTGAGCAGAAGCCTCATACGGCCGTAAAGAATAATCCTCATGGCCGTAACTCCGTCTCGGGTTTAAATGAAGAATTACAGAGTTTCAAAGTTACGGCCGTAAGTCCTGTCGTCACGGACGTAAGTCTTAAGCAGAAGGTCACTTACGGCCGTAAATTAGTTCTTCACGGCCGTAAATCTGATTTGCCGGATTTTCACGTTTTTTTTTATTTTCCCGTTTTTAAGTTATTTTCCTATTTTAGTCTTTTAGTCTAATTAGGATTCTGTTTTGAGCCCAATTAGCGGTTAGGTTATTTTTCTTATTTATGTTCTCTTTCATGATTGTAAAAGACAGTTTGAGTTTTGAGATTAATATTATTTGAGAGAGGATTCTCCAAATTGAAAGGTTGAGTTTTCCCTTTTTTCTTGAACTTATCAAAGATCCGTTCTTTTTGGCGTTCACCGAACGATCTTATCAAGGAATTGACAACCCTTGTGGCGTTCACCAATCTTGGTTCTTCAATCCGCATCGTCATTAATTGCGTCGTGATTGTCGGGTCAGGGTTTTATCGTCGATTTATCTTTAATTCCGTTATTTATTTCCTAGTGTTCTTGTTTATTTTTACGTTTAATCCGTCTTAGATCTTTCTTAGGTTTTAATTGTGCTATTTCCGCGTGTTTGTCGGGACTCCCCGATTGGGATCATATCATCTGGTATCAGAGCTTGGATCTATTTCAGATTCTTGTGTTTCTTGTTATTTCTTGATTTTCTTGTTTTTCGTGCCAGTTATAAAATTTTTCAGTTTGATCCATAAGAGTGAGTCCCAAAAATTCAAAAGTATTTTTCTTGTTCATTTTTCGTCCAAATCCAGTTCCATTTTTTCTGCCATACTCGTTGTCAAATTCTCTGGCAGATTAAAAAAAATTCCGAAAATTCCCAAATATTCTGAATTTTCTCAATTTCCAAATTTCCTTCTTGTTCATGTCTTACCCTTTTCCAACCTTGATTTAGTTCTTGAATTAGTTCCTGGGTGAAATTTGAAGGGATAGAAGAGTGAAACACGAGTGAAAATACACGTGAGGAGAAATTTATTTTTTTAAATTAAAAATGTCTGATAGAGAGGGTTCCACATCTTCATCTTTTGTTGGAGACAGGAAACAACTCAGGGGCGTGAATAGAAAGGATGAACAGGGTAACGATGATATTGCAACAATGAGGGCACAATTTGAGAGGTTTGTGGCTCAGATGGAGAATCGAGGTGTAGAACGTGAACAAAGACCAGGGGATCAATCTCATGATGGTTCTCGGGTGAGGAGAGGTAATAGGCGTGAGGTTGGTATGGAGGATGAGGACATGTGCAGTGAAAGTGGGAGTATATCTTTGGTGGGAAGTATCTGAAGGAGGGTAGAGCAGATAGGTATGAGAGGAGGCATGATAGGGAGCATCGTGATGCTAGGAGGCATCGTGGGGGTAGAGATGTTGTTGATGACGACCTTGGGAAAATTAAAGTGAAAATACCATCGTTCCAGGGCAGGAGTGATCCGTAGGCGTACTTGGATTGGAAAACCAAAGTTGAACGGCTATTTGATTGTCACAATTATTCGGAAAAGAAGAAGGTGAAATTAGCTGTAATTGAATTCACAGATTATGCCAATATTTGGTGGGATCAACTAGTGACGGGTAGGAGGAGAAACCTTGAGGAGCCGGTGGAGACTTGAGGTGAATTAAAGACCATAATGAGGAAGCGATTTGTGCCGACTCATTATTATAGAAATATTTACTAGAGGCTGCAGGGTATGACTCAGGGGTCGAGAAGTGTAGAGGATTATCACAAGGATATGGAGGTGGCGATGATTCGGGCTAATGTGGTGGGGGATCGGGAAGCTACGATGACTAGGTTTCTAAGTGGGCTGAATAGAGATATTGCCAGTGTCATTGAGCTGCAACATTATGTGGAGTTAGAGGATATGGTGCATATGGCCATGAAGGTGGAAAGACAACTAAGGCGAAAGGGGGCAGCAAGACACTCACCATCTTATCCTACATCACAACCGAAGCAGGAACACAATGATGAACATAACCCGAAAGGGAAGGAGGAACCTACAACGAAAGGTAAAAATATTTCTGATTCTCAAACTACTCGGGACAGAAATATTAAGTGTTTTAAGTGCTTGGGTATGGGTCATATAGCATCCCAGTGTCCAAATAGGAGGCTAATGATCTTGCGTGATAGTGGTGAAATTAGTTCCGAGGATGAATTTAAGGGAATGCCTAAGTTAGTGGATGTTGGAGCTAGTAGTAGTGATGAGGAAGGGTTGACTTATGCTGTTAAAGATTCACTTGTTAATCGGCGTGCCCTTAGTACTAGGGTCAAGGTGAATGAAATTGGTAAGCAAAGGGATAATCTCTTTCATACTAGGTGCTTAGTGGGTAAAAAGGTTTGTGGTATGGTGATTGACGGGGGGAGTTGTACTAATGTGGTTAGTACAATGTTGATTGAAAAATTAGGGTTGAGCTTGATGAAACATCCAAACCCTTATCAATTGCAATGGTTGACCGAGTCGGGAGAAATTAAGGTAAATAAGCAGGCTAGGGTCAATTTTCCCATCATGGGTTATAAGGATGAGATGGTTTGTGACATGGTACCTATGCATGTCGGCCATATTTTGTTGAGGAGGTGATGAGTTCCGGAGTGGCTCGACGAGCGTTGACCCGTTGCACGTGCTCGTAGGACCAATAACGAGACAAAGAGCTAAAAGAATCAAGCAGGCGATACAAGGATTCATGCAAGCGTGGATGGACGAGTGATCGAGTGCAAAGACCTCATTTATGTTGTATAACAAAGTGGAAGAGGAGCCAAAGTTATTACAATGCATTTGGATCGAAGCAAAACAAGAAATTGAGGCAGAATCGAATTCAAGGCCGTAACCCTACTTTTACGGCCATAAAATCATGTTGGCGAAATTTGGGCAGAATGGCAATCACGCCCGTAACATCATCAAGACAAAATTATGCAGAAGAGGACTTACGGCCGTAATACCAATTCTCACGGCCGTAAATAAAGTTTAGTAGTTTTTTTTTTTTTTTTTTATTCAGAGAGTCGATTACGGCCGTATATAAATTTGTCACAGCTGTAACATATGTTTTTAATTTTTAATCCATAGCTTACTCACGGCCGTAAACTCATAAGTCACGGCCGTAACTTAGGATCCGAAATTTAGGATAATGTTAGGCGGTTGGTTTATTGTTTAGTTTATTTGCAATTCTAGTTTATTTAGGTTGTTTTATTTTGTTAGCCTATATATATGGCTTTATTCAGCATTGTAAACAACAACTTTTATTCTTGAGATTAATGATATTGAAGGTGAGATATTCCCTTAATTTCTTCGTGTTCTCGTCGAACAAATTGAACTTATCAAAGGATTTGAAAACCTTTGTGGCGTTCCCCCTTTGTGGTTCTTATCTCCACATCGTAACGGGTTTTGGGTTTAATATACCCATAGTTCTTGCGTCGTGAGGTCGGGGTTGCATTGTTATCGTCAACTATCTTCGATTTTAGAACTTTCCGGCGTTTAATTCCGCGTGTTCTTGGTGATCCCCGTATCGGATCACATCATCTGGTTTCAGAGCTTGTCTCTAAATCCAAATATTTAGTATTCCGGTTCTTTTCTTTTATTTCCAGAATTTATTCAGTCAAAAAAAGAAAAAATCCGAAATTTACAAAAAAAAAAAAAAAAAATTAGAAAAAGAAGTGTTGTTGATTTGAACAAGAAATCAAGAAAATAATATTTGGCAAATCTTTCCAACAATTCTTGTTTCCATTAAATTCCTTATTCTTGTTTCCATAAAACTTCTTCTTGAAATAGAATTCTTTTCCATAATTTCTTTCTTAAATTTCCTAATTCCAATATTTTCCATCAACTTTCCTTATTTGCACTTTATTCCACAAGGACCAAATCCGTGACTAGTTTGGTGGGTTCTTTGAGAACGTGGGAAAAAGGGAATAGAGAGGAAAAAGGCAGAGTGGTGAGATTAATAGAGGGGAAAAACCAAATTGAGTGATACACGAGCGATAAAACACGTGAGGATCTTTATTTAATTTTTTTCTCTTTTCTTTATTACTAACCATGTCACAGAAGGAAGTTTCGTCGACGGAAAGGGATCTTCAAGATTTTAAAGTGCTTGCAATGGTGGAAGAACATTTTGCAAAATTGGAGGCGAGGTTGGATGCCAAGTTGGAAGCAAAATTTGGTACACAATCCGGCGTGAATGTGGAAAAACCTAATAATCCGAGGGAGACACGTGGTGCGGGAATTGTTCAACCACGTCAGGAACAACAGCGCAATTTCCCTAATTTACGGAGGCCACTAAGGTATGACTTCAACCCACAAATTAGAGTTAGGAATGAACGTGTTGAGGTTGTTGATGGTGATGAGGATAGTGGTGAATTGTCTATTGCTAGTGTTGGTAGGAGACGAGATCGGGGAGAAAGACGTGATAGGGGATATAGGCGTGATCGTAGGGATGATATAGATGGACATGTTGGTAATATTAAAATGTCCATTCCCTCGTTTCAGGGTAAGAGTAATCCGGACGTTTATTTTGAATGGGAAAAGAGGGTAGAATTGATTTTCGATTGTCATAATTATTCCAAATCTAAAAAGGTTAAATTGGCAGTCGTAGAATTTACTGATTATGCTATAGTATGGTGGGATCAATTGGTAACTAGTAAAAGGAGAAATGGGGAGAGGCCTATTGAAACTTGGGATGAGTTGAAGGCCCTTATGAGAAAACGATTTGTGCCTGGACATTACTATAGGGATCTCTACCAAAAACTACAAACCCTTTCCCAAGGTAGTAAGAGTGTGGAGGATTACTATAGGGAGATGGAGGTTTCCATGATTAGGGCTAATATAGAGGAAGATCCGGAGGCAACCATGGCTAGGTTTTTAAGTGGGTTAAACCGAGATATTGCTAATGTTATTGAATTGCAGCATTATATCGATTTGGAGGAGATGCTCCACATGGCCATGAAAGTGGAACGACAACTAAAGAGGAAGGGGACTTCAAAATTCTCTACCAGTTCTAATCCTTTTGGTAAGTCTACATGGGGTGGGACTTCCAAAAATGATGGGGTTGTGCAGAAAAATAAATTTGAGGCACCGAAGGGAAAAGTAGAGCCACCCAACAAAGGTAAAATTGCTTCTGATTCTCAAACTCCTAGGACTAGAGATATTCGTTGTTTTAAATGTTCCGGCTTAGGACATATTTCTTCACAATGTCCAAATAAACGAATATTGGTTATGCGTGATGGGGTATTAAGTTCGGAGGATGAGAAAGAGGGAGAAGTGGAGGATGAGTATAAGGATATGCCAGCTCTAGAGGATGTTAGTGAAAATGATGATGGGGACTATGCAGTAGCTAAATCACTTGTCACTAGGAGAGCCCTTAGTACTCAAGTTAAGGTGGAAGAGTCGGGTGAGCAGCGAGAAAACATATTTCATACTAGGTGTTTTGTGAATAACAAAGTGTGTAGTTTGATAATAGATGGAGGTAGTTGTGCGAACGTTGCTAGCACTACTCTAGTGGAGAAATTGTGCCTACCTATGCTAAAACACCCTAGGCCATATAAGCTAGAGTGGTTAAATGAATCGGGTGAGATTAAGGTGAATAAACAGGTGGTAGTTGATTTGGCGATTGAGAAGTATGAAGATAGCGTGGTTTGTGATGTGGTACCCATGCATGCGGGGCACATCTTGTTGGGCAGGCCATGGCAATTCGATAGGAAGGTTATTCATGATGGATTTAAAAATAGGTATACCTTCACTAAGGATGGGAAAAATATCAAACTAATGCCTTTGTCACCTCAACAGGTCTATGAAGACCAATTGAAATTAAAAAGTGAGGAAGAGAGAAAGAGGGTCGGGACCACGATCCCGGAAAAAGGAGAGTTGAGTGAACAGAAGAGGGTCGGGACCACGATCCTGGAAAAATGAGAGTTGTGTGAAAAATCGAGAGTTGGGACCACGATCCCAGAAAAAGGAGAGGGTGTGAAGAGTGCCAGTAAAAGTAAAAGAGAGAAAACAAAGGTGAGCTTCTACGCAAAACAGAGTGATATCACCAAAGCTATTTCTACAAATAAACCTGTGATTTTACTAATGTACAAGGAATCTCTCCTTGTACTTGATGAAGCTAACCACTCCCTCCCCAGTTTAGCTGTGTCTCTTTTGCAGGAATTTGTAGATTTATTTCCCGAGGAAATTCCTAGTGGGCTGTCGCCAATTCAAGGGATTGAGCACTAGATTGACTTCGTGCCGGGAGCAGTCATTCCAAACAGGCCAGCTTATAGGAGCAATCCCGAAGAGACCAAAGAGCTACAAAGGCAGGTTGAAGAGCTGTTGAAAAAGGGCTATGTTCGGGAAAGCATGAGCCCATGTGCAGTACCAGTTTTGTTGGTACCAAAAAAAGATGGGACTTGGAGGATGTGCGTGGATTGTAGAGCAGTCAACAATATTACGGTAAAGTATCTCCATCTCATACCTAGACTTGATGACATGCTTGATGAACTATATGGTGCTTGTATGTTTAGCAAAATAGACCTTAAGAGTGGTTATCACCAAATTCGTATGAAAGAAGGTGATGAATGGAAAACCGTCTTCAAAACCAAATATGGTTTATATGAATGGATGGTTATGCCATTCAGCCTCTCAAATGCACCTAGCACTTTTATGAGGCTAATGAATCATGTTTTACGTGCTTACATTGGTAAATTCGTTGTGGTATACTTTGATGACATTTTGGTATATAGTAAGAACTTAGGTGATCACATCGAACATTTAAGATCTGTTTTGGAAGTTTTGAAAACTGAAAAACTATATGCTAATTTTAAAAAGTGTACTTTTAGCATGGAAAATGTAAGGCCCCGTTCTCTTTGTCGTTTTCCAGCCGTTTTCCATTTTCTGTCTCCGAAAACGCAGAAAACGCGTTCTGTTCATGCATTTTCGAAAAAAATTTTCAGAAAACATTTTCCAATCTTGTATTGGAACTGGAAAATGCGGAAATATCGTTTTTCGCGTTTTCCTTGTTAAATTTGGAAAACGCGAAAACGCGCTGATCTCGCGTTTTCCAGAAAAAAAAAATTGAAACAAAACTCGAACTTCAGGCTGAACTCCACAAAGACACCGCACGTCCTTCCTCCCCTGCTCGCCTTCTCTGTCTCTGTCCCAGCCGTCGTCCACCGCCAGCAACCGTCGCCCAGCACCACCAGCTACCAGCCACCAGCAACGTTGCAACGGTAAGCATTGTTTTTTGTCCTAATTTCTTTCTTCTCTTCGCTGGTAGGGCACAAAGAAAGGGAAAAAATGTTCAAATCACACCTCACCCCATTTTCACTACCACACATAATTGATTCAGCTCAATGTTTATCATATTTCTCGGTAGGAGTCAAATTTTATCTGATTTTGAACAATTTGGCTGAGCTATGAAGAAGCCCTATTTCGGGCTACTGTTCCGTTCCGTTTTTTTTTTTTTTTTGTTGTCGAATTTGGCATAGTGGGCTTAATTTATTGACAAAGTCACATTTTTTGAAATGCAAAACCAACCAAATTGAATATATGTGTACTCCAATTGTGGCAGAGATGTCAATACTGCAGTAGCCATTTTTGATTAGCTTAGATGTTGATCAGGTTTTTGTCGTTGTGGTACATGTTTGAGTTCCCTTGCAATAAGATTATGTGATTTCTAGGTGATTGGTGACTCGACTGGTTGATTGCAACCTGTACCTGAATTTGGATAATTGTTTAATTATTATTGATGTCAAAACAAGATCAATTATTTGTTGAAAGTTCTGTTTACCATGTTAATTTCTTTCATGTTAAGATATAAAAGAATGTAAGATATTTTAATCCAAAGGAAATGATATCTGATCTCAAGTCCATTAGGTTTGTGATGAGCTTGAGGATTTGATGGAAGAAGGTGGAAACATTGTGGATTACCACGGTGGCGATTCTTTCCTTAGAGTTGGTTGGACCATGTAGTAGTGCTTCAAACTGAAAACTCCATTTTTGTATGACAGATTGATGTAACTAACATTTTTTATTAGCTCAGATGTTGATCAAAGAATCCTTTGAGTGATATGATGCCATTTTTGAAATATTATAAGTTAACTCCGTATGAAGATTTTGCGGCTTCAATACTGGATAGGTTTAGATGCTTGTTGCTGATATGTCAATATATTATTGGATGAGTCCAACTGGATAAGATTTTATCAATTGGTGGGTGTCGGAATGATGCTTTAAGTTGATTGCTTGCTCATATATATCTTTCTTTTTTTAGCAAAAAGTAAACCAAAACTAAATGAAATCCCAAATTCCCTATTCAGACTAGTTGGTCGTGTCCAATGTAGAATACTGACACTTTCATTCTGAAAGGAGAGCCTCAGATTTACTTCATTTCTTGTAAAATTATAGACTCAAGGATATAGCTATGTGAACATGTTACCTTGATGTCTTGTAAAATGAACGACAGATTTCAAGCGTTCCATCAATCTTTTTCTTGTGCTATATTTGGGGATATCATGTTAGCTTACTATATGCAACACACTTCTCAAATTTTTAGACTAGTATACTAGTAATACCATGGTTCAAAGGTTCTTATTAAGGGGACTAGTGCATGTTATCAAGTCTTAACTATTTGTGAAACAATGAATACTAGTATGAATCAATATAAAGTTTCAACTGAAGTTAAACCTTCTTTATAGACAATATGGGCGGTCAAAGAAATGCTAGGGAAACCACTATGACGTGGACTAATAAAAAAGAGACTGCTTTTATTCAAATATGCTATGATTATGTGAAAGCTGGTAAATTACAATGTTCAACATTTAAGGAGGAGTGTTGGGGGAAGATTAGTGAAGATTTGAAACGCGTCATAAATGAGGACTGTGACATTGCTCAATTAAAGGGTAAATGGAATCGTCTGCGGAGCCTTCATCGGTCGTTTTCTGAACTTATTAAGCATACAGGAGTCACATGGGATTCAGATACATGCACAGTAAGTGCTCCTGAAGAAGTTTGGCAAGCATTTTTTGCGGTAAATATTCCTTCGCATAATACCTTTGTTAATCATTTACCTTTACTGTTTATCAATTTACATTACAAATGTTTTTAATATGTACATATTATTTCATGTTACTTATTCTTAATCTGTACATATTATCTCATGTATCTGTGTTATTTAATGCAGAAAAATGCAAAGATTTACAAGAAATTCAAGAAAGATGGATGCCCACATTATGAGATGCTTGGAGAACTCTTTGGTGGAACCACAGCGACTGGAGGGTTAGGCACCCCCTCAACTCAGCTTCCACCCTCTTCAGATGATGAACGACAGATGGAGGACGATTTTCTAACAAGGGGCGTTCATGTACGGGTACATAATGTCGATGAACCGGATATCGAACAGCCTCCCCGGCGTCGCAAAACACCTAAGATCAGAAAATCAGAGAAGATAGATGAGGCTCTGGCGCGTTGGGAGTCCACTATGAATAAAATAGAGGAGGAAAGTGAACTTTGACAGACTTACTTGAAGGAGAAGATTGCAAAAATGCAAGGGAAATCATCTATCGGTACCAGTGGGAGTGAAGCAACTAGCCAAGACCCTTTTACGCAAGCGAAGTGCATGGCCATATTAAACAGTATGGAAGCATTGATTGATGAGATATTCGCTAACGCTATGAAGGCACTCAGAGATCCAGAATTTAGGGTGCAATTTGTATTGATGCCTGAGAGTAGGAGGATGAATGTGTTGAAATTCCTTTAAGTGATTTCCTACCGTGTAGGTTTATTTGACCAAGTTGCTTTATTTGTATTTGTTCTATGGATGATGTCTGTTTGATGTTGTATTGTACTATGGATTGCATAATTGTGTTGATGTTCTGTATTATCAGTACGTTGTGAGTAGATGTGGATTTGGCAAGGTTTCTATGTATGAACTTATTGTATTGTACTATGGATTGCATAATTGTGTTGACGTTATGTATTATCAGTACGTTTAGAGTAGATGTGGATTTGGCAAGGTTTCTATATATGAACTTGTGGTGGTGTGGTCTTTGCGACATGTAGTGGAGATATTAACAACGTTGCAATTTTACACATTGGACTAAATCTTAGTGATATGCATTTGTGCAGGTAATGTCTTCTTTAGGTCAAATTTCGTCCGACGAATCAAGTGACGAAGATCTGTTCCTCATAGATGACGAACCTGATGCATCCGTAGATATGATGGGATTGCAGATTGTACAATCTGCATATGAAGGGATCTGTAGGACGCCACGAAGAACTTCATTGCTTACTGGAAGGATGTATATATATGAGGTATTAAATGGACATCCAGATGTGTGTCATGATAATTTTCGCATGCAGAAACATGTGTTTGAGAACTTTTGTAGCACTTTGAAAGAAAAAGGTTTATTGAGAGATGGAAAAAAAGTTAGCGTCGAGGAAGGGGTCGCAATGTTTTTGATGATCGTTGGGCACAGTACACAGTATAGAATTATAGGCGACAGATTCCAACATGGAAATCACACAATACACAAATGGTTTAAGAAAGTCCTACGTGCTTTTCGTGAGTTAGGCATTGAGCTAATACGCCCAACGAACCGAGGTGTTGTACATGAGCGTATCTTGCAGAGATACCCGTACTTCAAGAATTGTATTGGTGCAATTGATGGAACACATGTGGCAGCTTGGGCGCCAGCTTCGAGACAAACAACTTTTCGAGGACGAAAAACAACTGTAACACAAAATGTAATGGTAGTCTGATTTTGATATGATGGTCACATATGTGCATGCTGGATGGGAAGGGTCGGCAAATGATTCTCGGGTTTTCATTGATGCTGTTACTACCGGCGCAAACGGATTTCCAATGCCATGTGGAGGTATATTGCATTACTTTTTTAATTTTCGAGTAAAACTCATTTGACACATAACTTTAGACTATGTTATTTTATGCATAGATGAATTTTACTTGGTTGATGCTGGATATCCAAACATACCCGGGTTTCTTGCCCCTTATCGAGGACGTCGATATCATCTACGTGATTACGTAGGAGGAGGACGACTGCGTGGAAAAGAAGAGTTGTTCAATTACAGACATTCCTAATGCCGCAATGTGATCGAGCGATGCATTGGAGTTATAAAGGCCATACTTCCTATTTTGAAGTTTATCAGTAATTTTCCTCTTATTAGGTAAAGACACATACCTGCTGCGTGCTGCACAATACATAATTTCATTCTCAAAGAGCACGCATTGGATAAGTTGTTTACAGAATATTCTCAAGAAAATATGATATTTGATGAAGAAGCTGAATCATCTGATGCACGTGAACCCATTCAATTTGATTCCAACCAGACGGCTCAGATGGCTCAAGTACGAGAACAAATTGCTACTGCAATGTGGAACGATTACTCTAGAAGGGTAACATGATTTTTTAAACTTTTTGGTAGCAACAAATTGTGTAATTGGGGCTAATCTATTTATTTTTGTTGTTCCAAACTCAAATATGGCAGCTCTATTTAAGTTATATTGTGTTTATCGTATATGTATGAATGTTCAATGCATATATATTCACCAGAAATATAATTACAACTACACAAAGTGTGTTTTTGATATTATTTAAAAATATATATTTTTTAAAATTATTAGTAATTTTTAGGAGAATTGATGATTCATATTTGGTTGAAAAGTCAAATATTGTAGAATTCACTTTTAATGAGAATCAAACAAGGACAAAATAGTTTTCTGCAAAAAAACTCAAACAGAACGTGTTTTCCAACTTTTCATTTTCGAAAACTGTTTTCAGAAATAACAAACCAAACGCGTTTTCAGCAATTTTGAAAACATTCTCAGAAAACGGAAAATGGAAAACATTTTCGAAAATGAAAACAGAAAACGGAAACATAAACAGAACAGGGCCTAATTTTTCTTGGTTTTGTCGTTAGTGCTAATGGTGTTGAGGTAGATGAGGAGAAAATTCGTGCTATTAAAGAATGGCCAACTCCCAAAAGTATTACCGAGGTTAGGAGTTTCCACGGGTTGGCTGGGTTTTATAGGAGATTTGTTAAAAACTTTAGCACACTTGCAGCACCACTCACAGAAATAGTCAAGAAAAGTGTAGGATTCCATTGGGGGGAAACACAAGAAAATGCTTTTAAAATGCTTAAGGATAGATTATGTTCTGCACCGGTTTTAGCTTTACCTAACTTTAACCAAACCTTTGAGACTGAATGTGATGCATCAGGAATATGTATTGGAGCTGTTCTTATGCAGGAAAAAAGGCCGATTGCATTTTTCAGTGAAAAGCTGAGTGGGGCAGTTTTGAATTATCCTACCTACGACAAGGAGCTTTATGTTCTTGTTCGTGCCTTGGAAACATGGCAACACTATTTGTGGCCAAAGGAATTCGTCATACACACTGACCACGAGTCACTGAAATACCTCAAGGGACAAGGTAAGCTAAACAAAAGACATGCCCGTTGGATGGAATTCATTGAGACTTTTCCATACGTCATTCGCTATAAGCAAGGTAAGGAGAATGTGGTAGCAGACGCCCTTTCTCGCATGTACGTACTTCTAAACTCTTTAAATGCGAAGTTGCTTGGGTTCGAGTATATAAAAGGTATGTATGTTGATGACCCTGATTTTTCTACCATTTATGCTTCATGTGAAAAGGGTGCAATTGATAAATTTTATAGGCAGGATGGCTACTTATTTAGAGAAAGTAAACTTTGTGTGCCTAATTGTTCTATGCGTGAATTGCTAGTGCATGAGGCTCATGGTGGGGGTTTAATGGGACACTTTGGTGTTATTAAGACGTTAGAAACTTTACAAGAGCACTTTTATTGGCCTAAAATGAAAAGAGATGTTCACCATATTTGTGAAAGATGCATAACTTGTAAACAATCTAAGTCTAGAGTCTTAAAAAAAGTGTTATATACACCTTTGCCCGTACCTAATGAACCTTGGGTAGATATATTCATGGATTTTGTGTTAGGTCTGCCTAGGACAAAAAAGGGTAGAGACTCGATATTTTTGGTGGTAGACAGGTTTAGCAAAATGGCGCATTTTATTCCTTGTAACAAAACTGACTACGCAACAAACATAGCTGACCTATTCTTTAGGGAGGTTGTGAGACTCCATGGGGTACCTAGGAGTATTGTGTCTGATAGGGATGTTAAGTTCCTAAGCTACTTTTGGAAAGTCTTGTGGGGAAAGATGGGTACTAAATTATTATTTTCTACTACATGTCACCCGCAAACTGATGGTCAAACCGAGGTAGTTAATAGAACATTAACCCAACTTTTGCGTACTATAATAAATAAGAATTTAAAAAGTTGGGAGGAATGTTTGCCATTTGTGGAATTTGCTTATAATCGATCTGTGCATTCTACTACTTCCTGTTCACCTTTTGAAGTTTTTTATGGTTTCAACCCGCTAACTCCTCTTGATTTAATTCCTTTACCTGTAGATGAAAGGAGCAGTTTGGACGGGGCGAAAAAGGCTAAGCTTGTGAAAGAACTTCATGAGAAGGTGAAAGGGCAAATTGAAAAGAAAAATGAGCGTTATGCGACTCATGCAAACAAAGGTAGGAGTCAAGTGACGTTCGAGCTGGGTGATTGGGTGTGGGTCCACTTGCGAAAGGAGCGATTTCCAACCCAAAGAAAGTCTAAGTTGCAGCCAAGAGGCGATAGACCTTTTCAAATCATTGAAAAGATAAATGAAAATACATATAAGCTCGATCTTCCAGGTGAGTATAACGTGTCTGCTTCATTTAATGTTTCTGATCTTTCTCTGTTTGATGCAGGTGATGATTCGAGGACGAATCCTTTTCAACAGGGAGGGGATGATGAGTTCCGGAGTGGCTCGACGAGCGTTGACCCGTTGCACGTGCTCGTAGGACCAATAACGAGACAAAGAGCCAAAAGAATCAAGCAGGCGATACAAGGATTCATGCAAGCGTGGATGGACGAGTGCTCAAGTGCAAAGACCTCATTTATGTTGCATAACAAAGTGGAAGAGGAGCCAAAGTTATTACAATGCATTTGGATCGAAGAAAAACAAGAAATTGAGGCAGAATCGAATTCACGGCCGTAACCCTACTTTTACGACCATAAAGTCACGTTGGCGAAATTTGGACAGAATGGCAATCACGGCCGTAAACCATGTTCTCACGGCCGTAACATCATCAAGACAAAATTATGCAGAAGAGGACTTACGGCCGTAATACCAATTCTCACGGCCGTAAATAAAGTTTAGTAGTTTTATTTTTTTTTATTCAGAGAGTCGATTACGACCGTATATAAATTTTTCACGGCCGTAACATATGTTTTTAATTTTTAATCCGTAGCTTACTTACGGCCGTAAACTCATAAGTTACGGCCGTAACTTAGGATCCGAAATTTAGGATAATGTTAGGCGGTTGGTTTATTGTTTAGTTTATTTGCAATTCTAGTTTATTTAGGTTGTTTTATTTTGTTAGCCTATATATATGGCTTTATTCAGCATTGTAAACAACAACTTTTATTCTTGAGATTAATGATATTGAAGGTGAGATATTCCCTTAATTTCTTCGTGTTCTCGTCGAACAAATTGAACTTATCAAAGGATTTGACAACCTTTGTGGCGTTCCCCCTTTGTGGTTCTTATCTCCGCATCGTAACGGGTTTTGGGTTTAATATACCCATAGTTCTTGCGTCGTGAGGTCGGGGTTGCATTGTTATCTTCAACTATCTTGGATTTTAGAGCTTTCCGACGTTTAATTCCGCGTGTTCTTGGTGATCCCCGTATCGGATCACATCAGGAGGCCATGGCAACATGATAGGAGGGTAGTGCACGATGGGTTTAAAAATCAATATTCATTTGTGAAGGGTGGGAAGAAAATTACCCTTGTTCCGTATTCCGAAAGAGGTTCAAGAGGATCAGTTAAAAACCAAATGTGAGTTTGAAAAAAGAAATAAGAGTGTTGAGGTCACGACCTCAGAAAAAGGAGAGGGTGTGAAAGTTGAAAACAAGAGAGTTGAGGCCACGACCTCAGAAAAAGGAGAGAATGAGTGCAAAAAGAAAAGAGAGTCCACCCCCAAATTGAGTTTATTTGTACAAAGGTTGGTGTACAAGGATTCTTGCCTTGCACTTAACCAAGCTAACAATTCCCTCCCCAATTCTATTAAATCTGTTTTGCAGGGATATAAATTAAACCATGAACTTAAGGCCGGGAAGAAATTCATTGGCAAAAATGAGCAGCCCAAAAGTCTAAAGGATCGCACGAAGCTTAAACATGATAATCGAGCCCAGAAAAGCAGGAGGAGTTTGAAAGGCCGACCAAAAATGGATTCGAGGTCGAATCCTTTTCAAGAGAGGGAGTATGATATGATTCGGACCAGGCATCGAAGGGCGAAGTCGAGCCATCAGCAATATGACAGTGATCTACATGCAAAACGGAGCAAGTTCCATGTTGGGGTCGAGCCGAGAAGAGGGACAGATCAAGCCGAATCAAGGAATCGAAGTTCAGAGAAAAAAAGGTGCAGAAGTCATCTTACGACCGTAACACAGCTATCGCAAATTTTGAGCAGAAGCCTCATTACGGCCGTAAAGAATAATCCTCACAGCCATAACTCCGCCTCGGGTTTAAATGAAGAATTACAGAGTTTCATAGTTACGACCGTAAGTCCTGTCGTCACTACCGTAAGTCTTAAGCAGAAGGTCACTTACGACCGTAAATTAGTTCTTCACGGCCGTAAATCTGATATGCCGGATTTTCGCGTTTTTTTTATTATTATTATTTTTCCGTTTTTAAGTTATTTTCCCATTTTAGTCTTTTAGTCTAATTAGGATTCTGTTTTGAGCCCAATTAGCGGCTAGGTTATTTTTCTTATTTATATTCTCTTTCATGATTGTAAAAGACAGTTTGAGTTTTGAGATTAATATTATTTGAGAGAGGATTCTCCAAATTGAAAGGTTGAGTTTTCCCTTTTTTCTTGAACTTATCAAAGATCCGTTCTTTGTAGCGTTCACCCAACGAACTTATCAAGGAATTGACAACCCTTGTGGCGTTCACCAATCTTGGTTCTTCAATCCGCATCGTCATTAATTGCGTCGTGATTGTCGGGTCAAGGTTTTATCGTCGATCTATCTTTAATTCCGTTATTTATTTCCTAGTGTTCTTGTTTATTTTTACGTTTAATCTGTCTTAGATCTTTCTTAGGTTTTAATTGTGTTATTTCCGCGTGTTTGTCGAGATTCCCCGATTGGGATCTTATAGTTGGGCTGGTGCCGGGTGGTGATACAGGAACAATGGCGCCGCTAGGAGTTCCCATCCCCGATGGGTCTGGTTGAGGTGATTCTTCAATGCCACCGCCGCCTCTGGTGACTCTCCTCCTTCTGGTTTGATTGCTTCGAGCCATGTCTTGGAATGAGTGTAGAATTTTGACAGAGAGGAAGATGGAACTTAGGGTTTTGTTGAGAGATTATTGGGGTTTTTTTTTTTTTGGAACTTGGGACGTGAGGTTTATGAAGACGTGTAAGGTTTTTGGGTTTAAGAAGGGTTCTCATATAAAAGGAATTGGTGTTTATTATGGTAACTGGAGAATCCTGATTCTTGTCAACTTCTTTCCTTAAAAATAGATAAACATAGAAACAGAATCTGTTGAAAATTAGGAAACAATTAAATTACCAAAATTGGGCTCCACAATCAATTGACTTATTCTGCAAGATTTGCTCATATTAGCCCACGATATATTGCCTTAAAAATAAAGATTTTCAGAATAAAATGTAAAAATTCGTGAATAAGAAAAATCTAAATGCATCTGGATACCTGAGACACGTCTGAACACTTGTTGACATCTGTTGAGTCATATACATCTGGCAGTATAAAATCCAGCAAGTACATATTTCAAATTTCTTCACCAGATTTTTAGCGTACTTTGCTTGAGATATGAATATGTCAGATTCATCCTGCTGTACCTACAAACCAAGAAAAAATGTTAGCTCACCAACCATACTCATTTCAAATTCTCTTTTCATTGTATTTATAAATTTATTAATTTTGGACTTAGATGTAGACCCAAATACTATGTCATCAACATATATTTGAGCTACAGTTAGTCCAGGATTTAGATGCTTAATGAAAAGAGTTTTATCAGTTCCTCCCCTTTTGTATCCGTTACTTAGCAAGAATGATGTGAGTCTTTCATACCAAGCTCTGGGGGCTTGTTTAAACCCATATAACGCCTTTTTGAGTCTAAAGACATAATCCGGGTGAGATGGTTCTGTGAATCCTTGGGGCTGCTCCACATAAGCTTCTTCATTAAGTACACCATTGAGAAAGGTGCTTTTGACATCCATCTGAAATAGTCTGAAGTTGATGTAGCAGGACACAACTAGCAACAGTCTGATGGATTCCAGTCTGGCTACCGGAGCAAATGTTTCATCAAAATCTATCCCTCTAATCTGGGTATAGCCTTGAGCAACAAGTCTGGATTTATTGCTTACCACATTTCCTAGTTCATTTGACTTATTCTTGAAGATCCATTTGGTTCCAATTACATTACCTTCTTTAGGACGTGGAACCAGCTCCCAGACATTGTTTCTTTCAAATTGGTTAAGCTCCTCCTGCATAGCCTATACCCAGTGTTCATCTGTCAAAGCTTCCTTGACATTTTTTGGCTCAATTTGAGACATATGACAGATGTTACCCATCTCAGCAAATTTTCTTCTGGTCACATTTCTCTTAGACATATCAGTGAGAATGTTATCAAGTTAATGTGCCTTTTGAATCCTAGCAGGTTGTTGTCTCAATGCTTCTGATTTTGCAATATCAGGTGTATCTGGGTAATCAGATTCATCCCGATCTGCAGATATTACTGGGTGCCCAGACTCATCCTGATCTAATTCTTCAGTATCATTGAGACTTCCAGCTTGGTGCTGTTCTTCTTCTGATTTTTCGGTTCCAGCTTTTTCTTTTGGTGGAATTTCCAGTTGATCACCATCTGCTACCTGCAAATCCGAATTTGCACAATTAGTATCTTCCACTTTCACATTAATTGTCTCAAGAACGGTTTGGGTTCTAAGATTGTAAACTCTATAGGCCCTACTATTTTCAGCATAACCCAAAAATATTTCATCATCCGATTTTGAGTCAAATTTTTCTAGGTATTCTCTATCTTTTAAAATGTAGCATTTACTTCCAAAGGCATGAAAGTAATCAACCCTAGGTTTTCTACCCTTCCAAATTTCATATGCAGTTTGGTTTGCACCAGATCTAAGTATGACTCTATTGACAATATAACAAGCAGTTTTTATGGCTTCTGCCCAAAATTTCGTGGGCAAGTTGTTGTTGTTTAGCATGACACGAGCCATTTCTTGTAGAGTTCTATTTTTCCTTTCCACCACTCCATTCTGTTGAGGAGTCTTTGGGGACGAGTACTAATGCTTGATCCCATATTGGATACAAAAATCAGTAAACTCGGAGTTTTCAAACTCTCTTCCATGATCACTTCTGATCCTTTTGACTCTTACCTGTTCGTCTGCTTTTTCATTGCTCAAGTTCTGAAAAAGATTAGCAAAATTGTCAAAGGTATCAGATTTATCCCGAATAAACATGACCCAGGTGTATCTGGAGAAATCATCAACACACATAAACATACCTCTTGCCACCAATACTTTCCTTTTGGATAGGACCCATCAAATTCATGTGAATTAGTTTAAGTATATGAGAGGTATTAATAGATGTACTTGATTTGTGTTGACTTTTGATTTGCTTACCCTTTTGACAATCACCACAGATTTCATCTGGAACAATGTTTATGCTGGGTAAGCCTCTCACAGCCTGTAGTCTGGTCAGTTCATGAGATCATGGTAGTTTAGATGCCCTAATCTGTTATGCCACAGTTTCTCATTTTTGGTCTTAACAGAATTGCAAGTTATGTGACTTTCAAGTGTATAGCATTTGTCTCTAGATCTAACTCCCTTAAACAAAACACTTTTTAAAGGGTTAGACTGCTTGTCACAACTTAAAACCTTGCAATATTCTTTTGAAAACATGACAAGCAAGTTATCATCACACAATTGTCCTACAATGATCAAATTTGCCTTAAGCCCTATAACATATAAGACATTTGTTATTGTAGGCAATCCTTTGATGTTGATGATACCAGATCCATCTATTTTTCCCTTTTGGCCATCACCAAATGTAATAGCACCTGTTTCGCCTTTTTCAAAATGTGTTAGTAGAGAGAGATCACCTGTCATGTGTCTAGAACATCCACTATCAAAATACCATGTGTTAGGAATCAGAGCACTCAAAGATAATTGAACTACATAAGCATTCGTTCTAATTTTCTTTTCTTGTCTAGAAACAAGTCTTCTTTTGTGTGAATTGATTAACTTCAAGTACTCATGACACCTAAATACATCATGACCAGATTTAACACAAAAATTACAGAATACCTGGAAAACAGATGTATCCTGCTGACTCTGTCGAGGTTGAAATTTCTTGCCGTTCTGATGGACAGACTCATCTGGCTTACACAGATTCGGCTGAAATTGTCTTCCTGCATAGTTCCTGGATAGATGTAAGTTTTGAGTCCCAGCCGCATTGTATTGATGATGATGAGAGGTAGATGCATCTATATGATTTCTGTTCTATTCCATGTACCTGTATCCAGATTCTCTTACAAAGTTTATTTTATGGTCATGATTTTTACCTTTACCTTCATATCCAAGACCTGTTTTTAGGCTGATAGGTCTGCCATTGTTCAGGATTTCATTAAGCTGGACGGATCCAAGTACCAGCTTCTTGATTTTGTCTTGTACTTTAGCAAGTTCTAAACTTAACTTGCTTACCTCATTTTGTTCATCATCTGAGACTACAGATACATCCAGTTGTCGTTCCCTGCTGTGCTCAGCGAAGGCCTGCAACAGTTGAATCTTCTCTTCTGCATTTTGAAGATCCTTTCTCAAGTTTTCAGTGTTTGGTCCAAATTCATCTACATAAGAAGAGTTACCAGATTCAGTACCAGACAGCTGTAAAGCAGTAAGGGTAGTTACCTGTTTTTCGGAATTGCTGCAGTCTGATTCTGATTCAGATTCATCTGAGTCTCCATCACTCTACGTAACATTCATGGCCTTCCTTCCCTTGGTCTTCTTTTGAGTATTGGGACAATCAATTGCTATGTGTCCATATCCTTCCCATTCTCTGCATTGAATTCGACTCCTAGGCTTTCCTTCAGACGAGTTAGTATTATTTTTTGAATATAAATTATTTTTCCTCCATTGCTTTTGTGTTTTTTGATTCTGGCCTTAAAGATTTGTGGACCTTTCTTTTTGTTTGCCCTTGAGGAACCTTTTAAATTGTCTGGTGAGAAGTACGAAATTTTCATCTTCATCAGTCTAGCCAGAGTCGTCTGGATTTGCACTGTTCGTCTTGAAGGCAATCCCTGGTGATTTGTCTTTCTTTCTTCGGGCCAGATTTAACTCATAGGTCATCAATGACCCTACAAGTTCCTCAACTCGCATGGTTGAAAGATCCTTGCTTTCTTCAATTGCTGTCACTTTTGCATGGAACTTGTCTGGTAAAGATCTAAGAATTTTTTGTACAATCTACTCATTTGAATAGGTTTTCCCAAGAGCTTCAGCTGAGTTGGTGAGATCACTCAATCTGGCGTAGAAGCTTTTGAAGTCTTCTTTCTCATCCATAGATAGTTATTCAAACTCTAGAGTGATCATTTGCAGCTTGGAGATTTTGACATCATTGGTTCCTTCGTTTGCTATCCTCAAAGCATCCCATGCTTCCTTGGCAGTCCTTAAGGAGGAGATGGGTCTGAATTGACCTGGATCTACCAAAGAAACAATAGCGTTAAGTGCCTTAGAATTCCAATTTGCATTAGCTAATTCATCTGCATTATAAGCTCTTCTAGCTATAGCTGTAATAACACCTCCAGCAGTGACAGTGGGTGCTGTGTATCCTTCAAGAACAGAAGTCCAACAACGTTCATCAATAGATTGAATAAAAATTTCCATACGAATTTTCCAATATGCATAGTTACTACCAGTTAACAGAGGTAGCCTAAGAGATGCAGAATTCTCCATTTAGACAACCGGATCTCACTTTCTAGAAGTGAACCTGCTCTGATACCAATTGAAAATTTGAGATTGTCTAAATTTTATAAACAGACTGTCACAGATGAGTCTGGATAGTAACCAGTTAACAGTAAATCGTTAAGTTTTGTTTAGCACAGTACCAGATGAATCTTGCTAAGGCAGATTCGTCTGGATAGTAAAACGTAAACAACCAGAATAAATTGTGTGGAATAGTAAATGAACAAGAATACAATAATTTGAGCTTAACGTGAGAAAAACCCTAACAGGGAAAACCCACGGCCCGCTTCCTGCGGACAAAAACCAATTACTATATAAGGAAAGAGTTTATACAGATCAATCTAAACTACAGGATAAATCTACGCATAAACTTTATCAAACATCCAAGAAATAGATCACCCTCTGATCCTTCTATGGCATGTAATGTGAGTTGGTGTCCCACCACTCTTCAGTAGTTTTCTTTGAATCTGCAACACTTTTCACCAACACGAACTCCCATTCGATCTTGATCCAAACCTCCCGTTTGATCTTCATGCTGAAATTCTTTCCTTCTCTAAGTGATTGAATCCTCCTTCCGGAGTACCAAAGTCACAATACAATTGAAGTTTTTAATTATTTTTGCACCACACGAAAATAAAGCTTCAAGACTTCTTAATGAAGTGGATGTGAATGTCTCTAGCATCACACGATTTTTGTATATTCACATCTCTTTAAAAACATCCCATTTTTCTCATCTTTATAGTGCAATTCGGTTTACTTGACTTCCAAGTTTCCTTATTGCACAAGATCTCTAATACCTGCAAAATACAGTAGAGATAATTAGTAAAAAGTAAGATAATTATCCTTAAATAAATCTTACCATAAACAATGATAATGATAAATCTTAAAAGATTTTACTATAAAATAGGATATCAAATATTAACACCATATTTTCGGCCTACAGAAGGATTTTCACAACCAAGATTTTCGTCCAAACAATCTTACCTTGTGTAGATAAGCTCGACCCTTATCAAGATGAGACTTACCATATCTACGGATAAACTTGAGTGTCAAGAATAATCACAAAATATATTATCAAGAATTTTACCAAAATCATGAGATATCAAGATCAAGAATTCGAGATTAACATGCCAATTAAACTAATATTTCTTGCTCATAATCTTTCCAACAATATCATGAATTTCGAAAATGAGTGATATATTTGCATAATTTAATTAAACTTAATAAAATACTAAATACTCTTATTTAGTAATTAAATCAAGTTTTCTTAAATTACACATTTTTGAAAAATAGGAAATGCCAATAACATAAAATTAACATAAACTTTTAATAAAATACACAATTTTTTTTTAATAAATAGATCATATTTCTAAATAACAGCAAATTAATAGTTAAATTCTTTCATCTTCGGCTGCGCATTCGAGCTCCCCAGGACATTCTTCTTCTTGAATCCTTTTTCCTTTGCTTCAATTCATTTAGTTGAGATTGCCACCTCATTTTCCACTCCCTTCTCTCGTCCCTTTTCTGTTTTTGAATTTAAGATAATAATTCTATATTCATAACTTGTGAATAAATAAATAACAAAAAATCATCAAAGAGCATAATTACTTGGGAAAAACTTGTGTTCAGGAGATTTACCTGGTTATATTCATATCCTCTTCCAGGAGAAAAATTGCAGCCCAATCCATTAGCTAAATCTTGGTCATACAAAGCTCTGGTGTTGGGATCAGAAAGGGTTTCATAAGCTTCTTTAACCAGTACAAATCTCCTGGCATATTCATCAACACGATCTGGTGGAGACACGTCAGGATGATATTTTCTTGCCATTTGTTTGTAAGCTTTCTTTATATCAGAAATTGTTCCACTCTCTTCAATTCCCAATACATCGTAAAAACTGTTTGGAGCGTATAATGCCTTAAAACAGGCCCTGCTGGCTGGTTTTCTCGGAATCCCAGATGGAGTTTTGAATTGAATCCTGGAATTTTTCAACTGGGAACTAAAGGAAATAGTTGAAACGCTTTCAGGTAGGCAATTTTTGGTGGGTTTATTGGGTTTTAACTTCAAGCAGAAACGAATGCAAGTTTCAGAACCTGAAACCACTGCACAACTCATTCTCCTAGTCCTGTTGTTGGTTTATCGATCGACTGTTTTAGTTTTGAGTCTGAAATTTATCTTCTTCTTCTCTAATTCCTTATCTTTGAGTGCATATATGTGTGTTTATTTATAATATATGGAGATGATTGCTAAAGAACTTGACGTGGTACATGAGTTAACCTACGAGGTTTCCATGTTATGGGACTTGGGTAGAAACTTGAAGGGGTGGACATGGCTCGGTTTGGTTTTAATTTCATTGGAACCAAATCGAATCATGAACTGATGGTTTTTTTATCAATGGAATCAATCGATTTTTATAAAGATATGGAATCAAACTGTTCGGTTCTGCTTTGGTTTGGTTTGGCTTGGCTCCCGGTACATTACTTGAATTTTAAAATATAAAAGCAAATTATCATCACATACCATATCCACCACAACCATAAGTTAGTACTTAGTAATGATTAACGAAATTCATTTACCAAAGTCTAAACTAATACACAAATATCAAGTTACATCTCCATACAAAATATTGTCTAATAACAATGATTTAAAAATGTAGACGAATGAGTCATTGATAGAGATTAATTATATCAAGCTACATGACTACGTCTTCATGCTTAGTCAAAAACTATTAGCATAAAACAAACAAAATTAATGCAAGAAACACAAGATGATGTCTATAATCTCATACTACCTCTTTAATCTACAAGCATCATATTTTTGGACGAGTTAACAAAGGTCGATAATTCATCAAAAAGGTGAGGGATTTGTAATGCATGAAATCTTTCACCGAGTAAAAGGAGATGTGAGAGTCACATTGAAATATTTTCAGTTACAATGTAAGTAAAACCTCTCGCAAGCTACATACCAAAAATGGAAAAGGAAAAATAAGAGAGGATTAAAGAAAAATAAATTTAGATTTAATCTGACGACATAAACAAGCTAAGACCTAGATTACCAAAAGATTAGATAAAGTTAATTTTTTAACTTTTAAGAATACTTTTTTTTAAAAAAAAAATTGATCTAAAAGTGGGCTTGGTCTTCGGTTCTTGATTCTAGAACAAGAACCGGAATCGGAACCAAAACCGTTTGGTTCTTCATATTAAGAACCAAACCATTAATTTTTTTTTGTAAAATCGAACCAAACCGCTCGATTTGATTTGGTTCCGATTTTATTTGGTTTGGTCCGATCATTTTGTCCACCCTAGAAACTTGTCTTATTGAGAAAAATTTAAATATGAAAATTCATTACACATTTGCAATAAGATTAGAACCTGAGCAGAACATGTATATGGACAAACGAAGGACAAAAGATCGCACGTTAAATGTCTATTGTGTTTTTGTTTTTCGATGCATGTTAAATGTCTATTGTGTTTTTGTTTTTTGATGCTAAATAAAATGGTCTCAAATTAGCGTGTTTGACCCCTATTTTTTGAAAAAAATTGTGCTTGTAAATAGTATTTTCGAGAGAATGTTTGATTAAAAAATGTTTGAAAAGTAAAAAATATTTAAAAAGTAAAAAATGGTAGCTTGACTAAGATGAATGGTTAAGATTAAGTATTGAATAAATTTTATTTTGAGTGTTCAATCTCTCAAAGAAGGGCCACCACCGATATGATCATTACGTGACAAATTTGTCATTTTTTTAAGTGCATGGACCAAATTGATATTTGTGGATGGTTGTTCATTCGGGATTCGTCCTAAACTTTTCGATGTTGTTGACAGAGAGGAATCACCAACGGCTGCTAACGCAGCAGCGAGAGGAGCTTTTGGATTAAGAATTCAAGATCTAGACTTTGTTCAATGAAGAATTAGATTTTGTTAAGGATATGATCACGGTAATGAAACTAGACCATGATCTCGTTAATGGTGCTGGCCATGATTTTGGAATGGCAATGAAGCAATCAATTACTGGTACTGATCAAATCAATAATGTTGATCTATTATTGTTGGTGAAATTCTTCTCACAAAAACTATATAGTTAGCGAACACTTCACAAACTGGATTCAGGATTTTGTAGTTCCTATTCCTATACAGTATAAATAAAACATAACTTCAGATTCTAGTTATTCAAAAGAAAATTTCATGGTATCAAAGTTTATAATGCTCAAACGAGTAATTTGATCCCATTAAGCAGCCACGGAGCCAGTAAAGGCCCAGTGAGAGTGTAGGCCCCCACTAAAAAATTGGGGAAAAAAAATTGAGTCCAATATGAATAAATCTCTTTCCCGGACAGCCAAAAATGTCTTCAGGAAAGAAAACGTGTGTACATGGGTGAGTAAACATGTAAATTAGGTGTTGTCAAACATTATTTCAATGAAGTGTAGCTTTACTACTTAGTACAAAGTTTTTACATTATGATTATGATTGTATTTGAGGTTTAAAGCTTGCACTGGAGTGATTGTTTCGATAATCATTGGACAAAATATCTGATTAGGTGGTTTAAAGCTTGCAGTGGAGTTGTAGTTTTTGGTTTATTGGATGAAATTTAAGGTTAAATTATTTGAGTAGGTGGTTTAAATTAAAAATTGGGATCAAATTTGTGAATTGAATTACATTATTATTAATACTCTGTCTTTGGTTAGTGGTTACTGTTTTACTGTCTTACACTGATTAGTTGTTACTTGTTAGTTATCTAAGTTTAGTTTTTGGTTTATTGTTTCGTCGTTTCAATCATTTTGGTTCAAAAAAATTTCGAGGGCGGGTTGTTAGTTAACTAAGTTCAGTTTTTGGTTTATTGTTTCGTCGTTTCAATCATTTTGGTTCAAAAAAATTTCGGGGATAGACCTCGTAGGGAGCCTCCCCCCTCCAACAATTTGAAAATTTTGGCCCTCACTCGCTCAAAATCCTGGCTCCGTCCCTGTCATTAAGACTCAAATGAGTACAAGAATTTCAAGATTGATTTACTCATGCAAGCCACCATTTTGTGAGGCTATTAAGGGACAAATTCTACAAAAATGGAAAAAAAAAATGTCAAATATAGTATGTGTATTGCAAAAAATTAGAGATGAAGTTGATTTTAATTTGGGTATTAAAAAAAAAAAAAATTGCAAAAGAATTTAAATGCCTACTTCGAAAAAGAGACAAATTGAAAAAAATGTTGTCAAATTAAAAGTTTATTAATTTGTGTTACTATGAACTTTTATGAATTTATGAAGCTATTATTTTATATGTTTGTTGGGCCTTAATTAAAAGATCTAAAAAAAAATAGGGTTAAGTACACAAATACAAAATTTTAGGGACCCTTTTTTTAAATACTAGGTATATATTTTAAAAGATATATTAATGAAATAAAACATATTCCCGAAATAAGGTCTCTTTCAACATTTCGAAAGTCTGTCACTTTCTGTGAAATCCTTACAGTATGCTTATTGTGAATTCCATTTATTTTCTACGCTCCTCTTCATTCCATCCTCTTCAAAATAAATTGCCATTAAACCCACTCCGAGGGTTGAGATTTCCCTACAATCACAGTATTTCGTTTGATCGCTTGAATAATTTTAGGTATTTTAATTAATAGTGTTAATGATATGCTATTTGATTGTGAGAATCAGCGTTGTGTGGTTTCCGGAATTGAATCTATTGTATTTAAAAATGTGAAATGTGAAAAATGTTAAAAATATGAACTTTTATGATTTTTTTTATAATTTTTTTATCCCCCCCCCCCACCCCCACCCCCCACAACTGTAAATGCCAGATATGACATGCCTATTTTTACTCATTTTGAATCACATTGCATTTCACAATTTATCACCGACCGTAGGGAGGTCTTCCTCCCCTATGACAGAAAAATGATATGGATGTCTGTCTGCATTTTTTTTTCATTTCGAAGACCGAAGTCATCCTTCCACATTTTTCATCAATTTCTCTCCATGAAATAACTACTACCGCCTACTCGCCCGTCAATATCTCAACCGATGCTGATTCCCAACTCCCATAATTCACTCATAAATTGAATCACGGAGTCGACTTCTCCATTTTTTACGCACCTGATTGATCAACGTCATTGCTTCCAAATCTTCTGCTTCCCAGATTCATAATTGCCCATACCGCCACAATAGATTTCCCCAACTGCTCGATCCACCTACCCAGCAACCTTCCCTGCTGCCAACTGTGGAACCAAAGCCAGTCATAGCTGTCCATACAGCCACAATCTTTGATTTCACGAGCTCAAACCACCTTACCCGCAACCGTCTCCGCCGCCTGCTGTGGACCCGACGCTCAACTGTGTACCCTAGTCACTGCATCTGCCTCAATCATCAACTAGCAACTGAGAGGTTCAAATTTTTCCCCTGCACACCGTGTTTCAGTTGATGGACATTTTTTTTACTTTGGGTTAATTACAGAGTGAATATATTCAATTGTTAATAGTGGGTGATTAATTAATATATGGTACAGCTTAATCTTAACCAATTTGTAGCGAAAAGTTTTGATCTTCATCGGCAGTGTCTAACTGGAAATCAATAGATAGGAGGAAAAAATGGGTTAGATTTTGGGATTGTCATGTGTGGGGGTTGGAAGACTTTACCCTACGGTCGGATCCCACCGCGGGTAAGCGGTATACTAGTATATTTAATTCTTCCATTTTCTAAATTATATTATTTATCGTTGCACTAATCAAAATAAAGTTTCGTGGGTGGGTTTCAGCCCAAATTTCCCAAAAAAATAATAGAAAAAATATATAAATAAGGTAATTATAAATATTGTGATGAAGCTTGTCTAATTTCAAAAATCAAATTGTAATTAAAATTATTAAATTAAATTAAATAATTAAAAATATTATATTAATTACATATATTGAGATCACAACATTATATAATTTTAGGTCACAAACACAAATATTACTTGTCACAAATTGATTCCAGGACACAATTTTTAAATCACAACTAATTTCAAGGTCACAAACTATTAAATCAGTATGTCACAAAATTTCCTCTTATGTCACAACTTATTTCTCGGTCACAAATCATGAATTTTATAGGTCACAAATCTCGAGTTAATTGATCATAATTTAACAAATTATGATTCACAAATTTTTTATTGGTCACAAATCATAAATTTCAGAGGTCACAATTTTTTCTCCAACGCGAATCATGAATTTTTGAGGTCACAATTTTGACAAATCATAAATTTTCTTGATCATAATAAGGTGACAATAATTCAATTAAATGTCACACATTATCCTTCATCATCGCACACCCACCCATTCCCACCACAAACCTACAACCATGGGCCTCGGCATCGGAACCACCACCGCACACCATCACCACACAAAGATCCCCCCAATCACCGCCACGCAGCCACCACAAAGCCACAAACCGTGCAACCACAAACAGCCACCACAATACCACCAAAAATATTACACAGCCACAACCCGTCGTCATCGTCACCATTACACCAACCACCGTCGAGCAAATCAGAGTGTATCATCACAACCACGGTTATCACCTACACCGATAGATTCACAATATTTCCAAATCTCACCAATTGATTTGCACATATAGATGAGATTAAATATCGAAGTCGTTAGTGCAGTGGCATGACATTAGTGTGCAGCCACACTATCATCAATTCCACCACCTTAGGACTTTATAAATCCAATACAACCACTTGGTCGTCGCTCCCAACACCACCCATTGCCATCAAAGATTAATCGCGGTCACTCACAGCTACGTGCAATATATCTCCACCACAGATTAGTGCATGGTGTCTCGTTGCTGTGTGTAGCCAATTGTTGTTTTGTAGCTACATAACGCCACCACATATTTGCACACAACATCTCACCTCTGTGCGTAGCCACTGTTGCTGACCGCTATGGAGCGAGCCCTTATGTCTGCTTTCTTTCATTTGTGAATTGGAAAATAAATGGAAGTTTAATAGACTGGGCAGGGTGGGTAGGGTTTGGGTAATTCTAATGTAATAAAATTATTAATATTAAAAAGTTAATTAATACTTGATTATTGAATAAAAATATTTTAAACCTGATTTTTGAATTGGAGAATTAAAATGCAGTGCTGAGTGTAATTTCCTCAAAAATTATTATCTATTCATTTAACGAGTTAATAATTTAGTACTTTGATCCGAGTCGGGACCGAAGAATTTAACCAGTCAATAATTTAGTTCATTGATCCAACAATGGAATGGATTGAATAGTAAGTGGTCATCTAGATACCTATCATATCTCTGTTAAGTATTTGGTAAACAAAATAAACAGATTTATAAATCAGTTTATAAACTACACAATTTTTCAAATCGTTTTTTAATATACACATTTTCTCTCTCCAATTTTAATTATTACTTTTATCTCAAAAATCATAAATAAACCAGTTTCTAAACCCCAAGAAATATTGAAAAATCTGTGGAAAAAAAAAAAGTTTTCTGAGAAAAAACAGTATGTATTGCAATTCCAATTGTAGTATCTGTTAAATTGAATAATGTTGCCAAATTTATTAGAATAATAATAATAAAAAAAGTGATACAAAATGGAAATTTGCTATCAACTTCTGGACAATATGGATTGAATTTGCTGACATTGGTTAGCACGGGTACCTCCTTCAATTTGTACTATCTATGATGTAAGCAGTGACGCTATATATCATAGAAAACATTTTTCATGAAAAAATAAATAATTTTATGATTTCACAAAAAAAAAAAAAAAAAAAGTTTTAACATATATTGAGAACAAAAACTAGTGTTGATAAAATAATTCCTCATCTTTGAGTGCATATATGTGTCATATGTATATATAAAGATGATTGCTAAAGGACTTGACGTGGTACGCTTGTATATGAGTTCATATTAAGGAATAAAATTATACATTGAATAAAAATGAAAATATAAATCAATTTATAAGAATTTGGATTATTCCTCTTAATAAAGTTGACATTTCAAGATGGATACTCAAACCTTAATATGATACCAGAGCCCATTAACTTTTAACAGTTCCTAAGAGGATTTCATTTTATACTTTCCTTCGCAATGGCGTTACAGGTGGGATTGGGACTTGGGTAGGAACCTGTCTTATTGAGAAAATTTTAAATCTGAAAATTCATTACAACATTTCAATCGGTAAAAAGAAAATATCGTGTATACAAATAGAGCAGAGTAGAACCTCTGCAGAACACGTGTATGGACAAACGAAGGACAAAAGATCACATGTTAAATGTCTACAGTGTTTTTGTTATGCGATACTAAATAGCTGGACTCAAATTCAACCTCTCGAAGAAGACGAAGAGCCACCACCGATAAGATCATTACGCGCCAAATTTGACACTGCATGGACCACTTTTTGGATAATTAAGAATTCAAGTTCTAGACTTTGTTCAATGAAATGGATTTTGTCATGGTAATGAAAGTAGAACATGATCTCGTTAATGGTGCTGAGCATGATGTTGGAATGGCAGTGAAGCGATCAATTACTGGTATTGATCAAATCAATAATGTTGATATATTATTGTTGGTGAAATTCTCACCAAAACTATATAGTTAGCAAACACTTTACAAACTTGATTTAGGATTTTGTAGTTCCTATACTCGGGGACGAATCCAGCAAACTTATCTAACACGAACGAATTTGATCCAGTACGAACGATCACTATAAGGATAAGCGAAAAAAAATTTGATATCCAAAAATATAAAGTTGGAGAATTCATGATCGGCCGAACGATCTTGACAACGGCCAAATCTACCCTTGCCTATACTATATATGAATTAAACATAACTTCAGATTCTAGTTATTTTAGAGAAAATTTCATGGTATCAAAGTTCATTAAGCTTAAACGAGTAATTTGATTCGATTAAGACTCAAACTAGTACAAGAATTTCAAGATTGATTTGCTCAAACAAGCCACCATTAAGAGTGTTTCTATTAAGAGACAAATTCTACAAAATGGGAAAAAAAAATATGTAAAATATAGTATGTGTATTGCAAAAAATTAGAGATGAAGTTGAGTTTAATTTGGGTGTAAAAAAAAAAGACTTTAGATGCCTACTTTGAAAAAGAGACAAATTGAAAAAAAATGTTGTCAAATTAAAAGTTTATTAATTTGTGTTACTGTGAACTTTTGTGAATTTATGCAGTCATTATTTTATATATTTTAGAGATGCTCTTAAAAATGTGAAAAATATGAACTTTTATGATAATTTTTTTTTTCCATAGTAAATGCCAGATATGACATCCCTATTTTTACTCATTTTGAATCAAGTGGCATTTTCACGTATTTAATTCTTCCATTTTCCAAATTACATTATTTCCCGTTGCACTAATCAAAATAAAGTTTCGTGGGTAGGGCTTCAGCCCAAATTTCTCAAAAAAATTATTATCTACTCATTTAACGAGTTAAATAATTTAGTACTTTGATCCAAGTCGGGATCGCAAAATTTAAGCAGTCAATAATTTAGTTCATTGATCCAGCAATGGAATGGATTTAGGACAATGCTAGTTTGACAACTTGTATCGTACAACTTCTCTTACAACTGTTATATATCACGATATATTCAACTAAAAAGTAAAGAAAAGTCTGACAACTTTTTAATTTTTAAATCTAGAAAAATGCAAAGTAAAAAGTCATACCATGCTTGTACTTCTCTTTCAACTCCACTTTTGTTCATACTCCCACCACACTCGCTGCAAAGAAAAAACTCAACCCGGCCAGAAAACAACTCACCCAGAAATCAGCTCCAAGCCAAAAAAAAATAAATCACAGAATAATAAATTTCATGTGTAAGGACTTCGACCTGCCACTTCTATTTCCACGAGCAACGGGTAATATTCGATGCGTTGTGGAACACAATGTCTGAGAGTGGTTAGTGTTGTTTCCTCCATTTTAAAGTTAGTATTTACTGGTTCATGTTTGTCAATGTACTTATTTAAGACTTGGATGAAATGGACGAAACTGTGAATATGCATGACTAATCCATTTCTGCTGGTTCACATTTTGTAGAAATGATATGAGAAAAAAAATTTAAAAATGTGATGAGATGATATGACAAAAAAAAATTCAAAAGTCGTAGAGATGATACAAGAAAAAAATTCAAAATATGGTAGAGATGATATGAGAAATAAAATTCAAAAGTAGAAGAGATGATATGAGAAATTTTTTTCAAAAGTAGTAGAGATGATATGGGGAAAAAAATTCTCTCTGATTATTTAAAGGAGTCAAAATTTTTTCAAAATGTTTATGTTATGATTTCTCACATCATTTATGCTGGTTCAAAAATAGTAGAGATGATATGAGTATAATTTTTTAGCCTCTGAATTTGTAATGGAATCAAATTTTTGAATGTAAAATTATTATGCTATGATTTCGTCCAGGGTATGAATCGCCTAATCCCGATGAAGTCGACGAAGGATTAGGGAATGATGAAGTACTTACTAGGGAGACGGAGGTAAGTGGAGTTACGCCTACTATTGGGATGAAATTCACGAGCTTTAACGAGGTCTTTGATTTTTATAAACACTACGGTTATAGTATGGCTTTTCCTATCAGAAAGAGAACTTCAAAAAAGAATGAAGATGGGCTAGTGAGATATGGAGTGTTTGTATGCGGTCGAGAAGGAAAGAGAAGTAGTTCTACAGGTAATTGTTTGAAACCTCATCCGACTATGCAAACAAGGTGTGAGGCTAAATTGGCAGTGACTGTAGATACTCTAGGATCATGGCGTGTTACCAATGTCTGTCTGGATCATAATCACAGGACAAGTCCATCAAAATCCAGGTTGTTTAGATGTAATTGACAGTTGAGTGAGCAAGCGAAAAAGAAGCTTGAAGTGAACTACATAGCAGGAATACCACTACATAAAAGTTTCAACTTAACAGTCGTTGAAGCGGGTGGGTATGAGCAGGTACAATTTGTTGAAAAGGACTGTAGAAACTAAATAGAAAAATTGAGACGACTGAGGCTAGGGGATGGCGATGCAGCTGCAATACAAGCGTACTTTTCTAAAATGCAAGCAAAGTGTCCGGGGTTCTTCTTTAGTCTGGATTTGGATGACGAGTCCCAATTGCAAAATGTATTCTGGGCTGACAATAGGTGGAGGCTTGCTTACAAGGAATTTGGTGATGTCATAACGACATACTTGACGAACAAGTATGACATGCCCTTCGTACCTTTTTTTGGTGTGAACCACCACGGGCAATCGACCCTATTTGCATGTGGTTTACTGTCCAATGAGAATACTGAGACTTTTGTATGGCTATTTAGAACTTGGCTTTTGTGTATGGAAGATCAAGTTCCTACTGGGATAATTACTGATCAGGATAGAGCAATGCAAAATGCGGTTGAAATTGTTTTCCCGAGGACAAAACATAGATGGTGTTTGTGGCACATCCTGAAGAAGTTGTCGAAAAAATTTGCTACCACAAGGACAAATGATCAATAATGTTGTCTCTCCATGATGTGGTATATGAATCACAAAGTTGTGAAGATTTCGAACACGGGTGGACTCAGATGATTGATAGATATGGGCTAAAACATAATGAATGGTTGTCTAGTCTGTATAGAGAAAAATGTTGGTGGGTTCCATGTTTCCTCAAAACAAGTTTTTGGACAAGCATGTCTACAACACAGCGTAGTGAGAGCATGAACGCTTTCTTTGACAGGTATGTCCACTCAAAAACCTCTCTAAAGCAATTCATAGAATAATATGAGCATGCGCTAAGGTCTAAAGTTGAGAAGGAGTTCCAAGAAGACTTCAAATCATATTCAAAAATGGTGCCCTGTGCAACAAAGTTTGCTATGGAAAAACAATTTCAGGATGTGTACACACTCTCTCAATTTAGAGAATTCTAGGAGGAATTAACTTCAGCTAAAATGTATTGTGATATCATCGCTATAGAGGAAAATAGTCTTACAGCTAGGTATCAAGTTCTAGAAGAAGTGTTTCTGGACAAATTGGAGCTGAAGAAGACTTTTACTGTTTACTTGGAAAAGGAGAGGTGTGAGGTGGTATGCAGTTGTCATTTGTTTGAGTTCAGAGGCATAATCTGTAAACATGCTCTAACAGTTTTATTTCATAATGGTATTAAAATGCTCCCTGAAAGGTACATCTTACGAAGATGGAGGAAGGATGTTCCTAGAGCTTACACTAGGTAAAGATCAATTACGATGCCTGGGTTTGTACTGAGGAACAAGTTAGATATGAGCAATTGTGCAGTTTGTTTGCAAAGGCAGCGAATATGATAGTCGACAATGAACAAAGAACCCGAGAGGTGATTGAGTGGATTGAACATCTATTGAATGTGACCCCAAATTCGATTGTTTGAGCTTTCATTTTTGGCACGCAGGTCACTTCAAAGGCAATAAAAATGAAGAACTCGACACAAACTAACATAGGTGAAGGTCCACTAAAAAGCTAGTCATCACAACAACAACAACAATGTTCCATAAGAAACACAGGGACTGATAGATTTGAATAGCACAAATGAATGGTTTGGAGTGGATTTTGATTTGGGAATTTGAATTGTGTTTTGTTAAGAATTATAGGAAATGTAGGTTTACTTTTAAAAAAGTTTAAAAAATTTTGTAAAGGCAGGCTAAATTGTATTTTGTTGTTGAAGCTTGCTACTTGTGTTAACAATTTTTTTGTAAAGGCAAGCTAAATTGTATTTTGTTGTTGAAGCTTGCTACTTGTGTTAACAATTTTTTTGTAAAGGCAAGCTAAATTGTATTTTGTTGTTGAAGCTTTCTACTCGTGTGAACCATGTAATCTTAATGATTTTTTTGGTGTAAATTGGATGAGCCTGTTTTTTCTGCTATTTGATTTTAGCACATCAGTTTATCAGTTTATTACATAAACTGTGAACTAATTAAGGATAATATTTAGCCAAAACAGGTGCACAGATTTGAAGACAATTTATTCACAAGAAGAACAGACAAGTTTCACGACTTCACCGGACAAGCAAACAAGTATCATGACTTCAACATTAACATATAACTACTTCATACTAGTTTCCAGACTTCAAGCTTAATCAACTCTAAAACGGGCTACATTATCTCAATTCTTGATCACTGGTGCATCTTTCCTTTCCCCTTGTCGTCCCCGGATGGTTTCCCCTTCCTTGTGGTGAAGTTCATTTTTATTTTGACGTCGTCTTCATCTACTATTCGAGCACACCTTTTCAGCATCCTTGACAAATCTTCAGTTTCATCCTTAGCCTTGCTAAATTGGCCAATGTCCCACTCAAAGAATCCGCACTGCTTACTACAATTGAAGAACAAATTTCCTTTGGACTTCTCGACGTGAACCACTTCGAACCACCTTACGTAGCCCTCTCCAAACCAAGGGCATGTCTGCTTGTTACGACATTCACGTACCCAATGCTCAGGTTGCCTACAGCAATGACAGACATCACGGTTACCTCCCATTATAATCCCTGTTGTCTGGATAAGTCAAGAAAGAATAGCAATAACTTAGCATAAAGTTACAGTCAATTCATAATCTTAGACATAATTTAGACTGAAATTACAAGAGATCACTAACAAATCAGTAGTAATTCTCCATTTCACATGATTCATCTTACTTATATATATATACCATAGATAATGATGGAGATAAAACATAAAAGTTTAAACGAACAGTTGAAATTTCAAGATTGGGAATATGTTTAGTAAATGTTAAGCATTAAAAATTAATAAGATGTTAATTACTTGTACAAGCAAAGAGAAATTCAGAATCTCTTTTACATTTCTATTCAAATATTAAATTCTTCTATATTTTTAGTCTTAAATCTTTAATACATTATATAAAAACTTAATTCATTTCATTTTCAGGCTTCTTTAGTCCAAAACCCCAGTTTTTAGCCCTAGAAAATCATAACCAGAATTACTGCTACTGCTACCTTCAATATTACAACTGCAATTGTTGTTGTTTTGTGCACCCAAATTACAAGAGATCATTCTGAGCATCTAACTTCAAAAAAAAAAAAAAAAAAGAAGCAAAAAACATAATGGTAGGAATCAGAATGCAGAAAATAAACGAAGAAATCGACTCGCAATTTCTAAACTGATTTAGGCACAACAAATCCCTAAAATATATGATGAAGAATCACTAATATATAGGCACAAAAAATCGCAAATATACATGATGCAGAAACCAGAATACAGTCATGATGCAACATATTTCGTCATAACCAGATGCAATGTATCATACCAAGGTTCTGATGCAACAAAGTTCACATACAAAATTTTCGCAACTACAGTACTATCTTCACGTCCGAAAAATTAAAATCAAAATCAAAATGTTCCAAAATCAAAAAGAAAATAGAAATCAACAACTTAAAAGTCAACGTCGAGCAGCATGGTCGAACTGATTGAGAACTAAACCCTAACTTTTTGACTCCACTGCTTCAAAATCACGTTGAAGTTCAGGAAAGAGATGTAAACTTACACTTAAATGTAGGTATTCCGGTGATATGGCTGGTCGGAATGGGCTCCCCTTCTCTACAGTCGGAAATGGACGGATGCGGTTTTGGAGAAGTTAATGGTCTTTGGAGTGAGTTTGGATGTTGAAATGAAATGAGTCTAGTATGTAGAAATGAAAGGGAGTTGATTTGGTTAGGCAGTAAAACTTGATTATTTGATGGGCAATTTGGTAAAATCTATGGGGTTGTATGAGAAGTTGTAAGGTATGGATTGTGAAAGTAGCATTGTTCATGAATTTAATAGTAAGTGGTGGTCTAGATAGAGATACCTAGCACATCTCTCTTAGCAAGTGTTTGGTAAATAAAATAAAATGATTTATAAATCAGTTTATAAACTATACAATTTTTCAAATCGATTTTTAATCACAGACATTTTCTCTATCCAACTCTCAATCATTACTTTTACCTCAAAATCATAAATAAATCAGTTTATAAACCACAATAAATATTGAAAAATCTGTTAAAAAAATGAGATTATTTATGAAAATATTAAATGCTTTTGTCTTTTTTCATTGGTCTTCTAAGGAAAAACAGTTTGTACTACAATCCCAATTGTAGTAACTGTTAACTTGAATAATTTTGCCAAATTTATTAGAATAAGACTGCATTTGATACGCAATGGTTGCCTAAGGATGCGTTTTCTTTGACGTTTTCCATTTCCGAAAATGCGGAAAACGCGTTCTCTTGTACCGTTTTCGGGATAAATTTTCGAAAATGTTTTCAAATTTTGTAAAGAAAATGAACGTTTTTCGCGTTTTCCATAAATTATACCTATAATCTGAAAACGCGAAAAACGCGCGTTTTCCGCGTTTTATACTTAAAAAAAATTTTAAAATAATCAAAAAAATTGAAATTTGTCATTTTTAATTACATTATTGTCTCTAATTTTCAAAACTTGTCATTTTAATCCTCAAATTTTGAAATTTCTTTCGAAAATACCCTAGTTTATTTGCAACTTAGGTCCCTCAACTTTAGATTTTCTTGCACATTAGTCCCCAAATTTAACTTTTCTTTCAACTCAGTCTTTTTCGTATTTGCTTTATAGGTCATTGTCTTCAAACATGTATAACTTTTGATGTACAACTCCAAATTGCACTCCATTTTTTACATCGAACTCCAAATTCAACCATCTTTCTGATGATGTATCATGTGCTTAATTATTAAACATTTGTTTTTTACTTTTATATTGTAAACACTTATTTTGTAAGGGCATCATTAATTAACGTAAATTAATTTTTGCAAATCTTATTGAAATTTAAATTTTAAACGTTATGAGTACTTACTGGAAGGATATATATATATATATATATATATATATATATATATATATATAATATTTCATTTATTTTTGTTGTGCAACTCAAATATAACTTTTTTATTTCCTTTATATTCACAAACAATATAATTACAAATATACAGAAATAATTTTCTTCAAAATTTTAAACAGAACATATTTTCCAGTTTTTCATTTTTGAAGACAGTTTTCAGAAATAACAAACCAAACGCTTTTCAGCAATTTCGAAAAAAGTCACAGAAAATGGAAAACAAAAAATGTTTTTGAAAATGAAAACAGGAAACTGAAATACAAAGAGAACGCAAAGTTTTCCATATAATTCATTTTCCTATTTGTCTCGAAATTCAGTATTTTTCTTATTTTGGATGAATTCGTTTTCCAATAGGGGAGGAGGTTTTATTTTCCATTTTCATCACGTTTGATCTTTTTTGTTATTGTTAAATGATTTATTTTTTTTCAAAAATTAACATTATTATTATTAAGTACAAATGTGTGAAAAATAAAAAAATTATTAAAATAGTTAAATTTTGCTTTATTTTTCATGAAATTAATGTCAATCAAAAAATAAAAGTTGAAAAATTTCTCACTTTTTGACCAAGAAAATTAAACCAATCAAACACATAAACTTTCAATTCTCAAAAATTCAATTTCCTAAAAAAAATTTCCTGCCCAAATTCCACCATCGTTATCAAACGCTACCTAATAAAAAAAAGTGATACAAAATGGAAATTTGTTATCACTTATCAGCTTCTGGACGATATATATGGATTGAATTTGCTGACAGGTACCTCCATCAATTTGTACTAGCTATGACGTAAGCAGTGACGCCATATATCATAATAAACATTTTCATGAAAAAATAACTAATTTGTGATTTCAAAAAAAAACAAAAAAACAAAAAAAACAAAAAACAAAAAAAAAACAAAAACAAAAGGGGGTTTAACATATATTGAGAACAAAAAGAGTAAATTTAATGAATGATAACTAAACTTTATACTATATTACTACTTGCTCATTGAATTTAATAATATTATTATCAGTTGCTCACCCATCTTTCTTTAACTATTTTTCATCCATCACCCAACCAATCTCCATCCATCTATTTAACAGAATCTGACACAGTGGACATAATCCTATGTGGCACATGAATGTATTAAAATCAGCCACATATGACTGAATTAATAAAAAAAATTAAATTATTAGAGATCATCTACAGCGGTCAGAACTCTGCACTCCCAAAGCAGAGATCATCTCCAGGGGAGAGAGATCTCTCTCCTAAATTCCCATTCTCATACTCTTCCCCATCCTTGAATTCACCACGACCTAGTTCAGGCCCGAGCTCATAGAATTGCCCGGTATTATGGCCTGTTGGATTGACTGACACATGGGATTTGAATCCCCCATTAGGTATTTCTATTACCACCATAATCAATAGCAAAAGGATAGGCTGCTCGTGCTTCCCTTTTTTTACTTCGTCGATCGTTTTTGGTACAACACATCAATTCCCCATAAAGCAATATAAATCGACCCTTAATTTTCAATAATTTAAATAATGGATCTAGAGATTTAAGCCGAATACAGACGAAGATCAATTAAAAAATCAGTCCTTTTTTAAAAAAATTAATAAATCAAAGCTCTAGTTTCTCCAACCAAACTTTCAGTTCTAAAAACTTCCCCTGTCTTTCGGATCTAACAGCTAATTGGGCTTCTGAATTTCAAGAAGGGAAAAATACACAAATCAGGGCTTTATCGATTCACATTTCAAAATTACAAAAAGAGGAAATTACGACCAGCACGGTCTTTAGTTTTTCAAATTCATAACCTAGATGATAAAGGCATTTGTTCAATATTCAGGTGATTATTACCTTTAATATAATAATTAATATTATAAATTTAAACTAATACTAATTAAACTCATAACCACCCCATTTTACAACGTCATCCCCTGCTCCAACCCTAATCCAAGACCAACGAAGCTAGCTCAATTTATCTCCCAGCATCCCAGACCACCGCCTTGGCCTTCTCCTCCACCACCTTCATCGCCTCCAATTTTTCGATCACAACCACCGCATATGCCTCAAATTCTTTCCCACCCTCCAAGACCATCGTCTGCATTCTCCTTCACAGCCTCCAATTTTTCGATCACCACCTCCACTTCGTACTCAGTCAGGGCCTTGAAATTATCATCTTCGTGGAGTGCAATTCTTGAAATAAAGCAACAATGTAGAAATCTATTTTCAGTTTCTTTCTATTGCATCATGTGCCCCGTCTTTCGACAACAAAGTAGCATTTCTTTATCTAGCAAACTGGCAGTGTGTCTACTTTTCGGTGAAGGGGGTAATGTTGGTTGGTTAACCTTTGGAATAATGTTGTTCAATTTTGTCGATATGGTGGCGGTGGCTGTTGTGGTCAGGTCAGGTTACATGTGTTCACTCAGGTCACATGTGTGGACTCATGTCAAATTCATCACAGTTCCCAGGTCACAAGTACTACTATGTAATCTGAAATTAGTATTAATTAGTTTGTTCGTCAATGATGTAATCTGTGGTAGGAGATCAAGGGAGAAATCAGGGCACAAGCGATTCCATGACAATCTACGTGAGAAACGGAGCAAGTTCCGTGTTGGGCCTAAACCAAGGATCAAACCGGGTCATGTTGTTTCAAAATGAAGAAAAAAGGTGTAGCCGAACTATCACGTTTTGAATAGGAAGGATGAACAGGGTAATGATAATATTGCAGCAATGAGGGCACAATTTGAGAGGTTTATGGATCAGATGGAGAAACGAGGTGCAAAACGTAAACAACAACACCGAGATCAATCTCATAATGGTTCTCGAGTTAGAAGAGGTAATAGGCGTGAGGTTGGTATGGATGATGAGGCCATGAGTAGTGAAAGTGGTAGTATATCTTCGATGGGAAGTATGTGAAGGAAGGATAGAGGAGATAGGTATGAGAAGAGGTATGATATGGAGCATCGTAATGCCAGAAGGCATCGTGGGGGAAGGAATGTTGTAGATGATGACCTTGGAAAAATCAAAATGAAAATACCATCGTTCCAGGGAAGGAGTGACCAGGAGGCGTACCTGGATTGGGAAACAAAGGTTGAATGGATTTTTGATTGTAATAATTATTCAGAAAAGAAGAAGGTGAAATTAGCTGTGATTGAATTCACGGATTATGCAAATATTTGGTGGGATCAACTAGTGACGAGTAGGAGGAGGAACCTCGAGGAGCCGGTGGAGACTTGGGGTGAATTAAAGACCATAATAAGGAAGCGGTTTGTGCCAACTCATTATTATAGAGATATTTACCAGAGGCTGCAGGGTCTGGCTCAGAGGTCGAGGAGTGTAGAGGATTATCATAAGGATATGGAGGTGGCGATGATTTGGGCTAATGTGGTGGAGGATCGGGAAGTTACGATGGCTAGGTTTTTGAGTGGGCTGAAAAGAGATATTGCCAACGTCATTAAGCTGCAACATCATGTGGAGCTAGTAGATATGGTGTATATGGCAATGAAGGTGGAAAGACAACTACGGCGAAAGGGGGCAGCAAGACACTCACCGGGTTCTTATCCTACATCACAACCGAAGCGGGAACACAATGATGAACATGACCCGAAAGGGAAGGAGGAACCTACAATGAAAGGTAAAAATATTTCTAATTTTCAAACTACTCGGGATAGAAATATTAAGTGTTTGGGTTCGGGTTATATAACATCCCAGTGTCCAAATAAGAGGGTAATGATTTTGCGTGATAATGGTGAAATTAGTTCCGATGATGAATTTAAGGGAATGCCTAAGTTAGTGGATGTTGGGGCTAGTAGTAGTGATGAGGAAGGGTTGACTTATGCTGTTAAAGGCTCACTTGTTAATCGACGTGTTCTTAGTACTAGAGTCAGGGTGGATGAAATCTGTAAGTAAAGGGATAATCTGTTTCACACTAGATGCTTAGTGGGTGAATAGATTTGTGGTATGGTGATTGACGGGAGGAGTTGTACTAATGTGGTTAGTACAATGTTGGTTGAAAATTGGACTTGAGCTTGATGAAACATCCAAACCCTTATAAATTGCAATGTTTGATCGAGTCGAGAGAAATTAAGGTGAATAAGCAGGCTATGGTCAATTTTGCCATCAGGGGGTTATAAGGATGAGGTGGTTTGTGACGTGGTACCTATGCATGTTGGGCATATTTTATTGGTAGGCCTTGACAACATGATAGAAGGGTGGTGCATGATACGTTTAAAAATCAATATTCTTTTGTGAAAGGTGAAAAAAAGATTACTCTTGCTCCTCTATCACCTAAAGAGGTCCAAGATGATCAAATGAGAATAAAAAGTGAGTTTGAGGGGAAAAACACGAGAGTTGAGGCCACGACCTCAGAAAAAGGAGAGGGTGTGAAAATTGAAAATAAGAGGGTTGAGATCACAACCTCAGAAAAAGGAGATCTAGAGTGTAAAAAGAAAAAGAAAAGAGAGTCCAAGCCCAAAATGAATTTTTTTTGCACAAAGGTTGATGTATAAGAATTCTTGCCTTGCACTTAAGCAATCTAACAAAGCCCTCCCCAGCTCTATAAAATATGTTTTGCATGTGCCTAGATCAAACCATGATCCTGAAATAAGGAAGAAATTCATTGGTACAAAGGAGCAGCCCAAAAAACAGAAGCATGATCCAAAGGACAACAAACCCAGGAGTTGCAAGTGGATTAAACAAATTCGAAATTCGTGGTCGGATCCTTTTCAAGAGAGGGGGAATAATGTGATCCATGGTAGGAGATCAATGGAGAAATCAGGGCAGGGCGATTCCATGACAATCTACGTGAGAAACGGAGCAAGTTCCGTATTGGGCCTGAACCAAGGATCAAACCAAGTCACGTTGTTTCAAAAGAAAGAGAAAAGGTGCATCCGGACTATTACGCGATCGCTTGGTGAAAAATATCGAACGATCGCGCGATGGTACAAAAATTTCATCCGAGCTTTTAGGGGCCAACCACGCGATTGCGACACCGATGCCCAAGCGATAGCGCAGTTGAAAACGAAACCAGATTTTTCGCTTTTTTTAAAGTATTTTCTATTTTCTTTGTTATTTTCCTTTTTATTTAATTCCTAGCAGCTAGGGTTAGGGTTAGACGCGTTTTCATTATATTATTCACAATTTCATCATTGGAAAAGAGTTTTTGAGTTTATTTGATTAAATTGAGAGATGATTCTCTTGTGAAATGTTGAGTTATTCCCTTTTCTTGAACTTATCAAAGATTTAATCCCTGTGGCGTTCACCCAACAAACTTATCAAGGAATTGAAAACCCTTGTGGTGTTCACCAATCTTGGTTCTTTATTCAGCACCGATTCTTGCGTCGTGAATATTGGATCAAGGTTTTATCGTCGATCTATCTTTTAATTCTGGTATTTTATTTATTGGGTTCTTGTTTATCTCAAGTTTAATTTGACTTAAATCTTTCCTAGGGTTTTATTTTAGTTATTCTGCGTTTTCGTTGTGTTCCCCTATTGGGTTCGCGTCAGTCAAAGTCCAAGAAGAGTTGATGCTGAACTTGGAATTGAAGCAGTAAAAATGTAGTTTGGTTGCCATCTACGAAAGAAGTTCAACTGAACAAGTCTTGTATTGAGACTCAACAGAGATTGAATTTATTGCCGGCCATGCAGTATATGGCAATTAATCCTGGAAACTAGTTTGGTGAATTGATGTCAAAGTTCCAAAGAAAAGTCATAACTACCATAAGCATTGAAGAAAATACTCACCATTTTGACCAGTCATGGACAAAGGAGAGAAGTGGGACAGAGAAAAGAGGATGACTGGAATTATTAATTAATAAATAAAAGAGTTTTATAGGTCACATTATTTTCAGGTCACATGTTCACAATTCATAATCTTAAGTCACATATTCAATTTATCAGGTCACATTTTTCAGATCTATTCTACATGTGTAGTGGTGATGTGATGTGCCTGTTAGTGACTGCAGGTGGAGATGATGGTGAGTATGGTGGTGGGGGTGGTGCATCGTCAGAGGTGGTAACTGTGCGGTAAAAAATTGTGGTGGTGGTGGTTCATCGGAGATGGTGACTTTGCGCCAGAGTCTCATGTGACGATGGTGGTGGTGGTGGTGGTAGTGGTGGTAGTCTGAATCGTGTGCAATGGTTAACTGGTCTGGGATTAGGGGCTGAGATGGGTTTGTGTGTATTTATATTATATATAGAATATATTTCTAACTAGTACCTAATTAGTGAACTAATAAAAGTTATTTTGTAATGGGGAAAATACACAAATTAGGTCTGGGAACTATGATGAATGTGACTTGAGTCCACACATGTGACCTGAGTGAACACATGTGACCTGACCTGACCACAACAGCCACCGCCGCCATATCGACAAGATTGAACAACTTTATTCCTAAGGTTAACCAACCGGCATTACCCCCTTCACCGAAAAAGTAGACACACTGCCAGTCTGCCAGATAAAGAAACGCTACTTTGTTGTCGAAAGACGGGGCACATGATGCAATTGAAAGAAACTGAAAATAGATTTCTACATTGCTGCTTTATTTCAAGAATTGCACTCCACAAAGACGATAATTTCAAGGCCATGGCTAAGTACGAAGTGGAGATGGTGATCGAAAAATTGAAGGCTGTGAAGGTGGTGAAGGAGAATGCAGACGATGGTCTTGGAGGGTGGGAAAGAATTTGAGGCATATGCGGTGGTTGTGATCGGAAAATTGGCGGCGATGAATGTGGTGGAGGAGAAGGCCAAGGGGGTGGTCTGGGATGCTAGGAGAGAAATTGAGCCAGCTTCATTAGCATTGGAGAAAGGGATGACGTTGTAAAATGGGGTGGTTAGGGGTTTAATTAGTATTAGTTTAAATTTATAATATTAATTATTATATTAAAGTTAATAATCACCTGAATATTGAACAAATGCCTTTATGATCTGGGTTATGAATTTGAAAAACTAAAGACCGAGCTAGTTGTAATTTCCTCTTTCAAGAAAATTTGCAATCTACGAGTCAAAATCCAATCTTTATGATAAAATCACACGAGAATCAAGAAGATAAAAAGAGGGTTTTTGTAAGCTTTCAAAACCCAAAAATCAAATCTCTCTTTCAACACAAATAATAAAGAAACTTTCAGGTGAAAGGGGTGGAAAAACTAAGAATATGATATGGAGATCTTATCTTCTTATAAAGAAAAAAAATTCAAGAAATCTGACAATATGGAGAGAAATTTAGGATTCCAAAAAATTTTGAACATATGGGAGGTGATTTAGGGGGAAAGGAAAGGGTTTGGGGAGGGAGAAGAGGATGATGACAACGACGAGGATGAGAATGTGAATTTAGGAGGGAAGTCTCTCCTCTGTAGACGATATGCTAAATTCCTAAAATTAAGAATTTTTTTATTTTTTATTTTTTTTTAATTTAGTCATATGTTGATTTTAATACATTCATGTGCCACCTAGGATGTCAATTAAGATTTTTCTATCCACTGTGTTAAATTCTGTTAAATATATGGATGGAAATTGGTTGAGTGATAGATGGTAAAAAGTTAAAGAAAGATGGGGGAGCAATCGATAATATTATTAAGTTCAATGTGCAAATAATAACATGGGATAAAGTTTGGAGATCATTCATTAAATTTAGCTTGAACAAAAACTATTGTTGATAGAATAATGCTATCAAAGAAAATTCTACTGAAACGAAACATGAAAGATTAAATTTCATTTTGTATCGGATTCAACAAATTTCATCCGTCTATAAAAAAAAATTGAGAAAATAGGGATATATATATATATATATATATATACACTAGAGTTAATTTGTTAAGTCCAATTGCAAAAAAATTCATCTTCGGCTGCGCATTCGAGATCCCCAAGACATTCTTCCTCCTGAATCTCTTCTTCTTTGCTTCAATTCATTCAGCTGAGATTGCCATCTCATTTTCCACTCCCCATCCGATCTCTCTTTGAATCCCAATCCGTGAGCTAAATCTTGATCATACAAACTTCTGGCGTTTGGATCAGACAGGGTTTCATAAGCCTCTTTAACCAATATAAATCTCCTGGTGTGTTCATCAACACGGTCCGGTGGCGATACGTCGGGATGATATTTTCTTGCCATTTTTTTGTAAGCTTTCTTAATATCAGAAATTGTTCCACTCTCTTCAATTCCCAACACATCATACAAACTGTCTGTAATTTGTGTTGGAGCATAAAATGCCTTAAAACTTGACCTGGAATGGGCTCTTGGAGTCATCGTTTTGAACTGAATTCTAGAATTTGTCATCTTTGAACGGAAGGAAATGCTTGAAGAACTCTCAGTAATGGAATATTTGGTGGGTTTTGAGCATAGATAAAAGCGAGTTCCGGAACCTGAAACCACTGCACAGCTCATTCTTCTGGTTTTAGTTTATTGTGTTTTCAAGTTTGAGTATGGAATTTTTCTTATTTTCTGATTCCTTATTATCTTTGATTGCCTCTCTCTCGACTCTCTCTGTGGAGTGTGTGCATGTATATATAGATACGGAAGAAGAAGCGTGTTCCTCCTATTCTAGATTTTTTGTAGACTCGTTCCGTGTTTGACTTTTCTTTCATGTTGGCCCGTTGGGTACCGACGGAGATAGCTTTTCAGATGTGCTGTCTAATAAAAGGCAGAATATAGTCAAAAATGCTGCCTCGGCGGGCGACCGCCCTAAATTGAAATATATTACCACCAAAGGCGACCGCCCTAAAGTTTACATAATACTCCACGTTATATTGTCGCCACTAAGGAAACATAATTTTTATAAATACACCACAATACATATATCAATATACCCCTGTCTAATTATAAAATAAAAAATGATAAAAAAAATTTGTTCACCGCAATTCAAAATCTTGATCTTTCTAAAAATTTCATATCTGGGCCACTTCCCAAGTTTCTAAGGACATGTCGACAGTTGCAAAGTCTTCTTATCGCCAAATATGATTTTCCAACGAGATACCAAAGTGATTCTGCCCAAAACTTGCTTTGATTTTAAACAAAAAGAACTTTATTTATTGCATTGGGTTCAGATTCTCAAGTCATAAAAGAAATCTTCTCTGTGGGGCTTAGAAAAAGACCAGAAAGTGTTGGGTAATTATTTCAAATTGTCAAAAATTGAAGGTGAATTTGGTTTTTCTACATGTTAAATAACGCGCCCTAGTGGAGTGAGAATTGTGGTAATTATTAGTATTGGTTGGAGTTACTTTCATCTACATATTGTCAAATTTTGTTTCCTTGTAGAACAATCAGATGAAACTATTATTGTGAGTAAAGCGGTTAACCAAGAAATAAATCTCGTATCCGAATTGAAGATGTCAAAGACGTGAATTTTAGGAGAAGTGTGCTGCATATATTCTCTATAAATACATGTTGATCTCTTTTGTTGTAGAGCATATTGACTAAAGAATATTGTGAAGAAAAATGTAGTCTAACATCTTTGTTTTTATTTGGTTCTTTGTGAGTTGTACAAAGAAGTAGAAATTGGTAGACGTAGTAAAACTTGGTTATTTTTCTTACAATACTTGGGGGGTTTAGTTAGTACAAATTCTATATAATTGTAATAATTTATTATATAGTGAAAAGTTTTGGCGGTCCGTAAATTTTGCGTTGTTTTATTTTCTTGTTAGCTCAATTATTTCTTGAACACCAAAATTCATGTGTGGTTAATTAGAGAGGGAATTTGTGTGTAATTTCCAACTGTGGAGTCACTGACGGGGAAATCAACGTCTAATTAAAAGACCATCAGGTGATTTGAAGATTTTTTGGAGCAGAAGAAAATATGTTTGAAAGTACAGCGTTGAGAAATTTGACTGGAAAATCAATTTTGGCTTGTGATAAGTACAAGTCATGGATGTATTGATTCAGACGGGACTGCATAAAACTTTGAAGGAAAAACCAACCCCGAGTTTTAACAAAGAAACTGAATTCAGCACGAGTGATGGAGATTGGGAAGATTTGGATTTGAAGGCTGTTAGCATGTTACAACTTTGTTTGACCAAAAAATGTTCTTGTAAATATTTATGGGATATTTTCTGTGAAGGAACTGTGAGAAAAACTGGAAGAGTTGTATCAGATGAAAAACTTGTCAAATAACTTGTATCTGAGGGAGCGATTTAATTCTTTGAGAATGAATGCATATATATGTATGAAAATCTTATAACATCTTAGTGTTCTCAATTGGATTGTTTCTGAACTAGAATCTATTGGAGTTAAGATTAATGATGAGGATAAGGTTTATCTTGTCTCTTCCATTCACGTTTGTGCACATCAGGTTGATTTTGTTGTATGGGAAAGAAACGGTGGAATTTTTGGAAGTTAAGTTGATTAGGTTGAAGTGACAATTCATCTGAAAACACTTTGCTTTTTACTGAAAAGTGGAAGAGATGTAACTTCTGAAGAAGAAGGTAATGTGTTGGAACTATGGTAAATCCAGTCATGTGAGAAGAAATTGTCCAAAATGTGGAGCAGAGTCGGCTAACTGCTCGGAGGTGAACAATGCGACTCTCCTGGTGGAGGGTAGTGATGATGTACTTTAATAAGATAAGACTTCCTTAAGGCATGAAGCCAGTTACCATGATAGATGATGCGTTCTTGCTGGCAGGTACATGTATTTGCACAGGGGCATTGGTTTGGCGTTAATGCAAGGTGTTTTGTGAAATTGATGTCGATGACTGATGAGCTTCCAAGGAAAGCCAAACATGGGGGTTGTACCATAATTTTTTAGCATGGTTTATTTTGACATGAGCGGATGAAAAGCTCGGAGTTCGTTGATAATTCAGAGTGCTTTTATACTAATATAGTGGAGTATGTCAATTCTCTGGTTTGAGAATCGGGACCTTCAAAGTGTGTCAAAAGCTTACTTGTTTCTAAGTATTGTGAACAAAAGAAATGATTGAATTTTGACTCGTTTTCAGTAAGGTGAAGATTGTTGGGTAATTTCCTCAAATTGCCAAAAATTGAAGGTGAATTTGGCTTTTCTACATGTTAATTAACGTGTCCTAGTGGAATGGGATTTGACGTAATTATTAGTATTGGTTGGAGTTACTTTCATCTATAGATTTTCAGATTTTGTTTCATTGTGGAACAATTAGAGGCAATTATTATTGTAAGTAGAGCAGTTAACCAAGGAAAGAAATCTCCCAGTCCGAATTGAAGATGCCAGAGACGTGAATTTTAGGAGAAGTGTGCTGCATATATTCTCTATAAATACGTGTTTATCTCTTTTGTTGTAGAGCACATTGACTAGACAGTATTGTGAGGAAAAATGTAGTCTAACATTTTGATTTTTATTGGATTCTTTGTGGGTTGTACAAAGAAGTAGAAATTGATAGATATAGTAAAGCTCGATTATTTTTCTTACAAAACTTGGGGGGTTTGGTGAGTGCAAATTCTATATAATTGTAATAATTTATTATATAGTAAAAAACTTTGGCTATTCGTAAATTTTGCGTCGTTTTATTTTCTTGTTGGCTTAATTATTTCTTGAATACCAAAATTTCTGTGGGGTTAATTTGAGAGAGAATTTGTGTGTAATTCCCAACAAAAAAGATCTATCACTACTGCCCACTGCCAGTCTGCCACCACTAGCATCAGTGGCGGTGGCGGATGCAGACATCTCGTAGTAGGGGGCAAAAATATGGACCCGTGTTTTTCACGATGGACCCCCCAAATTTATTTATTTTTTAAAGAGCCTTTGTGAAAAAACGTAGATTTCCATTTAAAATATATATATATATATCCATAACCGATACAAGCAATCAAATAAATAATTGTAAACAAATATCAATCACCACATATTCAAGTCTTTCATTCCTAACATCCCCGACATTAATTTCAATCGGTACATTTCCAAGATTAGATTCATCAGTTTCATTAGTTTCATCCCCAACTCTGTCATCCCTTTTGACTTCGGCATCATCTTCATCCCTAACATTCCTTTCATTTATATTTTGGTCATCACAAGTAAATGCAAATCTAAGTTTAAAGTACATTTTCAAGTAAATGAAAGGGGAAAAAACAATAATTGCTAATTTATTTGTTTTTTTGTTTTTTGCTAATTATAAATAAATAAATAAAAAACTCAAAATCTGCAGGGTCAATTGATCCACCATAATCCACTCTAAATCTGCCAGTAACTAGCATCGATTTCCACTTTTCGAACATAAGATTATAAATTAACACTCGGAGAGAAGCAAAGAAGTAGATCAAATCTACATCTCCAATCACCTCATAGAATTCTTGATCTGAAATAGCATCAATTGATAGAGCCTCTTTCTTGTCTAAGTTTAGAATTTAAAGCATGATAAAAATTATTGGAGTAGATCCACTCATTATGGCTTTCCTTCGGTGACGTCGCCACCTAAACCACCACCGGGGGCGGAACTGTTCATTGGCTACAGTTGGCTGAAGCCCACTAAGAGATTTTGAGAATTTTGAACATCATTTGGGTACCCAATCACTTTATCTTACTTAGCCCACTAGATTTCTCATCCAAATTGAGCCTACTACTACAAATTCACAACCCAATCCATATCACAATTTGACAACAACAATCAACAAACACCCCCGATCGACGATCTATCTGGTCAGTGCGTGCGACTCCACGAAACAGGAAGGAGTTCAAGCTGCTGACTTGCTGTTACTGTTCCGTCAGTGCCTGTCTGTGCTTGTTCCGGACTTCCGGTCGCTTCCGCCTGCCTTGCTGAGCCAGAGACGCTGCCGCCTGCCTGCTGCTGCTGCTTCCGGCTTCCCCCATCCCCCAGCTCTTGCCATTGGCCTCGCCTCTTCAATCATCGGGGACTCGGCGTAGCCCAAGTCCCAACTCGGGTACCAACGGGTCTGCAACTGCAAGGCCAATGTCAGTCAAGTAAAAATCTAAAATTTGATTGTTGAATTTGTTGTCTTGTCTTGAAGTTTGAATGTTCAATTTGTTGATTAATTTAACTTAATTCTAAATCTGATTTATCAATATCATTGTGTAACTTGTGTTAATTTAATTATTGATTGTTAATTGTTTTGAGTATTGAATTTATTGATTTATTGATTTTAGTTATTTAGGGCTTATTTAGAATTAGAGATTTTTGTGATAATTAATTTATTTATTATAGAAATGATTTATCTTCTTGTGGTAGATTGACATACTAGTAGTTAATTTTTTTTATTAATAAAGGGCTTACTTATTTTTTTTATTTGTTTTGGTGAATTGTGATATTTTATAGTTACTTTATTGATTTATTAATTTTATCACTTGATTATACTATTGTGATGAAAATTTTTGGATTGAATTTAGACAATACATATTCTTGCAGATTAAATAGAATGCTAAGAAGAAATATCTTTCATTACTTTAATAAGAAAGATGATGTTGGATCATCAAACACTCCAAATATTCCACAAGAAACTCCTATTTCAAACAAAAGATCAATGCCTGAGAATGAGTGTACTGTTGAGACATTGGAAAGTGATACTCCATATTATGAACGAGATCCTGGAAAACGCATCCCAATATCTCAGAATCCAGTTCACAAACAAGATGAGATACGAAGAGCATATGTCGAAATGGGACCATTTCAACATATATATGATTATCCTTTTGTTTGATTTGGGACTCAAAATCGTCGATTCCAATCATCTTGATTCAAAAAATGGCCTTGGGTTGAGTTTTTCATAGAGAAGGAAAGTGCATTCTGTTTCCCGTGTTATGTGTTTGAAAGTGTTACCACTCAACAGGATACATTTACAGTATTGGGGTTTAGGGACTGGAAGAGAGTCAACTCTAAAACTTGTGCATTTAAAAGGCATGAAGGGGATGGGAATTCAGTACATGCGTTTTCTATGCAAAAGTTGGATAACTTGAAAAACCTACCTCAACATATTGACAGAATGCTAGAACAACGAAGTTCAAAAGAAGCTAAGAATCATCGCATGTGCGTACAAACTGCTGTAGAAACTGTGAAGTTGCTAGCATTGCAACAATTGGCTTTTAGAGGTCATGATGAATCAGTCAACTCTTTAAATCGTGGAAATTACATTGATATAATCAAGTTGCAAGGAAGAGCAAATAGAGAAATTGATGCAGTTGTTCTGGAAAATGCAGCTAAGAATGCCAACTACAATCACCAAAAATTCAGAAGGAAATATTACAAATTATTACTCATTGTGTGCGACTCAAGATCCGTGATGAAAGTGGGGATGCGAAATTTTGTATTCTTGTTGATGAAGCAGTGGATGAATCCCAAAAAGAACAAATGGCTATAATTTTGAGATATGTTGATGGTGGTGGATTTGTTAGAGAAAGGTTTTTTGAATTTGTGAACGTTGTAGACACCAATGCATTGACCTTGAAAAAAGAGATTTGTAATGTATTATACCAATACAATCTCTTATTAAAAGATCTACGCGGCCAAGGATATGATGGTGCTAGCAACATAAGAGGTGAGTGGAATGGATTACAAGCTTTATTTCTTAAAGAATGTCCATCTGCTTATTATGTTCATGGCTTTGCTTACTGACTACAACTTGCTTTAGTTGTTGTGGCGAAAGAGGTACAAGTTGTGTATCTATTTTTTCAAAGTTTAAGTTCCATTGTTAACTTTTTTAGTACTTCCTCTAAGCGTCATTCCCAATTAAAATCAATTCGATTGGATGAAATCGATGATTTGATAGCATCAGGAGAAGTAGTGACTGGTACTGGGGTTAATCAAGTTTGTACTTTGCAACGAGCTGGAGCTACTCGGTGGAGTTCACATTTTTTCTCTGTGAAGAGATTGATTGAGATGTTTGGTTCAACTTGTATACTTCTTGAAGATCTGATTGTAAGTGGATCAACCAGTAATATACGAGGAGAGGCTAAAGGTCTGCGTAATGCTATGAGAAGGTTTGACTTTACATTTATTCTGTTGTTGATGCATGATGTTTTGGGAAAGACTGGTTTATTATGTCAAGCGTTGCAAATGAAAGATCAAGATGTTTTGAATGCAATACATTTAGTTTCATCTACAAAGATGCTTCTTAACAATATGCGAAATCAGCATTGGGAGGATTTTCTTCAGAGGGTGGTGGATTTTTGTGCAAGTAATTATATTTTTGTGCCTTAGTTAGATGATCGTTATTTGGAAGGTACGGGACGTTCTTGTCAACAACAAAATAATATTACAGTTGAAGACTATTATCACTTTCAAATATTCAATGCCGTGATAGATTTTCAGTTGACAGAATTAAATTGTAGATTTACGGAGAGGACCATGGAACTTCTTCAGTTGTGCGAGGCTTTGAATCCTATCGATGGATTTAAATCTTTCTCTATAGATGATATTTGTTCTTTAGCTGAGAGATTTTACCCTCTGTATTTTACTGTAGATGAGAGGGATGATTTGAGGAGGCAATTAGATCATTACAAGTTTGATGTACTTCTTCATCCGCAGTTCCAGAATGTTGATTCTCTTCCTAAGTTATGTTTGATGTTGGTTGAAACGAAGAAGTCTCGTCATTATTTTTTGATTGATAGATTGATTCATTTGGTGTTGACTCTTCTAGTTTCTACAGCAACAACAGAACGTGCTTTTTCAGCAATGAAACTTATCAAGACCTCGCTTCGTAATAAAATGGAGAATGAATTTCTTTCAAATTCCATGGTCATCTATATTGAGAGGGAAATTGCCCTTGAAATTGATACGAATGTCATTGTTGATAAATTTTATCGTGTGGGGAGTAGGAGAATGCGTCACTAGTAACATATCAAGATATTTTGTATTTGCACATTTATGATGCTTTTTTTAGCAGTTAAATACTGACATTTAAGCAAATTTATTTTGTTATATTTACGAATTCGAACTCTAAATTATTCTAATTTTTGGCTTCAAAAAAAAATTTTCGGGGGCAATCCCCGGGAGAGGGGTCACCCCCCATTTTTTTTATCTAACCTACTACGTTTGTATATTCTAGTTCCGCCCCTAACCACCACATATGAAGATCAAAGACGGAGAGGACCATATTTTCATCCGGAGGCAGTACCAACCTTAACCACTATGTAAACCACGACATAATCCTCCACCTACATTGGCAATGAAAGGTTCTGTAGGCGGCGACTGGCGGGGAGCTTCTTTTGTGAGACAGCGATCAGTGGAGAGAGGGAAAGGCAGATGTAGAATAGAGAGGAGTTACTAGACTGGCAATTGTAAGATTAGTTGTTGTTTACAAATTACAATTATGGGAAGAGAAAGGGATTCCAATGGGTATAGTTGTACTGGGAGATAAAAGATTATGGTGGAAGTAGTTGTACCGGAGAGGGAGGCTTAGTTCATGAGAGATTGTAATGTGGTGTGTATAAAATTTTGAGAGAAAATTAAAAGGATATCTATGCAATTTTATTATGTTTATTTTTGTAAATAATACAAAAATATTTAAAATTTTGATGTAGAAAATAAATTTTGTTGTGGCAATATAGTTACCCTTGATAAAATCTAGTCCTCCTACCTTTGTGCCAAATTCTGTAAAAAAAATTGTGTTTTTTAAACTCGTTTAAAATTATATATTTTTATATTAAAATATATGAGAATAAGTGTGGGATAAGAAGGACACTTTGATAGTCAATTACAAAAGATCAATTCCCAAAATCCCACGTATAAAGCGGAAGCACCCACCCCCGATGCTAGCCGTACAAAAGGTCAGGAACGAGACAACTACTAGTGACAGAAGGAAAGAAAGAAAGTACAATAAGAGGGAAGCAAGCCTATGATAAGTCGACACGAAGTGAATCATTATGCTCAAATATGAGCTGATCATTCGATTGTATAGATCATCAAATTCCCAATGAATAACAATTACTTAGGACCTGCTTGCAAAATTGTGGCACCGTAAGCATGCTCAATAAATTGATACTTTATATCAATAGCAAATGAAATGAAATTATCTCAACTCTATTGTTGGGCTATTTCCTGAGTAGGGAACCGAAGGCGAGAGCTTTCAATGTCTGTATAATTTATTCCTATTTTTAATCATACATTTATTGGGGGGAAAATTACATTTAACAAATTTTATTTGAAAAATAGAACTATGCATTTCCGGTTTTGAATTAAACATTTTTGTTCAATTAATTGGATGAATTGACTGCTTTTATACTTTTCTTTAGCTGTCATAAATAATTTCAACGGTTCATTTGTCAAATGAACGCTAAATAAATCGACAGTCGGCTCTATCTAGAAGAATAAACATGTGAACGCTACATAAATACTTCTCTCGCATTCTTGGATCACTAGTATTACATCCGTTTGATGTACGATTATTTATTATTCACATATATTAAATTTATATGTTAACATATGAAATGAATTTATTTAATTAAAAATAAGAAATGAATGAAGACAAATAAAGACAAAAAGATATAAATTACGCATACCTTAATTATTTTTTACCGTTAGCATGTCTACCGTTTCAAGAAATTTCTTTAAATAATGTAATTTGAATTGATTTGAAGTGTAAAATGAGAAAATAAAATTACATTTAAACAGATTTGTAATACGTAAAAAAATAGATATATTTGTGATATACTCTCACAATTTTATTAAAAATAAAATAAAAAATAGATCGATGAACATTCCTATTTCATCCTCTTTTATTTTCTGTTTTTAAAGAAAAATATTTATATGATATTGACAAAGTATATATATTTTTTTAACGAATTTAAAAAAAAAATTATAATTAATTTTTAAGAGGGAGAAGGCGAGCCAAGAAATATAGAGACTTGAAAAATATAATTATTTAAAAATTTGCATTCGAATTATTTTAAATTTGAAATACGGCCATCCAGTTGAATCAGCCGACCACTCTCAAGTAACCACAATTCTTGTCCCCTCCTTTTTGCCACAAACCAACCAATTAATTTGAACTATAATAAACCACCATGCACCTCCTTTTTTTTTTTTTTTTTTCGAGCCGCAAGTCCTCTCTGTCTTTTTTTTTTTTTAGCTCCCCATGGCTCTCTTTCTCGGTTTTCTGCTCTCACGGCTCTATGTTAATCCTCACGGCTCACCTCCCTTTTTTTTTTTCTTTCTGTTCAGCAATATGTGTGTGTGTATATATATATACACACAGAAATTAACACTAATGTCCAAATCAAATAAATTCTCCTTTAACTCACTCAATTCTTCCATATATGATAAGTTAATCCCTGAGTCTTCAATTGTGCAATTAAATTCTTGAGTTTTAAAACGTCTTCAATTAGCTCCACTTTCCATCCAATTATATTATGTATTTGCTTCAATTTCTCATTTTTCTTAATTTCGGGATAAAACCTGAAATAATGACAAATAAATACAAACTAAGTAGAATTTATTCTAGAAAAACAATATAATATCCTAATTTCGACAGATAAATAAGTGTATAAAATACACTTATCAATATTCATAGGCTCTTTTACTAAGATCAAAATTGCTGACAAGTATATTCCTAGCATATTCTCTTAATTTTCATAATTGACAATTAACTTGATTAATTCTTGCAATGCTGTAGATTAATAATTTGTCATCATTAGATTCATATACCCAAACATTAGTTTGTATAAGAGTATCCCTTAATTCGATATACATGACTCTAAATCCCAATACCCTTTTTCTGGAATAGCTTTTATCTGTTCTTCTTTGTTAAATAGTTTAATTTCTGGTTCAGAAAGTATAGCTTTGCTAGTTACTCCAAGTTTTACAATATATTCAGTCCTTAGAAATTCTTCATCAATAAATTCTGGAATGACTGAGTAAATCCTGACATAGATCTTTTCAGCTTTGGTAATTCCAAGGTATGTTTTAACCGTTGCTTTGATAGAATTAGGTAATAATAATATTTCCTTCATATCCTTGCTATGATAGATGCACTGAATAAGTCCTTGATCAAATAGCCCCTGGATGTTCTTGGTTCTGCTCCTAAAAATAATTGTTTTATTGATTTTTTGATGGCTAATTGTCCTTAGCCATTCTCCTTCTTTTGTCCTCTTGTTCAGATACTCCACATACTTTAAGAATGTCTCTAGTTTCTTCATGACTTTCTCATTTTCCGATAGTTCATTTGTTACAACTGCTGGTTTCTTCGCAACTTCTAAAATGTTTCTTTAGATGGTTCAATAGTTTTGCTTGTGGCTTTGGAAGATGAGCTTCCAATAATTGATACATTAGATACTTCTTCCTCAATAGGGATTTCAACAGATAAATTCTTCACCGGAAAGGATTGAGATCCTCCTTTGTACATTTCCTCAAGAGAATTAACCATTGATTTGTAAAAAGTTAGTTCACTGTTAATTTGTATTATCTGCGTCATGCAAGTGTTTACATGGTTGAATTGATTTGAATATTTGATATTCATTTGACCCATGGTCAAATTAATTTTTTCTACATTCTTAAGTAGTTCTTCCATGTCTGGATAAGTAATCTTCAATAATATTATCAGTACCCTTAATATGAATAATTTCAAAATCATAATGGCTTAGTTCTACTTGCCATCTAATTAACCTTTTATTTGCAATAGCTGGATCAATTTTTTTAGTTAACCAATATTTGACTTGTGTATTATCGGTTCTAATTTTGAATTTTGTAGTAACAATAAATAATTCAAAATTTTTAATAGCAAATGTTACGGCTAATAATTCACTCTCATTTATATGATAATTAGTTTGAGTTTGAGTAAAACTGTCACTAGTGTATTGTGCAATCATTTCCTCATCATCTTTTGGATAAATATATTTAAGTACTGCTTCTCATGTTGTTTCGCATGCGTCGGTTTCTATAATCCAATCACATTCTTTTTTGGGTAATTCTAATTCTGATAAATTTTTACAAAAGTCTTTAATTTTCTGCACTTCTTCTTCTTCGTCTTTGGACCATGGTGTCCATCTAGTTTTTCCTTTTAGTCTTTTTTGTAATGGAATTAAATGCTTTGCTAAATAAAGAGAGTCATGAAGAAAGTAGAGACATTCTTGAAGTATATGGAGTATCTAAACAAGAGGACAAAAGAAGGAGAATGGCTAAGGACAATTAGCCATCAAAAAATCAATAAAGCAATTATTTTTAGGAGCAGAACCAAGAACATCCAGGAAGCTATTTGATCAAGGACTTATTTAGTGCATCTATCCTAGCAAGGATATGAAGGAAATATCATTATTACCTAATTCTATCAAAGCAACGGTTAAAACATATCTTGGAATTACCAAAGCTGAAAAGATCTATGTCAGGATTTACTCAGTCATTCCACAATTTATTGATGAAGAATTTCTAAGGACAGAATATATTGTAAAACTTGGAGTAACTAGTAAAGCTATACTTTCTAAACCAGAAACTAAACCATTTAAAAAATAAGAACAGATACAAATTATTCCAGAAAAAGGGTATTGGGATTTATAGTCATGTATATCGAATTAAGGGATACTCTTACACAAACTAATATTTGGGTATATGAATCTAATGATGACAAATTATTAATCTACAGCATTGCAAGAATTAATCAAGTTAATTGTCAATTATGAAAATTAAGAGAATATGCTAGGAATATACTTGTCAGCAATTTTGATCTTAGTAAAAGAGCCTATGAATATTGATAAGTGTATTTTATACACTTATTTATCTGTCGAAATTAGGATATTATATTGTTTTTCTAGAATAAATTTTACTTAGTTTGTATTTATTTGTCATTATTTCAGGTTTTATCCGAAATCAAGAAAAATGAGAAATTGAAGCAAATACATAATATAATTGGATGGAAAGTGGAGCTAATTGAAGACGTTTTTGTGACGACCCAAATTCTCGACCATTCGAGTGCCACTAAAAGTGACTCATATCATATTATCGAGACTTAAATAGTAATGTAAAATTATTCAAAAGAATAATTAGAATCCCATAATTTTATATGTGAATAAAAATAGAACATAATTTTCTTACATAAATTTCAACATAATTATCTCATCAATCTTAACCACTTTTGCCACTTCCATGTTGACCGCCTCGAACCTTCAATTATCTGAAAATGGTAAATATCGTGGAGTGAGATTTATAAAATCCCAGTAAGTATACCAAGCATAAATTTTCTTTTGAAAGCATATGGATCATTTTCATCATAACATAGGATAGGATCGAAATACTCATAAACATAAGGAGACACAAGAATTTTACCGAACTTAAATGGCAAGAATTCTTATGTGTAGCGCTACTAAACTCCGGTCCCCTTAGCATAATCATAAACATATCATATGGGACCCATAGAAATCTTGTGAGATTGATTTCATAGCAATGATCCAAACATTTTCGTAAAAACATAAGGTATATTTACTTTTCATAAAAACATACTTACTTTTCTTAAAAACATAATGTATTTTACTTTTCATAAAAACATACTTACTTTTCTTAAAAACATAAGGTGTATTTACCTTTCATAAAAACATACTTACTTTTCATAAAAACATAAAGTAATACCTTTCATAAAAACATACTTACTTTTCATAAAAACATAAGGTATATTTACCTTTCATAAAAACATACTTACTTTTCATAAAAACATAAGATATACTTACTTGTCATAAAAACATACTTACTTTTCATAAAAACATAAGATATACTTACTTGTCATAAAAACATACTTACTTTTCATAAAAATATAAGGTGTATTTACCTTTCATAAAAACATACTTACTTTTCATAAAAACATAAGATATACTTACCTTTTAAAAGATTAAAATGAAGTGTAGTAGTAAATGGACCAAAACGTTCTTGACCACCTTGAATTTCTCTTACTTGTGGATTTTGTCAAGAGATTGGAAATAAGTGTATATGTGTAGAGTTGTGTGTAAAAGAGATGGATTTATATAGATGTGTAAAGTTGGCATAATGTAAACATCATCATTCAATTCTATTAATTTTAACACATCATTTTCTTAAAGTAAAGCACCATTCATATACTTTTCCATATTTATACAAATATTATGCTCTTCATGATTACATATAATGGAGTCTTATCAACCATTCATATACTTTTCCATATTTATACAAATATTATGCTCTTCATGATTACATATAATGGAGTCTTATCAACCATTCATATACTTTTCCATATTTATACAAATATTATGCTCTTCATGATTACATATAATGGAATCTTATCAACCATTCATATACTTTTCCATATTTATACAAATATTATGCTCTTCATGATTACATATAATGGAGTCTTATCAACCATTCATATACTTTTCCATATTTATACAAATATTATGCTCTTCATGATTATATACAATGGAGTATATAAATCATTCATATACTTTTCCATATTTATACAAATATTATGCTCTTCATGATTACATATAATGGAGCCTCTCATGCTTGCATATATTTTCTTAATTTAAATAATAAAAGTAATTTTTGTACAAATAAATATTGGGATAACATTGAATTAAGTACTTGGACTTAATATACTTTAAATCAAGAGAATGGAGATATTTTTTTTTAGAAATTCGGGATTTAATTTAAAATCGAACGATCTCGATTATTTCTTGACTTGGCTATACGAATACGTCACGGCGTTAACTTAATAGTAGCGACACGATTTTCTATTAAAATAATTATTAATCGCGTAAAAATTCTGGGTCGCTACAATCTTACCTCCTTAAAATAATTTCGTCCTCGAAATTAAACTTACTTGATCTTATGATTTCTGAATACTTAATCAGAATCTCTTCTTCTTCTTCTTATGTAGCATCATCGCTACCATATTTAACCCAACCATATTTAACCCACTGGACTTTGACTAAGTGCATCAATTTGTTTCTTAAGACATGGACTTTTCTATCAATAATAGACATATGTCTACTCATAAATTCTTCTGAATCAAAATGAAAATTCCCAATCGTATGTGATATTTCATCATATCTTGTAGTATTCATGTAACTTGTCATTTATCATCGTATCATGTGACCTCAAATATTCGTATTAATATCTCTAAAATTTCAATAAATCTTTACTAACATATCATACCATAATAATTTGTCATTTCTTCTTATCACCAAATATCCCAAAATAATTAAAACGATTACCTGAATATTCTCTATGTAATATACCCAAACATGTTATTCACATATCAACATAATCATCAGTTTATCTTTCCAATATTTGTAACCCAAAATTTCTGCAAAATTCAATAAACAAATATCTCCCAAATAATTAAAATTCTTAACTCAAATATCATAACATTTCCCGTAAGGTATTCCTTTCACTTGCACAAACTTATTAATCCTGATTCAATACAGTCCTTATTTCACTTTCACGTATTCCCGTATTATTTCTATACCTTGATTATTATATCAAAATATCAGTACCCAAAATCCAAGAAAATATTCCATATCTCAAATCCCGTCATCATCAAATCTTCCTTTTATCAAGAAAGTAAACGGCGTATAAACTCTTGTTCCCTCTTTTCCATTATTCTATTCCGCGCTTTCTTGCTGGAATCAATATCACGCGGATTCCCTCCGATCCTTAATGCTTTTAAATAGTTCATGCTGGGAAGAGGTTAGATCCATCAAAAACATGGATATCATTCTTACAAACATTCGCAAGTATTATTCCAGTCTTCCAATGAATGATCTGATGAAAATTTATCGAATAAGACTCGAAAGATTGAGGTTGCTGATGGCTCATGGTGTTTCAGAAGATATTCGCTGGTTGATCGAAGCAAAGGTTCGACTATCTGGTGAATTACCTATGACATTTCCAAAGCACATGCCTGGTTTAGGCAAAAGCACCTTCGCAAAGAAACGAAGAGCAAAAAGGCTGAATGGTTGCTACAAATGTGCTCGTTGGAACTGTGATACTCGTTGCAAAACAGTATGATATTCTTCTACTAATCGGGATGATAAAATCAAATTCATAAAGGGTGGACTGAGTAAGGAGTCTTTGGATGATATTCGACTGACTCTTGAGACGCACCCAAGTGGTTATGTGCAACGTGAACTTCTCTCCTTATACGCTCAGTTTAACGAGGACAAAAATCATTATAGTCTCCAAAATATAATAGCAAAAGATCCTGTTTGCCAGTCTGTTTTACAAAATGAGGCTTCTGGCAGTTCAACAATGATATAAGGTAAATCTCTTGATACACATTTAAAATATTTTGCTGTTTTCTTTCACGCGTTTTGGAAATAAAATATATTTTCCTTTCTCGAGTTTTGATAAAGCTGGAAATAAATCACCTAAAGGTGATATCTTTGGTAAAACAGTCAAAAGTTGGCCGATTTTGACAAAAGTAAATCTTTACTTTTTCATAATCAATCAAAAACAGTAAATTTTTTCGGCTTTAAATAGCCAAACATATTTCATAGTTCAGGCATCCCAAAATCACATCTTCTTCGTAAGTTTTCTCTTCTATACTATCAAAGATGGAAGCACCAAAACTTCGACAGATCAAAACTATTTGTGTATTTTGTGGATCAAAAGTGGGGAAAGGCTTCAGTTATCTAGAAGCGGCCGTAGATCTTGGAAAGAAACTGGGGGAAAAAGGTATCACTCTTGTGTATGGGGGTGGTAGCAGTGGTCTAATGGGTTGTGTTTCCCAATCTGCTCTTGCAGAGAAATCAAAAGTAATCGGTGTCATACCTGTCCCTTTGGTAGATGTTGCAGGCAAAACACGAGGGCATGAAGTTCAAACATTATCCATCCATGAACGCATAACTTGTATGCTATATGGTTCTGATGCCTTTATAGCCCTGCCCGGAGGTTTTGGTACCTTAGAAGAAATCTTTAACATTACCTCGTGGGCTCAACTAGATCTCCATACTAAGCCTATTGGGCTTCTGAATGTTAACAATTTCTTTGATGGCTTGTTAACCTTTCTTGATTATGCTGTGGAACAGGGATTCATCTCTCCATTTTCCAGAAGGCTCCTTATTTCTGCTCCTACTATTGATGAACTACTGGATAAGCTGCAGTCATATATCTCAATACAAGATCCAGCAGGGGTTAAGATAGATTGGTCGCAAGGAAGGGGAATCAAGCGAAAATGGAGTCCGGTTAATGTAAACTTAACTTTATGAATCTTAGAATAGGTGGGGGTAGAGTACGGAGTATTCTTACTCTCGAGACACCCTTCTAATTTCCTAGGATTTCCTTAATGTTTAAATCTTGTGTGTACCTCAAAGGTTCCAGGTGGTAGATTACGGAGTATTCTTACTCTCGAAACACACCTCTTTGAAGGTTTCTTTATTTCCTCAAAAGGTCAGAGGTGGTAGGATACGGCTACTCCGGAAACACATCTCTCAATTTGAGGAATTTCCCATGTTGCTTTCTTTTGATTTTGCGTGTTTCATGCATTTCTTTCCAATGTGACTCTTGTGTGTTCTCCTTACGAGAAAATAATAAATATCTCTGTTATCATCTACTAAATCTCGTTTGTGATGTAAATGAATTTGCATGTCTAACCTCAATTCTCTTAGTGATTGCATACCATACTATGCTCTTAATTCCAAACGATAAAATTCTAAGCAGAGTTTCCTTTGAAATTTGGACTTATTCAAACCGTAAGCATACTTCATAACTCACAATAATAAATAATTCCACATTTGATCACAACGATCTAAAAATTGACCACAATTTCATCAAACTTCAATATCATAAAAAAATATTCCAGAAAATCAATTCATAATTCCTCAACATAGAAATTTCAAATCATAGTCGTCAATATCACAATATCACTTCCTTCAATACCTTAATTGGCTCAAAAGATTACTCATAGTTATATTTATAAGTCATAAATCATATTCCCAAAATTTAATCACAAGGCCAAAGTTCATAATAAATTTCTCTTCAATATAGAGGTATAATTCACTTACTCAACATAATATCCATTACTTAATTCCCAATAACCAAATCTTTAAATCTCTAACTTCATAATGCTTCTCATAAAAGTCTCATTAAAATCATATCACTTATAATCTTAACATCTCATAAAAATTCATAAAATTGGCTCGCTATTTCTCATTAAATCTAAATGATAGATAATCTGAACATATTTCTAATCATTTCTGTTGACTTCTCATACTTAATGCCATGTCTAAAATCAATTATGCAAAGTCCATTTAAGGTTTATCATTTCTAAACTCGAGGACAACAATTATTTTGAAAATCATTCTTAAGTCATATTATTCCCATTATGCTCAACACCCGTTCTCTTTCTTTCTTTTCTTTCTGAATTTTTTTTTTTTTTTTTTTTCAGAATTGAAACTTGAAGAGTGGTACCAATAATCATCCACAGTTTTTCCTTGCTTTTAAGCAAAGGTAGTGATAAAGGGATAAATTATTGAACCGAAAATTGAAACTTGAAGAGGAAGTACTAATAACCATCCACAGTTTTTCCCTTGTTTTTACACAAAGGTAGTGATAAAGGGATAAATTATTGTACGAATTCATTATCAATTTTGTTTGTTTAATATATTATTCCATATATTTTGGGCAAAAGTTACAACCCAACTTAATTTCTAATTGAGTCAATCTTACTAAGCTTAATATGCACCAAAATTCATATAAATATCCTCTCTGTCTCATGATTCTACATTGAAAAGAATAAAAAAATTGAGTCTTCTATCAATTTATATCATACTTGACATGTATATTATGTGTAACACATAAAGATTCATAACATATGAAGATTTCATACTTAACATGTCTTAATAAAATCATAAATGACTTGCAAAGCATATAACATACCTGGTTCGAGGAGTCAATACGTGGAGAGTGACATAGTAGAGTGATGAGTTAAAATATTTCATATAATCTTATTTTCCTTTAATCAACAATAATTTAATGTGGTTGTATCCAAATCAACATTTTCTTGAATCATAATTCCTAATTAATCACAGTCTTCAAAACAAATCCAATATCGATATAGTAATTATCTCCCAATCAATAATTAATAACTTAACCCAAATAAAATTTATCGTCAAATCTTATTTTTCCTTTAGTCCCCGAACTTCTAGAAATTTATCAAAGACATCAATATAAACATCATATCACTAACTAATTATATTCCATAAAATTTTCAGGACATTACAAACTCCCTTGCTTAAAATGAATTTTGTCCTTGAAATTCGCACATCAAATTTCATCATGCTTTTCAAAATCATAACCATACTTGACATGTGAAAATTCAACTTTTTTTTTTTATAATGAATAGTGATTTCGTTCACTGTTCATCATGAATAGCACGTCGTTTTACTGTTCACGTGAATAGTGATTTTTTTATTTTATTTTTTTTTTTAAAGAAATAAAATTTCAAAAATCTACAGAATCGTTTTTAAAACTCTTTGCTCTGATACCAACTGTGACGACCCAAATTCTCGACCATTCGAGTGCCACTAAAAGTGACTCATATCATATTATCGAGACTTAAATAGTAATGTAAAATTATTCAAAAGAATAATTAGAATCCCATAATTTTATATGTGAATAAAAATAGAACATAATTTTCTTACATAAATTTCAACATAATTATCTCATCAATCTTAACCACTTTTGCCACTTCCATGTTGACCGCCTCGAACCTTCAATTATCTGAAAATGGTAAATATCGTGGAGTGAGATTTATAAAATCCCAGTAAGTATACCAAGCATAAATTTTCTTTTGAAAGCATATGGATCATTTTCATCATAACATAGGATAGGATCGAAATACTCATAAACATAAGGAGACACAAGAATTTTACCGAACTTAAATGGCAAGAATTCTTATGTGTAGCGCTACTAAACTCCGGTCCCCTTAGCATAATCATAAACATATCATATGGGACCCATAGAAATCTTGTGAGATTGATTTCATAGCAATGATCCAAACATTTTCGTAAAAACATAAGGTATATTTACTTTTCATAAAAACATACTTACTTTTCTTAAAAACATAATGTATTTTACTTTTCATAAAAACATACTTACTTTTCTTAAAAACATAAGGTGTATTTACCTTTCATAAAAACATACTTACTTTTCATAAAAACATAAAGTAATACCTTTCATAAAAACATACTTACTTTTCATAAAAACATAAGGTATATTTACCTTTCATAAAAACATACTTACTTTTCATAAAAACATAAGATATACTTACTTGTCATAAAAACATACTTACTTTTCATAAAAACATAAGATATACTTACTTGTCATAAAAACATACTTACTTTTCATAAAAATATAAGGTGTATTTACCTTTCATAAAAACATACTTACTTTTCATAAAAACATAAGATATACTTACCTTTTAAAAGATTAAAATGAAGTGTAGTAGTAAATGGACCAAAACTTTCTTGACCACCTTGAATTTCTCTTACTTGTGGATTTTGTCAAGAGATTGGAAATAAGTGTATATGTGTAGAGTTGTGTGTAAAAGAGATGGATTTATATAGATGTGTAAAGTTGGCATAATGTAAACATCATCATTCAATTCTATTAATTTTAACACATCATTTTCTTAAAGTAAAGCACCATTCATATACTTTTCCATATTTATACAAATATTATGCTCTTCATGATTACATATAATGGAGTCTTATCAACCATTCATATACTTTTCCATATTTATACAAATATTATGCTCTTCATGATTACATATAATGGAGTCTTATCAACCATTCATATACTTTTCCATATTTATACAAATATTATGCTCTTCATGATTACATATAATGGAATCTTATCAACCATTCATATACTTTTCCATATTTATACAAATATTATGCTCTTCATGATTACATATAATGGAGTCTTATCAACCATTCATATACTTTTCCATATTTATACAAATATTATGCTCTTCATGATTATATATAATGGAGTATATAAATCATTCATATACTTTTCCATATTTATACAAATATTATGCTCTTCATGATTACATATAATGGAGCCTCTCATGCTTGCATATATTTTCTTAATTTAAATAATAAAAGTAATTTTTGTACAAATAAATATTGGGATAACATTGAATTAAGTACTTGGACTTAATATACTTTAAATCAAGAGAATGGAGATATTTTTTTTTAGAAATTCGGGATTTAATTTAAAATCGAACGATCTCGATTATTTCTTGACTTGGCTATACGAATACGTCGCGGCGTTAACTTAATAGTAGCGACACGATTTTCTATTAAAATAATTATTAATCGCGTAAAAATTCTGGGTCGCTACAGTTTTAAAACTCAAGGACTTAATTGCACAATTGAAGATTCAAGGACTAACTTATCATATATGAAAGAATTGAGTGGGTTAAAGGAAAATTTATTTAATTTGATCATTAAGGCTAATTTAAATTAATTGGTTGGTTTGTGGGAAAAAGGACGGGACAAGAATTGTGGTTACTTGAGAGTGGTCGGCTGATTCATATTGAATGTGGGGAGAATAATAAAAAAATTGGAAGTTATTATACATAGGTTGTGCAACTTTGAGGATTTAATATTATATATACATGACAGCCGTGAAAAAAGAGAGTGGCAGCCGTGGGAATTCTGGGGGAGAGAGGTTAGACGGCTGAGGAGACACTCGGCTGAATACAAAAAACAGCCACCGACTGGAAATTACAAAAAGGCAGCCAATTGGAGAAAAAGTGCTGACTTGAGAGAGAATTAATTGAGTGGGCTGACTTGGGGAGATTATTATTCTTGGAATTAGTTAGCAGATTCATTGGGGGAGAAAAAAAAAAGTGCGGGCTGTGTATTTGAGAAAAAGAGGGCTGAACATATATACACAGACATATACTCGACAAATTGAAAGGGCTGGAATAGATACACAATTGGATTGAGTTGCTGGAGAGACAAAGAACACGACTGTGAAAATAAAAGGTGTGCGCAGCTGGAAGAAAAAGAAAAAAAAGGAGAGAAGTCAGCCGAGTGCAAGGAAGAGAATGTCATATTTTTGAGTTGGCTGTGATTTTATTTGGAAGAATTAGTTGGTTGGTTTGACTTTGTGGTGGAATTGGACTTGGATTCTGTTGGGAGTTGAATTGATAATACATATACACGGCTGTGAGTTGCAACTTTGGAGAAATTAAGGCAGCCGACTGGTTATAAACTGTGAGGATTAAACCGACTGGCTGATTTTGGTTGTGCAAGAGAAGGAGCAATGCTTGGTCACAAACACTTCAAACTCTGGATTTTATTTACGTTATTATTTATTGATTTTTCTCTCAATAACATGAGTGACTAAATTATTAATCGGGATTGACGATGTAAATTTAATGTTTTTAGTTTGATTTTAATTCTCAAGTTGGTGCTTTATTTTCATGTATTGATTTTATTATTGTGTTTAATGCTTGAATTGTTTGATAATTAATTCATGAATTAATAATTATTTTCATAATCCGAGAGATGAGTTAACAATTAGATCACGTAATAAAATTCGATAATTTCAACAAAAAGATAGAAATATGAATTTGTGGTTGCATGGGTCACTTATGAATTCTTAAGAAATTAAATGCATTTAACTAAGTAGAACTTTAACCCGCTGTAAAGATACGTGGTTGACTTAATTAAATAGTTCTAATTTGAACTCGAGAGAGGTAAATTAGATATATGCATGAACTCGACCAAATACAATTTTAGAAAACAACTTGAGATGAGAAATTAAGCTAAAACATTACTTCGAAATCGTTAGTCCCGATATTCATTTAACTGTTCGAAAACCCACCATGTTTGTTTCTTGCTTTTATTAATTACTTTTAGTTTAATTTTTAATTGTTATTTTAATTGCATTGTTTATTTCATTAAATTTCAATTATTTGTCGTTTTTGGATTTTGTTACAATTTTATTTTCTTAGTTAGTTTTTATTCTCTTCTAGGAATTTTAGAATCGAAGTAAATTTATAACGAATAAATAGTTATTGTGGGATTGACAATCCAGACTCAAAAGTCCATTTTTACTACTTGTTAACGATATAATGTACTTGCGATAATCAAAAATGCTTTTGAAGAGCAGAATAAGACCTTCAACATTTTTCTGTTTTTATACTGGTCATGGTTTATACCAGTTGATTAAAACACCTTACACTGAAGATGGATCATTAAAAACTTCAGACTCTCAATCCGTCAATGCGAATATCTAAATCAGCTAATGGAGGTAGAAATGGGTAACAAGTGTAATAATTGTGGGGACCTACTCAACTACAATGAAGATGAAGCTTATCTGGTTTGAACATGAATTATCGAAGACATGGGGGGTCTAGACCCATGTGAAATTTTAGAAAAGTAGTAGAAATTATTGTAATATTCTCTTTACTTTATCTACTTTAATTCTTAGCCAATTATGTAAAAGATAGGGAATCTTATCTTGTCCCTCAACTTTGTTTTTACCAACTATAAAAGGAGGAGTCTCTCCTCATTGTAAGCATCCGAAAATCATATTGGTTTTCAGCAATAAAAATCTATATTGTCTCTATCTATTTTATTTTCATTCATTGTTCAAAATTTTCTTTCATCAAACCAATCCAGAAACAATTAGTAGAAGGTATGAGTAAGTAAACTCCACATAGATATATATGAAGCCATAAAATAGTTAGTAATACTCTATTTATTTATAAGTCCATAAGTTTATTCTTTATAAAACTTTAGTTAAAAGAGTACATCCAGAGATAGGAAATGAAACTGGATTGTGCTGAACCTCTTTGAAGTGTTTGTTTAAGTGTTACACAGAAAGTATTGAAGTCTTTCAAGCAGCAACGATCTCCTATGGAGCTGTGTTTAATACTTAGATAAATAACTGAAGAGTATTTGGTCAAAAATCTTTTAAAATCAGATTTACAAAGAAGCGTAATGAACCCATAGGTAGAAAGAAGTATTGCTAATTATTTATGGTGGATTATATATCGCCTTTATCATTATTATTGTTCAAGTCTTGTTATCATAATCTGTCATTTTGTTTATTCCTTACATGTTTTTACATACGTTGAAAATTTGTTTTTACTATCTCAGGATTAATTATTAGAAGAAAATTTGAATTAAGAACTTAAATTTAAATATTTAGTTTTATGATTTATAAATTCGGAACCTTTAATAGAATTAAATCTTTCAGAAGTAAACGGCTTTAAATATATAAGAGAAGAAATAATTAGAAAATATAAGAGAAGATTTAGGAAGATATTATAATTTATTAAATTATACAATAAAAGAACCATCATTTACAGATTTTCCCCAATTTTCTAGAATTATAGAAAATAAAGGACGAATACTTGTGATTTAGATAAAAAAATTGAAGAACTAAATATAATTATTGAAGAAGAAATCTTAACATATAATAGTATATATTACGCATTTTATGTTAACGATAAATTTAGAGATATAGGCATATCATCAAAAAACTATAAGAACTATAATTAAAAGGATAACGTAGTAATTACATATTTAAAATTTTTGTCCTGTAGTAGAGATTGTCATCCTACTTGTGATCCTGATTGTGCATCTAGCAAGATCCTTTTTAGATTATTAAAAAAGAAATTATCTCTACCTAAACAACGGAATAGTAATATTAGAATTGACACTAATTATCTTAATATAATATTTGATATTTAAGTATATTTAACAAATATTTCATTTCATATTTACTTTAACATTATAAATTAAATACACGTGGTTCTATATTTAAATGAATGTAACAAACTAGGCAACCTGAATTGATCGAAATATGAAGTTGCAAAAATTATTCGAACTTAATTAAATTACATAAAAGTTCGAGTCTTTATTATTTCCTTTAATTTAATAAGAAAATAACTCGAATTGAAATTAATTATGTATGACAAAATTAAATCTAGTTAAGAAATTATAAATATCATTTATAGAATTTAAATAAAATAATTTTGAAATAGAGGGACACTGAGAAAAAGTAAAATGTACAAAATAAGTTTTTCACCTTTAATCTTTGATGTGATTTTAAGGACGATATGTGTACAGTTGATTCTAACTTGTGAGTTCGTATTAAAGTTCTCGTTGAGATCTTCGATTTAATATTCATATTGTATATTTTTTTATTTCAAAATAATAGTATAATTATCAAAAGTATTTTCATTCATTGAAATACTTTTATTTTAGGAAAGACAATTCAAGCGGGAAAAGTTTCAAAACAAGTTTTTGGGAAGTGCCTTATTTTTATATATATAGTAAGTATGAAGTATGATATGATTTGGAATGAATAACTATAGGGTAAATTTATTTATTTATTTATTTGTTTGTTTGTTTTTTTTTTTTTTTTTTTTTTTTTTGGGAAGAAGGTAAATTTATTTCTCTGTCATTGAATTTCACGAGAAATTTCAAATATTGGGTTCCTAAATAATAATTCATTACTGTAAAAATAAAAATTAGTCTCTTAAAATTCACTTATGGTTTGATTAAGCTTCTGTTCGGTAATGTATATTTTTTGGTTTTTAAACCAATTTTTAAACTACACAATTTCTCAAATCAATCTCTAACCATACATATTTTCTCTCTCCACTTTTCAACCATCCATCTACCTAAAAAATTACAAAAAAAAAAAAACCGATTTTAATCCATTGTAAGCCGCCGAACAGTGGCTAAGTTGTGTGCATGTAGCATTTGGCAAGCATTGATTTGTAGGGGTAGGCGTCGGGTGGTTCGGTTCAGATATCTCAAAAATCAGAACCGAACCATACTTTTTCAGTTCTTGTAAAATAGAACCATTCGGTTCCATTGAATCGCAAGAACCTAACTAGAACCAAACAATTTGATTTTGGTTTGATTTCGGTTCTAATTCGGTTCTACAATAATAATAATTTTTCAGAGCCTTATCGAGGAGCATCAGGCCTCGGGAAGTAAGTCAATAACCTGAAATAAATTTCTACCCAATATACCAAGATCAAGGATTTCGAGAATCCTTTCACTTCAAAGAAAGTATAGGATTCTCCATGAAATAGAAGATATTCATAAACAAAAATAGGAAACAAATGGTTTAGAATGTTTTTCGAGCATGGCAATATAGTAAACTTGTGGGATGAATAATGAGTTTTAAATGCATTATTAATAATTATTTTATATTTGTATTTAAATATTTAATTAACTCCATCGTGGTCATTTACAACTTCGCTTATTAATAAGTTAGTCTCTTTGATTTTCATTTACTAAGAATTTCAGTCCAAGCATGAAGATAAAAGTTACAATGAGGTAGAGTCATAGAGACGTAACAAATTTCATAAAAAGAAATTAATTATTTTCACTTTACCTAATGAAATTACAAACTCTTTTGATTTTTAGTTTTAGGACAACCAATTAAGACTATAAAAAAAAAAATTAAGGATCAAAGACTGGTTCTAACTTCGATTCTAAAAGCGGAATCTAGAACCGAACCGAAAACCAACCGGTTCTCAGTTCCAAAACCGATTTCCTATTTTATTTTTTAAAAACCATAAGGTTTCGATTTTTTCGGTTCGATTCCAATTCGGTCATATAGGTTTCAATTTTTTTGCCCACCCCTATTGATTTGTTTAAAAACTTTCACATGGACTTGTCACCAGTGTTCTAAAATGCGAAAAAATGCGTCGCATAGGCGCGATACGTCCCCCAAACGCATCGCACAAGCCAATGCGCGAAAAAATGCGTTTTTCACTCGAGAAAATCGGTCCAAACCGGTAAAAAACCTATTTTTGACTGACTAAACCGGTAAAAAACCGGGCTAAATCGGTAATAAAATAAAAAAAAAACCTAATTTCTAAAATTAAATTAATTAACTGATATAAAATATACATGGCCAGGCCCCAAAAATAGGTGCCAGCCTTTAGAAGTACAAGGTATAAAATATACATGACCAGGCCCCAAAAATAGGTGCCAGCCTTTAGAAGTACAAGGCAACGCATGCTGTGTATTTATAAGCATATTAACTTAACATTCAAGAGTTTCTAACCGATGTGGGATTGGTGCACCTTTCATTTACTTATCTTATTTTAATTTGCAGTTTGATATAAAAGTACAAGACGGTCACTAGTTCAACTGGAAAGTAGCGCCCCCCCATTATCCTAATGACCCAGGTTCGAGTCCAAAGGTTGAGTTTTGCATTTTAACATTTTGTTTTGTTTTTTACTTATTTCATATTTGTGCTGCTTTTCTTTTTCCTTTGTCTTTTTTCCTTTTTTTTTTTTTTTTAAAAAAGTTCCTCTATTTTGAAAATTATTTTTTCTTTACATTCACTTTTATTTATTCAAATCTCCAAATGTATAAAATAATCTAATTAGTAATTTTGAAATTTAATAATTTTTATATGAAAGAAATCTAATTTTTGTTAAAAAAATCTAATTAATGCCTTAAAATAATCAAAATATTATTAATAATACAAAACGCATTATGACGCCTATTCTTCGCATTGGTACTCCTAAACCTGTAATTCTTGATTCTCGACATCGCCGCATCGCAACGCATTACGCCTTTTAGAACATTGCTTATCACTTGTGTTTGTTTGAGACATAATCCAAGTAAAACCAAAAGAAATGCTACATGTACAGACAAATACTACTAACAACTTACTAACATAATTAGATGACCAACTTTGCCCTTATTTGTAGGTTACAAAACAATCATATATCCCCATTTGACAAGAATAAGTACTTTCCCAAAAGGCAAACCCTTGAAAATAAGCTTACTGACAGGTTAATTTCTTACGAGTTAGAAAAGAAATACTCCTTCCATCATTTGAAGATAGACTTGTATTCCTTATTTGCATGTCCCAAATTATAGATCACTCTCGTTAAAAGTATAAATATTTTTTAAAATCTATAAATATACATCTTATCTTATCTTATCTTATCTTATCTTTCTTATAAAGAAGCTTAGTTGTAGAAAGTTTCCCCCTAATAATTCCCGCCCAAGAAGAGAGAGAAGGAGGAAAGGGCAAAAAAAAAAAAAAAAATAATAATAATAATAATAATAATAAATAACGAAGAGAAGGACGAGAAGCCAGCCATATTCAAAAATAGTGGGACCCACTTATTCAAAAAAATAATAACTTCATGCGTGCAGTTCAAGAACTTGTCTGACAAAAAGCACAAATAAGGCCATTCGGAAAAATAAGGTAGGCACGTCCATCTCAGAAAAACGAAGGCACGCCCATCTGGAAAAAAGAAAAGAAAAAAAGTAGATCCGATCATGTTGTGGGCAGATGAAGGTGTAGTAAAGTTGGAAGTTTTCGAAACCACCGTGCAAGAGCGAGTCTGAGTATCACAATTGCCGGCGAGTAGCGATTATGGTCGACCAGTGTATTCTTCGTCAAGCATTGGTCTCCAAAATCTCCTTCAAACAGATTTAATTTTCATCTGCCAGTTTTTTCATCGCATTAGAAAAACACTTCTTGAAACTGTTTCATCAATTATCTTCAAAACCCAGAATAAGGACAAAATGTTAGACGGGTTGTTGAAAAGCAAGTTCTACTCCAAATGGTGAGAACAATAAATTATTTTTCCTCTTTTTAGTTTGCTTTTATATAATGTTGGTTTTTATTTTTGGGTATGTTGAGGTTAATTTGTGATTTACTGTTATTATTATTATTTTTTAATAGCAAATCAGCAATTAAGATGAAGAAGACTCGGATTGAGATTATGCGCAAGAAGAGAAATGCAATGCAGAATTATCTTACGGACAAGATGTTCCCGACATTTTCATGTTTGACAGGAGCGAAATATTCAGGTACTTAGCCAAGATAATTAGCTTTGTACAGCTCCATGGAAATTGTTCTATTTTAATTGTGTGAATAATCTCTTAAATGATGCATCTCTAAATATGGATGTAGGTTTGAGGGAATAGCAATGGCAATTTGGGATTATTGATGAAAGGAAAGTGGTGGATTCAAAGTGTGGCAGAGAAGGGAATCTTGAGGTGTTTTTCATTTTTTTTTTTTTTTTTTGCTTGGAGATGATGATAGGAGATTTATTATTTATAATTATCATATATGAATTTGATGGTGTATGGAGATTTGAGATTGAATGAGGATCAATTTAAGCATATTGAAGCAACAGCCAAAAAAGTGGTTGACCTGTAAATGCTTCTGCTTAAGTGGTTTAAAAACATACCACTATACATGTTCTTCTTCTATCCATATGTGCAATGGCTTATACTCTTCTAGACTAATTAGTTTCTTGCATATAATTGAAGGAGATAACAACCAGTGCAGTTGCATTCACCCGAGCAACTATTGTAAATATTCTATAGTTGAGCGGCAGGAGAAGAAAGATGAGATTTTCTACCCTGAAATCTCATCTTTCTTGATGCTTATCAAGGTCATGACCCTTAAACCTTTATCTTTATTTTCGATATAATATTTATGATATCTTCTTCAAGAACTGATCAATTAGTCAAAAATCAAATTATGGATGCATAGGGCAAGTATTTGATTGATCATAAGGCATTTCTTTTTTACCAACTTTATTCTGATAAACATAGCTTGAATTATGGATGCATTGTGCAATTTATAAAGGAATTTATAATGACTTTATTGAATTACTAATTTTGTTTGATTTTATGATTTTAATTGTTATAATTTTAATTTCTATTGTTGGTGCTCCAAGTATTCACTATGCAGACAACTTTTTTGGAACCTTAATTGTTGGATGAAATGATTAAGATCAAGTTGCTCGATTTTAGTTCAATTAGTTTGAGATTTCATGATTGGTGCAAGCAAGAAGTTGAGTGCTTTTTATTGATTTGCTTGGGGATTTTTTGTATAATTTGATAATAAAAAAATCTGATCAGGTTTATTTTTATTTCCATTTTATTGTGAGTTTTTTATATTATTTTTATTTCCATTTTGTATGTTCTGAAGTAGCTTATTTTCTTCATCCACTTCATGGACCAACAATCATTTATTGAGCATTTATTCCACCTGTTCTCTTTAGTTGTAAACACTTCTCATGGAAATTATTAAATAGCTGTATGATTGTGAAATTCTGCTTGTGGTCTTCCATTTCTTTCCTAGACGTCATCATCGCTTGCCATTATAACCTTCATTTATTGCTATACTTCTTTGGATAAAGGCTCCCTTGAAGATCTCTCAGTCCCTAGAGACCGAGACAGTGAATGATAAAGACAGCAAAAGATTGAAGAAAAGACCATTGCCAGCAAAGAAGTGGCGAAGGCTAGATTCTCAAGAGGAAAACAAGGTATGTCATTGCTATTAAGTTCTTGATTTCGGTATACTTTGTCATTGCACACCTTATTTTTGAATATATGCTACTCATAGAAATTGAAAACCTAAGTATGATGGAAGTTTATGTCAACATCTCCCAGCTGCAGCTGGGGTTTGGTGGGTTGGGGGGGGGGGATCCTTTGAAATTTGCCCTGATTTTTCAACACTTGTATTCCGATGCCATCGAAGTAGATGATGCACTTTCAAAGAGAAAACTGGATTTTGATTTGATTATTTTTTAGATACAAATGAGTTGTATCGAAAGGTAGTTCAAGTAATGTCATTTGACTCATTTCTAGACACGTTTGTTAACTGACCAATTTTGGAAATACTTTTACATGACTTAGACAACTTACATAAAGATAGATTTATTCATCCTTTTGTTCTCCCTTTTATCTTTCTTTAAATTGAAGTATTTGAAATGTTGTTGGTTGGGAAATGCATGAAGCTGTCCCTATTAAGCTATTAGCCATTACATATGACCTCCATTTTCATTTTCTTTGAACGTGTGTGATAAACCTAAGAGTTGTCCAATAAGAAACAATTTATTTGTTAGTTGAGGCTTGGATGTGATTCCTTGCTTTATTAGCTTTTCAGATAGAAGTTTCAATGTAATTCTAATTTCAGGATCTGAAGTTGGGGCTTCCAATATGTTTTCAGACTTCAATCCCTGGTATATTATAGGGGATGAATCATCTTTAAAAAGATTTTGACATGATTTAATTTTGTTTGTTTATAGATCGGACTTCTTTAGACTGTATGGTTTTTTCTTAGGCAGTAAATCAAAATCCAATGTTTGTTATGTGCAATTTTATTAGAGCATAATGTAAAAGATTTTAGCTTATTTTCAATCGTGTGCTGTTGAATATTAACTTATTGCTTATTTTGAAATTTCTTTATGGTAGAATAACTACCAAGAAGCTGGTTTGACTATTATTTTCAACATTTTTTCAACATTTGTAGCTGTACTAATGACCTTAAAAAAATGAACTTTCATTTTCCTAGACTTAGTATAAAACTTGTGTATTGATGGTCATTTAAGGATGAGCTGTTGTGGGATGCTGCTTGGTTGCACAAGGCCACCAAGAGCATAATGTAACTTAACTACATTCAAGCAAATAGGCAGATCCTTTTAGACAACAATGCTAATAGTCAAATTGGTGACTTCATTTTAGAAGACTGGTACATACAGCTAATTCCTAACTGAGCCGTTTTGATGCAGGTACTTCTTAGTGGACCTGTGAAGTGTCATGAAGTAGTGAAGCACTTTGGTCCAGCTCTTGGTGTTCCCCACAACCACACCAAGCCGTATGTGCAAGCCAAGGGTAGGAAATTTGAGCGTGCTTGAGGTAGAAGAAATTGGTTGTTTTATTGAAAACCCAAATTTCCATTAACTGAAGTCTGATGAATTTTGGGTTGATTTGCAGATAAGAAGATATGTTTATCATGATGTTATAAGGCTAGGAGATGCTGAGAAATTGATGGATTGTGCTCATGTCCAAGTAAGAGGCATATCTATGTATGATGAGTTTGAAATAACTTTTTTGATTATTCAGATTAAGCTTATGAATTACATTTTGGAAATCTTGCATTTTAATATTTCTCTGTATCATGTTTCCTTTTTGCACGTGTCAGTTGGAAATGGGTGGGTGCTTACTTAAAATACAATTGATCCATGAGAGCAAAGATCAAAATTTATCAATAGAGAATTTTGGCTTCTCAATCTCAACATATCTCCTCCCCCACCCAAAAACTGTAGATTATAGAGTTTCTCACGTTGGGTGGAACTATAGTCCTTAAACTGAAAGGGTATCAAGGCACTATTTTTAATCAGCTTTTAGAAGTAAATTTGTTGTGTGAAACAGATGTAGCCTCAAATTTGAGCATGACAAATTTAAATAATATGTTTCTGATCACTAAGTTTAATTACCTTATGTTGCTGTGAATTCAAGGAAACTAAATAAGTAAGGTGGAAGGATTTAACTCTATTTCTGCCTTCTCTAAAGTCCTTTCTCTTCGGGAAGAACTAATCTTCGACGAAGAATAAATCAGAACCCTACTCAATTGACATTTTATTTCTGTAAACACCATAAATGCAAGTTTTTTTCTTCCTTTCAACTATTTCCTCCATTTTAAAATTTATTTGAACCGAAGGTAGAAGATTTTTTAGAAAATATTGCAGCAAGTGCAAAACTCAGTAATAAGCAATCCCTAATGCTGTAGTATTAATTTCTGTCTTTGTTCACAATATGCTTTAATTATAGAGTTTGTGTCCATGTACCAATTTTTTTACTCTTCAACCATATTTATTTTCAAGTCAAGTTGCTCATTAGTATATATGGTGTCTATGTTTCCCAGTGATATTATAATTCTTATTTGCGTTATCATGACCGATTTCAGTAATTGTTTCAGTCTATCATTCGGGGGAATTTGCAATATGTTGCCATAATTATATTGACTATACATTTGACTTTCAAACTAATTTCCTTACTTTTTCCTCTTTAAATTTATTTTAGTTTATATTTTGGTGGTGTTTTTACAGAACATTTGGACCACATCAACGTTATAATTGCTGAACTAAGGGAGCCATTGGAGTCTGTCACAGCTAAGCAAAAGTACTTGAGCGCACGTGATGGTCGTCATCATCACAGTCATAGTAAGGCCTCCTTTAAATTTTAGGAAAGTATTGCCTATGTTGATATATGATGCAATAATACTTGCTTCTGCCTTTCAAAATCTGTGCAATGGATACGAATCACTTCTTTGATATATTGGTTTGTTTAATTTTTAATCTCTATGTTTGGTGTAGAAACTGTCTTAAAACTCACAGGAAAAAACTTTGAAGATTCAAGAGCCAACCAAAAAGGTTGATATATATGTTTGGTGTAGAAAATTGTCTTAATGTATGGGTGGATAGCCTGTATTAATAAGTACATTACTTTTGTTCAGTATTATTTTGATCCACGAAATTAGAAGTCTATGAACCCAGTTAAATTTTCATTTTTGCTTGAAATGTAAATTTCTCAGGTGAGGAAACACTATTATGTTCTTGGATTTATGTCAAGGGTTTGATTGAGCTATATTTTTAGGAGAAAGTAGTTAACAAGTAGGATCTTTTTTGGATTTACATGTGAAATTATTTTATCGGATAATGTATAATTGAAAATAAGTTTGGAGAAAGATGAGATTTGTAAGAATGGGTTTTAAGCTTGAGCTAAATTATTTCTCTTCATTTTCCATTGCTAATAGGCCATGGATAAATCATTTAATTTCATATACAAATATCAAGTCTGCAATTATGAAGCAGATTGAGATAATAAATCTATTGAGAATAAATTTGGAAGATTGTTGATTATATATTATTTATGTTATAATCCTATGATTGTCTTGATTAGTTATTGTAATATAATTTTTTTTATATTTAATACCGTGCATCGCACTGGTGGTAAAACTAGTATATATACAACCTATTAAAGTCCCTTAAGAGGGAAAACATTTCTGGACTATTATGTCCTCAAAATTCTCTTAAAATTTCTAATTAACCCTTATTGACCGTTAATTTATCCGTCCACAACGTCCTTTATGCAAACTCTCCATCTGAAATCTAGAAACCGATCGAAACCCCCTCATCTCCATTTGGGATTGGGCTCGATAAACCAGGTTGGCCAACTATGCTACTATTGGTGGTTTGATTTTTTTTTAGTTCCGCTTTGATGATTTTATTATCCTATTTCTGAATTTAGTGAAGAAATTATTTTGGGTTTCCGAAAATTCTGGCAATTTCTATTTATTTCCCAAAATGTCGAGTGAGGGTTAGGCAACTTCATCTCAATTTACCTTGGAAGGGATTGATGACGTTAAAGATTTTCCATGGGTGAGAGCTTAATGTTCATTTGTGTATGTATTTGTGAAAATATGTTTTTATAATTTGATTGAATTGGATTCGTTAATGCAGGGGAATGAAGGAGAAGGGTCATCGATGTCGTGGGAGAGGTACACTCATCTTCATGATATTATGCAAAATGGGAACCAGGCGTTTCGCAAGAACCAATTGGATCAGGTGAATATCTCAATCTTTTATTTTCTTCTTCATATCTTTACATTTGAATTCTTAATTTTTCCCCTAAGCACGTCAATTTCATTTTTTGCACCACTAGATCCCCCTGAAGCTAAGTGTATTTTATACACTTATTTATATGTCAAATATATATATATATTTGAATAAATGCTATTTAATGTGTGCTTATTTATGTTGTGAACCAATTCTCTGTAAACACACAGATGTTTTGATAGATAACAACATGCTTGAATTAATGAAAGGTTCTGGCTTATAAAGCCAATACATGTAACAGAAAAACATAAAATCAGCCCATGAACAAACAGACTCTAATATCATGGTTGATTAGTTAAGGAAATAGTCAAACACAAACAAAGTACAATGATCTCCTTGAAAGTAGGAGTTATTTGCTGACTTGAATCAAAAGAAACTAACAAACTGCTGACTCTATCAACGAGCCTTTTGAAATCTTCAAACATTTCTAACAATTCCTCCCCTAAACTGAAATTTCAAAAAGCAATCAGTTTATCTCAGTCAAGGACTTCACTCCCAGCATCCTTCGAAGTTTCTCAAAACTCTCCAACTTCAAAGGTTTAGTCATGATATCTGCAAACTGCTCACTTGTACCACAGTACCTCAACTCAACCACACCATCTTTAGTGAGATCATGTAAAAAATGAAACCTCACATTTATATGTTTGCTTCTACCATGTAAAACTGGGTTTTTAGACAACTTAATAGTGGATGAGTTATCAGAAAACATAGTAATACACCTACTTTGAAAAGGATTGAGTTGATTGAGCACTCTTTTAATCCAGATGCTTTGACATGCACATGCTGCAGCTGCAATATACTCTGCCTCTGTGGTGGAAAGTGTTACCACAGCTTGCTTCTTCGAGGACCAAGCAACAGCTCCTCCACCTAACTTGAACACATATCCGGAAGTACCTTTTCTATCATCATAATCGCCAGCATAGTCACTATCTGTGAATGCAGCCAGCTCATCTTCACCTCGTCTTTCATAAAACACGCCAAGCTCTATAGTTCCCTTTAAATACCTTAACACCCTTTTTGCAGCAAGTAGATGCATCTCAGATGGATTAGCCATATACTTGCTAATGAGACAGACACTATACATTAGTCTGGTCTGGTAGCCGTCAAATACATGAGGCTACCAACCAACTGCTTATTCCAAGTTGCATCAATCTTCTCCCCTTCACCTTCTCTAGTTAGTTTCGTACCAGGGACTATTGGATTTCTCACCGAATTACAGTTTTTCATCCTAAATCGATCGAGAACTTCTTGAGCATATTTTTTTTTTACAAACATGAATACCCTTTGAGCTCTGCTGAACTTCAACACCTAGGAAATATCTCATCTTTCCTAAGTCTGTTATCTCAAACTCAGACTTCATCAAACGTTTAAGCATTATTACCAGTAAAGATTAAGTCGTCTACATAAAGACTTACAATTAAAATCTTCTCTTCATCTTTTATTCTGATGAATAAGGTGTGCTCATGGCTGCATTTTTCGAAACCATTCTCGAGGAAATAGCCTTCGATCTTACTGTACCAAGCTCTTGGCGCCTACTTCAACCCATGCAATGCCTTCTTGAGTTTATAGACTTTATGCTCCTCTCCTTCCTTCTCATAACCTTGCGACTGCTCCAAGTATACTACCTCACTCAGTTCTTCGTGCAAAATTGCACTTTTTACATCAAGTTGAAATATAGTCCACCCAATTCTTGCTGCCAAAGCTAACACCATCCTTATTGTACCCCTTTGAGCCATAGGAGCAAAAACTCCATTGTAATCAACTCCTTGCTTTTGAGTGTAACCCTTTACCACTAATCGAGCCTTGCACTTATCTATCTCCCCATTCTCGTTCAACTTCATTTTATAAACTCACTTTGCTCCAATAGTTTTTGCTCCCTCGGGTAGGTTAACTAACTCCCAAGTATTATTCCTTGTATTCTCCTCAATTTCCAGATCCATAGCCATTCTCCACTTCTTGCTCCTAGATGCGTCCTCATAGCTAGTAGGATCCTCTTGTGAAATAAACATTACCAAATTCTGTTCATTATCATCTTCAGAGAGCCCTCCTCCACTCTCAAAGTCCTGCATCCATACAGGTTGTCTTCTATTTCTTGTTTCAGGTAAGTCTAGTACATTTTGTTCAGATGAACTCGGTGTGCTTGCTCCAGAACCCTCATTAGAATTAGGTTCTTCATTCTGCTGGTCTTCTTCAATTTCACTTTCACTGTTATCAGCATCACTAAATTCATTCTCACCCCATTCCAGAACATCAGCTTTGACCTCATCTTCTCTCCTCCCCCAATTCCAGCTCTCGTTTTCATTAAATTGCACATCTCGGCTAACCACCACTTTCTTAGTCACCGGGTCATAAAGCTTGTAGAGGCTTTTGACTCTTTACTTACACCAAGCAGTACACATTTTTGGCTTTTGTCATCTGACATCACTTTCTTTGCGTCTGGAATATGAACATACCCTATGCAACTGAAGACTTTGAAATGTTCCACGCTAGGTTTTACTCTACTCCAACTTTCCTGTGGTGTTTTATCCTTCACTGCTACAGTTGGGCTTCGGTTAAGCACATGAGTAGTCCATCTCACTGCTTCTGGCCAAAATGACTTAGGAATCTCCTTTTCAGAGAGTAAACATTGAACCATATTCATTATGGTACGATTTTTGCGCTCTACAGCCCCGTTTTGTTGGGGTGTGTAGGCTGCAGTAAGTTGGCGCTTGATCCCATGAGCTTTGCAAAACTCATTAAACTCCTTTGAGGTAAATTCCCCACCTCGATATGTCCTTAAACAACATATGGATAACCCTGGCTCCTTCTCAACAAGATTCTTAAAGTACTTGAAAAACATAAATGCCTAACTTTTCACAACAAGAAAATGGACCCAAATCTTTCTACTACAATCATTGATGAATGTCAATAGGTACCTTTTTTTTTTTTGCTATTTGACTCCGGAGTTATGGGGCCGCATATATCAGCATGAATTAATTAAAGTGGTCGTGAACTTCTCCACTGACTCTTTCTTGGCATAGCTTCTCGATGTTGTTTCCCTTTCATGGAACTCGTACACATTTTGGTTGAAGCATTGAATTGAGGCAGCCCATTTACTAGCTTTTTGTACTGTAAGATTCTCAAGTTCTTGTGATTTTGGTGTCCATATCTTTGATGCCACGACTCGGAGATATCCTCAGAAGCTACATTCAGACATGGTGAAGATTGTGGTTTCATGTTGGCAAGCAGAACGAACATTCTGTTGGAAGTCATATGTGTATCCATAATGAGCCCCCTCTTAGAGTGATAAATCTTGCATTCTCCATTTCGAATCAAGATAGCCAACCCCTTCTCTTGCAGCTGACCGATACTTAAAAGGTTATTTTTAAACTCAGGTACATAGTACACATCTGAAATTACCTGAGTTATACCTCCTACATTGAGTCTAATGTTGCCTTTTCCCATTACCAGCATCCTGAAATCATTCCTTAGCTTCACCGAGTGCTTGAATTGTTTAGCCAGTTCGAACCATTCTTTATTCCCTGTCATGTGGTTTGAACACCCTGAGTCAAGAAACCAAACCACCTCCCTTGTTGAATTGTTGTGCTCAATTCATTGAGCTCTGTATAATTGGCCTCTTTCTCCCAGTCAGGACATTCATATTGATAATGTCCCAACTTGTGACACTTGAAACATTCAACTACTGCTTTACTGAAAGCCTGTCTTACTGTACCTCTACCTTGCCCTCCTCTAAAATTAGGTCTTCCTCTGCCTCTCCCTGTTCTATCTTCACGAGAGACCTTCAGCACTTGTTCTTCTTCATCATGACTCTTCATTCTTTGCTCATGGATGAGGAGGCTACTTTGCAACTCATCAATTGTCATTGTCTCCAGGTTATTTGATTCTTCAATTAAACACACCACATAGTCAAATCTGGAGACCATGGACCTCAAGATTTTTTTAGTAATTATATTCTCACGCATACTCTCATCACAAGCTTTCAGTTCTTAGCTATGGCCAGTGTACGCGCAAAGAATAATTGACTGTTTCACCTTTCCTCATTCTGAGAACTTCGAAGTCTCTGCGCAAGGCCTACAGCTGTGCTCTCTTCACTCTTGTTGAACTTCGAACTTTTGCTTCATAGAGTCCCAGATTTGCTTGGCTGTATCATCGTGGTGAATGGTCTCCATAATTTCCCTATCGATGGCCTGATAAAGATAATTCTTTATCTTCATATCCTTCAGCTTCTGCTCCTTAATCAGCTTGATTTGTGTCTCCGTAGGCACTGCTCTCTCTGGTATTGTCATGATTCCATTCTCTACAAGACTCCAGTACTCTTTGGAGCGAAGGAAATTCTCCATTAGCTTTGCCCAGTGCTCATAAAACCATCAAATTTGGGAATGGCAGGTTGCACATACTTGCCATTGTTGCTTTCTGCCATTCTCTCTCGACACCCGACACACTCACTCTTTCTCACTCAATCAGGCCCTGATAACCGGGCTCTGATACCATTTGTTGTGAACCAATTCTTTGTAAACACATAGATGTTTTGATAGATAACAACATGCTTGAATTAATGAAAGGTTCTGGCTTATAAAGCCAATACATGTAACAGAAAAACATAAAATCTGCCCATGAACAAACAAACTCTAATATCATGGTTGATTAGTTAAGGAAGTAGTCAAACACAAACAAACTACAATGATCTCCTTGAAAGTAGGAGTTATTTGCTGACTTGAACCAAAAGAAACTAACAAACTGTTGACTCTATCAACGAGCCTTTTGAAATCTTCAAACATCTCTAACAATTTATCTACTTTTCAGAAAATATCTCCAATCATGAGAATTGAGCAATTAATGAAAAAATACACATTTGGATGCTAATTGGAGCTAAATTGGACCATCGAGAGGCTAATGACGTCAACCGGGAAAGATGCAATGTGCCAAAGTAAAGAAATCAGAAGTTGGAGGACCCAATTAAAGGAATTGAGAATTGAAACGAGCAAATTGAAAAAATTCCAAAGTATGGGGACCATATTGTTGCAATTGGAAGTTGAAGGATTGAAGAGCAAATTAAACACTAGTGGACCAACTTGCAAATATCCAATGATTGATTTAGATCACAAGAAGATACTTTGTGGATTTTTAGGAGTCAATTGAATGAAAGTAGAATTCAAAAAAGAATAGAATATGATAAGAATATTAGTATAAAATTGATTCCAACCGCACAAAATTCTGACAGATTTCTAATCGAATTTTGAGACCTAATTTTGGGGCAGTAAACGTTCGAATTGAGAAAATCCTATTTCAGGAAGAATTGTAGCCCATTAAGTTATCGTTCTAATTCACTTTGAATCAATTCAATCGGATAAGGGAATAGAAAGATATGGTCGAGATAATGAACACTGTACAGATACAAGAAAAGACTCGCACCTGGGTTTAACGAATTTCTTTCCTTCTTCAACTAGGTCTCTTCACTAACTATAAATGCAACCTCTTGGCACGAAAATCAGGACCTTTGCCACACCTAATAAAAACATCATAGTTTTGGGATTTCAACGTTAAATTCTTGGGAGATTGGAGCAAAGTAAAAGACGGGATTGGAAGAACACGTGAAGAATTGATTCTTGGTGCAAGCTTTCCATTCTTCTTTGTTATTTTTCATGAACATTTTTTTTATTGTTTTTGTTGTTTATTCATGATGTGTAACTAATTTCAATGTTGAGATGAATGATGTAGCCTATCTTTATTATTTTAATTCCAAATTCCGTTGTTTTAATGATTTTGTTGCATGTATTGATTTATTATTGTTTTTAATGCATGAATGAACGGGCCACTTATTCATGATTACATAAGTTATTTTTATAATTAGAGAAGTGAGTTAATAACTTAGATCTTGGTAATAAATTCGGTAATTAGACAAGAGATAGAGATATACTCATGTTATTATTGCAGTCGTGTGTGAATTCTTATGTGCTATGCATCTAGATAAGGAATATTCGTACTCTCTATAGAGATACATAATTGATTTATTTAGGTATAATTGATTTAAATTCGATAGAAGAATTTCAATATAAATTAGTGAATTCGACCGAGTACATATTTAGGAAATAAAACTGGAATTGGAATTAATTTGATTAGTTAGGTGAAATCGTGAATTTCAACTACTTTACAATCATTTAAAAAAAAAAAACAATTTCGCAATTTAATTCTTTAGTTTATTTTCTTATTTTTAGTTTAATATTCTCAAAACAATTCGTTTGTTCAAATAAGCTAAGAACTAAAATATTTCGGTAATTAATAGCAGTCCTCATGGGAACAATAATCCGGACTTGTTTGTCAACTTTATTACTTTTCACAATCCGTACAATTGCGGGTGTATCTCGCATCGCGAGATATTTGTGAACAAAGCCTTTTCAAAAGAGGCATATACAACTTTGGAGTTCAATATTGGATATTATTCTTCTGACGACTCACTGTTTTTATTTGACTCATTACAGTCGATTTAGCACCGTGGTATTCTTCAATGTCTTTAGCTTTGGAATCGGATGTGAACATTGTAAGTACGCGTTCAAAGTGATGTTGATTGTTCATGCTTGCAAGATTGAATCTGCAATTTTTATCATTATGCTTTCTTTCTTAAAATATTATTAACCTGTTTTTCTCATGGATGTGATACGTAAATAAGCTCCCTGCTTTCTAGGATCTCATTGAAGCTTAAATGGTATTGGATTTTCCCACTGTTAATTTATTTTACATTTTGATAACTTTATTTTAACTATTTAAAGGATCTCAAAAGAATTAGAAATGCATCTGATATCTCTCTACCAATGATCTGTACTCGAGATGGCAGCCCTCGTCTGCCTGATGTCTATAATATTTCTTTAACGTGTGTAAGTAAAAAAATGATGGTGATTGAAATCAACATTGACATTATTGTGCGCTCGAGATCATCATTATCCTTTTTCCCCCTCCCCATAAAGACATGCTCATCGACATTGCATTCCACTAAACTTAGATCTATAGCATGCTTGGTTAAGCTTCACAAAAACAAGTTAAATTTTATTTCAAAACACATTTGGGCAAGTTACTTATTTTGATAGTAAACTTACGTTACCGTCAAATTAAGTAACTTATTTCCAAGTTCGACTAATAAAATAAATTACTTGTCTTAAATTTATGATAAGTTAACTTTATAAGCTTTGCCAAACATGTTTATAGTGGTATATTCTTATAGATTTCCTTTTGATTTTTTGATTTTTTTTTTTTTTTTTCCATTCATACATCATACATCTATCCAGGGTGCGAATTTTCATTGCACTAAATGTCAGAATATTGTAATTACTATAGTAATCCTTCAAGTTTTATGTTTGCTCATCAATATGACTTTTACCAGTACTCAGAAAGATTTTTCATTTTTGTACTGTAGAGATAAATTACATCCCTAATGGTTTATTTAGTGGGAATTTAAGGCTTCAAACTGTTGAGAAGTGCTATCCGATGCAGAATCATATATCATTGACGTTGGAAAATGACCAGGTTTTTCGTAATTTCTGAAACTCTTAGGCTGCGTTCTCTTTGACGTTTTTCAGTCGTTTTCCGTTTTCCATTTTCGAAAACGCGTTCTCTTGCGTCGTTTTCGGAAAAAAAAATCGAAAACGTTTTCAAAATTTGTAAGGGAAATGAAAAACGTGAAAGCGTTTTCCGAAATTTTTGCCTTGTAAGTGGAAAATGCGGAAAACGCGCGTTTTCCACTTAAAAAAAAAAATTAAAATAATCAAAAAATTTTGAAATTTGTCAAAACTTATCATTTTTAATTACATTATTGGTCCCTGATTTTCAAAACTTGTCATTTAATCCTCAAATTTTGTAATTTCTTTCCAAAATATCCTAATTTATTTGCAACTTAGGTCCCTCAACTTCAGATTTTGTTGCACATTAGTTCTCAAATTTTACTTTTCTTTCAATTTAGTCATTTTCGTATTTGCTTTATAGGTCATTGTCTTCAAACATGTATAACTTTTGATGTACAACTCCGAATTGCACTCTGTTTTTTGCGTAGAACTCCAAATTCAACCATCTTTCTGATGATGTATCATGTGCTTAATTATTAAACATTTATTTTTTAATTTTGTATTGTAAACACTTATTTTGTAAGGGCATAATTAATTAACGTAAATTGATTTTTACAAATTTTATTGAAACTTAAATTTTAAATGTTATGAGTGCTTACTAGAATGATGTATCTATATAAAGTATTAAATGGAACGATTACTTTAGAAGGGAAAGTTACTACTCAAATGTGAACGATTACTTTAGAAGGGCAACATAAATTTTTGAACTTTTTTGGTATAATCAAATTGTGTGATAGGGGTTATTTCATTTATTTTTGTTGTGTAACTCAAAATATGATATCTTTATTTCATTTATATTCACAAATAATATGAAATAATTATCTTCAAAATTTTAAACAGAACGCGTTTTCCAGCTTTTCATTTTCGAAAACAGTTTTCAGAAATAACAAATCAAACGCGTTTTCAGCAATTTCGAAAAAAGTCACAGAAAATGGAAAATAAAAAATATTTTCGAAAATGAAAACAGGAAACTGAAATACAAATAGAACGCAGTCTTAAAGTCTTTATTATGATTTCAAGCCACAAAAAAAATTGTAAAATGGAAGGGAGATAGTTGTCAAGAGGCTTTTCTATAATAAAACAAACATAGAGCAGGAGATTTTTAAACGAAGTCAGTATTATCAGCAACGTCGAGCACAAAAACCTGGTCAGATTGATGGGATGCAGTTGTTATGGACCTGAAGGTCTTCTTGTAAATGATTTTTTTCTAAGCAAGTCTTGTTCTCTCTATCTTCGGTAACGGCTAGATTTCAAGATTATGTTAATATACATTCTTTGATGTAGATTTCGAAATATTGTTTTAGTTTGCGTATTTTATAAGTGATTAATTTAAGATGATGATGCTATGTTGAATTTGATAGATCCAAGAAAAGAAAAAACGCTAAATTGGTAGAAGAGATTTGAGATAATTTAGGGACGACAGAAGGGTTGGTGTGCCTTCACGAAAATAGAAAACTCGAATGTCAGAATCATTCGTAGAGACATCAAAGTAAATAATAATCTCTTGGATTCTCGGCTATTGGCTAAAATTACCAATTTTGGCTTGGAAAGGTCTTTCCTAGAAGATAAAAGTCTCATGAGCATTGCCATTGAAGTGTAGTTGTCAATTATATCATATATGTAGTGGATGTTTTTTTGTGGATCATGTACGTGAAAAACATGTAGATGATGACATTCCGTTTGGTAACACTGTAGTGGCTTATAAACTGATTTATTTATAATTTTGAAGTAAAATGTGTGATTAAAAAATGAAGAGAGAAAATATGTGTAGTTAAAAAGTGATTTGAGAAATTGTGTGATTTATAAACCTGTTTATAAACCACTTACCAAACACTTAACAATGTATCCTTCAAATTCGAATTCCCGTTCCTACTTATGAGCACTCGTGTATAAATTATTTCAAAGTGTAGTTTGGATGACTAATCGAGTTTTCCTTGTAATAACATCTAGATGATGTGTAAGGTCTGTCTATATACTCACTGTTCGCTCCGCAAGTGCACGGTTTTCGCAAGTAATAAAGTGGACGTGAGTCCAAGTATCGATCGCACAGAGATTGTTTTAAATTGTATTTTAGACTATTACCTTAACCGGAACTATAAATTTGTTTTGATTTGAGAAAGTTGTTTTGAAAACTAAAATAAAGATTAAACTAAAGAAACAAAGAAAATTTGATTTTTGAAAACTTATGAAATGAATATGCTAGAATTGAGAATCCACATTAGTTATATCAATTATGCATTACTCTAAGTGTCTAATGATAATTCACGTGGTTTTGAAAATCCATATTCCTAATGTTGTTAAAACTCCCTTTCGGACAAGTAATAACGCCTATTCTTACACACGATCCAACTATATTTCTATATTGAATACGAATGTGCAAGAAAGCATTAAAGAATTATGAATATTATAACAGATAACACAAAGCATAGAGATATATTTCTATCCCCTATCGAACTTTGTGGCAATTGAAGCTAGTCTAATGAAATCATAATCTTTCGAACTTAAGAAATCACAACCTAAAATCATAAAACAAGTGATCAGGTAATTGCATAATAATAAAAGCATGCATCAATTAATCAAACCCATGAATTAATTAAATTAAATATCACAGTAACACATAAAATTCGAAATTTAATGCTTCATCACAATTCTAACATTTAAAACCTAGCTTAGATACATAATTGAATAAAAATCACAAGAAGAATGGATAGATGTCACCCTATTCATCCCTTGATCTTCAGTCTTCAATTATGTTCTGGCGTGGCATGGATCCATCTGCAATTCGATAGCGTTCGGTATGAAACAAGACAATTGGGAACCCCTGATTTCGTGCCCCAAGTCTGATATTTATAGATGTACACGAGAATTAGGTTATTTGGGGAGAAAGAATGCTGATTTCTGCGCAAAAAGCCCAGCTGCGGCCCAAAATCTCTACCGTGCAGTCGCACGGTTCAAAAGTGCGCGACCGCACGACTCTACAGATTATCTTCAGTCGCCAAATTTTAAGGTCATGCGACCGCACGGTTATAACACCGTGCAACTGCACGGTTCTGCCGAAAAATGCAATTTTCATCTTTTAAATGTTACAAGTTGGTCCCTGTATTTTAATTGCACGACAAGTCCTCCAACTTTCGATTGTAGCAATTTAGCCCCTGAACTTCTGATTTCTTCCAAATTTGATTTCTTCTTCCACTTGGCCCTTTGATTAATTGCATCAACTCTTGATTTACTTACTTTGACACTTTTAACATCCAATTGCTCGATTTCAGCTTTAATTTCATTGTTTTCACGACTTTTGGGTTATTCTTGAAGTAATAACAAATGACGTAAAATAAATAGCAAATATTCTTGAACAGACAATAAAAATCCTACTTTTAGGATATAAATAAGTGTATAAAATACACTTATCAACACCCCCAAACTCGAACTATTGTTCGTCCTCGAACAAAAAAATAAAACTAAACTATAAATTTGAAGTTAAAATATTTTTGTTCTTGTTGACTCATTTACCATGCGCTTCAACAATCCAGATTGACTGATCACTTTAGAAAAAGAAATATGAACAACATAAAATATTTTCATTCATCCGATACTCAACTTCATTGTGTGTGTGTGAATAGCCAGAATCGACTGCAAACTTATGAAAGAGTAAGCCCGAATCTCATGTGATCAACAATGATTTTCTTTTGATTTTCCTCACCCTCTCATGGATGATCACAACCTTACTGTTTTTCTCTCATATCCCGAGGTCTTTCCTATTGATGTGGTTTCTAGACATGTATAAATTGCATTTTTCCATAGAAGGCAGTTAGGATTAGACAAGTATGCACGACAGACCAAAAATAATTAACAAGGTGTTAGGAATTTCAATCAACAAAACTTATACCATTTTATTCCATTTTTCTTTCATATGGACGACTTTTTTCTTTTAATGTCCTTGTCTTTTACCATCTTTGTACAATACTTTTTATACTTACTTTCTATATGACCCCTGCAGCGAGCTTTAGGTCGGCAGCTTCCAACTCAGTTGAGCTTAGGGTACCAGGTTCAGAGAACCCCTCAGACTTAATTACCGGAGTCATAAAGGCTTAAACAGAAAAGTTAAAGATATTTTTGTATCTTATGTGTAAGTCTACTCTCCGTACTTGCTTTCTAGTTGACCCCTGTAGCGAGATTTAGGTCGGCAGCTCCTAACTCAGTTGAGCTTAGGGTACCAAGTTCAGAAAACCCCTCAGACTTACTTGCTCAAGTCATAAAGGCATTTGAAGAGTAGAATAAGACCTTCAGCATTTTTCTATTTTTATGCTGGTTATTATAGTTTATACTTGTTGAACAAAACCCCTTACACTAAAGATGCAAAATTAAAAACTTCAAGTCTTAAATCCATCAATGCATACTCAATCTAACATTCCCACCCCCAAACTGCTTCTTGAGCAATTTGGTTCTACATTTCAGGTTGGGATCTAAATTCCTAAGGTTTGGGATTTTATAGTCAATCTATGTTCAAAGTGCATAAGTTTACCCCCACAAGTATCAAGCATCTTCCTACACAAGTTATTATTCAAAAGTGGCTATGTGTTCAAGTTTTAATAAAGTCTTACATGGATGAATGTTAAGAAAAATTTTAGTGCACATGTTGCCCAATTTTCTAACTTAAAGCACAGAAGTCAATTCAAATCATGTCATAAGCAATAAATAAATTAACAAAAAAAATCACATTTTTCACATTTTATGATTTTTTCACATTTTTCAATTATTTTTTTTTTTGGATTTTCTACCCAAAATCGAATGAATGTTTAAACAAAAGTACATGAATGAGATTCCCACCCCCAAAGTAGAATCATACATTGTCCTCAATGTATTCAAAGCAGATAAATAAAATAAGCATAAAAATAACAAAGAGGGTTAATGTACTTTCCGGGTTTGGAGAGTTGGTGTTCCCATTTTTTAAGATTGGAATTTCTAGCTTTCCCATGTTTGGTCCAACGTGTTTTCTCCTCATGTTTCATGCAAAAGAACGATAAATAACATTAGAATGTATAAAAATTGCATGAAAACTAAAACAATTCAACTCAACACACCAAACTATGACTTAGAATTTTTTTTACTATGACTTAGAAAAATTTTGAAATTTTTGAAAAAAAAAAATGGTCGAGCACTGATTTTCAACCATTGACATCTCCTCGAAAAAGTGAAGATTTTCTGAGACATGTCCCTGGCATACGAGAGTACATAACTTGGTCTACAACATGTCAAAAATTCATCACATTTGGAGTTCATTTGGGTCATGAAAAGATGTGACAAAGTAGGTACAGTGAAGCTGAAAATGTGGGTTGTGATGCATTGGTGCCTGCAATGACCTTACAATGAGGTGCTATGTAGTGCAATGATGTTCAAGTTGAGTTTCATGCCTTAAACCAGTGTAAATAATGATTAAATGATATAAAAATTATGTATGACATGTATTGAAGGTGATCAATTAAAAAGAATTGCGAAAACTCAACGAAACATTCATTGTAACATTTAATCGAGCATCTAGCATGCATATAAAGAAATCAATGAAAATCATAGAGTTGGAGACTTGAATCAAACCAAAAAATTTCACCTAATAAGCACAATTCAATACTCCCATCAACTATCCTAAACCCATCTCCATTCATCCACAATTCACAAATCACGAAAAGAATATGAAGAACATCAAATTATGCAAGATTTTGTGAAAATGTGTGGAAAAGCCCATACATTTGAATGATTTTGAAGTGAAGTAAGGCATGCTTTTGAGTTAAAATGATGTGCAAATGATGGATAATTATTTTGGACTTGATGCATGATGATTTGGGGGAACAAAATCGAGTTTGAAGTGGTTAAAATGAAAGTTATTGCATTATATATCAAACTGCCGATTCTGTCAGAATCTAACCGTGCGACCGCACAGTGTTAAAGGCAGTGACTTGAAATTTTTTAAAATCTGAGTTTTTGACCCCGTTTTCGACCTCTAAACGCCTTCCAATGCATGTAACTAACCTCTAAACAATATGTTCATATCCTAAGTTAGATGATCATGTTGAAGATTGTGATAGAAAGAAACAAAACAAATTAAAATGCAATTAAAACTAAAAATGCTAAAACGTGTAAAATAGAATACTAGAATTAATTAAAGCACATAACAACTAAATGCATGCATTCTAAACATACTAGTAGTCCTAAAATGCAATGTTAAGCATCTAAACAACTATAAAGCAATAACAAAACTAATAAAGAAAAAGGGTTTGAAAAATTGGGTTGCTTCCTAACAAGCGCTTCATTTAAAGTCTAAAGCTAGACTTTTTGGCAATTTCTCAAGGAGGCTTTAGATTGGATGGTGTAACCTCATCATTTTTCCTTACTTTGTATCCATACCTTTCCCACTCCCAGCATCTAATGGCCATTTCTACATCAATCGTGGAACATTTTTCAAGTTGGGATCCTGGGTATTGAACTGCATCATTGTGAAGGTCACTTCTCCCTTCTCTACATCAATTAGTGCTCGTGCAGTGGTTAAGAATGGTCTGCCAAGTATCAGAGGTACTTTTTAATCTTCCTCCATGTCTAAGATGACAAAGTCAGCTGGAAATATGAACTTGTGAGTTTTAACCAGCACGTCTTCCACAACTCCATAAGGATAACAAATTGACCTATCTGCCAATTGTAAAATGATATTGCTACCATTTGGTTCACCCAATCCCAACTTCTTGTACACATACAGTGGCATCAGATTTATACTTGCACCTAGGTCGCATAAGACCTTGTTGAATTTTAAATCACCTATAATGCAAGGTATTGAAAAGCTCCCTGGGTCTTTGAGCTTAGGTGATAGCTTGTTTTGCAGGATTGCATTACATTCTTCATACGTAGTGACCTCCTCAAGTTATTCAAGATTTTTCTTGTTAGACATCATTTTCTTTAGTAGCTTAACATAACTTGAGATCTGTGTAATGGCTTCCAAGAAAGAAATATTTATGTGCAGTTTTCTAAGCATATTCAATAATTTACTAAACTGCTTATCCTCTCTTTTTTTTCTTCAGCCTTTGTGAAAATGGAATAGGAGACTCATGAGGTTTAGTTGTTGATTTCACCTCATGGTCATTTTCCTTTTCAGCCATTTTCTCACTACTTTCCACAATCTATTTAGGAACTTCAGTTGGCTTTTTGACTTCAATTTCAGGAAGTTGTACACCACTACGTGTAGTGATTGCACTTATCTCATTTTGTACTACACTTATAGCCATGAGCTGTTCCTTTGGGTTTACCTCAGTGTTTGCAGGTAATGTACCCGGGGCTCTGGTTGTGATAAGCTGTACTATCTGCCCCACTTGATGTTCCAGATTTTTGATTGATGCCTGCTGATTTTGGAATGTGGTTTCAGTTTTTCTCATAAATTGATCTGTTTTAGCCATAAACTGTTCAATTCTTTCCATAAACTTCCCCATCATCTCTTCCAGAGCAAGCTTCTTTTCCTCTGTATTGAATTGGGGTGCAATGTGTCCATTTGAGTAATCTTTCCAAGAAAAATTAGGATGATTGCGCCAACCTGGGTTATAGGTATTCGAGTATGGATTATTCTGGTGTTGACCCCCTTGTACATAGTCAACTTACTCCAATGGACAAATCAGAATAGGGCAATCTGTAGTGGTATGGTTTGCACCACACTCATCACAAGTCACTTTAGCACTTTTAGATGAATGAATCACCAGTGCTATGCCCTCCACTTTAGCAGCCAAGGAGTCAGTCTTTGCTGATATGGCAGTGTACGCATCAACTTCATAGACTCCCGGTGTCTTCTTCGGAACCACCCTGTCTGATCCCCACATGGCATTTGTGTTTGCTATCCTCTCAAAGAGCTCCAATGCCTGTCCAATGGTCTTTGTTCCCAAAGCACCATTTGATGAGGAGTCAACCATGTTTTTAAAATGTGGAAGTAATCCCTAATAGAAAAACTTCAGTTGATCACATCGAGCGATCCCATGGTTTGGACACTTCCTCAGCATGCCCTTAAATCTGTTCCACGCATCATCAAAAGATTCAGCATCATGCTGGTGGAACACTGTGATGTCATGTCTCAGTTTGTCAACCTTTGCTGGAGGCATGAATTTAGTGCAAAACTTTTGAACCAAGTCATTTCAGGTGGTGATACTCGCAACGGGGCGAGAATCTAACTAGTCAACGGTTCTATATTTTAGGATGTAAGGGAATAACCTGAGTCTGATAGCATCATCAAACACGCCAGGATATTGAAAATGTTGGCACATGTCTAAAAATTTAGAAACATGTGTGTGTTTTTTCATTAGGTCTTCCATGGAATTGTTGTCTATTTTGGAACATACTGATGACATTGGTTTTTAATTGAAAGTTTGCCTGTCAAATGGCTGATAAACTATGCTGGATTGACTTTGAACCAGTTGAGGTGTCATGAAGTCACCAACCAACATGTTGTCTTCATTTATTAGATCAGCAGGAGGTAGAAGATTGTTGTTGTTCGCCATTTGATTTTTTTGATTTTTTGATTTATCTAGTTCTCTAACCTATCTTAATCTACGATGTAACGTATGTTCTATTTTCGGGCTAGCTTCAAAAAGATCCCCGTTTTTCGAACGTAGCATATACAACTACAAGAAATTTGAGAAACTAGTGACTAAACTAAAATAAAAATAAAAATCCTAAGATAAAAATAAAATAAAATAAGATAAAATAAAATAAGTAAAAGTCCTAATTAGTGAAATTAATCTAAAAATAAATTTAAAGAATAATTCCCGGCAACGGCACCAAAAACTTGTTCACTCCGCAAGTGCACGGTTCACGCAAGTAATAAAGTGGACGTGAATCCAAGTATCTATCCCACAGGGATTGTTTTAAATTGTATTTTAGACTATTACCTTAACCGGAACTAGAAATTTGTTTTGATTTGAGAAAGTTGTTTTGAAAACTAAAATAAAGATTAAACTAAAGAAACAAAGAATTTTTGATTTTTGAAAACTTATGAAACGAATATGCTAGAATTGAGAATTCAAATTAGTTCCATCAATTATGCATTACTCTAAGTGTCTAATGATAATTCACGTGGTTTTGAAAATCCATATTCCTAATGTTGTTAAAACTCCCTTTCGGACAAGCAATAACGCCTATTCTTACACACGATCCAACTATATTTCTATGTTGAATACGAATGTGTAAGAAAGCATTAAAGAACTGTGAATATTATAGCAAATAACACGGAGCATATGGGTATATTTCTATCCCCTATCGAACTTTGTGGCAATTAAAGCTAGTCTAATGAAATCCTAATCTTTCGAACTTAAGAAATCACAACATAAAATCATACAACTAGTGATCAGGTAATTGCATAATAATAAAAGCATGCATCAATTGCTTAAACTCATGAATTAATTAAATTAAACATCACAGTAACACATAAAATCCGGAATTTAATGTTTCATCCCAATTTTAACATTTAAAATCTAGCCTAGATACATAATTGAATAAAAATCAAAAGAAAAATGGATAGATGTCACCCTATTCATTCCTTGATCTTCAGTCTTCAATTGTGTTCTTAGCGTGGCATGGATTCCTCTGCAATTCGACAGCGTTCTGGCACGAAACAAGACAATTGGGAACCCCTAATTTCGTGCCCCAAGTCTGGTATTTATAGATGTACACGAGAATTAGGTTATTTGGGGAGAAAGAATGCTGATTTCCGCGTAAAAAGCCTAGCTGCGGCCCAGAATCTCTACCGTGCGACCCTACGGTTCAAAAGTGCGCGACCGCACGACTCTGCAGGTTATCTTCAGTCGCCAAATTTTAAGGTCATGCGACCGCATGGTTATAACACCGTGCGACCGCGCGGTTCTGCAGAAAAACGCAATTTTCATCTTTTAAATGTTACAATTTGGTCACTGTATTTTAATTGCACAGCAAGTCCTCTAACTATCGATTGTTGCAATTTAGTCCCTGAATTTTTGATTTCTTCCAAATTTGATTTCTTCTTCTAATTGGCCCTTTGATTAACTGCATCAACTCTTGATTTGCTTACTTTGATACTTTTAACATCCAATTTCTCAATTTTTGATTTAATTCCATTATTTTCACGACTTTTGGGTTACTCCTGAAATAATAACAAATGACATAAAAAAATAAATAGCAAATATTCTTGAAGAGACAATAAAAATCCTACTTTTAGGATAGAAATAAGTGTATAAAATACACTTATTACTCAATTTCTTAAAATTCCTCTTTTAATGATAACAAGTTGGCTGTTATATTGTCAACATTGATATTTGATGAAAAAAATCGAGAATATGTATAATTATGGATAAATATTTATCAAATATATGGTTAAAAAGTTGTGCCATGTGAAATTGTATTTAAAATTAACTATTGAGAAATCTCAGTAATTTTCATTAAAAATTTGAGAAATTCCATAGAAAATAATTGCTATCAAACATCAATAGTTGGAAAATGTACAATTCTCATGAAAAATAAAGTCAATCAAATACCAAAAGATAAAAAGTTTCAACATTTTTTAAGTAGAAAATTTTACGAGTCAAACACGTTTAATTTTCAATTCCCAGAAAAATAAGTTCTCAAGAAATCAATTTCACGGAATTCATTTTCTATCCACTTATTTCCAAAATTGTAATCAAACATACACTTAGGGTGTGTTTGATTGGCCAAAATTTTCCAAGGAAAATGATATTTTTTTCCAAGTCTTTCTACTTTACTCCGTTTAATTGCGAAGTTTTTTCGCGAAAAATATTTTCCGCATATCCCACCCACGCGCTCCTTTTTCTTGATTTCGTGGAAAATATTCTCTTTTGATTCTGGTGGATTTTTATTTTCCATGATAGATGGAAAATTATTTTCGACACGTTTAATCAATTTTGTTGTTGTTAATTGACTTATTTTCTTTTCAAAAAATAACATTATCATCATCAAGTACAAATATATTAAAAAAGTAAAAAAAAAAAAAAAAATTGATTAAAATAACAAAAATTTACTATATTTTTCATGAAAATAATGTCAATCAAATAACGAAACTTAGAAAATTATCCACTTTTTTCACCTAAAAAATTAAACAAATCAAACACTCTCAATTGATTTTCCATGAAAATAATTTTCAAGCAAAATCATTTCCTTGGAAAATATTTTCTTCCACCCATTTTACACTTTCGCAATCAAACACGCTCTTAGTTTCTTATTACGAGGATTTTGGGTTTCCATGATAATACTTGTGAACTTCATTAAATTTACGCTTCTATAAAATTTAAAGTCACTGAATTGTTGGTTACTTGGCTTTGTTCAAATTCTAAAGGAAGATGGCTCGGGACAACTCGAAACTGTAAAGCAAAAGATAGAGTTAAAAGTTTCAACCCAAGTTGAACTTTGATTGTTGTCTCATTTTCATCACTCCATAGGAATTTTGAAAATATTATGATCGTCGTAAAGTTTGGCGTCGTTTCATAAATAAACGTGATTATGAAAAAGGGGTGGCCCCGTAAATATTAATTAGTGGAGGTAAATATATATATATATTGGTCGATCACGTGTAACGCACGTGTTTGCAACTAATTTTCTAGTATGTTCTTATTTAATATTCATTGTTATCAACAAATATAAAATAATCATATTTATTATGTTATTTAATATAGGGATATATGAGTAAAATGTAAGAAGAATTTTTAAACTTCAATTAATTAACTAATTAGCAAGAATAACTGCTAAAATGAAGGCTCGGAAACATGAACATTTCGGAGGTAAGAATAAGCAACTCTTGTGTTTTCAGTTAGGCGATTTGGTGTTTGGAAGGTCTTGATTTCCGACTGGGTAGTAGTTTGTAGGGCGTCAATTTCCGGTTGTGTGCCGGTGAATTTCAGGCTTTGCTTCTCAATTTCCAATTGTTTGCAGATGATTTTCAATTGGGGTGGTACTTATTTTTAACAATTGTAATATGTGGATCGCGGTCGCCAGAATGTAGAGGAGGAGGAGAAATAGAGAAATCAGAGAGAAAATTGAGTTTTGATGGTTGATGTGCAACCAGGCAATGAGCACGAAAATAGATTTCCCATCATCGATACAAAAGTTGTTAATGATGGAAATAAAGGTTAGGCCAATGATAATGTAAACCCAACAAATATTACGATTAATGTTGTGTATAAGAAAGTTTTTAAAAAAAATATATAATAATCTTGATAAAAAAAATTATTATTATTATTATAGACAGTTGCCTTTATTACCTTTTTATTGGTTTTTTCCTTATAGTATGTTTGGTAAGTCAGATAAACTAGTTTATTTGGAGAGCTTATAAGCTTCATCTACTACAATAAGTTCCGTTTGGTTGATAAGCTTATTTGAGAAGTTAGAGCTTATCTCAAAAACTACTTTTACAAGTTTTTCAAATAAACTCCATGAGCTTTTTATTTATTTTTTTAGTCTCTTTATTTTATTTTATTTTTAAATTACACCCCTATACCATTAGGGTATTTAAGATATATTATCCTTTTATGTCATTTTTTATTTCTGAGCTAGTTTTGTCAAACGCTTCTATTTCAATCAACTAGTTTATCAGCTATTCGCTATTATTTCACAATTAGCTTTTCAACTATAAGCTAGCTTATTAGCTTGGTCTGCCAAACATACTCTTATTGTATAGTGTTATTACGTTATATTTAATGAAATATATTTGTACATCGCATAGTTAATTGATTTATAAATTGTAATAATTGCTATGAAGAAGTAAAGAACATATGCTTGTATGTGTGTGTGACATGATGATTTTATGTTCTGACTTCAGTGGTCTGACTGTGATAAATCAAAGTTATATGACCTAATTGAGAATTCACTAAAAATCTGTGATCGGAAATTAAATTAACCTTGTGTCTTCAAAAGTTCCAACTTAGTGATGACAATGAGTAGGGTATGGGTCGGGTTTGCCAAACCCGTATCCTACCCACTAAATATTTACAACCTCCATACCCTACCCATATACCGATTTAAAAATTGCGGGTCGGGTGCAGGTCGGATGCAGGTTTGCTTCTATACCCATTTAAAACTCATTACTAATTTTTTTTTTTTTTTTTTTTTTTACTATAAATAGGTTATAGGTGCTCCGGATTAACTTAAATCAATTAAATATTGAGTTTCACTTGAATTTGAGTTAAATAAAGCTTGTTATATGTTGAAATTATACAAACGAATTTGAACAATTTTTTTAGACGTTAATAAAGTCAATAGTTTAAACATATTAAGGTTTAGACGATAACAATATCAATAGATATTTGGGTTCTATTTTTTATTTATTTTTTTAAACAATCACTTTTATTTTAAATTCTATAATTTTTAAAGAAAATTAATGGATATGCGGGTCGGGTATCGGTATTGTAGTAAAACCCAAACCCGACCCATACCCATGTCGGGTTTTAAAATTTACCTCCATACCCTATCCACGAACCCATTTAGTCGGATATTCCCCACCCATTTATGTCGGGTCTCCATAGGGTATCGGGTTCGTGGGTATTATTGCCTTCCCCATTCCAACTCATCTATAACTGTAATTCTGTTTCCCTATATATATACACACTCAAAGATAAGGTATCCAAGAAGAAGAAGGCAGACCTAAAAACACAAAGAAGAATGAGCTGTGCAGTAGTTCGCTTTACTTTCTGCTCAAAACCCACCAGCCCTGAAAGTTTTTCAAGCATTTCTTTTAGTTCCCAGTTGACAAATTCCAGAATTCAGTTCAAAACTCCATCTGGGCTACCCAGAAACAGAGGCTGCAAGGCCAGTTTGAAGGCATTTTATGCTACCAACAATTTGTACGATGTGTTGGGAATCGAAGAGAGTGGAACAATTTCTGATATAAAGAAAGCTTACAAACAAATGGCAAGAAAATATCATCCTGACGTGTCTCCACCAGACCGTATTGATGAAAACACCAGGAGATTTATACTGGTTAATGAGGCTTATGAAACCCTTTCTGATCCCAACACCAGAGCTTTGTACGATCAAGATTTAGCTACTGGGATGGGCTTGAATTTCTCTGCTGGAAAAGGACATGAGTTTCACCAGGTAACTAATTTCTCTTATTAATTTACAAGTTATGATTAATCAATTTAATCTTGTGAAAAATATATACTGAATTTCTTGTTTATTATACTTTTTTTTTCCTTAACAGAGAAGTGGAGAGTGGAAAATGAGGTGGTGGCAATCTCAATTGAATGAATTGAAGCAAAGAAAAAGGGATTCAGGAGGAAGAGTTTCTTGGGGTGCTCGAATGCGGGGCCGAAGATGAAATCATTTTTTTTTTTAAAGTTTAGATTATATTTTTTTAGCATTGTATTGAGAGTATGAGAACTTATGTTTTCTATTTTACCAATGTATATAATAATTGAATTTTATTATCTAAACATATTTAAAAGTAACATTTTAGTCTCAAAAACAGTTTTTAGAGCATGTGACATGTCCAATGGTGTTTTACAATAGATCTAGCCTTGTTTGGTAAATATTAAAATCAAATTTTTAGTATATTTTAAAAAAAATTGATGAAATGTTTGGTCAAAAATTGTAAAACTCATAAAATATATGGCTGTAATCAATTGTTTACTTTAACTTTGATTAAAATCAGAATTAAAACTCTATCAATAGGGGGCATAAAAGAACTCCAATCGTGGTCTATATTAGATTTAATTATGGTTTATATTAGATTCAATTAGTGATTTAGAACTCCAAAAGTGTCGGATTGTTCTCCAATGAGGGATGTAAGCGAAATATAAAATAACTTTTCAACCAAAATTGAATATTTTGATGTAAATTTACATTCAATTTTGCATTTCACATGATCCACTGTGCACCGTTATGGAGATATATGCTATATTTATCTCATATATATATATAGAGAGAGAGAGAGTGTGTGTGCCCAGCACACGATCTCTTTGGGAACCTATTTTTTAATTATTTTTTGATTTCTTAGTCAAATTTCAAAAAATTTAGATTGATTTGTTCGTAATTTAAATATAAATAAAATAATGTTCAAAATAAAATAAGTTAATAAATATACGAGTAAAAATATTTGTGCAAAATAAAAAAATAATAAAATTTGTAAGTTTTAATTTACATCTATGATTGGAGCAAAATTTTGATTTAGATCCACTGAGGTGTATATTAGAATGTAAAAGTGATTTTTGGGATATAATTTACATCACGATTTGAGTTGCTCTGTTTCTGATTTAGATCTTCAAATTGATCGAAAACTTCTACAATGAAAAGAAGTAAAAGGGGTGCAAATTACATTTCGGCCAGAAATATATATATATATAAATAAATAAATAAATAAATAAAGGAACTTTACTTTCTTTTTACAACTTGTTGGACCAACTACACTAAAAAAAAAAAAAAAAAAAAAAAAAAAGCATCAATCAAAAAAGTTTTTAGGTCAATTTGTTCTCTCTCTCTCTCTCTCTCTATATATATATATATATATATATATATATATAAAGATTTTGGGACCAACAGCGGTGCAATGAATTAACTATATTTTTAGATTTTTGTGTTCCTAACTAAATTTCGAAAATTTTAACATGAAAGAAATGAAATTTGTAAAATAGAAAAAAATAACCTAAATTCCAAGCAAGCATACATGTGGATAACCTAAAATCCAACGTAAGCTGAACAAGGTAGTTCTTATCCACTTCCATTTTTGGGACCCCAGGACCCCACAAATCATTCATCAGTCATGGGACTTTTCACGAATATGCAGAACCACCAAATTCCCTGTGACCGCCACCAGATTCGAACTTCTATTTTACAGTTGAAATATCTCAACTTTTTTTTCTCTTTGATTTACGAGAAACTCGTAGTCGCTATCTTATTGGTGCACACTTTGTAAACTCTCGAGTTAACACAATAGTCTGTAAATCACGTCTATCAAATAAATCGCACTATGTAAGCTCAATGCGACAGGCTCAATCGAAAAACTATTGATAATAAGAATTGAACTATTGACCAAAAGCCTCCGCTCTGATCTAATTCACCAACTCGACCACCTCATGAGGGTTGTAATATCTCGACTTGCTACTTAATTTGATGGTGTTAGCCTCATCTTAAATGTCACAAACTTTTAACAATTTTTTTTTCAAGTTATTATCTATTATTTTTAATGTTCTTGTCTAAAGTATTCCTGACCGGTAAAGTCCTATGTCACCCTGCATCTGGATTATCCAATTCCTCCGTCTCATGACCCATCCGCTTGGCGGTTCTTGATTGATCGGTTGGATCCGATTTTTATAACTAAAATAAGATTAGCTTAAGTATAATATAATTTTTTTCCCCTACTAACTCCACACTTGTATGAGCTGAAAAAGAAGCATCTTCATGTCCCTGGTCAAACAGTGGGACCCTCTATTAAATTAATCAATGTATTAATACTACTGTTTAGAAAATCGAAAAATTGATTCGAACTGAAAAAAATCAGCGAATCAAGGGTTAAAAGGTAAAATCGAGTTGAACCGGTTTCAATTAATAAACTAAAAATGATTTCAAAAATCACAAATTTTTCTAAAAAAACAAATTATTTTACAAATAAATCAATTTTTACTTATTTAAAAACTAAATCTTACACAAAAGTAACTTCAAACAACCAAAAGTAGTTTAAAATAACCAAAAAAAAGGGTCAAAATCGGGTTTCAAAACCCGGTCGGGTAGACTAGTTCCCGGTTGAATCAGAAAAAATCGAATTTTGAAATCGGCTTTTTAATGGCCAGTTTTTTAAGAGGACCAAACCGGTTTTTCAGTCGGTTTTTTTATCGAATCGATCCGATTTTCTAAACACTGATAAATACATTAATGATTAATTTTTCAAGATTGAAGGTTTTAAAATCTGTTAATAAGTCATTTATCTGGTAAATAATTTTGCCTCATTTTGTAAAAGTTTGTTTGTAAGTTTTGTTTATAAAAGAGTCACCGAATAATATCTTAGTGATTTTTTTTTTAAAAAAAAATTCAACAATTTCGAGATATTAAAGATTCTCTCCACCACTTTTTACTTTAAAAAGATGGATTAATGTTGACACATGCTTCATTACCTAACAGCTAACACATATACTTCCAAAGATATTTTTTAATATTCATTGAACTTTAAATTTTGTCATGAATAGTTCCTGTAATTTCAATTTAAAGTTGTTTCTCCAGCTGTCACCTAACTTCAAAATTCTTTCAAATAATTAGTATAATTTCAAGACTACTATAAGACCGGTGTGTTGCACGAAAAATCAATATGAAATCAATATGAATAATTTTACTATAAATATCATTTTAAAATAGAAAAAAAATTGAATATATAATTTACTTTGATTAATGATTAAAATTATCAACAAATGCTCAACGTAGAAATAAATTAGAAATCTCATAAATTTTTGAAAACATCTTTAAATACTATGTCCATGTATGAGACACATTACTTCAAAATAATGTGTTTTGTAATAGTAAATTTTGGAGAATACATAGTTAAAAAATAAGGAATCATTTTGGATTTATGTGTGAATTATTTAATTGATACAATGTGTGGTTAAAATGAATTTTTAAAAAAATGAGGTTGTTGTTGTACAGTTTTTAGTTGTCAACACCTGTATAATGCACGAAAGTTGTTATAAACAAAATATATTTTAAACAATTGCTCAAACTTAAATTAAATAATACAATTTACAATTTTTGCATAAAATAAATAAAAAAAATTGTCCAAATATTTTTTACTACCATGAATAGAAATAATAACCCTTAAAATATTATAATTTACATAAAATAAAGTAATTGTAACAAATTAAATATACGCGATCTTTTATTTAAATGAATGTAAAAATTAAACAATATTGACGATACACAAAAGTGAAAATCAGTTTCAAAATTTGTGATTCAAGAAAGTGAAATTCAACCCAAGATGCACTTTGCATATATTTTTTTTAATTTGTAAATATGATGCAATTAATTGAATATAATTAAATACATATTTAATTATATGTCAATAAAATTTAAAAAAGAGAATTATTAATGAAACATATATATATATATATATATATATATATATATATATATATATATATATATATATATATATATATATATATATAATGAGCCTTTTGTTTATATACCCCTATTTGATGTTGTTTAAAAAAAGTTTATTTGAAATGAATAGTAATTTTTAGGAAAATGTTTGGTTAAAATGTAGTGAATCTTTTTTGAGTTTATATATAATATTATTTTATTGATAAATGTGTGGTTGAAAAGAAAAGGAGAAAAATGTGCTAAAAGTTTAAAGGAGGCCAAACATGGGCTATAATGTTGATAAAATAAAATGAAAAAAAAAGTTTTACCAATTTGTACGACATATAATTATTATTTTATTATTTTAATAAAATTGTTGACCAATGAATTGTTTTATCATTTTTGCGAGGAAATGAACTATGGATTAATAGTGAATAAATTGATTGAAATCTTAAGTTGTAAAAAATAACACAACTTAATTGAATTTACTTAGAAATTTTATATATTTATTATTTGTTTTAATTTGACAAGAAAAAGAACTCGAGTTGAAATTAATCATCTATGACTAAATTGAATTTAGTTAACAAATTATGGTAATATTTATAGGACATAAATGAAATAATTTAGAGCATCTCTAATGGTCTATCAATTGAGAAAAAATACATTGTCAAATAGGAAAAATAAATAATGATATGAAAATTTAATTTTCAAGAGTTAGTTTGTATGCATATGTGGCGCTGACGTGATATAGACATTATTTGGTATTATGTCCAGATATAGATAATTTGTTAAACAAAATATTGAAGACACATGTATTCACAAAAAATTATAGACAATGACCATTAGAGATAAAATTTAAATTTCACTAACTATTTTATCAATATGAGTGTGATAATTATCTACTTAAGTATCACATAGATCAAAATATCCATAAACCATTAGAGATGCTCTTATAATGAATGAGATATTGAAGAAAAGTAAAAAAAAAATATAAAGTAAAATTTTTACTTATAATATTTGAGACAATTTTGCGAACAATATATTTACTGTTTGCTCTCACTTTTTCTTGAATTAAACTTTTAATTGAGATTTTCGATTTGACATCCACGTTACATATTTTTCGATTTCAAAATAATACAATACTTATCAAAAAATAATAATTATTCTAAAAAATACATTAAAAAAATAACATATTAATGTCATTAATAGTATAGCGCGGATGTCAATTCTAATGTAATTAATGACACATGTACCATAATATTTGCTAAAATATTTAATACAATATTTTTTTGCAAAAAATTATCAAATTTAGAAATTTATTTTAACGGAAAACTATGTGCGAATTTTGGTGACGACTATTAAGATATGTATGCTCTGTTCGGTAACACTGTAGCAGTTTATAAACGATTTTTTTACTGTTTAAAAAGTAAGATATGTGGTTGAAAAGTGGAGAGAAAAAATTTGGATGGTTAAAAAGTAGTTTGAGAAATTGTGTTTGTTTATAAATTAGTTTATAAATAGTAATGATTACGTTAGGGAACACACTATAAGATTGTTTCTTTGTTGTCCCTGGGTTTTTTAATGTCATTCTCTATTCGTCACTCAAGATCGTTTGAAAAATTAAAGCCCTGTTCTCTTTATTATTTTCAGTCCGTTTTGAGTTTTCGATTTTCGAAATTATCGAAAATGCGTTCACTTTGCCCATTTTCAAAAATTCGTTTTTCAAAAAAAAAAAAATACAAAAGAAACTCAAAATGTGTTTATTACGTTTTTGATATTTTGTATTAAAAAGCCCAAAGCACGCCTTTTGGACTCTTTTTTTTTTTGTAAATGTGAAACACTTTCTTCACTTAAAGTTCTTATATTATTTTGTTATTATATACAGATCCATGTTAAGATTTTTCCTGCAAATGTGAGAAACTTCCTTCACTTGAAGCTCTTATATTATTTTGCGATTATATATAGATCCATGTTAAGATTTTGTTGGTATGAGGTTGTATTTTTGTTTAGCTGAAACAATATTAATAATGAATTTATTGATATAGAGAACTAATTGATTTATTGACATTAAAATTAATGTAATTCAACAAATCAACCAATTTTTACATATAAAATATCACAAAATAAAAATATATCTGAATATTACAAAGTAAACCCATTTTTTAGTTTTCTATTTTTGAAAATAGTTTTCCAAAATTACTAAGAGAACATGTTTTTAGCATTCCCAAAACAAACAATCAAAATCAAAATTTCAAAAAAAAATTCAAAACTTAAAATTCAAAATCGAAATACAAAGAGAACGGCTCCTAATAATTTCATTTGCCATGTCACTGAAATCGCTAATTTCCAAATGAAAGATAAAATAGTGAATGAGAAAAAAGATTCAAAATACAATATTCGAAACTATTTAAATTTAAATAATCACTGAAAACACCTTTAAAACTATCCATTAACATTTTTAACCTATCAAGGTAAAAATAAATCAGGCAAACTCTAATGTCCGTGATAAGCCCGACTTATTATGCCCCGTTATAGACACTTGGTGTGGGCCCACTGTAATGCTAAAATTACTAAATGAACTATTGCAACTTGTAAGTTGTTTTCATAGCTAAAAACAAAACAAAAAACGTAAGGCTAAATAAATTTACATCATATTTTATTATATTTGCACCAAATTTTATTTGCGTCAAATGTTCATAACCTTTAGTTAACGCCACAACTTTGTCCTTGTAAGGTTTCGATACATATATGCACAGCGAAAATTAAACAAACACAAAATCATAGCCCGGATCAACCTTACACTTAGATAGAATTTGTGATAAAGAATATACCTTTTGATGAATCTCGTGGATCTGAAATCTAAAATAGGAGGTACAAATTTGTCACTGCTAGCTGTCCAATTGTCCAGCCTCTAACAGAAATCCACACAGCGAGTTGATTCTGAAACTCCATCAATCTCCAATTATTGGATGGATTCGAGATAATTGATTTTTCTCTTTGTACTGCCAAGAGAAAAATCATGCGCTAAAATATTACAGAAAAACGACTCTCTTAATTTCTCTACAATAGTGCACATATTAATATGTGCACTTCAAAACCCTAACCGTAGTAACAATAGGACTTTTAATGGGCCTTGATTAATTAATCTAATTGTAAAGTCCGATCCAACAATTGGACTTGTACATTAATTCTAACAATCTCCCACTTGGACAAGATCCAATTCCAGATATTCGATTCTCGCCTTTTGTGTGTGACCCATAAGGTCCCATTCACGATGGCAAACGTCGTGTTATTATTATTATTCCAATCTGATTGGAATAAGATGAATTCAAATCTCTATTTCTAATTCATCCTCGACTCACCAAGATCGATTAATTCACGTCGCCGTCCTAGATTGACATCTAGCAATGTGTCAAGGCAATCCATGTGAAAGGAAAAGTCATGTGGCATGACAAGACTAGTTCATGTGCGGTTACTATGGAAATACAATCTCTTCATCAATATAACTCAATTGGTTAAGAGATATGGATAGCGTCAATCTCATTTCAACCAATTATGTTATTCACTTCTTATCTTAGTTGATCTTGTTATGACTGAAAACAGATTTTTCAACTCATAACTTCACCCGGTCGAGGAATTTACATCAACTTAAGTGAGTGAAATACAGGTTATAATCTCCTACTACCCAGGAGTGACGAATCCTCTTATTGGACATACAAAACCTTCATATGGCTCTCACTATACTCGTACGGCGTAATCCTGATAAATCCCTCTCAAGAGCCAACATCAACGCTCGCCAAAGCATAGTAATCCTCATATAAGATTCTATGACGTCCTCAAGTCAAATGACTAAATCCACAACCGCGCATTAGAGACTCACCACCGACGCTTGGATAGTTATCCATGTGGAATCTTTAGGCGGGTCATCCAATGCTTTGTTCATGTAACAATGCATCCACGTGTTCATCCGAATGTCCCTCTACATTCTAGCTTATGAGATAAGCTACTTTCTTCATAAGAAATAAATGCAACACATGCTAGTCTAACTGTAACAACAATATCTGTATCTTGTTGTTACTTCGACTAGGGACAATTTTAGAATACGATATTAATGACTTGTATCTCACAGTCACAACACCTTGTGACTTACAAGTTAATTAAACTTACTCTACGAACTCTATTATTTAAATAATGAGTTAAACTCAATATAATAATAGATCTGCCTTTATTGAACCAATGATAATATGTGTTATGCTATCTACTCTATTGGATTTAGAGCATAACACTGACATACTCCCACTCGATCCAATAACTCATGTATCTTATACATAACGAGTTTATGTGACAATCACATTCCTGTTGGGATAGTGGATTTACAGGTGGATCTTAGACATGTGACTCTTTACATATTCAACCTTCGCAAGGTTAGTGGGCACGAATTCTAATTTTTCTACAATCTTCGAATAAGATAGTAGCCCCTAAATACATACTTAGATCATCGATGAGACCCAGTTACCTCGCTTGGGCGATGACTCCATTGTCGTCACAATACTCATTACTGGAGCTACAATTCTAGGAACAGTTATAGTTCATTAATGAACTTAACGATCGAGATTGCTTCACAAGAACTTATGTATTTGGTCTCGGTTGTATAGTTAGCGGTCTCTCTTGTTTGAACTATTTCAAACTAACCACACCACTGCTATGAGTTAATTAACAATTAGACTGACTATTTCCTTCATCCCTTCCCAAACTGAAGGATGGTATCTCTATACCTAAAGACTGTAAGTATATATTTCTCCTCACGTCCACTGCATTCTTAGTAATTTTTCAAGTACTCAATAATACAAAAAGTATTGTACATAATGTCACGTTTAAGAAGATCTTATTGTCAAACAATCAAGTGTCTTCTTCACGTCATTATTTCTCGATATATGTTCTAAAAATCATTTTGAAAATATTAACCCCAAAACTTTTGGGATAGAATCCTACATTGGATTCACTCATGCTAACCTCATTAGCATTACATCTATGTACGTGGATTGAGAAATCAAAACAACCTTCCAAATCTATCTTTATAGATTCTGATTCCCAAAGTAAATGTTTTATTCTCAAATCCATCATGGAGAAATTCAAAATAATTGCACTTTCATTTTAAAGGTTAGAGATTCGACTTCTGATCAATAATATGTCATCTACATATAGTATCAGAAATATTGAACACTCTCACTAACCTTTTATATACACACATTCTTTATCTTCAACTTTTGATAAAATCAAACATTTTGATTATCTCATCAAAATTAAGATTCTAGCTCCGTGAAGCTTGCTTTAATCTATAATAGATATCTATAGCTAGTATACTATGTTTAAGTATATTTAATGATCCAAAAATCCCATAGTTACAGCATGTTGCTACTGCAAACAGAATTCGAATTGATTCAGAGTAAACGCATTTACAACGTATGGGTTTTACCCATTTTAGGTGAATCAAACAAGTTCCAAAACTTGTTTTTTTTATCTCGAATTCTATGGCTTCCTACCATCTAATTTAGTCAACGTTTGAATTAGTTTCTATATAAATATTGGCTCATTATCCTTGATGACTAATACAATATTAGATATCAGGGAAGTGTAACTCAATAGAGTATACATGATCCTAATATCTTTACATGGAGCTAGTGCGTTCTCATTCGTCACTGCGTCCTGAGTAACGATCGCGTCCTATGCATCGATCTGTGCCTCATTCTATGCAAACACATATTCGAGCTTATTTAATTAGTTGAGTATATATGTGTAATCATGAACTCTTTCATATTCTACTTTTATTCCCACTGTCCTCTCTTAGATATTGTCAAAAATCGAGATAGACTTTCTTTCTCGATAGGAATGTAGAAATAATATACAACCATCTTTTGAATATCCCACAATATACATATTGGACTAAAGCTATTGCTTATCCAAATTTAGTTTACTTCTAATAAGTATTGAGGTCTTAAATCTTAACGCGAGGAAGATTAGACATTTGAAATCCATGTCTTATATGGACCTTCATCAACCGATTATCATGTAATACGACTAAGTGTGTAATATAAAGTTTTCAATGCAAAGCTCCAAAAACAGTTTTGAAGATTTTGCGTGGCTTCATCAATTATTGCATCAATTGCAATCTTTATCCTTTCATATTCGTCATTGTACAGAGACGTATATGAAAGAGTTATCTATGCTAAAATTATGTTCTCATAACACAATCTTGAAGTCAATCACTTTGAAATATTCTTCACTTTGATCAAATCTACGTGCTTAGAATATTTTTCTCATTTTGGCCTTCTAATTTATATCTGTATTATTTGAACTTTTCAAACTTTCAGATTTAAACTTTATTATAGATAAGAATGACAATCATGGTTATCTAAGGATTAAAGACTACTCTGACATATGCCTGCTTACTTCCAAATGTTACAGGCTCAATGGATCAACCATCCCACTTTTCCTTTTTTTCAAAGAAAAATTGACTTGTCAATTTACCTCCAATGTGATATACATATATCTCTATTAATTGAATCAGTCAAATGTCATATTTAAGTGTGACTTCTTCCATGCCTTATTAATATTCAGAATGTAGATTATTTGTTACATACCTCACTTACATAGTATCCCATCTAAGTTAACGAATAACTATTATTCTTAATTAAAGAGGATAATTGCTTCATGTCCAAACATGAAGTGAAAGTGTCATTCTTCATAAGAATTGTAATTAACAATTGTCTAACTATAAACCGAATCAGAAGGCAAAGAAAGGTGATAGCTTCTTAAGCTGTTCAATAAACATTTGCTTTATTACCTACAAAGAGGTATATCACCATTTTTCGCAATTATTCTACTTTTAGCCATTGTATATTATCAGTATCTAATACTCGATTGGCTAAGTAGGTTATTTAACCTCTATCAAATAGAAAATTGAAGTAGAAGATTCACCAAACTTCTCACTTCTTCAGTTCGGTTAAGAAAGCCTCGCAATTATAAATGTATTGTCCTATTATTGGCATGTTCGAGAATAGTATTCTTCGATCATGTCGTGTTTTGAGATCATTTCTCAAAGGACGATGCCAATTTAAGGATTTCAGTCTAATGAACTTACAGAGTATAAATTATTCTCCATAAGTTCAAGTAACAACTCAAATTTTAAATTTCATACAACAACAATAAAAAAAAATAGAATCACGTATTATCATGTATCAATCAATTTAATAAGGTCTTTTATTAAATTGATTGCTCCCACTGTTTTACTTGAATTAATGACCCTCAACATTAATCTCGTAGAATCCTATTAGATTCACAGTAGACTAGGATCCTGTTTATTTTATTAGAACCTTGAGTGACTCAACAAGCTCTAATGAAATATTCAGGTAGATACTCCTATCAATCACATCTCCATATGACTCATAGATTATCAAGTAGACAACTCTTTGTCACACACATCTTATGTATTTACTTGATTGCGCCTCCAAAACCTCATCTCCTTGAGTGACTCAACAAAAGATAGATTTCGGTTAAATTCTACCAATTATTCAGAAACATCTTATGTCTCATAGTGATAAAACACACATTCCCACTTGCAGCCTTGAGTGACTCAACAAGCCGCATCGAGGGCGGATTCTAATTTTTCACTATAACAACGGAAGACACTTTGTATTAACCAATTAATACGAATTTAATAAATTGCTTCCAAAATTATATTCATTTTGATTTACTCAATAAAGGATATAAATTTTGGTTAAGTCCGACCCATTGTTCAGAAGTATCTAATACTTCATAATGAGAAACATATCTACCAGCGAGTAGCCTTGAGTGACTCAACAAGCTGACATCGATAGTAAACTCTGATTTTTCATTACAACAATGGAAAGCACGTGACTTAATATAATTTTAAGTGAGGGATTTGTATCATCATTCCAATGTATATTAACTAACATCCACCATGCAATTAATCATACATATAATAATATTGTGGATGATTATGGACGATATCTATCTAGTCTTCTCGAGCCATGAAGAAGACTTGTTGGTCAATTCCAATGGGACATTGCATTCGATCATCGAATGCTAAATGCAGTAATCTACATCTGCTGCTGCAACATGTATCATATACTAGTTGTTTTCTTGTGGCCAGCTCCAAACTGTATCATATACTAGTTGGCACGCAGGCCTGTATCAAAGGACGCACATGGCCATATCTACAAATTAGGGCTCGCATGCCCAAATAAATTAAATAATAGGCACGCAGACCCAATTAAATAATAATAGGCTCCCAGGCCCAACCAACGAAAAGAATAAATTAACCATCTAACCAATCACATGGGTCGAGTCCATAACCATCTACTAAATACACATTCATCATATAAATGTATTAAAATATAATATCTAATATTATACAAATAAATTTCAAGTTTCTATCAATTTAGGTCATCTAAACTAATTTAGATAAAATGGATCGAAACAATAATTAATTAATCAAATTAATTAATTAACTCCAGTTAGCGGGTCTTATTTAATTAAAATCATATTTTAATCAAATACCTATTTAGAGTCAAACCCTAACTCCAAAAGAGTCAAATCAAATTAATATATTAATTTAGGATAAAACTCCTAAAATAAAATAAAATTCAATTTAGTAATTAATTAATCAAATTAATCAATTACTTTAATTGACGAGTTTATTTAATTAAAATCAAATTTTAATTAAATACTAAATTAGAGTCCAAGTCCAATTTTACGATTTCAGGGCTAATTGAATTTAGGATCAAATCCTAAATAAGATTCAATTAATAATCAATTAATCGAATTAATTAATTATTAAATCGAATTTAATTAAAATCAAATTTTAATCAAACACCAAATTAGAGTCCAAACTCTAATTCTTAAATTAGGGTAAATTGAATTAACATTTTAATTTACGATAAAACTCTTAAATGAAATAAAATTCAATTTAAGGTCAAAGTATATATTATGTTAAAATCCAATTTTAACATTATTTTAAAGGTCGTGAATTTTGAAATAAAATTGTGAATTGAGTCAAAATTAAAATGCTAGTCAAAATCTTAAATTGGGTCAAACCAATTTGAGAATCCAATTTAAAACTCATTTTAAATAACAACTAAAATCCAATTTTGAAAATTACATTCTGACCCATATTTAAAAAATTACAAACAGCCCATTCAATTTCATAAATTGCATGATATGCTCATTATCCTTTTAAAATCAATATTTGACCCTTACTTGTTAATTGCAGACTGGGGCTCATAATTTCATAAATTACAAAATAGCCCCGCCCCAAATCAAAACCCTAATTCGAAAATTGCAACTTGGGGCCTGAAATTACATAAATTGCATGACAGACCCCCGCCCCCAAATTCCTCCAACTCGTCTGAATCCTTACTCCTCTTCCGGTATAGGCGGCGCCGGAACTAGCGCCGCGTCTCCCTCCTGCGGCGATGATTGTCGATGTGAAGCGGTATTATTCCACTGCCTGCAGCAGCGCGAAACGCGTTGCAGCAGCGGTTTCCCACTGTGCTGCAGCGACCAGCGCTGTAGCGACCACGCTATCGCCGCAGCAAAGCTCCAAGCAACTGCTGTTGCTGCAGCGGCGACCTTCGCGCTGCTGCGAAAAGGTAGCGATGCTGCTGCCACCGCGCTGCTAACTGAACCAGCGTCCGCCGATCTGTGTGCAGAGCCTGCTGCGCCGCCACGTCCGGTGACCAATTTCGCCGGAATTACCAATCAGTTTCTTTGATCCATTTTTCGACCCAAAAAAAAATTAATTTTCTTTTCCAAATCAAATTTAGAACATGAAAATCGATTTTCTCAAAAGTTAGAAAACTAAAAATATTTATTCAATCATATTGAATCATCAAAGAATTAAACAAATCCTAACAAGTAACAAGGCAGACTCTGATACCACTGTAAGGTTTCGATACATATATGCACAGCGAAAATTAAACAAACACGAAACCATAACCCGGATCAACCTTGCACTTAGATAGAATTTGTGATAAAGAATATACATTTTGATGAATCTCGTGGATCTGAAATCTGAAACAGGAGGTACAAACTTGTCACCACCGGCTGTCCAATTGTCCAACCTCTAACAGAAATTTACACAGGGAGTTGATTCTGGAACTCCTTCAATCTCCAACTATTGGAATGAATTCAAGATAATTGATTTTTCTCTCTATGCTAGCAAGAGAGAAATCATGCGCTAGAATGTTACAGAAAAGCGACTCTCTTAATTTCTCTACAGTAGAATGTTTTTGGTGGGTGTTAGTATATTGTTGCCATATAATAAGCTGCCTCTAGGAAATGCTTAGGTGAATGGTGTTGAACGAGAACTTTGTATGTGGAGGGTTATACTAGTCGTTATGCTTTCAAATTGACTTTAGCATGAGAGTACTTGTTTGAGTAACTTGGTTCTCCTTTTGTTGTTAAACGTTCTTTATTGTCAAGTTCTCTCTACTAGTATGTTCTTAGAAATATTTAGGTTACAGCCGAAGTTATCATGTTTTACAGTTCTTCAATGAATAGTTTGAAATCCATAGAAACTTATACTATTTTGTTATACTAATATTGTTATGTTCGTAATATTATGTGCTAAATTCGAATTTTGAATTTGAGAATTTGGATATTGTTTGCATTTCGCATTTGAATTTGAGATATTGTTTGTGAAATATACTTAATACTGTCATGTTGCTTTTTTTTTTTTTTAATAAACATCATTTTCAGTTAGGCTTGCAAAAATTAATTTATATTTAAGTGGTTATTAACTGCATCGAATGATCAAACTGCAACGACCCGACTTAGACGGTTATGGTACGTGTAAAAAGTTGATGGTTCGATTATGATTTTGAACGAACTAACCTCGAACCAAACCATTGCCATTACTACCTAAAATTCCAGGTAAGATACATATGGATAACTTAAATTCCACCTAAGCTGAATAAGGTAGTTCTTATCCAGTTCTATTTCCTCAAACTTAGTCCCTATTTGGTACCTATTATTCACCACCTCATAGTTTTTAAAATTAATTTTTAATCACACATTTTACCAATAAAATAATTTATATATAAACTTAAAAAGATTCTTTATTTTTTTAACCATACGTTCTTAAAAAATTTACTTCTACAAATCACAATATCTGAAATAATGGTTTCAAACAAAAACTTAGCCCTTATTTGGTTATCTTTAAATTTTTTCTTTTTTTTTTTACAATATTCAATTTCAACAATTCATTAAAAGTAAAACCTACAAGATTTGACTTTTCAATCAAATCTTAACCATCCATTCTCCTATAAATTACTATTCATTTCAAAAAAATTCTTTTTAAACAAAACCAAACATATAATTAATCTACATTTTTTATCATGAATAGTGCCCTCAAATTTTTACGCCTCTGTTTGGTTATAATAGGTGGTTCTTATCCAGTCCTATTTCTAAGACCCCACAATCATCATGGGACTGAATATGCGTTTCTTATCATGAATAGTACCGGAGAAAACTATACTCATATATTTTATTCCGAAAATAACAATTTTTTTGTAAAAATAAAAATAAAATAAAATAAAACTTTAGACGATTTACAGTTCAACCTGTGAACCCTACAATTGTCAATTAGCAATCAATTCTAAATCGATCCTAATTGTCAAATTCAAAAGGAAAAAGCGGGTTTACTTTACCGGTACAAGTAGCACCGTCGAATTCCAAAACCACCAAAATCCCAGTGGAGGGTCTAGCGGGAATTTTTTTTATTTTATTCAATAATTATTTTGGTAAATATTTTTCATTTATAAATAAAAAATTTACTATTTTCGATATAAATATTTGATTGAAAAATGAATTTGAAAGACGTAGATCCCCAATTTTAGTCAGAATGAATGCTAATGAGGAGGTATAAAATACAATGTTGTCAAACCCGATCCGGACCGGCCGAGTCAACTCAAAAACTCGCGACCCGACCCAAAAATCGGATCATGTCACATTAAAAACTCGATTGGGTCAAACCCGGTCAACGACCGGTTGACCCGAAAATTCGACCGACCCGAATCCGAACCCGGGTTGACTCAGGTTTTATATATTTTTTATTTTTTAATTATTTTGATTTTTAAAATATTTTTTAATATTAATTAATACTCGAGTCGACCCCGAGTCGATTCCAGGTTGACCCTCCAACGGCCAACCTTTGACCCAGTCCCTCAGTCGGGTCGATGTCCCGTCCGGGTCTGAAAACATCTAAAATATATGTAAATAAACATTTCTAATAAAAAATGTATATTTGGATGTACATTTACATCTAAATTTGCACCTTCCGTGACCTACTTCTTAGAGCATTCTATTGGATATATCCGCATGTATCCGTATAAATCCATATTTATTTTTACAAGAATTCTAAGTGGACATTTTTTTGACATTATTAAGTGACATGTTCGATGTGTCATCTCGTCATTGGCAACCAATACTGGGTGACACCTCGACATGTCACCCAAAAATGTAAAAAAAAAAAAGGTTCGTGAAGGAATAAGGATTACTCTTATTTTTATCCCCGTATACGGGGAAAAGTTACCTCCAAGGTGCTTAGATTGTTCGTAATATACATATAAATAGAAAAATCGAAAACAAATTAACTTAAGAAATTTACGAGCAAGAATATTTATACAAATTAAAAAAATGAAGTAATGAAATTTAAAAATTTCAATTTACATTTACAATAATTGGAGCACAATTTTGATTTGAGTTATGCCAAAAAGACGCGATCCTAGCTCCAATGAAATCACTATAGCTACAATGAGGGCTTTGTCTAGACAGGGCCTGTCGCTGTAGCATAATCCTTTTGATTTAGATCCGACAGAATGTATATTAGGATGTAAAAGTGATTTTTAAAATGTTAAATTGTACCTAAATTTACATCATGAATGAAGATGCTCTTGTAGACTTGTTCATAACCAAGTGCCAAATACATAGAATTTATTATATGATTACTACAACTGTAATATGAATATCTCAACTTGCTACTTGACTCAACTCTTCCATTCGGCTAATAGGCCCTTTTGCCCCCCAGTTTTAAATTGGATAAACTTCATTTTGAAATCAGGAAAGCTCTATAAAACGAGCTAAATTTGAAAAGAATAATGTTAATCAATTTCACTATCCCTTAACACCAGTACGTGGCACTGGAGATCAAAAAATATTGTTCAATATAAGAAAAAATATGCCCATTTTTACGGGTTTTCTCTTGTTTATAAATATAATTTTTGTTGTTTTCGAGATAAAATCTGTAGTTTGAAAGTGATTTCGAAAAATATGTGATATTTAAACAATGTTACTGACATCATTACTTTGTAAACAGATCTGAAAATGATTAGCCCCTGTTCTCTTTGCTGTTTTGAGGTCGTTTTCTGTTTTTATTTTCGAAAACGCTAAAAATGCGTTCTCTTTACCATTTTCGAAAACGCATTTTGGAAAACAAAAAAAAAAATTTGTACACAAAACGGAAAACGCCCGAAACATCGTTTTGTGTGTATTTCGACAAAAAATGTCCAAAACGCGGAAAACGCGTTTTGGGAATTTATTTTTTTATTTTTTATTTTTTTATAGAATTATCTTAACTTAGAACTATGCTTAATATAAAGTTTTTATTTTTTTATTATTTTTTTTAGAATTATCCTAACTTGGAACTAAGCCTAAATAAAGATTTTTTTTTTTTTTAATTATAGAATTATCCTAACTTGGAACTTAGTTTAAATAAAGTTTTATTGAATTCAATATCAAAATTACAAAAAAAATTAAATGAGAATTCTTGTTGTTATATTTCAAAAAATGTAATGATAAATGGACTCTGATGGTTTTGAAAGAACTTGCATTTTCTGGATTTTAATAGAAGTAGAGCTTTCTCAAGTCTCGAACCTGACCAAACTGTGTTAATATAGACTCTTAATGCTCACATTAGTATGTTGCATGTAACCATATTTTTAGTGTATTGTGAAAGGAAATTTGAGTTGGAGTTAGTAGTATTCTGCAAGCAAATTAATTAAAAATAGTTTAAATAGTGTTTTGCAAAATTTCAAACAGAACGTGTTTTCCAGCTTTTCATTTTCAAAAACAGTTTTCAAAAATGACAAACCAAACGCGTTTTCAGCAAATTTGAAAACAAAAATGAAAACACAAAACATAAAACATTTTCGAAAATGAAAATACAAAATAAAATACAAACAGAACGCCACCTTAGTATTTCTCACTTGAAAATGACGTTTCCATTTCAGCTAATAGGCAGTGGGAAATAGCTTCGGAACAATGAGGCAAGCACATGTACCTCTATTAATTTCCCTTGACGACTTAGTTCCAATTGAAATAAAAAAAACAAAATAGTGTACTGTGCGTGAAGATATTATATGATATATATTGACTAGACAACACAATAATTCATTTTTTCCTGTTTAATATTTTACGACTCGACACGAGAATATATTTTCCAATGAACAGATCTGTGTTCAGACAAAAATAAAATAAGTGTCAAAAAAAAAAAAAAAAAAAAACACAAACGTGAAAAGGGCCAACTAATCATTAAAAATTATTTGACATCTAGGTTCTTACTCATTTCACAAAATTGGATGCCTTTGGGGCCCAATCCTGGAAGCAGAATTAAATAAGGGAACAATACACAATTTAGGTGGTTATTATACAACATTTCAATTTTAAAAAATATAGTTTAAACATTCAACTGTTAGGTGGTGATAACATATTATATGTATTATGTAAATTAGAATCCCACCCCACCTCACATCAATTTTCCATCGGTGTCATCCAAATCGTGTCAACGCATCACCACCACCACCACCACTTCCATCTCTGATGTACCATTGCCATCACCTTCGATACACCACCATCATCTCCGACCCACCATAACCTCCGATGCACACCACTACCATCATCGACATACCATCATTGTCACCACAACCACCACAATCTTCAACACACCGCCACAACCACCACAATGTTCACCACACCACCACCACCATCACCAATAACAACCGTGACTTCACCCCCCCCCCCCCACACACACACACACAAAAGACTCTCCAATGTAAAATTTTTGAGAAAATATGTAACCTACGAAATATTGGTGACTAGTTCTTAGGGGTGAGGAAAAAAACCGGAACCGAACCGAAAAATCGGAACCATATAGTTTTAAAAAAATAAAATAGGAAATTGGTTTTGGAACTGAGAACCGATTGATTTTCGGTTCGGTTCTTAGTTCCGCCTTTAGAACCGAAAAATCGAAGTTAGAACCGGTCTCTGATTCTTGTTTATTTTTTTATGGTCTTAATTGGTTGTCCTAAAATTAAAAATCAAAAGAATTTATAATTTTTTTGGGTAAAGTGAAAACGATTAATTTTTTTTTTTATGAAATTTGTTACGTTTCTACATCATTGTAACCTTTAACTTCATACTAGGACTGAAATTCTTAGTAAATGAAAATCGAATGAGACTAACTTATTAGTAAACGAAGTTGTAAATGATCACGATGGAGCTAATTAAATATTTAAGTACAAATATAAAATAATTAATAAAAATGCATTTAAAACTCGTTATTCATCCCACAAGTTTACTATATTGCCATCCTCGAAAAACCTTGTAAATCATTTGTTTCCTATTTTTATTTATGAATCTCTTGCATTTTATAGAGAATCATATACTTTCTTTGAGGTGAAAGGGTTTTAGAAATCCTTAATCTTGGTATATTCGCTACAAGTTTATTTTAGGTTATTGGCTCACTTCCCGAGGCCTGATGCTCCTCGATAAAGTTCTCGAAAAATAATAATTATTATGAAACTGAATTAGAACCGAAATCGAACCAAAATCGAATGGTTTGGTTCTGGTTTGATTCTGGCTATTCAATGGAACCGAATGGTTCCATTTTACAAGAATCGAAAAAGTATGGTTCGATTCCGGTTATTGAGATACTCGAATCGAACCACCCGACGCCCACCCCTACTAGTTCTCTTAGAACTGTAACCATTTTGAAATTGATGCGTGAACTATAGACTATAACTTTTGACTTGTGAATTATTACATGTGACATACAATGTATGAATTGTGACATGTGACGTGAGGTATGAAGTGCGACTTGTGACCTTAAATATCCACATCTCTAGATCTGAGAATAACCGAGGCAACACCGCATCAACCATCTCCTCACCTCCACCCACATCCAACCAACAACCATAAATATTATACCGAACATAAAAATAAAATAGAAGAAAGCAAGGGAAACATGAACATCATCAAACAAAAACAGACAGATCCGGGATCCCTGCCTCCAATAACCACCGCACAAAAGACCGAGGGCCTCGACACTCGATCCGTCACGGAGATTGTCTCTGTGATGCCCGTGAAAACTTGTGCTGGAGACAGTAGCTTCGACGTTAGTGGAAGGGAAATCAACATCTCTACTTCTAATAGTGACGGTAGCGTGATGGTCTGGGGAAGTTAGAGTGTAGCGTCATCGTGGATGAAAACGGATGTGGTGGTTGCTAGAGGAGGAGATTAATCGACGGTTGCAATTGGTTGTAGGAGATGGCTTGTGACTTTGGGTAAAAGGGTTGTAGGGTGGGTAATTAGTTTTAATTAATGATTGATTGTAAATAAAATATCTATTAATTAATAATAAATAGCAAATTAAGACTGGATCGTGAAATACTAAACTTATAATGCGAAAAATGAATTTGATCTTTAAAAACACATCTACGTGTAATTTCCTCATTAAATGACGGTCTTACAAACCGTAATTTTTCCACTAATTTTCCTATATGGGACAGAATTTAACAGTTTCAATCAAATTCTCACTTCTTTAAGTTTCAAATACATGTCTTTGCACGATACATAATGGTTTTGAGAAATAAATATATCATATTATTTACCTGGTGGAGTAGAACATGAATATCATTAATTTCAAAGTGTGATTTTGAGAACCAGATAAACTTTCTGTATCAGGGGAACAAATCATTTCTTCATAATACACCATTATGCACTGTAGATTTAAGTTGTTCTTCACTATAGAAATCAACACCAACAATTTTAGAGTTTGTTACTCAACTTCTTCAACAATGGGGTCGGGTCGGGTCCGGTCTAGATTCGACAAACAAAAAAATAAAATAAAATTATCTTTCTCATATTTCTACTCCATAATCACAATGTTTTTGGTAAGTGGTGGTAGAACAATATTGCATATTTTTAATCATGTTTTTCATGGAAGACCTTAAGATACTCAATCATTCACAGTGCCTCAATTGTCAATTTGTGAGTCAAAAGCCTTCTTTACAATGTGTTTGGTAAACTTGAGTTAAGACTGCTATGTAAACAACCATTACACTGCACTGAGCTACATACATTGTTGTGGAGATTGCATGTTCCTTACATTTTTGTTACAACAAATCTGCTGAGTCATGAGAGAAGCATCCGCAATTGTTACCTGCGTAGCTTGTGTATTCGATAGACTAAAATATTAATTTTGTTAGTTATTCATTGTTGTATGTATAAACTAATTCTAAGTAATTCTAATAGAGTTCAAATATTTCAAATTCTAACTCGGTATCAGAGATTCTTCTTGACCAACGCCGGATCCGATGGTAACAATACACAAATGCCTCAAACAAAGCCCAATTCACTGATTCCTCAATTGTTGGGAAGAAATCATTCTCCTACTCTAAACCTTACTCAAATTTGCCATGTCAAAGCTTGACATGAACAATTTTCTATTGTGGAAAAATATGGTAATGCCTATAATAAAAGGCAATAACCTTTAAGGGTCGTGACTGGAACCAAGGAGTGTCCACATAGTTCATATCCACACAAGTCACTGCGAAAACTAGTGTCGTTGTGGAGATAGCTTCCAATGCTAAATATGCAAAGTGAATGCCTATTGATCAAAATTTGATGGGTTTGCTATACTCATCAATTAGACCAGACACTAACTTGAGAGTAATGGGTTCTAAAAGCTCTAACAGCCTCTGGAATGTAGTCCAGGAAAGTTTCGGAGTAATGAACAAGTCAAGGATAATATTCCTTATTGGAGAACTCCAAAGAACTAGAAAGGGAGCCATGAGCATTGATCAATAGTTGAAGACAATGAAGCACCCTGTAGATAACCTTGAGATTGCTGGAGAAGTCATTCCTCATAGTGATCTTATCAATCAAGTACTAGCTGGTCTAGATGAGGAATGTACTCTTATTGTAGCTCAAGTTAATAGTAGGGATTCAATCACATAGCATGAGCTGCAATCTCCACTCATGACATATGAGAGTAGAACTAAACACCTAAACAATATTAAGAATGGACTGGCGTTTGTGAACTCGAGTCAAGTCTTAGCTAATTTTGTGGACCAAAAATTCAAGAAACTTTAGAGGTGGAAGGTCAATATATGCGGGAAAATATAGTAGTCTAGATAGGGAAGAAAGAGAGGCAAAGAGATACAAGTGCTAAAGGTCCTTGTGAAATCTGTGGTCTAAATAACTACTCATCAGATATATACCTGAACATTTATGATGAAAGGACATGGGCCAATAAACTAAATCAGCAACATCAGAACAACACCTTAAGACCATTTGCTTTCATTGCTTCACCAAGCTCTGTATTTGATCAAACTTATTTTGCAGATTCTGGAGCTAGCCATCATGTCACAGCAAAAGGAAACAACCTATCAGATACACATGAGTATGGTGGTAAGGACTGTTTAACAGTTGGTAATTGAAATGAACTTCATATCACACACATTGGCACAAAACACCTAAACAATTTGCATAACAAATAACTATATCTGAATAATCTGCTGTTATCTATTAAGAAAAATCTTATTATAAGTATATCTCTATTAACCTCTCCACAAATAATGAAATCAACCTAGTTTCCTTAGCAGAGTCCAAAGTTTAGTATCTGTAAAGGTATCCAAAGTTTAGTATCTCTGAAGGTATCAAAAGGTCTGAGTATAACATAAATCTTTGGCATATTAGACTTAGACATTCTACACAGGTTGTGATGTCACAAGTACTGAAATCTTGTAATAAAAATACTCAAATCAATGAAATCAGCTCCTTTTGTGATGCTTGTCAGTATGGAAAGTTTCACTCTCTACCGTTTAAATAATCAATTTCACATGCATTAGCACCTATTGATCTTATTCACACTGATGTATGGGGTCCAGCTCTTGTTAATTCAACACCACATTTCAAATTCTATATTATATTTGTTGATGATTATATTATGTTTATATAGATCTATCCCATGAGATACGAATCAGAGGTACTAAGTATGTTCACTCAATTCAAAAATCTCGCAGAAAATAAATTTGATAGAAAGATCAAATCACTTTAGTATGATTAGGAAAATATATAATAGAATATCCTATGACTACCCCTACAGCGGAAGCACACAACTATAGTCATATAGACAACTTAGGAAAATACAAGTACTGAAAATGAAGGCGCAGAGACAGACGTTGAACACTTGCCTGATGAGTATCATGTGTCAAAACAAATTGATTCTAATAGTGATCAGAAGATTGAAAAATTAGGAAAATATATAATAGAATATCCTATGACTACCAGGAGCAAATATTGTATTTTCAAACCAAAAAACATACTCAGCTAACTCAGTTCAAATGTAAATGAACCAGAATTAGTATCTGAGGCTCTGTCAGACAAGAATTTGAAGGAAGCAATGAATGAAGAATATAAGGCCTTGATTAGAAATAAACATGCGAATTAGTGCCATCGGTTAATCAAAAGGTCAATAGGAACAAGTGGACGTTTAGAACCAAGGCTGTAACGATCTGAAAATTTTGACATCCTTCATTGTCCGTTATGATGTAGTAAAAGTATTTTATAATTTATATAATTATTTCGGAATGTCAAGAAAGAAAAATGGGATTTAAAGAAAGAAAAACAAAGTAATAAATAATAAAAGTTACGACAAAAACAAGTTTTAATGCTCCTCTTTCATGGACATGTTTGATCACTTTCGACCTCCTTTTGATACATATGAAGTATGTATGAACGATTTTTCGGAAAGATCTTCGAGAATATAAAATCGGTTTCTAAGTTTGATTAACGGCTAACACTCGATGAATCTTTGAAGTTGGTACTTTACCGCACGGTAAAGAATTTTTTTTTTTTTGAGTAACCTACTTTGGAAGGCTATAACTTTCTCCTTAATCATCCATTTCTTGCGGAAGATAGTCAGTAATTAGTTATTTAAAAATATTTAATTATTTTTAAAATGAAATTAAAACTACTGAGAAGTAGTTGGACCTTTTTCGAGTTTCTCTAGTAACAGTCACATGAACCGCAGTCAAGTACCTAGTGCACAATTATCCCCTCATCTAGGAGTTCACATCAACCTCCATGCATTGTCGTACCTACAATGCAAAATTAATAAGTTAATGCTCATCAAGTAACAATATACATGATCATGCGCATGAGTTTCGATTCACTTTCTATCAAAAATATCATTTTTAGACTTCTCGCCTTCTCGTTATCTCAATTTATCCACACTGGATGGTAGTTAAAAGAGTGTTTAGGTATCTCAAAGGCACAATTGAGCATGGTATCTGGATTCAAAGAAGTGATAGATTGGACATAAATGAGATTACTGATGTTGATTGGGCATCATGTCCAGATGATAGAAGATCCATAGTAGCATATTGCATCTACTTGGGAGACACTTCAGTTGCTTGGTGCTCCAAGAAACAACACTTTGTGGCTAGATCAAGTACTGAATCAAAGAACACAGCTCTGGCACAAGCTGCACCTGAAGTCGCTCACTCAAGGAAGGTTTTGTTGGGAATTAGGACGCAACTAATCCCGCCCAGGATCGATGTGACACAAATAAATTGGACTGAGAAAATATAAATACGCAAAAATAAAATGCAAATACGAAACACAAAGATTTACGTGGTTCAGCAATTTGCCTACGTCCACGGACCCACACCAATATATTTCACTAACTCGAAATATGAGGAGTACAAAAATACTACACTGTATTTTTATCTGCCTATGCAAAGGCTATTCTCTCCAACTCACTTTTCTCCCTATTTTGTGAAATGTCTCTCTTGTGTTGCTCTCTACACAAGATCACTCTTTGTTGTGGTGGTATGCCAATTTCAACAAAGTTGGCTTTATTTTCCACATTTAGCTCCATTTTTCAACAATCTCCCACTTGGGGATAAATGTGGCTTCCCCTGAGATATCTCCTTCTTACAACTCTTTGTGAAATATGGTGTGAGTCATTTCCTTTGTCTTCACTTCAGAAGACCAATTGAAGCTGAGCACAGCTCCAATTTTTCCTTTGTTACTGTCTTGGTCATCATGTCGGCTGGGTTCTTGCTACCCTGGATCTTCTCTAGTGTTAATACTTCATCCTCTAGAAGAGACCTGATGAAGTGATAACGGAGTCCAATGTGCTTGGTTCTAGAATGAAATGCTGAATTCTTTGCCAGATGTATCGCACTCTGACTATCACTGTGCAAAACATTCTTCTCCTGACTGAATCCCAATTCTGCCAACAAACCCTGTAACCAGATCATTTCTTTGCTAGCCTCGGTTACTGCCACGTACTCTGCTTCTGTAGTGGATAGAGCAACAATCTTCTGTATCTGCGAAATCCAGCTAACTGCAGTAGTACCTACTGTGAAAACATAACCAGTAGTGCTCCTTCTGTGATCTACCTCACCAGCAAAATCTGCATCTACAAAACCTTGTAGAGCCACCTCGCCTCGTCCAAAGCATAAGCATCTATCAGTAGTTCCCCGTAGATATCTTAATATCCACTTTACTGCTTCCCAATGCTGCTTTCCTGGATTTGCCATAAACCTGCTCACAACTCCCACTGCATGAGCAATATCTGGTCTGGTACAAACCATGGCATACATCAAACTTCCAATGGCTGAGGCATATGGTATTTTAGCCATGAAGTTTATCTCGTCCTCTGTCTTAGGACTCTGATCACTAGATAGACAGAAGTGATTAGCTAGTGGCGTGCTGACAGCCTTCGCACTGCACATGTTAAATCTCTGCAGGACTTGACTAATGTACTTGGCCTGAGATAACTGCAAGATACCCTTCTGCTTATCTCTGAAAATCCTCATTCCGAGAATCTGCTTCGCTGCACCCAAGTCCTTCATTTCGAATTCTGCTGACAGCTGCATCTTTAACTTCTTGATTTCGTCCATATCTGAGCCTGCTACTAACATATCATCGACATAAAGTAGAAAAATTATATAACTGGACTCGAATCTCCTGAAGTAGCAACAATGGTCAGCATTACATTTGAAGTAGCCATTTTTCTGCATAAATCCATCGAACTTCTTGTACCACTGTCTCGGGGCTTGCTTTAAGCCATACAGGCTCTTCTTCAATTTGCAAACGAGCTTCTCCTTTCCTTTGACTGAGAAGCCTTCTGGCTGCTGCATATATATTTCCTCCTCAAGGTCACCATGGAGGAAAGCAGTTTTTACATCTAACTGCTCCAAGTGCAAACCCTCTGCTGCAACAATACTCAAGACTGATCTGATTGTTGTCAGCTTCACAACTGGCGAAAATATTTCCGTGTAGTCAATTCCTTCTTTCTGCTGGAAACCTTTGACCACCAACCTCGCCTTGTATCTCTTTGATCCATCATGTTCCTCCTTGATTCTGTACACCCACTTATTGTGTAGAGCTCTCTTTCCTGTAGGTAACTTGGCTAGTTCCCACGTCTGGTTAGAGATGAGAGACTTTATCTCATCTTTCATTGCAAGCTCCCACTTGCCAGAATCACCGACCTGACATGCCTCATGATAGCATTCAGGTTCACCTGCATCAGTAAGTAACATGTAGCTCATGTACTTTCTATTTGGAACATGAGGTCTGGTTGACCTTCTAAGAACAGGAACTGGAGACTGTGATGCATCAGTCTCTAGAACAGGCTCCTGTAACTGCAGATCCTCCTCTGTCTGCTGCGACGTACTACTTTCTGGAGCATCCAACTCAACATATGTTGGATCATCATGTACTGTGTCATCGGACTGCACTTCATTTCTGTCCTTGTACATAACCTTCTCGTTGAATATGACATCCCTGCTTCTGATGACCTTTCTGTTCTGGTCATCCCATAAGCGGTAGCCGAACTCATCTCCGCCATATCCAATGAATGTGCACTTTAGTGATTTGGGGTCTAACTTGCCCCTTGCCTGGTCACTAATATGTGCATATGCGACACATCCAAAAACTTTCAAGTGGGAAAGTTTTATTTCTTTTCTGCTCCATACTTCCTCCGGTATCCTGTACTCCAACGGTACCGAGGGTCCTCGATTGATCAAGTACACCGCTGTGTTGACTGCTTCTGCCCAAAACTGTTTGGGCAAGCCTGCATGTAACCTCATGCTTCTGGCTCTCTCCGTTAATGTCCGGTTCATACGTTCTGCAACTCCATTTTGCTGTGGAGTCCCTGGCAACGTCCTCTCCATTTTGATGCCATTCTGGTAACAGAACTTCTTGAACGCCATATCCGTATATTCTCCTCCGTTGTCGGACCTCAGCTTCTTTACTCGCAATCCTGTTTCATTTTCCACCATGGCTTTCCACTTCTTGAACACATCGAATACTTCGGACTTGTGTCTCAAGAAATAAACCCACACTTTTCTCGAGTGGTCATCAATGAAAGTCACAAAGTATGACTTTCCGCTAATAGATGAAACTGCGGTTGGTCCCCAGACGTCTGTGTGGACTAACTCAAGTTTCTCTTGCTTCCGAGTTCTGCCACTAGTGTTGAAACTCACCCTGTTCTGCTTCCCAAAGATGCAACTCTCGCATAAGTCTATATCAGTAGACTGAAGCTCTGGTAGTTTCCCCTTTGCATGCATATACTTGAGTCCCTTCTGACTCATATGCCCAAGTCTCTGGTGCCACAAGTTTGGGCCCTCCTTGCTTTCAGCAACTGCAATTGTCACACAAGCATCCGTCGTTGTGTAGAGGGTGCCAGTATCCTTGCCTCGAGCGATAATCATGGCGCCCTTGGTGATCTTCCAGTTATCACCAGAGAAGGTGGTGACATGTCCTTCTCCCGACAATTGCTTGACGGAGATCAAGTTCTTCCTCAATTCTGGAATATGTCTCACGTCCTTCAGCTTCCACACAGATCCATTGATCTTGATCTGTACATCACCCTTTCCAACCACGTCACACGGTTGATCATTACCGAGATAGACTCTACCAAAATCACCCCGCGTATAGTTTACAAAAAACTCCTTATTTGAGGTAGCATGAAAAGATGCTCCGGAATCAATCACCCAGTATTCCGTTTTTCTCTCCAAAGAGCATATCAAAGCATCGTCCGCTTCCTCTTCCACAACATTGACTTCTGTCCTGTCCTCCTTTTCTTTTGGAGGTGCTGTGCACTGATTTTTGTAATGACCGGTCTTCCCACACTTCCAACATTCCACAACCTTTGTCTTGTTGGAATTGTTTGGATTTCTGGACCTCGATCTGCCACTTCTGAATTTTCCGTTGCCCCGCCCATTTCCTCTGTTAGAATTTCTGCCTCTGCTTTCCACGTTCAACGCCGATCCTGAAGTTGAGGCACCTTCTGATTGTCGTCTGATCTCCTCCGTTAAGATCATGCTTACGACATCATCGAACTTCAATTTTGACTTTCCGGCAGAGCCACTAATTGCTGTGACTGTACCATTCCAGCTGTCTGGCAACTGCCCAAGAATTAACAGAGCTCGAACTTCATCACTAAAAGTGATTTCGACTGTGTTTAGCTGGTCCGTCACTTCATTGAATTCATTTAGGTGCTCCCCAAATCTTCCGCCTTCGGCCATCTTCATATTGAACAGCTTTTTAATTAAGTGGACTTTATTTGCTGCAGATGGCTGTTCGTACATGCTAGAAAGGGCTGCCATGAGAGACTCTGTCGTCTTCTCATTTTTTATGTTGAAGGCTACTGACTTTGACAACGTCAGCCTGATTGTGCCGAGTGCTTTTCGATCAAGCAACTCCCAATCCCCCTGGCTTATATCTTCTGGCTTTTCTTTTAGTGGCTTGTATAGATCCTTCTGGTACAGATAGTCCTCCATTTGCATTTTCCAAAATCCAAAATTTGAACCATCAAATTTGTCAATTTTGGATATTTTCTCATCTGTCGTCATTGTTCACACTCAATCACAAAACAGTCTAAAGAAATCTTTTCTGATGTGGAAGATCAGTCAAAGCTGCAACCACAGAGCATACTAAGAATTTCAAAAGATCTCAATGAGCCAAAGCTCTGATACCAATTGTTGGGAATTAGGACGCAACTAATCCCGCCCAGGATCGATGTGACACAAATAAATTGGACTGAGAAAATATAAATACGCAAAAATAAAATGCAAATACGAAACACAAAGATTTACGTGGTTCAGCAATTTGCCTACGTCCACGGACCCACACCAATATATTTCACTAACTCGAAATATGAGGAGTACAAAAATACTACACTGTATTTTTATCTGCCTATGCAAAGGCTATTCTCTCCAACTCACTTTTCTCCCTATTTTGTGAAATGTCTCTCTTGTGTTGCTCTCTACACAAGATCACTCTTTGTTGTGGTGGTATGCCAATTTCAACAAAGTTGACTTTATTTTCCACATTTAGCTCCATTTTTCAACAGGTTTTTGTTCCTAAAAGACAAGCTTAGAGTTTCAAGTGCGCCTTTTAGCTTGAGAGGGGGAGTTAAGACTGCTACGTAAACAACCATTGTAGTGGACTGAGCTGCAAGTTTATCACAAGCTGCATTACTGTAGATAGAGTAGAATGTTCTCTTTGTTCGTTATTCCTTGTTATATATATATATATATAAACCATTCTCCTATAATGTAATTTTATGTAATTCTGAGTCTTTGACATAGTTCAAATATAAAATTCTAACTAATTTTTCACATTTTCCAAACTACTTATTAACACGTACATTTTTATAAATCACTTTCAACCACACATTGTAGCTAAGAAAACTCAAATTCCTTATATATAACTCAAACATAGCTAGAAAAATAATCATAATCAATGTTCTCAATGTATTGTAACTTCCCGTTTAAATATACTATGTTGGTCGTCCTCCACAAAAATCTACCACCATGGAACAACTTGATAGTGAAAAAGGTTCGAGTTTTCGCTTGCAAAAACGAAACTTCTATACAATTTAATTTTCTTGGTAGATGGATAAATGGTGAGTAGATCAATTTTCTCTTAATTAAAATTCACGTGCTCTTCAACTTGACTTAACACCTTATTTGGATCCATTAGCAAGTCCACGATATGCTAATTTTATAATGGTTGGAGACAAATATCAGATAAAAAAGGTTACTTTGACAGAAGTTTGGGCACTAATGTTCAACTTACCCTTAATTATTATTTTTATTTTGTGATCCTTATGACCGACGATACGTCAATATCTATCATTTTATTCTCTATTTGACAAATTGTTTATAAACAATTATTTACAAATAACGATGTGATTACATTTCGTTGATTTATTTTCTGAAAAGTAAAAAATGATAGACAATAGTTTTTAACCAGTCCAAATTGTTAACTTTTTAATCAAGTAGGTCACTTGAGTTCAACGTCGCGAATGCCATGTTGGAAATTTGGGACAAGGGATACAATTCTTTTATGATTCCGCTGCACTACCATATTCTCTTCCTAATTGAATCTTTCGTACAATATTTTGTTGATGAGTTGAGTTGGAAATGGTTAGAGCTCACATAGAAAGTCAACAACAATCGAATTACATGGGAAATCCAGGTCTCACGTGTCCCAAAATCCGATCGATGTGGCCACCATTTTTCCATTTTCAAACATTGATCGAACTGGACAGAAGCCTACGTCTTCCTTCAGTAACCGGTCTGAATAGCATAGAGGTGACATCCATATGGGCAATAGTGATTAGTGAGAGATTGTCAAATCAATCACATAGTAGCTAGTCTATCATTATTTAATTCTAATGACAAGTGTACATCTTTATCTTTATCTTTGATTCTTTACTAGTCAATCACCCGTGGGATGCACGGGAAGAAACGTCTGGATAAAAATAATTCAATGCAAAATTAAATGAATACTTAGATAAAATAAATAAAATTCTCAAATAAGAGATAAGATCATCATTAATTGGTTTCATATGACTTCAAATTTTGGAATATTTCTTTGTACACAACATTGTTTGTAGATTTTATTGGTGTTCCATTCTTATCACAAATCAATATCTTTAATCTGGAACAATTTTTCACCCTAGAATTTGGTGCACTTATGCTATCAAAACCTTGTGTCCAAGTTGTGTATCAAAATCACCGATAATCAATCCGGCAATTTCATCATAAACAGGCAAATCATATCACCCATCATTTGCTGCCTTCCAACCAATAAATATAAGTCTTACATTTGAAGTGTTTTCCTCAAGCATTTTTTCTGGAGCTGACCTAAAGTGCCTAACCAGTTTTTGTGTTTGTCTAGCATATTCTTCAAATTAGAAACTATACCATCATGCAACTTTGAATCGCATGATTCACCCCTAACGGGGGACATTAAAAGACGTAAATTAAATTATAGATTGTCATAACAAAATTATATTTAAACAATATAATTATATGTGCAATAAATACAGAATACATACCCTACAGCCATTTTTCTGTTTTCAACCTCATTAGCAGTGTCAACAATGTAAAACTGAGCAAATTGCGAAGCTGAACCTTCATCGGCAATAGACTCCCAATCTTATGAAAATTTTGACCGTGTAATTTGAATATGGGTGGCCTGTACCATCATTCAGCCCACTATCTATTTCCCACCATAGAAATGAACGAAAACATCACGTTGTATGTCCAAATGTTCTCAACAAAATTCTTACTCCTGTCAAACAAAGCTTTCAAAATAAGAGGAGGATTTTTCATAAGAGGAATCTTCACTTTCCCTTGCATACAACATAGTGAGAATTTCGGATTACGACATGTTTTATAGTACTTATTCACTCTCTCCTCGAACCAAAAAGTTCCCTTGCAAAATGAACACTTAAATGTAGGATTTACATTATCCATTTATTCTGAACAATAAAACAGTAGATGAAAATTTTAAATATAGAGACCATGCTTAAAAAATATAAGATTAAATTTTTCAACCATTGACAATGGAAAATAATACGTCTAAGAAACGAATTTGATAATCATAAAAATTAAAAAATAAATGTGAGATTGACAAAGATGCATCAAAATTTTGACGGCATAGTTAATTACTTTTTTATATTTTAAAAATAACATTTAAAATTAAAACCATTAATAACTATATCATTTCAAAACAATATAATAAATTTGTTAACCGTTAATGTTAAAAAAATGTGATGTGAGGCTTTATGGGATAAAAAATTAATTAAGAATTAAATGTAACTGTCAATAAAAGTATTTTCATAAATAAACTGATATAGAAAAAAAATGTTAATATGTATATGTAATAAAGAACTTAAAAGTATGATTATTTATAATAATAATAATAAAAAAAACTTAGTACAACTTGATTTATGAAAATAACACTATTGACTAATTTTTGATATATATGTAAATGAAAATTTGACAATAGACTCATATGACTGATTACTTAACAAATAAGTTCACAATTATTTTAAAAAATTATTTACGTAACAAATGTAATTATATATTAAAAAAATACTCTTATAAGTTAATAATGCAGAATAGAAAAAGATCTCAAATTTTTAGATGTACTAAAAAGGCTAAAAAAAATAAGATTATTTATAAAAAATTGACATTTGACACATATGATTGAACATTAATCTAGAAGAAGAATAAAAACAAAAAAGTTCACAATTATTATAAAAAATTATTTACGTATTAAACGTAATTATATATAAAAAATACTCTTTAATTTAATAACGCACAATATAATTTAAAACATTAAAAGATCATAATAATTTTATGAAAAAAGAGGTTTAGACACAAATAGTCAAATATAAATAAATAAGTAAAAACCAAACAAATTATTGTTCTTATATTATAAAATAAATAAACTTCACCATACAGCAAATCTAAAAAAAAAATAATAATAATTTTTCATTTTTTTATACAATGTAATAAATATTTTCATCCAAAATTTACCGGCCCATGAATAATATTTTCTCCTCCCTCAACGGCTTTGAACATATTTATCCAACACAACACTATTGTACATAGTCCAAACTTAGATAACCCATCTGCAACCCTAAAAGAAAGACCTAGAACCAAGTATATACATATAGAAAAAGCGACTCTTCACATTCCATAACCTAGATACTGTGATGAGGAACAGTAGTCCGTAGTCCAAAAAAGCTCTGAAAAATCACCGTGTATCACCATACTATTCCTGTGACGACCCGAATTCTCGACCATTCGAGTGCCACTAAAAGTGACTCATATCATATTATCGAGACTTAAATAGTAATGTAAAATTATTCAAAAGAATAATTAGAATCCCATAATTTTATTTGTGAATAAAAATAGAACATAATTTTCTTACATAAAGTTCAACATAATTATCTTATCAATCTTAACCACTTTTGCCACTTCCATGTTGACCGCCTCGAACCTTCAATTATCTGAAAATGGTAAATATCGTGGAGTGAGATTTATAAAATCCCAGTAAGTATACCAAGCATAAATTTTCTTTTGAAAGCATATGGATCATTTTCATCATAACATAGGATAGGATCGAAATACTCATAAACATAGGGAGACACAAGAATTTTACCGAACTTAAATGGCAAGAATTCTTATGTGTAGCGCTACTAAACTCCGGTCCCCTTAGCATAATCATAAACATATCATATGGAACCCATAACAATCTTGTGAGATTGATTTCATAGCAATGATCCAAACATTTTCATAAAAACATAAGATATACTTACTTGTCATAAAAACATACTTACTTTTCATAAAAACATAAGGTGTATTTACCTTTCATAAAAACATACTTACTTTTCATAAAAACATAAGATATACTTACTTGTCATAAAAACATACTTACTTTTCATAAAAACATAAGGTGTATTTACCTTTCATAAAAACATACTTACTTTTCATAAAAACATAAGATATACTTACTTGTCATAAAAACATACTTACTTTTCATAAAAACATAAGGTGTATTTACCTTTCATAAAAACATACTTACTTTTCATAAAAACATAAGATATACTTACTTGTCATAAAAACATACTTACTTTTCATAAAAACATAAGGTGTATTTACCTTTCATAAAAACATACTTACTTTTCATAAAAACATAAGATATACTTACTTGTCATAAAAACATACTTACTTTTCATAAAAACATAAGGTGTATTTACCTTTCATAAAAACATACTTACTTTTCATAAAAACATAAGATATACTTACTTGTCATAAAAACATACTTACTTTTCATAAAAACATAAGGTGTATTTACCTTTCATAAAAACATACTTACTTTTCATAAAAACATAAGATATACTTACTTGTCATAAAAACATACTTACTTTTCATAAAAACATAAGGTGTATTTACCTTTCATAAAAACATACTTACTTTTCATAAAAACATAAGATATACTTACTTGTCATAAAAACATACTTACTTTTCATAAAAACATAAGATGTATTTACCTTTCATAAAAACATACTTACTTTTCATAAAAACATAAGATATACTTACTTGTCATAAAAACATACTTACTTTTCATAAAAACATAAGGTGTATTTACCTTTCATAAAAACATACTTACTTTTCATAAAAACATAAGATATACTTACTTGTCATAAAAACATACTTACTTTTCATAAAAACATAAGATGTATTTACCTTTCATAAAAACATACTTACTTTTCATAAAAACATAAGATATACTTACCTTTTAAAAGATTAAAATGAAGTGTAGTAGTAAATGGACCAAAACTTTCTTGACCACCTTGAATTTCTCTTACTTGTGGATTTTGTCAAGAGATTGGAAATAAGTGTATATGTGTAGAGTTGTGTGTAAAAGAGATGGGTTTAAATAGATGTATAAAGTTGGCATATTGTAAACATAATCATTCAATTCTATTAATTTTAACACATCATTTTCTTAAAGTAAAGCACCATTCATATACTTTTCCATATTTATACAAATATTATGCTCTTCATGATTACATATAATGGAGTCTTATCAACCATTCATATACTTTTCCATATTTATACAAATATTATGCTCTTCATGATTATATATAATGGAGTATATAAATCATTCATATACTTTTCCATTTTTTATACAAATATTATGCTCTTCATGATTACATATAATGGAGTATATAAATCATTCATATACTTTTCCATATTTATACAAATATTATGCTCTTCATGATTACATATAATGGAACCTCTCATGCTTGCATATATTTTCTTAATTTAAATAATAAAAGTAATTTTTGTACAAATAAATATTGGGATAACATTGAATTAAGTACTTAGACTTAATATACTTTAAATCAAGAGAATGGAGATATTTTTAGAAATTCGGAATTTAATTTAAAATCGAACGATCTCGATTATTTCTTGACTTGGGTATACGAATACGTCGTGGCGTTAACTTAATAAAAATGGGTGAAATAGTAGCGACACGATTTTCTATTAAAATAATTATTAATCGCTTAAAAATTCTTGGTCGCTACAAACTTACCCCCTTAAAATAATTTCGTCCTCGAAATTAATCTTACTTGATCTTATGATTTCTGAACACTTAATCAGAATCTCTTCTTCTTCTTCTTATGTAGCATCATCGCTACCATATTTAACCCAACCATATTTAACCCACTGGACTTTGACTAAATGCATCAATTTGTTTTCTTAAGACATGGACTTTTCTATCAATAATAGACATATGTCTACTCATAAATTCTTCTGAATCAAAATGAAAATTCCCAATCGTATGTGATATTTCATCATATCTTGTAGTATTCATGTAACTTGTCATTTATCATCGTATCATGTGACCTCAAATATTCGTATTAATATCTCTAAAATTTCAATAAATCTTTACTAACATATCATACCATAATAATTTGTCATTTCTTCTTATCACCAAATATCCCAAAATAATTAAAACGATTACCTGAATATTCTCTATGTAATATACCCAAACATGTTATTCACATATCAACATAATCATCAGTTTATCTTTCCAATATTTGTAACCCAAAATTTCTGCAAAATTCAATAAACAAATATCTCCCAAATAATTAAAATTCTTAACTCAAATATCATAACATTTCCCGTAAGGTATTCCTTTCACTTGCACAAACTTATTAATCCTGATTCAATACAGTCCTTATTTCACTTTCACGTATCCCCGTATTATTTCTATACCTTGATTATTATATCAAAATATCAGTACCCAAAAATCCAAGAAAATATTCCATATCTCAAATCCCGTCATCATCAAATCTTCCTTTTATCAAGAAAGTAAACGGCGCATAAACTCTTGTTCCCTCTTTTCCATTATTCTATTCCGCGCTTTCTTGCTGGAATCAATATCACGCGAATTTCCTCCGATCCTTAATGCTTTTAAATAGTTCATGCTGGGAAGAGGTTAGATCCATCAAAAACATGGATATCATTCTTACAAACATTCGCAAGTATTATTCCAGTCTTCCAATGAATGATCTGAGGAAAATCTATCGAATAAGACTCGAAAGATTGAGGTTGCTGATGGCTCATGGTGTTTCAGAAGATGTTCGCTGGTTGATCGAAGCAAAGGTTCGACTATCTGGTGAATTACCTATGACATTTCCAAAGCACATGCCTGGTTTAGGCAAAAGCACCTTCGCAAAGAAACGAAGAGCAAAAAGGCTGAATGGTTGCTACAAATGTGCTCGTTGGAACTGTGATACTCGTTGCAAAACAGTAGGATATTCTTCTACTAATCGGGATGATAAAATCAAATTCATAAAGGGTGGACTGAGTAAGGAGTCTTTGGATGATATTCGACTGACTCTTGAGACGCACCCAAGTGGTTATGTGCAACGTGAACTTCTCTCCTTATACGCTCAGTTTAACGAGGACAAAAATCGTTATAGTCTCCAAAATATAATAGCAAAAGATCCTGTTTGCCAGTCTGTTTTACAAAATGAGGCTTCTGGCAGTTCATCAATGATATAAGGTAAATCTCTTGATACACATTTAAAATATTTTGCTGTTTTCTTTCACGCGTTTTGGAAATAAAATATATTTTCCTTTCTCGAGTTTTGATAAAGCTGGAAATAAATATATTTTCCTTTCTCGAGGTTTGATAAAGCTGGAAATAAATCACCGAAAGGTGATATCTTTGGTAAAACAGTCAAAAGTTGGCCGATTTTGTCAAAAGTAAATCTTTACTTTTTCAGAATCAATCAAAAACAGTAAGTTTTTCCGGCTTTAAATAGCCAAACATATTTCATAGTTCAGGCATCCCAAAATCACATCTTCTTCGTAAGTTTTCTCTTCTATACTATCAAAGATGGAAGCACCAAAACTTCGACAGATCAAAACTATTTGTGTATTTTGTGGATCAAAAGTGGGGAAAGGCTTCAGTTATCTAGAAGCGGCCGTAGATCTTGGAAAGAAACTGGGGGAAAAAGGTATCACTCTTGTGTATGGGGGTGGTAGCAGTGGTCTAATGGGTTGTATTTCCCAATCTGCTCTTGCAGAGAAATCAAAAGTAATCGGTGTCATACCTGTCCCTTTGGTAGATGTTGCAGGCAAAACACGAGGGCATGAAGTTCAAACCTTATCCACCCATGAACGCATAACTTGTATGCTATATGGTTCTGATGCCTTTATAGCCCTGCCCGGAGGTTTTGGTACCTTAGAAGAAATCTTTAACATTACCTCGTGGGCTTAACTAGATCTCCATACTAAGCCTATTGGGCTTCTGAATGTTAACAATTTCTTTGATGGTTTGTTAACCTTTCTTGATTATGCTGTGGAACAGGGATTCATCTCTCCATTTTCCAGAAGGCTTCTTATTTCTGCTCCTACTATTGATGAACTACTGGATAAGCTGCAGTCATATATCTCAATACAAGATCCAGCAGGGGTTAAGATAGATTGGTCGCAAGGAAGGGGAATCAAGCGAAAATGGAGTCCGGTTAATGTAAACTTAACTTTATGAATCTTAGAATAGGTGGGGGTAGAGTATGGAGTATTCTTACTCTCGAGACACCCCTCTAATTTCCTAGGATTTCCTTAATGTTTAAATCTTGTGTGTACCTCAAAGGTTCCAGGTGGTAGATTACGGAGTATTCTTACTCTCGAAACACACCTCTTTGAAGGTTTCTTTATTTCCTCAAAAGGTCAGAGGTGGTAGGATACGGCTACTCCGGAAACACATCTCTCAATTTGAGGAATTTCCCATGTTGCTTTCTTTTGCTTTTGCGTGTTTCATGTATTTCTTTTCCAGTGTGACTCTTTGTGTGTTCTCTTATGAGAAAATAATAAAATCTCTGCTATCATCTACTAAATCTCGTTTGTGATGTAAATGAACTTGCATGTCTAACCTTAATTCCTTTAGTGGATGCTTATCATATCATGCTCTTAATTCCAAATGATAAAATTCTGGACAGAGTCTCCCTTGTAATTTGGACTTATCCCAAACCATAAGCATACTTCATAACTCACAATAATAAATAACTCCACATTTGATCACAACGATCTAAAAATATTGAAAACGATTCCAACACTTTAATATCATCAAAAAATATCCCATAATTCAATTCATAATTCCTCAACATAACAATTTCAAATCATATTTTTTAAATATCACAATATCACTTCCTTCCATACCTTAATTGGCTCAAAAGATTACTCATACTTATATTTATAAGTTATAAATCATATTCCCAAAATTTAATCACAAGGCCAAAGTTCATAATAAATGTCTCTTCAATATAGAGGCATAATTCACTTACTCAACATAATATCCATTACTTAATTCCCAATAACCAAATCTTTAAATCTCTAACTTCATAATGCTTCTCATAAAAGTCTCATTAAAACCACATCACTTATAATCTTAACATCTCATAAAACTTCATAAAATCTAAATGATAGATAATCTGAACATATTTCTAATCATTTCTGTTGACTTCTCATACTTAGTGCCATGTCTAAAATCAATTATGCAAAGTCCATTTAAGGTTCATCATTTCTAAACTCAAGGACAACAATTATTTTGAAAATCATTCTTAAGTCATATTATTCCCATTATGCTCAACACCCGTTCTCTTTCTTTCTTTTCTTTCCGAATTTTTTTTTTTTTTTTTTTTAGAATTGAAACTTGAAGAGTGGTACCAATAATCATCCACAGTTTTTCCTTGCTTTTAAGCAAAGGTAGTGATAAAGGGATAAATTATTGAACCGAAAATTGAAACTTGAAGAGGAAGTACTAATAACCATCCACAGTTTTTCCCTTGTTTTTACACAAAGGTAGTGATAAAGGGATAAATTATTGTACGAATTCATTATTAATTTTGTTTGTTTAATATATTATTCCATATATTTTGGGCAAAAGTTACAACCCAACTTAATTTCTAATTGAGTCAATCTTACTAAGCTTAATATGCACCAAAATTCATATAAATATCCTCTCTGTCTCATGATTCTACATTGAAAAGAATAAAAAAATTGAGTCTTCTATCAATTTATATCATACTTGACATGTATATTATGTGTAACACATAAAGATTCATAACATATGAATATTTCATACTTAACATGTCTTAATAAAATCGTAAATGACTTGCAAAGCATATAACATACCTGGTTCGAGGAGTCAATACGTGGAGAGTGACATAGTAGAGTGATGAGTTAAAATATTTCATATAATCTTATTTTCCTTTAATCAACAATAATTTAATGTGGTTGTATCCAAATCAACATTTTCTTGAATCATAATTCCTAATTAATCACAGTCTTCAAAACAAATCCAATATCGATATAGTAATTATCTCCCCATCAATAATTAATAACTTAACCCAAATAAAATTTATCGTCAAATCTTATTTTTCCTTTAGTCCCCGAACTTCTAGAAATTTATCAAAGACATCAATATAAACATCATATCACTAACTAATTATATTCCATAAAATTTTCAGGACATTACAAACTCCCTTGCTTAAAATGAATTTTGTCCTTGAAATTCGCACATCAAATTTCATCATGCTTTTCAAAATCATAATCATACTTGACATGTGAAAATTCAACTTTTTTTTTTTATAATGAATAGTGATTTCATTCACTGTTCATCATGAATAGCACGTCGTTTTACTGTTCACGTGAATAGTGATTTTTTTTTTTTTTAAAGAAATAAAATTTCAAAAATCTACAGAATCGTTTTTAAAACTCTTTTCTCTGATACCAACTGTGACGACCCGAATTCTCGACCATTCGAGTGCCACTAAAAGTGACTCATATCATATTATCGAGACTTAAATAGTAATGTAAAATTATTCAAAAGAATAATTAGAATCCCATAATTTTATTTGTGAATAAAAATAGAACATAATTTTCTTACATAAAGTTCAACATAATTATCTCATCAATCTTAACCACTTTTGCCACTTCCATGTTGACCGCCTCGAACCTTCAATTATCTGAAAATGGTAAATATCGTGGAGTGAGATTTATAAAATCCCAGTAAGTATACCAAGCATAAATTTTCTTTTGAAAGCATATGGATCATTTTCATCATAACATAGGATAGGATCGAAATACTCATAAACATAGGGAGACACAAGAATTTTACCGAACTTAAATGGCAAGAATTCTTATGTGTAGCGCTACTAAACTCCGGTCCCCTTAGCATAATCATAAACATATCATATGGAACCCATAACAATCTTGTGAGATTGATTTCATAGCAATGATCCAAACATTTTCATAAAAACATAAGATATACTTACTTGTCATAAAAACATACTTACTTTTCATAAAAACATAATGTGTATTTACCTTTCATAAAAACATACTTACTTTTCATAAAAACATAAGATATACTTACTTGTCATAAAAACATACTTACTTTTCATAAAAACATAAGGTGTATTTACCTTTCATAAAAACATACTTACTTTTCATAAAAACATAAGATATACTTACTTGTCATAAAAACATACTTACTTTTCATAAAAACATAAGGTGTATTTACCTTTCATAAAAACATACTTACTTTTCATAAAAACATAAGATATACTTACTTGTCATAAAAACATACTTACTTTTCATAAAAACATAAGGTGTATTTACCTTTCATAAAAACATACTTACTTTTCATAAAAACATAAGATATACTTACTTGTCATAAAAACATACTTACTTTTCATAAAAACATAAGGTGTATTTACCTTTCATAAAAACATACTTACTTTTCATAAAAACATAAGATATACTTACTTGTCATAAAAACATACTTACTTTTCATAAAAACATAAGGTGTATTTACCTTTCATAAAAACATACTTACTTTTCATAAAAATATAAGATATACTTACTTGTCATAAAAACATACTTACTTTTCATAAAAACATAAGGTGTATTTACCTTTCATAAAAACATACTTACTTTTCATAAAAACATAAGATATACTTACTTGTCATAAAAACATACTTACTTTTCATAAAAACATAAGATGTATTTACCTTTCATAAAAACATACTTACTTTTCATAAAAACATAAGATATACTTACTTGTCATAAAAACATACTTACTTTTCATAAAAACATAAGGTGTATTTACCTTTCATAAAAACATACTTACTTTTCATAAAAACATAAGATATACTTACTTGTCATAAAAACATACTTACTTTTCATAAAAACATAAGATGTATTTACCTTTCATAAAAACATACTTACTTTTCATAAAAACATAAGATATACTTACCTTTTAAAAGATTAAAATGAAGTGTAGTAGTAAATGGACCAAAACTTTCTTGACCACCTTGAATTTCTCTTACTTGTGGATTTTGTCAAGAGATTGGAAATAAGTGTATATGTGTAGAGTTGTGTGTAAAAGAGATGGGTTTAAATAGATGTATAAAGTTGGCATATTGTAAACATAATCATTCAATTCTATTAATTTTAACACATCATTTTCTTTATGTAAAGCACCATTCATATACTTTTCCATATTTATACAAATATTATGCTCTTCATGATTACATATAATGGAGTCTTATCAACCATTCATATACTTTTCCATATTTATACAAATATTATGCTCTTCATGATTATATATAATGGAGTATATAAATCATTCATATACTTTTCCATTTTTTATACAAATATTATGCTCTTCATGATTACATATAATGGAGTATATAAATCATTCATATACTTTTCCATATTTATACAAATATTATGCTCTTCATGATTACATATAATGGAACCTCTCATGCTTGCATATATTTTCTTAATTTAAATAATAAAAGTAATTTTTGTACAAATAAATATTGGGATAACATTGAATTAAGTACTTAGACTTAATATACTTTAAATCAAGAGAATGGAGATATTTTTAGAAATTCGGAATTTAATTTAAAATCGAACGATCTCGATTATTTCTTGACTTGGGTATACGAATACGTCGTGGCGTTAACTTAATAAAAATGGGTGAAATAGTAGCGACACGATTTTCTATTAAAATAATTATTAATCGCTTAAAAATTCTTGGTCGCTACAATTCCAAACTGAAATTTCATGTCGTCTTCAACCTTCCCATCTCATGTAAACCGAAAATATTTATGGCTTCACCAAACAGTTTCGTTGATAATCTGTTGTCAAAACCAGAAGCATGCAAGAAATAGTTGTGCATCGAAGAAGATTCGACGAACTCCAACTCATTTCCAACCTGGAAAAGATAAGATCTAGTAGATCTGTATGTATACATAAATTATTTTGCATGTAACATCGTTTTCGAAGCCTTTTATACAATATTATTGTTTTAATGTTTATTAACTTATTGTCAGGAACCTAGATCTATGTTCACCGACGCAAAACCACACAGATCTGGAAGTAGAGCTAAGTGTAACTGTAAGACTGAATGTTAATAGTTTTTGAAATTCAGTACTGAAGTCATGTGGAAGAATGAATAAATGGTGGTGGAAGTGGATGGATCAGACGTTTTTGAGAAGAGATTACAATCCAATTGAATATTTAATTATTGACCATTTCTTAATAATAATAATTGTAGCATAAACCAAAGAGTTTGTTCATAGGGATATATATAGAATAAAAAAAACGTAGATTAAGAAAAAAATGAAACATATTTTTGAAAAAACGACAAAAAAGTAAGTTGAAATAATCTTTTACAGTGTGAACATAATTAAAACCGAAGACATACAGAGTCTGGAAAAAGGGAAAAAAAAAAACAGATCATTGTGGAAGCTATGTTTTTGGCGGGAAATTATCTAAGTAGACTTCAGTTGACTCAACTGCTTTTATATATAACTAGTGTTACACCCGTGCGATGCACGGTCATTTGTTACTTACATATATCAAATTTATATTTTAACATATGAAATTAATACTTAATTAAAAATGAGAAATGAATGAAGACAATTAATTACAAATGTACATTACACATAACTTAATTTTTTTTTTCAAATTTTTTACGATTCGTATATTTATCGTTCCAGAAATTTCTTTAAATATTATAATTTGAATTGATTTAAAACTTAAAATGGAAAAGAAAAATTACATTTAAATAAAATTTGTAATAAGTGGAAAAAATAGATTTATCTGTGATATATGCTCAGAATTTTATTAAAACGAAAAGGTAAAGAAAAAGAAATATAGATTGATGAACGCTCTTATTTTATTCTTTTTTATTTTCTATTTTTAAATAAAAATATTTATACGATATTGACAAAGTTTTTTTTTTTAATCTTTATGAATTAAAAAAAAATCATTGATTTTAAGTAGTAAATGATTATTAAGTTTTCCAAATTTTTTCACAAAAAAAAATAAAATTGAAGTTGTTGTTCAAGAAAAAATTGATATTATTTTTTTATCGAAAATAACAGATATTTGCACATTGTTTGGAGTTGCGTTGTTAAGAATTAAAATGAACATCTTTAATAATTTCAATTTCATTTCCCATTGCACTAAAGTCTAAACGCATCATCAAGCCCCTGTTTGGTACCTATTATTTTTAAATCTCATTTTTTAAAAAACTCATTTTCAACCACACATTATACCAATAAAATAATCTACACATAAGTCCAAAAATATTCTCCAATTTTTAATTACACATCTCCAAAAAATTTACTATTTCAAACAACATTATTCCAAATAATGGGTCTCCAACATGGGCTAAATACAGTCAACACGTCTTCCATAACATAGTAATTAATTTCACTACGTAAAATGATTTCCATAATACCATTCAAATTTTATTAATGTGATGACATAATAATTAGTTTTAGTTTCAATAAATTATTAATTATCATCAGTACATCTTACGTTGATTTAGCAAGTTTAATTCAAATAATTAAAAAAATGAATAGTCCCCATTTTCTTAAAAAATAAATAAATTTACCGTTTTCTGAAGAAAAAAAATCTATTAAAAAGTGTAAACAAACTTATTTGTCACTAATATTTTTAACTAAACAAAAAAGAACAAATATTAAAGTTTAATAAAATATTGATCTAATTAATGCACAAATAATGCACGAAAAAGTAAAGCCATTTTTGTTTTTCAAAGTTAATGTGTAGTTTTCCAAATGTATTAATTTCTTTATAAAATTTATTTTTTATAAAGCAATTAATGATGAATATTAATGCAAACAAACTTATTTGTCACTAATATTTTTAACTAAACAAAAAAGAACAAACAATAAAACTACTTCAAATTATAATAGTTATATTAAGATTTTTTGTAATTTTTTTATCATCAACTCTTTATTAATTTTCACATCTTGTCTTTTGAGACGATTTTCATTCAATATATTTCTTTTGTCGGCAAAAAACACTTATTTATCTATCATATTTTTAAATAATCAAAATAAATAATTAATACAAAAGTTAAAAAAAATTATTTGCACATCCTTTTAATGCAAATTAGCAGAATATTTGAATAGAATTTGTGATTAGAAATAAAATTTATTAATTAATTGAATGTTATAAATAATAATGCGATTAAAAAAAGTTAAGGATATAAAAGCAAAAACTAAATAAACACCGAAAATCTATCTTGCAATTAAACTATGTGTAAATTTAAAAAATGTGTTGTATGAATATTGTTACCTAAATATAATTAGCTTGATTTTCAAAATATGAAAAACACATACAATGAAATGATTCATCGGTGTTAAAACAATTACAAATTTGGATGGATTAATGAGTGAAGTGAATGAATTGGAATATAAATAAATGTTATGTCAACAATTATTTCTTGTAGGATCCATAAAAATTGCAGGAAATATATATATATATATATATATATAGAGAGAGAGAGAGAGAGAGAGAGAGAGAGAGAGAGTAGACAAATTAATAGCATTCAATACATGTAGTCAAGTGCCTATTTACAATACATTACACACTTTCCCACATTAAATGTCTTGTTAATTGTCAACAACTCATTTCCCAATTCCGGAAATTCAATTGAAAAAAAAAAAATCCAAAAATAGAAACTGAAAATGGGCGGGAAAATTTTTTTGACGGCACTTCTGTTTTTATATATACTAGTTGTCTACCCGTGCGATGCACGGAATATATAATTTTTAAATCATAATTTTGAAAATATCTTAATTCAATCACATCAAATAAAAAACATAATTTTAATAAAACTTCAATAAAAAAATGTTATTCAATTTGAAACTTTAAAAAAGACAAAAATATTCAAAATAAAAAATGATAAAAGTACACTAAGTATAACGCGTCACTCAACATTTCACACTCGTTTAAATTTTTTATATAATTTTTTTTTTTGATTACGTTTTTCTCTAAAATTTGCTCACCTCATCACATATTTTCCTTTTAATATATTATAATTTTTTATTAACTATATTTTTTAATATGTTGCTTACATATTTTTTATTTGAAATCCAATATATTAATTAATATATTTTATTTTTCCTTGTATTTTAAACATGCCAATTTTTGTCAAAATGGTGAAATGATAAAACCTAGATTTGGTAATAATGTTTAATTTATAAACTTGTTTATTTATGATTTTGAAGTAAAAAGTAGTGGCTGAAAATTGGATAGTGAAAATACGTGTGGTTAAAAAGTTGATAGAAAATAATTAATTATTTTTGTAACATACGTATTGAAGAACCTACTCATTTATTGACATATTAGGAAGTAAAATTTCAATAATTCTATTTATTTATTTTCAAAATATATTAATTCAATTTTTTTCATTTCTAACTTAACAAATTTATAAAGCATATATTTATTTATTTTAAAATATATTAATCCAAATTTTTAATTTTCAATGTAACACATTTACATAGATATGATATGACATTTATTTATATTCAAATATATTAATCCAAATTTTTCATTTCCTATATAACACATATTATTAAATTTGAAACTTTAAAAAAAAAAAATCTAATCACAATAAAAAATTATGCATGTACACTCACTATAGCACGTCACTCAAAGTTTGACATGTAATTAAATTTTTTATATAAAGTTTCTTTTGACTTTTATTTACGTTTTTCTTTAAAAATTTACCCGCCTTATCACCTATTTTCCTTTTAATATGTTAATTTTTAATTAACTTTATTTTTAATATGGTGCTTACATATATTTTATTCGAAATCCAATATATTAATTAATATATTTTATTTTTCTTTATTTTTAAACATATCAATTTTTGTCAAAATGATGAAATGATTAAATTTTCTACCAATTTATCATTGTTGGTAAAAAGTTGATAGCAAATAATTAATTATTTTTATAATATACTTATTGAAGAACCTACTCATTTATTGACATATTATGAAGTAAAATTTAAATGATTTTATATAATGATTTTCAAAATATATTAATTCAAAATTTTTATTTCTAACTTAACAAATTTATATAGCATGTATTTATTTATTTATTTTCAAATATATTAATCCAAAATTTTCATTTTCAATGTAACACATTTACATAGATATGACATTTATTTATGTTCAAATATATTAATACAATTTTTTTCATTTTCTACGTAACACATTTACATAGATATCACATTTATTTATCTTCAAATATATTAATCCAATTTTTCCATTTCCTACATAACACATTTACATAGATATCACATTATTTACGTTCAAATATATTAATCTAATTTTTTTTTTCCAATGTAACACACTTATACATAGTACATTTATTACAACTCTTACTAAATATGTAATAAATAATAATAATAATAATTTTTCTTACAAAAATCTTTATCTTTTATTTATTTTTTATATATAAAAGTAGAAGTGAGGAGAGAGAGTCAATTTCTACCAATTTATCGTTGTTGGTAAAAAGTTGATAGCAAATAATTAATTATTTTTATAATATACTTATTGAAGAACCTACTCATTTATTGACATATTAGGAAGTAAAATTTAAATGATTTTATATAATTATTTTCAAAATATATTAATTCAAAATTTTTATTTCTAACTTAACAAATTTATATAGCATGTATTTATTTATTTATTTTCAAATATATTAATCCAAAACTTTCATTTTCAATGTAACACATTTACATAGATATGACATTTATTTATGTTCAAATATATTAATACAATTTTTTTCATTTTCTACGTAACACATTTACATAGATATCACATTTATTTATCTTCAAATATATTAATCCAATTTTTTCATTTCCTACATAACACATTTACATAGATATCACATTATTTATGTTCAAATATATTAATCTAATTTTTTTTTCTTCAATGTAACACACTTATACATAGTACATTTATTACAACTCTTACTAAATATGTAATAAATAATAATAATAATAATTTTTTTTACAAAAATCTTTATCTTTTATTTATTTTTTATATATAAAAGTAGAAGTGAGGAGAGATAGTCATTAAATGCAATTTTCCCTCCAAAATGACTCTCTCTCATCACTTCTACTTTTATATATATATATAAAGATAAAGATAAAGATTTCTACCAATTTATCATTGTTGGTAAAAAGTTGATAGCAAATAATTAATTATTTTTATAATATACTTATTGAAGAACCTACTCATTTATTGACATATTAGGAAGTAAAATTTAAATGATTTTATATAATTATTTTCAAAATATATTAATTCAAAATTTTTATTTCTAACTTAACAAATTTATATAGCATGTATTTATTTATTTATTTTCAAATATATTAATCCAAAATTTTCATTTTCAATGTAACACATTTACATAGATATGACATTTATTTATGTTCAAATATATTAATACAATTTTTTTCATTTTCTACGTAACACATTTACATAGATATCACATTTATTTATCTTCAAATATATTAATCCAATTTTTTCATTTCCTACATAACACATTTATATAGATATCACATTATTTATGTTCAAATATATTAATCTAATTTTTTTTTCTTCAATGTAACACACTTATACATAGTACATTTATTACAACTCTTACTAAATATGTAATAAATAATAATAATAATAATTTTTCTTACAAAAATCTTTATCTTTTATTTATTTTTTATATATAAAAGTAGAAGTGAGGAGAGATAGTCATTAAATGCAATTTTCCCTCCAAAATGACTCTCTCTCATCACTTCTACTTTTATATATACTAGTAATCGCACCCGTGCGATGCACGGAATAAATAATATTTATTGAATAAGTTGTAAAAATACAATGCCCGATAAAAATAACACAATAAAAAAATAATAATAATAATAACTTGCATACACAAATTGTGAATAATTTGTAATTTCATTTCTAGATTTCTTACTTTAATGCATAAATTGTATATTCAATATACAATCAAAATATCAAAAAAGAAAAGAAAATAAAAGAAAAGTTATGAATTGCATTTTTTTTAACAGTTAATTGTTCATTATCTAGTTTCCTTAGTTTATTTATTCATATAGAATTGATTATTCAAAAATAATTTTTTTAATGTTCATTCACAACCACATATTATTTAAAAACTAATTTTTCACAATTGCACATACTACTTTTTAACCACACATTCTAAAAAAAGAAAATCAATTTTTAACCACTCAATTGATTGATTTGACAATTATTTTATTTTTTATACTACCTTCTTTCACTTTCAATCACACATTTAAAACAATTTCTATAGTTTATATCAAACTTACTCATATTCAATGATTTTAAATACAATGTGACATTTTATTTTTCACCAACTATTGAAAATGGCCATGTTACCCCCACACACAAAAAACTATTTTTTGTGCATGTTAAATAAATATATGGACTATATTTTATTTTTAAATAGAATAAGTTTGATAAAACCTTATATTTTTATTTTCTATAGAATTAATTGTTAAAGTCCGTAGTATATATTTTACAAATTGATGTTATTTTAAATTTATAAAAATTAAAAAATAGATAAATGAACAAAATGAGTAATTTTATAAAATTAATTTCAAAATTACCAAAGAGTTTATCGAAACCTGAAGTTGTAGAAATTAAAATGATTCAATTGAATTTACTTAGAAAGATCGGATATCATTATTTCTTTTAATTTGATAAGAAAAAAGATTTGAAATTAATCATTTATGTCAAATTGAAGTTATGTAAGAAATGATAAATATCATTTTATGTCTTAGATGAGATAAATTAAAAAAATTAGATATTGAAAAAAGTAAAAAGTATAAGTAAAACTTTTACATATATTATTATTTGAGGCAATTTTAAGAATGATATATTTAGAGTTTGCTCTCATTTGTTAAATTGTATTGAACTTCTCGTTAAGATCATGAATTTGACGCCTATATTGCATATTTTTTGACGAAAAAATATTACAATAATTATCAAAAGAATAAAAATAATATACAATTTGATCTTTTTATAGATTTTTTATTTTTTACAATCAATAAGTCATTTATTACATGTCACTTATAATTAATTTTGAATTAATTGAAGTTTCCTAATTCAATTATTAAAATAATTAATAAAATTACAAAGTTTCCTAAAATAGCAGGAAAAAATGGCGGAAAACTATGTGTGGGTTTTTTTGACGGCTATACTATTATTATATATACTAGTAATCGCACCCGTGCGATGCACGGAATAAATAATATTTATTGAATAAATTGTAAAAATACAATACCCGATAAAAATAACACAATAAAAAAATAATAATAATAACTTGCATACGCAAATTGTGAATAATTTGTAATTTCATTTCTCCCTATAAGATTTCTTACTTTAATACATAAATTGTATATTCAATATACAATTAAAATATCAAAAAAAAAAAAAAAGTTATGAATTGCATTTTTTTTAACAGTTAATTGTTCATTATCTAGTTTCCTTAGTTTATTTATTCATATAAAATTGATTATTCAAAAATATTTTTTTTTAATGTTCATTCACAACCACATATTATTTAAAAACTAATTTTTCACAATTGCACATACTACTTTTTAACCACACATTAAAAAAAAAAAAAATCAAATTTTAACCACACAATTGATTTATTTGACAATTATTTTATTTTTATACTACCTTCTTTCACTTTCAATCATACATTTAAAACAATTTCTATAGTTTATATCAAACTTACTCCTATTCAATGGTTTCAAATACAATGTGACATTTTATTTTTCACCAAGTATTGAAAATGGTCATGTTAGCCACACACACACAAAACTATTTTTTGTGCATATTAAATAAATGTATGGATTATATTTTATTTTTAAATAGAATAAGTTTGATAAAACCTTATATTTTTATTTTCTATAGAATTCAATGAATTAATTGTTAAAGTCTGTAGTATGTATTTTACAAATTAATGTTATTTTAAATTTATAAAAATTAAAAAATAGATAAATGAACAAAATGAGTAAAATTATAAAATTAATTTCAATTTTACCAAAGAATTTATCGAAACCTGAAGTTGTAGAAATTAAAATGATTCAATTGAATTTACTTAGAAAGATCGGATATCATTATTTCTTTTAATTTGATAAGAAAAAAGATTTGAAATTAATCATTTATGTCAAATTGAAGTTAGGTAAGAAATGATAAATATCATTTTATGACTTAGATGAGATAAATTAAAAAGATTGGAAATCGAAAAATGTAAAAAGTATAAGTAAAACTTTTACCTTTATTATTTGGGGTAATTTTAAGAATGATATATTTAGAGTTTGCTCTCATTTGTTAACTTGTATTGAACTTCTCATTAAGATCATGAATTTGACACCTATATTGCATATTTTTTTACTTCAAAATATTACAATAATTATCAAAAGAATAAAAATAATATACAATTTGATCTTTTTATAGATTTTTTATTTTTTACAATCAATAAGTCATTTATTACATGTCACCTATAATTAATTTTGCATTAATTGAAGTTTCTTAATTCAATTAATAAAATAATTAATAAAATTACAAAGTTTCCTAAAATAGCAGGGAAAAATGGCGGGAAACTATGTGTGGGTTTTTTTGACGGCTATACTATTATTATATATACTAGTGAATCATCACGTGCGATGCACGGGAAGAAACTTCTAAATAAAAATAATCCTATTCGAAATTAAATGAATTCTTAAACAAAATAAATAACATTTACAAATAAGAGATAAGTTCATCATTTATTAGTTTCATGTATAAACATCAACCTTTTAGGGAGAAGTCATACATGCGAAAATGATTGTGTCTGACTCTTATCGATAGTCATGACATATGACACCATCAATGAAAAAAAAATTAAATCTAATAAGTATCATAAAATTCGAATGGCTCAACGATATCCTTAGAATAAAGAACTTGTATCCTGCATTACTGTCAGATAGAATTTGACCTTATAGAATATGATCTTCAAGTTTTGTAACGATTATTCACCATCTCCTCGAACCAAAAATTCGCCTTGCAAAATTAACACTTAAATGTAGGATCTCCAGTATTCATATACTCTGAACATTCAAACAATAGATGAAAAAGTTAATAATAGAGAGCATGCATATAAAAGATAAAATTCAATATTTTGACCATTGACAATGAAAAATAACATGTATAATAATAATAATAATAATAATAATAATAATAATAATAATAATAATAATAATAATAATAATAATAATAATAATAATAATAATTTGCGAGGTTGACAAAGATATTGCATCAAATTTATGATATTTTAGGTTTTCAATATTTATACAACGTAATTATTTTCTGATTGAAATTATAGTTTAATATTGATCATCTCAATTTTTAGTTAATTAGTAAATTGGGAGACAATTCATATATTATTGTGAAAAAATATCATAAAATCTGAATTAAAATATAGCAAATAATATCTTGGTATGGTTAATTACTTTTTGAAAATTTAAAATTAACAGTTAGGACAAAAACCATTAATAACTATATCATTTCAAACAATATAGATAAATTTGTTAACCGTTAATGTTAAAAAATGTGATATGAGATTTTTTGGAATAAAAAATTAATTAAGAATTAAATGTAATTGTCATCGAAATAATTTTGATAAATAATGCAACATAGGAAAGAACTTTAATATGTATATGTAATAAATAACTTAAAAATAGGATTTAGTTATAAAAATTTCAATACAACGTGATTTATAAAAATACGAATGTGTATAAATTTTAGATATAATTTTAATTGAGAATTTGACATTGGATCTGTATGACTGAACCAAATATTTATCCATAAAATTAAGACTAATAAAATATAACAATTATTATAAGAAATTAATTACGTATTAAATGTAATTATCTATAAAAATATTTAATAATTTAATAATATGCTATAAAAAAGAGCTCCAATATTTAGATGTACTAAATAACTAAAAATAAAATTATTTATAAAAAAAATATTATATGTATGATGTGATTTATAATTTAGTACTCCTTCCGTCCCATAAAGATAGTCCTCTACTCATTTTCATACGGATTAAGGACAAAATGAAATATAAAATATTAATTTCACTCTTAAAAAATAAAGTAGAATATCTTTTTGAGATGGACAAAAAATAAATAGTGGACTATCTTTGTAGGACATAGAGAGTATTATCTAGTAATAAAATTTCAACATAATTTTTAACTGAAAATTTTATTTGGATTTGTATAAATGAACACAAATATTTATTTGTAAGATTGAAAAAGTTAGAAGAACACATTTTTTTATGAAAAGAGAGGTTTTGACACAAAAAAGTCAAATATAAATAAGTAAAACCAAACAAATTATCGTTCTTATATCATAAAAAATAAGAAACAACTTCTCAGTAAAAGCAAATTTAAAAAAAATAATAATTCTAGTTTCTTATTTTTATTATTTTTTATACAATGTGATATACAATTTCATCAAATATATATACTGACCCATGAATAATATATTTTTTCTTCACTCAACATCCGAAATCATTAACATGTCTATCAAGCCCAAAACTATTCTAAATAGCCCAACATTAGTTAACACATTGCAACCCCAACAGAGAAATCTAGAACATAATATAAATAGACTATTAACAAATCCTCTTATTAGTCTAAAATAATTTTGCATTCTATATTGTTTTCGAAGCTTTCTCTACAATATTATTTTTTTAATATTTTTTCTTTTTTGTTAGAAATCCAAATCTATATTCAATGACTCAAAATATCACAGGTCTTGAAGAAAAGAGTAGTGTCAATCCTTTTTACTTTTTCAAAAAATAATTTACTATTTTTTATTTTCAACTGGTTTGTAATATTAATAACTAATAAGCATTACCACCGCACCAGAAACTTTGAATCATAAAACGTGATAAATATAAGGTGGAGTGGAGCGGTCAAGTTAAACAGTATACATTTTTTCAAAGAAATAACCCTTTGATTGAATCTTTTATTATTGTGTATATCTTCATAATAATTATATATAACAGAAATGAAAGAGGTTGTATATAGGGAAATGGAAAAAAAAAAAGATATAGAAAACAAAAATGAATCAACAAATTTTGAAAAAGGGAAAAAAATGAAACAAATTCTGAAAAAGCGAAAAAGGAAAAAAAAAAGGAAAAAGAACTGGATTTCCAGTGTAATTAGGCGGCGGGAAATAGAAGTCATGTAAACACAACAAATATTGAAGACTATAAGTAGACGTCGGCGATTTTGAAAATAATAAATAAATATTGAAGGTCCAACTATTTTTGAAGTGGGTTTTGAAGTTGATTATTGGATAGGGGATATAAGTAGTGTGAACATGATAAATATTGAAGTCCCAAAAAATTGGAAAAATAAATAAATAAAATCTGCACATAGCACAAGAGTTTTGGAGGGAAAAAGGGAAGTTGACTGAGGTTGACTCAGCTACTTTTATATATTATATAGATATAGATAGATTCGATAATCATAAAAAAAAAAAAATACTAAAATTATGAGATTGACAATGATACATCAAATTCATGATATTATAGGTTTTTGCAATAATTATACAACGTAATTGTTTTTTTTAATGAAAAATATAATATAACATTGATCATCTCAATTTTCAGTTAAGTAAATTGAGATACAATTTACTTATTGTTGTAGAAATTTTAAAATCATAAATATTGAATTAAAATATAACAATTAATATCATGTCATAGTTAATTATTTTTTAAAATTTAGACTTAACAATTATGACAAAAAAACCATTAATAACTATATAATTTCAAAACAATATAAATAAATCTGTTAACCGTTAATGTGAAAAATGTGATATGAGACTTTCTAGAATAAAAAATCATATAATGATTAAATGTAATTGAAAATAAAATTATTTTGATAAATAATTTGATATAGAAAAGAAGGTTATTATGTATATATACCAAAGAACTTAAAAGTATGACTATTTAAAATGAAATTTAATACAACTTGATTAAATATTCGATATAAATGTAAATGAAAATTCGACATTGGATTTGTATGACCGAACGAAATTATTCATCCATAAGATTGAGACCAATAAAATATCACATTATTACAAAAAAATTATTTACGTATTAAAAGTAACTTTCTATAAAAATACTAATTAATTTAATAGAACGCAATACAAAAGAACTCGAATTTTTAGATGTACTAAATAACTAAAAAAATAAGATTATTTATAAAAAAGTTTTATATGATAATATTTATTTAGTATTAGATGCGTAATACAATTTCGATATAATTTTGAACTGAAAATTTTACATTGAATTTGTATGAGTACATACAAATACTTATTTGTAAGATTCAAAACATTAAATGATTAAAATAATTTTATGAAAATGGAGTTTTAAACACAAATAACCAAATATAAATAAGTGAAAAAAATTCTTTATCAAAATACTTAAGTGGAATTAGCAGTGTGAACACAATAAAAGCTGAATTTTTTAGTATGAACACAATAAAAGCTGAGTTTTCCCGCAAAAACTCAGCTGCTTTTATATATTATATAGATTAAGATTAAGATATATAAAGATAAAGATAAAGATTTCTACCAATTTATCATTGTTGGTAAAAAGTTGATAGCAAATAATTAATTATTTTTATAATATACTTATTGAAGAACCTACTCATTTATTGACATATTAGGAAGTAAAATTTAAATGATTTTATATAATTATTTTCAAAATATATTAATTCAAAATTTTTATTTCTAACTTAACAAATTTATATAGCATGTATTTATTTATTTATTTTCAAATATATTAATCCAAAATTTTCATTTTCAATGTAACACATTTACATAGATATGGCATTTATTTATGTTCAAATATATTAATACAATTTTTTTCATTTTCTACGTAACACATTTACATAGATATCACATTTATTTATCTTCAAATATATTAATCCAATTTTTTCATTTCCTACATAACACATTTACATAGATATCACATTATTTATGTTCAAATATATTAATCTAATTTTTTTTAATTTTCAATGTAACACACTTATACATAGTACATTTATTACAACTCTTACTAAATATGTAATAAATAATAATAATAATAATTTTTCTTACAAAAATCTTTATCTTTTATTTATTTTTTATATATAAAAGTAGAAGTGAGGAGAGATAGTCATTAAATGCAATTTTCCCTCCAAAATGACTCTCTCTCATCACTTCTATTTTTATATATACTAGTTAATCACCCGTGCGATGCACGGGAAGAAACGTTTGGATAAAGATAATTCAATATGAAATTAGATAAATTATTTTCATAAAATAAATAAATTTCGCAAATAAGAGAAAATATCATCATTTATTGATTTCATATGACTACAAATTCTAGAATACTTCTTTGTACACAACGTTGTTTGTTGATTTTGTTGTTATTTCTTTTTTATCACAAATCAATATTTTTAATCTGGAACGATTTGTCACCTTAGAAATCGCAACATAAAGTTATCCATGTGTAAGTACCAGCCGTTTAAGAAGAAGTTCCACATGCAAGAATGATTGTCTCTGACTCTTATTGATAGTCATGGCATATAATACCATCAATAGAAATTGTCTTCTTTGAAATCTAATAAGTATCCTAAAATCAGAAGGGTTCAACGATAACATTGGAATAAAGAACTTGTGTCTTGCATTGATGCCAGAAAAAATTTGACATTCTAGAACATGGTCGCCAAGTTTTGTAACTATCAACCTTATTCCATTACTCAATCCCTGTGTATGATCAATATTTCTTAGAAATAACTTGTGTCCTCACTTATGTGATGCAAATGTCCACCACGTGGCCCAATAGTGATATCCATGTGTCCAGACAGTGTGTCAAAATCCATCAACAATCAGTTCGACAATTTCATCGACAATAGAAAAATCATATTGGTCATCATTGGTCGCCCACCAACCAATAAGTATAAGTCTTAAATTTGAAGTGTTTCCTCAATCATCTTTTCTCAAATCGACCTAAATTGCCTTAACAACTTGTTATATTTGTCTAGCATATCCTTCGAATCAGAAACTATTAAATCATGCAACATAGAATCGCATGATTCACTCCTAAATTTTGCATTGAATTTATATGACTGCATACAAATACTTATTTGAAAAATTCAAAACATTAAAAGATAAAAAAAAATGAAAAGAGAGGTTTAAACACAAATAATCAAATATAAATAAGTAAAAAAAAAAAAAATCTCCATAAAAATATTTAAGTGAAAGTAGCAATGTGAATACAATAAAAGTTGAGTTTTGATTTTTGGAGTGTGAAAGCAATAAAAGTTGAGTGTGAAAATAAATGAAATATATAATATATAATATTGTATAAAAAAATTCACAAAAAGTTGTGTCAAATTGACGGGAAATTCTCCTCCTTTAATATTAAGTAAGAAAACATTAAAAGATAAAAAAAAATTATGAAAAGAGAGGTTTAAACACAAATAATCAAATATAAATAAGTAAAAAAAAAATCTTCATAAAAATATTTAAGTGAAATTAGCAGTGTGAACACAATAAAAGTTGAGTTTTAGTCTTTGAAGTGTGAAAGCAATAAAAGTTGAGTGTGAAAATAAATGAAATATATAATATATAATATTGTATAAAAAAAAATTACAAAAAGTTGTGTCAAATTGGCGGGAAATTCTCCTCCTTTAATATTAAGTAAGATAAAGATAAAGATATAGATATAGATATATATTATAACAATAAAGTGGCCAAATATAACACCATATAGTTTTCCGCCTTTTTTCAAAATTGCTTTTATCTAGAGAATATAAACAGTCATTTTGAAAATGATTTTATCTCATTATTAATAATGTTATATATTCAGCTATTAATTAGTTGATATTTTCAATATATGTTTATAATTTAGAATTATGATGTAGAGTTTGAACATAAAATTATAGTCATAAAAGAATGTAATTACGTACACTTTTAAACGATGAATTAATAATAATAACATAAGTACAAAAGTATTGCTTTAAAAAAGTTATTATAATAATTAAAACACTATTGAAAAGAACATAACTTAATTATGTTATGAAAAGAATATAATTAAAAATTTAAATTTGTAAAATAGTATTAAAAAGTAACATAATTAAAAATGTATTTTATTTTAATTAATAATAATAATGTTGTAATAATATAACAGTATTTAAAAGAACGTAATTTAATTATGTATAATTAAAAAATAATATAACTAAATATGTGTATATATTGTTTTAATTAAATACATGTTATGCTGATAATAAAATAATATTGAAAATAACGTAATTAAAATTGTATGATGTTTTACCAAAACTATAATAATTAATCAGTATTGAAGATAACGTAATTGTTAGAAAATTTATTAGTAAAATAAAATAGTATTAAAAAGCATATAACATTATACACATTTGTAATAATTATGTTATATATGTCTTTTAATCATTTATATGTCTCGTGCATCGTACGAGAGCAAATACTAGTTAACAATATGGTCAAAAGTTGTTTAGCGCTGTCACTTCATTATTTATGTTTATAACGATGTGTTCGACGGTGTAGAAAAAGCTTTTTTTTTCTTTTTTTTTTTTTTCATTTTTTTGTGTGTAATTTTTTTATTTTTTATTTTTTTGTGTGTAAATTGTGATCCCCAAATTTTCTCATTTAATACCTAGAGGACCGCATGTGCAATTACTAGTTTTGTAACATAAGGTTGGATGGCCACATGGAAACCATCAGTTGGACACTTCCCTATCACCCGGATTACTTACCTGGGCGTGCTGTGGACCCTTGGATCAGATTCAAGAGCTGTGATATATTTTGAGGGATTATTTCCCTTTGTGACCCCTGACTCTCTCTCACTTCTGGTTCTTCCTCCATTACGCATCCCTATTCAAGTTCTCTGTTTTCTTTTGTGCCTTTAAACCTTGGTTGTTCCTTTAATCGTGATAATAAACTATTTTGTAGGCTAGATTGTGCTAGTTCTTGTATAGTATTCTTGGGCAGCATCATTTACTGTTAGGAGGGTTTGTAATCCAGTTCTTAAGAAGAACTTGGTACGTAAAGGGTTGTTTGTGATCTCTTGTACTCGAACACTTTCATTTGGATGGTTGATTCATAGTGGAAGAGGCTGATCCTGAGCACCCCAGACGTAGGTGTTATCACCGAACTGGGTCACCAAATCAAGGTGTTATTGTTCTTTGTTTTTACTTTCTCGAATGATTTATTGTTTAATCTGCGTTAGTATTAGATTTGCACACAAAATTCCTAACAAAATTGGTATCCGAGCCTAATTAGGGTATCTGAAATCTGTTCGTGTTCTTAGACAGATTTTAGGTTTTTTTTTCCCGAATTTGGGGTTTATTGTGTTTCAGATTGGATGCTGAATTGATTTTGTGTTTCTTGTGATTTTTCAGAAAAATTCAAGCCTTGATCAAACTCAGCAATGGTTGTGATCCTCCTCCATGACCATTCTTGAACGTGATTCTCTTGTCTTGGATAACTGGTGAGACAGTTTCAACTCTCATATTTATGAATCAGATTCTTGTAAACTTTTGGGGATTTTGTGATTTAATGAGCATGTTGTGAATTTGGTTATTTACTGTTAGTTTAAAATTGTTTGTAAACTGTGCACACTATGATTCACTGCTCATAATTAGACTGCCCCTGATTTGTTATAAGTGTTGTAATTGTTGTATGTTTGAAAATTGTTTCGTGAATCTTGAATTTAAATTTTTTTCTATAATTTGTGAATTTAAATCTTAGATTCATAAATGACATCAAGTAGTCATTCATCTTTTACAGAACCAGTTATGGGTTCGAGGGTCGAATTGTCACAATTCGATAGAAATGGTGACTACTCGATTTGGAAACAGAAAATGAAGGTCATATTGGTTCAACAAAAAGTAGCTAAGGCTATTGAAGATCCACAAATATTTTCTGTTGAACTAAAAGCTATACCTGACCTCATTAGTGATATGAATGAGATTGCTTATAGATCTATCATTTTGCACTTATCTGATAATATTGTGAGACAAGTTGATGAATATAAAACGGCTAAAGAGTTGTGGGAAGATCTTGATACAATGTTTTTAACATAGACCTTGCCTAACAAGATTTATCTTCTTGAAAAACTGTTTAGCTTTAGAATGGATCCTAGAAATGAATTAGAAACAAACTTGGGTGATTTTAGCATCATAGTTAAGAGTCTAGCTTACAATGATAAGAAATTTGATGATGATGACCTAGCCATTATTTTATTGAATTCTTTACATGAATCTTATAAAGATATCAAAAATACCATAAAATACTCTAGGGATAAATTGACTCAAAGTCATTGTGATTTATGATGTGAAATCTAAAGAATTTGAAGTTAAGAAAAGAACAAAAACCAAACCATAGAGAGAGGAGTATGTATGAGAGCGGTAGACTGGATAAAAGAGACAACAACTTCCACTTTAATAAAGGGAAAAGTAAGTCTTAAAGTAGGTTTAAATCTAGAGAGAAATTCAATATAAAATGTCACCGCTGTGGGAAAGAGAGACATTTTAGGAAAGATTGCTTTGAACTAAAGAGAAAACAAAATAGAGATCAAAATAATGAACAAGCAATGCTGCTGTTGGTCTAGACTTAGATAGCTTGCATGTCATGACTTTTTCTAGTGATGACATGAGTGAGGAATGGATACTTGATTCAGAATGCACTTTTCATATGTTTCCTGTTAGCTCTTGGTTTTACAACTATAAGGATATTGAACCTAGAAAAGTATACATAGGGGATAATAATACCCAAATTGTTGTTAGCATTTGTGACACTGTCATCAGAATGAATGATGGCATTGCCAGGGCAATGAACAATGTCAGATATGTTCCTTATCTAAAAAAGAATCTCATCTCATTGGGAGTTCTTGAAGATGAGGGACATGTATTTAAGTCTGACAATAATACTTTGAAGATTATGAAGGGTTCATTAGTTGTTAAGAAGGGACCTAAGAGAAATGGACTATATTACCTAGCAGGTGAAGTTGTATCTTCATAGAATTGCAATTCCTTCACTGTTATTGAGAGTAAATATTATGGCACACAAGAATGGAACATATAGGAAATAAAGAGTTGAAATTCTTGAGTGATCAAAAATTACTTGGCAAAGAAGTAATTGAAACCATAATTTTTTGTGAGACGTGCTATTGGTAAATCACATAGGATGTCATTCAAGGTAGGACCCCACTGTTCTAAGAGACCCTTTGACTATGTCCATGCTAATTTATGGGGACCTGAAAAACATACTACTTTTGGTGGGAACAATTTTTTTCTATCCCTTGTTGATGACTGCTCTAGAAAGGTGTGGGTCTTCCCATTGAAGGCTAAATTTGAGACATTTCTCAAATTTACAGCCTGGTTAAATGTTGTTGAAAATAGAATGGAAAGAAAGTTAAAAACTCTAAGAACTGATAATCGACTTGAGTTTGACAACTTTTGTAAAGAGAAGGGTATAGAAAGACACAGAACTGTGAAATTTACACTACAACAGAATGGGGTGGCTGAAAGAATGAATAGAACTTTAATGAATAATGTTAAGTGTGTGTTGATTAGCTCAGGCCTTGCTAAAGGATTCTGGGCTGAAGCTATCAATACTGCAGCTTATCTTATTAATAGATCCCCATCTAGTTCTGTGAATTTTAAGACTCCACTGGAGCTGTGGACTGGTAAACCCCCTGATCTTACCCACATAAGGGTATTTGGTTGGCTGCATATGCACACCAGAATGAGGGTAAATTGGAGCCGAGGGCTATCAAATGTGTTATGTTGGGGTATCCTGATGGAGTAAAAGGGTATAGATTGTGAATGATAGGAGTTCAGGGTATAAGAATTATTTATAGTAGGGATGTTGTGTTCAATGAATCTGAAATGCCTTATTTGAAGAAACAAAATGTTAAAGCTGATGAACCTAAAGCTATTAATATTACTAAAAATCTTGAAGAGTTGACTAGGTTGCTTGATACCCATAATGACACTCCTGAGAATTTTGTTCCTTCAGAAGGAGAGGATGAAGTTGGACTTGCTGAATATGTAGGTGATGGGGATGTTTAACCCCACGTTGAAATTGAACCTAAAATACCCAATCCCATAGAGAATGATACCACCATACAAGACTACTAATTGGTTAGAGATAGGGAAAGGAGACATGTGAGACCTTATCCTTGGTATGAAATCTAAAATCTAACTGATTTTGCCTTAGTTTCAGGTGAAGACATTGAGAATGGTGAACCTACTTCCTATGAGGAAGCTATGTATGGGCCTAAATCCAAAATCTGCAAAGAGGCATTGAGAGAAGAAATGAAATCTCTAGGTGAAAATAAAACTTGGAGTCTTGTGAAAGTGCCTAAAAATAGAAAATAATCCAATATAAGTTGATTTACAAGTTAAGGAGGGATTAAGTCACAGAGATCCTTTAAAGTATAATGCCAGGTCAGTAGCCAATGGATTCACCCAAAAAAAAATGATATTGAATATAATGAGATATTTTCTCTTGTGATAAAATACAAGACCATAAGATTTGTGCTTTCCTTGGTTGTTCAATTCAATTGAGAATTGGAACAACTAGATGTTAAGAATCTTAAGATAGCTCTCCTGTAAGGAGAACTAGAGGAGGATATCTATATGGGTCAGTCTCAAGGCTTTGAGGTGAAGGGAAAGACTGACTCTGTTTGCAAACTTAATAAACCCTTATATGGTTTGAAACAAAGTCTCAGACAATGGTATAAGCGCTTTGATTCTTCTGCCATTAAAATTGGTTTTAAAAGGAGTATGATTCATGCCTTTACTATAATAACAGTAAATATGGAAGTGAAGTGTACTTACTTCTATATGTTGATGATACGTTATTGACTAGTCCTAGTAAAGGAGAAATCATGAGAATGAAAAATCTTTTAAAATCTAGAAAGATCTTAGGTATGGTCATTAATGGAAATAGAACTGAAAATGTCTTGACTATTTCTCAAGGAACATGCCTGGAAAAAGTGATATCTAAATTTGGCATGAAAGCCTCTATTCGGGAAAACTAATTTTTTTGGTTTATAAACTCAACAATTTTCAATACAATTTTTTAACCATGCATATTTTCTATCTCCAATTTTTAACCCTCTAATTACATCGAGATACGCGAAATAAACCAAAAATTTGGTTTATTCTAGCATCCGAACCGTGGCAAAGATACTAAACCTGTTAATATTCATTTGGCAGCTCATACGAACTTGTCATCAACTCATTCTCCTAAGACTGAGAAAGAAATAAGGGTGCGTTTGATAGCCAGTGTGAAATTTGGGTGAAAAGAAAATAAATTCTAGGGAATTGAATTCCTGGAAATTGAAAGTTCAATGTATTTGATTGATTTAATTTTCTAGGTAGAAAAAATGGAGGATTTTTCAACTTTTATTGTTTGGTTGATATTATTTTTCATGGCAAATAAAGCAAAATTAGCTATTTTAATCAAAAAAATTATTTTTTTTGTACTTTTTAACACATTTGTACTTGATAATAACAATGTTAATTTTGGAAAAAAAATCAATTAACAACAACAAAAATAATAAAACGTGACGAAAATTGCTTAAACTTTTGCCAAGAAAATAAAAGCACCTACCTAACCAAGAAAAACAATTCTCGATTTTGGAGGAAAAGGTCATCACGTGGCCTGAAGATGGAAAATGGTTTCCTTACAAAATATTGACAATCAAACATCACCAAAGATGGAAAAATGGTTGGAAAATGTCATTTTCCCTAGAAAAAGATGTGAATCAAACGTAGCCTAAAATGAGATGAAGCATATTCCTTATGCTAATGCAATAAGTTATGTTATGTTTTCTATGATTACTACCAGACTTGACTTTGCGTATGCTATTAGTTTTCTCAGTAGGTTTATGTCTAATTCGGGGAAACCACATTGGGATGGGTTGAAATAGCTCTTAAGATACATTAGTGGTACTATGAAAATAGGATTAGTGCATGGGAAAAGGTGTGATGTATTAACCTTGAAAGGTTATGTGGATTCAGACTTTGCTGGTGACAAAGACCAAATGAAATCTACTACTGCTTACTTTTTCACCTTAGGTGGTAATTGTATTATTTGGAAGTCTCTATTGTAGCCTATTGTGACTTTGTCCAGTACAGAGGCTAAATATGTAGTCATTACTGAGGCTGTGAAAGAGAGTATCTAGCTTAGAGGGATTTTAAATGAATTAAATGTTTTGCATGAACCTGTTACCATTTTTATTAATAGTCAAAGTGCTTTGTTATTATGTAAGAATCCTGTATACCATGAGAGATCTAAGCACATTGAAGTTAAGTGTCATTTCATAAGAGAGAAAATAGCTACATGTGAAGTTAATTTGGTTAAGGTTCATACTGATTTAAATCCTTTTGATATGGGCACAAAAGTTTTAAATATTGGTAAGTTTAGAACTTGTTTATCTTTTATTCATATTGATACTGGTTAAACTTTTTGCAGGTACTGGGCAATGATGGAAGATTAGCCGTGTTCACTTTGTTTTCAGCAATCATGAGAGTGAGAGTAAGAAATTTGGAGATCAAGGTTAAAATTGTAAATTGTGTTCCCCAAATTTACTCATTCAATACTTGGAGGACCACATGTGCAATTACTGGTTTTGTAATATAAGGTTGGAGGGACACATGGAAATCACTGATTGGACACTTCCTTATCACCCATATTACTTACCTGGGCGTCAGTGGACCCCTGGATCAAGTCCAAGGGCTGTGATATATTTTAAGGGATTATTTCCCTTGGTGACCCCCGACTCTCTCATTTCTGGTTCTTCTTCCATTATGCATGCTTGTTCATGTTCTCTGTTTTCTTTCGTGCCTTTAAACCTTGGTGGTTCCTTTAATCGTGATAATATACTACTTGTATAGTATTCTTGGGCATCATCCTTTACTATTAGGGGGGTTTGTAATCCGGTTCTTGAGAAGGACTTGGTGTGTAAATGGTTATATATGATCTCTTGTACTCGAACACTCTCATTTGGATTGTTGATTCATAGTGGAACGGGTTTCCAAGTTTTTAACTTGTTTGATGTGCCATATTTTCTCGGCCAAACATTTTCCAAGATGCTTTCACGTGATCCTTTTTTTTTTTTTTTTGTGGCTGTCAATCCTTTTTGTTTTTTTGTTAATTGGAATATAGTTTGTACAAATAAATAATTTTGAAAAGAAAAAATTTGACTAAAATAACTAAACTTTATCAAATTTTTTATGAAAAATAATGTCAATCAAAGTTCAAAAATTGAAAATTTTTTCACTTTTTTCACCTAAAAAAATTAAATCAATTAAATACTTTTAATTGATATTTTTCACGGAAAATATTTTTCAGAGAAATCAATTCTTTGAAAAATATTTTTTTTCACTCATTCTTCACTTTCACAATCAAACACAACCTTATATAATTTAAAAATTATCCCTATGGCACATCTGTCAATGACAATGGGGAGGGCAGGTAAGGCTCGACGCAACGGTGTGTAGGGTTAAAATCCTGAAATATTGAATTTGTGTCTTGTCGTCAGCAAGAGTTATCCAAACTTTGGACTTACAATCAAGTCCTCTACCCTGATCGTGAGAGGCATAATCTGCGATTAACCTTCTCAATCAATGTCTCAAAGTAAGGTCGATTGAGATCTTCAAAGTGTGAGTTACACATTTTCAATCAAAAAAATAAAAATTGATTTATAAACCAATTTTTTGTTGCTGCCAAACACACGGTAAATTATCATGAATATGTTTCCAACCACAACCACTATATAAGTAGATATAATTACGAGCTAACTTCTAGTTCTTATACGAGTCAACTGTCAATTCTTACACAAACGTCACTTTAATGTTGACATGGTCTCCCACCAATTTCTAACGTCAACACCGCTGTTATAAAAATACATATTATGAGTGACTTTTGACTAGTTTGATTTGCAAAAATTTCCATGAATTCATTTTCTTGACATGATTCACATCATTCTCAATTTCTTGATTTTAAGGAATTCATTTTATTTTCTTACATTTTGGTTCTAAACTTTCTTACTGGTCAAATTTTGTTGTTCTTTCAATTTGATACTTCAACTTTCAATTGGGTCTAATTGATCCGTGGTCAAATATCAATTTTCATTTTTTGATTTGATTCAACTTTTGAATAATTGCAATTTAGAACTCCAACTTTCTAAATATTACAACTTAATTAATTTTTCACCACTTTCATATATTTTAATATTATTTATTTATTAAATAATTTATTATTAAATGTTATTTTTCACCAATCAAACAGCAAAATATGGAATTCGTTTTCTTTCCACCCAAATTTCATCCTCGCAATCAAACATTTTAACTTTCAATTTCTAAGAAAATAAGTTCTCAGGAATTGAATTCCTTTTTTTTTTCTCACCCGAATTTCACCTTCGCAATCAAACGCACCTTAGAAATGAACAAGGATTTGTGTACACATAAGCCCAATAGCTCTAAAGACTAAAGAGATGTTAGCAAGGCAGGAAAGAGCTCACAGGTAAAGGATGCACGTCTCACTCGTCTTATCCCTTGTTTAACAATCATTTTTAAAAATTCATTAGACTATAATAGTCATTTTCAATCACATATTTATATAATAAAATATTTTGTACATAAACTAAAAATTATTTTCAAAATTTTAGTTACTCATTCTCTTAAAAACTACTATTCAAAGAAATTGTTATTATTATTTTTTTTCAAAGAATAATAGTTATAAAATGGATGTTAAACTCATATTCTATATTCATCTCCTTCATCTACTCATATTTGCACCCGAGTCCCTTTGCAGGTGTAGCAGCTGCCTACCGCTGCCATCTGTGAGGAAGGATGAACTATTATTTATTAATTTATTTTTATTTTGTGATCGATGTGTATATAAAATGGATTGAAAATGAATTGAAATGAAATATCTTATAATTCTAATCAAATATATTTTTATATAATTAATTATTATAGCTGTCACATTGCCCCGTGGAATCAGGCGGTTGTCAAAGTCAAGTTTCCCTAGTCTCCATTCAACCAAACAAAACCAACAAAATTTCGGGTGGCGGACATCAAGCTGGGGGCGCTGCCTTGATATTAGGAGTCAGGGAGTGGATTCGAGATTAAAAGCTCCGTTAGATAAAACTCTTTATAAATTAGTTTATTCACATTTTTATGTAAAAAATGTGTGTGAATAAAAAATGATTCGAAAAATTGTGTTATTTATAAATTGATTATAATGAGTCTCTGTTCGGCAACCGCTGTTTAAACAAAAACTTAAATTGCACAATTTCTCAAACCACACATATTTTCTTTCTCTAATTTTAAACCACGCATTTTATCTAGAAAACTCAAATAATCAATTTAAACTGATTATAATAGGCGTCGAACAGAGCCCAAGAGCCAGTTCGGTAATATGAAAATTTTCATCTCAACTTTTCAAACTCAATCTCAGCCATTCATTCTTAATCAAGCCCACAATTTTTGATATTTCAAATTTTTTTAAACCACACATCCATAAAATAAAAAAAAAAACCCCACAAAAACAAAAAAAAATTCACATTACCAAACATGCTCTAAATTATAATAGTATTTTTGATTGGATACATTTTCTAGGAAAATATCAAATTAAATGAATTTTTTTCCCCTCTTTTGTGTTTGATTCAAAGATTTGCCATATAAATCATTTTCTAAGAACAACCATCCAATACATGTTTTGGGTCATTTGCCAAGAAAATATTTCTCACCATCTCACTAGCATGAAAAATGTTTTATTTTCCACCTTGGGACAGCTACTGGCTTTTTTTTAGCAAGAGTTCCAGATAAATGAAAGGAAATTATATTTAGTAATTTAATCAAATATTATTATATAATAATTATTACTATCCAATTCCAAATAAATAGAAGTTCAAAAAGTAAGAAAAACACCAAAAAAAATTACCGAGATTCGACGAAATTAATTAACCTAGTCTACGTCTCGTTGAGCCTCATCCAAGAAGTTCGTGCACTAATTTTTTGAACCGTTTCAAGGAGTTAAAAATTCGCAAATGTAAAGATGCACTATAATATGATCTTCGCAACACCAATCCCCTCAAGGATGAAGTCTAGCTCACTCTAATCCTGTTTGAAAGAGATTTTTTAGGATATGTAAACAATAATTTTTGAATAAAATGTGATTAAAAGTGAGAAATTTATGAATTTAAGCCCTTGTTTGAACCTCATTTTATAGGAAAAGTTTGTGAATAATATGATTTTGAATAGTATTTTTTGGAGAATGTATGGTAGAAAAATATTTGAAAAGTAAAAAATAGTAAGCTTGACTAAGATGGATGGTTGAAATTGAGTGTTGAATAAATTCGATTTTGAAAAACTGGAGCCAAACAGAGGGTAAATGTGAAATTATTTTATTCTAACAGTAACTTATAGAAAAGTGACGGGATTGAAAATGGGTTTGGGAATAATTCGTTAATTATAGTAAAGGGGTAAAATTTCATTGAAAACATAAATAAATAAATAAGTCAAAAACCCTAAATTGTGAAAGCAACGTGACGTGATGGAAAGAAACAAGAATTTTCCGTCGGGAGTCTCTGGACCAAACAAATTGGAAAAGAAAAATAAAATATGGAAAGTTCATTCTTGTTTTTTTGGAAACATCTCATCCAGAATTACTTTGAACACACCAAATTCTGAATTTACGCATATATATAATATATACACACATGCATAGAGAGATCGATACATTCATTTCTAGTTAAGGAATCACTGAAGGAGAAAATTCTAGAGAGTAGAGGAAAACCTAAAATCTCAGCAAAGAAAAGCAAACGAATGAATTGTGCAGTGGTTTCAGGTTCCGAAACCCGGTTTCTTTTCTGCTCAACGCCCGACATCCAAATCAAAAATTTCATCCCAGAAAGTTATTCTAACATTTCCTGTAAATCCCAGTTGACAAATTCCAGATTTCCATTCAAAATTTTATTAGGAAGAACTTCCAGAGCTCAATTCAGGTACAATTTTAAGGCGTTTTATAAGACATCAGAGAGTTTCTATGATGTGTTGGGAATTGGAGAAGATGGAACAATTTCTGAGATAAAGAAAGCTTATAAACAAATGGCGAGAAAATATCATCCTGATGTGTCTCCACCAGACCGCGTCGATGAACACGCCAGGAGATTTATACTGGTTAATGAGGCTTATGAAACCCTTTCTGATCCACACACCAGGGCTTTGTATGATCAAGATTTAGCTAATGGATTGGGATTTAATTTCTCAGCTGGAAGAGGATATGAGTATAAACAGGTAAATCTCTATGTTTTGATATTCATTCATCACTTATGGATAATATGATAATACTGGAATTAATTTCTTGTGCTTCTTATTTATTATTATTTTTTTTTCCAACAGAGATATGGGGAATGGAAAGAGAGGTGGCAATCACAACTGGATGAATTGAAGCTAAGGGGAAACGATTCAGAACGGAGAATGTCTTGGGGTGCTCGAATGCGAAGCCGAAGATGAAAGTACTCAGAAGGATTTCTTGTTAGAAGATTGAACTGTAGAATTTTTCCTTTCAGTTCCATTTACACATGCATGCATTTCATCTGAGTTATATTTTATTCAGATAATCAGTGTGTAATCTTATATGCTTTCAAAGTATATATTAGCACAAATTTGACAAATGCTTATAAAAAGATAAAAATAAGTGAATGAAAATAAAAAATACTTTTGAATTTCTTAATTTGACTTTTAACTAGTATTAATAGAAACACTCTTAGTACTAATATGAATGCTAATAATGTGTCTAAAACCCTATAATTTCTTAGTAATGAATCAAATGAAGTGACAAACAAATATTCAATGTCGACCATAATTTAGTTAAAAAGAAAAGACATTTGTTGGGAAAGTGCGAACAAATCCCACATCGATTATGTTTAAACCATGTCCAAAATGAGGCCAATGCATCACCGGTAGCGGCCCAATAGAGGCCTAATGGACCCTAGCATATAGCCGGAACTTAGGGTTTTACTTTGGGTCGATTGTTGAGGTGGAACATCGCATGAACCCTCTCTATCCGAATTGGTTTATAGCAAGCCGAGGTGCCCTGTGGTAACACCTCGAAAATGTGGTGGGATAACGGATAGTGTCTGAAATATGTAACTTTCCCCAGTTGACCGTGACTTCACAAGACGTTGCCTTTATGGAAGATATGACAGGCGCCCATCCCCTATCGGAAGTAACAATGATTACTTCCAAGAAATTGGTTTACCCCTCCAACAGCTAGGGTGAAGACACGTGTAAAGTCCACCACGTGTCGCTATCTAAAGACCATAACTTCTCCTATAAATAGAGCACACTTGCTTCCAAATAAAAGGTTGGTAACTCAAGACACAAACTCAATATTTTATTCTCACTCCCTTTTCTCTCTTTTACACACTTACATTTCCCGCACCCGATCTATATTTGCTTAAAATGAGTACTGACTTTGGCGTCATAGTGCAAACGGGAGCCACCTCGGCCCCCTTTGCAAGCTGATTGTTTGTCATAGTGCGCAGGAGATCCACGTGTTCAAGAGGGAGGAGCTGAGAAGTGTTGACCCAAAGTCCTACTAGATTTTGTGGTCAACATTTTGGCGCTGTCTGTGGGAAACCACACTTCTAACCATGAAATCACTTGGCAAAAAGCTACGCAAAACCTTGAAAAAGGGCGGATAACCTCTTGAACCTCTTGGAAAAGAGTGAAGAACCACAAAAACCTGGAAAAATGCTTAAAACTTTGAAATATAAGTTTGTTAACTTGAAAAAGGCTTAAAACTTTGAAATATAAGTTTGTTAACCTTGAAAAAGACTTAAAGCTTTGAAATATAAGTTCACGAATTGCTATAGACATGAATGAAAGTGATAACGATGTCAACTCTCTAAGAAATATAGGGGAACAACACAGTGAGGAGGAGGCTCCCCAGAGACCTCTTGAGGACATAAATGAGGGGGTGGCCCAACCTAACCCTCCACGCCGGCACAGGAATCATCGCATGTTGCGAGATATGACGCGCATGGCAGCCCAGATGTTGGAAATGTAAAAACAGCAGATAGAAAAAACCGCTGCAATGAATGCCTATATGGCTAGGGGATACGTTGTAAAAAACCCATGATGCCCCCGCAGTACTCGCAGCCACATTACTCACCATCTGATGCGGCCACTGCCTCGTATTATTATCAGGATCCGCAGGCATATGTCGAGGTGGAATCTATTCCTTGCGAAAAAGAAGACCAGGTGCATGAAACACCAAGAGAAGAAGGTAAATCACCTATTAACCATAGGGAGGCTTCACCATCAAAGTCTAGCAGTGTTTTTAGCCGAATAAGGGGACTATTTAGGGGCAAACGAGGAGGCCGAACTGACCAAGGTCGGTATAATGCGGCTGAGCCTAGAAATAGGTGGGAGCGACGGGCTGAAGAAGCCCTTTCGCGGAGCCAAATTCCTAAGGACAGATATGATGCAGGGGCGGAAAAATGGAGCCCCACGCACGAGCCTAGAAATAGGCGAGAGAGGAGAGCAGAAGCAGCCCGGACCCTAACTCAGGGTGGCCTTCCGACCTTTCAAAGGCCAAATTACGGTCGAATTTTGCCACCACGGTGGCAGGATTACCTTCAGCCGCCCTATGACCAATATCATGACGCGATGGATTCCGACCATGGTGAGAACAGTGAATTACCGTCATACGAGCTGGATGATGAAGAGGAAATAAGCACCTTTGCGGAGGGCATCCGAAGGTGCCTGGTGCCCCCATGACTTTGAAACGCCAGAAATAACAAAGTACTCTGGCAGAGGTGACCCTGATGATCACCTGTTAAATTATCGCACAAGTATGGAAATAGCCGGAGCCACCCCAGCGTTGAAGTGCAAAGCCTTCGCTTTAACACTTGAGGGAAGTGTAATACGGTGGTATAAAAAACTCCCTCCTGGTAGCATCCACAGTTGGAGAGATTTGAAGGCAGCTTTCAAAAATGGTTTTGTTTCCTCTAGGCCTGACCAGCTCTCACTTCAACACCTTCAGGATTTAAGGCAAGGAATGGAGGAGTCTTTGAAGAGCTACCTAGCTCGGTTTACAGAAGAAATGAACATCTGTGAAAACATCACCGAGGCAGAGATGCTTTCTGCATTAAAAGGAGGCCTAGACATGACAAGCATGTTTTGGAGGGATGTCCGAAGCAGAAAGTTGAGGGATTACAACGCCTTGGTAGACTTGATGAAGGAGGAGATCGTCTCGGAAGAAATGGCTAGGGCTAGTGACAATCATCCTCAAGGAAGATACAATACTGGGTACCCCAATGAAACGAACCAGAGGAAGGGAGGCAATAAGGATAGGTTCGGCGGTAACCGTGGGGGTGCGTCACATCCGTTTCCGGGGACCGGATCCAGTTATGCGGCTGAGATCACTGAGGCTATTCCCAACTTACACTCCACTGCGCTTGCACAAAATCCCCACCCGGCCCTTGGAAGAATAGAGGGTAGCCGAAGTGGAAGACAACCTACGATTGGGACAACTGCGCGTACCACAGATATTACGGCCATGCAACGGAGGATTGTAGAGAAATCCACATGTTGGAAAACCAAAAGGCAAACGGAAGAAAGGGAGGCGATTTCACCCCTGAAAAAGGAAAGCTGCAATGGCCAAATAATCAAAAGCTCAATCGAACTGATAGGCGAGCTCCATGAAAGAACTTTACGAAGGAAAGGATAGATGGTCATCAAAGGGATAGAAGTAGGGACCGAAATAACCCCCTGGCACGTGATAAAAATGTAAGAGAACAACTTGTGACTGAAACTGACCCTCCGATCCGCGAGATCAACACCATATTGGGAGGACCCCACCCAGGTGGGAGTACCAATAACTCCCAAAAAGGGTACATCAGAAAGGCCAAACAACCCGCTAACGTGAACTATCACATCCATTCGCATCCTGCTGGGATGTCCGGGACAGAACCTATCATGTTCACCCAGGATAACGCTATTGGGGTACACTTTCCACATAATGATGCACTGGTTATTCAGGTGGTGGTGGCTCAGAATGGATTGTCACGGATGCTGGTAGATGACGGTGCCTCGGTGAATGTGATCTATGGCGTAACTTTTGACAAGATGGGGATTAGTACCCCATTTATTCCAGTCCCGGATCCAATATATGGGTTCATCGGAGATAGGATAACTCTCAGAGGATCCATAACCCTTATGATAGAAGTAGGGCAGCCCCCAGCCTCCTCTAGAATGCCCATGGAGTTCTTAATTGTAGACAAAAGCTCCTCATATCACGACTCAATTGGGAGGTCAGGCCTAATTGACATAGGGGCTGTAACTCATACAAAGTATATTTGTATGAAATTCCCAACGGAACATAGCATAGCCACTGTTAGGGGGAGCCAAACTGAATCACGATCCTGTTACACAAATGCTATCCGAAAGTTTCAAGACCAGAGCGTAAATATGGTTAGTGATGTGGCAATGACCGAGGCTACTCCAGACCCTGAAAGACTGGGTGAAGGGTCCTCGGTAGATGAAGATGTAGTCATGACACTGGAAGGGGATCTGGACCCAAGGATGATCGGTGAAAGTTGCTCTACCCCGACCGAAAGGATGGAATGCTTCTGTGTTGATCCACATGATCCAATCAAGGAGTTGCATATTGGGATGGATTCACCAGTTGAATACAAAGATCAATTGAAAAGCTTCTTACTCGAAAATCTTGACGTATTCGCAAGGAAACACGACGACATGGTTGGAATTGATCCTAAAGTGGCTTGTCACAAGCTCCAACTTGACTCAAGAAGCCCTGGGCACAGGCAGAAGAGGAGGCCAATGAGTTCGGATAAATATGAGGCCTTGAAAGAGGAGGTGACAAAGCTATTGAAAAATAACTTCATTAGAGAATCCCGGTATTCGAAGTGGGTGTCAAACCCTGTTTTGGTTCCCAAGCAGAATGGGATGTTGAGAGTATGTATTGACTTTTCGAATTTAAACCAGGCCTGTCCAAAAGACAGTTTACCTCTGCCTCGAATTGATCAACTAGTTGATTCTACAGCGGGGCATGAGATGCTGAGCTTTATGGATGCGTACTCCGGGTACAATTAGATCCCCATGCATGAGTCGGATGAGGAGCACACCTCGTTTATCACGAACATGGGGCTCTATTGTTATAAAGCTATGCCATTCGATTTGAAAAATGTAGGAGCCACCTATTAGAGGTTGGTAAATCGCATGTTTTCAGAGCAATTGGGAAGTAACATGGAAGTATATGTCGACGACATGTTGGTCAAAAGTTTGGTCGCCTCAGAACATGTTCGCCATTTATCAGAGGCCTTTGACATATTGAGGAAATATCGGATGAAGCTTAACCCTGCAAAATGTGCTTTGGGGGTAGCATCTGGAAAGTTTCTTGGATTCATGGTAAACAGGAGAGGGATTGAAGCCAATCCGGATAAGATCAAAGCTTTACTCAACATGCGCTCTCCTCAGAGCCTAAAAGAAGTGCAAAGCCTAACTGGAAGAATTGCTGTCTTAAGTCGATTCGTTTCCAAGTCCACTAACAAATGTTTGCCATTTTTTAAGGTCTTAAAAGGCGGAAAATGATTTCAATGGACACCAGAATGTGAGCAAGCTTTTATTGACCTGAAGGCATTCCTGGGACAGGCCCCCTATTATCCAAACCAAAGGTTGGCGAACCACTTTCTCTGTATTTAGCTGTGTCAAAGGAGGCCATTAGCTCAGTGTTGGTCAGAGAGGAGAATGGGAATTAGCTTCCAGTGTATTACGTGAGCAAAGCCATGCTGGATGATGAAACACGTTACCCAGATATGGAAAAACTTGCTCTAGCGTTGATAGCTGCGGCTCGTAAACTCCGCCCCTACTTTCAGTCGCACTCCATCCATGTACTCACAAACTTTCCTATGAGACAGGTATTATAGAAACCGGATGTGTCAGGAAGGTTAATGAAATGGGCGACAGAAATTAGCCAGTACGACCTGCATTATGTGCCTAGGACATCTATAAAGGGCCAAGCATTAGCAGATTTCATAGTTGAGTTCACGCATCCACCGGAGGTTGAGATGATTGATAACATGGATGATAGCCTCAAGTGGAAGCTGTTCGTTGATGGGTCATCTGCTGAAGGAAGATCCGGGTCGGGGATAATGCCGGTGAGTCCGGAGGGACACAAGTTACATAGCGCGATTCGCTTTGGCTTTAAAACCTCAAATAATGTTGCAGAATATGAGGCGCTCCAAGATGGATTAAGGCTTGCAAAAGCTTTAAAAATTAAGTCAAGGGTGGCAAGCAGTGACTCGCAGCTTGTTGTAAGCCAATTTAATGGATGGTTCTCTGCCAAAGAGCCAGCCATGATTGCATACTTGAGAAAAGTAAAAGATTTAGCTGCCCATTTCTAAAAAATTGAATTGCTTCATATTCCTAGAACTGAGAACTCTAATGCAGATGCTTTGTCTAAACTGGCAAGCAGTAAGGATGCCAAGCTCCTCAAAATGGTGCCAGTTGAGCATCAGCCGATTTCTTCCATCGAGCGAAGATTTTGGTAATAGAAAAAGAAGGTTCTTGGATGAATTCTATTCTGGCATACTTGAAGTATCAAACTCTACCAGACGAGCCTGAAGCAGCTCGAAAAATGCAAAGGTATGCTGCAAATTTTGTCATCTTGGACGATCTGCTCTATAAACGGAGTTACACCTCTCCTTTGCTAAGACGCGTTGGGCCGGAGGAAGGAAAGTATATAATGAAAGAGATTCACGAGGGCATTTACGGCAACCACGCTGGAGTGTTATCATTGGCTCAGAAAGCCCTCAAACAAGAATATTTTTGACCCACTATGCTAAAGGATTCCCATAACTTCGTTCGCAAGTGCGATAAATGTCAGAGGCATGAAACCATACCGCATCAGCCACCTCAAAAATTGAATGTGGTAACCAGCCCCTGGCCTTTTGCGAAGTGGGGGATCGATATTATTGGTCCTATGCCCTGAGGCACTGGTAACAATTGTTTCGCAATAGTGGCAATTGATTACTTCACCAAATGGGTCGAGGCAGAGTCCCTGATGAGGATCACTGAAGCCAACACTTCCAAGTTTATCTGGAAGAATATTATACGCAGGTTTGGAATACCGTACTCGTTGGTTAGTGACAACGCAAAACAGTTCAAAAATAGAAGTATTGACAAATTATGCGATGATTTGGGAATCTGTAAATTATTTTCATCTCCACATCACCCACAAGCAAATGGACAGGTTGAAGCCGTGAACAAAACTATAAAGAACACCCTAAAAAGGAAACTAGAATCAAAGAAGGGTGCATGGGTAGATGAACTCCCGCAAGTGTTGTGGGAACTTCGCACTACTACGCACACCGCAACAGAGAAAACGCCGTTCTCCATAGTGTACGGATCCGAGGCGGTATGTCCAGTTGAAGTTGGGGTTCCTTCCCTTCGCCAAATCCATTATGACGAGGCGGTAAATGAGGAAGCACAAAGGGCAAACTTGGATTTCCTCCTCAAAAAAAGGAATAACTCCCAAGTGGTGTTGGCCAGGTACCAGGAAAAAATGGCCCGCTACTACAACAAGAAGGTGAAGAATCGGTTCTTTAGCATTGGAGATTTGGTCCTTAAAAAGATCATTCCTTCTACTCAAGAACCAGGAGTAGGGACTCTGGGTCCTAACTTCGAGGAGTCTTATAAAGTCACTTCCGAGGTAGTACCCGGTACATATACGATCGAAGACCTATCTGGGGTCCCCCTGCGTAATCCGTGGAACACAGATCATCTTCGTCGATATTTTAAATAAAATTAAGTTCCTCTTGGGCATGTAATATCTTGGCAAAACCCAGTGGTTATTAAATAATCGTAATATCCCCACATAGTTTAATGATAATTTGCGGCGGGTTATGATGCGGGAAATTTCTGTCAAAAATGGTTAAGGTCAAGTACGATGAAATACGATCCCGCGATAAAATCTCGTAAATGTAAGTATGATTATCTCAAGTTCATACCTATCAATGAGCTAGTAGTATTAACCAATTGCATCAAATGCTCTTTGTTAAACATGGCAGATATTAAAAATGCTAAATGATTTTAGTTTATGTGAAAGTAAAACCTTGCCTATGATAAACAAGCGACAGTAAAATATTAACAGTGCCATGCTTGAACTTCATAAGCAAGGGACTCTTGTAAGCCTGCACTGCGTTTACTGTGTCTTAGCTAAAAGAGATAAACAACCAGTACCAACTCGCTTAGCTAATAATCGTAAGAAGATAAAATCCCAGGTACTAAAAGGTATAACACGAATGTGATCAAATATTTATCAAGTCAGACCTACCAGCAAACATGAATGTCTTGAACTGCTTAGGTCTGAGGGACTATCAAGTATACAAATCAAGTATATAAAGTATACAAATCAAGTATACAAAGCATTTAGAAAGTTCACGATTTTTACAGACTTACAGACGATGTCATACAAATCCAAAAATTCCTGTCACACAAATGCTGAACTTCACAAGATGATCAAAATATTGAGCTAACAGAATAATCACATTGTTTCTGTATTAATCGTTAATTTACACTTCAAAATTTGAGAAATGTATCCAAAAAAAAAAACTTATTGAAGGACATCTTTTGCAGAGTCTCCGCCTAGCATAATTTGGTAGGAGTCAGAGGGATCATTAGTAGGATGGCCTTCCTCTGAATCTTGTGGCTCGTGGTATAAAGCCTCGATCTGGGAAATGTCTAAGTCTGGGAAAGCCTCTTTTACATCCGCCAAAGCCATCCTAGCCCCGATGTTCCCGAAAACCCTCTGCAGCATCGTACTCAGGGGTCTCTTCAAAAGTGTTCTTGAAATTCTGAACCGCCTCCGACACTTTGGCCCCCATGACCTCCTCCACCCGAGCTTCAATGGTGAGCTCCAAGGCTTCTTTGATCCTGGATTCAATGTGTTTCTCTAGGGAGATGTAATCCTCTTCATCATTTTTCCTAGCCTCCATCTCCCCCTCCAGCTTGGTGGTAATTTCTGCTACCTCGGTTGCTAGTTTGCCCTTCATAGAATTTGCTTCCACCAGGGCTTCAGCTGTGATGGACTGCGCGCGGTTGGAGTCATCAAGCTTCTTGCACAAAGTCTCCACATCGGACTCAGAGGCCTGGAGGTCATGCCTTAGCTTCTCATTATCCTCTTGAAGGTGCTTCGCAAGGGCCCTATCCTCTGAGGAAGACTTGCGGGCTATAGACAATTGATCTTTAAGATCATTAATTTCTTTCAGCATATTGTCCTCATGACGAAGTGTAGTCTCCGTATCCTTTTTGTCTCGCTGCGCTTCCACCACAGAGGGTTCTATGAGGTCCAGCGCTCTAGCATTCATGGCCTTGGCAGCAAGTAGTTTTCAGGATGGGGTGGCGCTGGAAGAAAAGGCGGACCAGCCCTCAGTCCAAAACTGCACTGTGACCAAGGCAGCCCTGGCAGGTGGGGAGTTGGGGGAGTCGAGCAGGCTGGGATCATAAGTGACGTCCCTGGGAAGGACACTGCCTTTAATCTGCTTGAGCTCTTCAGTCGCCGCAGGGGTCACTTCGTAACCCAGCCCAGGAAGTGACACGGAAGGCTCATCCTCCGAGTCTTGAGTCTCCGGTGGCGGAGGTGCGGAGCTGATATCCTTGCCCCTCCTGAGCCTTTTCAAAGGGGCAGGCTCATCCTCGGATATGGGCTCAGAAATATCCTCGGATAGGGAAGATGGCACCAAGACATTTTTAGAGTCTTTTTCCCTCTTAGAGCCACTAGGCCCACTACGATCCGGCCTCTTCCCTTTCCCCGTTATGGTGACCCTCTTGGGTTCGGCCTCTTTTCTGAAGTTTGACTGCTGGGGGCCCACGGGTAGCAAACTGGGGGGTGGCAATAATGCAGGGAGAGGACCTTCAAGTTGGGCGGTGGACGCTTCGGATACCTCCTTTGCAACCCCCACTTGCAGGTTAGCAAGTACTGTATTAGGAAAGTCCTTGGAACCTAGCAGAAAAGAAAGAAAGATGAGACTCTGAAAGTCGAGATAGAAGTTATAAATACAATAAGAAAACTCTACTCACTTATGACTCTCATAAGGCCGTGCTTGACAAAAAGTTTGTTTTGTTGAATGACCTTCTGAAAAGTGCCTCGAAAGGCAAATAGGCGCCTCACCGCTGATAAATCTGCGTCGGAGAGGAGATAGGTGAAAGTGGACCTTGTCATAAGCCAACAAAGTAAGAAAATAAATTAAAAGCAATGAGCAAAAATGGGAAGTAAATAACACACAACACTTGGAAGACGCGAAGCAAAAACAAGACTCACGAGTGGAGGAAAGAGTTCGGGGAACAGTGATTTCCGGAGTGGGGTCCAGGGTGAGGTTTACCACTCCCCCGCAACCCAGAACCACTGGTTTCTCCAATTCTTTATAGAAGTACGATGCCCAGTGATGATAGGGGGTAAGAGCCTCAGGGTGACAGGTAGTACCAGTCCTTAACGTCCGACTTCACATACTTATCCCTTCTAATAGATTTCTTCAGGGTGTATAAGGTATGGATGATATGCAACGAGATGGGGTAGTCAGGGTTGACCTCTTTCCATACCAGCCAAGTGCCAACTGCCTGAGTCCAGAAGTTCGGAGCTAACTGGTAAGGACACAGGTTGTAACTCCTAAGCAGCGCCCTGAAAAAAGGGTGTAGGGGCAGCCTCATCCCACAGGATAAAGCATCATAGAAAACTGCCACCTGGCCTAGGGGAGGACTGCAGGGTCAGCAAGAAGGTGTGGGGTGCACCAATCGGACCCCTTCTAGTATCCTGAACTTCACCGAAGCACTTTCCAAATCAACACCTTGAATTTCTGAAGCAATTTCACTGCTTTCCCAGAAGTCTGGGTTCAGATCAGGATCCACGTGATACCCTGATACTTTGTTCACAAGGTCCACCAACCCTTGACCTGGGCTATTTCCTCCTTAGATAATCCTAATTTTTCCCTATGCGCCCTAAATGGAGCCCTAATATTCAGACCCAGGTCCTGGTGACCAGAAGAAGAGCCCACTTCCTCTTCTCTTCTCAAATCTCTATCTCCCTTGCTTCGAAGTTCCTGCAAAGAGGCCTCCTCGTCGGATGATAGGCGAGCCATGTAGGTCTGGTTCTTTTCTTCTTCACTGTCAGAATCATCCAAATTAATTATACTGCCATATTTTCTATTCCTCCTCTTAATCTGTTCCCTAAAGAAGCGAGAACTAAAAATCGATAAAGACAATGGGCAGAAACATCTGACAGGAATCGCTATTGCCAATAGTTCCTGTGAACCCGTTCCCCCAACTCTTTCCATTTTTTCTTAAAAATAGTCCAGACTTACCAAGAGGAAGACAAAAATGCAAAACGAAGTTTTCAAACCAGCATTCGAAGATTAGAAATAAAAAAGTTTCGCACATGCAGAGGAAAAGAAATTTACCTGCAAAAAATGAGCGTTCGAGGTTGTGTACTCGAAAGAGGAACGCGCCAATGGAAGGTGTTGGACGGTTGAGACGATTCGCTGGGTTAAAAATCCTTGAGAAGTGTTGAAAGACTTGCAAGAAAAGGGAGAATGATACGATTCTTCACAGAGGAGTTTTTATGAAAATTTTAAGAAAATGGTAAAGGAGAAAAGTCGGGATGAAGGAGGCTTTATAAGGAACCCAATAGTCCCAAATCCTTGGTCTTTGAGCCGCATGATTGATTTAGATAACCCACATATCTTGGGGGAAGGGTTAATTAAAGCCCCAACTGTAGAGGGAAGGGGAGAAACCATTCAACTACCAAAGTGTACTCCACGCGCAGTAAGGTGCCCCCTCTCCTTCATATTTCTTGGAAATAGATGCCAAGAATCTCCTTGCCATAAATGCGCCACCTAAAGGGCATGCTGACATATCCCAATATTCGTCTGGAAGGGAACATAGGAATAGTAGGTCGACGTTACTTTGAGTTCGCGCCTCGCTAAGAATTGCATCCCACCCCGTAAGTGCGTAGCGCTATGCAATGATCCCCAGCCAATTGGTTGCGAATTAATTATAAAAAAATGGAAATAACAAAAATTAGGATAGAACTACGATCCTGTAGCTGTTCACTTACGAAAAGTCCCTAGAACGAAACCATGACTTCGAACCTATGGAAAATTCGATCTACCCATAAATGACCACATCGAATTTGAGGGACTAGTATTTAAATCGTGTCCAAAATGAGGCCAATGGATCACCGGTAGCTGCCCAATGGGCCCTAGCCTATGGCCGAAACTTAGAGTTTTACTTTGGGTCGACTGCCGAGGTGGAACATCGCATGAACCCTCTCTATCCGAACTAGTTTACAGCAAGCTGAGGTGCCCTGTGGTAACACCTTGGATATGTGATGGGACAACGGATAGTGTCTGAAATATGTAACTTTCCCGGTTGACTGTGGATTGACAAGATGTTGCCTTTATGGAAGATATGATGGGTGTCCATCCCCTACCGGAAGTAGCAATGATTACTTCCAAGAAATTGGTTTACCCCTCCAACGGCTAGGGTGAAGACACGTGTAAAGTCCACCATGTGTCACCATCTAAAGACCATAACTTCTTCTATAAATAGAGCACACTTGCCTCCAAATAAAAGGTTGGTAACTCAAGACACAAACTCAATATTTTATTCTCACTCCCTTTTCTCTCTTTTACACACTTACATTTCCCGCACCCAATCTATATTTGCTTAAAATGATTACTGACTTTGGCATCAGAGTGCAAAGGGAGCCACCTTGGCCCCCTTTGCAAGCTGATTGTTTGTCATTGTGCGCAGGAGATCCACGTGTTGAAGAGGGAGGAGCTGAGACATGTTGACCCAAAGTTCTATCAGATTTTGTGGTCAACAGATTACATATAGGATAAATGATGAAATTATAAGAGATTGTGCTACTCCACCTAAGAAGTTAACATTTTGGAATAGAACCTCAATTTCCTACATTTGGGCTGAAGCCGAGTGCTGCAGATGGTAGCATGTGAAACCACATACAAAAGCTCTCTAGGCTTCTGCATCGAAATCTGGAAACTATGCCTTCAGGAAGTTTGTTTATGAAAGTGTTGTGGAACCTGCAGTGATGTTGGACCGTATTTTGGTTCTGGATAGTTTTACCTTTGATCTTGAGGTTTTCGATTTGTGTTGTTTTGTTTTTCTATTTTTACTAAATTATTTTAAGGCAAATAGCATCTCTAAAGCAATAAATTTGTATCTTTCATCTTGTGTGGTGACTATTAGGTTAGTGGCTTGCTTGTTGCTAGAAATATAGGAATTACTTGCTATTTAATGTGATATCGTCGTGTCTGGCTATTTGACTATTGTTTTTGTTTCATACTTGTTGATGTGTTAATCATTCCCTGATAGAAATTGCACCTAGACCTTACCTTTTTCAAGAATCCCTAGACCCCTCTTGAGTCTCACGGAACCCTAAAAATCTAGTACGATGTATATTGTAACTTTAGGATTCCTCTGCATCGGGCTGTCTCTCGCTACCCTCTATAGCTTGACCTGCAGCAGTCCCTTGGCCTCAAGCTCCGCCCCCTTACTCACTCTCACCTCTTAATCTAAAAAGAAAAAAAATCTCTTCGTGACTTTTTATTTGGCAACAAAAAAATGAAAGATATTTTATTACAACATGTGTCAAAAGTTATGCATAATTCTTTTTCTAACACTGCTACTGAGGATCAGAAAAAGGATTTTGTGAAACTTGCATACACTTCTATCATCTTGCATTTATCTAATTTCGTTTTACGTAAAATTGTTAAGCATGATTCAGCTGAAAAAATTGGAAAATATTGGAAGAACTTTACTTGACACAATCAACACCAAATAAACTTTTCTTACTTCAACGTAACTCCGGTTTTAAAATTTATCACTCTATGAATTTAGATGACAATCTATATGTCTTCAATAAATTTGTTCAAAACATTAAAGTGTAGTGATAAGATCTCTAAAGGATATAAAGCTATTACCCTGTTGAATATTACTATTTCTGGTAGTATAAGGAGGTTAAGAATATTATAAAATATGGTAGGAGTTATAAAAAATATAGTAGGGAGAATACACATGAAATTGTTATTAATTATTTCTTGAAAAGTAAGAAGAGATAGGATCAAAGGTGAAAACAATGAGAGGAGTGGTAGTGATGCCAACGTCCGAACATATTTAATTGAAATGATAATGTCTTGCATGGTGCTCAAGACATTTTTTTTTTTGAAATTCATGAAAATATGTTGATTATACAATTATATCAAATAAAAATATAATACAAATAATATTTTATTACAACATATTATCGAATTCAAAATTTTAAAAAAGACAACACTAATGAAAATGAGGAAAAAAAGCGCTTAAGTAAATTTCTTGTATTAAATTTGGTTTAATTTTATTTGTATGCATCACCAATTTTCTTTTTAATGTATTGAGTACATATATTTTATAAAAACTTCTATATATATATATATATATATATATTTTTTTGCAAAAATTTTCTGATTTAGAAAAAATTTTGGGTGGGAAAGTGTATGCGTAAAAATGGTGACGGTTATCCTATTATTATATATAAACTAGTTTCATACCCGTGCGATGCACGAACATATTCCATTGACAAAGTATAATGTACTAATACGGAACAATGGGAAAAAAATTAATAAAAAATAACAACATTGAGTATCGATATCTTCACACCGACATGATTCATAACCAAAAAACTCATAACAAAACTATGAAAGTTGAAAATAAACAACTCAATCATCATAATCCAACCAATAAGGAAGAAGCAACAATATTCTTAGATCATAAAAAATTAATCAAAATCATACATTAATCATTAGTTGAAATTAAAGTAAAGCTAAGCTAAAATTGTCATTTGTCATGTTTGATAATGTCTATTACGTTACAACAAACATACTCTAGATGAACTAAATTGTGGAACATTTCTGAATGTTAACTAAATGCCTTAAGCTGAAAGTCCTTTCATAATTGAACACAAAAGAACTTTTCGGCGTTTCTTCCGCGCTTCGAACCTCATCATCTGGTATCAGAGCTGGACTCTGAATTCAGGTTTTTCTATCCAGTTTGATTTTTATGTTTATCATCGAGTCCCATGAAAATCATCCATATCTTGTTGAGTGTTTTGTTTTCAATTTCTTGAGTTTTCTTATTCTTCGTGTCAGTAAAATTTTTCAGTTTTATCCATATAAAAATCCAACAAAAATTCAAAAGTATTTGTTTTATTCGATTCTTATCCAAATCCCGTTCCGTTTGTTTTATTGCGTTCGTGTCGAATTTTCGGATTTATTAAAAAAAAAATTTTATTTTTTTTTTATTTTTTTATTTAATTCCGAAAATTCATTATTCAAAAAAAAAAAAAAAAAAAAGAGTTATTCCAAATTCAAGAACCACTTTCTTGAGTTTCTTTAAAATTCTTGATATTCATTTCCTTCCAAGTCAATAAAAGCCGTTCTTCCTATTTGATGTCTAAATCTTCTTTATTTTTGAATTTTTTTTAACGTCACATAAGGGATGGATTATGATCCGAGCTCTTTATTCCAAACTAGATGTTATGTAAATCATAAGGGGTGCTGTTTTGCGATTGATGGAAAGTGTTTTACTAATTTCGTTAGTAGCACTGTGGTTGAAAAATTAGGATTACCCCTAGAACCACACCATAAACCTTATAGGATGACGTGGATGAGAGAGTTTGGAGATATCAAAGTAAACAAACAAGTTCTAGTGTCTATTACCCAGGGAAGGTATAGTGACGATGTATGGTGTGATGTAGTGCCATTGAAGTCTTATCATATTTTATTGGGAAAACCTTGGAGACATAGGAGGGAGACTGTTTATGATAAGAGTATACACATATACCAATTCCTTAAGAAAGAGAAAACATGCGTACTATATGGGTTGACATTAGAGGAAGCACTAGAAGATTCACGGAGGGTAAGGAAGGAGAATGAAAAGTGGTATAATAGGAGGCATCATGGGGATAAGGATATTGATAAGAAGGAGGGAGAGTTGAAATTAAAAACAAATAAACAAACTTCAAAATTTGATGAGGAGAAGGTGGAATTGGGAGTTGAGGTTGAAGTTCAAGATTTGAGCGTTGAATTGGAAGATTCACATTTGAGTAGTAATGAGGTAGTACACGAGCATGGTGATAAAAATCTGGAGATTGGAGATGTGGTTGAATTTGAAAGTAAGAATATTAAAGAGGTGCTTGAGAGAAAAGAAGTAGAGGGGAATAAACGAGAACTTGCAAAGGAAGAACGAGGTGAAGAGAAGGACCTCGTGGTTCCAAAAGAGGAATTGACGGTGATAATTTATGAATACAAGGATCCATACCTTGTACCTCATGAACCTAATATTTCCCTCCCCGCTTTATTTAATTTTGTCTTGCAGGTTAAATGTGCTTGGAAATTTGGGCAACACCACCAATGCCCACAGGAGTTTCTACTTCAATCCATTCATATAACCCAAGTTATAGGATACTATTGGTCATCCCTCTGGCATGGAAGCAATAATTTTCCGTTTGATCCAGGAGGTGAAGTGAAACAACAGGAACAAAGTTATGATTCGGGACGAATCATCCTAAAGAAGGAGGGTATGATGTGTTCCGGACCCTCGAAAATCGGAGTCATAGCAGGCTTGATGGAAAAAGTTAAATATTCAAGCCAAATAAAAGTGCAATCCAGTCAACCATGTCGGAATTATATGCATAATATGTGTTTTTCAAGTAGAAATGAGCCACTAAGCAAAACTCATGGGCTAAAGCTCTTGAGCCGACTGATTTTATGGCCAAATTCCATCATTTGGGGCTTCAAAACAGCAAGTCAATTATGCAGACGAAAATTAGGGTTTTTGCGTATTTTTAGGTTAAATTTTGTTTTTAATTATTTGTTTGCCTATTTTAGAATTTTAGTCTAATTAGAATTCTATTTTGAGTAAATTAGCGACTAGGTTATTTTGTTTATTTATACGCTTTCCCCATTTATTGTAATTCAGACTTTGATTTTGATATAAACAGTTTTTATTGAAGATTCAATAAAAGTTATAGGTGGATTCCTATATTTTTCGAACTTATCAAGAATATTTCTTGTGGCGTTCAAATATCGAACTTATCAAATATTTGCTAGAATATTTGTGGCGTTCAAATTAGAGACTTATCAAGAAGATTGGGAAAATCCTTGTGGCGTTTCGAAAGTCGTGGTTCTTTATTCCGGATCGTCGAGCTATCGCGTCGTGAATATCGGGTCATGATTCATCTGTCCAACCACAACCTGAGTTCAGAACTTTTCGGCGTTTCTTCCGCGCTTCGAACCTCATCACCACTGTTATCAAGAATTCCTTTGATCCTTGAGACTTTGAACTCTTCCTCAATTTCATCTGTCAATGCTTCAGCCTCTCCATAACTGTAATTGCTAACCTGATACAAATTCATCTCTCTATTGTCATCATTTCTGTTGCTATTCACCTTGATAACCTGATTAATTGATAAATAACCTCATTGAATGATGTATTTATTGCTAGTATAAAAAATCTACCAAGAAAAGGCTGATTATACAACTGAATTTGCATCTTGATTTAGGAAACTTTGGAAAGAGAGATAAATAAAAGCCTAACAGCCTGCCTTTAATTAATTGTGCCAAAAAATAGAAAAGGTTCAAACAACAGACTACTCTTTAATTTACCGTCTTGAGATCTTTCAAAATGGCATATAAATCAAACTTACCTGGTTAGCTAACAGATGAAAAGACATTCTTCCTCCGTTCCCCTTTCTCTGGGCATTTTGGACAGCGCAATTTTAACCAAAATTTACTAATAGATCCTAATTGTGCCTCTGCTAGCTTTTGAGAAATTAAAGCACATATAGAGCTAAAAATAGGTTGGGCAATTAAAGGTGCTCCAGTAGATGGGCCATGACAAAATTAAAGGTTCACAACCACGATATTTGCAATTCAGACATCGAAAGCCTAAATAAATCCAATAATTACAGATCCCAATCAATACATATTTCTTTATCCACATGGATATGAATTCAACGAAGCAAGATGGTGTTTAAAAAAAAATTTTAGCAAAAAATCACAAGGAAATAAAAACTGGACATGTGCTCCCCAAAAAATGGAGTGGATTGTTAAGAAAATACAAGAAATTGAAACCAATAAGAGAAAAAGCATAAACTAAGAACCAAGAATCTAGATCACAAAAGAATTTCTACCGTCTCTAACAGGTAGGAGAAAATATAATTTATGAGATGGTCATCGAATGAAGAACTTCTGTATCATTATGCTATGCAATGCAATGAACAATCATCAACAAAAAAGCACATATCAAGCAGGATCCTTCACACATGTCAATTTAGTTGGCATCTGTAAGAATTAGTTGCATAAGTTTTATCAAGAGTACCTCTCCTCGTCATTGAATGCCCACAAAAGATGGCTTGAAGGATCATTTCTTGTAGATTCACTTGATTTATTCTGGAACTGAGATATTTAGATCTTTACCATGTCAGTCAAGCATATGGAAACTTAATAATAACACTAACTAAAATGATGCTTATGCTAATTAAAAAACACACTATTTGTCATCAAAAAGTTTGTGCTCTCTTTATAAAAATAAAGAACAGTTACTTTTAGAGTTTCCGTTACATTATGATACTAGAAATGGGGAGGGATAAGCTTTTTAGCTGCTTCTGAATGACTGAAGATGATATGATACCTTTCACTAAAATACCTAAAGCATGAAACATGTAACAAAATGAAAATAAATAACTTAAATAGGAAATCAATGATTAATCTTCCATAACATAAGCGTCCAGTTGGTTGATGGAAGAAGGTGCGTGTATCGGGGTCTCGTTAATAAGCTTGAGCTTCTATCAACCAATATTTCAGAATAAAATTGAACAATGCAAACTACTTGCAAAACTGCAAAACCGTGAATTTCATGGTCAAGAGCACTGACCAAAAATCTTCAAGCTGCAGGTGGCGTAGCCTACACACCTAACTTATTAGCATATCCTTGTAACTGTATCCGGCAACAACTAGTACAATGGTCTTATTCTGATTAGCACGAATTGATAGTAGAGATTCTAAGGTGAGTGGAAGTGAAATTGATGGTAAACGCTCTATCTGCTCTATCACAGAGCATCCTTTTATTCCATCAAGTGATTTTACAACATAAATACAATCCAGAATTTCCTCTTCTACTGAAATTTATAAAATGACATATGTTATCTTAAAGACTTGATTAATGAGATTTCACTAAGAGAGAAATATGCACTCACCTGGCCTAAGAGAGGCAACTCAAGTCTGATTTTATGCTATTAAACAACAACCTCTAAATATAGGATTCAGATCTGCAATTTTTGATTATCAGACTGTTTCCCCATTGCATCCTTATCAGACTTCACTTATCCTGGAGGACCTTAATCAGGTTGAGGAGGCAAAGTTTACCAATCAGAGGTGGCTGCTGGTCATGCTGCTACTGCCATCAGTTATTGCCAGGGTGTGTGGAACCAGTTGGATAAGCTAAAGAATGCTGTCCTGACGTCAGATGTGAGGCTAAGTTAGCTTCTGTCACTGTTACCATAGCTGTCACTGCTTCTGTTGCGAAGGTAACTGCTGCAGCTGCTCTGATTGCTTCAAAAGTTACTGTGCAAGCAAAACAAATGGCTGATGATGCACTGACCAAGCCATTCAAAAACCAAGCATCTAAACAAATGGCTAATAATATATATAAAAAATCATATATTTTATAAACAAAAAATCAACTCAAGCCATTCAAAAAGCAAGCATCTAAACTGAAATAAACAACAACCAAAATATGCATACTGGAACAAAGAAATACAACTTCCCGATAGAAACACAATCCTTCCTCTGACGAAACTTTTCAAATTGTCGCATATAAAAGTACCAAACAATTTGTGTATTGAATCTGATCAGTTTCTTTCTAACATTTAAGCACATACCTTTTTCCGTTTGAAGAGCAGATTTCGACAGATTGATGGACTGGTTTAACCTTATAATTCTTCTGAATTTTCTTCCTGTCAAGACATTCTGAAACTATGCAGCTAACAATCTCATCTAGCACAGTCCTACTGGCCGTTTTCATGACTTCATAAGTACTCTTTTGTGGATATCACAGTGCAAGCATACTTTTATAAAACTTATTGCTTGAAGATGAAATAATAATTAAAACCAAAATCATACCTTTTGTGGATCCACCCACCATGATCACAACAAAAAATATGTCTTTTGAACTTCCTATTTTCTCCACCAAAACAAAGCAAAAACTCTAAATATCCAGATTTCAAAATCCTCTGTGTAGCTTGCTAATAACTAAACACAGCTCCAAATTCTACAGTATTTGTGTCTTCTTCGACACTATAAACAAACCCAGAAAAAACATTTCAAAATAAATTGGAGCAATTAAAATTCCAAAAAATAAAAAATAAAAAAAAATACCTCAAATTGATTCTTTTTTTTTTTTTTTTTCCTGTGGCACTCAAAATCTTTACCAAAATGCCACTCAACTGTCTCTGCAAGAAAAAAATATCAAAGTCAGAGAAATCTTGAATTTAAAAAAAATTATATATATATATATATATATGATGTTAGAAGATCTATCTGTTTCAAATGGAGAACGAACATGAATGCAAAGAAAAGGTAAAGATCCAACCTTTAAGACTCAAGCTACAACCTTCTTTCTCTCAAGAAAGAAACTACTTCATATGCTAATGCTATATCTGAATCTTTAAAGAGAAACCCAAAAACTCAAGCTTAGAATTTACTATCAATGATATTTGGAAAAGGCAATTAAATTACCACTAAACCTAGCAAGAGAACTTGTCGTTAGAAGAAGGCTCAGCACAATCAATTTAAGACACACAACTACAAATATAGAATCAAAAGATAGTAGAATTTCAACAAACAAAGTAAAATTCAGTGAATAAACTAAAACGTTTAATGAATAAAGCCTCATTTGGTTAAGAAAACCAAACCAAACCAAACATAACTTACTTTTCGATGATTTGCCTGCGTTGAGTAGGTGAACTCATTGGTCAACAAATTGATCACGACATTAATTTTATCATGATCTCCTGCCTGCCAACTCTAATTGCTTCACTATCCCTTCCACCTAGAAGCCACCAAGATAGAAAAACCAACATTTACACAATTTTAAAAAATTACTCCAAGAAAGATAAAACAAAACTATCATACAAACAAATACATATATGTAATCAATACATGGTGGTGACGTTTGCCTTTATCCCATTCCCATGCCTGCCCTCTACTCTTTCACTAAAACATACCCTTTTGCAACTTCTCATCCCCCCCCCCAAAAAAAAAACACATCTATTTCACCTGTGGTGGGGACCCTTCAAAGCGTAACACAATAAGACCATATTCAGACATATTAGATTGAGCATTTAGTCTAAAGCAACCATGGCTAACTTATAGGGAATCAATTACAAATTATTCTTTTCCATATCATGGGACATAAAAAAAATAGCAGAGGTGCACAACCACAAATAATAATGAAAGAATCACAGAGGATATATTACCGGCTGATTTTTGCATGTCCAGTTATAATGCTATTGTTCCTTCCTCACATAAATACAATTTCTATCAATGTGAATCCGACATTATCAATAAAAGTTAAGAGAGGACAAAAATAAACTATAAAAAAAACATAATAAAGGGCCAAAACGGCTACCGAACCGACGCCGGACAGCCACCGGAGTTACTGCACCAAAATCAAGGGGAACATTCGAAGGTGCTCCTTGGCCTTCCAAACCGAAATCCGGTGTTATATTTTCGAAGTTCCGGTCAAACTTCTTCACAATGAAAAAATCGACAGCCGCCGCCGGAACCAATGACTTCCCACCAGTCAAGGCTTCGTTCTCATCTCTCGAAACCACCAATTGACTATTTTGAGCCTTCGTCCAACCAGAAAAAGAAAATGAACTTTCAGCCGAGAGGGTTTCCTCCCGCAGTCGACCGATTCTTCTACACTGAGAGAGAAAGGTTTTTGGCAGAATACATCTATGCGTTTGGGAAAGTTGCTGCGTTTGAAAATTTTGAATCGGTGGAGTGAAGCTCCGGCTAGAAAATGTTTCTGCATTTGGGAAATTTGAAAAAGAAAAAGTGAAGTGGAAAGATTCTGTGGGTGCACGTTTTCAGAGGCATATCTGACTGAAAAGATTTGTATCAATATGTAAATTTTTTTTTAAAATTATTTTGGTGAACTGAGCGGGAGTGTTTGGGCGGGAAAGTTATTCCAACACTCTTGCTATTATATATTAAATAGATAAATACTAGTTATCTACCCGTGCGATGCACGAATATATAATTTTTAAATTATAATTTTAATAATATCTTAATTCAATCATATCAAATAAAAAATATAATTTCAATACAAAATTTTATTGAATTTAAAACTTTAAAAAACACAAAACTATTCAAAATAAAAATGTTACATGTACACTAAGTATAGCGCTCCATTCAAAATTTGACGCTAATTTAAATTTTTTATATAATTTTTTTTTACTTTATTTATGATTTTCTCTAAAAATTTGCTCATTTCATTACCTATTTCCCTTTTAATATGTTATAATTTTTTATTAACTACATTTTTTAATGTGTTGCTTACATATATTATTTGAAATCCAATATATTAATTAATATATATTATTTTTCCTTGTTTTTTAAAAATGCCAATTTTTGTCAAAATGATGAAATGATTAAGCCTTCGTTTGATAATAATGTTTGGTTTATAAATTCGTTTATTTATGATTTTGAGGTAAAAATAGTGGCTGAAAATTGGAGAGAGAAAATATGCGTGATTAAAAAGTTGATAGAAAATAATTAATTATTTTTGTAGCATGCGAATTGATATGACATTTATTTATGTTCAAATATATTAATTCGATTTTTTCATTTCCTACATAACACATGTTATTAAATTTGAAACTGTAAAAAAAAAAAAAAAAAAAAAAACTAATCAAAATAAGAAATTCTGCTTGTACACTCATGTACCGCGTCACTCAAAGTTTGACACTTAGTTAAATTTTTTACATAAATTTTTTTTTGACTTTTAATTACGTTTTTCTCTAAAAATTTGCCCACTTTATCACCAATTTTCCTTTTAATATGTTATATTTTTTAATTAACTTTATTTTTTAATATGTTGCGTACATATATTTTATTCAAAATCCAATATAATAATTAATATATTTTATTTTTCTTTGTTTTTTAAACATACCAATTTTTGTCCAAATGATAAAATGATTAAACTTTCTACCAATTTATAATTGGTGGTAAAAATTTGATAGCAAATAATTAATTATTTTTCTGATATGCTTATGAAGAATCTACTCATTTATTGACATATTAGGAAGTAAAACTTCAATGATTTTATTTATTTATTTTCAAAATATATTAATTCAAAATCTTCATTTCTAACTTAACAAATTTATGTAGCATGAATTTTTTATTTTCAAATATATTAATCCAAAACTCTCATTTTCAATGTAACACATTTACATAGATATGACATTTATTTATGTTCAAATATATTAATACAATTTTTTCATTTCATACATAACACATTTACATATATATATATATCACATTTATTTATGTTCAAATATATTAATTCAATTTTTTCATTTCAAACATATTTATATAGATATCACATTATTTATGTTCAAATATATTAACCTAATTTTTTCATTTTTAATGTAATACATATACACATAGTATAATTATTATAAATCTTACTAAATATGTAATAAATAATAATTTTTCCTATAAAAATATTGGTCTTTTCTTTATTTTTTTATACATAAAAGTAGAAGTGAGGAGAGAGAGTCATCCCTCCAAAATGACTCTCTCTCCTCACTTCTACTTTTAAAGATATAAAGATAAAGATAAAAATAAAGATAAAGATATGTGTGTTTGATTTTATAACTTTTTGGGGAAAAAATGAAGTTTTGAGAAATTGTGTAGTTAAAAAGTGATTTGAAAAGTAAAAAATTGTGGGCTTGATTTTTTTGAATAATTGAAATTGATTACTGTAGAAAAACTAAAAAGTAGTAAATTTTTTGAGAAATATAGAAAATCAAACAAAGGCAAAAAAAAGATATAATATTTGTTGGATGTTATAAATAATTATGGAAATTATTAAGAAATCCACCACTAATTTTATACCTAATTTCCACCCAAGTTATATTGTAAATTAATGTAATGAATGACTTTTCCTTTCCTATAAATAGAGGTAGGAATTGCTTGAATTTATGTACCAATTCTTGATAATGAAGAATTCTCCTCCTTCTCTCTAGCTCTCAATCTTTCTCTATCTCTAATTCTTGTTAGAATTTAAATAGTTTCACAACACGTTATTAGCACGAATCTCTACCCTATTGAGTAATATGACCGGAGTATGCTCTACAGTTGCATCTAAATGATGAACCTCTGTATCAGAAACCAGATTATTATTAATCATCATTTATACATCATAGATTAGAAGATCAATTCCAAATACATAAAAAAAATTGAAGAAATTGTGTAATCCGAAACTTCCAAACCAAATTCACGCCAAACCGTATATCCAAATGATGATCGGAGACCGGATCCATGACCACGGCGACCGGACGATTCTTCCGAACCGGTGCCTGTCGACTTAAATGGCACCGGCACGGAGGCGCGTGACGCGCGTGAGGCCCACGCGCAGACGTCTCACCGGCGCGTGACGGCGCGTGCATCATTTCTCGGCGATGACGTCAACAGGAAGTTTGTTCATATCGACGATCTTGATTTTTCTATGATCTTACTTTTCTGTTTTGTGCAGTTCTGAGATTTTTCGGCGATCAAACGTGGCGGTTTTCTTAAAAACCGTTTTTGAAGCACTTCCGACGGGATTTTGAACTTCGGACCAAAAATAAGTTTGTTCTAAATTAAATTTCAAACCTATTGACGGTTTTGATTTATCCATATGAGCAACATATTAAAATATGGACAATTTTACCCTTGGTAATACATAAAAGTAAATTAATCGAAAATTAACGATTAATATGTGATCAACAAGATAAATTAAAGATTTTAAACAAGGTATAAGTAAAATAATCATTGTCATACCGTGACGGATTGAGTTATTATGGACTGAATTTATACCGCAACGGATTGGACTATTATGAGTACCTTGACTAGATTTGACGATATGACTCGATCACTATACCTTGACTGGATTTGACGATATGACTCGATCACTATACCTTGACTGGATTTGACGATATGACTTGATCACTATTATGAATACCTTGACTGGAGGATATGACTCGCTCACTCATGAAAGGTAATTATTTCATTATGTTGACACCGCCTATATGGTCGGTTTACGGAATACTTTACATATATTCAAGTTTTATATTATTTCAGAAACACCTCAGTTGTTGGTTAATTCTAACATACTAGAGGTTGTTGTCAACATATATACGTAGTGGTATAACCCCAGTATTATTATTAATATTATTGTTATTAAATATTTCATTAAATGATACCAGAAGTTATCAATACTAAAGTTAGAAAATATTTTATCAAATGATACCAGAAGTTATCATTACCAAAAGTTGGTAAATATTGATAAGAAGTTGATAGGTGTTAATAAAAATATTTTATCAAACGGTACCAGGAGTTACCATTATTTGTATTGAAAAGATAGATAAAAATGGATTATCCAACAAGAGAATGTTGATGTATGATAAGATAATATCACATGATAGCATGAACATAAATAATGTGAAAATAATCTCATCAGTATTATGAGATGAATATTAGATGATAAGTGTTTGGAAAAGTTCTTGCACGAGCACTTATGTATTCCAGAAGAAGTACATATTTACTCTAGAAGAAGTAAAAATTATCATCTAAACATACTGAAATGATTCCAGAAGAAGTACATATTTACTCTAGAAGAAGTAAAAAATATCATCTAAACATACTGAAATGTTATTATCATTATTGCTCCTGAAGAAGCATAAAACAAGCAAAATACATAAAAGGGGGAAACATTTATGATCCTCAAAATGAGAGATGTGTTTCGAGAGTAGCCGTATCCTACCACCTCTGAACTTTTGAAGACATAAAGAAACACTCAAAGAGGTGTGTTTCAAGAGTAAGGATACTCTGTACTCTACCACCTATCTTTGAGGTACACAAGATTAAACATTGATAAAATCCTAGAAATTTAAGGTGTGTCTCAAGAGTAAGAATACTCCGTACTCTACCACCATCTATTCTAGGATTCACAAAGTTAAGTTTACATTAACCGGACTCCATTTTCGCTTGATTCCCCTTCCTTGCGACCAATCTATCTTAACTCCTGCTGGATCTTGTATGGGGACATATGATTGCAACTTATCCAGCAGTTCCTCGATAGTAGGAGCAGAAATAAGGATTCTCCTAGAAAATGGAGAGATGAATCCCTGTTCCACAGCATAATCAAGAAATGTTAGCAAACCATCAAAGAATTTGTTAACATTTAAAAGCCCAATAGGCTTGGTATGGAGATCTAAATGAGCCCAGGAGGTAATATTAAAGATTTCCTCTAAAGTACCAAAACCTCCAGGCATGGCAATGAAGGCATCAGAACCATATAACATGCAAGTTATGCGTTCATGGATAGATAAGGTTTGTACTTCATGCCCTCGTGTTTTGCCTGCGATATCAACTAAAGGAACGGGTATAACACCTATTACTCTTGATTTTTCTGCGAGCAGATTGAGAAACACAACCCATCAATCCACTGCTACCTCCTCCATATACTAGATTGATACCTTTCTCTCCCAACATTTTTTCCTAAATCCACGGCTTCTTCTAGATACCCAAAACATTTCCCTACCTTTGATCCACAAAATACACAGATAGTTTTGATCTGTCGAAGTTTTGGTCCTTCCATCTTTGAGAGAATAAGGAAGAAAAAAACTTATGAGAAAATGATATTTTGGGATGCATAAAACTGTGAAAATCATTGGCTTTTTAAACTTGAAAAACTTCACTATTTACTGCTCATCTTTTGAAAAAGTGAAAACCTAATTCTGACTAAATTACACTACTTTTGATAAAGCTTACCTTTCGGTGATTTTTCAATACACTTTATCAATACTCGAGAAATGAAACATGAAAATATTTTATGTACAAATATAAACACATAATAAACTGATTTACCTTGTATCAATGCTGAATAGCCAAAACATTATTGTTTATAACAGCCTGGCAAACAGGATCTTTTGCTACTATATTTTCGAGACTATAACGATTTTTATCCTCGTTAAATTGAGCATATAAGGAAAGGAGTTCACGTTGCACATACCCACTTGGGTGCGTCTCAAGAGTTAATCAGATATCATCCAATGACTCCTTACTGAGTCCACCCTTAATGAAATCGATTTTATCATCCCGATTTCTAGAAGAATATCCTACTGATTTGCAACGAGTATCACATGTCCAACGAGCACATTTGTAACAACCGTTAAGCCTTTTTGCTCTTCGTTTCTTTGCAAAAGTACTCTTACCTAAACCAGGCATGTGTTTAAGAAATGAATCTGGTAATTCACCAGCTAATCGAACTTTTGCTTCGATCAACCAACGAACATCTTCTGGAAAGCCTTGATCCATCAGCAGCCTCAATCTTTCAAGTCGAACTCGGTAAATCTTTTTCAAAACATTTACCGGAAGATTAGAATAATATTTGTGAATATTTGATAATATAACATCCATTTTTTATGGATCTAATCTCTTCCCAAATGATCTATTTAAATGCATTATTAAAACCCGTAAAGGAGTACTCCGCGTGATATCGATTCCATCAAGAAATAATGGAATAAATTATTGAAAAGGTGGGAACAATGAGATAATGCGTCATTAACTTTTTCGAAATAAGGGAAGATTTGGCGACAAGATTGAGATCATGAGATATTTCCTTGGATATTGTACCTGATTTTTTCGGTATACTAAAAGTAATAAAAGTATACTGATTTGAACTATACAGAAATATGTACTGATTAAATGAATACTGTATTGAACCAGAAGTTCATACATATGTACAAATGAAATATCTTGCTGAACCAGAAGTTCTATAATGATTGGTTAGATTCCAATTCAATAATGAGATTTATTGAGAATGCAAAATGACATTCATTAAAGAACCAGAAGATTGTTCAGGTTAACAAGTTATCATTGCTGCTTGTTCTGAAAAGCAAATTAATTATCTCACTAAGAAAATGAATGACTGATTATTTGCTCAAGTAATGATATTACGAGCAAAGTAATAAATGCTAGCATGAATATATCTTAAAGTCATTAATGATTTTATGAATTAGTTGAGATAATAGAATATTATATTGCTAATGATTTAGCAGATTAAAAGTCTCAAATTATTTGCTATAAGAACAACTTGAATATAAATATTTCTTATGCAGCAATATTCTACATACAAACATGTCAATACGATGAAATAAAGATTTGCTTGTAAAGCTTTATGATTTTTAAGAAGTGCGATATCTATATACACTCCAACAAAATGCACTTAGATATAATATTGTGATTATATCCATAATTATGAATGACATGTGTTGCGGCATTGTTAGCCGATTGATATAATACAAGATTCTTGAATATTATGGGGAAATTAAACAATAACACGCATAAAGCGTGATCAAGCTTAAAGCGTAATTATGCCTGAAGCATAATGACAATCGATTTCAAAAATAAATATCTCTTGAATAATGGAAATGATCCAGTTGAGGCTAAATACTCATGGTGAGTAAAAGAGATATAATTAAATGTAAGAGATTCAGGCCTGATGATAAAAATACAAAGAGATCTCTCTATGTTATGTTTATATTGACATAAAATGGAATCGATAAATAAGTCGACTACATACATAAACAACCCTCTTATGAAAATGAGGTTGGTGAAATTATAATACTTTGGCCAAGTATAAAATCCCAATGTAGGGATTATTGTTATAAGACCTGAAGTCAAAACACTTAAATGTGTAAAGCCAGTAATTATATGTACAAATGAAAAATATTTCACAGTCGTAAAAGACGACTCGTTGCGCGCAAAATTTTTCATAAAACTGGCATGAAATATGGTGGATAGACTATAGTCTAAATTCACTAGTTTGAGCTCTTTGATATACCAATGAGTGAGATCAAAAAGTGTGATTCTCCTCTCGGTACTTTGGGAGTTTTCTTTGATGTATCAGTTGATCGCGGTACGTTGTGATTTCAAGCGAAATGATTATAGATTATATGTCGAAATTGATATCTATTTCAATGATTGATTATGCTCCTGCAAATTAGAAATTGCAGTTTATAAAGTGCAAGAACGTACATGTATAAATCATTGAAAGATTCAATTTGCCCAAAATAATATCATTATAGAATGAAATGTGATTCTTAAAATAAAATCACATGAAGAATGATATGATACATATAACCCCATAATATAATATGTTGAAAATGAAATTGGAGCGTACTATTATTATATTTGAATATTTGGGCATGCAATTGATTTTCAATATGCAAAATTATATTATCCATCGGAAAATGAATTCGGAAAATGAATATTCACTAGAAGTGAATTTGAAAATGAATATTTAATTATTCATCAGAAGTGAATTCTAGATTTTGATAGAAGTGAATCAATTCTAGATTTGAGTAATGCAATCAGTTAACTAACTAAACATTGCTTGGTATAGCATGTTCAGTAAATGAGCTATGACTTCATAAATGAGTTATAAACTATTTATTAAAGCTCATCACAAACTATATGTTTGATGAAATAATTTAAGATTGCATTAATATACTTATGATATTCCTATGAAGGGAACAAATACGCACTTCACTCTTTTTCCCTAAACTGAGGTTTTGTCCCATAGGGTTTTCCTAGTAAGGTTTTTAATGAGGCAACAATTATGGCGTATCAATGAGAATAATGTACTCTTTTTCCCTTCGCTAAGGTTTTGTCCCACAGGGTTTTCCTAGCAAGGTTTTTTTGAGACATTGTCATAGCTATCTGCAAGTAATAATTCAACAACAGGCTCTCTCTTTAAATTGTGCTGAAATGATATCAACAAAATGAAGAAAATCATACACATCTTATGAAGAATGTTATGATATCGGCTACACACAAGAAGATTTTCATAAATACATATTCCAGACGAAAGATGATATCATTATTCAAAAGGTTCATGAAATACTTGATTGCACACTTCAGGGGGAGAATCATGCTGTCATGCTGTACTCTTTTTCCTTCGTCCAGGTTTTTGTCCCACAGGGTTTTCCTGACAAGGTTTTAACGAGGCAGCGGCTGTACTCTTTTTCCTTCGTTCAGATTTTGTCCCATTGGGTTTTACTGACAAGGTTTTAACGAGGCAGACCTAAAGCAAGGCAGCACTAAAGACCTAAAGCAATGCAGCACTTCAGCACTAAAGAACTAAAGCAATAAAGCAATGAAGCACTTCATAATTCGAAGGCAACACTTCATAACTTCAAGTTTTCAGTACATGATTTGTACTACTTATCATTGATGTCATTTTGGATATTAGAATCAATGATTAATGATGACCAACATCAGGGGGAGCAGCTGTACTCTTTTTCCTTCGCTCAAGTTTTATCCCACTGGATTTTCTTAGCAAGGTTTTAACGAGGCAGACAATTGAGCTATTGAGCAATAAGTCATTCAAGGGGGAGTGTTATAAATAATTATGGAAATTATTAAGAAATCCACCACTAATTTTATACCTAATTTCCACCCAAGTTATATTGTAAATTAATGTAATGAATGACTTTTCCTTCCCTATAAATAGAGGTAGGAATTGCTTGAATTTGTGTACCAATTCTTGATCAAGAAAGAATTCTCCTCCTTCTCTCTAGTTCTCAATCTCTCTCTAATTCTTGTGTTTAGAATTTTGATAGTTTTACAACATTGGAGACAATATTGGAGACATTGTAAGGTGACGCTTTTTAATTAGCAGATGGAAAAGGAAGGTATAGTTATATCCATTACCCAATATAATAGTGCCACTTGCATTGTTTTCAAAAAATGTTCCATAATAATTTATTCCTATAATTATCATTTACATACACATGTGGTCGACAAGCTACCACCAAAAAGAAATAGAGTTGGTAGGTTATGTGTCTTTTTCTTCTTAATATCGTCAATTAATTAATTCTTATATCCCTCTTACTTGACCATATATATGCCCGCCCTTTTGTAAGTAAGAAATAAAATATTATCATATCATCGATTCATCATGAATAATGTTTAATACATTGAAATTGTTATAAATAATGTATATATATGTGAACGATATTACTATTATATCCCTGTAAACTTTACATATTACGATTGTGCCATTGTCCACTCTACAAATATGAGTCATATTTCATTTGTAAGAACATACCTAATGAGAACTCTTCTCTCATTTCTCTCTCTACATCTTTATTCTTTGTTCTTTTATTTTAATATTTTTACAACACGTTATCTGCACGAGTCTCTAGCCAATTGAGTAATACGACGGGAGTATGCTCTACAGTTGCATCTAAATGATGAACCTCTGTATCAGAAACTTGATTATTATCAATCAATGTTTTCCTTTTCCAAATCAAACACTTTTGGCTTTAGAAAACAACCCACATATTGTAGATGTGATAACATCATGAAAGATGGAAACTTTGCATGATTCAAAAGGTTCCATACGAGGAAAGAAACGTGGTCGCGATGTTGTGCAAAAAGAAAAGTTGGAAAAATTGAAAAATTCGAAACTTTCAAAGCTGATCTACGAAAAACGATATATCCAATCGAAGATCGGAGACCAGATCTGGAATCATGGCGGCGAGACGAATCTCCGTCACCGGCGCGTGTTAACGGCGGCGACAGACGGTGGCGGCGCGTGATGCCCACGCGCAGACGTCGATTGGGCGCGTGGGCCATGTTCCGGCTACTGTGTCAAAAGGTAGTTTGTTCATATAGATGTTTTTGATTTTTCTATGGTCTTACTTTTCCGTTTGGTGCAGCTTTGGACATTTTCCGATGGTCGAACGTGGCAGCTTCGTAAAAACTATTTTTAAGCAATTCCGGTGAGATTTTGAACTTTAGATCAAAAGTAAGTTTGTTCTAAATTAAATTTCAAACCTATTGACGGTTTCGATTTACTCATATGACCAATATATTAAAATATGGACGATTTTGCCCTTGATGATACGTTAAAGTATATTAATCGTGATTTAACAAATTTGATTAATCATGATTACTGATCTGATGGTAAATGCTAATATAATATATATTCTAGATGATTTAACACTACTATGTGATCAATATGATAAATTAAAAGATTTAAAAGTAACATAATAGTTGCCATGTTGTGATGTATTGAGTATAACTCATTATCGTAACGAACTGGACTATTATGAATAACTTGATTGGATTTGGAGATATGACATGCTCATTTATGAAATATAATTATTTCATTATGTTGTTACCACCTATATGGTTGGTTTTATCAGTTTTAAATATGCATATCACGTTACCACCTATATGGTTGGTTCTACAAGTTTTAAGCATATCACATTACCACCTATAGGTTGGTTCTACTGATTTTAAATATTTATACTCATATAAATTTGATATATTGTTATTCAATATTTCAACAAATGGTACCAGAAGTTACCATTACCAAAAGATTGTTGGATCTTAATGAAAATATTTTATCATTTGGTACCAGAAGTTACCAATATCTGTATTTGAAAGGGTGGATGAAAATAAATTATTCAACAAAAAAATGTTGATGTATGATAAGATAATATCACATGATAGCACGGATATGGCTAATGTGAAAATAATCTCATCAGTATTATGAGATAAATATTATATGAATGAGATAAAATGATTTGATCAAAGTTCTTACACAAACACTTATGTACTCCAGAAGAAGTACATATTTACTCCAGAAGAAGTAAAAATTATCATTTAAACATACTGAAATGATATTATTATTGCTCCTGAAGAAGCATAAACGAGTCATACATGCAAAATACAAAAGGGGGAAACATTTATGATCCTCAAAAGTAGAGGCGTGTATCAAGAGTAATAATACTCCGTACTCTACCACCCCTAATTTTTTTGTGTGTCTCAAGAGTAAGAATACTCCGTACTCCACCACTCCTAATCTTTTGAGGTTCACAAGATTAAAGTTCAAAATACTCATCAACATCAGAGGTGTGTCTCAAGAGTAAGAATACCCCATACTCTACCACCCACAATATTTTGAGATTCACAAGGATAAATTAACATTAACCGGACTCCATTTTTCGCTTGGTACCCCTTCCTTGCAACCAATCTATTTAACTCCTGCTGGATCTTGTATTGGAACATATGATTGTAACTTTTCCATCAGTTCATCGATAGTGGGAGCAGAAATAAGGATCCTCCTAGAAAATGGAGAGATGAATCCCTGTTCCACAGCATAATCAAGAAATGTTAGTAAACCATCGAAGAAGTTGTTAACATTTAAAAGTCCAATATGCTTAGTATGGAGACCCAGTTGAGCCCATTAGGTAATATTAAAGATTTCCTCTAAAGTACCAAAACCTCCAGGCATGGCAATGAAGGCATCAGAACCATATAATATGCAAGTTATGCATTCATGGATAGATAACGTCTGTACTTCATGCCCTCGTGTTTTGCCTGCGACATCAGCTAAAGGAACGGGTATAACACCTATCACTCTTGTTTTTTCTGCTTGAGAGGATTGTGAAACACAACCCATCAATCCACTACTGCCCCCTCCATATACTAGATTGATACCTCTCTCTCCCAACTTCTTCCCTAGAAGCACTGATGCTTCTAGATACTCAAAGCCTCTCCCGATTTTTGATCCACAAAATACACAGATAGTTTTGATCTGTCGAAGTTTTGATCCCTCCATCTTTTAAGAATAAAAGGAAGGAAAACTTACAAGAAATTGTTATTTTGGGATGCTTTAAACTGCGAAATTATCTGACGTTTTAAACTTGAAAATATTCACTATTTACTTCTCTTCTTTTAAAAAAGTTGCTATTTACTTTTGACTAAATGACACCACTTTTGATCTTGTCTCTGACAGCATATATTTTGCTCCATAATGGATACTCTTTCGGTGATCTCTCAGTAACAATTTGTTAATATGTGAAAAATACAAAATACTTTGTTAAAATATATACACTATACTGATTTACCTTGTATCAATGTTGAGTAGCCAAAATATCGTTGTTTATAACAACCTGGAAAATAGGATCTTTTGCTATTATATTTTTGAGACTATAACGGTCTTTATCGCTGATGAATTTAGCCCATAAAGATAGTAGCTCACGCTGCACATACCCACAAGGGTGCGTCTCAAGAGTCAATCGGATATCATCCAATGATTCCTTACTCAGTCCACCCTTAATGAAATCTATTTTATCATCTCGATTTCTAGATGAATATCCTATTGATTTACAACGGGTATTACATGTCCATCGAGTACATTTGTAACAACCATTTAATCTTTTTGCTCTTCGCTTCTTTGCAAAAGTACTCTTACCTAAACTATGCATGTGCTTAGAAAATGAATCTGGTAATTCACCAGCTATTCGAACTTTTGCTTCGATCAACCAACGACCATCTTCTGGGATACCTTGATCCATCAGCAGCCTCAATTTTTCGAGTCGAACTCGGTAAATCTTTTTCAAAACATTTATCGAAAGATTTGAGTAGTATTTGCGAATATTTGATAATATAACATCCATTTTGATGGATCTGATCTTCTCCCAAAGTGATCTATTTAAATGCGTTATTTAACGCGTAAAAGAGCGTTGGCTCCGCGTATCATTGATTCCACCAAGAAAAAGGGGAAAAGATTTGTAATCAAAAGAAGGGGACAATGATCATTTTATTGAGATTTCGGTCTAATCATCATTTTAGATATAATAAATCAAGGTATACTGATTTATATATTCAAACAAGTAAATATTGTATTGATCCAAAAGTTCATACGTACAAGTGAAATATGTATATAATGAACCAGAAGTTCATCAATATTGTATTGAATCAAATATTCATACATAGAAATGAAATAAAACCGTATTGAACCAGAAGTTCTATAATAAACGGTTAGATTATCAAAAGTTTCAAATTATTTTCTATGAGAATAACTTATTCAGAAATTGTTTATCATACAACAATATTCTATGTCGAACAGGGATTAACTCAAGAAGCTTTATGATTTGTAAAAGTGCGATATGTATACAATCCACCAAAGTGCACTTAGATATATGATTGAGATTATATCCCTAAAAGGATGACATGTGTTATGACATTTTAACAGATTGAAATAATATAATATTTGTGAACATTATGGCACCAGTACAGAAATAGGAACACGCGTCGGTTGGAAAAAGGAATACGCCTCGGTTGTAGCGGCGACGCATATGACGCAGACGCGTACAACCGACGCCCAAAGTCAGTTTTGGACGTCGGTTCTAATTTAGAACCGACGCCTAAAGTAAAAAAAAAAAAAAAAAATTAACTTTGGGCGTCGATTTTTACATAAAACCGACGCCCAAAGTTTGTTTTGGGCGTCGGTTCTAAATTTAGAACCGTTAGAACCGACGCCCAAACCTTTTTTTTTCATTATATGACCTGCAGTGACCTGGACGTGGCCTGCAGCCTGCAGTGACCTGCAATGACCCAGGCCACTGTAGGTCGTGGTCTGCAGTGACCTGGACGTGGCCTGCAATGATCCAGACCACTGCACATTGTGGCCTGCAGTCACCTGGACGTGACTTGCAATGACCCAGGCCACTGCAGGTCGTGGCCTGCAGTGACCAAGACGTGGTCTGCGATAATCTGAACATGCACATCACCAAATATATATATATATATATATATATATATATATATATATATATATATATATATAATCGATATATACGTAATAAAATTAAATTAACAACAATTATACTTACAAAATTGTTAATTTAAGATACAAATTAAATATATATGTAAATGCAAGTTTGGTTACGCTTCGATTTACACAAACCTATGAACAAAGTATTTTACCCATAAGTTTTGAATCTCGATTACTTCCTCCGTTGAATAATATTCTTTAAATGCCTACAAACAATCAAAATGAATTATTAGTTATTTTTTCATAAAATATAAAGTCATTATTAAAATTCTCATTTTCAATGACTTATACATTTTCTAACGAAGTAAGTTGAAAGTGTTCTGTGACTATCTCATACATATTTCTCATAACGTAGTAGCCACACTCAGACCCTCTAGGTTGTTGAGGACACTGAAATATTCACATTGAAAAATAACAATATTAGTAATCAAACTAAATAAAATATAGAAATAATTCAAAGATTTTTAATAAAGTTTAAATCCGTGTTTTCATACTTTTACGTTTTTCCACGTTGTATTGGATTTTGTCCTCATGCTTCCAACTGTCCAATACGTTTTGAAAGCCCTAAAATTTCAATAAATTATATCAACAAGCTACAAAAAAATAATATGACTCAAATTTCTTACAGAAATTTTGGCAGAGTCTCCCCTATAAATTGAGCTTATCCAACCTGTAGGGGGACCCTGCTATTCAAAACTATGAACTTCTCAACAATCACAACTCCACAATCAATTTCACCACAACTCCACAATCAATTTCACCACAACTCCACAATTATTTCATGAAAAGTTTCCTAACTTACGTGTTCAATATCGGCTTGATGTCCAAGTCACGCTTAGATGCAGCAGCTGAATCTAAGAAGTATACCGTATTCTTCTCAGGAGAAATAACTAGAAACATCCAGTGATTCCTACGTATTATGAACGTGTAAATACAACTTTAAATATCATATCATTCAAATTTGGTTAAAAATTAGAGAATATCAATGGTCTTACTCCTGAAAATACGAAGCTAGAATGAATTTCTTAGTTTTCATTGCCTTCATGGTGCTGGCCAAGTAATTTATAACACCATTTGCATTTGTTCTTACTGAAATCGATGCAATGTGTGTCGGAGACATGAATCCAATCGATTCAATACCGTATTCCTGACACAACTCATGGAGGTACCTAAAAAATAATAATACCAATAAATAGAAATAAAATAATGATTTAAATTGAAGTTATAATTTTTGATCAGAAGTCTTACAATGAAAACACTTGTAAGATAGATGTATCCAACCATTGCATCGTAAGCAAGTCGGTGATGTCTCCGACTGTAACATAAAAATCATCATCGAATGCAAAATTGAACACGACGGCATCAACGGGTACCCGGTAGAAGTCATCACCAACAGGAAATTGAATGACCAGAGTGTGTAACATTTTACAATCATCACCCAGACGTTGCAACGTCTCATCGTCAACAATCGCAGGTCGCTGTGTGGATGACATTTCGAAACTCTGGGGTGTTTTTCCTTCGTTCAATTTTTTTGCCTGTTGTGGTGCCTCTTCCTGCAACAAAATAATTTTTATCATCTTCAGTTGTTATACAAATTTAAAAGAAATTAATATTGACAGAATCTTTTATATAACTAAATGTTTGGACCTCTCCAAAAATCACCAACTCCTTGGGCCATTGCAAGAAGCTTCCAATAGCTTCCCCCACTGTGGTGTGGTATTGAGATGGCATTGGAATACAAAATGCTTCTGTACCATCGACAATGTGGTCAATGGACACCTTAGCATGATCAGGCCAAAGAGGTTGATGATGCACCACCGTGTCGGGTCCGGCTGGATAAACGATCCCGCTTGCTACTATTTGTTTCTCACCATTAAGACTTATGGTGAGACGACAAGGAGTCGGCTTCTATTATACAACATCATTGAACATATATGTTAGCAACTTCTAGTTGAAATAACATAAATAATGTTAAAAAATTCTAAATAACTTAACATTAAATACCTGAAGTCCATGAAATGGATCTGGATCCACGGAGTGGCAATTGCTGCGAGTTGGTGGTCGGGGCTGTGGAGTTACGTCCACCTCGGCCTCAACATTTAAGCCCAGGCACTGGAGGATAGCATCGTATTTAGTCTGCATACTATGGTAGTCCCTCTGCATAGTATCGAATTTATTCTGCATCTCCGACATGGTCTGATGCCTGACCCTCTCGGCAATACTATCCTCCATCTTTGACCTGATTATCTCCTTAATATCGTCTATTGAGACGACCCCACATGAACGTCTAATGTAATCATCAGGCCTGCCGTAAACATCCCTCGTGGTCACGTAGACGCCATACCCCTCACCCTACCAGGGTGATCCGGCTTACCAAGGGCTTCACTTAAAATATCATGTTGTCTACTTGCCACAAATGTCCCCTGCGTGGACTGCTACACTTTTTAAACCTATTAACATAAAAATGAAACATAAATATAAGTATATATTTAAGTAAATTTGAATTTAAATTATGAAAAAATAATCATGATATACTTACAATTTTATCAAACACCCCCCTCGTTTTCTCGTTGGGGATGTAATAACTTCCATCTTCTTTCTTCTTAGATCTAGCTCGAATTCAATCTAAACTTCGATCCTCACTTACAATCGACGAGCTAATCATGTCGCATGAAGAACTAGAAGACAGTGGGTCACTGACTATCCACTGTGGCTTCATCCCCGCGTAACCAGCTGAGCCCATATAATGTGGATGCTCATTTCGCAATTGAGCATCCCTGACCTTCTTACTTTTTTCCTGAAAAATGTCACATCAAGCATTTAATTTTCAACTCAATAAATCACATGCGTACATTTAAATATATATACCTTAAATTTCTCAGTCTGGCGTTCTTTCTTGAACGAGTCCCATTGCTCTTCAGTTATAAAATCGTAAAGCAGCGTAGGAGATGTGTATTTCGGGTGGTCATGTGTAATATAATCATGAACCAGCCGAGTCTTGAAGTCTTTCCATCGCATCCTCGCAACTTTCGACACCCTTTTTTTGGCTGTGTCATTGGGGATGTTGAACTCCCTCTGAAAGACGAATATAATATGCGATGTTATAAGAAAAAATTACAAAACGTTATCAATTAACCATGTATGAAGTGATAGTACCTTTATTTCTTCCCACATCATGTCCTTAAGGCCGGGATCAACCTTGTGCCAATCACTGATGTTTATGTCAACGTGAATACGGGCCAAACACCCGACATAATGTTTGAAGTTCCCCTTGCCTGGTCTGATTGGCCTATGTTTGTCATCTAACTCGATGACATTCACTTCCCCGGCCTTCTTCATATTTTTGCACATTGTTGGCCCTCTAGTCCTTTTGGCGCTGGTAGTACGATGATCATCTGAAGATGATGAAGACTCGACCATTATATTGAGACTACTGTTAACGTACCTGCACATATAACAACGTATTAATAAATTATTGTTATCAAAATCACAAATCAAATTATTAACAATGTATAGAGCATATATGAAAAATAAAAGAAAGTTATAAGCAAAGACTGTGTAAATAAACTCATACAATTAATAATCAGGAACGACGGTCAATCCATAATCCTTCTTCATGATCCCAACGCATATAATTTGATTCAATGTTATCTTCCCCTAAAGTTGCACTCCGTTGTATACCGATAGAAAATGGAGGGGTTTCATCAAAGTGATCATAATCTTCTTCATCTACTACATCACCAATCCCAACAATGTGTCTCTTGCCTTGAAGGATGATTGACCACTTAGTATCGACAGGATCAAGAACATAAAATACCTGTTTGGCTTGTGATGCAAGTATGAATGGCTCGTCTAGATAACCCAACCGTCCGAAATCCACCATAGTGAATCCTAATTCATCCACCCGAACACCCCGTCGGTTATCAACCCATTTACATTGGAAGAGAGGAAACTTGAACTCCCTATAATCAAGTTCTCAAATATCTTCAATGATACCATAATAGGACATCGAGGCATCTACTGGCATGGTATCTTTAGCATTTGAAAAATCTCTTGATAGTGCTACTTGTGCCACTCCACTTTTTTGCACCGCACTCTTATCATTTTGACGTTTAGTGTAAAACGTATACCCATTAATGTCATATGCTTCATATGACCTCACAATCGTGCTAGGACCGTAAGCTAACCACTTTACCGTTTCAACAATGGTATTCAGTGTTTGTGACAATTCTTTCATGACTTTATCTTTGAACCATTTTGCAAATGAACGATTATGTTCATTAATTACCCACCTTTCAACTTTTGAAGGATTCTGCTGCCTTATGATGGACATATGCTCGTCCAAATATGGATGAATTTCAGGAAGGTGTTGTAATACAAGGAGGTGTGCTTTATATCGCAATTCAACATTGGGGACGATTGACTTGCATCCAATAGTACCTTTACCTTCAAGTCTTCCATCATGCCGAGATATAGGAACACCAATAGTCTCAACGTCATCCAAGTAATCGGTACAAAATTCAATAGCCTCCTCAGCAGCATAACCTTCAATGATACTGCCTTCACGTCGAAATCGATTTCTCACATATCCTTTTAATATACCCATGTATTTCTCAAATGGATACATATACCTCAAGAAAACTGGACCACAGATCTTAATTTCTCTCACCAAGTGAACAAGTAAGTGCACCATAACGTCAAAAAATGATGGCGGAAAATACATTTCAAATTGACATAGAGTGATAACAATATCGGCCTGCAAATCATCCAACTCCTCCGGATCAATAACTTTGCTGCAAATTACATTGAAGAAAAAACAAAGTTTTATAATGACTTGTCTAACATGTTTTGGGAGAATGCCTCGAATTGCAACTGGTAACAATTGTTGCATTACGACATGACAATCATGAGACTTCATACCAACCAATTTTAAGTCCTTCATCGACACAAAACTTTTAATGTTTGATGAGTACCCAGATGGAACCTTAATAGCATGCAGGCACTCACAAAAACTTGTTTTCTCTTTTCTCGACAAAGTATAGCAAGCTGGGGGTAAATAAGTACGCTTTTCCGACTCTTGCGGTGCTAATTGATCCCTTATCCCCATTTCTACCATGTCCTTCCTGACTTTAATACCATCTTTCATCTTTCCTGGAATGTTCAACAATGTCCCAATGATGCTATCACAAACATTTTTCTCCACGTGCATTACATCAAGACAATGCCTTACAGATAAGTGTTTCCAATAAGGTAGATCCCATAATATAGACCATTTCTTCCAAAGACTCTTCTGAGAAGGCTTAAAAGTTTTTCCAAACGAAACATCAAAATTTTTAACTCGTTCATATACCTCACCTCCTATTAATGGTAAACGAGCTGTTCGAGCATCGATTTTTTCATTGAATGGATTTTTCTTCTTGCGATAAGGGTAGTCAGTAGGGAGAAATCTTCTATGACTCATAAAGACATTTTTCTTGCAGTTTTTCAACCAAAGATCAATCATGTCTTCTTCACAAATGGGACATGCTTTAGGTCCTTTGTTAGTATAACCCGACAAGTTACCATAAGCTGGAAAATCATTTACGGTGCAAAATATCATAGCACGTAAGGTGAAATTCATCTGAGTATATGCATCAAACACAGGCAGAAAATACATTTCAAATTTGAGTTATAAAAACTAATATCTCCTTCAAAATACAGAGAGATAGTGAGTCAGCGAGCATTAAACATTCTCTTTGAGAATACGTTATCCTAAGCTTTCTATTTTCAAAATATATTGTAACGTTCAGCGTTATAATTCAATATACTTTCAATTATTCAATTTTTTGTTAAGTTATTTTCAATTGTTTCATTTCAGTTGAATCTTTTTCTGTGTTTTGATTATTGTTCTATCATATTATCCGCACTATCCTTGATCTATCTAACCTGGGTTCTATTTGGTATCAGAGTCATTTAGGTTCAAGTTATCCTTGGAGAGGTGTTTTGTTTGTTTTGTGTTTGCTTTGCAGGTTGAGCAGCGTGAGGTTCGAAACCCGGGGGCAGGGCAGTTAAATCGTGTAATAACCTCTAACCGACTTGCGTCAGTGAGATAATTAGACCACCATCCCTTTAATTGTCCAGTGAAACCTACAATAAGATTATTACAGGCATTCACTTCATCAATCCTTTGACATCTGTATGCATTGAAGCACACAAACATCTGTATTCATCATTCCATCAATATTCCATTCAACGATTTCGTCGCCTGAGTATGTCTCAGTGACTTTCCTTTTAAAAGACGATTCTTCTAAAAGTAAATCTGGTTGAGAAGGACGACGATAAAATGTTGGAAGTTTTGAAGTTTGAAATCTCAATTTTTTTACTTGAAGCGGAGTTTCTTCAACAAATTGGTTTTCGACATCTGAAATGTCAATTGTGTTGATATTTTTTGAAGATGCTGACATTTTTGAAAATTGAGCGGCAAGCTCTTTAATCACTGCAGAATCAGTGTCTAAAGATTTCTTACCAAGATCAGGAGAAAGATTGGTTTGTTTGAAGAGTAACATTTGATTACTCGAAGAAGATGAAGAGGAAGGAGAATCTCTAATGGCAGAAAACACATTAGAGGGTATTTTGGATTTGGTTTCAGTTTCAGAATTGGCTTCAATTCTGGTTAACTGAGAACTCATAGAATGAAGAACAATATTTGTGTAATTGTTCTGAATTTGAAGATTTCTGACATCAACAGTTTTGGCTGCTGCATTATCAGTCCTATCTTCAGGAATTTGTTTGAATGGAGAAGCAGTGACAACTGCATTTCCATGAGGAAAAAGAATTTCTTCAAGAGGAGGGTATTCAGATTTGAAAGTCTGATCTGAAGAATTTTTCCAAATTTTTTCTTTTGAAGATGAAGTTTGAATGGATTTGGATTTCGAAGAAGATTTTGATTTGGAAGAAGATTTTGAATACTTCTTTTGTTTACCAAAAAATTTGAAATTAATCCATTTGTAAAAACTTAAATCTTCTGGTTGAGAAAAGAACTCTTCCCAGTAAGATTCAATTTCTTCTTTTGAAAAAGTTTGACGGAAAAGTTTCCGGAGATTTTTGACTTTGGAAGATTGATCATTTTTGAATTCAGATCTTCTATCAATGCTAGAAGAAATGACATTGAGTTGAGAAGATAAACTTCTTCTGTGATGTTTCTTTCTCAGAAGAGGAATTTCTTCAGAAGGAGGCTCCATATCAGATGCAGTGGGTGAATCTTGTTCAGATTTAGAATATTGAGGTTTTGGAATAACAGAGTCAAAGTTGACGTCTTTGAGTCTGCTGGATGAAGTTGAGAATCTTGAAGGAAAAGTATTTTGAAATGAATTTTGAAAAGATTTAGATGAACTAGATCTTGAAATGTTTGAAGATGATTCTCCAAAAACCATCATAACACTTCCATCAGGAAATGAAAGAATCTGATTCGGAGTATCAGATGAAGGAGGAGGCTCAGGCTTGTTGGCCTTTAGAATATCCCATTCTAAGCTCCTAGTTTGAAGATTCCATGGAATTCTCTTAGGAATCATGGTGTTAGTATGAAGATCATTCACCTCCATAAGAAGCGATTCGTTTCTTGGAGACGAACGAAGAGCATGAATGTTGAGATTCGTACCCAAGAGTTTGTAATATACTCTGTATATTACAGCGAATGAATTTGATTCATCCAAACTAAGATTCTTAGTTTGAACATGTAGTTTGAGAGTCTTAAGGATATGTTTATCAAAAAGACTGACTGTGAAGTTTGGATAGCAGTTTGAGAAGATTGGACCACTTTCTAGATTTGATTCTAGAACAATCAAGAGCGAATGCCCGAAGTTTGAATGGCTTTGATCACGAAGGGTAATCAAGACAGGAATGTCAAGTCCAAGTCTGAACAAGGGCTTGAGGGCAATTTGAACAAGACCAATGTGTAAGAATTGAAATTTCTTACGACGTTCTTGTATGGAAATTTTTGAAAAGAGAGCAAGCTCAGTATTTTGACCCAAAACATGCATGGTTTGTTCATGTGTTTTGATGATGTAATTTTGAGTAAAATCAAACCGACCAATTTCATAGATAGATCCTTTGTCTACCTTAGGAATTGTCCAATTATGAAGTAATTGTTCAATTTGAGAAATTTGAAGTTCATTTGTATTTTGAAAAGTTTCAGAATCATTTTGAAGTGATTCTTCAGTATTTTGAAAATTGTTTGACAAATTATTAGCTCTATTTCTAGAACTACCAGATCCTTTGAACCAACTGGAAAAAGAGGAAATTTTTTAACAATGTAAACTTGAAAAGATAAATTGTATGCAGAATGCCTGCAAAACAAGATGAGCTTTGGTTGGACTTTTACCTACTCCCCCACGTGGTCTTACACGGGTCTTACACGATTTAACTGCCCTGCCCCCGGGTTTCGAACCTCACGCCGCTCAACCTGCAAAGCAAACACAAAACAAACAAAACACCTCTCCAAGGATATATATATACACACACACACACACACACACACACACACACACGGGCTTATATACATATATATATACACACACAAATATATATATATACACACACACATGCTTATAAACATACATACATATCTATATATATATATATATATATATATATATATATATATATATATATATATATACACACACACACACACACAAATATATATACACACACACACAAAAATATATATACACGCACACACACACATATATACACAAATATATAATTCTATAGACACATATATACACACATACATATACATACATATATACAAAAATGAGAATAGGGTCTTACAATGTAGGAGGTGACGGCGATAGAGGAGTGCCGGGCGGTGGAGGTGGCGGCGGGGGGTGGAGGTCCGGCTTTGTGGCGGTGGTGGAGAGTGGAAGAAAATCCCAAAATGAAAGAGAGAAGCGAATCGTGAGAGAGAGAGAGAGAGAGAGAGAGAGGCGTGAGAGTAGTGAAAGAGAGAGAGAGAGAGAGAGAGAGGCGCGAGAGTGTATGAAATTATCGGGAGTTTTTTTTTTTTTTTTTTTAAGAACAGGCGTCGGTTCAAGGAGAACCGACGCAAGAAACGGTGGTTTCTCGCGTCGGTTCTCCTTGAACCAACGCGCAAAGTCGGCCGGTCCGACTTTGCGCGTCGGTTCAAGGAGAACCGAGTTTCTCGCGTCGGTTTTTTCTTGAACCGACGCGCAAAGTCGGCCGGTCCGACTTTGCGCGTCGGTTTAAAATAGAAACCGACGCTTCTTCCTAAATTATAATTACGAAAATGACACCGTCCTTTTTTACACGTCGATTTTTTGAAAAACCGACGTGTTTTCCCCATTTTTTTTATGCTTTTTTGTACTAGTGTGCGGAAAATACGCCTGAAGCGTAATTATGCTTGAAGCATAATGACTATCGATTCCAAAAATAAATATCTCTTGAATGATTGAGACAATCCCTTTGAGGCTAAATACTCATGGTGAGTAAAAGAGACATAATTAAATGTAAGAGACTCAGGTACCTGATGATAGAACATATAAAGAGATCTCTCTATGTTATATTGAGATAAAATGGAATCGATAAATAAGTCGATTGCATACATAAACAACCCTCTTATGAAAATGAGGTTGATGAAATTATAATACTTTGGCCAAATATAAAATCCCAATGTAGAGATTATTGTTCAAGGACCTGAAGTCCAAATGCTTAAATGTACAAAGCCAGTAATTATTTGTACAAATGAAAAATATTACATGGTCGTAAAAGGCGACTAGTTACGCGCGAAATTTTTCATAGAACTGACATGACATATGGTGGATAAATTTTAGTCTAAATCACTAGCTTGAGCTCTTCGATATACCAATGAGTGAGATCAAAATGTATGATTCTCATCTCGGTACTTTGAGAGTATTCTTTGATGTAGCAGTTGATCGCGGTACGTTGGATTTTCAAGTAAAATGATTGTATATTATATGTCGAAATTGATATATATTTCAATGATTGATTATACTTATACAAATCAGAAATTTTGGTTTATGAGATGTAAGAACCTACATGTATAATCACTGAAAGATTCAATATACCCAGATTAGTATCACTATAGAATGATACAAATGACTCAATGATATAATATGTTGAAAGTGAAATTGGAGTGTACTATTTATGATATCTGGGAAATTGATTATTTACTATAAGTGAATTTGAAAATGAATATTTTATTATTCACCAGAAGTGAATATGAAAAGGAATATGTTTAATTATTTACCAAAAGTGAATTCTATATTTGATTATTCACCCGAAGTGAATTCTAAATTTGATTATTCACCAGGAGTGAATTCTAAACTTGATTATTCACCTGAAGTGAATTCTAGATTTCATTATTCACCAGAAGTGAAAGATGCAATTGATAAATTAGTACAACATTGTTTAATATAGCATGGTATGACATCATAAATGAGGTATGAATGATTTATATAAAGCTCATCATAAATGATATGTTTGATGAAAAGATTCGAGATTTTATCAATATATTTGTGATATTCCATGAAAGGAATAAATACGTGTTGCACTCTTTTTCCCTTAGCTGAGGTTTTGTCCCACAGGGTTTTCCTAGCAAGGTTTTTAATGAGGCAACAGTTGAGGCGTATTAATGAGAATTTATGAGAATAATGTACTATTTTTCCCTTCGCTAAGGTTTTGTCCACAGGGTTTTCCTAGAAAGATTTTTGAGGCATTATCATAGCTATCGACAAGCTATAATTCAGCAACACATTGTTATACTGGAATGATATCAACAAATGAAGAAAATCATAGACATCTTATGAAGAATGCTATACAAGGAGATTTTTATATACATATTCCAGATGAAAGATGACATCAAAGTTCGGGAAGTTCATGAATCCTCAATTGCACATTCCAGGGGGAGAATCATGTTGTACTCTTTTTGCTTCGTCCAGGTTTTGTCCTACTAGGTTTTCCTGACAAGGTTTTAACGAGGCAGCGGCTGTACTCTTTTTCCTTGGTTCAAATTTTATCCCACTGGGTTTTACTGACAAGGTTTTAAATAGGAAGCACTTCAGAACTTCAAGATTCAATACATGATTTGTTCTTCTCGAACATTAGACTCAATGATTGACGATGGCCAACATCAGGGGAAACAACTGTACTCTTTTTCCTTCACTCAAGTTTTATCACATTGGGTTTTCTTAGTAAGGTTTTAACGAGGCAGACAATTGCGTAATATGTCATTCAAGGGGGAGTGTTATAAATAATGTATATATATGTGAATGACATTACCATTACATCCCTGTAAACTTTACATATTACGATTATGCCATTGTCCACTCCTATAAATAGGAGCCATATTTCATTTGTAAGAACATACCTAATGAGAACTCTTCTCTCATTTCTCTCTCTACATCTTTATTCTTTGTTCTTTTATTTTAATAGTTTTACAACAGAAATAGATTATTGGAATTATTCGATGCCCATGTGACAGGATATTTCTTGCATTGCACATGATTTAACTGAGAAATCCAACTACTGAAAATAAACTTGCAAAAAAATTGAAGTATAATCAATAGTAAATTCATTATTACCATCTAGATAAGGTTTGTAAAATTGTGAACAATTTACTTTCATATAATATGATATAACCAAGCTCTGTAAAAGTTAATTTAAATTTATTTTCAATAGTATGGCATAACCACGTCATGATGAGTTATACGTAATAGTATCGAGAGTCACTAATTGTGTTGGTATGAATATATATTGATATGCGATGACAATGAGAACCCAACAAATGTGAGCCTGTGACGAATAATGTTGTGCATAAAAAGGTTTTCCAAAATGTATAATACTCTTAATAAAACAGAATTATTACTATTTTTTTCCCGTTTTGGTGCTCACTGTTTTCACTTTTTCTTGATTTTTTCATATTGTTCCATGTCAATACATTATACTTTCTCAATTGAATATGTTTGTATATTGCACTGGTCATGAATTAATTTGTGAGCGTGAAGATTATTTAAAAACCCACTCAATAATGGTCTTCCAATACAATTGTCAATAGATTTTTAAAAAAAATGGTTGAATTTCACATTAATTTCACTGTCATTCTCCAAATACAATTCAAATTCCAAACGGAGGCCATTCTCAGAACGACGAAAAATCTTGTTGATGCAAACCACGTAGCAATTGTAGCTACGCAACCCACAAAATATTGAAATCGACCCAAGAACGCCAAAGAACCACGATTTATGGATCCAATTAAAATTAATTGAACCAAGCAACCGATACAATCACAAGGATATATTGACCTCTTGATCACAAACAATAATAATTCTCACCGAGATTTAAACAAACAAGAATAACTCGCAAGTTCGGATTTTATTCAATGAAGAATAAGATTGTAAAAGCAAAATACCCTCTCAATTATAATATCAAAGTTGTCTGTATGATAATGAAAATTACATCCCTATAAATAGGGTCAAAACCTGTCTAAAGAGTTTTAATTATACTAGGTAACAAATTGCTAAAAATAAGGAAATAAAAAAACTCCTAAAATTACACGTAAAGCTATTTACGGCCGTGAATCCTTCCTTTACGGCCGTAACTTGGTTTTTGTTTAACAGTTACGGCCGTGACATAATTCTTTACGGCCGCAACTCCTTTTTTCTGAAAATCATAATTTTAACCCGAGGCTTCATTACGACCGTGACAATGTGGATTACGGCCGTAAGTCCAACTTCTTTCAAATTCTCAGTTTTCAACAGTGGGCTCTTCACGGCCGTAAGAATTATGGGTTACGGCCGTGAATTTTGAAACTTTACAATTTTCTTCGACGGCTTGAATGAGGTTGATCCACTCGTCGTTTTGGCTCGGTCCCAACATGGAACTTGCTTCTTTTGATGACACGAACATTGTTTTGGCCATTGTTTCTTGCACTAGCTTGTCCATTGCTTCATTGGCCCTTTTTGTTTGCAATCGAGTCATCGGTCCTCCTTTGATTATCAACGGATCTTTGTGCGGGCTTGTATTCGTGGTCTAGATCACATCATCCCCTCCCTCTTCGAAATGATTCGATCTCGAATCTGTACCTGCATCAAACGGAGATAGATCAGTAACATTAAATGAAGCCGAAACATTATACTCACTAGGAAGATCGAGTTTATAGGAATTTTTGTTGATCCTTTCAATCACTTAGAATGGACCATCCCTTCGCGGTTGTAACTTTGACTTGCGTTGTTCTGGAAACCGCCCCTTTCTCAAATGTACCCAAACCCAATCACCGGGTTCAAATATGACGCCATTTCTTTCTTTGTTAGCCTGCGAAGCATAATGTTCACTTTTCTTTTCAATTTCCAACCTCACCTTGTCGTGGAGTGATTTAACCATTTCAGCATTTTTCTTTCCATCCAAACTACTACGTTCATTCACAGGTAACGGAATTAAATCCAATGGTGTTAGTGGATTAAAACCATAAATAATTTCAAATGGTGAATAAGAAGTAGTAGAATGTATAGCTCTATTATATGCAAATTCAATAAATGGTAAACACTCTTCCCAATTTTTTAGATTTTTATTGATTATGGTGCGCAGCAATTGAATCATTGTCCTATTTACTACCTCGATCTGTCCATCGGTCTGTGGGTGACAAGTTGTAGAGAAAAGTAGTTTTGTTCCCAATTTGTTCCACAAGACTCTCCAAAAATGACTAAGGAGTTTAACATCCCTATCCGAGACTATACTTTTAGGAACCCCATGTAAGCGCACGACTTCCCTAAAGAAAATATCAGCTATGTTGGTAGCATCATCAGTTTTGTGGCATGGTATGAAATGTGCCATTTTACTAAAGCGATCTACTACCACAAAAATAGAATATCTTCCCTTCTTAGTCCTAGGTAATCCCAAAACAAAATCCATAGAGATATCGACCCAAGGTTCACTAGGGACGAGTAAAGGCATATATAATCCATGGGGTTTAATCCTAAATTTTGCCTCTTGCAAGTAATGCATCTACTACAAACCCGAACCACATCAATCTTCATCTTAGGCCAATAGAAATGTTCACTTAGGATTTCGATGGTCTTTTTAACCCCAAAATGACCCATTAAACCTCCACTATGGGCCTCTATCACAAGTAACTCCCTCATTGAACACCTAGGGACACACAATTTATTTTCTCGAAATAAATAATCATCATGTTTAAAGAATCTATCCACAGCCCCCTTACCACATGATTCATAAAAATTAGAAAAGTCCAGATCATTAGCATACATGTCCTTAATGTATTCACATCCAAGCAATTTAGCATTCAAAGAATTTAAAAGAACATACATTCGAGACAATGCATCTGCCACCACATTTTCCTTACCTTATTTGTACCGGATGACATAGGAAAATGTTTCGATGAACTCTACCCACCTTGCATGTCTCTTACTCAGCTTAGCTTGACCCCTCAAATGCTTCAAGGATTCATGATCAGTGTGTATCACGAACTCCCGTGGCCACAAGTAATGTTGCCATGTCTCCAAAGCACGCACAAGTGAGTACAACTCCTTGTCATATGTGGGATAATTAAGTGCAGCCCCCTTTAGCTTTTCACTAAAATAGGCTACTGGACTTCGATCCTGCATTAAAACAGCTCCAATGCCTAGCCCTGAGGCATCACATTCAATCTCAAAAGTTTTATTAAAGTTAGGAAGTGATAAGACCGGTGTTTTACACAACATATTTTTGATAGTATCAAATGCATGCTCCTGTTCTATACCCCATTTAACCCTACACTTTTTTTGACAATTTCTGTGAGTGGTGCGGCAATTGTGCTAAAATCTTTAACAAAGCGCCTATAAAAACTAGCCAAGCCATGAAAACTTCTAACCTTAGTTATGCTTTTAGGTGTTGTCCATTCTTTAATTGCTTTAACCTTTTCCTCATCTACTTCTATTCCTTTAGTACTAACCACATAGCAGATAAACACAACTTTTTCCATACAATAATTACACTTTTTAAAATTAGCAAAAAGTTGTTCTTGCCTCAAAACTACAAGTACACACCTAACATGCTCCACATGCTCATTCAAAGTTTTACTATATATCTAGATATCATCGAAGTAAACTACAACGAATTTACCTATAAATGCACGTAAAACATGATTCATTAAACGCATAAAAGTGCTAGGTGCATTAGTATGTCCAAACGGCATAACTAACCATTCATACAAGCCATATTTAGCTTTAAAAGTAGTTTTTCACTCATCTCCTTCCTTCATTCGAATTTGATGATAACCACTCTTAATATCAATTTTACTAAATATGCTAGAACCATGCAATTCATCCAACATATCATCTAACCTAGGAATAGGATGACGATACTTTACCGTTATGTTGTTGATGGCTCTACAATCAACACACATTCTCCAAGTCCCGTCCTTCTTTGGTACTAGTAACACAGGTACGACACATGGACTCATGCTCTCCCTTATGTACCCCTTACTCATCAATTCCTCCACTTGCTTTTGAAGCTCCTTCGTCTTCTCGGGATTACTCCTATAAGCTGGGCGGTTTGGAATGACTGCTCCAGGTACAAAATCAATCTGATGCTCAATACCTCGAATGGGTGGCAACCCACTAGGTATATCCTCCGGAAATACATCGTCAAGTTCCTGCAAGAGAGAAATAGCCAAACTAGGGAGGGATTTGTTAGTTTCATCAAAGGCAAGGAATGACTCCTTGTACAATAAAAGGACCATTGATCAATTTTCCAAGAAAGCCTTCTTGATTTCACTACTTTTGGCATAGAAACTCACTCTTGGTTTTTCTTTTCTGGCACTATTCGCTCCCTCTCCTTTTTCTGAGGTATGTACCACAACACTCTTTTTTTCTCTCTCCTCTCCTTTTTCTGGAGTCGTGGCTCCAACCCTCTTTTCCTCTCCTTTTTATGAGGTCGTGGCCTCAACTCTTTTTTTTTCAAGTTTCCTCACCTTTTGTTCTTCATCATTTTTTAATTTAACTTGATCTGCATAAACTTGTGATGGTGTCAATGGTGTAAGTGTACTTTTTCTCCCATCCTTAGTAAAACTATATCTATTTTTATACCCGTCATGTGTCACCTTCCTATCATATTGCTAGGCCTACCCAACAAAATGTGTCCGGCTTGCATAGGAACCACATCACACATCACTTCATCCATATAGCTACCAATCGAAAAGTTCACTAACACCCTCCTATTCACCTTAATTTCACCACTATCATTTAACCACTGAAGTCTATAAGGTGATGGATGCTTCAACAATGGTAATCCTAACTTCTCAATTAGTGTGGTGCTAGCAACATTTGTACAACTACCACCGTCAATAATCATACTACATACCTTGTCTTGGATACGACACCGTGTATGAAATATGTTCTCCCTCTGTTGCTCCACGTCATTCACGTTGATTTTAGCACTAAGGGCTCGCCTTGCTACTAATAACGTCCCATGCTCCCCGGATAACAATTCCTCATTATCACTAGCTTCCTCCAAAGCGGGCATGTCACTGTAGTCTTCCTCATCGCTGCCACTTTCCCAAGCCCCCTCTGCTCGCAAGGTAATAACACGCCTATTAGGGCATTGAGAAGCCACATGTCCTCTTCCCAAGCATTAGAAGCATTGGATATCTCTACTCCTAGATGGTTGAGACTCCCCTTTGGGTGGAAATTTGTTAAAGAACTCCTCATTTCCCTTGGGTACCTCAAACTTTCATTTTGGTGCCTCAAACTTCCCTTTAGAAACAGCCACATTGCCTTTGTTTTTCCACTTCGGCTTCCAAGACGGATTAGAACCCGAAGGACCCGACTGATACTTAGCTGTCCCTTTTCTCTTCAATTGCTTCTCCACTTTCATGGTCATATGTAGCATATCTTCTAACTCCAAATAGTGTTGCAATTCAACAACATTTGCTATTTCTCTATTCATCCCATTTAAGAAACGGGCCATAGTGGCCTCTTCATCCTCCTCTACATTGGCTCTAAGCATTAACATCTCCATCTCCTTATGATAATCCTCGACACTCTTAGAACCTTGGTAAAGACTTTGCAGTTTTTGATGAAGTTCCCTATGGTAATGACTAGGGACAAACCTCTTCCTCATGACAGCCTTTAATTCACCCCATATACTAATAGGTCTCTCACGATTTTGCCTCCTAGAAGTTGCTAATCGGTGAATTCTAGAACTGCAACCTTAACATTTTTCTCCTCCGTATAGCTGTAGCAATCGAATATCAACTCAATCCTTTTCTCCCACTCTAGATATTGTTCCGGATCACTCTGACCCTTAAAGGAAGGAATATTTGTTTTGATATTACTCATGCCACGATCCTGTCGGTCAACCTCTCTATCTCGTCGTTCGCGCCTAACCTCTCTATCCATAAGTGCCCCATCATCATACCCATCAAATTCATCTTCTTCCTCCATCTCTATCCTATGGCCACGCCCCACTTGTCTCCGCACATTGGGCGCTTCCCTAGGCCGTTCTAACCATTCAATCCTGCTCGACATATCCCCAAGAATTTTCTCAAAGCGTTGTGCCAACTCTTCCACCATGTTGACTTGATCACCGTTCTTTGCTGTAGTAGAATTTTCCGACATCTTAAAAGTAAGTAATATATGCCTCACGTGTATTTCACTCATGTATCACTCAATTTTTGGCTTTTACCCTCTATTGATCTCACCTCTCTGCCTTTTTCCACTCAATGGCTTTCACCCCAATTGCTTCAAAGAACGAACCCGAACTCAAACAAGTTTAAGCCCGAATGATTCAAATCGAGTATGAGTGAAAATTTATGAACTTGTTGGAAAACTCAAAGAAGACCTTTAGAGAATGGAATTCGACTCTATATAGGACTTGATACTTTTATGGGAAATAAGATTGTTTCAAGAAAGTAATTCTTGAAATCAAATAACAACTTTTTCTTTTGCTGTTGAAATTTTCGTTTTTTTTAATTTCTCGAAAATTCAACTACGAGAATAACGAAACGAACAAAATTTAATTTGGATAACAAACGAAGGAAATAACGACTATTGGATTTCTTGTGTGACACTTTTGGATTAAACACTCAAGAACTGGAAGAACACGAAGAACAAGATTAAAGAAAACTCTAGAAAACAAAACAAAGATATAACCTTGATTTTTGGAGCCTAAGCTTTGATACCAAAATGATGCAAACCACGTAGCAATTGTAGCTACGCAACCCACAAAATATCGAAATCGACCCAAGAACGTCAAAGAACCACAATTTATGGATCCAATTAAAATTAATTGAACCAAGCAACCAATACAATCACAAGGATATATTGACCTCTTGATCACAAGTAATAATAATTCTCACCGAGATTTGAACAAACAAGAATAACTCGCAAGTTCGAATTTTATTCAATGAAGAATAAGATTGTGAAAGCAAAATAACCTCTCAATTATAATATCAAAGTTGTCTGTATGATAATGAAAATTACATCCCTATAAATAGGGTCAAAACATGTCTAAAGAGTTTTAATTATACTAGGTAACAAATTGCTAAAAATAAGGAAATAAAAAAACTCCTAAAATTACGCGTAAAGCTATTTACGGTCGTGAATCCTTCCTTTACGGCCGTAACTTGGTTTCTGTTTAACAGTTACGGCCGTGACATAATTCTTTACGGCCGTAACTCCTTTTTTCTGAAAATCATAATTTTAACCCGAGGCTTCATTACGACCGTGACAATGTGGATTACAGCCGTAAGTCCAACTTCTTTCAAATTCTCAGTTTTCAACAGTGGACTCTTCACGGCCGTAAGAATTATGGGTTACGGCCGTGAATTTTGAAACTTTACAATTTTCTTCGACGGCTTGAATGAGGTTGATCCACTCGTCGTTTTGGCTCGGTCCCAACATGGAACTTGCTTCTTTTGATGACACGAACATTGTTTTGGCCATTGTTTCTTGCACTAGCTTGTCCATTGCTTCGTTGGCCCTTTTTGTTTGCAATCGAGTCATCGGTCCTCCTTTGATCATCAACGGATCTTTGTGCAGGCTTGTATTCGTGGACCGTGGTCTGGATCACATTCTTTGTTTGTTATAAAATATATTTTCCGTCTCAATACTAGATTTTTGTAGAGTTTATTTTGATAAATTTAATGAATATGTGATTAAAAAATCAGTAAAAATTATCAATCCCACGAAATGTATGACTGAAAATGAATTTAAAAAAAGGGAAACCAAACAATGATTAAAGTGTCGGGTTGAATAGGGCTACTAGACATCTCACATATTTTTCCTTCATTTTATTTGTTTTTAGAGTGTTGAAATGTTTGGTGTCGCTAAGAAACCTTATTAAAAAAACAAAAGTCAATAATTAATTTTTACCACACATTTGAACACAACTTTTTGAACACGTATTACATCAATTTTTATCAAAATTTACTAAAAATTTAATTTTAATCTTTATAAATGGGGGCATAACACACTGTTCGGCGGCAGTGTGCATGGTTTTCTTTTTTCTAGATAAAATGTATGGTTAAAAATTGAATAGCAAAAATGTATGTAATTTTTAATTTTAATCTTTATAAATGGGGGCATAACACACTCTCTTAAGGGAGTGTTCGACGGTTATTTAAATTGGAGAGATAATATTTATTTGTAATTTTTAGGTAAAATTTGTGATTAGAAGTTGAAAAGAAAAAATGTGTATGATTAAAAATTGATCTGAAAAATTGTGTAAATTAAATTATTGATTTATAATCTTTTATAATGACCACCGAAGGGCATCGTCCCATTTTTTGGCAGTACAGCAAAAGTCAAGAAAACTCGTCAATGGAAGGAACCCCACCACCTTTAACAAGTCAGCAATACGACGTCTTCTCTCCATTTAGAAAAGTAAACAATACTTCTCCTCTGTTTGATTTTGATTGATTAATTTAATCAAACCTTTCGTAAATTTTGATAAAAAAATTGATGAAATTTATAATTGAAAAGTTGTTAATTTGATAAAATATGATTTAAATTAATTATTGACTTTTGATTTAGATTAACATTTTGATTTTAATTTTTATTAAACAGGGACTTCATTAATAACCTTGGATCGGACTAAACACAGTTCTTGGATATCATCTCAATTCCGCAACTCTTTTGACCTCTCTCTCTCTCTCTCTCTCTCTCAAAAATGCTCTCTCTCTCACATGATCTGCTAGCACCTGTTTTAGGACTTTTATCCCTACTGCTGCTATATTATCTATGGAGATCAAGAAGTATGGGTAAGGGAATAACAGTATCACCACCTGAACCGGCAGGTGCTTGGCCTCTTATAGGCCACCTGCACCTCTTAGGTGGTCGAACACCAGTGGCTCGGGTTTTCGCATCGTTGGCCGATAAATATGGTCCCGTTTTTAAAATTCGGCTCGGGATGCACCCTGCACTTATAGTGAGCAACTGGGAATCTGTTAAAGATTGCTTCACCACTAATGACAAGGCCTTGTGTAAAAGGCCAAGTTCTAGTGTAGGGAAATACCTTGGTTACAATGATGCAGGCTTCGGTTTTGCTTACGGTCCGTATTGGCGTGAGGTGAGAAAGCTAGTGCTGCTACAAGTTCTATCGAGTAGGAAACTAGACGCATTGAAACATGTTCGAAACAAGGAGATAGAGACTAGTATCAAAGAGTTGTATAGGGAAATTAATAAGGATCAGAGACTCGGCGATTCAAAGGAGGTAGCGGTGAGTCAGTGGTTTGAACACTTGACCTTGAATATAATTGTGAAAATGATTGCTGGGAAACGATACTCGGGAACTGAAGAGGCTCAATCGTTCATGAAAGTCATCACGGATTTTATGTACGTATCGGGGCAGTTTGTTCTCTCGGACGCGGTTCCATTGCCATTTTTAAGCTGGATAGACTTTCAGGGGCATATCAAGTCCATGAAGAGAATTTCAAAGGAATTGAGTGTTATTACTGAAAGCTGGATTGATGAACATGTTAAGGGAAATCTGAAGGGAGAGTTGGGGAATGAACAAGATTTCATAGATGTAATGCTTTCTGCTGTTGATGATAAATTTACAAATTATGGTCATTCAAAGGAAACTATAATCAAGGCTACAATACTGGTATATATGCTACTTCTCTTCATTTAAAGCTATTCATTGGGTTTATCGATAAACAACTGAGCCATGTTTAGTAAGAAAACATTTCTAGTACTCCCGGATAATCTGAGTTGGGCCCCAATTGCAAAGGGCAGTTCTCCATTGTTCAGGAGTACCGAGTCTCGGTACTACTGGAGTATTAGAAATATTTCCATTTAGTAAGTAGTTCAGGACTCATGTGTCAGTATCTCTTCACATATTAATATATTATAGATTTGCTAAAGTTGGTTAAATCTAAAACTACGCATCGGTTTATCGTAAAACAACCTGGGCATGTTTGGTAGACAGTCTAGTACCGAAAAACATGACAAACAAGATTTTAACTTTCTTTTGTTTCGACTAGATCTACACGATTTGCCCACACAACACGAGAGGCTTAAGATATAAAATATCCAAGTTTCTCGGTTTCAACCTTTTTTCCTTGCTGCAGAACATCATCTTAGCAGGTTCCGATACGACATCTATTCACTTGACATGGATCTTATCTCTACTAGTAAACAACAGGGAAGTAATGAAGCGAGCCCAAGATGAAATCGATACTAAAGTCGGTAAAGAAAGATGGGTAGACGAATCCGATATCAAGAACTTGGTCTACCTCCAGGCTATTGTCAAGGAGACACTGAGATTATTCCCACCAGGGCCAATCTCAGTTCCTCATGAAGCCATGGAAGACTGTCATGTGGGAGGTTATTTCATCCCAAAAGGAACCCGGGTGATGGTGAATGTATGGAAGTTACACAGAGATCCACGTATTTGGTCAGAGCCTAATGAGTTTATACCAGAGAGGTTCCTTACAAGCCATAAGGAGGTAGATTACTTAGGGCAGCATTTTGAGTTCACTCCATTTGGTTCTGGAAGAAGATCGTGCCCCGGGATCACATTGGCAATGCAAGTGACACATTTGACACTTGCTAGTTTGCTCCAAGGTTTTGATTTCACAACACCAATGAACATGCCTGTGGACATGACTGAAGGCTTGAGTATTACCTTACCCAAGGCAGATCCTTTGCAACTGCTTGTTAATGCAAGATTGCCTTCTAGTTTCTATGAAAACTAGTATTAAATTTTTGGTACATTTGGTATCTTGGACAGGATTGGAAAGAAGTAGAGACGGCGTACTTGTGAAATATTTATCCGTCGTTGGTTCTAGTTACCTATTTATGTCCAACTCAACGTACCAAAAATGTAATTAAACTACGAATAACTTTATTTTCACAATGTCATCCACATTGTGGATGACAATCTCCTCAAATTATTGTTAAACAACGCAGTATCCAAAACTGTCGACATATAATGATGTAATAATGTTTATATTACATTTTTCTTTTTTTGTCTTAAGTTATATTCAACTCTTTACATCCTATCCAAACTTAAATAGAAAGCAAAAATAGAATTCGATGAACCATAAATTTACCTTTGGCTATGTATAAGAGCAAGTTCATTAGACTTTTTATATTTAATGATAAAGAGCATATTCTACATAACTAATAATATCTATAAATTTAAAGAATAAGATTTTTTACAAGCTTCAATAAATTCTTTATTTTTGCTCTTTATTTTACTTTTTCATAAAAATATTTATTGTCTTTCTTTATTTTTACTAAATATTTTATTTTTTTAAAATGAATGACCAATGATATCAAATATGCGATAAAGAAAGTTGATGTAGAAATGTTGAAAATTGAAATATTAAATTAGAGAGTTTATTAGAATGAGTCATGCTACAAGAACATAATCTTTGATATAAAGTTTTACACATGGACACATGGTAGCAATCTATTATTTTACCCATCACTAGAGATGGCAAAACAACCCGACCCGACAGGTATCCAACCCGAACCCGCCCCTAATGGGGCGAAAAAAACCTGCCCCGCGGGTCGGCGGGGCGAGTATGGGGAGACTTCTCCCGACCCGGGTGGGTCGTGGGGCGGGTGCGGGTTTGGTTGTCCCGACCCGAACCCTCCCCGATTAAATAAATTAATAAAAATTAATAAGGAAAAAATACCTAAAAAATAAAAAAATAAAAAAAAATTAACGGGGCGGGTAGGTTGACCCGTCCCGAACATGTCCCGACTTGAACCCGCCCCGTTGCCATCACTACCCATCACATCAATTCCAAACAACCCACAAAAATTCGATCATCTAATGTGGCAATGAAGGGTGACAAAGTAGCATTTTTTCTATAAGAATAACAATTTAATTATTGACTCTCTAAAATAAAGAGTATCTTTATTTTAAAGATTCAATTGGAAATGGTTTAAGTAAATAATAAGGATGAAATTAGGCTTGTTTATTCTGTTGACTGATGTACATATATACATAATACAATGCAATCTCAATCACTGGATGAGTAAGGCCCTGTTTGTTCCTAGATTAATTCAACATTTTTTTTCCTTAAATTGATTTTCGATCACACATTTCTACGAGACCCATCACTTTATAAACTTTTCAACAATTTTGCAACCGCAAATTCAATTTTTTTTTTTTCCAATTCCACATACACCAAACATGCTCCAAAGGGAGATAATTAGGCATCTAGTCTCCTCCTATAATTAGGCAGTGTTTATAAGGAAAACTGTACATGATGAAATCAATATAAATTAAAACAAATTGTGTACACAGATCTTTATCATATAGAAGACAAGTCATGAAGCGAGCCTAGGAATTAAGAAATCAAGATCGATGTTGGTAAAGAGAGATGGGTAGAAGAATCTAGCATCAAGAACTTAGTCCCGGCTTGATACAAATTAAATCTAGATTTTAATACAAGTCAACAATCAATCTCAACCACATATTTAGCAGAACCCACAAATTTTCAACAACACATCCCATTAACTTTTATCGTAATTGGCTAAAAATCTGATTTTCTTTCTCCAGGCTATTGTCAAAGAGACACTGACTGAAGTTATTCCCGCCAGGTCCCCTATCAATACCACATGAAGCCATGGAAGACTGTCGTGTAGTGGTTATTTCATCCCAAAAGGCGCTCGACTGTTGGTGAATATATGGAAGCTACACTTTGATCCTCGTATTTGGTGACATCTAAGAAGCCGTGCAGAGGTAAATTTCTTAGGCGAGCATTTTGAGTTGAGTCTGGCAGTAGATGACAAGTGACCCTCTTTACACTTGCCTGTTTGCTCAAGGTTCTGATTTCACAACACCATTTAACATGCCAGTGGACATGATTGAAGGCCAGAGTTTTACCTTGCCTAAGGCTAATCCATTACAACTAGCTGTTATTGCAAGATTACATTCTGGATTCTATCAAAACTAGTAATTAGTGTTACATTTATTACTCGTTCGGTAAAGTTGATTAAATCCGTTTCATAACAATGTAGTGATTTATAAATTAGTTTATTTATTATTTTGAAGTAAAATATGAGGTTGAAAATTGAAAAGAAAAAATATGGATAGTTAAAAGTGATTTGGGAAATTGAACCATTTACCAATCACTTGCTAGATAGCATTCGTGTAGTACTAAAGAAGAGAACTGGTGCATGTCGCTATGCACCAAAAAATAATTAAATTCCTTACTCGTCAATTATCAGTTTAAAATGTAATAGCACGAGTAAGAGTCGATCTCACAAGGAATGAGAACTAAAATAGTGTTGTATCAATTAGAATTAATGGGGGGCGGGTTTTGAGTTGAATTAATTGGAAATGATTTGAATAATAAAAGAAACAAAACAATTAAAATGGTTGGAGTAAATATCAATTAATAGTGGATCCTAGTTCTCAGGTTCGGTTGTATTTAGTCACAATGCTATCACTTTCCAAGTAATATATATCTAATTCAATTCTTGATTTATCATCCGTAAGTAATTAACAAGTTTTAACTACTTCTTTTCTTCCTTAATTATGTTTAACTAGAACAAGCTCTTTAATCAAACTATAGCTATTGGACAATCTAAAATAAGTTCTTTAGATTTAATACAATAACTAAATGACTCAAGAAGAATTAAGGTGATATAGATTATCAATCACACAAGCTCGTGGCGATTAACCTAGGTTGAATTTCCAATAGAATTACAAAATTCCCAATTGCTATTATGAATTGAATAATAAGACAATTACGGATCCAATCATTCAATTTAACATGCATCAACACAACAAGACAGGAGATAGGCCTAAATCACATAAATTATTATATTAATTGTAATAAATTTCATGGAAATTCAATAATCAAGAATATAGAATTTAATACTAAATTACAGGTTTGGAAAATAACAATGTTCGCTAAAATTGTGTACCGCAAGCTCAATGGTCGCGTTCAAGTAATAAAGTGGACTTTTTGAGTTCGGGTTGTCGATCCCACGAGGAATGTATACTCAATTACACACTATAGTTAATTTAATTTTAACAATGAAGTCACACACTAAGTTTTTTGGATTTTTTTTAGTGAAAATAAAACAAAACAAACTAACTTTAAATTCTAACAACAATAAAGAAAATGGAATATTAAAAAGTTGGGATTTATGATTTCACTTAACTAACACTTAATTAATTTACAATTTTGTAAATAAAATTAACTACTTAAGATAGAGAAATACAAGACAATAAATATAAATCAAAATACAAAATATTAAAAGACAATAATTATAAATTCAAATGCTTGAAAGTAAATAACTCAAAATACATAAACAAACTTAAAATAACTAAGTGGAGTTAAGTAACACCAATCATCCCAACAAAATACTATTTAACCCATAATAAAAATTAACTCATAATAAAATCACAACATTTAACCACTAACATAATCATTTCAACAACCAGGTAAACAAAGTGTTAAAATAAGATAATAAAAGAAAACAACTTGTTCTAGTTTCATGAACAACCCAACACAAAGCTTTAATTAAACCATAAATAATATGAGAGCTTGAGGAGAAAAGTTAGAAAAAAAACAACAATGATGAAAATTTCAACAATATTAAGCTTTAATTGAAGGAAAGCAAGTAAAAACACAAAAACTTAATAAATTTTATGCATTAATTAAGAAAAACTTGAGAAAAAATGGAAAAGAGGCATAAAACTTACATAACCTAGCAAAGTGAGGAAGTTGGGTATTTATATCATCTCAAAAATCAATTTGAAACCCTAAATGCACAAATTCACGTACACAGCGAAATGGGTCGAACCGGGTCGACCCAGTCCGGCCTGGGAAAGAAAAAAATTAATTTTTTTTTTTTTAAATAAAGTCGCGCGATCGCGCGGAGCATACTTCCGTGAGCCATGTTTCTCTGTTCCGTTTTGTGGCTTGAGTTTGGTTCGAGCCACGCATTCGCGTGGCTAGGCTGGGATGCTTCCTTGCAGCTTGGTCCTTCTAATAATTGCCATCAAGTCTTCCATCTTTTAATTCCGATCAATTTGGTCTCCGAATTTTTGGATTTCTTTTAAATAAGTCCTTCTAAAATTGCACTTCAGACCCTTCAACTTTTGGAATCTTGCAATTTGGTCCCTCGATTAATTGCGCGGCTCGTCCAGAACTTCCCGGAAGTGACAAAATGGTCCCCAAACTTTCAATTTCAGCATAATTTGCACTCCTTTTGTGATTTTTGGTCTCAAACTTGGATATTAACCTATCACAAAATATGCATAAATTAGTAGATATTTGCTCAAGATATTCCAAAATATGTTAATTTAAAGATATAAAAAGTGTATAAAAATGCACTTAACAAATACCCCCAAACTTAAACTCTTGCTCGTCTCGAGCAAGAATATCTACTAGCATAATAAGCATAGATGAATGAGTGATAAACAATGCTAGATAACTTGAAAATCCTTACTTGAGTGTAAAATTGTATAATTAATTCACAATTATGTTTTCAAAATAATATTACAAAAAGAAGTTGAGCTTATCTCGTGTTTGATCGATGTGTGTGTGTGCATAGTCACTCCAATTATCACTAAGGTTCAAAGAAACATTGTAGGAAGGATAAATTTCAAAACAATATTATCCACCCTTAGTGGTCAATTTCATTCATATCCCTCTCGTAGCATTCATCCTCCCAAATTATTTCTTTTCTCTCCCGAGATGCCATCCTAGAGGTAACTCTCAATTCACACATTTCTTTTTTCACTAAAGCTTGGTTGTGACTTACCGGTAATCTCAACAATCTAGATATGCAGTGACTCTCCACTAGATGAGTGCTTCAACATTAAAGTTTATACCAAGCAATTCAAACTCACTATTAATCTATGGCCTTATGTAAATACAAATACATGATTTCTACAAATTAATGTGATGATTGCTCGTGATTTCCCCACTCCCTTAAGCTTTCTAATTGACCCATGTAGTGAGATTTAGGTCGGAAACTCCTCGATTATTTTAAGATCAAAGGGTACCAGGTTTCAAAATATCCCTATGGACTTAATAACTCGAGTCAAAAAGGCTACGAAGTGAGGTACACTTATTAAGAAAATGCAATAATGATGATGTGCTTCTTTTTTATTTTTCACAGTGTGTGTGTACCCTACTCATTAAGTTTTCTAATTGACCCATGTAGCGAGCTTTAGGTCGGTGACTCCCAAGTTTCAAACTTAAGGCACCAAGTTTCAAGATACTCCTGGGGGCTTAATTACTCGAGTCAAAAAGCCTACGAGATAGGGTAATGCAATAATTAAAATGGGCTTAGATCTCTAGCACTTGGTCATCACTTAGCTTATACTAACATCAACAACACTGCACACAAATTTATATCAAGCATGCACGGAATCACTACACATCTACACTGTCTCCTTTACCGGCTGGACCACCCCCGAACTTGTCTCACAAAGGATCAAGAGATTAAGAGCATTGAAAAGAAATTGGATAGGTTGATAAAAATTGAAAATGCAAGCTTATAGCCTAATTTTTCTACTTAACGAATTTCTCCAACCTTCAATAGATTCCAAATCTCAACAACAATTAGTCATAACTATTATGCTCAAGAGAACTTAGGATCACTCATAGATAAGCAATTTATAAAAAATAGGCACAAGTAGCATATTCGATCATAATTCGTGAATTAATCAGAAATTTCAAACATCAAATCATTTTGAGCCGATAAGGCTATCTAGCATGTCAATATCCAAAACAAAATGAACAAAATCAAATATTACATCCGAAAATTTGAGGTTGTCTAACTTTTAATAATGGACTGTCACAGATGTGTCTGGACAGTAACCAGTTAACAGTAATTCGTTAAGTTTGTTTAGCGCAGTACCAGATGAATCTTGCTCAGGCAGATTCGTCTGGATAGTAAAACGTAAACAATTAGAATAAATTGTGCGGAATAGTAAATAGACAAGAACACAATAATTTGAGCTTAACGTGAGAAAAAACCCTAATAGGGAAAACCCACGGTTCGCATCCTGCGAACAAAAACAAATCACTATATAAGGAAAGAGTTTACATAGATCAATCTAAACTATAGGATAAATCTACGCATAGACTTTATCAAACATCCAAGAAATAGATCACTCCCTGATCCTTCTGTAGCATGTAATGTGAGCTGGCGTCCCACCACTCTTCAGTAGTTTTCTTTGACTCTGCAACACTTTTCAGCAACACGAACTCCCGTTTGATCTTGATTCAAACCTCCCGTTTGATCTTCACGCTGAAATTCTTTCCTTCTCTAAGTGATTGAATCCTCCTCCCGGAGTATTGAAGTCACAACTCAATTGAAGCTTTTTGTATTTGTGCACACACGAAAATTAGCTTCAAGATATCTTTCACAAAAGTATTGGACGTGTATATAAAACTCAACACGGATTTTTTGTATCTTCACGTCCCAAGAAAAACGTCCCGTTTTTCTTCTCTTTATAGTGCAATTAGGTTTACTTGACTCCCAAGTTTCCTTATTGTACAAGATCTCTACTACCTGCAAAACATGGTAAAGATAATTAGTAAAAGGTAAGATAATTATCCTTAAATAAATCTTACCGTGAATAATGATAATCATAAACGATCTGACCATTTATCAATCAAGTGATAAACCTTGATATTTATCACCATATTTTCGGTCAACACAAGATTCTCTCTAATCAAGATTTTTGACCTCATAATCTTACCATATGCAAAGATAAGGTTGAAATATTATTGACCATATTAAGAAGATACTTACCATATCTTGGATATGCTTGAATGTCAAGAATAATCACAAAATATTAACAAGAATAACAAGATTAAGATTCCAAAATATTTTTTGAGATTATGATCATATATGTTTGAGATTATGATCAAAATTTTCGAGATCATGATTTCAATATTATACTCGGCCAATTAGAATATTTTACCAAGACTTAAAATATAATCAAAATACTTATAAGTGATAAAGATAGAATTTCAAGCCAAGTAAAATATTATCACAATATTTCTTGATCATTATCATATAAGATAAGCAACAAACATTATCTCCAAAATATTATCACAATATTTCTTGATCACTATCATAGAAGATAAGCAACAAATATTATCACAATATATAGGAGATAAAGACAATATTACGTCCAAGAAATATTTAAGTAATTTAATTAAACTTAATAAATTACTAAATAAAAATATTTAGTAATAAACTAAATTTATCAAATTACAAACATGTAGGAAAATAGAAAATGCCAATAAATATAACTTAAAATAAGTTAACAACATCATCTTAAGCCGACAAGACTATCTAACATGATAAAGTGAAAAATGAAGTCAACACTCCCAAACTTGAATTACACATTGTCCTCAATGTGAAAATAGAAACAACATGTAAAGAAAAAAAGAGTTAGTAAAACTTCCCTGATTTGATGCTTGTTTGTGATGTTTGAAATTGACTTAAGCTTTCGCCGAATGTAGTTCACCCCCAAACTTGTTGAGGACAATGTCGATTTTCAAAAATATTTGTTACCTACAAAAGTTTGACAAATAATTAAAAAGAAAGTAAAGAAGTAAAGTAAATAATCACAAGTAAAGCAAAAGAGAAGAAAATTGGGTTGCCTCCCAAAAAGCTCTTGGTTAAAGTCATAAGCTCGACTTTTCGCATAAGCACTTCATGACGATTTAAATGAAGCTTTTGATGCTTTGCCCATTTTTCTTCTTTTGGCCTTGTTCCACTCTTCATTGATTCTCCAAACTTGCACCTTGCCCCTTCCAATGTCATATGACTTGCCTACTTCATCCAATTCAAATTCAACTATGTAGACTTGCTCCTCCTCAAGTGGCTTAATCACAAAATCAATTGTTGGGAAATCAATGAAGTTGAGAGAATGTGATTTAATCTCTTCCTCATTAATGGCCACTTCCTCTTGCGATTCTTTCTTGATTAACTTGTCATTCTTTTCAAGTTCATCTTCAATAGTTGATATTTCCTCCGATTGAATGACTAATCCAAAATTCGAATCCATGGGCAATGGCAAGTTTTTCCTATTTATCCCCAAGAGTGGATCATACCCCCACATTTTAAATCCTTCCCAAAATATGGTATCTCCCATAGGCATATCATCTTTATCCAACTTGGCAAGCTCATTGTAATATTTTGCAAGTACCTTTTCATTCAAAAATGGAGGACCCTCTCCTATAAGAGTAATGTCCTCATCCCAATCTACCAGTACACAATCTCTCAAGAGCATGTAACTAGCATTGGATGTGTCAATTGCTTGTTTTCGACAATTCAAATATTGTCTAAACGCAAGAAGGTTAGACATAAACAAATTATTGTCCGAATACAAACATTGTCCATTATCACGCACCTTGTAACAAATTTCACAACTCGAATACTCTCTAAGCATTTATTCATTGCCCATGTAGAGATTGTCCATTGCAAAAATCTTTCCTACTTTACCAATATTAGAATCATGCATACATAAAAGGAAAACCAAAAATAAAAAAGATTAAAATTATGGTTGTCAATCAAAAGTAGCAAAATAAAACATAAAATAAAATTGTTAAAACTAACCTTAACTAAAGTGACAATCAAGTAAAAACATTTCCCGGCAACGGCGCCAAAAAATTTGGTCGCTAAAATCGTGTACCGCAAGCGCACGGGTCGCGTTCAAGTAATAAAGTTGACTTTTTGAGTCCGATTTGTCGATCCCACGAGAAATGTATACTCAATTACACACTCTAGTTAATTTAATTTTAACAACAAAGTCACACAATAAGTTTTTTGGATTTTTTTAGTGAAAATAAAGCAAAACCAAACTAACTTTAAATTTTAACAACAATAAAGAAAATAAAATATTAAAAAGTTGGGATTCATGATTTCACTTAACCAACACTTAATTAATTGGAAATTTTGTAAATAAAATTAACTACTTAAGATAGAGAAATACAAGACAATAAACGTAAATCAAAATACACAATATTAAAAGACAATAATTATAAATTCAAATGCTTGAAAGTAAATAACTCAAAATACATAAACAAACTTAAAATAACTAAGTGGAGTTAAGTAACACCAATCATTCCGACAAAATACTATTTAGCCCATAATAAAAATTAACTCATAATAAAATCACAACATTTAACCACTAACATAATTATTTCAACAACAAGCTAAACAAAGTGTTAAAATAAGATAATAAAAGAAAACAACTTGTTCTAGTTTCATTAATAACCCAACACAAAGCTTTAATTAAACCATAAATAACATGAAAGTTTGAGGAGAAAAGTTAGAAAAAAAAAAACAACAATGATAAAAATTTCAACAATATTAAGCTTTAATTGAAGGAAAGTAAGTAAAAACACAAAAACTTAAAAGATTTAATGCATTAATTAAGAAAAGCGTGAGATAAAATACAAGAAAAAAGGGAAAAGATGCATAAAACTTACATACCCTAGCAAAGTGAGGAAGTTGGGTATTTATATCATCCCAAAAATCAACCAAAAATCCTTAAAAAATGCACAAATCCGCGTACACAGCGAAATGGGCCAAACCGGGTCGACCCGGTCCGGGAAAGAAAAAAAAAATTAAATAAAGTCGCGCGATCGCGCGGTGCATACTTCCGCGAGCCATGTTTCTCGGTGCCGTGTTGTGGCTTGAGTCGCGTTCGCGCCTTGGTTCGAGCCACGCGTTCGCGTTGCTAGGCTGGGACTCTTCCTTGCAGCTTGGTCCTTCTAATAATTATCATCAAGTCCTCCATCTTTCAATTCCGATCAATTTGGGCCCGAATTTTTGGATTTCTTTCAAATAAGTCATTCTAAAATTGCACTTTAGGCCCTTCAATTTTTGAAATCTTACAATTTGGTCCCTCAGTTAATTGCGCGACTCGTCCAGAACTTCTTGGAAGTGACAAAATGGTCTCTAAACTTCCAATTTCAGCATAATTTGCACTTCTTTTGTGATTTTGGTCTCAAACTTGGATGTTAACCTATTTAAACACAAAATATGCATAAATTAGTAGATATTTGCTCAAGATATTTCAAAATATGTTAATTTAAAGGTATAAAAAGTATATAAAAATGCACTTAACAAACAACATAATGAAAATAAACACAAGTCCTCCTTGAACTAGGTAGAGAACTTAGCCGCTCAAAGTCATAAAGAAACCCATAATTTCCGATCTTGATTCACCTTTTTGATTGAATTGATTCCTCTTCCGAGCCCCAAGAAAGCCGCTCTTTCAATAATGATTTTTCTACCCTTATTTTGTGGTTAATCTCTCCTTTTATAGGTCCCCAATTCGTGCCCTAAGAATCCCAAAGATATATGCCATTGATAGATATTGGAATCAATAAGGAAATTTTCTGCGGGGAGGTTACGGCCGTAAGTATTCAAGTTACGACCATAACTTGATTTTTGTTTAATTTTATTCTTTTGGAGTTACGGTCGTAACTTGATTTCTGCATAATTCCACTTCACGCCATCTTTGTTCACGACCGTAAGTTTAATTTCTTACGGCCGTAATAAAATTGCATCCCAAGTCCCTGAACTTCAATTTTATGTGCATTTTGGTCCTTTTTTCCTCTTTTTCCTCTATTGTGATCCTATACCACGTAAAACATAAAATGCATTAACTTAATTAGGATCAAAATGATAATAAAATAGGGCAACACGTGAACCAAATAAGTGCTAAAACCGCACTTATCAATCCCCCCACACTTGACCCATTGCTCGTCCTCCATCAATGATGAAAAGAAAGGAAGTAGGACTCAAGCAAATATATAGACCTATAGTCAGAAGGTTCAAGGTTACAGCCTACTTTTCTTAGCATGAAATGTTTATTGTATAATCAGAGTGCGTTAGTGTGTGCTAGAGATGCATCATCCAATATTCCTTGAACATAAATACAAGAATTCAATACTCCCGCTCCAGATCATAACCCAGTGTGGTTTATATCCTTTCACCTCTCGTGAGTATGCTCTCAACATCTATCAATGAGTTACTTCATGGGTGTTAGTTTTGATCAACTCAAAAGTTCAAAATATAGACCAAGCAATTCAAACCACTCATAAGAACATATAATGGGAGTTAACACCCTCACAAGGTATTTCTCTCTTCACACAAAGTGTATAAGGGTGAGAATTTTTTTCTATTCGCTCGACTCACTGCATGGAGATTTTGTTACCACAACGGTCCAAAAGTCATAACCGGAGCCAACAATGATACAAGTGCAAAGCAAAGGTCTTTATTTGGTTGTAATGGGGCTTCAGGTTGTGATATGATCCGGACCAGGCGTCGAAGGGAGAAGTCGAGCCATCGGTAATATGACAGTGATCTACGTGCAAAACGGAGTAAGTTCCATGTTGGGGTCGAGCCGAGAAGAGGGACGGATCAAGCCGAATCAACGGGTCGAAGTAATTTGGGCAAAAAATCCATCACGGCCGTAAATCATGTTATCACGACCGTAATCATTTATCGAAGAAAAAGGAAGAATTTCAGCAGAACGAGGCTTACGGCCGTAACATTCAAAAAGGGAAACTTCACGGCCGTAAGAAATTCGTCACGGCCGTAACTAATAAACGCAGTTTTGATCAGAGAGGCCTTTACGGCCGTAAAAGAATTATTCACGGCCGTAAATGAGTAGCGGCCAGATTTTCTTGTTTTTTAATTATTTTATTCCTTTTTTAGTTTTTAGGTTATTTTCCTATTTTAGAATTTTAGTCTAATTAGAATTCTATTTTGAGTAAATTAGATGCTAGGTTATTTTGCTTATTTATATTCCTTTTCATTCATTGTAAAAAACAGTTTAGTTTGAGATTTGAGATTAATAAAGTTGAGAGAGTTCTCTCCAATTAAAAGGTTGAGGAGTCCCTTTTGTGTTCTTCGAGAACAAATCAAACTTATCAAATATTGTGAAATATTTGTGGCGTTGAACTTATCAAATATTCGCGAGAATATTTGTGGCGTTTCCAATTTAGAATCTTATCAAGGAAATTGACAAGTCCTTGTGGTGTTTCGAAAACCTTGGATCTCGATTCCGCATCGTCAATTTCTTGCGTCGTGAGTCTTAGGTCAAGGTCCTATCGTCAATTTTATCTTTCTAGTAGTTTAATTCTTGTTTATTTTTCGCGTCAAATCTGATCTAGATCTTTCCTAGGTTTTAAATTTCGTTTTTCCGCATTTTCGACGAGATTCCCCGACTGGGATCTCGTCATCTGGTATCAGAGCTTGGATCTATTTCAGATTCTTGCGTTTCTTGAATTTTCTTGAATTTTTTTTGTGTTCTTCACGTTCTTCGTGTCAGTCATAATTTTCTTCAGTTTGATCCATAAGAGTCAGTCCCAAAAATTCAAAGTGTTTTTCTTGTTCGTTTTTCGTCCAAATCCAGTTCCGTTTTTTCTGCCATACTCATAGTCCGATTCTTTGGCAGATTAAAAAAAATTCCTAAAATTCCCAAATATTCCCCTAATATTCCGAATTTCCTTATTCGTGTCTTAAAAATGTCTGATAGAGAGGTTTCCACATCTTCATCTTCTATTGGAGACAGAAAACAGCTCGGGGATGTAAATAGAAGGAATGAACAGGGTAACAATGATATTGCAGCAATGAGGGCACAATTTGAGAGGTTTATGGCACATATGGAGAATCGAGGTGCAGAGCGTGAACAAAGACCTCGTGATCAATCTCATGATGGTTCTCGAGTTAGGAGAGGTAACAGGTGTGAGGATGGTATGAAAGATGAAAGGCCATTAAATCGAAATGAGACATCAAAACGGGAGAGTAGTGATCATGTTCACAAAAGGAGGGAGGAACCGACAACCAAAGGTAAAAATAATTCTGATTCCAAACCTCTTAAGTATAAAAATGTTAAGTGCTTTAAATGTTTGGAACGGGGTCACATTGCACTTGATTGTCCACGTAAGAAGGTTAGGCGTGATAGTGAAGGGGCTAAAAGTCTTGTGGTGGGCAAGTCAATTATTGATAGGCATGCTCTTAGCGTTAGGCGTAAGGTGAATGTTTTGGATAATGTGGAAGGGCAGAAGGATAATATTTTTCGCACTAGATGCTTAGTGGATGAAAAAGTTTGTAGCTTGGTGATTGACGGGGGAAGTTGTACTAATGTAGTTAGTACAATGTTGGTGGAAAAATTAGGCTTACCTTTAATGAAACATCCAACACCTTATAAATTACAATGGTTGACTGAGTCGGGGGAAGTTAAGTTGAGTTTGATTAATAAAATTTATGAGAGGATTCTCCAAAATTGAGAGGTTGAGTTTATTCCCTTTTTCTTGAACTTATCAAAGATCCGATCTTTGTGGCATTCTTCCAGTAAACTTATCAAATATTCGCAAGAATATTTGTGGCGTTTCCAAATTCGAAACTTATCAAGGAAATTGACAAGTCCTTGTGGCGTTCACCAATCTTGGTTCTTCAATCCGCATCGCCATAAATTGCGTCGTGATTGTCGGGTCAAGGTTTTACCGTCGTTCTATCCTTATTTTCGTTGTTTGTCTCGTGTCAGTTCTTATTTAGATCTTTCCTAGGTTTTAATTGACGTTATTCCACGTGTTCGACGAGATTCCCCGACCGGGATCTCATCATCTGGTATCAGAGCTGGACTCTGAATTCAGGTTTTTCTATCCACTTTGATTTTTATGTTTATCATTGAGTCCCATAAAAATCATCCATATCTTGTTGAGTGTTTAGATTTCAGACTTTGATTTTGATATAAACAGTTTTTATTGAGGATTCAATAAATGATATAGGTGGATTCCTATGTTTTTCGAACTTATCAAGAATATTTCTTGTGACGTTCAAATATCGAACTTATCAAATATTTCTTGAGAATATTTGTGGCGTTCAAAACCAGAAACTTATCAAGGAGATTGGGCAATTCTTTGTGGTGTTTCGAAAGTCGTGGTTCTTTATTCCGCATCGTCGAGCCATCGCGTCGTGAATATCGGGTCATGATTCATCCGTCCAACCACAACCTGAATTCGGAACTTTCCGGCATTTCTTCCGCGCTTCGAATCTCATCATGATGACGAGATCCCAGTCGGGGAATCTCGTCGAAAATGCGGAAAAACGAAATTTAAAACCTAGGAAAGATCTAGATCAGATTTGACGCGAAAAATAAACAAGAATTAAACTACTGGAAAGATAAAATTGCCGATAGGACCTTGACCCAAGATTCACGACGCAAGAAATTGACGATGCGGAATCAAGATCCAAGGTTTGTGAAACACCACAAGGACTTGTCAATTTCCTTGATAAGATTCTAAATTTGAAACGCCACAAATATTCTCGCGAATATTTGATAAGTTCAACGCCACAAATATTTCACAATATTTGATAAGTTGGATTTGTTCTCGAAGAACACAAAAGGGACTCCTCAACCTTTTAATTGGAGAGAACTCTCTCAACTTTATTAATCTCAAAACTCAAACTAAACTGTTTTTTACAATGAATGAAAAGGAATATAAATAAGCAAAATAACCTAGCATCTAATTTACTCAAAATAGAATTCTAATTAGACTAAAATTCTAAAATAGGAAAATAACCTAAAAACTAAAAAAGGAATAAAATAATTAAAAATCCGGAAAATCTGGCCGCTACTCATTTACGGCCGTGAATAATTCTTTTACGGCCGTAAAGGCCTCTCTGATCAAAATTGCGTTTATTAGTTACGGCCGTGACGAACTTCTTACGGTCGTGAAGTTTCCCTTTTTGAATGTTACGGCCGTAACTTCTAGGCTTACGGCCGTAAGCCTCGTTCTGCTGAAATTCTTCCTTTTTCTTCGATAAATGATTACGGCCGTGATAACATGATTTACGGTCGTGAATATATGGGTTACGGCCGTGAAGGTCCTCCATTACGGTCGTGATGGATTTTCTGGCCAAATTACTTCGACCCCTTGATTCGGCTTGATCCGTCCCTCTTCTCGGCTCGACCCCAACATGGAACTTACTCCGTTTTGCACGTAGATCACTGTCATATTGCCGATGGCTCGACTTCTCCCTTCGACGCCTGGTCCGGATCATATCAGGTTGGGTAGGATAAAAGGACATATTTAGGCTAAGTCAAGAAGGAATTTCGTAATTTAAGTCAATTCAAAATGACATTACTTTCTTCACCCCTTAATATGAACTTCATTGTCTCCTGCTACCTAATTTTTTTGTTCACACTCAAACCTTTTTCTCTCTCTTTTTTTTTTCTTTAAGTTGAATGTTTGACTTCCTCAACTACTAATTTTCTTGACTGAACTTCCTTTTCATTGCTTTCTCTCTTTCGATTTTTTTTCCAAATCAAATACTGTAACTTTTTCTCTTTTGTTCAAATCATAGTGCAGTCACCAATTGGCAAAAGATAGAATTACACTCCCTTGAATTCAATCCCTTACACACCCGTCACCCAACATAAGATAACCATTGCACTTCTTAGACTTAGACCACAGCACGATCCTCAATCAACAAAAGCTTGCGAATCCCTTCTCTATGGGTTCAAAACAGAGACAATGCGAAAGAAAGGGTATTTGTGGCTTATAGCGTGGCATAAAAAATTTCAAAGAAAGCACATCCAAGAATAAACCAACCATATAGGACACACATCAAAGAAATAGGAGCTTAATATAAAGAGTAAAAGCAGTTCATAGGCTCAAAAGCTCACAAATTACGGTCTATATGTGTTACTCCCATCCATTTATGAAGTATAGGTCATTGCTTGGTCCTAGATACGAGTTCAAGGTTTAGTGGCCAAGGGTTAATGCTTAAGTGGATATAATTAGGCTACTCGGGGTGGTGTTACATCATGTCACTTTGATTTAACTCTATTATTGTGCACAACCTTCTTCTTCTTTTTTGTCCCCATTTTCAAACTCGTTCAGAAATTATTGGAGAACTCATCTCTACGTGCTCAAGTTCATATCCAATTATGCATTGAGAGATTTGAAAAGTATGGCTGCTTCCTTTTTTAACCAAAATGCAAGTGTCATAACAAGGGTCTCATAGCAACAAAAGTAAACAACACAATGTGAATGACATAGAAATATATACATCCAGAGACAAAACGGACTATCCCCCCCCCCCACACTTAAACCACACAATGTCCTCATTATGGAGATAATTAATCGAAATAATAGAGGGGAATAGAAAACTCTCCTAGAGGGCTAAGATGGTGGTGGCTCGTCCTGGGGCCTCCGTAATTGGCGAATCTCCTCCCGAATCTCGTGATTTTTAGCGCGCAGGGCTCTCTGCTCCTCCAACATCAAATGCTGGTCCTCTTGGATAGCATTCATTTGGACTTGAAATGCTTGCATCATTTCCAGCATTTGCCTCTCAAAGGGGTTATAAGTTGGAACCAGTGGTGCTCTCTCCCTAGCGGCGGGTTCCTCGGCGCCCTGATCATCATCCGACTCTCCTGAATCTCCCTACCCATGATTTCACTTTGCGACTATGTCTTCCTACGAGCATTTTCCAAACTACCCTTTGTGAGGCGATTTTCGTGTCCCATTGTGTCCTTGCTCACCGCTGCAGGGACTCTTTGAGTTCGACATAATGTTGTAATAAGGCACGGGAAGGGCATACCCCTCTTCTGAGGCATCAGGCTAGCATATGTGCAAATTGTGTCATATATATGCTGCCCCAAGTCAAATTTGATCCCCCTTGTGATGGCATAATAAACTTGGAGATATCAGATAGAAACAGTGGTGAGGCTGGTAGACGGAAATAGACTCCCCGACCCCCATTGATGCAGGAACCAGACGTCCATCTGTAAGTCTTGGTTCTTATACTGGGGATGGATGACATGCAGGGTATCATGAAGTTCGGGCCCAGAAAGGTCGAGGTACAATGACTAATTCTGCTCAACGCATCCCCTGAAAGTCCTCTGGTAGAAATAGTAGTTCTTTAATGCATTGCTTGGATTGACTTTTCTCTTAGCGGGGTTCAGATGAGGACTCTCCTGCAGCTTGCTTTCCTTTTTTCGTCGATGGAGCCATAAATTATCCTGCATAAGGGAGTAAACTAGTCGAGTGATAAGGTAACTCAAGGATAATCCACTCAAGCAATTATTGCTCATTGATCAAATCGCAAAGTTCAAAATTCAATGTAGGCATGAAGGAACATAATGTACAAAGAAATGCAACATGACTTAATTTGTACCCAAAATTACCCAAAAATATTCCATAAATTCCAACTATTTAGAACAATCACATTGGCGCCTTTACTCAATTGCCGCATGCAAAAATTAAACACTGGAAGAATTAACGCAAGTAACATAGTGTGCACATAAATCAAGAGGAGGTTCTCAACATATTGTGCAGATATCCAATTAAGCCTCAATGTCAATGTAGCATGCAAACGTGTCAAACTGTATAGACATCAAAACCAACGAGATTACGTTTATGTGATATAAACCCCTCACTCAAATTCTCGGCATGGTTTCTATAGGATCACAATATCAAAAGGTAAGGCATCAAGTCAAAAAGGGTGGAATTAAAGAGTTCATTGTCATTCAAGCATTTTGTCAAACATGTGGTATGCAAATTAGAATAGGTGTCTTGGGTGAGTTAATGAAACCATGAAATATGCCCAACTCACACATCTCAACTCAACAACTTCAAATTTTAACCTCAACTCACGAATCAAGGCTGAGAGTTTGAAAACATTATGTGCATCAAGAAGGAAAAATGGAAAAGAACTAAAAGAAAAGGAGAAAAGAACTAAAGAAATAAGGACATACCTTCTTGATCTTGTGAGGGGCAATGAATTGGAAGTAGGTGAATCAATAAACCTAGACTAAATCCTTTATATACAAAATTGATGAGAGGTGGAGTGATTTTTGGAGAGATTCTAGGGAGAAAATTTGATATAGATTGAAACGACCGTTCTTTAATTGAGGCGATCCGGATTTTAAACTTACGACAGTTACACCCGTAAAAAAAGTACTCACGGCCATAACTAAGCTTCTGGACAATTTCAATGGAAAATAGTTACGGCCGTAAAAATTTAGGTACGGCCGTAAATGACTTTCTGCCCATTTTTTTTTTCAAAATCAATTTTTGTGATTTGCGGCCGTAACAAGTGGGTTACGACCGTAACCTTGCCCCTGTAATTTTTTTTTTTTTTAAATCAACAACAATGCAATGACAAAAAAAAAAAAAAAAAGATTAAAAATAATTTTAAAATGTAGAGAGTAAAGAAACTCTCTTTCCCGAGTTGCCTCCCGATCAGCGCCATTGTTTAATGTCGTTGGCTCAACTGAGTTCTTGAATGACTAGTGTCCTTCCTTGTTGTTCTCTAGCATGATCACTTCCAAGTTTTCAGTTTGGAACTCTTCATAGTATGGCCTGAGACGGTGCCCATTGACCTTGAACTGTTTATCGGTCTTCAAGCTTCTAATTTTTACTGCACCATGCGGAGAGACATTAATAATAACAAAAGGACCAACCCAACAAGAACGAAGCTTACCTGGATGAAGTTTGAGCCGAGATTGAAAGAGAAGTACTTTCTGGCCCTCACTGAAACTTTTTTCAAGAAATGCGTTAATTGTGGAAAGCCTTGATCCGATCTTTATAGATCATTGCATTCTCGTACGCTTCATTCCGAATCTCGTCCAATTCTTGCAATTGGAGTTCCCTATGATCTCCCGTTGCTCCCCAATCCATATTGCATTGCTTGATGGCCTGGTAGGCCCTATGCTCGAGTTCTATAGGTATGTGACATGGCTTTTCGAATACCAATCGGTATGGGGACATACTAATTGGCGTCTTGTAAGCGGTTCTGTAGGCCCATAGAGCATCTTTGAGCCTAATGCTCCAATCCTTTAGTTCTGGCCGGACTGTTTTCTCTAAAATGGACTTTACCTCCCTGTTGGAGATTTCTACCTGCCCGTTGGTTTGGGGGTGATATGCGGAAGATACTCGGTGCAACACTCCATATTTCTTCAACAACGCCTCAATAGTTCGGTTGCAAAAGTGTGTCCCCCTGTCACTTATCATTGCTCGGGGCATACCGAACCTGCTGAAAATGTTAGCCTTTACAAAGTCTGCAACAACCTTAGCTTCATTAGCACGAGTGGCCTTTGCCTCCACCCATTTTGACACATATTCAATAGCTAGAAGAATGTAGTTACAACCAAAAGATGGGGAAAGGGTCCCATTAAGTCAATGCCCCAAACATCAAAATTTTCACATACAATTATAGGGGTTTGAGGTATTTGATCTCATTGGGAAAAATTACCTGTTCTCTGGAAGTTATTGCAAAACTTACAGAATATGTAGGCGTCCTTGAAAAGGGTTGGCCAAAAGAAACCAATCTCCAATACCTTTTGTGTTGTCCTCCTAGGTCCAAAATGACCTCCGCATGCATATGAGTGGAAAAAAGTGAGGATTGATTGGTATTCTGATTCGGGCACACACCTCAGCATGACTTGGTCGGGACATCTCTTCCACAAGTATGGATCATCCCAAATGTAGTATTTGGAGTCACTCCACACCTTATGCTTCTTTGCCTGCGAAAAACCATTAGGTATTAGCTTAGAATTCATATAATTAACTAAATCAGCATACCATGGAGGGTTCACTTCGATATCAAATAAGCTTTCATCCGGAAAGGCTTCACGCAAAGGTAGGTCATCTTCGGCCTTCACTACCTTGCTAAGATGGTCGGTGACCACATTTTCAGAACCAGCCTTATCCTTGATTTCCAAATCAAACTCTTATATTAAGAGTATCCATCGAATGATTCTTGGCTTTGCATCCGTCTTACAAATAAGTGTCTCAATGGTGCATGATGTGTAAAAATAATGACTTTAGAACCCAATAAATAAGAACGAAATTTTTCTAAAGCAAATACCACAAATAAAAGTTCCTTTTCCATGGTGGTATTGTTTGATTGAGCCTAATTCAAGGTTCGGGAGGCATAGTAGATCACATGGGCTGCTCTCCCGACTCCCAGCCCTAAGACTGCCCCCACAGCATAGTCGTTGGCATCACACATTATTTCGAATGGGAGATCCCAGTCTGGTGGTTGGATAATGGGGGGATGTAGTCAACCACTCCTTCAGTTGGTCGAAAGCCTTTTTGCACAGTTCGGTGAACTCAAATGGCACATCATTTTGCAACAAATTTCACAGTGGGGATGCAATTTTGGAGAAATCTTTTATAAACCTGCGATAAAAACCTACATGTCCAAGAAAAGATCGTATATCTCACACATTTTCGGGGTAAGGTAATGCAAATATGAGGTCTACCTTAGCTTTATCAACTTCTATCCCTTTCACAGACACTACATGACCTAGCACAATTCCTTGATCCACCATAAATTGGCATTTTTCCCAATTTAGGACTAAGTTAGTGTCAATGCATCGTTTCAAAATTAGCGTCAAATTATCCAAGTATGCATCAAACGAGTCACCCCACACACTAAAGTCATCCATGAACACTTCTATAATTTTTCCTATATATTTAGAAAAAAATGTTCATCATACAACGTTGGAATGTTGCGGGAGCATTACACAAAACAAAAGGCATGCGCCTATATGCAAAAGTGCCAAATGGACACGTGAATGTTGTTTTTTCTTGATCTTCTGGTGTTATGGAATTTTTGAAATATCTAGAAAAACCATCTAAAAAACAGTAATGGGAATGGCCAGTTAACTTTTCTAACATTTGATCCATAAAGGGAAGGGAAAAGTGATCTTTTCGAGTGTCAGCGTTTACCTTCCTGTAGTCGATGCATACCCGGTATCCGATTTGTACTCTAGTCGGTACAAGTTCTCCATCCTTATTTTCCACCACCATCACTCCGAACTTCTTGGGCACCGCTTGTACAAAGCTGGTCCACTTGCTGTCTGAAATTGGATAAATCATCCCTGCTCCCAACAGCTTTAAAACTTCCTTCTTCACCACCTCCATCATTGCTGAATTTAGTCTTCGCTGAGTTTTTCTTGATGGTTGAGCTCCTTCCTTAAGCAATATACGATGCATACAGACTGATGGGATGATCCCCTTGATATATACATTTGTCCAGCCAATTGCCTCCTTGTGCTCCTGAAGAACCTGAACCAGATTGGCTTCTTCCACCTTGGTGAGGTTGGATGAAACGATCATGGGAAGCGTTTAACCATCACCAAGAAATGCATATTTCAAATGGGATGGCAAGGATTTCATTTCCACTACTGGTGCCTGCAAAATAGAGGGTAGCAATTTGTTAGGATATCTCATCAGTATGTCAACTAAATTGTTTTGACAGTATACCTGCATGGCACGGGCCCCGGTGAATAAAGTGCAGCTATTCCATTTGCAGTTCCTTGCTCATTCCCAATTCGTCGTCATAAACTTGCCTTAATGACTCCGAAATAGCTGTTTCTAGCTCATCCCTGCAATTTAATTCAAAGACTTTCGCACAGTAGGAGTAATGACATTAATAGAGTAGGCAACATACATATCATTCGGGTGCTTCATTGCATCATAGATATTAAATTGTACCACCTCCCCATTAAATTCCATAGTCAACACCCCTTTCCTCACATCAATTATGGTTTAGGAGGTCCACAAAAATGGTCTACCTAGCAATGTAGGGGTAGAGTTAGGGGAGTGATCATTATTCATATCTAACACATAAAAGTCTGTCGGAAACACCAACCCTCCTACTTGCACAACACATCCTCAACTACCCCATCCGGATACGCATTGGAACGGTCGGCTAGTTGAATGATAACACTAGTTTCAGTCATTTTAGCAAGTTTTAATGCAGTGTAAGTAGATCTATACATTACATTTATAGATGCTCCTAAATCTATCAATGCACAGTCTACTTTAGTATTACCTATTTGGCATGGTATGGTAAACATCCCTGGATCCTTGCACTTGGGGGCAGTTTTCTTTGGAATAGTGCAGATACGAATTTCCCCATTCTTACCCTCTCATTCCCTATCAGCTTCCTCTTGTTGGTACACAGATCTTTCAGGAACTTAGCATATCGGGGAACTTGTTTGATGGCATCTAATAATGGAATGTTGACTTCCACCTTCCTAAACATTTCCAAAATTTCTCTTTCCTTGATTTCTTTGTTTGCCTTTGCTAGCCTGCTAGGAAAAGGAGGTGGAGTTTGTTTAACATTTACAGTGGAGTCAGCATTTACCTAAGAGTTTTGTGGAGTGTTGCCCTTCTTTTCCATTTCTCCGTCCTCCTCTTCTTGAAATACGGGAGGTTTCATTTGTGAGCCCTCAATTTCCTTTTCACCCCGGAGAATCATGGCACTCACGTTTTTCGGATTTACCTTGGGCTGCGATGGCAATTTACCTCTAGATTGCGCCTCCAATCTATTGATGGCGGTGGCCATTTGGCTCATTTGGTTCTCCATGTTTTGAATGCTTGATTTGACATCTTGTTGAAATTGCAACGTGTTAGTTGCCAGTGTTTTTACCATGTCTTCAAGAGACATACCTGAATTTTGAGGTTTTTGCTGTTATTGCCCCTGTAGTTGGAAAGTCCTTTATTGCTGGAATTGCCCTTAAGGCTTGTTTGGGGCAAAACCCGAGGGCTTGTTATTTTCGTAGCTCAAGTTAGAGTGATCCCTCCACCCAGTGTTGTATGTGTTGGAGTACTGGTTGTACTACTGTTTTTGAAAAGGGAAACATCCTACAGCATTTACCTGTTCATTGTTCTCCTTTTGCAACACCGGACAGGTATCCGTTAGATGTCCAAAATTTGCACATATTCCGCATGCTTTGACTTGATGTCAGTTCCCTACAGCAAGTTGTTTAACGAGATTTGTTAGTTCAAACAATTGACCTTCAATATTGGAACCACTTACCTCGTTCACGCGGCGGACTTGCGTATCCCTTTTTGAATTGAATTGCCGAGTGTTCTCAGCCATGTTGGATATCAAAGACCGTGGTTGTTCCGGTGTTTTATCCATTAGTGCACCTCCACTCGCAGCGTCTATCATGCTCCTATCCATTGGAGTCAGTCCTTCATAGAAGTATTATATCAAGAGTTGCTCACTGATCTGATGATGGAGGCGGGTCGAGATGAGCTTCTTGAAGCGCTCCCAATACTCATATAATGATTCGCCATTTTTTTAGCGCACCCCACAGTTTTCCTTTCGGATTGTCCCAGCCCTAGATGCGGGAAAATATTTTTTCAAGAATAGCTTCTTCATGTCACTCCAGGTGGTGACTGATCCAGATGGTAGACAATATAACCAATCGGTGGCAGCATCCTTTAGCGAAAATGGGAAGGCCCTCATCTTGATTTGTTCCTCAGTAATACCCGTGGGTCTCATGCTACAGAAAACCACATTGAACTCCTTGAGGTGTCTATACGGGTCCTCACTGGGATATCCTCGAAAAGTCGGCAACAAGTGGATAAGTCCAGATTTGAGCTCAAAAGTTTTTCCCTCATCCACTGTTGGGAAGGTGATACACAATGGCTGCTGAGCAACATCTGGAGTAGCCAATTGTTTAAGAGTTCTGTTGTTCATGTTGTTAGCTGACATTTGTTGTGTTGTTCTTCTTTGCTGTCGAAAAGTTATCTCGATTTCTGGGTCAAAATCAAAAAATTCAAAATTAGTTGATCAAGTTCCACGCATAAGCAAAGAAGTAGACAAGCAAGAAATATATTTTTTTTAAAAAAAATTATAGAAATAAATTGAAAATAAAATAAATAAAATAAAATGCAGAAAATAATAAAAAAAATAAAATTCTAATTGATTAAATACTTGGTTAACCGTTCCCCGGAAACGATGCCAAAAATCTGGTGCGTGTCAAATTCCTTACTCGCCAATTATCAATTTAAAATGTAATAGCGGGAGTAAGAGTCGATCACACAAGGAACAGAAACTAAAATAGTGTTGTATCAATTAGAATTAATGGGGGGTTTTGAGTTGAATTAATTGTAAATGATTTGAATAATAAAATAAACAAAACAATTAAAATGATTGGAGTAAATATTAATTAATAGTGGAACCTAGTTCTCAGGTTCGGTTGTTTTTAGGCACAATGGTATCACTTTCCAAGTAATATGTACCTAATTCAATTCCTGATTTATTACCTGTAAGTAATTAACAACTTCTAACTACTTCTTTTCTTCATTAATTGTGTTTAATTAGAACAAGCTCTCTAATCAAACTATAGCTATTGGACAACCTAAAATAATCTCTTTAGATTTAATACAATAGCTAAATGACTCAAGAAGAATTAGGGTGATCTAGATTACCAATCACACAAGCTCGTGACGATTAACCTAGGTTGAATTTCCAATAGAATTGCAAAATTCCCAATTGCTACTATGAATTGAATAATAAGACAATTACGGATCCAATCATTCAATTTAGCATGCATCAACACAACAAGATATGAGATAGGCCTAAATGTCATAAATTATTGTATTAATTGAAATAAAGTTCATGGAAATCTAACAATCAAGAATATATAATTTAATACTAAATTACTAGTTTGGAAAATAACAACATAATGAAAATAAACACAACGTCTCCTTGAACTAGGTAGAGAACTTAGCAGCTCAAAGTCATGAAGAAACCCATAATTTCCGCTCTTGATTCACCTTCTTGATTGGATTGATTCCTCTTCCAAATCCCAAGCAAGCCGCTCTTTCAATAATGATTTTCCAACCCTTGTTTTGTGGTCAATCGCTCCTTTTATAGGTCCCCAATTCGTGCCCTAAGAATCCCAAAGATATATGCCATAGATAGATAGATATTGGAAACAATAAGAAAATTTTCCGCAGGGAGGTTACAACCGTAAGTATTCAAGTTACGGCCGTAACTTGATTTCTATTTAATTTTGTTCTTTTGGAGTTACGACCATAATTATTCAAGTTACAGCCGTAACTTGATTTCTTCATAATTCCACTTCACGCCATCTTTGTTCATGGCCGTAAGTTTAATTTCTTACGGTCGTAATAAAATTGCATCCCAAGTCCCTGAACTTCAATTTTATGTGCATTTTGATAATTTTTTTCCTCTTTTTCCTCTGTTGTGATCCTATACCACATAAAACATAAAATGCATTAACCAATACTTAATTAGGATCAAAATGATAATAAAATAGGGCAACATGTGAACCAAATAAGTGCTAATACCGCACTTATTAAGAACCAGCCCAAGGAGAGATTCTCACGAGAGTTACTCAACCATCTGCCATTGGAAACAACACTTCACATCCGACTTGCATGTGTGAAAACATCAATTTATGGAGAGATCCCTGGCTCAATCAAGGACTCGCAACTTATCCAAGGACGTTGGCGACAAGAAGATATATGGACAGAAATTATAACGGGATATCGAAAACTAAGTAATTTTAATTGTCCGACTATAAATTCTACAAGAATATTAAGGACCGCTCTCTTTTTGTTTCGATTTTGAATTTTGAATTTTGTTTTGAGTTTTGGATTTTTGTTGTTTGTTTTGGGATTGCTGAAAAAATGTTCTCTTTGTGATTTTAAAAAACAGTTTTCAAAAATAGAAAATTGAAAAATGCGTTTACGTTGTAATTTTCTGATATATTTATTTTGTGATATTTTATATGTAAAAAATGGTTGATTTGTTGAATTACATTAATTTTAATGTCAATAAATCAGTTAGTTCTCTATGTCAATAAATTCATTATTAATATTGTTTCAACTAAACAAAAATCCAACTCCATACCAACAAAATCTTAACATGGATCTATATATAATGACAAAATAACATAAGAACTTCAAGTGAAGAAAGTGTCTCACATTTACAAAAAAAAAAAAATCTTAACATGGATCTATATATAATTGCAAAATAACATAAGAATTTCAAATGAAGATAGTGTCTCACATTTACTATAAAAAAAATAAAAAAATAAAAAAAATCTTAACTTGGATCTATATATAATGACAAAATAACATAAGAACTTCAAGTGAAGGAAGTGTCTCACATTTACACAAAAAAAAAAGATCCAAAACGCGCGTTTTTGACTTTATAACACAAAATATCCAAAACGCAATAAACTCGTTTTGAGTTTCCTTTGTATTTTTATTTTTTTTTTGTTCTGGAAAACAAAATTCTGAAAATAGGCAAAGTGAACGCGTTTTCAATATTTTAAAAAATTGAAAACTCAAAACGGACTGAAAATAGTAAAGAAAACGGGGCCTTAGGGTTTCCTAGGGATGGAAGTTGGATCGGAAAATCCGATTCCATTCTGAGTTTTTTTGAAAAAATCCGATTCCGAAATTCGAAAGTTTCGAATTCCGGAATTTTCCAAAAAAATTGGATTGGAATTGGAATGAATTTCAAAATTCCAAAAATTCCAAAATTCCGATCCAAATTTTTTTGAATAATTCCAAACATATTTCGTTCTCAAAATTCTGATTTTTACCAAAAAAATTCCAAATTTTTTGTATTTGCAATATGTTACATTAGAAAATATGATTAGAAACTAGAAATCCAAAACTGTAAAATTAAAACAATACAGATGGAGTTCATTACTTTCAAGCCCATATAAGTAGAGAGGGCTTATCATTAAAGAAAACAACAGGGAACTAAACGATCAACACTTGAAGTCGGCGTGGAACCCTTATCACCGTCGTTGGTAGATAAAACGTTTTCTTCTTCAAATCTTCCATCTTCAATATGTATTGATTGGAACTCCAAAAGTTGTCTACATTACTGCCACTCTCAATCTTAGTGTATCTGGTAAGTTTTCCTCCCTAAATTTATACTTAGTTTGTTCAGTATGATTGTAGATGTGTAGTGGTATTCTTTGTTGTATTAATTTCACTATAAAAAACAGTTAGATCAGGGAGTTTTGTCGTGATTATAGTTGAACCTTTTTTTTTTTTTTTTTTGCAGACTTATAAATGGCAAAGGCAAAGGAAAACGACACAAACCAAAGTCCTAAAGTTCCCAATCAAGTGCAAGATCAAGTTTCCAATCAGGTTCCTAACCAAATTAATTCTAACGGAGCTATCATTCAGGGTCAAGGCAACCAAAAGAAGCTAAAGATAAACAAGAAGTCTGGTTTAGCTGGAAATCTTGGAAAATATGAGGTATGGAACAGTTTTACTGAAGTTATGGATGAAGAAACTCAGAAATATAGAGGGATTGCTATCTGTAAGTATTGTGAGCAGAAAATTACCTCTCCTTCATCAGGTGGGACCAATAAGTTGTGGTGTCTCATAAAAAAGTGCAAAAAGGCTCCTCGTGATGAAGAAAGTAACGATCAAAAACATGTTGCTATAATGGGAGGTCAGCTTTCCAATTGGAAGTTCGACCAAGACAGATCACGGAAGTCTATGGAAGAAATGATTATCCTTTGTGAACCATTTAATTTTGTAGAAAATCAAGGCTTTAGGAAGTTTTGTCAAGTTACCTTGCCTAGATTACATGTGATATCCAGAACCATAGTCACAAAGGATTGTTTGCAGATATATCATGAGGACAAAAGCAAGTTAAAAGATTGTTTGAAAGATATTTCTGCAAGGATATCTATCACAACAGACTTGTGGACATCAGTTCAAAATCTTGGGTATATGGCTTTAACAGCTCATTTTGTAGACAAATATTGGGTCCTTAGAAAGAAAATTATCAATTTTCGAGTTCTTCCACATCCACACAGGGGAGAGGCTATTTCAAAGGCAATAGAGATCTGCCTTTTGGAATGGGGTATAGAAAGAGTAATGACAATTACTCTTGACAATGCGAAGAATAATGATTCATGTGTTGTTGATTTAAAGAGAAGATTTAATAAGAGAAATATGATGTTGTTACGTGGAATTGAAGAGGTGAAGCAAACCATTAAACGTCTCCGTATAAGTGTTAAGTATGTGAGGAGCAATGCATCACGACTACAATTGTTTAAAAAATGTGCTCTGGAAGTCTAAAAAGCTAGCTTGCTTAGATGTTAAAACAAGATGGAAGAACTCAACATATTTGATGATATATGCAGCAGTGGAGTTTCAGAAAGCATTTGATAGGCTTTTGGAGCAATATCCTTTATACAGAAGCGAGTGTGAACTGAAAAAGAAGAAGAAATCTGATAATGTTTGTGATGAAGAGGCAGGCCATATTAATGAGGACGATTGGAGGAAACTCAGAAGTTTGCATACGTTTTTAGAAGATTATTATATGCTAACATTGCGTATCTTGTTCTCACTATGTAACTTCCAACACTTACTTTGATGGTGCATATGGTGATTGTGTGGTAGTGGAGATCTTGTTGTCAATGTTTATAGATGGTGGAAATCGTGGTGCAGGTGGTGGTGTGATGGTGGAAATCGTGGTGCAGGTGGTAGTGTGTGATAGTGGAAATTTTGATGCCACATAATACACATCATCTTAACATTGTACTCCACATAATACATTGGAGAAGTATTTTTAATCTATTATGTCTATTTGATGATGTGTCATCTAATTTGTTACAACCCACATGTGCAATGGAGATTCTCTTATAATATCAATATAGATTTATTTCGGGTTAACAATCAATAGAACTACTTTCATTCATTTTCAAATCCTTAAACTATGGAGACATTATTATGTGACATTTTTTGGAGACATTGTAAGGTGGCACTTTTTAATTGGTAGATGAAAAAGGAAGTTGTTGTGTAGTTATATCCATTACCCATTATAATTGTGCCACCTCACATTGTCTCCAAAAAAAAGTTCCATAATAATGTATTCCTATAATTATTGTTTACAAACACCTGTGGTCGACAAGTACTACCAAAAAGAAATAGAGTTGGTAGGTTACCTGTCGTTTTCTTCTTAATATCGTCAAGTAATTAATTCTTATATCCCTCTTACTTAACCATATGTATGCCCTTTTGTAAGTAAGAAATAATATATTATCATATCATGAGCAAAGTTTAATACATTCAAATAGATTATTCGAATAAATCGATGCCCATGTGAAAGGATATTTCTTGCACAAAAATGTTACCCTACCCGTGACGCGGGGAGGGTAACAAACCTGTGAGGGGCGGGGTTTTTAAGGTAATAAAACATTTTTTGCATTGAACATGATTTAACTGAGATATCCAACTACTGAAAATAAACTTGCAAAAAATTAAGTATAATCAATAGTACATCCATTATTACTTTCTAGATGTAGATAAGGTTTGTAAAATTGTGAACAATTTACTTTCATATAATATGATACAATTTACTTTTCACTCTTTCTTGATTTTATCATATTGCTTCATGTTAATACATTATACTTTGTCAACTGAATATATATGTGTATCGCATTGGTGTAAAATTAATTAGTCATAAATTAATTTGAGAATTGTTCAATACCCTGATGCAAAATATACCCACAAGTGTACGGGTCGTGAAAAGTAATAAATTGGACCTGAGAATCCGGATTATCGTCCTACGGAGACTGCTACTAAGTATCAAAATATTTTAGTTCTAGACCCTATTCTAACGAACAAAAGAGTTTTGATGTTTAAAAGTAAAACTAAAGAATTAAAATTGAAGAATTGTTTTATTTTTAAAAACGATCGTAAAATAGTTGGGATTCACGATTTCACATAACCAATTAAATTAACTCTAATTTCGATTTTATTTCATAAATATGTACTCGGTCGAATTCACTAATGTATATTGAAATTTCACTCTCGAGTTTAAATCAACTATACATAAATAAGTCAATCGTGTATCTCTACAGATGGTCCTAATTATTCCTTTTTTAGATGCATAACACACAAAAATTCACACACGACCGCTCTAATAACAAGAGTATATATTTATCTATTGTCCAATTATCGAATTTATTACCTTGATCTAAGTTATTAACTAACCTCTCGGATTATAGAAATAACTCATTAAATCATGAATAAGTGGTCAGTTCATTCACACATTAAACACAATAATAAACCAATACATGCAACGAATCATTAAAACAACGGAATATAAAATTAAAATAATAAACCAATACATGCAACGAATCATTAAAACAACGGAATATAAAATTAAAATAATAAAGGTAGGTTACTTTGTTCATCACATCATGGAGTTTAGTTACACATCATAATTAAATAACATGAACCATAAAATTAGGCGTTCATGGAAAATAACATAAAATAATGAAAAGCTTGCATCAAGTATCAATTCTTCATGTGTTCTTCCAATCTCGACTCTTGCTTTGCTCCAATCTCTCAACAATTTGACGTTGAAATCGTAAAATTATGATGTTCTTAGGTGAGCCAAAGGTTCTGGTTTTTGTGTCAAGAGGTTGTATTTATAGTTGGAGAAGAGACCTAGTCTAAAAAGGAAAGCAAATTGTCAAACTCACGCGCAAATTTTTTTGGGTATATACACAGCGTTCGGTATTTAGATCATATCTTTCTATTCCCTTATCCGATTGAGATGATTGAAAGTTCGTTAGAAAGATAATTTAAAGGGTTACAATTCTTCCTGGAATAGGATTTTCCCAATTCGGAGGTTTACTTCCTCAAAATTATGTCTCAAAGTATGACTAAAAATCTGTCCAGAATCTTGTACAATTGGAATTAATTTATGATAATATCTTTATCATATTTTATTCCTTTTTGACTTCTACTTGCATCCAATTGACTCGTAAAAATCCTCAAATTATCATCTCATGATCCGAATCAATCATTGAATTTTAGTAATTTGGTCCTCTCATGTTTAATTTGCTCTTCAATCCTTCAATCTTTAAATTGTAACAATATAGTCCTCATACTTTCAAGTCTTCATCTATTAGGTCCTCCAACGCTTGATTTCTTCTATTTAGCCCTTGATTCCTTGATTTATTTCACTCGCTCCTCAAGTATTTCTCGGTTGACTTCATTGACTTCCAATTGAGCTCCAAAAGTCATTCAATTGTGCATTATTTTCATCAATTATTTCATTCACGCGATTATGAGATATTTTCTGAAATATAAATAAATAACAAGAAATTAGATAACTTTTATTCTAAAACGACAATATAATACTCTAATTTTGATATATAAATAAGTGTATAAAATAGACTTATCAAGAATCTTGATGATTATTTAAAAACACACTCAATAATGGTCTTCCAATACAATAGATAAAAAAAAAAAAGAAAAAGATACATTTTACAATCTTGTATTTTAATTAAACAAAAAAAATGGTTGAATTTCACATTAATTGCACTGTCATCCTCCTAATACAATTTAAATTCCAAATGGTGGCCCTTCTTACAACGGCGAAAAATCTTGTTTGTTATAAAATATACTAGTATATACTCGTGCGATGCACGGATGACATTACTGTTTTGTTTCTTTGCAATGGAAAATGTTTAATGAACAAGTTGACATAATAAAGTTATGAACTTAAAGAAATTAAATTTGATATTGATAATCGATATTACCTTGGAGTTCCCTTAATAACACATTTCTCATAATAGAATTGATAAATTTTTGTAAAAATTTAATGCTTATAAAGTTATAAGTATATAACACAAATATAAATACAAATGCATAAAAAATAATATTATATTACAATAGCTATTAAAATTTTACAGACGTTATATAATGTCAATAGAGTATTTGGTAACACTAGCAGTTTTTAAATTTTTTATTATTATTTTCGAGGTAAGATATGTGGTTAAAAAGTGGAGAGAAAATTTGAATGGTTAAAAAGTGGTTTAAAAAATTGTGTTGTTTATAAATTGGTTTATAAATTATAATGATTGTGTTACAGAACAGTGTGTTAATGAATTTAGGTGAACGTTGGACAATTTCTCTTACACACCATCTCGTGCAATGCACGGATGACATTGTCATTACGTTTTTTTGCAATGGGAAATATCAATGTGCAAAGATGTTTCTAAACCAGAAGCAAAGTTCAGATTTTCTGTATGTGGAACAAAAGCACAAGAAAAGGCTAGGCTGCCATCTATTTTATTGTGCCACCCTTATATTCCATTAAGGCTGTGTTTGATTGAAAAGATAGAAAATAAATGGTAAGAAAAAATATTTTCTAGGAATTGATTTGCCTGAAAATTATTTTTCTGGAAAATGTCAATTGGAAGTGTTTGATTAGATTAATTTTTCAGGTGAAAAGTGGGAGATTTTCCTAGTTTTGTTGTTTGATTGACATTATTCTCCGTGGCAAATAAATCAAAATTTAACTATTTTAATAAAAAAAATTAAATTTTTCATTCATTTATACTTGATAATAATAATGTTAATTTCTAAAAAAATTAGTCAATTAACAACAACAAAAATGATCAAACGTAATGCAAAAGAAGAAAAAAATTTCTCAGCAAATAGGTAAGAAAATATTTTCAAGGCAAATAAGGTAGTTGTGCTTTAAATGGTTGTACCTAAGAAAACATTTTCCAAGGCAAATTTTGTCAATCAAACACCAACCAAATGTAAAAGGTGGAAAATATTTTCCATGATTTGACATTTTCTAGGCAAATCAAGTTGTATCACACACAGCCTAATAGATTAATTTATAAAAGATATAAGATAACATTAATGAATATATGTCTAGAGAACATTTCTCTTAATAATCATGAGCTCACAATCCCGTTGTACCAAAAAAAGGCTTTATGCATTTTGAAAGTAATAACATTATAGTCAAGTGAATTCTATTAACAATCTCGTGTTATCTACCAAAATAAGTTTTTAAAGTCATATAACATTACAGTCAAAAACTATTGTGGAGATAAAGCACGTAAGTGTACTCTATTTCAAACACTTTAGTAAAGTGAGTTCATTTCGTGAAGCAACACAAAAGTCAAAGGTACCAACTTTTTAAACAATATACGTAGTTATAATAACATGCATCCATTTAAGTTAGTCAAGAATTTCTACATTAATTAAATCAACAGGAGTAACCCGACTTGATAAGATACAAAATAACATAAGCTGTTTTTATGGCATTCCTGACCTAGGGAGGTTAATATCTAATTGAACCATACATAAAATAAATTATTGAAATAAAAAACATGAGATTATTAAATGAAAACCATTTTCCCTAATACCTCCATAACATTAGGTTGTCCTAGGATCAGCCTAACTGACTTTCAAACATACTACATTATGAGACTTTCATATGTGAGCTACAAAGGGGGAACTTGTATCTTGTGCGGGAGCTAGATTTGAAATTATATATGGGAATTTCATCAACCTGCTTCCCTGCTTTTAGATCATGAATAATCTTCAGCAAGGTAACATAACTTCTCAAGCGTGAACCTGTTTGATAAACATAGCAAAATTGAAAATGTAATTTTACATAAATTGTAGGATAAATACAGTCAATTATAGAGGGGTGGAGCACTATTAAAGATCAATAGTTGAAATTAAACATAGCGGGAAAGATTCAACTTGGTCTTTCAACTTATGAAAAGATAAAACCTTGCAACAAACAACAATTTCTAGCAGGATTCAAACACAATCATCTTATCGAACTGCCTTAAAAAGTGGTAAAAAAATACCGAATTTCTGATAAAGAATGAAGATAAGGAAATATGATATATTACCATTCACAAAACTATCAAAAGAACCCAATTTCTTTGCTTGATAACAAACCTTTAAGTGACATATATCTGACCTCAAGTTCAACTCTACACTGCATAAAAACAAATAGGATGGTTTCTGATTGGAAAGTGAACGGGAGCACCACCTTTAAAAAAACCTTAAATTGAAGCTCTAATATGAAAATTTAATTCTAACATGAGATCTCATAGCAAATTCCTTCTTTGTATGTAAAGCAGTGTGCCTTGATGCAACATTCACTATTCTTTCCTCTCTCTTCAACTCACGGGCTTTTTCTTTTAATTGTTCCTAATAAAAAATGCATTATAAGGAAATGACGTGCAAATGAAAAGGAGAAGCGACTTCAAGGACAAAGAAAATATGGCAATCACTGCTCAATAGGCATTCAACTTTTTAAGATTATTAGTAAATTGGAATATTACTTTTTAAGTAACTTTTTCCTCGAAAAATATTTCTTCAAATTTATAAAACCGGTTTTTAGATCAAGAATTTACTCTCTTAAAAGTGAATGTTTAATTTTTTTTTTTTTTTTGGAACAAAAAGTATAACTATTTTTTGGGCTTACCAGTCAGCCAAGTGATTTGTAGTGAACTACATCTCGATGTTGTGTTTAGAAAGCTTGAATGGAGTTTCCATAACACCTGCATTATTACATGTCAATGGACTGAGATCTAACTCCATGTTATCAACTTTAGCAACAGGAATTTCCCTAAATATATCCTCTTTACCTTTTTAAACATAGTTTCAATCTAACAAAATGTTACTTGCCCCCTTTATGCAAGCCCCTTCATTTTCTTTTACCCGTATAAGAGAGTCAGCTCCATTCATTTCTTTTACATGGCTAATGATAATCAATCCTACAAAGAGAAATAAAAAAGGACTTGAATAGTGTTCATATATGTTTCAAATTTTGTAAGTTAGTATTCATATATGTTTCAAATTTTGTACTTGCTTGAAAACATGAGCTTCAGAGTTCACCAGCAGGGGCATAAGTATGTATTTCTGCAGGTCAACTTTCTACATAAGTGTCCAAAAAGAATACTCTATCAATCAAGGAATCACAATCAATACTCAAAAGGGATCACAAGAAAAATTAACATAAAAATTGACTAAATAACTATATTTTACAAAAAGAGATTTTAAAAACGACATTGGTTAATAAAATCAAATTCATTTGGACTTTATTCATAAATTGGCTTTTTAATAAAATAATCATTTACCTTTTCTGTGAACAATAAGATACAATTTTCACCCTCAAAAAGTGAATGAAAAAAATTGAATTCATGCACAGACTTACTTGAGATCTTAAATGCAATTGACAATCCAAATCAAATAAACACAGAATCACATAATAATAATTTCAAATGACAAAACAGGAAATCTTAAAAATATAGATACTTTCAACATGAACATATATAGATTAACAATTCCAAATAACAAACAAAAAAGAAGTCTAAAAATTTACCCGCAATTGCTACTTCACCTTATACTGCTCGTCCACCTCTAAGAGCTCCCCCAATAATGTGCAATCTAGCAACAAACAAAAACCGGATAAAAGGAAAATGGTGAATTGTTGAAGAATAAGGTGCAAATAGAGATGAGAGTATGAAGTCAAATGTAACCTTTTTAAACACGATCTCAATCTGAAAAAATGTTACCTGCCCCCTTTATGCAAGCCCCTTCATTTTCTTTTACCCGTATAAGAGAGTCAGCTCCATTCATTTCTTTTACATGGCTAATGATAATCAATCCTACAAAGAGAAATAAAAAAGAACTTGATTAGAGTTCATATATGTTTCAAATTTTGTGAGTTAGTATTCATATATGTTTCAAATTTTGTGCTTGCTTGAAAACATGAGCTTCAGAGTTCACCAGCAGGGGCATAAGTATGTATTTCTCTATGTCAACTTTCCAAAGAAGTGTCCAAAAAGAATACTCTATCAATCAAGGGTAGAAACAGCTAGATAGTACTCTGAATAAAATTATAAAATTCTTGACATTTTAAAGATTCTGCAAATTAAATTCTTTCTGGCTAAATTGGCAGAATTTTGAAAAGAAAAAAAAATCATGAGAGGGATGATTGTAAATTTGATTGAGAGACAACTTATTGAATTTTGTATAGGATAATAGCATTTGATTTAGCCGAAAATATTTTCGGTAAGCAAAATCTAGATATTGGAAGCAAATCACATAAATGAACAATTGAAACCAAATATTTTTTCTCAATAATGGTACATAAATAAGAATCGGCATTCAATTATCGCATTCCGCACTACATCGGGATGCTAGGGTTCATTACCATGGTGCTTCATGTCTAAGATGTAAAAAGTGACCTACCAACCACCACCGGCCAACCACCACCAGAAAGACCGCGCCGTTCAGAGGAACACTTGACTAGAGTTTGGGCGATTCAACTGGGAGGCTCTAAAAATGGTGAAGAAAGGTTACCATCAAAAATTGAAAAAGCTCTCAAACACGAACCAATAGTCGGAGAAAAAGATTGAGATCACAGACGCGAACCCTAGCATTTACAAACTGAAGAGACGAAGTCTAGCTGTGAGAAGCAAACTGAGAAGCGACAGCAAGCTGTCCAGTCCGGCGCCGATGACGGAGAAGACAGAAGCGGCGCTAGGGTACGGTTTCCAGAGAACACAGAAGCGGCGCGCTGTGTAGGGTTTCGATAGAGAAATGAATTGAGAAATCTGAGGTGAAATTGCGTGTTTTAAATAAAACCCAAAACGACATCGTTTTTCTTTAGCGGGAAAAAATAGACAGGTACTCTCCCTTTTATATATTAAATAGATTTTCTGTCTCAATACTAGCTTTTTGTAGACTTTATTTTGATAAACCTTGATGGAGATTAAAAAATCAGTAAAAATTATGAATCTCATGAAATATGTGACTGGAAATGAATTTTAAAAAATGGGAATCAAACAAGGATTAAAGTGTCAAGTTGAATAGGGCTACTAGACATCTCACATATTTTTCTTTCATTTTATTTATTTTTAGAGTATCGAAATGTTTGGTATCGCTATAAAATCTTATTAAAATTTAAGTTAAAGTCAATAATTAATTTTTACCACAAGTTTTGACCACAACATTTTGAACATGTATTACATCAATTTTTATCAAAATTTTTACTAAAAATTTAATTTTAATCTTTATAAACGGGGGCATAACGCACTGTTCGACGACGGTGTGCACGTTTTTTTTTTTTTTTTTTTGGTTTTTTCTAGGTAAAATATGTGATTAAAAAATAGTTTGAAAATTATGTAATAAATGATTTATAATTCGTTTTTTTTTTCTTACTGTTACCGAACGAATTGTAAATTGCCGACAACTTAGGCCGCCTTTATAGACAATTTTGCATGTAACATGGTCCAAACTCTACTATTACACCTCGTAACCTCAAAACTATCACGAGCTAACTCAACAATCCAACGTCGCACTCTCTTAAAATTATCTACGTCCCATTTTTTTGGCAGTACCGCAAAAGACAAGAAAACTCATCAATGGAAGGAACCCCACCACCTTTATCAAGTCAGCAATATACGAATTACGAAGTCTTTTATCCATTTAGGAAAATTTGATGATGATTAAAATCAAATTTAATCAAAATTTTAGTAAATTTTGAAAAAAAGTTGATAAAATTTATAGTTGAAGAGATGTGAATTCGATAAAGTATGATTTAAATTAATAATTAACTTTGATTTAGATTAACATTTTGATTTTAATTTTTACTGAACAGGGACTTCATTAATAATCTTGGATATATCATCTCAATTCCTCAACCCTTCTGATCTCTCTCTCTCTCTCTCTCAAAAAAATGAACTCTCTCTCACGTGATCTGCTAGCACCCCTTTTAGGACTTTTATCCTTACTGCTGCTATATTATCTATGGAGATCAAGAAGAAGCAAGGGTAAGAGAACAATAGTATCACCACCTGAACCGGTAGGTGCTTGGCCTCTTATAGGCCACCTGCACCTCCTAGGTGGTCGAACACCGGTGGCTCGGGTTTTCGCATCGTTGGCCGATAAATATGGTCCCGTTTTTAAAATTCGACTCGGGATGCACCCTGCACTTATAGTGAGCAACTGGGAATCCGTTAAAGATTGCTTCACCACTAATGACAAGGCCTTGTCTAAAAGGCCAAGTTCTAGTGCAGGGAAATACCTTGGTTACAATGATGCAGGCTTCGGTTTTGCTCACGGTCCGTATTGGCGCGAGGTGAGAAAGTTAGTGCTGCTACAAGTTCTATCGAGTAGGAGACTAGATGCATTGAAACATGTTCGAAACACGGAGATAAAGACTAGTATCCAAGAGTTGTATAGGGAAATTAATAAGGATCGAAGACTCGACGATTCAAAGGAGGTAGCAATGAGTCAGTGGTTTGAACACTTGAGCATGAATATAATTATGAAAATGATTGCTGGGAAACGATACACGGGAACTGAAGAGGCTCGATCATTCAAGAAAGTCATCGAGGATTTTATGTATGTATCGGGGCAGTTTGTTCTCTCGGACGCGGTTCCATTGCCATTTTTAAGCTGGATAGACTTTCAGGGGCATATCAAGTCCATGAAGAGGATTTCAAAGGAATTGAGTGTCATTGCTGAAAGCTGGATTGACGAACATGTTAAGGGAAATCTGAAGGGAGAGTTGGGGAATGAACAAGATTTCATAGATGTAATGCTTTCTGCTATTGATGATAAATTTACAAATTATGGTCATTCAAAGGAAACTATAATCAAGGCTACAATACTGGTATGTAAGCTACTTCTCTTCATATAATATAAAGCAATTCATTGGGTTTATCAATAAACAACCGAAAGTACGAAAACCGGAGAATCGAGTATTAATTGGGCCCTATTGCAAAGGCCAGTTCTCTACTGTTTAGGAGTACCGAGTCTCGGTACTACTAGAGTACTAGAAATATTTCTGTTTAGTAAGTAGTTCAAAACTCGTTTTTCAGTATCTTCACATATTGTAGATTTGCTTAAGTTGGTTAAATCTAGAACTACGCATCGGTTTATCTTAACACAACCTGGGCATGTTTGGTAGACAATCCAGTACCCAAAAACATGGCATACAAGATTTTAACTTTCTTTTGTTTCAACGCCATATATATGCAACTACAGAACTAGAAATATGTACACATTTTCCCCACACAATCCAATTTTCTTGCTTTCAACCTTTTTTCCTTGCTGCAGAACATCATCTTAGCAGGTTCCGATTCGACATTTAATCACTTGACATGGATCTTATCTCTACTAGTAAACAACAGGGACGTAATGAAGCGAGCCCAAGAAGAAATCGATACTAAAGTCGGTAAAGAAAGATGGGTAGACGAATCCGATATCAAGGACTTGGACTACCTCCAGGCTATTGTCAAGGAGACACTGAGATTATTCCCACCAGGGCCAATCTCATTTCCTCATGAAGCCACGGAAGACTGTCATGTGGGAGGTTATTTCATCCCAAAAGGAACCCGGGTGCTGGTGAATGTATGGAAGTTACACAGAGATCCGCGTATTTGGTCAGAGCCTGATGAGTTTATACCAGAGAGGTTCCTTACAAGCCACAAGGAGGTAGATTACTTAGGACAGCATTTCGAGTTCACTCCATTTGGTTCTGGAAGAAGATCGTGCCCCGGGATGACATTGGCAATGCAAGTGACACATTTGACACTTGCTAGTTTGCTCCAAGGTTTTGATTTTACAACACCAATGAACATGCCAGTGGACATGACTGAAGGCTTGAGTATTACCTTACCCAAGGCAGATCCATTGCAACTGCTTGTTAATGCAAGATTGCCTTCTAGTTTCTATGAAAACTAGTATTAAATATTTGGTACATTTGGTATCTTGGATTGGACAGGAAAGAAGTAGAGACGACGTACTTGTGAAATATTTATTTGTCGTTGGTTCTAGTTGCCTAGTACTGTCCAATTCAGCGTACCAAAAATGCAATTAAACTACTCAGTGTCCAAACTGTTGACAAATAATTATGTAATAATGTTTATATTACATTTTTCGTTTTTGTCTCAAGTCATATACAAACTCTTTACATCCTCCAAACTTCAATAGAAAACAAAAATAGAATTAGAAGAACCATAAATTCGAGTAACTTCAATAAACTCTTTATATTTAAAGAACATATTCTATGTAATAGATAATAATATCTATAAATTTAAAGAGCAAGATTTTTTTACAAGTTTCAATAAATTCTTTATTTTTTAATCTTTATTTTACTTTTTCATAAAAATATTTATTATCTTTTTTATTTTTAATTAATATTTTATTTTTTAAAATGAATGACCAATAATATTAAATGTGATAAAGAAAGTTAATGTAAAAATATTGAAAATTGAAAATTTTTAAATATACTTAATAATAGAGAGTGAATTTGACTCTCCAAATTTGAAAAGTCATGACTCACTCTCTAAATTAAAATGTTAACTTACAGGGTATCTTAAGTTTAAAAAGTCAATTGAAGATGCTCTAAGTAAATAATGAGTAATTATAGGGAGACATTGATGAGAGAGATTTTTTTATCACAACTTATTTTTTTATTATTTAAAAATATCTCTTATTAATATCTCCCTAAAATTATTGTTAAATAATATGGATGAAATTAAGCTTTTATCCTGTTGACTGATGTGTGTAGTACACACACACATACAAACTGCAATCTCAATCATTAGATGAATTAAGGCCTTGTTTGGTCCTAGATAAATTCATCGATTTTTTCTTTAAATTGATTTTCAATCACACATTTTAGTAAGACTCGTCACATTACACACGTTTCAACAATACACATTTAAAAATTTCTCCAATTTCCAATACACCAAACAAGCTCCAATTAGGCATCTAATCTCCTCCTATAATTAGGCAGTGATTATAAGGAAAACTATACAGAATGAAATCTATATAAATTAATACAAATTATGTACATAGATCTTTATCATATAGCAGACAAGTCACGAAGCGAGCCTAGGAAGAAATCAAGATCGATGTTGGTAAAGGGAGATGGGTAGAAGAATCCAGCATCAAGAACTTAGTCCCGATTTAATACAAATTAAAATCTAGATTTTAATCTAAGCTAACAATCAATCTCAACCACATATATAATGGAACCCACGACTTTTTAACAACACATCTCATCAATTTTTACTTTTTATTATAATCGGCTAAAAATCAGATTTTAGACTTAGCCACTGTTTGGATCATTCAAAAAAATCAATTATAAATCAATATATAATCTACAAAAATTTTCAAACCATTTTTTAACCCTACATCTTATCTCGAAAAATATGAAAATCTAGTTTATAAAGCAACATAATGATCCGAACTGAGGGTTAGTCTTTTTCCAGGCTATTGTGAAAGAAGAGACTCTGAGTCCCTGTTTGATTCTCATTCTTTTCATCTCATTTTTCTATAGTATTCAATCTACACCACACATCTTACTTTTGACCGACAATTTTTTATTTTTCAACTTACCCATCGTTCTTTTACACAATGATTATAATTTATAAAAAAACATAATTTTTTAAACTACTTTTTAAGCACACACATTTTCTCTCCAATTTTCATCGCACATTTACTTGAAAAACACCAAAATAAACAAAAAATGGGGGCTAAGGACCGTCGAACGCACCGTTAATCTACACCACACAATTTCTCAAAAACTCAACTTCTTCCAAAAAATAATGGGACTCAAACAAGTACTGAAGTTATTCCCACCAGGTCCCTTATCAATACCACAAGATTTCATCCCAAAAGGCGCTCGACTGTTGGTGAATATAGGAAAATGCTACTCTCACAACTTCTCCTCACAACTTCTCTCACAGCCTTTATATATCGCGAGATGTGGTCAACAATTTATCACGAGATATGGAAATAAATTCTCAAACCTCACAAAGGAAAATAACTTTTTTCCTTTCAGAATCCTTTCTCCCCCTCCCCACCAGTGACCTCCCTACCAAAGTGAAGTGAAGTTCTCCGAAAGTAACTTTTCCAAGAATAACACTTCCAAGAAACTCAAGATCGACCACATCTTTACTCGCTCCCAATAGCTCGGAAAACGAAAGTGAAACTTGTGGCAGACTTCGGTCCAAAAATAAGCCAGGAAAATTGAAAGAATGGTGTATTGATTGATCTTCCATTGAGTTGAAGCTGCATCCTAGGCTCTGTAGCATAATGTCAGAAATGGGTTAATGTTTTTTCCCCCAATTTTAAGCTACGACTAAAAAATATTTATGGGTTCTTGTTGCTTAATTTACCTTGAACTCAATGGCAAATCAACCATTATATTACATAAATTAATTTATGGCTTCATTTATAGAAACTAGTCTTTGCACGTGCGATGTACGTGATGTATATACAATAATGAACTTTATTGCAGTCGTAATACTTGTCTTTTTTAGTATATATACGATAATTATTTTTTTTTTATTAAAAGTAAAACCAAACATTGACTTCATGTACAACATATTATGTTACAAAAAGCCATATTGGCAAAGCTTATACTAATCTGTAAGCAAATAAGCAAAAATTACATGTTCAAGCCAAAACTTCGATCTGTTGGATAGTAACTGCCTCTAACCAAAGCTTTCAAATGAAATGTACTATCGATATTACATACATGTAAAATCTCTCTTTACCCCCACGGTGACAAGCTGAAACCCACTGCTCAACTGGTTCAAGTCTGAAGGCATTTCTAATTTCTGGGTATTAAGATAACCTATTTACAAAATCTAAATAAAAAAAGATATAATGTAATTTTTATAACTAATCAATATTGAAATTGGTTATATGAATCAGAAGCATAAGTTTTGTACAAAAATGCAATTTATGTCATAAGAAAAGAAGCAACATTAGAAAGGAGATCGGAAATAAGATCCAAAAATAGAAGTAATTGTCAAAAATAGATCCATTCTAATTCTTTGATACATAAAACCGTGCTCCTTATTATTTCTAAACACAACTGGATGTGGAAATTTCTTCTTTTTCATAAAGAGTTTTGATAATATGCATTCAAATGATAAGAAGACCAAGTCAGAGATATGTTGATTAATTAGAGAGAAGATAGATTAAGGCTAAACATCAGAATACATGAATGTGTTGTAACAGAGATGAGTACATGTTTAACATCTAAAAGATGGAATGGCGAAGAAAAAAAATAAAATCACTTCACTATCTTAGGTTAACAAAAGGAGTTGTGCATTCAGAAAGAGTATAGATTTGTGCTTGACACTTGAAGTGAGAGAATGATTGAAAGTATAGAATCAATGGTGTAAGACCTAGCAAATGAAATGAAATAATTCAAATGGAATTTCTCAAGAAATAAAGAAAAACAACATATCAATGCAAATGATAATAACTTCTCTCAAACAATTCAGACGAAATCCACCAATTAACACCAAAACTTGCAAAAGAATGATATTCCTACCTGACCTTACTGCAGAGTTCCTCAACTTTTGATGGATGAATAATTAAGACTCAAATATAATCTTACATATAAAAATATACCTACCAATCTAAACATACAAGGCCTTCAAATGTTACTAATTTTTGGTCCTACTAGTATTGTTCGAGAAAACTCTACACGAAAACTGAAACATTCAACCAAAAATATCATGACAAACTAAGCGACATCCAAATAAAACAAGCTTTGCATGTAGCGAAAATTAAAGAAAGGCTAAATAAATAAATTTACCTCAACAACACACATATATATATATATATATCCCTCTTATAATCATAATAATGCTGCATGAAACTATCACACTTCCAACTTATTGTGATATAAAAAAATAATCTACTGTAAGAAATATTTATCATCTCGTCCTTTTCCCAAGAGATCTTAAGAAACTAAACAAACGAGTGGGTCCATGTTATGCATAAAGTATATTGAACATAATGTTAAATATCTAATTATTTGTATCTAGTAGTGCTCGATTGAACAACTACACACCACCTCCTTAAAATAGTTCATCCGAATCTCCTCACTGTTTTTTGAACCAAATATTATACACCCAAAAATGTAATCAATAGTAATATTCGAGTTAAAGCACACAAAAATCTTCCCCTATCAAACTTCTGCAATACTTTGCAAGTTTTATTTGCCTTCCCCTCTTTTACTCTAACAGCCTACATGCTTAAACTTCTATCTAACCAAAACAAGCCCCGAGGGCAAAGCTCAAGTGGTGAAAGGTGAGAATTAGATTTTTGAAAAATAGAAGAGACTTGTCAAGTTAAAGGGCGAGCCCTCAACTCTGCATCACTTGAAGCACATCCTACGATTTACATCCTTCATCAAGACCCAGGATAGAGCAGGTGAGGGCCGTTGGGGTTGAGGTTCAACCTTCTATCTACCAAAACAAATTTACCTTTCAACATTATATTTTTCATTCATAAAAGTACTTCCACTTGGATCATTTGTTACAACTTCCAAGAGACAAATCCCAGTTAATGAGCATAATCCACTTTTGGTTTATAAATTGGTTTATTTATGATTCTGAGGTAAAAAATAGTGGTTGAAAATTGGAGAAAAAAATGTTTGTGATTAAAAAGTAGTTTGAGAAATTGTGTAGTTTATAAATTGATTTATAAATTAGTTTATTTTGTTTATCAAACACATGCTAAATCTTGGGCCAACAGTTGTACATAATATTTCTTCTCTTAATTATTCTCTTAATCTCAATGTTTCACTTGACAAACCTTGTAAAACTCCTACTTAAATAAATATTAACCTATTTTCTAAACCATGTTAGTATCAAGTTTGAACTCATTACAACATAAAGGCATAATATTGCACTTTGATCGAGGAGTAATCAGCAAAATTGCAACAATAACTAAGTCTTATTATGATGTACATACAAACAAATCCAATACTTGCTGTCTCCAATGGGAAAGCAATGCCCTAAGTAAAGAAACGAAGACACCAGTATCCATGGGCCCATTGGTCACTTCGGCCATGCTCCTCAATGGTCATCATTTCTGGCCTTTAATATTCTCCTCACCTGCTGATTTTGTTTCTCCAAGTCAAGAATTAACAACTCAAAGTCATAAAACATTAAAACTCATACCACATAAATGCGAAATCAAGAACGGGAGAGTTCTAAAAGGGGTACCTTCGTTTGGTAACATTGTTTGGCTTATAAACTTGTTTATTTATGATTTTGAGGTAAAAAGTAATAATTTAAAATTGGGGAGAGAAAATAGATTGGACCAGCGTCCAGGCAGTGGCTGTAGGGACTGTGGCGGGTGACGTCGTCGTAGTTCTTGACGATGGTGGCTTTGTGGTTATGGAAGAGGCGTGTTGCAGAGAGATATGGCAGATCTAGATCTAGAGAATGATATGTACGTATGGGTGAAGTATCTGTGGTCTATGAGTACAGGAAGAGAAAGGTATGGAGAAGGCGTGTGAAATTTGAAAGAGAGGGAGAGGATAAAAAAAGGAAAAGTAAGGGGTAAAAACGGCGTCGTATTGGTTGAAAGTTGAAATAGTAAATCCAACATGACTCTTATAATATAGTAGGGATAGGGATTGTTCCAGTTTGTTAACCGAAAGAAAGCTTTAGGATCAAAATTTTGATAGAATTCTGGAAGAAGACTTCTGAGTGAAAAATGAAAAGAAAGTAATTAGATTCCTACTACAATTGAAATGTTCCTAAAGATGAGGAGAAAGGAGCTCAGAAAATTTTACATTACTTAAAACAATATGAATTTGATCAAGTGTCAACGGTTGGCACTAGAAAATAATTGTAAATCAATAACACTAGAAGAGATGTTAATCAAGATAATGAATTGTTCTAGGCACAAACAATGTTTTGACAAATACAACATCAGGTGTTGGGTTTTGATCCAAAAATATTTTGGACAATTGATTTTCTTGTTAAAGTGATTAACTTGGAGACCAAGTTAAAAGTGAAAAGAAAAAGAAGATAATCTTTTTGGCATTAATTTCTTTCCTTATCTGATTATTATACTTCAACAAGGAAACATCTTCGGGCATAAGTAATACATGTTTTTGGGTTAAATAAATATGTGTGTTGAGGATCCAATTAATTTCGTATTGACTAGAGAGTATTGTGAGAAAAATATAGTCTAGCATCTTGATTTTTCTTGAATTCTTTGTGGGTTGTACAAAGAAATTAGAAATTGGTAGATGTGGTGAAGCTTGATTATTTTTCCTACAATACTTGGAGGTTTGGTGAGTGCAAATTCTATATAATTGTAATAATTTATTATATAGTGAAAAGTTTTGGCCTTCAGTAAATTTTACGTTGTTGTTTTATTTTCTTATTGGCTTAATTATTTCTTTAACATCAAAATTCTTGTGGGTTAATTAGACAGGGAATTTGTGTGTAATTCCCAACAAAAGGGATGTGACTATCGTAAAGATAACCAGAAACAATATTCACAAAAATCACTTTGGGTCAGGATGCAGTTGCTGAGATTTGGATTTGCCTGTGAGATCAGTAGTCGGGATCAGTTGGGCTCTTCTCTACGGTCGGTATTAGGGGATATGGTTTGGAAGGAGTTGGAGAGTTCTGGTTTGGATTATATTTGGTGTGATGAGTAAAATGTGAGTAACATGAAGGGTATTTTCGTAATCTTGGCATGGGTTGTGTGAATGGTTGTGGCGAGAAAGGTTCTCAATGTAGCATTACTCGTCATATATGGAAGCTACACTGTGATCCTCGTATTTGGTGTCATCTAAGAAGCCGTGCAGAGGTAAATTTCTTAGACGAGCCTTTTGAGTTGAGTCTAGCAAAAGATGACAAGCGACCCACTTGCCTGTTTGCTCTAAGGTTCTAATTTCACAACACCATTTAACATGCCAGTGGACATGACTGAAGGCCAGAGTTTTACCTTACCTAATGCTAATCCATTACAACTAACTGTTACTGCAAGATTACATTCTGGGTTCTATCAAAGGGTGTAATTTTGTTCACCCCCTTTGAGGGGAGGAGGGGGGGGGGGTGAGCATAACCCTTCATAAAGACAAAAGAAAAGTATAAGGAGGGACCCATATTGGTTCAAAAACCTCTCTCTCTCTCTCTCTCTCTCTCTCTCTCTCTCTCTCTCTCTCTCTCTCTCTCTCTCTCTCTCTCTCTCTCTCTCTCTCTCTCTCTTATGTAGTTTTGTTATAGCCTCTGTTCGAAGGCAATTTTTAGTTTAAAATCAGTTTTTTTTTTTTTTTCGTAGATAGATGGTTAAAAAGTGAAAAGAGAAAACTTGTATGATTAGAAATTCATTTGAAAAATTGTGTAGTTTAAAATTTGATTTATAAATTTAAAAAAAAAAATCAAAATATCCGAACACTTCAATAATTGAACGGCACCTCTTTTTTTTTTTTTTTTTTTTTTTTTTTTTTTGAAGGGTTGTAGAAAATTTTATTATAATGTACAATTGTCCAAAATTAGTTTATTTTTTTATACATCGAGTAAATTAGTCTTAATATAGAATAACTCAAATAATTATATTGCAAAAAAATCTTCTATTAATTGGCTACGGAAATGATTCCAAGCCCTTGTTTGATTCTAATTTAAATCTGATTTTATTCCAAATCAAAGTCAATAATTATTGGGTCCCTAAATTTTAGATTTCAACACTTGGTTATTTGTCCTTAGATGTGGGCAACTAATATGCTATCCACGGTGGGCAACAAATCAAAACTATAAAATTAATTATTGACTTTAATTTGGGATAAAATCATATTTAAATCAGAATCAAAGGGGCTTAGAATCATTGCCATGGGCCTGGGCATTTTAACTGGAACCGAAACTCTTGAACCGAAACCAAAGGTTTTGGTCATGTTCCAAAAAAATATTTTAAGAACCGAAACCGAAAATCGAAAATCAATTGAGTTCAGGTAGGTTCTTGGTTCTTGAAACAGAACCATGGGTACCCGAATGGAACTGATTTTTATATAATTTTTTATTTTTTACAATTTATATAAAATGGGAAAAAAAAAAAACATAACTTAAAAATCTAATTTAGGTAGTAATTTTTCTAAAACTCTAGACTAACACTAAAAAATAAGAATTGCTCCTACCTTTTTACCTCATCTTATATTAGAATGTTACATTTCATGGGTTACTTTAATAATATTTGCAATTTGAGCTTTCTATGAATCAAAATTTCAAGGTTGAGTTGTAATTTAAGTTGATGAATTAAAGTTCTCATTTTTTATAATCCAGACTTTTATTTTCTTGCACTGTTTACAAACTTGAGTTTTTTTTATTTTTTATTTTTTTATAATGTGTTACAATTAAATTTGATATATTCATAGTTTGAACTGTAATGTACCTTTTGTTTGTTATCTCGATTTCATTGTTCTTTATTTAAAATATAATTAGTCTTCAATATTAGGTCAAGTAATTGAGTTTCTTAGCTTAATTTTCTCCTTTGCGCAAATATTGTCGAGCAGTAACGTGTTCGGTATACGTATCGAAAGGACTTATAAGAAAATATTTATTTATATGAAAATATTTATTTAATGTGTATATAAAAAAATATTATGGGTAGAAACGAACCCAAATCTGAACTGAAGGTTCGAGTTTGGGTTTGGTTCCAACAATTACAATGACTCGAATGGTTCCAATTTTAAAATATCCGAAGTATAATGGGTAGTTTCAGGTATTAAAATACTCGAACTGACCCACCCGACGATCAGGCCTACATTTCCGTAGCCAATTAATAGAAGATTTTTTGCAATATAATTATTTGAGTTATTCTATATTAAGACCAATTTACTTGATGTATAATAAATTAAATTAATTTTGGATAATTGTACATTATAATAAAAAATTTAAAACTGTCTTTAAATCGTTCATAACAAAACCACCCAAAAAGAGAGAGAGAGAGAGAGAGAGAGATGGATGTTGAGGTTTTTTAACCAATGTGGGTCCTTCCTTGTACTTTTCTTTTGTTTTTATTAGGGATGTCAACGAGCCGAGCCGGCTCGCGAGCCGAAGATCAAGGCTCGAGCTTGGCTCGAGCTTTTTGGGGTCGAGCTTTTTTTGGCCCGAGCCGAGCCGAGCTAAAGCTCGTCCCCAAAAATAAGGCTCGACTCGAGCTTTAGCCCGAGCTTTTTTCGAGCCGAGCCGAGCCAGTCCCGAGCTTTTACTTTTTTTTTTATTTTTATAGCAAAAATTCATAAAAGTTGTATTGAAAATGTGTATTTATAGCAAGTTGAGCCGAGCTCGTTGTCGAAATTCATTACTCAAGCTCCTATCGAGTTTTTTTAGCGGGCTTTTTTTGGCTCGAGCCGAGCCGAGCCAAAGCCCGTTTCTCAAAAAAAAGCTCGGCTCGAGCTTTGGCTCGAAATCTCGAGCCGCGAGCCGAGCTTAGCCCGAGCTTTTTCCGAGCCGAGTTCTAGCGGCTCGAGCCGACGAGCCGTTTTGCCATCCCTAGTTTTTATGGAGGGTTATGAAGGGAGTGAACAAAATTACACTCCCTATCAAAACTAGGTATTAGTATTACATTTATTACTCGTTTATTAAAGTTAATTAAATCCATTTGGTAACACTGTATCGGTTTATAAACTAGTTTATTTATAATTTTAAAGTAAAATGTATGGTTGAAAATTGAAAAGAGAAAATATGTGTGGTTAAAAAGTGATTTTGGAAATTGAACCATTTACGAAACACTTGCTAGATAGTATTCGTGTAGTACTAAAGAAGAGAACTAGCTATTGTTCCCCTCCCAAGGAGAGATTCTTACGTGTTACTCACACATCCGCTACTGGAAACACCACTTCTCGTCCGACTTGCATGTGTGAAAACATCAATTTATGGAGAGATCCCTGGCTTGATCAAGTACTCGCATCTTATCCAAGGTCGTTGGCGATCAGAAGATATATGGAAAGAATTTATAACGAAATATCGAAAACTAAGTAATTTTAATTGTTCGGCTATAAATTCTGCAAGAATATTAGGGTTTCCAAAAGGGTTTGCAATTCTTGAGTCTTTTCGGCTTTTCAATCGCTTCACTTCCTCTCAAGAGCTCACATCATCTACACATTTAAGGGGTGCAATCGATATCAACTGGAACACCTGATTACACTAATCTCATAGCCATAGTCATCTCTTTAGTATCCCGCCATTCCTTATTTTTTTCTAAAATAAAATCGTGTTCATATCCAATATTGTGTACGGAACATAACTTTTAGATGCATTTGTCTAATATTTGTCCAAAGCCAAAACAGACGTGCACTTGGGGGTACACTCTAGCCAAAACTTCAGGAAAGAATAATGTTAGGAGTTTAGTCATTATGAGTGTATTTGATGTTTTGTTTAAAGGGAGTTTTTGTGGTTTTGAAATAGTTATTTTTAGGTGAACGTGTGGTTAAAAAGTAATAAATATTTTTTTGAATTTTTGTGTAATATTATTTTATTAATAAATGTATAATTGAAAAGAAGAGAGAGAAAATCAAGATTTTGAATTAATAAAAATCAAACATGAGCTATATCCCCAAAGTGAATGGGGTTTGTGAAGTGTTTGATTAATTTTCAAATGGGATACTTGGCACTTTTCCATTGGAATTGTTGTCTACGTCGAGCAATAGAGCAATTCTGGTTTGTACATAGAATGTGTTCAGATTTATTTATCAATGGTGTGCTAACAAGTTTGTGGTTGTTGATTTTGAAGATGATGTGATTGATAAGTTAATAAATGTTTGTCAAATAATGTATCCATAACACAGTTGATAAACGGCTAAGTACAAATAACATTACTCTTCACTCTATTGGTAACTTGTTTATAAAATATAAACAAGTTTATAAACAACACATTTTTTCAAACCATTTTTTAGCCACACACATTTCTTTAAATCACTTTTCAACCACATATTTTATCTCAAAAATATCATATTTTTTGTTTATATAAAAAAAACTTTTACCAAACAGAGACTTAATAAAATTATAAATTTTAGGGTGATTTGAGCTGAGTTCAATATTGTAATAGAAACCAAGCCAAACCTAGAACCTTTAGGGCCATTCTCCTCGTGTTTCAATTTTCAATTTCGAGTTTTGAATTAATTTTTGGTTTTGTGTGTTTATTATGAGATTGCTGAAAACACGTTCTTTTTATCATTTTAAAAAATTATTTTTTAAAAATAGAAAAGTGGAAAAATGCTTTTACTTTGTTATATAGTTCTTTTACTCATACAACAAAGCGAAAGCGGCTGCCATCATTGATGAGGAATTGAGATTTCATGCCGGTGATCTTCAGAAATCTGAGACTCTCCCAACTGAGTTATCCTTGCTATTGGTAAAATCAACCGTTTTTCGCATTTTGAGTTTTTGTCTTTGTTTTCTTTGAAAACTGTCAAAACGAATTTTTGGCTTTTTCCCTTTTCTTCATACATTTTTGTCTCATTTCTGAAAATAGACAAGTAACGTGTTTTCGGTGTTTTCAAAAATCAAAAACTAAAATTAGTTTGAAAATACGGTTGAACGGTCCCTTATATCCCCTTAAAGCAACATGTTTGTTAATAATCGATTCAACTTAAGCTGGCCCGAATAATTTTTGGGATTTAGAAGTTTATTTATATTAGTTGCAAAGCCAAGGGAAAATTTTCCCTCCGATGCATTGGAGGAGAAATCCCCATTGATTTTGTGAATTTAGGGGGTTTCTTCCCCTCATTTTCTTATGTACAAAGGAGAGAAATCCCCCTTGATTAGGGAGGGGTCGATATCAAATATTTAAGTAGAATTAGATAAAACTTAAAAGTTAGTAATTATTTTGGTTTCCTATACTTAGCTCTATTTAATAGAGGTTAGAAATCAATTTTTTTTGTAAATTTTGATAAAATATGTGTTTGGTATTTTGTTTAAGATGAGTTTTTTTTAAATGAAGAGTAATTTTTATGAGAATTGATGTTTAGATTTAGGTGAAAAGTCAAATACTGTGTGCTGACTTTTAATGGATGGTTAAGATTGAGTACTGTAGAAAAAAGAAAAATTTTAAAGGAAGTGTCTGTTTGGAATTGTTTAAAAAAAGTTTTTTTTGAAATAAATAATGATTTTTAAGAGAATGGATAGTTGAGATTTGGTCGAAAAGTCAAATATTGTGGACTTGACTTTTAATAGATTATTGAAATTGAGTACTATAGAAAAAGAGAATTTTAAATAGAACCAAACAAGGGCAAAATATATGATTGGAGAAATGTGAATCTAATGAAATATATGGTTGAAATTAGTTATTGATTTTAACTTAGATCAGAATTTTTAATGGTACCAACCAGGGGCTTAGACCTTTAGATTAATTACTTTAGTAGTTGGATCATTTGTAAATGAATAATACTATTCATACATAATATTACATCCATAATGTACATAATGCCTAATACGGACAAAATAGTAAATAATGCTTGACAATTTTACCTTTTATCATTAATTTTGTAAGGTACGTCCTCTGGTTGATCTATTCCTCATATTTTCGACTTGGGATTCCAATGATTCTATCATTTCCCAAAGGTTTTATCTTCAGGATATATTTTATCATTGTCTATTTAAATGCATAATTTCAATTTTTATTTCATTTAGTCTTTTTTCTAATAATTTCAATTTCTCTCTCAATAGTTAATCCAGGCATTGTAATATACTGATTTTTGTCTTGTATTATTTTGAATCTTATTATATAAATCCAATTTACGATCTACTATATTAGAATAATATATCATAAGCTGGTCATAGTTTTCTAAAAGTATATAATATTCTTCAAATGATTCATCCATGTTTTTTAAATGAGATACAATTTCATTCATTTTTTTTTCTAAAAGATTATCCAATCATTTAATAGTATATCTTGACATTTTATAAAACAGTTATAAAACAATCTATAAAGTTTCAAATAACTTTTCAAATTCAATCAGTGTTTGAGAATTGATAATATCTATATCAGCTATGATATCTATACTAGGTTCAAATGGTATATTATATTTTGAAATGCTTTTATTTCTTTTTTTCTAATTTATCAATTATGTCTTGAATATCTTGTATTAATATAGATCTTATAGTACCTCTAGCAAAATTTTCTATCATATTTTCTTTAAAACTTCTTAATATTTCTTGTGATGCATAAAGTTGTTCTTGATATCCTATTTTATCATTTTCATTTTCATATTCAATATCTCTTTTATTTTTGATATTCTTTTTAACTTTATATGGACCGGTCTTAGATCTGAGTTTTTCATGATATAATTTATTTCATTCATGATGATCAAAAGTTTCAAAAACTGGTAAAGAAACACTCATCTCTTCCATCGCTATCATGATCTAATATGGAATCATAACCATTATCACTGCTAAATATATGATCTAAATATAATTCATTATTTATTTTAGTATTATCACTATCAAGCAAAAAGTAAATGATTGATTTTGTAATTTTTAATCCAAATAATTCCTTTAATTTAGGAAAGATAGCTCATAAATATGGCATATAAACATGATATAACTTTTTATTTCATTATTGGGTCTAATAAATTGTTTATACATGAATAAATGTTCAATGATGATGTGATATTCATCCTTATAAGGACTATTTTGATAATTAAACTTATAATCCTAAATTCTTCCATGATACCAAATTATTTTAAAAGTTCTTCCTCCTAATTCCATAAAGATAGATATATTAAGAATACTAACCTATTTTCATGTTCTTTGTACCTTTATATTCTCCTTCTGATGTTAGTGACCTTCAGGCTCACACGTTTCTGCTATCATACCCTTCAACAGCTTCTTGCCTTCACGGTTTATTAGTCACACTTGACTTCATGCTTTCACTATATAACACTTAGATGGAAAATATTTCTGACACAGTGTAGGAGGTTTTCTTAATAATATATCTTCTTGTAGGAAATAAGATTCGGAAGACAGGAATTTAGAAACTCGTCATATTTTGATAAATTGATTGGAATTTTATTGATAATATGAGGATTGATACAAGACTGTTATAAGAACTTTTCAAGGACAGAAGACTTCATTGGCTTTCTCACAAATTGAGTACTCAAGCGATTTCTGCCTTTTCCTAGCCCGAAGGTTTCTATTTATAATACTACATAGGATACAACTTCATCACTACTTACATCACAGACTCAATAATTTACATTTTATGTTACATTATAGGGATACCTGTCCCTCAATTATTTCCAGTCTTCACATGGCCCCTATACGATGCTGTCTTGTTTCATCAAAAGCAGATTCCATTTTATCATCTTTTTCAAAAGTGGATTCCAGTTTGTCCATCATTTTTGTTGGCATACGGAGCAATTTATGGCAATACACGCTTCTTGTAAATTTGTAAAACGTCCTTAATCTAATGTCTATCAATCTTGTTGATGAATTCTTTCAAGATGGTTGATTTTTCCTTTCTTCCATTAGTGACAAGAGTCAATTCTTCATATTGACATATGCAATTGAATTTTTTGTCATAAGATTTTTACCAATATTATAAAGGACATTTATCCCTAACACCCTACAAGATCGAAATCATGATATTGTAATGTTTGGTACAAGCTTGGTATTTTTCCCGACTTCAATTTGGAAATTTCTTGCAACATATCCAATTGTGATAATATGTTTAGCAGGGTAGTAAACCCTCAACTTCTAGACTAATTGAATAAAATTTCAAGTAAATGGATCTTCCTTGGACAAATTTTGAAATTTCTCTTTTTAATAAATCATCGAAATTTTCAATTTCTTTCAGATCTTTCCAGAATAGATCAAATCTAGAAATCCAATTTCCGCTGCCATTTTTGTCATGTTGGGATCACCTCCCTTGGTAACAATCAATCGTGGATAAACATGATGATGTGATCCAGATCACGGATACAAGCCCGCACAAAGATCCGTTGAAGATCAAAGGAGGACCGATGACTCGATTGCAAGCAAAGAGGGCCAAGGAAGCAATGGACAAGTTAGTTCAAGAAACAATGGCCAAAACAATGTTCGTGTCATCGAAAGAAGCAAGTTTCATGTTGGGGCCGAGCCAAAACGACGAGTGGATCAACCTCATCCAAGCCGTCGAAGAAGATTGCCAAAATTCGAGAATTACGGCCGTAATTCAAAAATCCTCACGGCCGTAATCAACCTTCTGCTTAAAACGGAATTTTGAAGAAATTGCAGTTTACGGCCGTAAAGATTATATCACGGCCGTAATGGAGTTGCTGCTTAAAAATTGAAGTTTGGACGTTTTGGACTTACGGCCGTAAGTCATATGTCACGGCCGTAAGAGTGAGTCAGAAACAAGTTTACGGCCGTAAGGAAAGTAGTCACGGCCGTAAACATGTATACGCGGAATTTTAGGTTATTTTTATTTCCTTATTTTTAGGTAATTGTTTCCTTATTTAATTAGAACTCTTTAACCTAGTTTTGACCCTATATATAAGGATGTAATTTTCATTATTCACAGACAACTTTGATTATTATATTGAGAGGCAAATTGCTTTCACAATCCTTATTCTTCATTGAATAAAATTCGAACTTGCGAGTTTAATTCTTGTTTGTTCAAATCTTGGGTGAGATTTATTTTCATTGTGATCAAGAGGTCAACATATCAATTGATTGTGTTGGTTGCTTGGTTCAATTAATTTGAATCAATCTCTAAATCGTGATTCTTTGGCGTTCTTGGGTCGATTCCAATAATTTGTGGGTTGCGTAGCTACAATTGCTACGTGGTTTGCATCATCTGGTATCAGAGCTTAGGCTCCAAAAATCAAGGTTATATCTTGTTTTTGTTTTCTTGAGTTTCTTATTCTTGTTCTTCGTGTTCTTCCAGCTTTGAGTCTTTAATCCAGAAAAGTGTCACAAAAAAATTCAATAGTCGTTATTTCCTTCGTTTGTTATCCAAATTAAATTTCATTTGTTGCGTCTTTCTCGTAGTTGAATTTTCGAGAAATTAAAAAAAAAAAAAAAAAAAACGAAAATTCTCATTTCAATTAAAATATTTGATATTTGATTTCAAGAATTATTTTCTTGAAACAATCATAGTTTCCATAAAAAGTGTCAAGTTCTATATAAAGTCAAATTTAATTCTCTAAAGGTCTTCTTTGAGTTTTCCAACAAATTCATTACTTCTCACTTATATTCGATTTGAAGCAATCGAGTTTAAACTTGTTTGAGTTCGGATTCGTTCTTTGAAGCAATCGGGGTGAAAGCTATTGAGTGGAAAAAGGCAGAGAGGTGAGATCAATAGAGGGTAAAAGCCTAATTTGAGTGATACACGAGCGAAATACACGTGAGGCATATAATCATTAGTGTTAGGATGTCTGAACAATCTTCTACTGCAAAAAACAACGATCGAGCCAACATGACGGAAGAGATGGTACAACGTTTTGAGCGGTTGTTTGGGGATGTGTTAGGTAGGTTAGAAAGGCTTGAACAACCTCGGGAAGTGCCTAATGTCCGTAGGCAAGGTGGGCAAGGTCGTAGAGTAGAGGGGGTCGATGAGAATGAAGAAGGTAGTGATTTTGACGATGGGGCAATTGTGGATAGAGTAGTTAGGCATGGAAGAAGGGATAGAGATCTTGGTGGCGATAGAATGGATGGTAGTATGAACAACATCAAGATGACAATTCCGTCATTCAAAGGAAGGAGTGATCCGGAAGCATACTTAGAATGGGAGAAGAAGATGGAATTAATTTTTAATTGCTACACTTATTCGGAAGAGAAAAAGGTTAAAGTAGCTGTACTTGAATTCTCCGATTACGCTATTACTTGGTGGGATCAATTGGTGACTTCTAGGAGAAGGAATCGCGAGAGACCCGTTAGTACTTGGGATGAATTAAAGGCTATCATGAGAAAGAGGTTTGTTCCTAGTCATTACCATCGGGAGCTTCATCAAAAATTACAAAGTCTATACCAAGGATCAAAGAGTGTGGAGGATTATCACAAGGAGATGGAGTTGTTGATGATTAGAGCTAATGTAGAAGAGGATAGGGAGGCTACGATGGCTCGGTTTTTGAATGGGATGAATAAGGATATAGCTAATGTGGTTGAACTACAACATTACTTGGAGATAGAGGATATGTTGCACATGGCTATAAAGGTTGAGAAGCAATTGAAGAAGAAGGGGACAGCAAGGTATCAATCGGGTACTAATTCTTCTTGGAAGCCGAAGTGGGAAGGTAAAGGAGAAGGGACTGTTTCTAAAGGAAAGTTTGAAGCATCAAAAGGGAAGTTTGAGGCACCAAAAGGGAAGGAGGAACAAGCTAATAAATTCGTACCTAAAGGGGAACCTCAACCATCTAGGAGTAGAGACATTCAATGCTTCAAATGTTTGGGGAGAGGACATGTGGCGTCTCAATGTCCTAATAGGCGAGTGGTACTTTTGCGAAAGGATGGAACTATGGAGAGTGATAGTGAGGAAGAGGATTATAGCGATATGCCAGTGTTGGAGGAAATATGTGAGGATGAAGATGTGTTATCCGGGGAGCATGGCGAGTTATTAGTGGCAAGGCGAGCTCTTAGTGCCCAAATCCACACGGATGATTTGGAACAACAACGGGAGAACATATTTCATACTCGATGTCGCATTAATAACAAGGTATGTAGTATGATTATTGATGGCGGTAGTTGCACTAACGTCGCTAGTACTATACTTGTTGAAAAATTAGGATTACCTTTGTTAAAACATCCTAAACCTTATAGGCTTCAATGGTTAAATGATAGTGGAGAAATTAAGGTGAATAGGAGGGTGTTGGTGAATTTTTCTATTGGTAGCTATGTGGATGAAGTTATGTGTTATGTGGTACCTATGCATGCCGGGCACATTTTGTTGGGTAGACCTTGGCAGTATGATAGGAAGGTCACGCATGATGGGTATAAAAATAGGTATAGCTTTACCAAAGGGGGAAAAACCATTACACTTGCACCATTGACACCGTCACAAGTGTATGAAGATCAAATAAAACTGAAAAATGATGAAGAAAAAAGAGTAAAGGAAAATGAGAGAAAGAGAGTTGAGGCCACGACCTCAGAAAAAGGAGAGGAAAAGAGAGTTGGAGCCACGACTCCAGAAAAAGGAGAGGCGAGAGAAAAAAAGAGTGTTGGGGTACATACCTCAGAAAAAGGAGAGGGAGCGAAGAGCGCCAGAAAAGAAAGAAAAATGAGTTTCTACGCAAAAAGGAGTGAAGTCAAGAAAGCATTTATGGAAAAACGACCAATGGTCCTTTTATTGTACAAGGATTCATTCCTTGCCTTTGATGAAACTAACAAATCCCTCCCTAGTTTGGCTATTTCTTTATTGCAGGAATTTGACGATGTATTTCCGGAGGATATACCTAGTGGGTTGCCACCCATTCGTGGTATTGAGCATCAAATTGATTTTATACCTGGAGCAGTCATTCCAAACCGACCAGCTTATAGGAGCAATCCCGAGGAGACGAAGGAGCTTCAAAAGCAAGTTGAGGAATTAATGAGTAAGGGGTACATAAGGGAGAGCATGAGCCCATGTGTCGTACCCGTGTTACTTGTGCCGAAGAAGGACGGAACGTGGAGGATGTGTGTTGATTGTAGGGCCATCAACAACATAACGGTAAAGTATCGTCATCCTATTCCTAGGCTAGATGATATGTGGGATGAATTGCATGGCTCTAGCATATTTAGTAAAATTGACCTTAAGAGTGGTTATCATCAAATTCGAATGAAAGAAGGAGATGAGTGGAAAACTGCTTTTAAAACTAAGTATGGCTTGTATGAATGGTTAGTAATGCCTTTTGGACTTACTAATGCACCTAGCACATTTATGCGTTTAATGAATCATGTTTTACGTGCATTTATAGGTAAATTCGTTGTAGTTTACTTCGATGATATCTTGATATATAGTAAAACTTTGAATGAGCATGTGGAGCATGTTAGGTGTGTGCTTGTGGTTTTAAGACAAGAGCAACTTTTTGCTAACTTTAAAAAGTGTGATTTTTGCATGGAAAAAGTTGTATTTCTTGGTTATGTGGTTAGTGCTAGAGGGATAGAAGTAGATGAAGAGAAAATCAAAGCTATTAAAGAGTGGCCAACACCTAAAAGCATAACTGAGGTTAGGAGTTTTCATGGCTTGGCTAGTTTTTATAGGCGCTTTGTTAAAAATTTTAGCACGATTGCCACACCACTCACAGAAATTGTCAAAAAAGTGTAGGATTTAAATGGGGAGTAGAACAGGAGCATGCATTTGAAACAATCAAAAATATGTTGTGTAAAGCACCGGTTTTATCACTTCCTAACTTTGACAAGGCTTTTGAGATTGAATGTGATGCCTCAGGGCTAGGCATTGGAGCTGTTTTAATGCAGGATCAAAGGCCAATCGCCTATTTTAGTGAAAAACTAAAAGGGGCTGCACTTAATTATCCCACATATGACAAGGAGTTATACTCACTTGTGCGCGCTTTGGAAACATGGCAACATTACTTGTGGCCACGGGAGTTCGTGATACACACCGATCATGAGTCCTTGAAGCATTTGAGGGGTCAAGCTAAACTGAGTAAGAGACATGCAAGGTGGGTAGAGTTCATCGAAACATTTCCCTATGTCATCCGGTACAAACAAGGTAAGGAAAATGTGGTGGCTGACGCATTGTCTCGAAGGTATGTTCTTTTAAATTCTTTGCATTCGAAATTGCTTGGATTTGAATACATTAAGGACATGTATGCTAATGACCTGGACTTTTCTAATATTTATGAGTCTTGTGGTAAAGGGGCTGTGGATAGGTTCTTTAAACATGATGATTATTTATTTCGAGAAAATAAATTGTGTGTCCCTAGGTGTTCAATGAGGGAGTTACTTGTGAGAGAGGCCCATAGTGGAGGTTTAATGGGTCATTTTGGGGTTAAAAAGACCATTGAAATCCTAAGTGAACATTTCTATTGGCCTAAAATGAAAATTGATGTGGTTCGGGTTTGTAATAGATGCATTACTTGTAAAAAGGCTAAATCTAGGATTAAACCCCATGGATTATATATGCCTTTACCCGTCCCTAGTGAACCTTGGGTCGATATCTCTATGGATTTTGTTTTGGGATTGCCTAGGACTAAGAAGGGTCGAGATTCGATTTTTGTGGTAGTAGATCGCTTTAGTAAAATGGCACATTTCATACCATGCCACAAAACTGACGATGCTACAAACATAGCTGAAATTTTCTTTAGGGAAGTCGTGCGCTTACATGGAGTGCCTAAAAGTATTGTCTCGGATAGGGATGTTAAATTCCTTAGTCATTTTTGGAGAGTCTTGTGGAATAAATTAGGAACAAAATTGCTTTTTTCTACAACTTGTCACCCACAGACCGATGGACAGACCGAGATAGTAAATAGGACAATGATTCAATTATTGCGCACCATAATCAATAAAAATTTGAAAAATTGGGAAGAGTGTTTGCCATTTATTGAATTTGCATATAATAGGGCTATACATTCTACTACTTCGTGTTCACCATTTGAAATTGTTTATGGTTTTAATCCGCTAACACCATTGGATTTAATTCCTTTACCTGTGAATGAACGTAGTAGTTTAGATGGCAAGAAAAAAGCTGAGATGGTTAAAGCACTCCACGACAAGGTGAGGTTGGCGATTGAAAAGAAAAATGAACATTATGCTTCGCAGGCTAACAAAGGAAGAAAGGGCATCATTTTTGAACCTGGTGATTGGGTTTGGTTACATTTGAGGAAGGAGCGGTTTCCAGAACAACGCAAGTCAAAGTTACAACCGCGAGGGGATGGTCCGTTCCAAGTGATTGAAAGGATCAACAACAATGCCTATAAATTAGACCTTCCTGGTGAGTATAATGTTTCGGCTTCATTTAATGTTTCTGATCTATCTCCGTTTGATGCAGGTACAGATTCGAGGTCGAATCCTTTCGAAGAGGGAGGGGATGATGTGATCCAGATCACGGATACAAGCCCGCACAAAGATCCGTTGAAGATCAAAGGAGGACCGATGACTCGATTGCAAGCAAAGAGGGCCAAGGAAGCAATGGACAAGTTAGTTCAAGAAACAATGGCCAAAACAATGTTCGTGTCATCGAAAGAAGCAAGTTTCATGTTGGGGCCGAGCCAAAACGACGAGTGGATCAACCTCATCCAAGCCGTCGAAGAAGATTGCCAAAATTCGAGAATTACGGCCGTAATTCAAAAATCCTCACGGCCGTAATCAACCTTCTGCTTAAAACGGAATTTTGAAGAAATTGCAGTTTACGGCCGTAAAGATTATATCACGGCCGTAATGGAGTTGCTGCTTAAAAATTGAAGTTTGGACGTTTTGGACTTACGGCCGTAAGTCATATGTCACGGCCGTAAGAGTGAGTCAGAAACAAGTTTACGGCCGTAAGGAAAGTAGTCACGGCCGTAAACATGTATACGCGGAATTTTAGGTTATTTTTATTTCCTTATTTTTAGGTAATTGTTTCCTTATTTAATTAGAACTCTTTAACCTAGTTTTGACCCTATATATAGGGATGTAATTTTCATTATTCACAGACAACTTTGATTATTATATTGAGAGGTAAATTGCTTTCACAATCCTTATTCTTCATTGAATAAAATCCGAACTTGCGAGTTTAATTCTTGTTTGTTCAAATCTTGGGTGAGATTTATTTTCATTGTGATCAAGAGGTCAACATATCAATTGATTGTGTTGGTTGCTTGGTTCAATTAATTTGAATCAATCTCTAAATCGTGATTCTTTGGCGTTCTTGGGTCGATTCCAATAATTTGTGGGTTGCGTAGCTACAATTGCTACGTGGTTTGCATCACATGATCCCCAGATGTAATGAAGTAACAATCATAATCCTGAAGTTCATATATAATTTGTCAAAAAAATTTATATTCGTCTTCTCTTGATAAAAAAAAGGGGGGAATCATCCTCCTCTTAAGTTTGGGTTTTAATTACTTTTGTATATTCTTCCTTGGCATTAATTGTCAATCTTTTCGGACTGATTTCATTTATGATTACCTTCTTTGGGCTTGGAATTGGTTCATCTTTTTTTTTTTTTTGGTCTACCACTGCTTCCATAAGATGTACCTGTTTGTATTTTTGGTATATCCTGTTTGGTATTTAGCGATTCAAACTGAGATTCAATATCAATTATGTTTTCATTCAATTCCTTGGTATAATTGTAATGAGAAATTGAGATATCCATTAACTATTTGAAATTTTCTTGGAGAGTCTCTACAAATTGCTCAATTCTAAATTTTATATCTTCAACTTTCTCAGTTAGGAAGTTCATTCGCTCTTTGGCATTTATTAGGGATTTTTTTGATATCATCCATCCGCAAATTCAATAATCTTGCTTAAAAATTCTGCAAGATAATTATTGACACCCTTAATATGAATTATATCAAAATTATAAAATGTCAAATATGCTTGCCATCTATTGAGCCTCCTATATTGAGGTTCTGGTGGTAAATTATTTTTTTATTAATCCTACAACTTGAGAATTGTCAATTTCAACAATAAATTTTTTAGATAATAAAAATAATGAAAACTTTTTTATTCCTCGGATAATTGCTAACAATTCTTTCTCATGTGTAGTATAATTTATCTCTGCTTGGTTAAACGTTCCATTGAAATATCTGCAAATTTCATTAAGATGTATTTTTAATATTGCTACCCAATATTCATCTTAAATATCAGTATTAATTATTAGGTTATCTTTTTTATCTGGTAACCTTAAATTTGGTAAATTTTTACATTCTTCTTTGAGTGATTTAACAATTTTTGTATGTTCATCACTTCTTCCTTTAGTATTTATTTTTCTGAGTAAAATCTGGATTTTATGTCTCTTTTTTGAAATATTTTCAATAAATCCTTTCGCATAATTTAAATATCCTAAGAATTTTTGTATTTGTTCTTTTGATTCTAATTTATCTGGAAAGTTTTTTATCTTTTTAGATATATGAGTTTGTAATTTTATTCCTTTTTTATCTATTGAAAGTCCAAGAAAGTCAATTTGTTGTTTTTCTTCTATTATAGCTTTCTTTTTTGAATGTACAATTCATTCTTTTTTACATTCATTTATAAATTTAATCAAATGGTTTCTATGTTCTTCTTTATTATGAGAACATATCAACATATATCATCAACATAAATAATTAAAAATTTTCTAAATATGTTGTCCATTTTTCTTTGATATATTTGTGGTGCTTTTTTTTAAAAAATCAAATGACATAATCATCCATTCATACTTACCTTAGGTGTACTAAATGCTGTATTTTTTTTTTTACATTTTTACTTGCCAAAAGTCTTATTTACAATCAAATTTAGAATAGTATTATTTTCCTTTTGCAAAATTTATTAATACTTCCTTTGGTAAAAAGTATCCATCAAATTTGGTATATTTGTTTAATTCTTCATAATTTAATACCATTCTAACTGTTCCTTTTATTTGTTTAGAATGTTTCATTATCATAAAGGTTGGACTTCTATGAGGTTCATTACTAGGCCTAGTAAGTTTTTGATCAAGCAATTTTTTAATTTGGGTTTTGAATTTTTGTGTATCTCGTATAGTATACATAATTGGTCTTATTCTTATGATAACATATTTTATTAATTCTATTTTGGCTCTAAGGTAATGTGGTTTCCAGAATAATAATGAATTTTCTCCGTAAACTTTTTCCAATTGTTCAATGATCTTTTCTATGATTGTTTCTATTCTTGTCTTTAAGATTTTTTATATCTTATGTTTTTATTTTTTATATAATTTTGTGTAATTGGTTTTTTCTCATTTATCACCATGTTGGGCTGGCTGAACTCTGTAAGATCTAAATTCTCTTGGTATTTTTAATAAATGTCCACAGGGTGTTTGTAACATTATCATATAATTATTTTGTTTGTAACATTGAAATAGTTGTATAAAATCATTTCCTAATAATATATCACATTCTAATTTATTGTAAATATATATCTTATTTACAACTATTCGTTTACTTCTAAGTATTATATCAATTTTATTAGCACTGTTAATTATTTCAATACTTTCTCCTGTAACTCTTGTTATTTTTATCTTTCCATTAGTATTCAATGATTTTATTAAGAATGTTTTAAATATTGTTATATCACTTCCTGTGTCAATTAATGCACAAATTTTATTTGTTTCAACAATGATAACTTGTATGTAAACAACTAATGGAAAACTTATTTGGTTATTTATTTATTCAGCTTTTCTACATAGTATAATTTGACCATTATGGATTATGTATAATCCTTCACATTTTATACTATAATCTTCTAGTCCATTTATGAAACTCATTCCTAATAATATATGAGGGTTTATCATATTGTTATCTATATGACATGTTACTAAGATATTTATCCCTCCTATCGTTATTGGTACTTTGATTTCAAGTTCAGTAATATGTAATTGTCATTTATGTATCTACATGGATCAGTTATATGAGATACTAATTATTTATTCTCGTTTCAAACTATATGACATTTACTAACTTCTGTATCAATTAATATATTTGATCATTTCATATGTTCTTTTCCATTGAAATATTCACCTTCTATTTTCATATTTCCAACATTTCTATGAAGTTTTATTTCTCTTGTATTACTAGTTTCTCCTAATTGTTTAGGTAAACTTGTTGATCTTCTAATTAATCTTCCATTTTCAAATGTTATTTTATTGTTAGGGTATTCTTCCTCTCTTAATCCTATTATTTCTGGTTTTTTTTTTTTTTTTTGTTATAATAAGTTCATAGTCTTCTGGGACTAAATTTATTTGCTTATTTGATTCCACTATTTTACTAATATCTTTACATTCTTTATGAACTTCAATTTATGATTTTTTAGAGTAAATATTTCCATAACTAGAATTAGTAAATGTATATAACGCACTATATTCTATAGTCATGATTTGATTTCCTGGTTGCATTATATCTTTTCTATGTAACTTGAAATGTAGTCTTAAAACTTCATTAAAGTCTCTATCTTTCAATGAAACACAATATTTTGGGTAACATGTAAATATTAGTTTTTGATATGCAAGGTTTCCTTTTATCGTTCCTAAATTACTGATGTGATCCGGACCAGGCATCGAAGGGTGAAGTCAGGCCATCAACAATATGATAGTGATCTACATGCAAAACGGAGCAAGTTCCATGTTGGGGTCGAGCCGAGAAGAGGGACGGATCAAGCCGAGCCGAGAAATCGAAATTGTTTATGCAGAAAAGGCATTACGGCCGTAATGGAAATCCTTCACGGCCGTAAATCATATAATCACGGCCGTAAAAGCTATTGTCACGGCCGTAATCAATTGTCGAAGAAAAAGGAAGAAATTCTGCAGAACGACGCTTACGGCCGTAAGCTTGGAAGTTACGGCCGTAACATTCAAAAAAAGGGAAACTTCACGGCCGTAAGAAATTCGTCACGGCCGTAAATAATAAATACAGTTTTGAACAGAAAGGCCTTTACGGCCGTAAAGGAATTATTCACGGCCGTAAATGAGTAGCGGCAAGATTTTCCAGATTTTTAATTATTTTATTCCTTTTTTAGTTTTTGGTTATTTTCCTATTTTAGAATTTTAGTCTAATTAGAATTCTATTTTTAGTAAATTAGATGCTAGGTTATTTTGCTTATTTATATTCTTTCCATTCATTGTAAAAGGGAAGTTTGATTTTGAGATTAATAAAGTTGAGAGAGTTTTCTCCAATTAAAAGGTTGAGGAGTCCCTTTTGTGTTCTTCGAGAACAAATCCAACTTATCAAAAATTGTGAATTATTTGTGGCGTTTAACTTATCAAATATTCGCAAGAATATTTGTGACGTTTCCAATTAAAATCTTATCAAGGAAATTGACAAGTCCTTGTGGTGTTTCGAAAACCTTGAATCTCGATTCCGCATCGTCAATTAATTGTGTCGTGAATCTTGGGTCAAGGTCCTATCGTCAATTTTATCTTTCCAGTATTTTAATTCTTGTTATTTTCGTGTCAGATCTGATTTAGATCTTTCCTAGGGTTTTAAATATCGTTATTCCGCGTGTTCGACGAGATTCCCCGACTGGGATCGCGTCATCTGGTATCAGAGTTTGGATCTATTTCAGATTCTTGCGTTTCTTGTTTTTTTCTTGATTTTCTTGTTCTTCGCGTTCTTCGTGTCAGTCATAATTTTCTTCAGTTTGATCCATAAGAGTCAGTCCCAAAAATTCAAAAGTGTTTTTCTTCTTCGTTTTTCGTCCAAATTCAGTTCCGTTTTTTCTGCTATACTCGTAATCAAATTCTCTGGCAGATTATAAAAAAAAATTCTGAAAATTCCAAATATTTCCCAAAAATTCCGAATTTCCTTGTTCGTGTCTTAAAAATGTCTGATAGAGAGGTTTCCACATCTTCATCTTCTGTTGGAGACAGGAAACAGCCCAGGGGTGTGAATAGAAAGGATGAACAGGGTAATCATGATATTGCAGCAATGAGGGCACAATTTGAGAGGTTTATGGCTCAGATGGAGAATCGAGGTGCAGAACGTGAACCAAGACCTCGGGATCAATCTCATGATGGTTCTCGGGTTAGGAGAGGTAATAGGCGTGAATGTCATGCTAGGTACGGAGATGGGATGGATGAAGGGCCATTAAAGCGAAAGGAGACATCAAAACGGGAGAGTAGTGATCATGTTCACAAAAGGAGGGAGGAAACGACAACCAAAGGTAAAAATAATTCTGATTCCAAGCCTCTTAAGGATAAAAATATTAAGTGCTTTAAATATTTGGAACGGGGTCACATTGCACTTGATTGTCCACGTAAGAAGGATAGGTGTGATAGTAAAGGGGCTAAAAATGTTGTGGTGGATAAGTCAATTATTGATAGGCATGCTCTTAGCATTAAGCGTAAGGCGAATGTTTTGGAAAATGTGGATGGGCAAATGGATAATATTTTTCGCACTAGATGCTTAGTGGATGAAAAAGTTTGTAGCTTGGTGATTGACGGGGGAAGTTGTACTAATGTAGTTAGTACAATGTTGGTGGAAAAATTAGGCTTACCTTTAACGAAACATCCAACGCCTTATAAATTACAATGGTTGACTGAGTCAGGGGAAGTTAAGGTGAAGAGACAGGCCTTGGTGACATTTTCTTTGGGTGGGTATTCGGATGAGGTAATTTGTGACGTGGTGCCAATGCAAATTAGTCATATACTGTTAGGGAGACCTTGGCAACATGAAAAGACTGTACTACATGATGGGTATATGAATAGATACAGCTTGGTAAAATGGAGGAAAAAGTTTACTCTAATGCCACTATCTCCAACTGAAGCCCTGAAAGATCAACTGAAGGTGAAAAGTGAGTTTGAGGGGAAAAATAAGAGAGTTGAGGCCACGACCTCAGAAAAAGGAGAGGGAGTGGAAATTAAAGAAAAGAGAGTTGAGGTTCAAACCTCAGAAAAAGGAGAGACTGAGTGCAAAAAGCAAAAGAAAAGAGAGTCTACCACAAAAATGAGTCTATTTGCACTTACTCACGCTAACACACCCCTCCCCAGTTCTTTAAAATTTGTTTTACAGGTGCCGAAATCAAACCATGGGCTTAAAATCGGAAAGAAATTCATTGGCAAAAATGAGCAGCCCAAAAGTTTAAGGGATCGGACAGAGCTTAAACATGATCATCGAGCTCAGAAAAGCAGAAGGAGTTTGAAAAGCCGACCAAAATTGGATTCGAGGTCGAATCCTTCAAGAGAGGGAGTATGATGTGATCCGGACCAGGCATCGAAGGGCGAAGTCGGGCCATCAACAATATGATAGTGATCTACGTGCAAAACGGAGCAAGTTCCATGTTGGGGTCGAGCCGAGAAATCGAAATTGTTTATGCAGAAAAGGCATTACAGCCGTAATGGAAATCCTTCACGGCCGTAAATCATATAATCACGGCCGTAAAAGCTATTGTCACGGTCGTAATCAATTGTCGAAGAAAAAGGTAGAAATTCTGCAGAACGACGCTTACGGCCGTAAGCTTGGAAGTTACGGCCGTAACATTCAAAAAAAGGGAAACTTCACGGCCGTAAATAATAAACACAGTTTTGAACAGAAAGGCCTTTACGGCCGTAAAGGAATTATTCACGGTCGTAAATGAGTAGCGGCCAGATTTTCCGGATTTTTAATTATTTTATTCCTTTTTTAGTTTTTGGTTATTTTCCTATTTTAGAATTTTAGTCTAATTAGAATTCTATTTTTAGTAAATTAGATGTTAGGTTATTTTGCTTATTTATATTCTTTCATTCATTGTAAAAAGGGAAGTTTGATTTTGAGATTAATAAAGTTGAGAGAGTTTTCTCCAATTAAAAGGTTGAGGAGTCCCTTTTGTGTTCTTCGAGAACAAATCCAACTTATCAAATATTGTGAATTATTTGTGGCGTTTAACTTATCAAATATTCGCGAGAATATTTGTGGCGTTTCCAATTAGAATCTTATCAAGGAAATTGACAAGTCCTGGTGGTGTTTCGAAAACCTTGGATCTCGATTCCGCATCGTCAATTAATTGCGTCGTGAATCTTGGGTCAAGGTCCTATCGTCAATTTTATCTTTCCCGTATTTTAATTCTTGTTATTTTCGTGTCAGATCTGATTTAGATCTTTCCTAGGGTTTTAAATATCGTTATTCCGCGTGTTCGACGAGATTCCCAGACCGGGATCGCGTCAATTACTATCTTTCATATTTATTATTCTCCCATCATGTAAACTTACAGTCAAAGGTAAATCTATCCCTTCTCTGAATAAAGATTTAAACATTCTTTGTATTCTTGTAAGATAAATGTATTAAATCTTCTCACTTTGTTTTTTTATTAATCTTTGTTAATAATTTTATAACTGTATTTTTTGTTAAAATATTTAATTTATTTTTTCCTTCGATTGTTCTAACATCTATTGTTTTTTCAATTTTATGGTAATCATTTATTGTTATCTTTTTTCTTCTCCATATTTGATCTAAAATTTCCTATTTTCCAACTTTTAATTCTAAAGATAATTTTTGTATTTTCTTAAACTTCTTATTATCAAATGTCACTTTAACTCCATAACCATCTATTCCTTCATATTCTTGTACATCTATATTATTGTTTTCTATCTCTTCTATCTCTCTATTTGGATTCGAATTCATCGCTTCTGAATCTGTTTCACTTATGTAAACTTCTTGATCATAATATTCTTCAATATCAGATATTTTACTTAGTTCACTTTCTATTTCTAAATATTCTTTTTTTAATATTATAACTTTTTTCCTGGTGCAATCAGGGCTTATATGACATATCTCTCCACAATTCCAACGTTTGCATTGATTTTTATCTTTTTTTGTAAGGTGTATTTTTCTATTTTTTATTTGGATTATATTTTCTTTTATAATATTTTCTTCTAAGTTTTATATACTTTTTCCTAAAATTTCTGAATTTCTTAAACTTTTTATTTTTATATTTTCTCTTAGTATTTATTCTCTCATGATTACATCCTTATTGTATAGGTTTCTCCATATCTTCATAACATATTCTAGTCAATTTTCCTGATTTTTTTCAATAATTGTCTTTGTTGACATATATATGCTAACTTTTCAAATATAAATTTTATCTTTGATCCTAATGATCTAGAGATTCTAGGGTTATCTCTAGTAAATATTTCAAATTCTATCTTAAAATATATTTCACATTAACCTGGTAATTTATTATAATACATATCTTGTTATACTTCTTGATTTTCATTACTATGAAATTGGACATAATAGCAGTATTTAAATTCATAAGTGTATTCTTTAATTTTACACATATTACATATTGTTAAATTTATTAATTTCATCATAGCATTATCTTTTTCTCTTATTGATTCTTGTTCTGCATTATTTATCCAATTTTCTCCTATGAATTCATCTGAAATGTATTCTACTAATCTTTGTATACCTTCTCTATCTGATTTTATCATCTCTGTTTGGACATTCCTTCTTATTAATGTTTTTGTATAATTGCTAATTCATTCCCAGAAATTTCTAACATTCCCTTCAAATGATGCCTCTAGGAAGTCTATTCTTCTTTTAGTACTTCTATAAAAAGAATAATATCATTGTATCTTTCCAAGTTAATAAGACTTTCTTAGTATCTATTTTATAATTCAAATTTAGTTTTGTTCCTCCATGATTAATTGACTTATCATAATTATCATTTGGTTCAAATCTATCTTTGTACTTATTTTTTTTAAATGGTTGTCTATCCCCGATTCTATCATAATATTGTCTTTGTGGTTTATTATATAAAGGGGTGTAACTTACGTCAGGATTTGGTAATTTTTGTTTAGAAGTTCCTATTGAAGCCGGATTATGTGCTCATCCAGTATTCATTAAAACTTGATATTCATTTAAATTATCTAGGTTTAATTGGTCAAAATTCTCTATAAGCAAATCCAATTCTTCATTCTTCTTTATCTTTTTTTTCTTCAGTTTTTTCTTCAACTTTTAACTTTCCTAAAGTTTTCTATTTGGATTTTTGTAATTCTAATTCTTTTTCTAGTATTTTTGGTAATATATTTTTTCTAAATACATCATTCATACTTCCAGCTCTTATTACAATTTTTCTTGTTCGATGTGTTTATTTCCTATTCTAGACATTTCCTTTTGTACGAGTTTTTTTGTTTATTTTCTTATCTTTACTCTTATTATTTTCTTTCAACTCTCTAATTTCGAGTTTTAATATATTTGTCATTTCTTGATTCTTTTAATTCATTTTTAATTTCTTGAATCTCACTAATTAATGATTTTATTAATATTTTTAGATCTTCAAAACATTCACTTATTGACATTTTATACTCTTAGTTAGTAATTTGGGTTTTTGTACCTTAAATAATCTATCATACATATAATCTATTTTTGTTTCTAATTTATTGATTCTTTCTTCTATTGATATGATTCTTTCTTTATCGTTTTTCTTTATTTTTTCATTTAATTTTTCTATTTTTCTATAATTATCTCAATTTTATCTTGATTAATTAATTCTCTTGATTTTCTTTGAAATTCTTTTAAAATCTATTCATCTATATTTTTAATTTCATATATTTCATATCTTTCAATTCTTTAAATTGTATTGTTAGTTTATTTTGAATATTTTGTAATTTTTCTTTGATATTTTTATCTTGTATTTTTAACTGTTGCAATTCTTTAATAGCTGTTTTATCTTGTAAATTTATGTTTTTATATGTTTGCCATAAAAATGCACTTATCCAATTTAATTGCATATTAAAAAATCTATTAGTTGAAACATTATTGTATTAGCTCATTTTATTTGATAAGATCCAACTGGAAGTCTAATATTTTCTATTATTTGTTTTTCAAATTTTATTTATGGAAATTCTGTCATTAATTTCTTCCTTTAATATGGCCAATTTCCAAAATAAGTTCTGTTTCATATTTTATTTCCTTATATATCTTTATATTGTATTCATATAATTTTTCAATTGATCTTAGCATTAGTTTCCTTTGTTGTGCTCTATAATATTTTGCATAATCTTCCATTTGTCCTGTTTTATTATATTTCTTTTTATTAGTTCTTTCTTTGTCTTCTAAAATAATTTGTATTTTAGGTAATTGTTTTTAAATTCTATTATAATATTCTCTATTTTTTTCTAATGATTTTAATCTTAACATTTCTTGTCTTTTTATATTTCTTTCTTCTCTTATCTGATTCATTAAATTTTTTCGTTGTTCAATTAATAAATCTAATTTTTCACTGGTTTCTATGTCTAAATATTTAACTAACTGGGGGTCAGCTTTATGATATTCCATTTCTATAGCCTTTATATAGTTCTTCTAATATGTCTTTATGTAATAAATCTAATATTTCATTTATTATAAAATCTTCTTTTATGATATTAAAATTTATTAGATTATATATAATTACATATTTCTTCTTATATCTTTATCCAAATCTTTTAAAGCTATTAAGATTTCTTTTTTATAATTATCAAGTAGTATTAATGTATGTATAATTATAAATTTAGATGTCTGTATTCTGTATTCATTATTATATTTTGTTATGTAATGTTATCTTTTTGATCTGTCATATAGCTTTGATACCAAATTGGGGGTGCTACTATGAGCGAACAAAAATCAAATAAAATCATAAATAAAATAAAATCATAACTTAAACTATTTTGAAATTTTTCTATACTTTAAAGTTTGAAATATAAAGGTTTGAGGACTTAATATGTTAAATTCTATGAAAAGGGATATTTTGGTAAATTTGTTCATTATGTATGGTTATGTACCTCTTCTTTATGTACAAGTAGATTTTTTTTTTTTGTAAATACACGATAATCTTTGCTCATTGCGGGGCATACGAGACAAACTCCCATATCTTCTTTGGGTGTAAATGTGCAAAACTCATTTGAAAGGAGGTGGGTATTTGGACGAAGATTAAGCTACAAGCATTTGGGACATGTGCTACTATTCTACTCAGCCTTGCCTTTGATCAACTGTCAGTAAACTTTGAGATCATTGGAGCTCTCCTTTGGATCATTTGGTGGGAGCAAAATTCTGAGGCTTTTGAGGGACGAAGGAGGAGGCCCAAACATCTGATGGAGCTGGCTTCATCTGTCATTTACTATGAGGAGAATCCAACTAGACAGAGGCAGCCATCATCACAGGCCCGGAGAAGATGGCAGCGTCCTGCTCAGGGACGTCTTAAACTCAACACTGATCGACTGTCCAAGATGAATTGATGGGCGTCGGGGCTGTAATTCGAGATGATAAGGGATCGGTTGCGGGGATCGGTTGTGGCTGCTATGTGTCGACCAATTGCATGAAGATTTAAGCCAGGTGATGCTGAAGCTATAGCTTTACGTGAGTGTCTCAGGTTGGCACAAAATATGGGTCTTCATGTAGATATCGTGGAGTGTGATGCTCTTCAATTGGTTCGAGACATACATCATATTTCACCCTAAGCTCTTGGTGCTTTGATTCTTGGTGATATTCAAGGGTTTATGGACGAGGTTGGCTGTGATTAGTGCTGCTATATTCCACTAGAAGAGAATTGTGTAGTGCACAAGTTAGCTTCAAATTCGATTTCTTTAGTTGATTCTATTCCGTATTTTATTGCTCCCCAAGTCTTGGGTGACTTAATTGAATGAGAATACAATTTTTTCTTAAAAAAAATGATATTTCAGAGAATGTGTGGTTAAAATGTATGAATTTTTTTTTGAATTTATGTATATAATATTTTTATTATGAGAATGTGGTTGAAAATGAATATAAGAAAAAAAATTTGAAAAAAAAGTCAAATACGTGTGGTTAAAAAGTAGAGAAATTTTTTGAATTTATATGTAGAATATCTTATTGTGTGAATGTGTGTTTGAAAATGAGTATAAAAAAATTGGAAAAATAAGAGTCAAATAGGAGCTAGTTCGAAATAAGATTACCATACTTTCATTAAAATTGGCTTCATGGACAAAATTTGCTTCATTAGAGATTAAAGTCAAATTTTTTGTAGATTTTGATGAAAATTGATGAAATGTGTGATTGAAAAGTTGTGAATCCCTTAAAATGTATAATTAAAATTGATTTTTGAGTTTGACTTAAATTTTAATCAGATTTATTTATAGTTTTACCAAACAGTTCACGGGTTCTTAGAATTAAAAGATTAAGGATTATTTGTATGGGACGTAGTCAAGATTTTAATTTTGCAGGGGGCGAAATACAGGGGTGGAGGGGGATGCCCCCCTCCTGGGGGTTCGAGGGCGGAGCCTCGAATTTTTTTTTTATTTATTTTTATTTATTTTTATTTTTTTAACCAAGAGGATTGAAAACAATGATTTTGGGTACTAAAATAGGCAAGTTATATTGATTGGACAAAAGACAAAATTAGTTTCTTGATACAAAAACATTTTGCCAATCTATGTGTCTAACGCTATACAAATTGAAAATAAACATGAACATTAGATGGACATTAAAAAAAAAAAGTAAACTGCCTATTATATAACGAATGATAGAGATGACTTGGACATCTGAAAAGTCTCAACAATCTTCTTCTCTATATACACAAGCATGGTATTGGACAAAAAAATCATCTTCCATTCTATTTCACAGACTCGTTTTAATGACACTTATAGTTGAAAATGTACGTTCTATAGCTACCGTTGAAGTTAAAAGAGTTAAGACAAGACGAACTAATTTATCAACAAAATTATAACTCATTGATTTTCTTGTCAATGCCAACCGTTTGCCCACATCAGGAAGTTTTGTCAAATTTTTAAATTGAGAATTAAATTAAATGAATTCATTCGAATAAATTGAAAATTGAATAATGGGTAGTCTAGTATTTTTAATTAAGCCTAAGACTTTTGTATTATTAAGCTTTAAGTTTTAAGTTGTTAGGCTAATATTTGCTAATTGAAAAAAAAAAAAAAAAATTTTGTGGGGACAAAATAAAAATGTTGCGGGGACAAAATTTAAAAATACACTACAAATTAACTAATATTAGTGGATCGACGGAAAATATTTGGAGGGCGGTCGTCACCCCCCGCTCCGCTCTAGTTCCGTCTCTAAGGGGGGTTTATTCAATTGGGATTTCAAAAGACATTTAAAGATTTTTTTCAATGGACTTTTTTTAATGGATTTCATTGAATTTTATTGACTTTTATGGATTTATATAGACTTTTAAAAACTTTCGTGGACATTTATTTAAAAGACTTTCATGTATTTTCAAAGACTTTTGTAGATTGATTTAAAAGACTTTCAAATACTTTTAAAGACTTTTACAGACATTTATTTTTTAATTGAAAAACTTAAATGCTAATAGATTAATTTTCGTATGATGTCAATGCGAATCGTTAATAATAATTATATGTCAAGTGAATTACAAAAAATAAAAAATAAATACAGCGTGATAGATATAAATAATTTTAAGACAAAGAAGCATTTGTGATTAAAAAAATGGGGAAAAAATAAAATTGCGTTTGGTATCGACATAAAAATTGTACTATATTCATAAAAAAATTTCTAGAGAAAGTTTTAGAATCACTTTACTTATTATTATTTGTTTTGATACAATTTAATTATTATTTTTCTATAAGATCTTATAGAATTTTAGTTAGATTTATTTTCATAGAAAAATTGAAGAAAATGATGAAAAAGAAGAGAACTCAAATATAAAGAAAAAATACAAAAAGTTGAAGAGGAGAAATAATGATTTGTTTAATCAAGGGTTTAATGTTTCTAAAAATAATATGAAAGAAAAATAATATAGAAAAAATAAAATTACAATTTAAAAGATTTTTTTTTTTTTTTTAAAGTCATTCAAAATCTTGGAGGTTAATGAGAGACAAATAAAGAGATTTTGTGGTTGTACTTTATGTTTAGAAATTAGTACATAGATGATTTCGTAGGAGTCTTTAAAAATCATTGATAATTTGAATAACACAGGACTTTTAAAGACTTTTAAAAGTCATTATACAATACACCATGACTTTTATGGACTTTTAGAAAGTCCATTAGAATCTATATTTAATACATCAAAATTTTTATGAAGATTTTAAAATCTAAATTGAATACACCTAAACTTTTCAAATTCTTTAAAATATTTAAAAGTCATTTAAAATCTACATTGAATAAATCCCCTAATTTTGTGTCAGCAAAGGTTAGGCCAAAAAGCGCAATTTCCCTCAAATGTTTGGCTTTGAGCAAATGAAAGTTCTAGAACTTAATTGTTCATTATTTTTATTTTTATTTTTTATTTCTATATATCGAACACAAGATTTCTTGGTCTGTACTCTCTCTCTATATATATAATATAATAATAATTGAAAAAAATAAAAAATACCCGGAAAACCCTTGACTTCCTCTCTAGTTTTGCTGCAGCAGCTCTTCGAGATCCACCGCTGGAGGATTCCACCATATTTTCTCAGAAATTTTCAAAAGCCAAAAGTAGAGAGAAACAAAGCCCAGTTTCTCTCTTACTTGTTCCCTCCGATCTGGTTCGCGTCCAGGTACCGCCACAATCCCTCGATCCTCACTCACACACACGACATATAATATACTTGTGTGGCGAAATGCTTATGCGTATAAGAGGATCTGTAAATCTAGTGTTTGTATCAATAAACCTTTTTTTATGTGGTTAGGGTTTGATTTGGTTTTTCAGCGTTAGCTATGGAATCTACCGTGGCGGCTCAGCAACCAGTCTCTGCTCAACTTGTAAGTTCATTTTTTCCTCTCATGGATTTACAATTTGGCAGAGGAATTTTTTTTTTTTTTTTTATTCAGTTTGTTTTTGGTGGGAATTAGGTTGGAAATGCGTTTGTACACCAATATTATAACGTACTCCACCATTCGCCGGGGATTGTCCATCGTTTTTATCAGGACATCAGTAAGCTTGGCCGACCTGAAGATGATGGTTCCATGGGCATCACCACCACTATGCAAGTAATATTTCTTTCTCTTGTTATTTATGTGCATAATTATATTTCTAAAATATTAGTTGTCATCAAATACTGGTACTGAAAATGATTAGATATAGGAAGATTAAATATCTGGTCATTGTGCTAAGAAGTTTGTTGGAAAAAAAAAAAATGAAAAGGGCATAGATCAACTTGGTAATTTTGTTATATTTGATTCTCAATATGTTGAGGTTCTAGATTGTGAGATCTCTATTATTGACTAGTGTAGTTATTAGCCGTCATTAAAAGGCTTGTTCAATTAAGAAGCAGTCAGTTAAAAGTTAGCTGATTATTTAAATTGAAAATTTAGGCCTCTATTTGGTATAAGTTTTATTTTGGTAAAATAAAAAAAAATACAATTTCCCAAATCACTTTTTAACTATACACATTTTCTCTTTCCAATTTTCAACTACTACTTTTTACATCAAAATCATAAATAAACCAATTTATAAATCAAATAGTGTTGCCAAACGGAGGCTAAAGAATGTTATGTTTTAGAGGTAAAATATGTGGTTGAGAAGTGATTTGGGGAAATGTGCGTGGTTGAAAAGTAATTTGGGAATATGTGTTTATAAATTTGTTTATGAACGCAGTTTACCAAATGGAGGCTAAGGTACATAAACTTATTTAATGGTTGGATATGACTATACAGGCAATCAATGAGAAGATTCTGTCACTGAACTATGGGGACTTACGGGCAGAGATCAAGTCTGTGGATGCACAAGAGTCCTTTAATGGGGGGGTTCATGTTCTGGTGACTGGATATCTGTCTGGGAAGGACAATACTGTTCGGAATTTCTCTCAAACTTTCTTCCTCGCACCACAGGATAAGGGCTACTTTGTTCTGAACGATATTTTCCGATATATGGAGAATGTCAATGTGAACCCTGATCTGGTCAGCGATGTTGTGTTACCCATTACACCAGACCCAAGTAACAAAATTTAATGCTTTGTTTCTTTGTATTTCACATTGTTGTTTGGACATAAGAACATATGTTTATTGTTTCATCATTTGCAGGTCCAGCTCCAGCTCCAGCTCCACTTCAGATTCATGATTTTGAGCAGAGCACTCCATCCACAGATGAAGCTAATGGGGAAAAAGTTCACTACCCACATGAGAATGTAGATGTGCCAATTGCCGAAGAAGAAATTCCAGAAGAGGAAATTCCAGTAGCTGAAGTTGTTGATGAAGTACAGGAAGATTCTCAGCTTGTGGTTGAATCTAGTGCTCAAATCGAAGAATTGCAAAAGAAGGAAAAGAAGTCTTATGCTTCTATTGTAAGTGTGTACAAGCTGCCTACAGGCTATGTTCTTTTTAATTATCTATTCACCTAGTTATTTTGTTAATTTTTGCCACCTTCATCTATACATTATTGCATTATTTTTTTGAAACATTGGAAAGAAAATAAAAAGGTAAACACACTCCTAGCTCCTAACAAAAGCAACCACAATCAGTTGTATTATAGATTTGCAACGTGATCTGAACATTCATTTACTTTCATCCGTTATTTGTTTAGCCATTTACGATCCAGTGCTAGTTCATCATTGCCTTTTGCAATATATTTTAGGTGATGCATCTCAAGGAAAGTGATGCAAATTTCTCGCCACCACCATATGCTCCTAGGAAAGCTCCCCCAAAGATCATGGAACAAGTGAACCCTCCTTTACCACCATCAACTGATGCACCTGTTTCTAGTTCAGATGCAACTGATATTGAGAATAACCAAGAGGGTAAAGACATGATATGATTGAGAATTTTATTGCCTGTTTATTGTCAACTAATTAACTATTCTGTGACCTTGTTGTAATTTATACTGAAATAATTCAAAATTTATGTGATCTACTTGAGCAGCTAATGGTTACTCAATATATATCAAGGGCCTACCTATGAATGCTACTGAGACCTTACTTGAGGAAGTTTTCAAGAAATTTGGGGCTATCAAGAAGGATGGCATTCAAGTTAGAAGTAACAGAGTATGTATCAAGTCTACCAAATCCTTATTTGACGAAGTCTACCAAATTCTTATTGTCTCAGGACTATTCTCGAATGTTCGGTAAAAATCTCTTCCTAATATTTGTTTTGTAGCAACAAGCATTTTGTTTTGGCTTCGTGGAATTTGAGGAAGCTATCGCTGCCCAAAATGCGATTGAGGTATGTGGTGTTTTGTCATATAACATACATTCCGGACTGCATATGAGGAACATTTTTATTTTTTAATTTCGTTATGTTGCATTTCTTGGCCAAGACGAAGCTGTGGTGGGGGAATAAATAGTGATGTAATTGCTTGAAAATTGATAATCTTGTCCATTAAACTAATATGTTCTCTCTTTCTTTATTTTTAGGTTTGGAAAAACTATATATTTTTATAGTAGATGGTCTCAATTACTTTGCACTTCTAGTTGTTCAGATGTTACTTGTTTTTACAAGTGTTGCAATGTGAATGAGACTTAAGCATGCTAGGGAGTTGTTTATGAATGGGTTAAATTATAAATAGGCAAAATGCGTTGTGGATAAGTTGATGGCACTTGTGGCTCCCACATAAATGTGGATAAAGGTGGTTTAATCATTTATAAACAAAATATCAAACAGCAGCCAAAGATAGCTTAGATTGCCCATCTTTGTTTGGAAGAAGGGCTGAAATTAGATTTGTATCAAGAGTGATGTATTATGAGGCAACCCAGCATTTTTGCATCTATTAGTAGGGGTGGGTGTGGTTCCAAATAGTTCGGTTTCCAAGTTCTATCACCAAAAGTTAACATTCACATTCAAAATTAATACAATAAGCCTTGTTCAATGCGAACAAAAGTCCATCTCATACAAAATATTGTCTAATGAAAATTGTTCACCAAATTAACAAATAAATATATAATTAATTAAAAAAATTGTTGGGTTAGAACCGATTCTTTCCTAGAACCCTATAAATTTAAGCAGAACTAAGTTCTTTGGCAGCGATGAGTGGAACTTGTATTTCTTGTTGTAGCGTTGTACTAATTTAAGTCAGTTTAGTCTCCATGACGTCTGGCGTATTGGTCATCTCAGTTCTAAATTATATATCCATTGATGTTTCAGGCTTCTCCTGTTGCGATTGGTGGACGCCAAGCCATTGTTGAGGAAAAGAAGTCTACCAATTCTCGAGGCAAGTGGTCTCTGTTAGTGTTTCACTTCCTAGTTTGGAGATCATGTATGATCAAATAGCCTATAGGCAAAAATCAAAATCTGAGATTAACGTATAAATATCGCCTCGGCTATTCAAGTTTGATAAACGAAATATTTGAGTATTTAGAAATGGCAATTTGATTGCAAGCATGATGTTTATAGTACAATATCTTTTGTACTTGCATACTGAGCATGAGCTTGTATATTTTATGCTGTTCTGTGGAAACTGTTGGAGAGAATATCTGAATATGTTGGTTCCCGTTTTGAAATTGGAAAAACAAAAAGGATATTTTGAGCATCTCTTGGATGACAGGTGCTTTATTTTCTTCTACAATTTAATGTGTAGAAGACTAGTGAAGATAGAGCTAGATGACCTTTTTGCTTATGTTATCTTTGTTCTAGCAGTATTTCTTTCAATAGTAATTATTATTATTATTATTATTATTATTATTATTATTATTATTAAATTTTAAAAGCTGCAGGGAATACTAGGGGGAGGTTCCAACCTGGAAGGGGTCCTGGATTCAGAAATGAGGGAGTGAGAGGGCGTGGGAATTATGTAGGTGGCAGAGGTTATGGCCGTAGTGATTTTAATGCCAGAAATGATTTTGGAAACCGAGGTGGTAGTCGGGGAGGATCATCAAACCGAGGTTATGCATATCAGAGGGCTGACAACATTAATGGCAATGTTGGCCGCATGAACCGTGCTGGTGGAATGGTCAATGGGTCTACAAAAACTATGACGCCTCGGGTCTCTGCAACTGCTTGAGACCGTTAGTGGGTCAGCAAGTGGTTTTTGTAGGCTTTTCCTTTTAAGTTCTGGTAAATTTTAACTACTTACCTCTCCAGTGAGTAGACAGTTTCATGGTGATGGACCATCTGATTTTTTTTTTTCTGACTAATTTCTTTCACAATTTTCCTGTTTATTATTGCTATAGTTGATTAGAAGACGATTAGTAGGTTTTCTTTGCTATTTTGCTGGTGCCATTTGATGCCCTGGGGGCTTGTATGAATGAATCATTTTTGGGACCTTTATTGCTATTCATTCTTGGAAAGGTGTTTCTTTGGCAATTTTCATTATGATATGATCGAACTGTTAGTCACAGTGCTTTATTATTTTGTTTGATTAGTGCAAGTGCTGTCTATAGCATTCATGTCATGTGCACCCCAAGAAACTTTTGACTTTGGATTTTGATTGGTCAACAATGGCTGTTACAGACGCGTCGACTAAAAAATTGTGTGGAATTATGGAATTGCCACTCATCAAGGTTTCAACCGCCTAGGAAAAAAAATGACCCATTTTTATTAGTTGTTTAAGTGAAACAAAATAATGTTAAACGAGGTTATGGAGTATTTGGATTTAAGTGCTGGTCATATTGGGATGCAACAGTGTTCTAAAACGCTCGCACTGTGCGCGTCGTTTTGGCGAAAAGCGAGAAAAATACGTTTCTGAAAATTTTTATCTAAAAAGAGCGCGCGCAATGCGTGTCGAAGCGAGCTTAAGCGCGCTCGATGTGCGCAGTTGTCCTTTTTTTTTTCTTTTTTTCTTTTTTAACTTGTTCAAGTATGGGTAAAATTTAAATCAAATATTTAGGAATTGAAAAATGCTTTTTAACGCTTACTCCCGTTTAAGTTTCAAAAACTTGACTTTTGGGCTCTACGTTTCGTCACGTTTCACGCTTTTTAGAACACTGGGATGCAATCATTCAGTTGTGCGTCTAAAATAATACTATTCTTCGTTTGTGGATTGAAGCCTGAAGGATGATCAGTTTGCTGTTTTCCTTTTTTTTTTTTTTCACATTATTAGTGTAGATGATTATATTTTATAGGTTTAATTAAGTGAATCACGTGACCTTGCATCTAAATGAACTATCATTTAGCCCATGTTTGACACGTTAGAATGAGTTTTTAGGAAATTGAAATTTTGAATAGTGATTTTTGGAAAATGTATAGTCCAAAAGTAGAAAACAAATTGATCTTACGTTTAAAAAAAATATATATTGTGAAATTATGAGGTTGAAAATAAGTTTGAGATTTTTTTTCCTTCATTTTGGTTGTCAAAAGGTGGCTAATGTCATATATAATTTTCATCTAAACTTATTCGTAGTAGCAATGAAGTGAGTAGCATTACTCATGTTTTCACATCTTTCACTCTGTTCTACTACTTGTACAAGTTGTTAGACCTGTTGATTGACAAATAAGTGATGTGAATGTGTGATGATTATTAATTAAAAAATTGATGTGATATGCAAAAAAATAGGAGTTTAGTAAGATTATGAAAGGGCTGGAGAAACTTTCTAATTGATTATTGGGTATATTATCTTTGAGTAAAAACATTGCACAAATTATAGAGGATGTATATATAAAAGAAGGAAAACTGGAACACCCTGTTTGTCTGGGAGATGGTGGACTAGACCTTTCGAAAGGTTGCACATTATTTGGAGCAGAAGCACGAGACAAGAAGGTGAAAAGGTGTAGCTGTGCAAAGGACGTTTCAGTCCCCAAAGTTATTTATAGACAATTCAACAATGAGAATTGAGAAACATGTACAATTGAAATTCTGTGACACATTGATAGTAAGCTTATTAACATAATTTAACTTCTTTTATTCATATAGTCTTGAATACGTGTTATATAACTTCGGACACTAAAGTCGAAAAGCTTTACATTTTTTGGTTTCCCTTCAAAACTATGTAGCTCTGTAATATCCGAATCGAGCCTACTAGGACATTCAGGGAAGGCATGAGCTTTGAGAGATCTAACAAGAACAAAAACAATATTCTCTAATTTTGAACGTTTACTAAAACTAGTGCAACACCAACTATATACATAAACATTCATCTTCAGTTGTTCTCTTTGATGCTAACTTATCTCACAAGTCACAACTCCTCAAACTGAAAAAGCACGGAATTAAGTGGCATGCCAAAGCAATATAAGAGTTGAACACTGGTCGACTTGCACATGCAGAAGACAAACAACCATTCAGCAATGCATTTAATCACGATAGCATTTCCGACCACCATAATTCACATGCTTCTTCCTTTAGAGAAACTGTGTACCTAATTTTTATGACAGAAGACCCCTACATGAGTTCTAGTCAAACATCCACAACTATTACATGTTATGTAATCCTTCAAATGGAAAAACAAGAAGATAGTTCAACTACAGTGAGGATTGGTGATTATGATTTCTTAGAACCAAATTTGCTGAAGGTTGAATCTGGTTAAGACTACATAATTTTAGCCTTGGTTAGGAAGGAGCATGTTAGCTCCGGTAGCAAATGCATGCGACGAGAGGATAACCAGTGTTAATTGTCCAATGCATAATTTCATCCTTTGCATCTACCATGATGCCAACATTTGAGAGAGAAATCTTGTAATCATAACACACATGGGTCTTCCATTCAAAAACATATACATAGTTAATATACTTTTGAATGGAAAAATCATGTGAATCAAGATCAAGTGATTTCACTCTAGGCTAGCATTGGCATTTTTTTTTCCAAATAGCATAGAAAAGGAAAAAAGCAAGTGAAGAAAATATTTTCTATTCAGCCTGGATGTTCCCAAAGGAAAATAGAAAATCCTAAGACAGTAAAATGGGCTTCTTTGCTGCACTACCATGGTAGCAACATTTTCTTTCTTATGTAGAACAAAACAAAATCTCAATCATTTTCATTTATGAAAATTCATGCCTTTCCATCATGCAGCCCAAATAAATTCAATAGTTCACGGTGTTTATAATACACTTCCTAGAAAACACTGAAACACAAAGATACAGTACAAATGAGAACTTCCTAGGGATATCATATCCAATGATACACAGGAATTATATTCCACTTAGTCTCTTGTTTTGCCAATAAATTCAAAGTCAAATCTAGTCTTGATTCATTCAAGGTTCCTTCAATGAGACTGTCCAAATAAATATTTAAAAGGTTGACATATGTTATAGCTAACTCCAAGAGATAAATTCGACTCTCACATCCACCATTAAATTAAAGCATTGTCTATCTAGTTATAGGTCTTTTAAGTGTTGATCCTTACGTGATTGAAATCGAGAACACTTCATGGCATGCAGAAAATACAGGAAACAAGTTTCTAGAAAAATTCAGAAGCATACTAAAAGGATTGTGATATTGTTAGTCACCACACATCGATATTTAAATTGTCAATTATGCTGATCATCAACACTAAATTTCAAATAGCTGAAGTTTCTGAATGTAAGTCACATTGTAAATAATTAGTTCTCAGCCACTACTCACTTATGAATATATATGAGCAAATAACACGATCAATCAACAGGTGAATGCTAAAGCTTGAATATAAGTGAAAAATACCAAGACATTAATTTGAGGGAAAAATTTAAGTGCAAGGAGCAGTGATAAGCCTCAAAAGTTGTCCACAGAACAAGCTTTGCTTTTCCTTGTAAGCACATATTCATAGACCAAAATTGCAGGCCTGCACATATTCGTTTTCATAGTCGACATACTTAGTCCAAATTGGGCGGAACTGGGTTATTGCAATGTCAAGCCATGGCTTCATATTCCCATTGAAGTGTATCACAGAAGCATTGTTAATCTCATCCATGCTTATACTTGGATTATAGCCAAGCCCCAAAACATGCCAATACTTGTCTAGTGGTTTGGTTGTTGAGTAATATGTAATGAGACCTGGAGGCAATGTCCCCAGTTTCCATAGTGTTCGATTCTCATTCTGAAAAATGATTACACACATAAAATTATACTTGCAAGAAATTATACAGGAAAAAAATTGAATTAGCTAATTATATGTAAAACAGTAAAAAAAAAAAAAAAAATGAAAAGACACAGGATATGTACAGTTTCACGCTAAAGGAGTCAAGTACTAAAATTCAGCCCACCACTGCCCTGCAATAGTTTCCATTATGAATGAAAAAATCTAATGGTCCTCATGTTTATCACATTGTCGTTTATGAGAAGTAAGAAGATAAGGTTAGATAAACTCAAGCGGCTGAAAATGCTTGGGGCCATTATGTTGAGAAAAGATGCATGAAACAATGAACGGTAAACAATGAACTTTAAAAGCAAAAAGTCACTTGTACTATTTGAATGAAAACTCACCAAATTCTGCCAGTAGTGGTATTCTTCGGTGCATTTCTCCCTCCTCCAAGCATCCAAATCAAAGAAATTCATGCCATAAGCCCATGCACATGCCTTGGGACTAAACTTGGCTTTGATCAGAGGGTGAGAGAAATTCATGTACTGTGCATAGCGATGAAATGATCCAAAACATGTCTCCACGGCCCCATTCACCTTTCCATCCATATCTATCTCCCAAAGCCCCGTCAAATCCCTTTGAACCACTATATCATCATCCAAGAACAGAATCTTATGCAACTTTGGGTACATTTCAGGTAAATAGAACCTGAGGTGATTCAATATCGACAAATATTTTGGATTCCTGAACTTCATATTTGTTGTATCCTTTGTTGCATTCTCAAGCTTATTCTCAAAATAAAACTTTTGTAAGTTGGCAGATTCAAGCTGTTTAAGAACTGGAACATAAGAAGAATTCAAGAATTTGTAATCCTCCACAGCCTTCACTTCAATATGTGCCCCATTATAATCCCTCACTTTGAACATCACTTGCATAGCCCCAAGATTCATTTTATCTGTCACAACATGAAACACGTGCTTCCACGGCTCTTTTGTGTTTTTCACAGCTGAGTTCACCACGACAGAAGCAGCAATAACATTATCAGAGAAAATTGCATAATGATAAAGCTTAGGGTCTTCCAACTCTATCTTGGGGGGTTTCCCTTCATCTGTATACTTATCAGGATGTGCAATTCGTTCTTCCATCAACCTTAAAGTCAAGCAATGCAAGCTCTTGGGGATCGATTTGGCAGCAATCAAGCTTGAGAAAGCACCCTGTTTTTTAACTTTCGTCAACTGTTCATTTAATGCAAAGATATTATCTTTCAGCTTATGAATCTTCAGCTGATTATCAAAAGATTCTTTTGCCTCGGATATCACTTGTCGTGTGTCTTTAATTTGTGCTTTCACATCCTTCTCAAACTGTCTCAGCACTGACTCGTCAATTGAATTCGTCTCTGCATCAAATAATGCCTGATAATAAGGTTTTGAGAGCAGATTGGTGTAATTACGAGAAAGTTCCGCAAAAATCCTAACAAGCTTTGAATTTTCAAGCTTGAGTTTCCGTGCATAAGAAGCATAAGCTAAAGCTAAACTTCTATGATCCCCTGCTTGTTTTCGGATCTGATCGATCCGAGGCTTTAATGGATCCGATTTTAGTGCCAGAACTGATCTTCTGGCTGATCCCGAGCTAAATCCATATGAACCAACAGAAAAACCCTAAAATTAAAGAAAAATAAAAATCATCAATACATTTTTGTCATATGCTGAGATCAACTTAACAGATTAATGATGAAACGGGATTAATTAAACGGAAAAAAAAAAAACATAAAAAATTAATTTAAATCGAAGACAATTAATAATCATAAATACAAAAGTAACGGATAACTAAATCTAATCAGAGCAACTATAACTGCATCTACACATTTATGTGTACAATAATACCCCAAAAAAATGATAATTAGACACAGACATCACATACATTCTTCATACTCTTAAAAAATCACAAAGAAGACTACACAAAGTGAAATATAGAAATTAAAATGAAAAAAAAAATACTAATAATGTTAAGATCGGGAATAATTTCTCATTCGCAGCCACAGACCCAACCAGTTAAGAAAATCTTTCGAAATGAAAAATAGTGATAATAGTACTCACAGAGTTGATGTCGGCAGGATTGGAGGAGGAAGTGAAAAGAAATGAGACAGCAAGGAAAAGTGAAACGGCGATTGTAAGAGAACCGAAAAAGAATATGGAGCCCCGGACGGAACGCCCAGTGACCCGATCCGATGCCAGAATACTGTGGCTCCGACCCGAAATTACAGCCATTTCTTCTCTTTACACTGATTACACTGACTGTGTGTGTTCCGAGTGGGAAACAGAAACAGGCAAAAAGGAGAAGGGACAATGATTAACTGGGATAGGAATTGCTGATTTTATTGCAACTGACTGCATAAATGTGTTGTACCTTTGGGCATAGTGGGAAACTGGGAATCAAAGTAAAATATTTTGATGTATTGTGTATTAACGTACAACAATGCAAGGGGCTTAGTTTGCGACTGCCGAGTAAAAAGAAAACGCGGTTGATGACGTGGTTTAATTGCTAACTAATGGACCCCACTAACATGGGCAGAGAGATCAGTGTGATTAATAATTAAGGATAGCGATTAATTAACCCCACTAACATGGGCAGAGAGATCGGTGAGATTAAGAGTTTCTTTATGGTTATTTTGATCTGTGTGGTACTTATGTAGATAATTATCTCTTCCATATTGATAAAACAAATAATGAATTTTAAAATCTATTCTCAATGATATTTATCTACAATTTATTATGTATACACTGTCTAGCAAGTTGTCTACATCTAGATATAGTATAAGATAATGTCTCTTCCACGTCAGCGCCATGTAAGCATGTAAACTAACCATTAGAGATTAAATTTTCATATCCTTATTTATTTTTCATATGTAGCAATTTATTTTTTTCCAATTAATATATGATGCTCTAATAATCAAGGAGAATGATATTATGTACACATTAATGTAGTTTGTAAACCAGTACAACTGTACAAGCTTCAATAATTAATGAAGTTTTAGTTCATTTTAGTCCTATATTACTAATATCTTAGCTCGTGTGATAATGTGTTTTTAACGTTGATTTTACATTATTACAAGGTAAAAAATATCTAAACCTATGTTTGGATGAAGGGTTTACAAACCCTAAAATAATTTTTTATACATATATTTTGAGACATTTTTTATTTGTTTTTTCATCATTATTTTCTAATGTATTTTTAATTTAAATTGTTTATAACACCCCTAAACATGATTTGAAACTTATCGAAAACTATTTTAGAAGTATTTAAAAACTCAAAAAGGGGAATTGGTGCATTACCATATGAACTCAAAACAACTTGACTTGTATCTCTTGTGATATCAATATTCCGACGTTATGTCCCTATTTAATAGAGATTAAAATAAGATTTTTGATAAATTTCGTAAAAGTTGAAAAAATATGTTGTTAAAATTAAAAATTGAATCTGACTTTAAATTTTAAATTTTAACTCACACAAAATATGGGCACATTTCCTTGTCGACCCATTTTTTTCCTAGACGGATTATTTATTTAATCCTTTGTATATATTACTAGTGAATGCACTTGCATGATGTGTGCATATATCAATTGCATTTAATAGCGTTAGCGATATTTATTTTTCATAAGTAGGTAGGATGAATATAATAAAGTGCATTCTGGTATAATAGATTTTTGTTAGTCATTAACATTTAACTATTGTTTGGAAGGAATTCATCATCATTGAGAAATGTCACTGGTTGATTTTGCACTCTTTAGACGAACATACGAATGTATGAGAAAAAGTATAAGAAAAACATACACAAACATGGAGGATTTTGCACTCGTTAGACAAACATACGAATGTATGAGAAAAAGTATAAGAAAAACATACACAAACATGGAGGCTTGCTCTGTTGTCCTAATTGTTGCCCACCTCTAATGATAAAATGTCATGTGTCCCATTTAAAAATTAGGGTAATTGGCGCATTTAGTCCATACCTTTGACATACGTTGTGGAATGCGTCCCTATCTTTGATTTTTTGGCAAATGCACCCTTACCTTCGCACTTTCTTGCCAAAAACGTCCTTTCCGTCAGCCTCTGTTAAAATCAATCGTTACCTATTGAATTAAGACTCAATTTTCATTTAGTTTTGAGGGCAATTTCGAAATTCAAGTAAACATCACCTTACACTTCAACAAATACCCCTCTTTTGCTCCAAATTTACCGCCAATGACAGCATCAAAACATCGTCAAAATATTTGCAGACAGATCAAGCTTTGACAAGAAAAACTCCATAATGCTCGGTGGACAAAACAAGAATTCCCAGAAGTTCATGTTCTGATGTCATAACTTTATAGCTTATTGTTAATTTATTCTTTGGCAAATAAACTACCAAGAACAAGAAAATAAATATAACTTTTGTATGATATAGCACAACATGCACAGAGATAACCCCAATCAAAAACAGCAAATTAACGCCATGTCCCATGTGCCAAGAAGATATTAAAAGATAAGAAAAATTTTAACAACAGCAATGGTAGCTAACCTTTATCGATGCACAAATAGCATCACGGCTAACAAGAACCACCCCATCTATCAATTCTCTGCACAGGCGGAAAGTCTCTCCACCAACCTCTTTAACTGCTACACCATCGGCAAAACCGCCCACTTGGTCCAACATAACTCTCCTACCATGGTGCAAGGATAGTGCCATTGCATTGGCATCAAATGGCTCCACTCCAATAATCTTCACTTCAGGAGAGACCCTTTTCACATATGCAGCAATACCAGCTATAAGCCCGCCACCCCCAACAGGCACAAAAATGGCATGTATTGGGCCTTTCATTTGTCGAATAATCTCCATTCCAACTGTTCCCTGCCCTACGATAACATCTGGGTGATCAAAAGGAGGAATGAATGTATGGTTCTCCTCTTCAGCCCGCTTTTTGGCATATGCTTGTGCTTCATCATATGAGTCACCGACTAGAACAACTGTTGCTCCCAATCTCTCAACTGATCTCCACTATAAATATATAGCAATAGATTTAAGAACATGCATGGAAAACCATAATGGAATTGTAAACATGTGATTCAATAAGTAATAACCTTGATTTCAGGTGTGGTGAGAGGCATAGCAATCACAGCATTGCAGCCCAATCTCTGAGCAGCTAGTGCAACTCCTTGTGCGTGATTTCCGGCTGATGAACATATCACTCCACTTTCCAGCTGTTCCTTTGAAAGTTTTGCCATCATATTATAAGCCCCTCGAAGCTTGAACGAGAAAACCTGCCAATCCAAAAGAATAGCAAGAATATTTATTTCATCAACTCAATTTCTATTCAACAAAGTAACGGGCCATAAACTTAGAATCTTCACATTCTCTTATCATATTTCGTGGGGAGAAGGGGGGAGGGGGAGGGATAAAAAATAATAATAAAAATAAAAATAACATCAAGTAGATTTTAATTTCATCTATGATTATGAACCTTAAGAAAGATAATTGAACTAGGAAGTAGTTAGAAGATTTCTAAACTTCGCCAGAATTAGTAAATTTAAGAACTTGTAGTAAGAATCATACTTGTTGTACTAAAAAAATCATTAAACTTGAGACCTGACAAGCTTGTAACTATGTCAATGATAACAACCAACACAAAATGAGAAACATGAAAGGTACATACAGGCTGAAGATCCTCTCCTTTGAGCCAGATATTGACCCCCAACCTTTCCGATTGCTTGGTTTCCAGCTGCAATGGCAACTCGTATGCCACGTCATACACCTTCGAGGTCAAAATATTCGTCAAGTACTCCATGGCATTCAAAGTACTGTTACTAATCCCAGCATTATCTGGATTATTCAGTATCAAATAATCGGTCTCGCACTGCAGAGAGCTCGGGGACACACTCAACAATGGCACCGCTGAAGGAGCCCTTAATAGTTCCCTTTCGACTGCCGGTAATATTTCCTCCCCCTGTTTCGCCAATGTGGCATTAATTAACGGTTTTACTCTAAAGGCGGCGGAGGAAGATGTTTTAACGCTGTCATTGGCGGTAAATTTGGATCGAAAGAGGGGTATTTGTTGAAGCGTAAGGTGGTGTTTACTTGAATTCCGAAATTGCCCTCAAAACTAAATGAAAATTGAGTCTTAATTCAATGGGTAATGGTTGATTTTAATAGAGGCTGACGGAAAGGACGTTTTTGGCAAGAAAGTGTGAAGGTAAGTGTGCATTTGTCAAAAAATCAAAGGTAGGGAATCATTCCACAACGTATGTCAAAGGTAGGGACTAAATGTACCAATTACCCTAAAAATTATTCGGACACTTGGGGCATTTTTATTTGGAGGTGGGCAACATAATATTGCCCACCTCGAGCAACATAGCATTTTCGCACAAACATGTTGTCATACCCTAACCTGAGGCAGGCAAAGCAAGCGCCCGCTTTGGGCCCCGAAATATTGAGGGGCCAATTTATGTCGAAATATATCTGTTTGGGCAATTTACAGAAAAACCTGATTTTTTGTGGTGCAGTTGAAATTTACGTCATTCAGGAAGTATCACATCTTTGTACTTCAAATGATTTTATGATACTTATAATTTACTGAAATTGACGTTGCTTTAAAGTATTACATTATGAAACTTTTCAGATTTGTATCAGATTTGCTTGTAATACTTAGACGGAAATTTGGGTGAGAAAATGAAAAAGACGTAAATTTTAAAAAAAATTGCAAGGGAACATATATCAGTTCGTGGAGATAAAAATGGTGCAGAGTGCAATTATACACTTTATTATTATTATTATTATTTTTGAAATTGGGTCCAATTAATTGTCTAAAAACCTAATAAATTGTTAAACATTGTCATAAGACCCATTTTTGTTACCCAAACACAATCTCAATCCCTAACATTAGAATCGGAAATGGTTGAACAACTCAACTATATTACAAAATATTGATTAACATTTTGCCTCTGAAACCACTCGACTCGACATGTAATAATTACAATTTACATAATTGTTCTGAAAAATCTTTGGCCTGGTCATTGGATTGTAATATAAATATTTTGAATATAACATTTTTTCTAATTTTTTTTTTTTAAGTTAACATAATTAGTTTTTAAACTCTTACGAGAATATATATATATATATATATATTAATCATATTGGGCCCTGAGGAGCATACAGCCATGCATGATGTACTTGAGCTAATTATACAATGTCGTAGATTTTAATTTCCATTTTTTAATTTCATTGAAGATAGCTTGCTTTTTATGAAAATGGAAATAATGTGTACGGAGTTAAGATCATGGGGTTTGTTTATTGAATATGATTTGGTAGCTTGTTGACTTGTTTTAGTAGGTTGTGATTTTGAATGATTAATAACGCTAAGAGTTGTAAAGAAAGATTATGTGAAAATGCGTGTTCCTTGACCTATTACTCTGTTTAAGAGCAAGATGAGAATAACTTCATAGATTTGTCTTCGTAAGATGAAAGGAAAATTTGTAGTTTGATGAGGAGCCTATCCCATTGTTATTGGTTTGTGTGCAAAAACTCATAATTTATAATTATCTGGCTTTGCTCAAGGGGCGGATCCACCACATGGCAGCTCGTCATGTGGTGGATCCACCTGAATAAAAAAAATTTAGTAAGAATTTTTGACATTTTTTTGAAAAATAAAATTATTTTACTGAAAGTCGCTCGTGCTAAATTTTTTTTATCAGTATCCGACCATGTTGAACATATTTTCTAGATTCGTCACTGAGCCTTTGCTAACAACAATGGGACAAGAAATTAGGGCTGCACAAAAAAACCGTCAAACTTCAAACCGAATCGAAATCGTTGGTTCGGTTCTACGTGGACCCGCCAATATTTTCAAACCAAACCAAACCAAACCGTTTCAAAATTGTTTGGTTTATGTTTCAATTTTTAAAAACCGCTTAAACCAAACTAAACCGCTAATTTTTTTAATTAAAAATTAATTTTTATTCATTTAAATTTAGAGTTTTTTCTCAAAAATTTTCAAGTTTATCTAATGAATAAAAGTTCTTGTCTTTTTTTTTTTTTTCTAAAAAAAAAAGTTATTGTCTAATGTCCACTCACAAAATCTGATTAACCTTTAACTCATACCACCTTTTAACAACATACTCCAATCCTAAAATCTCATTAACATATAACCCACACCATCCTTAAATCACATACTCCAACCTCAAAAGCTCATTTAATAGAGATTCAAACAAAAAACGTTCTCTTCACTAATATCAATTAGATTCTTCCAACTTCCAAGTTCCTCTTCACTAATATCAATTAGATTCTTATAATAATAGAAAGAGGTGATAGGTGTACTTTCAATTTCTTCCTGCATTTGATTTTATTTTAGAGAGTCATGGAAGATATTTCGATCTATATCAGAAGGTTCGAATCAGGGTAAGAATTTGAATATCACTTGTTTAACTTTCTTTTCAAGCAAAATCATTCGATTATTTTATTTATTTTTTTAGAATTTACTCCTTGTTAAATTTCAGAATCTGGACAACAAAGATAAGCTAGCAAGAAGAAAGCCAAGAAAAATATTATTACTGTGAAAAATTGTATAAGCATCATACTAATAATTGCGGTACTTGTACTTTATCAAATCATATCACGCATTTATGCAAGAAAAGTATCCGTATATGGTTTCAAATAAAAAGCAAAAAAGAATGACTAGCTATGGTATGTCTTAGAATAGTGATTTTTCTAAGAATTTTGATGACTATGACCTATCATGTTTGTTCGGAAAGAAGTTAGAGAACAAATAAAATGCAATTACAAATTTACAATTGTTTTTTAACTTCATGTTTTTATTTTGAATTGAAAACAAATTCGAATGAATTTAACATCTAACATTATTAATTCTCGTATTTGCTTATATATTAATTTATTTTATCTTTATATTAAAATATGAGTTAATTTAACGTCTAAAATATATTATATTATGTCGATAGGTAAAAATCGCGGATTAAAACCGAACCAAATCGTAAAAAATGGTTTGGTTTGATTTGAGAAAATGCCAAACCGCTTGAAATGGTTTGTTTTGAAAATATGTCAAAAACCGTCTAAACCGAACCGCGTTCACCCCTACAAGAAATCATTAAATGCAATGCAAAGAGTTTTGTGTATAACGGAACATAAAAGTATTGGAAACTTATTTTTTGTATTACATTAGAATCCAGTATAAAGTTAGCTTTTACTCGATGATGAATTATCATACAATATACCAAGTGGTCATTAACTTGTCAACTGGAATACAATATAAGACATATATACATACTAATATTTCTTATAGGCTCGATGGAAAATTTTGTTGACTACTTATCTCTTTACACATGATTGACATTGTGTTCGGCAAAAATTTCTTTTTTGTTTATAAATAGCTGCACAAATACCAAGTAAAGCTAACGCATGTTTTGCAGAGAAATTTTAATCATCTACGGTGCCAAAAAAATATTAAAATAAGTAATATTGGAAAACTTTACTGTCAAATCACTTACGTATCCAATTCTGCAAGCTACTGTCCAATTATGCGCCCTTGTTCCATCAATGCCTTTCATTGTTTAATTGCACCGATTTGTATGCTCGGGTTTATAAACAAGGTAAAAATTGAAAATGAATAGAGGCTGAGATACAATATCAACAAAAAGAAGACGGTAGTAGATAAGTTCTATCCATTTATCTCCAATACATGACTTTCTTTTACAAAAATATTATGAAACTTGATTCAAAAATTTAGTTTAAGAAAACTTGTGTATACAGATCAAATTAAGGGAGAATGGTGAACTTAAAGTGACTAGGTGTCAGCCTCTTTTCAAACAAAAATGACCATATTCTCTCGTGCTTGCAAACGATTCTTCCAATACTTCCCGAATCATCAAACAAAGATCGTTAATTACCTTGATTATTTTTATACTGTTTGCAAAGGATTCTTCTCACAAAGTAAATAATAAAATAAAAAACTATTTGGTTATGTAATGGGTCTTCCATCTATAACAATATGGAATATATGCGGACAAGCATCGACATAGCAACAAAAAAATAAAAATAAAAAAAAATAGAGCTTTTCAACATTATGTACGTCGAATGGAAGCATTATAGATAAATGAAAATAAACATGAAAGAATCCATCTTATATCAAACTATTTGCAAAAGGGTAATTATTACCACTATATTTTTTATTTATCACACCACATGATAAATGCACAACACTTAAAATACATTTTTTTTTTATATACATACACCACTAATAATTAACAATTATAACCCTAAAATACCGAAGAGTACACCATGTTTGTCTCATCTTAGATTCCCATTTCACCTCCTCCACTGTTCATGGTCGAGTTCATACCCAGAATAATCCATGGGACTTCACCTACGATTCTTCTTAGTTTGATACTGTGTGATGGAATTTAGATTAGATTAATCTACATCTTCCTTGATTCAACTCAATTTTCGATCCCCTTTGCTCACTCAATAATTCAATAGATTTGAGGATTATATCTCAAATCCGTGTAAGTTAGTTCGCGAACTCTGTACGATCTGGGTATTGCAATTTGGGGTTGCAGCTAGGTGTTGGTTTTTTTTAAGCTCATTCACCCGCCTTCCTCCAACCATTGGAAACCATCGAGTAACGAATATCCGGACAAGATTCACGCGATTTGGTGAAATTGTCATTTCTCCTGTTTTGCGTTTGGACTTTTGAACATAGATTGATTGGGTATTGATGACGGTGGTTGTGAAGCTTTGTGATGTCAATTTCATAATTGAGGTAAAACTAAACTTCAGTTGGTATTAATTGATGCGAGACATTATTTGAAAAATCATATGGAATTATTGTATCGATATTCATTTTAAATAACTTGGTATTGAAAAGCAAAAACTAAAAATACAAGAAGAACAAGATGATTTTTTAGAAATAAAAACTATAGAGAAGAGAAGAGAAGAGAAACAAACTATAGATAAGAGAAGAAGTTTATTTGATAGATTGTGGTATACATAAAAATTAGTGAAAAAAAATTAAAAGACTATTTACGTAATTTTATTTATGACAATATTTATATTTAAATAAAATACTTAAACTGTAGTATAGAAAATAAGTTTTGTGGTGATAATATAGTCATCCTTTGCAAAATCATAATTATCGTATCATTATCAGGGTGATTATAATAGATCAAAGGAAATAGCACAAACGTAAGACCACAAAATAGCAAGCATTTCAGATAAAAATAAATAAATAAATAATAGCAAGCATTACAAAAGAACTTTCAAAAAATATATATTAAAACCCGCAAAGAAATAATTCAAAACATCCTGTAAAAAGTCAAAAATCACAAGAAAAGCACAAATAAATGAAATATTGACGGTGCCCACCAAGCATTGCAAAAGATCTAAGACTGTGTTTGATAGCGAGAGAAATTTTTGGGTGAAAAAAAATGAATTTCAGGAAATTGAATTATTGGAAATTGAATTTGTGGGAATTGAAAGTTTAATGTATTTGATTTGTTTAACTTTCTAGGTGGAAAAATGGAAAATTATTCAACTTTTGTTGTTTGATTAATATTATTTTTCATAGAAAATAAAGTAAAATTTAGTTATTTTAATATATTCTTTACACATTTGTACTTGATAATAATAATGTTAATTTTTGAAAAAATAAATAAATCAATTAATAACAACAAAAATGATCAAACGTGATGAAAATGATATAATATTTTTCATAAAAAATAAAACCTCCCTCGAAAAACGAATTCATTCAAAATAAGGAAAATACCGAATTTCGAGACAAGTAGAAAAATGAATTTCATAGAAAATTTAGGCAACCGAACAACGCAAAGTTGAAAAATCATGTGAAAAATCATATTTTGCATAGAAAACATTGTGTATCAAACGCAGTCTAAGAAAAACCTAAGAAATTATTACTATATGGAGTGTTCGTCGGCACAAAGTCGCCATTTTTTTCTAGATAAATGTGTGGTTGAAAATTGGAGCAAAAAAATGTGTGGTTAAAATATAGTTTGAAAATTTGTGTTGTTTATAAATTGTATGTAAAGATTTTAATCAATCGTGTGGGCTTATATGTGAATTATTGTGTATTGAATAAAAGGTTATCAAATTTGATTAAGCCCATTTAAAGTGATTTAATAATGATTTTATATATATCGGGCTTTAATGCATCTAATTAATGTATGGGCTTTCATGTATAGATATCAGGCCATTACCTAATTCATGATGAGCCGAATTAGGTTAACTGGCAATTCAGTATATAAAGTCGGTTATAGTCCCTAAATCGTACGTACTGTTCATTCTGTCTGACATCCCATCATCAGAAAGAAAATAAGGACTACGTATTGATTTGGAAGATCCAACCGTCGAATCGTTCATCGTGAATCATGTTTGATTAAGGTACGCTTCCGCTTCAGTTATTCATTCTTGATAATTCAACATGATGATTTTTTGGATCATAGATAAATAATTATCTGTGATAAAATTTTCTAACAAGTGGTATCAGAGCCAAAATCATGTTGGATTATCATATCTATATTAACGTATAATTTGGGTTCTGACCAAATCAATCATTTACGTGAGTATTATATGTATATATCTTCATGCCTACTGATTAAGAAATCAAGAAATACAAGCAGCTAACGATTTTGGATTATTTTCGAATTGTTTTTGAATCTGTTTTATGGATTTATGAATCCAGATTTGGAATTTCTGTGTGTATGTATATGTTCCTGTATGGATATATTTTTCGAGATTATGGTTGGATTTGGTATTAAGATTCAGCAATCAATTCTGGCTGTGTATATATCATATCATGTATATCATATCATGTATATAAAATCTGGAAATTTCCTTTGGTTTTGCTTTACTATGAAAATCGAGTTGGACATGTATATTGATTTTGAACTTGGTTGGTTGAAATCGATCTCACTGTCGAAATATGAACTTTTAATTGTTTTGTGGATTTGCTAAAATTGTGGTATGGCCGGTTGATGGTGGTTGCTGCTGGATTCGGTCGAGTTGGGGGGTGGACAGATAAGGGCTCGTCGGTATGCACAGGCGAGCTGCGCTGAGATTGGGCAGCGCTGGGATTTGCTGCTCGGGGGACATGCCCGCAATGGTACTGTAGGAGTGCAGCGATGAGAATGGCCCTGTAGGGCGGGGAGGCTCCGTTTGGTGGCTGTACGGATGGCGACGCGTTCTGTCGGATTTGGGGGCTGCGTAGGCGTGGCTGCTAGAGTTTAAACCCTAGAAGCATTTCGGTTTAGGCAGGGGGCTTTGTTTGGAAATTAGAAGTCTTTAAGGGCTCAGTTGCAATTTCTGAAAATTCTGGTTATTTAAACATCAGGTCCTCCAAGGTTATTATGAAATAAAGTTTAAACCCTAAAGGCTATGGAATTTATAATTAAGCCCCTCAGGTTATAAATTATTTAAGTTGAGACCTTTTAAAGTTAAGGATTTTATAATTCAGTCCCTAAAGATTTATAATTCCCTATTTTGGCTCCCTAAAGTTTAAAAATTTTCTAATACAACACCTAAAGTTTTGAAATTCTTTAATTTGGTCCTTAAAGTTTGAAAATTTTCCAATTCAGTCACTAAAGTTTGGAAATTTTCAAAATTGATCCATAAAGTATGAAAATTTTCAAAATCAGCATCTAAAGCTCGGAAATTCTCTAATTTGGTCCCTTAAGGTTTGAGAATTTTCTAATTCAATCCATAAAGTTTGAAAATTTTCTAATTCAGCCCCTCAAGTTTGAAAATTTTCATTTTCAGTCCCTAAAGTTTGAAAATTTTCTAATTCAGTCCTTAAAGTTTCCAAATTCACTATTTTGGACCTCTAAAGTTTGGAATTTCTTTAAATTGGCCAATAAGGTTTTGGAAAAATTATAATTTAAGTCCTTCAAGCTTAAAATTTTATATAATTGGTCATCTAAAGTTTAAGAATATTGCAATTGACTCTCTCAACTTAAGGATTGCTTTATTCTAAGGTTTTGAATTCTATAATTCAAATCCTAAAGTCAAAATATATGCAAATCAGTGATTTCAGTTTCAAAGTATGGCACTACAGACTCTTTTGAGGGATATAATATTCGAAAGTAAGTTAGTTGAAGCAACATGTTGACAAAGCAACCTCTCTTGTGGATATTAATTAACTTTGAATATTAGAAGGTATTTGTGTGTGTTATTCATTGCGGATATTGATCGGCCCAAAGGAAGGTCAGTATTTGGCTCGAATTTCACATGCACCCGTGGTGATAAACACGTGGCAATTATTTGGTTTAACGTATGATCAATAAATCGGTCCAAAGAAAGGTTTATTGGTTAACATGTCTTATTGTCAGTGTTTGATCACTACACCTAAGGGAAAATTAAGTGTTTGTGTGTTATTTCATGCGGATATTGATCGGCCCAAAGGAAGGTCAATATTTGGCTCGAATTTCACATGAACTTGTGGTGATAAATACGTGACGGTTATTTGATTTAACGTGTGATCAATAAATCGGTCCAAAGAAAGGTTTATTGGTTAACATGTCTTACTGTAGTGTTTGATCACTACACCAAGAGTACCACTTACAAGTCAATATTTCTGTCAAAAGACTAAATATTGATGTTGTGCTAGGTATCTTGTGATGGGCCCTACCATTATTTGAAAGTATGATTTGCATAATAAGGTACTTATGTGAGCTATTTTGTTTAAGTGTTCTCTATTCGGTTTCAAATTCTGCTAGTAGTATATCTACAAGCTCAAATTTAATCCATGTATTTATGGAACAAACTTCAAGGATCAAAACAAGAACATTAACTTTTCGTTGGCTGCATGGATCTAGACCATGTACTAAGGATTGAGCAACCGGCTCCTCTTACGGATGAAAGTTCATCTAATCAAATGAGGAACTTTGAGAAGTGGGATTGCTTAAATTACGTGAGTCTCATGATCATTAAGTGCGGCATTCCGGAAGCCTTTAGTAGTATAGTATCGGAGGAGGTAAATGATGCCAATGAATTCCTTGCCGAAACTAATAAACGTTTTGCGAAAAATGATAAGGCTGAAACAAGCACGCTTATGCAAAGCTTGATTTCAATAAAGTATAAAGGAAATGGGAAAATAAGGGAGTACATCATGTAGATGTCTCACACTGCTAACTGCTTCAAAATTTAAGGAAATAAAACTCGACTTGTCTAATGACTTGCTCGTGCATTTGGTATTGCTATCGCTTCCTGCACAATATAGTTAATTTAAGATTAGTTATAACTGTCAAAGTAGAAATGGACTCTCAATGAGCTCATTTCATAGTGTGCAAGCTTCTCGCACAATTCAGTCAATTTAAGGTCAGTTGTAACTATCAAAGGGAGAAATGAACTCTAAATGAGCTCATTCTATTTTGTGTGCAAGAGGAAGAAAAGTTGAAGCAGGACAGAATTGAAAGTGTTCACTTGGCAAATACCTCTAAAGATAAGGGCAAGAAAATAAATAAAGAACCTAAAGTTACTAAGGGTTCAGAACAAAAGAAACCACATAAACACATTAGGGTTGCTTCTTTTGTCAGAAATCTGGACATTTAAAGAAAGATCGTACATAGTACCAACTAAAGCTGCTGCTAAAATACCTTAAGAGCTTTTAACAGGCTTAAAGCTTAGTCTAAAGCATTTTCACATTTAGGGATGTCCAGCTAAGGCTATGCTTTATAGGCCACATAAAGAAATTGGACTCCAAAACAGTAAACAACCACTTTATTGGTTATTCTAAGCGATCAAGGGCTATTAATTTTATGATCCCACACTTAAGTCAACTTTTGAAATAGGAAATGCAACATTTTTGAGGATGTTGAGTTTGGGGGAGAAATAAGGTTAGATATATTGTCTTTAAGGAAGAAGTTGAGGAAGGATCGGTTTCGATTCCTACTGTTGTTTTTGACAATGTACAAGTTTCTATGCATGTCATTGATCAAGAAGTATATCCGGAACCTCAACTCGACAATGTTGAAGAACCTCCAATCCAAAATAAGGTAAATTTCAGAAGTACAAACTCAACAACCTCAATAACTAAAGTCATTAAGGAGATCCATGAGAGAAAGGGAAAAAATGCTATTCCGGATAATTTAAATAGTATTTTTCCAAGAACATAAGGAAATAATGGAATTGTGGAAGATGGTACAATCAATTCCATCAGGCCATGCAGGGTTCTAACTCTCAAAAGTGGATTGATGTCATAAATAAGGAGTATAAGCATATGCAAGACAATAAAGTTTGGGATCTTGTCATATTATCAGAAGGTACGAAGCCCATTGGTCTTAAATGAATTTTTAAACCAAGAGGAATTTGAAAGGTAATGTGGAAAGATATAAAATTCGTCTTGTATCTAATTGCTTTACATAGAATGATGGCATTGATTATAAAGAGACTTTCCCTTTGGTTTCTACGAAAGACTCTTTCAAAAAAGTTAGGTTGTTGCACATTTTGACCTCGAGTTACATCAAATGGATACTAAGGTGGCATTTCTCAATGGCGACATTGATGGGACGATCTATTTGGTGCAATCAGAAAACTTTGTGTCAGTAGACCCAAAGCAAATGATTTGCAAATTAAAGAAATCCATTTATGTGCTCAAGCCAACTTCTCGTTAATGGTAATACAAATTTCATCAAGTAATTATCTCATTTGGTCTTGAAATTAATACTATTGATGGTTTGTGTATTACAAGTTCAGTGGGAGTAAGTATATTTTCCTGATCTTGTATGTTGATAACATATTGCTTGCCACTAATGATATAGGCATGTCACATAAAATTATGAGATCTTTTGTCAAGGAATTTTGAGATTAAAAATCTTGGTGACGTCTCTTTTGTATTAGGAATTCAGATACACCGGGATTGTTCTCGGGGTATTCTTGAATTGTCACAAAAGGGCTATATCGATAAAGTACTTAAGAGGTTTGGCATGCAAGACAGTAAATCAGGGGACACCCCTATCGCTAAGGGAGACAATTTAGTCTCAACTAATGCCCGAAAAGTTATCTTGAAGTTAAAGAAATGTAGAGGATCCCATATAGTTAAGCTATAGAAAATCTGATGTATGCTCAAATTTGTATGCGTTCAGATATTGCATACATTATTGGGATACTAATCAGATATTTAAGTAACCCTGGGATGGATCGTTTGGAAAGCAGCCAAACATGGGTTATAAAGTATTTAAAGAGAACAAAAGATTACATGCTCACATACAGAAAATCAGATCAGTTGGAGATCATATGGTATTATGATTCCGATTTTACTAGATGCCAAGAAAGTAAAAGATCCACATAAGGCTACATTTATCTGCTGGTTGGAGGAGCTATTTCCGGAAGGAGTGTTTAACAAACACTTTAGCTTCTTTCATTTGGCAGCACAGTTTGTAGCAATTTTTTGGGGGCATCTAATTATGGAATATAGCTGCTAAAATTTGTCACTGGGTTGCGTATTCTGTACGGTATAGAAAGACCACTAAAGTTATATTGTGATAATAACTCAGCAGATTTATATTCTAGTAAGAACAGGAGTTCAACTAAGTCAAAATACATTGACATAAGTTCCTGGTTGTGAAGGATACAGTTCAGAGTGGACAAGTGTCAATAAGAGCACATTAGGACAAACTCCATAATTGCGGATCCGCTTACTAAAGTATTACAACCCAAGGTCTTTTATGAGCACAATACTCATATGGGTGTTGTATTTCTTAAGGATATTTGGTTTCAGTGGGAGTTTGTATTTTGGGTGCATTAGACACATTTACTGTCCTTTTGGATACAGTTTAAAGTTAAAATTATTTACAACTGTAAGGTTTCAGGTTTATTATCTCTCAACTTGTTTGAAGATGATCTCAGTAAAGTTGGACCAGTTGGAAACAGGCATGTTGAAGATGACATTACATGTAATTTCCATGCTACACATTCATACTTGATCCATGTCATTCAGTTATGTCAATATACGTGACCATTGATAGGTTTAGTTACGATTAATGTAGCGAAAGTCGCTTTGATCCTATGTTGATATAATTGATGAACCGGATTGTTTGGGGATGCATTCAGTAATGATATCAAAATTCTGAGTACTATAAGGTTATGATTGATACACAATTGTAAGGTTACACATATAGCATAAGTGGGAGATTGTAAGGATTTTAATCAATCGTGTGGGCGTATATGTGAATTATTGTGTATTGAATAAAAGGCTATCAAATTTGGTTAAGCCCATTTAAAGTGATCTAATATGGATTTTATATTTATCGGGCTTTAATGCATCTAATTAATGTATGAGCTTTCATGTGTAGATATCAGGCCATTACCTAATTCATGATGGGCCGAATTAGGTTAACTGGAAATTCAATATATAAAGTCGGTTATGGACTTATGGTCCCTGAATCGTACGTACTGTTCATTCAGTCTGACATCCCATCATCAGAGAGAAAATAAGGACTACGTATTGATTTGGAAGATTCAACCGTCGAGTCGTTCATCGTGAATCATGTTTGATTAAGGTACGCTTCCACTTCAGTTATTCATTCTTGATAATTCAGCATGATGATTTTTTGGATCACAGATAAATAATTATCTGTGATAGAATTTTCTAACATTGTAATCATTGCGTAAAAAAACGGTTAGTATAAAATACAAAGAAATTCAAGGAAAGTACATAAAAGTTGGGACCGTATGAGTTCCCTTTCAGAACATATTCGAAGAAGAACGAAGCAAAAAAAAAATCCTAATTTAAATATAAAAAATTTTATGTACAAACTAAAATTTCTTAAACTTAAGAGAGATTTATGAAAATCCTTTGAATTTCGGCATCCAATTTCGCGTTGGTGTGAGTAGAGAAATGACAAGAGGCATTGGTCAGAAATTAACAGTCCGATGTTAGGCAACAGGAAAATTGTCTATTATAAAAACCCACATGAGGGTTCTCATCTTTCTTGAGAATCCATATATGGATTCTTCTAAATTATAATACACGAATTTTTGATCTGTTGCTTGTCAATTTTGCAGAAATTAAAGGAGAAAATGTATTGTGCCCTACCAAGCATTGCACTAAAAGACAAAAAAAAAAAAAAAATTGTAAAAGACAAAGAAACACAAGCAAATTACATAAAAAAATGGGACTTGAGAGTTCCCTTGCCGAAAAGACACGAAGAAGAACGAAGCCAAAAAAAAAAAGACTAATTTGAATTTGAAAATCTTAAAAAATAACCTCAAATTGGAATAAAAATTCCTTAAAATCAAGGGATATTTGTGGAAATGCTTTGAATTTAGAGTCAATTTTGCGTTAGTGTGAGAAGAGAGAGGATGAGAGGCATAGATAAAAAAATTAAGGCTACGTTATCTTTGCTATTTTTAGGTGTTTTATAGTTTTTAATTTTTGAAAATATTAAAAACAAGTTTACTTATCCATTTTCGAAAACGAATTTAAAAAAAAAAAAAAAAAAACCTGAAAAGTGAAAACGGTAAAAGTTGTTTTGGATGAAAAACAACCCAAACCTCAAAAACACGAACAATAACTTCTTTTGCGAATAGTAAAGGTCGCTCCGCGGGCCACGTTCTCTACCCCTAGAGGTTAGGTGTTCGAGTAGTCTTCATTTCAATTGCAAATTAATTATATTTTTTAATGCACACTAAAAATTAGGGATATGCGTGGGTTGGATTTGGTCGATCTTTTGCCTAATCCGAACCCAACCCACTACGATCGGGTTGATAAAAAATCAACTCAACCCAATTCACCAAATTTGGGTCGGATTGGGTCGGGTTGGACTTTGACCCAATTAGTAAAAATTTTGAAAAAAAAAAAACTCATGAATCTATCTTTAATTCATATCAATTATGTACGCTACAATAACCAAAAATACAATAAATTGAATACTTGCTAATAAAATTAAAATATGTTCAATCAATATTTAAATAAGTCAAGTTTCATTACTTAAAATAAAAAAAAAAAGTTTTTTTTTTTTTGGTTGGGGTGGGTCGGGTCGGGTTATTCACCCAACCCGACAAAAAAATTTAAAAAAAACCCGAATCCAACTCAATTTTCATGAAAAATCGAGCCAAACCGATCGGGTTGGGTCGGTTTGGGCGGGTTGGGTCGGTTTTTGCCCACCTCTACTAAAAACCCGAAAAATAACTATTTTTTTCTTCTCTCGTATCATAATGAACTTTTAAGATTAAAAAATACGATAATATTTACTAATTTTTTTTTATAAGATTGTAATATTTATTAATTTCAAGTTTCGATTTCACTTAGATAAAAAAATAAAATAAAATAATCCCTGAGCGATCTATGAGAAAAGAAAAATTATTAATCTCTTTTGACCTTGAAACCTAATTTTGGTTTTTATTACGACATTTGATACTCAACGATCGCTCGTGCTTACTCGTGATCCTGGATTCGTCCTGGTAATTGGTGTGGATTCAATGTTTGATAAAACATTTATGATCACTAAAACCGTTATTAAAGTTTTTTCACATGACAAATATAATTTTGAATGACGTTTTAAGTGTGAAAAAAATATTTCATTATACCAAACAAAACATTATTTATCAATTGAATTTTATAATAATTATCCTTGCTAGAAATAGAATAATATTAGTGACATTGACGTTTGTCCTAAAACATATTTTAAAGGAAAAAGTTCATTATGGTCCATAATGAACGATTTCAACAACCTTGAAGTAAAAATAAACAATAATTTGTAAAATCATATAAAGTAAAAAAGTTTCGGTAAAAATTGGTGCAATTGAGAATTGATAATTTAACGTGTGTCAATTTAGTTCAGATGTAAATTGTAGTAATAAATTCACTAAGATTATAGATTGAAAAAGAAAAAAAAAAAAAAGGCACCTCGTACGTTGCACGAGATCATGCAATTAATATAATAATTATAAAAATAATTTTATTTCCATTTTTGAATTTCTAGTTTTGCCTTTTGGGTCGAGGGCGATGAGGACGATCATATTTTCAAGTATTCTCAAATCAATTTTCACCAATCAAACTTTTATTTAAATTTAGATCCTAGTAAGCACGTGTTTGATGGAGATTTGAAAAAGATTAAAATCAGATTTTTAGCATGATAAGATGTATGGTTAAAAAGTTGTGGGACACATAAAATATATGGTTATGATTAATTGTTTACTTTAACTTTGATAAAAATCTAGTTTTTAATTAGAATCAAACATGCTCTAAAATTAGATTTTTAGTATATTTTGATAGAAGTTAAAAATGTGTAATTAAAAGTTGTGTGTCCTAAGAAATGTGTGATTATAATTAATTGTTAATTTTGACTTAAATTAAAATTTGAACTATAATTATCTTTGAAGATTATGGTTTGGCAGATTAGAAGCCATATATAATTTATTTAGTGCTAAATTAGAAGGCCAAAACCAGCAGAAAGAGCAAATGCTCAGCTAAGAGGAAAAAAGGCATCAGCACTTGGGTTTTGGCTTAGGCATATCGAGAAAAACAATCATATATATATTTGTTAAATTAACTACTTTAAAACATTAAATACAGAAATTCTTGTTGAAGTAACTTCTTTTAGAACAAAAAATACAGAGTTTAATTTGCAAATTGAAAATTAGTATCTATCTCCTCCATTATGATGCACCTTCTTGCCTTGCCTAGTCACATTGTGCAACCATCCAATTCCTTTAATGGCTTTGGATATATTCCTAACAACGTTAGGCCTTCCTATTCCCAAATTCATCTTCCCTGCCGAGAATTTGAGGGCTTGTAAGCAACACAATTGCCCATCATCGTTATCATTCTCGTCTTGTTCATACAATTGAATTTCATTTTTCTTGTTCTTGTTCTTGTTCTTGTCGTTGACCATCTTCTTCTTCGTGTTTTGTTTCGGCTTTGACTTGTTCGAATCCATCTCGTAGGTCTCCCACAAAGAGTCCATCCCTTCGCCTCCGTCTACATTGCGTCTCTCTTCAAATAATTTGCATGCCAATGTCCTCTTCCACTCCTTCTCTTTCCTCATTGACCCATAAGTCCCGAGATTTTGGCCTGACAAACTCTCGATACTTTTGACTTTCGAAGTGTACTCTCCACCATTATCAGTATTGAAGCCATAATCTTTTCCGTCATCAGTAACGTCTTTTCCATCATCACTAACGTTATCCGTTGTCTTGGATCCATTTCTTGTCAGTGGCTTTTCTCTCTCTTTTTCGACGAATTCATCGGTTTTCGTGCCCGATTTCGGCTCAACTTTCTTGTCTTCCACATTACAAGTCATGGTTTCAAACTGCTCCAATACTTTTAGAAAATTCTCTAATCTTTTCCCCTCCAATTTCTCCTCAGGAACTGATTTTTCTTCTAAATTACCTGTGAGAGCCTCAGATTTGCTGATGCTGCTGGAATCTTCATGGCTAGGACTCACTTCTGATTTTTCCTCCAAGATTTCAACTGGGATTCCTTTCAAGTCGATCTCGGACTCCCCAAACACGAGTTTATACACTTCAAGATCCTCCATGCAGTGAAATTCTTCACAATCATCATCTTCTGTAGAAGATTCAGTAGCAACTTTTTTATAAAAACTGGGAATGAGGGTGAGGAGAGAAAGTGCAAGAAGAAAAGTTGTGATGAAGAGAGGAGAAAGAAAAGAAATAAGTTTCAGAAGGTACGGAGAGAAGAAAATGAAGTATGAGAAGTAGAGAAGATGAGAGAATGTGAAGGAACCAAATGAGATCATCAATTCAGAGATGAGAAGACTAGGAAAATGGGTCTTGAATGTGCTTGAAAAACACAACTCAGACATTTTTCTACAGAGAGAGAAAGAAGAATTGGAAAATGGTGAAGATATGGAGAAGAAGAAGAAGATGATGATGGATTCTGAAGTGTGTGTGGGAGTGAATGCGGCGTGAATAAAGGGGGAGAAATATTTATTGAAGGTCTCTCACTTGTAGGTTTATTTCTAGAGGTCACTTAGCTTTAATTCTCTTTCTATTACGGTCAACTAACATACAATTTTATTTTAACTAGTTGTACGCCTATATTTCTTTTTCAAATAGATTATACATAAATAAATAAAGATCAAAAAAAGAAAATAAAAAAAAAAAGAAAAAGTAATGTTGCAGGCACCAATTAAAAAAAAATCATTCTTATGTTGATAATATTACAAATTCTAAATAATTTCCTTATACACAACCTTTGTTGTTTTATTTGTTGGCTTCCCGTCTCTATCAAGTTAAAAGCTTGATCGAAAATGGACCATTGCTAATCATTAAAAGCTTGAGCATCATGTTCTAAAAGATAAAATTTTGTCTATAAATAATGTTAGAGACAATGTCAAACGACAAAATATTTATCCTAAGAACGTCATTGACTCCATACGATGTGAGGTTGTCTTTCAAGTTCTAGAGAAGACAATTTCCATTAGTAGTGTTGAATGCTATTTCTATCAACAAAAGTTAAGGCCAATCGTTGTCGAATGTAGGATTCTTTCTGAAGAAGCCAGCGTTCAATCATAGATGTATATATACAAAATATTTTCCTTCCAAAAGTTGAAAATTTCATTTGCTGTGAAAATAGGGAAAATGAGACACTGTTAATTAAAGTTGAAAAATATCTTCCGAGGAAAATTTTAGTATTCAAACCTGGAAAATTGGAAAATGTTCAAAAATTTGCAATCTTCCTTGAAAAATGTGCAAAATACGTGTTAAATTAAGGTTTTGTTCGGCGGTCAGGTCAATTTAAAATCTTGGTTTATTTGACCTTTTTTTTATTTTTTTAAGGTAAGATGCGTGGTTAAAAATTGGATTAGAAAATGTGTGTGGTTAAAACGTAAAAAGTGGTTTGAGAAATTATGTAAATTATAATTTGTTATTATTACCAAAAAAAATGCAGTTGAAAAAAAAAATGGTTTGCGCTTAATTGCATTGGATATTATTGAACAATGTGCAAAATACGTGTGAAAATATTTTCCTCCCAGAAATTGAAGAATTCATTTGTCGTGAAAAGAGGGAAAATGAAACACTGTTCATTAAAGTTGGAAAATATTTTCCAAAAAATTTTTTGCAATCAAATATGGCAAAGTTGGAAAATGTTAAAAAAAATTGCCACCTGCTTTGAAAAAATGTTCAAAATAAGTGTTAAATTAAGGCTTTATTCGGCGGCCAGACCAATTTATAATCTTGGTTTATTTGACTTTTTATTTTTATTTTTTTAAGGTAAGATGCGTGGTTAAAATTGGACAGAGAAAATGTATGTGGTTAAAAGTAGTTGTGAAATTATGTAAATTATAATTTGTAATCATTACAAAAAAATGAAAAGAATGCAGTTGAAAAAAAAAGTTGTTTGCGTTTGATTGCATTGAAGATTATTGAAAAATGTGCAAAATTCCTTGAAAAATATTTTCCTTCCAAAATTTGAATTCATTTGCCATGAAAATAGGAAAAATGAGACACTTTTCATTAAAGTTGGAAAATATTTTCCAATAAAAATTTTTGCAATCAAATATGGCAAAGTTGAAAAATGTTAAAAAAAATTGCCATCTTCCTTGAAAAATGTGAAAATAAGTATTAAATTAAGGCTTTGTTCGACGACCTGACCAGTTTATAATCTTGGTTTATTTGACATTTTTTTTTAAGGTAAGATGCTTGATAAAAAATTAGACAGAAAAAATATGTGTGGTTAAAATTGATTTGAGAAATTATGTAAATTATAATTTGTAATCATTACCAAAAAATTAAAAAAAATGCAGTTGAAAAAAAGTTATTTGCGTTTAATTGCATTGAAAATTATTAAAAAATGTGCAAAATACCTGTTAAAATTTTTTTTCTTCCAAAAGTTGAAGAATTCATTTGCAATGAAAAGATGGAAAATGAGACCCTGTTAATTGAAGTTGGAAAATATTTCCTAAGGAAATTTTTTGCAATCAAATATGGTAAAGTTGAAAACTGTTAAAAATATTGCCATCTTCCTTGAAAAATGTGCAAAATTAGTATTAAATAAAGACTTTGTTCAGCGGCAGGATCAATTTTTAATCTTGGTTTATTTGATTTTTTTTTATTTTTTAAGATAAGATATGTGGTTAAAAATTGGACAAAGAAAATATATGTGGTTTGAGAAATTATGTAAATTATAATTTGTAATCATTACCAAAAAATGAAAAAAAAAAAAGGTGTTTGAAAAAAAAGTTTGTGTTTAATTGCATTGGGGATTATTAAAAATTGTGCAAAATACGTGTGAAAATATTTTCCTTCCAAAAGTTGAAGAATTCATTTGCAATGAAAAGAGGAAAAATGAGACAATGTTTATTAAAGTTGGAAAATATTTTCCATGGAAAATTTTTGTAATCATATTTTTGCAAAGTTGAAAAATGTAAAAATTTTTTTTTTTTACCATATTCCTTGAAAAATTTGTAAAATTAAGGTTTTTTCAGTGGTCGGACCACTTTATAATCTTGGTTTATTTGAATTTTTTTATTTTTAAGGTAAGATGTGTGGTTAAAAATTAGAAAGATAAAATGTGTGGTTAAAAAATGAAAAAACGCAGTTGAAAAAAATGGTTTACGTTTAATTTAATTGGAGATTATTTGAAAATAATGAATAATATGTGTGAAATTAATGTGGGTAAATCAATTTTAAAAAAAAAGTTAACATGAAAGTTGGCAGTGGACCATGATGTAGATTATCAAGAACTATTAATTATATATTTGACTATGTTCCAAAAACCTATATAAAAAAAAGGATGAAAAGGAGATTTTCATTTAGACGGAAAAAAGTGGGGGCCAAGCTCAGTTGTTATTATATATATAATATAATATAATATAATATAATAGATAATAGATTTAACGGTACATATCATGTGTTGAGAAACATAATGTGACGTTTAGACATTGGTGATGTTAGATAATATTACTCTTTTAATTATATATTCAATTACAATTTTAATTTGACATATTTATTATAAAGAAAATGTACACAAGTGACAAGTCTAATGTTGTCTGCACATTTGTGAAAAATAAACTGTATGCACATGGAAACAATAATTGAAAATGAAAAGAAGCCTAGAAAAATGGTTAGTACTACTAAGACGAGTTCCAATGTTGGAAAATTTAATGCATTTTCTTCCCAACTTTGGAATCGTAATAGTCTCCCTTGAACTTGTTATTTTCTTTGCATCAATTTCAAATCTAAACATGTAAAATCCTAAATTTTCCTATCTCCACCAATAAATTAATGCACAGAAATGTTTGTTTTCTACTATATCAATCTGAATCATTTCCTACCTTAACACAAAAAAGATGCTCCTGAGCGCAATTATAGCAGTGGAAGAAATAAAGAGGGTTTAATTGAACTGAGAGGATGGAAATGAGATTGGGAAGAAGATAAACAACAATAAATATTTTTTGTTTTTGTTTGTTTGTTTGTTTTTTTTTTTTTACATCATTTTAAATTAAATAATAGAAAATGACTTGTTTGCCCTTCATTTAAATAGTCAATAGGTGATTTTTGGGTCAACTAACGAATTTTTGAATGGAATTAGACGGTAAGGACTTTTTAGCAAGAGAATGTGAAGGTAAGAATGAATTTTCCAAAAAATCAAACATTGAGACGAATTTCACAAGAAGTGTGAAAGATAGGAATTAATTGCGCCAATTACCCTTTTAATTTTTCATTTTAAAATTGTTTTTCTCTTTTAAAAAGAATATTTTTATTTTTTATTTCTTTGTTTGTTGAACTTTCTTCTTCTAAATAAGTTATTTTTATCTTAGTTTTTCTATATGTTAAATTCTTGTAATAAAATATAATATAATAAATAAAATTAAAAATCATAAATCTATATTTGCTTTGAATTGATAATTTTGAAATTAAAAAATATTGTTGTTATATTTTTTGTGTATTTAATTTTATCTCAAAATAAGTAAATATTGCTTAATTTGTAAAATAACTTCGTTTTAGAAAATTTTGTGATCTTTGGAATAATTATTAATTTTTTAATTAAAATCAGTTCGACCCCGATTCAACCTTGTTCGACTTTCTGACAGTTGACTTGCTGCATTTTTTGGGTCGAGCCAATTTGAAGTTTTATGAATACTTTGTATTATACAAAATGAATGGAATATTGGGGACAAGTAAAATATATATATATATATATATATATATATATATATATATATATATATATATATATATATATAAAATAACATTTTATATTTGATATTTGGGATGTTTTTACAGACAAAGTATTTATAATTTTCTCTCACTTGTTATCTTGTATTAATTTTCTCGTTGAGATATTCAATTTGACACCCATATTACATATTTCTTGAGGTCACTTAGCTTTAATTCTCTTTCTATTACGATCAACTAACATACAATTTTATTTTAATTTGACGACTGTCTGTAATCTTGACCAAACCTAACAGCTAGTCCTAAGATGGATAGAATATGTGATCCTAAGTTCCTAAAGGTTGTTTGAAGGTAAAATTAGATTTCGTTCTTTGACGCAATCATTACAATTTATAAATTAATTCATAAAAAATACAATTTTTCAAATCGTTTTTTAACAACACATATTATTTCTCTCCACCTTTTACTCACACATTTTACTTTAAAATATAAATAAACAAATTTATAATCGCTACAGTGTTGTCGAGCGGAGAATCAATTTGCCAACAACAGAATCTCAAATTAGTTAATCAAGAGCTCTACACTTGTCTTTGCACAATCTCTTTTTATTTGACATGCTAACCGATGATTTGGTCCATCTTCGGTGTGGATTAAAATCAGATTTTTTAATAAATTTTGATAAAATTTAGATGATGTGTAGCTGAAAAGTTACTAGTTATATAGAATGTGTGAATACAATTAACTATTGACTTTAACTTGAATTTTCATCAATTTTTAATTTATAGTAAATAATGTATTTTATAAGTCATGTAGGACTATTCGTTAGTTTTGGTCACAACTATTATCGAAATGGTTAAATTGAAATAAATTACGCTCGTGTTTGATGAATATTCAAATTAGATTTTGATATATGCGGATGAAGTATGATGAAGTATGTGACTGTTGACTTGAAATTTTAATCTGACTAAATTTACACCAAATAGGAATTATAAGTTAGTTGATAATAATTGAAGTTAAGTGACTAATATAAAATAAATTTGCAAGTTGAATGGCTTCATTTTAATTTTTTCCAATAAAGGGATGAGAATAATGGATGTGGAGAGAGAGAGGGGGGACAATTTTGTCTGCAGGAGAACTTTTTCTCCTTCTAACAACTCTATTTTATCTTTTTAAACAGTGCACAAGTAGATTGTGGGAAAATGCCACATTGTCATTAATTTTTTACCATATATCCAGACAAACTGAGCCCTTTTTAATGTATATTAAAATCAAATTTTTAGTAAATTTTGATAAAAATTAATGAAATGTAAAATTAAAAATTGTAAGATTATGAATTATATGATCGAAATTAAATTTTGAAGTTAATTTAGATTAAACTCTAACTTTTAATCACTGTCAAACATGGTTGAAATACATTTTCTGGTGGTAAATTAGCAACAACACGTACATATATATAGTTTCAATCTTACTCTCCTGCGCTTGGAACGCAGTTATTTTATTTTATTTTTTTCTTTTTCAAATTATGAGTGCGTGTGTTTGGTAAACATATTTTTTTTTACACAATTCTTTAAATCACTTTTTAACCATATATATTTTTTCTCTCAATTTTTAACCACACATTTTACCTAAAAAACATAAAAAAAAACATATTTTTAAATAAAAAACTTTTAACAAACAGAAACTTAATTTTTTTTTAATTTTTATTTTCCAACTATTTTGTTTTTAGCATCCATTTGGTAAAATAATATTTTTTTTTTTTATAAATAACACAATTTTTCAAATCACTTTATAACCACACATATTTTTTCTCTCAAATTTTCAACAATTATTTTTTACCCCAAAATCATAAAAAAATCTATCTAATAATATTTTTTTGTATGTACAAAGTAATAGTTGAAAATTGAAGAGAAAAAAATGTGTGTGGTTAAAAAGTGATTTGAAAAATAGTGTTGTTTATAAACAAAAAAATATTATTTTACTAAATGGATGCTAAAAACAAAATGGTTGGAAAAAAAAAAAATTTAAGTTTGTGTTTGTTAAAAGTTTTTTGTTTAAAAATATGTTTTTTTTATATTTTTTAGGTAAAATGTGTGATTGAAAAATGGAGATAAAAATATATATAGTTAAAAAGTGATTTAAAGAATTGTGTAAAAAAAAATATATATATTTAAAAATATGTTTACCAAATACACACATTCATAATTTGAAAAAGAAAAAAAAAAAAAAAACTAAAATTGCTCTTGAAGCGCATGATACTCCTGCCCTCCAAGCGCAGGAGACTACCAGTGTATATAGTTTAGATAGAGATGTGAAAATGAATGGATTTTATTCGTTTTTAATTGTAATCTGTTCACATTCCAAACTTTACATAGACAAAACCTAGCCGACTTGACCCGGCTAAATTGAAGGTCACGCTTTTTCATTTTTACCTTTGGAAACCTTTAAATGAAAATTCTGTCGATGAAAATCTATTCTAGAGCATAAGAATTAGCATTCGTTAGTAAACTTGTTTATAAGCATATCGTAATAATACGTTTTCTCAAACTACTTTTCAACATCACATATTTTTTCAAATCAATTTTCAATCATATATTCTATATCGAAAACATTACATTCTTTATTTATAAATATTTCATCCGTCTCATAAAGATAGTCCACTATTCTTTTTTCATCCGTCCTAAAAAGATAATTCACTTTCTTTTTTGAGAGTGAAAATAATATTTTATGTCCCATTTTACCCTTATTTAATATATTTTTTATTAGTGTAAATAAATTTATACTTTTTTAATTTTGTGGGAAAATACAAAATTTATTAGGGGTATATTATAAAAAAAGAATTATAAAACATATTTTTTCAGCAATATTAATTGACATTTTTTAATCTATATGATTAAGTTTTTATGGTTAAGATCTCCAATTAATTCAACAAATAACAGTTGAGTAAAGCTCCATTATCTGATCTTTGGCCTCGAATTATGATATATCGCATCGTTTTAGTGATCATTGGCATACTGGGAGGGTAGAGTTGGCAGTTTATTAGGAAATGAAATTCAGGAGACCCTTGTTAGCATTATTGTGTAGTAGATTGGTTCAAGGGCGTGATAGGCAATTTTCTTAAATTATTTGGTACGACATATTTAGTATATTAAATTAGGAAAAATAAAATAAAAATGAACGATATATAAATTTTTTTAGTTGTCGTATTTCATTACAATAATTCTAGGAGGACATTTTTTTGAGACGTTTTTAGGGAATATTATGAAATGACGCACATTTATTGGATAGTCAAAAAGTAGTGGGGTAGTTATTTTCACCACCCAATGAATGTGTGACATGTCACAATGTCACTTAAGAATGTCTCTAAAAAATGTCTACCTAAAATTACTCATTTCATTTTTATCCGTCGAGTAGTAGTGCACAAATATGCAATTATGTTGTGCATTTTATTATTTGTTTCTCATTATTTCAAAACTTACTTTTCCAATCACATATTGTTTTCAAACTCGGCCCGGTTGATCCGGGCCAGAAACCTGGTCGGATCACACCTCAAACAAGCTAGGTCAAACTCGATCAACAACCGGCTCGACCAAGGTCGACCTAAAAAACCTGGCCGACCCAAACTCGAATTTTATATATTTTATAATATTATTTAATGTTCGGATCAACTCCAGGTTAATCTTCTGACCTTTGGCCCATTCACTCAGTCAGGTTGATGAACGGGCCACGTCTGAAAACATTATAATTTTGCAATGAAATATTTTGTACGTAAACTCAAATATCTCCCTATTTTTTAACGATATATTATCCAAAATTTACTATTACATAACTCACTTTCATTGAATAATGGGCATCAAACATGGCCTTAACAAATATGTTAAAGCATTAAGTTATTCCAAATAGCTTTTTTGATTTGTTAAACCAAAGTATGAATGAAAAATAAGCAATAATAGATTTGCAAAACATGCTTTTCGATGACGAGCCCTTTTGGGCATCCTATTCTCATCTACCACCTTTTAGGACTAAAAAAAATTATGGCTGTCACTCTACTCCATCTATTATTATTATTATTATTATTATTATTATTATTATTATTATTATTATTATCAATTGCATGATCACTCCATTACGTACCTATGCTGTATTATAAAATTAGCACATAAGAGACAAATTTGACTACATATTAGAGTCGGTAAATATGTGTCTACTTTTAAATCATGTCTAGCTTGAATATACCAATTCCATGCTAAAAATCTTGTTTCTTTTCATATATTAGTGATTTCAAAGAGAGGTGAGATATGTTAGTCTCATTTGATATCTCTTTGACTGTCCTGATCATTAAAAAACTGACACATAACTACCTTAACTTTTGCCTATTTACTAGTAAGAATAAATGCGGTGATGTGTTCATTTTTAAATTTCAAAATAGTCAACGAGACACACAGGTTCCATCTCTGTCAAAGAAGGTCGACTCAAGATGGCTCGACCAGTATCAAGCCAAGTTCATCGATGACTTGGTCCACTTGTGAAGCAAATCACGTAGGACTTGACCCTATGTGCATGTCCGTCTAAGAAGGTCGTCCCGTACCTTCCTTCAAAAACTTTATTCGATCGGATCCAACATCGTTATCACATCCCAAATATTAGAGAAATTAGCTAGTGATATCAATAGAGTGTTGGGAATCTTTCTGGTAATAAAAAGGGTAATACATAACAGAAAGTAGGAAGTGACAGGAGTGAATTCTAAAGGATTGATTTCACATGGAAAACCACTCGATTGCTACTCGATTACACCCTTGCATGCCCCCACCTTTTCTTATAATAAGGACCAAATGTCTGGTCTGGTGTTACCATTTTAATTATAATTGAAGAAAACTGGCTTTATTTTCTTTTCTCAAGTCAAAAAGTTAAAACTTAAAAGCATACTCTCTATCAAGAACTACACGTTTTCATATTAGTCTTAGTTGCTAGAAGCACCAAAGGACACAAGATTTATGTGATCAATTTGTTTAGTTAATTTTGACCGACAAGATAACTTTTAATTAGCAAGGTCAAAATTGAACAAGTGACCGCAGTTATTTATATGGTGATTATTGTTACATTTCTGATTGTGTTGTGGTAGTGCAGTTGTGGTTGGAGGTGGCGATGGTGGTGATAGTGGTAGTGTGATAAGCGTATTTTATATACTTATTTGTATGTCTAAATTATGATTAATTATTGTCGCGTGGGAATATTTTCTATTTAATTTATGTTTATTTGTTTACTTTTCAGAAAATGTCTCAATTGAAGAAGAATGAAGCAATTAATGGAAAAATGACACGATTGGATGTTAATTGGAGCTAAATTGGACAAGTGAGGAGTTTGTGACAACACCCGGGAAACATGCTTGGTGCCAAAGTGACTAAATCAGAGGTTGGAGGACCTAATTGAATGAATTAAGAGCTTGAATGGTCAAACCGAGAAGAAGATAAAGTTTGTGGACTAAATTGCAACAATTGAAAGTTGAGGACTGAATGTGCAATTAAAAGTCAGGGACTAAATTGTACATCCGAGAAAAGAGGAAGTCGCGATCGCTGGTTGCATACCAAGCGATCGCGATAAGGTGTTAAATCATAACCCGAGGCTAAAACAGCATTACCACGCGATCGCCAAAAATATGCCCGCGCGATCGCGCGGTTGTCCGACTGGGCCGCATATCAGATTTTTCTCGCGATTTTTAACAGGCTTTGAGATTTTTGACCTAGGGTTTCTCCAAAATCTATATATACAACATAAGAGGCACGAGATCTGGACCTTTGCCTCTCCAAAGAACGAACCACAACTGAGAAATCAACATCAAATCCTTGGAGATTCCAACATCGCAGAGGGGCGTGAATTGAAAACAATTGAAGAATTGATAATTGGTGCAATCTTTCCATTCTTTATATTGTTTTTCAATGAACGTTTATTTTTACTGTATTTGTTATTTCATGATGATGTGTAACTAATTTTAACGTTGGGATGAACGATGTAGCCTAGTCATATTATTTTAATTCCATATTCCTTGTTTTAACGCTTTGATGCATGTGTTGATTTATTATTACGTTTAATGCGTGAATGAACTGGCCACTTATTCATGATTTTATGTGTTATTTCCATAATCCGAGAGGTGAGTTAATAACATAGATCTAGGTAATAAATCCGGTAATTGAACGAGAGATAGAGATATACTCTTGTAATTATTGCGGTCGTGTGTGAATTCTTGTGTGTAATGCATCTAGATAAGGAATATTCGGATCCTCTGTAGAGATACAATGTTGACTTATTTAGGTAGGATTGATTTAAACTCGAGAGAGGAATCTCAATTTGAATCAGTGAATTCGATCGATCACATATTTAGAAAATAAAATATGGAATTGGAATTAATTTAATTGGCTAGGTGAAATCGTGAATCTCAACCACTTTACAATCATCTTTTAAAACAAAACAATTTCATAATTTAATTATTTAATTCATCTTCTTAGTTTTAATTTAAAACATCAAATTCATTTGTCTGTTCAAATAAAGTTAAAAATTAAAATATTTCGGTACTTAGTAAACAGTCCTCGTAGGACGATAATCCGGACTCATAGGTCCACTTTATTACTTCTCACGACCCGTACACTTCCGGGGATATCTCGCATCGCGAGATATAAGTGAACACGTTTTTGGCGCCGTTGTCGGGGATTGTTTTTATATTAATATCGATACCCATTAGTTCTTATTTTACTTTGAACTTTATTTTGCTTATTTTTATTTTTATATTATTTTTCAGTTTTTGCTTTTAATTTTTGTTTTCTTTAATTTATGTTAAGAAGGACTAAGTCATTTGATTTGCTTCCTTTTGATACAGAAATTGAACGCACTTTTCGACAGAGGCGTAGACAACAGTTGGAAGTGAATCAACAAACAGACTTAGCCATGGCAGATGATAGAATTCAAGATAATCAGGGAAATCAACAAAATCTGCTAGCAGCTGTAAATGGACAGCGACAAAATCATGGAAGACGCGTTTTGCGAGACTACATGATTCCTCCTGTGGGGAACATTGGAACATGCATAGTACCTCCTGCAATCCAAGCTAACAATTTTGAGATCAAAACCTCTTTGATCTCACTGATCCAAAACTCATGTGTTTTCCATGGATTGTCGACTGAAGATCCTCATGCACATCTTCGATCCTTTTTGGAATTGTGTGAAATGCAGCGCATGAATAAAGTTTCAGATGATGCTGTGAAATTGAAGTTATTTTCATTCTCTTTGGCGGACAAAGCTAAAGCTTGGTTCTACACTTTTCCCCTACATACAATCACCACTTTTGAAATCAGGAGTCAGAAATTTGTAGATAAATTTTTCCCACCTGGCCGCATGTCAAAGCTAAGGCGTGAGATTTTATCATTCAGTCAACAGCCTGGAGAATCAATTTTTGAGGCTTGGGAAAGGTTCAACGAGCTCATCAGATAGTGTCCTACGTATGGAATCGCTGATTGGATACTAGTTCAAACATTCTACAATGGGCTGACAAATGAAAACAAGAAGTACGCCGACTCAGCAGCTGGAGGATCAGTAATGGATATGACATATGAAGAAGCTTCTGAGATTTTTGAGAAGATGGATGCGAACAGTTACCAGTGGTACTCAGATAGATCTACACCAAAGTCTGGAGGAATTGTTGTAGTTAATGAGATTACAGCATTAAATGCTAAGCTGGATGCCTTAACAAGGAAAATCGACAGTATGGGTGTGCAGCCAGTGAATTCAGTTCATACAACTTTGTGTGATTTTTGTTTTGAAAATCACGCGATAAATTTCTGCCCACTGCAACAAAATCAATCAAACCCAGAGCAAGTCAATTTCATGGGCAACAGGCAACATGGTGGTCCTTATTCACAAACCTACAACCCAGAATGGAAGAACCACCCCAACTTGTCCTGGTCTAATAATCAAAATGTTCAGCATCCGCCTGGATTTCTGTAACAGCAACTGCAACAGCAACAATCTCAGAAAAACATATCCGAAAACATAGAAGTGTTAATTCAGCTGGTCAAGAGTCAGAATGGTGAGATAATGAATCAAGCTGCTGAAATAAAAAATTTGAAGAAACAGATGGGAGAGCTGGCAGCAAGCAGTTCAATAAGGCAGCCTGGACAGTTACCAAGCAACACTGAAATGAACCCTCGTGAGCATGTTAATGCAATAACAACCAGAAGCGGGGTTTAGTTATCCGAAGTGACTGCAGAGGAATATGAAAAGCAGAAGATCCAAAAGAAAGATGAGGGGGAAGAGGAAAAAGGTGAAAAAGAACAGAGGTCGACTCCTGAAGTTCAAGAAAAAGTCGAAGAAGAAGTTCTAGTTCGACCACCAGTCAAAGCTTATGTGCCCCCAGTTCCTTATCCACAACGATTGATAAAGCATAAGTTGGAGCAGCAGTTTGGAAAATTTTTGGAAATATTCAAGAAACTGCACATAAATATTCCTTTTGCCGAAGCCTTGGCCCAAATGCCCCTCTACTTAAAGTTTATGAAGGAGATGCTGTCAAACAAAAGAAAGTTGGTTGATTTTGAGACAGTTGCACTGAGTGAGGAGTGCAGCGCCATACTTCAAAAGAAATTACCACAAAAACTGACCGACCCAAGGAGTTTCTCTATCCCTTGCACTATTGGTAATTTCACTTTTGATAATGTATTGTGTGACTTAGGGGCTAGTGTTAACCTAATGCCTTTGTCTGTATACAGAAAACTTGGCTTGGGGGAGCCTAAACCAACAAATATCACACTAAAGCTTGCTAACAGGTCTATACAGTACCCATATGGGATAGTGGAGAACGTGATTGTGAAAGTGGACAAGTTCTTCTTTCCAGTTGACTTTGTGATCCTTGATATGGAGGAGGATTCTCAGATACCCCTGATATTTGGAAGACCATTTCTTGCTACAGGGCGAGCTCTCATAGACATCGAAAAGGGGGAAATCATTTTTCGAGTCGAGCATGAACAAGTCAGTTTCAGTATCAAGCCAAGACCGGATCTCGAATATCTAAAGGAAAGTTGCTTCAAAGTGGAAGGAGTAATTCAGAAACCAGAAGAAAATGAGAACCAAGGGATTAAGTTCGAGTAGGATCTAATCACAAAATATGAGTTCGTAAAGGAAAAAGATGGATGGAGGGACAAAAAGGAAGAAAAGCTAAACATCCCTCAACAATTGGCTAAAAGTGAGGCTTTGGAATTCAAGAAAGTGAGAAAACGAATGGAGATATGCAAGGCAGGGAATTGCAAGAAATACAAAGCCTCAAGAGGATCATTCAAGCCTCCATGATAAAGAAGTGCAAAAAGTCGAGCTTTGGACTTAAAACGGCGCGCTTGTTGGGAGGCAACTCAACTTTTCTTTCCTTTTACTTATTATGCTTTTATTATTTATTTTAGAATTAAAATTTTTAGATATATGCATGGTAGGAAATGTGTTTGAGTGTTTTGCATGTTCCATGTTAAGAGCACTTGTGCATAATAGTCTATTATCGCATATTTAAGTATGTTTTTGATTTTTCATGTTTACATTAGGCTAGGTTTTTATCGTCATTCCAAACTCACACACACTAGTTTGAATCATGAAGTTAATGTTTGGAAAATCATTGCATCAATCATGAAGTGATTAGGGGGATAAAAATGATTTTGAAAATCAAAAATAGGAAAAATTTTCAGTACTGCCGTGTACTAAGCGATCGCGTGTCAATAGGCTTCGGCGATCGCGACTTTGCATTAAAAAATCAACAGATTTTTAAACATTGAACCACGCGATTGCTGGCACTCCAGCCAGGCGATCGCGTGGCTGTACTGAGAGTAAAATCGGCAGTTTAAGTGTTGTGCCTCATGTTTTCAATTTCAAACATTATAAACTCGTTTTCTCTCCCCTAATCACCTCATATTTGATCTTACATTCTGTGTGCATGTCATCAACACCTAGTTGTATCAATATCATTGCTATTTCCCGCATCCAAATCAATCAACGGTATGTAATTCTTCACTTGAAACATACTTTACTCAAATTTATGAAATTTTCTTTTAGATTTCGAATAATTGGAATTGTGAATTGTGAAGAAGGGGCTTAAGCTAGTTGTTGGAGTTTGTGATTTGTGGTTTAGTAGACAAAAAATTTTGGGTTCATTCATGCCTCCAACCCTATGCATATCCATTGATTTTTGCAATGCCCATATAGTGTTTGATGAAATGCCACAAAGACATTCTTGTGCTAATTTTAGAGATTCTTTCGAGCATTTATCTTCATGACATGGTTATCATTGAGTAAGTGTGTTTAGTTCATGAATTAGTACACTACATGGCATGACATCCATTAAAACAATGTTTGCACCATGACAGCCTCATTGCAAGGCCACTGCAGGCCATTGCACCTGAAAATCCACTCACGTCACCAACTTTGCCATAGTTTTACATGACCCTATAGAACTCCAAATGACCTAAATTTTTAATATGTTGTAGACCATGCTGTGAACTTTAACATATCAAAATATGGCTCAGAAAAAGTTGTGTTTTTCTAGGTTATATCAAGGCTTGAATATGTGTGGTCTACCATTGTTGAAAATTAAAAAATTGTGCTTTAACTTTAGTTTGGGGGTGTAGTACTGAACTTCCGTTTTTTCTTATTGATGTTTATGACTTCTAATGTTACTTATCACTTATTTGCAAGGTAAACATCAATCAGGACACCTCAAACCAAATCGGGAAAAGCAAGAAAATGGTCGATTCATCCAAGACAGTGCAACAGGAAGCTTCAAAGAAATACATCCTCTAAACTTGGGAAGTTCTCGTTCTCTTTTCTTTGCCTTGTTTTACATTATTGAATCTTTTTGACAAACATTGAGGACAATGTTCATTTCTAGTTGGGGGGTGAAAATTCATTGCATTCTTCATTCATTTTATATTCATTCGATTTTATTGGGATTAAAAAAAAATTTGAAAACTTTGTGAACATATTTATTTCCTAGGATATAGTATGAATCAATTTGTGCTTAGGCTTGAAAATTGGACAACATGAAAGCATGAACTTATTTTGAACTAGTTATGTTTTGCTAGATTCATACTTATTGCGCACATAGCCAGTGTTGGATAATTTCTTGTGTGAGGGATGTTGTTTAATGCATGTGGGGCAAAGTTTTATGCAATTTGAACTTAGGAATGACTCAAAAAGTCCTGAACTTAGATCGTTAGACATCCCACCCCTAAATTAGAACCAATCATGCTAAAAGGAAAGTTTGGGGGTAAAATGGTTGGAATTTGTGTGTATTGACGGGTTGGAGGTCTGTGGTTCTTGGTTTTTCACTTTAGTCATTGCAGTTTGGTCAACTGGTATAAACCATTTCCAGCATAAAAACAGAAAAATGCTGAAGGTCTTATTCCGCTCTTCAAATGCCTTTTTGACTCGAGTAAGTAAGTCCGATGGGTCCTTCAAACCTGGTGCCCTAAAGCCAATTGGCTTGGGAGTCATCGACCTAAAGCTCGCTACAAGGGTCAATTAGAAAGCAAGTACGGAGAGTGGACTTACACATAAGACATTATAACATCTTTAACTTTTCTGTTTAAGCCTTTATGACTCGGGCAAGTACATCTGAGGGGTTCTCTGAACCTGGTACCCTAAAGCCGTCTGGTTTGGGAGTTGCTGATCTGAAAGCTCGCTACAAGGGTCATATAGAAAGCCCGTATGAAAAGTTCTGCATAAAGATGGTAAAAGACAGGGACAATTAAAAGAAAAAGTCGTCCATAAAAAAAAATATTGCATGATATAAGCTTTGTTGACTGAACTGTGGTGGTTGAGGTTGTAGAATTGGGGACTGCTTTCTTTTGATTAGTTGTGCATACATATTTCTGAAATTGACTGCCTTGTGTGGAAAAATATAAGAATATTTTTAGAACCCACATAGATAAAAATCTGGGATGCGAGAGAAAAAGCAGAAAGTGGTGATCATCCATGAGCGTTGAAATGAACTTTATTAGAAATCATAGATTGACCACATGGGATTCGGGTTGGATTATGTATAATGAGCCACACAGTGTTGAGTATATCTTTTGCATAAGTATGCCTTTGACATTGGCTATTCACACACACACTTGAAACTCTGGCAGGATATAACTAGAAAATATTTTGCATTGTTGTTCATGACGCTTGCTGAAGCTTAAATTGGTTTGGACTGTAGAGGCATATGGTAAACATGTTGACACAACAAAAATATTTGTTCTCTTATTTCTTTGATTTTTGTAGTTTAGTTTACATTGTTCGAGGACGAACAATAATTCTAGTTTGGGGGTATTTGATAAGCGTATTTTATGCACTTATTTGTATGTCTAAATTAGGATTAATTATTGTCGTATGGGAATATTTTCTATTTAATTTATGTTTATTTGTTTACTTTTCAGAAAATGTCCAAATTGAAGAAGAATGAAGCAATTAATGGAAAAATGACACGATTGGATGTTAATTGGAGCTAAATTGGACAAGTGAGGAGTTTGTGACAACAGCCGGGAAACATGCTTGGTGCCAAAGTGACTAAATCAGAGGTTGGAGGACCTAATTGAATGAATTAAGAGCTTGAATGGTCAAACCGAGAAGAAGATAAAGTTTGTGGACTAAATTGCAACAATTGAAAGTTGAGGACTGAAGGTGCAATTAAAAGTCAGGGACTAAATTGTACAGCCGAGAAAAGAGGAAGTCGCGATCGCTAGTTGCATACTAAGCGATCGCGATAAGGTGTTAAATCATAACCCGAGGCTAAAATAGCATTACCACGCGATCGCCGGAAATATGCCTGCGCGATCGCGCGGTTGTCCGACTGGGCCGCAGATCAGATTTTTCTCGCGAATTTTAACAGATTTTGGGCTTTTTGACCTAGTTTTTCTCCAAAACCTATATATACAACATAAGAGCCACGAGATCTGGACCTTTGCCTCTCCAAAGAACGAGCCACAACTGAGAAATCAACATCAAATCCTTGGAGATTCCAACATCGCAGAGGGGCGTGAATTGAAAACAATTGAAGAATTGATAATTGGTGCAATCTTTCCATTCTTCATATTGTTTTTCAATGAACGTTTATTTTTACTGTTTTTGTTATTTCATGATGATGTGTAACTAATTTTAACGTTGGGATGAACGATGTAGCCTAGTCATATTATTTTAATTCCATATTCCTTATTTTAACGCTTTGATGCATGTGTTGATTTATTATTGCGTTTAATGCGTGAATGAACTGTCCACTTATTCATGATTTTGTGTGTTATTTCCATAATCCGAGAGGTGAGTTAATAACATAGATCTAGGTAATAAATCCGGTAATTGAACGAGAGATAGAGATATACTCTTGTAATTATTGCGGTCGTGTGTGAATTCTTGTGTGTAATGCATCTAGATAAGGAATATTCGGACCCTCTGTAGAGATACAAGGTTGACTTATTTAGGTATGATTGATTTAAACTCGAGAGAGGAATCTCAATTTGAATCAGTGAATTCGATCGATCACATATTTAGAAAATAAAATCTGGAATTGGAATTAATTTAATTGGTTAGGTGAAATCGTGAAATTCAACCACTTTACAATCATCTTTTAAAACAAAACAATTTCATAATTTAATTATTTAATTCATCTTCTTAGTTTTAATTTAAAACATCAAATTTATTTGTCTGTTCAAATAAAGTTTAGAACTAAAATATTTCGGTACTTAGTAAACAGTCCTTGTGGGACGATAATCCGGACTCCTAGGTCCACTTTATTACTTCTTACGACCCGTACACTTGTGAGGATATCTCACATCGCGAGATATAAGTGAACATAGTGCGGTGGAGGTGATGGTAGATTTGAAGAGTGGTGATGGACCGATGGTGATGGTTGGTGCAACCGTGCAGGTGGCGACACTGATGGTGGAGTGAAGTAAAGTGAGGTGGGACGAAAAATGTTAATTTGTACCAATTATTTGGATAATTGTGGCGAATAAAATGGGCAATTCTTTACAAATAAATAATAAATAATACGTGATCTAAAAAAAATGAATGATTCACTCTAAATTTATAATTATTACTCATACTTTGAGTGACTAGGATCTTGTCCAATTTGCGTCTAGTACGTGACTGTAAACACAAAAATGTGTGACCGCCTAATTTTTGAAACTTTTCACAAATTTCATATTTTTGAAAGTGTATCTTGAAACTTTTTTACTCATGTATTTTTCCTTCAAAATCCTGGCCGGAGTTTTAGTTTAAACTGGATTTGGGTTTAAGTTTGGATGTGAATTTATTGTTGGCTTTTGCCTATGTCAGGGATTAGTTTTGGTTTTACGATGGAGTTAGAATGAGTTCGGGTTCGGACATCTATGGTTTGGGTTGTGTTAGACCTCGATTCTTGATTTTGATTTTGGTTTGGAAAATTTACGTAACTATCTAGATGTAATTGGTAGTAATTGAAAAATACGTACTTTTAAAACTATTTGTAATATTACAGTATTTTATTCTCAAAATTTAGAAAAATGTCGAATTCTATGATAGAGTATATTATTTGATTGACCTCATTAATTATGAAACATATTATTTAGGGATATAGTTATCAATTATTAGGAGATTAAATAAGGAATGTAAGATACCATTTATTTAGAATGTTAAATTAGGTATGCGGTTACCTTTAAAATAAACTAATAATATGAAAGTTACAATTATTAAATTAATTTAATAATATGGGAAATCATCTTCTAAATCGAACTTGATATTACAGTGTTTGTAATATCACTGTATGTTATGACCCCCAACTATTCAAAAGTGTCATAATATTACAATGCCTGTAATAACAAATTAATTAATGAATTTGAAGTGATTACTGAGTTTTACGAATCCGGTAATAACATTTATCATGTAATATTACGGGACACATTATATTATATAATATTACACGATGCATTACATGTCATGTAACTAAATATAATATAATATTGTAATGTTTAACCATATAATGATGTAATATAATCATATAGTGTTAAAGAAATTACACTTCGTTACATGAACTGTAATACTTGGTATCCACACTTCATTATATTTCATTACAATAGTTTAAAGAATGATCGATATAATCAATTCACGAAGAGTTATGAACTTGACTTGCTAGTCAAAAGCATGATTTCTTTTGCCTTTACATGGGCATGCTGTTTTGTATGTACACCAGGGCGGGCCCACATATGGGCAATGTGGGTCCAATGCCCTAGTAAAAGTTTTGATAATTTAAAAAAAAAAAAAAAAAAAAAAAAATTAATTAAAAATTAGTTAGGCCAATGGCAATTTAATGAATTGGCCCATTCCAAACTCACTCAAACAAAGCTGTCTCATTCCCATTCCCTACATCCCGCTAAAACTCTCGCTCCTTGTCTCTCAGTCTCGCTCTCTCACCACTGTCCTCGACTCCGCACTGGTCTTCATCATTCTTCTGTCGAGGCTTCGCCTGCAATCTCTCGCTCTCTCGGCTCTCGCCAGTTGCGACAACCACCTTAGCTTGAGTAAGTATTTAATTTGTTTTGGAAATTTTTTCCTCTTCACAAGAATCCTTTCTTTTATATTCTCTTCTTGTGGACATGATTTTTTTATTAAAGCTTTGGAAGGGCTTGCTTCTTGCTAGTATGGATAAAATTTCAAATGGACATCACTGATTTTACTTTTGGCATTTTTTAGAATTGGGAAAGAAGCTTCTACGATCATTTGGTTGGTCTAATTAAGTTTATAAATGATATAACCATGAGACCATGAGAAAAAGTGAGTTGTTTAATTTTTATAGACTATATTGTTTATATTTGATGTGGCATTTTATTTTATTTTTTGCAAAGTGGCATTTGATGTGTTCAATGTTCCAATATTATAATTATTCTGGTTTTCAATTGTTAATGGTTGGATGGCAATTTTTATTTTTTAGGTTGTTAACGTGGTTTGCAATTTGATATTTTTAGGAATTGTGGAAAAACATTGAAATATGGACAAATATTTGAAAATGAAGGAAAGTTTCGTTATCTAGTGAAGAGCGAGGTACAAATGTTAGTGAGACCGTTCAAGACGAAAGGGATGTTTTGGATAAAATTGATGTTGCACAGCTTCCTACAGATACTGGACTATGAATTCCAATAATGGAATATAATGTTAATGATCAGGATGTGGTTCAAAGAGCATACTTGCAATTGGGTCCCTGTCATCCTTTCAATCATGAATTTTCACAAAAATAATTTGGAAAATCAGGAATGAGACATTTTCAATCACCTTGGTTTAACAAATTCCCTTATTGGTTAGAATATAGCATAGAGAAAGATGCTACATTTTGCTTCACTTGTTATCTTTTCCAATCATGCAGAGAGTGAGGTAGAAGTGACACTTTTGTTGACGGGGGATTCTCAAATTGGAAACACTTACTGTAATACCCTGATTCACGTATTTTATAAAGGTTACGAAGTTTTAAAACTATTTTCTTGTGTCTTTGATAATATGTTGTTGAACTTTTCTTTTGTACATTATAGTATATAAGGATGGAATTGGTGATAATAAAGGCCATAGAAAATTTAATAAAGGATTGAATTATGAAAGTTCCATATTTGTCGTTTTTTTCCGGTATTGCATAGAATCGCGTAGAAGTTTCGGGGATAAAATTGAACAAGAACCAGATGTTGAGGACCAGCTTATACAGGGATGGAACTAAAAAAAAAAAAAGCAGCCCCTATGTCGGTTAAGGTGGAGAGAAAAGAATAAAAAAAAAATGTTAGATATTTTTATCACCTAACTAAACCCTTTTAAATCCTTATTTTCTTTATCATAAAACCACCACTTAAATAAAAGGAAAGAGAGAGCTTAGAGAAGGAGAGATAGGGCCGAAAATTTTGAGGAAGAAGGAGGGAGAAATTTTGCAAAAAATTTAAGAAAAGAAAAGGAAAGAGAAGAAATCACACAAGGTAAGGAATGTTTTTCTTCTTTGAATTCTTTGATTTTTCTTACAAGTTGAAGAAGATTTGAAAACCTAGGGTTTATGAAATTTTGAGACGAAATTGAAGGATGAATCATAATCTTGTTCATATGTTTCCTTTGGTATAGAAAATTCCCTAGAAACTAGAATTTAGCAAATATGATGAAATTATGTTAGTTTCCATATTAAGTGAGTTAAGAAGCATGAAGGTTAATTATGAACTTATTTCTTATGATTTTGGATCTCATAAAATTGGTATATGAATGGGGAAAATGATATATGTAAAGTAAAGAAAAGGGTTAGAGAGTTCTTGGAAAGATTGGAATGTAAGTTAGTTTACATTGTGTATTACAAGTGAGATTGAGAAGATTGGAAAAGCATACCAACCAAGCTATATTGGTTCAAAACAGTGAGTGAAAATCTTCATTTTTTACTCTTTAGAATAGAAATTATTTATGATATTTTCTATGGTTTTCATAAAAGTTACGACTTATCTTTGAAGAGTTTTATATGTTTGGAATGGTATTTCATCATTTTGAGATAATGTAAAAGTTATGAAAAATGATGTGAAATTTTAATTATTATTTATGATTTTAATGCAAAAGTTTCACCAAGTGGTGCTAGATGTCGATAAGTATATGCCTCCTACGGGAGAAGGGGTTTAGGGCTCAAGCTGTTTAGCTATACCGCCTTAGCCAAGGGGTCTATGGCTCAAACTATTTAATTATGCAGCCTTGGTGAAGGGGCCACGGGTACCAGTGGCTCAAGCGACATATTGCGCGCATGTGGTTTATTATGATGTAATACCATCAATGAGATTAAGATATGAGAATTTTGGTGAATTTTGCATTATTATTACATGATGATGTCTTCTTGTTTTATTTGTAAAAGTGAATTTTGAAAATAATGAAAAATGATGATTTTCTTGATTTCTTACGCAAATTAAATTTTGGTGAATATGGCTGAAGTTAGATTTTCCACTCACTGAGTTTATTAGCTCACCTGTTTTTTGTTTTAATAATTTTCTTTCAGGTGACAACTGAAGTTGAGCAACTCCTGGTACGTCTAACCTGTGACATCAAGTTTAGAAAAAGAAAAAGGTGGACATCACACATGATGTTAATTTTTGAACACTTTTGTGTTTTGAAAACTTTCTGGATCTTATGGTTGCGTATATTTCATATATCATGTAAATATAGTTTTGAGTTCCACCACGTGTTGTTTTATACGGGTGTGTGAGATGTGTTTTTGTAAAATGATTTTACGGATACTGAATCGTGTGTGGAACTGTTTATATATTGAGAACTTGATATAAAGTTGTTTTTTGAAAAATAGGGTGGTATGTGTTAATTATTAAGGGAAACTACTGTCAAATTATTTTTATATCTTAAAAAATTTACAAGCCTTGATGATAGGTTTTAAATTTTTAGTTAAAATATATCATCGGCACATATCTCACTTCAAGTTCAGTAAGGGTACTTGAGGTGGGTGTGTCACTTACAAATACTTCAAGAACATGCTGGAGATCATAATAGTGCACACATTAAAGCTCGTATTAGATGTAAAGCCTTCATGAATCAAAAGAAAAGTATTTCATCAATTTTTTGAAGAAGTCAGAACAAGAACGGAATGACTACAAAATTCGTTTGGGTGCATCAATAGATTGTGCTAAATTCCTTCTATGTCAAGGGCTAGCATTTCGAGGGCATGATGAATTTGAAGGTTCAAAGAATCAAGGGAATTTTGTTGAACTATTGAAGAGGTTATGTGATCACAATGATGAAATTAATGTTGTTGCATTGAAGAATGTTCCAGAAAATAACAAGTTAACATCACTTACCTTCAAAAAGATATTGTAAGTGTTGCTTCCTTTGTAACTATCAATTTTAACAATATTGGTGATTGTTTATTTTTTATTCTTGTTGATGAATCTCGAGACATCTCAATTAAGGAGAAAATGTCTATTGTTTTGCGTTATGTAGACAAGAACAGTTGTGTAGTTGAATGGTTTGTAGGTATCGAGCATGTTTCAAGCCCGAAGACTCTCTCACTTAAGGTTGCTATTGATCGTATGTTCTCTAGATATAATTTAAGTATATCTAGGTTGAGAGGTCAAGTCTATGACGGGGCTAGTAATATGCAAGGGGAGTTTAATGGTTTGATAGCACTTATTTTGAAAGAGAACTGAGTGCTTTCTACATTCATTGCTTTGTTCATCAACTTCAACTAGCTCTTGCAGGAGCGGCAAACAAGCATGTGGAGATCGATGCATTCTTTGATTTGGTTGATAAGGTTGTAAATATTGTTGGAGGATTAGCTAAACGTTGTGCCCTTCTTCGTGAGAAACAAAGAATCAAAGTTCTGGAAGCTCTTAGTCATGATGAAATATCAAGCGGATGTGGCCTTAATCAAGAAACTACACTTAAGCGTGTAGGTGATACACGTTGGGTTGCTCACTATGGTTCTATGCTAAGCTTGATTGGTATGTTTTCATCTGTAGTTGATGTCATTTATATGATTGCTAATGATGTTCCAAGTGCTAGAAAAAGAGGTGAAGCACTTAATTTGTTGAGTTTGATACAAACATTTGACTTTTCCTTTAGACTACATCTCATGAAAAAGATATTGGGAATTACGAATTGTCAAAGGCATTACAAGAAAGGGATCAAGATATTGTCAATGCTACGAGATTAGTGAAAGTTTGTAAAACACGACTCCAAGAAATGAGGGACAATAGATGAGATTATTTTTTGGAAACGGTTAGCTCTTTCTGTTAGATGCATAATATTGTTATTCTTAACTTGAATGATATTTATATACCTCCAGGTTGTTCACGGCAAAACTATCCAGAACTGACAAATTTGCATCATTTAATCGTGTATTTCTTCTATGTCATTATTGATATGCAACTTCAGGAATTGAATGATTGTTTTTCTGAGGTTAATAGCGACTTATGTTTTTGTGTGGCATGTGTGTGTTCATATGATTCATTTTGTGCTTTTGACAAAGGAAGATTAATCCAACTTGGTGAATATTATACCGAAGATTTTTCACCAATAGATCTCTTGGCACTTGATGAACAACTCGAAACTTATATTTTGGATATGCGCACTGATGAAAATTTTAGTGGATTATGAGGCCTTAGTGATCTTGCAATAAAATTGGCGTTGAAGAAAAAATATGAAGTTTATCCATTACTCTATAGATTTGTGACGTTGGCATTAATTCTTCCAGTTGCAACTGCTACAGTAGAGAGGGTATTTTCATCAATGAACCTTGTTAAGACTCGACTGTGCAATCGGAATGGAGATCAATGGTTGAATGATAGTTTAATTGTATATATTGAGAAAGAGATATTTGATATAATTGATAACGATGTAATCATAAGTCGTTTTCAAAGTATGAAAACGCGCAGGAATCAAGTGTAATAGTGAATCAAATTATATTTTTATTATATATTGGATTTTTGATGTATTATTATTATTATTATGAAAATCTTAAATTAGATTTGGTACTCAATATTGTTGATTTCAATCCTCTCAGTTCAAACCCCCCCTCTACTCCCTGCTTCTAGCTCCCGTAATGTATAATTCCTGGCTACGTCACTAATGCACATTGCAAACAAACTAATAGAAGCTGGATCAATTTAATACCATCCTAATACCAAATCAAAGGTTGATAATTACTAAAACAGAAAAGATGATCTTTTAAGTTACCAAACATAAAAGTATATCAAAGATCTGTTGCCAGAACAATGCCCATTGTTGTTTTTCCAAATCTCATCATTCCTACATTATGTAAGAAATGGCTAAAATGCAAAAGTTTGTGAACATTATATCTAATTTAAGAAAATAGGGATGATGAGATTGACCGGGAAGATATATAGAACTGCCACATAAAATTAAATCAAAATGTTATAAGCTAAAAAAATAACATAATCAAGTTAAAAATTCAAGGATGATAACAGACAAAAAATTAAACCTGAAATCAGTTTTCTTCCGAAGGTCAGGTAATGGGTGTGTTGAGTTGTTCGTGGGTCGGACTTATAGATCTAGGAAAGACTCAAATTGCATAAGTAATAGAGAAATGTTTATGCCTTGTGATTTTTAGTGAAAGAGGAGAGAAATGGAATAATGAGATAGGAGAGAGAAAAGACAATGTAGAGGTATAGATGAGAGAGAAAAGATAATGGAGAGATAGGAGAGGGAAATGTATATCACTTAAAATTCTAAATAATTTGTATATAATGCATTTATGTAATGATGGTAGATGAAACTAGTGTGTAGTCTAAGACTCTAATTATCTCTTGTGGAAATTACATCTAGACTTGTTTGTTAGGATTCAATTTCAAATATAAGATTAAACTTAAATAAGTTCAAAAATCAGGTCATTATTATAAATTTTAAGTTTAATAAAATAATACAAATTTCATTTATTATTAAATTAAATTAAATTAAACAACTTTAAAACCCTAATACAATCTGATTTCAACCATTGTACCATACCAAACCTACGACCTCCGTCCCTTCCTCCCTCTGCGCACCCATCCCCGTCGGTTTCTGCCAGCTTCGAAGTCGCCGGTGACAATACTTCAAGGTAAGCAATGGCGGCGCCTCTACATCGATCTAGACTGTGATGCAACAACTCCACTGCACTGTTATTCCCAAGTTCAACGCCGCCAATCATGTCTTTAAAGTCCTACAATTCGAGCACCGTCGTCTCATCCAATCGAAAATCTCTTGACCCTCTTGTCTCCAGAATTTGGGGTTGTTAGAAATGCAGAAATTGGTTGACTTGTGGGTGAAGGATGGCAGATCTGTTTTGCTTGGGTTGTGTTGGTGGCGGTTACAGATTGTGTAGGCGGCGGCGATCGTTTGGTGATGGTGGCAGTTTCCATGAATATTGGTTTGTGCATTTGTGTGTGTTTGGGGGTGGCGTTGAACGATGGTGGTAATGGTTGCGGTGAGTGTTGACTGATGTTTTCGAGGGTGTAGGTCGATGGGTAGGTGTTGTGGTAGTGCCAGCAACGATCATGAACTTGGTAGTCGGACTTATGACCTTAAAAAATGGTGGTTGTGACCCAAGAATTTTTTACTTGTGACCTTATAAATAGTGATGTGACCAGAAATAACGATGGTTTGTGACTTCATCTTGGTGGTTGTGGTGGCGGCGATTATGGACTTGGTGGTCGGACTTGTGACCTTAAAAAATGGTGGTTGTGAAGCATGGATTTTTTACTTGTCACCTTATAAATGGTGATGTGACCAGAAATAACGGTGGTTGTGACTTCATCTAGGATAACTGCGAACTAACCGTAACATATAACCCTGAAATCAAATTTGTGACCTAAAAAATGTGTGTTTGTAACCTGATGATAAAATATTTTTAATTATTTAATTTAATTTAATTAATACTAATTACAACCTAATTTTTGAAATTATACTGATTTCATCTTAATTTTGAAATTTACATTTATAATCACCTTATTTATGTATTTTCCCTTATCTCTTTTGGTTTTTGGGTTAGGCTCGCCTCGGGTTTTTGTTTGGGTAGGCTAACTTAACTTCAGTTTGGGTTGGGTTTCTTAAGTTTTTGGGTTCACTATTCAGTTTGGGCTTCAGAACAAGCACGTTGTCCAACTACTCAGTATATGTGAGTTGGTATTCTAACTTTCTAACTACTAAAAAACGTCAACTTGATCCTCCACCTATTAGTAACAAGAGACTTTAAGAGCAATGTAGCCCTCTAACTAAATAACAGAAGCAACTTGGTCTTCCATCTATTCCAAAGGTACTAGTTTACCTTCCAACCAATTAATATGAAAGGAAAATCAGATCTCCTAATTATTCTGAACAATCATTTAGGTCCTCCATCTATCATATGCACGTGCATCTTCTTTCCATGAAGAAGAGCACTTACATCTTCAAACTATTCAAAAGTAGCAATATGGTCATCAAACTATTTAAACATGCTATCTAACTATCTTGAAGAGTTAATATGGTCCTGGTCATCAATGTTTTAATTATTTCATGAAAAATGTCAAATTAAGAAAAATATTTTTCAACTTTTGTGTTTGATTGATAATTTCTCCATGAAAATACAACCCAGAATGCGAAAGTTGCTCCACTAATTAATTTTAAAAACGGAACTAGAAATAAATGAGTCAAACTGAAAATAAAATATAAAAAATTTCATTTGTTACACTGTTTATAAACAAATTAATAATCAATATATTTTCCCAAATGACTTTTTAATTACATATTTTTTTTAAACTATTTCTCAACCACATATTTTACATAAAAAATATCACATTCTTTGTTTATAAACAATAAAACTTCTCCCAAATACTCTTAAATATATGTATTGAAAAAAAAAATTAAAATTAGTTGTATTTTAAACATGGGCTAAATGAATAGAATTTGTATGTAAGATTGTGTTTGATTGAGAACATTTTCCATTAGAAATGTCAAATTAAGAAAAATATTTTTCAACTTGTGAGTTTGATTGATAATTTCTCCATGAAAATACAACCATTTAAAATTTATTTTGTCCAATTTCCACCTTTTCATTTTCCTTCTTTTATCAAACACACCATCGAATACTAAATACTCAAAATTTGACCCTTAAATAGATTAATCTTTTATAAATACTAGTTTTGGTGCGTGTGTTGCACGCATATTGTTAGTATTTTCCCATCATAAAAGTTTCGAATAATGATTTCTTGTTTGATACTCCCTCTTTCCTATAAAGATAGACTCATTTATATTTTTACACGGATTAAGAAAACATAATTATTATATATTGAAATTATAAATTTTCTTACATTTTACCTAATATACCCCTACATCAAATAATAAGTAGTTCATATGTATTGATAACAATGTATATTAAATAGGGATATATTAAAAAATTAAGACATTAATATAATCTCAATAAGGAAAGTAACCTATAATTTGAGACAAACAAAAAAGGAAAACGAAAGAAAAAATTATTGAAAGATGAAATACATTGCTAATTGATCATTTTAAATGATTAAAATTTTCGCTACAGTTTAACAATTCGAAAATAATTTAACAAAGTATTGTGCGAAAACTTCACATCAATATTAAGATATTACTATTACGACTTTATTTAAACTCTCATAATTAACTTAACGAAAAAAAAACAAGTAATACATAACGATAAAACTAGGAACATGAGAAGGTCTACATAAAGATGTCCTAGGTAATATTTGGACTGGTAACCGAATATTGCATTAAATCCAATTATTGCTCGCATAGTATTTAATTGGATGAATAGTGCCTAAATTGATGGGAAATCCGCCCGCACAATGTTTAATTGGATGAATTGTACATCCAATTGTTACACACATAGTATTTTTTGGATGAATAGTACCTAAATTGATGAAAAATTCGGGTAATTTGCCCGCATAGTGTTTAATTGGATGAATAGTATTTAATTGCAATTGTACCTAAATTGAATAAATAGAGTTGAATTGCAATTGGAATAATTCCTAAATTTGATGAATAATGTTTAATTGCAATTGGATGAATAATAGTGCATTCAATTGTTGCACTCATATAGTGTTTAATTGCATGAATGGTGTTTAATTACAATTGAAATAATGTTTAAATTGGATGAATATTGTTTAATTGAAATTGAATTGGATGAATAGTGTCAGTTGCACATTTAATTTTTTATATACAATAAAAAATAGATATAATAGTAAGATAAGATATATTACTAAAGACATGTCATAATTTTCTATAATTTGAATTTGGGTGAAATATGTAATTAATAAAATTGTTTAACATATTTACATTCACCTAATATAAGTACAGAATAAACGAAAACAAAAATTAGTTAAAGCAGTTAATGTCGCACATTAAAAAAGAGGAAACAAAGATTACTTAAAAACAACAAAAAATGGAAACAAAGCTAAACCGCACGTGTTCTGACACATAACGGCTAACTAGTTAGTTATGGAAACAACTGGGTTCATTAATTATTTATTCCTAAAGTATTAAGGTATCCTTGATCATTCAGGTCAGGAGTATTCATACACCGTTATAAATACGTAGAATACACCGTACATTAGCATTCACAAAAACAGTCTCATCTCATAGTTAAAGAAATTGGAGCTTTTCAAAAATGGGTACAGGGATTGATCTAAAAACGTTTTTTCAGAACACATACTCCGTCAACGATCAAGGGTTGGAAAATATTTTCGATTTTATCTATGCATCAATTGCGGTGGCTGCATCGGAGAAACCGAAGGAATTTCGAAAGAGAAGGTCTGGCATTGTCCAAGCTCTTCTAATGGCGTCTCCCATGGACGACGCTGATCAAGATTGCTCGATTTCTTCGAGTTCGAATTTCAGTTGCGAGAGTCCCGTGGATGAAGATCAATTTGATGGAGTTACGTCGGCACCTTCGAAGGCCATAAATCTTGGCGCCAATGAAAAGGGTTGTGGGATTACTCAATCCATGGCGCCATTTGAAGGAGAAAACAAGGACAGAGGCAAAAAGTTTCCGAGAAAGATCGTAACTGAAGATGCAAAGCATAAAACTGATGCAAGAAGTGGGAACAAGGGTTTGAGTTTGGATGAAGTAAAGTTCGAGGAGACAAATCTTGATATCAAGAAGGTGAAAAATGAGGACAGAGGCAAAAAGTTTCAGAGAAAGATCGAAAGTGAAGATGCAATTGGCGCAAGAAGTGGAAACAAGGGTTTGGGTTTGGATGAAGTAAAGTTCGAGGCCACGAAAAGGAAGTTCGAGGAGAGGAGTCTTGATATCAAGAAGGTGAGAAGAAAGGTACAAGTTTTGGATTTTAAGGATATTCCCCAATCCCAATCCAAACCGACTGTTGATGAAAATCGAATCAAGAGAGGGGGTTTCAAGAAACCAAGTTTTAGGAGGCCGTGATATTGTGCTCCTTGTTATTTTCTTCCGTAGTTTGATGATGTAAATTTAAAAAATAGGCAATGGTTTTAACTCTTTTGAATGTAAAGAATTATGTGGTTAGTGTTATGAAATTCAAAGGTTCAGTTTCTATGATTAATGTGATCCAATCTATTGATTTCTTTCTTAATCTACTTTGGTTATTTTCTGGTTTTAATAAGGTTGCCTGGAAGCAGAATTATTGCAGCATATGTGTTCTTGACTATAATTTCTCTATTTGAATTATTTCGAGTTATTTTCATTATAATCAATATTTATAAACATTACAATTTTCAATGCTACTTTTTAATCACATATTTTTCAAAATTACTTTTTAATTATAAATTCTACCTATAAAAGCTTGTCCTTTGAGAAATCACTGCCTTTGACTTACTTCTGAGTTCCACAATCTGACAGAATTCAAGAATTAGACATATGCAAACTTTTTGTAAGAGGCAATGTGATTGTTTGATAAGGAGCTAACCCCCCGTTGAGAAATTTTGTAGGGATGACAATGGGCGAAGCGGGGGCCAAGCCCTAGACACTATTATTAGTGAGATGGGACGCAGTGCCTGCCATTGCCCTATTTATTTTTATTTTTAAAATTTACCCGCCCTGGACTCATCCCCAGAACCCATTTAATTGGAGCGGGACCCACGGATCTCGAGATTATCAGAATAAATTGTCACCCCTAAAATTTTGTCAGCAGTACAGTGATCCAAATATTTAGAGGTTGTTTGGTAATGATAAAAATTTTATCACAATTTTTCAAATTCAATCTCAACCATCCATTCTTAGTCAAACTACAATTTTTAACTTTTCAAACATTTTTAAAATACATATCTATCAAAAAACTAAAAAAAAAAAACACAAAAACATAAATTTTTCACATTACCAAACCGACTCTTAGTACACAAATTTTGGTGATCGTCCAATGATTCAATCGGGTCTTTTGGTCCTCCAACTACCCGTGAGAAGCACATTAGTCCTCCAAATATTCACATGATTGTTAGTTCTTTCCCTACTATTTAAGCGGGGTTAAATGGGTCCTCGGACTATTCAGACAAAGCAGTTTGGTCCTCCAACTATTTATCATCAACAAGTTAGTCCTCCCACTATTCAAAAGGTGCTAAATCGTTCTCCAGTTTATATGTAGAAGGTGTACTTTGGTAATTTTATCTCTCACTATTTAGTATTTAGTAGGCATGTTGGGATCAAAAGGTCTGAATTCATGCTCCAACTACGTAGAAGACAGTTTTATCCCCCCAACAAGTCAGAAACACAATTTGGCCATCCAACTATAAGTTAGCGTCTAACCTTAACCAAAAACACGAAAGTTGAAGATTGGTTTTTATAAAATAAAATTAAACTATGCAAATAAAGTAGCTATGAATGAAAATTAGAATAAATGCTGTTTTAGATGAATGTTTTGATTATACGAGTGAATATAGTGCTAAGATCTAGAATCCTTTTATTATTTCTTATTAATTCCGGGTTATTAAACTGAAAACAATTTCTCGATAATGAAGATCGATGTTCCTAATTTTTTTGAGATTATCTCTCGAGTAGAGCTAAACTTATTTTTGTATGTGATCAACCTATATCTCTATGAAGAATGCAAACATACAAGAAAGTATTAATGGATTCATGAACATTTATAGATCATATAAAATATAGCAATATATTTCTATCTCCTATCGAACTATATGGTAATTATAGTATATGTCTAAAATGTTTTCTATCTCTCGAATCTAAAAACAAGCCACAATTATCGTGCACATAATTGTAAAATAATGAAACACAAAATTAATTGATCAAGAAAATCAAAAAATAGTTTCTGATGAAAATCTAAAACCCAAGAATAACAACAAAAGTTTCATCTAAGTCCTAGCACAATTTGAAATTTAGCCTAACGTTTTTATGGAAAGAAAATAAAATAACAATGTTGAATCCATCACTAGGAAAGGTAAAATATTAAATTCAACCTTTGTTTCAATCTTTGTTGGATGGAATCTTTGTGTCAATTCATTTTATTCTTCATCTTCAATTAATTATTGGGGTCCTACCTCCATCTAGAGTTCATTTCTCCCTTTATATCATTCTCCAAAGTGTTCAGAATAGGGTAAAAATCTAGGCCGAAAAAGTCTGCTACTTAAAATAGAACTTTGAAATAAATAGAAAAATTCTCTTCTAGAATTGAATTGGGCGACCACCCAGTGTAAAATCAGGCGGTCACACAGGCTTGTATTTTAGCTTCATGTGGCATTTTGGACCTCCAAGCAGCCGCCTGAATTTTACCCTGAATGGTCTTCTGGTTCGCGGATTCAATAGTCTTTCTTCAAATGCACACAACCTTTGATCTACACCTCCAAATATCGATCCATTTTTGCGTTGAACTCACTATTCGATTATATTTTGAATTATATATTATGGGCTCCTTGGTGATCTCTATACTAAGAGTCATGTGTTGATCTCTCGACATGCTCTGCAAATAGGTTTCTTGTTTTGCTTCTTCGGGATTTTGGTGCTTGATCTATCAATCCAAATCTTCATTAGCAGTTTAGAGCACATTTTTTTAATGTCTTGGTACATTTTCTTAATATCTAAGTCTCGATACTCAAATATTCCATCTTTCAATGTTTCCAAAATAGTTCCCGCAATTTTCAATCAATTAAGAATCAATCTAAAATCATTCCAATTGTTTCAAGTTGGGTCTAAAACAGAACTTAACATATATACAGCAAATTAAGTAGAAAATCTATAAAATGACAAAATAATTGCTTATTTTTAGAGTCCAAATATTGCACAAAATGTATTTATCAAACACCTCAAACTTGAACATTAGTTGGTCCTTGAACAAAATAAAACTAAAACATAACTCAAAACTGACTCAAAAAACACAAATAGATGATTCAAAGTGGACTTGCTTTCTTCATGCCTCAAGTTAAAATAAAATTTAGAGAGTTCCAAACAATACGATAAAATCATTTATACTTATCTGATACTCAACTCCTTATGTGTGTGTGAGTAGTCAACACTGAACGCACACCCATATAAGAACACAACAAACATAGTATTGTTTAAAAATTTCAAATTCAGTCTCCATGTGGTCAAACAATTATTTTTTTTTCTTTTTTAACATCTCTCATATATAATCACTCCTTATGATCTTCTATCCAATTCCGAGGTTAAATTTCTAACATATGTAGTTTCTATTAACCAAGATAATGCATTTTTCACACAAGGTGACAATATTCAGATGCACGACTGGATGAAGAAATATGGTAAGCAGTTCTGAATTTCAAACCCCTGGTTTCCAAAGTTTTTTCCTCAAAGTCTATACCAAGCATTTTATCTAATCTAATTTGATTTTTTTTTTTGGTACTCATATTTTTCTCATCTTATGGATAAGAATTTTCTCATTAAGCTTTCTAAGTAACCTCTGTAGTGAGCTTTGAGCCAATGACTCATAAATCAAAAGACCATAGGGCACCAAAATTTAAGAGACATTTAAAAGCTTAATTACTCGAGTCATCAAGGATACAAAGAGAAGTCAAAGATATGTATATGTGTCTTATGTACAGGACTTCTCCCCAATAAGCTTTCGAAGTAATCCTTGTAGCGAGCTTTGGGCTGATGATTCCCATATCAGATGACCATAGGGCACCAGATTATAAAATACCCTTAAAGGCTTATTGGTTGAGTCACTAAGGTTACGAAGAGAAGAATAAAACTATTAAAAAGTAGTTAGTTTTGGTTTAGGCTCGTTGACTAAAATTCCTTCAACTAGATGTACGATTCAAAAACTTCATGCCATCATACTTTTATGCCTACCTGTACTAATCTTTCCACCCCAAATTACTTGGAAATAGTTTGATTTCAATGTTAAAGTTCAAAATTACTATACTTGATGTTGAGAAATATCTAGTCAATCCTAAGTTGGATTACATAATTAAATCACCCTGCATATGCAAGTTAAATAACCACACAGTGTTAATTAGATATTAGTGTGTAGTTTATAAAGTCCATCATAGATAAGCAATCAAGTCACAACACAAGTTCAAGTGTTGTCCGATATTCTACCTAAAGCAATATTTAATTATTTTTTATATATGTATAGACTCATTTAAAGAAAGCAACGAGCATCCTGATATTTACCCAACCCAAGCTAAAACATTACATTGTCCCCAATGTATAAGCAAAAATAAGGAGTAAAATATCAGACACTCTCCAGGGGTTGGTTTGAATAAGGATTGGGCTGATCAAATTGATTGGATGACTAAGTAGATGATTACATACTTTTGCTTTGATGAAATTGTATCTATAAAAATATAGGTAAATAGAAAGTATTAGCACATTAGGTAATCAATAGTAAATTATAGGATAGGAGGGCTACATCAGGTTAAGGCTGATTTGTACTCGAGTCTGTATGATATACTTAAATCCTAACTAAAATTGGATAAAACTACTTAAATGCAAAATTTCACAATCACCCTGTTCGACTCCAACATGGATATTAAGATAACCATGTGATCATCATCAACATCGATATCAAAAACAACATATTGATTATCGAGGAAGCTAGAGTTCAAATCTATAATCATCATGCACAAAACATTTCTTTATGCATTACTTTCCTTTATGATTCATCACCCATCAAATGTCATCGCATTTCAAAACATGAACCGAAAGTCATTTCATCGAAACATGTTTCACATTATGCAACATATAAAGGGTGTGTCGAATATTCACTTATCAGACGATTAACTCAAATAATCATATTCAACTCATGTTCCGCATAAACATATCCAACTACGTAGAATAAATCATATTACTCATATAAACATGTTCAACTAACTTCATTAGTCAAATACTTCAAATAAACATATTCAACTTACTTCATATACAACTAATTCAAATAAACACACCTCACTCACTTATTATTTAACTAATCAAAGTAAATATATTCATCATGAATCAACTAATTCAAATAAACACATTTCACTCACTTATTATTCAAATAATCAAAGTAAATATATTCATCATGAATCAATTAATTCAAATAACATATCTGACTCACTTATTATTCAACTAATCCAAGTCAATACATTCATCATGAATCAACTAATTCAAATAGCATAACTGACTTAATGGAGTTAAATCTTGCATGGAGTTAATCAGGGCTAGGAGCATTCTTCAGTCATCTTATAAAGTAGTTTGGTCTAAATTGCTACCTCTGAAAATATCTATCTTTTCCTGGAAATTATGGCAAAAGTTTCTCACTACTGATGATGTTCTACAGCACAAACATGGGATTTATTTGCCCTCCAAATGCCGACGTTGTTTTGATATTGATTCAATCTATCATGTGTTCATTAAAGGTAGAATTGCTAAGGAGGTCTAGGATAAATTTCATCATATTTACGGTGTAGCAGCTATTAAACTCCAAAGCCTGATTCTCCTTTTTCAACACTGGAGACATGCCAAAGCCACAACATCAAATAAATGCATCCAACCTATAATTCCACTGATAACTTTCTGGCATCTTTGGCTTGAAAGGAATCAATCAAAACATCAAGGGGTTAGGATGAGCTCGAGGAGAGTGATTGAAAGGGTTGATAGGCTGATTACCAACTTGTATAATTCTGGTTTGCTACAAAGGAATGTAAGGGGTGATCATAACAAAGTTAGCCTAGTTAAATGTATAAAACCTCAAATTGGTTGGGTTAAAGTTAATGGTGATGGATGCTTGAAACTTAATGGACTTGCTGCAAGGGGAGGAGTGATCAGAGATACTGATGGAAACATTATTTTGGGATTCTATGATTTTTATGGCAATGTTTCCATACTTGAGGCAGAATTACGAGCTTAGCGACTGGAATACAAATGTGCAAGGAGATTAATTATCAATACATCTAGGTTGAATCAGATTCCAGCATTTACATTGAGCTTATTAAACATGATGATAAAGGATCGTGGAAATTACAACATATTCTTGAAACCATCATTTTCATTCGACGAAAATCTATTGTTGTCTTCTCCCACATATGGCGCAAAGGGAACAAAGTTGCAAATTCATTGGCCAACATAGGATACAAAGATATAAGATTAACTCCTAAAGATTTCATTGGTATTGGTAAAGGGGAAGCTAGATTGGATAAGCTTGGTATGGTGAATATTCGAACAAGTTGAGGTGTTGAGCTTGAAGTTTTATTCTTAGAAATTCTTAGTTGCAGGGTCTGAGTCCTTATGCTTGGTCTGTTTGTTATTTGTTCTCTTAATTTCATACTAAGTGTTAGGTTATTTGCTTAGTCTTGTAAGTTGACTAGAGATTCATATATTCATATCATAGGCTTGGATTTTCAAGTTATTTCCTATAATCATTTTGACATTAATATATTCATATCATAGGCTTGGATTTTCAAGTTAGGACATCCCCCCCCCCCCCCCAAAAAAATGGCATATCCGACTCACTTATAATAAATCATATAATTGATATATAAACATATTCAACTTACTTCATTAATATAATACTTCAAATAAACATATTCAACGTACTTTATATTCAAGTAATTCAAATAAACATATTCCACTCACTTATTATTCAACTAATCCAAATAAATACATTCATCATGAATCAACTAATTCAAATAGCATATCCGACTCACTTATTATTCAACTAATGCAAGTCAATACATTCATCATGAATCAACTAATTCAAATAGCATATCCAACTCACTGTTTAATGGATGAATATATCCATAATGCCTCCTAGAATTGTTTTCTCTTGGAATGGAAGTCTTTTGGCTAGCTTCGGATGACGTCTGTGGAGAAATAAGGGTATAATTCCTAGTACATAAATCTGCATATGATGTACAATATGGCAGTTGAAAGATAATCCAATCAGGAGTTCAACAAATTTTACAGATTGTAAACCGAAGTTATAAATCAAAAGTTATGGCTAAATGAAGTTCGGTTGATACGATGTCCGTTTTCGACACCAAAGTATCAAAAAGCCATTTTTTCATCTTTTTAAGCTTAGATGAACACGGTGTCGACACCAAATGTCTATGTTTCGACATCAAGCAAATTTTCAAAATCTGAAACATCAAAATTTTGATTGCTTTCATCCAAAATTATTATTTTTTATACGAGACTTTGATAAAACATGTTTGTCAATGAAAAGAAAGAATTATAATGGATTGAAATATGATTTTGACATGAATTCCTTACCTAGGGATTTTAAGATGAAGCATTGAAGCGTTTCTCCCTTTGATTTTCGGTTGTGAGGATTTGATTCCAGAACATTGAGTATTATAGGGTGAAATGTTGCAGAATTTGGAATAGAACTTCATTTGTAGGAGATTGTTCATCTTACTTAGAGGCTAAGGAAGGAGTTAGCTCTTATGCATAAAGCAGGAGGTGTTAGACATTTTTCATGCAAGTAGGATGTGTGAGAAGTAGATTAGGTAAGTATTAAAAGCTAAGATGCAGCCATGGAAGGTTTAAGATTGACACCTCATGCTTTAGTTTCCAAAATTCTAGTTTCGAAGAGCCAAGTTTGTGCTTAGACTTGAGATAGTAAATGATATCAAAATCCATATTTCTTGTTACCATTTCGAAGTACTCACGACTTAATTTTCGGTACATTTGGCGGTGCAAGGATTGGATAATCGAGTTGGAAGTTATGGCTTGCCGAATTAGGATCCTTAAAACAATTTTTCTTCACTGTTTCGGTAAAATACTAACTTTAAAAATTCACCGGAGGCTATCCACTGGTCGAACTAAGAAAAAGGATTTCAGATTCTCAAAAAGAACTTATCCAATATCCATACTTATATCACATGCATTAAAAGGAGGTCGGAAGGGATCGAGAAAGTCTCATGAAGAGAGGCATTTAAACACGTTTTTCGCAACTTTTTATTTAATTACAAATTCTATTTTTCTTTCTTTAAATTCCGTAATAATTAAATAAATTCTAAAAATAACTTCTTACGTCATAACGAACAATTAAGGACATCATAATATTTCGGGTCGTTACACATTCACATCTTGTGGATTGCATCACCACAAACATTATTTTTATTTAGTCAATTTTTTTACAACCTCCACATTGACTAAATAAAATAATCATCATAGCTTTCTCTACAAAACACAATCTTTATTGACTGTCATAATTCTCATCATAAAGAATTATCGTACTCCACCATAAAGAGTATACCACTTAGAATTAACCACCAATTCTAAGAATTTTACCTCGGCACATGGTGAACATTCCTTGCTGAAGTTTATAGTGCAATCACCTCACTTGGCTTTTCTAGAGATTCCTCAGCCATTGACATTCTTTCAACCACACACTTGCATTACGGCCAAGCCAATGCTCGAGTGCAAATTGTAGACCCGCTAACAATACTACATCCTTCATTATGGCAATTAGAGACATGCTATAGGGATGATTTTGTCCTTTATTTCAAAGAACACCATTGTCTCCCATCGAGAGAGACATACTGTTAGTGTCATCGTTAGCATTTCTACTAGCCGAACCTGCTATGCTTTTTGGACAATTTCTTTTGTGGTGTCCTGATTGACCACACCCCCAACAAATTGACAGGTTATTCTTGGAGTTATTTCTCTTCCAACTTGCAGTTACAAGCACTAAATTGAGAGTTGGAATATATTTTCCAACATTTAGCTTTATCTCCTCATGAATCAATTTACTTGTGACTTCTGAAAAATTTATTGTCTCCTTCGCATATATCAGAATCGACTTGATGTGTTCATAGGAAGATGGAAGATACCAAATGAGCCTTAGATTTTTAACCTCATCATCAACTTTAAATCCAGTAGGCTCCAACTCAGAGACAATCCCGTTGAGGGCACTCAGATGATCTGAAATTTTAGTACCCGCATCCATTCGTAAAGAAAGAAAATGCTCCTTTAGGTACAACCGATTTTAGAGCCTATTCTCTTGATATAGCTCTTAAAGTTTCTCCAAAAACTGCTTTGCCGACAATATTCTATGTACGTTGGAAAACGAAATTTTTGGGAGGACAAACACGAATCGTACTTTCAACTCTTAAATCTAAATATTACTAATCCTCGTCCTTTTTAGATTTATCAGCACCATCAGTTTTTTTTCCATAATCACCATTGATAACCCCAGTAGCATTTGTTTTTGCTTTCAAAACCTTGTGCAATCCAACCTGAATCAAAATATGATTTACTTGTACTCGTCACAAGCCAAAATTGATTGTGCCATCAAATTTCTCCACTTCTGACTTGGAACTTGACATTTCTACTCCACGAACTTAGTTTGGTAAACCTAAACACCAAACTCCACGACACTGAAGAATCTTGCTTTGATACCATTGGTCAAAAATCAACCTAAATTATATTTCGAATTTATCCCAAAACCTTGCGTTCATGTTGAGAAATAAAATTAAAAGGAATAAGGACAAAAGATTTACATGGAAACTCCAAAATAGGAGAAAAACCATGAGTCGTCAAAGACAGATATTTCACTATATGAAAAATTGTTACAATCATATAGAATCTCTCACTCACACCCGACCCCGAATTATAATCCCAACAACACCCACTAGGATTTACCACACTCATGCTAACCTCCTCTTTGATAAACCTCAAAGAGAATACTTGAATACTAGTTTAGATTTCTCTCAAAGTTGGTGTTAACTCTCAAAACTTGGAATTATAATTGCACAATTTTTATAGACATGGAAAGCTTCCACCGTCATTGATAACTCAAGCTTAGTTATAGGATTTCAAATCCAAATCGAACTTCTCTTCATGTAACTTGGAAAAGGATAATGTTTATCCATTCAAGAATTGAACTTTTCATTTTCAATGACAATTCGTGCTTAGTAATCGCTAGCTAGGAGTTCGAATCCAAATTGAATTCTTCCTTTCCATGTGACATGTTCACATCTTGTGGATTGCATTACCACAAACATTATTTTCATTTAGTCAATTTTTAACAGTTTTGAAACTCTATGCGGCTGCCTAAATTTTACCCTGGGCGCCTGGTTCGTGCGATTTGACAACCTTCCTTCAAACGCGTATAACATTTGATTTACACCTCCAAATTGCCATATGTATTTTGCGTCAAACTAGTAATTCAATTATCTTTCCAATCATCTATTATAAGCTACATGAATATCTATATACTAAGAATTATGCACCGATTTCTCTACATATTCCACAAATAGGTTTCTTGTTTTCAAAATTGCTGAAAAGCATTTGGTTTGTTATTCAAAAAACTGTTTTCGAAAATGAAAAGCTGAAAAACATGTTCTGTTGGAAATTTTGCAAAAAAAATCTTTGTGTACTTGTAATTATATTTCGAGGGTTTTGAATGAGGAAAACTATTTCTATTTAGCCAACTTCGAGAGTTTGTGAAAATAAATTTTACCTATAAATGATACTAGAAATTATAAAAAAATTTAGCTATAAATAATACTATAAATGATAATTTTTAAATAATAATATAAATTATTTTTAGCTAAAAATAATATTAGAAATGATAATTTGTAAATAATACTAGAAATAATTTTTTTTTTTTTAGTTATTAGAAATAAATTTTAGCTATAAATAATATTAGAAATGATAATTTGTAAAAGTGAAAAAAATTGGAGTTGGCTAAATTAAAAAAAAAAGTTGGAAATGTGCATTTTCAAATTTGTAAAGAAAATGCGAAAAATGTCAAAACTGCGTTTTTTGTTTTCTTTACAAAATATATATTTTTGTTTTCCCTTTTCATTTTGAAAATAGTGTAACACAATGTGTTTTCTGCATTTTCGAAAATAGAAAACAACTGAAAATCAGCAAAGAGAACGTGACCTAAAGTTTCCTACCCACTGGGGGGCACCTGTTGGCCCCCTATTAGGGGGTGTCAGAAAGGGCCCACAGGGCCCCGCCTAACACTCAATGCCCACTAGCCATTTGACGGGTGGGCATGGTTTATGGTATATATAAGTGTTTTCTTTTAAAGAATTCTAAGTATCAAACATCAACCAACTCAATCAGGGACGGATCCACCACATGGCGAGCCATAGCGCTTGCCGTGCTGGATCCACCAGGAAAAAAAAAATATAGTAGGAATTTTGACATTTTTTTTACTGCAACTTGAAAAATACAGTCATTTTACTGAAGTCCGCCCTAACTAAATTTTTTTTATCGATATTCGTCTGTGCTGAATAAAGTTTCTAGATCCACCACTGAACTCAATCCTAATTGAACTAGTGTCTTGCAAGAAATCTCACTTACCAATTTCCTTGCATATCTCAAGTCCTAATTAGGGGTGGATTTAGGTGTTGACTTTTTTTTTTTTTACTGAACTAATATGTAAATTTTATTCTGGTAAAGTCGGACGACTCCCTATTTTTCCTAATAGATTCTATTGCACCTCATAAATTTGGGTCAAGGTTAAGAGTCACCTATTCACTGGTCAACAAGCTTATTGGTCAAGTTCCACGTCAAACTAAGAATCAAAACTACTCAAGATAAACTCAAAGGGTCAATATGATACTTATATGAAGATAGGGGTGAAATTGCCTATAACTATTAGAGATTGCCCCATTGTGTAATTATTAGATGAATGATCAAATATGTAAATATGTCTACCCCCATTTTGCCTATAAATAGGGGGATTTTATATTCATTTGAGAGAGCAATTTATTGATTCAAAGAAAAATCTTTAACTTCAAATGACTTGTAGACATGATGCTCAAGTCCAAACGCTTGTAGACCTGAATGCCAGGCCATACACAATGCAGACCTGAATGCCAGGTCATATACAATGCAGACCTGAATGCCAGGTCATACACATGTCGACTTGAGTGTCAGGTCATACACGTACAGACCTTAGCCGGTGATCTGAAGTTCCACCTCGCATAAATTCACATACTATCTAGAATTCAGTTATATGACCTGGTTGTTTAGCCAAAAATCTCAAAATCAAGTTATCTCAACATGATGAGTCAAAGATAAATTCATTTTGTTTGTTGACCAGCTTTGTGACAAAAAGTAACGTCAACAAATTGGCGCTAGAAGGAGGTCCCGTTCTTGTGCGACTTGCCTTCATTTTTCAAGCAAAAATCCATCACTTCAATTTAGTTTGACAAAACTCCCGCGCAGGCCAGCATTTCAACTTAAGAAAATTCCTCCTTTAATCACCAGTCCACTACCAACTCAATTTTCTGAAGTGGCCATGCAACTCACCCCGTTCAACCATCACATATTCAGATCGAATTGGCCATGAAATCTAGAGTCACATATTCAAGTCACACTTGAGTCAACGCGGTCAAGATCAGTTCAACAAGGTTCAGTTCGGAACAACTCCAGTTCGGCTGTTGAAGTAGAGGTTAAGTAATAAAGAAAAGCATTCAATTCAATCATGCGACGATCACTTCGGTGGTAGTGTTCAACTCCAGTTAAATTTCAGTTCTTCCTGCAATCAGGCCATTTATTCCAGTTTGTTTCCTCAGTCCGCTTGTTCGTTTTAATGATGCCAGAACAATTCAGCTCGAATATCTCAACTTCAGCTCTGATAAAAGCTCCCCCTCTTAACTTCTAATGGTGCTACGGTGAATTCTACCATTGAAAAGGAAGATAAAAGAACCGCCTGCTCTCGGCCCATGATAAAAGAGTTGTACATGAAGAATAAAGGAGACAAAGCGAATTGAAGTTTTTAGAGCTGAACTTTGATTGATTGGGTTTCAAGTAAATATTTTGCATCAATTCAACCATGTGATTATGAATGAAGAGAAATTCAACTTAAAGAATTGTTCATTTAAAATGGAGTGGGGACATCAAACAAACCAATCTCAATCAAACACCTCCTTGAGAGACAATCAAAGACCTCCATGAGAGGCAATCAAAGACCTTAGTTGATGGTCCGTAAGTACCCCAAGGGCAGGATACCATCAACATCACAAGGCAAATCGTCTCAAAGAAGAGAAAAACCACCTTGAGAGGAAATCAAAGACCTCCATGAGAGGCAATCAAAGACCTTAGTTGATAATACATAAGTACCCCAAGGGCAGGATACCATCAACATCACAAGAAAAACCGTCTCAAAGACGAGAAAGACCTCCTTGAGAGGAAATCAAAGACCTCCATGGGAGGCAATCAAAGACCTTAATTGATAGTCCGTAAGTACCACAAGGGCATGATACCATCAACATCACAAGGCAAACCGTCTCAACATCATTAAGGATTGAATTATAAAAGTTCCGGATTTGTCATTTTTTCCGGTATTGCATGGAAACCCGTAGAAGTTTTTGGGATTAAATTGAACATGAACCAAAGGTTGAGGACCAACTTATACATGGATGGAACTAAAAAAAAAGAAAAAGAAAAAGCATCCTCTATGTCGGTTAAGGTGGAGAGAAAAGAATAAAAAAATGTTAGATATTTTTATCTCCTAACTAAACCCTTTTAAATCCTTTTTTTCTTTATCATAAAACCACCTCTTAAATAAAAGGAAAGAGAGAGCTTAGAGAAGGAGAGACAGGGCCGAAAATTTCGACGAAGAAGAAGGGAGAAATTTTGCAAAAAATTTAAGAAAAGGAAAGGAAAGAGGAGAAATCACACAAGGTAAGAAATATTTTTCTTCTTTGAATTCTTTGATTTTTCTTACAAGTTGAAGGAGATTTGAAAGCCTAGGGTTTATAAAATTTTGAGACGAAATTGAAGGATGAATCATAATCTTGTTCATATGTTTCCTTTGGTATTGAAAGTTCCCTAGAAACTAGAATTTAGCAAATATGATGAAATTATGTTAGTTTCCATATTAAGTGAGTTAAGAAGCATGAAGGTCAATTATGAATTTATTTCTTATGATTTTGGATCTCATAAAATTGGTATATGAATGGAGAAAATGATATATGTAAAGTAAAGAAAAGGGTTAGAGATTTCTTGGAAAGATTGGAATGTAAGTTAGTTTACATTGTGGATTACAGGTGAGATTGAGGAGATTGGAAAAGCATACCAACCAAGCTAGAATATTGGTTCAAAACAGTGAGTGAAAATCTTCATTTGTTACTCTTTAGAAAAGAAATTATTTATGATATTTTCTATGGTTTTCATAAAAGTTACGACTAATCTTTGAAGAGTTTTATATGTTTTGAATGATATTTCATCATTTTGAGATAATGTAAAAGTTATGAAAAATGATGTTAAATGTTAATTAGTATTTATGATTTTAATGCAAAAATTTCACCAAGTGGTGCTAGATGTCGATAAGTATATGCCTCCTACGGGAGAAAGGGTTTAGGGCTCAAGCTGTTTAGGTATGACACTTTAGCCAAGGGGCCTATGGCTCAAACTATTTAATTATGCAGCCTTGGTGAAGGGGCCATGGGTACCAGTGGCTCAAGCGACATATTGCGCGCATGTGGTTTATTATGATGTAATACCATCAATGAGATTAAGATATGAGAATTTTGGTGAATTTTGCATTATTATTACATGATGATGTCTTCTTGTTTTATTTGTAAAAGTGAATTTTGAAAAATAATGAAAAATGATGATTTTCTTGATTTCTTACGCAAATAAATTTTGGTGAATATGGCTGAAGTTAGATTTTTCACTCACTGAGTTTATTAGCTCACCTGTTTTTTGTTTTAATAATTTTCTTTCAGGTGACAACTGAAGTTGAGCAACTCCTGGTATGCCTAACCTGTGAGATGTGTTTTTGTAAAATGATTTTACTGATACTGAATTGTGTGTGGAACTGTTTATATATTGAGAACTTGATATAAAGTTGTTTTTTGAAAAATAGGGTGGTATGTGTTAATTATTAAGGGAAACTACTGTCAAATTATTTTTAGATCTTAAAGAATTTACAAGCCTTGATGATAGGTTTTAAATTTTTAGTTAAAATCTATCATCGGCGCATATCACACTTCAAGTTCAGTAAGGGTACTTGAGGTGGGTGTGTCACTTACAAATACTTCATGAACATGTTGGAGATCATAATAATGCACACATTAAAGCTCGTATTAGATGTGAAGCCTTCATGAATCAAAAGAAAAGTATTTCATCAATTTTTTGAAGAAGTCAGAACAAGAATGAAATGACTACAAAATTCGTTTGGGTGCATCAATAGATTGTGCTAAATTCCTTCTATATCAAGGGCTAGCATTTCGAGGGCATGATGAATTTGAAGGTTCAAAGAATCAAGGGAATTTTCTTGAACTATTGAAGTGGTTATGTGATCACAATGATGAGATTAATGTTGTTGCATTGAAGAATGCTCCAGAAAATAACAAGTTAACATCACCTACCGTTCAAAAAGATATTGTAAGTGTTGCTTCCTTTGAAACTATCAATTTTAACAATATTGGTGATGGTTTATTTTCTATTCTTGTTGATGAATCTCAAGACATCTCAATTAAGGAGAAAATGTCTATTGTTTTGCGTTATGTAGACAAGAATAGTTGTGTAGTTGAATGGTTTGTAGGTATCGAGCATGTTTCAAGCCCGAAGACTCTCTCACTTAAGGTTGCTATTGATCGTATGTTCTCTAGATATAATTTAAGTATATCTAGGTTGAGAGGTCAAGGCTATGACGGGGCTAGTAATATGCAAGGGGAGTTTAATGGTTTGATAGCACTTATTTTGAAAGAGAACGGAGTGCTTTCAACATTCATTGCTTTGTTCATCAACTTCAACTAGCTCTTGTAGGAGCGGAAAACAAGCATGTGGAGATCGATGCATTCTTTGATTTGGTTGATAAGGTTGTAAATATTGTTGGAGGATTAGCTAAACGTTGTGCCCTTCTTCGTGAGAAACAAAGAATGAAAGTTCTGGAAGCTCTTAGTCATGATGAAATATCAAGCGGATGTGGCCTTAATCAAGAAACTACACTTAAACGTGTAGGTGATACACGTTGGGTTGCTCACTATGGTTCTATGCTAAGCTTGATTGGTATGTTTTCATCTGTAATTGTTGTCATTTATATGATTGCTAATGATGTTCCAAGTGCGAGAAAAAGAGGTGAAGCACTTAATTTGTTGAGTTTGATACAAACACTTGACTTTGCCTTTAGACTACATCTCATGCAAAAGATATTGGGAATTACGAATTGTCAAAGGCATTACAAGAAAGGGATCAAGATATTGTCAATGCTATGAGATTAGTGAAAGTTTGTAAAACACGACTCCAAGAAATGATGGACAATAGATGGGATACTTTTTTGGAAACGATTAGCTCTTTCTGTTAGATGCATAATATTGTTGTTCTTAACTTGAATGATAATTATATACCTCCAGGTTGTTCACGGAAAAACTATCTAGAACTGACAAATTTGCATCATTTAATCGTGGATTTCTTCTATGTCGTTATTGATATGCAACTTCAGGAATTGAATGATTGTTTTTCTGAGGTTAATAGCGACTTATGTTTTTGTGTGGCATGTTTGTGTTCATATGATTCATTTTGTGCTTTTGACAAGGGAAGATTAATTCAACTTGGTGAATATTATACCGAAGATTTTTCACCAATAGATCTCTTGGCACTTGATGAACAACTCGAAACTTATATTTTGGATATGCGCACTGATGAAAATTTTAGTGGATTATGAGGCCTTAGTAATCTTGCACAAAAATTGGCTTTGAAGAAAAAATATGAAGTTTATCTATTACTCTATAGATTTGTGACGTTGGCATTAATTCTTCCAGTTGCAACTGCTACAGTAGAGAGGGTATTTTCATCAATGAACCCTTTTAAGGCTCGACTGTGCAATCGGATTGGAGATCAATGGTTGAATGATAGTTTGATTGTATTTATTGAGAAAGAGATATTTGATATAATTGATAACGATGTAATCATACGTCGTTTTCAAAATATGAAAACGCGTAGGAATCAAGTGTAATAGTGAATCAAATTATATTTTGATTATATATTGGATTTTTGATGTATTATTATTATGAAAATCTTAAATTAGATTTGGTACTCAATATTGTTGATTTCAATCCTCTCAGTTCAAACCCCCCCCCCCCTCTACTCCCTACTTCTAGCTCCCGTAATGTATAATTCCTGGCTACGTCAGTAATGCACATTGCAAACAAACTAATAGAAGCTGGATCAATTTAATACCATCTTAATACAATATCAAAGGTTGATAATTACTAAAACAGAAGAGGTGATCTTTTAAGTTACCAAACATAAAAGTATATCAATGATCTGTTGCCAGAACAATGCCCATTGTTGTTTTTCCAAATCTCATCATTCCTACATTATGTAAGAAATGGCTAAAATGCAAAAGTTTGTGAACATTATATCTAATTTAAGGAAATAGGGATGATGAGATTGACCGGCAAGATATATACAACTGCCACATAAAATTAAATCAAAATGTTATAAGCTAAAAAAATAACATAATCAAGTTATAAATTCAAGGATGATAACAGACAAAAAATTAAACCTGAGATCAGTTTTCTTCCGAAGGTCAAGTAGTGGGTGTGTTGAGTTGTTCGTGGGTCAGAGTTATAGATCTAGGAAAGATTCAAATTGCATAAGTAATAAAGAAATGTTTATGCCTTGTGATTTTTAGTGAAAGAGGAGAGAAATGGAATAATGAGATAGGAGAGAGAAAAGACAATGTAGAGGGATAGATGAGAGAGAAAAGATAATGGAGAGATAGGAGAGGGAAATGTATATCACTTAAAATTCTAAATAATTTGTATATAATGCATTTATGTAATGATGGTAGATGAAATTAGTGTGTAGTCTAAGACTCTAATTATCTCTTGTGGAAATTACATCTAGACTTGTTTATTAGGATTCAATTTTAAATATAAGATTAAACTTAAATAAGTTCAAAAATCAGGTCATTATTATAAATTTTAAGTTTAATAAAATAATATAAATTTCAATTATTATTAAATTAAATTAAATTAAACAACTTTAAAACCCTAATACAATCTGATTTCAACCATTGTACCATACCAAACCTACGACCTCCGTCCCTTCCTCCCTCTCCACACCCATCCCCGCCGGTTTCTGCCAGCTTTGAAGTCGCCGGTGACAATACTTCAAGGTAAGCAATGGCGGCGCCTCTACATCGATCTAGACAGTGATGCAACAACTCCACTGCACTGTTATTCCCAAGTTCAACGCCGCCAATCATGTCTTTAAAGTCCTACAATTCGAGCACCGTCGTCTCATCCAATCGAAAATCTCTTGACCCTCTTGTCTCCAGAATTTGGGGTTGTTAGAAATGCAGAAATTGGTTGACTTGTGGGTGAAGGATGGCAAATCTGTTTTGCTTGGGTTGTGTTGGTGGCGGTTACAGATTGTACAGGCGGCGGCGATCGTTTGGTGATGGTGGCAGTTTCCATGAATATTGGTTTGTGCATTTGTGTGTGTTTGGGGGTGGCGTTGAACGATGGTGGTAATGGTTGCGGTGAGTGTTGACTGGTGTTTTCGAGGGTGTAGGTCGATGGGTAGGTGTTGTGGTAGTGGCAGCAACGATCATGAACTTGGTAGTCAGACTTATGACCTTAAAAAATGGTGGTTGTGACCCAAGAATTTTTTACTTGTGACCACTATTTAGGAGAATTAATTGGGTTTTCAAACCACTCGAAGCAACAATTTGGTCCTCTTCAAACAAAGAAAAGGGTTTCTCACATTCTCAAGGAAAAGGTTTTATCTACCATAAAGTTGGGACAAGAACTCCAATTAGAGTTCCGTTGGCATCATAGTGGAATTAACTTGCTTCTCCCTATTCAAAACGTGTAAAATCGTATGATAATAATTGAGTACAAGGTGCAATTTGTTTCTCCGTCTACTCGTTAGGAGCAATTAGGTCCTCCTAAAATTTGGTAAGAAAATATTGGTCCTTGAACTAATCAAAAGGTGAGAATTTGTTCTCCATATATGTAAAAGAGACAAATTGGTTCTTTGACTACTCAAAATTGCAATCGATCATCCAACTACTTAACAAGAGTTATTTCATCCATGCCATATTTCAAACGGGAAATCAAATCCTCTAATTACTCTTAACATGAAATTTGATCCTCCAAATATTCTGATGTGTGGTAATCAGTGACCCACAACGTGAAAGTTGCTCCACTAATTAATTTTAAAAACGGAACTAGAAATAAAGGAAGTCAAACTGAAAATAAAATATAAAAAATTTCATGTGTTAAACTGTTTATAAAGAAATTAATAATCAATATATTTTCTCAAATGACTTTTTAATTACATACATTTTTTCAAACTATTTTTCAACCACATATTTTACATAAAAAACGTGATATTCTTTGTTTATAAACAATAAAAACTTCACCCAAATAGCTCTTTAATATATGTATTGGAAAAAAAATTAAAATTGGTTGTCTTTTAAACATGGGCTAAATGAATAGAATTTGTATGTAAGGGTGTGTTTGATTGAGAACATTTTTTATGAAAAATGTCAAATTAAGAAAAATATTTTTCAACTTTTGTGTTTGATTGATAATTTCTCCATGAAAATACAACCCAAAACGCGAAAGTTGCTTCACTAATTAATTTTAAAAACGGAACTAGAAATAAAGGAAGTCAAACTGAAAATAAAATATAAAAAATTTCATTTGTTAAATTGTTTATAAAAAAATTAATAATCAATATATTTTCCCAAATGACTTTTTAGTTACATACATTTTTTTAAACTATTTTTCAACCACATATTTTATATAAAAAAATCACATTCTTTGTTTATAAACAATAAAAACTTCTCCCAAATAGCTCTTTAATATATGTATTGAAAAAAAAATTAAAATTAGTTGTATTTTAAACATGGGCTAAATGAATAGAATTTGTATGTAAGGGTGTGTTTGATTGAGAACATTTTTCATGAAAAATGTCAAATTAAGAAAAATATTTTTCAACTTGTGTGTTTGATTGATAATTTCTCCATGAAATTACAACCCAGAACGCGAAAGTTGCTCCACTGATTAATTTTAAAAACAGAACTAGAAATAAAGGAAGTCAAACTGAAAATAAAATATAAAAAATTTCATTTGTTAAACTGTTTATAAACAAATTAATAATCAATATATTTTCCCAAATGACTTTTTAATTACATATTTTTTTAAAACTATTTCTCAACCACATATTTTACATAAAAAGTATCACATTCTTTGTTTATAAACAATAAAACTTCTCCCAAATAGCTCTTTAATATATGTATTGAAAAAAAAAATTAAAATTAGTTGTATTTTAAACGTGGGCTAAATGAATAAAATTTGTATGTAAGGGTGTGTTTGATTGAGAACATTTTCCATTAGAAATGTCAAATTAAGAAAAATATTTTTCAACTTGTGTGTTTGATTGATAATTTCTCCATGAAAATACAACCATTTAAAATTTATTTTGTCCAATTTCCACCTTTTCATTTTCCTTCTTTTATCAAACACACCATCGAATACTAAATACTCAAAATTTGACCCTTAAATAGATTAATCTTTTATAAATACTAGTTTATGTGCGTGTGTTGCACGCATATTGCTAATATTTTCCTATCATAGACGTTTCGAATAATGATTATTTGTTTGATACTCCCTCTATTCTATAAAGATAGACTCATTTATATATTTACACGGATTAAGAAAAGATAATTATTATGTATTGAAATTATAAATTTTCTTACATTTTACCTAATATACCCCAACATCAAATAATAAGTAGTTCAAATGTATTGATAACAATGTATATTAAATAGGGATATATTAAAAAATTAAGACATTAATATAACAATAAGGAAAATAACATATAATTTGAGACAAACCAAAAAGGAAAACGAAAGAAAAAATTATTGAAAGATGAAATACATTGCTAATGGATCATTTTAAATGATTAAAATTTTCGCTACAGTTTAATAATTCGAAAATAATTTAACAAAGTATTGTGCGAAAGCTTCACATCAATATTAAGATATTACTATTACGACTTTATTTGAACTCTCATAATTAACTTAACGAAAAAAAACAAGTAATACATAACGATAAAACTAGGAACATGAGAAGGTCTACATAAAGATGTCCTAGGTAATATTTGGACTGGTAACCGAACATTGCATTAAATCCAATTGTTGCTCGCATAGTGTTTAACTGGATGAATAGTGCCTAAATTGATGGGAAATCCGCCCGCACGGTGTTTAATTGGATGAATTGTGCATCCAATTGTTGCACACATAGTATTTTTTGGATGAATAGTACATAAATTGATGAAAATTTCGGGCAATTTGCCCCCATAATGTTTAATTGGATGAATAGTGTTTAATTGCAATTGTATATAAATTGAATGAATAGAGTTTAATTTTAATTGGAATAATTCCTAAATTTGATGAATAATGTTTAATTGCAATTGGATGAATAATAGTGCATTCAATTGTTGCACTCATATAGTGTTTAATTGCATGAATGGTGTTTAATTACAATTGAAATAATGTTTAAATTGGATGAATATTGTTTAATTGAAATTGAATTGGATGAATAGTGTCAGTTGCACATTTAATTTTTTATATACAATAAAAAATAGATATAATAGTAAGATAAGATATATTACTAAAGACATGTCATAATTTTCTATAATTTGAATTTGGGAGAAATATGTAATTAATAAAATTGTTTAACATATTTACATTCACCTAATATAAGTACAGAATAAACGAAAACAAAAATTAGTTAAAGCAGTTAATGTCGCACATTAAAAAAGAGGAAACAAAGATTACTTAAAAACAACAAAAAATGGAAACAAAGCTAAACCGCACGTGTTCTGACACATAACGGCTAACTAGTTAGTTATGGAAACAACTGGGTTCATTAATTATTTATTCCTAAAGTATTAAGGTATCCTTGATCATTCAGGTCAGGAGTATTCATACACCGTTATAAATACGTAGAATACACCGTACATTAGCATTCACAAAAACAGTCTCATCTCATAGTTAAAGAAATTGGAGCTTTTCAAAAATGGGTACAGGGATTGATCTAAAAACGTTTTTTCAGAACACATACTCCGTCAACGATCAAGGGTTGGAAAATATTTTCGATTTTATCTATGCATCAATTGCGGTGGCTGCATCGGAGAAACCGAAGGAATTTCGAAAGAGAAGGTCTGGCATTGTCCAAGCTCTTCTAATGGCGTCTCCCATGGACGACGCTGATCAAGATTGCTCGATTTCTTCGAGTTCGAATTTCAGTTGCGAGAGTCCCGTGGATGAAGATCAATTTGATGGAGTTACGTCGGCACCTTCGAAGGCCATAAATCTTGGCGCCAATGAAAAGGGTTGTGGGATTACTCAATCCATGGCGCCATTTGAAGGAGAAAACAAGGACAGAGGCAAAAAGTTTCCGAGAAAGATCGTAACTGAAGATGCAAAGCATAAAACTGATGCAAGAAGTGGGAACAAGGGTTTGAGTTTGGATGAAGTAAAGTTCGAGGAGACAAATCTTGATATCAAGAAGGTGAAAAATGAGGACAGAGGCAAAAAGTTTCAGAGAAAGATCGAAAGTGAAGATGCAATTGGCGCAAGAAGTGGAAACAAGGGTTTGGGTTTGGATGAAGTAAAGTTCGAGGCCACGAAAAGGAAGTTCGAGGAGAGGAGTCTTGATATCAAGAAGGTGAGAAGAAAGGTTCAAGTTTTGGATTTTAAGGATATTCCCCAATCCCAATCCCAATCCAAACCGACTGTTGATGAAAATCGAATCAAGAGAGGGGGTTTCAAGAAACCAAGTTTTAGGAGGCCGTGATATTGTGCTCCTTGTTATTTTCTTCCGTAGTTTGATGATGTAAATTTAAAAAATAGGCAATGGTTTTAACTCTTTTGAATGTAAAGAATTATGTGGTTAGTGTTATGAAATTCAAAGGTTCAGTTTCTATGATTAATGTGATCCAATCTATTGATTTCTTTCTGAATCTACTTTGGTTATTTTCTGGTTTTAATAAGGTTGCCTGGAAGCAGAATTATTGCAGCATATATGTTCTTGACTATAATTTCTCTATTTGAATTATTTCCAGTTAATTTCATTATAATCAATATTTATAAACATTACAATTTTCAATGCTACTTTTTAATCACATATTTTTCAAAATTACTTTTTAATCATAAATTCTACCTATAAAAGCTTGTCCTTTGAGAGATCACTGCCTTTGACTTACTTCTGAGTTCCACCACCAGACAGAATTCAAGAATTAGACATATGCAAACTTTGTGTAAGAGGCAATGTGATTGTTTGATAAGGAGCTATTCGGCCCCTCGGTTGAGACATTTTGTAGGGATGACAATGGGCGAAGCGGGGGCCAAGCCCTAGACACTATTATTAGTGAGATGGGACGCAGTGCCTGCCATTGGCCTATTTATTTTTATTTTTAAAATTTTCGTGCCCTGGACTCATCCCCAGAACCCATTTAATTGGAGGGGGACCCACGGATCTCGAGATTATCGGAATAAATTGTCACCCCTAAAATTTTTCACATTACCAAACCGACTCTTAGTACACAAATTTTGGTGATCGTCCAATGATTCAATCGGGTCTTTTGGTCCTCCAACTACCCGTGAGAAGCACATTAGTCCTCCAAATATTCACATGATTGTTAGTTCTTTCCCTACTATTTAAGCAGGGTTAAATGGGTCCTCGGACTATTCAGAAAAAGCAGTTTGGTCCTCCAACTATTTATCATCAACAAGTTAGTCCTCCCACTATTCAAAAGGTGCTAAATCCTTCTCCAGTTTATATGTAGAAGGTGCACTTTGGTAATTTTATCTCTCACTATTTAGTATTTAGTAGGCATGTTGGGATCAAAATGTCTGAATTCATGCTCCAACTACGTAGAAGACAGTTTTATCCCCCCAACAAGTCAGAAACACAATTTGGCCATCCAACTATAAGTTAGCGTCTAACCTTAACCAAAAACACGAAAGTTGAAGATTTGTTTTTATAAAATAAAATTAAACTATGCAAATAAAGTAGCTATGAATGAAAATTAGAATAAATGCTGTTTTAGATGAATGTTTTGATTATACGAGTGAATATAGTGCTAAGATCTAGAATCCTTTTATTATTTCTTATTAATTCCGGGTTATTAAACTGAAAACAATTTCTCGATAATGAAGATCGATGTTCCTAATTTTTTTGAGATTATCTCTCGAGTAGAGCTAAACTTATTTTTGTATGTGATCGGCCTATATCTCTATGAAGAATGCAAACATACAAGAAAGTATTAATGGATTCATGAACATTTATAGATCATATAAAGTATAGCAATAAATTTCTATCTCCTATCGAACTATATGGTAATTATAATATATGTCTAAAATGTTTTCTATCTCTCGAATCTAAAAACAAGCCACAATTATCGCGCACATAATTGTAAAATAATGAAACACAAAATTAATTGATCAAGAAAATCAAGAAATAGTTTCTGATGAAAATTTAAAACCCAAGAATAACAACAAAAGTTTCATCTAAGTCCTAGCACAATTTGAAATTTAGCCTCATGTGTTTATGGAAAGAAAATAAAATAACAATGTTGAATCCATCACTAGGAAAGGTAAAATATTAAATTCAACCTCTGTTTCAATCTTTGTTGGATGGAATCTTTGTGTCAATTCATTTTTTTCTTCATCTTCAATTAATTATTGGGGTCCTACCTCCATCTAGAGTTCATTTCTCCCTTTATATCATTCTCCAAAGAGTTCAGAATAGGGTAAAAATCTCGGCCGAAAAAGTGTGCTACTTAAAATAGAACTTTGAAATAAATAGAAAAATTCTCTTCTAGAATTGAATTGGGCGACCACCCAGTGTAAAATCATGCGGTCACACAGGCTTGTATTTTAGCTTCATGTGGCATTTTGGACCTCCAAGCAGCCGCCTGAATTTTACCCTGAATGGTCTTCTGGTTCGCGGATTCAATAGTCTTTCTTCAAATGCAAACAACCTTTGATCTACACCTCCAAATATCGATCCATTTTTGCGTTGAACTCACTATTCGATTATATTTTGAATTATTTATTATGGGCTCCTTGGTGATCTCTATACTAAGAGTCATGTGTTGATCTCTCGACATGCTCTGGAAATAGGTTTCTTGTTTTGCTTCTTCGGGATTTTGGTGCTTGATCTATCAATCCAAATCTTCATTAGCAGTTTAGAGCACATTTTTTTAATGTCTTGGTACATTTTCTTAATATCTAAGTCTCGATACTCAAATATTCCATCTTTCAATGTTTCCAAAATAGTTCCCGCAATTTTCAATCAATTAAGAATCAATCTAAAATCATTCCAATTGTTTCAAGTTGGGTCTAAAACAGAACTTAACTTATATACAGCAAATTAAGTAGAAAGTCTATAAAATGACAAAATAATTGCTTATTTTTAGAGTCCAAATATTGCACAAAATGTATTTATCAAACACCTAAAACTTGAACATTAGTTGGTCATTGAACAAAATAAAACTAAAACATAATTCAAAACTGACTCAAAAAACACAAATAGATGATTCAAAGTGGACTTGCTTTCTTCATGCCTCAAGTTAAAATAAAATTTAGAGAGTTCCAAACAATACGATAAAATCATTTATACTTATCTGATACTCAACTCCTTATGTGTGTGTGAGTAGTCAACACTGAACGCACACCCATATAAGAACACAACAAACATAGTATTGTTTAAAAATTTCAAATTCAGTCTCCATGTGGTCAAACAATTATTATTTTTTTCTTTTTTAACATCTCTCATATATAATCACTCCTTATGATCTTCTATCCAATTTCGAGGTTAAATTTCTAACATATGTAGTTTCTATTGACCAAGATAATGCATTTTTCACACAAGGTGACAATATTCAGATGCACGACTGCATGAAGAAATATGGTAAGCAGTTCTGAATTTCAAACCCCTGGTTTCCAAAGTTTTTTCCTCAAAGTCTATACGAAGCATTTTATCTAATCTAATTTGATTTTTTTTTTTTTTTTGGTACTCATATTTTTCTCATCTTATGGACAAGAATTTTCTCATTAAGCTTTCTAAGTAACTCCTATAGTGAGCTTTGAGCCAATGACTCCCAAATCAAAAGACCATAGGGCACCAAATTTTAAGCGACGCTTAAAAGCTTAATTACTCGAGTCATCAAGGATACAAAGAGAAGTCAAAGATATGTATATGTGTCTTATGTGCAGGACTTATCCCCAATAAGCTTTCGAAGTGATCCTTGTAGCGAGCTTTGGGCGGATGATTCCCATGTCAGATGACCATAGGGCACCAGATTATAAAATACCCTTAAAGGCTTATTGCTTGAGTCACTAAGGTTATGAAGAGAAGAATAAAACTATTAATAAGTAGTTAGTTTTGGTTTATGCTCGTTGACTAAAATTCCTTCAACTAGATGTACGATTCAAAAACTTCATGCCATCATGCTTTTATGCCTACCTGTACTAATCTTTCCACCCCAAATTACTTGGAAATAGTTTGATTTCAATGTTAAAGTTCAAAATTACTATACTTGATGTTGAGAAATATCTAGTCAATCCTAAGTTGGATTACATAATTAAATCACCCTGCATATGCAAGATAAATAACCACACAGTGTTAATTTGATAATAGTGTGTAGTTTATAAAGTCCATCATGGATAAGCAATCAAGTCACAACACAAGTTCAAGTGTTGTCCGATATTCTACCTAAAGCAATATTTAATTATTTTTTATATATGTATAGACTCATTTAAAGAAAGCAACGAGCATCCTGATATTTACCCAACCCAAGCTAAAACATTACATTGTCCCCAATGTATAAGCAAAAATAAGGAGTAAAATATCAGAGACTCTCCAGGGGTTGGTTTGAATAAGGATTGGGCTGATCAAATTGATTGGATGACTAAGTAGATGATTACATACTTTTGCTTTGATGAAATTGTATCTATAAAAATATAGGTAACTAGAAAATATTAGCACATTAGGTAATCAATAGAAAATTATAGGATAGGAGGGCTACATCAGGTTAAGGCTGATTTGTACTCGAGTCTGTATGATATACTTAAATCCTAACTAAAATTGGATAAAACTACTTAAATGCAAAATTTCACAATCACCCTGTTCGACTGCAACATGGATATTAAGATAACCATGTGATCATCATCAACATCGATATCCAAAACAACATATTGATTATCGAGGAAGCTAGAGTTCAAATCTATAATCATCATGCACAAAACATTTCTTTATGCATTACTTTCCTTTATGATTCATCACCCATCAAATGTCATCGCATTTCAAAACATGAACCGAAAGTCATTTCATCGAAACATGTTTCACATTATGCAACATATAAAGGGTGTGTCGAATATTCACTTATCAGACAATTAACTCAAATAATCATATTCAACTCATGTTCCGCATAAACATATCCAACTACGTAGAATAAATCATATTACTCATATAAACATGTTCAACTAACTTCATTAGTCAAATACTTCAAATAAACATATTCAACTTACTTCATATACAACTAATTCAAATAAACACACCTCACTCACTTATTATTTAACTAATCAAAGTAAATTTATTCATCATGAATCAACTAATTCAAATAAACACATTTCACTCACTTATTATCCAAATAATCAAAGTAAATATATTCATCATGAATCAATTAATTCAAATAACATATCTGACTCACTTATTATTCCACTAATCCAAGTCAATACATTCATCATGAATCAACTAATTCAAATAGCATAACTGACTTAATGGAGTTAAATCTTGCATGGAGTTAATCAGGGCTAGGAGCACTCTTCAGTCATCTTATAAAGTAGTTTGGTCTAAATTGCTACCTCTGAAAATATCTATCTTTTCCTGGAAATTATGGCAAAAGTTTCTCACTACTGATGATGTTCTACAGCACAAACATGGGATTTATTTGCCCTCCAAATGCCGACGTTGTTTTGATGTTGATTCAATCTATCATGTGTTCATTAAAGGTAGAATTGCTAAGGAGGTCTAGGATAAATTTCATCATATTTACGGTGTAGCAGCTATTAAACTCCAAAGCCTGATTCTCCTTTTTCAACACTGGAGACATGCCAAAGCCACAACATCAAATAAATGCATCCAACCTATAATTCCACTGATTACTTTCTGGCATCTCTGGCTTGAAAGGAATCAATCAAAACATCAAGGGGTTAGGATGAGCTCGAGGAGAGTGATTGAAAGGGTTGATAGGCTGATTACCAACTTGTATAATTCTGGTTTGCTACAAAGGAATGTAAGGGGTGATCATAACAAAGTTAGCCTAGTTAAATGTATAAAACCTCAAACTGGTTGGGTTAAAGTTAATGGTGATGGATGCTTGAAACTTAATGAACTTGCTGCAGGGGGAGGAGTGATCAGAGATACTGATGGAAACATTATTTTGGGATTCTATGATTTTTATGGCAATGTTTCCATACTTGAGGCAGAATTACGAGCTTAGCGACTGGAATACAAATGTGCAAGGAGATTAATTATCAATACATCTAGGTTGAATCAGATTCCAGCATTTAAATTGAGCTTATTAAACATGATGATAAAGGATCGTGGAAATTACAACATATTCTTGAAACCATCATTTTCATTCGACGAAAATCTATTGTTGTCTTCTCCCACATATGGCGCAAAGGGAACAAAGTTGCAGATTCGTTGGCCAACATAGGATACAAAGATATAAGATTAACTCCTAAAGATTTCATTGGTATTGGTAAAGGGGAAGCTAGATTGGATAAGCTTGGTATGGTGAATATTCGAACAAGTTGAGGTGTTGAGCTTGAAGTTTTATTCTTAGAAATTCTTAGTTGCAGGGTCTGAGTCCTTACGCTTGGTCTGTTTGTTATTTGTTCTCTTAATTTCATACTAAGTGTTAGGTTATTTGCTTAGTCTTGTAAGTTGACTAGAGATTCATATATTCATATCATAGGCTTGGATTTTCAAGTTATTTCCTATAATCATTTTGACATTTGTTGACCACAAAATCCGGATGGACCTTGGACCAACACGTCTCAGCTCCTCCCTCTTGAACACGTGGATCTCCTGCGCACTGTGACAAACAATAAGTTTGCAAAGGGGGCCGAGGTGGCTCCCGTTTGCACTCCGATGCCTAAGTCAGTACTCATTTTAGGCGAATATATATATATTGGGTGCGGGAAATATAAGTGTGTAAAAGAGAGAAAATGGAGTGAGAGAAGTATATAGTTTAGAGTGAGAAAATCCTCTCTTCCCTTAGAGACTTACCTGTTCTATTTATAGTTATATTCTTTTACCATTGTCCTGACACATGTTTGGTTTTCACACGTGGCTGCTTCCCATCCATTGGTCAAGTTAACCATTTAGTTGGTCATAATCATTACTGTCTACTATAGGATTGTGGCGGCCATCACATCAACGATAAAGGCGCTGTCCCATCAGGTTGCAGTTTGATTACAGGTCCCGTGTTGGTGACGTTTCCGCCCAACCTAGATGCCGGTCCTTGAGGTTGCTTCAGACGATGCCACTTATGGAGATAGTTCGGCTTATAGAAGGGATGTGCCTCGGAATGCCTCGGCCAAATAATATCCCCTTAGGTGGGCCCTACTTAGTGGCTATTAGATTCCATGTGCGACACGTCACGCATAATAATAATATTTAAAAAATGTAGACGTAACAACATTAATATATTCATATCATAGGCTTGGATTTTCAAGTTAGGATATCCCCCCCCCCCCCCCAAAATGGCATATCCGACTCACTTATAATAAATCGTATAATTGATATATAAACATATTCAACTTACTTCATTAATATAATACTTCAAATAAACATATTCAACGTACTTTATATTCAAGTAATTCAAATAAACACATTCCACTCACGTATTATTCAACTAATCCAAATAAATACATTCATCATGAATCAACTAATTCAAATAGCATATCCGACTCACTTATTATTCAACTAATGCAAGTCAATACATTCATCATGAATCAACTAATTCAAATAGCATATCCAACTCACTGTTTAATGGATGAATATATCCATAACGCCTCCTAGAATTGTTTTCTCTTGGAATGGAAGTCTTTTGGCTAGCTTCGGATGAAGTCTGTGGAGAAATAAGGGTATAATTCCTAGTACATAAATCTGCATTATGTACAATATGGCAGTTGAAAGATAATCCAATCAGGAGTTCAACAAACTTTACAGATTGTAAACCGAAGTTATAAATCAAAAGTTATGGCTAAATGAAGTTCGGTTGATACGATGTCCGTTTTCGACACCAAAGTATCAAAAAGCCATTTTCTCATCTTTTTAAGCTTAGATGAACACGGTGTCGACACCAAATGTCTATGTTTCGACATCAAGCAAATTTTCAAAATCTGAAACATCAAAATTTTGATTGCTTTCATCCAAAATTATTATTTTTTATACGAGACTTTCATAAAACATGTTTGTCAATGAAAAGAAAGAATTATAATGGATTGAAATATGATTTTGACAAGAATTCCTTACCTAGGGCTTTTAAGATGAAGCATTGAAGTGTTTCTCCCTTTGATTTTCGGTTGTGAGGATTTGATTCCAGAACATTGAGTATTATAGGGTGAAATGTTGCAGAATTTGGAATAGAACTTCATTTGTAGGAGATTGTTCATCTTACTTAGAGGCTAAGGAAGGAGTTAGCTCTTATCCATAAAGCAGGAGGTGTTAGACATTTTTCATGCAAGTAGGATGTGTGAGAAGTAGATTAGGTAAGTATTAAAAGCTAAGATGCAGCCATGGAAGGTTTAGGATTGACACCTCATGCTTTAGTTTCCAAAATTCTAGTTTCGAAGAGCCAAGTTTGTGCTTAGACTTGAGGTAGTAAATGATATCAAAATCCATATTTCTTGTTACCATTTCGAAGTACTCACGACTTACTTTTCGGTACATTTGGCGGTGCAAGGATTGGATAATCGAGTTGGAAGTTATGGCTTGCCGAATTAGGATACTTAAAACTATTTTTCTTCACTGTTTCGGTAAAATACTAACTTTAAAAATTCACCGGAGGCTATCCACTGGTCGAACTAAGAAAAAGGATTTCAGATTCTCAAAAAGAACTTATCCATACTTATATCACATGTATTAAAAGGAGGTCGGAAGGGATCGAGAAAGTCTCATGAAGAGAGGCATTTAAACACGTTTTTCGCAACTTTTTATTTAATTACAAATTCTATTTTTCTTTCTTTAAATTCCATAATAATTAAATAAATTCTAAAAATAACTTCTTACGTCATAACGAACAATTAAGGACATCATAATATTTCGGGTCGTTACACGTTCACATCTTGTGGATTGCATCACCACAAACATTATTTTTATTTAGTCAATTTTTTTACAACCTCCACCTTGACTAAATAAAATAATCATCATAGCTTTCTCTACAAAACACTATCTTTATTGACTGTCATAATTCTCATCATAAAGAATTATCGTACTCCACCATAAAGAGTATTCCACTTAGAATTAACCACCAATTCTAAGAATTTTACCTCGGCACATGGTGAACATTCCTTGCTGAAGTTTATAGTGCAATCACCTCACTTGGCTTTTCTAGAGATTCCTCAGCCATTGACATTCTTTCAACCACACACTTGCATTACGGCCAAGCCAATGCTCGAGTGCAAATTGTAGACCCGCTAACAATACTACATCCTTTATAATGGCAATTAGAGACATGCTATAGGGATGATTTTGTACTTTATTTCAAAGAACACCATTGTCTCCCATCGAGAGAGACATACTGTTAGTGTCATCGTTAGCATTTCTACTAGCCGAACCTGCTATGCTTTTTGGACAATTTCTTTTGTGGTGTCCTGATTGACCACACCCCCAACAAATTGACAGGTTATTCTTGGAGTTATTTCTCTTCCAACTTGCAGTTACAAGCACTAAATTGAGAGTTGGAATATATTTTCCAACATTTAGCTTTATCTCCTCATGAATCAATTTACTTGTGACTTCTGAAAAATTTATTGTCTCCTTCGCATATATCAGAATCGACTTGATGTGTTCATAGGAAGATGGAAGATACCAAATGAGCCTTAGAGTTTTAACCTCATCATCAACTTTAAATCCAGTAGGCTCCAACTCAGAGACAATCCCGTTGAGGGCACTCAGATGATCTGAAATTTTAGTACCCGCATCCATTCGTAAAGAATGAAACTGCTCCTTTAGGTACAACCGATTTTAGAGGCTATTTTATTGATATAGCTCTTAAAGTTTCTCCAAAAACTGCTTTGCCGACAATATTCTATGTACGTTGGAAAACGACCTTTTTGGAAGGACAAACACGAATCGTACTTTCAACTCTTAAATCTAAATATTACTAATCCTCGTCCTTTTTGGATTTGTTAGCACCATCAGTTGTTTTTCCATAATCACCATTGATAACCCCAGTAGCATTTGTTTTTGCTTTCAAAACCTTGTGCAATCCAACCTGAATCAAAATATGATTTACTTGTACTCGTCACAAGCCAAAATTGATTGTGCCATCAAATTTCTCCACTTCTGACTTGGAACTTGACATTTCTACTCCACGAACTTAGTTTGGTAAACCTAAACACCAAACTCCACGACACTGAAGAATCTTGCTTTGATACCATTGGTCAAAAATCAACCTAAATTATATTTCGAATTTATCCCAAAACCTTGCGTTCATGTTGAGAAATAAAATTAAAAGGAATAAGGACAAAAGATTTACATGGAGACTCCAAAATAGGAGAAAAACCACGAGTCGTCAAAGACAGATATTTCACTATATGAAAAACTATTACAATCATATAGAATCTCTCACTCACACCCAACCCCGAATTATAATCCCAAAAACACCCACTAGGCTTTACCACACTCATGCTAACCTCCTCTTTGATAAACCTCAAAGAGAATACTTGAATACTAGTTTAGATTTCTCTCAAAGTTGGTGTTAACTCTCAAAACTTGGAATTATAATTGCACAATTTTTATAGACATGGAAAGCTTCCACCGTCATTGATAACTCAAGCTTAGTTATAGGATTTCAAATCCAAATCGAACTTCTCTTCATGTAACTTGGAAAAGGATAATGTTTATCCATTCAAGAATTGAACTTTTCATTTTCAATGACAATTCGTGCTTAGTAATCGCTAGCTAGGAGTTCGAATCCAAATTGAATTCTTCCTTTCCATGTGACATGTTCACATCTTGTGGATTGCATTTCCACAAACATTATTTTTATTTAGTCAATTTTTAACAGTTTTGAAACTCTATGCGGTTGCCTAAATTTTACCTTGGGCGCCTGGTTCACGCGATTTGACTACCTTCCTTCAAACGCGTATAACATTTGATTTACACCTCCAAATTGCCATATGTATTTTGCGTCAAACTAGTAATTCAATTATCTTTCCAATCATCTATTATAAGCTACATGAATATCTATATACTAAGAATTATGCACCAATTTCTCTACATATTCCACAAATAGGTTTCTTGTTTTCAAAATTGCTGAAAAGCATTTAGTTTGTTATTCAAAAAAATGTTTTCGAAAATGAAAAAGCTGAAAAACATGTTCTGTTGGAAATTTTGCAAAAAAATTTCTGTGTACTTGTAATTATATTTCGAGGGTTTCGAATGAGGAAAACTATTTCTATTTAGCCAACTTCGAGAGTTTGTGAAAATAAATTATACCTATAATTGATACTAGAAATTATAAAAAATTTAGCTATAAATAATACTAGAAATGATAATTTGTAAATAATACTATAAATAATTTTTAGCTAAAAATAATACTAGAAATGATAATTTGTAAATAATACTAGAAATAATTTTTTTTTTTAGTTATTAGAAATAAATTTTAGCTATAAATAATATTAGAAATGATAATTTGTAAAAGTGAAAAAAATTGGAGTTGGCTAAATTAAAAAAAAAAAAAAAAAAGGTGGAAATGTGCATTTTCAAATTTGTAAAGAAAATGCGAAAAATGTCAAAACTGCGTTTTTTGTTTTCTTTACAAAATCTATTTTTTGTTTTCCCTTTTCATTTTGAAAATAGTGTAACAGAATGCGTTTTCTGCATTTTCGAAAATAGAAAACAACTGAAAATCAGCAAAGAGAACGTGACCTAAAGTTTCCTGACCACTGGGAGGCACCTGTTGGCCCCGCCTAACACTCAATGCCCACCAGCCATTTGACGGGTGGGCATGGTTTATGGTATATATATAAGTGTTTTCTTTTAAAGAATTCTAAGTATCAAACATCAACCAACTCAATCAGGGACGGATCCACCACATGGCGAGCCATAGCGCTTGCTGTGCTGGATCCACCAGAAAAAAAAATATAGTAGGAATTTTGACATTTTTTTTGCTGCAACTTGAAAAATACAGTCATTTTACTGAAGTCCGCCCTAACTGAAATCTTTTTATCGATATTCGTCTGTGCTGAATAAAGTTTCTAGATCCACCACTGAACTCAATCCTAATTGAACTAGTGTCTAGCAAGAAATCTCACTTACCAATTTCCTTGCATATCTCAAGTCCTAATTAGGGGTGGAGTTAGGTGTTGACTTTTTTTTTTTTTACTGAACTAATATGTAAATTTTATTCTGGTAAAGTCGGACGACTCCCTATTTTTCCTAATAGATTCTATTGCACTCATAAATTTGGGTCAAGGTTAAGAGTCACCTATTCACTGGTCAACAAGCTTATTGGTCAAGTTCCACGTCAAACTAAGGATCAAAACTACTCAAGATAAATTCAAAGGGTCAATATGATACTTATGAAGATAGGGGTGAAATTGCCTATAACTATTAGAGATTGCCCCATTGTGTAATTATTAGATGAAGGATCAAATATGTAAATATGTCTACCCCCATTTTGCCTATAAATAGGGGGATTTTATGTTCATTTGAGAGAGCAATTTATTGATTCAAAGAAAAACCTTTAACTTCAAATGACTTGTAGACATGATGCTCAAGTTCAAACGCTTGTAGACTTGAATGCCAGGTCATACACAATGCAGACCTGAATGCCAGGTCATACACATGTCGACTTGAGTGTCAGGTCATACACGTGCAGACCTTAGCCGGTGATCTGAAGTTCCACCTCGCATAAATTCACATACTATCTAGAATTCAGTTATATGACCTGGTTGTTTAGCCAAAAATCTCAAAATCAAGTTATCTCAACATGATGAGTCAAAGATCAATTCATTTTGTTTGTTGACCAGCTTTGTGACAAAAAAGTGACGTCAACAAATTGAGGCTAGAAGGAGGGCCCGTTCTTGTGCGACCTGCCTTCATTTTTCAAGCAAAAATCCATCACTTCAATTTAGTTTGACAAAACTCCCGCGCAGGCCAGCAGTTCAACTTAAGAAAATTCCTCCCTTAATCACCAGTCCACTACCAACTCAATTTTCTGAAGTGGCCATGCAACTCGCCCCGTTCAACCATCACATATTCAGATCGAATTGGCCATGAAAGCTGGAGTCACATATTCAAGTCACACTTGAGTCAACGCGGTCAAGATTAGTTCAACAAGGTTCGGTTCGGAACAACTCCAGTTCGGCTGTTGAAGTAGAGGTTAAGTAATAAAGAAAAGCATTCAATTCAATCATGCGACGATCACTTCGGTGGTAGTGTTCAACTCCAGTTAAATTTCAGTTCTTCCTGCAATCAGGCCATTTATTCCAGTTTGTTTCCTTAGTCCGCTTTTTTTTTCAATGATGCCAGAACAATTCAACTCGAATATCTCAACTTCAGCTCTGATAAAATCTCCCCCTCTTAACTTCTAATGGTGCTACGGTGAATTCTACCATTGACAAGGAAGATAAAAGAACCACTTGCTCTCAGCCCATGATAAAAGAGTTGTACATGAAGAATAAAGGAGACAAAGCGAATTGAAGTTTTTAGAGCTGAACTTTGATTGATTGGGTTTCAAGTAAATATTTTGCATCAATTCAACCTTGTGATTATGAATGAAGAGAAATTCAACTTAAAGAATTGTTCATTTAGAATGGAGTGGGGACATCAAACAAACCAATCTCAATCAAAGACCTCCTTGAGAGATAATCAAAGACCTCCATGAGAGGCAATCAAAGACCTTAGTTGATGGTCCGTAAGTACCCCAAGGGCAGGATACCATCAACATCACAAGGCAAATCGTCTCAAAGAAGAGAAAAACCACCTTGAGAGGCAATCAAAGACCTCCATGAGAGGCAATCAAAGACCTTAGTTCATAATCCATAAGTACCCCAAGGGCAGGATACCATCAAAATCATAAGGAAAACCGTCTCAAAGACGAGAAAGACCTCATTGAGAGGAAATCAAAGACCTCCATGGGAGGCAATCAAAGACCTTAGTTGATAGTCCGTAAGTACCACAAGGGCAGGATACCATCAACATCACAAGGCAAACCGTCTCAACATCATTAAGGATTGAACTATAAAAGTTCCGGATTTGTCGTTTTTTCCGGTATTGCATGGAAACCCGTAGAAGTTTTTGGGATTAAATTGAACATGAACCAAAGGTTGAGGACCAACTTATTCATGGATGGACCTAAAAAAAAAATGCATCCCCTATGTTGGTTAAGGTGGAGAGAAAAGAATAAAAAAAATGTTAGATATTTTTATCTCCTAACTAAACCCTTTTAAATCCTTTTTTTTCTTTATCATAAAACCACCGCTTAAATAAAAGGAACGAGAGAGCTTAGAAAAGGAGAGACAGGGCCGAAAATTTCGACGAAGAAGAAGGGAGAAATTTTGCAAAAAATTTAAGAAAAGAAAAGGAAAGAGGAGAAATCACACAAGGTAAGAAATATTTTTCTTCTTTGAATTCTTTGATTTTTCTTACAAGTTGAAGGGGATTTGAAAGCCTAGGGTCTATAAAATTTTGAGATGAAATTGAAGGATGAATGATAATCTTGTTCATATGTTTCCTTTGGTATAGAAAATTCCCTAGAAACTAGAATTTAGCAAATATGATGAAATTATGTTAGTTTCCATATTAAGTGAGTTAAGAAGCATGAAGGTCAATTATGAATTTATTTCTTATGATTTTGGATCTCATAAAATTGGTATATGAATGGAGAAAATGATATATGTAAAGTAAAGAAAAGGGTTAGAGATTTCTTGGAAAGATTGGAATGTAAGTTAGTTTACATTGTGTATTACAGGTGAGATTGAGGAGATTGGAAAAGCATACCAACCAAGCTAGAATATTGGTTCAAAACAGTGAGTGAAAATCTTCATTTGTTACTCTTTAGAAAAGAAATTATTTATGATATTTTCTATGGTTTTCATAAAAGTTACGACTAATCTTTGAAGAGTTTTATATGTTTTGAATGATATTTCATCATTTTGAGATAATGTAAAAGTTATGAAAAATGATGTTAAATGTTAATTAGTATTTATGATTTTAATGCAAAAATTTCACCAAGTGGTGCTAGATATCGATAAGTATATGCCTCCTATGGGAGAAGGGGTTTAGGGCTCAAGCTATTTAGGTATGCCGCCTTGGCCAAGGGGCCTATGGCTCAAACTGTTTAATTATGCAGCCTTGGTGAAGGGGCCACGGGTATCAGTGGCTCAAGCGACATATTGCGCGCATGTGGTTTATTATGATGTAATACCATCAATGAGATCTAGATGGGATACTTTTTTGGAAACGGTTAGCTCTTTCTGTTAGATGCATAATATTGTTGTTCTTAACTTGAATGATAATTGTAGCGACCGAGAAATTTTATTATAATAAAAGTTAAATTTATTAATATTTGTCGCTACGATTTCATCCATTTTAAGAAAAACGTGTTCGTCTAGCCAATTAAATTATTTTAAAATTTCAAGAAAGAAATTTAAATCCGATTTAATTTTTTTAAGTCCGATTTGCGATTTTAAATTTGTTCGAAATTATTATTTCATTTTGAACCCAGTTATTTATTTTAATTCCTAAATTTCTTATTTTACCATTATTATTTTAAAATTTCCTTCAGATTTCTCAACCCTTCAGATTCTCAACCGTCCCAAATTCATTGTCATTCAATTTCAGGTTTATTCGTCATCATTTCACACTGGAGTTACAACCTTCCCAGATTTTGCTTAAAAAATTCCTTCTTCACCCACATTCTTCCTTACCTCACGAGCACTTGCAAAATTTGGTAAGCATTTTTCTTTGCCTCAGCCATTAGCCTCCCAGTTACTTCATCAACGGCATGAGCCAAACCAAAGCCATCATTCACAGACATTATACCCTCAATCACTCTACAATTCAGAATGGAAGCCTACACTACCACTGTTACGGCCCCGACCTCCAGTCACCAACTGCAAACCCACAGCAACAAAATTTCAAACACTGAAACACACCACACGCAGTCCACAAACGAAAATGCAATTTCGGAACCCAACTTGTCACCACGATCCTAAATGGCAGCCCCGCCTGCACCGTCAATCATCACTGCCCATCTCCCAAACCTCCAGATCCACACCAATCAATACCAAAGCCACCACCACAAAAGGTCCACCGCCACTGCCACTTCTAAATCCCAGTTGAAATCAAACCCAAACCCAGAAATAGAATAAGTTTAGAACCCTACCTTGATCGCCGCTCTATTCGCCGGAAATCGCACCAACTTAAGCTTCGGTTTCACCTCGGTTTTTCGCACCTGTTCTCGCACAAAAATGCACTCAACCCACACAAAAACCTAGCCTAATGCACCGTCATCACTCGCCGCTCCCAGCGTCGGCGAACTGCCGGCTGGAGACCCACTTCCACCACCGGTCGCTCTCCATTTTTTTTCTCTCTCCTTGTTCTCTCTGTGTGAAACCGATTATGAGAGAGAGAGAGGAGTAAAGTTGGATTATTATATTTTAACTTTCGATATTTACAGCCTAGTCCCCCAAGTTTGAGAAATCATTCAATTCAGTCCCTTTGATTTAATGACATTTCAAATCTTCAGCCCTAAGTTTTAAGCAGTTGTTATTTAAGCCCTGCAGTTTTAAAATATTCGAGTCAGTCCCCTGTTATTTCTGAAAATTTTAATTTAGTCCCAAATCTTTTAAGTTAGTCCCAAGCCTTTTAAAATTTAATTATGTTAAATTCTCAAATTAGCCCCAATCTTTTATTTTATTTTAAATACTCAAATTTCCAAAAAAATTTCTAATTCAAAATTTATTTATTTTTGGCTAGACGACGCGAACGGACGATTAGAGACTTGAAGTTTTTCCCGCTCGATATATATACTCGTTAAGCTTTGAGGTAGACTCATACTCTATAATTTATTTAGCTATGATTTGCATGTGAATCTGGAATTATGTAAATCATATATGATGTTATGTTCATGTGATTAACCATGAGGGGTAAGACGGGCAAATGCTCTCCCGAAAATGGTGTATGAAGAAGAAATGTTATATGCGCTATAACTTCCATGCATAATTGCATGTTGAATTAAGACAAGACAAGGCTACTTTCCGCACTTATGTGAATATGCGATATGTTATGATGTTATGAGAAAAATATGTTAGCATGATTACATGTTTATGTGCAATTTATGGATTAAGTGAATTATTCGGTTATGAGTTTGCTGAGTATTTCTTAGAAATAGTCACCCCGTTATTAACAAATTTTGCAGAATTCGAAAGCGGTGGCGAGTGATGGACACAAGTGGCAAAGAAATAATTAAATGTTATTTTAAACATTAAAATTTCCGCTTATTTTAAGTCAAATTTTTATTTTACCGACTATGGAGAATTTGGATTTTACTTCTATGAATAATTGGAATAATATTTTATGCAAAATTTAAAAAAATTTCATTTATTCCCGCTAAATGAATATTTTTTTTATTGAGTATGAGACGATGAAGTGGCGTTTCGAGTATTTAGAACTCGGGGCGTTCCAATAATTATATACCTCCAGGTTGTTCACGGCAAAACTATCCAGAACTGACAAATTTGCATCATTTAATCGTGGATTTCTTCTATGTCGTTATTGATATGCAATTTCAGGAATTGAATGATTGTTTTTCTGAGGTTAATAGCGACTTATGTTTTTGTGTGGCATGTTTGTGTTCATATGATTCATTTTGTGCTTTTGACAAGGGAAGATTAATTCAACTTGGTGAATATTATACCGAAGATTTTTCACCAATAGATCTCTTGGCACTTGATGAACAACTCGAAACTTATATTTTGGATATGCGCACTGATGAAAATTTTAGTGGATTATGAGGCCTTAGTAATCTTGCACAAAAATTGGCTTTGAAGAAAAAATATGAAGTTTATCTATTACTCTATAGATTTGTGACGTTGGCATTAATTCTTCCAGTTGCAACTGCTACAGTAGAGAGGGTATTTTCATCAATGAACCCTTTTAAGGGTCGACTGTGCAATCGGATTGGAGATCAATGGTTGAATGATAGTTTGATTGTATTTATTAAGAAAGAGATATTTGATATAATTGATAACGATGTAATCATACGTCGTTTTCAAAATATGAAAACGCGTAGGAATCAAGTGTAATAGTGAATCAAATTATATTTTGATTATATATTGGATTTTTGATGTATTATTATTATGAAAATCTTAAATTAGATTTGGTACTCAATATTGTTGATTTCAATCCTCTCAGTTCAAACCCCCCCCCCCCCTCTACTCCCTACTTCTAGCTCCCGTAATGTATAATTCCTGGCTACGTCAGTAATGCACATTGCAAACAAACTAATAGAAGCTGGATCAATTTAATACCATCTTAATACAATATCAAAGGTTGATAATTACTAAAACAGAAGAGATGATCTTTTAAGTTACCAAACATAAAAGTATATCAATGATCTGTTGCCAGAACAATGCCCATTGTTGTTTTTCCAAATCTCATCATTCCTACATTATGTAAGAAATGGCTAAAATGCAAAAGTTTGTGAACATTATATCTAATTTAAGGAAATAGGGATGATGAGATTGACCGGCAAGATATATACAACTGCCACATAAAATTAAATCAAAATGTTATAAGCTAAAAAAATAACATAATCAAGTTATAAATTCAAGGATGATAACAGACAAAAAATTAAACCTGAGATCAGTTTTCTTCCGAAGGTCAAGTAATGGGTGTGTTGAGTTGTTCGTGGGTCAGAGTTATAGATCTAGGAAAGATTCAAATTGCATAAGTAATAAAGAAATGTTTATGCCTTGTGATTTTTAGTGAAAGAGGAGAGAAATGGAATAATGAGATAGGAGAGAGAAAAGACAATGTAGAGGGATAGATGAGAGAGAAAAGATAATGGAGAGATAGGAGAGGGAAATGTATATCACTTAAAATTCTAAATAATTTGTATATAATGCATTTATGTAATGATGGTAGATGAAATTAGTGTGTAGTCTAAGACTCTAATTATCTCTTGTGGAAATTACATCTAAACTTGTTTATTAGGATTCAATTTTAAATATAAGATTAAACTTAAATAAGTTCAAAAATCAGGTCATTATTATAAATTTTAAGTTTAATAAAATAATATAAATTTCAATTATTATTAAATTAAATTAAATTAAACAACTTTAAAACCCTAATACAATCTGATTTCAACCATTGTACCATACCAAACCTACGACCTCCGTCCCTTCCTCCCTCTCCACACCCATCCCCGCCGGTTTCTGCCAGCTTTGAAGTCGCCGGTGACAATACTTCAAGGTAAGCAATGGCGGCGCCTCTACATCGATCTAGACAGTGATGCAACAACTCCACTGCAATGTTATTCCCAAGTTCAACGCCGCCAATCATGTCTTTAAAGTCCTACAATTCGAGCACCGTCGTCTCATCCAATCGAAAATCTCTTGACCCTCTTGTCTCCAGAATTTGGGGTTGTTAGAAATGCAGAAATTGGTTGACTTGTGGGTGAAGGATGGCAAATCTGTTTTGCTTGGGTTGTGTTGGTGGCGGTTACAGATTGTACAGGCGGCGGCGATCGTTTGGTGATGGTGGCAGTTTCCATGAATATTGGTTTGTGCATTTGTGTGTGTTTGGGGGTGGCGTTGAACGATGGTGGTAATGGTTGCGGTGAGTGTTGACTGGTGTTTTCGAGGGTGTAGGTCGATGGGTAGGTGTTGTGGTAGTGGCAGCAACGATCATGAACTTGGTAGTCAGACTTATGACCTTAAAAAATGGTGGTTGTGACCCAAGAATTTTTTACTTGTGACCTTATAAATAGTGATGTGACCAGAAATAACGGTGGTTTGTGACTTCATCTTGCTGGTTGTGGTGGCGGTGATTATGGACTTGGTGGTCGGACTTGTGACCTTAAAAAATGGTGGTTGTGAAGCATGGATTTTTTACTTGTCACCTTATAAATGGTGATGTGATCAGAAATAACGGTGGTTGTGACTTCATCTAGGATAACTGCGAACTAACCGTAACATATAACCATGAAATCAAATTTGTGACCTAAAAAATGTGTGTTTGTAACCTGATAATAAAATATTTTTAATTATTTAATTTAATTTAATTAATACTAATTACAACCTGATTTTTGAAATTATACTGATTTCATCTTAATTTTGAAATTTACATTTATAATCACCTTATTTATATATTTTCTCTTATCTCTTTTGGTTTTAAGGTTAGGCTCGGCTCGGGTTTTTGTTTGGGTAGGCTGACTTAACTTCGGTTTGGGTTGGGGTTCTTAAGTTTTTGGGTTCAGTATTCAGTTTGGGCTTCAGAACAAGCACGTTGTCCAACTACTCAGTATATGTGAGTTGGTATTCTAACTTTCTAACTACTAAAAACGTCAACTTGATCCTCCACCTATTAGTAACAACAGACTTTAAGAGCAATGTAGCCCTCTAACTAAATAACAGAAGCTACTTGGTCTTCCATCTATTCCAAAGGTACTAGTTTACCTTCCAACCAATTAATATGAAAGGAAAATCATATCTCCTAATTATTCTGAACAATCATTTAGGTCCTCCATCTATCAATAGATGCACGTGCATCCTCTTTCCATGAAGAAGAGCACTTACATATTCAAACTATTCAAAAGTAGCAATATGGTCATCAAACTATTTAAACATGCTATCTAACTATCTTGAAGAGTTAATATGGTCCTGGTCCTCAATGTTTTATAAGGAGATAATAGCTATTTGGTCTTCAAACATTGAATATATACAAAGTGCTCCTCCATTTATTCGGTATTAGTAGACACAATATTGGGCTCCAAATACTTAGTAGACAAAATTCAGTCCTTAATGGTTTTATCGGGCCTTTTAGTCCTCACACTAATTTGCTATAGCAATTTGGTCCTCAAACTATTTGGGAGAAGCTTGTTGGTCCTCTAACTATTCAGAAGTATTAGTTCATTCTCCCACTATTTAGGAGAATTAATTGGGTTTTCAAACCACTCGAAGCAACAATTTGGTCCTCTTCAAACAAAGAAAAGGGTTTCTCACATTCTCAAGGAAAAGGTTTTATCTACCATAAAGTTGGGACAAGAACTCCAATTAGAGTTCCGTTGGCATCATAGTGGAATTAACTTGCTTCTCCCTATTCAAAACGTGCAAAATCGTCTGATAATAATTGAGTACAAGGTGCAATTTGTTTCTCCATCTACTCGTTAGGAGCAATTAGGTCCTCCTAAAATTTGGTAAGAAAATATTGGCCTTGAACTAATCAAAAGGTGAGAATTTGTTCTCCATATATGTAAAAGAGACAATTTGGTTCTTTGACTACTCAAAATTGCAATCGATCATCCAACTACTTAACAAGAGTTATTTCATCCATGCCATATTTCAAACGGGAAATCAAATCCTCTAATTACTCTTAACATGAAATTTGATCCTCCAAATATTCTGATGTGTGGTAATCAGAGACCCAGAACGCGAAAGTTGCTCCACAAATTAATTTTAAAAACGGAACTAGAAATAAAGGAAGTCAAACTGAAAATAAAATATAAAAAATTTCATTTGTTAAACTGTTTATAAAGAAATTAATAATCAATATATTTTCTCAAATGACTTTTTAATTACATACATTTTTTCAAACTATTTTTCAACCACTTATTTTACATAAAAAAACGTCATATTCTTTGTTTATAAACAATAAAAACTTCTCCCAAATAGCTCTTTAATATATGTATTGGAAAAAAAATTAAAATTAGTTGTCTTTTAAACATGGGCTAAATGAATAGAATTTGTATGTAAGGGTGTGTTTGATTGAGAACATTTTTAATGAAAAATGTCAAATTAAGAATTTTTCAACTTGTGTGTTTGATTGATAATTTCTCCATGAAAATACAACCCAAAACGCGAAAGTTGCTTCACTAATTAATTTTAAAAACGGAACTAGAAATAAAGGAAGTCAAACTGAAAATAAAATATAAAAAATTTCATTTGTTAAATTGTTTATAAACAAATTAATAATCAATATATTTTCCGAAATGACTTTTTAGTTACATACATTTTTTTAAACTATTTTTCAACCACATATTTTACATAAAAAAATCACATTCTTTGTTTATAAACAATAAAAACTTTTCCCAAATAGCTCTTTAATATATGTATTGAAAAAAAAATTAAAATTAGTTGTATTTTAAACATGGGCTAAATGAATAGAATTTGTATGTAAGAGTGTGTTTTATTGAGAACATTTTTCATGAAAAATGTCAAATTAAGAAAAATATTTTTCAACTTGTGTGTTTGATTGATAATTTCTCCATGAAAATACAACCCAGAACGCGAAAGTTGCTCCACTGATTAATTTTAAAAACGGAACTAGAAATAAAGGAAATCAAACTGAAAATAAAATATAAAAAATTTCATTTGTTAAACTGTTTATAAACAAATTAATAATCAATATATTTTCCCAAATGACTTTTTAATTACATATTTTTTTAAAACTATTTCTCAACCACATATTTTACATAAAAAATATCACATTCTTTGTTTATAAACAATAAAACTTCTCCCAAATAGCTCTTTAATATATGTATTGAAAAAAAAATTAAAATTAGTTGTATTTTAAACTTGGGCTAAATGAATAAAATTTGTATGTAAGGGTGTGTTTGATTGAGAACATTTTTCATTAGAAATGTCAAATTAAGAAAAATATTTTTCAACTTGTGTGTTTGATTGATAATTTCTCCATGAAAATACAACCATTTAAAATTTATTTTGTCCAATTTCCACCTTTTCATTTTCCTTCTTTTATCAAACACACCATCGAATACTAAATACTCAAAATTTGACCCTTAAATAGATTAATCTTTTATAAATACTAGTTTATGTGCGTGTGTTGCACGCATATTGCTAATATTTTCCTATCATAGAAGTTTCGAATAATGATTATTTGTTTGATACTCCCTCTATCCTATAAAGATAGACTCATTTATATATTTACACGGATTAAGAAAAGATAATTATTATGTATTGAAATTATAAATTTTCTTACATTTTACCTAATATACCCCAACATCAAATAATAAGTAGTTCAAATGTATTGATAACAATGTATATTAAATAGGGATATATTAAAAAATTAAGACATTAATATAACAATAAGGAAAATAACATATAATTTGAGACAAACCAAAAAGGAAAACGAAAGAAAAAATTATTGAAAGATGAAATACATTGCTAATGGATCATTTTAAATGATTAAAATTTTCGCTACAGTTTAATAATTCGAAAATAATTTAACAAAGTATTGTGCGAAAGCTTCACATCAATATTAAGATATTACTATTACGACTTTATTTGAACTCTCATAATTAACTTAACGGAAAAAAAACAAGTAATACATAACGATAAAACTAGGAACATGAGAAGATCTACATAAAGATGTCCTAGATAATATTTGGACTGGTAACCGAATATTGCATTAAATCCAATTGTTGCTCGCATAGTATTTAATTGGATGAATAGTGCCTAAATTGATGGGAAATCCGCCCGCACAATGTTTAATTGGATGAATTGTACATCCAATTGTTGCACACATAGTATTTTTTGGATGAATAGTACCTAAATTGATGAAAAATTCGGACAATTTGCCCGCATAGTGTTTAATTGGATGAATAGTATTTAATTGCAATTGTACCTAAATTGAATAAATAGAGTTGAATTGCAATTGGAATAATTCCTAAATTTGATGAATAATGTTTAATTGCAATTGGATGAATAATAGTGGATTCAATTGTTGCACTCATATAGTGTTTAATTGCATGAATAGTGTTTAATTACAATTGAAATAATGTTTAAATTGGATGAATATTGTTTAATTGAAATTGAATTGGATGAATAGTGTCAGTTGCACATTTAATTTTTTATATACAATAAAAAATAGATATAATAGTAAGATAAGATATATTACTAAAGACATGTCATAATTTTCTATAATTTGAATTTGGGAGAAATATGTAATTAATAAAATTGTTTAACATATTTACATTCACCTAATATAAGTACAGAATAAACGAAAACAAAAATTAGTTAAAGCAGTTAATGTCGCACATTAAAAAAGAGGAAACAAAGATTACTTAAAAACAACAAAAAATGGAAACAAAGCTAAACCGCACGTGTTCTGACACATAACGGCTAACTAGTTAGTTATGGAAACAACTGGGTTCATTAATTATTTATTCCTAAAGTATTAAGGTATCCTTGATCATTCAGGTCAGGAGTATTCATACACCGTTATAAATACGTAGAATACACCGTACATTAGCATTCACAAAAACAGTCTCATCTCATAGTTAAAGAAATTGGAGCTTTTCAAAAATGGGTACAGGGATTGATCTAAAAACGTTTTTTCAGAACACATACTCCGTCAACGATCAAGGGTTGGAAAATATTTTCGATTTTATCTATGCATCAATTGCGGTGGCTGCATCGGAGAAACCGAAGGAATTTCGAAAGAGAAGGTCTGGCATTGTCCAAGCTCTTCTAATGGCGTCTCCCATGGACGACGCTGATCAAGATTGCTCGATTTCTTCGAGTTCGAATTTCAGTTGCGAGAGTCCCGTGGATGAAGATCAATTTGATGGAGTTACGTCGGCACCTTCGAAGGCCATAAATCTTGGCGCCAATGAAAAGGGTTGTGGGATTACTCAATCCATGGCGCCATTTGAAGGAGAAAACAAGGACAGAGGCAAAAAGTTTCCGAGAAAGATCGTAACTGAAGATGCAAAGCATAAAACTGATGCAAGAAGTGGGAACAAGGGTTTGAGTTTGGATGAAGTAAAGTTCGAGGAGACAAATCTTGATATCAAGAAGGTGAAAAATGAGGACAGAGGCAAAAAGTTTCAGAGAAAGATCGAAAGTGAAGATGCAATTGGCGCAAGAAGTGGAAACAAGGGTTTGGGTTTGGATGAAGTAAAGTTCGAGGCCACGAAAAGGAAGTTCGAGGAGAGGAGTCTTGATATCAAGAAGGTGAGAAGAAAGGTTCAAGTTTTGGATTTTAAGGATATTCCCCAATCCCAATCCCAATCCAAACCGACTGTTGATGAAAATCGAATCAAGAGAGGGGGTTTCAAGAAACCAAGTTTTAGGAGGCCGTGATATTGTGCTCCTTGTTATTTTCTTCCGTAGTTTGATGATGTAAATTTAAAAAATAGGCAATGGTTTTAACTCTTTTGAATGTAAAGAATTATGTGGTTAGTGTTATGAAATTCAAAGGTTCAGTTTCTATGATTAATGTGATCCAATCTATTGATTTCTTTCTGAATCTACTTTGGTTATTTTCTGGTTTTAATAAGGTTGCCTGGAAGCAGAATTATTGCAGCATATATGTTCTTGACTATAATTTCTCTATTTGAATTATTTCCAGTTAATTTCATTATAATCAATATTTATAAACATTACAATTTTCAATGCTACTTTTTAATCACATATTTTTCAAAATTACTTTTTAATCATAAATTCTACCTATAAAAGCTTGTCCTTTGAGAGATCACTGCCTTTGACTTACTTCTGAGTTCCACCACCAGACAGAATTCAAGAATTAGACATATGCAAACTTTGTGTAAAAGGCAATGTGATTGTTTGATAAGGAGCTATTCGGCCCCTCGGTTGAGACATTTTGTAGGGATGACAATGGGCGAAGCGGGGGCCAAGCCCTAGACACTATTATTAGTGAGATGGGACGCAGTGCCGCTCCACCCTGCCATTGCCCTATTTATTTTTATTTTTAAAATTTTCGCGCCCTGGACTCATCCCCAGAACCCATTTAATCGGAGCGGGACCCACGGATCTCGAGATTGTCGGATCAAATTGTCAGCCCCTAAAATTTTGTCAGCGGTACAATGATCCAAATATTTAGAGGTTGTTTGGTAATGATAAAAAATTTACCACAATTTTTCAAATGCAATCTCAACCATCCATTATTAGTCAAGCTACAATTTTTAACTTTTCAAACATTTTCAAAACACACATCCATCAAAAAACTAAAAAAAAACAAAAACCAAAATTTTTCACATTACCAAACCGACTCTTAGTACACAAATTTTGGTGATCGTCCAATGATTCAATCGGGTCTTTTGGTCCTCCAACTACCCGTGAGAAGCACATTAGTCCTCCAAATATTCACATGATTGTTAGTTCTTTCCCTACTATTTAAGCGGGGTTAAATGGGTCGTCGGACTATTCAGACAAAGCAGTTTGGTCCTCCAACTATTTATCATCAACAAGTTAGTCCTCCCACTATTCAAAAGGTGCTAAATCCTTCTCCAGTTTATATGTAGAAGGTGCACTTTGGTAATTTGATCCCTCACTGTTTAGTATTTAGTAGGCATGTTGGGATCAAAAGGTCTGAATTCATGCTCCAACTACGTAGAAGACAGTTTTATCCCCCCCAACAAGTCAGAAACACAATTTGGCCATCCAACTATAAGTTAGCGTCTAACCTTAACCAAAAACATGAAATTTGAAGATTGGTTTTTATAAAATAAAATTAAACTATGCAAATAAAGTAGCTATGAATGAAAATTAGAATAAATGTTGTTTTAGATGAATGTTTTGATTATACGAGTGAATATAGTGCTAAGATCTAGAATCCTTTTATTAATTCTTATTAATTTCGGGTTATTAAATTGACAACAATTTCTCGATAATGAAGATCGATGTTCCTAATTTGTTTGAGATTATCTCTCGAGTAGAACTAAACTTATTTTTGTATGTGACCCACCTATATCTCTATGAAGAATGCAAATATACAAGAAAGTATTAATGGATTCATGAACATTTATAGATCATATAAAGTATATCAATATATTTCTATCTCCTATCGAACTATATGTTAATTATAATATATGTCTAAAATATTTTCTATCTCTCGAATCTAAAAACAAGCCACAATTATCGCGCACATAATTGTAAAATAATGAAACACAAAATTAATTGATCAAGAAAATCAAGAAATAGTTTCTGATGAAAATTTAAAACCCAAGAATAACAACAAAAGTTTCATCTAAGCCCTAGCACAATTTGAAATTTAGCCTAACGTGTTTATGGAAAGAAAATAAAATAACAATGTTGAATCCATCACTAGGAAAGGTAAAATATTAAATTCAACCTCTGTTTCAATCTTTGTTGGATGGAATCTTTGTGTCAATTCATTTTTTTCTTCATCTTCAATTAATTATTGGGGTCCTACCTCCATCTAGAGTTCATTTCTCCCTTTATATCATTCTCCAAAGAGTTCAGAATAGGGTAAAAATCTCGGCCGAAAAAGTGTGCTACTTAAAATAGAACTTGGAAATAAATAGAAAAATGGGATAATTGTATAGATTACTTACTTTAGATAATAAAACTGATTTTTACTGCCCAAATAAAAAATTTTGAAAAATACTTCATTGTTACTAAAAAAAAATTGAAAAGTATCATAGGTATCATACTGTGATACTAACATATTTGAGAAGTATCAAAAGTATCAGATTGTGATACTTCACGTGATTATGAAGTATTTTTCAGTTTTTATGATTTTATTATAAGTAATTTTCAATTTTTATAAAATTCAAGTAAATTTCAATTTGATCCCTAAAAGTAGTGTAATTATGTGAATAGCCCAAATTAAAATTCTCTTCTAGAATTGAATTGGGCAACCACCCAGTGTAAAACCAGGCGGTCACACAAGCTTGTATTTTAGCTTCATGTGGCATTTTGGACCTCCAACCAGCCACCTGAATTTTACCCTGAATGGTCTTCTAGTTCGCGGATTCAATAGTCTTTCTTCAAATGCACACAACCTTTGATCTACACCTCCAAATATCGATCCATTTTTGAGTTGAACTCACTATTCAATTATATTTTGAATTATATATTATGGGCTCCTTGGTGATCTCTATACTAAGAGTCATGTGTTGATCTCTCGACATGCTCTGCAAATAGGTTTCTTGTTTTGCTTCTTCGGGATTTTGGTGCTTGATCTATCAATCCAAATCTTCATTAGCAGTTTAGAGCACATTTTTTTTAATGTCTTGGTACATTTTCTTAATATCTAAGTCTCGATACTCAAATATTCCATCTTTCAATTTTTCCAAAATAGTTCCCGCAATTTTCAATCAATTAAGAATCAATCTAAAATAATTCCAATTGTTTCAAGTTGGGTCCAAAATAGAACTTAACATATAAACAGCGAATTAAGTAGAAAATCTATAAAATGACAAAATAATTGCTTATTTTTAGGGTCCAAATAATTGCACAAAATGTATTTATCAAACACATCAAACTTGAACATTTGTTGGTTCTTGAACAAAATAAAACTAAAACATAACTCAAAACTGACTCAAAAAACACAAATAGATGATTCAAAGTGGACTTGCTTTCTTCATGCCTCAAGTTAAAATAAAATTTAGAGAGTTCCAAACAATACGATAAAATCATTTATACTTATCTGATACTCAACTCCTTATGTGCTTGTGAGTAGTCAACACTGAACGCACACCCATATAAGAACACAATAAACATAGCATTGTTTAAAAGTTCCAAATTCAGTCTCCATGTGGTCAGACAATTATTATTTATTCTTTGTAACATCTCTCACGTATAATCACTCCTTATTATCTTCTCTCCAATTTCGAGGTTAAATTTCTAACATATGTAGTTTCTATTGACCAAGATAATGCATTTTTCACAAAAGGTGACAATATACAGATGCATGACTGCATGAAGAAATATGGTAAGCAGTTCTGAATTTGAAACCCCTGGTTTCCAAAGTTTTTTACCTCAAAGTCTATACCAAGCATTTTATATAATCTAATTTTAAATTTTTTTTTTTTTGGTAATCATATTTTTCTCATCTTATGGACAAGAATTTTCTCATTAAGCTTTCTAAGTAACCTCTGTAGTGAGCTTTGAGCCAATGACTCACAAATCAAAAGACCATAGGGCACCAAAATTTAAGAGACATTTAAAAGCTTAATTACTCAAGTCATCAAGGATACAAAGAGAAGTCAAAGATATGTATATGTGTCTTATGTACAGGACTTCTCCCCAATATGCTTTCGAAGTAATCCTTGTAGCGAGCTTTAGGCGGATGATTCCCATGTCAGATGACCATATGGCACCAGATTATAAAATACCCTTAAAGGCTTATTGGTTGAGTCACTAAGGTTACGAAGAAAAGGATAAAACTATTAATAAGTAGTTAGTTTTGGTTTAGGCTCGTTGACTAAAATTTCTTCAACTAGATGTACGATTCAGAAACTTCATGCCATCATGCTTTTATGCCTACCTGTTCTAATCTTTCCACCCCCAAATTACTTGGAAATAGTTTGTTTTCAATGTTAAAGTTCAAAATTACTATACTTGAGGTTGAGAAATATCTAGTCAATCCTAAGTTGGATTACATAATTAAATCACCCTGCATATGCAAGTTAAATAACCACACAGTGTTAATTAGATATCAGTGTGTAGTTTATAAAGTCCATCATGGATAAGCAATCAAGTCACAACACAAGTTCAAGTGTTTTCCGATATTCTGCCTAAAGCAATATTTAATTATTTTTTATATATGTATAGACTCATTTAAAGAAAGCAACGAGCATCCTGATATTTACCCAACCCAAGCTAAAACATTACATTGTCCCCCAATGTATAAGCAAAAATAAGGAGTAAAATATCAGAGACTCTCCAGGGGTTGGTTTGATTAAGGATTGGGCTAATCAAATTGATTGGATGACTAAGTAGATGATTACATACTTTTGCTTTGATGAAATTGTATCGATAAAAATATAGGTAAATAGAAAATATTAGCATATTAGGTAATCAATAGCAGATTATAGGATAGGAGGGCCACATCAGGTTAAGGCTGACTTGTACTCGAGTTTGTATGATGAACTTAAATCCTAACTAAAATTGGATAAATCTACTTAAATGGAAAATTTCACAATCATGTGCCAAAAAACTAATGTAATTCCTAAAACTACATGTAACACGGTAAAAAAAGTTGTAAAAAAAGAAAAAGAAAAAAAATAGATAGAAATTGGGTTACCTCCCAATAAACCCTATGTTTATAGTCTTAAGCTAGACTCTTGATAAGAATTATCATTCAAGGAACTTAAAAAAAAAAAAAAAAAAGACTTTTGATGTCTTGTTTTGCTTGTATTTGTTGAACTTGCATTAGTTTTATCCACCAAAAGTTTACACTGTTCCTGTCATTTAAATATATCTTAACTTCACCACTTGATTCGAACTCCACTATTTAAACTTCAATTATCTCATCGGTGTTAATGACAAAATCAATTGTTAAACAATCATTGGAGTCAGATGATTGCTTGGTAAGGTCAACGTCATTAAATGCATCTTTTTATTTTCTCTACTATGATCAATTCTTCATTTTCCCTATGCTCACCTTCTTTAATTGAAGCTTTCTAGTATTCGACGTCTGTATCCAAAACTTTTGGCAAATAAACAATAACATCTTCATAAAATAAAAAAAATTCCTCTTGTTGTATTTGTTGAAAGCCCAGTGGAGATAATTCCTTTAATTGATTCTCATTAATAGTAGGTAAAAGAAGTAATTTCACAGGTAAATCACTCACATCAAATTTTGATGCGAGACATAATATAGCAACCAAGTCACTCAGAGCAGTTTAATCAATTTCACAATCTGCTTTTAAATCTCGTAGTCGCTGCCATATAATAAAATCTCATACAAGCATATCTCCCTCTTCAATTTCTTAAGTTGTCAATTATTATTGCCTTATGAAGTCATGTACAAGCATTTTGTAGAAATCAACCACAACAATCTTTTTTTCTTGTTCTATAAACAACATATTTCCTCAAATAACTTCTTAACAACACATATTTTCCAAAATCGCTTTTTAACCAATATTTTACCTTAAAAACATTACATTCTTTGTCTATAAACAAAAAAACTGTTACCAAAAAGAGTTCAAATTAAACTATGTAAATAAAGTAGCTATGAATGAAAATTAGAATAATTGCAAGTTGTTTTGAATGAATGTTTTAATTATAAGCATGAATGTAGTGCTACGGTCTTGAATCCACTTTTATTATTTTTTATTAATTCCGGATTATTATATTGACAACAATTCATTGATAATAAGATTAATGTTCGTAAATTTTTAAGACATTTCTCGAGCAGAACTAAACATATTTCTATATGTAACCCGCCTATATCTCAATGATGAATGCGGACATACAAGAAAGGATTAATGGGCTCATAAACTCTTAGAGATCACATAGAGCATAATGATATATTTGTATCTCATGTTGAATTTTATGGCAATTAATATACGTCTAAAATGTTTTCAATCTCTCGAATCAAAAAATAAGCCACAAAAAATTCATACAATTACATATAATTGTAGAAGAATGAAAAATAACATTAATTGCTCAAGAAAATCAAGAATTGGTTTTTGATGAAAATTTAAACCCAAGGATAAAAAGAAAACAACAAAAGTTTCATCCAAGTCCTAGGACGATTTGAGATTTAGACTAACATGATAATGGAAAGAAAACAAAGTATTAATGTTGAATCCATCACCCCAAAAAGTAAAATCTTGAGTTGAATCTTCATTTCAACCTTTGCCGGATGGAGTTTTGATGTCAATTCCTTGTTTTTTTTTATCTTCAAAGTGTTATTGGGGTCCTACCTCCATGTAGAATTCATTCATGGGAAAAATACATAAATAAGGTAATTGTAAATGTCAATATGAAACTTGTGTAATTTCAAAAATCAAGTTGTAATTAAGATTAATTAATTAAGTTAAGTAATTAAAAATATTTTATTAATTATATATATTAAGGTCACAAGCAGTATAATTTCAAGTCACAAAATACAAATTTTTAGGTCACAAATAATGTCATGATAATTGTAAGACCGCTTTTTCATTTTATGGGCAATTCTGAAATCTCACGTAATATTTATGTTAATGTTGTTATAAATTTTAAATTGATAATTTTTAATGTCTATAATTGGAATTATTTTGCAGTGGAAGGACTTGGACGCCGTCTCGATCAATGTACCAATTCGAAAGTTTATAAATTGGTTAGTTTAATTATTTACGTGCAATTCTATGTGATTAATTGTTTTATTGCCTAAGCATGTTATTTTCTATTTTATTATGCCAATTTGAAACTTGGGGGGAAAGTTTAGTGTCTATCGAGGGTAAATAGAACTTATAGACTTACTTAAACAAAAGAGGAGAATTGAGGGACTGATTTGTAAATTCCAAAAGATTTAAAACTTAACATAACCTAATTAATCCCTCACTCCGCTCTCTACTTCGGGCTCTCTCTCACCTCGCTCTCTCTTCTCTCTGCCTCGCTCCCTCGTCTCTCGGCTCTCTCTATCTCTCGCCTCATCACCCTCTCCCGGCGACGCCGACCACCACCCCACCGGCGGTAAGACTCCGTTCTCCCCTTCACTTTCTTCTCACCCGCACACACACACGAAACCGGGCACACACACACACACACAAAAAACCGAACGCACACACACGGTTTCACACACACCCGCTCACACACATACACAATTTCATATGTTGAATTATATGTATATATTGATGTATATAGGAATTAATGTAAGTATATACGTATTTTCTCACATTTTCATATTTTGGTTTTGTGTTTGATTTCGAGTTATACCATAAATTAAGGATTTAATGATGTTATGTGTGTGAGTATTGATGTATGGGAATGTGTATATCATTATGTATGTATAGATTAATCAAGTGGAGGTTCAGATTTATTAAATATATGAATATGTGTTTTATAAAACTTCAAATTCGAACTTGGTTAAAATTTCGAAATTTAATTAGTTAATTATCAGATTGGGGAAAAACCTCATGAATGGTTTGAGTTGTTATTTAGTATGTGATTTAAGTTAGATATAATTGTTTGAGCTGTATTTAAAAGGACGAGAAGATTTTCTAGTTCACGTTGAAGTCATATCTTATGTTTAAAATGTGGCATGATAGGTATTTGATTTGACTTAAAACTTCGTTTGAGTTAAATTGTAAGTCACATGAGAGTCTCAACCTTATTTAGGAGTTAAACGTGATTTTTGAACTAAAAGTATATTTTATTGAATGAATATACAACTAGGATTTTGGTACATTGACGTCACGAGTAGCCGAGGCTCCTCCACTTGCAAATTCAGAAACGGTAAATTACTAAGGACTGCAGGTAAGTAAACTTTCCCTATTTTCATAGAAGTTAAATGTAAATGTGGAATGTGTAAATGACTGTTTGCAATTTATTTGCTTTGATGAATTTCATTTACTTTATGAAAGTATATGTTATTATGAAGAATGTTCAAGCATGCACATTATCATGTCATTGCATCATCAAGCATGCATTGACATCGAAATTGTGAAGTGAAATGTTTTTAAATGAAAGAAATGTGTCAAGGTGCAAGTTTGTTCAAAAGTTATGTATCCCAAGTTTTTAAGAAAGAATGGGTGTACTTCTAGTTCATGAAAGATGCGAGTGGGAAATGGGGCGCGGGGGACCGGCGTACCCGAATGAGTGAATGAGCTGCTTTGCGGTGGAATGAAGTGAATGAGCCGCTTTGCGGTGGAATGAATGTTAAACCGCTTTGCGGTGGAAATGTGAATGTGAATCTGGTTCCAAATAAGAATTGCCCACTGTTATCTGATTGACTAGAAGATACACCAAGTGAGCTCACGATGGAATGAAGTGAAAGTTTTGAAATGTCAAGTGAAAGCTTGAAAAGTTTGAAAGTTTTGAAAGGTTAAAGTGAATGGGGATACATATTTTAAAGTTTAAAGCATTTCATGTCATAAGCATGCATTCATGCATAAAGTTTACTTACGGAGCTTTAGCTCACCCCAATCCCTCCCCAACATTTCAGGTGATGAAAGTTAGGTGATCCGAGGAGAGCACTTGGCGGCTGATTCAGACAGTACCCGTTGTCGCTTTATTTAATAAACTTAAATCTATTTAAGATATCATTTCAATTATTCCTTAATTTATTTATCATTGATAAATTTGTTTGGTTGGAGATAATTTCGAATAAGTATGGATGACGTGTAAGAGGTTAACTTACCTCTTATTTCATTTTTGTCAATGTCTATTGTTATTTCTGGAAAATTTTATGCATAAGGAGTTTGGGGATTGAATGAATTGGTTTGGCGATGATGAATGTGGTTGAGATGTGATTGATGCTTTAAATTTTTATTTTGGTTATGTTGTCTCTCTACAGGTTGGTTAAGTCCAATTTATAGAGGAGACTCTGTCGAAATTTTTGTAAATTTTCATAATAGAAAATGAAAATGTTGAGGTTTTAAATGATTTCTTTTCCGCATTTAATTAGAGAAATGAAAATTTTAAATGTGTAAACGTTTTAAATTCCGCATATTATGTGAATGGAAGTTAACACGCCTAGGTTTTAGACTTTTAAACTTGGGGTGTTACATTTTTGGTATCAGAGCTAAGAGTTTTAAAAGCGATTCTGTAGACTTTTAAAACTTATTTAAAAATGGTTCGGGTACTGAGTCACGCCTCAAGTGCTTCTCCCTCGATCATCTGGTAAGTTAAATTTTGTTTAAATTATGAAATGTTATTTGATGTTCCAATTATTGTAAATTCTTGAATGCTAATGTGTAATGTCGGAAAGTGAAAGGTCAAGAATGTAGTTTGTGAATATAATGAGTATATCTTCGTTATGTAAATGAGGAAGTGAGAAAGTAATGATTATTAAAAATTTGGGTTCCGTTTATTAGATCTTTTTGTGAAATAAGAAATGGATAGGAATGGTATATCGGCACGAGAGTATACAATGTCCAAACGAGAAGTTGAGAAGTCATCGAACTTAGTATTAAGTACTTATCGTGTTTGATATCGGGACTACCCACTCATTTGATAGTCCCACAATTATAGGAAAATTGATTTACCCATCTCAGTAGCTGGAGACCAAGTTTATATTGTCAACACCATTTGATGAATTGTTGAACTAAAGTTATGTGTTGAGAAATTTCCCCAACCATGGTGAATGGGAAGGAGTAGATGATAGATCTCATAACACTGAATACCCAAAAACTTGATGTCATACTAGGAATGGAATGATTATTGCGGCATAAGACTTCAATCACTGGCTACGTTAAGGTGGTATTTAAACCTTCAAATGTAGCAATTTTCGCTTTGTTGAAGTAAAGGTGAAACTTTCTATTTCGATATTATCAGTGGTGAAGGCTCGTCAATTGATGAATAAGAGTTATTAAGCCTACCTGGTTGCAATAATTGAAGTGTTTAAGGTGAATACTTCTCTCGAACAAATTTTTGTTATTCGAGAATGACTAAAGATGTTCTCAGAAGATTTTTGTGATTTATCGCCTAAAGGAGAACTTGAATTCGTCATCGATTAAGTGCGCAACTCTAGTATCCAAGGTATAATATCGGATGGCTCCTTCGTAACTTAAAAGAGCTCAAAGTGCATCTATAGAATCTCATGGACAAAGGTTTTGTTCGACCTAGTTTTTGCCATGGGGTGCTCAGGAGCTATACATGAAGAAGAAAGATGGTTTTATGATACTTTGCATAATTGATTTTAGACATGGCAAAACCAGTTTTATAAAGTTGTGATGAGATGTTGAGATTATGAGTGATATGATTTTATTGAGACTTCTATGAGAAAAATTATGAAATTTGAGATTTAAAGATTTGATTCTTAATTATTGGGAATTAAGGAATGGATATTTTGTTTGAGTAAGTGAATTATTCCTCTATTTTGAGAGAAATTTATAATGTTGTTTGGTCTTGTAACTAAGAAATTTTGGGATTATGATTTGTGTCATATATTTATAAGTACGACTAATGGGTGGTCATTTGAGCCAATTAATGTATTGAAGGAAGTGAGATATTGATATTGGAAACTATGATTTGAAATTGTTATGTTGAGGAATTATGAATTGATTTTTCTGGGATATCAAGGTATACATGAAGTTATGTGATGACTTGATGCGTATATTGGGAAATGTCAAGTCATATTTTGAAAAGATGAGTGAAGACAATGTTATGGCATTATTGGAAAGAATTTTAATTATTTTTAGGAACTTATTGATTATTAGTGAGAAATGATCACTTATATTGGAGAATATTATAAATTATGATGGTAAGTGATGATACTGTTGATTTATTTTGGAAGTTGATTGGTAGATGATGTGTTAAAGATTTGGTTATTTACATGCAATATGATTATTTGGGAAAGTCAGTTATCATTATTGGGAGATATTGAAAGTATTTTATAGTGAGATGCCTTAGAGGAGTAACCATTTATTCGAAATGAGAATTTGGGGACATATGATTGAAGGTTTGGGATTATGTGAGATAATGATGATTGTCATAAGGTCATTTGAATATAAAAGGTACCAGAGATAATTATAAGGAATAATGCGATTGCTCTTATGATGAGAACTGAAGGTGACGATGTATTGAGATTATGAAATAAGTTGACTTTCGATGAATAAGTTATGTTATATTTGGTTTTAAGTGGAATTCGAAGAAAGATGAATCTCAGTCATGGAAAATAAATCAGGTTTCATCGTAATTTGAATGATTCACTGATGTACGTTAAGTTTTCATTGATGATACTAAAATATCATATGAGAGATTGTTGGATGAAATTGATGAAAGAAACTTTATCAGGTCCTAGATTTGTACAAGTATTGCAGAAGTAATGCATTTGATCGGAGGAAAGTTTATGATAGTACATACCATGAAATTGTGGAGATTATTATTGATGGTACCTTGATTCAAAAATAAGAAATGAAATTTTAGGCAATTGTCCTTGTGGATAGGATTTGTGGAAATGAGAATAAGACTTCACAATGATTATTTATTATGGAGTAGTGGGCAGAAAGAGTGACAATGGCATAGTCCAAGATTTATTGAGTTTGAGAGATTGATATAAAATCTTAGTGAGTATATTGACATAAAAGGTTCGTGTGAAGGATATGATGGTTATTATGTTGTAATCTTAGAGAAATTGATATGATTAATTGAGGTCAGCTGTGTGACTTTTACTTATAATGGGATTGTATCTTTGGGTTAAGTAAACTTGATGAGGAATTCTATATGAATCACAAAAGTTTTATTCAGTGGTGATAGGTCAATGATTTATTTATAAAATACTTGGTTAGAGTATTGTTATGATGATTTTGAAAGCATGGATTCTTAAATTAGTACCTCGACTTTAGTTTTAAGATGAGTGTATGATGCTGAATACTTGATTACAATAAGTATGTGTTACAGGATTTAAGTTTGATCCTCTGATTTTAGAAGAAATGTTAGCATATTTAGAAAGGATTTCGTTTGTAAATCTTTCCAGAAAGATTCTATCAAAGTTTTAGTATTTCTACTGTACATGTTGGTATGGACGTCAAGTTTCACTAATTGTGGATTATAAAGTCTTATTTTGGTCAATTTTCTTGATTTTAGTTTTAAGAATGTGATCAATCAATATATATATTAAGGTTGAGACGTTAGAATAGACTCTATGAAAGGCTGGAAATAGAAAGTTAGTGAATGGATTCATAAGTGGGATAATGTCGGTTGATGGTTTTCTACAACAATAACTATCAAACTTCGATCCGTATTGAGTACTACACGATAGGAAGTGTAGATAGTCAGTTCAGGTTTGGTGAGCTAGGGAAAGAAAGTTATTGGGTTCAGAAATAGTACAACAACAACAAAAGTTGTTGAAAGGATTCATCAACAAATGAAAATTTGCACAGAATAGACAGAAAAGTTATGTGGACAGAAGAAGGAAACCTCGGAATTTGTTGAAGGAGATATGATCTTTTTGAATGTAGCTCCTATGAAAAGAGTTATGAGATTCGGGAAGAAGGAAAAGTTAAGCCTATATTTTGTCGGCCCCTTTGGAATTCATGAAAGGGGTAGGTGACCTAGCTTATCGGATTGCATTGTCACCAGCGCTATCGGGTGTGCACAATGTTTTTCATGCATCAATGTTGAGGAAGTATATTTCGGATTCCTCCCATAGTCTCAGTCATGAGTCATTAGATTTTTGTGAGGATCTGACTTATGAGGAGTCACTTGTGAAAATTCCAATGAAAGTAATTAAGGAACTTAGAAGAAAGAAGATTACATTAGTTAAGGCTCTTTGGAGGAATCATGCAGTAGAAGAGGCTACTTGGGAATACGAAGACGAAATGCGTGCCAAGTATTCACAACTTGTTGGTAAGATTTAATTTCGAGGACGAAATTTCTTTTTAGGAGGTAATGAATTGTAAGGCCGCTTTTTCATTTTATGGGCAATTCTGAAATCCCACGTGATATTTATGTTAATATTGTTATAAATTTTAAATTGATAATTTTTAATGTCTATAATTGGAATTATTTTGCAGTGGAAGGACTTGGACGCCGTCTCGATCAATGTACCAATTCGAAAGTTTATAAATTGATTATTTTAATTATTTACGTGCAATTCTATGTGATTAATTGTTTTATTGCCTAAGCATGTTATTTTCTATTTTATTATGTCAATTTGAAACTTGGGGGGAAAGTTTAGTGTCTATCGAGGGTAAATAGAACTTATAGACTTACTTAAACAAAAGAGGAGAATTGAGGGACTGATTTGTAAATTCCAAAAGATTTAAAACTTAACCTAACCTAATTAATCCCTCACTCCGCTCTCTACTTCGGGCTCTCTCTCACCTCGCTCTCTCTTCTCTCCGCCTCGCTCCCTCGTCTCTCGGCTCTCTCTATCTCTCGCCTCACCGACCCTCTCCCGGCGACGCCGACCACCACCCCACCGGCGGTAAGACTCCGTTCTCCCCTTCACTTTCTTCTCACTCGCACACACACACGAAACCGGGCACACACACACACACGAAAAACCGAACGCACACACACGGTTTCACACACACCCGCTCACACACATACACAATTTCATATGTTGAGTTATATGTATATATTGATGTATATAGGAATTAATGTAAGTATATACGTATTTTCTCACATTTTCAGATTTTGGTTTTGTGTTTGATTTCGAATTATACCATAAATTAAGGATTTAATGATGTTATGTGTGTGAGTATTGATGTATGGGAATGTGTATATCATTATGTATGTATAGATTAATCAAGTGGAGGTTCAAATTTGTTAAATATATGAATATGTGTTTTATAAAACTTCAAATTCGAACTTGGTTAAAATTTCGAAATTTAATTAGTTAATTATCAGATTGGGGAAAAACCTCATGAATGGTTTGAGTTGTTATTTAGTATGTGATTTAAGTTAGATACAATTGTTTGAGCTGTATTTAAAAGGACAAGAAAATCTTCTAGTTCACGTTGAAGTCATATCTTATGTTTAAAATGTGGCATGATAGGTATTTGATTTGACTTAAAACTTCGTTTGAGTTAAATTGTAAGTCACATGAGAGTCTCAACATCATTTAGGAGTTAAACGTGATTTTTGAACTAAAAGTATATTTTATTGAATGAATATACAACTAGGATTTTGGTACATTGACGTCACGAGCAGCCGAGGCTCCTCCACTTACAAATTCAGAAACGGTAAATTACTAAGGACTGTAGGTAAGTAAACTTCTCCTATTTCCATAGAAGTTAAATGTAAATGTAATTGTGGAATGTGTAAATGACTGTTTGCAATTTATTTGCTTTGATGAATTTCATTTACTTTATGAAAGTATATGTTATTATGAAGAATGTTCAAGCATGCACATTATCATGTCATTGCATCATCAAGCATGCATTGACATCGAAATTGTGAAGTGAAATATTTTTAAATGAAAGAAATGTGTCAAGGTGCAAGTTTGTTCAAAAGTTATGTATCCCAAGTTTTTAAGAAAGAATGGGTGTACTTCTAGTTCATGAAAGATGCGAGTGGGAAATGGGGCGCGGGGGACCGACGTACCCGAATGAAGTGAATGAGCCGCTTTGCGGTGGAATGAAGTGAATGAGCCGCTTTGCGGTGGAATAAATGTTAAACCGCTTTGCGGTGGAAATGTGAATGTGAATCTGGTTCCAAATAAGAATTGCCCACTGTTATCTGATTGACTAGAAGATACACCAAGTGAGCTCACGATGGAATGAAGTGAAAGTTTTGAAATGTCAAGTGAAAGCTTGAAAAGTTTGAAAGTTTTGAAAGGTTAAAATGAATGGGGATACATATTTTAAAGTTTAAAACATTTCATGTCATAAGCATGCATTCATGCATAAAGTTTACTTACGGAGCTTTAGCTCACCCCCAATCCCTCCCCAACATTTCAGGTGATGAAAGTTAGGTGATCCGAGGAGAGCACTTGGCGGCTGACTCAGACAGTACCCGTTGTCGCTTTATTTAATAAACTTAAATCTATTTAAGATATCATTTCAATTATTCCTTAATTTATTTATCATTGATAAATTTGTTTGGTTGGAGATAATTTCGAATAAGTATGGATGACGTGTAAGAGGTTAACTTACCTCTTATTTCATTTTTGTCAATGTCTATTGTTATTTCTGGAAAATCTTATGCATAAGGAGTTTGGGGATTGAATGAATTGGTTTGGTGATGATGAATGTGGTTGAGATGTGATTGATGCTTTAAAATTTTATTTTGGTTATGTTGTCTCTCTACATGTTGGTTAAGTCCAATTTATAGAGGAGACTCTGTCGAAATTTTTGTAAAATTTCATAATAGAAAATGAAAATGTTGAGGTTTTAAATGATTTCTTTTCCGCATTTAATTAGAGAAATGAAAATTTTAAATGTGTAAACGTTTTAAATTCCGCATATTATGTGAATGGAAGTTAACACGCCTAGGTTTTAGACTTTTAAACTTGGGGTGTTACAATAATTCTAGTCACAACCATCATTCTTATAGTCACAGGTAATTCGATCATGAGATTTTATTTTAAGGTCACACGGAATATTATAGGACACAATTTTATTTCAAGTCATAATCACCATCACTATCAACTCCGACCACCACAACCATCAACGTAACCATAACCACAACTTCCATCACAATATCTATCGAACACTGCAGCCCACTAGAGTAACCACAATCAGGCTCATCCCCACCCTCAAAACAACAGACAAACCACCACATCAACCTTCACTACACCATCGTAAAAATAGCCTGATCCATCACACCGCTATCAGCATTGAGGTCACAAGTAAAATAATACAGGTCACAATTTTATTTCAAAGTTACAACAACGATCACCACCTCTAACCACAACAACCATGATCACAACCACCACCTCAACATCACCGCACAACATCACCGCACACCACCACCTCCGAACACCCTCACCATAATAATCAGTATCTTTAGATCGTGAAAATTTAAATTTAGATCCGCGACGTCGCCCGACGGAAGAGGACAAAAACCTCACGTGATGACATCACGTTTCCAGCACGGAGGCATAGTGCACGGAGACGCTACCTCTCCATCGTTTCTCGTCGTTGAGAGCTCCTATTGCGATCGTGAGATTGGCGATATGGAGTGAAGGGAGTGCAGAAACCATCAAACGATGACATCGCATTTCCTGTGCAGAGGCATAGCATGCACAGGCACCATCGTGCGCCGTCAAGCGGCACGCTGGGTCGGATGGTCATTGGTAAGGTTGAGGGAGCATAGAGGATTAGAAGAAAGCGGCAGATAAATGAAATATTTTAGATTTTAGGCGCAGAGAGGAAGAGAAAGCATAAGAGAGAAATGAATTTAGTTAGGTTTCAGATGTCAGTAGTGGGAAATGTAGGATTTAGGTATTTAATTTTATAATATTTTATTTAATTATTTAAATTTTAATTATAACCTCATTTGTGAAGTTATTTAAGTTTGATCTTATATTTGAATTTGAATCCTATAAAACAAGCTTAAATGTAATTTCCACATTTATGAAGGGGAAAGTACACCAAATACCTCAAAATATTAAGTAATTTGAATAATACCCATTACCTTATTTAAACTGTTTTAACAACGTAAATATACGTTCTAAAACAACACAAATTCTTCCAAACTCAAATCAATAGCCCATTCTAGAAAACCGAAACCCCATACACCTCATCAACTCTCTCGCAATGGTTCCAAGAAGCAAAAGAAGGTTGGTCTTTCCCTTCGTTCCTTCAATTGCCGCCTCGTAAAGTGGGTATTCTCCTTTGGTTAACTAATTATTTTCTAGTTTTCTTCTATGGGTAAAGCAATTTAGGATTGTTTATGATAGAGGAACAACTCCATGTTCCGTAGAGCTTGGGTAAGGATTAGAAAATCTCAATCTTCCAAGGATAAGGCCTCTTTGTTTTTGCAATATAAAGATTAAGACTTACAAAAATACTGGGTTGTTCACAAAGTATTGTGAAGGTATTTGGTGAAATGCCTTAGAGTGACTTTTTTTTTAACACGCGAAAACAAGACTCTGAAACTCTGAAATTTATAATAGGAATGAAATTTCAAGCAAGACAAAGAAAAGCAAAAAACTATTATACAGAGAATATATGAAATAAAATCATAAGCTTTCTTGAGACATAAGAATTTGCATTTTTAACCTAGTCTTGCTCAATAAGATAATTTTCTGGCCTTTCTGGTAGTGTCCAAATTATCCACTTATGAAGTAGAAAGATACACAACGATTAAGGGTGAATATGGTGTTCCTAGTATTTGAAAAGAAACTAGGGCGTATTATATTGCAGTTCTTGTACTTTGTTTCACTAACCTCAATAGCTGAATCCTTTTTGTAATTGAAAAGAATAATGTAGCGTATCTTGGACCTCTTTTCGGAAGTCCAATCGTTGGAGTTTGTTGGTGTCTTAAACAATTTTGGGTTTTGTTGGTGATAAAATTATATAGTGGGTACCCACTGGGGACATGTGTCCCCCCCCCCTCCTATTGGGGGTGTTAGACGATGGGCCCCCCCGACACTCAATGCCAACCCGCCAGGGCAATTTTCATGGGGGACATCATAAAAGCTCTGCTATTGGTGAAATGAATATTGGTTGTGCTTCTTGATTGTTCAATTAATCAAAAGTGTTCTTCAAGTGAAACAATTATGTGGTTACTTGATCAAAAGTGGTTTCTTTGCTTGAGCTGCTGAAATTGAAGATCAAAAAGTCTTGAATGTGAGAATTTTATTATTGAGGTTTTAACATAAAATATTATCACTTTTCTTTATGCAATTTTGGAACAATTTCTTACTTTTTTAAATGTTTGCCATTTTATTGAATGACTTTCAAGTGTGTGTGTGTGTGTGTGTGTGTGTGTGTGTGTGTGTGTGTGTGTGTGTGTGTGTGTGTGTGTGTGTGTGTGTGTGTGTGTGTGTGTGTGAAGAATGTGTAATGTATCTACTAGTGTTTGCTTTTGTAATTTGGTAAGTTACATAGATGCATACGCATGTAATCCATGATGGATATTGTTGACCACAAAATCTGGTAGGACCTTGGATCAACACGTCTCAACTCCTCCCTCTTGAATACATGGACTTCCTGCGCATTAGGACAAACAATAAGTATGCAAAGGTGGCTGAGGTGGCTCCCATTTTCACTCCGATGCTTAAGTCAGCACTCATTTCAAGTAAATATGATTTGGGTGCGGGAAATATAAATATTTAAGAGAGAAAAGGGAGTAAGATATTATTTATCAAGTCTTTTAGTATTGAATTTCTAACTTCTAACTTGGATATCAATGTGTTCTATTTATAGTCGAAATTATTGTTTCAGATGGTGACACGTGTCATACCTTACACGTGTTACGTCCCTGGCCGTTGGAGAAGTAAACCAGTTTCTTGGATATAATCATTGCTACCTTGTATTGGGGAGGGGCACTCGTCACACCCCTTGTAAAGGCGCTGTCTTGTCAAGTCACAGTCTGCAAGGAGAGTCACATCTCTCTGACACATTAGCTGGTCCTGTCACCGCTCCGAGACACTGCCTCGGATTGTAGCAGCTCAAAAAACCAGTTCGATCATGTAGGCTTCGGATCATATTTCACCCTGAAGATTCGATAACCTGTGAGGACCTAGGCTCCATGCATTGTTGGTATCCATTAGTCTCTTGTAGGTCCCTATAAGAGACGTGTTATGCTCATTTAAGCATGGTCGCAACATTAGTCCCTCAAGTCTGTGCAACTTGGCTCACCCACGTTCTCAATCATCTCAATCTTGGGTGGATGCGTAAATTCAACTATGAAATCTGCTAACTCTTGGTCCTTTACATCTGTCCGAGGTACATAATGGAGGTTGCACTAACTGATTTCTACCGCTCACTTCATTAACCTTCCAGACACATCTGGTTTTTGCAAGACTTGTCTCATAGGGAAATTTGTGAGTACTTTGATAGAATGTGACTGAAACTAGGGACGGAGTTTATGAGTCGTTGTGATTAATGCTAAAGAGAGTTTCTCCATGTCTGGGTAACGCATTTCAGCGTCCAACATGGCTTTGCTTATATAATATATCAGAAGCTGACTCCCATTCTCTTCCCTAATCAACACGGAGCTAACAGCCTCCTTGGAGACAGCTAAAAAAGGAAGAAGAGGTTTGCCAATCTTTGGTTTAGACAATAGAGGGGCCTGCCCCAAGAATCCTTTCAGTTCGATAAAAGCTTACTCACATTCCTGTGTCCACTGGAATCGTCTTACTCCTTTTAAGACCTTGAAGAAAAGTAAACACTTGTTAGTGGATTTAGAGACAAATCGACCAAGGCAGCAACCCTTCCAGTTAAGCTTTGCACTTCTTTAGGGCTTTGGGGCAAGCGCATGTCCAGCAAATCTTTGATTTTATCTGCATTAGCTTCAATTCCCCTTCTATTTACCATGAAACCAAGGAACTTTCTAGATGCTACCTCAAAGGCACACTTCACAGGGTTAAGCTTAATTCTATACTTTCTTAGTATATCAAAAGTCTTTGATAAATGGCGAACATGTTTTGAGGCGACCATACTTTTTACTAGCATGTCGTCCACATATACTTCCATGGTGTTTCCGAGTTACTTTGAGAACATTTGATTCACAACCTCTGATAGGTGGCCCCTGCATTTTTCAATCCGAAAGGCATGACCCTATAACAATAGAGCCCCATGTCCGTAATAAACGAGGTGTGCTCCTCATCTGATTTATGCATTGGGGTCTGATTGTATCCGGAGTATGCATCCATAAAACTTAACATTTCATGCCCCGTCGTGGAGTCAACTAATCGATCAATCCAGGGCAGCGGATAGTTGTCTTTTGGACATGCTTGGTTTAAATTTGATAAATCAATGCATACCCGCAGTTTTCCGCTTTGCTTAGGGACCAAAACAGGGTTGGGCACCCACTTCAGATAACAGGATTCTCTAATGAAACTATTTTTCAATAGCTTCGACACCTCCTCTTTCAAGGCCTCATATTTTCTCGGACTCATCGACCTCCTCCTCTGCCTATGCTCAGGAAGTCTCGGGTCGAGTTGGAGCCTTTAACAGGCTATCTTAAGGTCAATTCCAACCATGTCATCGTGTTTCCATGCGAACACATCAAGGTTTTGGAGCAGAAAACTTTTCAGTTGCCCTTTGTAATTTGTATTCAACCGATGAATCCTGCCAATCTGTAACTCCTTCATTGGGTCGTTTGGATCAACGCAAAAGCATTCCAGCTTTTCAGCAGGGGAAGTGCAACAATTATCACCTGTCATTCTAGGATCCATATCTTCTTCTTGCGCCATTGTGACATCTTCATTTGTGGAGAGTCCTGCACCTAATTTTTCAGGGTCTGAAATAGCATCGGCCATTGCCACATCGCTAATCATATTGACGGTTCAGTCTTGAGACTTTCGGATAGCGTTTGTGTAACTGGATCGTGATTCTGTTTGACTACCTCTAACAATAGCTACACCATATTCAATTGGGAATTTCATACAAATGTACTTTGTTTGAGTTACAGCCCCAGGTCAATTAGACCCTGCCTTCCAATTGAGCCATGATATGAGGAGATTTTATCCAAGATTAAGAACTCCATTGGCATCCTAGAAAGAGTTGGAGCCTGTCCTACCTCGGTCATAAGGATTATGGATCCTCTGGGAATGATGATATCCCCGGTGAATCCATATATGGGATCTGGGACTGGAATGAGTGGGGGTACCAATTCCCATCTTGTCAAATGTAACCCCATAGATCACAAATACCGAGGCATTGTCATCCACCAGCATCCGAGGCAAACCATTTCTAGCTACCACCACCAGGATTACTAACGCATCATTATGGGGGAAATGCACCCCAATCGCATCATACAGGGTGAATGTGATAGGTTTTTTCTTGGAAGTCCCAGCAGGGTGTGAATTGATGTGATAGTTTACATTGACGGGCTCTTTAGACTCTCTGATGTATCATTTTTAGGAGTTGTTCGTACTCCCTCTAGGATGGGGGCCTCCAAATATTGTATCGATTTCGCGGATTGGTGGATCATTTGTAGGTTGAGGTATCTCTCTTACATTTTTATCATGCGCCGAGGAGTTATTCAGGTCTTGGCTTCGATCTCTCTGATGGTTGTCATTTCTCCCTCTTGGAGGGTTCTTCCAGGTGTCTCTTCTGTCAGCTCGGCTAAAATTTTGGTCATTCGGCCTGTGTGGTTTTTCTCTGTTTGAATCAAAGTTGCCATCCTTTCTTTCATTGGCCTTCTGATCGGCCAGCATGTGGATCTCTCTGCAATCTTTCGTTGCATGCCCATAGTGTCAATGGTAAGCGCAATATGCCCCAGTCATGGGTTGTTTTCCACTTCAGCTTCCACCTATACCTTCCGGAGCAATAGTGGGATTTGCTAAAGGTATTTCGGAGTGCGGGAATGGCTTCCGTGATTTCAGCCACGTAACTGGATCCAGTCCTCGAAAAGGGACGTGGGATACCTTCGCGGTGATTTCCGAACTGGTTTTTATTGCCTCCTTTTCTTTGAACAGCTTCGGGTTGGTACCCAGTATTGTATCTCTCCTGAGGATGATTATCTCTGGCTCTCGCCATTTCCTCTAAGATAATTTCCTCCGAGATAATTTCCTCCTTCATTAAATCTACGAGGGCGTTGTAGTCCCTTGACTTCCTGCTTCAGACGTCTCTCCAGAACATGTTGGTCATGTCTAAACCTCCTTTAGAGAACATTTCCGCATATGTGATGTTCTCAAAGCTATGCATTTCTTCGGTGAATCGGGATAAATAGCCTTTCAACGATTCATCCCTTCCTGCCTCAGATCTTGAAGGCGTTGAATCGGGAGCTGGCCTGGTCTGGAGGAAACGAAGTCGTTCTTAAAGGCTATTTTCAAATCCCTCCAACTGTGGATGCTGCCCGAGGGAGTTTCTTGTACCACCGTATCGCGCTTCCCTCAAGTGTTAAGATGAAGGCTTTGCATTTTAGTGCAGGAGTGGCTCCGGGTATCTCCATACTGGCGCGATAGTTTAATAGGTGATCATCAGGGTCACCTCTCCCAGAATACTTTGTTATCTCTGGAATTTCAAAATCAGTGGGCACTAGGCACCTCTGAATGCCTTCTGTGAAAGGGCTCATTTCCTCCTCATCGTCTAATTCATACGACAGCAATTCGTAATTTTCTTCATGGTCGGACTCCACCGCACCAGGGTATTGGCCATGGGGTTGCCAAGTCTGGTTCCACCTCTGAGGTGATAAATTCTAGCCGTGATATGGCCTTTGATAAGTAGACGGATCCCCTTGGGCTTGGAAGCGTGCCTCTTCGGCTCTTCTCTCCCGCCTATTTCTAGGTTCATGGGTTGATGGACGCCATCCCGCTATTACTGCTTCGTGTCTATTTCCAGGCATGTGTCCCTGCGAAAGGACTTCTTCAGCCCTTCGCTCCTGCCTATTCCTAGGTACCTACGTTTGACGCCGAGTTTGTTCGGCTCGGCTTCCTCTTTTTCCCCCTGAACAGTCCCCCTATTCGGCTAAAGACACTGCCGGATCTTGAGGGTGATACTCCCCCACGATATTCGAGGGGTTGGTCCTATTCTTTTGGTGCTTCGTATATCGGGTCTTCACCGCGTGGAATGGAATCCACCTCGGTATATGCTGGTGGTTCGTTATAATATGACGCAGTGCCTACATCAGAGGTTAGGTAACGTGGCTGTGAGTAGTGAGGTGGTATCATTGGTTCATTCACCACATACCCCCTTGTCATTTAGGCATTCATGGCAGCAGTTTGCTCAATCTGTTGCTTTTGCATCCCCAACATTTGGGCGGTCATGCGAGTCATTTGTCGTAACATACGCCAATTTCAGTACCGAAGTGGACAATTAGGCTGAGGGACCTCCTCATCGGCATTCTCATAGGGATTTGCTTGAGGTACATTCCCCCTATCATACTTAGCATCATTATCACTCTCACTCATAGCAGTAGCGGCTTCGTGCTGTCCTTTCTTCAAGGGTAGATAAGCTTATATTCCCAAGTTTTAGGCCTTTTTCAAGGTTAGTAAACTTATATCTCAAAGTTTTAAGCATTTTTCAAGGTTAGTAAACTTATATTTCAAAGTTTAAAGCATTTTTCAAGGTTAGTAAATTTATATTTCAAAGTTTTAAGCATTTTTCAATGTTTTTAGTGATTCTCAACTATTTTTCAAGAGGTGCTTCACTCTTTCTCAAGAGGTTATCTGCCTTTGTTTAAGGCCTTTGGTAGCATTTTACCACGTGATTTCGTGGTTAGAAGTGGTTTCTCACAGACGGCGCCAAAATGTTGATCACAAAATCTGGTAAGACATTGAATCAACACGTCTCAGCTCCTCCCTCTTGAAAACGTGAACTTCCTGCGCACTAGGACAAACAATCAGTATGGGGCCGAGGTGGCTCCTATTTGCACTCCAATGCTTAAGTCAGCTCTCATTTCAAGTAAATATGATTTGGGTGTTGGAAATATAAATGTGTAAAGAGAGAAAATGGAGTGATATATTATTTATCTAGTCTTTTAGTATTAAATTTCTAACCTCTAACTTGGAGATCAACGTGTTCTATTTATAGTCGAAATTATTGTTTTAAATGGTTGCACGTGACATACTTTACACGCGTTACGTCCCCGGCCATTGGAGAAGTGGACCAATTTCTTAGATATAATCATTGCTACCTTCTATTGGGGAGGGACACCCGTCACATCCCTTGTAAATGCACTATCTCATCAGGCCATAGTCTGCAAGGAGGGTCACATCTCTCTGACACATTGGCTGGTCCCATCATCGAACCGAGGAACCGCCTCGGATTGTAGCAGCTCGAAAAACCAGTTCCGTCATGTAGGCTAAGGATCATATTTCACCCCGACGATTCGATAACCTGTGAGGCCCTAGGCTCCATGCATTGCTATCATCCATTGGGTCTCTTGTAGGTTCCTATAAGAGATGTGTTATGCTCATTTAAGCATGGTCGCAACAGATATTAATGTTTTCAGACCCAGCCCAATCATCGACCCTACCAAGGGACTAGGTCAAGGGTTAGAGGGTCGACTCGAGGTCAACCCCGTTCATTAAAATAAAAATAATAATAATAATAATATTTTAGAAAATGATAATTTTTTTAAAAAAAAAAAAAACTAAAACACGGGTCAACCCGGTTCCAGGTCGATCAAATTTACCTGGTCAGCCCGGGTCATTGACCAAAACAAGTTTTAGGGGTTACTCGACCTGGGTCATCGATTTCTTGGTCGACCTGATCGTTCCAGGTCGGGTTTTATAACATTGATGGATATTACAAAAATTGAGAAGGTGACAACATATCACTTTCTAAAAATAAATGTCATTTTTTTTTTAAAAAAAAAATGGCATTGTGTCAGAGATCATGTTACTTTTAGTCAAAAGAAAAGATAATAAGAACTAAGAAGTGACGTTGCATCACTTTTTTTAACATTTATTATTATTATTATTATTATTTAAAATTTTATACAATTATTATAATACTTTGATAAACACGAGTTAATGTTTTTTTTAATATTTGTCTCTTTTTTTAGTTCTGTAACTTTTTTGAACTTTTATCACTTTTAGAGCCTGTTTGGTGAAGTTAAGATTTTCAAATTTTCTATCAAATTTATTTTCAAAAAAACATTTATGAGACTCATCACATTTCAATCACACATTCTCTCAAAATTCAAAATTCATTCAAAAACTCGTACACCAAACAGACTCTGTACTTATAGGATATTATGTTCTTAAAATGAAGTTGTTTACTATGTTTAGGTAATAAAAGGGAAAAATAATCACAAAGAGACTATATTACAAAATTGGAAAAGTGATATTCAAGTAGCAAAAAGTGACAAAACGTCATTTTTTTTTTTTTACCAAAAAGTGACATCGCGTGTCATTTTTTAATTATGAGAGAATGTGAGTTAGAAGAAAAAGTGGTAAGAAGTAACATTTTGGCACATTTTATATAAAAAAAAAAATGGTGTTATGTAATGTATCTATTAGTGTTTGTGGGGGTCTTGTGTAATTTGTTTGTCAATGATGGATATTGCAAAAAATGAGAGAGACAATTTCATCCACTAGAAAGTGAAAAGGTAAAATGACTAGTATTTACTCCTTGCGATGCACGAAAGTTGTTTTCCGCAACATCTATTTCGATAAGTACTCATAAAATGTTAATTCTTTTACATAATCATAACAAATAAATAAACACACATTTATAATTATTTTGATAATTTTTTTTAAAAAAAGTTGAAAAAAATGTTAAATACAAAAGGTAAATGCAGAAATCATGAAAATTTGAATTTTCAATGAAGTTAATAATAACTCATGATTTTTTTTTAAAAAAAATAATAATAACTTGTGAAAATTATTGAAACCTACGATCATTTATTGTTAAAATATATAAATTGACATTTTAGGATTTAAATATTTACTATCCAAATAAGTTTTTAAAAATTTGGATTAATTATATTTCTCATGTTTGATAAACTTTTGATTAAAATTCAACACAAAGTCAACAATTAATTTTAACCATACATTTCGTAGGTCATACAACTTTCAACCCTACATTCCATCAACTTTTATTAAAATATACTAAAAACCTGATTTTATTCCCTAACAAATAGGGGCATTGTTTTTTAAATTTTAATAACTATTGTAATAAAATATTATTATTTTGTGCATTTCACAACCAAGCAAATATTTATAAGTATTTAATCAATAAAATTATAAATGTGTGTTTTTCTCAACCAAGCAAATATTACCATCCATTTGATAGCTTTGTCTATAAATTTATTTATAGACAATACATTTTTCACTCACTTTTAACTATAAACATTTTTTGAAACCATTTTTCAATCACCTATTGTATCTCGAAAACAACAATATTTTTGTTTATAAACGAAAACAAAGTCTTTGAACGGAGGTTTTAATTTATTAAATAGTTAATAATAATATATATTTTAGAAAATATGATTTATTATTTAAAGGATAATAAATATTATCTACGCGAATTTTTATTTATTTATTTATTTATTATTTTAGTTACTCCCTCCGCCCCATTTATATAGGCTTGTTTGACATTTGACACAAATTAAGAAAATATTTTTAATGTTATTGAAAAAATAATTTTTATTACGAAAATTCTGGAATTATAAATAGGGATACATTAGTAAACCAAAAAAAATACTCCTTAATAAAGAAACATGCCTATATAATTGGGATAAGAGAAAAAAGAAATGCAGCCTATATAAATAGGACGGAGAGAGTATTTTTTTCCAAAAATTGCAAATGCATTTTAGAGGGAAAGTGACATTTAATGCTTCTCTCTCTTCACTTCTACTTTTATAGATGTATATAGATATAGATATAGATATAGATAGATAACATTTTGTTTGTATATGGAGAATGAAGAAAGTTTAATGTATCAAATAATGTTAGTGGACTTGTGTAATTTGTTAGTCAATTATGGATAATGCAAAAATTGAAAAATTGACGTTCAAGAAAAAAGTGGCAAATTGTTTATATTAAAAGTCACTTTTTACTTAAAAGGAAAGGTGATAAAAAGTAACATTCTATCACTTAAAAAAAGGGCATTTGTATCACTTTTTTTTTAAATGGCATAATTATGTTAATATTTTGAATAAAATAAAATTAACAAGTCGTGAATTTATTCTAAGATTTTAATTTGTGTTTGATTAAGAAATTATTATACATGTCACTTTTTTAAAAACAAGTAATATTGTGTAACTTTTTAAAAAAGTTGGCAAAATTATTAAAAAAATGACAAAACATTAAAAAAGTGGCACTGAAAAAATTATGAAATATTTTTACTTTCTAAAAATTTTTAAAAGATATTTTTGTATATGGTCCAAAATAAGAATATTTGAATAAGTACCCATTTATGAACATATACCTAATGTAGTGACTCGACTTTATAACATTGCATCTCTACTGCAATTTATAGAATCTGTTGACGTCACTTTTTGTCACAAAGCTGGTCAACAAACAAAATGAATTGATCTTTGACTCATCATGTTGAGATAACTTGATTTTGAGATTTTTGGCTAAACAACCAGGTCATATAACTGAATACTAGATAATATATGAATTTATGCGAGGTGGAACTTCATATCACCGACTAAGATCTGCACGTGTATGACTTGACACTCAGGTCGACATGTGTATGACCTGGCATTCAGGTCTGCATTGTATATGACCTGGCATTTAGGTCTGCATTGTGTATGACCTGGCATTCAGGTCTGCAAGCGTTTGGACCTGAGCATCATGTCTACAAGTTATTTGAAGTTAAAGGTTTTTCTTTGAATCAATAAATTGCTCTCTCAAATGAACATAAAATCCCCCTATTTATCCAGAAAATGGGGGTAGACATATTTACATATTTGATCATTCATCTAATAATTACACAATGGGGCAATCTCTAATAGTTATAGACAATTTCACCCATATCTTCATATAAGTATCATATTGACCCTTTGAGTTTATCTTGAGTAGTCTTGATCCTTAGTTTGACATGGAACTTGAACAATAAGCTTGTTGACCACTGAATAGGCGACTCTTAACCTTGACCCAAATTTATGGGGTGCAACAAATGTCCCCCTAGGTCTGGAATTATGATCACCTTAAGTTCGGACCTTGTTCAAATACCAACCCTTGCTTCGAGCACACTCTGCTTCTTTTTCTTGAGTAGTTTTGGTCGTTCATATGTAGAACTGATGTCCAAGTCCGCTTGTTAGACCAGAAACATAATTCAAGTAGATTGGAAGATGAAGGTGAAGGATTGAAGTTCACATAGAAGCCATTGTGCGTAACAGGCGTTCACCTCGAACCCATAATTAGTAAATTTCGATTGGGTCATACTGTTCTATATTTGATCCAGGTAGTCGAAGTCTTCATTTCATCTATGGACTTGATTTTAGGAGAAAACTAAAGAGCCAAGGAGTTGAAATAATTACCCGTTGAAGAGCCGTCGAGGACCTGAAATAATATCCAGTTGAAGAGTTGATTGCTTCAACTTTTATTTTTAAAGAGTGAATATGATTCTTTTGAGTAATTGTGAAATTTTTTCTGAGTATTCAGGCCAGTCCATTTATTCAGATAATTCGATAAGGTAAAATTCTGACGAAGCATACTTACATGGATCAAAATATCAAATATGAAGGTAACTCAGTGCACTGAATTAGTTGATAAGAATATAATCAAGATGACCTCAGGGATTGGACCAGACCTTGTGGGGGCGTTGTTATGTCTTGTCTCAAAGGTAACGGTAATAAAGACCTGATGGATTTGATTCTGTCGTATCCCTCGGGTAATGGCAGTGAAGATCTCAAAGACTTAGTTCTCTCGTGTCCCCTGTGTAATAGCAATGAAGACCCCAAGGGCTTGGTTCTCCCGTGTCTCCCAAGGTTTTACTTCGTCATGGGAATTTCACATATTCATGAGGGTGTGCCTCGTCATTAAGGTCCACTTCACCATGGAATTTCTACCTTATCATAGTCACCTCGTCTTGGAGGTCTTACCCTGTCACTGAGGTCCACTTCACTGTAGAGCTTTCACCTCATCATGGTAGTTGCACCTCATCATGGTCACGTCGTCTTCATGGAGGTTTCACCTTGTCATTGAGGTTCACTTCACCATGGAGATTTTACCTCTTCATGGTCACCTCCTCGTCATGGGGGTTTCACCTCACTATGGAGGTTTTACCTCATCATGGTCTCCTCCTCGTCATGGAGGTTTCACCTCACCATGGAGGTTTCACCTTCTCATTGAGGTCCACTTCACCATGGAGGTTTTACCTCATCATGGTCACCTCCTCTACATGGAGATTCCACCTCACCATTGATGTTTCACCTCATTATGGTTACCTCCTCGTCATGGAGGTTTCACCTTACCAGGGAGGTTTCACCTCGTCATTGAGGTCCACTTCAGCATTAAGGTTTTTACATCATGGTCACCTCATCTTCATGGAGATTTCACCTCACCATGGATGTTTTACCTCATCAAGGTCACCTGCTCGTCTTGGAGGTCTCTCCTCGTCACTTAGGTCCACTTCACCATGGAGGTTTCAGCTCGTCACGGAGCTTGCACCTCATGATGGTCACCTCCTCATCAAGGAGGTTTTACCTCACCATGGATATTTCACCTCGTCATTGAGGTCCACTTCACCATGAAGGTTTTTACATCACGGTTACCTCCTCTTCATGGAGATTTCATCTCACCATGGGTGTTTACCTCATCAAGGTCACCTCCTCGTCTTGGAGGTCTCTCCTCGTCACTGAGGTCCACTTCACCATGGAGGTTTCACCTCACAATGGAGATTTCACCTCATCATTGAGGTTCACTTCACCATGGAGGTTTTTCCTCATCATGATCACCTCATCGTCATGGAGGTTTCACCTCACAATGGAGGTCTCACCTCATCATTGAGGTTCCACTTCACCATGGAGGTTTTACCTCATCATGGTCACCTCCTTATCATGGAGGTTTCACCTCACCATGAAGGTTTCATCTCATCATTGAGGTTGACTTCACCATTGAGATTTTACCTCATCATGGTCACCTCCTTATCATGGAGGTTTCACCTCACCATAGAGGTTTCACCTCATCATTGAGGTCCACTTCACCATGAAGGTTTTTACATCATGGTCACCTCCTCTTCATGGAGATTTCACCTCACCATGGATGTTTTACCTCATCAAGGTCACCTCCTCATCTTAGAGGTGATGAGATTCGAAGCGCGGAAGAAACGCCGGAAAGTTCCGAACTCAGGTTGTGGTTGGACGGATGAATCATGACCCGATATTCACGATGCGATGGCTCGACGATGCGGAATAAAGAACCACGAATTTCGAAACGCCACAAGGATTTGCCCAATCTCCTTGATAAGTCTCTGATTTTCAACGCCACAAATACTCTCGTGAATATTTGATAAGTTCTGGATGAACGCCACAAGATAATCAATTTTGATAAGTTTGGGTTTGTAATGTGAATCCACACATTAAACAATTGAAAAACATTCAATCTCTTTTTATTCAATCATCAAAGTCTCAAGTCTGAATTACAATGAATGGAAAGGAATATAAATAAGTAAAATAACCTAGCCGCTAATTGACTCAAAATAGAATTCTAATTAGACTAAAATTCTAAAATAGGCAAACAAATAATTAAAAACAAAATTTAACCTAAAAATACGCAAAACCCTAATTTCCGTCTGCATAATTGACTTGCTGTTTTGAAGCCCCAAATGATGGAATTTGGCCATAAAATCAGTCGGCTCAAGGGTTTTAGCCCATGAGTTTTGCTTAGTGGCCCGTTTCTACTCGAAAAACACATATTATGCATCTAATTCTGACATGGTTGACTGGATTGCACTTTTATTTGGCTTGAATATTTAACTTTTTCCGTCAAACCATCTATGACTCCGATTGTCGATGATTCAGAACACATCAAGAGGTCTCTCCTAACCCCTTGATGTTTTGATTGATTCCTTTCAAGCTAGAGATGGCAGAAAGTTATCAATGGAATTATAGGTTGGATGCTTTTATTTGATGTTGTGGCTTTGGCATGTCTCCAGTGTTGAAAAAGGAGAATCAGGCTTTGGTGTTTAATAGATACTACACCGTAAATATGATGAAATTTATCTTAGACCTCCTTAGCAATTCTACCTTTAATGAACACATGATCGATTGAATCAACATCAAAACAACGTCGGCATTTGGAGGGAAAATAAATCCCATGTTTGTGATGTAGAACATCATCAGTAGTGAGAAAATTTTGCCATAATTTCCAAGAAAAGATAGATATTTTCAGAGGTAGCAATTTAGACCAAACTACTTTATAAGATGACTGAAGAGTGCTCCTAGCCCTGATTAACTCCATGCAAGATTTAAATCCATTAAGTCGGTTATGCTATTTGAATTAGTTGATTCATGATGAATGTATTGACTTGGATTAGTTGAATAATAAGTGAGTAAGATATGTTATTTGAATTAGTTGATTCATGATGAATATATTTACTTTGATTAGTTGAATAATAAGTGAGTGAAATGTGTTTATTTGAATTAGTTGATTCATGATGAATATATTTACTTTGATTAGTTAAATAATAAGTGTGTGAGGTGTGTTTATTTGAATTAGTTGTATATGAAGTAAGTTGAATATGTTTATTTGAAGTATTTGACTAATGAAGTTAGTTGAATATGTTTATATGAGTAATATGATTTATTATACGTGAGTTGGATATGTTTATGCGGAACATGAGTTGAATATGATTATTTGAGTTAATTGTCTGATAAAGTGAATATTCGACACACCCTTTATATGTTGCATAATGTGAAACATGTTTTGAAGAAATGACTTTCGGTTCATGTTTTGAAATGCAATGACATTCAATGGGTGATGAATCATAAAGGAAAGTAATGCATAAAGAAATGTTTTGTGCATGATGATTATAGATTTGAACTCTAGCTTCCTCGGTAATCAATATGTTGTTTTGGATATCGATGTTGATGATGATCACATGGTTATCTTAATATCCATGTTGGAGTCGAACAGGGTAAAAGATGACAGGGATGCAGAAGCCGTAGAGATGATGAAATAGACCTATGTAATCTGATGTGTTATGACCGATGTTGATTATGTTGGAGCACCTACGACTCCGAGGGTTGTTAAGAACGACGTGGTGATCTAATATTCATGTTGGAGTAGAACATAGTAAAAGATGACAGGAATGTAGAAGTCCCATAGGATGAAAGTTATATATAATCTGATTTGTTATGACCATTTTATTGATATTCGGATTATTAAAATGATAAGTACTTTTGGGTTAAAGAGATAATCTATAATTGGGCCCTGAAAACATGATTTTTGAAAAGAAAAAAAAACATGCATATGCATCTAGTACTCATCTAACATGATATTTGAAAAGAACATGAATGTGTGTCGACTACTTATCATACATTTGAATTTCTCTCGAGTATGTGAAGTTGACTTGTATATCCAAATGTGCAATAATATATGTGCACCATATTCTACTCACTGGGCAAGTGTATGTTCATCCTATGACAAGAACCTTTTTCAGGTAATAATAGAAATGAATTAAAAAGGATTAGCAAGGATGTTCAAATGGTTTGCAGAGAGTGTTGCGCTAGGTGACGACATGTGAATTGTAGACACCACCGAATAAGAATTATGATGTTTGAACCGTCACGTTTTATTAAACTCTCTATTTTATTATGATTTAAAAGTTGTTTTGAAAACTCACTTATGTGGCGTCATTGACGTTACTGACTAAAAATATTCACGTGATTTTGGGATCATCACAAGAGTGGTATCAAAGGTATATATTAAAAAAAAAAAGAATCTTCAAAAATTCGGTGCGTTACAAGTGTAGTATCAGAACATTAGGTGGCGTTATGTTTGTGTTTTATTTTGTATTTTCATTTTCGAAAATGTTTTGTGTTTCCGATCTTCATTTTTGTTTTCAAATTTTGCTTAAAATGCGTTTGGTTTGTCATTTCTGAAAACTGTTTTGAAAATAAAAAGCTGGAAAACACGTTCTGTTTGAAATTTTGCAGAATACTACTTAAACTATTTTTAATTAATTTGTTTGCAGAATACTACTAATTCAAACTCAAAATTTACTTTCACAATACACTGAAAATATAGTTACATGCAACACACTAATGTAAGCATTAAGAGTCTATATTAACACAGCTTGGTCAGGTTCGGGATTTGAAAAAGCTCTACTTCTATTAAAATTCAGAAAATGCAAGTTCTTTCAAAACCACCAGAGTCCATTTATCAGTGCATTTTTTGAAATATAATAACAAGAATTCTCACTTAATTTTTTTTTTTTTGTAATGTTGATATTGAATTCAATAAAACTTTATTTAAACTTAGTTTCAAATTAGGATAATTCTAAAAAATATATATATATATATTATTTAGGCTTAGTTCTAAGTTAGGATAATTCTAATAAAAAAATAAAAACTTTATATTAAACTTAGTTCTAAGTTAAGATAATTATTAAAAAAAAAAAAAAAAATTCATAACGCGTTTTCCGCGTTTTGGACATTTTTTGTCGAAATACACACAAAACGCCCAAAACGAGGTTTTGGGCGTTTTGCGTTTTGTGTACAATTTTTTTTTTTTTTCCAAAATGCGTTTTCGAAAATAGTAAAGAAAACGCGTTTTTAGCGTTTTCGAAAATAAAAACAGAAAACGACCTCAAAACAGCAAAGAGGACATGGGCTTGATTTTTAAAGCAAAGGTCTTGAATTTTTGGGACATTACAAGTGGTATCAGAGCATAATGTCTAAAACACTTGAAAAATCTTGAAAAGATTTGGGGCATTACCAGGGACGGAGCCAAGATTTTACGTGAGTTGGGACCAAAAATTATGAAAACTGAGATTGTAAAAAAGTTCAATAATAAATACAAATTCGAATAAAGTTGTTTACAATTGTTCTTTACTCGTTTTCATACTCTGAAAACGCTTTACAATAGCTTCATGAAACAATTGAACAACTAACAAGCATATTGAATACAAGTATAAAGATGTAATTGATGTCAAGAAAAAGAAATAATCAACATCTCATAAATTCATAATCAATTCATTAAAAATTAAAAATTTAAAACTTACTACCAAGCAAGTGCAAGTCCCTCATGATCCTGAACCGGCCGGCCAAATGGCCAATAGCAAAGCCAAATAGCAATTGGAAATTTGGAATTGCTCTGCAGTCTGCACCCAACTGCTGGCCCAGCTCCAGAGCTCCTCACTCCTCAGATCAGTCCTCTGCCTCAGTGCCTCTCAAGTCTCAAGTCTCAGATTGGCGAATGGATTGGGCCGATTGGCGACTGACTGCTGGCTGTTGCTGCGGCACTGCCTGCTGGTGGCGAGTCGGCGACGGGAAACGGCGGTCGACGTGAGGTAGCGGCACAGCCAATCAGCCACGCAGGGAAGGAATGAGAATGAAGGATGAGTGGAGTGGAGTGGAGTACTGGTCCTTCCAGTGGACGACGCACAGGCACAGTAGCAAGCAGCGTCGACGGAGGGGAGCAGGGACGGACGACCGGGTCTGCTGTGCTTGACTGACTACGTCACTGGCGTGGTCGTTTGTGGAGGTGGAGAGTAGACTGAAGTCTGGAGAAGAAAGAATCAGGGACGGAACTTGGAAGAAAGAAACGAGGGCACACAGCAGACTGGCTGGAGGCGACTGGCGAGCAAATAGGCTGGGAGCTGGGCTTGGAAAAAGGAATTATTCAATTTTTTTTGGGCCAAAATTAAATCAAATTAGACGGCCCATTTTCAACCCAAAAATTCCTCAAATGTCAGTGTGGGCCAAGGACCCTCCTGAGCCTTCATAAAATCTGTCCCTGGGCATTACAGAACATATCACATTGAAATGAAGAATTCAATTTGGATTCAAACTTCTAGCTAGCGACAACTAAGCACGAATTGTCATTAAAGATGAAGAGTTCAATTCGGATTTGACTCTTGAATGGATAAACATTATCCTTTTGTAAGTTGTATGAAGAGAAGTTTGATGTGGATTTGAACTCTGGAAACTAAGCATTAGTTGTCAATGATGGTGGACGCTTTCCATGTTTATAAATAGAGGAGTTGTGCAATTAAGATTCAATGTTTTGAGAGATAACACCAAATTTAAGAGAAATCTAACCTGGCATTCAAGTATTCTCTTTGAAGTTTATCAAAGAGGAGGTTAGCTTGAGTGTGGTAAAGTCTAGTGAATGTTGTTGATTTGTAATTAGATGTCAGGGTATGAGTGAGAGATTCTATAAGATTGTAAAAAAATTTCATATAGTGGAATATCCCGTCTTTGATGGCTCATGATTTTTTCTCCGGTGTTGGAGTTTTCCACGTAAATCTTGTGTCGTTGTTCCTTTTAATTTTATTTTTCCCGTTACTTGATATTTCTCAACACGAAGGCAAGGTCTTGGGGTAAATCTGAAATATAAGTCAGGTTTGTTGAAAAAATGCCACCTAAGGCTAAAATATAAGTCTGGGCGATCGTCTGATCTTATACTGGATGGTAGCCCAGTTCAATTCAGGACAGAGATTTTTCTATTTATTTCAGAATTCCATTTTAAGTAGGAAACCTTTTTGGGCTACATTTTTTACCTTATTTTGGACTCTTTGTAGAAGATATAAAGGGATGAATGAAGGGAAAAATACATATATAATATATTTTCTATACATAATTTCAATTTTAAGATATAACTTAAAAAATTTAAAAAAAGGATTGTAGATAAAATTATTTAACTAAATTAAATAATTAAATTTTTTATTTATTATATAAATTCAAGTCACAACACAATATAAATTTGGGTTACAAAATGTAAATTGATTAAGTCACAAATAATTTCGGGGTTACAATTTATCAAAATAGTAGATCACAATAACAGTTTTATTAAGTCACAAATAATTTCAAGATCACAAGTTTTAAATTAATCGATCACAAGTTATTTCTAGGTCACAACTTATCAAATTATTAGGTCACTAATCTTTTAAGTAACAATTATCATATTATTATGTCACAATTCACTTATTAATTATTAGGTCACAGTATATTCGGAAACTTGCTCATATCACCGTCTCACCACCATCAGTCCACAACCACCATCATCTCAACGTCGTGGCCTACTATCGCTGCCACCACCATTTATTTTCACTTCAATAAATGACCAAAAATAACATGTGAGCTACGATCTATGCTCACCACTATTGAATATCGTCGTCACCACCTATGCCTCCACCACCTTAACCTAAAAAAAAAAAAAAAAATTGCAGTCAGCATCCACCAGATAGTCATATTGCAACACACAAAGCATCACCGCCACCAACCACCATCATCGTCTAACAAGAGTGCACCACCGCATCCACCAAACTGTCACTCCACAACCACCATCGCATCACCACACTGTTACACCGCAGCCTCACTCACCACCGCAACACCACAGCACCACCCCACCAACATCACCACCTATGACCCAAACTATTAAATCTGACATTAAAGATCCCTGTCTCCAAATCTGAGAATGTCAGCCAACCATCCCTGGTGAAGATACTGCAAGTCTGCCAACGAAAATTACTACCCTTAAATGCAATTTTTTTATAGTTGAAGTGAAAATTTATGGAATTATTTGAAAATATAAAATATGGGAATCCATTTTCTAAAATTCATTAACAAAGTGTAAGAAACTATAAATTGTACTCGTCTGGTAACCTCTTTAAAAAAAAATTAAAAAGAAAAAAACTGGGTATACATGTGTATATTTGTATGTGTGTGTAATATTTTTTTTATTTTTTTTTTTTTGAAAGCATGTATGTGTGTGTAATTAGCAACAAGAAGATAGAAATAAGAATTTGATAAAATAGCTAAATCCCAATAAATTCTTGTATTTTCACTGAAAACCAAAAGTTGCTGTAATATGAAACTTGATTACAGAAAAATAATTTTTTTCTGAAGGTGGATTTTTTGTACTAATTACCTTTTAATTATTTTAATTGAGACTCGTTTGCATTATTTAAAAAAATTAAGACTTTGACTATAATTATTTTTTATTTTATTATTATTCATCTCTTTTCAATTCTTTTTAAATATGATATTAAATTAGTCATTTGCAATGTTTCAGTGAGAAAAATAGGTGGTAAGAAGCTTTGGCGTAAAGAAATGTCGTTGATGGTACAAATGTTAAAATTGAGACGATAAGGACTATTTTTCGCAATGAAGGCATATGATAAGGATGATTTGTATCAATTACTCATATCTGACGGATAAATTGACAGGATGAGACGTAAATGACCAATTTCGCAATAAAATATTGAAATGAAGGGATAAATACGAAATTTGAAACTATATAACCGATTTGCACAATGAGCGTAAATGATAGGGACCTTTTATGCTCTTTACCCTATGATATCCACTCAGGTAACACTTCACAGAATAAGTATTTTACTTACCTTCTTTTAAATGTTACTAGGCAAAGTCGTGCAAACATTGTGAGTGTAGTTCCAATTTAGTGAGGAATGACGGAAAAATGTATAGCAACAAATTAAGTAAATTATTCGTCTAAAATTGAAGTGAAAATACACATTCAAAAACCTATATATGTGCACTGGAAACATTATGGATTGCAAGCTTTTGAATTGAGCACACGCTATTGCAGCCACTTTTTTGGCAACCAGAAGAATAATTTTTGCTTCAACTATAGTCATTCAATAGCATGGTACTTTCTTGCCATTATACGTACTCCATTTCTTCTCAAATTTGTGAAACCATACATTTATGCCAAGCAGGATAAAAATGAGGATCGGACAGTATTCAATAATAAGTTCAAACATAATAACCACAAGATTTTTAACTTTTCTCACTTCCAATTGGCTCTCTGTAAACACTTGATCAGCACCAAGATTTTTTGAGCCTTTCTTGGCTTCATGTGATCCTCCCGTGACAGTAGAAATTAATATTTGAGAAAATGTCTGCAGGATACATTTAGAGATTGATGCTAATTAAATATACATTATGAAAATGAAGGACGTCTTAGATTTAATATGATTTTAAATGAATGTACTTTGAAAATGGAAACCATAACTCCCACAAATATTCAGTCACATTATACATGGAAATCAATAATGTAAATAAAGAAAATATTCTGCATCGAGAATTCCTTTTTGAACCATGCTACGCTGTCAGATTTGATTTACCGACTGACTTACCTACAATACACTTGACAGATATCCATCATTATACCCATCACATCATCTTTAAAATCAACCATCATAAAAAGGCAAAAATGGGTACTGAGGTGGTTTATGATTATGAGGCGAGGCGTAGCCTCAAGAAGGAGTAAGCCTCGAAAAAAAATCAAATTATTGCCAAAAAATGCAATGTATCATACTTAATTCAATAGAAGTCTACTTAAAAAAAGATAGTCCATAGAAATTAAAATCACGAAACAAACAAGTCATCAGCCTTAAAAATTGTGATAGGATCATCATGAGTCATCACTCATAGCTACTAGTGGCATCATCCATGGAACTATCATCATATCTAATTCCAAAATCATGTTCTTTATCTTCACTATCAATATCTATCCATTCTTCATCATCATCCATCAACTGCAAAATCGTTTCCCCTTCCCCTTTCCTTTATCTTCTATCTTACCCTTCACCATATCGTCAAAAGGGATAGAAAAAATAGAAAGAGACCGTTAATAATTTTGTTACATAATTAGAAATTTTGTTTAATTGCAAAAATACTTGTATTTGTACCTATTGCCGATAGTTTTCTTTTTCGTTGACTTTGAGTATTTGTAGAGCTTCCAATAACTTCCTCATTTTCATTTGAAGTAACTTTATCTCCACTTTCACAATCATAATCAACAACCCATTCATCGTCGATGAAGCCTCATCGCGAACCAAATGATCTACTACAGCTTTTGGAGATATCAATTGTCGACGTCGATCGCTGAGAAATTTACATAAACTAATTTTTCTAACCTCTTTGTTATTTCTTAATTATTTGGAGGATTTTCATTGCAAAAATCAATTGGGCATTCTGAAAAACATTTCTTCTCCTCGAATTCTTTTAATTTTTAGATTAATTACAAAAAAATTCAAAAATCTTGAAGTTTAATTCAACGCACATGCCTCATTCGCCTTGAGGCAAGTGATTTGAGGCGTGCGCCTCAACACAAGAAATGCAAACCTCGCAAAAAAAGCCTAAGTTGAGAATCATCAAGGAGATTTTGTTGCGCCTCAAATTGAGGCGTACCTCGGGGCACGCCTCAATTAGCCTTTTAATACACTGATTGTGCCAACACAGATATTAGTAAATCATTAGGTAAATCAATCTGGCTAAGTAAATTAATCTTTTTTTTTTTTTTTTTTTTTTTTTTTGCGATATAGTATTTTCAAGCCAAGGTATGCAGGAAACCTTTCTTTTTTCTTGATAAAACAAGTCCACGGTAAATTGAGAATTCTTATGACTGCATTAACAAAATATCATATTTATGGAAGCCGTCAGATTTCTAACACTAAAAACACTTAGAGTCGGCAAAAAAATTATTACAAGTCTATGTTTTGTTTTTCTGAAACAATTATAATAAGGTAGTAGAAAGATAGCTCATTATACTTGGAGCTAATCCAAATGGTACCTGTCGTCCTTGATAAACGTTAATGCTACGGATGCCTCAATCCCGAGCAAGCTGAATTAAACATTGCCCCCACAATGCTAGTAGGGCTGTTTTGAATAATAGCATCTCCTATTGGGATGAATCATGATAAGGGAGATTCAGCTCAAGGAATTACGAAACATTAATCAGATAGAAATGGAAGCACCTTATTTTAGATCCACAAAGTCCTCAAGCATCCATAGGGTAGTGAAAGGATTTACAGCAATGTAGGCAGCATACTCCATAGGTGTACTATTCTCATTTTTGTGCCACATTTTGATCTTTGATTACGTATGTTCTGCCATGTGCCTGAAAAGAAGAGTTGTCAAACTCAATCATAGATCATAGAAACTACACAAGGATGTTGTGACTTCCATTTAGAAGTCATTAACACTGGAATAAATAGAACTAAAATCCTTTAATTCCTAATGATAATAATCGGTTAAAGTGAGTACATCTCTTACGAACCATAGGATTCAGAAATGGAGAGCCACTATCCAGTATCCCCTTTTTGGTCATTTGAAGTATGTTCAGCAACGCTGACACAAACCCTCAAATAATAATTATATGTCTTCATTGTGACTGCAATTGTAGCCTTCGATAAATCCAGTAGCCAAGCTTTAAAACATCTTTTTTGGTTCCTTAAACCTGGAAGTGTTTCAAGGCTTGTCATCTCAAGTAAAAGGAAAACATGCAGAGGAGCAAAATAGAACAGGGCAGATTGCATGTTCATTCAAGTGGTCCTATTATATATATATATATATAGCTCAAACATTTTTTACTGTAATATACTATCATATTTCATTAATATATACGTGCCATAAACTTTGTGAAAAATAATTTCTCTTGACAGCAATGGTACCCTTTCAATTAAAATTGAACAGTGGAACTGCAGCATACCTGAATAAGGTAGAGACGGGATACCAGGCCTAAGTTCCTTAACAGCAGAGCCTACGGAATTTACCTCTCATTTGATCTGTGGAAGAGTCGTCTACGTATAAATATTTTTATTAAATAAACAGGAGACATCATAATCTATTGAATGGTAAGAATTCAAGAAAAAAATTGATCACACCATAGAGTATGGTTGTAAGTCTCTAATGATGAAAGGGTTTAGAAGTAGCAGCTCTTCCTTGATCGGTTACCTGATTATCAAGAAACATAGTAAATCAGAACCAAAAAAAGAAAAAAAGTAAACTCCCTAAATTTGGTGCGAGTTATCCCATACTTATCCTATGGTACTATTTTGCACCTCAGATGGATTGAGCAATAGAATTGATAAAATGTACAAATATCGAATTAATTTAAGAAAATAAAACTCTTGAAATCGATCAAGGAAAACAAAAGAGAGAGAAAGCAATGCACATATGAGAAGTGAAATTCATTAATAAAATTGAAACTCCAATTAGGACGACAAACTAACCAGTATATCTACTTGGGTAATGATAATTGCACAATGCAATGCGCCAGCATATCCTGACTTTTGCTGCTGGGTTTTTTTTTTTTTTTGCTGGCTTATCTCTATCTGCAATAGCTGCACAATGAACAAACAAAATAATATCTTTTATTAAATAATTGAACCAGGAATTACAGAACTATTCGTACACTGAACTATATATAGTTATATTTCTAAAGGAACAGTTACAAATAAGTGATTTCTACTGCAAGTCATACATCTACAACCGATACTTTATTTCAATCTTTTTTACCGCTTTATCTCTTTGTAAATTTACAAGTGCAAAGGAAAAAATAGTATAATTGCATTAAAATCCCCAAAGTTCACACTCACTAAAGGGGTCTTTCTTTTTGACATAGCTAATCAAGTACGTACTTGGCCAAAACGGTCATAGTATATCTTAATCTTTTCATCCTTCAGCATCTATTTGATCGCGGGTTCACAAAATTGTGATTAACATAAATAGCTAGCTCATTCCACATTTGAATAAAGATGTAAATTATATTCAATAGGCAAAAAATATAAGGAAAACACAGCTCAATCAACCATAAGGAAGTTATAATTCCACCAAGAAACAATTATGATAATTCTTAAATTTTCTAATAATTATTCTACATTCTATGCTAATGAATTCGGTTCACTTTCCGTCTATCATACCAAACATTTAGATGACTGATGGCCGATTCAATAAAACATGAAGCAAAGATTCAAAATTTTGTGTCGATTGTAATCTAGAACAAATAAAGATGAGATATTTCTTCTGGAAATAATTTGATATCAAAAAACATTACTACAAATTCTATGTACACAAACAGTCATAAGTCATTTATAAAGGCACTGAAGTTATGATTACAAGAAGTCAAAATTAATTTTTTAACTAAATAACAAATTACACACTGCTTATCCAACAAATATTATTGGATTCTTGACCTCACCCAATCTTTGTATATAATTTTGTTTCAATTTGGGAGAAACAGTTGAGGTTGAAAAAAGGAAAAAGTGGAGAGATTGACAAAAAAATCCGTCGATGAAAAAGGGACACAGAGAAAAATTACACACCTCTAAGTCATCAATACATGGTAGGACACATATCGATTCAAACTCCACAAATTGGATCCTCCATTATTATTGCTATGCTGCTACAGTGGCGGCGTTTATAAGTGGTGGAGGCGGTGAAGATACGGCACAATAAGGAAACGAAAAAAAAAAATCATTAAAAACGAAATTCATACTAACCTTCGACGAAGCACATAAAAACACGATTTCAAACCTTCGGTAGATCGGACGGGCGGCGCGTTAGAGAGGAGAAACTGGAAGCTTGAGGATCTTACTAAGGCAAATGAAAGATTTTTTTGGTAATCTTCATCTATCTACGAAATAGAGGAAGAAAACGATGGATAATGAGAGAAAACTGGAAGGTTCTCTAACAAAAGCAGAAGAAGAAAATGGCGGGAGAGAGAGAGAGAGAGAGAGAGAGAGAAAAAAAAAAAAAAAGGTAAACGAGCTCGTTTTGATAACGTAAGCATGTCGTCAAATGAACAGTAACTCTGGGCTTACTCTCTTCTTATCTTAGTATAATAAATACTAGTGCACACGAGCAAGGCAATTCAATTATGTATTATTCATGTATGTATATTATATTCACATGTTATTATTATTTTTAATTTAGTTGTTTGTTTAATTTTTAAATGTTCGTATAATATATTATTAAGGAAATTGAACTCTATAGCACATTTTGACTTCGTGTCAACAAAAATGAAACGTTTTAATAATTTTGACAAATATGATTTTTCAGTAATTAATTTAGAAAATGTTAAAAGTAGTTCGCATGATGGCTAATTCAATATGCTCCATCTTCTCTGGAAAAAGAGATATGTAAACATGCATGAAATAACAAAGATGCATTGCATTGCAAGCAGAAATGATAATGGTGTATAAATTAGTCAATAAGTGTAATTCTCAGGCCGAGTTTGGTCCTGAAATTTTCGTAAAATTTTCTCACAAAACTCATTTTCAATCACATATTTTTATGGGTAACATTACTTTCACATTTTTCAACATCTTTTCAACAACACATTTTCCTAAAAATTCAAATTTCCTCCAAAATCTCACCAAATGGGTTCTCATTGTAGCACAGAAAATTGATTCGTTACATGTCCTGCTTTTTGGCAATAATTCCGAGAGATTTGATATGTTGTCCACCATGAGCAACATAAGATTTGTCCACAAACAATAAAAAATCCAACATTTTAAACATTAGACATTTGACAGTTTTTCATTGGCCGTGAGCAATTCTTATACTACCCAAGGTGAGCAATAGATCAAAATTGATAATTCCGAATGCTGAACTATGAAAATGTCCTTGGACTACGTTTTAGCAAAAATCCTTGTATGTGCTCCAATCATACACTCCTTTAACACTCATATCGATGGAGACAATCTCGGCCTCCTTTAACTTTCCCTCCTCTCTAAGGCCTGAGATTAGCAATTTACAAACGGAAACATTTGGGAGAAAACCCTCTCTCAGCATTTGTCTGTACCAAATGTATGCCCCATCAATATCCTTAAACTTGCAATGTCCCTCAATTAGTGTGTTGAAAGTGTCATCATTGGGAACCAGTCCTCTTTCTTTCATTTCATCAAAAAGATCATTTGCTTCACCAAACTCTCTCTTTTTTATCCGCCCCATGATCAAGCAATTATATGTCTTCTTGTCAGGGGTAAATCCATGGTTTACCATCTCACTATGTAAGGCAAATGCCTTACAAACATCTCCATGATATACATAACAATGAATGAGCTCATTATATACAATTTGATCTGGAGTCAAGTTCATTTGAGCCATTTCTTGAATAATTTTCTCTACAAGATGTAGTCCTTCCCTTTTGCAAATGCTTGTTAGAGGATGATATGTTTATAATGTAGGTTTTATGCATGATGTTTTCATCTTCTCATACAACTCCAAACACTTCTCAGTTTCAGCAGAGCATTTGAGTACCCGTAGATTAAGGAATTGTATGTGATAACATCAGGACTTAAACCTTTATTTTTTATTTGAAGGGATAAGTCTTCAGCTTCCGCAACCTTACCCTTTTTACAGAGCCCATTGATGAGTGTATTGTATGTCACAAGGGTTGGGGCTACATCACTTCTTAACATCTCCTCAAAACATGTAAAAGCATCTTTTATATGTCCACTTGTGCAATGACCATCTATAAGTATATTATATATCTGCACATTTGGCAGAATGCTTCTATTCAGCATATCCTTAAAAAGTACTTCAGCTTCAAGAAGTCGGCCCTCCTTGCATAAACAATTTAATACAGAACCATAGGATACGACATTAGGCTTCAACCCATTATTTTCCATCTCTTCAAGAATTTGTAAACACTTCTCAAACTGAAGACTCCGACCATAACCGTCAATTAGAATGTTAAATGACTGTACACTTGGACAAATTTCCTTCTCCCCCATCTTCTTAAACCACTCACTGGCATCGTCCATCTTACTCAACTCACAGAACTTTCTAATTACCGAATTGATTGTGATGCAACTTGGCTTGACCCCAAAACTTTCCATTTCTTCAACAACAAAAAGTGCCTTGTCCATGTCACCTACATTACAATATCCATTCACCATGGTATTCAGCATCACCTCCGTTAAAACAACCCCATTTTCCTTCAACTTCTTCAAAACCTCCTCAGCCTTATCCATCTTCCCTTCCTTGCAGAAACCATTCAACAAAATGCTACAAGTATACTCATTAATCCTCACCCCTTTCTTTACAGCCTCTTCATACAATGCCATTGAAGCCTCTGCATTTCCACATCGAGAATGCCCATCAAACATTATTCTATATGTAAACCCATCAGGCACAAATCCAATGAGCTCCATTTCCTCCATAATCATATTTGCCTCCACTATCCTCCCCACTCTACAGACCCCACTAAGCAGTGTATTAAATGTTACAATATTAGGCTCCACGTTATCAATTTTCATCTTTTCCTTTAAATTAAATGCACTATCTAAATTTCCCAATTTACAATACCCATCTATAAGACTGTTATAAGTAACTCTAGTAGGCACCACTCTGTTCTTGAGCATTTCATCAAACAGTTTCTTAGCTTCATATACTCTCTCTGCTTTGCATAATCCACCAATCAAGACATTATACACAAACCCGTTAGGATTCAAACCACGTTTTTTCATATGATTCATCAACTCCAAACCCCTTTTCAAATCCCCCAACTTCACAGCAGATTGGATAGCTTTCCCATAACTAAATTTATCCACCGAAATATCAGAATCCATAACATCAGCAAATATCTCGAGTGTCTTATCATATTGACTTGAACCCACCAAAGATTCCAGAAACAAATTAAAAGCGGGGAGAGAAGGAAAATTACCATCTTTCCGTACCAAATTGTAGAGTTGGGTAGCCTCATTGGGGAGCTTCGAATCAGCATAGACTGACAAAATCGTGTCATTGAAAACATGTTTTGTATTGGTGAGTGGTGAGGATTGGGAGTAGAGAGTGTAGAGTTGTGAAATCGAATGCGAAGAAATCAGATTTTTGAGGTGCCTCTTTGCGGTCTCAGTCCAATTCTGCTGGAGGAGTATCCGGACCTTTCTAATCTCCTCCTGCAATCGGGTTTGGGTTTTCGGCTCTATGAAGGAGGAGGTGGAGAAGCAGAGGGATTTTACAGAAATAGAACTTGGGCAGTTTTGAAAAATGGGAACATGGAATTTGGAGGGAAGGCCAGGTATGAAGAAGCGTTTTCCCATTACGACGGATCGTGCAAGGTTGGATTCTTAGTCCACGGCTCGATTTATTCAGACTAGTGGTGCCCGTGCGTTGCACGGTTGCAACTTTTGACAATAAAATTTCTGCATATGCATAGCAAATGGAATACAAAAAGTAAGCAATAAGGTCTCAAAGGAAATAACATTTACAAAAAATGTGGGTATGGAGAAATTTACTTGGAGAAATAATATGAGGTTAGTGATACGATAAAAATTATTTGAAACATTTAAAATATACACAAAAAAATTACCGCATGTTGTAGTACAGGGACTTTCTAAAAAAAAAAAAAAAATCATAAAAAGAAATGCACTGAAAAAACCTGACATAGAACTTAACCCTTTTCCCTTTAGGAAGGAGGAGAAGGGAACATATTCATGGCTTCAAAAGCCAAGCACAACTAAGTTAGTTTTCATACTCGCATAACTCCCCTATGCATTGTCCAGACATATGGCAAGAGCCAGGAATCTCTTACAGGAAATCTGACATTTAGGGACAAAGTTTGAGGAAGACAAAATACTAACTTGAATTGATTTCATATCAAAAGTAATACAGCTACACTTAACTTTATGTAATGAGCATAAAATCATGTTCGAACTTTGAATTGATTTCATATCAATCCAATCGGGAACGGACTTTAAGAAGAGGAGTAGCTTGCCACTTTTCTATGCATTATTATTATTAACTTATTGAGATGAGATCTACAAATGCTAAAACCTATCTCCAGATCGAGTTTTTCAGCTAATGAACTAATTCGAATGAGTCAATGAGCTACAAACTGGTAGCTTGTCAACATTTTTCAGCTCTAGGGGGAGCTGAAATGTCAACATCGTCTATGCTTATTGGTTAAGGATCAGATGCAAAGCTTTGATAACATAATCATAGGTTCCTTAAACCACGTTCCTCTCCAATAATTACAAAGCATAAAAACAGAGACAATCAAGTATGCAGGGACTGACAGTAGCATTCCAAAGCTAATGATAAAACTATTGGAGATAGTTAACCACAAAACTGAAATTTTCATAGTGGGAAAATATAATAAACCATAAGTGATATTATATTATTTGCATATATCCAATGATGAACTTCACTACAACAAAAGTTAACATAGACTAGAAAGCGTCTCATATTGCATAGAACCTCGAAACAGTTATTTCCACATTTAACTCACTAAAATTCAATCATGCTGAAGTATATAATCCAAAATATTCATCTATTTGTTCATAAACAGAGGAGAAATTCTTCTGGAATGTAGAATAAAACCGCAAGTCATCACTGCTTTAGCATTTAGATCCAGCAATTATTAGATTACTATCAGATCATCCACACAGAACACCAAGTATCTTCCTTTGGCAATAACTTAAGTTTAAATATTACTCTTACTGATCCCAATAAGTTCTTTCAGATACCAATTAAAGAACACATCAACAAATCTTTCCTAAATAATTTTTTAGCCAAATCAAGTTGATTCGCAAAAAAAAAAAAAAAACTTGCAAACGCTAAATTGGCAATCGAAGTAGCAAAGCAAAACGAAAACATACATACAATACACACAGGTATATCGAAAAATTAAAAAAATAAAAAATAAAATTGATATCATTACAAGAACAGGCGTCTTTCCTAGCCACAATAACAAGAAAACCTATTTTCTACCAGACATACAAAATCAGTCATCCGGGTTTGAAAACAAATAATTCAATAGCTAGTAATATACTAATAACAATCACGAACCAAGATTCAAAAAATCGAAAAATCGTAAATATACATACCAATTCAGAACGACAGATTTCGATTGAAATCTCCCAATCAGAGGCGCGAAATATCTGAGATTTAGGCGGTGTAGTAGTAGTAGTAGTAGTAGTAGTAGTAGTAGTAGTAGTAGTAGTAGTAGTAGTAGTAGTAGTAGTAGTAGTAGTAGTAGTAGTAGTAGTAGTAGTAGTAGTAGTAGTAGTAGTAGTAGTAGTAGTAGTAGTAGTAGTAGTAGTAGTAGTAGTAGTAGTAGTAGTAGTAGTAGTAGTAGTAGTAGTAGTAGTAGTAGCAGTAGTAGCAGCAGCAGCAGCAGCAGCAGCAGCAGCAGCAGCAGCAGCAGCAGCAGCAGTAGCAGCAGTAGCAGTAGCAGTAGCAGTAGCAGTAGTAGCAGCAGTAGTAGTAGCAGCAGTAGTAGTAGTACCAGTAGGATCCACCGCCGCCGCCAATGAGACGTCAAAGAATTCGGTTTCGATTTTGATAAACTTTTTGGCGCTGAAGTACCGGAGCCAGAGCCGATGTTGAGAAAGAAATTCTTGAAGAGAAGAAGAGATTATTCGGAAGAGGAAGAAGGAGAAATCAGTGATTTTGCTTTCTGGAAAGAAGATAGAGAAGACCTGTGTGTGCGTGGTAGGAGAAAGATATTTGTGTGTCATGCCAATTAGCTTTACCAATTCTTATCTTTACAGAACGAAACCAGTTCCTTTACAGTCCATAGCGTGAAACCTCATGAGACAAAATGAACAGTAAACCTTCAACTCCCTCTTTCAAGAGAGGGTAGATGAAAGGGATTTTTAGTTAAATAGGTTTGGTATGTAATAAGTTTAGTAAAATAGATCTCTCAGTTGAAATGTTAAAATTATCTTTAATGAAAAGGACTGTTTAATTTGCAGGGTATATCCCCAAACTTAGTCATGTTGATTTAATTCAGTGTTTCTGGTTATATTTATATTTTTTAATCTTTTAAGTTCTTCTAAAAATGTTCTATATTGTAATAATTTTTCAAATATTTTAGGATGATCATTTTTATTTATATATCCTAACATTATTCCTTCTGATACTTCTTCTTCTATATCTTCGTATTCTTCTATAATTTTATGAACCGTATTTATATTTTTTGCTGTTTCAACAGAATTAAATTCTATTCTATTTAGGATTGCATAGTCAATATCTTTGTATATTTCTTTTAGTTTAGTTTGTCCAACAGAATGTATATTTTTAGACTTTTCAACAATAGTCGATAAAAATGAAATTTCTTTATCATTTAAATATAGTTTATATTCACAGTTATTAGATGTTGATGTTTGTAAAGTATTCATAGATTATTGGGTTGGTAAATTATTATATAAAATTTTCTAGTATAATTCCATTCTTTGGTCTAGTAACATACAATAATCTGCAATATATTGTTCGTATTTTTTTAAAAGTTTATTGTATTCTTCAGAAGATATATTTTCATTTTCCATTTGATGTTTAATATCTTCCATTTTATCTCTTAATTTTTCTAAAAGATTATCTAGTCCTTCTATTGTATACCCTGGCATTTAGGTTTAGACTGTATTTGTTACTATTTTATTTTCTAAATCTATTTTAAGTTGTAATATATCAGAACAATCTATAATGTATTGATCATGATTTTCTAAAAGTATATAATATTGTTCAGATGATTCATCCATATCTATTAATTGAGATATAATGTTATCTATTTTTTCAGTTATCCTATCTAACAAATTGTCTAATCCTTCAATAGTATATCCAGGCATTATAAATACAAAGATAAATAATTTATAAAATTTCAAGTAATTTTTCAAACTCTATCAATGTTTGAGAATTGATAATATCTATATCAGCCATAATATCTATGCTTGGTTCAAATGGTATATTATATTTTGAAATACTTTTCTTTCTCTTTTCTAATTTATCAATTATATCTTGAATATTTTGTACCATTATAGATCTTACAGTACCTCTAGCAAAGTTTTCTATCAAATTTTCTTTAAAACTTTTTAATATCTCTTGTGATGCATATAGTTGCTCTTGGTATCCTATTTTATCAATTTCATTTTCATATTCAATACCTTTTTTACTTTTGATATGCTTTTGAACTTTATATGGACCTCTTTTAGTTCTGGGTTTTTTCATGATATAATTACTATTATTCATGATATTAAGATTTTCAAAAACTGGTAAAGAAAGATTCATCCCTTCCATCACTGTCATAATCTATTACAGGGTCATAATCATTATCACTGCTAAACACATATCCTAAATATAATTCATTATTTATTTCAGTATTATAACTATCAAGCCAAAAATAAATAATTGATTTTGTAATTTCTAATCCTAATATTCTTTTTAATGTTGGAAAGATAACTAACAAACATGGCATATACACATGATATAACTTTTTTATTTCATTATTAGGTCTGGTAAACTTTTCATACATGAATAAAGGTTCAATTATGCTATGGTGTTCATCATTGTAAGGACTGTTTTGATAATTAAATTTAATAATCCTGAATTCTGTCATGTTAAAAAACTCTTCTTGCTCCTAATTCCGTAAAGATAGATATATTAAGAATACTAACCTCTTTTCCTGTTCTTAGTACCTTTGTATTTTCCTTCTATTGTTAGTGACCTTCAGGCTTATAGGTTTCTGCTCCACACCCTTCAATGGCTTCCTGCCTTCACGGGTTATTAGCTGAACCTGGTTGCCTTCACTGTATAACGTTTTAGATGGAAAATATTTTAGGACAGAGTGTAGGGAGTTTTCTTAATAATATATCTTCTTCTTGGAAACAGGATTTAGAAGACAAGAATTTAGAAACTCATCATAATTTGATAAGTAGATTGAGATTTTATTGATAATATGAAGATTGAAACAAGATTGATAAGAGAATTTTTCAAAGACAGAAGATTTTTTGGCTTTCTCACAAACTGAGTGCTCAAGTGAGTTCTGCCTTTCAACTAGCCCGGAGGCCTCTATTTATAATACTACATTGGACACAATTACATCATTGCTTACATCATTGTCCTAACAATTTTACAACTTTTTTCACCTAAGGACACACATGTCCCTCTATTATTTATTACATCACATGACCCTTACATTATAGGGACACTTATCCTTCTCTTTTTTGGTCTTGGTATGGCCCCTACATTATTCTGCATTGTTGAATTAAAGTAGATCTATTGAATATCTTCCACTTGTCCATCAATTTATTGGCATGTGAAACAGATCCATCAAGTAGCTTCCACCTGTCCATCAATTCCTTTGGCATGTGGGGCAGTTCCTGGCTATGCACGCCTCTTGCAAAGTGGCAAAGCTTCCATGGATTTGATGAGTGTCAAATTTATTGATGTATTCTTGCAGGATTGTTGATTTTTCTTTTCCTCCATTAGTGAGGAGGGTCCATCCATTATACTGGCATATGCACTTGAATTTTTTCTCATACAAATTTTTGGCAATGTTGTAGAGAACTTTGATTCACAACACCCTTCGGGATCTAAACCATGATCTTGTAATGTTTGGTACTGGCTTGGTATTTTTTCCAACTTCAATTTGAAAATTTCGAGCAACATACCCAATTGTGATAATATGCTCAGCAGGATAATATATCCTTCCATCAATTTCAGGACTGATTGAATAAAATTTTAAATATATGGATCTTCCTTGAGCAAACTTTGAAATTTCTCCTTTTAGTAAATCATCAAATTTTTCGATTTCTTTTAGATCTTTTCCTGGATAGATAAGATCCAAGAATCCATAATCAGCTGCCATTTTTGTCATGACGGGGTCTCCTCCCTGGGTAACGATCAATCGTGGGTATACATGGTCTCCAGACGAAATGTAATAGCAATCACATTCTTGAAGTTCATATATAACTTCCACAGTGGTTTTATATTCGTTTTCTTTTGGTAAAAAAGGGGAATCATCTTCTTCTTCAGGACGAATTCTGACTACCCTTGTATGTTCATCTTTGGCATTGATTGTGATTTTTCGAGGACTGGCTTCATTTATAACAACCTTTTTGGGACTTGGTTCATCTCTTTTAATTATTGGTCCACCACAGCTTCCAGAAGATGTACCTGTTTGTATTTTTGGTATAACCTGTTTGGTAATCAACGATTCAAACTGAGATTCAATCTCAATTATGTTATCGCTCAATTCTTTAGTATAATTGTGATGAAATGTTGAGATTTCCATCAATTGCTTGAAACTTCCTTGGAGAGTTTCTGCAAGTTGTTCAATTCCAAGCTTTATATCTTCAGCTTCCTCCATGAGGAAGTTCATTCGCTTTTTGGCATCTATTAGGGATCTTTTGATATTATCCATCTGCAAATTCAATATTCCTGCTTAAAAAGTCCGCAAGATAATTATTAACACCTTTAATATAAACTATATTAAAATTATAAAATGCCAAATAGGCTTGCCATCTATGGAGCCTTCTATATTGAGGTTCTGGTGGTAATTTATTTTTTACTAAACCTGCAACTTGAGAATTATCAGTTTCAACAATGAATTTCTTAGATAATAAAAACAATGAAAACTTCTTTATTCCTCTGATGATTGCTAACAGTTCTTTCTCATGAGTGGTATAATTTATTTCTGCTTGATTAAACGTTCCACTTGAATATCTACAAATTTCATTAAGATCTGTTTTTAATATTGCTGCCCAATACTTATCCGAGGCATCAGTATTAACTATCAGATTATCTTTTTCATCTGGTAATCTTAATTTTGGCAAATTTTTACATTCTTCTTTTAGTGATTTGACAATTTCTGTATGTTCATCACTCCATCCTTTGGTATTTGTTTTCCTGAGTAAAACTTGAATTTTATGTCTCTTTTTTGATAGATTTTCAATAAATCCTTCTGCATAATTTAAACATCCTAAAAATTTTTGTATTTGTTCTTTTGATTCTAATTTATTTGGAAAACTTTCTATCTTTTTAGATATATGGGTTTGTAATTTTATCCCTCTTTTATCTATTGATAATCCAAGAAAATCAATTTCTTGTTTTTCTATTATAGCTTTATTTTTTGAAAGAACAATTCCTTCTTTTTTGCATTCATTTATAAATTTAATTAAATGGTTTCTATGTTCTTCTCTATTATTAGAACATATTAATATATCATCTACATAGACAATTATGAATTCATTGAATTTTCTAAATATATTATCCATTCTTCTTTGATATATTTGTGGTGCATTTTTTAAACCAAATGGCATAACCATCCATTCATACTTACCTTGAGGTGTACTAAATGCTGTATATTGAATACTATCTTCTTCCATTTTTACTTGCCAAAATCCTGATTTGCAATCAAATTTAGAATAATATTGTTTTCCTTTTACAAGATTTATTAGTACCTCTTTATTGGGTAAAAAGTATCCGTCAAATTTAGTATATTTGTTTAATTCTTTATAATTTATCACCATTCTAGCTTTTCCTCTTTTTTGTTCAGAATGTTTCATGACCATAAATGCTGGACTACTATGGGGTCCATTACTAGGTCTGATTAATTTTTGATTAAGTAATTCTTTTATCTGAGTTTTAAACTCTTGTGTATCTTGTATGGTATACATCATTGGTCTAACTCTTATAATAACATTTTCTGTTAATTCTATTTTAGCTTTTGGATGATGTGGTTTCCAAAATAATAATGGATTTTCTCCACAAATTTTTTTCTAGTTGATCAATGATTTTTTCCATATTTATTTGTATGTTTGTTTTTAAGGCTTTTTTATACATTATTCTTTTATTTTTTATTTCATTTTGTATAATTGGTTTTTTCTCCCATTTATCACCACGCTGTGTTGGCTGAACTCTGTAAGGTCTAAATTCTCGTGGTATTTTTAGTAAATGTGCACAAGGTGTTTGTAACATTATCATGTAATTATTTTGTTTATAATATTGAAATTGTTGTATAAAGTCATTTCCTAGTAATATATCACATTCTAATTTGTTATAATTATATACTTTATTTACAACTATTTGTTTACTCCCAAGTATTATATCAATTTTATCAGCACTATTAATTATATGAGTACTTTCTCCTGTTACTCTTGTAATTTTTATTTTTCCATTAGTATTCCATGATTTTATTAAGAAGCTTTTGAATATTGTTATATCACTTCCCGTGTCAATTAATGCACATGTTGTTATATTTGTTTTAACAATTGTAACTTGTATATAAACGGCTAATGGAAAACTTATTTGGTTATTCATTTATTCATCCTTTCTACATAGTATAGTTTGACCATTATGAGTTATATATAATCCTTCACGTTTTATACTATAATCTTCTAGTCCATCTAGAAAGCTCATACCTAATAATACATGAGGGTTTGCCATACTACTATCTACATGACATGGTACTAAGAGATTTATTCCTCCTATTTTTATTGGTACTTTTACTTCAAGTTCAGTCATATGTATTTGTCCATCAAAATTTATATATCTATATGGATTGGTTCTATGAGATATTAGTCCTTTATTTCTATTTGAAGCTATATGACATTCACTAGCTCCTGTGTCAATTAATATATTTGATCCTTTTATATGTTCTATTCCATTAAAATATTCACCTTCTATTTTCATATTTCCAGCATTTCTATTAAGTTTTATTTCTTTTATATTACTAGTTTCTCCTAATTGTTTTCTATTAGGTAAACTTGCTGATCTCCTAATTAATCTACCATCTTCAAATGTTATGTTATTATTAGGGTATTCTTCTTCTCGTAACTCAATGATTTCTGGTTTATTTTTTGTTATAGTAAGTTCATAATTTCTTGGAACTAAACTTATTTGTTTATCTGGTTCTACAGCTTTACCAAAATCTTTACATTCTTTATGAATTTCAATATATGGTTTTTTAGAATAAATGTTTCCATAATTAGAATTAGTAAATGTGTATAATGCTCTGTATTCTATAGTCATAATTTTATCTCCTGGTTCCATTATGTCATCCTTATGTAATTTGAAATGTAGTCCTAAAACTTCATTAAAGTTTCTATCTTTTAACGATATACAATATTTTGGATAACATGTAAATATTAGCTTCTTATATGCTAGATTTCCTTCCACTGTTCCTAAATGACTATCTTTTAAATTTATAATTCTTCCATCATGTAAACTTACAGTCAAAGGCGAATCTAATCCTTCTCTAAACAGGGATTTAAACATTATTTGGATACCTGCTAAGTAAACATATTGAATCTTTTCACTTTGTTTTCTATTAATCTTTGTTAATAATTCTGCAACTGTATTTTTTGTTAAAAGATTTAATTTGTGTGTTCCTTGAGTGGTTCTAACATCTATTGCTCTTTCAATTTTATGATATTCATTTATTGCTACTTTTTCTCTTTTCCATATTCTGTCTAATATTTCTCATTTTCCTATTTTCAAATCTAAAGATAATTTTTGTATTTTTCTGAACTTATTATTATCAAAAGTTACTTTTAATCCATAACCTTCTATTCCTTCATATTCTTGCTTATCTATGTTCTTATTTGTTTCTATTTCTTCTATTTCTTTATTCTGATTCTGATTCATTGCTTTCTGAATCTGTTTCGCTTATATAGACTTCTTGATCATAGTATTTTTCAATATCTGATATTTCACTTAGTTCACTTTCTATTTCTAGATATTCATTTTGTAATATTTTAACTTTCTTTTTGTTACAATCAGGGCTTATATGTCCTATTTCTCCACAATTCCAACATTTGCATTGGCTTTTATCTTTCTTATAAGTTTTATTTTTCTGTTTTTTATTTGGATTATATCTTCTTTTGTAATATCTCATCTTAGGTTTTATATATCTTTTTCTGAAGTTTCTGAATTTTTTAAATTTTTTATTTTTAAATTTTCTTTTATTATTATATTTTCTTCTTTCAGGGTTACATCCCCATTGGGTAGGTTTTTCCATATCTTCACAACATATTCTAGTTAATTTTCCTGATTTCTTTAATAATTGTCTTTGTTGACATATATATGCTAATCTTTCAAATAAGAATTTTATCTTTGATCCTAATGTTTTAGGTGTTCCAGGGTTATCTCTAATAAATTTTTCAAATTCTATTTTAAAGTATATTCCCCATGAACCTGGTAATTTATTGTAATACATATCTCTATATACTTCTTGGTTTTCATTACTATAGAATTGGACATAATAGTATTCTTTAAATTCACAAGTATATTCTTTAATTTTACACATATCACATATTGTTAAATTTATTAATCTTACTCTTGCATTATCTTTTTCTCTTATTGATTCTGCTTCAGAATTACTTATCCAATTTTCTCCTAAAAATTCATCCGCAATATAATCTACTATCTTTTCTATTCCTTTTCTATCTGATTTTATTAGTTCTGTCTGTACATTTCTTCTTATTAATGCTTTTGTATCACTACTTATTCATTCCCACCAATTTCTAACATGTCCTTCAAAAGATGCTATTAAAAAATTTATCATTCTATCAGTATTTTCCCATGTATCATCTTTATTGTATAAAAAGAATAGTATCATTGAATCTGCCCAAGTTAATAAGGCTTTTTTAGTATCTATTTTACAATCAAGATCCAATTTTGTTCCTCCATGATTAATAGGTTTATCATAATTATTATTTGGTTCAAATCTATCTTTATATTTATTTCCTCTAGGTGGTTGTCTATCTCTGATTCTATCATAATATTGTCGGTGTGGTTTGTTATATAAGGGTGCATAACTTTCATCTGGATCTGGTAATTCTTGTTTAGAAGTTCCTATAGGAGCAGGGTTAGGTGCTCCTCCAGTATTCATTAAAACTTGGTATTCATTAAAATTTTCTATACTTAACTGGTCAAAATTTTCTATAAGCAAATCTAATTCTTCATTCATTTTTGTTTTGTTCTTCTTCAATTTTTTCTTCAGCTTTTAATTTTCCTAAAGTTTTTTCTATAGATTTTTGTAATTCTAATTCTTCCTCTAATATTTTTGGTAATATATTTCTTCTAAATTCATCATCCATACTTCCTGCTTCTATTATAATTTTTTCCTGTTCGAAATGCTTCTTTCCTATTCTAAGTATTTCTTTTTCTATGAGTTTTTTGTCTATTTTCTTATCTTTGCTTTTATTACTTTCTTTGAATTCTCTAATCTCTAGTTTTAGTATATTTATATCATTTCTTACTTCTTTTAATTCATTTTTTACTTCTTGTACATCATTTATTAATGTTTTTATTAATGTTTTTAAATCTTCAATATATTCACTTATCGACATTTTATACTCTTGGTTTTTGAGTTTTTTGTACCTTAAATAGTCTGTCATACATATCATCTATTTTTATTTCTAACTTTTTGATTCTTTCTTCTATTGATATGATTTTTTCGTTTTCATTCTTTCTTCATTTAATTTATCTATTTTTTCTATAATTATTCCAATTTTATCTTGATTAATTAATTCTCCTGATTTTCTTTGGAATTCTTTTAAGATTTCTTCATCTATATTTTTAACTTCTCCTATCATTTCTTTTAATTCTTTGAATTGTATTGTTAGTTTATTTTGAATGTTTTGTAATTTTTCTTTGATATTCATATCCTGTATATTTAATTGTTGTAATTCTTCAACGGCTAATTTATCTTGTAAATTTATGTTTTTATATGTTTGCCATAAAAAAGCACTTATCCAATTTAATTGCATGTTAAGAAATCCGTCAGATTCTCCCCATGAGCTTAATGGTTGAAACATTGTTGTATTAGCTCCTTTTATTTGGTAAGATCCTACTGGTAGATTAATATTTTCTATTATTTGTTTTTCAAATTTTATTTCTGGAAATTCTGTCATTAAATTTTTCCTTTGATATGCTCGACTTCTAATCTTAATTCTGTATCATATTTTACTTCTTTACATATCATTATATTCACAAAATTCTTCAATTGATCTTAACATAATTTTTCTTTGTTGTGCTCTATAACTTTTATTGTAATATTTTATTTCTCCAGTTATATCATATTTTTTCATATTATTTATAATCATAAGTATATTAGGTAATTGTTTTAGAATTATATTAAAGTATTTTCTTTTACTTTCTAATGATTTTAGTCTTAGAAATCCTTTTCTTTTTATATTTCTTTCTTCTATCATTTGGTCTAATAGATTTCCTCTTTGTTCTATTATGGAATCTAATTTTTCATTTGTTTTTATATCTAGATATTTGATTAATAAGGGTTCTCCTCTATGATAATCCATTCCTATAATTTTTGTATAATTCTTCTAGTATATCTTTGTGGATTAAATCTAATATTTCGTTTATGATAAAATCTTCTTTTATTATATCGAAATTTATTAGATCATATATTTCTCTTCTTATATCTTTATCTAAATTTCTTAAAGTATTCAAGATTTCTATTTTATAATTATCGGGTATTGTTAGTGTATGCATAATTATAAATCTTGATGTATATATTATATATTTATTTTTATTTTTTGTCGTATAATATTTATCTTTTAGATCTGCCATATGGCTCTGATACCAAAGTGAGGGTGCTACTATGAGCGAACAAGAATCATATAAAAATCATTTAAAATTATGTAAACAAAATTTTCTAAGGACTTGAATGAAATCTTTCCATACTTTTAAAGGTTTGTATTGCAAATTCTAAATATAAGGGTATTTTTGTAAGATTAAGGAGTCAAAGTCTATTTTTACAATATTATTATTTCAAAGTCTATTTTACTAAATATTATAGTTATTGGATCTATTTACAATTATTTCCCTAGATCAAATTTCTCCCACCCACACAGTGCTTAAAAGCCAATCGAATCGTAAAGTAGTAACTGAATTTATTGGGGAAAATTAGAAAACACCCACCTGATATACCGATGTTGTAGTTCCGAACACAAACTTCTTGGAAAAAGCACGAAGGGCGACAGTCCTGCTGACATTTCTTGGCGTAAATAATACGAAATAATTATCCATTGCTCGTTAAAATTTTAGTGTTTAAAAATATATTTTTTTATGTTTTCTAGATAAAATGTGTGATTGAAAAGTGGAGAGAGAAAATATTTATGATTAAAAAATAATTTGAAAAACTGTGTTGTTTAAAAACTTTTTTTTTTTCACTTTTGCCAAACAGACTTCAAAAACTTAAACCTTTTTCTAGAGACAAAAAACCTTCTTCTAACAAATGAAAACATGACAACGAGGAGGAATTGAAAATCCCCTAAAAAAATTAGTCACCTAATCTGTAGAATCAACGGAGAAATCGATGGGTAAATAAAATGCCACAACGTAGAACGAAGACGGGGATTATTGAAAAAATCATCTGTAAAAGATTTTATTTTTTTTAAATAAAATGTTAATAATCAAAATATGGAGTTAATGAACATAAAATATATGGGAGTGTGTAATTTATTATTTTTAATTAATATTATTTTAGTCGATTTATCTATTATACTTACATAAAATGTTGGAAATAAATTATCTTAAATTTTTGCAATTGATTATTAACAAGTACTATTTGTAGTTATTATCTAATGGATAAACAGTACAAATGGTCCTCAATCTTTGAATTTCTTGTAAAAATGGTCATCAACATTTAGATTTTGACATTTATACATTCAGAATCACCAAACATTGCGAAAACAGTCCTTACCGTTAGATTTTGTTAGTTTCCACCGTTAAAAAACGTGTAAATAACACAAATGATCCATAACCTTTAAGTTTCCTGTGATAATGGTCCACAACATATTAATATCATATCATGTCTAACATATTTAGTTTGTAACATACAAACGTCTGGCTTATTTAGTTCCTAACTTATTAAGCCCATATACGTTTGGCGTATTTAATTCCTAACATATTAAGTCCCTATTTGAGACCAATTATTTTAAATAATGTGTTTGTAATTCTAATTTTTTTAAGAATTTGTTGTTAAAAAAATTGAATTTATTTTTAAATTATTTTATTAATAAAATGTGTGATTGAAAACAAGTTTTATAAAAATAAAGTTTATTCTGAATTTTTAAAGTGCACAATAAAATATTTAACAAAAATTTACTGCATTAACATTTCAAATTATTGGTAAAAAAAAAAATTGTGAAACATAAATAAACAAATACTGTGACGACCCGAATTCTTGACCATTCGAGTGACACCAAATAAAGACTCAAGTCATTTTATCGAGACTTACATAGCAATAATAAAAGTTTCACAAATAAATAAATAGGGTGCAACTTTAATATTCATAGTTTCATTGCGGAATTAAAATAGAGAATATTGTTTCTGCATAAAATTAAAACATAGGAATTGAAAGTTGTTCAGTCAAATTTTTTCATCAAGTTTAGCCACTATTGCCACCTCCGTTTTGACCGCCCCGAACCATCAATTATCTGAAAAATAAATATCGTGGAATGAGATTTTTGAAAAAATCTCAATAAGCATATCAAAAATAATTATCATGAATAACATAAGGATCATAATCAACATAGGGAGATATAAGAATTTTACCGAACATAAGAGGTAAGAATTCTTATGTGTAGCGCTACTAAACTCCGATCGTGTAGCGCTACTAAACTCCGATCCCCTTAGCATAATCATAAACATGTCATATCATATCATATCATATGAGACCCATAATAATTTCTTGAAATTGTTTCATAGTAATGATCCAAACATAGAAAACGTAACATACTTACTATTTAGAAGATTAACAATGGAGTGTAATAGAAAATAGACCAAAGCTTCTTGAACACCTTGAATTGCTATAACTTGTGAGTGCACGGATCTCCTCCTTGTATAGAGTGAGTATGTGTAGGGTTGTGTGAAAGTGGAAAGGGGTTTAAATAGGTAAGGTGAGGTGACCAAAATAATTAATGAAAGCTCATTCATATTCTTGTCTATTCATATTCTTGACATTTTCATATTCTTGCCCATTCATATTCTTGACCATTTCATATTCTTGCTCATTCATATTCTTGCCTATTCATATTCTTGACCATTTCATATTCTTGCCCATTTAATCCACATAATAGCCCCTAATGATGACAATTAGTGGAGAAACCAACAGACATTCATTTTCACTCCCTAAACTTCAATTTCTTGAAAATAAATCCAATAATTAAGTGCGGGTGTTACAAATACCTTGGATATTATTTTAGGAATTGAATAACAAATATATTTTTATCATCTCTACTTTCGATTTCAATTTCGATTTCGAGAATTGATCGATTTGAAAATTAAGTTTGGAGAATTTGGGTTAAAAAATAATTTTTTTTTCTAATTTATTCATAAATTAGAAAAAAAAAATTATTAATAGAACGTGTGGAAGAAAACGAGTTTTGAAGAAAATGAAATTTTGAAAATCGATATTGAGCGGTTCTCAAAATAGAAAATCGAATGTAGAACTAATAAAAACAATTTGTTATTCAATTCCTAAAATGATGTTCAATGTATTTGTTTTTGTTATTTAATTCCTAAAATGATGTCGAATGTATTTATTTGTTTATGTTCTATGAATTTATTTGTTTTTTTACCAATATGTTGAACTTTTAATGCGGTGAATTTTTGTTAAATATTTTATTGTGCACTTTAGAAATTCATAATAAACTTTGTTTTTTTAAAACTAGTTTTCAACCATACATTCCATCAATTAAATAATCTACAAATAAATTCAAATTTTTTTTTAACTTTTTAATCACAAATTCTTCAAAAAATTACATTTACAAACCACATTATTTGAAATAATGGGTCTCAAATATGGACTTAATATGTTAGGAACTAAATACATCAAACGTTTGAAAGTTACAAACTAAATATGCCAAACATGACATTAATATGTTATGGACTATTATCGCAATAAATTCAATGGTTAGAAATCATTTGTACTATTTTACACGTTTTTAATGGTGGAAACTAACGAAATCTAACGGTATGGACCATTTTCGCAACGTTTGGTGATTCCGAGGGTATAAATGCCAAAATCTAAACATTGGGGACCATTTTCACAAGAAATCCAAAGGTTGAGGACCATTTGTACTGTTTACCCTTATCTAATCTATATCTATGCAACTTCTAAAAGTGAGTTAAAGGGGAATTTTCTTTTTTGGAATTTTCTACCCTTACAATTTTTATTTTTATTTTCATATTTATCCTAATGTTAATTAATGAATAAATATTTTTTAATATTTTTTTTTTCATTTTATCAAAAATGTCAATAATTTCAATATATTTACAATCTAAATTATTTAATTTCTCATTAAAAGTTAAATAAAGCCTAGAACTTTCATTCTCATTTTTATTTTCCATCGTTTATTTCAAAATTATATATTTATTCTCACTAAACACAAACACAATTATATTAATACACTATCATAAAAGAAATAGTGAAAAAAGTCACAAATACAATTATATTAATACAATTATTTATTCTCAAACTTGATTTTTTAATAAATTGTCCAAAAACAAAAGTATCAACCATATGTTGTTACGAAATTTAATCACACACAATGAAGATTGAAGTATAAAATTTTCCAATATCTGTAAGGATTCCATTGAAACCTATATGTACCGATGGAAGTTTTAAAACTTATTTTGAGTTTTTTATTAATGAAGATATAATATTTTACATTATATTTTTCTATCTTTATTTTAATAACTTTTCGATACTAAACAAATATATTATCTTTTTAATACTTGCATGGTATCAGATTCTTGCTTCACTATTTTGAGCTACAGTTGAAAATTTTACTCTCATGCTTCATAAAAAATATCAACTTTATCGTTAAAAATTTAGACCAATAGTAATAATACATTTCCAAATGTGTATAATGAAAATGAAATCAACTTGACGACAAACAACAATATTAAAGAGAATGAATATGACATTTATCGAATTTATGCATTGACGAATTCTTACAAGTTTCAAACTTTGTTATGAAGGAAAAATACTTAGTATTAAATTTTCATTGATAATTTTTTTTCTTATTTTTATAATATTTTAATTTTAATATTATATAAATAAAATCTATCATTATTCGCAAATAATCAATGTTTTTCTCAACGTGAAGCTCATATTTGCTTTTATCAAATATAAGAAAGTCTAATCAAGGCTTTGACTGAGAGAGTAAAATATGGTCTTAGAAACTTTGTTTAAATATTAAAAATTATTAGATTTTCTTAATTCTATTTGTCTTGCATGTTTGGCTAATTTTCTTGAGAAGACTAATTTTTTCCAGACATAATTTTGAAAAATTATTTTATATAGACAATTAACGTGCAAAGCACATTTTTATCAAATAAGTGAGTCTAGCCAAGGTTTTGATTGAGGGGGTTAAATATGATCTCAGAAACTTTGTTTAAATATTAAAAATTATTAGATTTTCTTAATTCCATATGTTTTGCATGTTTGACTAATTTTCTTGAGAAAAAAAACTCAAAATTTTTGCAAACATAATTTTTTAAAATACTTTATATGGACAATTAACATGCAAAATACATTTAGACAACTAGTATGTACTAAAAGAGAATGCCTATGTTTGACATATTTATAAATGATTTACAGATAAATATAATGGTAGATTCCACAAATGTGTAGCTAATAATTAATATTAGTTATGAATGTATGGTTGAAACCAATGTTTAACTTTGAATAGATTTATAGACGGCCATTTATAAATTTGAATCCAACCAGATTAATATTTTATAAATATAGATAAAAATGTTCCTAAAATTTTGTATTTGATTATTAAAGTTTGAATTTATAGTACTACAACTTAATTTTTTTTTTATTATAGATAAAAAAAATTTGAAAAATAATATATAAAATAACTAATTAAATAATTTCACTATGTACAGATACATTACAATCGTACATATAATTAAGAATGAAAGAAGTAACCCTCATGTATATCCCAACTAGCAAAGGTTGGGTGATCTACAAACGCTGGCAGCGTAGAGGTCGCAGGTTCGAATCATCACAATTTTGAATTTGCTAAGCATTTTGTGAGTCTATTAAGTGGTAACCAGACACTAATCAGCTTGGAGTATAACTTGTGATCTACATCATCCACTAATCCACAAGACGGGAATAGAGGGGTGTCAAAAGTTGGCGTTCAACCTTTTTTTAATATGAAAGAAATAGTGTAATGGTTTTCAAATGCATTTTCTCCCATGGGTTCAAACCACCATTCCACATTTTGAATGAAACTTTTAAAAAACAAAGCAAAAAAGGAGGAAATAAATGGAGCGAAAGACAAACTTCTTATTATCGTAGATGTAGATAAATAGATATAGAAGATAGACATATTCTTCATTAATTAGGCCCCTCATTTTTATTATTTTTATCTCTCATTTAAAACTCAAAAATTGATATGACCGCATAAATTAGTCGATATCAGTACTCAGTACATGTAATCAAACATCTATATCTATAATTTACTTTAAAAAAATGTCTATATTAAATAAAATAAATTTTTTTTTTTGTGCTTGACGTAAAGATTAATATATTTAACCCTCGATATGTTTAACTTATTTATAAACAAGTTTTTTTCCCAGATTTTCTCAAAATCTTTTTAACCACACATATTTTTATAAAATAATTTTTAATTATACATATTTTTCAAATCACCCTTCACATATATTATACCTAAGAAATAGTGAAAATTTGTTTATAAATAAATTAAAAGTTGCCAAACGGATGACATTTGTTTGCACTCAAGATAACTTGGATACACGACTGTTTGAAATTCATTATTTCAAATAATGTGATTTGTAATAGTAAATTCTTGGATAATATATGATTAAAAAAATATGAAATCTTTTTGAATTTATGTTTAAATTATTTTATTAATTAAATATGTGGTTAAAAATAATTTTTATAAAAAAAAATGAAATTTTAAATAATGATTACCAAACAGAGAATTGAGGCTTGAATGAATAGAAGAGCGATCCCGTGCTTCAATTCTACTAGATTAGAAGACTACTAGATTAGAAGCATTGCATACGTAGCCCTTCTCTTATTCAACCATTCTCTCACCCTTTCTCTCTCTACACCGATTGTCACACAAATCCACCACCCTCCCACATAATGACAGTGAAAATAATGCAAAAGGTGGTAGATGAATGTGTAAATCTTCTCTCCTTTTACTCTCACCACCTTACCTTCATAATCCACTGATCAAAACCACCCCACCCCCACAATTCTCCTAGTTGTTTTTTCTCCTCGAACGAAAATCTTAGTGTAATTTCTCGTCTTTTTTGCCTTGTGATTTCCAGGTATATTCGAGAAAAGTCGAACTCTCGTAATGACATTCGTGATATTGGGTGTTCATACAATTTTTTTTTTTTTTTTTTGTCTTCATTGGTTGACTTGTAGTCTTGGATTATTAATTGTACAAGTTGATGTGCGGGTTTCAGGGGTTGGGCATTTATTTTTATGATGAACATCTGTGTGTTTTTCGTGTCGGCGATTTTGGGGTTTTCTTGATTTTCCTCTTTCGTTTGTGGTTTTTATTGAAAAGGGAATCGTTTTGGGCATTTATGTAGATTTCTCGAAATTCTAGTACCTTTCAGTTATGGTATAAGGGTTTGCCACCTTTGATTTTCTGGAGAAGATGGGAAATTTATTATCTGCGCATGAAATTCCGTTACAAGATGAATAATCGATAGTATAATCTTATTTTCTGGGCATCCTTTAGGAAATTATAAGATAGTCTTGGCTCCAGAAAGGCTTGTTCTTGACTTTTGTATGTTCTCAGTCCTTTTTTTGCTCCTGGATGACTCTTGTGACTAATGTAAGAGTGTAAAAATTGAGTCAATAGATAATCCTATTTGCACTTGTTCTTTAGTCAATGGAGTCTCTGAAAACACTGTTAACTTAGTCGACTGTCGCCGTGTCGTGATAAATTTACAGAGTCCTGCATTATGCTTTATGAAGATAGTTTGCCGCCTCTTGATAATCCATGATTTCTCCCCCATTTTTTGGACGATTATATATGCTATATGAAATTTTTAGCGAAATACAGGCGTTTGACTGGCATGAAAACTATACTTTACGTTTAAAATGCTAAAGTGCTGAAATTCTTTTACAGGCCAAGTTACAAGATAATTCATGTCATCAAATATTCATTGTCTAGAATAGTATATATCACTTTATTCATTTATTCTTTGTTGTTTCCTGCCTCTGAATGGTCTTCTGAAAGCTGCATTAGGTTCTGTTTTTCTGCCACTCAATGCTGACGTTTTGTTTCTTTCTTTGTATGTTTTTAATGGTGTAAGTATAATTCTGGTCTTTTCATTTTTGAAATTTTGAGGCGATTAGCTAACTTAATGTGCTGCTTATTAGGATTACCAGGAACAGCCATGGTGAGCATTCGAAGGCGCAGACTGTTAGGACTTTGCTCTGGTACACCAAATTAAAATGTTATTTGATTAATGATTAAGAATGTTATAGTGATAAGCTTGCATTGACCATCAAATATTTTGTACTGGCCTTCTTGGAGAATTTTATGTGAATAATGATCTTCTTTTTTCTGTTTTATCATTGGTCTATTTAAAATCTCTCAGCTTTGATGATATTCCTTTCATATCATTATGTAGGACAAAATTGTTTCCTGGCTCCTCTTCCCAAGTCCTCTGAGAATGGACATACTTCTGAAATCTGTGTGGATAACACAAAACCAATCAGTGTTCATCCAGTGCCTTTAAATGATACTGACCTACCGAAGGACGTAAGCGCTACATTACTGGGTTTCTATTTCTTCCTGTGCATTACTAAGCTGTGTTAACGTAATTCTTTGTGCTGTCTATTTCATGTTTATTAGGCTTGCACCAAATGTTGGACCATCATCTTTAGAGTTTGAACTCATGTAGCTCATAAACGGCCACTAAATATCCAAAATGTTTTATAATAGCTTTGGTTTCTTATGAACATGGAGTCATGTCATAATCATTCAAGACCAGAGTATTCACTTTTCTGAATTCTGAAGTGTCTGTAAGCAGAACTTAGGAAAAAGCATGTATATTTTTATTTTCATACTAAAATAAATCTATAAATGTCAATCCCCACTTTATCGTATGCAAAATCCCCATTAAATGTATGCTATAAAATTGAAATTTCCTCACTCACACGTGCTTTAGAGATTTGATACCAGTTTTGTAAGGATGAGCAATCTAGGAAGAGTCTTTATCCCAAGCTTGATTAGCTTTGGTAGTAAGGGTGAATATGGATGATCTTCTTGGTCTAAACTTAAGTGGTTATAAGTGGTTCTGTTTTGGAGGTCCGTCAAAGTTTCTTCGAACTCAATAGAATTTCTGAATTGTGCTTATCTATTATTAATTTGTCTTATAACTTATTGTAAACTCATCTAGTTTTCTACACTTAAATTCAGTGATTTGGATTTATACTGGAAAGATCAATTCACCTTTTAAATCATTATTGAATTTCGAGTCTCCAGTGGCTTATGAAGATGTTATTTCAAGGTACGAGGAGGTTAAACAATTAGAGAGGCCTGATATTATTCCTGACATATAACCTGCCCTCTGCAATAAAACGTTCCTATTTATCTTTATCTCCGACTTCAACAAAATTATACTTCTGTTCATACAAGCAGACAGCATAACTAACAAGAAAGAGGACTAGTTTCAAGTACATTTCATCTGTAACAAAAATTCAATCAGTAAATTGTACCTTTTCTTTATGCAGAATTTTTTTCGTGCAGGGTTTTTTTGGGAGGTCTGCAGTAATATTCCTAGCCACTATGGTTTTTCACTTTTTTTGTACCTTTTCTTCGATGTAAATAGTCTCTTCTAGAGAATCAGAAAGCTATGTATGATGGTTCTGATGACCTTGGTCTTCATTTAAATTGCGATTTTTGTTAATTTGTGCTAGTCATTACGTTATTTCATTAGTTGATTACTGGAATTCAATTGGAAGAGAGCATACTGTGGTTCATGCATATGTTGCACACATGAATACATCTCTCCAGCTCGTATTATTACTATCATGAGTTCTTTATTAGTTTATAATACCTGTTCTGCTATGTCTGCATTTAATCCTGTTTTATAAGCCTAAACTCTCATGCTCTATTTCTCGGCGACAAACGATATATATTGAGTTAATTATTTTTTTTGCTTTGAATTTTTATTGCTGATCAGGAAACTGCCTCAGAAACTGGCCCCAGTTCGTCAAAAGTTTCTGCTTCTATTTCATTGAAAGAGGAGCCTGTCCATCCATTTCCAGGTTTATTCTCATTCATCTTCACGTGTTCTTTTAAGTCTTTGACTTGTTGTCATGTCGAATAATTCTGCCTATTCTACTGGGTACCTTAGCACATATATGTTAGCATTTATACATAATATTGGTATCGTGTTACTGGAGAATGGAACAGAGTTCTTTGATGTGTTATCTATTTACACGCCTAAATTCTTATAACATTGTGCTGATGCAAAAACTCGTAGATCTTAAAGATACTCAGAATACAGAAGCCCTGAATAATACGCCAATCAGAGCAAAAAAGAAGGTAGAAGGTATAAAACAATTTATGGAATAATAACTATAACTCTGCTTTATTCTTTTTTCCTATGCATTTCTAAAAGGTGAACTCAAACAGCCAGTGGGTAATTTTTATTATGATTTTCAGGAATATATGGAACTGGATAAGCCTTCTAGTTCCTTTTTTTTTTTTTTTTGCCTGAATTGCTGGGTGATTCGTATTTACTAATTTGTGATCAATATGTAAAAGTTTGTTCCAAATTCATAATCAAAGATTTCAAATGCTACTCACCTATAAAAGTGAATTGGTCAAGAAATTATTTCGGTGTTAAAATAAATTAAAACTACCAATTGGTGGACAAATATTCCATTTACCAGAAAGTAAACCAGAGAAATGGTATGTTTTGTCAAGCTCTTTTTGTATTATTCTTGCATCAGTTAGGACAAGTGATCTTTTATTTTCATCCAATGTTCTTGTGTAAAATCAATCTGAAATACTTAACTATCAGTGAAGGCGTCAATTCATGATAGAATACCTGTATATTTATATATTTACTGCTTTTTTCTGTGGATCTTACTCGCTCCTTCCATTATTTCAGAGTTCAAACGCAGAAAGCGGCACAGGAGAAAGCATGTTGAAAACCAAGAACAGTGTATCATGAGAGGGGTTTATTTCAAGAACATGAAATGGCAAGCTGCAATTAAAGTTGACAAGAAACAAATCCACTTGGGAACTGTTGGCTCTCAAGAAGAAGCTGCTCGATTGTACGACAGGTATTATTTCCGACTGTAGATATTATCTTAGTGGTTATTGTTACAGAAACTGACAAATTCTCTTCCTTTTTGCAAACCTATCTTCCGGTTCCCACTTCCCACAATCGATGATCTCTTATGACAAATTTTATCAAAAGCATCAGCCCGTTTATATACAATGTTTTGCTTCTGTCAACTACTGTTTTGTCCTATTGTTGTAAGACCTTCATTTTCTGGGTGTTTTAGTAAGAATTATTATGGGCTCGGTGTACAAATTTATACTTCTTTGCTATAATCAAGAAAATTTGATATCAGATCTGAAGATGAGATTTTCATATTTTCAGGGCTGCATTCATGTGTGGGAGGGAGCCAAACTTTGAACTATCAGAGGAGGAAAAGCAGGAACTTATGAAATTCAAGTGGGAAGACTTTTTAGCCGTAACTCGTTCAGCAATTACCAGCAAGAGTAAGCTCACAGAAATGTAAATTTTCTTTCATTATTTCTAGGCACTTCAACTTTTTTGATGGTTGTGATATATGAATCTGCAGAAAGCCAAAGAAGAACTGGGCCAGGCTTACGAGGAAAACCTCAGAATAGTAACTGGGATGGTGAACAAGGACATAATGGTTTCTCAGCATCCGAAGATGACCCTTTAGTCACTTGATTTTTCCCCCATTAAGATATGTTTAGCTTGACAATTGTGTTCATCCATTTGACTGACCTCACATTTTCATTCGTTTCTTGGTATATAAGAGCCCCTATTAGGGCAGACGATTTAGCATTTTCTGATAGATAGTGAATTTGTTTCATGATCACTTGAAGCAACGTTCCTGCGACCATCACCATAACGGGGATAAACAGTCCGAATCACATTGAGGAAGTCGTTTCTAATTGCAGAAAAATGTAGGCAGAGTAGCTGCAAATTTTCATCTTCACGCCTCTTTTACTGTATATTCTCTGTTGCACGGATACTTGAGCTAGGATAGTATATTTGTGTCTGTTGAGCGTTGGATATGACACTCCACCGACACTATATTATACCGACACTATATTATAGTCATTATTCTTTATAAGAGAAATTAAATATTTTTAACTCAAACAAATAGGTACTCTAAAAAAAAGTTAATAACAAATATAAAATTAAATTTTATACTATATAAATGGAAATTTTGAAGATTCTAATTAACGTGCTGACAGTGTGTTGTATCAGTAATTTTTTGAAAAATTGCATGTTGATGCCTAATACATATCGTGTCCAATATACATGTTCAATTAGGTACATCACATATCTTCATGACAACAATTTCTTGTTTCACATTGCACACCCCAGAATTCCCATCTGCTTTGTTGGGATGTGTACGTGGGTTCCTCTGCAATTCCCTTCAACTTCATATAAAGATTTCTTTTGACGTTTCAATTCATTCAACAAAAGTTCACTTTGGCAATATGGATGAAAAGTCTCAAAAGAAATTTATATGACATTTGGCCTGGTCTGGTCCGGCCTTTAGAGTTTGAATTATTTGAAACTCTAAACTACATTTTTATATTTCTAGGGTAAATATATTGATACCACATTTTTTGTTAACCACACTACATTTTAATTGTAAAGAAGATTCTTAATTTTTTCTTATTTTTATATTTACCCGTCAAGTTTTTTTTTAATAATTTTTTTATCATCGACTTTTTTTAATTTACATATCTTGTCTTCAAAGACGATTTTTGTTCAAAATATTTGTTACGAGACGAAAAATACTTATTTATCTCTCATACGCTTAAATAATCAAAATAAATAATTAATTTAAAAGTTAAACAAAATAATTGCACATCTTTTCGATGCAAAATAGCAGAATATTTGAATATAAATCGTGATTAGAAACAAATTATGTTAATTAATTGAATGTTATGAATAATAATACGATTAAAAAAAGTTGAGGACATAAAAAAAACAAATATTGAAGATCTTTCTTGCAATTAAAATGTGATGCAGATATATTTTTTAATAATTTTTTTTTATCACCGACTCTTTATTAATTTTCACATCTTGTCTTTAAAGACGATTTTCGTTCAAAATATTTATTACGAGGATGAAAAATACTTATTTATCTCTCATACTTTTAAATAATCAAAATAAATTACTAATACAAAAGTTAAACAAAATATTTGCACACGCACACATTTTCAATGCAAATTAGCAGAATATTTGAATAGAAATCGCGATTAGAAATAAATTATGTTAATTAATTGAATGTTATGAATAATAATACGATCAAAAAAAGTTGAGGACATAAAAGCAAAAGTAAACAAATACTGAAGATCTTTCTTTCAATTAAACTGAAGTGTAAATCTCCAACTGGGCGGGGGCATGGACGGAAATTGGCATCCCTTGCACCGAACTGGCCCAGTTGTCATTCCTAAAAAAAGTGTTTGTGTGAGTATAATTACCCTAATTCTAATTATATTTCAGTTAAAATACTGGAATGACTATTTTACCCTTTTTAAAATTCTAAATTAGGAAATGGATTGTTGGGTGCAAACTGATATTTGTCGAAAAGCTAAGGGATATAAACTATAATTTACCCAATTCCTTATTATATTATTATTATTATCCTGTGCTTCACTTTCCATGCAGTTGATATTCTGTAAAAGTTGTCAGGGTCACTTAATCAGCATGGATATCAAGAACCCTAGAAGCCCAGAAAATAGATGTTTGATTCAAGGAATTGAAGATGCAATCTTTAATTCCATGGATACAACGAGCAACGAAATTTTTTCAGGAGAAAGAAAATTTTACGGAGATTCCAGGGAGATCGAAGAAATTGAAAATGGCGATGAATTCAATCTGTTCAGCACAATGGATAGCTCAGAAAGGGGATTCAATTTCTTCAAGAACTTTGATATAATTCACGAACCGCCAGACGATCATCATTTCTTCAAGTGCCAGAAAGATTCCAGTAGGGTTCATGCATTAGGGCAAAAGATTAAACCAGAATGGAATTTGTTGAAGGAAAAACTCCCAAATTCTATTTTTGTTAGGGTTTATGAATCCAGGCTTGATCTTATGAGGGTTGCCATAATAAGCCCACCTAATACTCGATATCACTATGGTTTATTCTTTTTTGACATATTTTTTCCAAGAAATTATCCCTTTAATCCCCCAAAAATTTATTATCGTTCTTATGGTTTTGATTTGAACCCGAATCTTCGTCCCCGAGGAAAAGTTCATCTAAGCATGTTAAAGACAGGATATCGACGCATAATACATGAATTATGTGCGTGTACCAGAACACAATGGAATCCTAAAGAGTCCAGCATTCTTCATGTGCTATATGCAATTCAAGGGGTGATCATGTGTGCAAAACCCTACTCGATCGACGAATCAGAGCCATCAAAATACATCAAGAAAGCTTTCCAGTTAACTTGTAGAATCATGATTCGAGTGATGCAGGAGCCTCCCAAGAATTTTGAGGATTTTGTCAAGGAACACTTCAGAAAAAGGGCTGATTCAATTCTGGTGAAATTTAGACAAGAATTTGATGGTATTAAGGATCAGTCTATGATTATTGATTTGTTTACTGATCTTTACAAGTGTTTGGCGATGAATGGAACTTCTTGTGTCGATCATCTTTGTTTCTTGGAATCAAGAAAGGGGAATGATGCAGTAGAAGAAAGCAAAAATGAGGGACACTTATTGATGAAGATTACTCGAAGGTTGAAGAACCTGATCGACTGAACTGAAGAATTATAGTTCGAGAAATGTGTTTTGGATTTTAGCTAAGGCCATTGTACCCAAACACTGCATCTCTTAAGTATTTGTAAATTTTTCTGTGGAATTCTCAATTCATTTCTTGAGCCATATATCCTGTTTAAACTGTTTATTTAGGGCCCGTTTGGTTTAGTTAAATATCAAATTTTAAGTAAATTTTGATAACAGTTGATACATGCATACGTGTGTTTGAAAAGTTGATAAAAGTTGTGAATTCCATTAAATGTGTGATTAAAATTAATTGTTGATTTTTACTTAAATTTTTATTAAACAATTTTTTAGCTAAACCAAATAGATGCTTAATCATCTATATTATATATTAAAGCAGAACAACCGTCAAAATTTTTCCCGCCCATTTTCAGTTTCTATTTTTGGAATTTTTTTTTTTTTTTTTTCAATTGAATTTTCGGAATTGGAAAATGAGTTGTTGACAATTAATGAGACATTTAATGTGGGAAAGTGTGTAATGCATTGTAAATAGGCAATTGACTACATGTATTGAATACTAATAATTTGTCTACTCTCTCTCTCTCTCTCTCTCTCTCTCTCTCTCTCTCTCTCTCTCTCTCTCTCTCTCTCTATATATATATATATATATTTCCTGCAATTTTTATGGATCCTACAAGAAATAATTGTTGACATAACATTTATTTATATTCCAATTCATTCACTTCACTCATTAATCCATCCAAATTTGTAATTGTTTTAATAGCGATGAATCATTTCATTGTACGTGTTTTTCATATTTTGAAAATCAAGCTAATTATATTTAGGTAATAATATTCATACAACACATTTTTTTAAATTTACACCATAGTTTAATTGCAAGATAGATCTTCGGTGTTTGTTTAGTTTTGCTTTTATATCCTTAACTTTTTTTAATCGCATTGTTATTTATAACATTCAATTAATTAATAAATTTTATTTCTAATCACAAATTCTATTCAAATATTCTGCTAATTTGCATTGAAATGATGTGCAATATTTTTTTTAACTTTTGTATTAATTATTTATTTTGATTATTTAAAAATATGAGAGATAAATAAGTGTTTTTCGCCAACAAAATAAATATATTGAATGAAAATTGTTTCAAAAGACAAGATGTGAAAATTAATAAAGAGTTGATGATAAAAAAATTACAAAAAATTTTAATATAACTATTATAATTTGAAGTAGTTTTATTGTTTGTTCTTTTTTGTTTAGTTAAAAATATTAGTGACAAGTAAGTTTGTTTGCATTAATATTCATCATTAATTGCTTTATAAAAAATAAATTTTATAAAGAAATTAATACATTTGGAAAATTACACATTAACTTTGAAAACCAAAAATAGCTTTACTTTTTCGTGCATTATTTGTGCATTAATTAGATTAATATTTTATTAAACTTTAATATTTGTTCTTTTTTGTTTAGTTAAAAATATTAGTGACAAATAAGTTTGTTTACACTTCTTAATAGATTTTTTTTTTCCAGAAAACGGTAATTTTTTTTTTTAAGAAAACGGTGACTATTCATTTTTTTTTTAATTATTTGAATTAAACTTGCTAAATCAACGTAAGAGGTACTGATGATAATTAATAATTTATTGAAACTAAAACTAATTATTATGTCATCACATTAATAAAATTTGAATGGTATTATGAAAATCATTTTACGTAGTGAAATTAATTACTATGTTATGGATGACGTGTTGACTGTATTTGACCCCTGTTGGAGACCCATTATTTGGAATAATGTTGTTTGAAATAGTAAATTTTTTGGAGATGTGTAGTTAAAAATTGGAGAATATTTTTGAACTTATGTATAGATTATTTTATTGATATAATGTGTGGATGAAAATAAGTTTTTAAAAAATGAGATTTAAAAATAATAGGTACCAAATAGGGGCTTGATGATGCGTTTAGTGTAATAGGAAATGAAATTGAAATTATTAAGGATGTTCATTTTAATACTTAACAACGCTACTCCAAACAATGTGCAAATATCTGTTATTTTCGATAAAAAAATAATATCAATTTTTTTTGAACAACAACTTCAAATTTATTTTTTTTAATTTTTTTTTTTTTGTGAAAAAATGTGGAAAACTTAATAATCATTTACTACTTAAACATATAAATTGATTTTTATTACTCAAAAAAGCTATTATAATTTGAAGTAGTTTTATTGTTTGTAAAATTTTATTAATTATTTTAATATATTATTTTTTATGCATTTTGTGTACGGGAGAAATCTTATCTTATTATTATTATCTTATCTTATTAATATTATAAAGGAGGATAGTTGCCATAATTTCCCCCCCAAGTTTCCCCCCAAAAACATCCCTTAAAAAAATAAAAAATAATAATAGCAGCAAAAGCTTCCCCCCTCCCCCTCCCACTCATTCCCGCTCAAAGAAGCTTACATTGCACACAAGTTTGGTGATCCCCACAAGAGGCAATAGCAGTGTTTTTTTTGTCTTCCCCCCAAAAGATCATTAATCAATAGTATTTTGAGACTTCCAATAGAAGCAACTCCCTGTACCACCTCGAAGAGAGTGCTCAGCCTTTTGAATTTTGAATTAAATGGACCAGATTTTATTTTATTTATATTTATATTTATATGATTTATATACGATATGATTTATATAAAGTGATTGATAAGTCAGATCTTTTTCCCCTCACGTTTCCTATAATGTAGGTCCCACACACAAAAATCAAATTTTTTGAACAAAATTTGAACTGCACAAAAACCTAGCCCATCTATCCTCGGCCGGTTCCTCCGTATCTCACTTCAACCTCTATCTCTATCCGTCCAGCAAATTGAACGACCTGCACAAAAACCTAGCCCATCTATCCTCGGCCGGTTCCTCCGTATCTCACTTCAACCTCTATCTCTCTCCGTCCAGCAAATTGAGCGACGAAAGGGTTGGAAGTTGGAACCGAAGAAATTGATCGAAGCTGTTGATTGTTCGAATTTCTTCAGCAATACCAACGCACTTCTTACTGTCGTTCAGAAAAAAATCAGAAGATGGGTTTCTTCATGTCTTCGGCTGTTTCCTTGATTTTCTGGCAGTAACTCCGGCTGCTTTCCGGGGTTGGTCCGTCGGGCCTCTTTGACAGTAAGTTCTACAGCTGATTTCGTTACCGTATTAAGGAATCAAGACTCAGATAAGTTTTCTGACGGATTTGGTTGTGCTCGAAACAATTTGGTAGTAATCGTTGTAGGCAATTACATAAGCAAATTGTTTACACAGATTACTACCAAATTTGGTTGTGCTTCATCAAGGTAATCAGCTGATTTTTTTGAAAAATATTTTTATGGCATGGATTTCTGTACAAAGCTTTGCTTATGTAATTGCATCTTTATTACTAAAAGCTAAGTTTTCTGACGGATTTGGTTGTGCTCGAAGATGAACCATTAAATGGATTGGAATCAACACTCATTGCATCATTTGTGGTGGCAAGCCTGTTTTTGTTGTGGAAATTAGTTTGTCTTTTGAATGTAATATTGGGTCTGATTTTCACTTTAAATAGGAGCAAGGAAGTATTAGAACTTTGTGTTTTGTTATTATTACATTCCTTGCCTGTAAATTTTTCTTTAATTGATTGAAAAGCTCCTTAAAGTCTCCAATCTCTGGATGTTTTACAAACAGGCTCAGTATAATCCTTTATGTAATACTGGAAAGGACCTGCAATTCTTACAGTTTACATTAACCACATTGGATTTGATTTTAGTTTACCTTTTAAAAAGTTACCAATGCAATTTTTCACCAACACCTCTCTCTAACAAAACAAGGAGCTGAGTAGGTTCATATGAGTAGTTTACTCTTAATGAAAGAGGTAAATGGCAATTTTACACCTCTCATACGTGTTTGAGTTATTATTTTGTGATGTTAAAGTAGATTTGTGTATACGATTTGTTAATACCTCATGCAGCTACCTAATAAGAACCAGAGGCTTGAGTTGGCAATTAAGCAGTCCAGGCAATTGGTATCTATGACATCCTCAACTCCTAAACCACTGGTTTGGGATTTTTTTATTTTTTGATATTGCATACTCGCATAGTTCTATTTTGTGTTTTTATTTTTTGGTATTGCATACTTGCATAGTTCTATTTTGTGTCATCTTTCCGAGTTATTTAACTAAGCTATGATATTTCTTTGTCAATGCATACGAAATTTTAATTTTAATACATTGGAGAGTTAAGTGAAATTTATTAATCTTTTATTGTCCGTTGTTCCATCAATGTACTTAGATGAGCAAGTATATTAACATTTTTATTTCCTGATATAAGTAGAATAAGGATGCTAAATCCACTAAATTTAAACATTCTGTTCAGCCTTCTAATTCCGCTGGTTTATCGAGACAGTTAAAGCAGCCAGAACGAATGACATTATTATGGCTTCCAAGGGTGTTCATCAGCAATCCCATTCATCTCAGTTTACTATTCACTCTCACGTTATGCAACATAATTGACTTTTTCAAGGAATTACCTTGGTTCATTGTCAAGGTTGGGCAGATTTTAAGTAACCTCTATGGTGTGTATTGGAAGAAGAGACTTGAGGTAAATGCAATATTGTAGGATTTAGCTAACATGCTAGAGATGTGTGCTGATCCTTACACCATATTTCAGCCCTGACATAATATTATATTGTCCTTATTTATGCTTTCTTTCTACGTCAGTCCAGGTGAAGGAATTGCAGGCCAACTTTGTCCGCTTAAGCCTTTTGAGCAAGTGAGTTTATGAAGTATTCTTTTCCTTTTTGGTATTGCTTTATCATGTCATTCGAAATTGATGACTTATGGATTTCCAGAGAATTTTCGCCTTCCAAATTCTGTTACCTGTAAATAACCAGTCTAAATTTCAATTTTCGATTTTTGATTCCTATGGTGATTTGATACGCTGTATAAGCTATATAAGAGGATGATGACGAAGATCCTTGAGCTAAATGAACGATTGCAGCCTACAACCTTGATTCTTCCATTGATCACGTAGAAGGTAAGCTCTACGTGCTAAAAATTGCCTGCATCTACATGGGGGTATTATAATTGCACCAATGGATTAAACTGAATGTGGGGTTCATAGGAACTGGAGTGAAATTGCAGAACTGGTGCTAATTTTTCCTACTGTAGTGAACTAACTGGGAAGCACAGATTACAGCAGTCAACAGAAAATTGTTTTGCCAATATAAAACTGGTAAGAATAGCTGGAATTAATCTGCATACTGTTGAAAATTGAATGAGTGGACATTCAGTTGTGAAAACGATTTTAATTTTTTTGCCATTTCATTTTCCCTGTATTATTTTCCCATCAGAATTCGTGGGTATTTAACCGCACCATCTAAATCTGTGGTATACCATTTCTATTTCCACTATAAAGGTTGGAAGCAAATTGCTAGGCTGCTGGACATACCAACAGGTTGTTGGGTTGCCGCTGTAATAAATATAATGTTCTTATAACACCATCTTTCAATACATTTGAAGTTAAAGGAGGAGTTTTCAAGTTTTTTAAAAGGAGAAAAACTGGTGAATTGTGATGGAGAACACCAAGAGATCAGGGGTACATTTTGTTTCCATGAATTATGATGCCAAATATGAGCACCTTTGATCTAACAGGTCACTTTTCTTAATTTAAACCTAAATTTGTTTATTAATTTCTTGACAATTGAACATCTAATTCTCCTCTTCTTATCCACAATGTGCATGTGTGGGACATATTTTAGAACAAAGAGGGGCACAAGAGCTTGATTTGTACTTAAGTAGAAAACACAATGACATGTTGGCAAAGAACCTCGAACCGGGAAGCTACGAGAAGACCCTCTCACTGGTTATTGTCGATGGTTTCGCAGTAGAAATCATCGATGAATAGGTAAAACCTTAGAATACTTATGTGCATTTTTTTTTTTATTTAATTGTAGATATAAAGCTAATACTTTTTATTTTATTTATTTATTTATTTCGTGCTATCAGGTGACTGTGCTTAGATCTGCCAATGAAGTGAGGATTGATAACATGTTTAATTATTCAAAGTTTCAAATCATATATAATCAGTGGCTTCATGGTCTTACAGGTGACATTAATGGGGCTGTTGCTTTTGGCTTCTAGCCTCACGTCTAGGAAATAATGGTTGTTTCCCGCTTCGCATCCTTATTTTTGGCTTTAGTTGGTTTATGTATTTGATTTTTCAAGAATCCTTTTTTTCCGCAAGTAATAAAGATTCATCTTTTTGAGAAGTAATTATATTATATTCTTCTTTCTGAGAAGTAATTATATTATATTATTTAAAAAGAGACGGGTTTAATTTTTTGAAAAAAATTACTCGATGATGAATATTGGGTGTATGATTATGTGTATTTTTGATTTTCTTATGGATTGCAAAGGATTTGAGATGGGTTCTCTTCAATGTATGGTTCTTTGCCCTGTGGCCCATGCAAAACAAATAGGATTGTACATGTAGCGGCACATATTCAAAGGTCAGTTATTATTTTAGTTTCATTAGCTGCTTTCAAATTGCTCAAGCACAAGTGTGAATTTTATATTTGAGTGTTTAAATTGAACCAATTTTGTTAAATTACAAACTAAAAAGAGTATGATTTGTTCAAGATCAGGTGTAATTTATCATTGCTTATCATTGCTGGTGCTATATTTGAATGGATTGATAAATATTTTTTTGCGTTGGTTTCCTCCCAATTTGCTGAAATATTTTCTGTTTTTCTCTGAGTTGTGCTTAATCTTTTATTGTCTTCTTGGTTTATTATTTTAGTTTTTAGAGTATAACTTCTTACTCTCAATTATTATGTGGAAATTGTGAAATTTTTATCATTTGTTTTGATGAGTGACATCTTGAATTATGCAGGGATATCATACACAAACCAGTTGTGAATTTCTTCTTAAATTATTGATTTGCAACTAATGACTCCGGGAGTGGTGGTCTGGATATGATGTCACCTGTTTAGGGTCTATTTTTCTACCTTTGTTAGATTCTTGACACTTTTTCCATCCATGTTTGTTTTCTGGTACATATTATATAATATATTTGAGATGTTTTTTGAAAGTTTCAACTTTAATTTGATTGAGATTAAGTGTAGTTTGCCTAAAAAGGTTAATATTTATGTTTGGTGTAGAAAATTGTCATAACGTATGGTTGGATAGCCTGTATTAATAAGTACATTGCTTTTGTTCAATATTATTTTGAACCACGAAATTAGAAGTCTATGAATCCAGTAAAATTTTCATTTTTGCTTGAAATGTAAATTTCTCAGGTGAGGAAATGCTATTATTTGCTTGGATTTATATTAAGGAGTTGATTGAGGAATTTATAATTGTGATTTTTTGGAGAATATGGTTAAAAAGTAGGATTTTTTTTTTGTGGATTTACATGTGAAATTATTTTATCGGATAATGTATTGTTGAAAATAAGTTTGGAGAAAGATAGAATTGTAAGAATGAGTTTTAAGCTTGAGCTAAATTATTTCTTTTCATTTTCCATTGCTAATAGGCCATGAATGAATCATTTAATTTCATAGACAAATATCAAGTCTACAATTATGAAGTAGATTGAGATAATAAATCTTTGAGAATAAATTTGGAAGATTGTTGATTATATATTATTTATGTTGTAGTCATATGATTGTCTTGGTTAGTTATTGTAATATAATATTCTTTTTTATATTTAATACCGTGCATCGCACGGGTGGTAGAACTAGTTATTATTATAACAGGATAGTTGACCCATGTTTTCCAGCCTAAATTGCTCTCCATTTTTTTTTTTTTTTTGCCTTCCTCACGGTCAAATTGTGGCAGCTATTTGTCTGACTTATGATGATGAGGATCAGTGCATTGGTACTGACAAATTGTTTAATCTTTTTTTTTTATCTAACTTTGTTTAATCAATTCTATAATGCATTGATTCATTCATTGGATCATTTTCATATGGATTTCAATGACAAATTATGTAACATTCAAGAATGGAAAAAAAAAAAAAAACCATTTCCGTTTGAGAAATAGAAATTTTATTAATTTTAATTTTTTTATCATTATTATATTTTGACATTACTAAAAATATCTACAAAAATATTATTTGTAACGTTGAAAAACATTAACGCAAGAAATAAAAAAAACATTGTTATTTTCAAAAAATAAATTTAATTCACGTGTAATTCTTTTTCATGTATTGATTGATGTTCTGCACAATTAAATTGGAAAGTTTTAATATCCTAAATTTTGAAAGAAGTGTTTTGTAATTTACATTGAATTTTGCTATTGATACTTTTATGTTTCTTCATATTCTTTCTCATAAAATATGAATTTAATTGTTTTCGTTGTGTATTTCTCACATTTTCATTAATTAATAATTATAATTTTTTTTTTCCGTGCAACGCACGGGTGCGAATACTAGTTGTTATTAAAAGCAAGATATAAAATACAACTTAAGAGGTAGTTTGGGGTGACATCAATCCAAATCAACAAATTGAAACGTAATATCCTAAATATATTCATTAATTTACTTGTCGACTTTAAGAATTTTTCACTTTGTTAATTTACAAGTTTTGGCTCTGATTAGAAATCTTACATATAAATACTGTTAAATGGTATACATTTTATATCATCCGTAAAACTCAAGAGTCCTAATTAAGCTCAAATGACAAATTTTGATAAAGTTTTATGAAATGTGGATCCAATAAAATTTGTGGTTATAATAATTATTGATTTTGTTTTATATTTTCAATTCAATTTTTAAGCTGAATAAAATGTCAGCTAATTAATCACAAAACTCCCAAAAATGGTGGCAACGATCCCAAAAATTTCACAACATAAAAAAATAATGTAAAATCCAACAAAACTTTGTCGTAATAGCGGATATGCTACTAATATTGTGTAAAAAAATTTAGTGGCAGAGATTTCTCATTTAATAATATTAAACTTTTTGCATGGAATTCTGAAAGTCGTGAACAAATTGGTACACAAAATTTTGAAGAATTTACGGTAAGTTTTCCCAAAAAATTATGGTTAGTTTAGCATGCACAGTAATATTCAGTTTCTAGGAAGAATAGGATGTATTTTTGTCCTATTTACAGTGTTTAAAATAAATAAATAAACTTTAAGCCTTTCTTTGGGCTATGTTTGATTAGCCTAATTTGCCTAAAAAATATCTTGTCCAAAGAAAATATTTTTCATCTTTTCCATTTGACTAGTGTTTGATTGGTAAATTGAAAAATATTTTCTATGGTGCAATAAGTTAAAGCACATCTTAATATATTTGTCTTGAAAATATTTTTTTTACCTATTTGGTGAGAAAACGTTATCCACCTTATGTGAAAAAGTATTTTCATCATATTTGATCATTTTTGTAATTATTAATTGATTTTTTTTTCCACATATTAACAATACTAATATCAAGTACAAATAAGTGGAAAGTAAAAAAAATAAAAAATAATAATAATTAAAATAGCTAATTTTTATTTTATTTGCCATAGAAATCAATGTCAATCAAATAACAAAAATAGGAAAATTTCTCATTTTTTCACTTGAAAAATTAATCCAATCAAACATTTTCAATTAACATTTTTCAAGAAAGTAATTTTCAGACAAATCAATTTCCTAAAAAATATTTTTTTACCACCAATTTTCCATCTTTCCAATTGTTTGCCAAGACTAGAAAATGTCACATATCATGGAAAACATTTTCTACCTTTTGTGTTTGATTGCAAAATTTGGCTTAAAAAATATTTTCTTTATACAACTACTTGAAGCACATGTTAGGTCATTTTCTTGAAAAATCTTTCCTCACCATTTTGCTAAGAAAATATTTTCACACCTGTATGGAAAATATTTTATTTTCCACCTTTTGAATCAAACACAAATGCACTATTTTCCCAGTATCATATTTCATATTGTAAGAGATGTCCTAACAGGCCATCTCCTCGACTACGTAAACACACGAGTCCAACCAATTCTCCACAAATCCTTTGCACTCTGCCCAGGTCAACACTGCCCAACTCTCCCAAAATGTTGAAAGAAACATCCAAATGCTCCTTCCAACCAAAAGATTTCACATCATTAACAGTCCCCAAAAAATGGGGACATGATAGTAATTTTATGTAACTATGCATTGTAGGGTCAAAACTCGAAAATGAGCTCGACTTGGCGGGGATGAAACTTAGTTGATTTAAGTAAAGGATCTTATCTAAAAACCAATGCAGTCAAGTGATCAATTTGTATTGGGAGCACCAGTCTCGATACTACATTGCTTCTACATTACAAGAAATTGAAACCATATATTTCAGATTTGAAGATTGTGAGTTAAAGAACTCAACAGTATATTTTCTTGAATCAAACCACCCATTTGAATGCTCAATTAAGGAAATTATTTCGATGTGAATACCTCCAATATGAGATCAATGCATAGAATCAATCTGAACCAACATCTACCCCTTTTGTCTTGAGGAAATCCTTGGCTTCAATAACATCCTACAACGTAAAATGAATAGTTAAAATATATTCAAACTACTCTAGCCTCTAGGTGGGGTTGAGGGAGTGGGCACGGGCATTGAATTTTGGCTATTGAAAGGTCAACCTTGCTAAATCTCCATTGGCCCAGTCCCGAATTTTTACAAAAGATAGCTTTTCCCCACCCCCACCACCGAAATCAAATGAACCGTTCCATCTTGACTCATCATAATCCAAATGCAGTAAAAGATTTAGAAAGAATGTAAGACAACAGTATGATAAGTACCTGCTGTAACAGGACTGCCTCTTGCGGGCAAGTTGGAAACTGCATCAGACCAATTCCAACCATAAATAGGCCATAGCAACCAAGTGTTATGATAAAGTAGACAGGCAGCTGAGAGAGAAGACAAGTAGGCAGCAGCCCAAAAGCTGAGCGAAGGGAAACGAGTTCGTGAGCATAGACCAATTAAAAAGAACAAGTGGGGAGCTCACCAACCAAGTATAACTATCTGGGATCACTGATATCTGCAATAGGCTAATCCAGACGGCCGATAGAGCCACCAGCAATGCCATAATCTTCACAATATGCTTCATTTCATCTGGCACCAGAAGAAGCTTTCTTCACCTCAATTTTATCCTTAAGTAAGATATATTTCTCTAATTTTTTACACTGCTGCAAGCATGTTCAACGTCCATCAGACAACACAATTAGCCATGACATGTATCAACACCTCGACAGACAAAAAGGTGGGATTTGTCAATATCAAATAGGACATTTCAAATTGATGCACCTTTTTCCTAAATTCAAATGAAGAGAACAAATTCTCATATTTACAAAAAGTACATGCATCCATTATCACACTTCAAATCTAAAACATAATGACTCTTTCAGAAAAGAATGGCCACTGCTCTGTTGCTTTTATTTAGTTATTCACCTCAATGCCCCTAATATGAAACATATTACATTTCTCGAAAAGCATCTGTATATAGAACCACCCTAGAGAATATAAAGCCCATATGCAAATGGAAAAAGTAGGAATAGCATGTACTATTTATGATGTCCCTCGGATTGTAGCTAGGGATCGTTAAGACAACGTGAAAAGTTCTCAAGTTTAAAGTTGCAAATCTGGCCTCAGGGTTCAAAACCCGCTTAAACAGTACCATCGATCTTGTACAAAAAAGACTTCTAGCAGTTGATATGAGAAAAGGCTACATTCAGGATATTAAATAAAAATAAGTTCATGAATTATTCCATTACAATTATTGCACATTGTTCAAATCTAAATTCGTGGAAGATAAACAGTGAACAAAGACAAATAAATCCATTTTCCAATTTAGAGAGAGATGAAAAGTAATGTTTTCAGCTTATAGTTATACAAAACAAAAGAGAGAACTGCTTAAATTAATCTTATAAAAGGAAAAAGGATTTGATCAGCATAGCGAATTCAAAATAACGAGCATAAATCAGAAAAGTTGAGAGAACAACAAACAAACAAACAAACCAACCAACCAACCAACAAACATAGCATTAACGTGGTTCACTATGTAAATTAACCTACATCAACTAGAGAGCCAGGTAGGGATCCAAATGCACTAGTGAAGAACATTTTACAATTATTACCAAGAACCCAATACTACCACAAACCTGCCACATAGAACAATTTATGAGACACTTTGTGAGTAGACTAACAATGGAAACCCCGAGAAACTTGCACAAACACTGTGCTTTAAACTGTCAATGGACCCTCAGTAATTCAAGAGTTTTGTGCAAAAGAAGAAAGGTCTAAACTTTACCAAGCGTTAATCAGTAGTAAAAGTGAAGTAATCTAACAATCAATTGACCAATGTAACATATGCTACAAACACTAAAACGACACAGTTCTGTAACACATATTATGGACAAGACACGAAGAAAACTTTGACCAACATATTTTTAACCAGAAAAATGCAGCTAAAGCATAAAATCCAAGAACACTGAACACTTCATTCAACCTCACCACTCCAGGGATGAATGCAAACACAAAGGGAACATGATTCATACTTGCCTCTAGCTCATGGTCAATTCTACTGCCATCAGAAGGGATTGATATGCTAATTATTTCAGTGCCCAGATCGAACTCAGAGCCTGTTTGGTGTAGGAAAATTGGAATTTTTTTTGAATGTGTGGTTAAAAAATTGTCGGAAAATGTGTAGAGGGATGGGTCCCATTGAAATGTGTGGATGAAAATGAATTTGAAGATAAAGTTAGAGAATTTGTCCAGGACCAAACAAGGACTCAAAGTCCTATGGCAATGTCCCAAACATCATATGGTAGTTCAAATTCATAGAACTGAGTTACTGAGGCATCTATTATATAAAAGTGTCAGTATGCTGGCAGGAACAAATGAGATTGGGCATGAAGGACCAGATCAGATAACAATATCAGACTCGACCCTATCTTTCGTAGCATGCATTCCCATCCGTTTCGCAATAGAAGCAAAGAATTTATGCATAATATGGGAATTGAACATGATAATTGGATTTATTTCAACATCAAACCACAACAAAAACTACATCTAAATATTTTCACGGATTTCAACTACACTAAAATAAATGAATAGATCTATTCAAAAATTAAAAAAAAAAAATGAAGAAGAAGAAGCTAACATTGCGATTCAGATAATAAAATAAATAAATAAAAGGTAACAGCACATATCATATATCATATGAATAAGCAAAAATGAAAATCCAATTTCGTACAAATAAGATTTACCTTACTGTTATGAGAGTCTCTAGTTCTTTCAGTTCGTTGAATCCAATCTATATTTGATTTTGCTGGATTTTATCGGAGGCACTACTCCACTACCCACACGAGGTCATGTTTTGTTCGTTGATGAAAATTAGGGCTACTAGTCATCGGCAATCGAAATGGGTAAATTGCACATACGGTCTCAACCTACAGTTCTTTTTTACTTTCAGCCTCACTAATTTTATGGAAAAGGACAAAAATACCCACAACCATAAAATAAAATAATAAATAGGAAATTATATGTGGGGGGGGGGGGGGGGGAGGGAGGGAGGGGGGTTGTGAAATCAATAATTTTAGGGACATTTTTAAGTGTCTTATAACATGGCGAACATTTATTGGGTGGTGAAAAAGTAAGTGGTGGAATAATTATTTTCATCACTCAATGAATGTGTAACGTGTCACAATGTCACTTAAAAATATTTATAAAGAATGTCTCCATAGAATTACTAAAAAAAAAAAAATTGTTCACGCTCAACCAGCTACAGGCCTATCCGACCATCTAGATTGAAAAGTAGATGTGCAAGATTATAGGCTCCCAAACGAGGTGTAGATTTCATGTCCCATTTGGAAAACTAGTCTTTAATTTGAGTAACACATTCTAAGGGTCCATTCGGTAATAGAATTAAAATAAAATTTTAATGGACACAATTTTTCATATTATTTTTTAATCACACACATATTCTCTTTTCAATTTTTAAGCACGCATCTTACTTAGAAAACTCAAATAAATCACACAGACTATTGTTCTAGCACTACTAGTGCTATATAACATTATTTAAGTTCACGTTCATCATGATTATTATTTTTATATTTTTTTGATATTCTATGAAGTAAATTGTATATAAAAAATTAGAAACTAATTACATAATTAAAATAAATAGGATAAATAGTAATATTTTAATCTTTATCTTGTCTTAATTCTATAAAAATCTTAACTAGATGGGAATGCGAATTTTTGAGAATTTCTTCATGTTTGGTGTAGTGTATTTTGGAAGAAAATTAGAATTTTAGAAGAATGCATGATTAAAAAAGCAGTTGAAAATGTGATAGTAAATCACATAAAAAAATGTTGTTAAAAAATGAATTTGGGGAAAATGTAATCTAAAGTTGCATCTTGCAGGACCAAAACCAAGATCAAACCTCAATTTATTGTCGTGGAAATTAGCTTTTAAAACATCCCCAGCTGACGTATTCAGGATAATGACATCCATTAAACATTAATTTGAAAATAACCACACAAGCCTAAACTAATCAGGATAATGACACCTATTATAATACACAAAAAAAAAAAAATCAGCAAACAGATTTTCACGCTCGTAACAGTCCCTATAATTTCTCTTGAAAATCAATGTTGATAGATTTCATCATGACAACCCATAATTCAAAAATTAATTCAAAATCTTATTATTTGATAGCTGAGAATTCGGTTAACGCATGCTAAAACGATTCACGAAGGAGGATTTCGAAAATTTTATCTAATCAAGAACATGAAATCATGCTGGATGATATTAGCATCAAATTTGGTACTCGAAACTCTGTAATTCGTAAACACGATTAAAAAGAACTGTGCTATTGGATTCAAGTTCAAACAAAATATTCCTCCTGGGTATCAGACAACGAGCTAGAAGATCAAATCATATATTCAGTGATCAAGTATATTCCAGGTTAGTGGACGAGTTCATATCCTACCTTATGGAAGAGATTGAGTATTGTAAGATGCAATGCCAAAAAACTGGCTGATAAATTCAGAAAATCTGATTGGTCCTGCGAAAGTTGTTTTTGCTGTTGATTTATTCATCACATTCTAAACTGAATAAATTTTTCACTCCAATATAATGTCTCGTCATTTTCTACTATGATTAGAATGATATAGTAGTATCCAGGATTATATATTCTTTATCCTGATATGTTTGAGGTAGATATTTAAGTAGGTAGAGTCTTGTTCTTGCCAATACTTTCATTTGTTATCGTCACTGTAAAGGTTGCATTGCATTCCATTGTTAGAAGTAAAAACCTCTGATTTCTTCAGCATTTGTGGTTGTCTTTTTGTAAAGGTTGTGCTGTAAATGGGAAAGAATAGGTCTGGAAAAAAAAAATAGTTACTGTGCACAAATTCAAATCGAGAGCATCAGGAGTTGGTGTGCTGAGGAAACATCAGAAAGGCCTTCCTGCACCTTGTAGGAAGAAGATTTCCAGAGAAGTCCCAATGCAAAACCAGGTATGTTTATAGAAGATAATAAAGTTTGTTTACTATTTTTTTAAAACATCTTATTCTGCCCACCATTCAAACTGCAAATGGAGAGTGTCATGATTTCATAATGTCTAGTGGAAGTGGTTAATAATTTTTATTTTTATTTTTTTTTGGCCAAGATAATCATCACCCACTTACGTATACATTTGTGGTGCTACATGCCAACTTGAAGGCGACATTCCAACTTTCAACATGGCTAATGATATTTTCAACCATCCTGATGTGAGTCCATAGTTTAGATAGTGTCAATTGAACATAATTTACATTTCTAAAACAATATATGTTATCCTGCTAATATCATTGAAATCATTTTGAATGAACACAGTTACGATGTGCGAAGATCGTCCCTCAGGTGCTAGAAGCTCTTGATCTTCATTGTGCTAGAAGCTCTTGATCTTCATTACGTTGAAATGAGGCAAAATGTCGGTCAATCAGAAAGTCACAAACAAATTCCACATGCGTGCATCGTATTAAATGATGACGACGACTTTGTGACAGAACCAGTTCACATGGTCAAGTGTAATCGGCCTCCTTTCGACACGTCCTCTTTATGACATTGCACCACTGAAGCAGCAATTAAAAGGACTGAAATGATCGTGACCGATGTGTCACCTGTACCACATTTCGATTTGACTAAGGATTACACATTTCATAAGAACCTGCCAACAGTCTGTGATGTATCAGTAATTTTACCAGAACGTCTTAATGATACTACACAGCCATGTAATAGAAAAAGCATGATCCTGTTAGTGAATTTCCCATTTTTTTGAATAGGACATAATTATTTTATTACAATAATGTACTTGATGTTGGATCTTGCTACTCGAAATTCATATGTACCGGACTATTTTTTCTATTTTTTTGAATGGGTGATAAAACATGGTTTCTAGATATGATGTGTTATCTCTTCTTTGCCATTATTTTTACCATTGTCACAATGCATTTCTCATAACACATGTGTTCAGTTTGATCCTCATCTCGAAGCAATAAAAAAAAGATAGCAGTGGCCACATTTTCCAGATTTTATAGCATCTTACTTCATTGCCTGCATTTTCATTGTTAAAGATCGACTACACATAAAAAAAAAGTACTAATATTGTTAGAAAAACATGTGCTTCCTTGTGTCCCTCTACATATTTCGACTTTGATCTTCCAGCAGGTAGGTGGAACAAAGTGTAATAGAAACATGATAGCTTCATTCAAATGCGGTATTGACGGTTATAGAACCGATGCTGGCAATGGCATTGTATAGGAAGCAGTTGCAACGAACCATCGTTGGTCTACTTTTTCAAATCTAAATAGCACTGTAGCGAAACATCGTTGCATATCAGTATCATTGTTCCACTTTCAGACAGCTAGTAATGCAACTTGACAGTTTGTTTAGCAGGATTTTTCATCAACTGTTGATAAACAATCGTCACAAGATTGCAAAAGAGCATTCTACACCCACCATTATTCCACATATCAAGTAACCATTGTATTTGAATCATCCTAAGCTCCTCCATAGTGCAAGTAGACAGCTACACTTTCCATTAGCTGATAAAAAAGACTTTTTCAAAATTATATTTACCTCTAAGTACTTTTTTTGAAAATCGAAATTGTTTAATGAAGTATTGAAAACATAAATCAAATTCATGAAAATGAAGATAAAAAACTAGGTACGATTAAATACCTGATACTATTGTAAACAATATTTAGATAGTTGATGAGAATGTTCTCAATTCTAGGTACCAGACTTCATTCACGCAAGTTCTGATCAGAATGTTCTCAATTTTGGGTATCAGACTTGATTCACGCAAGTTCTGAATTTTTCAAATTCAAAAAATCAAAACGAACATTTTGGAAATAAATAATTTTGTGTGACCATTAAAAGATGGCGAAATGAGGTCATAGTGATGCAAACATTTTAGGATGCACTTGCTGATGAAGGAATGTTTAGGAGGGATACCTGTTCATCATGGAATCATTATCTAGATGATCATTAAGAGGTGGAAACTGTGAAGATTCTGTACTATGCAACATCAGGAACGAATTCACGTACTTTAATATGTTATCGCCACAGATACACTAAATTTTAGTAAGGCATTTAAAAATATAAATCTTCAATTTCAGCAGAACCTTGAGCCAGATATCTTCTCGCCAAAAAGGTTATTCTGCAGGCTTTAACTTTTGCGATTAAGGTTGTTGTTTGGTTGTTATGGTTACACCCAAGAAAAAATTGTAACTGTCGGTATCTTAATGATTTGAAACTTCCTATAATATTTCCTGAAATCATGGATGTTATCACTTTGTTTTAGATGTAATTTCATTTTTCATTTTTTAAATGAGTTGCCAGCCGTAAATTAGTTATTTAATATCTCTCTTTTTTTTTTTTTTTTTTTTTTTACATCAAGATGATATTTGAACAATTTATTTACTTTAGGATGATATTTTTAATTATCAAGAAATCTAGGTGATATTGTCCAATTATGGATTTCAAGGGTGAGCACAATGCAATTAGGGCAGGGCAAGGTTGGGGTTTGAGGCCTCTCTCCTCTAGCCTAGCCTGTCCCATTTTAATTTTAATTTTAATTGTTATTAATAATAAATTAATGAGCGAATGCATACATTAGTCAAATAACAAATTGTACTCTCAAAATGTCTTATTTCTATAAATTAAATCTCGATGATCTTAATTAGGTGATTAACACATATTGTACAGTCCCAAAAAGATAGTCCTATGATTATTTTCACACGGATTAAAAAATGGTAGTTAGTATGGTTAGGTTAATAAATTTTATTAATGTTTTCTATTTATACCCTTTTATTCATTATTTATTGTTTTAAGTAAACTTACTTCGTTTCCCACAAAAAAATTGAAAATGCAATAGTTAAGTATGCATTGCACCAAAATACATTAAATAAGGGTATATGCAGAAATGAAACATTTAATACACGCTCACTATGGAAATAAGATTATCTTTTTGAAACAGACAAATATATTATACAGGACTATCTTTTTGGGACGGAGGGACTAGGGAGTAATATATAATAGTGATTTGGTCATAATAATATATATATATATACACAATGTTTTCTGAACTAACTTTTTATTTGCACTTCTGGGAAATCTTAGAGCAGTTCATTCAGCTTTCTGAATATAACACGATGATGATTATCATTCTCCAAAACATGACCATAGATGATGCTTGCAAAAACCCAAAAATAAAAAATGAACAATTCCCTCCATAAATAAAAATTTAATAGTAAGAAATGTTCCTCCATACAAGATTTAAACCATGTCTTTTTTCCCCTTTTAATAACCACCATACAAGGGAAAAAATTCAATATTTTTATGAAGTACATAAAATAACCACCATCCAAGAACTCTCATCAAACTAATGCCTAAAGACATCCAGCATCCACCATATCTCCAATTGACAGCAACCTCTTAAGACATTCCAAATTAATCTTCCAGGGTTCCAGTAAAAGATTAAACGACTTCCAGCGAGGGCGAATCTATTTAAAGAAGAGAGAGACCAACAACACATTAGCTATAAGAACATCAGTGAATTATAATTTCAATCAATTCTCCAAAATAATTGAACTCTAAAAATATTTACAGTCTTCAAATGAATAATGGTGGTCACAGATGTTCAAACAGTGACAGGAGTAACCCATATCCCCCAATGCATCGAAAACATGCATATAATTTTGTTGGTAAGATGCAAATCCCCAAAAGAGGGCAGAAAGAGTATGTCGGAAAACCTCACCAATCAAAGACAGTCAGATTATGGAAAACGTGTGACGAGATGGTGCCCAGTGAGCAAAACCCAGGTAGACAAATTGAGTCCGCCTAAACAGTCGAACAGATGAACAAACAAAAAAACAGTCAACACCAAAAGTTTCACCCTCATATAACATATGAGCGGCAAACAAAGAACAAAATCATTTAAGTTGAAGGTGCAGCCCCTTTCCTTTCCTTTCCCTCCTAGAGCACCATTTGTAATAAATTGACTTTCCGAGTCTTTTCAGCTTCTGCTCTGGTTCAAACCCAAACTTAACTTTCAGGATCAGGATCCTTGCTGCTTCTCTAAGTTATGACCAACCTTTTTTCTTGATTCGTTGACCGTCTCTGAACCCCCTAAAATCCAACGTTCTTAGTATCTTACTACCATCCCACGTGTCCAGCTGAACAACATATATATGCTATTTGATTATAATCTGATCTCTCAATTGTGCCATTTACATTGCTAAGTTCTTTACTGCTCTGTGTGCCATGCATAATCACAAAAGTTTGAGTTGTCGCTGCAGCAACAACCACCAGAAAGATTCTGCTGGCTCCTTCCCATATTAGTTTACTGATTCTGCCTTGTTGTGACAGAAGCGTTCTACACATTTGCCTCCTGCTTGCAGGCTGAATACAGATGACTGATACTTTGACACACAAATGTTCACCTCCAAACTCCAATACCTTATAGTGACATTTCCCAATTCCCACTATATCTTAGAAAGGTTCAAATCCATTTTGGTTCCATCTATGACTAGAAGGTCCAGACAGCAAGAGTTTTGGCCAACCAATACACATGGTACTACCTTAATCAGTAATCAAATCTCTTGCCATCTAATTTGCATGTCTCTAATTGTTTAATTTCTTTCATTGAATTGAAACTAAAATTCTTTTAATAAAGGTCCAAAGAAATCCCTTAAACCGTATTATCTCAGTCACCTTGACTCTAAAACTAATTAAAAAACTCTAGAAATCCTCTTGATGCTAAATCTTTATATCGAGCTCTACACTGTATTATTACCACCTAGACGAAAATAACGGTCTTCAAGACTTCAACCATAGAAATAAACTATAATACAATTAAACAGAATTATTTGCACATCCACAGAAATGCCCTCTTAATCAGTTTATTATCTAATCATGCTTCACTCAACAAACCCTAAAAGATGAATGAATTGATCAAGTGTTACTCTACATATCACACCCCAAAGAAGCATGTTTACACACACGCTTATGAACGCGGAAAAAGAGAGAGGAACACCTCAAGCACTAGTTGTAGCAGGAAGATAGATCCTGAATGTGTCTTTCATAGTTATTTTCCTTCTACATGTAGGACATTTACTCTGAGCAGCTATGGCAGTCTTGATGCATGCCTTACAGAAAATGTGACCACACTTGGTTGATACCTCGTCGACTAATGGGCCAATGCAAACTGGACAGCTGAATTTAGGTTCCTTTGGGGGTGGCGGAATTGGCAGTGAAGCCGTCGAACTCTGTGCCATGTTTTTCTGAAATGTATACAGTAAACATTAGCCTATCTAAGATTGTCAAACCAACATCCAAACCTCCCGAAGAAGGGGACAAACTAATATTACAGTCATGGCAACCAAAGAGACAGAGCTCAGCAACAACCAATAATAAGTTGAAAAGAATCTAAAGAAGTCCAAGTGTACAAGAAGAGTTAAAGTAGCACAAAATGTTGGATGAATGCATAATGCAAAACATGATATATGGACCAGCACAATTAATATTAAACAGCTATGAAAGCATCCAAGCAACAGCTCCATATGGCTTTTCAAAATATTGCTTAGCTTGCACAAATGTGCAAGGTTATACAAAGCAACAGATCATCTTAACACGTGTCCTATCAGTTTGGGTCCAGTGCCAAAATTTAAAACTAAATTGATGTCAAATTTCAATATAAATTTGAATTAAAAACTTAAGTTTGCTGTTAAACCAAAGGATAATTTCCCAAAAAATCTATTAATCAAACCCAAAATAGATTGTATAAAATATTAATTTCCTTTGTTTCATAACGATCAGATTACATATTAAGACCTTGTTTGAGCCCCATTATAATTTTAACAAATTTTTCTCTCTTTCTTTCAACCACACATTCTCCAATACAATTTTCTCTTTTAATTTTTAACCACACAATTTTTAAAAAATCACTATTCCAAAATACATTTTCCCCTAAAATCTCACTATAATGAAGATCAATCAAGGGATAAGTATCCCCGTGCTTAACTGGACATTCAACTTGTATGTCAAATGATGATGATGATGATGATGATGATGATGATAATAATTTGAACTGAAAATCAATGTCCACACAACAGCTAAAAAATAGTCAAGCAAGATATAAAAAATGCTCATTAAAATTGAAAATGAAAAAAAAAAATCATGTAGAAATAACTAAAACAGAATCACAAAAAATTAAAAAAATCAATATATTTTTACACCAGTGAAATAGCAGATTGAATGTTCATTGAGTAGAAATACTTTATTACCGTGTTGTTGCTGTTTCCTTCAAGATTGACGTACACGTCACAATTTATAATTGTTTGGTTTGTAGAAATTCTTCTGCGCTTGTTACGAGATAACCTTTCTTCTGCAATAATATAAATGAAGTCAAGCTGCAATCTCCCAGAGAAGAAGAGCAGAAGGAAGAAAGATAATTCAATATCATATAAGCCGAAGGCCACACATCAGAAGAAAGAAGGAAATAAACCAGACAATTTGAGTTCATAAACAGGAAAAGTTCATTTAGAACAGAAACTTCCTAAGCCACACTAAAACTTTGGATTTTAATCAAATTCAAAGTCAACATTTAATCTTAACCACACCTTTTAAATGACTCACAACTTTTTAATCACATATCTCATCAACTTTAATCAAAATCTATTAAAAATCTGATTTTAATCAATACCAAACAAGGGCTAAATGTCAAATCAAAGAGTTTTTAGCATAAACCAGGTAAAAAGGTGACGACATGAAAAGTAAACTTTTACATTACATAATTGAGAGTTAGAACACCTAGCGACGCCATGTGACATTTTTCTTCTTTTTTTTTTTAAGAAAAAAAAAAACCAAAGATAATAAGGCTGAGAGACGGAATAGTACTTCAAACAACAAATTAACTGATGATAAAATGAAGCCACGACTCATTCTCCAGGAAACTTTTGAGAGGATAAGTTTAAGCAAAATTCATTAATCAAAGATCGTGCAGCAATCCATGCTTTTGTAAGCACCGGATGTGGATGAATGAATTTGATCTCACTACTACCCTTCAATATGATAAAATATCATCAATAGATTTCCATCTTTTCACACATTCTATTACTTAACTGGAGTCAACTGTGCTGTCAACAACAGTGTGTTTATGCATCAGTCTCGTAACTTTCCACCTCCCCTAGGGGCATCTTTTACATGGACTGATGGGAGTGAATGTCAAGTTTAGTATGTTCCTATGAATTGGACTCAAGATGGTGGCAAGTGAAGAGTGAAAAGCAGAGAAAGACCGCATGAATTGGAATCCACTTATTATGACAGCGACCAAGAAACATACTCATCTTCTCTTTTTCCTCTTCTTGTTCAAAAGTATGCATGATATATCAATGGCACGTCCAAGGCCTCTCCAACAATGTCTTCCACATATATACCCCACTGCCACCGTCGACATGTAACATAGGGACCAATGTGACATGCACAACATAAACTATTTCACACAACTACTGATGCATAAACATCTACTCATGGTTTGAACAGCAGTTATTAAAAACAGCCTTAACTAAAGAAAATAGCTAGCTAGTAAACACCATACTGGAATAAGAAAAACATCCTAAATGTGAAACATGGGAGAGAAAAATTAAGTACCAGAGTCTAGGTCAACCACAACAGTCCTTCCATGATTCTTTCTAGAATTATTTTTAGCCTGAAGCAAAAGATTTCGCAAAATGATGAGACCATAGTGACAAAAAACAATAAACACAACTCAGAATACCTTAAAACGAAAAAATTAATAGAGGTAGTATACCTCTGCAAATGCCCCTGGGGAAGATATAATCACATCATCCTCATATGCCTCCAGATCAATTGGTGCAGGCACAGTGTCTCCTTGCTGTCCAGCTTGCTCATCCTGGGATCTAGCATGAGCTGATATCCCCTCCTGACTTCGGCTTTCACATGGTGGTGCAGCATTAAGATCAACGTTTAACATTGGCTTCCTACTCCGGCCCCTAGTATACCTTGTAAATCGCTCTTGGGTGCTCATGCTGTAACATATTGCTAGAAGTAAAATCTCTATTTACCATGCATGCCAAGCTACCTTTTTCAAATGATAAAATATACCCATAACGTGCCTCGAATTGTTAAGCAAACTTTCCACATCAGACCTTAACCTTAAGAAATATAGCATTAAAAAAACCACGGATTTCTTTAAAAATCTGTATCTTGACATTATCTCAAGAATTTCACATTACTTTCAAAGGCCAAGCTCAACAGAAAACTTATAATGTTAGACATCTTCAGTATTTCTAGTTCAATTTTCTGCCACAGCATTCAAATACACATTATCAATTAGAAGAATCGGTTAATAAAAATACAAGCAGTAATGCAATTTTCATTTTCATGTTTCGCGTGAAGTGAAAAACTGTTGTGTTAAAAGGATCCAGATGCAGTGAACTGTTTGGACGTGACACCCCCAGTATTATCTTTTTAAACAAACCTAAACCATCTGGGAGGAATAGACATTGAAGCCCATATGTTCGCATCATAAATAACCAAAAGAAATCCACATACTGATATCCCACTAGCTTGAAACAAACAAACATAAAATTAAGTGAAAATAAATTTAAAAATAAGCTAGATTCGGTCATCCAAAACTCCAAAACTAATTGCTCTACGAAAAGAACTTAATGTCCAAAACTTACTCTGTGTGTGTGTGTGTGTAAAATGCAGGAAAAATAAGGATCAGCACCAAAAAAGATAGCAAAAGAGTGTTATAAAAAAAATGTAAAGCATGGCTGGGCAGTGGAGACTAAGCTCCAAGCTTTACAAGCCTAGGCAAGACCTAAGCATAAAAAGGCGTTTTCTTATTATTAATATCATTTCAAATTCTAAAATTTATTTAACAATTAAAATATGACATACCAGACATCTAAAATTATAAAAAAACTGTATTTACTTAATAATTCAAAAAATAGTCAATTATATAAATTTCATGTTTTTCAATTTTCATTGGCAACTGTTTTGTTTGAAATTTTCTAACGTTTTTTATTTATTTATTTTTTCATTTTTTACTTTTATGCAGATAAATTCATTTAAAAACTTGAACTACAGTCTAATAAAAGGCTTTTAAAAAACAAGAAAAAAAATTAAAAATAAAAATAAAATAATAAAGCCGGCCTAGGTGGACATTAACCCAGGCTGAGCATTATGCCAGAGCTTCAAGCTTAGGCGCCGCTTAGGCGATGTTTATGCGAACTTTTTAGAACCTCAAAAACTACTTCATTTATGATAAATTTTTGCAGAACAATAAAAAAGTTTGCAAAAATCAAGATTTTAAATAAATATTTTAAAAAAAATCAGATTAACCACAAGATCGATTTCTTCAGCCCCTGAAAATAAGAAAAGGGGGAAACTACCGACATATAAACCTTAATAGCACAATCCTATTCTCTCGATGATCAACAAAGCATAAAAATTCAATTGATAACCATCTCGAAGATTCAAAAAGAATATAACACAATAAGTATAAACAGAATTCTACCAAATCAAAACCATATATACAAAACGTAAATACCTGTCTAACTAATCTTTCAATTAAAAGATGATATAGCAATCGGACGAAAATCAAAACTGATATTTGAAGCCAATCGAATGTTTGTATGAAAGTGTATCTGTACCAATGGAGGTGGGTAAAGATAGGGTTCTAGAAAGAAGAAAGGGTAATTAAAGGAAGGGGGGCAACTGGTTTTTATTTATTTACCATATGGAGACGACGTTCAAAATCAAAATGCAATTTGATTTCCCCACTTTTGCACTTTCGTTATGACGTTATTGCTTGCGCACATGTCCTTAACTTTTTTTTTTTTTTTTTTTTTTAAACTCCCATTTGTTATGATGATTTTTGTTGTATAACTACAAATTTTTAAAAAAGAGAGAGGGAGAGAATGAGAGAAATGCTTCTCGTTATAGTGTCTCAAATGAATTAGCTTAGGCCCCTATTTATAGGGGTGGACAATGACACAATCATAATAATGTAAAGTTTACAGAAATATAATGGTAATTGGGCATTCATATAATATATTATTTATAACACTCCCCCTTGAATGACTTATTCCACAATTGTTTGTCTCGTTAAAATCTTGCTAAGAAAATCCAGTGAGATAAAACTTGATCGAAGGAAAAAGAGTACAGTTGCTCCCCCAGATGTTGGTCATCGTCAATCATTGAGTCTAATGTTCTAGTAGAACAAATCATGTACTGAATCTTGAAGTTCTGGAGTGCTGCCCGTTAAAACCTTATCAGTAAAATCCAGCGGAATAAAATCTAAACCAAGGAAAAAGAGTACATCCGCTGCCTCGTTAAAACCTTGTCAAAAAAACCTATTAGGACAAAAACATTGACGAAGGAAAAAGAGTAAATCATGATTCTCCCCTGAAATGTGCAATCAAGTATTCATGAGCTTCTTGAACATTGATATCATATTTCGTCTGGAATATGTATATATAAAAATCTCCTTATGTGTAGTTGATATCATAACATTCTTCATAAGATGTCTATGATATTCTTCATTTGTTGATATCATTCTAGTACAAAAATGTATTGTTGAATTATAGCTCATAGATAGTTATGATAATGCCTTAAAAACCTTACTGGGAAAACCCTGTGGGACAAAACCTTAGCGAAGGGAAAAATAGTACATTATTCTCATTAATATGTCACAACTGCTGCCTCATTAAAAACCTTGCTAGAAAAACCCTGTGAGATAAAACATCAGCTAAGGGAAAAAGAGTGCAACGCGTATTTATTCTTTTCATGAAATATTACGAATATATTAATGCAATCTCGAATCTTTTCATCAAGCATATCATTTATGATGAGCTTTATATAAATTGTTCATAACTCATTCATGATGTCATAACATGCTATATCAAACAATATTTTACTAATTTACCGATTGCATCTTTTACTTCTGGTGAATAATCGAATCCAAAATTCACTTCTGGTGAATAATTAAATCCAGGATTCACTTCTAGTGAATAATTAAAATATATTCATTTTCATATTCACTTCTGGTGAATAATCAAATATTCATTTTCAAATTCACTTCTAGTGAATAATCAACTTTCCAGATAACAATAATAGTACACTCCAATTTTAATTTCAACATATTATATCATGGAGTCATCTGTATCATTCTATAGCGATACTACTCTGGGTATATTGAATCTTTCATGTATGTTCTTACATCTCATAAACCACAATTTCCAATTTGTATAAGTATAATCAATCATTGAAATAAATATCAATTTCAACGTATAATCTACAATCATTTTACTTGAAATCTCAACGTACCGCGATCAACTGGTACATCAAAGAATACTCCCAAAGTATCGAGATGAGAATCATACATTTTGATCTCACTCATTGGTATATCAAAGATCTCAAGTTAGTGATTTAGATTATAGTCTATCCACCATATGTCATGCCAGTTCTATGAAAAATTGCGAACGCAACGAGTCGTCTTTTACGACTGTGTAATATTTTTCATTTGTACAAATAATTACTAACTTTACACAGTTAAGTGTTTGGACTTCAAGTCCTTGAACAATAATTCCTACATTGGGGTTTTATATTTGGCCAAAGTATTATAATTTCATCAACCTCATTTTCATAAGAAAGTTGTGCATGTATTCGATTTATTTATCGATTTCATTTCATCTCAATATAACATATAGAGATTTATTTATTTCTTCAAGTACATAAATCTCTTATCATTTAATTATGTCACTTTTACTCACCATGAGTATTTAGCCTCAAAGAGATCATCTCAATTATTCAAGAGATATTTGTTTTTGGAATCGATTGTCATTATACTTCAGGCATAATTACGCTTCAGGCATGTTTTTCCCATAATATTCACAAATCTTATATTATATCGATCGGCTAAAATGTCGTAACACGTGTCATACTTTTAGGGATATAATCTCAATCATATATCTAAGTAAGTTTTGGTGGAGTGTATATATATCACACTTCTTAGAAATCATAAAAGCTTCCCAAGTTAAACAAGTTATTCTCATAGCAAATAATTTGAGGTTTTTGATAATCTAACAGTTCATTATAGAACTTCTAGCTCAATACGATTTTATTTCACTTCTATATATGAATATTTGGTTCAATAAAATATCGATGAACTTCAGGTTCGATACAATGTATATTTCACTTATGAACTTTTGGTTCGATACTATATACATATTTCACTTATACGTATGAATTTCTGGTTCAATACAATATTTACTTTTTCGGATTTATAAATCAGTATACCTTGATTTATTATATCTAAAAAGGTGATTAGACAGAAATCACAAAAAATGATCCATGTCCTCATCCTTTTGATTATAAATCTTTTCCCTTTTCTTAGTGGAATCAATGACATGCGGAGTCACCGTTCTTTTACACGTTAAATAATGCATTCAAATAGATCACTTGGGAAGGAGGTCAGATCCATCAAAATGGATGTTATATTATCAAATATTCGCAAATACTACTCCAATCTTCCGATAAATATTTTGAAAAAGATTTACAGAGTTCAACTTGAAAGATTGAGGCTGCTGATGGATCAAAGTATCTCAGAAGATGTTCGTTGGTTGATCGAAGCAAAAGTTTGATTAGCTGGTGAATTACCAGATTCATTTTTTAAGCACATGCCTGGCTTAGGTAAGAGTACTTTTGCAAAAAAACGAAGACCAAAAAGATTGAAAGGTTGTTACAAATGTGCTCGATGGACATATGATACCCATTATAAATCATTAGGATATTCATCCATAAATCAAGATAATAAAATAGATTTCATTGAGGGTGGGCTGAGTAAGGAATCATTGGATGATATTCAACTGACTCTTGAGGCGCACCCTTGTGGATATGTACAGCGTGAGCTACTATCTTTATGTGCTCAATTCAACAATGATAAAGACCGTTATAGTCTCAAAAATATAATAGCAAAAGATCATGTTTGTTAGACTGTTATAAATAATGATATTTTGGCTACTCAGCATTAATACAAGGTAAATCAGTATAGTATATATATGTATACATATATATTTTAACAAAGTATTTTGTATTTACATTTTTCGCGTATTACCAAATGCTTGAGAGGTTGGCGGGGCATTCTCATTATTGTTTCTTGGATGGATACTCGGGCTACAATCAAATTTTAATAGCCCCCGAAGATCAAGAGAAGACCACCTTTACATGTCCATATGGGACTTTTGCTTATAGGAGGATGCCGTTTGGTCTTTGCAATGCACCGGATACTTTTCAACGTTGTATGATGGTCATTTTCTCTGACATGGTGGAAAAATTCATCGAGGTATTTATGGATGATTTTTCAATTTTTGGTTCTTCTTTCAATGAATGCTTGGGTAATCTTGATCTAGTGTTGAAAAGATGTGAAGAAACCAATTTAGTGCTTAATTGGGAGAAATGTCATTTTATGGTGAGAGAGGGCATTGTACTTGGTCACCGAATTTCATAAGAGGGGATTGAGGTTGATAAAGCCAAAATACAAGTTATTGAGAAATTGCCTCCTCCTACTTCGGTGAAAGATATAAGGAGTTTCTTGGGGCATGCGGGCTTCTATAGGAGATTCATCAAGGATTTCTCTAAAATCACTAAGCCTCTTTGTTCTCTACTTGAGAATAACAACACTTTCCATTTCTCTCAAGAGTGTCTATTGGCTTTCAACACTCTTAAGTAGGGCTGGGCAAAAACCGACCCAACCCGCCGAACCCGCCCAAACGGACCCAACCCGATCGGTTTGGGTCGGTTTTTCATGAAAATTGGGTTGGGTTGGGTTTTTTTTTAAAATTTTTTTTCGGGTTGGGTCGGGTTGCGGGTTAGGTGAATAACCCGACCCAACCCAACCAAAAAAAAAATACAGTATTTTTTTTTTTTTTTTTTGTAATGAAACTTGACTTATTTAAATATTGATTGAGTATATTTTAATTTTATTAGCAAGTGTTCAATTTATTGAATCTTTGGTTATTGTAGTGTACATAATTGATTTGAATTAAAGATAGATTCATGAGTTTTTTTTTTTTTTCAAAAATTTTACTAATTGGGCCAAAGCCCAAACCGACCAACCCGACCGAAATTTGGTGGGTTGGGTTGGGTTTGAATTCGTAATTGGGTTGGGTTGGGTTGATTTTTTATCAACCCGACCGTGGTGGGTTGGGTTCGGGTTTGGCAAAAAACCGACCCGACCCAACCCAACCCACGCCCACCCCTACTCTTAAGGAGAGGCTTATCTCAGCTCCTATTATTGTGGCCCCGGATTGGAGCTTACCATTTAAGCTCATGTGCGATGCTAGTGATTATGCCGTGGGAGCAGTTTTGGGGCAAAGGAGAGGTAAATTGTTGCATGTGATCTACTATGCAAGCCGAACATTGAGTGATGCTCAATTGAATTATGCCACAACCGAGAAAGAGATGCTTGCCGTGGTCTTTGCCTTTGACAAATTTCGATCTTATCTCATCGGCTCAAAGGTAATTGTCTATACCGATCACTCCGCTCTAAGATACTTGCTTGCTAAGAAGGATGCGAAGCCAAGATTGATTAGATGGGTCCTTCTCTTGCAAGAATTTGATTTGGAAATCCGTGATAAAAAGGGTGCGGATAATCTTGTGGCCGATCATCTATCTAGGATGGATCAACCTGAAGAAGTGGGAGTAGAGGAAATCAATGAAGCCTTTCCGGATGAACAACTATTGCATGCCAAACATCTTCTCCAAGTGTTCGAAGCACCATGGTATGCGGACTTCGTGAATTTCCTTGTAAGTGGTATTCTTCCCCCGGATTTCTCTTATCAACAAAAGAAGAAATTCTTTGCCGATGTGAAACATTATTTTTGGGATGAGCCATATTTATTCAAGAGGGGGTCGGACCAAATTATTAGAAGATGTGTTCCCGAGGAAGAAATGGAAGCAATTCTTGATAGGTGTCATTCATCACCTTATGGGGGTCACTTTGGAGTTTCAAAAACCGCTTCAAAAGTTCTTCAATCGGGATTCTATTGGCCAACTTTGTTCAAGGATGCTTATACCTTAGTATCCAAATGTGATAGATGCCAAAGGAGTGGGAATATCTCTCAGCGTAATGAAATGCCATTGACTTCAATCTTGGAAGTGGAAATCTTTGATGTTTGGGGAATTGATTTCATGGGGCCATTTCCATCCTCGTTCTCAAATCAATATATTTTGGTGGCGGTGGATTATGTTTCTAAATGGGTGGAGGCGGTGGCATTGCCTACTAATGATGCTCGGGTGGTGGTCAATTTTCTCAAGAAGAACATTTTTACACGCTTTGGAGATCTCAAATCAAGAGTTGAAAAGAATTCTTGAGATGACGGTGAATACATCAAGGAAAGATTGGTCGAGGAAGCTAGATGATGCATTATGGGCTTACCGCACCGCATTCAAGACTTCTATTGGTATGTCTCCATTTTGTCTTGTTTTTGGAAAATCATGTCATTTCCCTGTTGAACTTGAGCATCGAGCATTTTGGGCTACACGGGCATTAAACTTTGATGCAAAATTAATTGGTGAGAAGAGGTTTCTTCAGCTTAATGAACTTGATAAATTTCGCCTCAACTCATATGAAAATGCTCGCATCTATAAGGAGAGGACCAAGAAATGGCATGATAACCACATTGTGAAGAGAGACTTCAAAGTTGGGCAACGAGTTCTTCTATTCAACTCCCGACTTCGATTATTCCCCGGAAAGCTTCGATCCCATTGGTGGGGACCATTCACAATTTCTCAAATCTTTCCCCATTGAGCTATTAAGCTGTATCATCCCGACAAGGGACATTTCAAGGTCAACAGACAAAGGTTGAAACCATTTTTGGAAGGAGAACCCCCGGAGGAAAAGTCATCATTTCTCCTCAATGCTCCCGAATGAACAATCCAAAAGTCGAGCTTATGACTTTAACCAAGCGCTTTTTGGGAGGCAACCAAAATTTCTTCTCTTTTGAGTTACTTGTATTTGTTTACTATACTTCTTTACTTCCTTTTTAATTAATTGTCAAAATTTTGTAGGTAACAATTTTTTGAAAATCCTAAGTGACATTGTCCTCAACAAGTTTGGGGGTGAACTACATTCGATGAAAGCTTAGGTCAATTTAAACGTCACAACCAAGCATTGAATCAGGGAAGTTTCACTACCTCTTATCTTCTTTACATATTATTTCTATTTTCACATTGAGGACAATGTGTAATTCAAGTTTGGGGGTGTTGACTTCATTTTGCATTTTATCATGTTAGATAGCCTTGCCGGCTTAAGATATTGTGACATTTGATTTTGTTCATTTTGTTGTGGATATTGACATTCTAGATAGCCTTGTCGGCTCAAATGATTTAATGTTTGAAATTGCTGATTAATTCATGAATCATGATCGAATATGCTACTTGTGCCTATTTTTATAAATTGCTTATCTATGAGTGATCCTGAGTTCTCTTGAGCACAATAGTCATAACTAATTGTTGTTGAGATTTGGAATCCATTGAATGTTGGAAAAATTTGTGAAGTAGAAAAATTAGGAGACGAAGCTTGTATCTTCAATTTTTATCAACCTATCCAATTCCCTCTCAGTGCTATTAATCTCTTAATCCTTTCTGAGACAAGTTTCGGGGTGGTTGAGCTGGTAAAAGAGACGGTTTAGATGTGTAGTGATTCCATGCATGCTTGATCTAAATTTGTGTGGAGTGTTGTTAATGTTAGTATAAGCTAAGTGATGACCAAATGCTAGAGATCTAAGCCCATTTTAATTATTGCATTGCCCTATCTCGTAGCCTTTTTGACTCGAGTAATTAAGCTCGTAGGAGTATCTTGAAACTTGGTGCCTTAAGTTTGAAACTTGGGAGTCATCGGTCTAAAGCTCGCTACATGGGTCAATTAGAAATCTTAATGAGTAGGGTACACACACACACTTGTAAAAAAAAAAAAAAAAAAGCACATCATCATCATTGCATTTACTTAATAAGTCTACCTCACTTCGTAGCCTTTTTGACTCGAGTTAGTAAGTTCGTAGGGGTATTTTGAAACCTGGTACCCTTTGATCTTAAAACAATCGGGGAGTTGCAGACCTAAAGCTCGCTACATGGGTCAATTAGAAAGCTTAAGGGAGTGAGGAAGTCACGAGCAATCATCACATTAGTTTGTAGAAATCATGCATTTGTATTTGCATAAGGGCTTAGATTAATAGTGGATTTGAATTGCTTGGTATAAACTTTAATGTTGAAACACTCATCTAGTGGAGAGTCACTGCATATCTAGATTGTTGAGATTGCTGGTAAGTCATAACCAAGCTTTAGTGGAAAAAGAAATGTGTGAATTGAGAGTCACCCATAGGATGCATTTCGGGAGAGAAAATAAATAATATGGGGGGATGAATGTCACGAGAGGGTAAGGAATGAAATTGACCACTAAGGGTGGATAGTACTATTTTGAAATTTATCCTTCCTACAATGTTTCTTTGAACTTTAGTGATAATTGGAAGTGACTATGCACACACACACCGATCAAACATGAGATAAGCTCAATTTCTTTTTGTAGTATTATTTTGAAAACACAATTGTGAATTAATCATGCAATTTTACACTCAAGAAAGAATTTTCAAGTTATCTAGCATTGTTGATCATTCATTCAATTATTTTTTTTGTTAGTAGATATTCTTGTTCGAGACGAGTAAGAGTTTAAGTTTGGGGGTATTTGTTAAGTGCATTTTTATACCTTTAAATTAGCATATTTTCTTGAGCAAATATCTACTAATTTATGCATATTTTGTATCTAAATAGGTTAATATCCAAGTTTGAGGCCAAAAACCACAAAAGAAGTGCAAATTACGCTGAAATTGGAAGTATGAGGACCATTTTGTCACCTCAAGGAAGTTTTGGACAAGCCACGCAATTAACCAAGGGACCAAAAATTGAAAGATTTCAAAAGTTGAAGGGCCAAAAGTGCAATTTTAGAAGGACATATTTGAAAGAAATCTGAGAATTTTGGGACTAAATTGCTCGAGATTAAAAGATGGAGGACTTGATGGCAATTACGGAATGGACTAGCTGCAAAACCATCATTTAGCTGAGTCACGCGATCGCGTGGCTCGAACCAAGTCGCGAACGCGACTTGGACCTCAAAACAGACCCGAGGCCAAAATTGGCCTGGAATTTTAACCGCGCGGTTTACCGTGAGCGATCGCGCGGTTATGAAAGTAAAAAAAAAAAAAAAAAAAAATTATTTTCAGGCCGGACCGGGTCAACCCGGCCGACCCGGTTCGGCCCAGAAACTGAATTTCAGGGATCTTTGCCTTTTTTTTTTAGGGTTTTGGATGATTTTGGGGTATTATAAATAGGAAAAATCAGATTTTTAGAGAGACCTATGTAAGTCTTGCCTCTTTCTTCTTTTTCTCTTGTATTTTCCCTAACATTTACATCTTTAATGCAATTTTTCAAGTAATGTTTTTATGATTTAGTAATGTTTTTTATGTTTAAGTATTTTTTTGTTGTTTAAACTTTTGGGTATTGTTATTTTCTCACATTTTCATCAAGAATGTCATTTATTTCTTGTGCATTTAATGTTTTGTACTTGGGTTGTTGAAGATATTAATAGTTGATGGAAGAACTCGTGTTGAAGTGAAGAAATCTTGGATTTTCACTTCAAGAACTTTACAAAAAGGGGAAGTTTTCTTTATTCTCTTGTTTTTAATCTTTATTTTTAGTATTATTCATATGTTTATGTTGTTTGTTAAATGTTGTTGTTAGTTTATTATGGGTTAATGTTATTGTGTTGGAATTTTTGACTAGTTTAATTTTAATTAAGTATTTTAGGTTGTTTATGGATGTTGGGCATTTATGTTTATGATTTTATAATTAGGAATGTTGTTTTATGTTTATGCAATCTTAAAATGTTGTCAATTATTTTGTATTGTATTTTCTAGTTAGTATACATGTTAGGTTTAATTTAAAATTTCCCATGTAATTTGGTTGATTAATTAACTACCACTAATTGATTTTTGAAAAGAAGAAATTAGTATAGTTATGAAAACTAAATTCACTTTGTTTTATATTATGTAACTTATTTTAATTATCAAGTTTATATTGTCATCAAAGTATTTAGATTAATTAGTTTTATTCTAAATTTCATGTTGTTAACTATTTGCTTTAGTTAACTAGTTTACATATTGTCATGTTTCTTATTTGTGTCACTTAGTTAGTAATTCACCACCAAATCATAATTTTTATGTTACTTGACTTTTCTTTTAAAATGAAATCAATAAATTTAGTTACAAAACACTCAATCCTCGTAGGTACGATAACCCGGACTTTTCTAGTCCACTTTACTACTTGAACGCGAACCGTGCACTTGCGTTATACGATTCTAGCGAACATAAATCTCCAAAATATTTGGGGGTGGTAGAGTACAGAGTATTCTTACTCTTCAGACACACCTTTAATATTGAAGATTTTATGAATATTTGAACTTAATCTTGTGAACCTCAAAAAGATTATGAGTGGTAGGGTACGGAGTATTCTTACTTTTGAGACATACCTCTACTTTTTCAGGATTATAAATATTTCCCTTTTGCATGTGTCCCTTTTTTTCTTGATATGTTTCAGTGTGACTCTTTTGTACTTCTTCAGGAGCAATAATAATAATATCATTTCAGTATATTTATATGATAATCTTTACATCTTCTAAATGACATAAGTGCTTGTGCAAGAACTTTGATCAAATTTGTTTATCTCAATCATATAATATTTATCTCATAATACTGATGAGATTATTTTCACATTAGCCATGTTCGTGCTATCATGTAATATTATCTTATCATAAGTTATGGGTGAGTTTTCTTGTAAATAATAAATAATAAAAAAATGTAGCATTAATTACTAAACTTATGTCCATGTCTTCGATTGATCATCGAAGCTTAAAGTGTTGAGTCATTAAACTTATGAGTTAATTTTCCAAATAATCACGGAACTTATGTCTGTCTTCGATTGATCATTAAAGTTTAAAGTGTCAAATCGAGATTCCTGAACTCAACGCCTATTTGTCAACGATGTTGACGTAGTTGAGTTGAATCGTTTTTCCCAAGTAACCATTGTGCCTGTACATTTGATATAGCTAGATTGGTGGGTCTGGGCGTAGTGCATCACCAGGCAACGTGAAGGTTAAGGTCATGGACGTTGAAAACAAAATGAATACAAGCTAATATAGGTAGGATGATATAACAAGCTGAAAGAATCTCCCCCATCAACAATGAGCAGACCTGAATGTTGTTTTGTCCCATCCCTATATAGAATCTCATTCTGATATATTTAGATTTGAAATGAGCTACATCAATCAGATATTTGTTGTAATTTACCTCAAGTAACCACAAATGTACGTATAATTGTATGCCATGTGTCTGTCAGAACTGTCAAATTTGAGTTGGCGTAAGATAAATGTACTGATTATGTTTTGGTTATAAATAGGAGAAGTTAATGCTCATTAAGGGTGAGAAATAAATGCAAAAACTTCTCAACTTTTACATTTCGTGAACCAACTTGCAGATTTGATGATTAGATCTGATTGAACGAAAATTCAGTTTGTTAATGATCTGATGTTCAGCTCCAATTTAACCTTAAATGCATAAATTTCAATTATTCAAAAACATTTTAGTCCGACGTGAACACTTAGAAAATTTCACACAATTCCACTTCACCTTTTAACTTGCTGAATCACTTTTTTTGTTTAGAATGTGATGTCAACATGTTCCATGCTCAATGATTTCATTACAAATTAGCAACCAGGAGAATTCATGAAAAGAAATAGCATTTACTTCATAAACATGTCGAAATGATCCACGACCTAGGAGGTCCGCTTTCCATAGAGTTACAGAGAACAAGAGGGTAGGTTTAAGAGATTGAAAGAAAAAAATAGGAAAAACAACGATCATAGATTGGCGAGCAAAGAAGGAATGAGGCTTGAAGAGGAGGCGAAGCTTCGACACAGAGGGGAAAATTTGGGAAACTAATTAAAAGATTTTTTTACAGGTATATTGGAAAAAAAATATGTTAATAAAATAGCAAAAAGAAGTCGTTCAGCCTTGGATGAACAATGTTTTGTTGAGTGGCTCTTTTATGTGTACTGATGTTGATCTACATACCCCATCTATATGTACTAAATGCTGACTTGATGCCTTAAATTTTTTTTTTTTTTGGAAGTTATTCCTTAAAATAATATTGGTGTAATGATAAATTTTTTAAAAAAATAATACAACATATTTAAAGTTGTGTGTTGATTATTTATTTAAAATGATATTTAATAAATATTATACATGAAAGAAATAATTAATGTTTAGTTAAATAATTATGCGTTTCATTTATCCAAAGCACTTTTACAATCGTGCTATTAAATAGTTAATTTGACGCACTTTTCGAATTGACAACTAAATAGTCAACAAGATTGAATCTAGTAAAGACATCAAACAAAAGTAGTAAGCTTTGGCTAGGGATCTTGATACATTTTGAATTGTGATAGCCACAATAGATAAAGGGTACAAAGATGAGGAAGTATATGCAAATTCAAATAACTATTCATCTCAAAAAAGCTCCTGATGACCTCTACTGTACCAGGAATATCAATGAACCTGATTATTGTTGTTCGTTCGAGCTTATCAATCCTTAAGTTAGTTCCTTTGAGATAGCAGTTTGAAACACAACTGAGATCCTAATACTATCCTATTTTGAAGATACATAATAAATATTCAAATAAAATAACCTTTCAACACATAAGAAAACAATTCCTTTACGAGACAACAAAACGAATTAAAACCCCTAGGAAACATATCCAAGTGGTGAAAGGGGGAGGTGGAAAGTTTCCAGCCTAACTTGCAATTGCCATAACGAATGTTCGAATCCTGAAATATGGATGAGGTGTAAGGTTTAAATCAATCGTGTGAGCTTATACGTGAATTATTGTATATTGAATAAAAGGCTATCAAATTTGGTTAAGCCCATTTAAAGTGATCTAATAAGGATTTGGTATATTGGATTTTAATGCATCTAATTAATGTATGGACTTTATGTGTAGATATCATACCATTACCTAATTTCATGATGGGCCGAATTAGGTTAACATGCAATTCAGTATATAAACACGGTTATGATCCCTGAATCATACGTAATGTTCATTCTTTCTGACATCCCATCATTAGATAGAAAATAAGGACTACATGTTGATTTGGAAGACTCAACCGCCATAATCGATTATCGTGAACCATGTTTGATTAAGGTACGTTTCCGCTTCAGTTATTTCATTTTTGATAATTCAGCATGATGATTTTAGATCATAGATAAACAATTATCTGTGATAAATTTCTAACAAGTGGTATCAGAGTATGCATATGTTATATGCTTCCCCGATTTAATTCCTCTATGTATATACTTTTCGGAATCACGCATGAATTTCTATTAAATCTGATTTTTTGATTGTTGAGCAATTGGATTTTGAATCTATTTTCTAGTGAATTTCGATATGGATTAAGTTGGGTTTTCTATTTGGGATTTCACGGTCGAAATATTGAAATTTGGGAATTTGTGTATGGTTGAATCTGTGGATTTATGTTGAGATTTTTGTTGTTGAATCGAGTGTGGTCGTATGGTAGAGGTATGCGCCAGTTGCAAACAGAAGCCGTGGCATTTGCGTCACTGCCAGACGCTGGCTATGCGCGGCTTTACAGGAAAATAAGGCCAGTAATGGCGCTGCAACGTCGAGTGGTTCGTCGATAGTGACGTCTGCCATTGATGGCGCTGTGTTCTCCGGATATGGAGGGGCGTTGGCGGCGGCTAAGGTTTGCAAACCCTAGCAGTTGCGATTCAGATTTTGGGATTGGGGCTTTTGTCGAAAATTTAAAATCTTCAAGGAGGTTTGTGCAATTTTGGATAATTGGATAATTTGCACCTCAGGTCCTCCCTGTTTGTTTGGAATTAAAGTTGATCTCTGAAGGTTCTAGAATTTATAATTAAGCCCCTAAGGTTAGAAATTATTAAAGTTGGTATTACTAAAGTTCTGAAATTTCCTACTTTGGCTCCGACAGTTTGAAAATTTTCGGATTCAGCCCCTAATGTTTAAAAAGTTTCAAAAATGGTCCCTAAAGCTTTTTTTTTTTTGAATCAGCACCTAAATTTTGGAAATTTTCTAAATTGGTCCCTAACGTTTGAATTTTTTTGAAATTGATCATTAAAGTTTGAAAATTTTCAAAATCAACCTATAAAGATTGAAAATTTTCTAGTTTGGCTCCTAAAGTTTGATTTTCTTTTAAATTGGGACCTAAAGTTTGGAATTTCTCTAAATTGGCCAATAAAGTTTTTGGAAAAATTGTAATTTAAGTCCTTCAAGCTTAAATTTTTTCATAATTGGCCACCAAAAGTTTGAGAATATTGCAATTGACCCTCCCAACTTAAGGATTGCTTTATTCTAAAGCTTCGCATTCTATAATTCAAATCCTAAAGTCAAATATATATATATATATATATATATATATATATATATATATATATATATATATATATATATATATATATATATATATATATATGCAAATCAGTGGATTTCAATTTCAAATTTTGGTACTACAAACTCTTTTGAGAGATATAATATTCAAAAGTAAGTTAGGTGAAACAACATGTTGTCAAAGCAACCTCTCTTGTGGATATTAATTAACTTAGAATATTAGAAGGTATTTGTGTGTGTGTGATTCGTTGTGGATGCTCATCGGCCCAAAGGAAGGTCAATGTTTGGCTCGAATTTTACATGCACCTGTGGTGGTAAACACGTGGTAATTATTTGGTTTAACGTGTGATCAATAAATCGGTCTAAAGAAAGGTTTATTGGTTAACATGTCTTATTGTCAGTCTTTGATCACTACACTAAGGAAAAATTAGGTGTTTGTGTGTTATTCATACGGATATTGATCGGCCCAACGGAAGGCCAATATTTGGCTCGAGTTTCATATGAACTTGTGGTGATAAACACGTGACGGTTATTTGGTTTACCGTGTGATCAATAAATCGGTCCAAATAAAGGTTTATTGGTTAAAATGTCTTACTATCAGTGTTTGATTACTACACCAAGAGTAGCACTTACAAGTCAATATTTCTGTTCAAAGACTAAATATTGATGTTGTGCTAAGTATCTTATGATGGGCCCTACTACTATTTGAAAGTATGATTTGCATAATAAGGTACTTATGTGAGTTATTTTGTTTAAGTGTTATCTATTCGGTTTCAAATTCTGCTACTAGTATATCTACAAGCTCAAATTTAATCCCTCTGTTTATGGAACAACTTCAAGGATTGGACAGAGAACATTAATATTGTTCTTGGCTACATGGATCTAGACCGTACACTAAGGATTGAGCAACTTGCTCCTCTGGCGGATGAAAGTTCATATAATCAAAGGAGGAACTTTGAGAAGTAAGATTGCTCATGTCGCATGAGTATAATGATTAAGCGCGGCATTTCGGAAGCTTTTAGTGGCATAGTATCTGAGGAGGTAAATGATGCCAATGAGTTCCTTGCCGAAATTAAGAAACGTTTTGCGAAAAAACGATAAGGCTGAAACAAGCACGCTTATGCAAAGCTTGAAGGCAATGGGAAAATAAGGGAATACATCATTCAGATGTCTCACACTACTTCAAAAACTTAAGATACTAAAACTCGAGTTGTCTGATGACTTGCTCGTACATTTGGTATTGATATGACTTCCTGCACAATTCAGTCAAGTTAAGGTTATTTATAACTGTCAAAAGGAGAAATGGACTCTCAATGAACTCATTTCATAGTGTACAAGCTTCTTGCACAATTCAGTCAATTTAAAGTCAGTTGTAACTATCAAAGGGAGAAATGAACTCATTCTATTTTGTGTGCTAGATGAAGAAAAGTTGAAGCAGGACGGAACTGAAAGTATTCACATGGTAAATACCTCTAAAGAAAAGGGCAAGAAAACAAATAAAGAATATAAAGTTGTTAAGGGTTCAGAACAAAAGAAACAACATTAAGGGTTGTTTCTTTTGACATAAATCTGGACATTTGAAGAAAGATCGTACATAGTACCAACTAAAGCTACTGCTAAAATACCTCAAGAGCTTTTGACAAACAGAAAGTCTATTCTAAAACATTTCCAAATTTGGGGATGTCCAACTAAGGCTAGGCCTTATAGGCCACATAAAGAAATTAGACTCCAAAACAGTAAGCAGCTACTTTATTGGTTATTCTAAGCGATCGAGGGGCTATAAATTTTATGATCCCATACTTAAGTAGAATTTTGAAACGGAAACTGCAACATTTTTTGAGGATGTTGAGTTATGGGGAGAAATAATGTTAGAGACATTGTCTTTAAAGAAGAAGTTGAGGAAGGATCGATTTCGATTCCTACTATTGCTTTTGACAACGTGCAAGTTTCTATGCATGTCATTGATCAAGAAGCATATCCGGAACCTCAACTAGACAATGTTGAAGAACCTCCCATCCAAAAATAAGGTAATAATTTCAGAAGTACAAACTCAACAACCTCAATAACCAAAGTCATTAAAGAGATCCACGAGAGAAATGAAAAATGCTATTCTGGATAATTTAAATAGTATTTTTCCAAGAACATAAGGAAATCATGGAATGGTGGAAGATGGTCCAATCAATTTCCATCAGGCCATGCATGGTACTAACTCTCAAAAGTGTATTGATGCAATAAATAAGGAGTATAATTATATACAAGACAATAAAGTTTGGGATCTTGTCCCATTTCCAGAAGGTGCGAAGCCCATTGATCCTAAGGGATTTTTTAAACCAAAAGGGATTCGAAAGGTAATGTGGAAAGACATAAGTTCGTCTTGTATCTAAAGGCTTTACACAGAAAGAAGACATCGAATGTAAAGAGATTTTCTCTTCAGTTTTAACGAAAGACTCTTTCAGGGAAATTATGGTTGTTGCACATTTTGACCTTAAGTTACATCAGATGGATGTTAAGATGACGTTTCTTAATGGAGACATTGATGAGACAATCTATATGGTCCAATCAGAAAACTTTGTGTCAATGGACCCAAAGAATATGGTTTGCAAATTAAAGAAATCCATTTGTATGCTCAAGCCAGCTTTCCATTAAGGGTAATACAAATTTAATCAAGTAATTATCTCATTTGGTCTTGAGATTAATGTTGTTGATGGTTGTGTGTATTACAAGTTCAGTGGGAGTAAATATATTTTCCTGATTTTATATGTTGATTTTTGCTTGCCACCAATGATATAGGCATGTCACATAAAATTATGAGATTTTTTGTCAAGGAATTTTGAGATTAAAAATCTTCGTGACGTCTCTTTTGTATTAGGGAATCAGATACACCGAGATTGCTCTCAGGGTATTATTGGATTGTCACAAAAGGACTATATCGATAAAGTACTTAAGAGGTTTGCATGTAAGACAGTAAATCAGAGGACACCCCTATCGCTAAGGGAGACAAATTTAGTCTCGACTAATGCCCGAGAAATGCAGAAGATCTCATATAATTTAGCTATAGGGAATCTGATGTATACTTAGGTTTGAACGCGTATGGATATTGAATACATTGTTGGGATACTAAGGAGATATTTAAATAACATTGGGATGGATCATTTGGAAAGCAGCCAAACATGGGTTATAAGATATTTAAAGAGAACAAAAGATTATATGCTCACATACAGAAAATTGGATCAGTTCGAGATCATATGGTATTATGATTCCGATTTTGCTAGATGTCAAAACAGTAGGAGATCCACGTCAGGCTATATCTATATGCTAGTTTGAGGAGCTATTTCTAGAAGAAGTGCTTAGCATACACTTATAGCTTCTTCCACCATGGTAGCAGAGTTTTAGCATTTTTTTTAGGCATCTAATCGTGGAATATAGCTACGAAATTGTTACTTGGCTGCGTATTCTATACGGTATAGAAAAACCACTAAAGTTATATTGTGACAATAACTCAGTAGTTTTATATTTCAGTAACAACAGGAGCTCAACTAAGTCAAAACACATTGACATAAGTTTATGGTTGTGAAGGATATAGTTCAGAGTGGACACATGTCAATAAGAGCACATTGGGATAAACTCCATAATTGCGGATCCGCTTACTGAGGTATTATCACCCAAGGTCTTTCATGAGCACATTGTTCATATGGGTGTTGTATTTCTTGAGAATATTTGGTTTCAGTGTGAGTTTGTATTTTGGGTGCTTCAGACACATTTACTATCCTTTTGGATACAGTTTAAAGTTAACACTACAACAAAGTTAGCTTAATGCACGCCGTAAAAGGCCACTCTGTAAAAGCTCACGGCGTGCAATGTTGTACGCCGTGAGAATTTACGGCGTGCATCAGTGCACGCCGTAAATTCTCACGGCGTGCACCAGTGCATGCCGTAACTACATGTTTACGGTGTTCCACGATGCACGCCGTAAAGTATAATTTGATTTTTCTTTTTATAATTCATAAATTATAATTCCAAAAAGCCTATAATAATTGTACAACAAAATTAAACGCATTAATGCATATGTAATCAATATACGCGATTTCCGTAAATAAAAAACGCCGACAGATAAGATTCAATACAATATACAAAAATTTAGATGCCACTTAGCCTACTCAAAAAATTTGATAGAAGTATGTCAAAAGTATACTTACAAAAAAAAAAAATGTTACAAAAGAGTATCCATATCGAAGATTTTTCTTTAACCATGAGTGTCATGCCAAAAAGAATCAACTTCCTGCACATCACATAAACAAAAACCGTACAATTAATAAATTTATAGTTATCATATTAAAAGTATATCAAGAAGTGAAGCATAATTAATAAATAATTATTTCCCCACTCCAAAATCTTCATTTAACTTCATGAGTTCTTTTTAAATAATCTTCTGTAATATTTTATCAATACAAAATCTCTTTTGTAAAGCTTCAACATCATCAATATGGAAAATGATGAAAATAGAGCATTATAACAATGATTCTCAAAATAAAACTATAATGGAGAATTAATTTTCTATTAAAATATAAAGATGACCTAGAAAAAGTTAGCCAGAGAGTTCTACGTTTGACTAGATGGTGCTAGAGTCTTAAACTGATTTTATAATTCCGACATTAATTTCATTGCAGCAATAAGATTTCCATCTTCCCAGTCTTTTGTTATGCAAAAAAAGGCTATAAATTTGTAGTAAGATACGAATCATTTCTTTATTTCAGTCATCCGTTTGATTGTTTCAGCACAAAGACTTTGGATTGAAGTTCATGAAATTGAAAAGGAAAAGGGAAACCCAAAGAACATAAATTACATATCATAAGCAGGAAAATTCTAACTTCAATGATTTTCTTACACCTCTATTAAGGAGTAGCTGGATATGAACTGCAGGTTAAGATAAAGACCATCCTAAATATTTCAAAACTATTCACACAGGAAATAAGTTCAATAAAAGAACATTACAAAAAATTGAGGAGATAATATAACTCTAAGTCTAGTCTCTAAGGAGATAAGTAGGTAGAATGGAGTTTAGCATTTTAGACTTGTAGTATTGGAGCATATGATGTCTATCCAAACAAAGCCCTGAATTCAATTGTGAAAATTTATTTCAAGAATTGCTCAAATGGTAATCAAGTGCTCATGGTGCATTATTAGTTAACTATGGGAAAAATATGCTCCATGGTTATTGTTGTTAAAGACCCATTCACACCCCATCCCTCTGCCTTGAGATGAATTGTTAAGATCTCATGAATCTGTTAAAATGGTACTAATAATCCCAAATAGCCCAATGTTGACTATGATCTCATTAAGCAACTTTTAATTGTTGACTACGATCTCATTAAGCAACTTTTAAGCTATCCCAAACAAGCACTAAATTGATAAAATGCGGTGTTTTCCTATTGTGACAATTCTTCACATCCCTCCTCTTTGTCAAACTTTCTTTTTTCTGCTCCAATTACTAAAATTATATTTCAGTCCTACAATTTCAGTACAATTAATTCTTATTCTAAATTTTTAATCAATTATTTTGCAGAATCCAACCTTCCTTAAAAAAAATGTAACAGCTAAGCAGTACCGTTCATCAGCCCCAGAACAGCCTTTGAACCTCCTCTCTTTTCTGTAACCTAATGCCTAAAAATATCTTCCATTGTTTTTCCAAATTTAAACCTTCTACACATTACTTTTTAATTCTCAAATAATATAGCCTGGAAATCATTATTTTTTGCATTGTAGAAAAGCAATTAAAAATATACTTGTCCTATGTCAAATTCAATATTAAAAATATACTTGTCCTACATCAAATTCGAAAGAAAGTACCAAAGTCAAATTAGCATATGACGAACCAGTATTCCAGGAGTGCAGTTACTTTCTGAATTACAAGTGGCAGTTTATTCAGTTGGAAGTCAACATGAATACTCCTATTTACTATGCTTACTTGAATGTCCTCATATATTCTCTCAACCCTGACATGTTGAGAAAGGTACAGAATATTGATTACATCGTGATAACCATCAGCTAGAAAAGAATTGAAAATAAAATATCAACTTACCACTTCTTCCCTTCATTATTTCCTTTGTCATCCAATATGGATGTAAGGATAAATTTTATAGCATAGAAGCTCTCCTCAACTGCATATTTCATGTAGTTGTCCATTGAGATCTTATCCCATAGATCTTCTTGCTTTTCTACTTTTTCTACAGCAATATCTTTTGCCTCAACTTGAGGAGTTCATCCCTAGCCTTCCGGTTTCCTCTTACTTTTTAATTATTCGATATGAAATTCCGATGGGTGATAAGTACTTTATTAGCACATATTTAATCCACTTATTATCTTATTTTGTTATTAGTTTGATCCTATTGAAGTATCATTTAATGCATTTTCATTTATTGTGTTATACAGGATCGTAAAGAACAAAAAGAAAGGAAACATGACCAAAGAAATACCAGAAATCAAGAAGTAAGTTCAAGTGCATATTCAAAGAGCTCCAAATCAATAATGACATGTGGGAAGAAGATTAGATAGAAAAATTATGGTCAAAGAAGGTTTGGGATGAAGTCGGAAATCAAAAACCCGCAAGGATTGTGATCATGAATTTTAGTTATATATTGAAACTCAATTTTTTCATAGAATAATTTCGAATTTGAGAAGAGATATTTCAAAAATAATTGTAGATATTTGAGTTTTCTTTCCAACGCAACTTGAATCACCACAATCGGACTTCGAGAGAGAAAGTTATGACCAAAACATCGAGCACAGGCGCTTCTCGACAGAGATGCACTTACGGCCGTAAATGACAAAGTTACGGCCATAACTTCCAAATTCCGAAAATTTTCAGTGGCTCACTTACGGCCATAACTTTCTCGCGAAGAAATCTCCTTATCTGATTCAAGGTCTATCTTTGGTATATCTTTGGGGTAAAGTTATGGCACGATTTTGAGAGTATTAAAGGAGCAAAATCATCACAAAAAGGAGGTTGAACATTGAGGAAAATTGAGAGAAAAATATAGAGCATTCTTGGGAGATTTTCAAGCGCAATAATATCAAAAACAATGGAATTCATGAAGCAACTTGAAAAATCTACCACAACCATGCTAGACTAAATTCCATATCTTGTTCAAAGGGGAAGTTGTGTCAATTTAATTATGTTATTTTCTTTTCCTACATATTAGTAGTATGAATTTATTCCTTTATTTCAATTGTTGGATTATTATGTTTTGAATGTTCAATTGAGTTTATTTGATTAATAGTTTAATTTGGCCAAATGGATTATTGATCTTTGGATTCATGAATATACTATGTTTAGATTCTTGATCCGCAGTTGTCATTGAATCTTTACTTTAGTAGCAAATAAATCTCGTGCATGTTTAGTAATAATTCAACTTGGATTGATTAATTCGAGCTTGTGAAATTAACGATCCAATTCAATCTATTCTTCTAGATTTTCATACTAGTCGTGTATTAAATCCTAAGAGCTTGTTTAGGATTGTCCGTGGCTAGAATTTGTTCGAAGAACATGTTTTGAATCAATATACATAAGTAAGAATTTAGATAATCAGAGCTTGTTGATTATTTATGATTGATAATTGAATAGGGATATAAACACGTTATAAGGAAAAGTATAACATTAATTAAGAGTACAACCGAACCCGAGAACAAGATTTCTTCTTATATTATTTCTCTAGTCATTTTTAATTGTTTATTTTTATGCATATTTTTTATTCAAGCAATTTCAAATAACAAACCCCCCATTCTATTTTAATTGATCGAACAACTAAAATTAGTTTCTGTTCTTCGTGGGATCGACCCTTACTCTCACTACTACATTATTAATTAATATTTAGCGAGTAAAGAATTATTTATTATTTTAGTTCATCGCGACACGCATCAATGGGCCATTCGTACCCTACCAATTTTTGATGGTTTTATGTGTGTATATATTTGTGTGTGTGTGTGTAAGAGTATATATATATATATATATATATATATATATATATATATATATATATATATATAGGAAAGGAAAAATAGTTAACTGATCATTTCCCATAAATTGCCTTGAAAAATTCATTCTGTGATTTTCTTCCAATTTCATTGATGCAAACTGAGTCAATATTGAGCTAGAAAGTTTGGGCATTATAGTATGATCACTAACAAAACTCGACTGCTTCATTCCCCCTTGAAATTGGTAAAACCCAAGAGGAGATGAATCCTTCATGACAAATAGTTTTGGCCCAACAAAGAAAGGGAAATGAAAAGGAGAAACTGTGGTATTAAAATACAAAATCAGAGATTCAAAAAAGCTTGAATTGATAGTGATGTTTAACAGATGAATTATCCCATTTCTCAAATGCCCTCATCATTCTAAGAAGCCTATATATTAGCAAATTCTTTACTTGTTTAACTCATGCATTCTATGAAACCAAAGGAATCAAAGGAGCAACCAGGATTTGAACCAATAACATTACATTCAGAATAAAACTAATGAAAATCAAAGGATCAAGAAGAACAATCTAGCCATTTTTGAGCAAATCCCAGGTTTCAACTTTATTTAGTCCACTTCTCCAATGAAATCAGAAACCTGGAGGCAAATTGACTGAGCCAAAACTAGAGGCCAAACTACTCTGGCACAAAGTATATAATGGATCATCAGTCCCTGCCACATTTAGCAACTTACAGAATTCCAAAACAGTAGGTTCACAAAGATGATGGGTATTCTCAGGCAAAACATTCTTAATCGAACTAATAAACTGTCTAATTGCATCATCTGCTACATCTCTATTGGGTTTATGAGAGGACATATAGAATATTACCAAAGCAGCAGAGGCTGAGGAAGAAATGAAAATTTGCAAATGGCTGGATGCTTGATTAAAATCCATATGCGAAGTTGTGGAGAGGAACTCCAGAAGCATCGATTTGACTATTTTTTAGGGAACCAAATTGTGTTGGTGGTTTAGCGTGGTTGTTCCTGTAAAGCTAGAAAACTATGGAAATCATGTCCTCCATGAGCTGCCAGGCCTTTGGGTGCTCGCCTGCTCGGTACTACTCATGCGGCCTACTAAGTGTAACCCTGCATCGTTCTGGACATTACACTCAACCAAAGTATTCTCCCACTGCAAATGTTTCCCCCTGGTAAATCAACCGCTGCTCAATGACCGGAATTCCAGTAATCCATTAAATAACAACAGCGGAAAAAAATCGACACCAGAATCGGGCTCCAAATAGGTCCTTAACTGAATTATATCGGACCACTAGGTGAACCCCACGGTCCACTCAAAAATCAAAAGCTCAAAGCCTAAAGGACGTAGTAATTCGCCTTCGAAGAACACCCTATCGAAGATGAGACATCGAAGCAGAAGTGCCAAATGTAAACCTAGAAACACCATCCCATTATCTTGAACACGTAGTCCTTGAACCCCTCACCCAAAGCCACTAACTTCTTGAGAGATCCTCTTGTCCCAGAGTACCCGGAGTTTTTGGTCATCGTCGATCTCGAGCTTTTCTAGAAATTGGTAGTGGGATTCAGGGACGGATTTCATTCAGGCCTAGGAGGGTCCTTGGCCCACATTGACATTTGAAGAATTTTTGGGTTGAAAATGGGTTGTCCACATGGATTAATTTTGGCCCAAAACAAAATTGAAAAGTTCAAAACCAGCCTATTTGCAATTGCTCTAGTCTGCCTTCAACCGAGAATTCATTTCCCAAATCCAAATCGAAATCTCGCCAGCCTGACCAGTCTCCACGTAGTGACGCAGCCCCGCTCCTGGCACTCCCTGCTCCGTCGCTCCCGCTCTGCATCTGCAATCGTCGAGTCGCCGACCAGACTCAGATTCAGTCCCTCCATCGACGCCTAGCTCCTTGCATTGCCTGTGCTGTGTGCGTCCTTCCCTCATTCCCTGTGCCGCTGCGACGCTGCCTCACATCGACCGCCGTCGCCCGTCGCCGTCTGTCCCCACCCCTAGTCGGCAATCAGTCGCCAATCAGAGACTCAAAGGCTGAGAGGCAGAGGAGCAATTGCTGTTTGCTAGGTTGAACCTATTGGTCGATTGGGTGAAATTTTCCAATTTCAAATCAAATTACCAGTTAATTTTTAAATTTTAATGAATTGATTATGAGATGTTGATTATTTCTTTTTCTTGACATCAATTACATCTTGTATTCAGTATTCTTGTTCAATTGTTTCTTGTATCATGTTTGTCTTATTAATTTTAACTTTTAATGAACTGATTATGATTTATGTCTAAGTGTCTTGGGGTTAAAATTTTTGGTTTATTGCTTTGGAAGTTTGAATTGATTATTCATTATTGATGGATGTATTGTCAATTTGTCATATTCCAGATTAATAGATTATGGAGAGATATTTATTAAAAAGACCTCGTCAAGAAAATGTTGTTGAGGAGAGTTCAAATAGTGTTAAGAAGGATTCAAATACATTTGTAGGAATAGGAAGTTCAAAAACGGTTGATAGGAGCTCAAGTTTGATTGAGGAATTTGATATTGCACAACTTCCCTCTGACCTTGGATTAAGAATTCCAATTTTGAATTATGCTCCTAAGATTTGAGATCAAGTTCAAAGAGCATATTTGTTGAAAGGTCCTTGTCAACCATTGAATCATTCATTTCCAAAACGAAAGTTTAGAGAAAAAACATTTAGAAGATTTAACTCTTCTTGGTTTAGTGACTTTGGCGATTGGTTGGAGTATAGCATATCTAAAGATGCCACCTTTTGTCTCTACTGTTATCTATTCAAAATTGCTAAAGGAAAATAATTAGGGGGTGATGTTTTTGTTGGTGAGGAATTTAATCATTGGAAACACAATGAGAGGCTTAAAGTTTATGTTGGGAAGCATGATAGTGAACTCAATGGAGCTCGAATGAAGTGCGAAACATTAATGAATCAAGATCTCCATATTGAAACGGTGTTGCACAAGACTTCAAAACAAATTAAAGATTATTATCGCATTCGACTTAATGCTTCAATTGATTGTATTCGACTTTGTTTGAGACAATGACTACCTTTTCGAGGTAATGACAAATCAGAGAATTCTCTTAATCTAGGTACTTTTTTGAAAATTGATAATGAAACTATTGTAAAGCGTTTTCAGAATATAAAAACGCGTAAAGAACAGTTGTAAGTAACTTTATTCGTATTTGTGTTTATTATTGAACTTTTTTACAATTTGAGTTTTCGAAATTTTTGGCCCCCACTCATGTAAAATCCTGGCTCCGTCCCTGGTGGGATTTGCAATGTTGAACTCCATCTTGCGAAGAACACAGTGGTGGCAGCGAAGGTGTGAGGAAAAATATTGTAGACGCCCTCACCTCATTTTTGCACTGGCGAAATAGCGCCCTAATATTAGGGAAAACGCGCTAATAAATTGGGTATTTACGGGGTGCATTATTGCACGCTGTAATACTGGCAATTGCATTTACGGCGTGCAATACTGCACGCTGTAAAAAAACAGATTTATGATGATTTTGATCATAGATAAACAATTATCTGTGATAAATTTTTAACATGAGGCCCTTGGTAAGCAAAGTAAAAAGATAAGTCTTCCGTCTTGCATATTGAAGACATATCCTGCGATTTACTTTCTCGTCAAGACTCAGGACAGGACAAGTGTAGACCGAAAGGTGTGGGCTACACCAACAAAACAAAGTAAAAATATAACATATGTGACAGAAAATCTAAAAGCAATAGCAATGTGGGAGATTAGGTCAAAACACTCTCCCACTCCTTTCTTCAAATTTCTTTCTTTCAGCCGAGAAATTTTGGAAATCAGAAGAACAAATCTCAGAGGAACTATGTAATCGTCGCGCTTTACCACCAAGGAAAGCAGCATTTCTACAAAGGAGAACAATGAATACTCAATATCAATTCGCATTAGAGACCCAAAAAAAAAAGATGATTGAAAATAGATATGTGATCTACAAACCTTTGGTTTCTCTTTTGGTTGATGATTTTGTGCGATGTAAGATGGATGCTTTGGAGTGGTCGAGATTCCAGATCCCGCGTGCTTTTCTTCTCGCACTTTGTTAAAAATATCGGTGAAATTCTCAGCTGATTGAGGATCATTCTCATTCCATTCACCAAATCTTGGAACAGCAGCTCCTCTATCAGGCTGCCATATGAAATACGATTATAAGAAATTCTTGTTAATTAATCTATAAAATTAGAGAAAACCCAGAATGACAACTTACACTTTCAGCCCCTCGAATTACTGGCTTTAGTCGAGATTTTCCAGGATTATTACCATGACTGCTGTCAAATGAATTTTTTCCTTCCTGAGCGGGAGATCCAATTCCTCCTTCCACATTCTTGGCCTGGTAATGCGGATGAAGAGGTGAACGATCGGTGCTGTGTTCCGATCCTGCACTAGACGTAGCAGGTCGATTGTATCTCGTTCCACGGCCTCCATAGTTTTGCTGAGTCGATTCGTTAGCAGTTCTCTGGCCCAGATTTTCACCCCCCTGAGCTGGAGAATTATTAAGGTTCCTGTAATCACCCTCTTCCCTGCTCATTCTACGATAAGGGGTTGGCCCGACTGCTCCCCTTCCAACTGGTTTCTCCGGTCTAGTTCTCGGCCTTGATATTCCCGCCGGAGCGGGAGGGGGAGGAGATGGAGCAAAGTTGCGACACATGTCTGGATTCTCTTGTGGATCATTCGGATTTATCATCTTCCCACCTTTATTTTTTCTTGCCTTTTCGAAGTAGACCGTGTAGGGAACATCATTTTCTTCGTTTTCCCAGTTGCCAAATTTCGGTACATTTGAATTCTGCTTTGAGAACAAGAACAAATATTACTAATTTTACCAGTATAAGATGAAACTCTCTGAAAAAAGCAAATGCGTTCGCTTGATTTAAAGCTAATTTGAAACCATTAAAATCAATTATTTTCCTCTAGTTAAACCTAATAAGTAACTTTTTACTCCATAGAAACTATCAGACAAACAACTTGGTACGTACGACGAAAAAAACATAAACAGTCAAATTATTGTCAGTTTAAGATTTCGGATCTAGAAAAAGCTGAAAACAGATCATAAGCCATTTGAAATGGTAAAAATGATTGAAGTAGTTAACTTACAGCCATTTTCGTTCACCAGTCAAAACCCAGAAACGGCAGAAGATAATTCAAAATAAAGTTTCAGACTAAGGGAGACTATCTTTGAGATAAAACCCACATAGAGAATGATGATTAATACAGAAGAGAAGCAAATAAAATTGATGAAGAATAAGAAGAGGCTTCTCAACCATTGACTGGAGCAACAGCTCGTGGTTGTTGACTATTCACCTTCTCCATCTTGTTCGTTAATGAACCTCCTTGGAAATTCATCTCCGTGAAATTATCTCTATTGTTCAGAAGCGTTTTTGATTAAGGCATCCTCAACTGTACTCCTATTCTCACCCCAAATTTGGGGTTCATATAACCCCGAATTTGGGATTGGCCTTAATTATTTATCAAATTATCATTTTCTTATTTAATTTAAATGTTAAACATTATTAATTAGTCTAATAATTTGTTGTTATTAGTAATTATCTTAATTATAAATATTATAATTATTATTATTTAATAATTATTGTTGTAATTCTATAATTGTTAATTTAATTTTTCTTAGAAAAATTATTTTTGTTCTAAATAATAGTAATATTTTTGTTAATATTGTTACAAAATCGGCACGAATTAGTTTGAATAATTAAAAATACTGAAATTTTATTTCCAACACTAACGACGACATATGTCAAATGAAGCTACATATGCAACAACATCGTTTAATTTAGGTAATTTGTAGCCGCTAAGCGTATTTTGTTGTTCAACTTAGAATTTTTTTTCTCGAGAAAAATTAATATTTTTAATTTTGTCCATTCTACGCATTAGTTATTAATTTAAAGTTATTAATTAACAAATTTATAATCAATATATAATTATTAAAAAATTAGAAGAAAATTGGGTACTATTCACTTAATCCCAAATTTGGGGTTAAATAGTTGGAGATAGAATTTGAGTCTACCCCAAATTTGGGGTAAACCATTGGAGATGGCCTAAAGTAACTCCAACTTACTTTGCCAATTGAAAAAAAATAAAATTTGACACATCACAAAATTGATGAAATGGATTAAATATATTTCTTAAATGCACAATGTTAATTACAATATTAAACTAAAGTGGTTGGAAAAAAATTGACAATATCGAGTGCTCCTTCTACATATTGACGTTCGGTCAGATCGAATTATTCAGCATTAAATTATTCAATAATTGTTTTAACTATATTAAAAAGTAACGTGTACGTCATTGGTAAGAAGATTTTCGTTAAAAATTATCTTTGATCAAATACTTTTTTATTACTTTCATTCAAAGTTTTCAATTTTCATAATTATATTAAATTTAAGATTAATAATTTTAGTAAATTTAATTTATCAATAAAAAATTATTGTTAAATAAAATTATATAAAAATACTAGTCATTGAAATATCTTAACAAAATAATAATTAAAGATTAATAAATACTTTTTTGTCTGTAATAATTTAAAAAATCTCATAATAAATTTAACTATCAAAATAAAATATAGTTCAAGAAAATAACATTTTTAGTGTGTGTTTGATATTGTATGAAAAGAATTTTTTTGAAATGAATAGTAAGTTTTCGGAGAATGGATAGTTGAGATTTTGTTGAAAAGTAAAATATTGTGGGCTTGACTTTTAATAAATGATTGAGATTGAGTATTGTAGTAAAAAAAGAGAAAAACTTGTAGAAAAACAAACAAGGGCTAGTTTATAGTAAAGAAAAATTTCAATATTATATGAATCATTTTGTGAAAAAGTTAATATTTTTCAATTTAAAAAAATGTCACATAATCAACAATATTTAAATATAGATGAAACCAATTTAAATATAGATGAAACCATTAAAGACGCTCTTAAGCGCGCGCTAAAAGAAAAAAATCAACGACCAATAACTTGAAAACATTCTTTATTTATTTATTGTGAATTTCAACTTCTTGATCTCAAACTAAAAACAGAATAATGCTAAAAGCACCTCGGGGATAAGTGAATTTCAACTTCTTGATCTCAAATTGAAAATAGAATAATGCTAAAAGCATTTCGAGGTTTATCCTCGAGGTGACCCCCTCCTCACATGGAGGAGGTGGAGTCCACTTTCGACAAGTGGAGCTCACTCCCTCCATGTGAGGGGACGATCACCTCGAGGGTAAGCGTCGAAGTGATTGTAACATATTACTTGAAAACATTTTCAATGTCAGCTCTTGCTATGCTAAGGAACAATTCCAATCTATATAATATATAAAAGCAGCTGAGTTTTGGAGGGAAAATTCAGCTTTTATTGTGTTCACACTCCAAAACTCAGCTTTTATTATGTTCACATAGATATATGATTATGTCACAATATTCTGAAACTCGAATCACTTCACAACACCTCAAATCAAGATTTTTGTGTTATGGTTAGACATGAATATATCTATATCTATATCTATATAATATATAAAGGGAGGAAAGTCTGGCCAGTGTGAACACAAAATGGTTTAGTGTGAATGCAAAATCTGGATTAGTGTGAACACATTTATTGCCTTATATATATATATATATATATATATATATATATATTATGAATACTAAATAATGGTTGATATTTTTTTAATCAATTTTAATTTTATTATTAACACTAATATTGAATGTGTTCAATTAATATTTTTAGTTATCGGTATTAAAATTATTATTTAATGATTATTTTTTATTTATTTGTTGTTCTTAGTAATATAAATTCTATATGTAGCCATCAATATAATAATTATGTTTTAATTATTAATGGTCAAATCATTTGTTATCTTTAATATTAAAAATTAAATTTTCCAAAATATATATGTAGTTGAAAAAATGCGATACTTATAAATAATTTATAAAAAAGTTATTAAACGAAGACTAATATTGAATAGTTAATACTTTGATTTCTTTTTATTTAATAATATCAATAGAATGATCAATATTTTGTTTAATCATTCTTAATTTTAATAAATTTTTAAAGGTTATAGGGTATAAGATTTTCTACATAATTTCGTGATATCCAACTTTACTCGGTTATTGTATCATGATAATTGCGAGATTTTTCAATTATTATTTTGACTACTTATTTTAGTAAATGAAGTTTTATTGGTTAAATTCATATATATATATTAAAAGTAAATATTAAAAGTAAGGAAGTTGTTTGGTGTGAACGCATGTTGTGAGTAAGTGGTTTAGTGTGAACACATGTTTTAAATTAATGGTATTTATATTTATTATTTTTATGGTAATCAAATTCATTTGTGATTTTGAAGACTGTATCATTTTTATAATATTTTCGTCTACTTGATTATATATATGTATAAAAAGGATTATTGAACTTTCTTACCATTCAACATGAATTTGGATAAAAAAAATTATGGGATATTGTATTACCGTCGCATTAAGCATCCGTTTGGTAAATAAAATAAATTGGTTTATAAACAAATTTATAAATTAAATAATTTTTTAAATTACTTTTTAATAAAACGCCTTTTTTTCTCTCTAATTTTTCAACATGAATTTGGGTAAAAAAAAAAAAATTATGAAAAATTGTATTACCTCCGCATTTCGTTTAGCATCCTCTTGGTAAATAAAATAAATTGATTTATAAACCAATTTATAAACTACACAATTTTTTAAACTACTTTTTAACCACACACATTTTCTTTCTCTAATTTTTAACCACTATTTTTTTACTCAAAATTATAAATAAACCCGTTTATAAACCAAATTACTCTTTTTTTATTTTCTCTATTTTTCTGGTCTTTTTCTCTTCAACTTTTTATTAATTATTACATAAATATTTTTTTTTTCAAAAATAGAAAACCAAAGAGAATAAAATAATAGCGCTTATCGATCTATTTTTTCTTTCCTTTTCATTTTAATAAAATTTTGAGCTTATATAATAGATATATCTATTTTTTCACTAATTAGAAATTCTATTTAAATGTAATTTTGTTTTTTCACTTTAAGTTTTAAGTCAATTTAAATTACAATGTTTAAAAAAAATTTCTAGAAGGTAAACATACAAACCGTTAAAAAAAATTTAAGGTATGTTTAAATGTAATTTTTTTTTTTATTAATATTGAATAGTTATGTTTTGATTTCTTTTTAGTTAATAATATCAATAGAATGATTAATATTTTATTAATCATTCTTAATTTTAATAAATTTTTAAAGATTATAGGGTATAAGATTTTTTTTTATAATTTCGTGATCTCCAACTTTATTCGGTTGTTAACTATTTGACTTTGATTTTTTTAGAATTGTTTTTGTGAAAAAGTGATTTTTTAGAATGTATAGTTAAAAAGTAGTATGAAAAATAGTAAAAAAAAATACTTTTTAAAGAATGTGTGATTAAGAATGAATGTTCAGAAAAATTTATTTTTGAAAAATGAATTCCATATGAGTAAGTGATAATGTACTATATCTTGTGGGTTAAACAACCGCTCCGCTTTTAGAATCGAGATGTATAGATGATTTCTTAATATATAAAATTAAATGTATTCGCGATATACATTCATTAAAATTTAATCAAAACTAATATTTTATGTAGCTTAATTGCTACATTCATTTAAATATATGACCACATGTATTTAATTTATAATGCTAAAGTAAATATTTAATGAAATATTTGTTTAATATATATATAAATATAAAATATTATAAAAAAAATAGTTAGTATCAACTCTAATAGTATTATTCTGATAGTGATAAATTATTTGCAATAATCTAAAAATTATATTTTGAAAAGATTAATTACATCAATAATTATTAAAATTGAATAGTTTTGCAAATGAGTTATGCAAATGTTCATTAAAGTATTTTTTTTTAAGTAGTAAGTTATTTAAGTTCCTAACTATTACAATTGTGGTGACTTAGAAAAAAAATTTGGCCCATATTCAGTCCACTTTATTCAAATCCTCATTTTTATAAAAATAATTTTTAACTAACATTCTATTAATAAAATTCTAAGCGTATATCACAAATAAATCTATTTTTCTATTTATTAGAAATTCTATTTAAATGTAATTTTTCTTTTACATTTTAAGTTTAAATCAATTCAAATTACAATATTTAAAGAAATTCATAAAACGATAAACATACGAACCGTAAAAAAAATTAAGGCATGTGTAATGTACCTCTGTAATTAATTCTCTTCATTCATTTATCATTTTTAATTAAATATTCATTTTATATGTTAAAATATAGATTTGATATATGTAAGTAACAAATGATCGTGCATCGCACGGGTATAACACTAATGAATAAAAAAATCTTCTTACTTTATACGCGTAAAGTTACATATGTCAAGTCAATTAACTTTCTGAAAGCCTATGCTAGTTTTTTTAAAAAAAAAATAAATAAATAAATTGTTTATAAAAAATTATTATTTTGAAGATAAAATATGTGATTGAAAGTAATTTAAAAAAAATGTGTATTCAAAAAGTGATTTTGATAAAATGTATTTTTTATAACTTGTTTATAAACAAATTACCAGGTGTGTTCTTTTAAAATTATATAATGAACAAAATTTCTCAAATCACTTTTTAATCACACATATTTTCTCTATTTAATTTTTAACCACATATCTTACGTAAAAAAATTAAATAATACACATAAATCAAATTTCAATTATTTAAGCAGCTAAACGAGCATAAGACATGACATAACCTCCATCTCTCTTCTAGTGTGTCAAATAGCTAGCAATTAAAGTAATTGTCGTCCACATTAAAATGGCAATAATTGTCTAAATTAATTTATATAAATATCAATTTGATAAATATGTTTTTTTCTATACAATTTTTTAAATCACTTTTTAATTACACATATTTTTTATCTATATTTTTCAACCACACATTTTACCTAGAAAACATAAAAAAATATGTTTTTAAGCAAAAAACTTTTAACAAACATAATTTTTCAAATCATTTTTTAAATATATACATTTTCTTTCTCAAATTTTTAACCACATATCTTACATAGAAAACTCAAATAATTCAACATTATATACATTGTTCTGCGGCCATTTTCACGGTTCTTTTTTTGTGTTTTTTGTATTTTTTAGGTAAAATGTATGGTTGAAAATTGAAGACAGAAAATGTATGTTATTAAAAAGTAATTTGAAAATTCTATAAAAAAATGGTTTATAAATTAAAAAGAAACAAGTTTGCCGAACACACTAATAATTCCAATTCCCTTTAAAACTCAGCTGAACAGAGTCTAAACAATTTTTGTAAATTTGAATTACAAAATGTGATAGAGTGGTTAAATTCAGTGTTCTAAAAAGCGTGACGAAGCGTGGAGCCCGAAATTCAAGCTTTTAAAGCTTAAGAGGGAGTATGAGTTAAAAAGTGTTTCTCAATTATTACATATAATAGATTTAAACTTTACACATACTTTAACTTGTAAAAAAAAAAAACATTAGAACGCTTTATGCGCGCTTACTCGTGCATACTCACACTTCGCTTGCGCTTACTCTCGCTTAAGCAAGCTTTACACGCGCTTTTTAGATAAAAAACTGTCTACACGCTTTTTTCGCGCTTTTCACAAAATTGTCGCTGGAGATGCGCGCGTCGCGCCTAGAGCGCTCGTAGGCCCACGTTTTTCACGCATTTTAGAACACTGGTTAAATTTGATATAGTTACTCAATTGAGATTCACTGAAAATTTAGTGATCATAGATGAAAATCAATATAAAACTTGCAATTGTATTTAGCAAAAATTGGCGTCAAATGCAATTATCGATATCAAATTCGACAAAATTTCCAAGTTTAACCACTTTCAAAATTTTAGTTAATATTTAGAGAAATGTTTGACCAACCACAAGTCTTAAGAAAATGACATAGTCTAGCTCAGGTGAGGTCGAATTAGCCTAAATAAGACTATATATATGAAAACTGGGTTGCATTGCAACATGTTTGATCTGTTTTCCTCGGTGGATAACTCATTTGTTGTCCACTGAACACATGACAGCGTGGGCAGTTCAACATCCTACAATGTCGAGTTGTCACGTTTATGATGGGCAACTCTTATCTGTGGACAACATATCAATTTCGTACAACTCAATATATATCTCTTTGTCATATTTTCACCTCATTCTCCAAGATTGAATAATCTAAATTTCTCAATAAATGTCGAGTCGGTGCAATTTAGGATTTTGGCATGGTTTTTAAGAAGTCGTAAAGAGCTTTTTAGACTCATTTGGTATTAGAACCATTTAAAAGCTGGTATTAGAACCATTTAACGGATTTTAGAAAGTGTTCTTCTAGTTAGAAAAGCTTTTGGAGTAAGTTAGTTTGTTTGATTTCCTCTAAAATCACTTTGTAACAAGAATTTGTTTTAGAAGTCAGTGTTCAAACAAAAATCAAAGTAGGTTTCATTTTTCTACAAGAAACAAAAGAAAAAAATCATGTCAAATAGACCATTGTACATTTCTGATAATAGCCTATTTAGCATAAGATTTATAAGATATGTTTGGTTTGATAGGTTGTAAATTGAAATATAGAAAAATATATGTGAAAATTATGTTTTATATGTTACTCATCTAGATGTGTCAATCCGAATGGTCCGATCCGGATCGTGTCGGCCCGCCAACATAAAAGTCCGGTAACAACCCGCTTGAAAAAAGATCGACTGCTGCGGGTTACAGGCCTGTTCCGGGTCAACCCATAAATTTTGAAATACAACCCAGGTCCGCTCGCTGGCCCATCGGGGTCGAGCCAATGCGGGTTGCGGTTCGTTCTAATTTGGCCCGTATGAATAAAAATATAAATTTTTTCATATTTATAGTAATTTTTTTGTCAAGGTTCTAAATACAAAATGATTAAAATGATAAATTCATATTTATACCACAAAATATTTACATAGAATTTAAAACTATATTTTATGTTATATGAATTATTTCTAAATTTGCAAATTTAAATAAAACATAAACAAATAACAATTAAATGCTAAATGTATTTTTAATTACTATTATCAAAGAACACTACGTTTTTTAGCTATTAGGGAGAAAAAAATAAGAATTTATTTTAAAAGTTGTATTAGAGTTTGTAGAAGAAGAGAAATTTTCAATATTATCATATTTAATAAAAACAGTTTTTTTTTTTTCTTTTACGGGCCAGCGGGTTAATCGCGGCCCACGAATGTTTGATCCGTAAAACTCGCGGTTCACAATTTATTGACCCGTGAACTGCCCGCACATGTCGGTCGTGAAAACGATTTGTCAAATACAAGTACAACACGTACCCATGTGCCAAGAAAGAATCGCGACTACGATTGGTTTGAATATTTTTGGCATCTCCCTATTATTTTTAATTATTTTTTTAAATTGCCGGAGAAATAGTTTTTGTTTACCATGAGTGGCGGGCTTGAATGTAGTCGCCAGATTTGATTAGAAATTCAATGGATGTGGTTCTTGGAGAGACGTGTCTTGTGACCTCACAAAAGTTTACACACGTTTCTTTATCCATTTGACTGATTTAAGGCTGTCACTCACAAATCAATCCCTATATACTTGTTTTTCTTTTAAATAAAAAATATAAGGTCCTGTTCTCTTTGCTGTTTTGAGATAATTTTCTATTTTTATTTTCGAAAAAGTTAAAAACGCGTTCTCTTTACTATTTTCGAAAACGCATTTTGAAAAACAGAAAAAAAATTTGTACACAAAACTCAAAACGCCCAAAACCTCGTTTTGGGCGTTTTGTGTGTATTTTAAAAAGAAATGTTCAAAATGCGGAAAACGGGTTTTGAGATTTTTTTTTTTTTTTATAGAAATAGATTACCAATTTATTGATAATGAAAAAATTTATGACATGTTGGTTACAGAACAAGATATAGAGAATTTGATAAATAGATTAGAAAAGATGGAGATTTTAGGAGATAATGTTTTAAAATACTGAGAAAAAGACAAAAAATTTTGTGTAATAAAGATTAAAAATCCAGAATATATCATAAGAACTAAGAACATAGAAGCAACTAATTTAGATTTAGAAGATTTTAAAATGCATATAGAAGAACTAATGAAATTAGGAGTCATTAGAAGATCAGATAGCCCTCATAGATCAGCAGCCTTTATTGTTAGAAAACATTCAGAAATAGTTAGAGGAAAAAGCAGAATGGTTATTAATTATAAAAGACTTAATGATAATACAGTAGATGATGCATACAAAATTCCAGACAAGACAGTTTTTATTTTTTTAATTTTTTTAAAGAGAATTATCCTAACTCAGAACTAAGCCTAAATAAAGATTTTTTTTTTTTTTTTTTTGGAGAATTATCCTAACTTGGAATTAAGTTTAAATAAAGTTTTATTGAATTCAATATTAACATTACAAAAAAAATTAAGTGAGAATTCTTGTTGTTATATTTCAAAAAATGCCTTGATAAATGGACTCTGGTGATTTTGACAGAACTTGCATTTTCTGAATTTTAATAGAACTAGAGCTTCCACAAATCAACTTGACCAAACTGTGTTAATTAGACTCTTAATGCTCACATTAGTGTGTTGCATGTAACCATATTTTTAATGTATTGTGAAAGGAAATTTGAGTTTTAGTCAGTAGTATTCTGCAAGCAAATTAATTAAAAATAGTTTAAGTAGTATTTTGCAAAATTTCAAATAAAACGTGTTTTTCAACTTTTCATTTTCAAAAACAGTTTTCAGAAATGACAAACCAAACGTTTTTTCAGCAAATTTGAAAACAAAAATAAAAACAGGAAATACAAAACATTTTCGAAAATGAAAATACAAAATAAAATACAAACAGAACGCCACCTAATGTTTTCAAAATATAATATATAGTTAAAAATTAATTTGACAAAATGTAATTAAGAGAGTCATCATTCGACTCCCATTAAAGATTTTAGAAAGGTATTATATCATTGTATTTGGAAAGTATTTTAATTATTTATTTTTAATAATTTTTATTTCAATTTAAATTTTGTAAAGAAAAAGTAAAATAAAAATTAAGATTACAATGCAATTAGAGACGACGGTAACTTTATGATCAATTTTAGTGGGACTCGTTTGATGTTTATGAAAGATAAAACTTACTTTTTTGTTCTTCTCTTTGATAACATCGAAATGATATATTCATTTATTAAAATTGATACTTAGATGAATGACAAATTAGAGTTCAAAATGAATTATATGGAAGATGTATGATGGAAAAATTGTTAACATTTGTCTCATATAAGAAAATGATCAAACTTGGAATCACTTTATATATACTTACACCGTGAGAGGTTGTAATCATGTGTAGCATAGACACTCTCTCCACGTGCACGTAGGAGGTGCAAATTGATAAGTGTATTTTACGCACTTATTTATATACTTAAATTGGGATTTTATATAGTCATTTGAAAATAAATACTACTGATTTATCTGTTATTTGTATATATTTCAGTTTTATTCCAAAATCGAGAAAATGAAGTAATTGGAGCAAATAATGATCAAAAAAAGGAAGAAAATTGGACCAAAGTGATCAAAGCAAGAGTAGTGGGTGAAAAACATGGATCATGAGAAGCTTATTGAAAGAGAGTCAAAGATCAAGAATTGAATTGAAGAAGTCAAAAGAAGAAAAGACAAAGTTGAAGAGTTTCAGAAGTATAAGAACTTAATTGCTCTAATCAAAAGATGGAGGACTTGAGGCACAATAAAAACAAGAGGTTCAAGTTGTAAAAATTTAAAGCAGAAAATTACTATTGATGCTACAACCACGCGACCGCATGTTTGATATGGCATGCAGTGGCGGACACAGACTTTTTATAGTATTGGAGCACGATATGTGTTTTTGCCGACGACTTGTACAGGGATTCGAGGCAGCGCCCCCAAATTTTTTTTTTTAGGAAGAAGACCGAAAAATGAAAAAATACTTGAAATTTTATTACAATTGTACTCTACGCGTTTTCATACTTTGATAATGTTCCATAATTACATCATTGTCGATATTAAGTACACATCCTTCTCAATATTTGATACATCAAATTCAAAAGTATCACTCCTAACATCCTCAACATTATCCCCGATGTTAAGATACATCTTCAATTTCAACATCAGTTTCTTCACCAAATTCCTCAACCCTTTCATTTCTAACTTCATTTTCATTACTTTGCTTATCAGAAGAAAACGTGAATTTACGCTTAAAATATTTTTTCAAAACTGTTACAGACAAACAAATAAATAATTGTAAACATATATTAGCCCTAAAATCTAAAATAATCCAATATAATTTTAGGGAATCAGGTAATGACTATGTTCAAGAATCAACTGATTCAAATTTTTACTGGGGCACGTGCCCTGGCGGGCCCCTATGTGGGTCCGCCCCTGATGGCATGCAGTCGCATGACTGCTAAACAAGGCGACGGAGAGGCGCTCTTTTGGACTTGCAACCGCAACATTTTCTACCGTGCTGTAGCACAATTATCCGCTGGGCCAATTGGTGGGCTTTTCACGCTATTTTTGACAGATTTTAGCTCTTTCTTGCCTAGGTCTGATGGATACTTATTAATAGGCTTATGTTGCAACAATTTTGCCTCTCTTCTCTGAACCTATAGACTTGAAAACACATACAACCTTGGAGGAGACAATTTATTGAAGATTTCACATCAAAATCAAGATTTCTTCATATTATAGGTGATGGAGTTTATTTATGTGTGTGATTTGTTATTAACGGTAACGATCAAGAATTTTACTATAATAAAAGTTAAATTTATTAAAAACGTATCGTTATGACTTCACCCAATTTCTAAGGAACTCGTGAAATCAAGATTTCTTCATATTATAGGTGATGGAGTTTATTTATGTGTGTGATTTGTTATTGACCGTAACGATCAAGAATTTTACTATAATAAAAGTTAAATTTATTAAAAACGTATCGTTACGATTTCACCCAATTTCTAAGGAACTCGTGTTCGTCTAGCCATATCAATTCTTTTAAGATTTTAAGGAAGAAAATTTAATTTAATTTTAAATTTTTAAATCCGATTTATGATTTTAAATTTGTCCAAAATCACCATTTCATTTTTTTTAAAAAACAAAACTCAAACCTTTATTTTTATCCAATATTCAAATTTCCAATTTTTAATATTATTATTTATTATTGTTGTTAAACTCCCAGCCAATCCAAGTTCTCAGCAGTCAGCCCCAAGGAAATAAATCCATACCTCTAACTCCTCCACTTCGCATTCAAAACTCCAAAACGTCTCCGATCCATTTTCTCCCCATTTATGTTTAAGTTACAGAAATTTAATCCCCAAACCTGCATATAAGCCCACTATTTCTTCTACTCAATTTCTTTCACGCTGCAACAAATTTGGGTAAGCTTCCCCGTTCTTTCAATCTCTATACACAACCAGTATACACAAACCACTCAATCATTTAACTGAAGCAAAAGTTCAAGGAAAATCACTACTCAACCACCGAAGCTTCGCCCCGGCCAAAGCCAACACCCAATCTACCGACCAACCTCACTTCCACAACCCAAAAACGTAATAGCCCTTCATTCATCAACTACAAAACCAAACCAAACCAAACCAAACCAAAGCCACCACCACCGAGTCACTGCCAGTCAACACGACCTGATTTTCAGTTACCAACTACAATAAAAAAATTACAAATCGCCCTACCCATTCCACTTTCTCCCCACAATCGATACCAAACAACCAAGAAATCACGAATCAGACAAAGCCCATTATACTTACCTCAGTCACCGACCATATTATCGTCGGAAAAGCCTTCAACCCGAACCACGCAGCTTCGGTTTCGCACAATAATCTGACCAAAAAACCTTCACCTTTCACACATACAATCCCACCGGCCCTGCTACCTCCTCACAACGGCGGTAGGCCTCGAATTGGAAAAGGGGCGAGCTCCGCTCACCATCTCTTCTCTGTCATGAAAAGAGGAGAGAGAGAGAGAGATTTTGATATAAATCAAAATTTGATTTTCAAAATTTGATTTTCAAAAATTGCCCCATTAGTCCCCAACTTTCAATTTACAAACTTCTGCCTTTAGTTTTAGAATGTTTTAAAACTTAAGTTTCAAAAGTTATTATTTTAGCCACTGCAGTTTTAAAACATTTCGAGTCGGCCCCTTTTATTTTTGAAAATTTTAATTAAGTCCCCAATCTTTTAATTAGTCCCCAATCTTTTATTTTCCTTTAAACGCTCAATTTTTCTCCAAAAAAATTTCTTATTTAAATTTATTTTCTTTGGCTAGAAGACGTGAACGGAAAGTTAGAGATTTGAAGTTTTCCCTGCTCGACTCGAACTCATTAGCATTTGAGGTAGATTCATTCTTAATAATTGATTTTAGTTATGATGTGCATGTGCATGTGAAATGCGATTATGCGATTTATTCATATGTTAATATAAATTGAGACGAGACGAAGTTATGATGTTATATGTGCTATAACTTACATGCATTATTGCATGTTTAGAGGAGACGATGCTACTTTTTCGCACTTATATGTTTTATGAATTGAGAATGTTATATGCGCTATAACTTACATGCATAATTGCATGTTAAGACGAGACGATGCTACTTTTACGCACTTATTTGATGTGATATGATGAATGCCAAAAAAGTGTTTAGCAAGATATGCATGATTATGTGTAATATTATAGTTTAAAGTTAATTACTTTGTAATGAGTTTACTGAGTATTTATTTGAAATACTCATTTTGTTATTAAAATATTTTGCAGACTTCGAAAGCGGTGGCGAATGATGGACATGAGTGGCAGAAAGAAATAAATAAATGTTTTATTTTAAAGTTTTCCCCAATAGTTTCACGATAATTTAAATTTATGTTGAAGAATTTCAAATTTAGTACCGTTGATGGTTTTGAATAATATTTTATTTGAATTTTAAAATTTCAGTTATTTTTCACTCAATTTATCATTTTGAAAGTTAGTTTGAGACGATTAAGTGACGTTTCGGGTGTTTGAAACTCGGGGCGTTACATTGACAATGTACTTAGGCTAAGTTTCTATAGTATTGGGATTATGATAAAGTCTTAAAATCTTGTTTTATGCCTTTGTTTGATTAATTTTATGACAATGGTATTTTGAGCAATTGATTTTGTATTTATTTTAAATCAATAATTATGGACCCATTGATTATATGATGTTTGTGGTATTTTTCTATGTTCAAAAGGGTAGAAACTTGCTAGACTTGAATTAATTGTCATAGGGTTCGATATGGATAGAAATATACCACTACACCCTAGATGATCTTATACTGTTTATCAGTTTATGGTTGTTTAATGCTTTCCTACCATGGGCGGAGCCAGGGGGTGCGCCAACTGGGCCCTGGCCCACCCCTATTACAAATAATCCTTTATAGCATTTAAAAAAAAAAAAAAAATTCTTAAACAAAGTCCAACCAAAAAAATTTGACCCAGCCCAAAAAAGTGGGCTGGCTCCGCCCCTGTTTCCTACATATTTACATTCATCATAAAAATATGAGTGGACCGTATATAGGAAAATGTGTAAATCTTGTTCGAAAGAGAGTTTTAAACATTATAGGAACATTGATCTTCATAAATATGCATGGTCATGAATTAGTCAAACCATTGTTTGAAATATTGAGAATAAGATGGATTCTAGATCCTAACACTTCATTCATAGACATTTGTTAAACAAATCTTGCATTCTCATTAGTTTGCCTTAATTCGATAATTTTAGATTTAATTAATAGTTTGGTTTAAACTATCAGGTAATTTCACAAAACAACTTGCTTTTATTTCTTTTGGTTAATGTTAATAATCCAAGATAATAATTTGCTCAATCTCTGTAGGAACGATATACAGACTCATTTTCACTTTTTTACTTGTTCGATACCGTACACTTGAAGTACGTAAATCACGCAACACAAATCCTGGTTTGAATTGGCCTTCGAGTCTTGAACTTGTTTCCCCCAACTTTCAATCTCATTATTCAACATGGATGAAGATCCTTTCAATGATATGATTAATTGTATGTTTATTGAAGATGAAGATGAAGAAGAAGATTATTTGAAGTTTCAAATGGTGATGGAGGACAATCAAGTTCAACCGTTGTCAATACCAATCGAGGGAGTTCAAGTACTCATCAATCTAAAAATCATAGTCAAGAAGTAGGTTATCGTCAACTGATGAAGGACTACTTATGTACACGCCTTATTTATAATGCAGAGAAATCAAATAAGGTTTCGAATGAGCCATTCCTTGGTCAAACGAATACTCTGTAATGTTGTAAATGCATAACCATTTTTTCGTCAAGAATGTGATGCATTCAGTTGTCAAGGATTTTCACCATATAAAAAAATAAATATGGTATCTAGACAACTTGCATGCGGTAAGGCTATGGATAGGGGAGACGAGTACCTTCGATGAGAACGAGTACTGCCATGTGTTCTTTGAAAATTTTAAGTGCGGTCATGCGGTACATATATATTACTCAATACCTTCGAGCACCTAATAGGTAGATCTTCTTAGGCTTTTTTGTAAAGGAAATCGTCGAGGTTTTCCTACCATGTTTGGCAGCATAGGTTGCATGCATTGGGAATGGAATAATTGTCCATTGGCATTCCCAGGTCAGTACTCCAAGAGGCCAACCATTATTCTAGAAACAATGGGATCACACAATACTCGGATTCATCATGCTTTATTTGGAATGACTTGCTCCCACAACGACATCAATGTTCTAGGGGCATCATTATTGTTCGACCAGCTTGAGTGAGGACAAGCCCCTGAAACTGAATATGTATTAAATGGTAATTGTCATACTATGGGCTATGGGGCTACTACCTTGTCAATGGTATCTACCAATAATGGATGCTGCTAGTGAAGACAATTTGAAGACATGGGAGTGCAAAAGCAAAGTTATTTGCTATCAAGCAAGTACCGCAACACATGTTGAATAAGCTTTTGGGATTCTGCAGGCTAGATGGGGAATAATCACGAGGCCTATCCGACTTCATGATATTATGATATTAGAGACATTATCAATATCATGATGGCATGAGTCATTCTATGCAATATGATTGTGGAAGAGGAAAGAGATGATGATATAGACAATGAATCTTCAAATGAAGAAGATGTAGAACTAAGGTCATTAAGGAGGGTACCAGCGAGAATATATGATGTTAATCTTGAAATCGACTTGAAATTCATACAAGGTGGTACTCTAATGTCACAACATGTAGCTCATTATCGGATGGTTAGATCAAATATCATTTGCATCGCTCTTCAATCAAATTTTGTTGAGCATGTATGGGCTTTGGAAGGGAGCACTCAGTAAATGTCTTGTTATGATATTATATCGCCGCTTCTTTGCTTTTTCTTGGTTTTAGGCGTGAGTAAGACAATTACATGTAGGAATGTCAATAAGCGAGCCAAGATCAAGGCTTGAGCTTTTTTTGGGCTTTGCCGAGCCAAAGCTCGACCGTGTTTTTTAGGCTCGACTCGGGCTTTTTTTCCAACCTTCTTCAAATGTGGCATGTACAAATTAAAATACAAGTGTGTTTTATTTAAAAATTAATACATGGAACGCAATAATATGTAGTACAAATATATATATAAAAAACTTTAAATGCCATCCAAATTTAAATGTAGATTTTGTAAATTATATATTAATTGTATATTCAATAAAAATTAACACCCTCCTCCTTTTTTCAAGCTTGGGACTAGCTATAACAAAAAATGAAAGACGTATCTCAATTGAGTTTCAAATTCAAGTTTTAAAGAATTGTTCCATCAACTATACAAAACGAATCTAACAGATATTAGCACATATATAACAATTGCGTGCTGAAGCATCCTGGCCATTTAGGCCCGTTTCTACGATCGAAGTGACCTTTGTTCACGGGGCACTTTAGCACAAACATGGGCTGGCCCTGTGTGGCTCAGTGGGCCACACAGGGCGGCCTAGGCTTGAGCCGTGAATAGATTATTTGGCTCGATCGTATGAGCCATGAGCCTAGCTTGACCCGAGCTTTTTGCAAGTCGAGCCCAAGCTACCTGAGCTGACGAACTTTTTTGCCACCCCTAATTACATGTTTCATCACCATGTGTAATTTCTCTTACCAATATTTGAGTTGAATTTTATTTGTGAAATTAAATTCGATATATCGACTTATGAAAGTAAATTCTACTTCTACACAATAGATTGTTTGTGAAGCAAATATGATAGTTTTATGCATTATAAAGTAGGAAAAAAATTCCTTGAAAAGCCTGACCTTTCATGTGCAATTGTTACAATGGTGAAATTTGAACGAAAAAGGATTTCTTGTGGGGAATGTGGTGGACTAGGAATATATGATTGTGTGTAATCTCAATTGCTATTTAAACATTTTGTATAATCTTCTGAGCTTCTGGAGTATCTGAAGAAGCTAAATTTTCGTCTTGCTTCACTCAAAAATATTTTGCTCTTATTGGAGTTAAGGCTGAGATGTCTTGGTTCATAATAATCAACTCTCAATTAAGTCGTTGCATTTTCGAATGATCTTCATAAAAAGTGGCTCATGAAACATTCTGATTCAAGGCTTACGCGGCCATCGCCTTCATATAATTTGCAATCCGAGATTGGGAACTGGAAGATTAGATATTTTTATCCCTATTGGCTTGTTTCGATGCCTTTCTTCCAATTGATTTTTCGTACTGCAATGGGTTACTAGCACTTCCAAAAGTCTCTTCTCCATCTTTATCTAGTTGAATTGGAGATTGCACTGACATTTCGACATCTTGAGTTTCATAACAAAGTGGTGGTTCTTGGAATTTTCTAGCATCCTTTTTAAATTTCCACAAGTTGTCGTACTTGAAAGCTTGTCATTTACAATCTTCCACATAATATTGTTTTGCTTATAAATTCTACTCTTCAAAAATTTATTAACAATTAGATATTGCATAAAATTTGGGTATAAAAAATGAATAAGAACATATAGGTTAAATAGGTACCTCATTTAAAATATTTCATCCGATTCTCACATTTCTTGAGTCTCTCCACACACACTTATGGCATTTTGTAAGCATAATATTCAACTCTTTCCAATTTGAACCTACACAATCAATTGATTTTGATCGAAAATTTTGGCCGAGCTCCACCATGTAAAGTCTGTACATTTTGGTTAAAAATGTCTCATTCTTTTGGTCTTTGCATGTAGCTGCATCTTCCATGGTCAATTTTCATGTCCGACAATGTGTCATTTTCTTCTTTTTTCCCAATTTGACCATCTAGACGATTTTTTAGAATTTGACTTCTCCGCCATTGCTGTCTTATATTAGTGTAGAGGAAATATTTGAAAATGCAAATGAAAGAATTATGTGAGAGGAGAGATTGAAGATTTTTGTGTGAAAAATGTGGGTATTTATAAGAGTTTTTTCATCTATTTTTTAACACATTTTTTCCACCATAAATAGAACTAGCCGTTGCCGCCACCCCCCCCCCCCCCCCCCAACCAAAAAAAATAAAAATAAAAAGCCATTTGAATGTTAAGCTAGCCATTGGAAAAGCTTTGCAATTTTGGCTCAATTTTCCCTTCACGTTGTTGATTAATAAATCCATGACCAAAGCTGTATTTTGATTTGCCAATTTGTATGCTTCACTCGTGATTTGTCAATGGTGAATTTTTGGGGTTTTTTTTTTAATATGAATGTTTGGTTTAAAAATGTTTTGAGAAGTCAAAACTGTGAATTTGACTAAGAATGAATGATTGAGATTAAGTTTGAAAAATTGAAGGTTGTTTTTTATAGCTTTTGTTTTTCACGGAAAAGAATTTCAAGGTTTTCCAACTTTCATGAAAAAAAATCATCAATCCGCTAGAATCAATTTTCCATGGTAAATAGCCTAAAACATACTTTAAAGTGTTGTATCATGGAATTCAATTCTAGAGAAAATATAGTGCATCAAACAACTAGGATGGAAAATGACACAAATCAAACACAACTAAAGTAAAAAAAATCGCATTACTCAAACATGCTCATATTCTTCTGGCCCAAAACAAGGGTGCGTTTGATACGCTAAATTTTTCATGGAAAATATGATTTTTCACGTGATTTTTCAACTTTGCGCTGTTTGGGTGCCAAGCTTTTCATGAAATTCATTTTTCCAATTGCCTCGAAATTCGGTATTTTCCTTGTTTTGAATGAATTCGTTTTCCAAGGGAGGAGGATGTTTTATTTTCCGTGAAAATTTTTATACCATTTTCATTACGTTTAATTCTTTTTGTTGTTGTTAATTGATTTTATTTTTTGTTGTTAATCTTTTTTAATTGATTACGTTTAAAAAATAAATTTTTTTATTAAAATAGATAAATTTTACTTTATTTTCCATAAAAAATAATGTTAATCAAACAATAAAAGTTGAAAAATTTCCTACTTTTTTCACCTAGAAAATTAAATCAATCAAACACATTTAATTTCTAATTTCCAGGAATTTAATTCCCTAGAATTCATTTTCTTTCCACCCAAATTCTACCCACGCTATCAAACGCAGCGTAATTGTTAAAAGTGAAATAATGAGGGACAAAAACCCAAATTTTTAATTTATTATGTTTAAACTTTTCTTACAAATTTACTTCATCATTATACTTTTAGAAGTGAAGTTACAATTTTCAACAATTGAGGAGCCGCAAGTGTCTCGCGAGCCGGTTTGACTCACCCCACCAAGGGGCCGCAAGCTCGTGGATCCAGCCTGTGGAAAATAAAGACATTTTTGTTGAATTTGGTAAGCCACCATTAGCCAACAATTTAGTCTATGTTCACACCTATTTGGTAAGCCACCATTAGCCTACAATCTAATCTATGTTCACACCTATTTTTCTTCCATCCATTGTTGATTTTTTGTCCAAACTTTCACTATAAATAGAGGGCAAAACCTCAATGGAAAATGCACCAAGTAGAGAGGAAAATAGAGAGTGAAAATAGTAGAGAGAAACATTTGTGAGTAGAGAGAAAATTAGAGAGAAATAAATTGTTTTCTCCTAAGTATTTTCCTACCTTGTTTTCTCCTATTACAAGAGAGGTTAAATATTGTTATCTCCTTGTATTTAGAGAGAAGGTTGATGTAATTCTCCTACTATAGTGAAATCCTCCTATACTTGCCCGTGGACGTAGCCATTATTGGTGAACCACGTAAATACTTGTGTTCCATTTTAACCGCATTTTCTCAATTCCACTATACTTGTTGACCAACGCGATCCACGCCTTTCCTAACAAGTGGTATCAGAGCCTGGTTACATCTTTTGAAATTCTTAGTATGCTCTGTGGTTGCAGCTTTGTCTGATCTTCCACATCAGAAAAGATTTCTTGAGATTGTTTTGCGTAGGGTTGGTGTTCACTATCACTCGGTATTATTACCAAGTCGTGAACAAAAATGGCAGCAAATTATGAGGTTGAAAAGTTCAATGTGAACAATTTCTCGTTATGGAAAATGAGAATAAAAGCAGTTTTGAGAAAAGATAACTGTTTGGCGGCAATTGGAGAGAGACCCGCGGATATCACTGACGATGACAAGTGGAACGAGATGGATAGCAATGCAATTGCTAATCTACACTTAGCACTTGCTGATGGAGTATTGTCAAGTGTGGCGGAAAAGAAAACAGCAAATGAGATATGGGACACCCTAACGAAGCTCTACGAGGCCAAATCATTACACAACAAAATTTTCCTAAAGAGACGGCTTTACACCCTTCGGATGATGGAGTCAACTACAGTGACAGACCACATCAACACCCTCAACACTCTATTTTCACAGCTCACATCAATGGGCCATAAAATAGAGGCAGGCGAACGTGCTGAAATTCTACTTCAAAGTCTACCAGATTCGTATGATCAACTCATCATCAACTTAACTAACAACATAGAAGATCTAGTCTTCGATAATATTGCAGCTGCTGTTCTTGAAGAGGAAAGTCGGCGCAAGAACAAGGAGGACAGACTATCTAGTTCACAGCAGGCGGAAGCCTTGACGGTGATGAGAGGGAGATCAACGAAACATGGCCCCAGTGGGAGTCATACCCAAGGTAGATCTAAATCCAGAAGTAAGAAGAATGCCAAGTGTCATTACTGTGGCAAGAAAGGGCACTTAAAAAGGGATTGTTGGAGTCTTAAGAGGAATGAAGAAGCCAAAGGGAAGGCACATGAGATACCAAAAGCTCAGGGTTGTGTAGCAAGCACCTCATATGATGGCGAAATTTTATACAGCGAGGCAACGAATGTTGTTGAAGGCAGAAAGCATTTCACCGATGTCTGGCTCATCGATTCAGGAGCGACATGGCACATGACACCAAGGAGAGAATGGTTCCATCAATATGAACACATCTCGGAAGGTTCAGTGTTTATGGGAAATGATCATGCTTTGGAGATCGTTGGTATTGGTACTATCAAATTAAAAATGTATGATGGTACAATTTGCACTATCAAGGAGGTTCGGCACGTAAAGGGCTTGAATAAAAATCTATTGTCTTTGGGACAACTAGATAGCATTGGGTGCAAAACTCATGTTCAAGATGGGACTATGAAAATAGTCAAAGGCGCGCTTGTAGTGATGAAAGCAGAAAAGATAGCTGCAAATCTGTACATGCTTAAAGGAGATACTCTACAAGAAGGAGAAGCATCTGTTGCATCGGCAGGTTCAGCAGAAGAATTAACAATGATGTGACACCGCAAACTTGGCCACATGTCTGAACGTGGTTTGAAAATTCTCTCTGAACAAGATCTTCTTCCAGGGCTCAAAAAGGTATCATTACCCTTTTGTGAGCATTGTGTCACTAGTAAGCAGCACAGATTGAAGTTTGGCACTTCTACTACTAGAAGTAAAGCTATCTTGGAATTGGTTCATTCTGATGTTTGGCAAGCACCGGTTATGTCCCTAGGAGGTGCAAAATATTTTGTATCATTTATTGATGATTACTCCAGGAGATGTTGGGTGTATCCAATCAAGAAGAAGGCTGATGTGTTCGAAGTCTTCAAAATCTACAAAGCGCGGGTAGAACTTGAATCTGAGAAGAAGATCAAGTGTTTGAGGACGGACAATGGAGGAGAATATACTGGTAATGAATTTAATACTTTTCGTCAACAAGAAGGTATTAAAAGACATTTCACGACGGCATATACTCCACAACAAAATGGAGTGGCAGAGCGGATGAACAGAACATTGTTAGAAAGAACGAGAGCAATGTTGAGAACTGCGGGGTTAGCTAAATCATTTTGGGCTGAAGCAGTCAAAACCGCCTGTTATGTGATCAACCGGTCACCATCAACCGCGATTGATCTGAAGACGCCGATGGAGATGTGGACAGGGAAGCCAGCTGATTATTCTCACTTACATGTCTTTGGAAGTCCTGTGTACGTTATGTACAATGCCCAGGAAACATCAAAGCTGGATTCAAAATCCAGAAAATGCATTTTCTTGGGGTATGCTGATGGAATCAAGGGGTACCGCCTGTGGGATCCCACTGCCCACAAGGTGATAATCAGCAGAGACGTGATATTCACGGAAGGCAAGGTACAAGAAAATGATAGCACTTTAAAAGAGCCAGAAACTACTACGGTTGAAGTTGAAGTTGAAAATAGAGAAGAACAAGAAGTCTGGGATTCTTCTGAAGCAGCACCGGAGCATGAAGAAGGAGAACAAGCTGAGTTTACATTTCCTGAAATCAGACGATCAACTCGGGAGAGGAAAGAACCAGCTTGGCACTCTGAGTACATTATGGAGAGCAATGTTGCATACTGTCTACTGACGGAGGATGGAGAGCCATCAACTTTCCATGAGGCTTTAAATAGCCAAGAAGTTTCGCAGTGGATGGAAGCTATGCAGGAAGAAATTGAGGCTCTTCATAAAAACAAGACATGGGATCTTGTTTCGCTACCACAAGGAAGGAAAGCCATTGGAAATAAATGGGTCTACAAGATCAAACGTGATGGAAATGACCAAGTGGAGCGGTATCGTGCTAGACTGGTGGTAAAGGGATATGCTCAGAAAGAAGGCATTGACTTCAACGAAATATTCTCTCCTGTTGTTCGACTCACGACAGTTCGAGTATTATTGGCGATGTGTGCTACATTAGACTTGCACCTGGAGCAGTTAGATGTGAAAACTGCATTTCTTTATGGTGAGCTTGAAGAAGAAATTTATATGCTCCAACCAGAAGGTTTTAAAGAAAAAGGAAAAGAGAACTTGGTTTACAGGTTGAACAAATCTCTATACGGTCTCAAACAGGCGCCGAGGTGTTGGTATAAGAGATTTGATTCCTTCATTATGAGCCTTGGATACAACAGACTTAGTGCAGATCCTTGTGCTTATTGCAAGAGATTTGGTGATGGTAATTTCATTATCTTGCTGTTGTATGTTGACGACATGTTGGTAGCAGGCCCCAACAAAGATTGTCTTAAAGATTTGAAGGCACAGTTGGCTAGGGAGTTTGAAATGAAGGACTTGGGAACCGCAAACAAGATTCTAGGGATGCAAATTCACCGAGACAGAAATAATAGGAAGATTTGGCTTAGTCAGAAGAACTACTTGAAGAAAATCTTGCGACGCTTCAATATGCAAGATTGTAAGCCAATTTCTACCCCTCTTCTTATTAATTTCAAGTTATCCTCAAGTATGAGTCCTAGCAGTGAAGCGGAGAGGATGGAGATGTCTCGAGTACCGTATGCATCAGCAGTGGGTAGCCTAATGTTTGCTATGATTTGTACAAGACCAGACATTGCACAAGCAGTGGGAGCGGTCAGTCGATATATGGCAAATCCTGGTAGAGAGCATTGGAATATGGTGAAGAGGATCCTAAGATATGTCAAGGGTACCTCAAATGTTGCATTATGCTATGGAGGATCAGAATTTAATGTTAGAGGCTATGTAGATTCAGATTATGCAGGTGATCCTGATAAAAGCAAGTCCACCACTGGATATGTGTTTACTCTTGCTGGAGGAGCTGTAAGCTGGGGTTCAAAACTGCAGTCTATCGTGGCTACTTCTACGACGGAAGCAGAATATGTGGCGGCTACACAAGCTAGCAAAGAGGCAATATGGTTGCAAATGTTAATGGAAGAACTCGGACACAAACAAGAGAAGATTTCTCTATTTTGTGATAGTCAGAGTGCTTTGTACTTAGCAAAGAATCCAGCATTTCATCCAAGGACGAAACATATTAGAGTACAATATCACTTTGTACGAGAGAAGGTGGAAGAAGGAAGTGTGGATATCCAGAAGATTCATACGGAGGACAACCTAGCGGATATGTTCACAAAGCCGATCAACACTGATAAGTTCACATGGAGCCGATCCTCTATCGGCCTAGCAGAAGCATAAGCAGCATGAGAATGGCAAGTGTGGGAAGGATGGCATGTTACAACAAAAGTGACTTTAAGTGGGAGAAATGTGGAAAATAAAGACATTTTTGTTGAATTTGGTAAGCCACCATTAGCCAACAATTTAGTCTATGTTCACACCTATTTGGTAAGCCACCATTAGCCTACAATCTAATCTATGTTCACACCTATTTTTCTTCCATCCATTGTTGATTTTTTGTCCAAACTTTCCCTATAAATAGAGGGCAAAACCTCAATGGAAAATGCACCAAGTAGAGAGGAAAATAGAGAGTGAAAATAGTAGAGAGAAACATTTGTGAGTAGAGAGAAAATTAGAGAGAAATAAATTGTTTTCTCCTAAGTATTTTCCTACCTTGTTTTCTCCTATTACAAGAGAGGTTAAATATTGTTATCTCCTTGTATTTAGAGAGAAGGTTGATGTAATTCTCCTACTATAGTGAAATCCTCCTATACTTGCCCGTGGACGTAGCCATTATTGGTGAACCACGTAAATACTTGTGTTCCATTTTAACCGCATTTTCTCAATTCCACTATACTTGTTGACCAACGCGATCCACGCCTTTCCTAACACAGCCAAGTCTATATTTCTTGAGGCAAGCTGACTCGTGCACGATTTTCCCCGTGGGCAAGCACAAGCCAGCTCGCCCTGCGATGACGAGCCAAGCAGTTCGACTGTCCCACTTAACACTGCTCCACCTCAGAGTATCATTCTAACGAGTCATAACATGCTGCTGAAATTTTGGGGACTCTCTTGGAGTACTTGGAATGGTAATCGGAGAGATAAAAGTAACCTTCAACTTAAGCAATTTCCGAACACTATATGGCTTCCTCATACAAGATATCAGCCGCAGACTCTGATGATGACCATGATCAAATTGATTTCTTCTCGAAGAATGTTGATTATGCTGCTGTTTTTTAGACTCCAACAATTTGTGCATGGTACGGAAAGGTACAAGATAGAACACTTTCCCTGGTACTAAAATTGATTCGGGACGTACAACAATCCATGGAAACTTAAACACATCAGGTCTTGCAATGCAGTGTCTGGGGTACTTCTTCATGATGTCGGCTGCAATCACTGGCTCGCGATAGATCTCCATGTATCGACCGGGATGCACCAGCTTTAGAAGATCATTATCTCTTGGTGGAACTCCCATTTTCTGGGTTTTTGCCTGTTATGCAAAGGAACCTAGGGGAGGGGAATTGGACACACAAATCATTCTTAATATAGACATTTTCTTGATCACAGTGTGACAAATTTTGACGTAGGACCTTAAGAAATGGCTTAGGAATTGATGGGATGTTTATCTTAGGAAATTTCCTTGTGAAGAAGAATTAACAGAATAAAGAATTGTTAACAAGGATTCTTGTTTTCATAATTTCATGTCAAAATCTTGGTCATATTGTTCTTATCTTTCTACCCAATTCAAAAACAACACATTGACAAATTTTAATTAAAAAAAAAAAAAAAAAAACTGAAAATCTGTATATTTTATTGAATTGATCTTGCTTTTGAATGACTTCAAGAGGTAATCTCGTTTTATTTTATTTTATAATAACGTTTTCGAGTTTCTGCTGTTGTTCACATGTCCACGGGTATGATGATGGAGGTAAAGATAGGAAATTGGATTATTTCATTCTTGTTTGATTAGGGAAATTAGAGTGAAGGACCGCTTGACCTTTTAAAATTGAGATTAATTCTAATTTTGGTCACTATACTTTCATGATATTTTAATTGGATCTCATTTTCAATTTGCCTCAACTAAGCACCTGTTTTGTAACATTAAAAAAATTAATTAAAATTGAAGTCAAAGCAACAAGGAATTTTAACCGTAAATTTTATAGTACTTACAACTTTTCAACTACACATTCTATCAATCTTTATCAAAATCTATTAAAAATATGATTTTTATTTTTATTGATAATGATTAAAATATAATTTTTAATAAAATTTATGGTTGAAAAAATGCGAGTATAAAAAATATGTGATTGAAATTAATTCCTTTCGACTTAAATTAAAAGTACTACCAAACAAGGGTATATTTATGAGGCGTTTATTTTTATTTTTTTTTTCAAATTTTTGCAAGTTTTACTAGCTTTGCCAACCTTTGTTCGTTCCAATCCTTTCAAAACTTGTGCTACGGACGGACATCTGACATCTGGACAGTTTCCAACAAAAAAAAAAAAAAAAAAACCTTCTAGCTGACTATAAACAAAGAGTTCTTACCTAACTTTTGTTTGATTCAGCGCACAAACTTTCTAGTAAATGACATGCTAAATTACAAATGAACAGAATCGAAATTTGCAAAACAATTTAAATTAGAAATCACAAATAGAATGCAGAAACTCAGGGCCGCTCCGTTGCTCGACGTGGGCAACGTTATGGTGCACCCTTGTCTGACAATGGAGCAATTTCATGTAAAAACCAGTGCAGAGGATTTCGAACAGAAAAGGAAACAAGAATGATCAAAGTGAGAACTATGCTTGTTTTTACCCCGTTATAGTGCTTACGGATATTTGGTAAATCATCTCTCAAAATACGACGACTTGACTTGTAGAAGTAGGCAAGTAGCACATCGACTACAAGTGCAACGAACCTAGAAACTGGTAGTACTTTTTGAATGAAGAATTGTGCAGAATGTATGAAGAAGATGAATGATTAATGTCGTGATTAATACAGTGAGGAAAAGCATCTTCTATAGAGAGGAAAGTGTCAGTTCGGAGAAAATTGCTAACAATTTTCATATGAACCATCTTGCTACTTATCAAACAGTTTTTGTAGACTAAACCACCACTCATCGAAAATGGGACGATTAAGAAACTGAATAATTAAAATCAGATGAAATTAAATAAATTTTATCCAAAAATTTAATATTGGCTCGGACCCACGACCCACGGCTTGGTTCAGGGCCATGGTCCGAAGCGAGCCGTGGGTCGATTGGATAGACGATGGTAGCGACGCGCGTGTGGGCTTTAAACTAGTTTAGACATTGTCTAAGACTTTCACATTTCAAAGACTATTGGTACCTCTTGATACCCAAACCCATTTGACAAGTTGATGCTTATAAGGTGCTTCATAATAGATTGCGCAACCAATATGGGATCGGAACATTTTTCAATTCCTTCCCATTTATTCATCATTTTATTGTTCTACTTTTAACCATAATTTTTCATTCATAATGACATGGGTTTACACAATTAAATATGTTTAGAGGTGTTTTTCAGACGGAATAGATCAGAATCAGGTGTTCCAATCTCTGTTCCAAAATATTTCGGAATCAAAATAGAGTTCCAAATTTCGTTCCAAAATTTTCGGAATACACAACCTTCATTCCAAACTGAAATTCGAAAATTTTCGAAAATTTCCAATATTAATATTTACCAAGATTTATAATAATTTTAAGCATATATAAAAAGAAATTCGAGAAATTGAATGTCTGAAATTAAATGAGTTAAAAATTTCAACTAGTCAAAAATTATAAGTAAAGTTATGAACCACAAAAGATAACAAAATAACAATATAACATTTATTAATAGATTTTAACATAAGTTTTTCATCATGATTCCATAAAATAGAAGTCAGTGAGAATAATATTGCTAAAATTCTTGTTACTCTCTAATATTATTAATTATTCAATAAATTATTTTTTAAAATTTTATATTATTTATTGCAATAAAAACACAAAAAAATTGAAATTTATTCGGAAAAAATCAAAATTTTCTAACCGGAATATGTTCGGAATGCTTCCGAATCATTTGGAACGGAATTTTTGGAAATTTAAAATTCATTCAAATTCCAATCCAATTTTTTGGAAAATTTCGGAGTCCAGACTAGTTGGAATCAGATTTTTTTTTTTTTTTTTTTTTTTGAAAAATATTGGAACGAATCGAATTTTCCAATTCAACTTGCAGCCCTAAATATGTTACATTCATCTACTTAAAACGTAGAATTTAATTGAATATTAATTTGGACAAATTGAACATTGAGTCCCACTCAAATTTGTGGGCAAATTAGACCCATTTCCAATAAACCCCCACATGAATGGGAATTATCATGATTATGCGATGTAGTTACGAACGTAGAGTACATGCGAAAGGCTTATTGCATCAGGAGACGTAGCTTTTGGCTTTGAATCTTCCTTATTGAAATACTATCAAGTTTCCTTATCTAATCAGTGAACTTGATGTCATGAGCTGCCCATGTTTTAGTGTAAACCATGACAACAATATCTATACAATAACCTTCCTATCAATTCTTGGGTTCTCATAGTTATGTTCATTTTGACCCTGAACAATACTTGGGATTTATAAGCCCCAAATTTCCATTGAAGCAACGGCACTTCACACTTATATGTGATCTCCTATTAAGAGTATTATGCTATACTCCACTAGGTTTATCAAAGCTATATGAATCATTAAAAATTACAATTTAACCTTGTACATTTTGCAGACATCCCTTTTATAAAATAAAAAAAAAATGGCTAAGTGCTTAACTGAAACTCAATAACTTAGTTGTCCCATTGAACCAAGATCTTGAGATCTCCAGTCAACAAGATTGGATTACTATCTTTAAGATTCATGCATATTAGGCTTTAATCTCATTCCCTTTGATAGATAATATACTTGATCTCTTGGTATGCATTTTGTAAGCGGATCCGCGAAATTCTCCTTTGATTTCACATAATCAATGGAAATAATACCATTGAGATCAGCTACTTTATGATATTGTATCTGATATGTATATGTCTAGAATTACTATTATACTTACTATTTTGTGCTTTTCCGATTGTCGCGGTGAACGCCAAATGTAGACACCAGCATAGCCAACACGGAATATCATCTAGGAAGTTAGGAAGTCATCCTGCTTCTTCTCTAACTTTATCTAAATGCTATGAACTTTGATTCCATTGTTGATCGAGCAATGCAAGTTTGTTTTGGGAATTTCCAAGAAACATTCGTACCACCAAGTGTAAATACAAAACCACCTGTAGATTTAGAATCTTTCATATCAGATATCCAATTTGTATCATAGTATCCTTCTAATACTGTTGGATGTCTCATATAATGTAATCCAAGTTTCAAGGTATATTTCAAATATCAAAGTACCTTGTTTGATCATAAAAAAACAAGATTATCTTATGTTTTTAACAAGCCTGCTTCAAGTGTTTCATGTAGTGATAAATCTTCAAAACATTCAATGTTCAAATCGTCTCTCAAAGATATAAATCAAAACTATATGATTAAGCACACAAGACTCCAAGATTAAGATATGATAATTGAAAATATTCAAGATCAAGATTCAAGTTTGAAAGCATGACATGAAGATCAAGAATTCAAGCATCAAAGATTAGAGTTCAAGTTTAAGTTGATTTGACCTATGTAAAGGTATAATGCTCTCAATCTTTAGCGATGAGTTTTAACGAGCTCAAAAATGATTTTTTTTTTTTTTTGTATCAAATACATTTCATTACTTGCATAAAATACTTTTTATCGAGTCAATATTGCTTTCAAAATGCTCTACATCATTCATCAATTGCACAAGTATATTTTGGCTTTAAAATATGAAAAGAATTGTAGCAAAAGATAAGTGTTGATATAAGTAAAATTTCCCAAAATTTGTATTTTTCGGCCAATCGAAAGTTTTTGGTCGATCAAAAGTTGGTCAACCGAAAGTGTCATTTTTTTTCAATCGGGAGTTCAACTGCTAGTTTCAAATGGTATGATTTTGGGTGTTTCAGTAGAACAAAAGATGTCAACAGAAAGTGACTGAGAGCTTGCTCTTTCTCCTATAAATAAGCTTTCTCTCCACATTGAACACAAGCACTTAGATAAGATTTTAAGAAAGCTTTCTATTGAAAAATTCATTATTCTTACTTTGTTTATATTCATCTATCTTGATTAGAAAATTTTGATTGATCCAAATTTATTTTTATCAAACTTATCACAGTTTTTGAAAGAAGATTTTGTGAAGACCCTTGATTTTACTTTGTATACACTTCTTTAACATCTTTACATTAAATCTTGGAATTGAAGTATTATTTTCTCTTTGTTCTAAATTAGTTATCTTCTAAAGAGAGGATTTTTATTGAAGAACTTTTGTAGCGCCCCAAGTTCTAATTACCCGATTCACCACGTCATCGTTTGATCTAACTTTTCAACTAATAATTTAGCGGAAGAAATAACTACAATTCATTTTTGGCAACATTATATAAACTGTAATAGTCGATAAAATTTAAAACCTTTATGAAACAATTTGAAATAATAAATCGAACCATTAATATTGTAAAACAATTGACAGTGTCATAATTTCTCAAATAATTGAAATTCTTAAAATTATCCAATGTTTGGAAATACGGATCATTAAAATAAGATTTTCAACCATTTAACGACTATTGCCACAATCATCCATCAATTGCCACCATCTCCGAAATCTGGAAATATTGTTAAAATAGACATGAGCATTTCATAGAAATACTCAGTAGACTCATCGCCAATTAATTAATCTACAATATAATTGAACACATAAATGCAGGCTCTTTAGAAACATAGGGTGTGGGTAGTCTCTTCTTGTGTATTAAAACACGTGGCTTCTCTTTGAAAAATCATCGGGTGTGGGTAGTCTCGTCTCGTGCACTTAAGGCACATAAGTTATGCACAACATCATCATTTATCTTGCAAGATATTCTCTTCTTTCTTTCTCATGCATAAAAGCATATAAGTTATGACAAGTATAACAACATAAATATTTTCGAAGAAATACATTCTCGTCTCTTTTCATAAAAATGACTTTCACATAAGTCACATAACATACACATTCACATGCAATCATAATTTAAATCAATTAATAGGGGCGAGTCTACCTTAATTTCAAAGAGTGCAAAATCAAGCGGGAACTAACTTCAATCCTTTAAATCTCTGTACGCCTCGTCTAGTCAATTAGAAAAATAAGTTAAATTAGTCTTTTGAAATTTATAGTTTAAAAATGATAACTTATAATTTAGGGACTGAATTTGATTATTTGAAAGTTGGGGGGACTAAAATGAATAATTTGAAATTTGAGGGACTAAAATGAGTAATTTTCAAAACTTTGGGTTGAAACTCAAAATGGATATTAAATTGTGGGGATCGAAATAAGTGATTTTAAAAATGAAGGGCTTATTAAAATCATTTAAGAACTCAAGGACAGAAATTATAAGGTTTAAAACTAAAAGGCTGAATTAAATCAAAATTATATAAAAAAAAATCAAAACTCTCTCTCTCTCTCTCTCTCTCTCTCTCTCTCTCTCTCTCTCTCTCTCTCTCTCTCTCTCTCTCTCTCTCTCTCTCTCTCTCTCAGGTCCGATGCAGAAAGGAGGAGGAGGGGGAGTCGCGCGATACCGGCCTCTAACTGGTGGTTTTTCCGGCGAAACGCCGCCGGCAGGTGGTGGCGAGCGATGGAGCACGAAGGGGTCCAGATTTGAGGGGTTAATTTGCGAGATTTGGTGTGAAATCGAGGTCAAAAGAAGGGAGCTGGGTTCGCGATTATTGGAGTTTCGCCTGCGAAGATCCGGCCAGAAATGGGTCGAATACTGAGGTAGGTGCTTGGGTTAACTTAACCTAGTTCTTGATTTTAGGTTGGGTTTGGAGTGGGCAGGGGCAGACTCGAGCTGGAGTTGGGTGCGTGGAGGTGATGATGATGATGGCGTTGATTTGGATTTGAACCGGTTGCATTTGTTGGTGGCAGTGTAGTGGTTGTGCAGGTGGGTGGTGGTTTGGGTATTGTGGGGATGATGATGATGGTTCACTAGGGAGGTGGTGATGGTGTTGAAAATGGCGATTTGGGCAGTGGTGGAGTCTGGTGTGTAGTATGCGTGTGGAGGTGGTAGGGTTGCGAAGGCAGTGGTGGTGAGTTGGAGGTGGTTAAGAGCGATGGAGATGGAGGTGATGATGAAGGAGATGGCGGTGGTTCTCACCGTGAGCGTTGCTGGAAGAACCTGTGGTGTGGTTGTTGAGAGGGAGAGGTTGAGTGCTGCTGAAGAGAGGGTTGGTAGTGTGAAATGGAGCGGGTTGGTGTATTTATAGCGACCCAAAATTTTTATGCAATAAATAATTATTTTAATATTTAGAAAATTGTGTCGCTACTATTTCACCCATTATTTTGAAGTTAACGCCGCGACGGATTCGTCTAGCCAAGTCAAGAAATATCGAATTTGTTCGATTTTAAATTAAAATCCGAATTTCTAAAATTATATTATTTTAAGTATTATTGTCAAAAGCATTTTAATTTAAATTATTTTAAGTCCAAATTACACCTCATTTCCAATCTATATGTCTCCACCCACGTTTTTTTTTTTTTTCATCATTCCATCCACTAATCAACATCATTACAATTCAACCTCTTATCACTATTCATCATACGAAAACAATTCAACCATAATTGTACAAGCAAAGCATCATCAATATACCACTCAACTTTGTCTCCACCAATCCATTTCTTTTCTATTTCTTTTTCTACATTTACACCTAATATTCTTCAACATCATCATCCTATGGCCAAAAGCTTGCCTACACTATATCATTTTCAATTCCCAATTTTCCATCAATGACAGCTGCAACCATCATCCATTTCTACATTTATTATTCACCAAAAATCATCAATCAACCCACATTCAACTTCAACCATTCTTTCCAGCAAAGGTTTTCTTTCTCCTTTATCACCATATGCAGCCACGAATTGAGCAGCTTGTTGCCTTCAATCACACTTTCTATATATATATAGTCCACTACATTCAGATTTCCATGGTCAGTTTCAAATTCCATTTGCAGCCGAATCCAGCCACCACCATCTGTACTCATCAACTGCAACTTCACCACCCAAAGCCAACTGCTAATCTCAAATTCACAACACTTCACGAACTCCACATTCTTCCACAGTCTCGCCAATTACTCAGAATCATCATCTTCATCACCAATCAGTTACATTCACAATTCCAGCAGTTACACCCAAATTTGCAGCCACCATCACTACACAACCGTCACCACCCCTGCAGCACCACCAATCATCATCATCACCAAACTGCACAATTCAACCCAGCCATCACCACTGCAGTATTAACCCAACTGCACAATCCGTAATCAGCAGCAGCACCACCCTTCACGACCAAGCCTCACTTTGCAAACCACAACCTGCTTTAACCAGAATCCCACTTCCAGCAACCATTCCAGCCGCCTGCAGCTCACAGCTGGACCACCAATTAACCTCTACCTACAACACTACCACCAGCCTACTACCCAGAATCATCACCACCTAACCTCCGATCCAAAACATCAAACCCAACTCCAAATCGCAACCCAAAATCAAAACCCCAAAACCCAAGAAATAGAGTACCAAATACCTACCTTAAACCATCGCTGAATTTCCGCCGGAGTATCATCGCGAACCCTAGCTTCGAATCCAGCCCCGGTTCGCACACAAACTCTCACCCAATACTCTCAAAACCTTTAACCACCTCTTGCCATCACCTTACGCCGGTGTGCGCCGGCGAATCGCCGGCTGAAGACGTATTTCGCCGTCGACCATACCCTCTTCGCCGTTTCTGAGAGAGAGAGTTCAATTTTCATAGTGAGAGAAGGTTAGGTCGAGAGTGAGAGAAATGATAGAGAGAGAAGAGATAACTCATTTTAAACTTTCGGAAATTCTTTTTGGTCCTTGAAGTTTTAAAGATTTTAATCAGCCCTTTCATTTTCAAAATCTATTATTTCAGTCACTGTTGATTTACTTTTAAGCCCAAGTTTTAAAAGTATTCATTTTAGTCCCTCAACTTTCAAAACATCAATTTTAGTCCTCAAATTATAATTTATCATTTTGAACTATATATTCGATATACTAAAGTGACTTATTGGCTAAGACGAAGCGTACGGAGAATTTAAAGAATAGAAGTCATTCCCGCTCAACTTTGCACTCGTCGGATTTGAGGTAGACTCGCACTTATTAATTGATTTAAATTATGATTTCATATGAATGTCATGTGACTTGTGAAAGTCAATTTTTAAGAAAAGCAAGTATGTTTTTATGAAAGGTAAATATACCTTATGTTTTTATGAAGAGTAAGTATGTTTTTATGAAAAGAAAATATACTTTATGTTTTTACGAAAAGTAAGTATACCCTATGCTTCACGAAAAATGTTTTTTTTTGGATCATTGCTATGAAATCAATCTACCAAGATTGTTATGGGTCCCATATGATAAGTTATGATATGTTAAGGGGACCGGAGTTTTAGTAGCGCTACACATAAGAATTCTTGTCACGAAGTTCGGTAACATTCTTGTGTCTCCTATGTTTATGAGGATTTGCCACGAAGTTCGGTAAAATTCCTATGTTTCCATATGTTTATGAGGATTTGCCACCTAAGTTCGGTAAAATTCATGTCGCATATGTTTATGAGGATTTCGATCCTATCTTATGTTATGATGCAATTGATCCCTATGAATTTCAAAAATTATGCTTGGTATACTTACTACATAAGAATTCTTGCCACCGAAGTTCGGTAAAATTCTTATGTTTATGAGGATTTCGATCTTATCCTATGTTATGATGAAAACTTACTGTGATTTTACTGCATAAGAATTCTTATCACCTAAGTTCGGTAAAATTCTTGTGTCTCCCTATGTTTATGAGGATTTCGATCCTATCTTATGTTATGCTTTCAAAAGAAATTATGCTTGGCATAATTAAAATGTTTTTATAAGTATATGGTTTTCAAAGAGCTGTTTTCAAAGAGCTATTTTCAAAGAGCCTATGATTTGCAAAATATGTCCCGTGCTGTAATGCACAATATGAGTTTTATCAAGAGCCGTTTTATAAAGAAGCTCTATCAATGCCCGTTTTATAAAGAGCCGGGATTTATGTGTTTAATCATCTTATAAATTAAATTAATTTGCGATGAGTCTACTGAGTATTTCCCCCATGAAATACTCACCCTACTTTTTAACAGTTTTGCAGATTTCGGAGACGGTGGCGAGCGATGAATGATGGTGGCAATAATCGTTAAACGGTTGAAAGTTTGACGTTAATGATTTTCCGTATTTTTCCAAACAATCGAATAATTTAGAGAAGTTCATTTATTTGAGAAATTATGACATTGTCAATTTCTTTACAAAATTAATGGTTCGATTTACTATTTCAAATGGTTTCATAAATGTTTTCAATTTTATCGGCCATTACAGTTTATTTAATGTTGCCAAAAATGAATTTCAATTATTTCTTCCGCAAAAATATTATTCGAAAAATTTAGACAGAAAATGACGTAGTGAATCGGGTATACGGAACTCGGAGCGCTACAGTATTGTATAAGAATTTGATAGGTATGGGATTGATGTGATAGGTGAGAGTTGGTGGTGTGAAATCTTGACAAGAAATGCTCGTAGTTCGAGAAAAAATCGTACGCGAATTCAACTGGTCGGAAAAATGAAACTGATAAAAATAAGCTTGACGAAATTTGGAATTTAAAACGATTTTGAAAATAATAATTAAAATAATAAAATTTTAAAAATTCGGAATTTATTTAAAATCGAATGAACTTGATATTTCTCGACTTGGCTAGACGAATACGTTGTGACGTTAACTTAAAAATGGGTGAGATCGCAGCGGCACGGTTTTTCATAATTTGAAAATAATTATTGAATTCGTGAAAAATCTTGGTCGCTACAACTTTGATTCATTGTATTATATTTTTCATTATCCTTTGATTCATCAAAGTTCCATTGTCTAAACACTTTGAGCTTAACTTATTGTTAATTATTTAATTATTAGCATCTCTTAGTACTTAAATTGATTCTATCATTTAACAAGAGATTATAATCTTTGAAAAACTTTGTTTGAATAGTTTTCTATAAAGTTTAAAGCGTGATGAAAGGGAGAGAAGCCGAGCTTCGAGCTTCAAGCTTAAGCGCGCCTAAGCGAGAAAAACTCTGGCAATGCGCAGGTGAAGCGTGAAGCGAGAAGGCCAATCTTCAAGCTTAAGAGCACCTAATCATAAATGTAAGCGAGCATTTTAGAACAGGGTTTTGATTGTATTAAACTTTTCATTATCATTTGCATTAAGAATTTTTTCTAACACTCGAGTTTTATTCATTGCTACTTATTGAAGTGTTATCCCAACTCTCTCGAGACGAAATTTGAGTATATCATTTGTCTAGAGAGTTATTTCAATTTAAATCAATTTATAATATTCGGGACGTTTCTAGGTCCTTTTAAAGCTCGATTATTGTTAAAGGATATATGCTCTTTGTTGTAAGTCACCGCAGGATAAGTATTCCATGTTGTAAATCTCTTAAGTATAAGTGCTCCTTATTTTAAGCTAGTTAAGGATTGATACTCCTTGTTGTAAGTCACCATTATAATGAATTTGGTCATACTCGTGTTAGAGAGCTTGGTAATGGAGGACATAGATCAAGTTGTTTGATTGAATCTCCTTAAAATATCATTTGCAATTGCATTCTCTAATCTATTTTACTTACTTACATTTCACTTACTATTTTCTATCAATCTATACTGTGCAATACTATCTCTAAGTGTTATACTTGCTTTATTATTTAAGTTTGCAACTTTGCATCTTTATAACACCATGAAATTGATAATTGAGAAACTTTACATCTCTTGTTACACTAAATGTTTATACCTATATTTATTGGTTTGAGGAGTTAGTATATCTTTTTCCATGGCAGAAACAATCGGATATATCTGTTGGTTTGTTCGCCAAAATCCAAGTAAATTAAATTGTAAAGAATCAACGGCTCTATGTTCTTAAGTAATTTTTGTTTAAAATAATTTTTCAATTCTTCAGGCATTACAAGTGGACCAGATAATCCAGATTCATTATGAAAATTAGGGACATACTATAAGAAGAAGAAGTTCCTTGTGTATCCCTAATTTCTTTCATTAGATCTAATAATTCTATTTCGTTTTCTTTAAGTATAGTAGAATGTGATGGTGCAGATGGTGTACGACTAACATTAATACATAATCTTATTGCATACGAGTTAAACACGCTTACTAATGTACTTTCTAAATTATTATAAGTGATAGGGGTGTCCAAAATCAACGGATTACTGATTTTTGAAACAAGAAGTTTGGTACCTTTTAAATTGTAACATTCGCTAAAGAAAAAACATAGGTAAATATTCTCAATATTTTCTACATTTTATCTCCATATCAATTAATATATTAGTAAAAGTTGAATCATTTCTATACCTATGGCAAGTTCTTGCAATAATAAAAAGAGATTCAAGAACTCTTGAACTAGTTTGGTAGTATACCCTATATAATATATTGGTTGAATCATAAAAAGTTGTCAAATTTTTTTTTACTTTAAAAGCAATTTCTCAATATTCTTCTATTAATACAGATTCATTTTCATTTCTAATGGTTCTACTATTGTAGTATTCGGTTATTATTTCTTCATTACCTTCACATGATTTAACAAATATGTAGAGTTTGCCTATGCCCTACGTTAGTGATAAATTTCTTGGCATCTTTACTGCATTGTAAACATGACTATTCAAAGTATTGTTTCCTACTTGGTGAAATAATTTGTACACTAATGTATCTTTAATTCTATCCATTTGGTCTTTAATAGGTTTCATTATATATTTAACAGCTAAATTTAGAATATGACATACACATCTAACATGGAATAAAAATTCACCATATTTAGAATATTTAACACATATGTAGAGTTTGCCTATGCCCTACGTTAGTGATAAATTTCTTTGCATCTTTACTGCATTGTAAACATGACTATTCAAAGTATTGTTTCCTACTTGGTGAAATAATTATGTTCACTAATGTGTCTTTAATTCTATCCATTTGGTCTTTAATATGTTTTATTATATATTTAACAGCTAAATTTAGAATATGACATACACATCTAACATGGAATAAAAATTCACCATATTCGAAATTAAGAATTTTACATAATTTATCTACAATGAGTTTATTTACACTACCATTTTCGAACATAAATGAGCGAGTTTTACTTTCACAAATATATTGTGTAATAATTTGTAGTATATTATTAAAAATGTTAGTTGCATTATGAGTAAATTCTATAATTTTAAAAGCAATAATTTTTTTTTATGCATAACTCAAAGTTGATCAATGTAGTATGCATTTGCAACTGTATAACTTTATTTTATTAATGTATTCCCAATCAGAAGTAAATGAAATAACATCACCATATTTATTTAAATAGGTTATTAATTTTATTTAGTTTTATTACAATAATCTATAGTGTCAGAACAAAGTGTATTTCTACTAATTCCAACATACCTCAGTTGAAGATATCGTTGATAACTAAGTGTTCGTTGTCCACTATGATTAGTTGCAACTCCGTCCCATAACGAATTTAACCATTCCAACACAATTTTCATCTCCAGAATACATCCACGTTGGAAGTGTAGATGTAGAACTAGTACCGGATGTGCCAAATTGAATTTGAGATTGATTTGCTTCAACATGACCATTTTTGGTAACACATTTGCTATTGTGATGGTTAAGGTGAGTAGTACCTATACCCTTTTGCCACGTCCATTGTTGTGCACAGTATTTACACGTTGCTTTATATTCTTGTCTTTCGTCAATTGTACCCCCAGTTGAGATCACTTTGAAATGTTCCAAGCATTTTGCAGCTTTCTTACCTTTTTCGACTTTTCCCTTTCCTCCTGTATTGTGAATATCGACTGACATATCACCAAGTATTTCAACATCTTCAATGTTATCCAAATTAATTGGATGACTACCGTCGTCATACTCAATATGTTTAGGATTGAAACGTCGTTGAACCCTGCAAATTCTTCGTTAAAGTGATGTTGTGGGATTGAGTCTCCTTTAATTCTAAGTTCCCAGTTTAATTTTTTTTCAACAAATCTTCGTCCAAGATCTATTCTTTTGTATCTTAAAATTGAATGAAACTTGAAGAAATAGAAGATGTGTAAGTAGACTTGTAGAGTATTTTTAACTATGAGAATTGAAATGTATAAATAATAAGTGATAAGAACGTTGAAAATGAAATGTGTATAATGTAGAATGAATTGAAAAATTGAAATATAATTAATATAAATCGAGATTGAATATTTGAATGAGATTGCAATAGAAGAGAGTAGATTGTTGAGTATTTTTAGCGAAATTGGAATGAAATCAAGTAATATTTATAGATGAAATAAAAGAAAAAAAAAGTTACATGATTTTTGGAGTCTTGGGAACCCCAACAAAATAACGGTCCCAAATCTTTGAAATGTGACCACTTGGTCACATAACTAGCCAGCGAGCCAGCTTGTTAGGCTTGTAGCAACGAGTAATGAGCCACTTGTTTTTACATGTGCCAAGCCTATGCTTCGCTCATTTTATTTTTTTTTTGGCTCGGTGTGCTGCTTGTGTCCAGGCTCACATATGGGAAAGCTCGACCATTTGCCACCTCTACATTGAAGATTGCAACCTTGGAAGTGGTTCAACCCTTTTGCCACCTCTACATTGAAGATTGCACCCTTGGGCCTTGGAAGCAAATGAATTGGATAATTGCAACCTAATGCCATTCATAAAGCACCATTTGGCTATGTTCTTCAACATTGTTTAAATAATAAATTAATTTATTTATATTTTCGAGATAAAATATTTGGTTACAAAGTAGAGAAATAAAATATAAATGATTAAAAAGTCATTTGAAAATTTACGTTGTTTATAAATTTATATACATATCTACATTACATATAAAAGCAACTGAGTCAACCCCAGTCAACTTCACTGTTTCTCGCCTAAAAGTTTTTTTTTTTGGACATATTCTGGATTTTTGATGTTTCCTGTTTTACACGTTAACTTGCACTCTTCTCAAAGGTTGTATATTTCAATAGGACTCTTAGATTTCCCCAGCAATAACAATAACCAAAAAAATAGTTTTCTTTATTTCTTCCAGATGACTCTCCGACTTCCACGTACTACTTTAGTTTTGGATTCAACTGACTTCTTTCGTGCATAAAAATTCTTCATCTTCTTTCCAATATTTTAAATCGCTTGCTGCTTTACCGTTTCTTCACAATGGCAACTTTCAACCTGTTCAAGGATATCAGCAAAGGTTCGCTGTACAAGAAAATGACTTGTGCCACAACCTGACAGATTTGAAAGTAGTCTCGAGTTGGTTTTAATGGACAAAGAGGTAATTTTATTCAATTTTCGAATCAAGAAGATAACTTTTTTTCTTATTTTGAGTTCCGCTTTCAGATATCTTACTTTTAATTTTGAAATCAGGGAGACAGGATCCAAGCAAGAGTGAAGGGTGATTCGATCCAGAAATTTGAACCCATCATTGTTGAACGTGGTTTACACTGCATAAAGTGCGTCATTGTGCGGGACAACAAGGGCTGCTATCCTACAACCAATCACTTCTTCAGACTGTATTTTTTTGACAAAATCTATGTTGGGCAAACGACAGATCGAGTTTTTCCGGAAAACATATTCAATTTCAAATGGTTTCATGATATCAAAACATCCATACATTCAGAAGAAATGCACTTATTCGGTATTGATGATTCAGTTTTTTCGTTTTTTTTCTGTACCACCTCCTCTTTCGGTTTTGCCCGAAACAAACGAAAGCAATAATTTTTTTTTTCCTTTTTGCAAGATGTTATCGGCCGAGTTGTTTGTGAGGCAAATGATAAACCACGCTTTTGTACTACCAAGACCGGTGCTACTAGACTAGAGTTCTATTTAGAAGATTTAAAGTATCCATCTCGACTGGCTTTATTAACGCGCGTATTATGCAGTTTTACTGCATTTTGATCATGGCGTTCGTTTGTATTTTACAGAGATAATCGAATTCCATGCACATTATGGGAAGATTATTCCGTGACAATGCAATCATACCTCGAAGCAGCAAGAAAAAAACCCCTTATTGTTCTACTTCAATTATGCAGCTCAATCGCATTCAAAGGTTTCTTATCACTGCTATGATACATAATATGCAGCATTACACAGATAATGTAATCTTTTTAATGGATCTTATTTCAAGGGAACATGGGTGTTTCAAACACGTTTCATGCTACTAAGTTGTTGACTGATTCATCGATCAAGGAGATTGAATTCTTCAGATTAAGGTCTTTTTTTGTTATTTTATTTATTTATTCTGCTTCGATTCTATTAAATAACTGTTTACAAATTTTCATTCTTCATTTTTCTTTTGCAACCTACCTAATGTTGAGGAAGAATCCTCTTACCATATAAGCCAGGTGTCCTCATTTTCATATCAAACAATAGCAGAGGAACTTGACAATCAAGTTCATGACATTGTAACACTAGACACTATTCCATTGATTGATAAACAAGGTATATAAGTTTGTTTACTCCTTTTTTCATACTGTTCACACATTACATTCAATCTAATTTTAATTATGCTACATATAGGAGGACTACGTTTGGGTTATTGGAATAGTTTCAGGCTTCAATGAAGACAGTGGATGGCTATTCATCAGTTGCAAGGACTGCTTTAAGAAAGTTACGAGACAAGTGGACAGATTTCATTGTGACAATTGTGGAGCATTCAACACAGAGCAAACTCGATTCAAACTGCATGTTACTGTTTGTGATGGTACACATTTTCTAAACTTTCTTTTATGGGACAAGGAATGCCAGGAACTGATAGGAAAGACTGCTAAAGAACTCGCTGATAAGCAGGATTTGGAAAAACTTATACATTTGTTTTTTAATAAAAATTTGGCGCTTATTTCAAAAGTAATTTTGCAATTTCTTTTATGTTCTGCTCAGGCTTCAAAAAAGGGAAAAAGTTCTTTCAAATGAAAGAGTTCTTTCACGCATTTCCGACGACAGTGATTTGATAAGCAAGTTCAAGAAAACAGACCATGACACAACTGGATTTGAAATGACCGACACTGATAAGGCTGATGAAGATTCAGTCAGTGAAAACTAAGTTAATTCACCAGCCAAAACACCTCACAAGAGGTCGACTGATGATGTTTGTATTGATTCTACAGTTGACAGTCGAAGTTCAGGTTCAGTTTCCTCAACCGTTCCAAGGAAAGCAGTTAAAATCGAGAAGATCGACTAAGAGCATTTCACAGTCTATTCTATGAAAGAAAAATGTTATCGAACTTTGAGTTATCCCTAATAATATTTAAGCAGCTTATGGCCGCCTAATATTAACTGTTCTATTTCATGTTCTTAATGATGAAAAAAGTTTGTTTTCGTTATTTAATTTTGTTTCATATATGTTGACGACGTACAGGTTACTAAAAGATTTTAACACAACTTAATAATTTTGCTTTCTTAAATACTGGGTTTTCCTATATCACCCTCTAAATGTGAATAAAATAAGCTATAATTGAAAGTTTGATCATTGCCACCTCATGGAATCAAATTTCTGCTTATTGTACATGTTAATAAAATAAAATATTTTACTCCATATAACTACTATATTCTTTTAAAATAATATTTGCTAAATTTTTAAACAATATAATGTAAGACGTCAACTTTTGCTCCTGATTATATTTCAAATGATTTCTTAACGAGTTTTCCTATATTGCAATCCTAAGTTAAAATAATTAGACCCTATGGTGCTTTTAAGTTCTGTTTTTTTTTTTTTTTTTGGTTCTCCTTAATTGGTTTTCATATTTTACCACCCTAAATGTAAATAAATAACTTATATACAAGTAACTTATTAGGTTTACTAGAGTTTTGTTCTTCTTACTGAGTTTTCCATATTTAGCACCCTAATTAGTGATTAAAAAAATTTAAATCCTGTGATTAAATCAGACAAACATCACAAATTTGTCCACTAATATTCGAAATATTTCCATGACTTTCTTGATTTACTAGACCTTATAATAGATGCAGGTTTCAGCCGCAATTAATTTTTTTTGTTTATCGTATCTATTATTCTTTAAGTACTTTTTTTTTTTTTTTTAATTTCTTGATTGGTTTTCATATATTGCACCCTAAATGTGAATAAAGAATTAATACCAAAAAGTACTTAAGTTCCACTTAATGTTTTTTCCTTCTTTCTGAGTTTTCCATATTTGGCACCCTAATTAGTGTTTAAAATAAATTAAACCCTGTTATTAAATCAATCAAACTTCACTATTTTTTTTCACTAATATTTGAACTATTTCCATGACAATTTTGATTTTACTAAGCTTTAGTCATTTGGATTTAGTTAATAAAAATGCATGTTTTATTCTGCACGTACACACTTCGTATGGTTAATAGGTCCTGAAAAATATTTAATTCATTATTAAATTCTAAGGTGTGACTCATTTAATTCATTGTTAATTTTAGGGATGGCAAATTTGAACCGTGGAACCGAAAATCGCGGTGAACCGGATTGAATAGTGCGAAAAAACCCGAACCGATGGGGCAACGGGACGGTTATGATTTACAAATTTAGTGACCCGATTTTTGTTGGAGCGGGTATGGTATTTGTGCCGGTGAACCAAACCGAATATCCGATTTAAAAATTGATTTTGGGTTATAGTTATAAAAATTAAAAGCTCAAAATTAGTCATCCATTTAAAACTTAATTAGCCCATTATCCCAACCCACTACCCACATAACATGACCGGCCAAGGCCCAATAAGAATTCATTAACTTAGGGATATTGAATTCATCATTTCATTTCATCTAAAATTCTATGAAAACATTACCAGGTGAGACAGCCGTGAGAGGCGATCAGGCAAATAACGAACTTGACTCGCGACTCTCATTCTCTAGTCCTCTGTGCTGTGCCCAACTCGAAGGGACTGAAGTTCGAATTTGGATATTGTTTGCATTTCACATTTGAAATTGAAAATTTGGATATTGTTTGTATTTCGCATTTGAATTTGAGATATTGTTTGCGAATTTTGCTTAGTATTGTTATGTTGCTTTTTTTAATACTTTTTTTTTAGTTAGACTTGCTAATTTATATTTAAATGGTTATTAACCGCACCGAATCGAATCGGCACGCGAACCGAAACCGCACCGACCCAACTTAGGCGATTATGGTATGAACAGAAAATTGGTGGTTCGATTATGGTTTTAGACGAATCGAAATCGAAATCGAACCGTTGCCATCACTAGTTAAATTATAACCTTTCGTATTGTGCTTTTCTTGAATACAGCATTTTTCTAAGATGGAAATAATAATTATGTTTCTTGCCTCATTGGCTTCCGGACAACTATTATACTTTTGTCATTCATATATTGCATTCCAACTATTTATCTCCTATTCAAAGGAAAAAAAAAAACCCCCGCATCAACTTTTTAGCTTAAAATACCAATTCTTACATGGAACATTATGCAAATATGCATGCCAAGAGGAAGTGTACTACGGTAAACTTCCAATCTACGTTACAGAATTCTCAGCCATCCACAGCAACAGGTTCTTTTCATTCCAAATTTGGGATATTAAAATTCTTTAAATAAGATTGTTGTTCACCTTAATCCCCAGATTTTGGATTTAATTTTTCTATTTTTACCAGGATTTATTAATGGGAGTCTGATTGGATCACACCCAAATAGTAGTTTTCATCAATTATCTCCTGTGCCATTAAGTGATATAACAAATGTTAATATTATTTGAATCTTATTATTAATTTTGGATGCGGTTTCATCTATCCCTAAATTCATACGACATTTCATTGCTTAGTTGGTGGGTTCACTTCATCACGATCGCTTACATCTAGGAAGCATGTTATTGGCAAAAGGGTCAAAATATGTTCAAGCACCACAAGCAGCTTAGACCATTTCAGCACTGCCGTTCAAAAAAATGACACTGAAACTTGCTCTACAATGATGGCAGAACAGATTATTTCTTAAGGTAAGGCTGTTATTTTTTGTTTATATTCATAGATAGATGTATCTTATTTGTATTTCGTTTTTGAGATTGAGTTTGGCATTGGAAACATTTTCCAGTTCGTTTGAAGGTTTGGTTTCAAGATTTGGAGGGATTATTTTGCCGATTTTTATTTTAAGGTAGTTTACATATCAATGTGAGATCTAATTATTTTGTATCTTTTAATTGGGTACAAAAATAGATCATCAGCCATCATTATCAAGGTTACTTTAATTATTTTAAAATTCATGTCTTTGAAATTATGATGTATTGTATATGGCATTTTGCTTTTTTTCTCATTTATTTATCAAATAGTTGCAATTCTATGTTAAGAAAGTTTATTATATTATATTTTGAATAACTTTCAACTTTCCATTTCCTAGAAATTATGATGCGTTGTATATGGCATTTCGCTTTTGTTCTCATTTATTTATCAAATAGTTGCTATTCTATGTTAAGAAAGTCTATTATATTATTAGATTTTGAATAACTTCTAACTTTCCATGTCCTTGAAATTACGATGTATTGTTTATGGCATTTCGCTTTTGTTCTCATTTATTTATCCAATAGTTGCAATTCTATATTAATAGACATTGATAACAGCTACCCCATTAAAAAATTTGCCAGGAAAACCTCGTGGGATAAAACTTCGGGTAAGGAAAAAAGAGTGTAGCACTTATTAGCTCCCCCTCATGGGAACATTATAATTATTTGGATATTGCATATAATTATTTCAACTGTTAATTGGTGCAATGTCGAATATTTTCACAAAACATATATAATTGGCTCATATCTCATATTATTTGTTCTTCGAATATAAATTCAATTATTTCTTTGAACTTGAAGAACATAAAATATTTCTAATCATTTGAACATATTGCATCGAGCCATATTCTATAATCAATATTATCAATGTATTTAATGCAGTTCTAAAATTTGGAAATGACTTATTCACTTCAATGAACAGTTAACTTATTCACTTCAGGTGAATAATTAACCATGAATTTGTATCTTGAAAATCAACTGCCTAAATTTTCAAATATAATTTTATGCGACAATCATATTTCATTACAAAGTGATTCTATTCAAGACATATTAAATATTTAGATCGCAAAGTATCTGTATATTTTGATCAAACAAGTTTCTTAAAAACTTGAATTATATATTTTCGATATATCTAACCCTTCAAGGATTATTCTGTATGCTTTAAGCATCGTATATGTTTCACATTGCAATTGTCAAATTGCTGCCACCAAATATAAGTCGTGAAACTTTAGATATGTAACGATTCCTATGTTTTAAATAGATTTTTTCTAATCATTTCACCACAATCCCAAAGTATCGAGGTATTGATTAACCTTTTTAATCTCACTCATTGGTACTTCAAAGAATACTCCCAATGTACTGAGTTGATAATCATACATTTTGATATCACTCATTGGTCATAAATGAGCGCGAGCTAGTAATAAGAGTAAATCATTTTTCATTATATACATTTCTAATAATCATATATTTATTGGCACATATTATGCATTTATCAGGAAAATAAAATATTGAATCTGTGCCAGATCTTTGAAACATTCATTGCGCAACAAGTCGTGTATTACGACTATATCTATAGGTATGTTACTGGCTTTACACTTTTAAGTATTTGGACTTCAGGTTTTGTAATAAGTTTAATTTAGCCTGAATGCATACTTTTGCCAACTATTTTTATGTAGATTTTCTTCGACATATTTTCTTTTAGTATCCTCGCTATCATTCAAATTATAATGTGGCTAGTTTTGCAATATGCTTTTACATAAGTGCTTTATAAAGTGTGTCGACACAATTATCATCTCAATTCGGTTTCTTTCCTCACAAGACATAACTATAGAGATCTCAATTTTTTAATATTTCAAGAGGTTGTCAATAAATACTCTCTCACGAGTATATGCCTCCTTAATAAGACCATCATAATCATTTGCTCTATTTTTATTTATTTGGGGATCTTTATTCGAATCAGATATTACTATGCTTCGGCATGCCATACATCAATATAAGATAGAGCATCTGTAACTAGTATATGAGATTTTATTAATCTCTTATACATCTTGTAATTATGTTATCTCTTTAACTTTTCGTTCGTATTTTCAATTGAACATATGATTCGTATTATCAATCGCGAGGATATATATAACATAATATGATGCATTTGTTTGATTTTAAATTACTAATCTTTCCCCCCTAATCTTGAAAAAATTGTCCAATCAAATTGACAATCATTTTTTCGTCTTTGTAAAATATCACACATTTGGGATATATATTCAAACAACGCATTTTTCTCAACATTCTTTATTTTCCATTCTAGTGCATTGTGGTGGATCAATTACACTATTAAAAAATTAGGCTCTAACCATAAGACAATTATAATAGGGAGAACTTTAATGTTGGCATGATGCGTAATAGATTTCCCTAAACAAAAATAAATTAATTGGAGGTGTTTAACAAGCAAAAATGTTAAACCATTTATCGACATCCCAACTAACACTTATTAAAATGTTGAGATTCATGTCCACTGGTATGATCAAGACACATTCTTGATTATATAATCTAAAGATTACGCTCATAATTTAAAATTTGAGCAATAATTTCGCAAACTTCAGGTTACGAACATCATGCAATCATCTAGTATATATATATATATATATATATATATATATATATATATATATATATATATATATATCAAATCTATCAGATACAAATAGTATTTAGCTGATCAACGTGGGGGATGATGGGGGCCCATTTATCACCCTAATTATTTTTCAGAAATATAGGAAATTTAATCCTTATTTTAGGGAGTGACAGTCAAGAAATTTCATGAAAGAGAATAAACATCATATATGATTGGATTGAAGAATTTTCTGGTACTTCATTAAGTATCCATTTTAATTTCGCATCATTATTGATCCAGTGATGGTCCAATGGTCATGCTAAATAATAAAATCAAATTGAACTTCTGGTTCAATATAAGAGATAATTCAATGATTAAACATTGTATAATCACATATCATTTAAGTAATCAAACTAATCATTGTCCTTATGACATTAGTTATATGTTTTCCTTCAGTGATAAATATGAACTCAAATGAGATATTATTCGAAACATATGCTACTTCGAAAATCATGTTTTTATTACTCATTCAAAATTAATATGTCAATATTCTTTCGAAATATTATAATTGTAATATCATACTCTTTAAAATCAGATAATATTATTTTATAACAACGGTGCTTCTTCGGAAGCAACAACATATTGCTTCTTCAAGAGCAAAAATGAAATATTCTTTCGGAATATTTTATTAAATAACTCAAATGAGATATTTCTAATGCTGCAATATTCTGCCGGAATATCAATTTAGATCAGTAGTCTTTTGGAATATTGATTTAGATTGTTTCTTTTTCTGGAATAGTGATCAATATTCTTCTGGAATATTGTACTATATTATTGAATGTAAAGCATACATTCAAACAAATGCTTATTGTAAGTTGGTATAATCAAAACGATATGATAAGATCGAATAACTATACCATTTTCTATGAAAATTCAAAGTTAATAGAATACTAATATTTACTTTGAGCATGAAAAAAAAACTATATTATTCGTGAACAAGTAACATAATAAATTAAAATATTTATCATAAAATAACATTGTTACTCTCCAGGAGTAACAATTGTCCCAGAATATCAAATTAATAACATATCTCATAATATTGGGCTCTTCTAGAGCAATTTATATTTTATTATAATATTTCATATGAGATAAAATTATGATTCTTCAGGAATCATCACAACAATATATTATTCTGCATAATAATAAACTTCCGGATTATTAATAAATTCGAATTTCTTTGAGAACGAGAATACACTTTTTATCACATGAACAATATAATAATATTCTTCTAGAATATTGAAATGTAATAATAACGCAATATTCTTCTGGAATATTTATTCGAAATTCATTCAATTTAACAATAATAAATATCTATTATACTAGTTAGGAGCAAATATAACGAATTATTCTTCTAGAATAATTATATTTCTAAAATTGCGATTCTTCAAAAATTATAAGTCAACATTCTTCAGGAATATTGACAAATTATGTTCTTCAGGAGTAAATAATATTATTCAGGAATAATGACATTAGTGATCCATTCTACCTTTTGAACTAACAATATTTATGCTCACACAAGTGATGATAAAATATTCTTCTATAATATTTATTTAACGTGAGTTGTATTTCTTCGAGAACACAAATACCATATTCGTTTAAAACATATTTCAAATTATGCTTCTTCAGGAGCATTGAGTCCATATTCTTCTGGAATATTGAAATTGTGATATACTGCTCTTCACGAGCAAGTAATATTATATATATATGATATTACTTGGATTACAAGAGAAAGATAAAATCTAAATATTACAAGAATATTAGATTAACATAAACAAAGAGATATACTACAGATAAACTGTAAACATGGTTATTCAATCTTTGCTGATTTTGATTCCAAGATTTTAGGCTAATCTTGTGCATCACAAATGGTATATACAAACATATTTGATATAGGTAAAAAGAGACAATGACAAATTTTAAGTACCTTTTAGAATGAAAATTAATGTGCTGGAACAAGATACGTTTTCTTCCGCTAATGAACTTATTTCAATTCTTCAAAAATAATAAATGAACATTCTTCTGAAAATATTGAAAATTATAATTATAATTTTTGCTATTCATGAGCAAATAATATTCTTCTAGAATATTAATTATAATATTGTGCTACTTCAGGAGTAGCAATAAATTATTTATAATAGACAACTATATGGTTAATATTCTTCTGAAATATTAATTATCCGTTGTTCTACTTCAGGAGCAACAACATAATGAATTATCAATTTAAATCAATAATAACAATAATACTTGTAATTGATAGAGGAATATTAATATATATACTATCGTGCTATTTCATGAGCAACAACACAATAACATCAATAAATTTGTAATGGACAAATTTATGATTAATATTCTTCTGAAATATACTATTGTGCTACTTCTGGAGCATGTTGTATTTTCTTATTATCTCTTCAATAATAGGTCAATATTCTTCTGGAATATTGACAATTATAATTTATACACTTCTGAAGCAAATAATATTCTTTCTGAAATATTATAATGTTGTGCTATTTTAAGAGAAACAACAAATTATTTATGATAGTCATATTAATATTCTTCTGGAATATTAATTATACAGTTGCGCTACTTCAGGAGTAACAACGTAATGAACTATTAATTTAAATGATAAAAAAAATCAACAATAACAATATTATATAAATTAAACTCACATAAACACGAACATTTAATTGAAGTCCCAAAAAAAAAATTTTTGCACAAAATTCGGATTGCACTTCAATTTGTGTGCATGATCAGAATTAGTTATTTGAATTAATAGTGCGACAATCAGAATAGGTGATATGAATTAACGGCACAATAGTCAATGTGGAATAAATTTGCGTGCATAATTATAACTAGAATTTGGATTTACTTCAATTATGCTTATTTATAAAAAAAGGTGGAACAATAATATACACATCAATAATACACGTAAATCAATGAATTGAATACAGACGTGTGGAACTTGAATTAACAACAGAATTCGACATCGTTATGATGTACATGTATATAAAAAAAATTCACGTGTCATCAAATTAATTTTGGTTTACATGACAGATGATTATACTTAAAAAAATATTACCTTTTAACTCAATTTGGTAGAGATTCGTGTTGATAACGTATTATAAACTAGAGAAAAAATAGAGAAAAATAGAGACACTAATAAACTCGTTTGTTATTATGAACTAAAGCCCCATATATATAAGGGGAATAAGAGATACATAAGATAATATTACCTAAGGTTTTAGGGGTACTATTATCATTTACTAATACAATATAATATTTACAACAAATCAATTATTATTTTGTATTTTTATAGGGTACTAAAGAATTTTAATAAAACTATTATCTTACACATTTAGCAATATTGTTAATCCAGTACACTAACCTGAATCTTCTGATAAAATAAATAAATAAATAAAACAAATTATTATTTAAATAGCATGCATTTTTAATAATTAAAACAATAAAATAACAAAAAGTAAGGAATTGATTAAGAGACAAGCTTGTTATTAATTATTGAATTAATTAGGTGGGTCCATTGTACCAAGTGTCAATTAATGAGTTGATGGCGAGCACTAGAAATTTTTCCCCACATGGGCAATACGTAATTTCCTTGTAAAAATATGTGAAAATTAGTTTCATTACCCGGTAAATACTCAGAAAAATGAATTATACCCACCGTTAGATAATCAAAATAAATTGATTTATAAACTAATTTATAAATTACACAATTTTTCGAATTATTTTTTAACCATACAAATTTTCTCTCTCCAATTTTTAACTACTACATTTTACCTTAAAATCATAAATAAACCAATTCATAATATTTTTAAAAATAAAAAAGATAGTTATAACCGTATCAACATTAACTAAATGGAGATATTACAAATCTTGGAAAAACGCCCCTTGATTATGCTGCAATAAATTCATGCAAAAATACAACAAGAACATAAAATTGAATTTGGTTCTACAATCGCAGCAAAAAAAAGAAAAAAACAACAACAGATTTTCCATCTACCTGCATCATATATGTGACAGAGGTATATATATTCAGTTCGTGCTCCTTTCTAGACAACTCGAAGGCAAATAAATTGTAGGATGTGTATTATGTATTGTGAAATTCATTGAATATAGAGATGCAGTTTGGTATTTCGAAATCTCATTCTTGATTATCATTTAAAGGATAATGTTTTCAATAAAATGACAATTTTATACATTCGATGTTCGTTTAAAATTTTAAAATTGCATATCATGATCATGCAGTTCGAGCAGGTCATTTCCGATGTCCAGATTAGTTTGTTAATGGAGACTATTATCAATAGTTGATGAAAACAAATGTTTAGAAAATCAGACTAGACAGGTTGGTTCAACTGGAAAAATCGCGAACTGATGGAAAAATCGGTCTGATTCACTCATAAAATTGCCCATCTTAAAATTGGATCGACATTTGAGTTTTTTCATGGTTAACTGAGACCCGATCAACCCAAGTCCGATATTATAAAAGTCAGAAAAGACAGAGGGTAGGTGTAAGACATGATGGAAAAGAGGCAATCAATCTTATTTTTTGAAGAGAAAAGAGGCTCAATTGTCCACGAGAGAAGGAAGATCGTCAACGCTTTCAAATATGGTTGGGAGTCTTGAGACATTTGCACAAATATCCAACTTTTAATATTATAATAATAATTGAAATTTACGTTATTTTAAAAAATTACTGAAAAATAATTCATTTTTTTACTTAAAAATATGTTCTTCATCAAAAGTGTCATATTATAATATTTATCAACAATCAACATCAACATCAACTTCAACAATGTATTAAGCCCTTGTTAAATTCAACTACAATTTCATAGAAAATACTATTTTTCTACAGTAATCTAATCTCAACCATCCAAAAAAGTCAAGTCCACAATTTTTTACCTTTCAAACAACTTTTTAATATTAGATTTCCAAAATTCAATTTTTTTTTTCTTTCAAAAACTATGTTTATCAAAAAAGGGCTAAAAGTGTGAATATGTAGGAAACTTTTGATTTCCTATTTTACCTTTATATATTTAATTATATATCTAATATACCATTGCCCCTTATTTAGCATGTGTACGCTAAATTACAAAAAGTGATTTATAAACATGTTTGTAACACACAATGTTCTAAAAAACTTTTTAACCAAACATATTTTTTCTCTCCAATTTTCAATCACTACTTTTTACATCAAAATCATAAATAAATCAATATATAAACCAAACAGTGTTACCAAATGGAGTGTTAGTAACATTAAGTACGAATTTATTTTTAAAAATTTACAATGCTATAATATAATTTCATATTATTATAGTTTTTCAATTATCTAGCATTAAAATTAATTTATTATCTAGCAATTTATATTTTTAATCTATTTTTATATAATTATTCTTATTATTGTTATATTTTTTTTTCATTTATTTAGTATTAATAAAAGAAGAAAAATAATGTCTTCATTTAATAAATATTATCATAATTACAAAACATGTTTATTGATAACTTTTTCAATATTTTACCACATTCTAATTCAATACTTATGTTTTTACAATTCTTAGAATTAAATTATTACAACCTTAAATCAACTAAAATTTGTACCAATTAATTATATTTAATGATTAAAAACAAACTATCTATAAATTTACTTATTATGATAAATTGGTACTGAAAGTTTATGTTCTTAGTTTATCTTACTTATTTTTCAGTCATTGTCTCAATAACTCATTTAAACATAGACATATCATATTTATCAATACGAGATTTTGAAAAAATTATAGTTGGATTAAGAAATCTGACAACAGAAATAGTATAGACCGGATAAAAATAATCAACATGATCAATAATTGGTAGATTATGAGTTGAATTAAAATGATTACGTTTTAAAACCACTGTCTTTTTGAATAAGAGGTAAGTTATTGAAACATATTTATAGACAAAGACGTATTCAATCTCACTTATATGATGAACTTAATTAAATGAAAAAAATAGAACATCTGGTGGTTCAAATCTGAACAAACAAGAGTTTATTTTTATGATTGAAACATAGTTTCAACATCTTCTAGAACTTTCGTTTGCTATAGGAATTTTGTTTTAGAAATTTCTAGTCATACAAAAAGTTATTTGGAAAAAATTGAAAATGCATATTATAAATTTACTCATAAGTTAATAATAAGTAAATAAGTAAATGAGTAATTTTCATAAAATCAGCTATTTTTATTAAAGTTAAAATTACTCAATTAGACAATCGTAAGAGTTAAAAAAAAAAAAAAAAAAATTCTACATAATACGATTTAGTAATAATATTTCTAACCTACCTTAATACTATCTATTGTAAATAATAAATTATTATTTATAATATTTTATAATCAATGACTTATAATCATATATGTATAAATTGATAATTTAATGTTTTTTATTTTATACTTTATTACATAGAAGACACAAAATATAATATTTTATTGCATACATAAGGCATGCAAAACACGTGGGAAAAATTAGTCCTTTTACAGTACCACAACATGATATTTATGATACTTTCAAATTTTTAATATCATATGACGCGATCCCAATAGGAACCTCGTCGAAAACGCGGAATAACAATTAAATAAAAAACTGGAAAGATCTAAATCAGATCTAGAACAAGAAACACGACAAAAATTATAAACTAAAGATAGAATTGACGATAACCTTAACCCAATCAATCATGACGCGAAGAATCGACGATGCGGATTGAAGAATTAAGTTTCGAAACGCCACAAGGACTTGTCAAATTCCTTGATAAGTTTCTGAGTTGGAACGTCACAAATATTTCGAAAATATTTGATAAGTTCAAGAATTGTTCACGAAGAACACAAAGGGAATCCTCAACCTTCAATTGGAGAAAATCACTCTCAACAATTTAATATCTCAAAACTTCTAAAAACCGTCTTTTACAATGATGAAAAGAAATATAAATAAGCAAGAAAATCCTAGCCGCTATAGAATTCAAATTAGGCTAAAATTCTAAACAAGGAAATAACTTAAAATAAAAAAAGGAAACAAAAATAACTAAATAAACGCGAAAATTCGGGAAATCAGATTTACGGCCGTGAGAACTGATTTACGACCGTAAATGTCCTTCTGCATAAGTCTTACGGCCGTGACCATTTTCATTACGGCCGTAACTATGAAATTCTGCAATTCTTTATTTAAACCCGAGGCGGAGTTATGGTCGTGAGAATTTTTATTTACGGCCGTGAAGGTTCTTCTTACGACCGTAAGTGTCTTTCTGCACAATTTCTTGATTATTTACCTCGGCTTGATCCTTTCGCCTTCTCGGCTCGACTCCAACATGAAACTTACTCCGTTTTGCACGTAGATCATTGTCGTATTGCCGATAGCTCGACTTCGCCCTTCGATGCCTGGTCCGAATCATATCATACTCCCTCTCTTGAAAAGGATTCGACCTCGAATCCGAATTTGATTTAGCTCGTTGGCAACGCACATGCATGTTGGTCCTCGGTTCAAACTTAGGCTTTGTGCACTTTTCAGATTTTCGAGACCGCTTCTCCTTGCAATAATTTTCTTTTTTAGCTCGAAGCTTGGAATGTGATTTTTTTTTCCTGCAAAACAACATTTGCAGCACTGGGGAGGGACGTGTTAGTTTGGTTAAGTGCAAGGCGCGAATCCTTGTACATCAACCGTTGTGCAAAAAAGCTCAATTTCGGGGTGGACTCTCTTTTCTTTTCGCACTTTTTCTCACCTTTTTCTGAGGTTATGGCCTCAACCCTCTTGTTTTTAATTTTTGCACCCTCTCCTTTTACTGAGGTCGTGGCCCCATCACTCTTATTTTTCCTCTCAAGCTCACATTTGATTTTTAATTGATCTGCATGAACTTCCTGAGGTGATAAAGGAAGGAGAACGAACTTCTGCCCACCATTGGCAAATGAATACCGGTTCTTAAACCCATCATGCACTACCCGCCGATAGTGTTGCCAAGGTCTACCCAATAGAATATGCCCCACATGCATCGGTACTACATCACAAACCACCTCATCTCGATATTTCCCAATGGCAAATTTTATGTTGACTTGCCTATTCACCTTAAGCTCCCCCGACTTATTTAACCACTGCAACTTATATGGGTTCGGGTGTTTCAATTTTGGCAATCCCAACTTTTCAACCAATAGTGTACTAACTACATTAGTACAACTACCACCATCTATCACCAAGCCACACATTTTCCAACCCACCAAACACCTAGTGTGGAAAAGATTATGTAGCGACCAAGAATTTTTACGCGATTAATAATTATTTTAATAGAAAATCGTGTCGCTACTATTTCACCCATTTTTATTAAGTTAACGCCACGACGTATTCGTATAGCCAAGTCAAGAAATAATCGAGATAGTTCGATTTTAAATTAAATTCCGAATTTCTAAAAATATCTCCATTCTCTTGATTTAAAGTATATTAAGTCCAAGTACTTAATTCAATGTTATCCCAATATTTATTTATACAAAAATTATTTTTATTATTGAAATTAAGAAAATATATGCAAGCATGAGAGGTTCCATTATATATAATAATTATGAGAATCTTAATTTAATAAATATGGAAAAGTATATGAATAAATTATATACTCCATTATATGTAATCATGAAGAGCATAATATTTGTATAAATATGGAAAAGTATATGAATGAATTATATACTCCATTATATGTAATCATGAAGAGCATAATATTTGTATAAATATGGAAAAGTATATGAATGAATTATAGACTCCATTATATGTAATCATGAAGAGCATAATATTTGTATAAATATGGAAAAGTATATGAATGGTTGATAAGATTCCATTATATGTAATCATGAAGAGCATAATATTTGTATAAATATGGAAAAGTATATGAATGGTTGATAAGACTCCATTATATGTAATCATGAAGAGCATAATATTTGTATAAATATGGAAAAGTATATGAATGGTGCTTTACTTTAAGAAAAGGATGTGTTAAAATTAATAGAATTGAATGATTATGTTTACAATATGCCAACTTTATACATCTATTTAAACTCATCTCTTTTACACACAACTCTACACATATACACTTATTTCCAATCTCTTGACAAAATCCACAAGTAAGAGAAATTCAAGGTGGTCAAGAAAGTTTTGGTCCATTTACTACTACACTTCATTTTAATCTTTTAAAAGGTAAGTATATCTTATGTTTTTATGAAAAGTAAGTATGTTTTTATGAAAGGTAAATACACCTTATGTTTTTATGAAAAGTAAGTATGTTTTTATGACAAGTAAGTATATCTTATGTTTTTATGAAAAGTAAGTATGTTTTTATGAAAGGTAAATACACCTTATGTTTTTATGAAAAGTAAGTATGTTTTTATGACAAGTAAGTATATCTTATGTTTTTATGAAAATTAAGTATGTTTTTATGAAAGGTAAATACACCTTATGTTTTTATGAAAAGTAAGTATGTTTTTATGACAAGTAAGTATATCTTATGTTTTTATGAAAAGTAAGTATGTTTTTATGAAAGGTAAATACACCTTATGTTTTTATGAAAAGTAAGTATGTTTTTATGACAAGTAAGTATATCTTATGTTTTTATGAAAAGTAAGTATGTTTTTATGAAAGGTAAATACACCTTATGTTTTTATGAAAAGTAAGTATGTTTTTATGACAAGTAAGTATATCTTATGTTTTTATGAAAATGTTTGGATCATTGCTATGAAATCAATCTCACAAGATTGTTATGGGTTCCATATGATATGTTTATGATTATGCTAAGGGGACCGGAGTTTAGTAGCGCTACACATAAGAATTCTTGCCATTTAAGTTCGGTAAAATTCTTGTGTCTCCCTATGTTTATGAGTATTTCGATCCTATCCTATGTTATGATGAAAATGATCCATATGCTTTCAAAAGAAAATTTATGCTTGGTATACTTACTGGGATTTTATAAATCTCACTCCACGATATTTACCATTTTCAGATAATTGAAGGTTCGAGGCGGTCAACATGGAAGTGGCAAAAGTGGTTAAGATTGATAGATTGATGAGATAATTATGCTGAACTTTATGTAAGAAAATTATGTTCTATTTTTATTCACAAATAAAATTATGGGATTCTAATTATTCTTTTGAATAATTTTACATTTCTATTTAAGTCTCGATAATATGATATGAGTCACTTTTAGTGGCACTCGAATGGTCGAGAATTCGGGTCGTCACAGATTATCTCTCTGTCCAGTCTTATCAACCAAATTAGCCCGAGAATTTAGGACACGCCTATTCATAAGGGACCATTTTTCCGGATATGTTAACCATTCTTCATTGCGACTACTAGCCCCGACATCCACTAATTTAGGCATATCTTTAAATTCATCCTCAAAACTAATATCCCCATTGGCCCGTAAAATCATAACCCTCCTATTCGGACACTGAGATGCAATATGCCCCGACCCCAAACACTTAAAGCATTTTATATTCCTATCCCTAGTAGGTTGAGGTTCAATAGTGATTTTACCTTTAGGTGCGGGATCCTCCTTCGCCTTCGGAATGTGATCATCATTCGATTCTCGCCTTGGATAAGATCCCGGAGAATGTCTCGCTGCCCCTTTTCCGCTTCAGTTGCCTTTCAACCTTCATCGCCATATGGACCATCTCATCAAGTTCCACGTAGTGCTGTAGTTCAACTACGTTAGCGATGTCCCGGTTCAACCCACTTAAAAATCTGGCCATTGTGGCCTCCCGATCTTCCGCCACATTAGCTCTAGTCATCGCCACCTCCATGTCTTTGTGGTAATCTTCAACACTCCTCGATCCCTAGCCCAAACGCTGCAACTTTTGATAAATGTCCCTATAATAATGAGTTGGCACAAACCACTTTCTCATTATTATTTTTAGTTCACCCCAAGATTCCATGGGCCTCTCAAAATTTCTTCGCCTACTCGTCACGAGCTGATCCCACCAACTAACGGCGTAGTCCGTGAATTCCACCACCGCCAATTTAATCTTCTTCCTCTCGGAATAATGGTGGCAATCAAATAGTAACTCCACCTTCGTCTCCCACTCCAAATACGCTTCCAGATCACTCCTACCTTGGAATGCGGGAATTTTCATTTTTATGTTCCCAAGGTCTCCATCTTCCTCATCCCTATCTCTCTGATCCCCTCGATGCCTCCTATCATCACGTCGTTCCCTATCACGCCTCCTTTCATCACGTCGTTCCCTATCACGCCTCCTTTCTCGCCTATCCCCTCTATCTCTCCCCCGCACACTAGCTACCGGAGATACACTTCCACTGTCACTCTCCAAGCTCTCATCATCCACAATAACCTCACGCCGGTGATTCCTTCTGACCTTAGAGCCACTACCCGATTGTTGACTTTGTTTTGATACCTGTTCTCCGATTTGAGCCATCAACCCCTCAAATTACAACCGCATGGCAGTGATCATATCCTTGTCCGGCTCAACTTTCCAATTCCCACATTTGGGCTGTTTGTTGTTTCCCACGGATGACGATGATGTCGATACTCCCTCGTAAGACATTTTTTTGCAATATGAAAAGAATATTTTTACCTCACAATTTTCTCTCGTGTATCACACTCAATTCCCCTTCGATAACTCCAAGAACAATCCAAGAACGCACTCAAGGGTTTTAAAGGGTAAGATATGGACAAGAAAAGAAAATTTCGACTCGAGAGAGCATTTGGGAATTTTTTTTCTGGATTTTTTTTTTGTTGATATTCTGCCAGAGAATTTGACTACGGGTATGACAGAAAAAACGAAATTGAATTTGGACGAGAAACAAGCAGGAAAAACACTTTTGAATTTTCTGGACTAACTCTTTTGGATCAAACTACAGAAAATTATGAAGAACGCAAAGAACGCAGAAAATCTGGAAAAACTAAGAAAAATAAGGAAAAGCAAGAATCTGAAATAGATCCAAGCTCTGATATCAGATGACGCGATCCCAATATGGAACCTCGTCGAAAACGCGGAATAACAATTAAATAAAAACCTGGAAAGATCTAAATCAGATCTAGAACAAGAAACACGACAAAAATTATAAACTAAAGATAGAATTGACGATAACCTTAACCCAATCAATCACGACGCGAAGAATCGACGATGCGGATTGAAGAATTAAGTTTCGAAACGCCACAAGGACTTGTCAAATTCCTTGATAAGTTTCTGAGTTGGAATGCCACAAATATTTCGAAAATATTTGATAAGTTCAAGAATTGTTCACGAAGAACACAAAGGGAATCCTCAACCTTCAATTGGAGAAAATCACTCTCAACAATTTAATATCTCAAAACTTCTAAAAACTGTCTTTTACAATGATGAAAAGAAATATAAATAAGCAAGAAAACCCTAGCCGCTATAGAATTCAAATTAGGCTAAAATTCTAAACGAGGAAATAACTTAAAATAAAAAAAGGAAACAAAAATAAATAATAAACGCGAAAATCAGGGAAATCAGATTTACGGCCGTGAGAACTGATTTATGGCCGTAAATGTCCTTCTGCATAAGTCTTACGGCCGTGACCATTTTCATTACGGCCGTAAGCCCGTAACTATGAAATTTTGCAATTCTTTATTTAAACCCGAGGCGGAGTTACGGCCGTGAGGATTTTTATTTACGGCCGTGAATTTGAGTTTTACAGCCGTGAAGGTTCTTCTTACGGCCAAGAGTGTCTTTCTGCACAATTTCTTAATTATTTGCCTCGGCTCGACTCCAACATGAAACTTACTCCATTTTGCACGTAGATCATTGTCGTATTGCCGATGGCTCGACTTCGCCCTTCGATGCCTGGTCCGGATCATATCATCATAACTTGAACTCTATCAAATTTTTATGATACTTTGGATGAAACTTTAGTATCACACCTTGATGCTTACAAAAATTATATGATATTTTCATTATATTCAATCAAGCATTTCATCAAATACATTGTAGAATTGGTGAAAGCTTGGTTAAAACTCAATGGTGACGTCTTTCAACAACACATCGAGTCTCGTTGAGGACGGAAGGGGTGACACGGCGGTGGCTGTGTGGTATTAGTGAGAATATTGTAAGTTTTTTAAGAAGAAAAAGAAAATTAGGTAAAAATCAATTAAAATACTAATGTAAGTAAAATTTCATTAAGGAATAAAAATGTGGGGCGTTTACACAAATATCCAACTTTTGGTATCATAATTGAAACTTACTTCATTTTAAAGTATCATTGAAAAATACTTCATTTTTTTTACTAAAAAAATATTGTTTATCATGTTGTGATACTTTCAAATTTTTTGGTATCATAACATGAAAGTTTATCAAATTTTTATGATATTTTGGCGAAATTGTAGTATTACATTTTGAAACTTTACACATTTTTATGATATCATACACAAATCGAACCTCAAGCACACTGCTTTCCATCACCTCCACCATCCAATGCTCCTACAAGATCACCACTATCTCCATCAACTAAGTCACCGACAAATTCACCTCCGTTGTTGTCTTTTATATCCTCTGCAAGCCTACCCACGCCACCAAAAATCACCACTATCGAGTATTGTCCAACACCCCAGCCACCACGACTCACGACAACAACCACCTTCTTAACACCACCATTTTCTACATTGCTATAGCCACTACCATCATTGTTAAAACACCCCTTCAAAACAAACATTACTTGGAACAATTACTAGAAAAAGGTGAAGGACCTACAATTGAAATTGATTTAGGAACAATATATTCTTGCGTGGCGACGATGGTAGTCTTTGGGATTTTAGAATCTGAAAATTAATGGGTGATAATCGTTGTCGGTGGCGCCGACAGCGATGGGAGTTGAGGGGGTAGGGTGATGTCGCTCCGATGGTGGACCGTGATGGCGGTGAGGTCAGTTGGTAGTTTATGGAGATATCACCATGGAAGAAGACGACTACGCACATGCGAGAAGAAGCGGGGGGTGAAATAGCAGTGAAGAAGACGATCATATTTTCAATCAAATTCAATTGCAACGTAATATTCAATTTGGAGTTAATTTTACGGTGCAAAGTGCAATATTCTCTAAAAATGTAGTATGTAATGGAATTATTATCCCTTCAAATAAACTATGATTCTGGCAAGGGTGGCTATATTACCACCACAAAAACTATTTGACATACCACATTTTTTTAAGTACTATTTTAATCATTACAAAATGACATAAATAACCTTACTTCTATACAACACGCACAATACTTTTATTCCTTTCACCACAATTACCAAACATAATTCTTCCACCACTGTAGGAGCTAGCATTCGCCATGGACGGATTCCAGGTCCGGTGGGCTTCTTTACAAAGTTCTCATCAGATGTAATCCTTTCTATAACCACTTATAGCTTACTACAAAATTTGGTGGTGTTCTCATACTACAAAATTCCACTATAAACGAAATCTATTTCAGAAAATAATTTTGGTGGTGCTCTCTTACTTCTCTAAATAATTTCTGTAACCACTTATCTCATATCAAATTCCACTGTAAACGAAAACTTAATCAAGTGTTGCCCAAGTTTCAGAAGACCCACCATTGTAATCAACAGATTCGTCGATGCACCATTGGAAGAAGGATCGAATGAACTCTCGCCGTTAATTCTCCTCATTTTCTCCACCTTCGATGACCCTACTCCTCTCCAAATGACCACCAGTGTTCCTAATAAATACCCTCTTCATATAGATGATGGTATTTTCTTCAAATCAATGAAAGACAAGATAATAAAAATAACCCCAAAACATCTCTCAAAGTCTATTGCGATTTCAATGGGGTGTGCTAGTGGAAGGGGATGATTTTGTATGAGGTGGTGGTGGGAGAGAGAATGGAGAATGATGAGAGTAACAATGGGGTGGGTAGTGATCGTGGTGTACTTTGTTTTGTTTTGTTTTGTTTTATTTTTTATTTTATTAGATTTAAATTTAATAAGGGATATATTTGTATATTAATTGTGGTGTATTTATAAAAATTATGTTTTTTATAATGTATTTAAAATGTGATGTATCAAATAAATATTGTTGTGATAATGTATTTTGCCTTCTGACAATGCGATGTAATTGGATTCCCGTGTTGAAGAAAGTGCTTACTTGGCCATTTTAGTTCATTTTAATCGGCCTATGGGTTCAGACTTACCAGTTAGATGGGCCCGTCCAATAGTTAGCGGACTCGATACGAGTAAAGTCCACGATGGCCCCACTGAGCCCAATAAAAAATGTTCAGTTTCCAAATACTTCCCCAAGCTACGATTGGAGCTCTCACATGGCGGATTGTGATTTTGTGCCACTGCCATCCACATTCACGACTATAAATCAACAGTGAAAAATCACTTGAAAGAGACCCAATCAAATGGGTATCCGGGAATCCATTTTCCTGTTGTTTTTAATACTGGTTTCTACATACGAATCCTTCGCAAAAGAAGGCTTGGCAGAAGAACTGAATGAAGAGTTTACAGAAGGACTACTATTGAGGCCATTACCCGATCGGAAAGTCCTGGCCCATTTTCACTTTCAAAGCAGCGTGCCACCTACTCGAACCTATGGCCGCCACCACCATCTCTTCCCCAAATCAATTTATCAACTGGTAAAATATATTACATGTATTTAAAGTACGAGTCAAAATATTTGAGCAGATTTTTCTAGCGTTTATTGCTTATCGATGTAATTCTATCAGTTTTTCAAGTTGTCTTTTCTTGAATCGATTTAAGCATTATATCCTAGAGTGATAAAGATTTATAATCAAGGAGAAAACTGCTTGCATTTCATAGATTATAGCTTGGTGTAGATTTTGGTCTTTGGATTTGATTGTTTCATTAGTGCTTTTTTGGAATTTGGTTTTATTAAAATTGCATCTGATTCTTGAGGATTCATGGCTCATGATTAGTTTAATAAAGGGGCCATCCATTCTATGTACTTGTTGCAGTTCACAGTTATGCACACTAGTTAAGCTGGATTGACAAAAACTTGAAGAGTTAATGTTTCTGTTCAAAGACTAGTGAGATAATGTATCAAGTGAAGTGGAAAAAGGTAGTTATTTCATATTAATGAGGGATAAGTAGCTAACGCGTGGCAATAAGAAATTGAAATGAGTGAAATCACATAGGCATTATTTGAGCATTTGATGTTAATTATCTAATCATCTAAACCCTCAATCAATGGCTTTCCTTCCTTAATTATCGGGTAAGAGCAGTTAATATTTCCATCTGGAAAACATTGGAACAAAGGAATATCCATCATTCCGTCTGAATGAGAATTTTGATTCGCATTTATGAAGATTTAATATATTAAATTTTCGAGAAGGCACAAAAGCACAAAGCTTGATCATAGTTGAAGCAAGGCGAGTTATAAATCTGTAGCAGGCTCTTACTAGGTTTTGGTGAACAGTTAATCAAACTAATCTATTATTTTTTTTCACATAGCATGCAGTACCACATTGGATATTTGCAAGCTAGTGGTGGATGTAGTATATTATCATGTCTTGTAGAAACAAGTGAGACACATTTTGTTTTGCTTTCTACAAAATATTGGAAGAAAATCTAACTAAAATCAAGTGGCATTATCTCGTAGTTATCTAGAGTCGGCCACATGGATTCTGATTTTCCTCTTCACTCAATCAAGGTCACGTGATAGAATGAAAAGGCAAATCCGTTTTAATTTATTGCATGTGATGTTGCATAACCTTTAATACCAGTTTCATCATTTTCTTAACTCATTCGTGACTTCTTCTAGATTTTTCACTAAAATGCCCAAAACATCTCAAGTGTTTTCCCCCAAGTTATCTGGGGACTGGGGCTGATGACACGTTAACCAACTCAACATGACCAATGCAGTCATTTCTGATTTTATTCCTTCTTGTTTTATTTAAAATTCATATAATTAATCTTATCCCTGTACCCAATATTTAGCTCCATATAACATTGTGGCATTGCAGTCCTACATAGCTAAATATCGGTGAGACCACGCTTGGAGGAAGGGGATATGCCAAGTATTCATTTCCCAGAATTTAAGCTAACCTACAAGCGTGGTCTCACTTTCATTCATGTATAGATACTCATGGAATCTGTCATCTGGTTTTTAGACTTACTTCTTAACATTTTGATCATTTTACGTAACTCGACTATGACTTAGTTAGAAGTGCATTCTTCGTTAAGTGGACTATGTTTATATAGATGGAAAAGGATGCAACTAGTAAGTATGCTGAATTTCCTCACAGATATATTGACAAGAGATAAAGAACAAGTTTTGATCTCGACACGAGCGAATATAAATATATAAAGGAATAAAGGAGTCCTTTTTGAATCTGCATAACCTAGAATGCAGATAACTACTGTTTGGAATAAAATTAGGATTGATAACTAGCTATGATTCAAATATCCTGAATTGATTCTTCAGATCGTCAATTTCAAATCACTGATTCAGAAAATGTGCATCGGCAAAGCATATTTATTTTGGAGAAAGGTACGTGAGGATTTTTAAAGTTTTAAAAAAGAAATTGAAGTAGAAATTTATAGTACAGAAGGTAAAATTAAAAGAAAATGTAAGCCTTTGTTTGGTAAAAGTTTTTTATTTATAAACAAAGAATTTGCTTCTTTCGAGGTAAAATACGTGGTTATAAAGTGGTTTGGAAAAATGTATATGGTTAAAAGTGATTTTGGGGAAATATTTCGTTTATAAACTTGTTTATGAACTAGTTACAAACACATAAGTTATATGCCAATTATCATGTTCAAAATTGTGAAGTTTCATGATCGCAAGAATTTGGTGATCTAGGCATTGAATCACTTACAATCTTGTTAGGGAGAACCACATCAGATATCGTGGAGAGTGTGAATTCTGGCAAGTCTGGTCTACAACAACTTCGATATTGCAAGTGTACCGTATTCTTGCGATGACAACACTGATTTGAATAGGCTCTTGGGGTTTAGTCTTTCCTAGTAACTTGTAATCACCTTTTGGTAGTTTCTTATACCAATTTTTTTATCGTTTGCGAAGATTGAAGCCATATTCTTCTTCTTTGTTTCATATATGTCCTTTTTTAATGTGCGGAGCATGGAGTGGATAAATCTGTTGGGTCGGTTGTTGTAATGACATGACTTTGTTTACTTGGAGGTTGGAGCAGTTTAGTTTCATTGTCTTGATCTGAGATACTATATTTTGGATTTGGTGGTTTAAAATATTTACTGAAAATGAGAGTGGTCTTTTCATGGAGTACGTGGATAATCTGTTTTGTCCTTCTGAAGGGCCGTGAGTTAAATATTCATGGGGAATATTGCATTCTCATTAGATATTCTTTTTTTATGCATTCCGTCATTGAAATACTCAATATATATTGTTAAAAGATTAATTAGATAATTTTTTGTTGGATTGTTGAGATTTTTTGTTCAGTGCAATCTGAATTCATAACTGACAATCTCATGGTCGCACAATCAGATTAACAAATTCAGAGTCTGGGAGATGGAGTTATCTTTCACCCAAGGTCGGTGGAATTATGAACGCTGGGGCGGTTACGATCCCATATCAAGCAGCAATTCAAAGCCTCCTGGAGTTGAGTTGTGGGCTGTTTTTGATGTTCCCCAAGATCAGGTTGACGCGTCATGGAAAAATTTGACCCATGCTCTTTCAGGGCTCTTTTGTGCTTCAATCAACTTCCTGGAACATTCAACTAGTTACTCTGCACCTCAGTGGAGCTTTCGTTCATTTGCAGGCAAATTACGTTATGGGACACTGCCCCGTGAAGCTGTTTGCACTGAAAATCTCACTCCCTGGTTGAAGTTGCTTCCTTGCCGTGACAAAGCTGGGCTTTCTGCACTAATGGATAGGCCTTCTATTTACAGAGGATATTATCATTCTCAGCGGCTCCATTTGACTTCAAACAAATTTGATGCAGCTCAATCGATTTCTGGTATAATGCTTGAACAAACCCTCACAGTTGTTCTTCAACCAAACACTTTAGGGGCCAGAGCAATGGTTTCTGGTAAAACATTACAGCCAAATTGGTCCCTAAGTTCATTGTTTGGCAGGAAAGTCCATGGAAAATGTTCTGTATCAAAGTCTAGTAATGTTTACGTTCAGTTTGAGCAGAACCTAGTATCCGAATTGAAGGAAGTATGGAAGGAAAGTGAAGGATTTGAGAGTGGAGTTCTTATTCATGACGACTTTTGGACTAACCCAATCTTTGAAATGTCAGCTTCGCCCCACAGGGTAGTAAAAGAAGTAGAGAACTTGCAGCAAGAGGATTCCTCAATTCTATATGAATTTTTGGTCGAGGAAGAACCATTTGATTTGGGTTTAAGGTGGAAGCTCCCTGTAGCCTGGTCATGTTAGCAAGCACCTTTACGTGCTAGTAGGTTCTTAATGGGAAGTGGGAATGAGAGGGGTGCCATAGCAATCTCTTTGAAATCTTCTGGTGACAACAATACAAAAAGGGTTGGTTGCAGTGAGAAAGGATCTCAGTTACGGATTTATATTTTCCAAGTGGTGCCTTGGTATGTCAAGGTCTATTATCATACGCTAAAATTATTCATAGATGGAGAACTTCAGTCTACAATGGAAAGCATGGAAAAGATGCATGTTTCGCCTTCCGAAGACAAAGTCTCTCCTGGAGTAATGGAAATGATCTTGAGATTACCCTGTGGTGTTAAAACTGCTGCATTAACATTGGAGTTTGATAAGGTAAAACATTTTGATTGAGTCAAAATTGTTACTTGTTAGTAACCAAATCATGCTAATATGTTTCTTTTATTGCTGTCCAACAAATAAATACATGGAGAAAAAGAGAGCAGACATTGTACTTTAAAATAGGAATTTTCGTCTATTTGTACATAATTTAGATGGTTAAACTTGATGACTTAATTTTTTGAGGCATGAAGAAAGGAATTGTCATGCATGTGACTTGAAAATTTTATGTGGGCATCTGTGACGTAAATATTGAGTTACTTGAGATGTTGACAATTAGGGTGTGTTTGATTAAAGCGTTTTCCATGGAATTCCAACTTTGGTCTGTCAGATTGTGTTGTTGTTGGATGAAATTCATTTCCCGTCTAGGCTCGATTTCCTTGTTTTCCTTGAAAACAAGGAAAATATTTTCTTTAGGTTTAGTTGATAATTCGTTTTCCACCTTTATCACACTTTCAAATGTCAATTTCACTTTAAGTCAAACATCCAAATTTCTTGAATATAATTTTCCATGGAAAATAAGTTCTTGACAAATTCAATTGGTATTTTGTTGATTGTGGGTTCAATTATATGGAAAGCTATGTTTTGCTAATAATTGAAATCTTGTTAATTCCATATCCCAGTTTAGGAGGATTTAAGTGTGCTGTAGCCAATTCAAATTCTGCTACTCTCAAAAGAACCAGTAAAAATCTGGCCACTTTTAAAGCATTGGCCACTAGTGGCCTCGAAAACTAAAATTGGGGAATGGTTCTGCTGTAAGATGAAATAATAATAATTTGGAAAGAAGTTGACTGTATGGAAAGACAATTTATTATAAAGACTACTAAAATATTAGCTTTTATAGATTGCTTGGATTCCCTTGCATTATGATCTATTCTGATTTGTTGCCATCTGCTAAATTGTATTTCTGCCTAATTTCAACTCATTCAATATTACATATATTTTTTCAAAGTCGGGGATCTAGGACATTGGAAGTTTCTTTATTAGGACATCGTGGCACGTCACTTTTAATTTGTTTTAAGCATTTAATAATATTACTTTTTTTTTTTTTAGCCTTTTTACTTCCTTTGTTGTTTCAACAGGGCTTTCTACATATAGATGAATATCCTCCAGATGCTAACCAGGGATTTGATATTCCGTCAGCTTTAGTAAGCTTTACAGACTTCCAAGCAAGCACAAGTTTTGAAGATAATTTTTTGAACAAGTTGCCAATATTGACTGAGTTACAGGTAACGAAAGAAGCAATCCCAATGGCTCTAAGCTGTCTTTTATTTTTCTTTTTATTCTGTTACTTAACTATCTACATAATCAGGAAAGAAAGCATGTTATCTGTTACACAGAAGTGCTACTTGTGCCTTTGACGACTCCTGATTTTAGCATGCCTTACAATGTCATCACAATTACCTGCACGGTTTTTGCTTTATATTTTGGATCACTGCTCAATGCACCACGAAGGCGTGTTGGAGAGGAAGAAAGGCTTTTGAAAAGCAAAGGTGACATTTTGTATCAGCTTTATTATTGATATGCTCTGCATTAATGACCTTTCTTATAAAACTCAATATAATGACTTGTATTATAGCGAATATGCAATGTAATTTTTGTTAGAAAGGGTTGGGACCAAACGGGCCCAAAATCATGAGAATTTACTTTTATTAGACAATGTTGTGGTAATTGTTTGTTTTCATTCAAAGATTACAGACTTGTGCTGAACTTTGCTGTTTATTGTTGTGTTAAAAGGATCTATTCATATTAGTGTGCTCTATCGCCCCATCTTGACATGTGCTAATCTTTTTTGCTCACAGTGAAGAAGAGCGGCCTGTTGACCTCGATTTTATCCAAGTTGTTTGCTAAGTTGACTGGAAGGCCGGTCAAGCCTCAAGAGACTCCATCAACTTCACCGTCGTCCATAAATTATAAGCTAATTATGAAAGTTATATTGATAGCTGGTCTGGCTGTTGGATGGCAATATTTTTTCAGATGAACACATCACAGCAAGCTTGAGAACCATTTTTCTCTGTACAATGTGCACTGAAAACATGCAAAACTAGGGTTAGTTAGAAAAGTGATTCTACATAGTTTTATATTTGTACTGTGTGATTTAGATTAAAGTTCCACTCTTTAAAAGTGTTGTAACTGACCCCAAAAGGTTTTTTCTTTGTTCTTTGTTCTTGTTTTCCTTTATGATATCAGAGAAAAAGCTGTGCTTTCACTTATTTTAATGGAATTATTATCGAATATAAAGCAACTGATAATGGAGATCACACTAGGGATCCCGCTCCGCCAAAATTAGATAATCACAAACCACCACGTGATCAGCGAATTTCGGAGCGGTTCGGGTTGGGCAGATTCCGCAAATCAACACTTTCGCCCCCATTAATTATTTTTTAATCATTTTTTCCTTCTTTTTTCTTATAATTTTTTTGCCCAAATAATTACTGGGAGGCCAAAACCTGTCCTGCGGTGGGCCTTTTCATCTCATCCCAAGCCCACCCTACGGGTGTGCAGGACGAGTTTTTTTCGTTCCATTAGGGTCAAGTACTGTTGGATTTTTTCTTCATATCTAGAACAGACTCATACATACATTGAAGGGAGCTTAGCATGTTGCAAAAGAATCAACGATCTGAGCCAATTCAACCTATTGCCATGGAAGCAACACGATTAATGAAAGCTTGAGGGTAAAACTGCAGCAAAAAAAGAATACGAGAAAAAGAACAATGGAGAGAAAAAGTTGAGGACATAAAATGCAATTATAAATTGATTTATCTATGTTTTTGAGGTAAAAATAAATTTGTCTAACATAAGGTCATCTTCAATCTATGCATGGCTATTAAACTTTTAATGATGTTTTGGTCATATCAAACGTGAAACCATCCTTTGACCTTTAGGAATTAATTTCATTTTTATCTATGCCATATTTTGTTGTGTTGACAGTATGCAATGTATACTATTAATTATCTTCAATGTATTATGTTGTTAAAGGACAAGTTTATGAAACAAACTAAAAAGTTTAATGAACAGAGTCTTTTTTTTTTTTTTTTCATTTTAATTTTTATTGTTATGCAAATATTCTGGTTAAAGTCTCTATTCTTTTTTATTTTATTTTATTTTGGACCTTTAATTATTGAAAATCCTATCTATCTTGCATTGGAATAAGTGACTTGTACAAATAATGATGACAAATCGAATGACAAACCCTTCACATGGATGAGCACACAAATGTGAGAGATTTGCCATCCAATTTGTATGTCTAGCACGATCCATCTTTTCTTAATAAAGTATTTGGTGCAGTACCTATGATACAGCAAATGGAGGCGACAATGACATTAAGAGCAGAGCAGGCACCCCAGTTCAGATCTTCTTCAATGGTGGCTCCTGTTAGTGAATCATCTGACGCTATTTTCGACCAATTGATAAGGACGAATGGTGTGACACCCTGGGTTCTAATCACCCGACTTGTCACTTCATCGTCTCGTCTAATAATTTTGAAATAACATTTAGCGGAATAAAATAACATTTCTAGTTGGCAAGACTTATTTTAAATAAATTAAAAAAAAATCGATTAACTTTAAATATTCTTCAACTTACGAAAATAATGTTGCTAAAACATTTCACATCAAGAGCGTCATTTCCTCTAACTAATTTTGGTAACCCAGTAACGAAATCCATGGAAATTTTCTCCCATTTCCATTCTGGATGTCCAAAGGATTTAAGAGTCCTAACGGTCTCTGATGTTCAGCCTTAACCTGCTGACAGATCATGCATCGAGATATAAACCTTGCAATACAACCCTTCATATTTCTCCACCAAAAATTATTGCGTAAATCGCGATACATTTTTGTCCTACCAGGGTGACCTGCGTAAGGCGCTGAATGAGCTTCAGTCAAAATCTCCTTCCTGATCTGTTCATCCCTCGGCACACAAATACGTCCTCTGAACATAAGTACTTTATCAGAGGCAATCTCAAAACCTATCTTCCTGCTAGTCCCAACTTCAGATCTGATTTTCTCCAAAAATTTATCACCTCCCTGGGCTGTCACAATCCGATCCCTCAAATCTGGTTTAACAGTTAGATTTGTCAATCTGCTAGATCCTCGAATTGATGGGGCTCGCACTTCGATTTTCAAATTCTGAAAGCCTCGAATCAATTGGTCTTGTGTTGTTCCCAAAGCTGACAACTGACCAGCATTTTTTCAGCTCAAAGCATCTGCAACTTTATTTGCTTTACCCGGATGGTAAAGAATATTGCAGTCATAATCTTTCACCAGCTCTAGCCATCAACGCTGCCTCATATTTAATTCTTTCTGAGTAGAGAAATACTTGAGACTCTTGTGATCGGTGTAAATCTCACATTTACTCCCATAGTTTTTTAAGTTTGAAGGAGTGTTTGGTCTCTTTATAGTTTAAGTTTTTCATTGACTTTTATAAAACTATTTCCGATGATATACATTTAGTTGGAAGAGCCATTGGCATTAATCTCATTATCTTTTGTTCATCATTGTTGAATTGCTGGGTAGACCATTTCTGTATTTGTACTATGCTCTACCATTATAATTATTATCCTGTAAAAAAAGGAAGGCTATGCGCAGAGTGCTGGTTATTTACTTTCCAGATTTTTATTTTTTATATTAATATACCTATCATCCTATGTCATTTTTTTTTTTTTTTTTTTTTTGATATACCTCTCCATGTAATGAATTTTCGTTTAAAATTCCAAAGAGTGGGATAGACTCATTTATGGTTATTGTATAACTAAGAAATGCATTTTTGCGCATAAAAATGAAAGTTGGAAGAGTCATTTGCATTAATTGCATTATGATTTCTCTATCATTATTTAATTGCTAGGTACTCCTTTTATTATTCTATCTTTGTATTTTGCTATACACCAGGACTCTTATTTTTCCGTGAGAATGTCATGTACCAAGTTTAGTTTAGTTTAGTTTCTTTTCTTTTCTCTTTGGGATTTGTTTATTTAACTTATCACTCTGTGCCGTGGAAGTCTTTGAAATTTCACGATCACAAATAAATTCTTAATTTTAGAAAACATCTCCTTGAACATCGTCCTTGCATTTTTTTCATTAGCCAAAAATTGTCCCTTAACTTTAATATTAATTTGTACTTATAAATAACTATTTCTTCACTTTCAATTCCAAGCAAATAAATGCAAATATGAAATGTTTCGTGCAATGCACGTATCGTCTACTAGTTTTATTATCCCTATCCAACAAAAGAGTCTACATGTATTGCACTATTCATAAGTCGTTTAGCCAAACATGTCTCTAAAGCCGCTTTTAAGCTGTGAAACATAAGCTAATGGAGCTGGATAAGACGTCTATCTAAGCAGTGTTAAAAGTTGGGTTAAGTACATAACTACACACATTTAGGCTTAATTTTTTTTTTGTAATAAGGCATTTTGTAACTAATTACCTAGGTATCAAAATAATTTTCAAAATCAGGTATTTTTTTTTAAAATCAGAATTAAGTTCTGTAATTAATTACAATTATAACTTTATTTAAATTTGTAATTAGTTACAATTGTAAATTTAACTACAATTATAATTAATTAACACCACCACCGCCCCCTAATTTGTAATCAGCCACCGCTACAACCACCATTGAAAATACAATTGTAACTTATTTCAATTGTGTAATTAATTACAATTGTAACTTATTATTTAGTAAAACATTAGTATAATTATTAATTTGTAATTAATTACGTTAGTGCAATTTGTAATCAACCCTGCGCATAACTGCTGTCGTCGAACCACCGTAAAAAATACGATTTTAACTTTATTTCAATTTGTAATTAGTTACAATTGTACTTTTTGTAACTAATTACCACCACCACCAATCACCACCTAAAGTCATCACCACCAATAACCACCTCAAATAATCGCCATCACGAACCACCACCAGAACCACCGCCTACACCACCAACTCCAAAACCGCCACCACCACAATCATAAAAAAAAATACTTTGTTTCAATATGTAATTAGTTACATTTGTTACAATTATAACTAATTATCATCACCACCCACTTCACCATCTCAAACTTTCAGTCGCCGATCCTGTCCCAAACTCTGTCTCCTTCACCAGCTAACTCCACTGTGAAACACACCAGTAGCCACTCCTCCTTTCAACACTCCACCAGCCACAACCGACCTGTCTCTCAAATCCCTCAACAACAGTAGCCTTCACACTCGACCAACAATTGTCTTTTCCTCACAGACACTCTACCATCCAAGCAGCCAACTCTCAAGAGAAGACTTCATCACAACCCAACCTCCATCACAGTTATTAGGAAGGAATAATTAAATCAATTTATCGATAATGCAATGGTTTGAATGCCAAGGTGGAAAGAGTGGCTAAAGTGTTTGATGAGTTTTTGGAGGGGGTAGTTGAAGAACACTGGGATAGAAAGAATGAGCAGAGAAAGCATGATAGAAATAATGATGAAACTAGACCAGATTTTGTGGACATATTACTTGACATTCAGAGCGAAAATGGGGCCGGTTTTCAACTCGCTACTGGTTGCCACTTCGCACTTTTGTTAGCTTCTACTCTTAATTTGTTACATTTAGAATCTTCCCTTCCAGTAGCCTTCACAATCGCACTCTTTTCAGCCCCAAGACACAAAACACTTCTCTAGCCACACAGCTCTCGGACCTCTCTCTCTCTCTCACACACACACCTCACCGATTACACTACCCTCATCTCACATCAGCCCCAAAAATCCCTTCACGTAGCAGCCTTACTCATCTCCAGCCTTCACACAGCAACCGACAATCCATACAGCATCCTCACATACTCTACCGATCGGCTTTGCACAGTGTCGATCTGAGCGCATGGACTCTTTCGGAGTCAATCTGCTCGTAGTAGCCGATCTGGCCTTCGCCGCTGGAGAAGTGCCTTCGTCATAGGTTGGTGGGAAAAGAGAGAGGAAAGAGATAGACAAAATGGGATGTCCTTGTTTGGTGTGACGAGAGAGAGAGAAATATGAGTTAGTTTTGGTTTTGTTTGAAATTATATCTGATTTTCATAATTACTTCTCAAACTACTGATTTTAAAAAATTTAAATACAAAAGTATGAATAGGTGTAATTTTGAAACGCCCCGAATTCCGTGAAACCCGGGACGCCATTTCTTCCTTTAAAAACTGACTTTATTGCGGAAAAATAAATTAAATTCAAATCATCACATCTATTATTTGAAACATTAGCGAAAACTTAATCAGTTTAAAATATAGAACAATTTATAAAACTGGGGTCTCAATTATTTAAATGAGATTGACGATAAATAATTAACGAGTAACATTCATAAAATTTTCTAATAACATCAATCATTTATTTAATTTTGCCAACGCTGTCGCTCATTCGCCGCTATCTCCGTGATTAGCAAAAGTTGTTAAAATAATAGAATGAGTATTTCGAAAAATACTCAGTAGACTCATCGTCAATAATTAATTTACAGAATAATTTAACACAGACTTATGCAATCATGTAGTGACATCATCATCATCGTCATCATCATAGGCTATTTTAATGAAATCAAAGGCTCTTTAAAAATCATAGGATGTGGGTAGTCTCGTCTCATGCATTTAAGCAAGTAAGTTATGCATAACATCATTTCTCATCTTATCTCATAAGAGATATTCTTTTCTCATCTCATGCATCAAAGCATATAAATCACATAATTTCACATAAGACACGTAAATTATAATTTAAACTAATTAGTGGGGGCGAGTCTACCTTATATCACAAGTTTGAAAAATAAAGCTGGAAATTCATGTCAATCTTCTAAATCACCAAATGTATCGCCTAGCCAAAAGAAATTAAATTAATCTAGTATTTCGAAAATTGAAATATTAAAGTGAATAAATAAAGTTTAGGGGTTGAATTGAAATTTTCAAAAGATAAGGGCTGACAAGGAATATTTTGAAACTTAATAGGGCTGGATGTAATACATTAAAATCGTAGGAGCTAAGTAAAACGTTTTTATATATTCAAGGACTGAAATAAACACATTTTCAAAACTTGGAGCCTGAAAGCAAATTCTCAAAATAAAAATAAAAAATGGATATAACCAATTTTCACTCTCTCTCTCTCTCTCTCTCTCTCTTCATTTCAGAACAGAGGAGAGGCGAGAGAGGGAGACGAGACCGGAGGGGCTCCTCCGTTTCAGCCATTGCCGACCCTTCGGCCGGCGAGGCGCTGCCGACACGGGGTGGTGGCGAGAGTGGCACGGAGTAGGAGAAAAGGGGAAGATTTTTGGTGCGAAAAAGGAAGATGAATGGGGCTGTGTGGTTGCGGGTTCTCTCCGGCGAAAATCCTGTCAAAGGCTGAGGTAAGTTTATGGGTTTAGTTTATTCTTGGTTTTGGGTTTTATTTTGTGAATTTGAGGTCAGATTGAAGTTGGGCAGTAGGTGGGTTTGAGATGTCGAGTGGTGGTGGCAGTTCAATTGGGGGTGACTGGTTGCGGGTGGTGTGGTGGCGACTGTGATGGTCGTTTAGTGGCTGAGTTTCGATTGGTGGTGTCGGTTGTGAAAATGGAATGGCTCAGTCATGGTGGGTGAAGGCAGTGATAGGCAAAATTGGTTGAGGCAGTGACTGGTTTATGGGCGTTGTGACTTTGCAAGTCGGTAATGGGGTTTGAGGTTGGTTTTTGGTTGGGATGCAATGTGTGTGGTTCGGTTGTGCTGGTTGATGGTTGGCCCTGGCTTGATGGATGGGGCTGTGGTGGTGTTTGAAATTCGGATTGTGTCGAATGGGCAGGGGCGATGGTGGCTACGGTTGGTGTGTTCTTGCTGTGCGAGAATAACAATGGGAAGGGAATACCTTGTAGAAGTTTTGTGTGTATGGATGGCGAAGCATGTATTGTTTTGCTTCAGATTAAAATCATGGAAAAATGGTGAGATTGGGGGAAGAAACCTGTTGATATGCTAATTGGTGTGTGAAAACTGGAGGGAGTATGGTATACTGACTGAATTTCAGAAATTTACTTGGTTGATTAGGAAGTATGAAGGGGATTTTGGTTGATTTCTTGATTGGTGATTGAGGAAAAGGGAAGCATGTCTTGTGAGTTATCTGTAAATTTTGGTAGCATATGATTTGGGAGGGATTTAACGTATCTGCAAGAAGGCAATGGCGTGTGAGGGGGAAAATTTTGGGAAAAAAGAATTGATAGAGCTTGAGACTTGGAGCAATGTATTTCTGGGAAGGAGGTAAACAAACGTGCAGAATTGTGGTGTATTTGAAAAAAAAAAAAGAATTGAGGTTGATTGTTGAATGTAATTAATGGATTGTAGAGTGATTAGAGGTGCTGATCAGTTAGAGAAAATAAACATGTGAATAAATTTTTGACTGTGAATGATATGAAAAAAAACGTGGAGCGATCATGGGGAAGAACAAGTGTGAAATTGGGATTTTAAAATAAATAAAAATTTTTGGAAATGAATTTGAATTGGAGATAAAATATTTTGGACTCAAATATTTAGAGTTTGGACTAAAATAATTTAAATCCAAATAAATTGAAAATTGGACTTGGGACATCATTTAATAAAATTTTGAAATTCGGAATAGGATAAATTTAAAATAAATTTAATTTTATTTCATTGGCTAGACGATCACGCTTTTAAAAGTAAATGAGCAAAATCGTAACAACACATTTTTCTAAAAAAAATAATATTTATTTAAATAAGTCGTGAAAATTTCTCGATCGCTACAAATTTACCCTTAAATATTGGAACCAACCGCCTATTTACACACCGTTCTTTTACACAATGATTACAATTTATAAACGAATTTATAAATAATACAATTTTTCAAACTACTTTTTAACCAGACACATTTTCTCTCTCTAATTTTCAGCCATACATCTACCTAAAAAATACCAAAAAAAACCAAAAAAAAATGGGCTAAGTACACAAATAAACAACTACAAGGACCTATATTATAAATATCAGATATTCTAATATATATTATAACTATCAAAAAAAATTTTCCAAAATCAGGTTTTTCCGGAATTAAGAACGATTCTACCGTTTCCTCTCAAACGATTCTACCAATTACAGTAAAAAAAATTGAAGCCAGGATTTCATACCAAATTCACACAAATCTCGTTCATCATGTTGTTGCGTTCATACCAATTTTGATTTCGTTCATCCTGTAATTGCGTCGCTTAATTGCTGTGCCGATTTTCTTTACACAGATCCATGAAATTCAAGCTTATATCTGTTCTGACCGAATTTTTTCAATTCGAGGGGCATCTTCCAGTTACACTAATTACAATAGTGTAATTACAGCATATATTTAGGTATCCGATGTAATTACAATAGTTTCTTCTACTATAATTAGATTTTAACATTGTGATATGTGTTACTGTAATTTTTGCAGAGCATTACAGTAATTAATTGTTGCATTACGTTACTTTCTGTAGATCATTAAACTTTTAATTGCTGAAATTAATTTGTAATTAAACTCTACCAGATTGTAGCTATATTGGTTTCCAGATTTGTAATTAGTTGCATTCACAATGACTGAATTTTACATTATTTATAAGTTGTAATTAGTTACATTTACTTTAATTACGTATTGTAATTAAAAAATTCATTCTGTAATTGCAATTGAAAATTTCATTCTGTAATTGCAATTTGTAATACTTTATAAGTTATGTAATTAGTTACAATGAGTAAAATTGCAAATTAATTTGTAACTAAACTCTACCAGATTGTAGCTTCATTGGTTTCCAGATTTGTAATTAGTTAAAATTTGTAATTAGTTACATTTACAAATGATTACAATTGCAATTGCACTCTGTATTTACAATTTTTTCCATTATTTACAATTTGTAATTAGTTACAATTTCATTCTGTAATTGCAATTGAAACTTTCATTATGTAATTGCAATATGTACTTTAATTACGTATTGTAATAAAAAAATATAATTCTGTAATTGCAATTGAAAACTCAATTACATCGTGTAATTAATTACAGTGTGTACACTTTTTTTGTGCAGCTATGGATTCACTGAATGTGTTCATACGTTATGGTGGATTTTGGGATGGGCTCAATAACTACACAGGTCAGAAGGTTGCAGGGATCCTCCTACCAACTAAAACTACCTACTGCAGCATGCTGAATATTATTTTCACAAGATTGAGTTTGGATCCAATGGTAAATAGATTGAAAATCAACTATACTGTGGACAAAAACATTGTGCCAATGACTATTGAAGATGACAGTTCTATGGCTTTCTATTTAGAGTTGAAAAGGAAGGACAAAAGTCTAACAAGTTTCCCATTGTGTATAGAGGTTGAGCAACTTCATGATGACACATTACTTTTAACCCCAGCTCTTGAAGAATCTGACTGTACACTGACTACCTGTGGAGTGTCAACCATACTTGGTGTACATCTACATCAAACTGATGCAATTGAGATTCCAGCAACAATAATACCAACAGTAGATGAGGTTGCTCAAGAACTTTGTGAAATGGTAGAAACTACAAAAATTACCCCTATTGCTGTAGATGAGGAGGTAATTACAGATCCGAAAAGTGAAGCAATTGCAAAGGGACATGTTTTCCGCAATAAGAGTGTGTTAAAAAAGAGTATGGCACTATATGCTATAAACAAAAAATTCCAATTCATAGTGAAAAGATCAGACAAAAAAATAGTACGTTCTTAAATGTGTTTGTGCTGATTGTGAGTGGATTTTTAGGGCATCAAAAGTTTGTAGAACGGATATGTTCAAGATAAGAGAGATGCACAAGGGTCATACATGTGGATTGAATGTAATGTTGGGAAACCATAGACAGGCAACAAGCTCAGTAATAGGTGATGTAATTAAGCATAAATACACATCTACGAAGACCATATACAGACCAGCTGACATAATACATGATATGTTGAACACATATGGTCTGGATTTGAGTTATCAAAAGGCATGGAAAGCTAAAGAACATGCCTTCTGTGCTATAATGGGGGATCCTGGAGAGTCTTATGGGAAGATACCCTCTTATTTACATATGTTGAAGGAAAAGAATCAAGGTTCTATTGCGAGATTTGAAACTGCAGAAAACAATCAATTTATGTATCTATTCATAGCTTTAGCAACTTCAATTGAAGGCTGGAGATTTTGCAAGCCCGTCGTTGTAGTTGATGGTACATTTTTTACAGGACATTATGGTGGAACTTTATTAACAGCCCGTGGACAAGATGCCAACAATAATATATATCTATTTGCATTTGGGATTGGTGATTCAGAAAATGATAACTTCTGGGGATGGTTCTTTCTAAGGTTCAAAGAAACATACGGGGAAAGAGAAGATTTATGTATAATATCAGATCGTTGTCCTAGCATTAAGAGTGCAATTGAGACTGTTTATCCAAATGCATTTCATGGGGTGTGTTCATATCACGTGTTGAAGAACCTGAAGAAAAGATATTCAAAGAAGGCTAAAGAAATATCAAAACCATTCAACGCAGCGGTTAGAGCATACACAATAGGTGAGTTTGAATACCAAATGAACCAACTGGACAAGATAGACAAGGATATCCGACGTTACCTGGTATGTTTGTTTCTCATTATGATAATTTTACAAATATATTTTCATTACAGAATGAAATTAATTACAAATTGTAATTAATTACATTCTATAATTAGTTACAATTGAAATTGCCAGGTTAATTACAGTCTGTAATTAATTATGTTTTCATTACAGAATGAAAATTAATTACAAACTGTAATTAATTACAGTCTATAATTAGTTACAATTGAGATTGCCAGATTATTTTTCCCTACATAATTGTAATTAATTACACAAATTTTACTATGTTAATACAAAGAAAGAGGATTTTGGTTACGAAAGGTGGACAAGGGCCTACATGAAAAGAAATCGATACTCAACAATGACATCAAACATTGTTGAATCAGTAAATGCAGTAATAAAGACAGCTAAGAAACTAACAATTGAGACATTGTTGGAGTTCTTAAGGCGTACATTACAAAATTGGTTTAACAAAAATCGTACAAATGCTGAGTCCACATTCACTAAGCTAGCAGCCAATCCAGAACAAGTGTTGAGGACAAACATTTTTGAATCTTCCAAGATGAAGGTATGAATTAAAATATTTTAATTAAAGCATTTTATATTGAGATGATATTGATAATTCTTCGTTCTTAATGTAACAATTTTTTTCTCCAGATTCATTCATCAAGTCAAACACTATTTGAGGTTATTGATGGCATGACATCTTATACAGTACATATACAAAATATGACATGCACATGTGGGCGGTTCCAAGTTGATGGACTGCCATGTCCCCATGCACTCGCAGTGATAGGAAAACGAGGACTTGATGCATACAAGTATTGTTCAATTTACCACACAAAGGAGTCCTACATATCAACCTATAAAGGGGATATTTATCCACTTGGTGACAGATCTCAATGGATAGTGCCTGGAGATATTGTACTTCCTCCATCTACAAAAAGACCACCGGGCAGGCCTCCTGAGACAAGGTATAGATCAGTGACTGAAAGACATAATGCAACGAGGTGTACAAGGTGTGGTGAATACGCACACAATAGAAGAACATGCAGGGAGCCAATTCCAATAAAGATAAAAAAATAAGAAGAAATCTGAGATGCTGCAAATGTAACCAGATTTAGTGTCTGACTCTTTTAATATTTACTCAAATGATGAACTTTTTTCCATAATAATGGAAAGGTTGACATTAGACTATTTTATTCTCATGTTTGTCATATATGACATGCAGTTTCTTTTGATTAGTTTTACTTAGAGTTTGTTACTAATTCCATTTTCTCAATAATTGCAAATGATTATAGTTTGTATTTAATTGGTTAACTAATTAGTTAATCATAAATTGATTAGAATTTGACAGTTTGTAATTAATTACAAATTGGTTAATTGACTAGAATTTGACGGTTTGTAATTAATTACAAATTGGCTAATTGATTAGAATTTGACAGTTTGTAATTAATTACAACATGTAATAGAATACTCATTTACAAATATTTAACTAATTAATATGTAATTCAATGATGTCTCAAATCTTTCAATATTTAAATACCCATTTAACTTGAACAGAAAAATTGCCACTTCAAATTCGATAGAAATTACATCTTGAAATTAATTACAAAGTTGATTAGAAAACGGGATTCGTAATTAATTACATAGTGATTTATTGAGTGTAATTACTTATAATTACGACTAATTACAGGTTGTATTAAAATTCAAATTTGTTGTTTTTGATTAATTAAATATACACTGGTTGATTGGAAAATTGCCTGTCTGTAATTAAATGTCAAGAAATGCCTCCTTTGTACAATAGTAATTAATTACAACGATGATTCTGTCATCTTACAAAAAGTTGTCACAAAGCTGTCATGTGATTTTCTTACAAACCTGTCATTTTCTATCATTAGGACAAAAAAGATAAACCAACTACCAGTTCAAAACATACACATGATACTGTTTACTATTACTGCTATTGCTTTACAGATGTTAACCCAGACTATCACTACTTAAAAACCTAAGTCATATGCTACTTCACAAAAAGCCTAAGGACATATTTTCAATTGCTCCACAAAAAAGTTCTAGACCAATTTAAACTACTGCTATTCAAGTATCTGCTACTATGCATCTCCTGTCTTCCTCAACCTCCTTCGAATACGTTTGGGCTGCACCACATTCTCATTACTTTTGGCAAATTTGTACAACTGGACTGCCAAATGGTGTCTTGCCTCTTCTGCATCAAAGTCTTCAATAATCTTCCCATTAATGATGAATTCTGCAAACTTGATAATGAAGACACCACAATCATGCCTGTACAATTCAGTAATCAGTAAAAAAAAAAATTGATTAATCTATATTTCCATTTGCAAAATTAAAAATATTGCATTTTATTGGACACTAACCCTTTATTTTGCTGTGGAAGTCCAACAATATTCACTTTTAGAGGCCTGGTGTATTCTTTTCCATCAACATTTTCTGGTACCCAAATGCCAGTACTCACCATTATATGAGGGAGTATCTCAGCAAAAGGTGAAACATCCTTCATCACCTCATCGCCTCTAAATGAATTATCCAAAGAGTTGTACACATTGAGGCACTTCTTGGAGATGTCAAACTCACCTAGAATCCAATGTGCATGATCCTTCATACACATTGGAATCAAAACAATGTCTACATTTATCCAGCTAGTCCCACTCAACAACTGCTCACCAAATGCATAAAAAATAAGTGCGTCTTGATCTGCAATTTTGGAATGATCCTTGGACCATTCAGGATAAATTCCCCTAATACAGGAAGAAAAGCAACAATCGGTTGTTGTTAACCTAGCCTTCATGTTTGTTCCAAACTTAGCCATCTTTCGCAAATGGTAAAAGCATTCGTCAATGTGCTGCACATAAATTACACAATCATGTAGCCTTCAACCAAAAACTTGTCGACGCATAAAATGATTACAGATTTTACCGTGCAGGTCAATGAATTCTCTTTCTCGCGCAATTCATACCACCAATATTTGGTTTCACTATCCAGTACACCAAGTTTCATAGGAGGTTCAATCTTGGGATTTGTGAACTTTTTCTTTCTACAAAAACATTCAACAATTTGTTATTTTTGTAGTGTTTTTATTAAAAATAATGTATAAGGGACAAAAGTACCTAACCTGGCATTTCTCTTGAATCCAGTAAAAAACCATTCATCAAAAGCAGCAATATCTTCCTTGTTTGGATGATTTAAACCAAGTTGAAAAGCACATTTTGCTTCTTCGTTCAATGAACTTCCTTCCTCTTGTGGAGTAGACAAATTACCAGTGAAAGGAGATTGCAAGAGTCTAGATTTTATTATTATCCTTCTCACTGGGGGGTCTACAGATTCAGAAGGGGCTTCAGCCACATTATCAATATCCTGAAAAATATTAAAACATGAAGTCAGATAAACAAATGATTGAACAATAAGTAACATTCCCAAACATATAGAATTATATACATCATCAGATGCTTCTTTGGAAACTTGAGTTGAAATCACTCTAGGAACCATCTGATTGTCCCCATCACCCTACAAAACAAAACAAACAAGAACATAAATAAATAAATTACAAACAAAAAATAAATGTATAAAAAAAAAAGACATACCAACTTCTTTTTCTCCAAAACATCCTTCTCAGTTTTCTCCAGCTCTTTCAATACCTCTTCTGTAAAAAACAAATCATAATCATCTGGTTCGCTGCCACGAACATCTTCCTCTATACTACTAATGCCAAGACTAAAATTAGGAGAAGGCATCTCACCATCTGAATTGGGATTTTCTACTACCACTGTTGAAGTGGGGACCTTATTCAGATCCTGTCCAGCAACATTCTGACAGAAAATTTACATATACAGACCAGACTGAATGTTTGCAATTGTAATTACAATTGAAATTAGACATGTAATTAGTTATAAAATTAAATTATTTGCTAATTACAGTTACAATTGTAATAGTCATAACTGTAAACAGTTACAAATCACAACTGTAATTAGTTACAACTGTAATTATTTTGCAATTGTAATTACATTTCAGACTTGTAATTAGTTACAAAATTAAAATATTTATTAATTACAGTTACAATTGTAATAGTCATATTTGTAATTAGTTACAAATCACAACTGTAATTAGTTACAACTGTAATTAGTCTGCAAATGTACTTACATTTGAAATTAGACTTATAATTCATTACAAATTACATTTGTAAAATTAAATTTTTAGTAACTAATTACAATTTTAATTGTAATTAGTTACAACTGTAATTAGTTACATCTATGAAATTAGAGTTACACAGTTGCAACTAATAAATTTACAACTGTAATTAGTTGCAATTAGTAATTCTTGTAACAACTTGCAATCATAATATATGTTTACAAAAAAATTTTTTTTTTTAAAAAAAAAATACCTCCAGGTCTGGTACCAGCTTAGCAGGATCGTTGCACCCGGACTTCTCCTTGAACCCTTCTCTTATATTTTCCATAAAATCGGATATCATTGATTTGAATTCGCTTCTCAAGCTACACATTTCGTTTTTCACATTTATCAGATCACTTCCTATTTGCCTTTGTTTATCTTCAATTGCAGCCAGTCGGTCACTACGTTCACATTCCAAACACTTCACCTTTAATTCAACAGTCTCTAAACGTTTCTTTAAATCCATTATGAATTGTCCATCCACCTAGTACATTAATCATCAGGATTAAAAAATGCATATATTAGCGTAGGGTATGCGAACATTAGAATTCAAACATAATTATAGTAATGAAATGAAAACCTTATTAACGTCTTCAGCTACTCCAGCAGGTGTTGATAGCTGTGCATTATTACCATTTCCAGAATCCACACTTGGTGACTGTGCTTGATCATGAACCGCTGACTCAATTCCCATATTTGCCTCTTGTGTAAACTCAACATTACAGTCCATACAATCTTCAAATTCCACGATAACATTAGGGTTAGGAAACAATCCCTCACAGTATTTCTGGCTCAACTCTAAGTTAGTAGGTTCTAAAATTTTCACCTCCAACTGTAATTTATACAAAGGGAAAAGGTTAAAAAAAATATATATATTCACATTGCAAAAGTTAATAAAAACAAATACATTGCCAAAAAAAAAAATCACCTCCCTATCTCCAAATATATTATCAGCAATTGTATTCGCAGTCACGTGTACAGAAGATGACCAGCTTGTTATCCTAGGGATTGATTGGTCAACCTTCTTACAAATATTAAGACCGAGGTATGGAATGGTTTCATAAATACATGCTTGAAAAGCAAGCAGGAAACCATTAAGCCTGTAACTAATGGATGGTTGCTTACCCAAAGCTACCTTTTTAGCAGATTTTTTCATTACAGCCTTCATGGAATTCAGAGTTGCATTAAACAAATCCTTTCCCCAAGGAATTGAATCCATCTCTGTTGATTCAACCATTCTCATTACATAATCATCAACAACCTTCCGGGACTTACTTGTATAAAAAAATGAAGAAATCAGATACAAAATAGCAAGTAAAATCATATCTTCATCACAAATATCAATTTCAGAAAACCGAAATCTATATTCAATGTCTTCCTTTGTCACACTGTCCATTCCATTGAAGTAAGCTTCTTTGATCCTACAACTCCCAGATTTGTACTTAGACTTGTCAAACTCACCTGAACATCTCAACCCTGATATTATACAAAATTCCTCGATGCCAAACTTCACTCTTTTTGATCCCAGATCAAACCACATTTCGTCTTTATTTGGTTGCTTTACTTCCCTAAGCAACACCGCATGAATAAGCTGAGGTTGAAGAATTATATCCTTCATGTGAAGATATCTTCCAAAACACGTGGACTGGAAGAGATTCTTCTGAGCATTGGTCAATCGAGCATTTAAATTACCAACAACATCGTTATAACTAGCCACCACCATACTAGAACGAAACCAATGTTCTGGTTGTAATATAAAATCCTAATCCTGTGATAAAATAAAAACAATGTTTAATTATTTACTATTAGTAACAACTTGTAATCTGAAACCGACAAAATGCATGATAAAGGTGCACATTAATCAAAATGGAAGAAATTTATAATTGATATTTAACAATTAAGTCAATTTTACATGCACTAATGTGAGTGTAATTAATTACAGTTCCAAAAAAAATGTCATGTTTCAAAAATAAATACCAAACTTCAGTTTCAATATGAATGCCCAAACTTCAGTTTCAAACTACCTAGTATTAAGAAAATGTGGACTTCACACTCTGTTTTTCGTTCTCATCACAAAAAAGAGAGATAATAATCAATTACTACAATTCCCCTGATTCCCAATCCATTTTTCTACTCACAAAAAAACATATGCTAGTAAAGAGTGTTTTATTTATATATATAAACTGAAATCCAATGTTTAATTATTTACTATTACTAACAACTTGTAATCTGAAATTGCCAAAATACATGATAAAGGTTCACATTTATCAAAATAGAAGAAGTTTATAATTGCTATTAAACAATTACATCACTTTAAATGCACTAACGTGTGTGTAATTAATTACAGTTTCCAAAATGAAAAGGTCATGTTTCAAAAATGAATACCAAACTTCAGTTTCAACATGAATACCCATACTTCAATTTCAACTACCTATTATTAAGAAAATGCGGACTACAATATCGAAGAATGTTACCGTAAATCCCCCAATAAATAATATAATGCTGAATACACAAAATTACCGGAATGTTCTTTGATTTCTTCAACAGATTTTTTTTGCTGCTCTTCTTCGATGCTTTTGATTTTGAAGAAGAGATGTCAATGACATCGGCATTCAACCTACGCCTCTTCTTCGAACCCATCGTTTTTCCGGACGATAAATCGATAGCTTCTCGACGTCTGCTTTGGAGTTGAGCGGGTAATAGTCATAGCAACAAATACGGTTACTGTTCGACAAATCGAAGGAGAAGATATCGATCAGGTTAGGGTTAGGGTTAGGGTTAGATACGAATCAGAAGAAAAAAAGGTTTCAGTTAGCCAGTTAGGTTAGCGATGAGGAATAAAAGTGAAATGGTAATTGTAATGTATTTATATACCTGATTTCGTCAAATATTTCAACAAAACCGGGTTTAAAAAATAAACAGATTTAATGTCTTAATGGGCCTAATTAACCCAAAAAAAAATCCTAAGAAGACGCCGAACAGTCAGTTAGTAATTGGGTTATACATGTTCAGTTTGAGGCCCATTTGCTTGACCCGGTACCTTTTCTTTTCTTTTTTTTTTTCTTCGTTTCATTTCATCAATAAATAACCTAACCCTAACATTTTCTCCTCTTGTTACGCCGACACCGCCGGTCGGATGGTTTAACGCCGCCCGTTTTGATGCAAGGCCAAAAACCGTTTCATCCAAACCTCTGTCATATGTAAACGTACAGGTTTACCTTTTTCCCCAATTTCTGCCTCACGCATCGTTCTTGCTTTTCAGTAATCGGTTCTATTTTTGTTCGCGACTTTGCACTGATCTTACAGGTATGTTGGGTAGAATGATTAGTTCACAATCATGCAAGTAAATGTGTAAGCATCATAATAAATGTGTAAGCATCATAATATTTCATGTTGTGTGGAAACTTTATTTATTTTCGTCGTTATTTTTCAGCCGTGTTTATTTTTCAATTAGACCAACATTAGTGTTTTTTGGAAGTCTTAAGTTCGAATTAGATTATCATTTTTTTTCCAAATTAGGGTTAATTGTCCTTGAAAACTTGCCTCTATTGTAAATCATTTAAATACTTGCTGTATTGTGTATTTATATCTTTAATGTATCAGAGTTTGAGGTTTAAAAAAGTCTGGGGGATTCTATGTTTTGCTCATATTATTATAGCAGCATTACTGTAAGTCAGCATTTTAATAATATATCTGTGCACTTGGTTTTGAAATTTTCAGATTTGAAGGAAACTTTATCCAAGGAGTATTTTTAAACGTAAATTACCAATGCACATTTTCTTTTTGTATTTTTTTTATTTCATTATGTTGCCTTGAAGTTGAAAATAAAATTTATGATTTAAGTAAACTGAGCAGTTCGTTTGAATCTAAAGAAAGTGCCTTTTGAATCTCTACATTTGCATCAGTTATATTTGAGAAAACTTCCATTGATCCATCTTTACATTTCAAGTGAAATGTAATTTTTTTCTATTTTTTGGCATAGTTTGGATGACTTGTTATTTATTTATTGATTACTGACTGGTCGGTAACTAATTATATTGCCCAGCAGCTTCAACCCAAGTTTTGAAAGTATTCATTTTAGTCCCCCAACTTTCAAAGTATTCATTTAAGTCTCCCAACTTTCAAAGTATTCATTTTAGTCCCCCAACTTTCAAAATAATCAATTTCAATCCCCAAATTGTAATTTATTATTTTTCAACTATAAATTTCAAAAGACTAATTTAATTTATTTTTCTAATTGGCTAGACGAGGGGTACAGAGATTTAAATGATTGAGGTCATTTCCCGCTCGACTTTGCACTCGTTGAAATTAAGGTAGACTCACTCTTATTAATTGATTTAAATTATGATTGCATGTGAATGTGAATGTGTATGTTATGTGATTTATGTGAAAGTTATTTTCGTGAAATGTGACGAGAATATATTTCTTATAAAATATTTATGTTGTTATGCTTGTTATAACTTATATGATTTAATGCATGAAAAAGAAAGAAGATAATATCTTGCAAGATAATGATGATGTTATGCATGACTTACGTGCCTTAAGTGCACGAGAAGAGACTACCCACTCCCTATGATTTCTAAAGAGCCTGCATTTATGTGTTCATTTATATTGTAGATTAATTAATTGACGATGAGTTTACTGAGTATTTCTATGAAATGCTCATGTCTATTTTTAGTAACATTTGTAGATTTCGAAGAGGGTGGCAAATGATGGATGATTGTGTCAGTAGTCATTAAATAATTGAGAATCTTATTTTGATGATCCATATTTCTAAATTTTGGCCATTTTGAGATTTTCAATTATTTGAGAAATTATGGCATTGCCGAATGTTTTGTATTATTAATGGCTCGATTCGTTATTTTGAATTATTTTATAAATGTTTTCGAATTTTATCGACTATTACAGTTTATTTAATGTTGCCAAAAAATGAATTTCAGTTATTTCTTTCACTAGAATATTATTTTAAAGTTTAAACCAGAAAATAACGTGGTGAACCGAGTATTTAGAAATCGGGGCACTACAAAATGATTTCATTTTTACCTCCAATGTTTCCTAAGATAAGACCCGCCAACTACATTTTTTCTGGTGCCTCAACTAATTAAGCCGACTTGCATTAAATGGTGACATATACTATCAGCATCAATGGATTGAGTTGATGGTTTTGCACATTGGGCTCTCAGTTTTTTTTAATGTTCATTTTCAGCGGCGCATTTTCTTTAATTTTTTTCCTTCCTTCGGGTATTTGTTGTAGATAATTGAAAAGAGAAAATTTGTGTGTTTAAAAAACTGTGTAAAAAAATGTTTATAAACCGCAAAAAAAACTAGCCGAACACACTGTATTTTTTTTTTTTTTTTTGAAAATATAGAATGTGATATTCTCGAGGTAAAATATATATTGTTGAAAAATTAAGAGAGGAAATATGTATAGTTAAAAACTTAAAATATTTTGAGAAAAAGTATTGTTTAAAACATATTTAATTTTAAAAAATAATGTAAAGAACTAATTTGAAAATTGTTATTGTGGAAATGTGTTGATGAAAAATGATTTTTTCTTTTTCCTTAATAATGATATTGTAACCAATTTGAAAATATTTTATTAAATTTTTTTAAGGAATATAAAATTATATTATAAAATTTGTTGAAAAATATTTAACTAACCCGAAAATGTTTTAGTCTAAATAACTTAAAAATATTCCTTATTTTGGGTGTTTTCAAAAGTTTTCCACTTAAATTATTAGACTATTTTTTATAATATTTATGAATCAAATCAATATTTATAGCCATCGTTATTAAAATTATAATTTAATTAAACATTTTATTTATTTGTTGTTCTTAAAATTATAAATCATATGTGTAGCTGTTAATATTATAAATCTTTTTCTTCTACTATATAAAATAAGCATAGAAAAACAGTTTTTCTCGCACAAGGTCATGCCTCCAAGATCCCACCCAAGGGGGGAAAAATTACGCAAATTTTTTTTTTTTTTGAAATGAGGTGAATATAAATATTACATGAATATAAATTACGCGAATATAAATATTTGAGTAGACTTTCTATATAATATTACATTAAACACAATATATCATAATGAGGCCCATTATTTCAAAATAATGTGATTTGTAAGATTAAGATTTTGGAGAATATGTAGTTGAATATCAGAGAATTTTTGTGTGTGTTTATGTAGATTATTTTAGTAATAGAACGTGTAGTTAAAAATGAGTTTGAATTCGATCAATATTTATGTGTGAATATATTAAAATTATAATTTATCTTTGAGATATTTTATTTATTTGTTATTCTTAATATGATAAATAAAAAATACTATTTTTTATGAGAAGTTATATTTATTCGAGTAAAAGTTGAAATAAATATATGCTATATAAACGTGAAATGAAAGGATTGGACTAATATATTTTGAAAATAAATAAATAAAATTATTGAAGTTTTACTTCCTAATATGTAAATTAAATGAGTATGTTCTTTAATATGCGTATTATCAGAATCATTAATTTGTTGATATCAACTTTTTGTTACTAATTTATAAATTAAATAATTTTTTTTCCTATTTTGACTCTTTTTTTAAGTTTCAACTTTGACAACATTTTGTAATAAAATGTCATTTTTCTATTTTTTTATATGATATGATTGTATACTCAATACATTTTCATAAATTTTCATCGAAATCATTTTCATTGATAGAAATTCTGTGCATTGCACGGAGAACAATCTAGTTATACTTACAAACAAAAATCAGCATTTGATAGCGAAGGTGAAATTTGGGTGGAAAGAAAATGAATTTCAGGGAATTGAAAATTTAATATATTTGATTGATTTAATTTTTTAGGTAAAAAAAGTCGAAAATTTTTCAACTTTTGTTATTTGATTGACAATATTTCATGGTAAATAAAGCAAAATTTAGCTATTTTAGGGTGTGTTTTTTTAGATTTAATTTGGAATGTTTTGTGTCAAATCAAGGAATTGAAATTATTTGTTGATTTATTTGTGTTTTTTAGGCAAGATGAAGGGTTAAAAATTTGAGAGAGAAAATGTTGATGGTTAAAAAGTGGTATGAAAAATTGTGTAATTTAATTTTTTGTTACCAAGACCCTTACATTATTAAGGTAGTAAGAGTGTAATATTGTAAGTCTTAAGCCGTGAGGTAGGAGAAGGGTCCAAATCCAAATTCCTAAAATCTGTCTAGTGTCTTCAAACCTCCGCAGTCCGCACTCCTAAATGGCGAAACTCAGTCTTTAACCATTATAGCCCCAATTCGTAACCTAATCTTCAATTCACACTCCGCAGCCCGCACAGCTGAAAATTGAACAGTGAACACCATATATAGCGTGAAAATGGGTCTCGCGAACCTCATCCTCGTTTCAATTTTGCGAGTCGCCTATTTGTAACTCGGTAACCATTCTCTTTTTTCCGCTAAACGTAGTCTGATTCTTCAACTTATTTTTTTTTTCTTTTTTGTTCACTTACATTCTGGCTTGCTTAACCTTCCTTCATCTTCATTCGCCGTTGAGTTTAATTGATTTCTTGCTTTGAGCAGGTGTTATTTTGTTAAGGGCAAATTCGGTCAGCAGCAATTTACTACCAGGTAAAGATTTTTTTTCCCATTTAGACTGAACAGGACATAATTGTTTATACTCTTCACTTGCATACACAGCCATTCCCAAACAATTCCTAAATTGTTGTTGTGGCAAGATATCATTGAGGTAAGAATTTTCTTGAAGAATATTTCAGCCCACATTTGACAGTTCCACGGGAATTAAACTTAACATATTATATTTCTTTCCCACTCATGTCATTGTGAGGTTGGGAGTGCAGAAGACCCATCAGTTGCAAAGATAATTTCTCTCTGCCACAGTAATCTAGAAACGTTAAAAAAATAAGTAATACCTTCTAGAGAAGCAGGTTATGCATCAAAAAATTTGGTTTAATCCAGAAATGTTTCCTTGTCTCTTAACACGTCTAGATAGATAAATATAGCCCCTATTTGGACAAATTAAAATTTTAATTTTAATCTAAGCCAAATCAACAATCAATCACATATTTCATGGGACCATCAACCACATATTTTATGGGACCCACAACTTTTAAATTACACATTTCATCACTTTTTTATAAAAATCTATTAAAAATTGGATTTTAATCTCTAACAAACGGGGGCATAGTAACAAATAGATGAAGAGAAAACTAGTTAGTTGAAGATAAAAGAAATTAAAGAAATTCGATGATTTTTTTGACATGATTGATAGTAGGGGTGTAAACGGTTCGGTTTGGGCGGTTTTTGATAAGTTTTCAAACCAAATCGTTTAAAACAGTTTGACATTCTTCCAATCCAAACCAAACCAAATCATTTTTTGCGGTTTGGTGCGGGTTCAAACAACGGTTTACAAGCGAAATTAAACTAATATATTTAGAATGAATTGAAATAATTTTTTTTAGTTTTCTCCAGCTTTGCCGTCATATATTTTTTTTAATTACAAAATAACATGCTTTATTTTTAACGACAAATAACAAGCTTTTTTTATTACAAAATAACAAGTTAGCACGTGGAAAGGTTATCCCCACTACTGAGCTCTTGTCGAAGCATGTCCTGCTTATCAACCCATTTCTATCAAAATGCAGGAAGAAAAAAAGTAATCAAACAACCAACATACAAAATGACAGCATAATACTTAATATTCTTCCCAACAAATTGACAAATTTTCCCCAACAAAATATTTTTTTCCAATGGTAGTTTCCTTTGAAAAGTTGCAATGCTCCACAACTTTGCTAAATACCGACCAACAGCTTTGCTAAACCAATTGTCGACTTCGTCACTATAAGCCTGAATTTCATATCTAATCAATAAATAATGGACAGATATATAAGCAAAAGGATGAATATGAAAGAAATTAGCACATGATTAAGGTAAGCTTAAAACAATTCCTGTGGGCTCTCTCAGAGAGACTGGACATTAACTTGTAGAACCTAAAGACATAAATAACTATGGCAACGATAGAAATGAATGGTTTTTAGCAAAAGAAATTCAACGGTAAGGTCTTTGAATCTTAAAAACAAATTAGTAAAAGAATATACACAAAAGAATTATATAACAATTTGATAACCAAGTCTTCCAACATTCTAAATACTAGTGCGGGATCGTGCGTTGCACGAGATTTGATTTTAAGTATTTTTTATTAGCATCAAACATAAGTTAATCCAAAGCATGAAATATAAGTTAATCCCAACTCAAATTACCCGTTTGTTAAAATATTTCTATCTTGTGATGTGACTAAGCAAAATCATATGAGAATAATAATAATAATAAAAAATTCTGTCTTTTTTTTCCCGTTTGCTAACATATTTCTATCTTATGACTAAGCAAAATCATACGAGTATAATAATAAAAAAAGAAACTCTTTTTTCTTTTTTACTGTTGCCAAACCAGATAAAAAGGAAAATAAATTCTTTTTTTTACTTTTATTTTTTTACTGTTACCAAACCAGATAATCGACTTTAAGGTGTGAAAACAACCAACCAATAATAAATAGTAATCTTTGAAGAGGTTCTTCTAATATAGGGGGATATTTTTTTTTTTTACTATTGTCAAATCAGATAAAAAGGAAAATAAATTCTCTTTTTTTTAAAATTTATTTATTTATTTGTGTGTGTGTGTGTGTGTTTTAAACCAAATAATTAATTTTAAGGTGTGAAAGCAACATTGACTAAGCAAAATCATATGAGTATAATAAAAAAAATTATGTTTTTTTCTTCTTTTTTTACTGTTTCCAAATCAGATAAAAAGGAAAATAAATTCTATTTTTTTTTAATTAATTAATTAATTTATATTTTTGTCTCTACATGCACATAGTAATAGTAAGAAACCTAAAAGAAAGAAGAAGATAACATGTTGACTTTCAAGTGTGAATGCAACATACCAAAAATGAATGGTGAATAAAAAAAGCACCTCTTATAATATAGGAGGATTATAAAGAAACTCTTTTTTCTTTTTTACTGTTGCCAAACCAGATAAAAAGGAAAATAAATTCTTTTTTTTACTTTTATTTTTTTACTGTTACCAAACCAGATAATCGACTTTAAGGTGTGAAATCAACCAACCAATAATAAATAGTAATCTTTGAAGAGGTTCTTCTAATATAGGGGGATATATATTTTTTTTTTACTATTGTCAAATCAGATAAAAAGGAAAATAAATTCTCTTTTTTTTAAAATTTATTTATTTATTTGTGTGTGTGTGTGTGTTTTAAACCAAATAATTAATTTTAAGGTGTGAAAGCAACATTGACTAAGCAAAATCATATGATTATAATAAAAAAAATTATGTTTTTTTCTTCTTTTTTTACTGTTTCCAAATCAGATAAAAAGGAAAATAAATTCTATTTTTTTTAATTAATTAATTTATTTATATTTTTGTCTCTACATGCACATAGTAATAGTAAGAAACCTAAAAGAAAGAAGAAGATAACATGTTGACTTTCAAGTGTGAATGCAACATACCAAAAATGAATGGTGAATAAAAAAAACACCTCTTATAATATAGGAGGATAAAGAAGAATTATATAACAACTAGCTAGTTTACTAACCTTTTGCATTCTAGTTTAATTCTTTATTGGTGCAATACTTCCGTTGTTACACATGATCTGTCTTTCAAAAAAACAAAAAACAAACCAATTCATTAGTCACAACTAGTATAAACTTAAGAGAAAAAAATGCATAAAATTGAGAATATGTATTAAAAAGTATATATCATATTACCTTCCACTACCCTCTCAAAGTCGTCGAATGCTTGAACCTCCTCCAAATATTGACGTAACACCAGTGGTTCTTTGTTGCTATGCATCCAATTCTTTGTGCAAATGGGTGCCTCAACCATCTTTGGGCCCAATGAACTCCTAAAAGAATCAAGAATCCTACCACTCGTGGAGAAAGCCGATTCAGAAGCAACTGTGGATATTTGAATGGCTAAGTCATCTTTGGCAATTTGGGAGACAATCTTGTACTTATGAGCATTTAATTTCCACCAAAGTAGTATGTCAAAAGGCTCAGGCTCATTAGTCAAATGTTCACAACGATCATTCAAATAATCTACCAAATCATTCTTCTCAACTTGAGCTTCCCGCAAGAGTCTTGCTTTAAAAATTGAAGAAATTGGCCTAGAACCACATTCATGTAGTGATGAAGTTGGACTTCTAGTTTGAGCTGCTTCATTAAATGGAGTACTAATTGGAGTCACCATGTCCTTGTACCACTCATATAGCCTATGAAGTGTGTTTTCAACCTTATTTAGCAACATCTTTGCAATCTCCACGTCATAAATAAGTTCAAATCCAACTTTAAGCAATTCCAACTTGCATCTTGGGTCTAAGACAGTTGCAATGAACAATAATTGATTGAACTTCTCAAGATTACCCCAATACTTATCATATTTTTTTCGCATACTTATTGCCATAGAACCCATCAAACTAGTTGGCTCTTTTGCCAATTCATTCAACTCTCCATGAATTTCACATATTTCTTGGAAGAAAGTGTTGGAGGTTACATATAAAGAGCCACTAATTTTCAATGTCATATCGTAAAATGTCTTCAAAAAACCTATAAACACCTCTGCTTTATCCCAATCCTCATGTGTAGGAGGTCCATCTATACTACTCCCATCAGATCTTTCATCCTCAAAGTACCTAGTATAGTTCGCATCACCTTTCAAAACATCAAAAGCCTTTCTAAATTTGGTGGCAGCTTGCAACATCATGTAGGTGGAATTCCACCTAGTTGTCACATCCAAACACAATAAGCCTCGAGATTCAATATTTGCATCTTTGCAACTCTCTCGAAATGCTTTTAGCCTAGCTGGGGAAGACCTAGCATACCTAACGGCATTACGAATAGATCAAATGGCATGACTAATCTCTTTTAGACCATCACGAACAATGAGATTGAGAATGTAAGCACAACAATGCATGTGAAGCATCTCCCCACCAAGAACTAAAATGTTTTTCTTCTCATGAAAACAACCTTTGAGTTTCATTATTGCTACATCATTCGATGAAGCATTATCAACAGTCACGCAAAAGATCTTATCAATTCCCCAATCATGAAGGCAAGAAATCAATTCCTTTGCTACCATGTCACCCTTATGGCTCGCGACTTGAATGAAACTTATGATTCTTTTTTGCAGTCTCCAATCATCATCAACCCAATGAGCAGTCAAACACAAGTAACTAAGATTTTGTATTGATGTCCAACAATCAGTTGTCAAAGACACTCTATGTTTACTCAAATCATTCCTTAGTTTTTTCTTCTCATCAAGAAAGAGTTGATATATATCTGTAGCTATTGTCACCCTTGAAGGAAATACAAACGTTGGAAAAAAATACATTGTAAAAGATTGAAAACCCTCATCCTCAACATGTCGAAATGGTAACTCAGATAATATGAAGTACTTAGTAATTTGTTCTCTAACCCCTTTCTGAGTAAACATGATTGTCTGTCCACCATTATCACCATCATCAATTTTTGATTTACTACTGAAATTTAGTGTCTTTTGTTTTTTGTCCTTAAACCTAAACGGATACTTCGTGCACAACCCCTCTATATGATTTCTTAGTGTACTAGTGCCAATATTTTTAGAATGCTACTTATATACCTGTCCACAATAAATACATTCTACATTCCCATCGTCACGTTGAGTAAAGTGAGCCCAAATTTCAGACCTTTTACGCCCTTTCTCAGCCTTCTTTTTTTCACTATTATCAATACTTTCAATCATAATTGGTCTAATATCTTCATTGTCATGATCACTATGTTCTTCTAAAATGGGATCCATTCTTCCAAATTCTAAACTGTATTTTACAAAAGATAGTAATGAAACAAATTCAGTCTAAATGGGAAAAAAAATCTTTACCTGGTAGTAAATTGCTGCTGACCGAATCTGCCCTTAACAAAATAACACCTGCTCAAAGCAAGAAATCAATTAAACTCAACGGCGGATGAAGATGAAGGAAGGTTAAGCAAGCCAGAATGTAAGTGAACAAAAAAGAAACAAAAAATAAGTTGAAGAATCAGACTACGTTTAGTGGAAAAAAGAGAATGGTTACCGAGTTACAAATAGGCGACTCGCAAAATTGAAACGAGGATGAGGTTCACGAGACCCAATTTCACGCTATATATGGTGTTCACTGTTCAATTTTCAGCTGTGCGGGCTGCGGAGTGTGAATTGAAGATTAGGTTATGAATTGGGACTATAATGGTTAAAGACTGAGTTTCGCCATTTAGGAGTGCGGACTGCGGAGGATTGAAGACACTAGACAGATTTTAGGAATTTGGATTTGGACCCTTCTCTTACCTCACAACTTAAGACTTACAATATTACACTCTTACTGCCTTAATAATGTAAGGGTCTTGGACTCTTGCTGGGCTTGTTAATTACTAATTGGTATGTTTTGTGAAATTTTTAAGCCCATTTCTGTATAAAAAAAAAAATTAAGTATTTAATTATAAAATAAATCTGTAGTTTTTTCTTAAATAATAAATATTAATTTTATTTTTTATTTTTTTTTGCGGGTTGGCGGTTTGAAAAACGGGTTTTGACAAGTGAAACCTAAGCCAAACCATTTGAAAGCGGTTCGGTTTGGGTCAAAATCGAAACGTTGACGGGTCCGCGTGGACCCAAACCAACGGTTTCAAAACCGCGGTTTCACTTCGGTTTGGCGGTTTAAATTTACAGCCCTAGTACAAATCATAGGTCGGATACAGCAGTCTTGTAGTATATACTTACAAACAAAAATCGAGAAACGTAGCAACACGCACCACTTGCGCCTGGAACTCGGAAGACTTGAGCAGTCGCTGCCGAACACGGAACAGCCCATTGCCTCAGCCTGCCACGCGTCCGCCCGACTCGCCGCCTGCGCCAGCGACGAGCCATTAGGTATTTTGACTAATCTTTGTGAAATCTCTATTTTTTTGGGCTAATCTTTGTGAAATCTCTATTTTGGCTTATCTTTGTGAAATCTCTATTTATGACTTGAAATTTGATGAATCTTCGATTGGAATTTGGAAATGGATATTTCCATAGTATGATTTGCTGTTTTTCATTCTCTATCTATAATGTTTTCGCATTTTATTGTGAAAAACAGAAAATAAAAGGAAGTGGAGAGGAGAGGGAGAAATGGGTGCATCGTTTCAAGGCCTAAATAGATCAGGAAAGATGGTTTACAGGGACCTTCTGAAAGCAGTGAGGAAGCACATTGGAAAACAAGAGCATAATTCCCATTTCACCGATTTTATCAAGCAAGAATTCGTGAATCATATCAATTCTGAGAATCCTCAAAAATTGAAGCTTGCCCATGATTACACTGTTTATCTCAACAGTGTTCATCACCACAAGGTATTATTTCACTGTTATGCAATTTTTCTGGTTATTGAATTGCCTTTAACATTTTGATACTACCATTTCTATACCTGTAGAAAATTGGTAGATGATTATATAGATCTGGGTTTTACTTGAATGTTGAGAATTAACAAAAGGTTGTTTGTAAATATTGTTTATAAATAAGGACCTGACAACATTTCAAGGATCCCCTTTTTAAAAGTAAAAAGTGGTGGATGAGAATTTTTTACCCGTCGAAATTATTGATTTTTCAAAAGAATAGTCCAACAGCGTGACCTTTTATAAACAAAATTTTACCAAAAAGGTTAGTTTTGGTGGAACTAAGTTAGAATTTCAAGCATGTAGCACGTTGGATTAGTATGTTATGCTGCAAGGTTTATACCTTGTTCTACAGGATTATAAACAGTATATATGATTGAATCAAAAGAGTGAATTTGGACAAAAAATGAGATGTAATCGTCCCTTTTTGTCTTTCGGATAAAAGTGAAGAATAATAAAATAGAAGCAGTAAATCAGGGTAAGGTATTTGACAAAATAGGATCATCCAGTTCCTATAGAACCTATATACCCCTACAAGCTTCAAAAATTAGAATGCAGTAGTATAAAATCTTGCCTAATTTGCTTGACTAGTTTGATTATTTCCTCTAAGCCTCTTTATGATAACCTATGTTTTATGTTTTGTACCTATCTATTGGATACATATTTTGAGTACAACTTCTGGTGCACAATCGTGACTGCTTGATGTATTCTTTTGTGCTTTTATCTTCAACTAACTAGTTTTCTCTTCATCTATTTGTTACTATGCCCCCGTTTGTTAGAGATTAAAATCCAATTTTTAGTAGATTCTTTTGTGATTTTATCTTCAACTAACTAGTTTTCTCTTCATCTATTTGTTACTATGCCCCCGTTTGTTGGAGATTAAAATCCAATTTTTAGTAGATTTTGATAAAAAAGTGATGAAATGTGTGATTTAAAAGTTGTGGGTCACATAAAATATGTGGTTGATGGTCCCATGAAATATGTGATTGATTGTTGATTTTGGCTTAGATTAAAATTAAAATTTTAATTTGTCCAAATAGGGGCTATATTTATCTATCTAGACGTGTTAAGAGACAAGGAAACATTTCTGGATTAAACCAAATTTTTTGATGCATAACCTGCTTCTCTAGAAGGTATTACTTATTTTTTTAACGTTTCTAGATTACTGTGGCAGAGAGAAATTATCTTTGCAACTGATGGGTCTTCTGCACTCCCAACCTCACAATGACATGAGTGGGAAAGAAATATAATATGTTAAGTTTAATTCCCGTGGAACTGTCAAATGTGGGCTGAAATATTCTTCAAGAAAATTCTTACCTCAATGATATCTTGCCACAACAACAATTTAGGAATTGTTTGGGAATGGTTGTGTATGCAAGTGAAGATTATAAACAATTATGTCCTGTTCAATACTGTCATTGTCTGTGTAGCCTCCGTTTGGTCAACTCGTTATGTTTGGTAAAAGTTTTTTATTTATAAATAAAGAATATTATGTTTTTTAAGTAAAATATGTGATTAAATATTAGTTTGAGAAAATGTGTATGATTAAAAAGTAATTTGGAAAATATATTGTTTATAAATGTATGTATAAACAATTAACCAAACATGTTATAATCTTTAACACAATCAATAAAATTTATAAACTATAAACAATAATTTTCCAAATTTCCTTTTAACCGCACTCATTTTCTCTCACCATATATTAACCACACATTTACCTTAAAACATAAATAAATCAATTTATGTGCTACAGTTTTGTTGAACAGAGCATGCCTCTCTTTGGTAAAAGATTTTTGTTTATAAACAAAGAATGTGAGTTTCGGGGTAAAATATGTGTTGTTGAAAAATTGTTTGAAGAAATGTATGTAATTAAAAAGTGGTTTAAGAAAATGTATTATTTATGAACAAGTTACCAAACGGTTAAACACAAAGAAGGTGAGATAAATATGTTGTTCGATAGTAGTTTAAAAAAATGGGTGTGGTTAAAAAGTAATTTGGTGATACGTGTTATTATTTATAAATAGCACATTCTTCTAAATCATTTTTTAAGTATACACATTATCTAAAATTACTTTTGAAACTATCTTTTTACCTAAAAAAACATTGCTTAATTTGTTGCAGCTTCTCTCTCTTATCTTTTTCTGTTTCTCCGATTCACAGAATATATTCTTCTTTGCCCTAAATAAGTTTAGTCATTGCAACCCTTTTCAATAGTTACATTTTTTACAGTGCATCTCGCCGGTTTCTTCCTTGCTTGGGGGCTCGAGGATCATTCTGTTTCAGTAATCTTGACGGATTTTTTTGGTGCCTATTTAAATTTTTTGATGCCCTCTTTTGTATGATGGATTATGAAAAAGAAGTTTGATGTTTGTTTTTTAAATTTATTTATCTGCTGTGAAGATATGAGAATATATATATATATATATATATATATATATATATATATATATATATATATTATTTTTTTTCCATCAAAATGAATTTATATAAAGTTTTATCCTGAACTGATAAAGACCTCCTAGCTCCAACATTTGTTTCTGCTTGCCAAGAAGGGTCCTCAATCTGTGCCTACTATTGCTATGTATACTTGGTAGTTGCACAAAGATGTCCCGCTATTGATTATGTGGGAAAATATTGCCCAATCAACCTACAACTTTTAAGGCATAATGTAAACATATGTATGAATTTCATTCTTGATTTTTATTTTTGTTAAAAACTACTATTTTTTTCTGTCTGTTGTACTGATTTTTAATCAGTTGACTTTATTTCAAATGTATTTTTGTTAGTAAATATGCGGATTTGGGAATATCTAGCTTGAATAACCTTTTTACTGATCTCAACATTTAAGCACATAGCTCTTAACCTTTTCCTGAATTGCGATACTGGTAATTAGTTAAATTTCAAAATTTGATTTTGTTTCATGGTGGTGATGCAGGATCTACTGTTTTCATACAACATTGCGGTGGATAGATCCGATGAGATGAAAAGAATATTAGGAAAATCTGCTGCGAGCGTGGGTCTCCAGCTTCCCAATGTGTATCAGTCTTGATAATTGGTAAGTTGTTATCTTCTCTTTATATAGGATTTTTTAAACTTCCAAAGTATAAATATGCGAGACTTTGTTCAGCGCTGGCTAGCTAGCTAAAATTTTATGCTTGAAGGAAAGAATTACTCATTATCTTTTTGAGGAGGACTTGTGGTGTGAACCATGTTGAAGAGGCTCTTTGTTATGTTGATTATATGCCATGTGGTTACTATTTAATATACACATTTGTGCATTTGTATACTGTATCACAATGGGTAATAATACATTTGTTTTACGCCTAAGTCAATCAATCATTTTAAACTTTATTGCAGGAATCGGATTAATATAGGGATCATAATGAGTTTACAGGGTGAAACCGGTTATTGGCACCATCGGAATGGCATTTGTACAATTAATTAAATTTGTTTTGAGTTATAATTGAGCCTTTGAAAGTGAGGAGTAGATGATTTTTTTTTTTTTGGCTGAATTTGTTCAAATAGATTTTTCAGAATAATGTTCTGATTCAAACGATTGTTTCAACTTTTATACCAGTTGGACCTTATTTCATGGTCATGAGAGCATCTCCAGTTGTGATGTAAATTTAAGTAGAAATTAATACCATGAAAATCACCTTTACTTACATCTCAATATATATCCCGGTGAATCTAAATCAAAATTGTGTTCCAATTGTAGATGTAAATTAAAACTTGTAAATTTCATTATTATTATTATTATTGAACAAATATTCTTGCTTATAATTTTTTTTTAAGCACTGTCTATTTATATGTAAATTACAATCAAATTAATCTAAAAATTTTGAAATTTTGTTAAGAAATCAAATCACAAGTCATGCTTTAAAAATATTCAATTCATAACTTTTTGATGCATTATGCCATGATCACTCTTCAAATATTTAGGTCGACATGTCACATTTAAAAAACTGTGTTATAAGTCACACTTTAAATGTTCAAGTTATGTTTGATGAAGTAAGTTATATGTCACATTTGATGCATTAAATCTTCAATCACACTTCAAAATCTAAATGTCAGATGTTAAATTTAATGGATTAAGTCACATGTCATAATTCAAAATTGTTTAGGTTACAACTTGTTTAATGTATTATATAACAGTCCATATGTTAGAGGTTACATGTAATAGATCACAACTCACATCAATTTTAAGAGGATGCATATTCTAGAAAACTAGTGACGCTTAATTCTTTAGATTACAATAACGTCACGATTTATGCTTTAATGTCGCATATTACATTTTAAAGTCACATGTCACAGTTTACATATTGCACATAACAAGTAATAGTCACATGTCACATGTTTCACTTTAATAGTTAGATCTTTTTCTGATTTGAATTCTGGAAATAGATTGCATATTTTTTTTTTTTTGTGTGGTTTAATTGGTCGAGTAGTGGTAGCGGCGGCGATATTCTAGGGCACCATGGTGGTGGGGGCAATGATGATGGTGACGGTGGCGATGTTGGCGGGTGGTGGTGGTTTTAGTGAAGAAGCATATTTGTTCTAAGATTTGATCATTTGAATGTATCAGGTTTGAGGTGGGGTGTTGGGGGTGGGCACGTGGTTGGGATTGGGGGTGAATTTTTATAATAGATTAATTATTTTATTTAACACTTGTTATAAATAATTATGGAAATTATTAAAAAATTCACCACTAATTTTATACCTAATTTCCACCCAAGTTATATTGTAAATTAATGTAATGAATGACTTTTCCTTCCCTATAAATAGAGGTAGGAATTGCTTGAATTTGGTGTACCAATTCTTGATCAAGAAAGAATTCTCCTCCTTCTCTCTAGTTCTCAATCTCTCTCTAATTCTTGTGTTTAGAATTTTGATAGTTTCACAACATGTTATCAGCACGAGCCTCTAGCCTATTGAGTAATATGACGGGAGTATGCTCTACAGTTGCATCTAAATGATGAACCTCTGTATCAGAAATCAGATTATTACTAATCAACGTTTCATATTCCAAACCTAGTGTTTTTGGAGTTAGAAAATCATATATACATCATAGATTATAAAATCAATTCCAAGTCTATAGAAAAATTTAGATTAAAGGCACGGTTGCAGTTGTGATCATGATGTCCAACACTAACTTGGTGAAAATTAACAAAAGTCCACCAACTTGGTAGGTATGGTGATAAGATTTTAAATCGTTTCATTATAATTATGCATATTAATTATATAATTAGCATTAACAATATCCACAACTAATTAACGATTAATATGTGATCAACAAGATAAATTAAAGATTTTAAACAAGGTATAAGTAAAATAATCATTGTCATACCGTGACGGATTGGACTATTATGAATACCTTAACCGGAGATGACTCATCATCGCAACGGATTGGACTATTATGAGTACCTTGACTGGATTTGACGATATGACTTGATCACTATTATGAATACCTTGACTGGAGGATATGACTCGCTCACTCATGAAAGGTAATTATTTCATTATGTAGACACCGCCTATATGGTCGGTTTACGGAATAATTTACATATATTCAAGTTTTATATTATTTCAGAAACACCTTAGTTGTTGGTTAATTCTAACATATTAGAGGTTGTTGTCAACATATATACGTGGTGGTATAACCCAGTATTATTATTGATATTATTGTTATTTAATATTTCATTAAATGATACCAGAAGTTATCAATACTAAAGTTAGATAATATTTTATCAAATGATACCAGAAGTTATCATTACTAAAAGTTGGTAAATGTTGATAAAAAGTTATCAATACCAAAAGGTAGGTAAATGTTTGATCGGGTTTGGATCTGAATAGGCCCATGAGTGGTCACAGCCATTCCCACAACCAACCAATGGATAATGAGTTGTCCACCTTATTTGAAAAAAAAAAGGGTGATCCAACGTGATTAACACCTTTGTTAATTAAAGAATTAAAGAATCCAAAGTGATGAATCCACCAGTGAAATCACCTTCTTTAATTAAAGAATTTTCATGATGATGGATATATGCTGTCAACCAACCTTGTTTGTGGACAACGGTGAGCAAGCACCTTTTGTGAAAAGGCGCATGTGAATTGGAAATAACTTGTGGAGTCTGAACTAATTTTTTAGAGGATGGTATTATTATTGTTGATGGATGTTGATAAAAAATATTTTATCAACGGTACCAGGAGTTACCATTATTTGTATTGAAAAGATAGATAAAAATGGATTATCCAACAAGAGAATGTTGATGTATGATAAGATAATATCACATGATAGCATGGACATAGCTAATGTGAAAATAATCTCATCAGTATTATGAGATGAATATTAGATGATAAGTATCTGAACAAGTTCTTGCACGAGCAATTATGTATTCCAGAAGAAGTACATATTTATACCAGAAGAAGTAAAAAATTATCATCTAAACATGCTGAAATGATATTATTATTGCTCCTGAAGAAGCATAAAACAAGTCATACATAAAAGGGGGAAACATTTATGATCCTCAAAGTGAGAGATGTGTTTCGGGAGTAGCCGTATCCTACCACCTCTGAACTTTTGAGGACATAAAGAAACACTCAAAGAGGTGTGTTTCAAGAGTAAGAATACTCTGTACTCTACCACCTATCTTTGAGGTACACAAGATTAAACATTGATAAAATCCTAGAAATTTAAGGTGTGTCTCAAGAGTAAGAATACTCCGTACTCTACCACCATCTATTCTAGGGTTCACAAAGTTAAGTTTACATTAACCGGACTCCATTTTCGCTTGATTCCTCTTCCTTGCGACCAATCTATCTTAACTCCTGCTGGATCTTGTATGGGGATATATGATTTCAACTTATCCAGCAGTTCCTCGATAGTAGGAGCAGAAATAAGGATTCTCCTAGAAAATGGAGAGATGAGTCCCTGTTCCACAGCATAATCAAGAAATGTTAGCAAACCATCAAAGAAATTGTTAACATTTAAAAGCCCAATAGGCTTGGTATGGAGATCTAAATGAGCCCAGGAGGTAATATTAAAGATTTCCTCTAAAGTACCAAAACCTCCAGGCATAGCAATGAAGGCATCAGAACCATATAACATGCAAGTTATGTGTTCATGGATAGATAAGGTTTGTACTTCATGCCCTCGTGTTTTGCCTGCGATATCAACTAAAGGAACGGGTATAACACCTATTACTCTTGATTTTTCTGCTTGAGCAGATTGGGAAACACAACCCATCAATCCACTGCTACCTCCTCCATATACTAGATTGATACCTTTCTCTCCCATCTTTTTTCCCAAATCCACGGCTGCTTCTAGATACCCAAAACCTTTCCCTACATTTGATTCACAAAATACACAGATAGTTTTGATCGGTTGAAGTTTTGGTCTTTCCATCTTTGAGAGAATAAGGAAGAAAGAAAAACTTATGTCAAAATGATATTTTGGGATGTATGAAACTGTGAAAATCATTGGCTTTTTAAACTTGAAAAACTTCACTATTTACTGCTCATCTTTTGAAAAAGTGAAAACCTAATTCTGACTAAGTTACACTACTTTTGATAAAGCTTACCTTTCGGTGATTTTTTTAATACACTTTATCAATACTCAAGAAATGAAATATGAAAATATTTTATGTGCAAATATATACACACAATATATCAAATGATTTACCTTGTATTAATGCTGCATAGCCAAAACATCATTGTTTATAACAGTTTGGCAAACAGGATCTTTTGCTACTATATTTTCAAGACTATAACGATTTTTATCCTCGTTAAATTGAGCATATAAGGAAAGGAGTTCACGTTGCACATACCCACTTGGGTGCGTCTCAAGAGTTAATCGGATATCATCCAATGACTCCTTACTCAGTCCACCCTTAATGAAATTGATTTTATCATCCCGATTTCTAGAAGAATATCCTACTGATTTGCAACGAGTATCACATGTCCAACGAGCACATTTGTAGCAACCGTTCAGCCTTTTTGCTCTTCGTTTCTTTGCAAAAGTACTCTTACCTAAACCAGGCATGTGTTTAGAAAATGAATCTGGTAATTCACCAGCTAATCGAACTTTTGCTTCGATCAACCAACGAACATCTTCTGGAAAGCCTTGATCCATCAGCAGCCTCAATCTTTCAAGTCGAACTCGGTAAATCTTTTTCAAAACATTTACCGGAAGATTAGAATAATATTTGCGAATATTTGATAATATAACATCCATTTTTAATGGATCTAATCTCTTCCCAAATGATATATTTAAACGCGTAAAGGAGCGCTCCGAGTGTCAGTGATATCGATTCCATCAAGAAATAATGGAATAAATTATTGAAAAGGTGGGAACAATGAGATAATGCGTCATTACCTTTTTCGAAATAAGGGAAGATTTGGCGACAAGATTGAGATCATGAGATATTTTCTTGGATATTGTACCTGATTTTTTCGGTATACTAAAAGTAATAAAAGTATACTGATTTGAACTATACAGAAATACATACTGATTAAATGAATACTGTATTGAACCAGAAGTTCATACATATGTAAAAATGAAATATCTTGCTGAACCAGAAGTTCTATAATGATTGGTTAGATTCCAATTCAATAATGAGATTTATTGAGAATGCAAAATGACATTCATTAAAGAACCAGAAGATTGTTCAGGTTAACGAGTTATCATTGCTGCTTGTTCTGAAAAGCAAATTAATTATCTCACTAAGAAAATGAATGACTGATTATTTGCTCAAGTAATGATATTACGAGCAAAGTGATAAATGCTAGCATGAATATATCTTAAAGTCATTAATGATTTTACGAATTAGTTGAGATAATAGAATATTATATTGCTAATGATTTAGCAGATTAATAGCCTCAAGTTATTTGCTATGAGAACAACTTGAATATAAATATTCCTTATGCAGCAATATTCTACATACAAACATGTCAATACGATGAAATAAAGATTTGCTTATAAAGCTTTATGATTTCTAAAAGGTGCGATATCTATATACACTCCAACAAAACGCACTTAGATATAATATTATGATTATATCCATAATTATGATGACATGTGTTGCGGCATTGTTAGCCGATTGATATAATACAAGATTCTTGAATATTATGGGGAAATTAAACAATAACACGCATGAAGCGTGATCAAGCTTAAAGCGTAATTATGCCTGAAGCATAATGACAATCGATTCCAAAAACAAATATCTCTTGAATAATGGAAATGATCCATTTGAGGCTAAATACTCATAGTGAGTAAAAGGGATATAATTAAATGTAAGAGACTCAGGTACCTGATGATAGATATACAAAGAGATCTCTCTATGTTATGTTTATATTGACATGAAATGGAATCGATAAATAAGTCGACTACATACATAAACAACCCTCTTATGAAAATGAGGTTGGTGAAATTATAATAGTTTGGCCAAGTATAAAATCCCAATGTAGGGATTATTGTTATAAGACCTGAAGTTAAAACACTTAAATGTGTAAAGCCAGTAATTATATGTACAAATGAAAAATATTTCACAGTCGTAAAAGATGACTCATTGCGCACGAAATTTTTCATTGAACTGGCATGAAATATGGTGGATAGACTATAGTCTAAATTCACTAGTTTGAGCTCTTTGATATACCAATGAGTGAGATCAAAAAGTGTGATTCTCATCTCGGTACTTTGGGAGTTTTCTTTGATGTACCAGTTGATCGCGGTACGTTGGGATTTCAAGCGAAATGATTATAGATTATATGTCGAAATTGATATCTATTTCAATGATTGATTATGCTCCTGCAAATTAGAAATTGCAGTTTATAAAGTGCAAGAACGTACATGTATAAATCATTGAAAGATTCAATTTTTCCAAAATAATATCATTATAGAATGAAATGTGATTCTTAAAATAAAATCACGTGAATAATGATATGATACATATGACCCCATAATATAATATGTTGAAAATGAAATTGGAGTGTACTATTATTATATTTGAATATTTGGGCATGCAATTGATTTTCAATATGCAAAATTATATTATCCATCGGAAAATGAATATTCATTAGAAGTGAATTTGAAAATGAATATTCACTAGAAGTGAATTTGAAAATGAATATTTAATTATTCATCAGAACAAATTCTAGATTTTGATAGAAGTGAATCAATTCTAGATTTAAGTAATGCAATCAGTTAACTAACTAAACATTGCTTGGTATAGCATGTTCAATACATCATAAATGAGCTATGACATTATAAATGAGTTATAAACTACTTATAAAAGCTCATCACAAACTATATGTTTGATGAAATGATTTGAGATTGCATTAATATACTTATGATATTCCTATGAAGGGAACAAATACGCACTGACTCTTTTTCCCTTAACTGAGGTTTTGTCCCACAGGGTTTTCCTAGTAAGGTTTTTAATGAGGCAGCAATTATGGAACAATTATGGCGTATCAATGAGAATAATGTACTCTTTTTCCCTTCGCTAAGGTTTTGTCCCACAGGGTTTTCCTAGCAAGGTTTTTGAGACATTGTCACAGCTATCTGCAAGTTATTCAACAACAAGCTCTCTCTTTAAATTGTGCTGAAATGATATCAACAAAATTAAGAAAATCATACACATCTTATGAAGAATGTTATGATATCGGCTACACACAAGAAGATTTTCATATATACATATTCCAGACGAAAGATGATATCATTATTCAAAAGGTTCATGAAATACTTGATTGCACACTTCAGGGGGAGAATCATGCTGTCATGCTGTACTCTTTTTCCTTCGTCCAGGTTTTTGTCCCACAGGGTTTTCCTGACAAGGTTTTAACGAGGCAGCGGCTGTACTCTTTTTCCTTCGTTCAGATTTTGTCCCATTGGATTTTACTGACAAGGTTTTAACGAGGCAGACCTAAAGCAAGGCAGCACTAAAGACCTAAAGTAAGGCAGCACTAAAGACCTAAAGCAAGGCAGCACTAAAGCACTAAAAGCACTGAAGCAATAAAGCAATAAAGCAATGAAGCACTTCAACACTTCATAATTCGAAGTTTCCAGTACATGATTTGTACTACTTATCATTGATGTCATTTTGGATATTAGACTCAATGATTAATGATGGCCAACATCAGGGGGAGCAGCTGTACTCTTTTTCCTTCGCTCAAGTTTTATCCCACTGGATTTTCTTAGCAAGGTTTTAACGAGGCAGACAATTGAGCTATTGAGCAATAAGTCATTCAAGGGGGAGTGTTATAAATAATTATGGAAATTATTAAGAAATCCACCACTAATTTTATACCTAATTTCCACCCAAGTTATATTGTAAATTAATGTAATGAATGACTTTTCCTTCCCTATAAATGAGGTAGGAATTGCTTGAATTTGGTGTACCAATTCTTGATCAAGAAAGAATTCTCCTCCTTCTCTCTAGTTCTCAATCTCTCTCTAATTCTTGTGTTTAGAATTTTGATAGTTTCACAACAACACTTGATTTGTGAAGTTTCTTACCTTTTTCTGTAAACTTGAATTAGTGTAACATAAAGACCTTATTGGTGTATTTTTCCCTACTTTATATTATACAAACAAGCCTGTGTTTGGTAAAATTTATTTATAAACGGTTACGTAAAAATATGTCAATGGATAATTTTTTTTTTTTTTTTTGAAACATAACAATTTTGACTGGTCTAAAATTTTTGCAATTTTGACTTGTCAAAAATTTTGTTCATCATTTTTTACCTTTCAAAAAATGGACTAGCAAAATATTTTTCACATTATTTATAAACAAATGATTTACCAAAGAGATGTCAGAATTAGAAAATTTTATTTTATTTCAAATTAATTAATAAAAAGAAATAAATACACTCAAGATTTATAGAGGTTCGTCTCAATATAAGTATATGTCCTCTTCCATCACCACAATATTCACTATAATGAAAAACGAGATTAGGAGAGAGTCACATTCTTGTTGGCTCTGACCTCTTTTTTCTCTTCTGATGATAACTTAAAAATTCAATCATGGCTCTCTATTCGTAAGATGTTTTATGGAAAAATCGAAACTCAAATTATAAAGGAGAAATTTACAAGGACACAAATTCTTGAACTGCTCTTAGTTAAATAATTTGGTTCACATCGACCTCAAAACGGCGATAGATTCGCGTCTAGAACAGCTCCACAACTGAACATATAATTGTATTAAACACATTATATTGTAATAAAACTATTTATAAACAAGATTTCGAAGTTCAAATGCATGGACTCTCTTAGCTTTGGTAAATTGTCAAATTTATAAATAGCATATTTCTTCGAACTACCATTTAATTATACATATTTTTTCAAAATACTTTTCAATTGCATATTTTATCGCGAAAGCCTCACAATCTTTATTTATTTTTATTTTTATTTTTTACCAATAGGCTTAATTTGGCCAATTTAAGACTTTAGGGAGGCCACTGATACCTGCCTTTTTGGATTTCTTCACAAAGTCAACTCTTTATACACTCTTTACTTTCTCTATTAATATTTGAAGTTGTATTAAGAATCAATCATGTTCTAGTATCTTTCAAGGACAGATACTATGGTGCCTTTTAAGACATAAAGAATTGGTCTCACCAAACAGTGGGGTCCATAGCTTGTGCCTTGAAGGACACAACTAGAACAAAATTCTGTATCAAGATGAATTAGAAGAATATAACAACACTGAAAAATAAAAACTTTAATATCCATATCTAAGCTTGGATAAATAGTAAGAAGTACTTTTTATGTGACTTTCTTTAAAAATATGTTTGGATAAGTTATTAGGGCTGTACAATAAAACCATTAAATAGAATTGAAACTGCAATTTCGAAGCCGTTCGTTCAGATTCACGTAGACCCATCAACGTTTTTGCTTTTGACCTAAATCGAACTGTTTTAAATATTTTGGTTTAGATTTCACTTTTCAAAACTCGTTTCAAACCATCAACTCGCAAAAAAAATTACAACTAATATTTAAATTTTTTATTGCAAAATTACATAATTTTGTTACTCAAAATTTAGAAACTTAAAATTCATTTCACTTGAGGTGTTGATGCGAACCCGGGAGGGGGTCCATGTCGTAACTCGCGGAATAACGCTTGGAAAGTTCCGAATTCAGGTTTCGACGTACGAGAACACTACAACTCGAGCCTCACAACCCGAGCCTCACGACATAAGAACCATGGGTATATTAAACCCAAGACCCGTTACGATGTGGAAACAAGAAGTGTAATGATTTGAACGCCACAAAGGATGCCCACGCCTTTGATAAGTTCGATTTGTTGAAAGCCACAAATATTCCACAATATTTGATAAGTTCGAAATTTGTTCAATTCCAGAACAATGTTGAGAAAACACTCAAGATATTTCTCATTCATCAAAATCTTCGTTTCACATTGACTGGAAAAGCATATAAATAGGCAAAATAAACCCTAGTCGCTAACTGACTCTGAATAGAATTCTAATTACGCTAACTGACTCTGAATAGAATTCTAATTAGGCTAAAATAACTAAAATAACCAAAATTACCAAAAATTACAAAAATTGGAAAAAGAATTAAAAACCAATAAGGAATTAAAAATCAACTCAAATACTAAAATTCTCGAAAAATCTGATTTGCGCCGCTTACGACCGTAAAAGTAGGACTTACGGCCGTAAGTCCTTCTCGGATCAAAATGTCTTAATATTAGTTACGGTCGTGAAGATTGATGTTACGGTTGTAAATCTCCTTCTGAACAAAAATAACAATATTCATTTACAGCGCTGAGGAAGGTGATGCGGCCGTGAAATCCATAAGTACATTACGGCCGTGAGAAACCATATTACGGCCGTAATGCATCTTCTGCATAATTTTCTGATCCTTTGATATTAATTGAATCTTGACTCGAGCCCAACATGAAACTTGTTCATTTTCCTATATAGAATATTTTCGAATTGTTCGTATCTTGATTACTCATTTTGACTCCTTTTCTGGATCACATCATCCCCTCTTTCTTTAAGATGATTCGTCCCGAATCATAACATTGTTCTTAGCTTCTTTTTCGGATCACATCATCCCCTCTTTCTTTAAGATGATTCGTCCCGAGTCATAACATTGTTCTTAGCTTCTTTTTCGGATCACATTATCCCTTCTTCCTTTAAGATGATTCCTTTAATATTGATGTTACGGCCGTGAAATTCCATAGATTAGTTACGGCCGTGAGAACCCAAGTTACGACCGTAAACGCTGTTCTGCCCAAATTGTGCCCTGATGATGTTACGGCCGTAATTATGGAAGTTACAGCCGTAAATGTCCTTCTGCCCTGATTTCTGATCATTTGACATGAATTGAATCTCGACTCGAGCCCAACATGAAACTTGTTCATTTTCCTATGTAGAACATTGTCGAATTGTCCGTATCTTGATTACTCATTTTTTACTCCTTTTCCGGATCACATCAGGTGTAATGCCCCAAGTTCTATAAAACTCGAAATGTCACGTCATCTTTTAAATCTAACTTTTGAACAAATATTCTTGCTGAAAAATTGATTTTTAAACATCACATTTATTTTTTTGAAAATTGTAGTGGAAACTAAATCAAATGAAGTTTAGAACAATTCATAAAAACTTTAAATCTCAATTTTTAAAGAAAAATAACGACAAAGAAATAAATTGACAATATTCATAAATCGTGACATCAATAGTAAATTCATTAATTAATTTTCCACTATTGCCCTTCATTCACTATCGTCTCCGTAATATGCAAATGCTGTTAAAATAACAGAATGAGTATTTCCAAGAAATACTCAGTAGACTAATCGTCTATAATTAATTTACAAAATAATTGAACACATAATTATACAATTTATACAGTGACATCATCATCATAATCATATGCCTTTCATATTGTAGAATGTAGGTAATCTCATCTCATGCATTAAAGCATATTAGTTATGACCAACATAACAAAATCATTTTCTCTCATAAGAGATAGTCTCGTCCATGACATGCATAACAACATCAACTTCACTCTATCTCATAAGAGATAGTTTCGTCTCGTCTCGTCTTGTCTCGTCTCGTCTCATACTTCAAGAATATAAATCACGTTAAGTCACATAATACATGTAATTATAATTTAAATTAATTAATAAAGGTATGTCTACCTCAAATTTTACGAGTTCAAGAAGTGGAGAGGGAATGGCACTTCAATCCCTTAATTCACCAAACGTTTCGTATAGTCAAAAGAAAATTAATTTAATTTAGTACTTTGAAAAATGAAAAATTAAGGAGATAAATAAAGTTTAGGGACTAAATTGAAATTTTTAAAGAAATTGGGATTTAGAAGTTTAGGGGCTGAAATGGAACTTTTCGAAAATAGTGGGCTAACTATAGAAGTTAAGGAATTTTGAGACTGATCTATTGAAATACTGAAACTTTTGGAACTAAATTAAGACTTTTAAAACTAAAAGGATTGAAATAAAATAATTTTAAAATAAGGGCTGAACTTAAAACATTTAAATACTACAGGGGCCAAAATAAATTTTTTAAAACTTGGGGACCAGGAACAATTTTAACAAAATCAAAATATTAAAGGGTGGTTATATTGTCACCACAAAACTTAATTTTTACACCACAATTTTAACTAATTTAATAATTTATAAAAATAAACATAATAAAATTACATTAATAATCTTTTAATTTTTCTCTCATAACTCATGGTTTTTTTATATACACTACAACCTAATCTCAAATAGTCCCCATTGTGGTCGATACCTTTCTTCGGCAGTGACAAGATTGAATCCATACTCGCATGCACCATCTTTACACCATCACTAATCTCCCCAAATTGTGAAACAATTGCTCGCTCAACATAAAATAAAGTAGTCTTTCGTATATTAACAACTAATGAAGAAGATCAATCTTGGCCCGTGCTACCTAATATTCTTGCTTGGTTAATTACTTTATCAGTAAATTTCTCTTTACTGTTCTGATCATCTGATGAGTTCTGGAGTGGCTCGACGAGCGTTGACCCGTTGCACGAGCTCGTGGGACCAATAACGAGGCAAATAGCCAAAAGAATCAAGCAGGCGATGAAAGGATTTATGCAAGCGTGGATGGATGAGTGCTCTAGTGCAAAGACCTCATTTATATTGTATAACAAAGTGGAAGAGGAGCCAAAGTCATTACAATGCATTTGGTTTAAAGAATAACAAGAAAAAAATGCAGCAGCATACTTACGGCCGTAACCCCCAGGTTTACGGTCGTAACACTAACATCATCGACACAAAATTAAGTAGAAGAGAACTTACGGCCGTAATCCAAATACTCATGGTCGTAAATATAGTTTAGTAGTTCTTTTTATTTTTGTTCAGAGAGTCTCTTACGATCGTAAAGTAAATTGTCACGGCCGTAACCTATGTTTTATTTTTTAAAACTGTAAGTCACTTACGGCCGTAAACTTATAAGTCACGGCCGTAACTCTAGCGCCGCAATTTAAGATTATGTTAGGCGGTTACGTTTAGTTCTAATTCTAGTTTATTTTGGTTACCTTATTTTGTTAGCCTATTTAAAGGCTTCATTCAGCATTATGTAAAACAACTTTTATTCTTGAGATTTATGATATTGAAGGTGAGATATTTCCTTAATTTCTTCTTGTTCTCGTTGAACAAATTCGAACTTATCAAAGGATTTGAAAACCTTTGTGGCGTTCCCCTCTGTGGTTCTTATCTTCGCATCGTAACGGGTTTTGGGTTTAATATACTCATAATTCTTGCGTCGTGAGGTCGGGGTTACATTGTTACCGTCTACTAATTTGGATATTAGAGATTTCCGGCGTTTATTTATGCGTGTTCTTCGTGATCCCCATATCGGATCACATCATCTCGTATCAGGGCCCGTCTCTAAATCCAAGTATTTATTATTCCAATTCTTTTCTTTTATTTTCAGATTTTATTCATTCAAAAAAAAAATTTCATTAAAGTTCTTGTTTCTTGAAATTCGTCAGAAATTAAAGATTTGCCAAATTCCGTTTCTTGTTCTTGATTATTCTTGTTGAGTAGCAAAAAAAGTAAAAAAAAATAAAAAAAATATAAGGTTTTTGATTTGATAACAAGAATCTAGAAAATCTTTACAAGACAATTCAAGAAATCTTTTCTTGGGAAAAATCTTTTTTGGCAAATATTTCCAACAATCCTTGTTTCCATTAAATTCCTTATTGCATCAAATTCTTGATTCCATAGAACTTCTTCTTGAAATGGAGTTCTTGTTTCCATAATTTCCTTCTTAAAATTCTTAATTCCAATTTTTCCATCAACTTTCCTTCTTTATACTTTGGGGTTAATTCCGCAAAGACCAAATCTGTGATTAGTTTGGTGGGTTCTTTGAGAACGTGGGAAAAAGGGAATAGAGAGGAAAAAGGCAAAGTGGTGAGATTAATAGAGGGAAAAAGCCAAATTGAGTGATACACGAGCGATAAAACACGTGATGATCTTTATTTAATTTTTTTCTCTTTTCTTTATTACTAACCATCTCACAGAAAGAAGCGTCATCGACGGAAAAGGATCTTCAGGAATTTAAAATGCTTGTAATGATGGAGGAACAATTTACAAAATTGGAGGCGAGGTTGGATGCAAAGTAGGAAGCAAAATTTGGTCCACAATCCGACGTGAATATGGAAAGGGCGAATAATCCGGGGGAGACACGTGGTGCGGGAATTGCTCAACCACGTCAGGAACAACCGCGCAATTTCCCTAATTTACGGAGACCACTAAGGTATGACTTCAACCCAAAATTTGGAGTTAGGAATGAATGTGTTGAGGTTGTTGATAGTGATGAAAATAGTGGTGAATTTTCTATTGTCAGTATGGGTAGGAGATGAGATCGGGGAGAAAGAAGAGATAGGGGATATAGGCATGATCGTAGGGATGATGTAGATGGACATGTTGGTAATATAAAAATGTCCATTCCCTCATTTCAAGGTAAAAGTAATCCGGAGGTTTATTTTGAGTGGGAAAAAAGGGTAGATTTAATTTTTGATTGTCATAATTATTCCGAAGCTAAAAAGGTTAAATTGGCAGTCGTAGAATTTACTGATTATGCTATAGTATGGTGGGATCAATTGGTTACTAGTAAGAGGAGGAATGGGGAGATGCCTATTGAAACGTGGGATGAGTTGAAGGCCCTCATGAGAAAAAGATTTGTGCCTAGACATTACTATAGGGATCTCTACCAAAAACTACAAACCATTTCCCAAGGTAGTAAGAGTGTGGAGGATTACCATAGGGAGATCGAGATTTCCATGATTAGAGCAAATATAGAGGAAGACCCGGAGGCAACCATGGCTAGGTTTTTAAATGGTTTAAATCGAGATATTGCTAATATTATTGAATTGCAGCATTATATCGATTTGGAGGAGATGCTTCAAATGGCCATGAATGTGGAGCAACAACTAAAAAGGAAGGAAACTTCGAAATTTCCTACAAGTTCTAATCCTTTTGGTAAGTCTACATGGAGTGGGACTAATAAAAATGATGGAGTTGTGCAGAAAAACTAATTTGAGGCATCGAAGGGAAAAGTAGAGCCACCCAACAAAGGTAAAATTGCTTATGATTCTCAAACTCCTAGGACTAGAGATATTCGTTGTTTTAAATGTTCTGGATTAGGACATATTTCTTCACAATGTCCAAATAAACGAATATTGGTTGTGCGTAATGGGGTATTAAGTTCGGAGGATGAGAAAGAGGAAGAAGAGGAGGATGAGTATAAGGATATGCCAGCTCTAGAGGATGTTAGTGAAAATGATGATGGCGACCATGAAGTAGCTAGATCCCTTGTCACTAGGAGAGCCCTTAGTACTCAAGTTAAGGTAGAAGAGTAGGGTGAGCAGCGAGAAAATATCTTTCATACTAGGTGCTTTGTGAATAACAAGGTGTGTAGTTTGATAATAGATGGTGGTTGTTGTGCGAACGTTGCTAGCACTACTCTAGTGAAAAAATTATGCCTACCTATACTAAAACACCCTAGGCCATATAAGCTACAGTGTTAAATGAATCGGGTGAGATTAAGGTGAATAAACAAGTGGTAGTTGATTTGGTGATTGGGAAATACGAAGATAGGGTGGTTTGTGATGTGGTACCCATGCATGCGGGGCACATCTTGTTGGGCAGGCCATGGCAATTCGATAGGAAGGTTATTCATGATGGCTTTAAAAATAGGTACACCTTCACTAAGGATGAGAAAAATATCAAACTAATGCCTTTGTCACCTTAAGAGGTCTATGAAGACCAATTGAAATTAAAAAGTGAGGAAGAGAGAAAGAGGGTCGGGACCACGATCCCGGAAAAAGGAGAGTTGTATGAAAAATTGAGAGTTGGGACCACGATTCCAGAAAAATGAGAGGATGTGAAGAGTGCCAGTAAAAATAAAAGAGAGAAAACAGAAGTGAGCTTCTACGTAAAACAGAGTGAAATCACCAAAGCTATTTCTACAAATAAACCTGTGATTTTACTAATGTACAAGGAATCTCTCCTTGTACTTGACGAAGCTAACCACTCCCTCCCTAGTTTAGCTGTGTCTCTTTTGCAGGAATTTGCAGATTTATTTCCCGAGGAGATTTGATGAGATCCCAGTCGGGGAATCTCGTCGAAAACGCGGAATAACGACAATTAAAACCTAGGAAAGATCTAATTCAGATTTGACTCGAAAATAACAAGAACACGAAGAAAATAAATGGAAATTAAAAGATAGATTTGACGGTAAAACCTTGACCCGACAATCACGACGCAATTAATGACGATGCGGATTGAAGAACCAAGATTGGTAAACGCCACAAGGGATGTCAATTCCTTGATAAGTTCGTTGGGTGAACGCCACAAAGAACAGATCTTTGATAAGTTCGAAATAAAGGGAATAACTCGACCTTTCAATTTTGGAGAATCCTCTCTCAAATATTATTAATCTCAAATCAAACTTGTCTTTACAATGAATTGAAAAAGCGTATAAATAAGCAAAATAACCTAGCATCTAATTTACTCAAAATAGAATTCTAATTAGACTAAAATTCTAAAATAGGAAAATAACCAAAAACTAAAAAGGAAATTAAATAATTGAAAATCCCCGGAAATCTGGCACTCCTCATTTACGGCTGTGAGGAATTCTCTTACGGCCGTAATGGCCTTTCTGATAAAAATCTGATTTGTTAGTTACGGCCCTGACACAATGATTACGGCCGTGAATTTCCTCCGGTTTGAATGTTACGGCCGTAAGACTGGACTTTACGACCGTAAGACACGTTCTGCCTGAATTCATCATGTCTCTTATATAATTGGTTACGGCCGTGATAACATGGTTTACGGCCGTGAATATATGTATTACGGCCGTGAAGATCCTCTTTTACGTCCGTAAGGTATTTTCTGCCCAAATTACTTCTTTTTCTTGATTCAGCTCGATCCGTCCCTCTTCTCGGCTCGACCCCAACACGAAACTTGCTCCGTTTTGTACGTAGATCACTGTCATATTACCGATGGCTCGACTTTTCCCTTCGATGCCTGGTCCGGATCACATCAAGATTCCTAGTGGGCTGCCACCAATTTGAGGGATTGAGCACCAGATTGACTTCGTGCCAAGAGCAGTCATTCCAAACAGGTCAGCTTATAGGAGCAATCCTGAAGAGACCAAAGAGCTACAAAAGCAGGTTGAAGAACTGCTAAAAAAGAACTATGTTCGGGAAAGCATGAGCCCATGTGCAGTACCAGTTCTGTTGGTACCCAAAAAAGATGGGACTTGGAGGATGTGCGTGGATTGCAGAGCAGTCAACAATATTACGATAAAGTATCGCCATCCCATACCTAGACTTGATGACATGCTTGATGCGTTGTATGGTGCTAGTATATTTAGCAAAATAGACCTTAAGAGTGGCTATCACCAAATTCGTATGAAAGAAGGTGATGAATGGAAAACCACCTTCAAAACCAAATATGGTTTATATGAATGGATGGTTATGCCATTAGGCCTCTCAAATACACCTAGCACTTTTATGAAACTAATGAACCATGTTTTGCGTGCTTACATTGGTAAATTCGTTGTGGTATACTTTGATGACATTTTGGTATATAGTAAGAACTTAGGTGATCACATTGAACATTTAAGATCTGTTTTGGAAGTTTTGAAAACTGAAAAACTATATGCTAATTTTAAAAGTGTACTTTTTGCATGGAAAAAGTGATTTTTCTTGGGTTTGTTGTTAGTGCTAATGGTGTTGAGGTAGATGAGGAGAAAATTCATGCTATTAAAGAGTGGCCAACTCCCAAAAGTATTACGGAGGTTAGGAGCTTTCACGAGTTGGCTGGGTTTTATAGGAGATTTGTTAAAGATTTTAGCACACTTGCAGCACCACTTATAGAAATAGTTAAGAAAAGTGTAGGATTCCATTGGGGGGGTAGCACAAGAAAATGCTTAAGGATAGGTTATGTTCTGCACCGGTATTGGCTTTACCTAACTTTAACCAAACATTTGAGATTGAATGTGATGCATCAGGAATAGGGATTGGAGCTGTTCTTATGTAGGAAAAAAGGCCGATTGCATTTTTCAGTGAAAAGCTAAATGGGGCAGTTTTGAATTATCCTACCTACGATAAGGATCGTTATGCTCTTGTTCGTGCCTTGGAAACATGGCAGCACTATATGTGGCCAAAAGAATTCGTTATACACACTGACCATGAGTCACTGAAGCACCTCAAGGGACAAGCTAAGCTAAACAAAAGACACACCCGTTGGATGGAATTCATTAAGACTTTTCCCTATGTCATTCGCTACAAGCAAGGTAAGGAGAGTGTGGTAGCAGATGCCCTTTCTCGCAGGTATGTTCTTTTAACTTCTTTAAACAAGAAGTTGCTTGGGCTTGAGTATATAAAAGGTATGTATGTTAATGACCCTGATTTTTCTACCATATAAGCTTCATGTGAAAAGGGTGCAATGGATAAATTTTATAGGCATGATGGCTATTTATTTAGAGAAAGTAAACTTTGTGTGCCTAATTGTTCAATGCGTAAATTGCTGGTGTGTAATGCTCATGGTGGAGGGTTAATGGGACACTTTGGTGTTATTAAGATGTTAGAAACTTTACAAGAGCACTTTTATTGGCCTAAAATGAAAAGGGATGTTCACCGTATTTGTGATAGGTGCATAACTTGTAAACAGTCTAAGTCTAGGGTTTTACCACAATGTTTGTATACACCTTTTCCCGTACCTAATGAACATTGGGTAGATATTTTTATGAATTTTGTGTTAGGTCTGCCTAGGACAAGAAAAGGTAGAGACTCGATATTTGTGATGGTAGATAGGTTTAGCAAAATGGCACATTTTATACCTTGTAATAAAACTGATGACGTAACAAACATAGCTGACCTATTCTTTATGAAAGTTGTGAGACTCCATGGGTACCTAGGAGTATTGTGTCTAATAGGGATGTTAAGTTCCTAAGCTACTTTTGGAAAGTCTTGTGGGGGAAGATGGGTACTAAATTATTATTTTCTATTACATGTCACCCGCAAACTGATGGTCAAACAGAGGTAGTTAATAGGACGTTAATCCAACTTTTGCGCACTATAATAGATAAGAATTTAAAAAGCTGGGAGAAATGTTTTTCATTTGTGGAGTTTGCTTATAATCGATCTGTGCATTCTACTACTTCATGTTCACCTTTTGAATTTGTTTATGGTTTCAACCCACTAACTCCTCTTGATTTAATTCCTTTACCTGTAGATGAAAGGAGCAGTTTGGACGGGGCAAAAAAGGCTAAGCTTGTGAAGACACTTCATGAGAAGGTGAAAGGGCAAATTGAAAAGAAAAATGAGCATTATTCGACTCATGCCAATAAAGGTTGGAGGCAAGTGACGTTCGAGCCAGGAGATTAGGTGTGAGTGCACTTGCAAAAGGAGCGGTTCCCAACCCAAAGGAAGTCTAAATTGCAGCCAAGAGGTGATGGACCATTTCAAGTCATTGAAAAGATTAATGAGAACGCATATAAGCTTGATCTTTTAGGTGAATATAACGTGTCTGCTTCTTTTAATGTTTCTGATCTTTCTCTGTTTGATGCAGGTGATGATTCGAGGACGAATCCTTTTTAACAGGGAGGGGATGATGAGTTTCGGAGTGACTCGACGAGCTTTGACCAGTTGCATGTGCCCGTGGGACCAATAACGAGACAAAGAGCCAAAATAATCAAGCAGGCGATACAAGGATTTATGCAAGCGTGGATGGACGACTGCTCGAGTGCAAAGATCTCATTTACATTGATAAAAAAGTGGAAGATGAGCTACAGTCATTAAAATGCATTTGGTTTAAAGAACAACAAGAAAAAAGGCAACAGCTGACTTACGGCCATAACGCCCAGATTTATGGCGGTAACATCATCAACACAAAATTAAGCAGAAGAGAACTTACAGCCGTAATCCAAATACTTACGACCGTAAATATAGTTTAGTAGTTTTTTTTATTTTTGTTCAGAGAGTCTCTTACGGCCGTAAAGGAAATTGTCACGATCGTAACCTATGTTTTATTTTTTCTAAACCGTAAGTCACTTACGGCCGTAAACTTATAAGTCACGGCTGTAACTCTGGCGCTGCAATTTAAGATTTTGTTAGGTGGTTAGGTTTAGTTCTATTTTTAGTTTATTTTGGTTACCTTATTTTGTTAGCCTATTTAAAGGCTTCATTTAGCATTATGTAAAACAACTTTTATTCATGAGATTTATGATATTGAAGGTGAGATATTCCCTTAATTTCTTCTTGTTCTCATTGAACAAACTCGAACTTATCAAAGGATTTGACAACCTTTGTGGCGTTCCCCCTCTGTAGTTCTTATCTCCGTATCGTAACTGGTTTTGGGTTTAATATACTCATAGTTCTTGCGTCGCGAGGTCGGGGTTAACTTGTTATCGTCTACTAATTTAGATCTTAGAGATTTTCGGCATTTATTTCTGCGTGTTCTTCGTGATCCCCATATCGGATCACATCATCATCTCTTAGGTCGTAAATCTCGAGTTTTTTCCAGCACAAGTTGTTTCAGATCTTCGTTGGCTGCGACGTAATCCAAACGGGTTTGTCTTGTCATCGCTGCTTCTCGACGTGATTCACATCTAAAGGGTAGGAGTTCTCCATCATCACAATGGATTGCCCAACTTTTTACAGTTTCAAATTGAAATTTGACGAGAATATGCACTGCTTATGAAGAGTATTGATCATCAAGAACATATTTTCGACAAGAGAATTTTATTGTTATTTTAATTAAATAGAAAGATATATTTGTATATGTGTTGGGGTGTATTTATAAAAATTAAATTTTATAAGCGGTAGTAATATAATGTCGTATAGTGAGAGAGAGAGAGAGAGAGAGAGAGAGAGAGAGAGAGAGAGAGCGACGAGCGATGGCGACCGTCTTGAAAATTTGAGGTTGTCTAAATTTTATAAAAAAACTGTCACAGATGTGTCTGGACAGTAACCAGTTAACAGTAAATTGTTAAGTTTTATTTAGTGCAGTACCAGATGAATCTTGCTAAGGCAGATTCGTCTGGATAGTAAAACATAAACAATCAGAATAATTGTGCGAAATTGTAAATGGACAAGAACACAATTATTTGAGCTTAACATGGGAAAAACCCTAATAGGTCAAATCCACGGTTCGCAACCTGCGAACAAAAATCAATCACTATATGAGGAAAGAGTTTATACAGATCAATCTAAACTACAGGATAAATCTACGCATAGATTTTATCAAACATCCAAGAAATAGATCACTCAATGATCCTTCTGTGGCATGTAATGTGAGCTGGCATCTCACCACTCTTCAGTAGTTTTCTTTGACTATGCAATACTTTTCAGCAACACGAACTCCCATTCGATCTTGATTCAAACCTCCCGTTTGATCTTCACGCTGAAAGTCTTTCCTCCTCCCGGAGTATTGAAGTCACCACACGAATGAAGCTTTAATTATTTGCACCACACAAAAAATATACCTTCAAGACTTCTTAATGAAGTGGAGGTGAATGATTAAGCACTACACTGATTTTTTATGTTTTTCACGTCTTGACTTCTTTTAGTGGACGTGTATGTTTAAGCACCACACGGATTTTATGATTCTACACTTCTTAAGAAAACATCTCGTTTTCTTCTTATTTAAATGCAATACGGTTCACTTGTTTCCCAAGTTTCCATATTGCACAAGATCTCTTCTACCTGCAAAACATGGTAGAGGTAATTAGTGAAAGGTAAGATAATTATCCATAAATAAATCTTACCATGAATAAAGATAATGATAAACCATAAAGGATCTTACCATTTTTTAATCAAGTGATAAACATTGATATTTATCACCAAATTTTCGGCCCCTATAAATATTCTTCACAATCAAGATTTTTAACCTTATTATCTTACCATATGCAAAGATAAGATTAAAATATTCATGAACATATCAAGAAGATACTTACCATAATTTGTATAGGCTTGAATATCAAGAATAAACACAAAACATTATCAAGAATATTACCAACATATTTTCGAGATTGTGATAAAAAATTTTGAGATTATGATCAAATAAATATAAATATTTTCTTGATCATTATCTTTTCAATAAAAATGTATTTCTCGAAAATAAGAAATAATTTGTATAATTTAATCGAACTTAATAAATTACTAAATAAACGTATTTAGTAATTAAATCAAGTTTTATTAAACTACACATTCGTGAAAAATAGGAAATGCCAATATCATAAAATTAACATGTCTCCTCTCCGGTCGATTACCGGCGGAATAGGCGGCAACGAGAGTGGGAGAGTGCGGTAGGGTGAAGGTGTTAGGTGATTTTGGTGATAAAAACCAAGGTGATTTTCAGTCACAATTCCGGTCAACTGGGCGGCGGTCGAAGGTAAGTGGTTGGGTAATTTATTACTTTATTTTTTGGTTATTTGAGTGTTAGATTTGGGATTTCAAAATGGGGCAACGGCTCGGCTGTGAAGTTCAGTTTGTGTGATGGTGGGTGAATTGAAGGTAACGTGATGATGGGGTTCGATTGAGGGGGTTTCAGAGTTGGGCAGTGGGTAGTCTCGGTGCGACAGTGACGTTTGTTGAGTTTTGTGATGGTTCGGGCAGCGGTTTGTGAATGTGGGGGCTGTTTTTGGTGGTGGCAGTGGTTTCCGATGTGGTTGTAAAATTGGGTTTGGTTGGGCGATGAAGGTTTGGTTTATGGTGTCGTCGTGAGTTAGATTCTTGCGGGTGGTGAAATTTGGTGAATTGTGGCTCGACCGTCAGTGGTTTTTGAAGGGTGGAGGAGGTGATGCTAGGTAATTGGTGTTTGGGATTGAAGTTTGAAAATTGTGCTTGAACATGTAGTGTGGGATTGCTCGCACCATTGATGGCAAGGCCTAGAAATTAATGTTCTAGCATCAATATCAAGTTCCCGATGTATAGTTGTCGTGGGTAAGGTTGAGAGGGAGAATGCATACCTTGCGGAAGTTTATGTGCATGCGTGAATGGTGATGGGGAAGGAGAATATATGTGTATTGATGGAATGATAGGCAGTGGAGAAAATTATTGGTTAGTGGAAGACTGGCTTGAATGAAGGATTAGTGGAAGAAATTGTGATAAGATACAACATTGAGTGGAGAAATGGTGATATAAGATATTAAAATTGATAAATTTTGGACTGGGTAACAAATTTGGGGATTCAAGAATAAATAAATTTTGAGATTAAACTTGAATTGGATTTTTGTACTTCAAATAATTAAATAATGACATTGAGACATTTTTAATAAAATTGAAATTGGACTAAGATTTTAATTAAATTAAATTTTACTTAATAATGGCTAGATTAATACATTTTTAAAATAAATGAGTGAAATCGTAGTGATACGTTTTAAGAATTTAAATAATTATTTAAAGAAGTATCAGAAAAATTCCTTGTCGCTACAACCCCACTCATTTAAAATAATTCCGTCCTCAAAATTTAAACCTGTTTGATTTAAAATATCTGGATATTTGGTTAGAATTCCTTCTTCATTTTCTCAGGTAGCTTCATCGCTATTATGTATACCCCATTGGACTTTGACGAGTGAAACTCTATATTTCTTAAGAAATGGACTAGACTATCTATAATGCACATAGCTGTCTCCTCATAAGATAGATTCTTCTAAATCATAATAAACTGATAATTCACCACGTGTCTGGGATCTTGAACATACTTCCTCAATAAATAAATGTGAAAGACATTGTGCACAATCGATTGCTCAGGTGGCAACGCCAAACGATAAGATAAATTACCCACTTTCTTTAGTATCTCGAATGGTCCGATAAAACGAAATCTTAATTTCCTCTCTTTCCAAAACGAAAACTACCCTTCGCAGGAGCTAATTTAAAAAATACCTTCTCTCCAATCTGAAACTCTAAGTCTCTCCTTCTTTGATCGGCATAGCTATTCTATCTATCCTATGCGGCTTTAATCCATAATCTGATCTTCTCGATGGTCTCTACAGTCTCCTCGATTAATTATGGACCTAATAACTTCCTTTTGCCAACCTCATCCTAATAGACTGGTGATCAACATCTTCATCCATAAAGTGCCTCGTATGGTGTCATACTAATGGTAGATTGAAAACTATTGTTTTAAGAAAACTCCACCAATGTCAAGTGAGCTTCCAAATTCCTGCTTAGGTCTAAAACAAACTCTAAGCATATCTTCCAATATCTGTATAGTGCGTTCGTATTGTCCGCCCATCTAGGGATGGTAGGCAGTAGTACTAAAATTCAATTTCGTACCCATAGCAACATGTAAACTCTTCTAAAACCTCGAGGTGAACCTCGTGTCTCTATTGGAAACAATGGACATTGGGATTCCATGAAGTCGAATGATCTCTCTGACATAAATCTTTGTCAACTAATCTACACCGAGAGTCATTCGGATTGGAAGGAAGTGGGCTGATTTTGTAAGTCGGTCCACAATCACACAAATGGCGTCATATTCCTTCACTAATCTTGGTAAGCCCGTTACAAAATCCATGGAAATTTTCTCCCATTTACATTCTGGTATATCTGAAGGATTCAACAATCCTAATCATCTTTGATGTTCAGCCTTGACTTGTTGATAGGTCATGGATCATGAGACAAACCTTGCAATACCACCCTTCATATTCCTCCACGAGAAAGTATTTTTCAAGTCACAATACATTTTCGTTCCTCCTGGGTGAAATGCATACGGTGCTGAATGGGCTTTCTCCGTGATTTCATTCTTGATTTTGTCATCTTTTGGTACACAAAGTAAACCCTTGAACATAAGTACTTTATTATGGGCAATCTCAAAACTTATTCTTTTACCAGTTCCAGCTTCAGTTCTAATCTTTTTTAAGAACTTATCCTCTACCTGAGCTGTCACAATACTACCTCTCAAATCTGGCTTAACAATCAAATTTTCCAATCAACTAGAACTTTGAATTGACAAATTTTCCAATCTACTAGAACTTTTAATTGATGGGGCTCACACTTCAATCCTTAGATTCTGAAAATCTCGAATCAACTGATCTTGCACTTTTCCTGAAGTTGATAGTTGTCTAGTATCCTTCTTGCTTAATGCATCTGCAACTTTTTTAGCTTTGTCTGGGTGGTAAAGAATGGTGCAATCATAATCCTTTACGAGCTCTAGCCATCTCCTCAGTCTCATTTTTAACTCCTTCTGAGTGAAGAAGTACTTGAGACTCTTGTGATCGGTGTAAATCCTATTGCATTAATACATATCCAAATTCATGTTTTGGAGGCATCGCTGTAGATAAAAAAAAAACCATCGGATCCATCTGGTACTGTTAACACTGGTGTTGAAACTAGTATATTCTTTAGTTCCTGAAAACTTCACTCACACTGAGATTTGACACCTTTCCATGTCAATTGAACCATGGGACCTACTATTTTAGAGAAACCCTCTATGAATCGTCAGTAATATCCGGATAATCCCAGAAAGCTTCTTAGATCACCAGCTAGCTAGTGTAGTCCAATTAGTCACCGTCTTGACCTTAGAAAGATTGACTTCAATGCCATTTTTGTGATAATGTGACCCAGAATACCTATCTTCTTAAGCCAAAATTCACATTTCTTTAATTTAACACGTAACTTTTCTGCTCTTGTGTCTCCAACAAAATCCTCAAATGTTCCTCATGTTGTTTAAGATCTCAGGAATAGACTAAAATATCTTCAATAAATACAATGACGAATTTATATAGATACTGATGGAAAAATTGGTTCATCAAATCCACGAATATTGCAGGTGCGTTCGTGAGTCCGAATGGCATCATTGTAAATTCATAATGCCTATAATGAGTCCAGAACAATGTCTTTGGTATATCAGTCGATTTGATCTTTAATTGATGGTAACCTGATATTAAGTCCATCTTTGAGAAAATAGCAGCGCCCTTCAATTGATCGAACAAGTCTTCTATCCTAGTAAGGGGGTACTTATTCTTAATCGTTAGCTTGTTAAGTTCTCGATAATCGATGCACATTCTCATGCTATCAACCTTCTTTTTTACAAATAGGACAGGTGCTCCCCATGGATATACACTCGACCTAATAAAACCATTTTCTATTAGTTCTTCCAGTTGAACCTTCAATTCTTGCAATTCCTTCAGTGTTATACGTTATGGAGCTTTAGAAACAGGGGTAGCTCACGACATTAAGTCTATAACAAATTTCACTTGCCTATCATGCATAGCGTTGGAAATGGGACATATTTTCCCTGATATGTGATTTTCCTAGCACAAAAAATCCATGATCCGATCCGCCAAATTTCAGGGAAAATTGCCACCCCGATCTATGGGTCGATCAACTCGGGAAATTTTCTTATTTAATTTATTTAATTTTTTTAAAGGTAATTTAAAAAAATATTAAAAAAATGAAAAATATATATATTTTTTATTAATTTTTCTTTTTTAAAGTTAAACGGGGCAAATTGGGGCCGATCTGCCCCGATCCGTCGACCCCCCGCCCAATATGTCCCAATCCGCGGATTGAAATTTTTTCGGATCAGATCAAGTGCACGGATAAACGGGGCAGATTGAATTTTTTTGTCATCTCTAATCGGGAAGGGTGCCCGATTGGTCGTCTGGAAATAAATCATTGAAATCACATTGGAGTCAATATTGACTCCAATGTGATTTCCCCAAAAGGGTTGCTTTGACGGTTAACCAAATAACCTTGACAATTTCATTTGACAAGTAGTTTTTTTTTTCTTGCAAAGCCGAGATAAGGCGAGGAAGTGCCTTGACTTTCGTCTCGAAAAATCTAAATACTTCTTCTCCGTTCTTCCGAAGCATGACTTCTTTCTCACGACACATAATAGTGGCACCGTTAGTTCTTAGCCAGTCCATGCCTAGAATAATGTCAAGGTCCTTCATCGAAATTATGTTTAGATCTTCTTCAAGCAATGTTCCATCGAAGTCTATTTGTAAGACCGTGACTATTTTATCGATATTTATAATTCCTCCGGATGGTAAACTCGCCTCAAGTATATAAGATATGTTCCTCAATTCCACATAATTTGGCATCAAACTCTTAACCTTCAATGCCTACGAAATGGTCTTTTAAGTGTGGAACTCCAATGGATTCTTAAAACCTTTTTCAATCCTCTTATCCAAATTTCAATCATATTCTTAAGCAAGAAGGAAACAATTAGCCCAACAATAAATTTCACTTATAAAATCAAAGCATCATTAAATACCAAAAATCCAAATTCAATTCTTTCTTCTTGCTACTATGAACTTCAACTTTATATCTAATTTCAAAAATTGAGATTTTTATACATGTATACCATAAACATTATTCAATCATGAAATAGAATATGATCTAGTGTCCAATTTTCAACTAAATCAATATTTTCCCAAAGAAATCATATCTATAATATAAAGCGATCATTTAAAGTCACTTTGAAATCTATAATCATGGTAAATATAATATAAAGTGATCATTTAAAGTCACTTTGAAATCTCAATCATCAACTTAAAACTTTCTACAATTTCCCAAATTTACGTATTCATATTCTTCAAGCAAAATTCATATCTTATATGTAAGATATCTAAGATCATAATAAATACCTCATAATCAACTCCAATTTAGAGGAAGAAAAATGTGAATCTCTTTTATTAATAATTCAAAATTCCTTCGAGTTAGGATAAAATCTGTAGAAACGTCAATACTGGAAATGGAAATGTACTTGAAAAGGGATGGTACTAAATCAACTATCTTTAACGCATGCACTACAGCTGCCAGCTCTAGATCATGCGTCGGGTAATTCTTTTCATATGGCTTCAACTGTCTTGAAGCATATGCTATCACTTTTCCATTCTGCATCAATACGCAACCCAATCCATGCTTGGATGCATCACCGTAAATAACATAACCATCTGACCCATCCGGTATAGTCAATACTGGTGCTGATACAAATCTACTCTTCAGCTCCTGGAAACTTTGTTCGCATTGACTAGTCCACTGGAACTTAATTCCGTTTCTGGTTAACTGTGTCATAGGACCTGCTATTTTAGAAAAGCCTTCTATGAATCGCCGATAGTATCCAGCTAAACCAAGAAAACTTCTCACATCTCCAACATTGGCTGGTGTTGGCCAATTCATTACAACTTCAACTTTAGACGGATCAACTTCAATGCCATTTACTGTAACAACATGACCTAGGAAGGCCACCCTCTCAAGCCAAAATTCACATTTCTTGAATTTGGCGTACAACTTTTCTGCTCTCAGTGTTTCCAATACTATCCTCAAGTGTTCTTCATGTTGTACCGAGTCCTTTGAATAAATCAGTATGTCATCAATAAAAACGATAACAAATCTATCAAGATACTGATGAAAGACTCTATTCATCAAATCCATAAACACTGCGGGTGCATTCGTGAGACCAAATGGCATTACTATGTACTCATAATGCCCATATCGCGTCCTAAACGCAGTTTTTGGTACATCGGCTGGCTTAATCTTTAACTGATGATAGCCAGACCTCAAATCGATCTTCGAGAATATAACTGTACCTTTCAACTGATCGAATAAATCTTCAATCCTGGGAAGGGGATACTTATTCTTTATTGTCAATTTATTCAGCTCTCTATAATCAATACACATCCTCATGCTTCCATCCTTCTTCTTCACAAACAACACAAGTGCTCCCCATGGAAACACACTCGGCCTGATAAAACTCTTTTCCAACAATTCCTCTAGCTGAACCTTCAATTCCTGCAACTCCTTCGGTGCCATGCGATATGGAGCTTTAGATACCGGGGCAGCTCCTGGTATCAAATCAATGGTGAATTCCACTTGTCTATCAGGAGGGGTACCTGGTAGATCATCTGGAAAAACATCACCATATTCACATACTACTGGCACCGACTCCAAAGTAATCTCCTCTGATGGTTTGTCCTGAAGACTAACCAAATAGCCCTGACAATTGCCTTTGGCTAATAATTTCTCGGCTTGCAAAGCTGATACAAGACGGGGAAGAGCCTTAATCTTCGTCCCGTGAAATCTAAATACTTCTTCACCACCCTTACGAAAAATAACCTCCTTTTCATGGCACATAATTGCAGCACGGTTGGTGCTGAGCCAATCCATACCCAGAATAATATCGAAGTCTTTCATTCGAATATTATTCAAGTCTGCTTCCAATACTTGACCATCAAAATCAATTTGCACTGCTTTGACTATCTTATAGGTATCAATTGTTCCTCCTGATGGCAAACTAACCTCAAGTACACTACCAGTTTCTTCTCCTATTAAGTTCAACCTTTCAAAGCATGTATCAGATATAAATGAGTGTGTGGCTCCCGAGTCTATCAGAACATATACGGGAATACCAGAAACAGATAATATACCTGTTACGATATAAACGTGCTTCAAATAGGAAAGATATACAATGTAGGAAAAACAATTAGGACATGCATAGGAATACTGCAATAATTAGTATACCTGCGATCACGTCCGAGTCCTCTGCTGCATCCATGGAAAATACGCTCGCTTTTCCTTTCCTGTTCTGGTATGGGTTCCTCTTCTGATTAGAACCTTGTGCTGGAGGAGCACGACAATCCCATGCAAAATGGCCCGGCTGGCCACATTTATAACAGACTCCCTTACCAAAGAGGCACTCTCCCTAATGCAATTTCTGACATTTAGGGCAGGGTGGAATATGATTAGTCACCTGTCCTCCTGGGGTTCCTGAATTCTGTCTCTTATTAACTGATTGATTTCAGTTCTGGCTGCGATTCGGCCCTTGCCACTTTCTTTTTCCTTGATGTCTCTGTTCATGATGACTGCCTTGGTTTCCAACCTTTACTCCCTCATAGGCTACAACTTGAGCCTTTTTTACCACTTCTCTATAGGTTGGAAGCTCGTGTGAACCAACTATCTGTCTAACATCCGGGCGTAAACCCCTCTCAAACCTGCGTGCTTTCTTAGCCTCCGTCTCCACCAGATGTGGAGCATAGCGTGACAATTCTTCAAACTTCTTTTCATACTCAGTTATATCCATATCTCCTTGAACCAAGTGTAAAAATTCAGACTCTTTGTGGTCTCTGAGGGCCGGTGGAAAGAACTTATCTCTAATCTCGTCCTTAAACTCCTCCCAAGTTAAAGCTGCCTGTTGTTCTAGGGTCCTGGTTCGGGATGCTGATTCCCACCAGAATCCAGCCCTACCAATCAGCATAAATTCTGCACAAACAACTTTCCGATCCTCTGGGCAAGAAATGTGTTTGAAGATTTTCTCAATTGTTTGCAGCCATTCTTCCACGGCTAAAGGGTCGTTACCACCGTCAAAAGTAGGTGGACGGTACCTGCGAAATTGTTCAATTATTGGAACTGAGGAACCAGTGGGGGCCTGTCTCAAGTCCTGAACTGCTTGAAGTAAATCCCTAATGATATTGGCCTGATTTGGGGGATCTTGTCTTGGAGCAGTCTGATCTTGATTGGTCTGGCTCAGTACATCTCTGATTAGGCGTCGAGACATTTTACTTTATAAGTAAAACAAATAGGTTTATTATTTCTTGATAGGAAAAATACAGACAACCAATCATCTCATACATTCAATCTTAATAACAATGTCAAACATAGCTCATGACATAGAAATAAATGAATATCTTTATTAATAAATGAAATTCCTCAAAGAGGATGCATTATTATTTCAGGAATGGGAAAAAACTGTTGAAAATGGAATAAAATGTCAAACATCTATCACTAGTCCTATCCCACTAAATCTGACTGTTGACAGGGGTAGTCCCGGGCGTGCCAGGTGTATTGTCGGGGGCACCGGGAGTGACATTAGATGATCCTGGGGAGTAATCTGGAGATTCTGAAAGATAACCTTGTAACCCAGGCGTATAATCATAGATGCCTGACTCGACATCAGATATCTCATTTCGCCGATTTCTATTATCAGTTCGAGGTATCATTACTTGTACTGGTGCTGGAGCGGGTGCTGGGGTTCGGAAAAGATCCCAAAGTGTTATAAACTCATCACATACTGTCTTAAAGTTTGCATTCTCTCCCGGAGTTCTTTTTATATCCTCATAAAACTCATTAGCCAATTTACGCTCATCCTCGGGAAAAGTTGACAAAAAGTGACCAATAGTCTGTGTGTCAGTTATCTTAAAGTCATGCTTCATTGCATCCTCTCATGCGATGCGGTAGTGTTTTACATGCTCATCTATCCTCTTGTGGTGTCCCCTCTTGAATGATAGGTATTTTGAGGCCCATCCATCTAACTTTCTTTGTTGTTGTCTCGTGAATGGTGCCATGTCTAAAACAATTATACAAAGTCCAGTTAGGGTTCTTTATTTTCTAAGTTTGAGGACAAAATTACTATAAAAAAATTCTTTAATCAATAAATATTTATTCCCATTATGCTCAAAACTCGTTCTTTCTTCTTTCTTTCTATTTCGGATACAAAATCTTTCTTTTTCTTCTAAGTCGCATAAATCATTTACTATATGTATCCGAAAGATAAAATAACATAAACTCACGAACTTCTTTACCTCGGCGTTGGTGGATCGAATGATGGCAGTTGGCATTTAATAATGTAAATTAATTTTTTTTTAAAAAACTTTCTCCTTTGAAAATTTTACCAGTCTACAGAAACGCAACCTGGCTCTGATACCAAGCTGTGACGCCCCGGGTTCTAATCACCCGACTCGTCACTTCATCGTCTCGTCTAATAATTTTGAAATAACATTTAGCGGAAAAAAATAACATTTCTAGTTGGCAAGACTTATTTTAAATAAATTTAAAAAAAAAAAATCGATTAACTTTAAATATTCTTCAACTTACGAAAATAATGTTGCTAAAACATTTCACATCAAGAAAAACTGTTCAAAATCTCAACATTTCTCAAAAATATGTTTATTCAACCAAAATAATAATGAAATCTAGTTATTCAGTTATAAATGCCACATACTGCACATCAATCGCCTCCAGTTCCGACATCTGCAATTGTTGTAAAATAAAGGGGTGAGCATTTCATAAATGAAATAATCAGTAGACTCATCGCCAATTAATAAATTTACATAGAAATTAAACACATAACATGGAATCATATTGTGACAACTTCATCATAATAATAGGCTTCATAACATAGGGTGTGGGTAGTCTCGTCTTATGCAATAAATGCACATAAGTTATGTCAAGAATAACAAAATCATAATCTCGTCTCGTCTCGTCTCGTCTCATGCATTTAAAATGCATATAAGTTATGGCATGCTCATAACACAAATATTTCATAAGAAATATAAATTCTCGTCTCATCTTATGCAAATAATGCACATAAGTCACATGAAGCATATAACGTGCAATTAAAATGTAAACAAATTAATGAGGGCGAGTCTACCTCAATTCTCTACGAGTGTGGTTGAGCGGAGAAATATATTTTTCAGATCTAGATCTTCGTACGTCTCGTCTAGCCAAAATAGAATAAAATTTATATTAGTTCCTAGAAATTCAAAGTTTGAAATAAAAATTAATGTTTTGAATTTAAAATGAATGATTTTAAAATCTGGGGACTAAAATAGAGTTTTTCGAAAATTAAAGGACTCATACAGACACTGCTTAAAATAATCAGGGACTGGAATAACGATTTTAAAACTTAAGGCTGAATTATATACATTTAAAACATTTTAGGGACTGATACAATTTAAAAAACTAAAACCTGAGGACCTAAGGGAAATTTTATATATATGTACATCCCTTTCTTAACACAGAGAGAGACCGAGAGTGAGAGAGGGCGGACGCCCCTCCTCTCCGCCGATCGCCGGCGCCAATGCCGGCGATAATGCCGCCGGCACAGAGTAGCGGCAGCGGGGGATTTGGGTGCACAAGAACAACGGAGTTTTTGGGCTGTTTGGTGCGATTTGGATGCGGTTTTTGGAGGAAAACCGAGGCTCCTGCTCGCGATTTCTCCGACGAAAATAGTGGTTGAGGTATGTAAATAGGCTGCTGGGATTGTGGTTCGCATGTTTGTACTTTTAATTTAAGTTTTTGGGGGTGAGTTTTGGGGATGTCCAGGGTGGCGGTCGAAGGTGTTCTCGGTGAGGGGGCGAATTGCGTTTTGATGCTTGGTGTTTGATTCGGTCGATTTTACAGTCGGTGGAAGGTTTGGCTTGCAGATTGGGAAATTGATGCTTGATTTCGTGGTGGTAGTGCAGTGGTGCTTTCTGGTTTGAGTGATGAATCGTGGGTGATGGGAACATGAATGTTTGGTTTTTTGTTTGGGTTGAATCTTGGCCGGGTTCTGTGGTTTGGACTGTGAACCGCTGCAAGCTCGGGTGGCAATGCCAAACGATATGCCACATTCCCTACTTGCTCTAATATCTCAAACGGTCCAATGAATCGAGGTCTTAACATTCCCCTTTTCCCAAAACGAAAAGTACTCTTCATTGGGATAACCTTCAGAAATACTTTCTCTCCCACCTGAAATACCAAGTCTTTCTTTCTTTGATCTGCATAACTCTTCTGTCTGTCCTGTGCGGTCTTAATTCGCAGTCTAATCTTATCAATAGCCTCAACTGTTCTTGCAATTAATTCTGGTCCCAACAATTTCTTCTCACCTACTTCATCCCAATAAAGTGGCGATCGACATCGTCGCCCATACAGTACTTCATATGGTGCCATACCAATAGTAGCCTGAAAACTATTATTGTAGAAAAATTCCACCAATGGTAGGTGATTCTCCTAACTACCACTCAAAACTAGTACGCAAGCTCTAAGCATATCCTCCAGTGTATGAATAGTACGCTCTGACTGTCCGTCTGTTTGCGGATGGTATGCAGTACTAAAATTTAATTTATTACCCATTGCAATATGCAAGCTCTTCCAAAATCTTGAAGTAAACCTCGGATCTCTATATGAGATAATGGAAGCTGGTACCCCATGAAGTCGAACAATCTCTCTTACATACAATTGGGCTAAATGATCCATACTGAGAGTCATTCTGACCGGAAGGAAATGAGTTGACTTTGTAAGCCGATGCGTCATTTCCTCTAACTGATTTTGGTAACCCAGTAACGAAATCCATGGAAATTTTCTCCCATTTTCATTCTGGATGTCCAAAGGATTTAACAGTCATGACGGTCTCTGATGTTCAGCCTTAACCTGCTGACAGGTCATGCATCGAGATATAAACCTCGCAATACAACCCTTCATATTTCAATCACTAATTTTTACATCAAAATCATAAATAAATCAATATATAAACCAAACAGTGTTACCAAATGGAGTGTTAGTAACATTAAGTACGAATTTATTTTTAAAAATTTACAATGCTATAATATAATTTCATATTATTATAGTTTTTCAATTATCTAGCATTAAAATTAATTTATTATCTAGCAATTTATATTTTTAATCTATTTTTATATAATTATTCTTATTATTGTTATATTTTTTTTTCATTTATTTAGTATTAATAAAAGAAGAAAAATAATGTCTTCTTTTAATAAATATTATCATAATTATAAAACATGTTTATTGATAACTTTTTCAATATTTTACCATATTCTAATTCAATACTTATGTTTTTACAATTCTTAGAATTAAATTATTACAACCTTAAATCAACTAAAATTTGTACCAATTAATTATATTTAATGATTAAAAACAAACTATTTATAAATTTACTTATTATGATAAATTGGTATTGAAAGTTTATGTTCTTAGTTTATCTTACTTATTTTTCAGTCATTGTCTCAATAACTCATTTAAATATAGACATATCATTTTTATCAATACGAGATTTTGAAAAAATTATAGTTGGATTAAGAAATCTGACAACAGAAATAGTATAGACCGGATAAAAATAATCAACATGATCAATAATTAGTAGATTATGAGTTGAATTAAAATGATTACGTTTTAAAACCACTGTCTTTTTGAATAAGAGGTAAGTTATTGAAACATATTTATAGATAAAGACGTATTCAATCTCACTTATATGATGAACTTAATTAAATGAGAAAAATAGAACATCTGGTGGTTCAAATCTGAACAAACAAGAGTTTATTTTTATGATTGAAACATAGTTTCAACATCTTTTAGAACTTTCGTTTGCTATAGGAATTTTGTTTTAGAAATTTCTAGTCATACAAAAAGTTATTTGGAAAAAATTGAAAATGCATATTATAAATTTTCTCATAAGTTAATAATAAGTAAATAAGTAAATGAGTAATTTTCACAAAATCAGCTATTTTTATTAAAGTTAAAATTACTCAATTAGACAATCGTAAGAGTTAAAATTTTTTTTTTTTACATAATACGATTTAGTAATAATATTTCTAACCTACCTTAATACTATCTATTGTAAATAATAAATTATTATTTATAATATTTTATAATCAATGACTTATAATCATATATTTATAAATTGATAATTTAATGTTTTTCATTTTATACTTTATTATATAGAAGACACAAAATATAATATTTTATTGCATAGATAAGGCATGCAAAACACGTGGGACAAATTAGTACTTTTAAAGTACCACAACATGATATTTATGATACTTTCAAATTTTTAATGTCATAACTTGAACTCTATCAAATTTTTATGATACATTGGATGAAACTTTAGTATCACACCTTGATGCTTACAAAAATTTTATGATATTTTCATTATATTCAATCAAGCATTTCATCAAATACATTGTAGAATTTGTGAAATCTTGGTTAAAACTCAATGGTGACGTCTTTCAACAACACACCGAGTCTCGTTGAGGACGGAAGGGGTGACACGGCGGTGGCTGTGTGGTATTAGTGAGAATATTGTAAGTTTTTTAAGAAGAAAAAGAAAATTAGGTAAAAATCAATTAAAATACTAATGTAAGTAAAATTTCATTAAGGAATAAAAATGTGGGGCGTTTGCACAAATATCCAACTTTTGGTATCATAATTGAAACTTACTTCATTTTAAAGTATCATTGAAAAATACTTCATTTTTTTTACTAAAAAAATACTGTTTATCATGTTGTGATACTTTCAAATTTTCTGGTATCATAACATGAAACTTTATCAAATTTTTATGATATTTTGGCGAAATTGTAGTATTACATTTTGAAACTTTATACATTTTTATGATATCATACACAAATCGAACCTCAAGCACACTGCTTTCCATCACCTCCACCATCCAATGCTCCTACAAGATCACCACTATCTCCATCAACTAAGTCACCGACAAATTCACCTCCGTTGTCGTCTTTTATATCCTCTGCAAGCCCACTCACGCCACCAAAAATCACCACTATCGAGTATTGTCCAACACCACAGCCACCACGACTCACGAAAACAACCACCTTCTTAACACCACCATTTTCTACATTGTTATAGCCACTACCATCATTGTCAAAACACCCCTTCAAAACAAACATTACTTGGAACAATTACTAGAAAAAGGTGAAGGACCTACAATTGAAATTGATTTAGGAACAATATATTCTTGCGTGGCGACGATGGTAGTTTTTGGGATTTTAAAATCTGAAAATTAATGGGTGATAATCGTTGTCGGTGGCGCCGACAGTGATGGGAGTTGAGGGGGTAGGGTGATGTCGCTCCGATGGTGGACCGTGATGGCGGTGAGGTCAGTTGGTAGTTTGTGGAGATATCACCATGGAAGAAGACGACTACGCACATGCGGGAAGAAGCGGGGGGTGAAATAGCAGTGAAGAAGTCGATCATATTTTCAATCGAATTCAATTGCAACGTAATCTTCAATTTGGAGTTAATTTTACAGTGCAAAGTGCAATATTCTCTAAAAATGTAGTATGTAATGGAATAATTATCCCTTCAAATAAACTATGATTCTGGCAAGGGTGGCTATATTACCACCACAAAAACTATTTGACATACCACATTTTTTAATTACTATTTTAATCATTACAAAATGACATAAATAACCTTACTTCTATACAACACGCACAATACTTTTATTCCTTTCACCACAATTACCAAACATAATTCTTCCAATTCTTCCACCACTGTAAGAGCTAGCATTCGCCATGGACGGATTCCAGGTCCGGTGGGCTTCTTCACAAAGTTCTCATCAGATGTAATCCTTTCTGTAACCACTTATATCTTACTACAAAATTTGGTGGTGTTCTCATACTACAAAATTCCACTATAAACGAAATCTATTTCAGAAGATAATTTTGGTGGTGCTCTCTTACTTCTCTAAATAATTTCTGTAACCACTTATCTCATATCAAATTCCACTGTAAACGAAAACTTCATCAAGTGTTGCCCAAGTTTCAGAAGACCCACCATTGTAATCAACAGATTCGTCTATGCACCGTTGGAAGAAGGATCGAATGAACTCTCGCTGTTAATTCTCCTCATTTTCTCCACCTTCGATGACCCTACTCCTCTCCAAATGACCACCAGTGTTCCTAATAAATACCCTCTTCATATAGATGATGGTATTTTCTTCAAATCAATGAAAGACAAGATAATAAAAATAACCCCAAAACATCTCCCAAAGTCTATTGCGATTTCAATGGGGTGTGCTAGTGGAAGGGGATGATTTTGTATGAGGTGGTGGTGGGAGAGAGAATGGAGAATGATGAGAGTAACAATGGGGTGGGTAGTATCGTGGTGTACTTTGTTTTGTTTTGTTTTCTATTTTATTAGATTTAAATTTAATAAGGGATATATTTGTATATTAATTGTGGTGTATTTATAAAAATTATATTTTTTTATAATGTATTTAAAATGTGGTATTTCAAATAAATATTGTTGTGATAATATATTTTGCCTGACAATGCGATGTAATTGGATTCCCGTGTTGAAGAAAGTGCTTACTTGGGCCATTTTAGTTCATTTTAATCGGCCTATGGGTTCAGACTTACCAGTTAGATGGGCCCGTCCAACAGTTAGCGGACTCGATACGAGTAAAGTCCACGATGGCCCCACTGAGCCCAATAAAAAAATGTTCAGTTTCCAAATACTTCCCCAAGCTACGATTGGAGCTCTCACATGGCGGATTGTGATTTTGTGCCACTGCCATCCACATTCACGACTATAAATCAACAGTGAAAAATCACTTGAAAGAGACCCAATCAAATGGGTATCCGGGAATCCATTTTCCTGTTGTTTTTAATACTGGTTTCTACATACGAATCCTTCGCAAAAGAAGGCTTGGCAGAAGAACTGAATGAAGAGTTTACAGAAGGACTACTATTGAGGCCATTACCCGATCGGAAAGTCCTGGCCCATTTTCACTTTCAAAGCAGCGTGCCACCTACTCGAACCTATGGCCGCCACCACCATCTCTTCCCCAAATCAATTTATCAACTGGTAAAATATATTACATGTATTTAAAGTACGAGTCAAAATATTTGAGCAGATTTTTCTAGCGTTTATCGCTTATCGATGTAATTCTATCAGTTTTTCAAGTTGTCTTTTCTTGAATCGATTTAAGCATTATATCCTAGAGTGATAAAGATTTATAATCAAGGAGAAAACTGCTTGCATTTCATAGATTATAGCTTGGTGTAGATTTTGGTCTTTGGATTTGATTGTTTCATTAGTGCTTTTTTGGATTTTGGTTTTATTATAGTTGCATCTGATTCTTGAGGATTCATGGCTCATGATTAGTTTGGGCCATCCATTCTATGTACTTGTTGCAGTTCATAGTTATGCACACTAGTTAAGCTGGATTGACAAAAACTTGGAGTTAATGTTTCTGTTCAAAGACTAGTGAGATAATGTATCAAGTGAAGTGGAAAAAAGGTAGTTCTTTCATATTAATGAGGGATATAAGTAGCTAACGCATGGCAATAAGAAATTGAAATGAGTGAAATCACATCGGCATTATTTGAGCATTTGATGCTTATTATCTAATCATCTAAACCGTTAATCAATGGATTTCCTTCCTTAATTATGGGGTAAGTAAATAAGTTATTGATGTATTTCCACATCTGAAGCACTTAATATTTCCATATGGAAAACATTGGAACAAAGGAATATCCATCATTCCGTCTGAATGAGAATTTTGATTCGCATATATGAAGATTTAATATATTAAATTTTCGAGAAGGCACAAAAGCACAAAGCCTGATCATAGTTGAAGCGATGCAATTTATAAATCAATAGCAGGCTCTTACTAGGTTTTGGTGAACAGTTAATCAAATTAATCTATTATTATTTTTTTTTAGCATGCAGTACCACATTGGATATTTGCAAGCTAGTGGTGGATGTAGTATATCATCATGTCTTGTAGAAACAAGTGAGACACACTTTTTGTTTTGCTTTCTATAAAATATTGGAACAAAATCTAACTAAAATCAAGGAGCATGGTGGACATGACTTTGTTTACTTGGAGGTTGGAGCAGTTTAGTTTCATTGTCTTGATCTGAGATACTATATTTTGAATTTGGTGGTTTAAAATATTTACTGAAAATGAGAGTGGTCTTTTCATGGAGTTTGTGGATAATCTGTTTTGTCCTTCTGAGACTGCAGGGCTGTGAGTTAACTATTCATGGGGAATATTGCATTCTCATTAGATATTCTTTTTTTATGCATTCACGTCATTAAAATACTCAATATTGTTAAAAGATTAATTTGATAATTTTTTGGTGGGTTGTTGGGATTTTTTGTTCAGTGCAATCTGAATTCATAACTGACAATCTTATGGTTGCACAATCAGATTAACAAATTCAGAGTCCGGGAGATGGAGTTATCTTTCACCCAAGGTCGGTGGAATTATGAACGCTGGGGCGGTTACGATCCCATATCAAGCAGCAATTCAAAGCCTCCTGGAGTTGAGTTGTGGGCTGTTTTTGATGTTCCCCAAGATCAGGTTGACGCTTCATGGAAAAATTTGACCCATGCTCTTTCAGGGCTCTTTTGTGCTTCAATCAACTTCCTGGAACATTCAACTAGTTACTCTGCACCTCAGTGGAGCTTTCGTTCATTTGCAGGCAAATTACGTTATGGGACACTGCCCCGTGAAGCTGTTTGCACTGAAAATCTCACTCCCTGGTTGAAGTTGCTTCCTTGCCGTGACAAAGCTGGGCTTTCTGCACTAATGGATAGGCCTTCTATATACAGAGGATATTATCATTCTCAGCGGCTCCATTTGACTTCAGACGAATTTGATACAGCAAAATCGATTTCTGGTATAATGCTTGAACAAACCCTCACAGTTGTTCTTCAACCAAACACTTTAGGGGCCAGAGCAATGGTTTCTGGTAAAACATTACAGCCAAGTTGGTCCCTGAGTTCCTTGTTTGGCAGGAAAGTCCATGGAAAATGTTCCGTATCAAAGTCTAGTAATGTTTATGTTCAGTTTGAGCAGAACCTAGTATCCGAATTGAAGGAAGTATTGAAGGAAAGTGAAGGATTTGAGAGTGGAGTTCTTATTTATGACGACTTTTGGACTAACCCAATCTTTGAAATGTCAGCTTCGCCCCACAGGGTAGTAAAAGAAGTAGAGAACTTGCAGCAAGAGGATTCCTCAGTTCTATGTGAATTTTTGGTCGAGGAAGAACCATTTGATTTGGGTTTAAGGTGGAAGCTCCCTGTAGCCTGGTCATGTCAGCAAGCACCTTTACGTGCTAGTAGGTTCTTAATGGGAAGTGGGAATGAGAGGGGTGCCATAGCTATCTCTTTGAAATCTTCTGGTGACAACAATACAAAAAGGGTTGGTTGCAGTGAGAAAGGATCTCAGTTACGGATTTATATTTTCCAAGTGGTGCCTTGGTATGTCAAGGTCTATTATCATACGCTAAAATTATTCATAGATGGAGAACTTCAGTCTACAATGGAAAGCATGGAAAAGATGCATGTTTCGCCTTCCGAAGACAAAGTCTCTCCTGGAGTAATGGAAATGATCTTGAGATTACCCTGTGGTGTTAAAACTGCTGCATTAACATTGGAGTTTGATAAGGTAAAACATTTTGATTGAGTCAAAATTGTTACTTGTTAGTAACCAAATCATGCTAATATGTTTCTTTTATTGCTGTCCATGAACAATAAATAAATACATGGAGAAAAAGAGAGCAGACATTGTACTTTAAAATAGGAATTTTCGTCTATTTGTACATAATTTAGATGGTTAAACTTGATGACTTAATTTTTTGAGGGATGAAGAAAGGAATTGTCATGTATGTGAGTTGAAAATTTTATGTGGGCATATGTGGCATAAATATTGAGTTACTTGAGATGTTGACAATTAGGGTGTGTTTGATTCAAGCATTTTCCATGGAATTCCAACTTTGGTCTGTTTGATTGCATTTTTGTTGGATGAAATTCATTTCCTGTCTTGTATTGTCTCGATTTCCGCGTTTTCCTTGAAAACAAGGAAAATATTTTCTTTAGGTTTAGTTGATAATTCGTATTCCACCTTTACCACACTTTCAAATGTCAATTTCACTTTAAGTCAAACATCCAAATTTCTTGTATATAATTTTCCGTGGAAAACAAGTTCTTGACAAATTCAATTGGTATTTTGTTGATTGTGGGTTCAATTATATGCAAAGCAATGTTTTGCTAATAATTGAAATCTTGTTAATTCCACATCCCTGTTTAGGAGGATTTGAGTGTGCTGTAGCCAATTCAAATTCTGCTACCTCTCAAAAGAACCAATAAAAATCTGGCCACTTTTAAAGCATTGGCCACTACTGGCCTCGAAAACTAAAATTGGGGAATGGTTCTGCTGTAAGATGAAATAATAATAATTTGGAAAGAAGTTGGCTGTACGGAAAGACACAATATATTATAAAGACTACTAAAATATTAGCTTTTATAGATTGCTTGGATTCCCTTGCATTATGATCTATTCTAATTTGTAGCCATCTGCTAAATTGTATTTCTGTCTAATTTCAACTCATTCAATATTACATATATTTTTTCGAAGTCGGGGATCTAGGACATTGGATGTTTCTTTATTAGGACATCGTGGCACATCACTTTTAATATGTTTTAAGCATTTAATAATGTTACTTTTTTTTTTTAGCCTTTTTACTTCCTTTGTTGTTTCAACAGGGCTTTCTACATATAGATGAATATCCTCCAGATGCTAACCAGGGATTTGATATTCCGTCAGCTTTAGTAAGCTTTACTGACTTCCAAGCAAGCACAAGTTTTGAAGATAATTTTTTGAACAAGTTGCCAATATTGACTGAGTTACAGGTAACGAAAGAAGCAATCCCAATGGCTCTAAGCTGTCTTTGTTTTTCTTTTTATTCTCTGACATAACTATCTACATAATCAGGAAAGAAAGCATGTTATCTGTTACACAGAAGTGCTACTTGTGCCTTTGACGACTCCTGATTTTAGCATGCCTTACAATGTCATCACAATTACCTGCACGGTTTTTGCTTTATATTTTGGATCACTGCTCAATGCACTACGAAGGCGTGTTGGCGAGGAAGAAAGGCTTTTGAAAAGCAAAGGTGACATTTAGTAGCATTGATACTTGGTATCAGCTTGATTATTGATATGCTCTGCATTAATGACCTTTCTTATAAAACTCATTATAATGACTCGTATTATAGCGAATATGCATATGTAATTTTTGTTAGAAAGGGTTGGGACCAAACAGGCCCAAAATCACGAGAATTTGCGGTTATTAGGCAATGTCGTGGTAATTGTTTGTTTTCATTCAAAGATTACAGACTCGTGCTGAACTTTGCTGTTTATTGTTGTGTTAAAGGATCTATTCATATTAGTGTGCTCTATCGCCCCATCTTGACACGTGCTAATCTTTTTGCTCGCAGCAAAGAAGAGTGGCCCGTTGACCTCGATTTTATCCAAGTTGTTTGCTAAGTTGACTGGAAGGCCGATCAAGCCTCAAGAGACGCCATCAACTTCACCATCCTCCATAAATTATAAGCTAATTGTGAAAGTTATATTGATAGCTGGTATGGCTGTTGGATGGCAATATTATTTCAGATGAACACATCACAGCAAGCTTGAGAACCATTTTTCTCTGTACAACGTGTACTGAAAACATGCAAAACTAGGATTAGTTAGAAGAGTGATTCTACATAGTTTTATATTTGTACTGTGTGATTTAGATGAAAGTTCCACTCTTTAAAAGTGTTGTAACTGACCCCAAAAGGTTTTTTTCTTTGTTCTTTGTTCTTGTTTTCCTTTCTGATATCAGAGAAAAAGCTGTGCTATATATAGCAACTGATAATGGAGATCAGACTAGGGATCCCGCTCCGCCAAAATTAGATAAACCCAAACCACCACGTGATCTGCGAATTTCGGAGCGGTTCGGGTTGGGCAGATCAACCCTTCCACCCCATTAATTATTTTTTAATCATTTTTTCCTTCTTTTTTCTTATAATTTTTTTGCCCAAATGATTACTGGGAGGCCAAAACCTGTCCTGTGGTGGGCCTTTTCATCTCATCCCAAGCCCACCCTACGGGTGTGCAGGACGAGTTTTTTTCGTTCTATTAGGGTCGAGTACTGTTGGATTTTTTCGTCATATCTAGAACAGACTCATACGTACATTGAAGGGAGCTTAGTATGCTGCAAAAGAATCAACGATTTGAGCCAATTCAACCTATTGCCATGGAAGCAACATGATTAATGAAAGCTTGAGGGTAAAAATGCAGCAAAAATGGATACGAGAAAAAGAACAATGGAGAGAAAAAGTTGTGGACATAAAGTGCAATTATAAATTGATTTATCAATATTTTTGAGGTAAAAATAAATTTGTATAACATAAGGTCATCTTCAATCTATGCATGGCTATTAAACTTATAATGATGTTTTGGTCATATCAAACGTGAAAGCATCCTTTGACCATTAGGAATTAATTTCATTTTTATCTATGCCATATTTTGTTGTGTTGACAGTATGCAATGTATACTATTAATTATCTTCAATGTATTATGTTGTTAAAGGACAAGTTTATGCAACAAACTAAAAAGTTTAATGAACACAGTCTTTTTTTTTTTTTTTTTTGTCATTTTAATTTTTATTGTGATGCAAATATTCTGGTTAAAGTCTCTATTCTTTTTTATTTTATTTTGGAGCTTTAATTATTGCAAATCCTAGCTATCTTGCCTTGAAATAAGTTACTTATACAAATAAGGATGACAAATCGAATGACAAACCCCTCACATGGATGGATGAGCACACAAATGTGAGAGATTTGTCATTCAATTTGTACGTCTAGCATGGTCCATCTTGTCTTAATCAAGTATTTGGTGCAGTACCTATGATATAGCAAATGGAGGCAACAATGACATTAAGAGCAGAGCAGGCACCTCAGTTCAGATCTTCTTCAGTGGTGGCTCCTGTTAGTGAGTCATCTGACGCTATTTTCGACCAATTGATAAGGACGAATGGTGACGTTGAGAGAAAATCGAAAGTGGTACCTGCTAGCGAGCCCCAAGAGACGACTTCCAATAACAGTCCTTTCGTGGATCTGCTTGGGGATGCTCGAAGCAAAGTGCAAGAGGAGATTAGCAGTTAGCAGTGAATTTGCTGCAGTCATGGCAACTGGGACACTGCCCACAAGTGAGGCTGCTACACTAGCAACTAAGAGAGTGATGCAGAGATATGGATATATGAATGCTGCACAGACCCCAGAGATGGAAACTAATTCACTAATTTGTCTAAGAAACTCGAATTTCAAGTTATGCTTCGGAAAATATAAATGTGTTTCATATAGAAAAATCACAACTATATCATTCAAATGATTGTCAATTGCATTGCACAATCATAAAGATACAAATTTAATCAAAAGCATCCCTATATCTTACGTAAATATCAATTAACCACCAAAATCATTTATATTATTATAAATATAAAAACCTTTTAGTAAGATACATATAATTTGAACAAACCAAAAGAAGAAACGATTATTCCTCAAATTAGAGCCTATTTGGTGAACCCAATTGTACATGTAACAAAATCCAAGAAGAAAAGCTTCTGACCATTCCTTAGAGAATTTTTGGTGTAAGTAGTTTTTTGAGAAATTTTGAATTTTTTGGAGAATGTGCGTTTAAAAGGTGTGAAAGATTTAATAGAAATGTATGATTGAAATTAAATTTGAGAAAAAGTTAAAAAAATTTCAATTTTAACCATGCATATTTTCTCTTTCCACTTTTCAATTACATATTTATTTAAAAAAAAAAAAAAAAAAAGTTTCTAAAACAAAAAAATGGTTTAGCAAACAGAACAGAACCTAATAAATTTGTTAGAAATGTATGATATTTTATACTATTATAACTATAGAAAATAAACAAACAAGGGGGTGGTGGCGCAGTTGGCTAGCGCGTAGGTCTCATAGCTTCTGAGTGATCCTGAGGTCGAGAGTTCGAGCCTCTCTCACCCCATTTATTGTTTTTGGACTGAACCCGAATCGACGAAGATCCGATTTTGGTACCGACCAGTAAGGCGTCCTAGTTTCATTGTTAAGTTTTCCTCATTCAAAACCCTAATTTCACTTTCACAATCCTCTGTGAAGTCGATACAATTTTAATTTATTTACTGAATTGCAACATTCATATACATTTATTTATAATTGCATGTAAAAGCACATATATCTGCTTGGAGAGAGCAATATTAAGCGGGTGTCTACCACTGCCATTGAGGGAGGAGTACTTGATAATAATAGGGAAATTTACGCAAATACCTAGTTGTAATGTATTGCAATTGAAAAATATCGACTTTTCATACTATTCGTAATATTACACAATTTTGTTTCTAAAATTTAGATTAGAAAAATACCTAATTTAATGTGAGAGAATATATTGTTTGATTAATGTCATTAATTATGGTAATATAGTTTTTTTAGGAAGTTTTTATCTATTTTCCAAGAATTTAAAACAGACACTTTCTTATCTAATGTAATTATGGTAATCTTCCTAAAAAAAAAAAAACTCCACGTAGAATTTATTCCTAAATAATAGGTTGTCACCTATTATTTTAATTATTCAGGAATTTAAAATAGGCATTTTGTAATGTAATTAATTATTCAGGAATTTAAAATAGGCATTTTGTAATGTAATGTAATTATGGTAATTTTTTTTAGGAGGTTGTTACCTATTATTCTGGAATTTAAAATAGACACTTTCTAATCTTCCTAAAAAAGACTCTACACACGATCTCTTCCTTAATAACAGGGTGTTACCTATTATTTTAATTATTCAGGAATTTAAACTAGACACTTTGTAATGTAATATAATGTAACGTAATGTTCGATTGATTTATACATGTAATGATCCGTAATGTAAGGTATTGTTCGACTAATTTATACACGTAACGATCCGTAATGTTATGTAATTGCGTTGCAAATGCTAAAAAAACTAACAACACGGTCATGTAATGTTATGTAATATTACACATTATAGTCATTATGTAATAGTTATCGATATTACGGACGTGTATTGTAATGCAATGACTTTGTATTCAAAGTTTGTTACGTATTACAGTATTATAATGTTGTATATTGTTATTGTAAATTTCGAAACTAGAAGGGTGAAACTAGTGTAGGATCTAATTATTCCTAAGAGGAATCACCAACTTGATCATTAGCCTAAGTATTTTGATTATTTACTAAGATCATCCTTTGGAGGGAAGGATGAATCGTTAGTGTGGATGATTTAGAAAATATAACGCTGAACATGTATAGTTAGATTCCATTTGTATCCTCGGTGGAATCTAGCATATCTTAGGAAACATTTTTTTTCCTCACAAACTTATATACTGTTAATCTTATATAGAAATGGATAAATCTCGCTGTACTTAATTTAATTTCTGCATACATATACTTTTGATAAAATATTGAAAATTGTCCATATACTTCTACACGGGCACAGATGGAGTCCACAATCATAGGAAACATTTTTCCCGAAAAATGCTATATGTACATGAACTTTAACAAGAAAGTTGACATAATGCACACGTGATACAATCTTATTATTTCACACATCACATCAACACATACAAAACTGCTATCTCATTTTTTGTCAACTCCTTTATCAAAGTTCTAGTACAAATAGCATTAATATTTTTTCCCTAGTCCTCACAAACTTCTATGTTAAAATCTTATATAGAAATGGATAGATTTCACCGTACTTATAATTTCTGCATACATGTAACTACGTAAGTTTAATGAAATATATATTGTAACTTGTCCATATATTTCTTACAAGTGCATGGACGGAACCATAATCCTAGGAAACATCTTTTTCCCCTCAAACTTCTATGCTACTAAAATCTTGTACAGTTGCTTTTGAATTTGAGAGCTTTTTGCCAGTTGTAAAGGAATTTGAGTGATATTCGTCAGGGTACTGCCAAATGAAAAATTCTTAATGAATAATGACTTTGAACAAATTTGTGAACAACCCACTCACATGGATGGTGAGAGCCACACATAGTGTATGTGTGGTCCCCACCACCCATGTGAGTGAGTTGTCCACAAAGTTGTTCATTATAGTTGTTCATGTAGCATGATTGCAATATTTGACTTTTCAATCAAATCTCAACCATCAATTTCCTTAAAAATCATTATTCATTTTAAAAAAACTCATTTTAACTAAAATCAAACACACACTCAATTTCAACCAAATATTTCTATGGAATCCACAAATTTTCACAATTTTCAATCACTTTTTAACTACAAATCTTCCAAAAGACCCAATTTTTTCCAAAAATCACTTACACCAAACATGTACTCAATTGTGAATAATACATAGAAGACGGCAATGACTTGTTTGAAGAAAAATATGCATTGAATGTCATTTGGATTTTTTTTAATTAAAAAAAGGTTAACAGAAAATGTGTGTGGGAATTAATCGTGTACTATTAATGAAAGTTTGATGACCAGATTAATTTACACATTTTTAAAGTCAAAAGTTCAATTTTGTAACAATCAATAAATTAGGGACCAATGCTGCAATAAAATTCGTAACTGACAAAAACCCAGCATTGTGGCGTTTCCGTTATTTCCCAGACGTCCCACAGATAAAATTCCTTCCTTTCCCATTTCTCTGTCGCTTCAAACTCATCGTCACGATTCCTCTACAATGTCTGCTTTCTCTCTCTAAATTCTTCAACACTACGCAGAGCGCTTGAGGTTTCTGAGGGAGAGAAAAATCTTTACTGAAATGGGACAACATTCGTTGATTTACAGCTTTGTGGCGCGTGGAACGGTGATCGTGGCGGAGTACACGGAGTTCACGGGGAATTTCACTAGCATAGCTTTCCAGTGCCTCCAGAAACTTCCGGCTACTAACAACAAGTTTACTTATGACTGTGACGGCCACACCTTCAACTACCTCGTCGAGGATGGCTTCAGTAAGCCTCTTGTGAATTGTGATATATAATATTATTGCACCATCGATTTGTTTGATGCAAATATTATGTTTATTAATTCACTTAAAATAGAGATTTTGGTTTTTGCTCGGTTATGTGTGATTCTGATTATTTTTTTGTATCATTATAAATTTTGATAATTTGAATTTACTTGTAGAAAGTTAGGATCGGTATTGAAAATATCATTTTATTTTTATCAATTAATTTTTAGAAGAAGGTGAGGTGCTAACATTAAGCCTGCAATCTGAGTATGATGCTTTATTGTATAGTTAGAATTGGCAATGTAATTTTGGTTTCCTGACAAAGGAAGTCATTCTGGATTGCTTATGAGTCTTTTGATCTTATATTTCTTGAATTTACTTATTGATTATTTGAATCAGTCGGGTTCTTTGTTGAAGTTTTTGTATATTTTTTATGTGCTTTGCTTTGTGCAAATGACCGTCATCTTTTTGTCATGGTTATGATGGTCTATGGCATCTGATGAGCCCTGAAATGAGGTTATTTGTTGAGTTTTTACTTTAACTTAGATTAATTATATTCATGCAAAAAGATGAGAATCTAATTTTAATTTTCTAGCACTAGCATCAAACTATAAAATCCAGTTTCAAACGTGGAAGATTTATTTCCTTACTGACGCAGATGCCTCTAGTTTTGCCTCTACTAGACAATCCACCGAACTCATTCTTTCAAGATTGCATTCCTTATGGTGGAGATTGTAATACGATATCTTGTTGAATAACTTGTACATTGATTAATGATATTCAGTATTATTCAGATTTCTCTTTATAAATGTGTTTCTGCCTATTTAAATGCTTCTCCTATAAATAGTGACTTCTTTCTTTCTCATCATCATCCTACATCATAAGTTCATACCAACTCCTTGGTGGTTTTCTGAATTGAACTCATAAATCTTAAAATAGGTCAAATGTGGCATTACATAATGCCTATGATTATATTATTACTTCATTTTTCAATGATTCCTCCCCCAAGGCTGGGACTGTGAATTTCCAGATTGTTACTTTAATTTCTAATGATTCCATCTCTTTAAGCCATCTCTTGAGATTTTATTTATTTGGAAGGACAACTGCCAGAATTGATATAATGCAGAATAAGAAATATATTTGACCAAATATTTTCAAATGGATGATTTTTTGCTTTATAAACACTTGAACATGCAATGTTCAAACAAAATTATATGTTCGAAAGTTGTATCAATCATGTTGGTCCTTTCTTATCTTCGGTTTTTTCCTTCATAGTTTACTTGGCTTGACTAACTTTTCAATGTACTAATGACAGCATATTGCGTTGTTGCCGCTCAATCTGTTGGAAGGCAGATTCCTATGGCATTTCTAGAGCGAATTAAGGAGGATTTTACCAAGAAATATGGTGGGGGAAAGGCTGCTACAGCTGTTGTTAACAGCCTTAATAGAGAATTTGGGTAAAGTTCTCTCTGTGTCTTTTACTCGCCTTAAATTCCATTATTTGATTCTGAAATATTTTCATTTCACAAATCATTTTCTATTGACATAATGTCAAAAACTTAGGCCCAATTTGAAGGAGCAAATGCAATACTGTGTCGATCATCCTGAGGAGATCAGCAAGATTGCAAAGGTGAAAGCTCAGGTTTCAGAAGTCAAAGGGGTGATGATGGAAAATATTGAGAAGGTAAAACCATACTTTACGTTCCTATAAATTATTTATGTTGTGTAATTTTCAATGTTCCAGTAATATGACATTTGAGTTTCTAAATAGTGTGTGATTCTTGATAATGCTTAATCTTTCTGCAGGTTCTTGACCGTGGAGAGAAAATTGAGCTTCTGGTAGATAAGACTGATAACCTTAGCTATCAGGTGTGCAAATTTCTGTGCTGTTTTCTTCTTGTGGAGAGCATACATTTCTATGTTTCACAAATTGTTTGGTGTTGATTCTAAAATATGTACCTCTTATATACCACTAGATTCAATTTCTACTAGCTATGACAATGATTTGGACCACAGAATAAAATTAAAATCATGCAAGTTGAGGCCTTTATGGTTTTAGAACCATAAAATAATAGGGGATCAGTACAATATATTTAGCTGGAAAATATTGAGGCGCTATTCATAGAACCACATGAGTTTTTTGTTATCTTACATGCAGTTTGTCAATTGTCAGACATCATTTGTGGTCTAAATGTTCAAAATTGTTCTGTTTAGTGAACTTGTTTGCCCCTTCTATCACTTTTTACTTTTGGAGGGCCGTAAGTCAGTTATTCTTTACCAAGTTATAGCCCAAAAGCTTGAAGCCAACTTGCCCCTCTTGGTCATTTATGTTCTTCTGTAGAGGGTTCTCTTCTTTGCTGATTTAGCTAGCTTAAGAATTTAAGTATTTCGAGTTTTTTGTTTAACTTAATAGGTTTTTGGGTCATTGTATACTCTACTTTTACTGGTAAATCAAATATATATGCTTTTTTTTTTTCTTCGTGTAGGCCCAACACTTTAGGACACAAGGAACCCAAATAAGGAGAAGGATGTGGTTGCAGAACATGAAGATAAAGCTGATTGTCCTTGGCATTGTCATTGCATTGATTCTTATCATAGTTTTATCAGTCTGCTCTAAACACAAATGTCATTAGTGTGTTAATTTTTCATATATTTTGGACTGTCTGTTTGTTGAAAAGGTCTTTCTTGTTGTTTCATCATTCGAATACATTGTGTTTGTCTGTCTAAAATTTGGGGGACACATTTTGCCCTCTCTTAGTTTGTATTCTGTGGGACCACTTGTATAGTTTTACTTTGAAATCCCTCAAAAATATTATGAAAAATAAGTCAAGACATTTGTCCCCAACTTCATCTATTATTCAATTGTATTCTAATAATTACTTTCGATATGAAAAGCACTTTCGATTTTTTATTTCACCAAGAAAATTTACTGAACAATTGAAGTTTATACTGTTAATAAATATTAAAAGTGTAATGACTGAATAATTTTGTGTTGGTTAATATCGTTATTACATATTAAGATATTTGGTATTAAATAATGTAATATATACCAGATAGTTAATTATTAATTAATGAAATTAACCTATTTGTTTATAAAATAACTAAGAAGTTAATAAATTATAGTTCAACTTTGATGTTCCCTATTCGCTATTTGGCACCAAACAGAAGAATGAAGAATGTGAATCATAATATCATCAAAACGACCAGAGAGTTGAGACGTGGAAAAAGAGATCTTATTTAAAAAGAGAAAAAAACAAATCTGGAAAACAAATCTGAAAATGACACTGGAGTCATAATTGCTTGCATTGGCTTTTATTAAAAGCAAACATTTAAAACATAGCTTGCCTACATATCATATCATCATATATGTTGAAAGAAAAAATCAACAGCTGCTTAAAAACACTTCTAAACAAGGCACAATTTCTTGAAAGTAAACAAACTTTTCGTACGGAAATTGCCAAAGCCAAGGCAAGCATTTTGTTAGAGAATAGTACCGATCCAACTATGCCTGGTTGCCACCCCCGCTACCCCTTGAGCGGCCACCCATCCTTCCAAAGCCACGGCCATAGCCTTGGCCACCTCCTCCTCTCCCTCTTCCATATCCAGCACCTGAGATCAAACCAAACGACACAATTTTTAATCATTAACCAATCTCAAACACAGTTTTCAAAGTCATTAGGTAAAGAATATACTAACCACGATAACCCCAACCACCACCTCCGCCACGCCCGCCACCTCGGCCCCAGTTAGAATACCCACCATTTTCTGTCACAAAGAATCACGAGTCAAAAATTAGACTTGCACTAGATGCAATATATACACAATACTTGTTCGCTAGGATCACATGGATTTATAGGTAGAATGTAATACCTTGATAATTTGCATATCCATCATTTTCTGCCAAGAAAAACACGGGACAAAAATTAGACAAATAATATATTTAATAAATACATAATTATTTGGTCACTTGGATCATATGACATGATTTTATAGTTAAAATGAAACCTTTATAATTTGCATATCCACCATTTCCTGCCACAAATAACATGAGATAAAAATTTAGGTAAGTATTAGATGCAATGAATACATAATTACTTGATTGCTTGGATCATTTGATTATATAGTTAAGAATGAAACCTTTATAAGTTGCGTATCCACCATTTCCTGCCACAAAGAAACATGAATAGAAAAAATTAGACAAATATTAGATGCAATAAAAACAAAATTACTTGGTCGCTTGGATTACATGACTTTACAGTTAAAATGAAAATACCTTGATAGTTTGCATATCCATCATTTTCTGCCACAAAGAAACATGAGACAAAAAGTTAGACAAAGTAATAGATGCAACAAATACATAATTACTTAATCGCTTGGATCATATGACTATAGTTGGACTGAAATACCTTGATAGTTTGAATATCCACCTCTGTTCCAACCTCCTCCCCTCCCTCCCCCTCCCCCTCTCCCTCTCCCTCCCCCTCTGCCACGACCTCTTCCACGTCCATATGCATCTAAAGATCAAGTTAACAGTCAATAAATTACCGAGAATGGCAATAGTTCAACAATCATGATGAAACAGGTGCATTTTCTTGTCATTACCTCCATTACCACTGTTGTACACTGCCCGTGCTTGCCTAGGAGGTTGCTGTTGCTGTTGCAGTGGCTGATAATTATATTGTTGTTTACTTTGCTCCATAAGAGCTGGAGCTTGGTACCTACAGATGCACAAAGAATATTACATCAAGTCAAAGAACATACATTTGTCACAGGATATTTAAAGTCCAATATAAAAGAAACAAAAAATCCCAAAAGTTAAAATGCCCAGGGCAACATTTGTCGGAAAAGCTACTACAAGAGAAGTTGTACATCAGAAATAAAACTTGTCATCTGTGTAGGCATTTCGTATCTGGAAGAAAGGTTGTTGCACTTCATAAAGAAACTAATAACAATCAACAAAAACTACCCTGGAGAATTCTTGTTTAGCTCCTTCGTTGACAAGGTGATTGAAATCATTGAAACATGGCGAGTCTGCTCCACACTGTATTAGACATTAAAAACAATTTAGACAATACAATACAGGCCTGATGCATTTCACTGCAAATCATAGGGGAGACCAGGGAATCCATGAGGGTGAACTCGTAATGATAAGAGTACACTGAACAGAAACCATAAACTTACGTCTCAAGGCCCTCTTCAATGGGTTCAAATGTGTCAGTTATTTTTACTGAACTGATGGCAGTGTCTTGATGCAGTCGAGGAATTCTTCTCTGTTGCAAAAGCAAAAGAATGAGGTTTCCATGTGGTAGCTTCAACACACACACACAGAGAGAGAGAGAGAGAGAGAGAGAGAGAGAGAGAGAGAGAGAGAGAGAAACCAATTCACAACACCACCTTTATAATCTCTGCAATAGCTACTGTCTTGCTAATAGCTTGACCCATTGCTTTCAAGACAATCTCATTTCCACGTCTCTCCTGGACAAGAGATTGTTGATTATAATGTAAATTTGGCAGGCTAAGTAACAGCGAAGTGAACTAAATGCAAAAGGTAACTTGATCAAGACTTTATACAGAAACTCTACTTCCAAAATAATGGTCAGACATTTCACAAAAATCAGATGAAATATGTACTGTCCCATAGCATGGCTCTTTGGCGTATAGATTTCTTAATGTAACACAGGCCAGCTTGTTAAGCCAGAATCCAGCTTTATGAGGGAAGTAACGAGCAACTTCCATCAAGTTAGTGAAGCAAAGAATATTCTTGTTCACAATGAGACGTACAATAAATAATTTGCAAGGTTCCACCAGATACAGCCAAATTAAATGACATTGAAAAACAGATAATAAGTTTGTAAACAGGAAAAATGAGCAGTATTCAGTATCAACTTTCAGCAAATCAAACCCAAGATCACAAGTTATGCAAAAAGCAACCCTGATGAAATGATAGATTACAAAATGATAGTTATTTCCACAAAACCAATTAATCCTCCACGGCATCTACATAATCTGAATTTAGTTGGCATATACTAAACCAATGGCTCACCAAATAACAGTAGATTGAACTAGCAAAGCAGACTACACTTCCATTTCAATCATATCATAGTGAATGTTGTCACCTGATCTAAAACTCAATTATAGATAGATTAACAACACCTTCTACTAAATAGCAAGATCTCCCTCTTTCTTCCATTTCTATTTGGATCAACGTGTAAGTTGACGACTCCTGCCATTGGGAATATCAACACCATGTCTGAAATTCTGACTTATGGTTGCTATTTAGGGTTATGTCTGAAATGACCCTTCAATGAGATCATATTATTTTTATCTTTGATTTTCCTTGATCTTCGCAAGATTCTAACCAATAAGCCTAAAGTGGATTCTTCATGGGTTGATATATTTGTTGCACGAACACTTCAACTAGAGTAACCTGTTGGATACGTGTCAAATTCCGACATTCCTCGAACACTCTACCGTGGTTATTTTTCTTTCTTTATCAAAATTATTATATTGTTTTAACTCATTATTATTAAATAAAAAATAAGCACTCATATTTAAAATATTTCACCAAGAAAAGTTAATTACAAGTGTAAAACTAAATTTATACCATCTAAATTTATAGTATGCCCCTGTTTTGGTACGAATTAAAACTCGGGTTTTATGACTATGCACCCCAGGGCCGACACACCAGAACACATTACAACAGAATCCACACAAACACACACAAAAAGGAGACATCCCCCAAAAATATGAATGCACCTTAATTTGATCACATGTATATACATAACTTGAATCTGGACAGCTTTGATCAATCAAACATATTTTCTGATCCACATGCGAAACATTGCCAGAGTACACAAAAACTCAATTAAGACCCAAGAAAAAAAATCTCTACGAAAACCCAACCCTGCCCCCTGACTCAGAAAAAAAATTGGTTACATGTCTACTTAAAGGTAAGTTACTCAAAATGCAATAAATCTCAGGCATAGTTGTAAGCCTAAGTTGAACGGACACCGACACGCGACACGGATAAGACACGACACGGACATGTTGACACGTGATTTTTTTTTTTTTTTAAAAAAGTTAGGATACGACACGTTGGGTACACGCAAATTAATTTTTTAAATTTATTATTATTTGACTCTTATTACAAACAACATATTGTATATTTATTGAATCAAAATGAGGATATCAAATAAAAATAAACTTGTAAGTTTGATTTATCATTTTTTAATTGCATGCATTTCGCCCTTTCTCCTTTTTCATTTTGATGCATATGGTGTAGCTCCGATACGTATCAGGAGAGTGTCGGTGTCGGGTACGTGTCGGACACAACACGCTAACTCCCGACAGAATATCGGTGCAACCTAGTTGTAAGCTATGGAAAGTATAGTTCCTGTTTGATGGAAATTAAAATTAGATTTTAAGTATATTTTGATAAAAGTTGATGAGATGTGTCGTTGAAAAGTTAGAAGTGCCAACAAATATGTGATTGAGATTAATTGTTGACTTTGATTTAAATTGAAATGTAGATTTTAATTTGGACCAAATGAGGGCATAAAAAATAATGAAACCTGAATTGCAATATTTGCTGAAGCTACAAGAAGAGAATGTGAACAGAAGCTAAATGGTCATTTAGAAATGCAGAAAGGGAACTATATAAATCAAAACTACATAAATTTTAAGGACTGCTTGGTTTCAGGTAGGAAAACTGCCACCACAGAGAAAATAAGAAGAGCGCAACTAAAACTATTACAGTGTACCAGGTCAATCAAATGAATTAATAATAAGGAATTACACAATATCAATCATCAAACACCAGAACTGAAAATTCTTCATGAATAGTATAATAATCACGGTTACAATGTTAGGCATGTATTACATTAATGTCACGTAAAAACATTACATATATATAGATATTGATAATTTAATGAGTTTTGGTGTAATTTCTCATGCCTATGTGTGCAGCCCATATGTACTCTTGCAAATAAAAAATGTTAAGAGGAAAACAATTTAAAAATTAACCCAAATCAGATATAAAAAAGAAGCTAAGGCCTCCAGGAAACAAAATAAATATATGTAAATACAAACCCCCAAAATCCAATATACACGCACAATATCATCAGACTAAACCGCAACGAAACTCTATAGAAATTACATATTCAACAATGCAAACAAACAAACAAATCAACACAACCACATAAAACATAAATAATTAACAAAATCGTACCTGGAGAAGAGTGGTGGCATAGCTGATGTAGTTACGAACCAGACCTTGAGAGGTGATACGGATCTCATTTTCGTTTATCGGAGATTCTGGCTTCGGCTTCTCCACCTTCTGGTATCTATCCATTGGTAGTTTAGCCTTCCTTTGGCGGGAAAAAGAAACACTTAGAACCCTAGAGAGAGAAGGTAATGTATGAACAGCCACAAACTCTATAGACTATACTGGAGAAGCCAGAGGGGAACCTAAATCTTCATATTGGAGCCAACTAGTCAACGACTATAAGAAGGTTTGGACTTTATGGGCTTCATAAGCCCGAAATTACGGGGCCCATAGCTAGACCTGGTAGTATTCACTTGCGTAATTTTAGGTGGAATTTAGGCCTCTGTTAAATTTTTATTTTCTATTTTTTAAAAACAAAGTATGTGATATTTTGGTAGGCGTGGACGTGATTTCATATGGTTCTAATTTCTAGGAAATCGAACCAAATCAAGAATCGATGATTCTTTTTGTAAGAAAAGAACAGAACCGCTCGATTTTTTTGGTTCTAGTTCTGGTTCTGATTTCTTAAATTAAAATTTTCAAACTTAAGCCATAGTAGATTGCAGCTGATAAGAGTCGTAAGACAGTATGATCATTGATCTTCATCAAAATACGCATACAACACTCAAAATCTTTGACATCAAAATATTCACTGCCTTCTAAACAGTAACGTATCTCCTCATCCGTGTATATGTGCTCATTCTAAAAAAAATTCAATTTCTACTCATATTTCTCCACATTTTTAGGGAGCAATCACACAAGTCCAACAAATCTTTGAAAACAAGATAACAATTAATTGTAAGATGAAGAGTGAAGATTTATTATTTGTTGATTCTTGAAAAACTGAAGGCTGAAGGTTTGAAGCAGAACGACAGAATCAGTGAAAGAATTTTGATCCGTGTTTTTTTGTTTATTACTTGTTTTGCTTATAGGTATTGTAATGTTGAATGAGTTAATAGTTTTTGGGTAATTGATATTGACTAATGGACCGGATAACATGCATTAAGATTAAAAATTGGTGATTTTTTTTTTAAATTTATATTTAACAAAAATAAAAAATCGTGTTTTATTCTGGTTCTTGGTTCTGGTTCTGAACTAAGAACCGGAACCGATGGTTCTTGATTTTTAGAACCAGAATCTGAACTAAGAACCGGAACCGATAGTTTTTGATTTTTAGAACTAGAACCGTTTAAAATTTTTATAGAACTTAATTGAACCGGAACCAAATTGAACCGAACCGCTGGGTTCCGGTTCTTTTGCTCAGGCCTATATTTTGGAAGTAAAATATGTAATTGAAAAATAACTAGCATTTCTCACATGCGATACACGAAAGTTATTCAAAAATATCAATTTCGATAAATATTTGTAAAATTTTAATGCTTATACATAATTAACACAAATTCAAAATGTCTGAAAATAATATTATATCACAATAACTATTAAATTTTAATAAATAATATAACGCATTCAAATTATAATAACTTCTTTGAATATTAAGACAATTTATTATATTTAAGTAATACATGAATGTTAATTTAATAATTTTTATGAGCTATTATTAATTTCGAAGAAAATACAAATTCAGTAGTTTATTTAAATGTATATTATATTTGCTGTAATATTATTGTACAATATTAATTTTGTGAAAGACATCAATATATGTTTCACGATTTCTACATCCTCCTCTCGTATTTAAGTTTTTCCACTTTTTATTCAAAAATATCAATCATAATAATTATAAATACGTGCTTAAGTGCTTAACTTAAACCTATCAATATTTGTATTTAATCAATAAAATTATATTTTTTTACTTATATAAAATTAAATAGTCAAAAATAATAATTACGTAAATCTAGCAATTATCATGATATAAAAAAATTATATTGAAAATCGTATACCATATAAAATTTACGTAACTATTAAAACTAAGAATGATTGAAAAAATATAATTCATTATTAACCATAGTATTCACATTTTTTGCATTTACCTCTCGTATTTAACATTTCTCCAAGTTTCTTTCAAACGCATCAATCACAATAATTATAAACGTGTGTTTAATTATATGTTTTTTTATACGTAAATCTAAATAATATACTTAAATCTGAATATTAATTGTATTAAAAAAGTATTGATAACATAATAGAAAATTATAAATTTCAAGAAAACAATTATTTACAAATATAAAAATAATAAATTTATATAGAAATTTTAACCGAACAATTCTTCACTTTTCATAATATAAAAAACATATAATTTCTAAAAAAAAAAAAGTAGAGAATTCTTTTTAACCTTATATTCTGAAAAAAATTATAATTTCAAACCTCATTATTTGAAATTATGCTTCGTGTTATTATTAGCTTCATGTTTGATATTCGTAATTTCAAATAATGTGGTTTGTAAAATTTTTATAGAATTGCGGTAAATGATATTTTGAATAATGAATATCAAGATAAAATAGACATTGCATAAATTAGATAAATATAAGCTTTTATTTTTTAATACAATCATTACAATTTATAAATTAATTTATAAGCAATACAATTTTTCTCAGACTACTTTTTAACCACACACATTTTCTCTCCAATTTGTAATCACACATTTTCTCTATACTTATTCAAAACATTACTTTTTTCGAAACTCATTTTCTGTCACATTTTACCATAAAATAATTTACAAATAAACTAAAAAAATTTTCATACTTTTAACCTTACATTCTGAAAACATTTACTATTTCAAACTTCATTATTTGAAATAATGTGTCGTGTTATTATTAGCCCATGTTTGATATCCGTCATTTCAAATAATGTGATTTGTAAAATTTTTATAGAATTGTGGTAAATGATATTTTGAATAATGAATATCAAGATAAAATAGACATTGCATAAATTAGATAAATATAAGATTCTTTTTTTAATGCAATTATTACAATTTATAAATCAATTTATAAACAACATAATTTCTCAAACTACTTTTTAACCAAACACATTTCTCTCCACTTTTTAATCACACATTTTCTCTATACTTATTCAAAACATTACTTTTTTCAAAATTTGTTTTCTACCACATTTTACCAATAAAATAATTTACACACAAACTAAAAAAAGTGCTCTACTTTTAACCTTGCATTCTGAAAAAATTACTATTTCAAATAAGGTGATTTGTAAAATGTGTGATTGAAATTTAATAATTGTACGTGTATTAAAAATTATTATGATAAAATGAAAGATAAGAATGACACTCACAAAAGACCAAATTACAAAAATATAAATAGCAAGATAAAAAAAAAGTTAGCTCTATTTGGTAAAAGTTTTGTGCTTAAAAACTTTTTTTTTTTTATATATTTTTGGTAAAATGTGTGATTGAAAAATATAACCAAAAAATATGTGTGGTTAAAAAGTGACTTGAGAAATTGTGGTCTAAAAATCTTGTTTTTAGACATGTTTGCCAAACAGAAGAAAAAAAAAATTGGCAAAAAAATGAACAGCGTTAGGCGCAACTTGCTGGGCAAGACTTTTTGATTTTTAAATATAGTATAAATTTTGAAAAATATATTTGATCAAAAAATAATTTGAGAAAATGTGATATTTAAAAACAAGTTTGTGAAATAGATATTAGGTCTACCCCACTTTAATAACATGATTATTGAAATTTGTTCCGTCATAATAATTTATAATGTGTTCGGTAAACTTTGTTTATAATCGATACGAATTTCAAACTACTTTTTTAATCACACAAATTTTCTCTCTCCAATTTTGAATCACAAATTTTATTTCGAAAATATAAATAATAATAATCATTACGTGCTATAACACTTCCCGAACACATGCTTAATTTGATTATTGACATCTCAACGTAAACAATTCATTTAAATACTATTCAATTAAAAAAGAGAAAACTAAATAAATCTTCAAATTTAAATAATAACAGATTTTCCCAGAATTCGCAAGTAATGTCCCTAATCTCCCTCACAATTGTTAATGGCGAAAAGTTCAAAATTAGGGAAAAAGAAGAAAAAGGGAAATCAGAGATTCGGAGTTGATGTTCTTCCCCAAATCATGATGCTTGTTCTCTCCTTTTCCTAGGCAACTTCGTCATCAAATATTTGTAGAACCATAATTTCAGGAGATGAAAATGTTGAAGATGAAAGATAAATCATAAACCAGTAAGACAAGAGAGGAGAAGAGAAAGAAGAAGACGAAAAAAAGTCAAGATTCTTCACATGCTATATTCTAACATCACCTTGCTCACTTTGCCCCTGTTTCAAAGGTCACCTACATCGGGTGAATTTCTAATTAGGCTTATTTATTTGTTGTAAATTTTTACCCAAGAATCAATAAGTACAATGTGGCAAATATGATAGATTCGCTGTGAATCCGAGGTAGAATAAGGTAGCACAATGGTGAAACTGGGAGCGGCACATGGCGAACCAAGAGGAAGCACACTTTGGAAATAACTTTGTGCATCTATGGATTCCCTACTAATGTCGCCGGACTTCAGGTTATTATTCTTTCATAATTCCTTCGTTATTCTTTTTCCCCTTAAAGTATTTAGGTTTTCAAGTATTTCAACAACTTCTCATCATGAATGATTTTATCAGTATTTCAGTTGATCTAATAATTGATGTTGGGATTCTTAAGCATAGATTCTGTATGATTTTTTTCCCTTTCAATTTTGTTACCTGTTATAATATGATTTTCAGGCTATTCAAGGATTATTTTTTGTTCACTGATGTATTGATGTTAAAAATTCATTTTGCTGCAAAGATGGGAACAGTTAGTGTATTACCACGATGTTCAATGGGATAAAATCAACTTTTATGCAAATTAGTTTACTTTTACCTAATGATTGCACATACAAGTAGAATGGTGGAGTTGCAATTTGAGGGTTACAATACAAGGTTGAAGAAAATGGTCCACCTAAGAAGTTATACAATGATAGGTCAATTTCTTTCTATTTGGACTTGAAAAAGTTGAAAGTGAACAAGCAAAAATACCCACATTTGCATTAAGGCACAAGTTGGATTCTTTAGATGAAAATCATCTTGTTGATGAATCATGATGATGAAGAGTTTGTGGGCAGCTCAGATATTCTTAGAGCTAAGATATTGGAGTAGGATGTGCTCCTTATTTAGAGCCAAACTTTTTGAATTGAAAAGCACAATTTTCCCTTTGTTCTATTTAGATTTCTAAACATTTCAATAAATGAATGAAAACTTTAAGTTTGACTTGTTCGAAACCATGGTGTTGTTTCAGATTCTCTCTAATTTTTTTTCCCCCTCTAGAATGCTTGATAATACATTGTTTATGTTATCTGCTTTTCTCACTTGAGAATGACATTATTTAATTACCTTTTGGTTGTGACATTTGATATTTATTTCTATGTTAGAATCTCTATCTATTTCTTGAGTTCTAACTTATTTAATAGTTTATATATCATACAATTTCTAAGAAGTTTGGGGAATTATAAGCTTTTGATTTAATAATACAATTCAGATTCCTGGTGTAGGGGTCAGGAAATTATTCCCGTACAGAAATATATCTTCATCAATTGACAGATAGATTCTTGAAATTGTATAATTCTTGTCATTAGTAATGTGCTGCTTTGTTACATTACCAAAACGAAAATAAGCTGTTATTGAAGTATGGGAATGAAGTAATGAATTACCAATATGTGTTTTCGTTTACCGTGTCATGAGTCGAAGATAATAAGTCGGTAATCACCCAGAATATGAGTGGCAGTTTACTAGTACTATTTAGAAAACCTACATTAAAGAATTGAAGTAAATCAAATCATCTTAGAAGCCAAAAAATCCAACATATCAGCACACAAAAGATTAGAATGCATATGATCTCTGAATGATGCAATCATGCAGGAGATATTTGAAACTGAGACTGCTCACCAAGTCCGTAAGTCAGCTATAAGCTGATGATTAGATCTCAAATAAGTTTTGTCGGATTTGTGTAACGTATCACAATTGATTACGATATCTTCTTGATGTTCACTACAACAAAATGTTGCCGTAGGCCTTTTGCAACGTTCATGTGCACATTGCAAATCGCAGTATTGCCGTAGAGGCAAAGGATACGGCAACGTTCATTGCGTGTTGCAAAAGGATGGATTGCACGTTGCGGTAGACCTTTGGCAACGTTCACTGCGCGTTGCCGTAGACCTTTGGCAACATTCATTGCGCGTTGCCGTTTATACTTTTGGCAACGTTCATTGCGTGTTGCGGTAAACCTTTAGCAACGTTCTTTGCGTGTTGCGATAGATACTTTTGGCAACACTCATTGCGCGTTGCCGTTGATACTTTTTGCAACACTCGTTGCGCGTTGCTATTGATACTTTTGGCAATACTCATTGCGCGTTGATACTTTTGGCAACACTCTTTGCGCGTTGCCGTTGATCTTTAACATTTTTTTTTTAATTTTTGTAAATCAATATAGATAATTCAACTAATAACCAACAAATTTCTCAAACATATATGTAATATATAATATATGAAACACGTGTGCTATAAAAATAAATCAATTATTCAAAATAAATACTTTACAAAAATTTCGGTACTTTGTTCTCCTACATTAAAACAAAATATGCAATATAAGTTTTTCACCTATTTGATTACACATCTAAAGTTTGATATTTACTATCCCTTTAAATTGCAACAGTATCTCCAGCAGACCAACAACCATACAAAAAGAAGCTACTATAACCATTTTCAACACGAATCATCATTGAAGATGAGTACTTCCTGGTTTCTGAAGTCTAGCTCGAACTATGCCCATTACAAACCATCTTGTGAGAGAACTACAAAATTGACTTTTACCTGCAAAGACATTATAAAAGTGTAATCATCAGGACTACAACTGCACTGAATGCAAAAATGTAGAAATAAATAATACTAAATATTAAAATTATCATTTTCTATTGTAAAATTTTACAGAATTTTGGACAAAATCTCCCCTATAAATTGGACTTAGCCAACCTGTAGAGGGATATCACAACCACCATAATATTTTAAAAGATCAAACTAAAAACTAATTCATCATTAAACTACAATCAAGTCAATCCAAAATCCGTCTCCAACTACACGCCAACAATAATCTAGAATCAATACTCATCACAACCAAAATCAACTCACACAATCTAAGACCTAAAAAAATGAGTGTTTGGTAAGAAGAAAATAAAGTCTCTCTACTATAGTTATTGAATTGCGGCTTGTGATTTTGGAGCCAGGTACTTCTCATTCTTATAATCACGTATACAAGGAACTGCCAGTCAGATGAACAGCTCAAAAGGCTTTGTGCAAGTATGAAGTAAAATAATGACATTGAACTGAACATCAAGAACCAATAAACATTGATAAAGTCATATACGATCAGTTAGAAAGCATGTCAATTACTAATCAGCATCTCACCTTCTGCATCAGCTCGATCAAAGCCGATTGATCTAATGCATCTCTTCCTTTCTCGAACATCTCATCTATGGATTTGCAGAGAAATGCATTTTTATTGACCTGAAAAGAATGATACTATAATAGTGTATGAAATGACTTAAAAGTAAATCCACAAAATAATGATACTATAATAGTGTATGAAATGACTTAAAAGTAAATTATTAATTTCCATAATAGTAGTGTATCAAACGGACAACATTTCATACACTGTGTAAGTATCTATACATTAAAGTGTAGTTTTACTTGGAGAAGATTGTGAGTCATGGACTTCTAATTAAAATACTACCAATCTAGACAACATTTATCAAATGAAAAAATTGTGAGTAAATTTATATTCCTCTGACCCACTGTCTACACATTAAAGTGTGAACATAAATATATTTTGCTGTATAATTCAATGAAAAATTCAAAAAAAAAAAAAAAAAAAAATGCAATTTCATCTTTTTCAAATTCTTCATCCACCTGCAGGTGTAGTCAGTAAGTTATCTAGAATATTAAATGCATTCTTATGGGGTGACTCTAGTCAGAATAAAAAAGATACATTGATCTTCATGGGAAAAGTTGATGTAAATATTCCTTTGATTGTAAATTTTGGTGGAAATTCAGAAAACAATAGTATCTTTGGATTTGGGTATGAAGGCCAAATTCCGTAGAATTACTCAGCATACTTAGGGCTAAAACTAATGGAGCAAGAAATCAGCAACATGAAGTAAGAACTATTTAAAATATATAATAATAATAATAATAATAATTATTATTATAATAATAATAATAACAATAATCATCATCATCATCATCATCTTATTGGGATATGGGCTACCAGAGTCCCTAGAGGTAAACTTACGAATCTTGATTTTAGCTTCCCTTTCCTGAATATATAGGTTTATACTAGATCAGCAATTTTATAATTGGATTAATCACTTTCAAGGTAAGTAGAAATTCTGAATAGAAGTGCATATACTAGTAAAATCAATAAAGTATTATAACATACTTCGGAAATGATTTCATGGATCCTTTTCTTATGTTTTGAGCTGTCAAGTGTCCTCACCAAAATTAAAGCTCAAATCTTTTCTAATTACCTCACATCATCAACCTCTTCATCCACTGTTTACTATTCATCTATTCATATTATTTTCATCACTTTTTCACGTCAGTCCATCAAAAACCTTCATTAAACGAAACCATCTTAACATTCCCTCAGAAGTTTTCTTCAAGAGTGTAAACCAAATATTGTTCTTATTGGTCCACGCAACTCCCACCCCTCTCCTCTCACAGCCTCTCAAGTCTCAACTCCTCTCCTCTCAACGCTCACAAAATCAGCAGCCCACACTCCTTCACCACACCTAATTCAACCATCAACCCCTCTACGCAGTCTCCCTTTCTTACGCCCAGCATGATTTTTTTTTCTTCAAAATCACTCTAACCATTAATCAACAAGTGCATTCACACATTCCAAAATCTGAAAATTAACTAATATAAATAAATCATAAAATTCAAAACATGAAAATTCCCAAATTCATCAAGTATCAAATCTGAAAATTGGAAGTGAACATGAGTACAGTCACATACCCATATATGAACATCTATACACACATACAAATCAACATATGAAATTGTCTATGTGTGTGCGCGGTGTGTGAAGACTTGTGTGCGCTGTCATTCGCGTGCGCGTTGAGTCGGGTAAAGGATGGGTATGAAAGAAGTGGTTCACCTTACCGTGGTGGTGGTCGAGGTCGTCGGGAAGCTGAGTGGCGACAGCTCGTGAGTGGCGAGAGAAAGAGAGACGCGAGACCGAGAGAGCGAGAGGCAGGGGACGACGGAGTGAGGCGAGAGATGAGTCTGAGGGTTAGGTTAGAGTTAAGGTTTAAATCTTGTGAAATTTGCAAATTAATCCCTCAGATCTCCTCTTCTGTCTAATTAAGTCCCTAAGTTAAATTATTTTTAATTAATTTTTACTTAAAACTTTATTTAAGCTTAGTTCTAATTAAGTCCCCAACAATTTGCAATTTAGAGCTTGTTTGGTAAAGATAAAAAATTTATCACAACTTTTCAAATTCAATCATCAATTCTTAGTTAAGCCTACAAATTTTGAATTTTCAAACATTTTTAAACCATTCATCCAACAAAAAACTACAAAAAAAAATAACAAAAACAAAAAAGTTTCATATTACCAAACGGGCTCTTAATCCCATAACAAAAAATTTTCATATTACTACTTAAACTATTTTTAATTAATTTTTACTTTTTTTTTTTTTTTTTGTAATGTTGATATTGAATTCAATAAAACTTTATTTAAGCTTAGTTCTAAGTTAAGATAAAAAATAAAAAAAAATTATTTAGGCTTAGTTTCAAGTTAGGGGAAAAAAATATGGAGTTTCCTACCAATTAAACTCTTTGGCAACGCGCAATGCGTGTTGCCAAAGGTCCCCTTTGGCAACGTTCATTGCGCGTTGCCAAAGGGTAACCCCTTGTTACTCTTTGGCAACGCGCAATGAACGTTGCCAAAGGGGACCTTTGGCAACACGCATTGCGCGTTGCAAAAGGGGACCTTTAGCAACACGCAACGCGCGTTGCCAAAAGGGTAACCCTTTAGCAACGCGCGATGAGCGTTGTCAAAGGGTAACCTTTTGGCAACGCGCAACGAACGTTGCAAAAGGCTATAATTAGCAACATTCACTTGCTGAATGTTGCTAAATGTCAAATAAATCAATCAATGGCAACATGCAACCACTGAATGTTGCGGTAGACCCCCTTTAGCAACATGCAATTAGCGAATGTTGCCGTTTGCATGTTGCAAAAGGCCATTTTTCTTGTAGTGGTTGTACGTATACAGAAATGCATTCGATTCAAATCCGAACTTTGCTACTTGATGTTGAGATAAGATTTCTTTAAAATTGTTGTTTATATTATGCATTTTAGCTATTTTCAATATTCTACTGATGATGCTAGTACATGCACACAATCATCAAATTTGGTTTACAAGTGTCAAACCAAATTTGCACCATTTAACAGCAACTAGTGATTGCAACATCAACGAAAAATTTAACTTTGATTATCTTAATATAGAATGAAATTAGAATCATCACAACTCGTATCCACACCTCACTCTGAATGGTAACTTTTGTGGCACAAAGACCTAAATTTCAGTTAGCCTTAATTCAATAGATGAAGTATGAATAAGGATGAAATTTGTTTGAACTAATTAGACCAAAATTTTGTTAAATAAAGAAATAGCAAATCTCAATATTAAATAATGTAATTCTTAAATGAAACAAGCTGGTAACGTAAAATAATGTACTATTAAGCTTGCCACTATTTCAAATATGTACTAGAATCTGAAACAACATCGTGGCTCCCAAGTTCCAACACACGAGTGTCTAGAAAGAGACAATGTCAATTGCTCCTTTAATTTATTGAAATGTTTGGACTGTTGATCACATATATCAACAAGTAAATAATTTAGACGAGACTAGAAAACACATATACACTAGTTCAAAATAAACTATTTCAAAGCATAACATACAAATAACTGAGATGGGTTTGGATAAAAATGTGTATGCAATATCTAAAAGTGGACCATAACAGCAAAACAATTCCCAAAATTTATCAAGATCTATCCAAAAATGTCGATAGATGTATGAAGATTGCATCTTTGGCAAATGAAATTAGAAATGATAATTCACATTCTTTATCACCCCATAGAATAAGTAAAAATAACTTGGTCGTAAGTGTAAAGTATCATTCAGTGCTTGATCATCTAGTGTTGAAGGTGAATTAATTTGAAAACACAAAAAATGTTTCAAAAGCTCAAGACTTGGGTTTCTGTTCGCTAAAAACACACCGCAAGTGTACGTATCGCATACAAGTGATAGTGGACTATATGAATCCGGTTTATCGATCTCACAAGGATTGTTTATTTCAATTACACTTCAATTTAATCAATTTCAACAATAAACACACACAATAAAGTTTTGTTTAGAAATGTTCTAATATTTAAATCAAATTCACAATAGTAAATAAATAAATAGAAAATGGTGATAACTTGATAATAAAGGAGTGTTAGGATTCTTAATTCCACTTGACCATTACCTAATTGAATTCTCAACAATCAAATAGAAATGCAATTTACTAAGCATGCTAGATCCGATTTTTCAAGTTTAGTCAATTACCTCTCTCGAGTGAAATCAACCATAATTAGTGGAATTAACCTATTATATCTCTATGTCGATTAAAAACACACCAATTGCATTAAACCTTTGTGAAAATGACTCAATTGATCATCTAAGCTTTAAGGTATATCTCTATCCTTAATAAGAACCTAGAACAAATATTATATTGATCTAGAATACACAACAATTTCTCAATAATTGCACATCCCATGAAATCCAAGTATAAATTTGGCCACAATAAATGTAAGTCAATAAATACAACAATAAATGCACAACATAATAAATAGCTTAAAATCTCAATACAAGCATTAATATCAATTAAGCTAGGTGAAGTTTCATCAATCATCCCAATACTAACTAAATTAGCCCATAGTGAAATAATAATAAAATTCAAGAATTAAATACATCATTTCAACAATGGATTAAAATATATGAAGAAATATGAAGATTAACAATAAAAACTTCCCTAAAACAATGATTTGTGTTTCAAAATATCAATGTTCTTCAACAATGTTATAGGTATTTCTTCCCTTCATCAACATTCATCAAGCACAATAACTAATTACAAGAGAAAAATACAAGAAGAGTGAAGAAAAATATAAAGAAAAATCAGAGAAAGTGTTTTGGAACTTGAAAAGGGGCAAGAATGGCTTAAACCCTGACCAAAAATCACTGAAAAACACCGAAAATCGAGTAAACCCGCGTACAACAGCGTTTGGTCCGAATCGGGTAACACTGGGTCGGCCCAGTTAATTTTTTTTTATTTGTTCCGCGCGATCGCGCAGTAACCCTTGCAAACTTCGGATCCGATTTTTGCCTTGAGCCGCGCGCGCCACCTGGTTTGGACCACGAGTTCGCGTGGTTTAGCTGAGTGAGTGTTTTCGGTCTGGTCCTTCAATTAATTCCATCGAGGTCCTCCAACTATCAAAGTCGATCAACTTGTTCCCCAAAATTTTCGATTTCTTTCAAATATGTCCTTCTAAATTTGCATTTGAGATCCTTTAACTTTTGAAAACTTGTAATTTAGTCCCTCAGTCAATTGCACATGCGGCACACAACTTTTCGAAAGTGACAAATTGATCCCCAAACTTTGAATCTTAGAAAGATTCTACTCTTTTCTCCTCAATTTTTTCAATTATTCATCCATTTAGTTTCATTCTTGTGCTTTCTCCATGAAGTTGAAGGTTAAACCTATTTAACCACAAAATATGCACAATTAAATAGATATGTGTCCAAATTACTCAAAAATTACTATCATAAACGTATGAAATATGCATGTAAAATGTACTAAACATGTAGCGACCGAGAATTTTCGTGATTTTATTCAAATAAATATTTTTATTTTAAAAACGTGTCGCTTCGACTTTGCTCATTCATTCATTTATTTTTTTAAACGCGTGTTCGTCTAGCCAATTAAGTGAAATTAAATTTATTTAAATACTTAGTTAAATTTTAAATTTTATCAAAAATATTTCAATATCACAGTTTATTTTCAAAGTCCAAGTATTAATTATATTAGCCCCAAATTTTAAATGTTTTAATCCAATCCAATTTATCGAGTCCAAATATTTTTACCAATCATTCAAGCCCATTTAAAACTCAATAAGTCTTTTCTTGGCTCAATCAATTCAATAGTTTCTTCCTCCCCAAGTCATTCCTTACACAATCGATACTCATTTCCAAAATTCTCACAATTTTCCATAAATCAAGATTTAACATAAACTACCATGTTTAACACCTAAATCATCTATTAAATAGATCCCTCACCTCATTGCCCACAACACACGCACTGAACTTTCAGCAAGGTATTCCCCTCTCAACCTTGATCCAACACAGGCATGCTAGAACCAATTCCAGCTACCGTCAAGTGAAAATTCAGAGCACATATCACCAACATCAATCCAACAGGAAACATAACCACACAACCCAAGCTCGAGACCCTTCACTGCTCGAATCACCATCACCACTTTCATAGCCAAAAACACATACAAATCAAATTCACCATTTTACTACAAAACCAAAATCAATTGACCCTCTGCAACTGGCCAATTCCCACTGCACAAGACCAGTACCCAACCACAACTCCATTGACATCACAGACTCAACCATGAAACCGAAGCAACTCCACTGTCAAACAAACTCTGCTCCAATCGGTCGACACTCCAATTAACCACCACCTAAGCCGCTCGCCTATCCTCTGCCTTCTTCACCACCACCGTGTCATCCACAAGCCCGAAACTGTCGACCACACCTGAAGCAATACCGCTGCCAAATTAGTACCACCTGGCTGTCGCCAACCACGTCGGAATCGCCACCTCTGACCGCCACTGCCCACTTCTAGTCACCCTCAAATCTCACCCAAATCAAAACACAAAACCAAAAATAAGCTTTACCCAATACTTACCTCGACTACAAGTGTTGGATGGGGGATTATTGTCTGAAAAATCACCGGAAAACTTCGAAAACCCAAACTTCCCGTCGCGGTTTCTTGCACCCAAATCGAGCCCTTTTACTTCCTTCCCGCAGCAACACCGCTCCCCGTCGCCACCACTGGACGACGATTTTATCGCTGGTGACCACCGGCGAGAAGAAGCCGTCGCCCGCGCCCTCTGGCTTCGTCCGCAACCTCTCTCTCGCGCTTTCTCTGTTCAAATGGAGAGAGAAAGGGATTGTTTTGTTTTATAATTTGATTTTTTAAGTTTTGCCTTCTAGTCCCCAGCTTTTGAGAATAGTTATTTCGGTCCCTTGCTTTTTAAAATGTTTTTAGTTCACCCCTTAATCCCCATCTTTTAAACTCTTTTAATTCGGTCCTTACTGAGTTAAAATATTTAGTTTCTGCCCTATACTTTTAAAATAAATTAGTCAGTCTCCAAGATTTCTGAAAATTATGAGTCAATCAATAGTTTTCAAAATTGTCTCTATGCTTTTCAAATCCCAACTATGCTTGATTTTTCAATTTAAACCCCTAAACATTTATTCTTCTTTTAAAAACCTTTGAATTCCGAAAATACTAGTTTAAGAATTATATTATTTAATGGCTAGACGAGGAGCTTAGACGTTTAGAAGATTAACGTTTTTCCGCTCAACAAATTCGAGAATACTTTCAGGTAGGTTCATTACTTCAAAAACTCTTTTTATTTTATATGCGCAATATTAAGTAAACCCGTATTGTAAATTTATGCATGTGATTACGTAATTTATGAGAATTAGTTGCCTTCGGGCCCAGATCCACATGCTTTCGGGTATGGACCAATTGCCTTCGGGCCTAGATCCACATGTCTTTGGGCATGGAACAATTGCCTTCGGGTCCAGACCCACATGTCTTCAGGCATTGACCAATTGCCTTCGGGCCTAGATCCACATGTCTTCGGGCATGGACCAGTTGCCTTTGGGCCCAGATCCACATGTCTTTGGGCATGAAAATTTATGATGTATGAGATCCAATTGCTTATTGCATGAGAATGAGAATTTATGAATTAAGTTGCATGATTATATGTGTTATTTACCGTACAGTTTATTTAATTTGCGCTGAACCTACTAAGTATTTCTATGAAATGCTCACCCCTATTTTTAAACTTACAAATTGCAGATTTCGGAAATGGTGGCGAATGAAAGGGCAGTGATGGCAAATAATAATGAAGCTATATTTTTTTTTAAGTCACGATTCATGAATAGTGTCAATTTATTTATATGTCGTTATTTTAAATATGATATTTAAAGTCAAGAACATCGTCAATTTAATTATTTGTCATTACTTTCTTTGAAAGTTAAGATTTCAACGTTTTTATGCATTTATCAAATTTAAATTATTTACTGTTGAAATTTTTCACATGAATATGATGTTTCGAATTCAATTATTTTCCGCAATAAAATTAGATTTAAAGGAGAAGTGACGTCCCGAGCTTTACAGAACTTGGGGCGTTACAAAACAAATACCTCCAAACTTGAACTCTTGCTCGTCCCGAGCAAGAATATTTACATGCATCTACAAAAATAATGACATAATGATCAACAATGCTAGATAACTTGCAATCTTCTATGAGTGTGAAATTGCATAATTAATTCACAAATATATTCCCAAATAATGCTACAAAAATGAGTTTGGCTTATCCGATGTTCGATTGGTGCGTGTGTGAATAACTACTTTCAATCGTCAATTAAGTTCGAGAACGTTGATGAGTAAAGTGGTTTCAAGTCAAAACTAACCCACCATTAGTGATAAGTTCTTTCCTTTCTCACTCGTGACATTCGTCCCCCAATAAATATTTTTCTTTCCATTCCCGGGATGTTATTCTAGAGGGTACTCTCAAATCACTCTTTCTTTTTTACTCTAGTTTGGGTGTGTTTTATACACAATCTCGACAACCTAGAAATGCAGTAACTCTCCACTAAATGAGTCCCGCGACATTCAAGTTTATACCAAGCAATTCAAACACACTATTCATCTAAGCCCTTATGCAAGTACAAAAGCATTATTTCTAAAAACTAACATGATGATTGCTCGTGACTTTCCCACTCCCTTAAGCTTTCTAATTGACCATTGTAGCGAGCTTTAGGTCGGCAGCTCCCCGATTGTTTTAAGATCAAAGGGTACCAGATTTCAAAATACCTCTACGGACTTAATAACTCGAGTCAAAAAGGTTACGAAGTGGGATAGACTTATTAAGAAAATGCAATGATGATGTGCCTTTTCTTTCAAGTGTGTGCGTGAGTACCTTACTCATTAAGCTTTGTAATTGACCCATGTAGCGAGTTTTAGACCGGTGACTCCCAAGTTTCAAACTTCAGGCACCAAGTTTCAAGATACTTCTACAGGCTTAATTACTTGAGTCAAAAAGGCTTCGAGATAGGGCAATGCAACGCAAAAAATTAAAATGGGCTTAGAACTTTAGCATACGGTCATTACTTAGCTTATACTCCACGAAAAACACTCCATACAAAAATTTACTTTCACATGCATGGAATCACCACACGTCTAGACCGTTTCCTTTGCCGGGTTGACCACCCCCAAACTTCTCTTACATAAGGATCAAGAGATTTAGAGCATAGGAAAAACTGGATAGGTTGATAAATATTAAAATACAAGCTCACAATCTAGTTCTTCTACCCCTTTAACCTCTTCACCCTTCAACAATTCCTAAACTCACCAACAATCAAACATGACTATTGTGCTTAGTGTACATAGGATCTTGCATGTACGAGAATTTTATAGAGAGTAGCATAAGTAACAAATTTGGTCATAACTCATGAGTTAACAACAATTCCAAACATCAAAATCTCTTAAGCCGGCAAAGCTATCTAGCATGTCAATATTCCAAACAAAATAAGCAAATACAAACATCAAAACACCAAGAGTCGGCAAGGCAATCTAAAATGTTCACATAGTAACATGATCCCAACACCCCCAAACTTAAATCAAACATTGTCCTCAATGTTGACAATAGCATAATATAAAGAAAGGAATGGGTGATGGAACTTCCCCTGATTGATGCGTGAATAATGTTTAAAAATTGACATAAGCTTTGATTCTCTTAATAAGTAAATCTCCCCCAAACTTGTTGAGGACAAGTTTGCTTAGGATTTCAAAAATGTTGAACCTACAAAATTTGATGATTAACCAAATTAGAAATAATAAAAATGAAATAAGTAAATATCAACAAGTAAGCAAACGAGTAGAAATTTGGGTTGCCTCCCAAAAAGTACTTGGTTAGAGTCGTAAGCTCGACTTTAGGATACGATCACTCCGAATCTGCAAGTGGGATGGATAACTTCTCCTTTTCATAATCACCACCCAAGTATAGCTTCAAGTGTTACCCATTGACTTTGAAGTTCCCTTTGCTCTCATGATAAAGTTCGACCGCTCCATGTGGGAAGATTTGAGCAATAGTGAAAGGTCCCGACCATCTAGAGCGGAGTTTATCGGGAAACAATCGAAGTCTAGAATTGTAAAGAAGTACTTGTTGCCCAACATGGAAGTCTCGCTTCACAATGTTCTTATCATGCTACCTCTTTGTCTTATCTTTGTAAATCCCAGCATTCTCATATGACTCAAGGCGAAATTCATCAAGTTCATTGAGTTGTAGTAGTCTTTTCTCACCGGCCAACTTCATATCAAAATTCAAGATTTTTGTTTCCCAATAGGCTCGGTGCTCGAGCTCAAATGGAAGATGACATGCTTTTCCAAATAAGATGCGAAATGGAGACATACAATGGGGGTTTTGAAGGCAGTGCGGTACGCCCATAATGCATCATCCAATTTCTTGGACCAATCATTCCTCGAGGCATTCACCGTCACTTCAAGAATTTTCTTCAACTTTCTATTTGAAATCTCTACCTGCCCACTTGTTTGTGGATGATAAGGAGTGGATATTCGATGTTTAACTCCATACTTGGTCAAAAGTAATTCGAAGAGGCGGTTACAAAAGTGTATTCCTCCATCACTAATGATAGCTCGAAGGGTGCCATAACAAGTAAAAATGTTTTTCTTTAAAAATTTCATCACCACTCGAGCATCATTGGTGGGGAGTGCCATCGCTTCTATCCACTTTGACGCATAGTCCACCGCAACTAAAATGTATTGATTTGAAAAAGAAGATGGAAAAGGTCCCATGAAGTCAATACCTCAAACATCGAATATTTACACTTCCAAAATAGAATTTAAAGGCATTTCATTTCGATTAGAGATATTAACTGGGCGTTGGCAACGATCACATTTGGACACAAGTGTGTGAGCATCTTTGAATAAGGTGAGCCAATAAAATCCTGACTGAAGAACCTTTGATGCGGTTTTCCTGCACCAAAATGACATCCATAAGGTGAAGAGTGACATTGCTCAAAAATATTCTCCATCTCCTCCTTGGGCACACATCTTCGCATGATTTGATCTGGACCCCTTTTGAACAACAATGGGTCATCCCAAAAATAATGCTTGATATCCGTAAAGAACTTTTTCCTTTGTTGATAAGAGCGGTCTGGGGGAGTGATGCCACTTGCAAGTAAATTAACATGGTCCGCATACTATGGCACACTAGAAGCTTGTAGAAGATCCATGATTTGGAAAAGTTGCTCATCCGGAAATACCTCACTTATCTCTTCATCAATAACTTCCTCAGTTTGCTCAAGTCTAGATAAGTGATCGGCTACAAAGATCGAAGGGCATCCTTGGTACTCACGCACACACTTGAAAAGGGATATTTAATGGCTTTCAACACATTGAAAGTGACTTATTCATCTTGCACCCTCAAAATCAATTGGCCTTCTTGCACATCAATAAGAGCTCTCTCGGTTGCTAGAAATGGCCTTCCCAAATTAATTAGAATGTCATGATCTTCTTCCATGTCAAGAATAATGAAATTCGCCAAGAAGATGAATTTATCCACCTTCACAAGAACATCATCAATGATACCCTGATGATATTTGATGGATCTATCCACCAATTGTAGAGGCACGGTGCTTGCTTTAGCTTCCCTCAATTCTAATTTCTTGAAAATTGACAAAGGTACCAAATTAATGCTTTACTAAAATTAACATCACCAATAGTATATGGAATAGTAAAACTCCCTGGATCTTTAATTTTTGGAGGTAGCTTATTTTGAATGATTGCACTACATTCCTCAGTTAGCATCACTGTCTCATGCTCTTCAAGTCTTCTTTTGTTGGATAGAATGTCCTTTATGAACTTGGCATAGCTTGGCATTTGAGCCAAGGCATCTGTAAAAGGAATATTGTTGTGTAGTTTCTTGAACACTTCCAAAAATTTGCCAAATTGACTATTAAGTTTTTGCTTTTGTAACATTTGAGGAAAGGGAATAGGAGGCATATAAGCTTTGATTGGTGTTGAAGCCTTTGATGTTGATGATTCCAGTTCAACCTCCTTGGGCACTTCAACAACTTTTTTCGGGTGCTTGAAAATGCTCATTTTCTTCAATAAGAGCCTTGCTTGATTGAGTTGTTGGTTGTGGGGCCTTGATCTCAGGAAATTGTACCCCACTCTTTGTTGTAATAGCTTGAACATTCTCCTTAGGATTTGTTTCGGTGTTGCTAGGCAAAGCTCCTTGTTGACCATTCTAGAGAAGTTTTGTTATTTGGCCCACTTGCTTCTCCAAATTTTTTAAAGAGGCATCATTGCGTTCTTGATATTGCAATTGATGATTTACTAGCTTGGTGATAGCCTCTTCCCATCCCTCTTTCTTGTCTTGTGGCTTTTGATTCAACACATTTTGATTGTTGCCATAAGATGGATTTGGATGACTCCTCCAACCGGGATTGTAAGTAGGAGCATATGGATTGAACCCTTGGCGTTGGAAATTTTGAGCATAAGCAACTTGCTCGATAGATGAAGAACTACTTGCCACCAACGGACACATTGAGCTTTGATGATTAGACCCACATATCTCACATACCGGAGGGACTTGAACCATGTTGACAGGTCGAGAGGTTGAAGTAGATAGCCCTTCCACTTTCTTGGCTAAGGAGTATATTTTTGACAAGACAAGTGCATAATCATCACCCCCATGTGCACCACTAGAACTCCTTGGTGCACCTCTATCTGGCCACATTGCACTTTGTTCACTCATGATCTCAAACAAGTCATAAGCCTCTCGAATGCTCAAACAAGTAATAACCAGTCAACAGGTCTATCTTTTAGAGTGTAAGGGAACAAACTGAGTCTGATAGCATCATCAGATTCACCCTGATATTGAAAGTGTTGGCACGTGTCTAAAAATTTAGAAACATCTATATGTGGGTTTGCATCATGTCTCATATGGAATTGTTGTCCGTTTTGGAACATACTGATGATATTGGTTTTAAGTTGAAAGTTTACCTACCCAAATGATGGATAGACTATGTTGGATTGACTTTGAACCACCTGAGGTGTCACAAAATCACCGACCATCATGTCATCTTCATTTATTGGATCAGCAGAGAGTAAAAGATTGTTGTTGTTTGCCATTTGATTTTTTTTTGATTTTATGATTTATCTAGTTCTCTAACCTCTCTTAATCTGCTGTGTAACGTACGTTCTATTTCTGGATCAACTTCGAAAAGATTCCCTTTTTTCGAACGTAACATACACAAATACAAGAAAAGAAACTAGTAACTAAATTAAAATTAAAAAATGAAAATCCTAAGATAAAAATAAAAGTAAAATAAAACAAGTAAAAATTCCGAATTAGTGAAAATAATCTAAAAATAAATTTAAACTACAATCCTCGCAACGGCTCCAAAAAACTTGTTCGCTCCGCAAGTGCACGGGTCGCGCAAGTAATAAAGTGGACGTGAGTCCAAGTATCTATCCCACAGAGATTGTTTTAAATTATATTTTAGACTACTACCTTAACCGGAACTAGAAAAACTTTGATTGAGTTGTGATTCTTGTTTTTGAAAATTAAAATAAAGATTAAACTAAAAAATTGACAAATTTGATTTAAAACTTATGAAAATAAATGTGTTAGAAGTATGAATCTATTTTGACTCTATCATCCATATCTTAACTAAATTATTTAAATACAATTCACGGGTTTTGAATCTCCTTATTCCAAATATAGTTAAAACTTAAAACTCTCTTTCGGACAAGCATTAACACATATTTCTATGCACGACCCAACTATATTTCAATGTTGAATCTGAATGTGTAAGAAAGCATTAAAAGATTTGTGAATACTATAGCAGAAAACACAAAGCATAGGGGGTATATTTCTATCCCCTATCGAACTTTGTGGCAATTGAAACAAGTCTAATAAAATCCTAATCTTTCGAACTTAAGAAATCACAACCTAAAATCATACAACTAGTGATCAAGTAATTGCATGATAGAAAATGCATAATTCAATTGCTCAAAATCATAAATTGTATGGAATAAATAATGGATTAAAACATGAATTCACGAAATCAAAAATTCATCACAATTCTAACACAAGAAATCTAGCCTAGAAACATAATAGAAAATAAATAACAAGAGACAGGAAAAGATGTAGCCCAATTCATCTCTTTGCAATTGTATCTTTAATCTTGATCTTGGCGTGGTTTGGATCCCCCAGCAACTCGACAGTGTTTTGGCATGAAATATCACAATTGGGAACCCTTAATTTCGTGCTCTAAGTAATGTATTTATAGATGTTCTCGGAAGGGAAAATTACATGCATCCATGTTTTTTAACATATCAATTCAAACATGAGGTTTACACCTTATTAATACAAAAACCAGGTCATATTTTATTTTTAAAAATAATAATATTTGATTAAATTAATCTACCTACCCTCCCTCCCCTCACACAATTCAACCACCGCGTCCCCTAATTCAATTTACAAATCACACCTAAATGAAACAATTCAACCTAATTAGTGAGACATGAAAGACACTACAATTTTGGTGGCGGAAGATATGGCGGAGTGCAACGGTGGAGGGCGGCGACTTATTGTCACGCGGTAGCGATTACCTGTTCTAGACGCCGCGATCGCTTAGAACTCCACAGCAACACCGATCTGCGTGTGCACGACCAGGTACATCTTTATGTTAAAGGATTCGACGATGTTTTCTGCTATGAGTGTGAATGGCTGTCGGTCTGTTGAGTGGTGGCATGGTTCTAGCGATTTTGGTGGTGGTGTGGTTCTGTATGGTGGTGGCGGTTCTGACGACGGCGCGTGGTGCGGTGCGGTGCTGTAGGTGTGTGTGTCGGTTGTGGTTCAGTGGATGGTGATGGGGTGAAGTGGTGTAGTTTGTGGCCTATCAGAGATGGTGGTGGCTGGTTGGATGTGGTTGCAATGGTGAAATGGGTAGTCGGTTCAATGGTGATTGTCGTGTTTGTGAGTTGCGCCGTTGTGGTGTATGGATTTCTACGTGGAGGCGGTGGTGGTGCAGGGGAGAAGGAGGTAGGTGGTGGTACGGAGGAGGCTGCTGCGATGGTGAATAGGTGACTACTGGTGGTTTGGGGGGTTGTGGTTAGTGGTGGCGGTGAGATGGGGTGGTGATGATGGCGGTGGACTGGGGGTGCTGGTGGTGTTGAGATGGTGGTACTGTGCTGGTGGCGGGGGCAATAGTGGGTGTTGCAGGTGTTGGCTGGCGATCAGTGATGGTGGTGGTAGGCGGTCAGTGTCGACGATGTTAGCGGTCAGTGGCGGCGATGTTGGAGATTGGTGGTGGTGACGACGGAGGCGGTGTTGGCGATTGGCGCCGGCGGTGTTGGCAGCCGGTGGTGGTGCCGATGGTGTGTGACCAAAATGCACAATTTGGGACTAGCAAATAGTACATGTGACCTAAAAATTTTATAATTTGTGACCTTAAGTTGAGTTATTGTGACCTAATATTTTGATATTTGTGACCTTAAAATAAGTTGTGACCAATTAATTTGATAGTTTGTGACCTTTAATTGAATTAGTGTGACCTAATATTTTGATATTTATTACCCAAAAATAAGTTGTGACCAATTAATTATTATGATCATAATTTGTGACCTATAAATTTGTGGTTTGTGATCGAGAAATAGATTGTGACCAACTAAATCAATAATTTGTGACTAAAAAATGAGTCAACCAAATAATTTTATAAATTGTGACATATAAAATCTATGATATGTGACCAAGAAAATTAGTGATTTGTGAAAATAGTGACATAAAAATTCTTGATTTGTATCCGAGAAAAAATTGTGATCAATGAAATTTGTGATTTGTGACCAATAAAGAAATTGTGACTCATAATTTGTTAAGTTGTGACCAATTGACTAGAGATTTGCGATTAAAAAAATCATGACCTACAACATTTGAAATTTGTGATCGAGAAGTAAATTGTGACCTAAAAAATTGTCACTGTGACCTAAAAAATTGTTACTTGTGACCATAATAACATGTGACCCAAAAAATTGTGACTTGTGACTATAAACAATAAAATATATAATTAATTATGTCTTGATTTGAAATAAAACCTTAAGCCCCTATTCTCTTTACTGTTTTGAGGTCGTTTTCTGTTTTTATTTTCGAAAACGCTAAAAATTCGTTCTCTTTACCATTTTCGAAAACGCATTTTGGAAAACAAAAAAAAAATTTGTACACAAAACGGAAAACGCCCGAAACATCGTTTTGTGTGTATTTCGACAAAAAATGTCCAAAACGCGGAAAACGCGTTTTGGGATTTTTTTTTTTTTTTATAGAATTATCTTAACTTAGAACTAAGCTTAATATAAAATTTTTATTTTTTTTTATTTTTTTTAGAATTATCCTAACTTAGAACTAAGCCTAAATAAAGATTTATTTATTTATTTATTATTTTATTTTTTTAGAATTATCCTAACTTGGAACTTAGTTTAAATAAAATTTTATTGAATTCAATATCAACATTACAAAAAAAAAAAAAAAATTAAATGAGAATTCTTGTTGTTATATTTCAAAAAATGCAATGATAAATGGACTCTGGTGGTTTTGAAAGAACTTGCATTTTCTGGATTTTAATAGAAGTAGAGTTTTCTTAAGTCCCGAACCTGACCAAGCTGTGTTAATATAGACTCTTAATGCTCACATTAGTGTGTTGCATGTAACCATATTTTTAGTGTATTGTGAAAGGAAATTTGAGTTGGAGTTAGTAGTATTCTGCAAGCAAATTAATTAAAAATAGTTTAAATAATGTTCTGCAAAATTTCAAACAGAACGTGTTTTCCAGCTTTTCATTTTCAAAAACAGTTTTCAGAAATAACAAACCAAACGCGTTTTCAGCAAATTTGAAAACAAAAATGAAAACACAAAACACAAAACATTTTCGAAAATGAAAATACAAAATAAAATACAAACAGAACGCCACCTTAAGTTTCTTAATTTTGAAAATGTGCACTTTAAAAACCTTAGTTATGTATTCTTCCCTTCTCGGAATTTAGGTTACTTGGGGAGAAAGAATACTAAATTCCGCGCAAAAAGACCAACTGCGGCCCAGAATTTTAATGGTGCTACTGTTTGGTTCAAATAGTTGCGGTCGCACACCTCTGCAGGTCTGTTTCAGTCACCAAATTTTCAAGTCATGCGACCGCGCGCGTCTATTCTGTGCGACCACGCGTTTATCTGGTAAGATGCAATTTTAATCTTTTAAAGTGCTACAAGTTGGTCCATGTCTTTTAATTGCGCAGCTAGTCCTCCAACTTTCGATTGTTGCAATTTAGCCATTGAACTTCTGATTTCCTCCATATTTGATTTCTTCTTCCATTTTTTTTCCAATTGGCCATTTGATTAACTGCATCAACTCGTGATTTGCACACTTTAACGCTTTTATCATCCAATATGCTTGTTTTTTCTCCAATTCCTTTATTTTCTCGACTTTGGGATTATTTCAGAAATATAAACAAATACAACCAAAATAAACAGCAAATATTCTTGATCAAACAATTAAAATCCTATTTTTTAGGATAAAAATAAGTGTATAAAATACACTTATTAAATATCAACTAAAATGTAATTCAAATAGAAACAATCCCCGAAAACGGTGCCAAAAACTTGTTCTCTAAAAACACACTGCAAGTGCACGTATCGCATACAAGTGATAGTGGACAAAATGAGTCTGATTTATCGATCTCACAAGGATTGTCTATTTCAATTACACTCCAATTTAAGCAATTTCAATAATAAATTCACACAATAAAGTTTGGTTTAGAAATGTTCTAATATTTAAATCAAATTCACAATAGTAAATAAATAAATAGAAAATGATGATAACTTGATGATAAAGGAGTGTTGGGATTCTTGATTCCACTTGACCATTACCTAATTGAATTCTCAACAAGCAAATAGAAATGCAATTTACTAAGTATGTTAGATCCAATTTTTCAAATTTAGTCAATTACCTTTATCGAGTGAAATCAACCATAATTAGTGGAATTAACCTATTATATCTCTATGTCGATTAAAAACACATCAATTGTGTTAAACATTTGTGAAAATGACTCAATTGATCATCTAAGGTTTAAGGTATATCTCTATCCTTAATAAGAACCTAGAACAAATATTATATTGATCTAGAATACACAACAATTTCTCAATAATTGCACATCCCATGAAATCCAAGTATAAATTTGGCCATAATAAATGTAAGTCAATAAATACGACAATAAATGTACAACATAATAAATAGCTTAAAGTCTCAATACAAGCATTAATATCAACTAAGCTAGGTCAAGCTTCATCAATTATCCCAACACTAACTAAATTAGCCCATAGTGAAATAACAATAAAATTCAAGAATTAAATACATCGTTTCAACAATAGATTAAAATATATGAAGAAATATGAAGATTAACAATAAAAACTTCCTTTCAACAATGATTTGAACTTTAAAACATCAGTGTTCTTCAACAATGTTGTAGGTATTTCTTCTCTTCATCAACATTCGTCAACCACAATAACTAATTACAAGAGAAAAATACAAGAAGAGTGAAGAAAAATGTAAAGAAAAATGAGAGAAAGTGTTTTGGAACTTGAAAAGGGGCAAGAATGGCTCAAACCCTAGCCAAAAATCACTAAAAAACACCCAAAATCTCGTAAACCCCCGTACAACAACGTTTGGGCCGAACCGAGTCGAACGGGTTGACCCAATTAAAAAAAAAAAATTATTTGTTCTGCGCGATAGCAAGACTGAAGGCCGTGCGATCGCACAGTAGCCTTTGCAAACGGTCTTATCCGATTTTTGCCTTGAGCCGCTCGCGCCACCTAGTTCGGACCACGCGTTTGCGTGGTTCAGCTAAGTGAGTGTTTGTGGTCTAGTCCTTCAATTAATTGCCATCAAGGTCCTCCAACTATCAAAGTCGGTCAACTTGATCCCCAAAACTTTTGATTTCTTTCAAATATGTCCTTCTAAAATTGCAATTGAGGTCCTTTAACTTTTGAAAAGTTGCAATTTAGTCCCTCAGTCAATTGCACATGCAGCACACAACTTTCTGGAAGTGACAAATTGATCCCCAAACTTTGAATCTTAGAAAGATTCTAATATTTTCTCCTCTATTTCTTCAATTATTCATCCATTTAGCTTCTATCTTGTGCTTTCTCCATGAAGTTGAAGGTTAAACCTATTTAACCACAAATGTGCAAAATTAAATAGATAATTGTCCAAATTACTCAAAAAAGTACTATCATAAATATATGAAATATGCATTTAAAATACACTAAACAGTTTCAAAAGGCGTTTTCAATTCAAGAATGTAATGAAAATGAACCCATTATGTATTCAAGTAAATCATAGAGAATTACATTATATATTGCATTTTAATGCACCTAGAAACTGAAACTTGGAACAAGCATTATTGTACTTGATATTTATTCCAAAATCAAATCAAAATATAAGGAATGTTGCACAATTATTCATAAACTGAACATATTTACATGCCTAGAATTTTAAGGAAAAAGACCTGAATGGATCTTGCCGGTCATTCACAAGTGAAGAGTTATACTGTATTATATTTATGAAGTAGTCTGTCAGTGCAATCCATTTAGAATGCTACTATACCTCGTCTCTCATATCACATATCCTTTTTTTCATTACAAAAAAAATAATGATTACCAATATCATTGTTACTTACATTCAATTAAGACTAGAAAAATTAAAGATGGTATCAGCCATCATACAACCACACTACGTGAAAAAATAATTTTTTAAAATCTACTTTAAGGTTTAGTCTTTATTCTTTAACGCAATCATTACAATTTATTAACTAATTTATAAACAACTCAATTTTTCAAACCACTTTTAACCGCAAACATTTTCTTTCTCCACATTTTAACTACATATTTTACCTAAAAAAAATTAGTAAATCAATTTATAAATGTTACAGTATTATCAAACAGAGTCTTAATAATATCAAACATCAGAGTAAGATGCAAATACCAAAAAAAAGTTCAATTACTTATCTGTCCAGATTTTCAACAACCAAACCATAAATAAATCAGACGATTGAAGACAATGGTATTTTGTAAACATAAATAAGAGTAAATTTGGATTTAATCCTTCCTCCCTATAGCCTAACTTGCATATATTAGTACAGTGAATCAGTCTATACGTATGAGTCCTTTTGAAGTTGTTCGTAGTTATAAACCCAGGAAGCCTTAGACCTTATTCACATGTCTCCACATGCTAGTGTGTCTATGTGAGCTGAGGCATTTGTACAACATCTTCATGACTTGCATATTAAGATCAATAAACAACTTGAATCAAGCAAAGCATCATATAAACTTCGAGTTGATTTGCATAAAGGACACGTTGAGTTTAATATTAGGGATTATGTTATGATTCGAATTAGACCAGAATGGCGTCTATCTGGATCTGGGTCCAAGTTGCAAGCTTGTAGTGCTGGTTCTTTTAAATTTTTAAAGCATATTTCATTGATTTACCATCACATTTTGGCTACCACTCTACCTTTAATGTTGATGACTTAGTTTCTTACAAAGGCCATTTTAACCCCTTTGATGATCCTTTTATATCTCCATATGTGGACCACCTGAACATGTTATCCCAGTCCCGATTCAACATGTCACAGCATAAAAAGATAAAATTGATGCTATTTTAGATGAACAAATTGTGTTAACCAAGGATGGAGAGATTCAACGTGTAACGACCCGGGTCCCACTTAACGGGCTGTCCCGGCCGTTAGATGACGGCGTACTGTCCCCACTGTACCAACACGAGTCTTTTCAGCATGCTTTGTCCTCACTCGCACGCTCCTCGAGAAAACTTCCCAGGAGGTCACCCATCCCAGAATTTCTCCAAACCAAGCACGCTTAACTTTGGAGTTTCTAATGATGGACTTCCGGAAAAGAAGATGCACTTTATTGGTATGAGTAGTACCTATCATTTCTTTTAATATTTCTTAGTCGGGGTATTACAATCACCCCCTGTTAAACTCGCGACGTCCTCGTCGCGCTAACCCATCTGAGGATCTGTTGCCAGGCGTTGGGATTCTAGAGGTGGCTCCCGCCCTATGGCGTAGCACTTAGCTCCCGATTTTCGACTGGCAGCCGGCTCTGATACCACGCTGTAACGCCCCGGATTCCGTGCGGAGCCCGGGACGCCACTTCGTCCTTTCAAATCTATTTTAATGCGGAAAATAAATTTAATTCAAAGCATCACTTTCATCCTTTGAAAAATTTTAGCGGAAACTTAATAAATTTAAATATAGAACTTATGTCGTTCATCATTTGAAAACTTTAGCGGAAACTTAAAAAAAATAGAATATAGAACAATGCATAAAAATTTAATCTCAATCAGTAATATTCATAAAATTGTCTAAAAAAAATTATCATCCTTTATTTAATTTGCCACCGCTGTCATTTCATTCGCCGCCTTCTCCGAAATCTGCAAAAGCTGTTAAAATTGGAATGAGTATTTCGAAAAATACTCAGTAGACTCATCGTCAATAATTAATTTACAGAATAATTGAACACGTAATTATGCAATCATACAGTGACATCATCATCATATTCTTGGGCTATTTTATTTTCAAAATCAAGGCTCGTAAAATCATAGGGTGTGGGTAGTCTCGTCTTGTGCACTTAAGGCACATAAGTTATGCATAACATCATCATTTCTCATCTTATCTCATAAGAGATATTCTTTCTCGTCTCATGCATCAAAGCACGTAAATCACGTAATTTCACATAAGACATGCAATTATAATTTAAACTAATTAGTGGGGGCGAGTCTACCTTAAATCACGAGTTTGAAAAGTAAAGCCGGAAAGTCACGTCAATCTTTTAAATCACTGTATACCTCGTCTAGCCAAAAGAAAATTAACTAATTTAGTACCAATGAAATTTAATGATTAAAGTGATAAAATAAAGTTTAGTGACTAAATTGATATTTTAGAGAAAGTAGGGATTTCAAAAGTTTAGTGGTTAAATTGACGTTTTTGAAAATATTGGGCTGATTTGTAGGAATCAAAGAACTTAGGGCTGATCTGTTAAAAGGCTCAATCTTTTGGAATTAGAATTAGAATGTTTAAAAAAAACGAAAGGACTGAAATAAATGCTTTACAAAACTTGGGGCTGAATTGAAACGTTTTTTTAAAAAAGTCAAGGCTGAAATCAAATACTTTGAAGGCTGTAAGGACTGAAATAAATACATTTTCAAAAATCAGGGCTTAAGAGAAATTTTCAAAAAAAATCAAAATGTATATCTCCTCATCTCTCTCTTTAAACTCGTTAGAGAGAGAGTAGAGAAGAGAGAAGGGGCGAAGCCCCTCCGATGATTCCGACCGGCGATCTACCGACGATAGTGCCGCCGTGGAGTGGCGGAGATGCGGGTGGTAAGGGGAGGCGGAAAGAGGAAGTATTAGGGCTTGGTTTTTGTGCGAACCGAGGCGGGTAGTTCGAACTTGGGCTGCGGTTTTCCGACCAAATCAAACGGAAAATCGAGGTAAGTTATTGGGTTATGTCTATTCTTGGTTCTGGGTTTTAATTTGGGAATTTTGGGGGTCGGATTGGAGTTGGGCAGTAGAGGATGGAAAGTGCGGTGTGCGAGTGGTTTCGACGTGGTGATGACAGTGGTGGATTGCGTGATGGTTGTTGGACGATGGCTGTGGTGCCTGGGATGTGGTTCTACGGTTGTTTTGGGTCTTTAATTTTGTTGGGGATAATGGACTCATTGGTGGTGGCCGTGAGATTGAGTCTCTGTGGAGTTTAGCAGTTTGGGGTGGCTGAAATTTGAGTTGGCTCATTATGGCGTATGGTATCTGATTGTTGCAGTGGCGGACGGTGGTGGTGGTTTGATGTTACAGATTTGAACGGTGGTTCGAGGCTTGGGTGAAGTTCGGTTTCGAGGTTGAATGTGGCGGTGTTTTCTATTGAATTCTCTTCGGTCTCCTTCGATTCATTAATTAAATCGAGGCGACACTCTCAATATCCCATAGTCCCATTAATTAGGATTAGAGGCACTGAGTGCGTGGAATTCAATCTTGCAGATTGGTTTGATTGTGTGTATGAAGTATTGGATTTCTCATATTGCTGGGGCTTGGAATTGATGTCCTAGAATCAACATGAGTTTCCAGAAGTGTGGCTGCCGTGAAAGTAGTATTAGAGGAGGAAGTTCATACCCAATTTGCAGACGGTTGCTGTGAATATTGTGAGGAAGGGAGAATAGGAATGTATATGTATTGGTTTGCTTCTGATCAAGATTATGGAAGGATGGTGAGATTGAAGGGAGTTACAAGGGGTAATGGCTGATTAAAGGGGAATGATTTTGGGAATTAATAATTATCCATAACTGAATAGCATGAAACTGGAAGGAGATAATTTCTGGGAAGAAATAAAAATGTGAGGAAATTGTGAAGAGCTTGGTTTGCTAACAGAATTTCAGAAATTTACTTGGTTGATTAGGGAAAGGAAGTATGAATGGGATTGACAAGAATATAATGGTTGATTGAGGAATGAAATTATGGGATTTTAGGATGAAGAAAGGGGGAAATTTGGGAAATTGATGCAAGTGATATGACATGGATTGAGGGAATTCTGAAATCAAAATCTGTGTAGAAGGTAAGAGGAAACGTGAAGTGAGAAGTGAGAAGTGAGAGTGTTGATGAATAGGTTGGGCTTCTATAATTGGGCCAAGAAAGTTTGGATTGGGCTCACTTGGGATAAGACAATAAACAAAATATTAAATGTTTGGATAAAATGGTTTGGATTTACATTAAAAATTATGACTTAAAATAATTTGACTTCATTTAATTAAAAATTGGACTTTAAGAATAAATAATGGACTTAAAGATAGATAATGAAAAGGGAAGACTTTTAAATAAAATTTGCAAGTCGAAATAACATAAATTTGAAATAATTTAATTTCACTTCTTTGGCTAGACGATCACGTTAAAAAAAATAAATGAGCAAAGTCGTAGCGACACATTTTTAAAAATAATATTTATTTAAATAAGTCGTGAAAATTTCTTGGTCGCTACAACCCTACCACCTTAAAATAATTTCGTCCTCGAAATTTTAAACTTTCTTGATCTAAAATATCTAGGCACTAGGCCAAAATTTCTCATTCCTTTTCTCATGTAGTTTCATCACTACCGTGTTTACCCCATTGGACTTTGACTAGAGAAACCTCCTTATTAATCTCTACTATTTCTTTAAGAAATCATGTCGCACCATAATAATCAATTATGAAGTCTATCATCATTCTTCTCAAACTTCTTATAACGAATAACCCAAGATCAATTGTAACATTTCAACTCACGTGAATATTTTTCCGTGTAATATGCCTAATAGCATGTTATCCACAAATCAGCATAATATCACCAGCTTATCGTATACGAGAATCTATTGGTATTTCCTATGTATGCCTGAAATGATCATATAACTCCACATTTACATTTATACTTAATCGATTGCACACTTCACCAATCAGGATGTTTATAAATAACAATCTCCAAAATTATCAAAACTTTAACTCCAAATTGATACTCCGTTCAAGACTTCACTCATGCTAACCTAAGCCGCAACGTAAATAAACAACCAATAACTCTCAACAATCCTATACTTGAAAAATAATTTTTCCTCATTATTCAAAGGTCAACCAAAATTTCCCTTTCATAATCTCGAAGTGTCTCCAACAAAATCCTCAAATGTTCCTCATATTGTTTACTATCTCTAGGATAAACCAAAATACCGTCCATGAATACAATGAAAAACATATCCAATTGATGTTGGAAAATTCAGTTCATCAATTCCATAAATATTGTCAGTGGTTATTTATTCAAAACTTTAAATCCTTTCATCCAAATCTCAATCAAATACTTAAGCAAGAAGACAAAATTTAACCCCAATAATAAGACTAAGCCTCACTATATTATCAAAAACCCAAAATTCAATTCTTTCTTCTTGCTACTATAAGCTTCAACTTCATATCAAATTCCAAAATTAAATCTCTAACGTATGTGTACCATAACCTAATTAAATCATGAAATTGAACATGATCTAGTCTCCAAATTCCGATTAAATCACTATTTCCCCCAAAAAAAATCAGAGTTATAATCATCAATCATGACAAATATAAAGTAACCATTTTTGTCTGATGCAACATCTACGTACATAATCTGATATCCCTTTGATAGGAGCATATACTAGATCTAAATTCCTCGGTTGACTTCTTGTGAAAGGTGCCATGTCCTAAACCAATTATGCAAAGTCCAATTAGGCGGGGTTTATCCATTTCTCTTAGTTAAAATTACGAGGACGTAAAAATATTTTAAAAACTCTTTCAAATTATGCTCAAACTCGTTTTCTTTCTTTCTTTCTTATTTCGGATACAAAAATCTTTCTCATTCTTTCTCATTAAATTCTCAAAATACTTCATTTCTCATGTATCCGAAATCATCATAACATAAACTTCATTATAAAATCATTTACCTTCGGAGTTGGCGGAGCGAACGATGGCAGTGGCAAAAGTCGTCAAAACATTGTCGTCAAAACATTATTTATTATTATTTTTTTTAAAAAAATTCTCTTTTCAAAATTTGCAAGTCTACAGAAACGTAGACCCGCTCTGATACCATTTGTAACGACCCGGGTCCCACTTAACGGGCTGTCCCGGCCGTTAGATGACGGCGTACTGTCCCCACTGTACCAACACGAGTCTTTTCAGCATGCTTTGTCCTCACTCGCACGCTCCCCGAGAAAACTTCCCAGGAGGTCACCCATCCCAGAATTTCTCCAAGCCAAGCACGCTTAACTTTGGAGTTTCTAATGATGGACTTCCGGAAAAGAAGATGCACTTTATTGGTATGAGTAGTACCTATCATTTCTTTTAATATTTCTTAGTCGGGGTATTACACAACGCTTCCTTGTTCACTGGATAGGTCGCCCTAATTTTGATTGTACTTTGGATCCCCAGGTAGACACTTCAGCAAATTGACCTCGATTTATTGGAGCATTATAGGAGTTAGCAAGATCTTCCTTTGCTCGGATCACCACCATTACATATCTGTAGACGTCGCCAAAAGTTTGTTCAACCGCTTATTTTATGGTTGGAAGTGGACAACATATGAGTTGCCCACTCGACTCGACAGGGTTGAGTTTTTGTCCTACCCCGAGAGATTTCATGCGGACATCATTCTTTAATTCCGTTTATTTTTAATTATGTTTTATTGGACTTGTATATTGGTTTAGCCCAAGCCCCTTTCACGGTTAAATTGTTTTGTTATTTATATGGTTGTATTTGGATTGAAATGTAGTTGATGAATGAATGAAAATTATTGTTGCTCATTTTCTTTCCTTGTTTCCCTCTTTCTTCTCTCATGTTTTCCCTCTCTTCTCTTCTTCTTGTTAAACTTCTTCTCTTCTTTTTGTGATCTTTCCGCTATTGGTTCTACATTAATATCAGCTAGTAAAAGATCAAGTATGTAACCAACTCCTTTTATTTAACACCTTTCATGTTCATAGAAGAAAGATGAGTAAGTTGTAGAGACCTACACAGAGTTCAATAAAATTAAATACATAGTGTTTGGTAAAAGTTTTTGTTTATAAATAAAGAATGTAATTTTTTGAAGTAAAATATGTAGTTCAAAAATTGATTAAAAATGTGCTTGTTTAAAAGGTGGTTTGAAAAATGCGTTGTTTATAAATTTGTTTATAAACAATTTATCAAACGGAGGCTAAAATAGGTTGAAACGACATCATGATATTGAATTTGAAAATCCACCAACCTTTATAAACTGTAAGACTAATGACATCAACGATGAAATTTTGCTGGAATTTTATTCACTCATAACTGGTCGAGGATGAAGATCAGCATTTAAAAACATTTAAGTTACCTTCAAAAACGTACTTCTAAACACAATCAAAGGACTGATAAAGAAGTGAAGTTGTTTACCTATGTAAGCTGTTAATTGTGACCTGCGACATATGAACTTGAATCTGTAACCTGTTATAAGTGCAAAAAAAAAAAAAAAAAAAGGTAACATGTGAGCATATGAATTCTGTTTGACGTATAAAGTGTGACATTTGACCTGAACAAGTCACTTGTGACCTGAATATTTTTGAACTGGGATCTGTGACTTAATGCATCAAAGTGATATGTGACCTGAACATTTGAAGTGTGACCTATGACCTAATGCATCAAATGTGACATGTGACCTAATACATTAAATGTGACTTGAACATTTGAAGTGTGACTTGTGAAATAATGCATCAAACAGGTTGTTCACTAGATTCTCTGATATGTGGTTAGATAAATTGTGACATGTGACCTACGATATATGAAATGTGTCTTGTGACTTTAACATGTGATCTATAACCTATAAGCTGCAACATGTGACTCTAACATGTGACCTATAACCACCTACAAACAACCACCACCACAGCATACAACCATCATTGTCTCGCATCGAATGTTCGCTATAAATACACCGCAAGTACACGTGTCGCATATAAGTAATAGTGGACAAATAAGTCCGATTTATCGATCCCACAACGATTGTCTATTCTGGTTACACTCTAATGTGATCAATTCCAACAATGAACACACACACACACACACACACACACAAAATAAAGTTTTGGTTTTGGAAATGTGATAGACTTAAAATTAAATCCTCAATAGATTAAGTAATTAAATGGAAAAATAAGTGATGAGTTGTTGATAAAAGAGAGTTGGGATTCTTGATTCCACTTGACCTTCACTTAATTGATTTCTCAACATGCAAATTGAAATATGATTTACTAATCATGTTAGATCCGATATTTCAAGTTTAGTTAATAACCTCTCTCGAGTGAAATCAACCCTAATTAGTGGAATTAACCTACTATATCTCTAAGTCGATTAAGAACACACCAATTGCATTAAACATTTGTGAAAATAACTCAATGGATCATTTAGGGTTTAAGGTATATCTCTATTCTTAATAAGAACTTAGAGCATAAATTTTATTGATCTAGAAAATACAGTAATTTCTTAATAATTGCACAATCTACTAAACTCAAGCATTAATTTGGCCAAAATAAATGTAAGACAATAAACACAACAATAAATGCACAAGATAATAAATAACTTAAATTCTCAATACAAGCATAAATTTCAATTAGACTAGGTCAAGCTTCCTCAATCATCCCAACATAAATTAAATTAGCCCATAATGAAATAACAATAAAATTCAAAGATTAAATGCATCATTCACTAATGGATTAAAATATATAAGAAAATATGAATATTAAGCAAAATAAACATCCCTTCAACTATGATTTTGACTCCAAAACTTTAAAGTTCTTCCATCAAATTGTAGGTATTTCACTCTTTAATCAATATCCAACATCAAAATACAAAAAAATTACAAGAGAAATCAACTATAAAAATGCAAGAAAAATGAAGGAAAATAAGGGGAAAATGAAAAGAGGCCAAGAACAACATGAACCCTAGCAAAAGAAGGGTTTTTGGTATTTAAAGTGTCCAATAATCAACCAAAACCCATAAAACCGGACAAAATCCGCGTATTCCAGCAATTGGACCGAACCGGGTTACACCGGGTCAACCCGGACGGCCTAGAAACTTTTTTTTTTTTCAAAATTAAGACTGGGCGGCCGCGAATCATTAAACTGCACGGCCGCACAGTATACTTTGCAAGCCATAAGTCAAGTTGTGTCCATTTTTCATCATGGTTCGCGGCCTCACTAGGTTCAAGTCACGTAGCCTCGTAGCTAGCCAGGTACATCATTGCCAATAATATTTGCAGTCAGGTCCTTCAACTTTTGATTGTGTTCAATTTGGTCCCTAATTTTTTGGTTTTCTTTCAGATACATCCTTTCAAAATTGCAATTGAGGTCCTTGAAGTTTTGGAAATTTGCATTTTGGTCCCTCTCTTAATTGTATGGATAGTTCTGAACTTTCAAAAAGTGATAGCTTGGTCCCTAGACTTCATAGCTTTGCATGCTTTGGCTCTTTTCTCTTCAATTTCTTCAATTAAGCTTCCATTTAGCTTTTTTCTGGTATTTTTTCCCATGAAATTGAATGTTAAGCTTATATAACCATAAAATATGCACAAATAAGTAGGTATTTGTTCAAAATACTTTAAAATTACTACAAAAATGCATGAAATATTCATGTAAAATGCACTCAACACCGAACCACCATCACCACCGTTGCACAAACACAAACTATCACCTCTCTCTCTCTCTCCCTCCCCCCCCCCCCCCTCACACACACACACTATCTCTCTACTGTTTCGACCTTTTCACATTGTCATCGATCTTTTTTTAGAGTGAAGATGGAATGTGGGAACACAACCCCATTCATTTCACACACAGTGCCTGATGCGTGTCGTAATGCACCAAAATAATAATTAAATTACTTGTTCACTATTACTAAGAATATAGCAGTGGAAGCAAGGGTCGATCCCACGAGGAACGGGAACTAATTTAATGCCATGTCAATTAGAATTATAAGGGGGGTTTTTGAGTTGAAAATTGCAATTAATCTAAATGATCAAATAAAGATGTAAAATAGCTGGAATAAAAATCAATTAATAAAGAATCCTAGTTCTCAGGTTCGGTTGTGCCCTATCATAATATTGTCATTCTCCAAGCAACGCATGTACTATTTCCTTTGTTTTATTTATCACCCGGAATAACCAAAAAGCTCTAATTAATCCAATTCTTCCTTAATAATAATCAATTAGAATTAGTTCTCCAATCAATTTAGAGTGAATGAACAACCTAGAATAAGCTCCCTAGATTTAATTCATTAACTATGTGAAAATAAGGAAGAATTAGGTGAACTAAATTATCAATTACATATGCTCGAATTGATTAATCTAGATTGGATTTTCATATGGAAATATAAAATTACCAATTGCTACTATGATTTGAATAACAAGACAAATACGAATCCAATTACCCAAATTAGCAAACATCAACACAATAATTAAAAGACAAGGCCTTAATCAATTAATAAATTGTCTTGACGAAATTAATGTTCATGAAAAATCCAATAAATAAAACATTAGAAACAAGAACTACGTTACGAGTTTAAGGAATGAATAATAAAATAATATGAACACAACTTCCCCCCTTGAACTAGGTTGAGAAGACTAGCCACGCATTGCCATGAAGAATTCCCCAAAAATATTGTCTTGATTAACCTTGATTTTGCCCGGAATTTCTTCTCTTCAAACTTTGATATTGGTGGCTCTCAAAAATAAAATCTCCTCTCTTTGGTACTGAATTGCTCCTTTTATAGAGCTCAAATTCGTGCCCTAGCTTAGCCAAAAAGAAATACCAAAGATAGAGTTTAAGTTGAATTAGGAAACAATTTCCTTTTTTTTTCTCGGGCTTAAGTTACGGCCGTAATATAATGAGTTACGGCCGTAACTCACTTTCTGTTTAATTTCTACGCAATTGATTCACTTCTTACGGCCGTGACTTTGCATTCAATACGGCCGTAAGATCCTTGTTACAGCCGTGACTTGGTTTCTATACGGCCGTAAGATCCTTGTTACGGCCGTGACTTGGTTTCTGCAAATTTTCGTACTTTTGTTTAATCAGCTTCTTACGGCCGTGACTTTCATGGTTGCGGCCGTAAATTATTTACATGCCAGGTCCTCGAACTTCCTTTTTACGTGCTTTTTAGTCCTTTTTCCTTCTTTTCTTGTCATTTGCGATCCTACACAATATAAAACATAAAATGTATTAAGCAATACTTAATTAGGATCAAACTAACAGTAATTCGAGGCAACAAGTAAAGAAATAAAGTGCTAGTAAAGCACTTATCAAATCCCCCCACACTTGAACCATTGTTCGTCCTCGAATAATGATAGAAAAGAACTAAAGCACGGAAATCAAATGAACATGTTAGACTTTTAAATCTGGAAAGTCAAGGTCACAACCCACTTCTTTTTAGCACGAAAATCAAATTGCATAATCGGAGTGTGTTAGTGTGTGTAAGAGATGCATCACCCAATATTCTCCGAACAAAAATGAAAATTGATACCCCAATGTGGATTATATCCTTTCACCTCTCGTGAGTTCTCTCTGAATTTATCAATTCCCCATAAAATGTAAGTTTTGACTAATTCAAGTAAATGCCAACAGATTAGTGCGGTTTATCTCATGGTAAAAATTTTAGTCAATACACAGTTTCAGATCAAAAGGGCACAAAATATAGACCAAGCAATTCAAACCACTCATAAGTACATGTAATGGGAGCCAACACTCTCACCAGATATCTCTCTTCGCACAAAGTGTATATAAAGGTGAGAATTTACGCTCAACTCACTGCATGAAAAACTTGTTACCACAGATTGCTCAAGTGTCAAAACCGGAGCCAACAATAACACAAGTGCAAAGCAAAGGTCTTTGTTAGGTTGTAGCGGGGCTTCGGGTCAGGTGGGATAAAAGGGAAACATTTAGGCTGAATCGAGAAGGAGTTTCACAAGCCGAATCGGTTCAATTATAACTTCCCTTCTTTCTTCTTCAACATGAATTAATAATCTCCCTGCTATCCAACTGATTTAACACTAGACTTCCATTTGTGCAGCTTGAGTGTTTATTTTCAATACTAGCAAATGTTCATGACCTCGTAATTTGAGAACTGGCCTGAACTTCTCTTTTTCTTTCTTTTTTTCCAAACATATACTGCAATTTTTTTTTCTCTTTTGGTCAAATCACCCCACAATCCCCAATGACACAAGATTGAATTTCCACTTTGAAACTTAATCCATCTCATACTTCTCAACCAACACAAGCTTTTGAATCCGTTCTCTATAGGTTCAAGAAAAAGGATAACATGAAAGAATGGGTGTTCGTGGCTTGTAGTGTGGTATTAATATTCCAAAGAAAGGCTAAGGCTCAAAGGGTCTTCTATTGGTAAATGTACAATGGTAGGCTTATTGAGAAGGCTAAATTTGGTTCATCCTAGTGCCTTTACTATATTTTGCACTCGAGCCAAGAAGCTACTACGGCATGTACACAAAAGCATATCCAAGAACAAATCAACCATGCAGGACACACATTAAAAGAAAAATACGAGCTTTATATAAAGAGTAAAAGTAGCTCATAGGCTCAAAAGCTCACAAATTATGGTTCATATGTGTGCCTCCCATCCAATTATGAGTTTTGGTCATTGCTCGGTCTTAGGGTCGAATTGAAAAGTGCAAAAAATCTAGTGGCCAAAGGGTGAATCTCTTTACTCGGGGTAGTTATCAGTCATATCAAATTTGGGTTTGAATCTACTAGGTTGCAGAGATATGGCAATTTGTCCCCATTTTCAAACTTATTCGGAAAGTATTGGGAAATTCATCTCTACGTGCTCAATTCATGTCCAATTATGCAGTTTAGGAGTTGGTAGTTCAAAAATTATGATAAGTAACCAGTGTAAATAAAGGAGGACCAAAATAGAAAAATGACAAGCAAAACTAAATGATTGACAGAAGTTAGACACAAAATTAAACATAAAAGGAAGATAATGCGACAGCAATTGACAGAAGACACCCCCATACTTAAAACCCACATTGTCCTCAAAGTGGAACTAGAAAGTACAAAATGAAAGAGGGGGTTAGAAGACTCCCTCGGGTTTTACTGAGGAGGGGGCCCGCCATGGAGCCTTTGCAAACGCTGGAGTTCCTCTCGAATGAACATTTGCTCAATGGGGCATTTTATCAAACACATTGCATGCATAGCAAAAATTGAAAAGAATTGTGCGGATGCAACCGTGCATGTGAAGTGGAATGTGTAATATGTTATTTAGAATTTACCAGACTTACGGCCGTAACTCATGTCTTTACGGCCGTAACGGAGGCTCTGGAGAATTACACATAAATGGAGTTACAGCCGTAACATTTTAAATACGGCCGTAACTGAGTTACTGCCGTTTTGAAAAAATTGGGGTTACGGCCATAACTTAATGCATTACGGCCGTAACTGAGTTACTGGCCAATTTTTTTTTTTTTTTTGAATGAAATTAAATAATAAGGAAAATGAAAAAAAATAAAAATTTGAGGGAGTAAAGAAACTCCCCTCTCGGGTTGCCTCCCGAGCAGCGCCTTTGTTTACTGTCTTTGGCTAGACTTGTTGTTTCCTCCTTCAACCGGGATTGGGTGGATTTCCAAAGCTCAACTTCTTTTTCATATTTTTCATCAGGGCCTGCAAGACAGGGGGCAAAAGCATGTCATCAGAAGTTGGCAATGTAATACACGAGATTTTACCTGGCTTTCCACCATTTCCACCAAATTTGAAAGTTTCCTGTACTGAAGAATCAATAACATTAAAGGAATGAACAGGATTATCATCATCAAGGTAGTTCACAGAATCATAAATATTAAACTGAATAATCTCATTATCAAATTCCATGGTAAGTGAACCACTACTAACATCTATCTTGGTCTTAGATGTTTTTAGAAATGGTCTACCTAGCAAAATAGGAGTAGAATTGGGGGAATGGTCATCATTCATGTCTAACACATAAAAATCTGCAGGAAATACTAGCCCGCCCACTTGCACTAGAATGTCTTCAACTACCCCATCAGGATAAGCATTAGAACGATCTGCTAGTTGAATTATAACATTAGTTTCAGTCAGTTTGGAAAGTTTTAATGCATTGTATGTAGACCTAGGCATTACATTTATAGATGCACCTAAATCTATTAATGCACGATCCAGTTTAGTGTTACCTATTTGGCATGGTATAGTGAACATACCTGGATCCTTGCATTTTGGGGGCAGTTTCCTTTGGAAGAGTGCTGACACATTTTCCCCCATTCTTACCATTTCATTTCCCATCAACTTCCGTTTGTTGGTGCACAGCTCCTTTAAGAACTTCGCGTATCGGGGCACTTGCTTGATTGCATCCAACAGTGGAATGTTGATTTCCACTTTCCTGAACATTTCCAGAATCTCCTTCTCCTTGCTTTCCTTAGTCGCCTTCGCTAACCTGCTCGGAAAAGGCGGTGGAGTTAGTTTCGCATTCACAATAGGTTCGGTTTTTACCTGAGAGTTTTGTGGAATGCTGTTTTTCTTTTCGACTTTTTCTTCAACCTCCTCCTCTTCACTCGCGGTTGGCTTTGATTGTGGCGCCTCAATTTCTTTTCCAATTCGAAGAGTAATTGCACTTACATTCCTCGGATTCACCTCGGGTTGAGATGGCAACTTTCCTCCTGTTTGTGCTTCCAGTCTGTTGATAGCTGTGGCCATTTAACTCATTTGATTTTCCAGGTTTTGAATGCTGGATTTGGCATCCTGTTGAAATTGTAGAGTGTTAGTGGCCAAATTTTTCATCATTTCTTCGAGAGATATACCTGATGATTGTGGTTTTTGCTGATATTGTCCCTGTGGATGGAAATTTTCTTGTTGTTGAAAATTCCCTTGAGGCTTGTTGGAGATGAAACCTGGAGGTTTGTTATTTCCATAGCTCAAGTTCGGGTGGTCCCTCCAGCTAGGATTGTAAGTGTTCGAGTACGGATTGTATTGTTGTTTTTGAAATGGGAAGCCTCCAACAGCGTTCACTTGTTCACTGTTTTCCTCTTGGAGCACTGGGCACGCATCCGTTGCATGTCCGAAGTTAGCACATATCCCGCATGCTTTGACTTGTTGTGCACTTCCTACAGTAAGTTTTTTAACGAGATTTGTTAGTTCAAACAGTTGACTTTCTATATTGGAACTACTTACCTCGTTCACGCGGCGAACTTGCATGTCTCGGGTTGGGTTAAATTGCTGAGTGTTTTCAGCCATGTTGGAAATCAAAGCCTGAGCCTGTTCTGGTGTTTTGTCCATTAAGGCACCTCCAATTGCGGCATCTATCATACTTCTATCCATTGGTAGCAGTCCTTCGTAGAAATATTGCACTAGTAGTTGTTCGCTGATTTGATGATGGGGGCAGCTCGAGATGAGCTTCTTGAAGCGCTCCCAATATTCATACAGCGATTCACCATTGTTTTGACGAACCCCGCAAATTTCCTTCCGGATTGTTCCAGCCCGAGAAGCAGGAAAATATTTTTCCAAAAATAGCCTCTTCATGTCATTCCAGGTGGTGACTGATCCGGATGGTAAACAGTATAGCCAATCAGTAGCGGCATCCTTTAACGAGAATGGAAAGGCCCTCATTTTAATTTGTTCCTCGGTAATACCAGTGGGTCTCATACTGTCACAAACCACGTGGAATTCCTTGAGATGCCTGTAAGGGTCTTCACCAGCATGTCCTCGAAAAGTTGGCAACAAGTGAATGAGTCCAGATTTGAGTTCAAAAGTTTTTCCCTCCTCCACTGTCGGAAAAGTGATACAGAGTGGCTGTTGAGCGACATCTGGGGTGGCCAATTGTTTAAGTGTCCTGTTGTTGAGGTTATTTGCTGCCATTTGTTCTAGTGCTTCCCTTCTTCGCTGTTGAAAAGTTCGCTCGATTTCTGGATCAAATAGAAAATATTCAGGATTAGTGGATCGAGTTTTATGCATATAAATAAATGAATAATTAAATAAAATTTTCGGAATTTCAAATTTTTATTATTTTTTTTTTTATTAAACCGAAAACAAAAATAAATAAATAAAAATGCAGAAAATAAAATTCTAATTGATTAAACAGAAAATTGGTTAACCATTCCCCGGCAACGGCGCCAAAAATTTGATGCGTGTCGTAATGCACCAAAATAATAATTAAATTACTTGTTCACTATTACTAAGAATATAGCAGTGGAAGCAAGGGTCGATCCCACGAGGAACGGGAACTAATTTAATGCCATGTCAATTAGAATTATAAGGGGGGTTTTTGAGTTGAAAATTGCAATTAATCTAAATGATCAAATAAAGATGTAAAATAGCTGGAATAAAAATCAATTAATAAAGAATCCTCTCTTTGGTACTGAATTGCTCCTTTTATAGAGCTCAAATTCGTGCCCTAGCTTAGCCAAAAAGAAATACCAAAGATAGAGTTTAAGTTGAATTAGGAAACAATTTCCTTTTTTTTTCTCGGGCTTAAGTTACGGCCGTAATATAATGAGTTACGGCCGTAACTCACTTTCTGTTTAATTTCTACGCAATTGATTCACTTCTTACGGCCGTGACTTTGCATTCAATACGGCCGTAAGATCCTTGTTACAGCCGTGACTTGGTTTCTATACGGCCGTAAGATCCTTGTTACGGCCGTGACTTGGTTTCTGCAAATTTTCGTACTTTTGTTTAATCAGCTTCTTACGGCCGTGACTTTCATGGTTGCGGCCGTAAATTATTTACATGCCAGGTCCTCGAACTTCATTTTTACGTGCTTTTTAGTCCTTTTTCCTTCTTTTCTTGTCATTTGCGATCCTACACAATATAAAACATAAAATGTATTAAGCAATACTTAATTAGGATCAAACTAACAGTAATTCGAGGCAACAAGTAAAGAAATAAAGTGCTAGTAAAGCACTTATCAGTGCCCCTTATCCTTCACCGCCACCGGCAACACCCACAATATTCGCATTCTCCATCAACTTGCAATCATCAAGATCAATGTCAGCCTCACAAACCACCACCAACATCTCACCACCACATCGTTGCACAATCATAATCCACCATCGACATCCCACCACTACACTAGACCACCACCACCACCACCATGTCACTACAACATACAAATTGGAGCAGGCGAAAATAGATTTTGTCATGAGTGGAGAGAGGTAGCTTTTCATTTGTGTTTCGATTTGTCAGTGATGAGTGACAGTGGTTAGAGAAGGGTAACAATAATGTGGTGTTGAACTTGGAGCAGGTTGGTGGTGGTTGGGTGATAATTTGACAGAGGATGGGATTCTTCTATTTCTAGGGCTTGGTTTGATTTGGGAAAGGGTGGTAGTGGGGGTGTTCGCTGGTGATGAGTAGAGTTGGTCAGTGGCGGGTGAGTCGCGTGACGGTGATGTGTCAAACTTGGAGCAGTGCGGTGATGGTTGGATTATAATTTGATAGTGGGATGGGGTTCGTCTGATTCAATGACTTTGGTTGATTGGGGATTGTGTTGGTAGTGGGGGGTGTCTAGGTTGATTATTAATAATATATTTATTAGTAAATGTTAAAAAATAAATTATAACCCAATTTATGAGCTATTAAACTTAAATATTAACGTGTGAAATGTAATATTTAAAAACAGGCTCAACTAAAACTTCTTGTTTCTTAATTGACTTTAGGAAATGAAAAACCGGTCAAGTTTAAGAGATATATTTGACATTAATTGTGATTTGTCATGTTCGATTTTTTAGTCAAGCATATCAAACTTTCACATCGCAAGTAATTTAAGGTTTATTGAGATACTTGCAATTTTAGACACAAGTCACAATGTAAATGTTGATTTATACCATTGATCCATTTAGTGTTGTGAGCCATTTCTTAGAGGAAAAACAGATTATTGCATTATCAAATGTGGTCCGATCGCAAGTTAAATAATTTATCTTCATAGAAATATATGGTAATCTCTAAATCAATATCATCCAAGACTTGGCTAATTTTTTTTCCCATTCCCCAATTTTAACCCTAACATACAAAGTGTCACTTTGTTAGCCTAGGGGTAAAACTGGAAAGTCATGGAATGAACGGCTGGATGTGATCATATTGAACAATATAAAAGAATTATCATTTTAAATGAGAATTTTACATTGTTCTGTGATGAGTCAAAATTTCAATTACCAAGTCTTATTACATTTGATTCAACCATTGCATTTAGACCACTGACTTAATCTACCATTAGAAACTTCAGTTGAATCCAATCTTCATAGTTCTAGCACGGCGACGTCCAACACAAAAAAAGCTCATTAGACTAGACGTAAATAGTGTAATAAGAATGTAAGCATAAATAAATTAGATAATGAAAGGGACTGGATCTTACATTCAGAATCTGTGTGATCCAGTTTCCGATTGTACCAGCACACTGATATCTAATATGTAGAGGAGTAGAGCTCACTGAAGGTGCATTCATATTTAGTTCATGTTTTAAAGATGCAGCCATTGAAATAGCAGAAATTGAAGAAATGGTGGAATAACTCTCTACATCCCATCTAAAACTAATTTTCGGTTGATTGTCGTCCAGCACTGCCTTTAAAGTGGATCTATTTCGAAACTGCAAGACCTGAAATCACAATATTTATACAAATGTCAATTTTTTTTAGTACTCCACTATTGACGAGGTGGTGAGGCCGGTAGCTGAGCCTGAGAGTAGTGGCGGATCAAGCAAGTGGCGAGCCTAATGATGGGTCCAATTCAGTAATTGGCAAAATCTTATTTCCTGCCATAGCAGTTGAATCTAGCTTGTCTTCTATTTTCATCTTCATTGAATGAACCAAATGTTGGATAAAATTCAATAATGTGAGACCAAACATTTATAAAATAAAATGTGTGGTGCTATCTTAATGATTTAGGCAATAAAGTGATCTACTAAAGATTATTCAGGACTAATGGGTATTAAGTATCGTGAGATTAAAGTGTAGAGACAGATTTAATGTTTTAAATTGATGAGGAGCTAATTTAATAACATTGAAACACGATAGCTTCCCTACAACTATTTATACAGGTCATGGTCCCCAGGGGTGGAGCCAGGAATTTCTTTCAGAGTGGGCTGAAATTAAACGAGGTGAGGGAGGGGGCTATAGGGGGTTCGGGGGCAGCGCCCCCGAAATTTTTCTAAGAATACTGTTTATCATTACACGGACTTGTGTTTTGAAAATACCTAAGGTTTGAGTTGGTTTTCTTTTTCCAAGTTCAAATCTATAAACATTTACGTACAAGTGTGATGTGCAACTAACATTTACGTACAGTTAGGGTTTGTAAAATAAAGTTGGTGAGCTAGCTAGAATTGGACCAAATAACTTACACTGTGTTCGTCAAATTTTTTTCTCTTTTTTTCACTGTTCACCTTTTTAAATCCCTGCAACACCAGTCTACCTATCCTATCTCAGTACATTTTGGTTTGATTGAAAGTAATGGGATTCCATTTTAGAAGCCTAAAAAGTATCAAAGTTGAAAAGTCAGGATCTAAAACGGGCCCACTAATTAGAACAAATTTGATATCAACTGAGATAGTAACATGGGCCCACTGATTTGATTTAAACATCAGACTGCAGTGCATTATCGGTCAGAGCGCCTGCACATGTCATGGAACAACTCTGCTAGAATATACAATAAAAAAATTACGTAAAATTTTAAGAAAAAGAACAATGCATTATATTTTTTTGAAACTAAACCTTTTGGGCTTCAGTGTAGGCAAACCACCAAAAATTCAGGCCTGCCCATCGGTCAAGTGCGGTCCACCGCCTGCGCTGGGCATGAATGGGCTTCGCCCCTGATGGTCCCCAATTGAGCGTGACTTTTCATAATTCTCTGCATCCCCATTAACAGAGAAGAAAAATAAGGAGAAAACCACGAATCAGTTGGAAGGCCATAACCCCGTTCGATCAAACACAATAATGGATTCAGGTACTCTTCTGCTTCAGTTTCGATCTTGATAATTACAGCATTATGTTTGTGGATTTTAGATGAACATTCATCTATATTAAATTTAATTACAACAAGTGGTATCAGAGACAACATCGTGTTGAATTATCAGATCAATTTTGTACGCATATATGTAAAACCTAATTGTGTTTGTATGTATATGCAAAACCAAAGGCTGCTGATTTCGAAATTATACATACACAACAAATTGATAAAATTTCGAAAATATACATACACTGATACATAGCAAGATCGAAAATTTTGGAAACATGTTTTAGTATTATGGATTCAGCCGTCAATTTCTCTGTGTATGAATGTATATATGCGAAAATCGTGGTTTAACAAATTGGAGTTTCAGTTTTGATTTTTTGTATATTTCGAATTGGGATTTTTGTGTTGTGTATGGTTATGGATTCAATGGATTCAGTATGTATTGTTGTGTATGGATTTATCTTGGTTATGTGGTTGTTGGTTGAGGACGAAGGTCGGAAAGGGTAGCCGCGCGCTGCGTGAGACGGAATACATGGTCGCCGCGCGCGATGGGGTTGCGGTGGTACACCGCGTCGCGCCCAGCGACGCAGTTTCTTGGCTGCAGCGCCGGTGATAGCGCTGCAGGTGGTGTGCGGCGCTGGTGATGGCGCCGCGTTCTTGGCTGGATGCAGCGGCGGCTAGGGTTTGGTTGCAAACCCTAGATTTTTCAATTTTTTTGGTCCAGGGACCTCAATCGGAAATTTGAAGTACTGAAGGGCCTAGTTTGCAATTTACGAAATTGGTTTATTTAACTCCTGATCCTCCAATTTTGTTTTAAATATTGTTTAAAACCCTAAGTTTATAAAATATTTTAAGTTGGCCCTTCAAACTTCTGAATTTACAAAATAAGTCCCTACAGTTATCAAATCATTTAAGTTGAGTTTTAAAATTCTGAATTTCACAATTCAGTCCCTAAAGTTTCTGATTTTAATTAATTGGCCACTAAAGTTTTGAAAAATTGCAATTTAGTCCTTCAAGTTTAAAAATATTTCATAATTGGCCAATCAAGTTTAATTAAATTGTAATTTAACCATCCAACTTAATGATTACTTAATCCTAAAGTATTGAATTTCATAATTCAAATCCTAAAGTCTTAAATATACGCAAAACAGTCAATTCAAGTTCAAATTTTGGTATGACGGACTCTTTTGAGAAATATAATATTTCAAAGTGAATTAATTGAAGCAACATGTTGCCAAAGCAACCTATCTTGTGAAAATTAATTAACTTAGAATATTAGAAGGTTTCGTGTGTGTGTGTTGTTCATGTGGATATTGATTGGCTCAAAGGAAGGTCAATGTTTGGCTGAAATTTCACATGCACCTGTGGTGATAAACACGTGACGATTATTTGGTTTAACGTGTGATCAATAAATCAGTCCAAAGAAAGGTTTATTGATTGACATGTCTTATTGTCAGTGTTTGATTACTACATCGAGAGTACCACTTATAAGTTAATATTTTTGTCCAAAGACTAAATATTGATGTTGTGCTGGGTATCTTGTGATGGGCCTTACCATTATTTGAGATTATTATTTGCATAATAAAGTACTAATGTAAGCTATCTCCATCTTCTTCTCTATACAGTTAATTCATCTGCTACCACAATATCTGCAAATCTTAATTCAATTTCCATGCTTGATGGGTCAAACTTCAAGGATTGGAAAGAGAACGCACTAATTGTTCTCGGCTGCATGGATCTCGACCTTGCTCTCAGGGTTGAGCAACCAGCTTCTCTTACGGATGCAAGTTCACCTGATGACAGGAGGAACTTTGAGAAGTGGGAACGCTCAAATCGCATGAGTCTAATGATCATTAAGCGCGGCATTCCGGAAGCCTTTAGGGGAGCAGTATCTGAAGAGGTAACTAATGCCAAGCAATTCCTTGCCGAACTTGAAAAGCGTTTTTCTAAAAACGATAAGGCTGAAACAAGCACGCTTCTGCAAAGCTTGATTTCAATGAAGTATAGAGGCAAGGGGAACATAAGGGAGTACATCATGAAGATGTCTCATACTGCTTCAAAACTTAAGGCACTAAAGCTCGACTTGTCTGATGACTTGCTCGTGCATTTAGTATTGATATCACTTCCTGCACATTTTAGTCAGTTTAAGGTCAGTTACAACTGTCAAAGGGAGAAATAGACTCTAAATGAGCTCATTTCATATTGTGTGCAAGAGGAAGAAAGGTTGAAGCAGGATAGAACTGAAATTACTAACTTGGCTAGTACCTCTAAGGATAAGGGCAAGAAAAGAAAAACAGAATATGAAGCTGCTAAGGGTCCAGATCAAAAGAATCCACATAAAGAAAAAGAGGGTTGTTTCTTTTTCCTGAAACCTAGACATTTAAATAAGGATTGTACCAAATACAACGCTTGGCGTGCAAAGAAAGGTACATTTCTTAATTTGGTCTGTTCTGAGGTTAATTTAGCTTCAGTACCTAGAAACACTTGGTGGTTAGATTCTGGTGCTACTACTCACATAAGTGTTTCTATGTAGGGTTTCCTGTTCTGCCGAAAGTCAAATGATGCTGAAAGATTCATCTTTGTGGGGGATGGAAAAACGGTGGAAGTTGAAGCAATAGACACTTTTAGGTTATTATTGGGAACTGGTTTTTATTTGGATTTGAAAGACACTTTTGTTGTGTCGTCATTTAGACGGAATTTGGTTACTATTTCCTTATTGGACAAATCTGGATATTATTGTTCTTTTGGAAATTGTCAGCTTAGTCTTTCTTTAAATTCAAATATTGTTGGTACTGGTTCATTATGTTCATACGATAACCTGTATTTGCTCGATACTATTGCATCATATAATGAAACCTTGTATGTGGAATCACGTGGTACTAAGCGAAAATTAAATAAAGAAAATTCGGCAAAACTATGGCACAAGCGCTTAGGTCACATCTCAAAAACTAGAGTTGAACGACTTGTGTCAGAAGGCATTTTGGATTCCCTCGACTTTACGGACTTTGATGTTTGTATTGATTGTATCAAGGGAAAATAGACCAAAAACAAAAGGTTAGGTGCTAATAGAACTTCGGACGTCTTAGAATTGATACACACAGATATTTGTGGATCATTCCCTACGGCTTCCTGTAATGGTCAACAATACTTTATATCATTCATAGACGATTACTCACGTTATGGGCATCTATATCTTATTCATGAAAACTGAGTCACTGGACATGTTCAAAGCTTTCAAAGCTGAAGTTGAGAATTAACTCAACAAGAAAATTAAAAGCGTTAGGTCTGATCGTGGTGGTGAGTACTACGGCAGATATGACGGTTCAGGTGAACAACGTCCAGGGCCATTTGCTAAATTCCTAGAGGAATGTGGAATCGTCCCACAGTACACCATGCCAAGATCTCCTAGCATGAATGGTGTAACTGAAAGACGAAACATGACTCTTAAGGATATGGTAAAGAGTATGATTAGTCGTTCTACTTTACCAAAATCACTCTGGGGAGAAGCATTAAAGACTGCAGCTTATATTCTGAATAGAGTACCAACTAAAGCTGCTGCTAAAATACCTTATGAGCTTTGGACAGGATGAAAGCCCAGTCTAAAGCATTTCCACATTTGGGGATGTCCAGCTGAGGCAATGCCTTATAGGCCGCATGAAGATAAATTGGACTCCAAAACTGTTAGCAGCTACTTTATTGGTTATTCTGAGCGATCAAGGGGCTACAAATTTTATAATCCCACGCTTAAGTCAATTTTTGAAACTGGAACTGCAACATTTTTTGAGGATGTTGAGTTTAGGGGGGAGAAATAAGGTTAGAGGCATTATCTTTGAGGAAGAAGCTGAGGAAGGATCGATTTCGATTCCTACTGTTACTTTTGACAATGTGCAGGTTTCTATACCTGTCATTGATCAAGAAGTATATCTGGAAACCCAGCATGATAATGTTGAATAAACTCCCATCTAAAGTCCAGAAGTACAAACTCAACAACCTCAACAAACAATACCATTAAGGAGATCCACTCGAGAAAGGAAAAATGCTATTTCGGATGACTATATAGTATTTCTCCAAGAACATGAGGAAAATAATGGAATGATGGAAGATGATCCAATCAATTTTCATCAGGCCATGAAGGGTTCTAACTCTCAAGAGTGGATTGATGCCATGAATGAGGAGTATAAATCTATGCAAGACAATAAAGTTTGGGATCTTGTCCCATTACCAGAAGGTGCGAAACCCATTGGTTGTAAATGGATTTTAAAAACTAAATGGGATTCGAAAGGTAATGCGGAAAGGTATAAGGCTCGTCTTGTAGCTAAAGGCTTTACACAAAAGGAAGGTATTGACTTCAAAGAGACTTTCTCTCCGGTTTCAACGAAAGACTCTTTCGGACAGTCATGACACTTGTTGCACATTTTGACCTTGAGTTACATCAGATGGATGTAAAGACGGCGTTTCTCAATGGAGACATTGATGAGACGATTTATATGGTGCAACCAGAAAACTTCGTGTCAGGAGACTCGAAGAATATGGTTTGCAAATTAAAGAAATCCATCTATGGACTCAAGCAAGCTTCCCGTCAGTGGTACTACAAATTTCATCAAGCGATCATCTCGTTTGGTTTTGAGATAAATGTTGTTGATGATTGTGTGTATCACAAGTTCAGTGGGAGTAAGCATATTTTCCTGGTTTTGTATGTCGATGACATACTGCTTGCCACTAATGATATAGGCATGTTGCACTAAACCAAGAGCTTTTTGTCAAAGAATTTTGAGATGAAAGATCTTGTGGACGCCTCTTTCGTATTAGGAATTCAGATACACCGGGTCCGCTCTCGGGGTATTTTTGGATTATCACAAAAGAGCTATATCGATAAAGTTCTTGTAAGGTTTGGCATGCAGGATAGTAAACCAGGGGACACCCCTGTTGCTAAGGGAGACAAATTTAGTCTCAATCAGTGCCCGAAAAATAATCTTGAAGTTAAGGAAATGCAAAAGATTCCCTATGCATCAGCTGTTGGGAGTCTGATGTATGCTCAAGTTTGTACACGTCCAGACATAGCATTCATCGTTGGAATACTAGGCAGATATTTAAATCACACTGGGATGGATCATTGGAAAGCAGCTAAGAGGGTTATGAGGTACTTGAAGAGAACATGAGATTGCATGTTTACATACAGCAGATCAGATCAGTTAGAGATCGTAGGATACTCCGATTCTGATTTTGCGGGATTCCAAGATAGTAGAAAATCCACATCAGGCTACATATACCTGCTAGCTGGAGGAGCCATTTCCTGGAGGAGTGCTAAGCAGACACTCTAGCTTCTTCCACTATGGTAGCAGAATTTGTAGTTTGTTATGAGGCATCTAATCATGGGATATGGCTGGGAAATTTTGTCACCGGGCTGCGCATTCTGAATGGAATTGAAATACCATTAAAGTTATATTGTGATAATAACTCTGCAGTGCTATATTCCAATAACAACAGGAGTTCAACTAAGTCAAAACACATTGACATTAAGTTCCTGGTTGTGAAAGAAATGGTACAGAGTAGACAGATTTCCATAGAGCATATTGGGACAAACTCCATGATTGCGGATCTGCTTACTAAGGGATTAGCACCCAAGGTCTTTCACGAGCACACTGCTCGTATGGGTGTAATATTTCTTAAGGATATCATGATTTAGTGGGAGTTTGTATTTTGGTTGATTTATGTTTTGGTTTTGGATACATTTGTGTATTTGGATAATTTTCTGTACAAAAATAAAGTATTCAGTTCATTATACTCTGTTACATTATGTTTGGTATTGATCTCACCTAAGGAATAAAGTCGGACCAATTGAAAATATGCATGTTGGATTACATAACATGTAATTTTCATACTACACTCTCATGATTGATCTATGTCATTTGGTTGTATTGGTATACGTGACCATTGATGGGTTTAGTTACGATTAATGTAACGAAAGTCGCTTTGATCCTATATTGATATGATTGATGGACGAGATTGTTTGGAAATACCCTTAATAATGATAGCAATTTTTGAGCTCATAAGGTTGTACACATTTGTAAGGATACATGTATGGCCCAGTGGGAGATTGTTGGATAAAATTCAATAATGTGGGGCCAAACATGTATAAAATAAAATGTGTGGTGCTATCTTAAGGATTTAGTCAATAAAGTGATCTACTAAAGATTATTCAGGACTAATGGGTATTAAGTGTCGTGAGATTAAAGTGTAGAGACGGATTCAATGTTTAAATTGATGAGGGGTCAATTTAATAACATTGAAATACGATAGCTTCCCTACAGCTATTTATACAGGTCATGGTCCCCAATTGAGCGTGACTTTTCATAATTCTCTGCATCCCCATCAACAGAGAAGAAAAATATGGAGAAAACCACGAATCAGTTGGAATGCCATAACCTCGTTCGATCAAACACAATAATGGATTCAGGTAAGCTTCCGCTTCAGTTTCAATCTTGATAATTACAGCATGATGTTTGTGGATTTTAGATGAACATTCATCTATATTAAATTTAATTACAACACCAAATGTTGCTTTCTTAAGATAAACAAACTAACAAAGAATATAGAACTATTTTGAAGAGTCATTGGAAGATCTTTTATGTTCAAATGAGCTTAAGATTCATCAACCTAGAGTTATTTGTTGGGAAAAAAATCCAGTTTCCCACCTCAAATCAACCAATGCGGCGGAAACACAAAGACACGATATAAATAAAGAAAAACAACAAGAATTTAATATGGCTCAGCTGACCGCTGACAATCACAAGAGAAGAATACTTTTAATTGATAATGAAAGAAATTCACTCATACAATTTTTTTCTTATTTTCACAACTTCTCCCAACCCTAAATTAAACTAGAAAGAACAACGCACGCGGTACCTCCACTCGTGTCGTTTTCTTCTAATTCACCACATCAACAATTTATCCATCCGACAATGAATTCACCACAACAGTTAATTCTCAATTACTGTCCGTGTGCAATCTATCTCGTGAACACAAAACACGCAACATACACCTCTATAGTCTCTTTGGTTTTTCTATCGTGTGTCATTAACACCATGGTAGACGAATATCATTTTCTATCCATGTGTGCACTTCACCACAACATTACCATCAATACCATGGTAAACGAATCACATTCTCTACCCATGTATACTCCACCACGATATCTAACGCAACACAACAAAACATCACTCCCCAACGCGCGTGCCTTCTCTTCTTTTCTTTCTCTCTCGTTCACTGCCCTTTTTTTATTTACGACACAAATTTCTTCCATAGATTTTTCCCTAAATCTAGAGGTAACCAAATACACATTTTCAACAATTAATCAATCTTGACAATCACAATATACATCATCTAATATAATAGATGGAACCCAACAACAACAACAATAATAAAGAATAAATAACACCTAAACCATTCTAAGATAATACTTATAGAATCCTCAATCTTGAAGAAGAACACATTAATAACAACACTTTCTTCCCCAAAAATAATACTAGAAAAATGGCACCTTTTATTCTCCAAATTGTCTACCGTGTGTGTCAAGAAAATTGGGCAGTGAATTCACTCCTTCGGCTGTAGCTCTCTTCTCTGATACGTGTGCGTCTCAAATATTCCCAGCCTCTGTTTTAGTGAATGTCGCCCAGCAAAAGTCTACCATTTGCAATTGATTAGGTTAGACTTTAAACTTATTTTTAATCACACGATACATCTCATTAACTTTTATCAAAATTTAAATTTTAATCTTCATATAAGCTGATCATGTGGTCTGTATTATGAAAATCTTGAAAGCTTAATTAGGCACTAATATGATAACGAGACTCGATATAAGTGAATTATTATGATTAACTTACACAAAAGACATGTTTGGTATGCAAGAATCGATCATTCTTCGAATTTATAAACATATCGTGTGCAAAAATAGTGACTCTAAACTGTTCTAAAAAAGTTCTAGATACCTTTATACAAAATCAGATATTCACAACTCACAGAATAAAATGCAAATGCTAGCATGAGGCAGTTGATTCTCCTTCTTTGCTTATATAGGTTGATGGGTATTTGACTCAAATTAATTGCAAATTAAGAATGAACTTTTTGGGTGATTAAAGGGCCCATTAGGGCATGTAAAATTCTTCCAATTTTTGTTTGAAGTGGCAGCCATTTTCTTTGTTGTACGCAAGGTTCTAAAAGGGCCGGGGGCAATGCATTACGATTAGTCGAGGTTGAATATCAAGTTATAAGCGTAAGCGTGCTAATACGAAGAATAGACATTATAATGCATTCTGAATTTTTAATTAATATTCTAAGAACATCCACAATCGTGGTGTAATTTAACATCCCGAAAAATCACTTTTACAACCAAAATTTCACCCTCGTGGATCTAAATCAAGATTGTCCTTCAATGGATATATGTAAATTAAATTTATAAATTTCATTACTTCATGTTATTTTTTTAACTAGTAATCGCACCCGTGCGATGTACGGAATATATAATTGAAAACTGTTTATTGACTAAATTGTAAAAATACAATGCTCGACAAAAATAACACAAAAAAAAAACTTGCACACACAAATTGTGAATAATTTAGGCTTTGTTTGTTATAAGTTTTGTGATTAAAAAATATTTTTTAATATTTTCGAAGTAAAATATATGATTGAAAAATATAGAAAAAATGTATGTGGTTGAAAAATGGCTTGAAGAATTGTGTTGTTTAAAAACATATTTTTTTATAATTAATTTCCTTTCTCCCTATAAGATTTCTTACATGCATATTTCTTTTAGCGGTTAATTGTTCATTTTCTAGTTTTCTTAGTCTATTTATTCGTATAGAATTGATTTTTCAAAAAAAAAAAAAAAAATTATTCTTCATTCACTACCACACATTATTTAAAAACTAATTTTCACAATTGCACTTATTACCTTTTAACCACACATTCTAAAAAAGAAAATCACTTTTCAACTTTCATTTTCAGCCACTCAATTGATTGATTTGACAATTATTTTATTTTTTTTATACTCCTTTCCTTCACTTTCAACCATATATATTTAAAACTATTTTAATTTATAGTCTCTATCAAACATATTCTCATTCAATGATTTTCAATACAACGTGACATTTTATTTTTCATCGAGTAGTAAAAAGGGTCATGTTATCGGTTAAAAAAAAGAAAAACTATTTTTTGTGCATGTTAAATAAACATGTTGACCATATTTTATTTTTAAATAGAATGAGTTTGATTATTAAAATCTATAGTATATATTTTACAAATTGAGGTTATTTTAATCTATAAAATTAAAAATTGATAAATGAACAAAATAAGTAAATTAATAAAATAATTTCAAAATGACCTAGAGTTTTCGAGGATTTAATTGAATTTACTTAGAAATATCGGATATCTATTATTTCTTTTAATTTGATAAGAAGAAAATTCGAAATTAATCATTAATATCAAATTGAATTTAGGTAAGAAATGATAGGTATCATTTTATGACTTAAATAAGATAAATTAAAAAGATTGGATATTGAAAAAACTAAAAAGTATAATTTAAAACTTTTACCTTTATTATTTGAGACAATTTTATGAATAATATGTTTAGAGTTTACTTTCATTTGTTAGTTTGTGTTAAATTTCTCGTTGAGATCTTGAATTTGATAATTATATTACATATTTTTCGACTTCAAAATATTACATAATTATCAAAAGAATAAAAATAATATACAATTTGACAATTTTATATATGTTTTATTTTTCAGAAATCAATAAATCATTTATTACATGTCACCTATAATTAATTTTGCGTTAATTGAACTTTCTTAATTCGGTTATTAAAATAACTAATAAAATTACAGAGTTTCCTAAAATGGCAGGTAAAAATGGCGGGAAACTAAGTGCGGGTTTATGTGACGACTATGTTGTAATTATATATAAGTGTGTTTGATATTGTTTAAAAAGATTTTTTTAAAAATGAATAGTGATTTTTAGATGAATAGATGTTTGAAATTTGGTTGAAAAGTCAAATATTGTAGGCTTAATTTTATATGGATGGTTGAAATTGAATACTGATGCTGTAAAAAATCCTAACCTTGACGTGGCAGGATCTGGTGATACTTGATTGCTGGAAAAGATGAATGAGTTCGCCTTTGATGACCTGCAAAAAGGCGAGGTAGATTCTCTCCGTCGCCCCTCTGGTGTGAGAATTAGTATTCTGGAGAAAAGTAGAGAGAGAATATTTAATTGGAAAACGTAAAGAAAAAGGAATGAATAATATGTGATTAAATGAATTGTATTTATAGGGCTGAAAAGCCCATAACCCTTTTTAATAAAAGTAGGAGTCATTTTGTTATAAACTTACCTTTTAGGAAAAGTTCTAAACTTATAGGGATTATGTTCCCTTATTTAGAATATTTCCTTCTGGAATACATGTTGCCTTGAGGCCCAAGAATGTGGCCCATTAATGAGGTCCATCGATGAAAGAGATTTGGAGGCCTGTTTGCTTGGACAACAGATCGAGAAATCCCGACCTGATCTATCAGCGTCAACTCAAAGTGCAATATGGTCGGGTTGTACCCGACCTTATCCACTAGATGTGCCCGAACACAAGGTTCAACCTTTAAGCCCCGTAATACGTTTTGACTGAAGATAGGTCGGCCAAGCCCGATCATAAGAGTATCGGAAGTAACCCGGGGACATGTGTGATCGAGCGTATATGCCCAACCATTTTATCCCATAGGCTGGAAGATTAGACAAGTCCGGCATAAGATGGAGCCCATGACAAGATAGGCCGACCAGATATAATCTCGTGTCAAGCTCATCTTTTGACGTCATGAAATTGTCCGATCAAGTACTATAGAAAAGAAGAGAAAATTTTAATGTAAACCAAACAAAGAGATAATTAAGATTAAGATAACACAAATTCTAATATATATATTTTTTTTTTGAAAGGAACGAATTCTAATATTATGTATCATAATAATTGCAAAAATATTTGTTACATTATTATTTTTTCACATAGTATTATTTTTTCATATATTTCAAGATTTGAAAAGTTATTTTCAGCTGAAAACTATGCATGTGTATTTTTTAAATATACTTTGTTTTTATATATTTATAGATATAGATAAATAAAATAAAATAATTATTACAAAAAAAAGTTGATACGTTAAAATAATTTAAAATCTTGATGTTATTAATAGCATATCACGAATTCTAATGTTATGTACTATAATAATTGTTAAAATCTTGATGTCATTAATAACATAACACAAATTTTAATGTTGTGTACCATAATAATTGCTAAAATATTTGTTACATTATTATTATTATTATTTTTTTGCATAGATCTCTAGATTTAGAAAGTTCTTTTAGGCGGGAAACTATGTGTTTGTTATGTTTGACATGCACTTTGTTTTTATATATTATAGATTTGCACAAATACTCTTCCTAGTAATTTTTTTAAAGTTAATTTAGTTTGATTTTTGTATTTATGTGTGTATTACTAGAAAATCGATCTAAAAATTTTGAAATTTGGTTTATAAGAAATATAATAAAAAATATATAGGAACATCTCCAAAACTCCCACTAGATAATAATTAGATCCTCAAATATCATTTTGGATTTAACATCAATATTTTTTTTATTTAATATGAGGTCAGATATGCAATTTTCAAAAAATAACATCCCACCAAATTATAATATAAAATAATAGGGAGACTAATATGTAATTTTGAAATTGAATTACCAAGGACGAACCCGCAATTTGAAAATATCCATAAGTTTCTTATCGAATAGAAAATTTCCAAAGGTTTTGGAGTAATATGCAGTTTGCAGAATTACAGTAGCCCATTTGATATTTTTAGATTCCCAGAGACTAATATTTATTTCTATTTTTTTTCATGAACAAATCTGATATATTCAGAATATTAAGGTCTACTCTGATATTTTCAGAATCACAACACCCAATCTGAAATATTCAAAATCTCAGGGATAGGTTTGCGATTTTCGAAATCAGGGACTAAACTGCAATTTTCCATCATCTTCTACAATTTTTCAGATTTGATTCAAAATCGATCCAAACTGTGAGGGATCATACTTCTTCAATTCAAATCCAAATTTCACGTTCTTTATATTGTTGGAAAGGTATTGAAAATATCTATCTAATCATACCAAATAAGTAGAATGAAATGCAAGGTACAAAGTATTATCACACGAAGAAGTTTCGGTTATTCTAATTAGGGTTTCGATTTTCCCTTAGAACACAGAGCCAAACAACGTGAAATTTCACAGATATGTAATAAATGATAATATGAACATATGGGATAAATTTCACAAATTATGTGGAATATTTTTCATTACCCACAATCTAAGTGCCTAATTTAGTAAATATTTTTCATAAAAGGTGGTTCTTCACACTTTTCTCAAGGAGTGCATGTTCATACCCGAATTTTTTTTCCATATTTTAACCTTCTGTTTCGTTTCATTTCTTACAAGACGTGTTTGGGAGTTGTGTAGAAGTGAAGACCATCGATCTCAAATGGTTTATGCATATTTTGATCTATGTGGCAATCAATGGTGGACGCAGACTTTTTTTCTTACTAGGGCACGATTTGTGTTTTTGTCGACGGTCTGTACGGGGCAGCGCCCCCGAAATTTTATTTTTCGAAAGAAGACCGAAAATGAAAAAGTACTTGAAATTTTATTACAATTATTCTCTACGCGTTTTCATACTTTGATAACATTCCATATTTATATCATTGTCATTATTAAGTACACATCATTCTCAATATTTGCTACATCAAATTCAAGAGTATCACTCCTAACATCCTCAACATTATTCCCGACGTTGAGACATATCTTCAATTTCAACATCAATTTCTTCACCAAATTCCTCAACCCTTTCATTTCTAACTTCATTTTCATTACTTTACTTATCAGAAGAAAACATGAATTTACGCTTAAAATATTTTTTCAAAACTGATACAAACAAATAAATAATTGTAAACACATATTAGCCCTAAAATCTCAAATATTCCAATATAATTTTAAGGAATCAGGTAATGACTATGTTTAAAAATCAACTGATTTAAAAAAAAAAAAGAAAAAAAAAGAGGTCGAATTTTTAATGGGACACGTTCCACGACGGGCCCCCATGTGGGTCCGCCCCTGGTGGCAATTAAATAGATAAATATCTAACTTATATCCATATCCATAAAATAGATAATGAAATTTAAAATTTATCTGCAATAATTTTTGTCTACAATTTTTTCTGTGTATACATGGCATCAAATTAGCATCATTTTCTTATATTAAATAAATGAAAAATTAATATTTGTCTAATCACTTTATCTAGCATATTATTTATACCTAGACATATCACAAGATAATATCCATACCACATCAGCATTATATAGACACGAAAACTAACCATTAAAGATGAATTTTAAATGATTATTTATCTTTTCTATGTGGCAAATATTTTTTCTATACCCATAAATCATTAAAGATGCTCTAAGAAGTTAGCACAGGTAAAGATTTTCCTTTAAACCACTCCATTGTGCAGTATGCTTCAAATTTTCTTCATATAAAAGCTTGAATACTAACCAACAAACATACACGTTACCATCTATTCTTGATTCTTTTCATCTTCTGTATTCTATCCCCAAAGAATCAAGTGGCATATATTACTTAATTCAAATGAAGATTGTTATTTAAACCGGACTGATCTTTCAACATGGAAAAGATTGGAAAATTGCTTAATTCTTCGCCTTTTCTTGGATTTTTTCTGCTCCTTCACTTACAGTCTCCTTCGTGCCTTTTGTGGCTTCCTCGGCTTTGTCCACCACCGTGTCTTCGATTTTCTGGGCGGTGTCCTTAAACGAACCCCATGCGTCCTCCACATTTTTCGTCGCTTTTCCCGCTGCATCCTGCGCGGAGTCGGACACTATCCCCGCCACGTCCTTATTCTTTTGGGCCACCTAATATACCATGATATATATATACCAACACGTTCAATATAATAGTTTATTTTAATTCAAACCCTACTAAGTTAACTTTTATAGGATATAAAAAATCCGATAAATAATTGGAAATTTATGCTATATGTACATTCTCAGCGGCAGCGATAGCAGCCTCTTTGGCTTCTTGGCTGCCTGACTTTGCTGCTTCGATACCCTTTTTAACTGCATCGTTGGCCTCGTCGGAAGCGTCTGAGGTAGCCATGGCCACAAAACGCCTACTTGCCTGTTAATTTGACGTCATAGAATTAAAAAAAAAAAACACCAGAAAATATACTTTAACAAAGGAATAAATGTTGATCTTGATGATCATATATGTACAGTATAATACTATAATTAGATACGACATGAGAGTCCAATACATTTGAGACGTAATGTACTGGGAAAGGTCTGGTTGCTACACCAACGAATGCCCTAGAGCTCCTAGGACTGTTTATGATGGAAGCTCTGGTGGGTTGGAGATTGGAAAAGGTGGTGGTAAGAGCCATGCTTGCCATTTCTCTTACTTTAATTAATTGATTTGTTTAAAAATTTGTTGGGATCGAAGGATTGTGAAACTTTTATTGCACTTTCTCACTCTACCATGGCTGTATATATAAAAGGTAAAAAAAAATATCCTATATGGAGGTGTTTAATTATATGTGGTGTGGAGAGTGCCAAAACATGGCGATTTCCTCTCCTCCATCGGTAGAGAAACATGTAAGTCAATTTAAGGTCTAAGGCCGACCTAGTATTTTACATTTGTGGTACAGCTAATACTGATATTTTTTTCCCCCCTAACTAAATTCTAAGTTTGAGCAAAAAGGTTTTTGGCCTTTACAAGTAACGACAATAAATTGATATCAAATTATAGGGCTTTGTCTTGTGGGGTCCACGCTATCATCCACGTTAGAATGTAAGTCGGTATGGGCTCCCTGCCGACTTAAGGTAATAAATATTTAGCCTTGGTTTGGGGGAAAAAAACATTGTGATGGTTTCTTGGTAAAATATGTGAGTAAAAATAATTTTTAAGGAAATGTTTGTAATTATAAAGAAATTTGAAAATGTTTTATTTATAAACAATTGTTATCAAACAAAGGCTTAAGTCCTTGTTTAAGTCTCATTATTTGAAAATCAAATTTTTAAAGAATTCAATCTCAACCATTCATTTTTGTTAAGTCTAACGTATTTGACTTTTCAAATAAATTTTATCCACACATTCTCTCAAAAATGTTATTCAAAATCACATTATTTCCCAAATTATGGGGCTCAAACATGGGCTACAGCTCTATTTGTTAATAGTTTTGTGTTTAAAAAAAATTATTTTATGTTTTCGAGGTAAAGTAATAAATATTAAGCCTTTGTTCGGGGCAAAAAAAAAAATTGTGATGGTTTCTTGGTAAAATATGTGAGTGAAAAATAGTTTTTAAGGAAATGTTTGTAATTATAAAGAAATTTGAAAATGTGTTGTTTATAAACAATTTTTATCAAACAAGGGCTTAAGCCTTTGTTTAAAAGCCTGTTTGGTAATGATAAAAATTTTAGCTCAACTTTTCAAATTCAATCTCAACCATCAATTCTTAATTAAGCCCACAATTTTTTACTTTTCAAACTTTTTTAAACCACACATCCATTAAAAAATAAAAAAAAATTACAAAAATAAAAAATTTTCACATTATCAAACAATCTCTAAGCCTCATTATTTGAAAACCAAAATTTTGAAGCATCCAATCTCAACCATTCATTTTAGTTAAGTCTACCGTATTTGACTTTTCAAACAAATTTACCCATACATTCTCTCGAAAATATTATTCAAAACCACATTATTTCCCAAATAATGGGGCTCAAACATGGGCTAAAGCTCTCTTTGTTAAAAGTTTTATGTTTAAAAAAATTATTTTATGTTTTCGAAGTAAAATATTTGATAAAAAATTGAGAAAAAATGTGTATGATTAAAAAATAATTTGAAAATTTATATTTTTAAAAAAAAAAAAAATTTAAATAAGTTTGCCAAACAAGAATTAAACATAATAATGTATGTAATAATGGATATAATAATGGTGACATTAGAGGAGAGAATTATCATTACCTGCATCATTGTACACATAGTACAATCGAGTTTTAGAGCTTATATATATGGTAATAAGGAAAAATTGGGGTAGTTGTTTTTGTATTTCAATTTTGAGATTCAGAACTGATAAACGTACACCATATCGTGTACGTGCAGTATACTTTTTTGAAAACCCACATAAGGGTTCTGCACAGTGCATACTAGACGTGCACAATACGGTGCACGTCTCACGTGCACCTGATTATTTTCCTTTTGAGATTTTTGTTTTCGGTGTTTGTTTTGAGATTGTTGAAAATATGTTCTTTTGATAATTTTGAAAAATTATTTTTCAAAATAGAAAATAAAAAAATGTGCTTACTTTGAAATTTTAAGAATCATTATTTTGTGATTTTTATATGTAAAATATGATTGATTAGTTGAATTACAATAATTTTAATTTCAATATATCAATCAGTACTATATTCAATTAAGATTTTGATCAAAAAATAATAATAAATGTACAATTATAGATATGTAATCAAATTGAGAATTAGGTCAAATAATTAATTGATCAAACATCCCTTGGTACAAAAGGTAACATGTGTAACAATTGTAACATATGACATCACTAGCCACAATGGTTCAAGCATTGGATATTCACGTAGGCGACCATGGTCCAAATCTCACGTTCTTCAAATTTATTCAAAATTTTTCTTTTTATCTAGGCAAAGATCATTGTGATGCGGTAAAATGGATTATATAGTATCTTAAAGGAACTTTTAGTTGGTGTTTAGTTTTTGGGGGAGCTCAGCTAATTTAGATATATATATATATATATGACATGAGTTATTGACAACAGAAAATCTACATCTGGGTGTTTATTTACTTTTTTAGGGAGAGCCGTTTCTAAGCAATCAAGATCGCAAAGTGAGTACGTAATTTATTGTGATGGTTAGAGTGATTTGTACCGAGCAAGTCGTGATGGACTCCAAGTGATCTGAGTCTTGGGTGTACCTTCCTTGTGGGCTGGAGGGAGAAATTGCTTTTAGGCCCAAGTTATGATCCAACTCATTTAATATTTAATTGGGCATACATCAATTTATACTTGGAGGACCATTGGTGCAAATACAACTTATTCTGTGACCTAAGGAGGGTTAATTCAATCTATATTTTAAAAGACATTTAAAGATTTTTTTAATGGATTTTGTTATGTTTTACTGACTTTTACAAGTTTTTTTTAGACTTTTAAAGACTTTTATTAATATACTTTTATTTAAAGGAATTTTATTTTTATATTAAAAAACTCGAATATTAATAAAATAATTCCCATATGACGTGAATATTAATCGTTAACAATAATTATATTTTAAGACAGTCAAGTTAATCATATAAAGAATATATAGAGAAATATCCGTGATAAAATTTCTTACGTGTCAAGGTTGCCAAGGGTCTCTTGGAATGAATTTCACTTTCTTGCATTACGAATCTTGAGGTTAATTTTCACTTACATGCATCATCAATATTACTTAATTTGTTACATTCATTTATAAAAATTCATATATTTAGCCATTGTTTGATTGTCATACTTTTTGGAAATAATAGTTTTGAATAATAGTTTTGGAAAATCGTGTAGTTAAAAAGTGGTTGAAAAGTAAAAAATGTTGAACTTAACTTTATTAGATGGTTGAGATCGATTACTATAGAAAAAATAGTATTTTTTATGAGAAAGTATGGTTGTCAAACAAGGGCTTAATTTATTGCAATTACTTTATGTAAATTATAATATTTCGAGAGTTACTATTTCAATTCATGGTAGTCAAAAATATTTGAACAAGAATTTTATTTATTCAACACAAGTTTGAAAATTGAATTGTTTAATGGGAAATTGGAGCATTTAGTCCCTAAACGTTGGTCTCTTTGTGCAATAGGTCCCTAACCTTTCATTTTTGGTGATGAAGTCTTCAACGTTATATTCTTTGGTACAAGAGGTCCTTTTGGATGATTTCTTTCCATTTTAGAGCATGTTTGGTAATGTGAAAAATTTTAATTTTTGTAGTTATTTTTATTTTTTTGATGGATGTGTGGTTTAAAAATGTTTGAAAAGTATAAAATTATGGGTTTGACTAAGAATTAATGTTTGAGATTAAGTTTGAACAGTTGTGGTAAAAAAAAAAATTCTTTACCAAACAAGCTCTTAATGTTAAAAAATTTTGGAAAGACGAAAATACCCTTATACATAATTGGCGCAATTAGTCCCTGAACTTCATATTTGGTGTTCGAGTCCCTAACATTTCAATTTTGTGCAAGTGGTCCTTAAACTTATGTATTATTTAGCGCAATAAGTCCTTAATCTTTCAATTTGGTGCTTAAGTCCCCAAACGTTGTATTATTTAGTGCCACATATCCCTTTAGATAATTTTCTTCCATTCCATCTTCAAAAATTCAATTTTATTTTTATAAAAAATATTAAAATGCTCTCTTTCAAAATAATATTAAAATTATCTTATATTAATAAATAAGTCCTGATGTGATCCGGACCAGACATTGAAGAGCGAAGTCGAGCCATCGGCAATATGACAATGATCTACGTGCAAAACGGAGCAAGTTCCGTGTTGGGATCGAGCCGAGAAGAGGGACGGATCAAACCGAGCCGAGAAAGCGAAGTAATTTGAGTAGAAAAGCTATTACGGCCGTAAAAGAGGACCTTCACGACCGTAACCAATATATTTACGGCCGTAAATATTACCATCACGGTCGTAACCAGCTATCGTGAAAAAAGGAAGAAATTAAGCAGAACAAGACTTACGGCCGTAAGCCTGGAAGTTACTGCCGTAAAAGGGGCATTTCACGACCGTAAGAGACTTGTCACGGCCGTAACTAATAAGACAGATTTTGTTCAGAAGGGCCATTACGGCCGTAAGAAAGTTCCTCACGGCCGTAAATGGGGAGCGGACCAGATTTTCCGGATTTTTCAATTATTTTATTTCCTTTTTGGTTTTTAGGTTATTTTCCTAATTTAGTATTTTTAGTTTAATTAGAATTCTATTTTGAGTAAATTAGAGGCTAGGTTATTTTGCTTATTTATATTCTTTCCATTCATTGTAAAAACACAAGTTTGATTTTGAGATTAATAATATTTGAGAGAGGATTCTCCAAAATTGAAAGGTCGAGTTATTCCCTTTATTTCGAACTTATCAAAGATCTGTTCTTTGTGGCGTTCACCCAACGAACTTATCAAGGAATTGACATCTCTTGTGGCGTTCACCAATCTTGGTTCTTCAATCCGCATCGTCATTAATTGCGTCATGATTGTCAGGTCAAGGTTTTACCGTCAAATCTATCTTTTAATTTCCGTTTATTTATTCGTGTTCTTGTTATTTTCGTGTCAGATCTGACTTAGATCTTTCTTAGGGTTTTAGATTTCGTTATTCCGCGTTTTCGACGAGATTCTCCGACCGGGATCTCATCAAGTCCCTTTTTGGCAACTTAAAATTTTTGTTTCTTGTTTTGTCTGAATCTCTCCTGTTCTTTCAATTCGGCTTCTTATAAATGATTTTATTGTGCTAATACAAATTCCCCAATTTACAAACTTTAAAAATTTTAATTTCTTTTTATACAAAAAAAAAAACAAAAAATAAAAAGTGGCTTTATTTATTTGTTTAATTAAAAAATTTGATTTTAGACAAATTTAATTTGGTTTCTTTTTTTAGATAAATTTCATTTTGTTTCTAAAAGAAAATTAATTTTAGATAAATTTCATTTTTTAAATTGAAACAATAGAAGAAACTCTGACAAAGCAAGAAAGAACAATTTTAAGTTGTCAAAAAGAGACTTATTTATTTATTACTATAAGAACATTTTAATATTTTTTATAAAAATAAAATGGAATTTTTAAAGATGGAATGGAAGAAAATTATCTAAAAGGATATGTGGCGCTAAATAATATAACGTTTGGGGACTGAAGCACCAAATCGAAAGGTTATGAACTTATTGTGCTAAATCATGCCTAAGTTTAGGGACCACTTGCACCAAATTGAAATGCTAAGGACTCAAGCACCAAATATGAAGTTCAGGGACTAATTGCGCCAATTATGTTTAAGGGCATTTTCATCTTTTTTGAATTTTTTAACATTAAAATAGAAGGAAATCATCCAAAAGGACTTCTTACGTCAAAGAATGTAACGTTTAAGGACTTCAGTACCAAAAATGAAAAGTTAAGGACCCATTGCACAAAGGTGCCAACGTTTAGGGACTAAATGTGTCAATTTTCCTTGTTTAATTTAAATTAGAGAAATTGTTTAAAATATATTTTGTTTATAACAACTTTTGTATCATTAATCAAAAACAAATTGTGTGTTCAATTTTATTTAATAAGTAATTTATTTTTTGTAATAATTAGTTTGTGAAAGAACCCTAAAACTTGGGGTTGATTTGAGGATGAAGTTGAATTAGGGGAAGGTGATTTCAATATGTCGATTTGATGAGCGAATATTTTTTTTGTCTGATTGGAGGAGTGGTGGTTTCAAATTGGAGAAGTCGTGACGTTGAGAGATTTACTTAGTTTTTCAATTCCAGATGCCATTGATTGATGAAGATCACTGTTTGTTCTCAACAACTGAGTACCCATAAAAACAGATTTTAGTACTGCATTTTTATATTCCAACAAGATCCAAAATATTAAACACGCACGCGATAGAAATACGAGAATGAAGTGCTTAATTCTCCATTTTGCAGAAAATTATGCTTCAAAATAAGCTTGAATACTAACCAACAAACAAAGTACATTTTTATTTAATTCAAATGAAGACTGATATTTTAATCGGACTGGTCTTTCAACTGTCCTGGTGCTCCTTCACTTTTTAGTCGTCTCCTCGGCCTTGCCCACCACCGTTTCAGTGACATTCTGGGTGGTTCCCACAGCCGAACCCCATGCGTCCCCCGCAGTTTTCGTCACTTTCCCCGCTACATCCTGCGCGGCGCCTGCCACTCCCCCCGCAAAGTCCTTCGTCTTTTGGGTCACCTAATACACACACCAACACGTTCAATATAACACTTTATTTTAATTCAAACTCAAGTTGATTTTTATAAAATAAAAATAATTGGAGATTTATGCTCATGTGTACAGTCTCAGCGGCAGTGACAATCCCGGATTTGCTTTCTTGGCCCGTGACACCCTTTTTAACTGCATCCATGCCTTCTTGGCCGCCCGTCTTTCCTGCTTCGACGCCCTTTTTAACTGCATCGATTCCTTGATTTGCTGCCTTGGAAGCCTCTTTGGAAGCCATGTCTACAAACGCCGACTTATTTGTCAAAGAAAGAAAAATATCAGAAAATTCTGTAACAAAGGAATAAATTTTGATCTCGATGATGATAGATGTACAGTATAATTAGACACGGCACATTCCAACACACACGAGACGTGATATACCGGAAAAGAGGTCTGGTTTCTACACAAGCAAAATCCCTGGAGCTCTTACGACTGCGTATGATGAAAGTTCTGGTGGATTGGAGCTTGGGAGATATATATAACGGAGAAGTAGTTGGGCAGACTTGTAAAACTTTTATTGCACTTTCCCACTCCACTGTAGCTATATATAAAGTAGATAGAAAACTTTTATTGCACTTTCCCACTCAACTATAGCTATATATAAAGTAGATAGAAAGCATCTCTTCTCCGAATCGAGAATACTATTTATCTCGATTGAGAAACATGTTCACGCGAACATGTGCATGTTCACGCGAACATGTGCTTGAATCGAGAAACATATTATTTTCCGATTCAGGGAACAGAACAATCCTCATAGAGTAGATGGATAGAAGGCCCCATTTGTAAATTATTCAAAAAAAAAAAAAAAATGATTTCAGTCTTCTCAAGATAAAATATGTGATCAAGTCTCTGTTTGGTAATACTTTTTTTTTTTTTTTTTTTTTTTTTGATCGGAAGTAATACTTTTTTTTGATTTATAAACTGATTTACTTATAATTTTGAAGTAAAAAATAGTGATTAAAAAATTGAAGAAATAAAATGTATGTGATTAAAAAATGATTGAAGATATTATGTGTTTATAAATCACTTTTTGTAGTTTACAAAACATATGCTAAGTGGTTTACAAGAATTATGTGCTTAAAGAATGTGTTGTTTATAAATTAACCATACACATTTTTCAAAAAGCACTTTTGAATTACATATTTTTAGGGGTGGCAAACGGGCTGGACAGTTCGGAAGTTCGTGAGTTCGACTCTGATCAGTTCGTTAAAAGTTCGGCTTGGCTCGTGGTAAAAAATAGTGATTAAAAAATTGAAGAAATAAAATGTATGTGATTAAAAAATGATTTAAGATATTATGTGTTTATAAATCACTTTTTGTAGTTTACAAAACATATGCTAAGTGGTTTACAAGAATTATGTGCTTAAAGAATGTGTTGTTTATAAATTAACCATACACATTTTTCAAAAGCACTTTTGAATTACATATTTTTAGGGGTGGCAAACGGGCTGGACAGTTCGGAAGTTCGTGAGTTCGACTCTGATCAGTTCGTTAAAAGTTCGGCTTGGCTCGTGAAAAAAGGGACTTGAACTTGGACCGAACAAAAAATTTGAGTATGGATAGTTCGAGTTCGACTCATGAAGTTTGTGGACTAATCCAACGAACAACAAAATGGACTGACTAGCGAGCCGACCCATTTCTTGCCTGTTCGGCTCGTTATAACTAGCCCACGAGCCAGAAGGACCGGCTCCCGTTCCAGCTCACCTCAAACGGTTTCAACCTTTTTTTTTTTACCTATTTTGTCTCGATTTTTTTTCACAATCTCAACTCTCTCACTCTTAAGTCTCAAATCTCAATTGCAATCTTCTACTTCTAGTTATATTCTAATTTCTAGTGCTATAATATTTCACATATAATATTGTCTCAAATTCCATATTTCATTTTCATCTACAAATTTTCAAATCTATTATTTCTAATGGCACACTCACAATCGCATGATTATTCTTCTAATCAATTTGTTGATGAATTTTCTAGCTTTTAACGATATTACAATTCTTGACAATTTGGTGGATTTGGAAAATGAGATCGAAGATATAGATATTAGAACTCCTCTTAATTTGGATGACATTGCTGATGAAAATGTCACTGCTGCATATGGATCTGGCTCCGCTAGCACGAGGCAGGCTCTAGCAGAAATCCAAAAGGTCGAAAAAATCTAATTGCTGGAATTTTTTCGATTTGATTGAAACAACGGGCTAAAGGCGCGGATAACAACCCGGTATACAAAGAAAAATGTAAAACTTGCGTTGGACTTTCTCTTGAAAGAAAGGTGGGGGCACAACACACCTTAACAGACACGGTAAAGGATGTCGAAAACTTGGCTCAGTTGAAGCAAACCAATCAACTCTACAGATTGGTCAATCGAGTCTAACCAATTGGTTCTTCAACCAAGATCTAGCGTGTTGGGAATGGATGGTCATGTTCATATCTAGTGGTGAGTTCCCGCTTTCAATTGTAGAAAGTTCACAACTCACGGATTTCATTCAAAAGTATCCCCAACCCAGGTACAAACTCGTTTCTAGAAATACTTTACGACCTAATTGCATTACTAAATATTTCGAGAGAAAACAAAGTTTTATAGATGCTTTAAATAAATACAATGGTAACTTATCATTTACTTCGGACTTGTGGTCTGACAATAATCATAGAGGTTACGTAACTATTACTTGTCATTACATTGATGATACTTGGTTAATGAAAAAAGGAATTATGGCATTTAAGTTATTGATAACCCATATAATGCATCAAATATTTTCAATGTACTACTTGCAATTCTTAGAGAATTTAACTGTGATAGTAAAGTTCGTAGTTTTACACTAGATAATGCTTATGTTAATAAAGCAGTGATAGATAGATTAGCTAACCACATGAATCCTGAATTTTATGGAGTCTTGTTTCATATTCATTGTGTGTGTCACATTTTAAATTTAATAGTTCAAGATGGTCTTAAGTTTATAGAAAATCAATTGACCTTCTAGAAAACAAACTTTCGATGCACATTGTGCAGAAAATGGTATGCCAGCACAATCATTTGTTACAGATGTAGGATATAAATGAAACTCAACTTATGTAATGATTGAACATTGTCAAGGTTACGAGAATTTAATATGTGAATATTACAATGGTCGGAACTCACACGACCCAAGTTTTGATTTGGGGGCTAATGATTGAGAACTTGTATTTCATGTTAAAACTTTTTTTAAACCATTTTATGATACTACAAATGAATTATCCGGTATTTATTATCCCACTAGTCATTTAGTGTTGATGCATTTTTGAAAATATACCCACTTTATTTCCTTTAGCAACGATTATGGACCCTAGAATAAATTTAAAGGGGACTAAACACACCATAAATGCAATATCAAAGAAATTAACTTTTGGGAGCCCTTTAACATGCACATATTTAGAAAAATGTTTATATAACATGTACGAGATCAATGCCAATAGGTCAAGTAAAAATTTTAAAAGAACTGCTCCTACCCTTAATGTGATACAAAATCAAAACATTGATTTATATTCCTACCTTATGACTATGAAGGGAACTTCTAGTACACTTCCCAGTAGTTCTAGTTCTTCTAGTACCCTAATAGTTCAGATGAAAATTCGAGCGAGTTAACTAGGTATTTCTTACACGACCTTCTTAGCATGTTAGACGAGGACGAGAGAAATAATTTCGACATTTTTAAGTGGTGGAGACTAAACGAGCTTCAATACAACATTGTTTCTATGATTACACGAGATCTACTAGCACCTCCGATATCAACTGTAGCATCGGAGGTTGCTTTTAGTGCAGGTGGTAGAGTGTTATCTGAATATAAGTCAAAACTTAAAGAAGACATATTGGAGGTCTTAATGTGTTTGAAGGATTGACAGTTTGTGGAAAAAAAAGGTTACGAGAGAGGATAAGTGAAATTCTGACCGAGGAATTCAGAGAACAATCGTATTGGTAAGTAATTATTAATTATTATCCTTATAATTATGCTATAATATATTTATTTTTCTTTCTCTATATTTTTAATTCTTTCTTTTAAATAAAAAAATTGTACACATAATATTTTGTTCGTTTACAATTTCAACTCTGCCTACAAGAAATTAAACGTAGCCGGTCCCAAGTTCGGATTAAAGGAGGAGTGTTTAAGTTTTTATATTTTCAATTATTTCAGTATTAATAGTAAAAGACTAGTCGTTGAAAAAAATGGACGAACACAAGCCGGCTTGTCGGGCTCGTGATGCCACTAGCCGGCCTTGGGCTCGTCTCCTGAACGAGCCGCGTTTGGTCCGGCTCGTGGCCTGGACCAAACGCGAAGTTCATGGGCCGAGCCGGCCCGAATTGGACCGAGGATCAGCCCGTTTGACATCTCTGCATATTTTATATCGAAAATATTACATTCTTAATTTATAAACAAAAAACTCTTATAAACAAGAAATTTGAGTTTTTAAGGTAAAATAAATCTCGTTTGATAAACTATTTATAAATAAATTATTTATCAAATAACTTATTAATCATACACATTTCTTCAAATCGTTTTTAACCACATATTTTACATGAAAAATCACATTCTTCATTTATAAACAATTTTTTTTTACCAAATATAGATGAAAAATGATTTTGAAAAATGTGCGTAATTAAAAAATAATTTTAGAAAGTAAATTTACAAACTAGTTTACCAAAAACAACCAAATAGAGACTTTGTCAAAGTCAACAATTATACATCGTTTGGTAAATTGTTTATAAATAAGTTTATAAGCAACACATTTTTTTAAATCATATTTCAATCACACACATTTTCCTAAATTATTTTTCAATTAAGTATTTTACCTTGAAAATATTACATTCTTTGTTTATAAAATAAAAATTGCCAAAATTTTAAATTTCATTTGACTTGAAACTTTTCAAATATAAATTTTATCATTTTTTATCAAAACTTACTAAAAAAAAAATAATTTTATCTATCAAACTGGACAAGGTAAAAAAAAAAAAAAAAAAAAGTAAAATCAAATTTGGTAGGTGTGTAGCGAGAGTGCAAAAATAAGGGAACTTCTCATACGAATGGTAGAGAAACTTGTTACTCCAACTAAGGCTGACCTAGTATTACATTTGTGGTGTTATAAAACTATCAAAATCTAAACAAGAATTAGAGATGAAGAGATGGAGAGAATAAAGAGGAGAATTCTCATTCCATTAGGTGTGTGAAATACAACAATGAATGCCTCTATTTATAGGAAGATAAAGTCATTCACAATAATTCTTTACAATATTAATTAGGTGGGAGTTAGGTAAGAAATTAGGTAGAGATCTACAAAGGAATTTCTTAATAATTTCTAATAATTTATAACACTCCCCCTTGAATGACTTATTGCTCAATTGTCTTCCTCGTTAAAACCTTGCTAAAAAAACCCAATGGGATAAAACTTGAGCGAAGGAAAAAGAATACAGTTGCTCCCCCTGATATTGGCCATCGTCAATCGTTGAGTCTTAATGTTCAAGTAGAACAAATCATGTATTGAATCTTTGAAGTTCTTCAGTGCTTCAGTGCTGCCTCGTTAAAACCTTGTCAGTAAAACCCAATGGGACAAAATCTGAACGAAGGAAAAAGAGTACAGCCGCTGCCTCGTTAAAACCTTGTCAGGAAAACCCTGTGGGACAAAACCTGGACGAAGGAAAAAGAGTACAGCATGACAGCATGATTCTCCCCCTGAAGTGTGCAATCAAGTATTCATGAACCTTTTGAATAATGATATCATCTTTCTTCTGGAATATATATGAAAATCTTCTTGTGTGTAGTCGATATCATAACATTCTTCATAAGATGTGTATGATTTTCTTCATTTGTTGATATCATTCCAGTATAACAATGTGTTGCTGAATTATAGCTTGTTGATAGCTATGATGATGCCTCAAAAACCTTGCTAGGAAAACCCTGTGGGACAAAACCTCAGCGAAGGGAAAAAGAGTGCATTATTCTCATTAATTTTCATCAATACGCCTCAACTGTTGCCTCATTAAAAAACTTGCTATGAAAACCCTGTGGGACAAAACCTCAGCTAAGGGAAAAAGAGTGCAACGCGTATTTATTCCTTTCATGGAATATTACATGTATATTGGTGCAATCACGAATCTTTTCATTGTATTCTTCACTTCTGGTGAATAATCAAATTTAGAATTCACTTCTGGTGAATAATCAAATCTATAATTCACTTTCATAGATTGTTTCACTTCTAGTGAATAATTAAATATTCATTTTCAAATTCACTTCTAGTGAATAATCAATTTCAAATTCACTTCTGGTGAATATTCATTTTCGTATTCACTTCTAGTGAATAATCAATTTCCCAGATGTCATAAATAGTACACTCCAATTTCACTTTCAACATATTATATCATGGAGTCATTTGTATCATTCTATAGTGATACTAATCTGGGCATATTGAATCTTTCAATGATTTATACATGTATGTTCTTGCACTTTATAAACTGCAATTTCTAATTTTGCAGGAGCATAATCAATCATTGAAATAGATATCAATTTCGACATATAATCTACAATCATTTTACTTGAAATCCCAACGTACCGCGATCAACTGGTACATCAAAGAATACTCCCAAAGTACCGAGATGAGAATCATACATTTTGATCTCACTCATTGGTATATCAAGGAGCTCAAGCTAGTGATTTAGACTATAGTCTATCCACCATATGTCATGCCAGTTCTATGAAAAATTTCGCGCGCAACTAGTCGTCTTTTACGACTGTGAAATATTTTTCATTTGTACATATAATTACTGGCTTTACACATTTAAGCATTTGGACTTCAGGTCCTTGAACAATAATCCCTACATTAGGGTTTCATACTTGGCCAAAGAATTATGATTTCATCAATCTTATTTCATAAGAGGGTATGCAGTTGACTTATTTATCGATTCCATCTCAATATAACGTGGAGAGATCTCTTTATATGTTCTATCATCAGGTACCTGAATATCTCATCATTTGACTATGTCCCTTTTACTTACTTTGAGTATTTAGCCTCAAAGGAATCATTTCAATCATTCAAGAGATATTTATTTTTGGAATCGATAGTCATTATGCTTCAGGCATAATTACGCTTCAGGCGTGTTTTCACCATAATGTTCTCAAATATTATCAATCGGCTAAAATGCCATAACACATGTCATTCTTTTAGGGATGTAATTTCAATCATATATCTCAGTGCGCTTTGGTGGAGTGTATGCATATCGCACTTTTACAAATAATAAAGCTTCTTGAGCTATTCCCTGTTTGACATAGAATATTGTTGTATGATAAACAATTTCTGAATAAGTTATTCTCATAGAAAATAATTTGGAACTTTTGATAATCTAACTGTTTATTATAGAACTTCTGGTTCTATACGGTTTTATTTCATTTCTATGTATGAATATTTGATTCAATACAATATCGCTAAACTTCTGGTTCAATACAATGTATATTTCATTTATGAGCTTCTGGTTCATACTATATACATATTTCACTTGTACGTATGAACTTCTGGTTCAATACAATGTATATTTTATTTATGAGCTTCTGGTTCATACTATATACGTAATTCACTTGTACGTATGAACTTCTGGTTCAGCAAGATATTTCACTTATACATATGTATGAACTTCTGGTTCAATACAACATTTATTTCATCAGTACGTATTTCTGTACAGTTTAAATCAGTATACCTTTATTACTTTTAGTATACCGAAAAATCAGGTACAATATCCAAGGAAATATCTCATAATCTCAATCTTGTCGCCAAATCTTCCCTTATATCGAAAAAGGTAATGGCATATTATCTCACCTTTTCAATAATTTATTCCATTATTTCTTGATGGAATCCATATCACTGACACGCGGAGCCGCCGCTCTTTTACGCGTTGAATAATGCATTTAAATAGATGATTTGGGAAGAAGGCTAGATCCATCAAAAATGGATATCATACTTTCAAATATTCGCAAATATTATTCCAATCTTCCAGTAAATGATTTGAGAAAAATTTATCGAATTAGGCTCGAAAGATTGAGGTTGCTGATGGATCATGGCATGCCAGAAGATGTTCGCTGGTTGATCGAAGCAAAAGTTCGATTAGCTGGTGAATTACCAGATTCATTTTCTAAGCACAAGCCTGGCTTAGGTAAGAGTACTTTTGCAAAGAAGCGAAGAGCAAAAAGATTAAATAGTTGCTACAAATGTGCTCGATGGACATGTGATACCCGTTGTAAATCAATAGGATATTCATCCATAAATCGAGATGATAAGATAGACTTCATTAAGGGTGGACTGAGTAAGGAGTCATTGGATGATATTCGATTGACTCTTGAGACGCACCCTAGTGGGTATGTGCAGCGTGAGCTACTATCTTTATGGGCTAAATTCATCAGCGATAAAGAGAGATATAGTCTCAAAAATATAATAGCAAAAGATCCTGTTTGCCATGCTGTTATAAACAATGATGCTTTGGCTATGCAGCATTAATACAAGGTAAATCATTTGATATATATGCACATATAAAATATTTTTTCTGTTTCCTTTCACGAGTTTTGATAAAGGCTGGTTAAAAATATTAAATCGCCGAAAGGTGAGTAGGATGATTTTGTCAAAAGTAAATCTTCACTTTTTCGAAAAACGACCAGTAAATAGTGAAGCTTTTCGGTTTTAAATAGCCAAACATTTTTCATAGTTCATGCATCCCAAAATAACATTTTCCCATAAGTTTTTCCTTCTTTACTTTCAAAAATGGAAGGACCAAAATTTCGACAGATCAAAACTATCTGTGTATTTTGTGGATCAAAAGTGGGAAAAGGTTTTGGGTATCTAGAAGCAGCCGTGGATTTAGGAAAGAAATTGGGAGAGAAAGGTATCACTCTCGTGTATGGAGGAGGTAGCAGTGGATTGATGGGTTGTGTTTCACAATCCGCTCTAGTAGAGAAAGCAAGAGTGATAGGTGTTATACCTACTCCTTTAGCTGATATTGCAGGCAAAACACGAGGGCATGAAGTACAAACCTTATCTATCCATGAACGCATAACTTGCATGTTATATGGTTCTGATGCCTTCATAGCCTTGCCTGGAGGTTTTGGTACTTTAGAAGAAATCTTTAATATTACTTCATGGGCTCAACTAGATCTCCATACTAAGCCTATAGGGCTTTTAAATGTAAACAATTTCTTTGATGGTTTGCTAACATTTCTTGATTATGCTGTGGAACAGGGATTCATATCTCCATTTTCTAGGAGAATCCTTATTTCTGCTCCTACTATCGAGGAACTGCTGGATAAATTGCAATCATATATTCCAATACAAGATCCAGCAGGAGTAAAGATAGATTGGTCGCAAGGAAGGGGAATCAAGCGAAAATGGAGTCCGGTTAATGTAAATTTATCTTTGTGAACTCTAGAATAGGTGGTGGTAGAGTACGGAGTATTCTCACTCTTGAGACACACCATAAATTTCTAGGATTTTATCAGTGTTTTAATCTTGTGTACCTCAAAGATTTAAGGTGGTAGAGTATGGAGTATTTCTTACTCTTGAGACACACCTTTTTCTTTATTTCCTCAAAATGTCAGAGGTGGTAGGATACGGCTACTCCCGAAACACATCTCTTATTTTGAGGATTATAAATGTTTTTCCCCTTTTTCGTTTTGCATGTATGACTCGTTTTATGCTTATTCAGGAGCAATAATAATATCATTTCAGTATATTTAGATGATAATTTTTACTTCTTCTGGAGTAAATATGTACTTCTTCTGGAATACATAAGTGCTCGTGCAAGAACTTTTCCAGACACTTATCATCTAATATTCATCTCATAATACTGATGAGATTATTTTCACATTAGCTATGTCCGTGCTATCATGTGATATTATTTTATCATACATCAACATTCTCTTGTTGAATAATTTTCATCCACCCATTCAAATTCAGATATTGGTAACTTCTGGTACCATTGGATAAAATATTTTTATCAACATTTACCAACTTTTTGGTAGTGATAACTTCTGGTATCATTTGATGAAATATTATCTATCTTTAGTAGTGATAACTTCTGGTATCATTTAATGAAGTATTAAATAACAATATTTTATTAACAATAATAATACTAGGGTTATACCACCAAGTATATATTAACAATAATATTGTATATATATTAACAATAATAATACTGGGGTTATACCACCAAGTATATATTAAAAATAATATTGTATATATATATTAACAATAATGATACTGGGGTTATACCACCACGTATATATGTTGACAACAATCCTCTAATATGTTAGAATTAACCAACAATTGAGGTGTTTATATGTATTCAATTGATAAACCGACCATATAGGCGGTGTCAACATAATAAAATAATTAAACCGACCATATAGGCGATGTCAACATAATGAAATAATTAAACCGACCATATAGGCGGTATCAACATAATGAAATAATTAAACCGACCATATAGGCGATGTCAACATAATGAAATAATTAAACCGACCATATAGGCGGTATCAACATAATGAAATAATTAAACCGACCATATAGGCGGTATCAACGTAATGAAATAATTACCTTTCATGAGTGAGTGAATCATATCTTTCAGTCAAGGTATTCATAATAGTCCAATCCGTTACGGTGCGTGAATTTGCTTTGAAAGTTTCGGGTTACACAATTTCTCCAATTTTTTCTATGGACTTGGAATTGATTTTCTAATCTATGATGTATAAATGATTTTCTAATACCAAAAACACTAGATTTGAAATATGAAACGTTGATTAATAATAATCTGGTTTCTGATACAGAAGTTCATCATTTAGATGCAACTGTAGAGCATACTCCCGTCGTATTACTCAATTGGCTAGAGACTCGTGCTGATAACGTGTTATAAAACTATCAAAATCTAAACAAGAATTAGAGATGAAGAGATGGAGAGAATAAAGAGGAGAATTCTCATTCCATTAGGTGTGTGAAATACAACAATGAATGCCTCTATTTATAGGAAGATAAAGTCATTCACAATAATTCTTTACAATATTAATTAGGTGGGAGTTAGGTAAGAAATTAGGTAGAGATCTACAAAGGAATTTCTTAATAATTTCTAATAATTTATAACATGTGGTACATCTAATCCTGATTTTTTTAAATTTTTTTTCCAGATTTTAAGTTGAGCAATAAATGTTATTTTGGCTTCACAAGTTACGACAATAAAATTTAAAATCAAGTGCAGGGTGTCGTACTGTCTTTTGACTCCATGCTTTGGTAATAATTTATAAATCACATTTTCTCAATCATTTTTATTTTACATATATTTTCTCACTCTCGATCTAATGTCCATAGTGAACACCATAAAATGTGTTCACTGTGATTGTAATGCTAACAAGTACACATATATATTTTTTGGAACACATGACAACATTACACCTTCAGCGGGTGCCATAAAATGTCTCCACTATGGACCACAAATCACTTTTTAACTACATATTTTACTTTAAAAACTTCACATACTTTATTTATAAGTCAAATTTTTACCAAACAGATCCCAGACCACTAATTTTTTTTTTTTTAAATGTATAAAAACGGAGTTTTATATATAAAAATAATTTTCGGAAGAATTCAATCGAGGAATCGGTTACACATTCATTTCGAAAATCATTTGGTAAAAAAATAAAATAATAATAATAATAATAATAATAATAATAATAATAATAATAATAATAATAATAATCATTTGGTATTAATGAAATAGTTTATTAGATATATTTTAATAATAAGTAGTTAAATTAGCCTGTGTTCAAATAACACAATTTCTCAAATTATTTTTTAACCACACATATTTTTTTTATTCACTTTTTAACAACACAGTGTTGTCTAACATAGCCTAATTATGCTTAGGTACGATGATATAACGTTTATGATCACATGTATATAATGGTCAGAAATATAAAATTTCATAGTCCAAAAATCACTAATTTGTATGTCACAACTTATCAAATCAATTGATCACAACTTATTTTTTCGATCATAAATTATAAATTTTATGCATCGCAACTTATTTATCTGTGACAAAATCTCAAATTAATTAATTGATCACTTAGTTTTAGGTCATAGTTATCAAATTAATTTATAGTGATTTATTGCTAGTCACAAGTTAACAAATTATTTGATGGCGGCTTAGGTCTCTATCAAATAAAAGATCATAATTATCTCATTTAATGATCACAAATTTCCCTTCACTATATCGATGTGCCTCCATTTGCCAAAGTAATACAAACTCAAGAGTTTAATTTGAACATGTAATCTTAATATATATAATAACAACATAGCCGTCACATAAATCCGCACATAGTTTCTCGCTATTTTTGCCTGCTATTTTAGGAAACTTTATAATTTTATTAAATACTTTAATAATTGAATTAGGAAACTTCAATTAATGCAAAATTAATTATAGGTGACATATAATAAATGACTTATTGATTTGTAAAAAATAAAAAATATATAAATAGATCAAATTGTATATTATTTTTATTATTTTGATAATTATTGTAATATTTTGAAGTAAAAAAATATGCAATATGGGTATCAAAGTCAAAATCTTAACGAGAAGTTTAATACAAGCTAACAAATGAAAACAAACTCTAAATATATCATTCGTAAAATTGTCTAAAATAATAAAGGTAAAAACTTAATTTATACTTTTTACTTTTTCCAATATCTAATATTTTTAATTTATCTCATTCAAATCATAAAATGATATCTATCTTTTCTTACATAACTTCAATTTGACATAAATGATTAATTTCATATTTTTTTTCTTATCAAATTAAAAAAAATAATAGATATCCAATCTTTCTAAGTAAATTCAATTAAAATATTTTAATTTCTACAACTTTAGATTTCGACAAATTTTTTGGTAAAATGAGAATCTTAATCTTAATATATATAATAACAGGTTAGTTGGCTCCTATTTTCCCGCCAAAACTGCTGTCATATTTTTTTATTTTTATTTTTAAAAAGGGTCAAAATATGGTTTTTCGTTGTCTGGTGCAATATCATTAATTAATAAACTATCATTAATATCAATTGCACGTGGATCAATGCATTGATACTGACAAAATGTTTAATCATTTTTTTTATCGTATAAAATTTTTTTGATCGTAAAATGTGTAATAATTTGTATAATGCAAATGGTCCATGCACATTAATATTTATTGTATGTTATATTATGAAGCAGTTAACGTCCAAGGAGTGTTGAGAATATTTCTAACTAAAAATTTCTATATGGCTAAAAAATTAAATATATATATATATATATATATATATATATATATATATATATATATATTTTCGTTTATATAAACTAATGCAAGTAATAAAAAAACATTGTTGTTTTCAATAAAATGGGGTTTTTTTTATTTTTTATTTATTTATTTATTTTGGCTATGGGCATCCTTTATGCTATTAAAGCTTTGTATTGTTTAATATTTAATATCCATTATTTATTATTTATTATTTATTTATACATTTTTTGTTTCTCGAGGTTAATGTTTATGTATGGTTTTTTATGGATTATTTATCCAAATAAGATGAATAATTGGACTTTCCACCTACCCATATAACTATTTCTATAAGTTTAATTTTATTATTTAAACTATGCTTTTAACCACATAATTTCGAAAATATGCAATGCCATACAAATAATCGAATGAAGAGACGACTTCTTCAGTCCAAATAAAATAATATTATCCAGGATAATATTTCTGCTCATTCAAATTTATAAAAGATCTCTAATTTCTGATATGAAAATGAAAAGATAAAAATAAGCATCATATAGTTGAATAACCAAATTTTTTATATTGATTTGAAGAACATATTATGTAACATTCATGAATAGGAAAAAAAAATATATCTGTGTGTAAAATATATAGAAATTGTTTCTTACTTTTATTTCTTATTATCATTATTATATTTTAACATTACTAAAAAAAGGATTATTTGTAACGTTGAGCAACACTAACACAATCAATAAAAATCATTGTGAAATAAGAAGAAATAAATTAATTTATTAAAAATGCATATATATTTTTTAAAGAAGTGTTTTGTAATTTACATTGAATTTTGCTATTGAATACCTTTTTGTTTCTTCATATTCTTTCCCATAATATTTAAATTTAATTATTTTCGTTATATATTTTCCACATTTTCATTAATTATTAAATATATTTAATTACTTATTCATTAATTAATTGTTATAATTTTTTCCCGTGCAACGCACGGGTGCGAGTACTAGTTATGGAAATACATAGTGGAATCTAGTTACCAAACCCACAAATATAAATATTGTAAAGTAAACTTCCTCAATATCCTCCCGACTGGTTATTCTTCTCCGTCAAGTGTGCATTACAAGGCAATTATTACCTCATAAGCTAATTTATAAATAACAAAATTTCTCAAACTATCTTTAATTAAACACATTTTTTCAAAATATTTTTTAACCACACATTTTATCTTTAAAAACAAAAAAAAACAAAAAAACTCTTATCAAGAATGCCGAATAGAGAGTACGTTTTAAGATATGATTATTCTACTTGTACTTCCTATGAATTAGACACCGACTTACACTTTCCCCATATTAAGGGGGTCAACAAATATTTTATTGTATGTGGATCCCTATATGTGAGGATTGTATAAGTCTATATGTAATCTATTTTGTACATCTTATATTTTCAAGTTCTAGAATTGCATGTAAGAATGATTAGTTATTATTCTAGCAATATATAAAACACCATTGACGGGTTCGGAATCACGAATATTCACATAACATTCTGAATAAAAACTTGGAAAGATGTAAAACACAAATTTGAATAGATCACAGATGTGAATAAGTTATAATCAGGTCAGGATAGCCATCCCTAATCCGTGATAGATAAGATAAACTGTTTATAAACAATTGATTTGTTTATAAATAGTGTGATAATTAGTGATGGTAATGAGGTCAATCCAAATTTGCCACGCAAAATTTTTACCCGATTCGGATCATTCCCACGATCCGCCAAATTTTGGAGTGGATCGACCCCCGATCCATCCCGCAATTTTTTTTTTAATTATTAATTTTTTAAAAAAATTATTTAAATTAAATCTTTTTTAAAAAATAAAAAAATAACTTTTCATTAATTTTTCTTGAAACGGGGTGGAATCGAATCGGTAGGGTGGATCGATTTTTTTTTTATTTTTTTATCTCAAGTTACAACATTTCATTGATCAATTTTGTGAAAAGTAAAAAATGGTGGCACAAATGAGCCTTTGGCCGAAGTTGTTGACTTTTAAAAAATGTCCAATAAAATATTGTCACGTGATTGTTTATAAACAATTTATCAAAAGGAGATTAATTATGGAATTTGAAGCAACAAAATGTAGGAAAAAAAAATAATTATTTGAAGTAACAAAATGTAGAAAAATAAGATTTGATTTAATTTCTGGTTGCATCCAAAAGTGACATATTGATTATTTCTCAAAAACTACCATTGTTCTTGTCAATTTATAAATTAGAAAAGGAAGAAAATATTTATGGCCAAGAAATAATTGATTATTGATGTGATATTTTTTGAATTGCAAGTGTACAATGTTGCAATCAAATAATAAAGTTGACAAAAGAGTTCAAGTTATCGTCCCACAAACATTATAATTAAGTACATAAATTGTGTTAATTCTCACTTTATTTGAATAGTTAAAAGTTGATATTTTTATCAAAACTAAATAATCTAACTAAAAGTAGATAAACAAGAATGCAAATTATGTTTTTGAAAGTTATGAATGAAATGTTGGAATTCATGATTTCGTATAGTCAATACTTATAATTCCACTCTTCAAGTTTAATCCTAATAATGTGTTCGATCGAGTTCACTTCTACATATGAAATTCCTCTCTCGAGTTGAAATCAACTCTACCCAATCAAGTTAATTCACGCATTAAATACAAAATAAAACCAATACATGCAACATGTACGTAAAACTTGAATTATCTATACCAATTATAAAAGGCCCTATTATGGAGAAATTTTTCTGAACCAAAATACCCTCTACAATATTTCATAATTTCCTATTTGTCCCCGAAGGCTGAATTAGACATTAATTAATTAATTATTTTTTATTTTTATCAGTACTTGTGTCTTTTAAAAACAAAACAGTTCTTTATAATTAAAAATCAGAAGCTCAGGCCTTTAAAATACCTAAGTCCACCCATTCATCTCCTCTGCGAACACTATCCACCTCTCAAACGTTTTCACTTCCATTCCAACCATCTTCACAGGGTTTCAAAATGGGTGATTTTGCATATCACTGTTAGGTACTCTCCAAAAAATTCTGTGTGGAATTTTGATCGTCCAAAGGTCGGTTTTCATTACTATTGTTTCTTATTATAGAAATTTTATTTATTTTTGCCTAATTATGGTGTTTTATTCTGTGTTTGATTGTTCGTAATGTTGCAACCTTGAGTTTTAATTATCGTGACCTTTTATTATGTTTTGAATTGCATATTCAAAATCATATAGTTGTTGAAATTGCTTTTGAACTTACAAAATTGCCAATAGCTTAATTTTTAGTTTTCCTGTATTATTTTTTTCCTTTTCGATGAAGTTGTTTTTTTCTTATTTATGTGACTAAATGATTTTTTTTTTTTGTGGGGACCCTTCTACTTGTTGCAGTGCTGGTATTAAAATTCATTTGATTTGTTTTATCTTTTTGAGACAAGCATTTTTGGATCTCAGGACTTGGAAACTATCCCTAATTTTATTTTGGCTATTGAACATAGGAGGGTCAGACACTAGATCTCATTTCATTGACCCTCATTCAATCGGCATACATTTCTTTGATATATCAAATGTTTTATACCTGAAGAAAAGTTTTGTTTAGACAAATTATCGAATGGATTTAACCTTCTACCTCAATTGATTTGTATTATAGGTTATTATGTGTAATATCTGGGACAATTTTCCCGTGCTTCATCTTCCTCACATTAACAACCCTTTCATAAATGGTTTGAAAATCTGGGCGTTTTAATATCAAGATGCTAAAAGAATAGTAAATGGATAAGATCACTTGATTACTCTGTCAAGGATAATATAAATGATATTTTACATCACTAATCATACATAAGTATCGATCACAAAAAGGTATTCACCGAAAAATTATCATATTTTAAAAATGAAAAAAATTACTGATCGATCACGTGCAACGCACGTGTATACCCCTAGTTAAATTAAAAGTGTAAAACTATGCTACATCGCTAATCCCAACAAATGGTTTAGCTTTTCATCACTGAATAGAATAAAAAGCAGTAAATAATATAACTAATCTTCATGAATATATCAAATTAACAAAGAAAAGAACTTTTGCACCAAGAAGTTGCTCCCCGTTGATAATTTTCAATGCTCACACCTTTGTCTTTAATTTGCTCCAAGATCTAGATTATAGAACGTTGAATATAGTGTGTTGAATATGTGTGGAAAGATCTCAAATTCGTGCCTCCTAAGTTGTGTTAATAGGCATCCGAAAATAGGCATGCAAGTAAAGAAAGCAATACAGAAATCGCTCTTGGGCCTGACTTCGCTGGGCCATAAAAAACGGCGCGGCCGTGCAGGCCAAATGTTGGTGGCCGCGCAAGCTACCTTTTCATAATTTGTCAATTCGATGTTGGACGCGCAGCCACCTGGATGAGAAGGTGTGGTCACGCAATCCAGTGTTTTAAGTGCAATTTCCAACTTTCAATTGTGCTTAAGTAGATCCATATGCTTTATTTGCATGTTCGGTCCTTCAACTTTTGATTGCAACAATTCACCCTCAAAAATTTCAAATCTTTTCAATTCTTCTTCCAACTTCAATTCATCTTCAATTTAGCCCTCCATCTTTGATTTCTAATATTTTGTTCCTCTTTTTAAGTCCCGGTTGACATCATCATCATCCACTTGTGTGCACTTTAACTTCAATTCTCATCCAATTTCGCATATTTTCATGAATTCCTTCATTCTCTCGATCTTTAGGATATTCTGTTAAACATAAATAAATAACAAACAAATAAGTAGAATTTATTCTAGAACGACAATAGAATATTCTAATTTACACAAATAAATAAGTGTAAAAAATACACTTATCAATCATGATATTAGAGAGAGATGCATGTGTACATTGGCGCTGTACCCTATTTTGTTTATTAAGTCCCCGTTCTTTAACGCAATCTTTACAATTTATAAATCAATTTATACACAATATAGTTTTTCAAATCACTTTTTAATCACACATATTTTCTCTTTACTTTTAATCATTTCTTTCACAACAAAAATATAAATAAATCAATTTATAATTGCTATAATGTTACCAAATAGAGTCATCTGTTTGGTTATATATAACTTTTCTAATTGAAAATGTAAATATATATAGATAAAAAATCATGATGCAATATCACCGGGCATACCCATGAAGTACAGAGCGAACATGCTATCAAAGCAAACGAAACAAAAGAAATTGCAAAAAACTTGGATGCAATCAAGTAAAGAAGGCAACATGTCTCAACAAAGCCTAAAAGTAGTACCAAAACAAATAATCCGGGCATACCCTGGAATAGGGGTGAAAAGACTAGAGATGTTCCAACACATATACGCAGAGCATACTCGGGAAAATGGTGGGAATCAAGTCATACATTTACACCGAGCATACCTAGGCTAAAAGGAATGACAGAACTACAACTCAAAATAAACAAATTAGACACGGACTGCTAGTTTCATAAAGATTCAAAACATGAGAATACAAAGTAAAAAATACATTGTATATGTGTGTTTTGATCCTTCTAACAATGTTGTCTTCATTGAGTCTAAAGTCTTCAAAATGTAGTTTGTTATGAGCAATACAAATGAGATAGGCAGTAGCAGCCTGGGATGGTAATAATACACATGGACTTGATACCCATTTGAGACCCGGCACAAATGGGTTGAGATTACATGGCTAAATGAGTTTGTGAGTCTGGTATATAGGAAAATTTATAAACCCGACTGCGTATTGGTTTTTCTACAAAACTCATATTGACCCGCATTCCCGTTTGTTACATCAACAAAAGAAAATAGTATTTAAAATGTAAACCTCACAAACGTATTTCTCTTATTATCCAAAACATATCCACACTCCATCTCAAAAAATTCTTTCGTTCTCTCTTTCCGAAGTTTTTCACTTATTTCCTTCAAGATCTTCACTTTTTTCAGCTAATTAGATATTAATTTGATTTCTTTAAATATCTAATTACTTCTCATTAGTTTGTCATATTTGCCTTAAATTTTCTTCATTAAAAACTTACAAAAAATAAAAGAAATAAATGGGTTTTTAATGGGTATGGAATCATACCTACCTCCAAGCCGACTCGACCGCCTTCGACCCACTTCAGTGAGGTGGGTATATGGGTAGGATATGGAGGCTGAAAATTCATATTGGGTAGGGTATGAGTTTGTCAAACCAGACTCATACCCAACTCATTGCCATCCTTAAGTAGCCAAGGCAATGTGTTTTGCTTTACCTTGCCAAGAAGTTCCATGTACCTTGTTCTACATCCATTTGAGAGCACTAGCAATGGTCCCCATCAATCTCTTAATACCAATCCAAACTCTAATATAGTTCTAAACAATGCAACTCAAAGTATAGGTTTTGTTGTGTTTCAACGGACCAATGATAGGAACTGCATTTGGTAGACATGTTTATGAAATATAGCTTGTCTTTAGTCTGTAATATGCCCCTAGTATTCAACCAGTGGTGGAAGGAGTGTTTTGGAGCAATGCAGGGGTTCCAAAATGGTTGATGCCTAGACCTTATGAACTCCCTGAACACGGAAGTAATCACATTCTGCTGAAGTGCAGGAACTGCCCCTAGAATTCCAAGATTTGACCTTGCATACAGCAGCTTTGACACTGTCTTATGTCAGCGAAATGTGATCTCGTAATGAAATAATATTCTTAAAGAAGGGTAATGATCATTCTTGTTCGAAACACACCTTATTGAGTCCCCTTGAAGATAAATATGGTGAATCCATTGGAGCCAAGTATTTTCTTATCTTCAAAGCAACTTCTAAAGTATCTTAGCAAGGATGGCAGGATTCCACCGCTTTTAGTCTCTAAACCTTATTTCGCCTTCAAATTCGAGATGCTGTTGGGATTTTGGCCCCAAACAAACCCCGGGGGCAATGATGAAACATCGGGTCGGTTGTTTGCTTCGTAGGCCTTCGGCCCATGATCGAAGTATTTTATGCCCCAATTAAACCACAATATGCGTAACCCAAGAGTGAACAGGTTAGGAACTTTGCCACCCTATCTTGAGGTGTTAATTGGGTCATTGGCCCAGTTGCTCGATAGGTGGATCCGATTGGCGGCCCGAGTTTTTAATTAGGCTCTCGACCCATTCCCTAATTAAAACCTAAACCTAAACCTAAACCTACCTATCCTATATATCTACTCCCTCACTCTCATAACTCACGACACACTCTCAAAAGCCTCTCTCTCGCTCCCCCTTCGTGACCCGGCAGTGCTTGGCTTTTCTCTTCTCTGTGAACTTGGTAACCCTGCGACCTTGCTCCATTTTTTGGCCTCCGGTTTTGTTGCCTCCTTCATGGTGGGCTGCTTCTTCGGCCTCCTGTCTTCGTGCACGACGCTTGTTCACCGCACCTCGGTGCGTTTGGTTCTAGGCCTCTGTTTGGTACGGTTTCTTAGTGAAAACTTGTGGGTTGCGGGTTGCCTCGGAGTGTGATCTTCCCTGCTTCGTGTGGTGTTGCCGATTGTGGTTATTGGGGCAATTTCTGAGCCCTCGGTTCTAGTCACACGATTGTGGCATTTTCAAGTTTTTAGGGAGTTTCTCTTATTCTTGATTCTTTGTAAATCTTATCATTCCAATTAATTGTCATATATTGAGATTAACTTGTTACTTTGTGATTGTGCAATGGTGAATTCTCTAACAGATGCAAATGTCCTCCATGAAACCTAAGGTTTTCTCCCTTTCCAAAGAAAGTTCTTGCACAACCTAGTTATTTTTCTCCCATTCCAAAGAAAGTCCTTGCATAGCCTAGTTATCAAACATGCCTGCTGGAATTGGTAAAATCGAAAGCCAAAAACATTCTATCCCCTGAAACACTACTCTAACAACCTCACCCGACCTATGTAAGATAAGGAGTTTTTGGCCAAGCTACTATGCAATCAGACATTCGGTCCACAACATTGAGTATTGGTTGATTTTCAATGATTCGGCTGACAAAGGTGTAGATTCAATTTTGTTGCAGCCCAATTTTTCAGTCCAGTTTGATGCAGCCCATACTCACTCATATGCTGTGTATTGGACTAGAACCAGATCAAAGCCCAAGTATGTGTTTTATTGTTTTGGACCGGAATGAGGAAGTAGCCCAAGTCTGGTGACCCGGTCTCCTCAGCCCATTCTTATCACCTCCTTGTATGAACCATTAGATCATGTCATTTGATCTCAGCCCTTCATCCTGATGATAAGGCTTGCTGGATAAACACTCAATCGACACAAGTCCAGAAGCATCCATTCTGATTTTTCATCTTCTTCTCTCTCATTATTCTTCAGAAAATCCTAATGTTCTTTATGATTTCTCGCATATCTGTGTGGTTTCTTTTACTGATTCTTAGTGTTAAATCAGTGTAACTTTGTGGTTTAGATATAGATTGTTATTCTGTATAGTATTCTTTGTGGTTTATGCGAGTTTTGTTTAGGTTTTCTGATTTCTTGGTTTAGAGACTCAAATCTGTGTATTTGATGTTTCAACTCTTTGTGGTTTGAAGTTTTATAAAAGTTTTTTAAATTTTTGGTTGAGATATTGTTCATATTTGCTTTGTGGTTATTTTCTGGGTATCGATCTCTTAACAGTGGTATCAGAGCCTTAGGGTTCATGTTATAAACGCTAATTTTTGACTCAGATTTGTTAGATCCAGGATTTTTTTCTGTACGGATCTGTATTTTCTGAAAACTTCTGTGAGGTTTCTGTTTATAACGATTTAGGGTTCTTGAGTTCTTGGTGGTGATCTTTGAGAAAATATTTTTCTTAAAGTTTCTTGAAAAACCTTTATAAACAAGTTTATGATTCTGAGATTTCTTCAGTTCTTGAAACTGTTTGAAAATTTTTTCAAACCTTCTTCGTGGTTCAGAAATTTACTTTGTGGTATTATTGTTTAAAACCTATTTTGAAATTAGGTTTTCTCAAGATTTTGGATTTTACTCTGAGTCATATATAATTTTTTGGGGGATCTTTATTCTGTTTTGGTTTTCAGTATATTTTCTTTATAAATATACTGAATCAATATACAATAGATCCAACATTTATGGAACTTGGTGGTATTGAACCTGTGGATTCTGAATCTTTGTGGAAAAATAATCTTTGTGCTGCCGAGCTTATAAAAAACTTTACATCAGGCGATCTCCTTCCAATTTACTGCAATTCATACTGATTAGTTTTCAAATTCTTGGTTCTTTCCAAAATTCCTCCGTTGAAGCCTATTCTTGGACCCTAATTCTTACCTTTGTCCAGGATTCCTTGAGAATCCGAGAATCTGAGGGAGGTTGGGCTGACCCATAAATAGGTTGAGGGATATACTGGGAGAACCTGTTTCTATACATCAGTATTGTGTATTTATCTGATTAGTCTGATTTGTGTTTGAATTGTAATCATCTTGATTGCCTTGCTGTTTCATAAATTGTTTGAAACCTTATTCTTATATCTTGATCTTTGTGGAATACTTACTGATAATTCTTGGGTTTCAGTGTTTATATTTTGTACTTCAATCTGTCTGACTATTCTTATTTGAAATAACAAAGCCTTCAATTTAATAATTCTTTAAAATATTTTAGTCATTACTTCAATGGCTACTGTAAAAGTAGATGTTGAAGTATGGAATGGCAAAGGAGACTTTAATCTCTGGAGCCAGAAAATGAAGGCTTTATTACTTCAAATGAAATGTGCTAAGGCTATAGATATGTCCTGGCCTCTTGATACCCCTCAGGATAAACAACTTGAAATGGATGAAATAGCATGGAGTACTCTGTTCCTACACTTATCTGATAATGTCATTAGACAAGTAGGCAAGACTAAAACTACTATGGAATTATGGGATAAACTGGAAGAAGTTTATGCTACTGTGTCTTTGCCTGATAAGTGCTTTCTGTGGAAACAATATTTCTCTTTTACATTTGATCATTCAAAGGATGTAGATGAGAACATGAGTAGGTTTACCAAAATTACACAGAGTATTAAATTGTGATGAAAAATTAACTGATGAACAAAAGGTTGTGTGTTTGCTTAATGCATGGGTGATAAGTTCAAAGACCTTAGAAATGCTCTTGAATATGGAGGACAAAAATTGACAACTGAAATTGTTCACACTTCACTTAAAAACAAAGAACTTGAGTTCAAGAACAATCCTCAAGAGGCTTATAATGTGATAGGATCTTTTAAGAAGAAGACTCCCTTTAGGAATAATAAGCCAGTGAGTAATTTCAATAAAAATTGGAATACCTCTAGCAATAATAGAACTTGGAATAATGTGAATAATAAGCCTGCAAGAGGGAATTTCCAAAATAGAGCAATTTTCAATAGGTCTAATGACAACACCTATAGAGGACCAAATAATTCTAGAAGTCAGACCAATTTTAGAGGTTATGATAACTCTAGAAATCAAGACAACCATAGAAGTCAGAATAATGTCAGGGGGCAAGATAATTCTGGGGGACTTGATAACATAAATAGACCCAGACTTTGTTACTATTGTGGCCAACCTGGACATCATATCAAAAATTGTTTCAAAAGGAAAAATTAAATAGGAACCAGCAATCAAACAGAGGCTGCAGTCCAAGACAATAATGGAGTGGTTTATGTTACCACTGAATCTGAAAACAAACATAAATGGATACTTGATTCTGGTTGCACTTTTCATATGTGTCCTGAAAGAAATTTATTTTCTGACTTCTGTTCTGATCATTATGGCTCTGTGAAACTTGGTAACAATGTTACATGTGATGTGAAAGGAACTGGGAAGGTTTTGTTAAAACTTGAAAATGACAAAACTCTTGTTTTAAACCAAACAAGATATGTTCCTGACTTGAAAAGAAATCTAATCTCTCTTGGAGTACTTGATTCTGAATCTTATGAGATTAGAATGTTTAATGGTTACTTGAGTATTTTCAAAAGTAACTTGATGATTTTTTCTACTCCTAAAATTAATGGGATCTATGTGTTGAATACCTTACCTGTTTATGCAAGATCTTTTAATGTTGTGTCTGATGTTGATAAAACTGTTTTATGGCATAAAAGATTAGGACACTTAAGTGAAAAAGGTCTTAAGTTACTTGAAAACAAAGGTGTTTTTGGTAATGATGTGCTGCATAAACTTGATTTCTGTGAGAAATGTGTGTTAGGAAAATAGAAAAGGACTTCTTTTGGTAAATGTATTCATAAATTTATTGATGTTCTTGAATATTTGCATGCTGACTTATGGGGACCAGCTCCTGTTAGTTCTGTCTCAGGTTTTAGGTATTTTCTTCTTATTGTAGATGATTTTTCTAGGAAAACTTGGGTTCATTTGTTGAAAACTAAGGATGCTACAGTGTCTGTTTTTAAAAATTGGATTACTTTAGTTCAAAATTTGAAGGACAAGAAGGTAAAAATAATTAGGACAGACAATGGATTAGAATTTTGCAACCAAGACTTTGATTCTTTCTGTAGCAGCTTAGGAATCCTTAGACATAAGACTGTTGCATACAGTCCACAGCAAAATGGGGTTGCTGAAAGGATGAATAGAACTCTCTTAGAAAAAACTAGGTGTCTTCTACTTGATTCTAACTTGCCAAAATTTTTTTGGGGAGAAGCTGTAAAAACTGCTTCTTATTTGATCAATCTTTCTCCCTGCAGTGCAATTAATTTCAATATACCTGATCAGATTTGGAATAATTTTCTTCCAGATTTTTCAAAATTGAAAATTTTTGGGTGTGCTGCCTACTCACACCAAACTGAAACCAAACTTGACTCCAGATCTCTGAAATGTGTGTTTTTAGGATATGGAGAAGGGGTCAAGGGCTATAGACTTTGGGTTAGGGAGCAGGGAGGTTACATGGTTATTTTAAGTAGGTCTGTCATTTTTAATGAAACTGTTTTTCCTTGTAAGGATGAAAAATTAGATGATCCTGTAAATGATAAAGATTTCCTTACCACTGAGCTGAGTACAGACCATTTAAGTGATGATAATGGCCTGCCCCATACTCAGTTTTAGGTGGAGCAACCCCCACATTTTCAAAATAACAATCCTGAACCTGAATTAACTGAGACTTCACCATTGCCTGGTAACATTCCTGAAACTGAAACAGACCTAGAAAATTATCAACTAGCTAGGGATAGACCTAAAAGAGAGATAAGACCTCCTCTTAAGTTTCAGGATCCTGATTTTGTGTCTGCTTATACTTATTCTGATCCTTTTGTTTTTGAACCTGAATCTTTTGAAGAAGCTGTTTCTTCAAAAGAATCAAACTTATGGTATACTGCCATGCAGGAAGAGATGGATTCTCTTCTGAAAAATGGCACTTGAATTTTGGTTAATAGACCCTATAATAAAAGGGTCATTGACTGCAAATGGATTTTTAAAATTAAGGAAAGTGATTCAAAATATGTTAAACCTAGGTACAAGGCTAGGCTTGTGGCTAAAGGATTCTCTCAAAAGGAAGGAATTGATTACAATGAAATTTTTTCTCCTGTGGTTAAATATACTTCAATCAGAATACTATTTGCTCTTGTTGCACATTTTAATTTAGAACTTGAACAAATGGATGTTAAAACAGCTTTTCTTTATGGCTCTTTAGATGAAACTATATATATGAATCAGCCTAAAAGTTTTGAAAAGGGGGAAAAATCTGATTTAGTTTGTCTATTGAAAAAATCCATATATGGCTTGAAACAAACACCTAGGCAGTGGTATAAAAGGTTTGACTCTTATATCCAAAGCCTAAACTTTAAAAAGAGCCAATATGATTCTTGTCTTTATTTCAAAATTGATAATTCTGATTTCATGTATTTGTTGTTATATGTTGATGATATGTTAATTGCTGGACCTAATATGCATGAAATTAATCTGTTGAAAAACAAATTGCATTTTGAATTTGAAATGAAAGATTTAGGGCATGCTAAAAGGATTTTGGGTATGGACATATTTAGAGATAAACAATCTGGGAATCTAATTTTAAATCAAAAGTATTATATTGAAAAAGTTCTGATCAGATTTAATTTGATTGATTCTAAACCTGTATCCTTACCTTTGCCTGCTCATTTTAAACTGTCATCTGATCATTGTCCTAGAACTGCAGAAGAAGAACTTAGGATGAAAATGTAACATATTCTAATGCTATAGGATCTGTAATGTACCTTATGGTGTGTACTAGACCAGATATTGCCTTTGCTATGAGTGTTCTTAGTAGGTTTATGAGTAACCCTGGTGAGTTACACTGGGAAGCTGTTAAATCACTTTTAAAATACCTTAAAGGCACTGCAAATCTGAGTTTAGCATTTTTTAGAACCAAAAATGATTTCAAGTTAAATGGTTATGTAGACTCAGATTTTGCAGGTAATATTGACAATAGGAAGTCTACTTCAGCATATTTCTTTATTTTAAATGGTACATGTATTAGTTGAAAATCACAATTACAGAAACTTGCGGCACTGTCCTCAACTGAGGCAGCATATATTGCTGCCACTGATGTTGTGAAAGAGTGTATCTGGTTAAAAGGTTTGTTGTCTGAAATCTCCTGTATTGAAGATTCTGCTATTGAACTTAGTACAGATAGCTTAAGTGCTTTACACCTGTGTAAGAATCTTGTTTTTCATAATAGATCTAAACACATTGATATTAAATTTCACTTCATTAGGGATATAACTGAAAATGGTGTTATTAAACTTGTTAAAATCCCAACTCAGTTGAATCCTGCAGATGCAGGAACTAAAATAATACCTATAAATAAATTTAAAGATGCTTTAATTTCTCTTAACTTGTTAGAATTTTGATACTGCTTTGATTCTGATATTTACAGGTGAGATGATCCAAAATTGAGGTGGAGTATGTAGATTCAATTTTGTTGCAGCCCAATTTTTCAGTCCAGTTTGATGTAGCCCATACTCACTCATATGCTGTGTATTGGACCAGAACCAGATCAAAGCCCAAGTATGTGTTTTATTGTTTTGGACCGGAATGAGGAAGTAGCCAGTGTCTGGTGACCCGGTCTCCTCAGCCCATTCTTATCACCGCCTTGTATGAACCATTAGATCATGTCATTTGATCTCAGCCCTTCATCCTGATGATAAGGCTTGCTGGATAAACACTCAATCGACACAACTCCAGAAGCATCCATTCTGATTTTTCATCTTCGTCTCTCTCATTATTCTTCAGAAAACCATAATGTTCTTTCTGATTTCTCGCATATCTGTGTGGTTTCTTTTACTGATTCTTAGTGTAAAATCAGTGTAACTTTGTGGTTTAGATATAGATTGTTATTCTGTATAGTATTCTTTGTGGTTTATGCGAGTTTTGTTTAGGTTTTCTGATTTCTTGGTTTAGAGACTCAAATCTGTGTATTTGATATTTCAACTCTTTGTGGTTTGAAGTTTTATAAAAGTTTTTTAAAGTTTTAGTTGAGATATTGTTCATATTTGCTTTGTGGTTATTTTCTGGGTATCGATCTCTTAACAAAAGGGATTCCAAATACCGAAATGGCATGTTGCCTCAAGATGTTTGCCATATAAAGGATATCTTGTAGATGCTGCTCAGAGATGCCCATGACGTACAAGGCATATTTAAGTTCATTTTCCTTCAGCCCTGATTTAGCACCAAAGCTAGTTAAACTATCCAATAATATACCAAAGGAGGTTTCATCCTCCTATGACATAAGCATGAAGCCATCGGCATAAGCTAGGTGTGTGATATTCAAATGTGCACACTTTGAATGGACGTTAAATTCAAAGCCCTTTTATAAGCCTTCTACAAAGGGATTTCAGATACCGAAATGACATGTTGCCTCTCCAGATGTTTTCCATTTAAAGGATATCTTGTAGAGACTGCTCATAAACACCTACGAGGTACAAGCTTATTTAAGTTCATTTTCCTTCTGCAAAGCTAGTTAAACTATCCAGTAATATACCAAAGGAGGTTTCATCCCCCCATGACATAAGCTTCAAGCTATCGGCATAAGCTGGGTATGTGATCTTCAAATGCACACTTCGAATGGATGTTAAATTCAAAGTCCTTTTATAACCCTTTTACGACAAAAAGCTCAAACTTGTCATTCACAAGTAAGAATGGTTGCTCTCTCGTTACGTAGCCTGGCATCCATACACTGTTTTGGCTCACGTCTTCATACGTGTCACACCTAAAATTTCATATACGACTTCACTAATTTGATTGCCCAGTGCTCGCGGACGTCTCCACCCCAACGGAAGAGGACTACATAATTCTAACAATTTTTCCAAGTGTGCAAGATCGCCTACTTAGGTGTGAATGAAGTCAAAATCTGTTGACCACGTCACCCCTAAAAAATCGATGTCAACAATTATTATTTGGTTATTTGTGACATTCCTTTCATCCCATAAAAATAATTTTTATTTCATGTCTCCAAAATTATAAATCATTTTCATTGTTGAAAGTAATGTGGATTTCTTAATCTTCTTGTATCTTCTATTTAATGTGTATTGTTATTAACAAATATAAAATATTCTTATTTAAATTATTATTTAAAGTAAGAATATATTAATTTTATTTTAATTATATCTTTTAATTTGATGAAAATAAATTCATCTTTATGAAATGTAGGAAGCGCGGTTTGGTTCGGCTTGATTCCATTCGAAATCGATCTGCACCTAGTACTAATGGAAATTTTAGAAATGGAACTATTGGTTCCATACCCACTATAGATCTGAACCGAAATTGAACCAAGAATCCAGTTCCGTCTAATTTGATTCTTTATATTAACAAATGATAAAAAATAAAATAAAAAAGTAATTGTCAAATAAATAATAGATAAAACTAAAATTATGATCATTTGTCATTTGTATAATTCTCCATCCGTCCCGTGAAGATATACTTACTCCTATTTTTACATAAATTAAGAAAACGTAATTAATGTAGTTGAAAATATAATTTTTTTTTCATTTTCCTAATATACCCCTACATTAAATAATGGTAAATAAAATTATGTTATATTTGTTGAAAACAATGTACAATAAATAAGGGTATATTAGAAAATTTAAAAATATTTATATTTTCAATGAGGAAAGTAGCCTATAATTCTGGACGGATAAATAAGGAATACAAGTCTATTTTCACAGAATGAATGTAGTACAACAATACTAAAAAGCAATTAAATAAGATAACAAACCAAAAGAAATTACTATGTTTGACAACTTTTTTCCTCAGGCAATAATTACAATTTATAAACCAATTTATAAAAAATACAATTTCTTAAATCATTTTCTAACTACACACATTTCTCTCAACTTTTTAACAACTCATTTTACCTAAAAAATATAAATAAACTAAGACTTTGTTTGACGACTTCTTGCCCGTTATAATGTGATTTATTTGTATTTTTCAAGTAAAATATATGGTTGAAAAGTAGAGAGAAAATATATTTGATTAAAAAGTAATTTAAAAAATTGTGTACATTATAAATTAAATTATAATGTATAATGATGACTTTAAAAAACACACACTAATTTATAAGTGCTACACAATTATCGAATAGAGTTGGTTCCGTTTATTCTTTCCTTGCTCAGACAAGTCATGAATCTAATCATGTCCAGCCATAGGACACATCTCAACTGACAAATGTTGGGATCCACAAATGTTGACAGTGCAGAGGTCGTGAGTTCCAATCTTCACATATTCGAATTTGCTAGACACTTTGTTAGTTCTATAAATGATACCTAGATCCTTGACTATCTTGGAGCATAAACTATAATTTACATTCTCCACTAATTCACGTCAGTGACATTTTTCTCATTATTGGTGCATGCAAGTGGGTATCATGCTATTTGTCCAATTGTTTCCCAATTATGGACACCAGTGTGCTTAAAGAGAAATTGGATGTACTGAATGGTAATTGTGCCGTTAGAATTTAGGTTCCGTTCAATAACCCATTTAAAATAAAATTTCATGGGTATAATTTTTCATACTATTTTTTAACCACATATATTTTCTCTCTTCATTTTTTAATCACACATCTTATCTAAAAAACTCAAATAAATCAAATTCCTTGATTTGATAACCGCCAAATGGACCCTCAGCATTCATCTGCCAATGCACTTTTGAAATCAGTGTTGGTTTATGAAGTTGCTGAATAGTAACCACAACATAAATTGTAAAAAGTACATGTAATATATATATATATATATATATATATAAGTGAATCATCTTCTATAATCCTCAACTAGTTAATCACTCGTGCGATGCACGGGAAGAAACGTTTTGATAAAGATAATTCAATATGAAATTAGATAAATCCTTTTCATAAAATAAATAAATTTCGCAAATAAGAGATAATATCATCATTTATTGATTTCATATGACTACAAATTTTGGAATACTTATTTGTACACAACATTGTTTGTTGATTTTGTTGTTCTTCCTTTCTTATCACAAATCAATATCTTTAATCTCGAACGATTTGTCACCCTAGAAATCGCAACATAAAGTTATCCATGTGTAAGCACCAGCCGTTTAAGAAGAAGTTCCACATGCAAGAATGATTGTCCCTAACTCTTATTGATAGTCATGGCATATGACACCATCAATAGAAATTGTCCTCTTTGAAATCTAATAAGTATCCTAGAATCAGAAGGGTTCAACGATAACATTGAAATAAAGAACTTGTGTCTTGCATTGATGCCAGAAAAAATTTGACCTTCTAGAACATGGTCGCCAAGTTTTGTAACTATCAACCTTGTTCCATTACTCAATCCCTGTGTATGATCAATATTTATTAGAAAGAACTTGTGTCCTCACTTATCCGTTGCAAAGGTCCACCACGTGGCGCAATAGTGATATCCATGTGTCCAGGTAGTGTGTCAAAATTCACCGACAATCAATTCGGCAATTTCATCGACAATAGAAAAATCATATTGACCATCATTGGTCGCCCACCAACCAATAAGTATAAGTCTTAAATTTGAAGTGTTTCCTCAATCATCTTTTCTCAAACCAACCTAAATTGCCTTAACAATTTGTTGTATTTGTCTAGCATATCCTTCGAATCAGAAACTATTAAATCATGCAACATAGAATCGCATGATTCACTCCTACCCGGGGACATTAAAAGACATAAATAAAATTTTAGAATATCACAACAAAATTATCCGTAAACAATATTAATATAAAAGCAATAAATACATAATACGTACCTCACAATCCTTTTTCTGCTTTCAACCTCATTCACATTATCAACAATGTAAAGCGAGCAAATTGCAGAGCTGAACCGTCATTAGGCAATAGACTCTCAATCTTATGGCAATTTTGATCGTGTAATCTGAAGAGGGGAGGCCATCTACCATCATTTAGCTCATTATCTATTCTCCCATAAAAGTGAATGAAAACATCATATTATATGTCTGAATGTTCTCAATGGAATTTTTAATCCTGTCTCCCTGTCATATAACAAATCTTTCAAAATCAGAGGATGATCTTCCATTAGAGAAATATTCATTTTCTCTTGTATACAACAAAGTAGGGGTGAACAAATAAACCGCAAAATCGAATTAAACTGCAACAAATGGTTTGATTTGTAAAAATTCCAAACCACCTTAAACAATTTGGTTTATGTTTCAATTGTCAAAATCGCGATTTCAAACAGTCACCCGCAAAATTTTAAAAAATAAAAATAAAGACAAATGTTCAATTTTTTTTTTTTTTTAAAAAAAGCAATATACTTTTTATTATCAACAAATCAAAATTGAGGAGACAAAGATTAATTTGTTCAAATCCACAATCATTTGGAAATAATTTTTCCTCCTACAATTCATTATCATCATCCAAGATATTTTCTTAAAATAAAATTTTTAATATAAGAGCTAGCGATAGTTTACTTCTATATAATTAGTTTGTTTGTCAACATAGATTGATTCACAACAAAGCACTCAATTAGAAACTTAATACTATTTTTGAGCTAGTTTCAACTCGAAATTTTAGATGAATATGTGTCTTTGAGCTCGCTTTGAAATATACTAATTTATTCATCGGCAATCTGTGGTTTCAAACCGCAAAAAAAGAAAAAAAAATAGTTTGACTTTATTTTGTTTAAAAAATGAAATGGTTTAGTTTGGTTTGAAAAAATTCCAAACCGTTTGAAATGGTTTGGTTTGAAATATTATTAAAAATCGTGTTCACCCCACAAAAAAATGAGAATTTCGAATTACGATATTTTTTATAATGCTTATTCACTCTCTCCTCGCACAAAAAATTTGCTTTGCAAAATAAATATTTAAATGTACGATCTCCAATGTCCATGTACTCTGAACAATCAAACAATAAATGAAAAAGTTAATAATATAGATCATACTATAAAAGATAAGATTTATTGTTTTGACCATTGACAATGAAAAACAACACGTATAAGAAACGAATTCGATAATCATAAAAAAAGAAAAAAATTAAAATTGTGATGGACAAAGATGCATCAAATTCATGGTATTATAAGTCTTTGCAATTTTTATACAACGTAATTATTTTTTGATGAAAATTATAGTATAATATTGATCATCTCAATTATCAGTTAAGTAAATTGGGAGACAATTTACTTATTGTTGTAAAAATTTAAGAATCATAAATATTGAATTAAAAGTATGATTATTTAAAACAAAATTTAATACAAATTGATTAAATATTCGATATAAATATAAATGAAAATTCGATATTAGATTTGTATGACAGAACGAAATTATTCATCCATAAGATTGATACCAATAAAATATCACAATTATTTAAAAAAATTATTTACGTATTAAATGTAACTTTCTATAAAAATACTAATTAAGTTAATAGAACGCAATACAAAGGAGTTCAAATTTTTAGATGTACTAAATAACTAAAAAAATAAGAATATTTATAAAAAAATTTTATACAATAAGATTTATTTAGTATTAGATGCGTGATACAACTTCGATACAAGTTTGAACTGAAAATTTTGCATTGAATTTGTATGACTGCACACAAATACTTATTTGCAAAATTCAAAATATTAAAAGATAATTTTTTTTTATTATGAAAATAGAAGTTTAAACACAAATAATCAAATATAAATAAGTAAAAAAAAAAAAAATCTCCATAAAAATATTTAAGTGGAAGTAGTAGTGTGAACACAATAAAAGTTGAATTTTGATCTTTGGAGTGCGAAAGCAATAAAAGTTGAGTGAAAATAAATGAAATATATAATATTATATAAAAAAAATCACAAAAAGTTGTGTCAAATTGGAGGAAGGAGTCGATATTAGATTTGTATGACAGAACGAAAATATTCATCCATAAGATTGATACCAATAAAATATCACAATTATTGAAAAAAATTATTTACGTATTAAATGTAACTTTTTATAAAAATACTAATTAAGTTAATAGAACACAATACAAATGAGCTCAAATTTTTAGATGTACTAAATAACTAAAAAAATAAGATTATTTATAAAAAAGTTTTATACAATAAGATTTATTTAGTATTAGATGCGTGATACAACTTCGATATAATTTTGAACTGAAAATTTTGCATTGAATTTGTATGACTGCACACAAATACTTATTTGCAAAATTCAAAACATTAAAGGATAAAAAAAATAATGAAAAGAGAGGTTTAAACACAAATAATCAAATATAAATAAGTAAAAAAAAAAAATCTCCATAAAAATATTTAAGTGGAAGCAGCAGTGTGAACACAATAAATGTTGAGTTTTGATTTTTGAAGTGTGAAAGTAATAAAAGTTGAGTGTGAAAATAAATGAAATATATAATATATAATATTGTATTAAAAAAAATTACAAAAAGTTATGTCAAATTGACGGGAAATTCTCCTCCTTTAATATTAAGTAAGATGAGAGAATTTTGATTCTTGATGGCCGACCACTTTGAAAATAATGAGTAACTTTAATTCCTAAGAAAGATTGAACTAAAAATATTTTGATTCTTAAGAATCAAATACGGGAATCGAGAAAACGAAATGCACTATTTGTTCCCAAGGCAATACCGAGAATAGGACGAAAACCAATTGGTTTTTGATGCATGATCCCAAAATCAGTCAAACTTAATAGAGGTATATCGAAGCAAAGCCTATGGTTCTATTTGATTCTGGTTAAATTTGACTGATTTCGGGTTAAAATTTCCACCCTTAAAAAATGAATGGAGTAAAATTTTAAAAGGTCGTACAAAGTCTACAATCAGCGTGAATAAAGGTCTACAATTATCAACGTAAGGAAAGGACAACGTACCATACGAGCCTGTGGTTCAAATGAGATTGGGTTGGACCCGTTAGTCATATGGAATTTGCATTTTGGATAATCTGATGGTGACCCGTCTACCATGTCGGCACTGCCGACGAAACACCAAAAATAAATGAAAATGAAAATAAATAGGAAAATCGTGAAAATTCAATTCTATGCCAGGAATTTATGAGGTTGTTGGACCCCATCCGACCCACCCCCTCATTTACTCCCACTAGTCTCCTCTTTTACTTTTCCCGAGTAAAATAATGCTACTTTATTATATAAATAAATGCACCGTTCGACGGCCTGAATTAATTTCACAAGACCTATAAAAAAATTAATTTATATAATTTTTGTATATTTTTTAATCATTCATATTTTCTCTCTTTAATTTTTAATCTCACATCTTACTTAGAAAACACAAATAAATCAATCAAATAATTTACATTCCATTTATTTCAAAATTAAATCTTCCCGAACAGAGATTAAATAACACATTTTGTCAAGCAACTTTTTAATTATACACTTTCTTTTTTTTCAAATTACTTTTCAATCAAATATATATTCCATCTCAAAAACATAATATTCTTTATTTATATACGACAATATTTTTTTCCAAAAAAGTAATAATTAGAGCATCACCTGTACGATACACGGGTATTAAACGCTAAACAAATATTAAACACACTGCATCACCTTTGCGATAGATGGATATTGTCTCATTCAAAATAATATTGCAAAATTGCTGAATAAATTTGGCATCATTAAAAATACAAATTTGATTTGTAAAAGAATCTGTCAACACTTTTATTTTAAATAAACTAGTTGTCTAAACGTGCTTTGCACGTTAATTGTTCATATGAAATAATTTTTAGAAATTATATCTGACAAAAATTTCAAGTTTTTTCTCAAGAAAATTAAAAAATAAAAAATGCAAGACAAATAGAATTGACAAAATCGAATAATTTTTAACATTTAAAAAAAGTTAATCACCGAGATCATATTTTCCCCTCTTAATCAAAATCTTGGTTAGACTCACTTATTTGATGAAAGCAAATATGAGTTTCAAGCTAAGAAACGTCGATAATATTTGAGAATAAATTATAGGTTTTATTTATATAATTTTTGAAATATTATAAAAAGAAAAAAAATGTCAATGAAAATTTAATAACAATTATTTTCTTTTTAAAACAAAGTTTGAGACTTGTGAGAATTTAACAATGCATAAATTTGATAATTTTGGTGAGATCTCATATTCGATCTCTTTAATTTTGTTGTTTGTCGTGAAATTGATTTCAATTTCAACGTGCATATTTGAAAATATATAATTACTATTGATCTACTTTTTTCATGATAAAGTCGATATATTTTTCCTTTTTGAAGCATGAGAGTGAAATATTGATGATCAAAAACTTAAGGTTAATAAAGGAAACTTTATATAAACATTCAATCAGTGAATCAGATCAATATCGAACTGAAATGGTGGTAAGATAAATTCACGTCCAGTTCGGTGCTAATTTGATGATCATGTTAGAACACAGTATTCAAATGACAAAAGTAAGGAGAGTTTCGTGTATTAATTGTCTTTCAATGAGCATTTATGTCTCCTATTTATAATAACACAGGAGATGAGACATAATTATTACAATATATCACGTCTGCAGGATGTGATTGTCATTGCTGAATGACATTTCTGATAAATTAATGTCAAATGATTATACTAACACATTACAAATAATGATAATTACTGACATATAATGCGGTTGATTTGACCATTCTGCAAAGCCTCTATAACCACCTCGGCGTTAGCCATTTAGGTCGGTTCGAATGGCATCACCTCGATCATACGAAATCACCTCTACCACGAAGATCACCTCAGTTCTGATATGAAGCTACGGCTATTGTCCATTTATTCAAGCCATCTTGAAACACTACAGGCCTCTTGTTGATTTGGATTGTGTCTTGACTATTGACTCTCTAATCGTTAAATTTATTTTTCACCTTAGCTTGGCATACATCAATGACTGCCCAAAACATTTAAGATGTAACTAGTGAATCATCCCGTGCGATGCACGAGAAGAAACGTCTAAATAAAAATAATACTATTCGAAATTAAATGAATCCTTAAACAAAATAAATAACATTCACAAATAAGAGATAAGTTCATCATTTATTAATTTCATGTATAAACATCAAATTTTTAGGGAGAAGTCATACATGTGAAAATGATTGTGCCTGACTCTTATTGATAGTCATTGCATATGACACCATTAATGAAAATTATTTTTTTTGAAATTTAATAAGTATCCTAAAATTTGAATGGCTCAACGATATCCTTGAAATAAAGAACTTGTGTCCTGCATTACTGTCAGATAGAATTTGACTTTATAGAATATGATTTTCAAGTTTTGTAACGATTATTCACTATCTCCTCGAACCAAAAATTTGTCTTGCAAAATGAACACTTAAATGTAGGATCTCCAGTATTCATTTACCCTGAATATTCAAACAATAGATGAAAAAGTTAATAATAGAAACCATGCATATAAAAGATAAAATTCAATATTTTGACAATTGACAATGAAAAACATGTATAATAATAATAATAATAATAATAATAATAATAATAATAATAATAAAAAAATAAAAAATAAAAAAAAAAAATTGCGAGGTTGACAAAGATATTACATCAAATTTATGATATTTTAGGTTTTCAATATTTATACAATGTAATTATTTTCTGATTGAAATTATAATTTAGTATTGATCATCTCAATTTTTAGTTAAATAAATTGAGAGACAATTTATATTTTATTGTGAAAAAATATCATAAAATTTGAATTAAAATATAGCAAAGAATATCTTGGTATGGTTAATTACTTTTTGAAATTTTAAAATTAACAGTTAGGACAAAAATCATTAATAACTATTTCATTTCAAACAATATAGGTAAATTTTTTAACCGTTGATGTTAAAAAATGTGATATGAGACTTTTTGGAATAAATAAATTAATTAATAATTAAATGTAATTGTCATTGAAATAATTTTGATAAATAATGCAATATAGGAAAGAACTTTAATATGTATATGTAATAAATAACTTAAAAATAGGATTTAGTTATAAAAATTTCAATACACCGTGATTTATAAAAATACGAATGTGTATAAATTCTAGATATAATTTTAATTGAGAATTTGACATTGGATTTGTATGACTGAAACAAATATTTATCCATAAAATTAAGACCAATAAAATATAACAATTATTATAAGAAATTAATTACGTATTAAATGTAATTATCTATAAAATATTTATTAATTTAATAATACGCTATAAAAAAGAGCTCCAATTTTTATATGTACTAAATAACTAAAAATAAGATTATTTATTAAAAAAACTATATGTATGATGTGATTTATAATTTAGTACTCCCTCCGTCCCATAAAGATAGTCATCTACTCATTTTCACACAGATTAAAGACAAAATGGAATATAAAATATTAATTTCACTCTTAAAAAATAAAGTAAACTATCTTTTTGAGACGGACAAAAAAGAAATGGTGGACTATCTTTGTAGGACGGAGAGATTATTATCTTTTAATAAAATTTCGACATAATTTTTAATTGAAAATTTTACTTTGAATTTGTATAACTGAACACAAATATTTATTTGTAAGATTGAAAACGTTAGAAGAACACATTTTTTTTTAATGAAAAGAGAGACTTTGACACAAAAAAGTCAAATATAAATAAGTAAAATCAAACAAATTATCGTTCTTATATTATAAAAAATAAAAAACAACTTCTCGGTAAAATCAAATTTAAAAATAATAATAATTCTAGTTTCTTGTTTTTATTATTTTTTATACAATGTGATATACAATTTCATCAAATATATATACTGACTCATGAATAATATGTTTTTTCTTCACTCAATGGCCGAAATCATTAATATATCTATCCAACCCAAAACTATTCTAAATAGCCCAACATTAGTTAACACATTGCAACCCCAACAGAGAAATCTAGAACATAATATAAATCGATTATTAACAAATCATCTTATTAGTCCAAAATAATTTTGCACTCTATATTGTTTTTGAAGCTTTCTCTACAATATTATTGTTTTAATATTTTTTCTTTTTTGTCGAAACCCAAATCTATGTTCAACGACTTAAAATATCACAGGTCTTGAAGAAAAGAGTAGTGTCAATCCCTTTTTACTTTTTCAAAAAATAATTTACGATATTTTATTTTCAACTGGTTTGTAATATTAATAACTAATAAGCATTACCACCGCACCAGAAATTTTGAATCATAATAGAAGGTGGAGTGGAGCGATTATGTTAAACAGTACACATTTTTTCAAAGAAATAACCCTTTAATTGAATCTTTTATTATTGTGTATATCTTCATAATAATTATATATAACAGAAATGAAAGATGTCGTATATAGGGAAATGAAAAAAAAAAGATATAGAAAACAAAAATGAATAAACAGAATTTGAAAAAGGGGAAAAAATGAAACAAATTCTGAAAAAGCGAAAAAGGAAAGAAATAATAATAATAACTGATTTTCCAGTGTAATTAGGCGACGGAAAATAGAAGTCATGTAAACACAATAAATATTGAAGACTGTAAGTAGATGTCAGCGATTTTGAAAATAATAAATAAATATTGAAGGCCCAACTATTTTTGAAGTGGGTTTTGAAGTTGATTATTGGAAGGGGGATATGAATAGTATGAACATGATAAATATTGATATCCCAAAAAATTGGAAAAATATATAAATAAATAAATAAAATCTGCATATAGTATAAGAGTTTTGGAGGGAAACATTGAAGTTGACTGGGGTTGACTCAGCTGCTTTTATATATTATATAGATTTACCGGGAAAGGTCTGGTTGCTACACCAACAAATGCCCTAGAGCTCCTAGGATCGTTTATGATGGAAGCTCTGGTGGGTTGGAGACTGGAAAAGGTGGCAGTAAGACCCATGCTTGCCATTTCTCTTACTTAAATTAATTGCTTTTGTTAAAAAATTTGTTAGGAAGACTTAAAAACTTTTATTGTACTTTCTCACTCCACCATGACTATATACATCTCCAAGTAATAAAATAGAGGGGTGAAAAAGTGTTCACAGCTATCGGGTGAGGGTTTGAATCCTGCAAAATGAATTTCGACCCTTGACAAGCGGAGTTATGACTTATCACACCTTCACCCTATCTCTGAGAAGTGTAATCTGTGATTTACATTTTCCATCAAAAGTGATTTGAGAAATTGTGTAAATTAAATTTGTTGTCTTTTTTGTCTTTTAGTGTATTAATTTAGCATTTTAATTGGCAGCCGAACGGTCCCTTAAGGTAAGGAATAAAGATGTTTAGCCTCTGTTTGGGGAAAAAAAATTGTGATGGTTTCTTGGTTAAATATATGAGTGAAAAAAAGTTTTTTAAGGAAATATTGTAATTATAAAGTAATTTGAAAAAAATGTGTTTTTTATAACTTGATTTATAAATTGTAATTATTGTGTAAAAGAATGCACCGTTAGTTTATAAACAATTTATCAAACAAAGGCTTAGCTCTGTTTGTTAAAAGTTGTGTTTAAAAATATGTCTTTTTATGTTTTCAAGGCAAAATATTTGATTAAAAAGTTAAGAGAGAAAATGTGTATGATTAAAAAGTGATTTGAGAAATTGTGTTTTAAAAAAATTGTTTTTAAATAAGTTTGTCAAACAGAGACTTGTACATAATAATAATTTATATAATAACTCGTGTTTTATCCGCACGATACACAAATCATATCGAAACATATAATTGCGATTTCAATATTTTCTAATTTTTTTTAATTATATGTCAAACATGTGTATAATGAAATAGATAGAAAAATAATAAAATGATACTATAATTAATAAATTTGCAATGTTTCCACTATAAATTTTGAAAAACTTCTATATAAACTACATTCGTAGTTGAGTTTGTTCACTTTTCATCTTTGTCGCAAATGATCATCTTCAAACCACTGCAATTCGTCACTCTAGAGACTGCAGTATACAACTGTCTATGCCTGAAACTGATTTCTTTAAATAAAGACTAATCTTGAAAAGTGATTTCCCTTGACTCTAATTGATATTCATAGCATACGAAGCTACCAACTGAAATCGACTCTTGAACTTGAAAGAAAATCTTGCATGCATTTGATTGAAAGAGATGAAAAATTGATGATAAGAAAATATTTTATAGGAATTGATTTGCCTGAAAAATGTCAATTGGAAGTGTCGGGTGAAAAAGTAGGATTTTTTTTTTTTAAAATTTGTTGTTTGATTGTTATTATTTTCCATTGCAAATAAAACAAAATTTAGTTATTTTAATTAAAAAATTATTATCATTTTTTATTTTTCACTCATTTGTACTTGATAATAGTAATCAAACGTGGCAAAAAATATGTTTTTCACCACAGGAAAATTGGTGGCAAAAAATATGTTTTTCACCACAGGAAAATTGGTGAGAAAATATTTTCTCACCAAATAAAAATAGGTGAGAAAATATTCTAGGCAAATGAGTTAAGTGTAGTTTAATTGGTTGTACCTTGAAAACTATTTTCTAAGGTAAATTTTTCAATCAAATGCCAAACAAATAAAAATTGGGAAAAACATTTTCCATGATTTGAAATGCAAAATTGCTATAGAGAAATTTTGCTTCAACAATGTGATTTCCAAGTTTTGTAACAATTAATCTCGTTTAATTGCACATCTCTACAAATTGATCAACATTTCACAACAATATAAAGATATAATCATTACATAATAAATTTGAAAATATATTTTTTTTGTACTAAAAAAAAAAGGAGAATACTTTTGCAACAAAAATTACATGAACTATTTAATTTAAAAAATAAATAATAAGAATTAATAAACATAAATATTCAACAAACCTAGGCAAATTTAGTAGGGGGTCGAAAGTACAGTATAAACAACATGTAATATACAAATGCAATAGTCGTACATAAATTTATAATCCGTTCAAAATTAAAATTTTTAATCACAAAAGGATAAAAAGTACAAACAATGGTAAAAAATAATTTTAAAAAGTTAAGTGAAAAAGTTGTCAATTAAAATAACATATGATTTAATTATTAAATAATAAGTTTGAAAATAATTTTTGTTTTTACTTACCAAAAAAAAAAGGAAAATAATTTTAAAAATATACATTCAATTATTGCTACAAAATTACTTTAACTATTTAATTTAAAAAATAAATAATAAACAATATTTAAAAAAGTAAAAATAAGTCTAGGTAAATATAATAGCGGCTCGAATATATCCAAATGTAAACTTAAACAGTCAACACATGAATTAAACAAATAGTTAACCATATTGTAATCAAACATTCATTAACCAAATAAACATTAATCAAATAGTTAACAACATTGTATTAACACACCGTTTTCATACCGAACCACTAAATATTAATCAAATAGTTAATTATATCATAGTCAAATATTTATTAACCAAATATAGTTAACATAAAGATTTAATCATTAATAAGCTCCTGTTTGGTATTTATTAAAAAGAAAAAAATATATTTTTATTATAGTATTCAATTTTAATCACACATTTCAATATTAAAGTATTCTACACATATATCCATTTTTTTTTTCTTTTTTCAATCATATAAAATCACATCAATCACTATTCAATTCAAAACATTTTTAAATAATGTATATCAAATTTGGAAATAATTTTAATTTTTAATTAACAAAAATAAAAGGGAGCATAATTTTAAAATATACATCTAGAAAAGCGTTGCTACAAAAATTACTTTAACTATTTAATTTCCAAGTTTTTGTAACAATTAATCTTGTACCATTAACAATCCCTACAAAGTGATCAACATTCTGCAACAATATAAAGATATAATCATTACATAATAAATTTAAAAATATTTTTTGTTTATACTCACAAAAAAGAGGAAAATTTTTCCAACAAAAATTAGATGAACTATTTAATTTAAAAAAATAAATAATAAGAAATTAATAAACATAAAAAATTCAATAAACCTAGGCAAATATAGTAAAGGGTCGAATGTACAATATAAACACTATGTAATATACAAATGCAATAGTCATACATGAATTTATAATTCGTTCAAAATTCAAATTTCTAATTGCAAAAGGATACAAAGTACAAACGATGGTAAAAAATAATATAAAAAAGTTAAGTGAAATAGTTGTAAATTAAAATATCATAAGATTTATAATCATTAAATAATAAGTTTGAAAATAATTTTTGTTTTTACTTACAAAAAAAAGGAAAATAATTATAAAAATGTACATTCAATTGTTGCTACAAAAATGACTTTAACTACTTAATTTAAAAAATAAATTATAAAAATATTTTAAAAAGTAAAAAAATTAATAAATCTAGGTAAATATAGTAGTGGTTCAAATATTAATGTAAACTTAAACAGTCAACACATGAATTAACAAAATAGTTAACAATATTTAATTAAATATTTATTAATCATATAGTTAATAACATTGTATTAACACACCATGTTCATACTGAACCACTAAATATTAACCAAATAGTTAATTATATTGTAGTCAAACATTTATTAACCAAGTATAGTTAACATAAAGATTTAATCATTAATAAGCCCCTGTTTGGTATTCATTAAAAAGAAAAAAATATTTTGATTATAGTATTTAATTTTAATAACACATTTCAATATTAACGTATTCTATACATAAATCCAATTTTTAAATTTTTTTTTTTTTCATTTTCAACAATACAAAATCACATCAATCACTATTCAATTCAAAACATTTTTAAATAATGTACATCAAGTTTCTAAATAATTTTAATTTTTACTTAACAAAAATAAAATGGAGAATAATTTTAAAAATATACATCTAGAAAAGTGCTGCTACAAAAATTACTTTAACTATTTAATTTAAAAATTTAATAAACTTAGGTAAATATAGTAGTTGTTTGAAAAAAATTCAAATGCAGACTTAAATAGTCAAGCATTCATTAACCAAATAAATATTTATCAAATAATTAATCATATTGTAGTCAAACATTAATTAACCAAATAGTTAATTAAATTGCGTTCACACTATGTGTTCACGTTGAACCACTAAATTTAAGCAAATAATTAAACCAAATTGTGTTCACAATATGTGTTCACACCAAACAACTTCCTTACTTATATACGTGTGTATGTGTTTATTTTGAAATTTTGAGAAACATTATTTTGTAATTTTTCATATATAAAAAATGATTGATTAGTTGAAATACAATAATTTTTAATTTCAATATATCAATTAGTGATATATTCAATTAAGATTTAGTTCTAAAAAAAATAATAAATAAATAATAAATGTACAATTATAGATATGTAATCAAATTGAGGATTCAATCAAATAATTAACTGATCAAACGGCCTTTTGTACAAATGGCAATATGTGTAATAATGGTGACGTAAAACATCACTTGCAACAATGGTTTAGGCATTGGATATTCACGGAGGCTACTCAGGTCCAATTCTTACTTTCTTCAAATTTATTCAAACTTTTTGTGTTTATCTGGACAAAAATCATTGTAATGTAGTAAAATGGATTGTACAGTATCTCAAAGGAACTTTTAGTTTGTGTTTGAGTTTTGGGGAATTTCAGCCAATTTTGACAAATATGACGTGAGTTATTGACAATAGAAAATCTACACCTGGGTACTTATTTACTTTTTTAGGGAGAGCTGTTTATTAGTAATCAAGATCGCAAAAATGTGTAGCTTTATTTTCTATTGAGGCTGAGTATAATTTGTAATTATCGAAGCAGGAAAAAAATGGTATGAATGAAAAAAATTCTTTAGGGGCTCAATGTTAAGCAAAGTGAGTACGTAATTTATTACGATACTCAGGGTGATTTGAGCTGAGTAAGATTTTAACTTTTCTATTCTCGTACCAAACATATTGAAGTAAGAATATTGCTAATATGTTGATCAATGTTGTAACCAAGCAGAATCTTGAATTTTGTGTCGAGCAGGTTGGGATGGACTCCAAGTGATCTAAGTCTTGGGTGTACCTTCCTCGTGGGCCGGAGGGAGAGATTGCTTTTAGGCCCATTGTTGTTTGGTAATACTATTAGTTTATAAATTGGTTTATTTATGATTTTGAGATAAAAAGTAGTGGTTGAGAATTGAAGAGAGAAAATATATGGTTAAAAAGTGATTTGTGAAATTTTATAATTATAAACTAGTTTATAAACCCGTTCATTTTGTTTACAAAATGGATCCTGCGTTATGTTCCAACCCATTTAATATTTAATTGGGCATACATTGACTTATACTTGGAGGACTATTGGTGCAAATACAACTTTCTCCTCGACCTAAGAGCAATATTAGTGCATGGGAAAAATTAAGGGAAAAACGGAGGATGAAAAATGTAAAAGAAGGGCCAACTTTTACATTCCCATTGGAAAAATTAAGGGAAAAAACGGAGGATGAAAAATGTAAAAGAAGGGCCAAACCCCCAACACTATATTTGTTCTAAGGAAGGTTAAATCAATCTATATTTTAAAAGACATTTAAAGATTTGTTTTTAGTGAATTTCGTTATATTTTATTAACTTTTATGAATTTGTATAGACGTTTAAAGATTTTTGTAGACTTATATTTAAAGGACTTTCATGAACTTTCAAAGTCTTTTATTGACTTTTTTATAATTTTATTTTGATATTGAAAAACTCGAATATTAATAGAATAATTCTCATATGACATGAATATTAATCGTTAACAATAATTATTTGTCAAGTTAATCATAAAAAAAATATATAGAGAAACATCTGTGATAAAATTTCTTACAGGCCAATGTTGTCGAGGGTCTCTTGGGTTGAATTTCACTTTCTTGCATTGTAAATCTCGAGGTTAATTTTCACTTACATGCATATTCAATATTGCTTAATTTGTAACATTCATTTAAAAATAGGACCGCATATATTTAATTTATTGCAGTACTTTATTCTGTATAAATTATAATATTTCGAGGGTTATTATTTCTATTCATGGTAGTCAAGAATATTTAATTTACACAACTTAAGTTTGAAAATTGAATTTTCTAATTTAAGTTTTAGAAATTGTTTAAAATATATTTTGTTTATAACAATTTTTGTATCATTAATAAAAAAAAAATTGTGTTTTCATTATTTATTTATCTAGCCCTTGTTTGATGCCCATTCTTTTTCATAAAACTTACAACTTTTTTCTATAGTAATGAATCTCAACCATCCAAAAAAGTCAAGCTAATAATTTTTTACTTTTCAAACCTCTTTTTATCCACACGATTTTCCATAATTATTTTTTTCTCAAAAAGAATGAGCATCAAACAAGGGCTTATTTTGACATGTTTTGTAATAATATTTCTAGTAAAATCATTTCATATTGATTTCAAATTGATTTCATATTGTTCTTGCAAGTGAAGTAATAATTAGTTTGTGGAAGAACCCTAATATTTGGGGGTGATTTGAGTATGGAGTTGAATTAGGGGGAGGTGATTTCAATATGTCCATTTGATGAGAATATTTTTTTTTGTCTGATTGGTGGTTTCAAATTGGAGAAGTCGTAACATTGAAAGATTTACAGAGCTAGCATTCTTTCAATTCCATGGTGCCATGCCATGCCATGCCATTGATTGATGAAGATCACTCTTTGTTCTCAACAACTGAGTGCCCATGAAAACAGATTTTAGTGCATTTTTATCTTCCAGGATCCAAAATATTAAACACGCACGGGATAGAAATACGAGAGTGAAGTGCTTAATTCTCCATTTTGCAGCAAATTATGCTTCATAAATAAGCTTGAATACTAACCAACAAACAAAGTACATTTTTATTTAATTCAAATGAAGACTGATATTTTAATCGGACTGATCTTTCGACTGTCCTGGAGCTAAGTTTTTCTGCTTCTTCACTTTTTAGTCGTCTCCTCGGCCTTGCCCACCACCGCTTCAGTGATTTTCTGGGTGGTTCCCACCGCCGAACCCCATGCGTCCCCCGCAGTTTGCGTCACTTTCCCCGCTACATCCTGCGCGGCGCCTGCCACTCCCCCCGCAAAGTCCTTCGTCTTTTGGGTCACCTAATACACACACCAACACGTTCAATATAATACTTTATTTTAATTCAAACTCAAGTGGATTTTTATAAGAGATAAATAATTGGAAATTTATGCTCATATGTACAGTCTCAGCGGCAGTGACAATCCCGGATTTGCCTTCTTGGCCGCCCATCTTTCCTGCTTCGAAACCTTTTTTAACTGCATCGATGCCTTGATTTGCTGCCTTGGAAGCCTCTTTGGAAGCCATGTCTACAAACGCCGACTGATTTGTCGAAGAAAGAAAAATATCAGAACATTCTGTAAAAAAGGAATAAATGTTGATCTTGATGATGATAGATGTACAGTATAATTAGACACGGCACATTCCAACACAAATGAGACGTAATTTACCGGAAAAGAGGTCTGGTTTCTACACAAGCAGAAGATGAAGGCTCCGGTGGATTGGAGCTTGGGAATTAAATAGTTGGGCAGACTTGTAAAACTTTTAGGGGCACATGTTATTTGAACGCACTGGGTGTCACCCTGTGTGCTACCTTCCTCACATAGAGTGTGACGCTAATTAATGCATGAGGTCTCACATATTTCATGTGAGAGATGTGACACATAAGATGATAAACTTCGATGTTCAAATAACATTATTCAAATTGTTATTGCACTTTCACACTCCGGCTATATGCTAAGTAGAAGCCCCATTTGGAAATTATTAAAATTAAGATTTAATATTTTTGACATAAAAATCACATTAAGTGGTTTACTAGAATGTGCGTGGTTAAAAATGATTTGAAGAAATATGTTGTTTATAATTTTTTTTTTAACAACACATTTTTCTAAATTACTTTTCAATTACATATTTTATGTTGAAAACAATACATTCTTTATTAAAAGAAAAAAAAAAAAAAACTAACTTTAATAAACAAGAAATTTGAGTTTTTTTGAGGTAAAATAAGTCTCCGTTTGGCAAATTATTTATAAGCAAATGTATAAATAACTCATTTCCCAAATCGCTTTTTAGTCACACATATTTCTTCAAATCGCTTTTTAATAACATATTTAACATAAAAAAAACTAGTCTTTGTTTATAGAAAAAATACTTTTACCAAAAAAACTTATACAATCTTTGTTTAAAAAAAAAAAATTACTAAATCACTTTTTAATCACACACATTTCTTCAAATCGCTTTTTGACCACATATTTTACATCGAAAAAATCATAATCATTTTTATAGGAAAAAATACTTTTACCAAATGGAGTTGAGAGTGATTTTGAAAAATATGTATAATTAAAAATTAATTTGAGAAAGTATGTTTATAAATAAGTTTATTAAACACAACCAAACAAAGACTTTGTCAAAGTCAACAATTATACACCGTTTGATAAACAGTTTATAAAAATATTTATAAATAAAATATTTTTTAAAATCATTTTTCAATCATACATATTTTTCTAAATTTCATTTGACTCGAAACTTTTCAAATATAAATTTATCATTTTTTTATCAAAATCTAATAAAAAAAAATTTTATCTATCAAACTGGACAAGATAAAAAAATAAAATGTGGTGGGTGTGTAGCGAGAGTGCAAAAACTGTTGGGAATTTCGACACGTCGATTCCCACTTTACTTTTCGATCTTTCGATGTTCAAAATAAAATAAGCAAACAAGAAAATAAATATGAACACAGAAATTTACGTGGTTCAGCAAAATGCCTACGTCCACGGACCCTCGCCAAAGCTTTTCACTATAAATTAAATTGTTACAAATATATAGACTTTCACTCACCAACCCAATCCCACAGACCACAGAGAAAATACTACAAACGAGCTTTACCGCATATAATTTCTACCCTTTGACTTACACTACAAAGAGTTACAAGAAACTTCAAAATATGCTAGGCTCACAATTTTCTCCCTTTGATCACAATGTGACACTAATTAGCACTCTCTCATATGTTTGTGATGGTGTGTTTCTTCCTTGAATTCCTTCTCTATTTATAGAGAGAATTCTACATGAAATTCTCTTAACACCAAAACATCATGATTAGTCAAAACTAATCATCATTCCAAGACATCATAATTAGTCAAAACTAATTATCATTCAAAGACATCATAATTAGTCAAGACTAATTATCATTCAAATACCATAATTAGCTCCACCATCTTTTGTTTCAACTAGGCACTCATTATGTTTCACTAGGCACTTGATTAATTTGGGTCAAATACCCAACAATCTCCACCTTGACACAAATTCGTCCAAGCCAAAACCAAATTCAAATATTGGGTAACAGGCAAGCATTTTTCCACTTTGACAGTCACATACTCCACCATATGAGTATAATCACTCAGAATTATCAACGAACTCCGAGAATTTCATCGGCCCATGTCGAAACAAAATTGCTGAAATTTATGGTGCAACTCCCATGTTTGGTTCTCCTTGGAAGTTCATCAGCCATCGACATAAAAAAAACCACATACCTTGCATCTAAACCAAACCAATGCTGTATGCGAACACAGTACCCGTGCCAGTAAGAACACATCCTCTATCATGGCAACTGGCATCATGCCATGAGGATGTCACATCTTACTCAGAGTACATCATCACCACCCTCCACCAGGAGAGTCGCATTGTCCTTCGAGCAGTTCGCCGAGTCCGCTCCACCTTTTGGACAATTTCTTCTCACGTGCCCGGATTGACCACAATTCCAACATGTCACCTTCTTCTTCATGGAGTTCCCCCTCTTCCACTTTTCAGTAACAAGCAAATTATTATTAGATGAATTATCGTCTCCACCTAATCGTCGCTCTTCAGAGATCAACTTACTTGTAACTTCTGCAAAGTCCACCGTTTCCTTCCCGTACATCAAAATCGGTTTGATGTGCTCAAACGTGGATGGAAGAGACCAGATGAGCCTCAACGCTTTATCCTCATCTTCAACTTTGACTCCAATAGATTCCAGTTCAGAAACAATCCCATTAAGAACACTAAGATGGTCAGAGATTTTTGTACCTGCGCTCATTCTCAACGAATGAAACTGTTCCTTCAGATACAAGCGATTTGACAAGTTCTTCGTTTGATACAACTCTTCCAGTTTCTCCCAAAGTTCCTTAGCAGCAGATATCCCATGAATATTTGCAAGAACATTCTTGGCCAAACAAAGTCGTATTGTACTAGCAGCTTTCAAATCCAAATCTTCCCAATCTTCATCAGTCTTGCCGGATTCAATTTCTTTGTCAGAACTCTCAGTTGGTTTTCCCTTCAAAGCTTTGTGCAGACCCACCTGAATCAAGACATCCTTGACTTGTACTTGCCACAAGCCAAAATTGATTCTCCCGTCAAATTTCTCCACATCGTACTTGACAGACATATTTTCTTTTGCTTCAAAATATTTGAACCACCTGTAGCTCTGATACCACTTGTTGGGAATTTCGACACGTCGATTCCCACTTTACTTTTCCCACAGGATCTTTCGATGTTCAAAATAAAATAAGCAAACAAGAAAATAAATATGAACACAGAAATTTACGTGGTTCAGCAAAATGCCTACGTCCACGGACCCTCGCCAAAGCTTTTCACTATAAATTAAATTGTTACAAATATATAGACTTTCACTCACCAACCCAATCCCACAGACCACAGAGAAAATACTACAAACGAGCTTTACCGCATATAATTTCTACCCTTTGACTTACACTACAAAGAGTTACAAGAAACTTCACAATATGCTAGGCTCACAATTTTCTCCTTTGATCACAATGTGACACTAATTAGCACTCTCTCATATGTTTGTGATGGTGTGTTTCTTCCTTGAATTCCTTCTCTATTTATAGAGAGAATTCTACATGAAATTCTCTTAACACCAAAACATCATGATTAGTCAAAACTAATCATCATTCCAAGACATCATAATTAGTCAAAACTAATCATCATTCAAAAACATCATAATTAGTCAAAACTAATTATCATTCAAAGACATCAAAATTAGTCAAGACTAATTATCATTCAAATACCATAATTAGCTCCACCATCTTTTGTTTCAACTAGGCACTCATTATGTTTCACTAGGCACTTGATTAATTTGGGTCAAATACCCAACAAAAACAAGGGAACTTCTTCTCCTACGAATGATAGAGAAAATTATTACTCCGACTAAGGCCGACCTAGTATTACATTTGTGGTACATCTAATCCTGATATTTTTTTCCAGATTTTAAGTTGAGCAATAAATGTTATTTTGGCTTCATGACAATAATCAAGTGTAGGGTGTTATCTTGTCTTTTGACCACACGCCTTTGGTAAATTATTTATAAATAACTTTATAAATAACACGTTTTCACAATCATTTTTATAAATATTTTTTCAAATCATTTTTCAACCACATATTTTATTTCAAAAACTTCATATTCATTATTTATAAATCAGAAATTTTTATCAAACAAGCCACTATTTTTTTTTTAAACGTATAAAAACGGAGTTTTATATATAAAAATAATTTTGGGAAGAATTCAATCAAGGAATCGGTTACACATTCATTTCGAAAATCATTTGGTATATTTATCAAAAAAGAAAAAAATCATTTGATATTAATTAAATAGTTAATTAGATATATTTTAATAATTAAATAGTTAATTATGTTTAACGTAAACAACACAATTTCTCAAATGATGGCTATATTACCACCACATAATTTATTTTCTACACCACCTTTTTAAAATATTTCTTATTTGCAAAAATAGATATTAATAAAATGACATAATCAACCTTTTAATTTTATCTCACTAATTATTTTTTGAGAAACTCTCTCACTAATTTCTACATACACGGCTACACCACAACCCCTTCCACCTCCACCACAAACCCTCCTGGATATCTACAATATGTCGACTGCATATCCTCCACCATTTTGACACAAGGAATCCGGAATGTTCTGGATGAACATGAGGCAGGATGCTTATGGGGAGAAGAAATTATTTATGGCTGCGTTTGAGATGCGTGTTTGGAGAAAAATAGATTACAAAATAATAATAATAATAATAATAATAATAATAATAAATAAATAAATAAATAAATAAACTGAATTCTGCATCAAACTTGAGTTATCGTAATTAGTAGTGACGAATGGATCATTAAAAGCAACAAGCTCTATAGCATCCCCTCTAAAGAGCAACTCTTGCAACCAATTGACCAATTCTTCCGAATCTTGATAAAATATGAAGACAAAGCACAAAAAATTGTATCGTTAATAGATATATGCAAAATTCATTTCAAAAACTTATAGGAAATAGGGGTAGGGATGGCAAAAAAAATTCGAAGGACCCGAAATGACCCGTCCCGTCGGGTACGCGGGGCGGGTTTCCGCCCCGCCCCGTGACCCAGTAATTTTTTTTTTTTTTTTTTTTTTTAAAATAATGAAATAAAAAACTAAAATAAATTTGATGAAGTCCAGAAGAATTGAACCTTGGTGGAATTTAAGGATATGAGAATATACAACCACTATACCATTATATTATTTATTGATTTTTTTCTTCAAATATATACATATTATTTTTAAAGTTCAAACTTAAAAATTCTAACTAGTTCAATGCCTAAGTTTTTCACGTAAAATTTCATTACCAATTTATTTATTTATTAAAAAAATATATATATTAAATTTCGGGCCATTAGCGGGGCGGGAGGTCATCCCGCCCCAACCCGAGACCGGCCCGGCCCGGCCCCGACCCGCGACTTCGCGGGGCGGGGTTACATGTTTTCGGGTCTGGGGCGGGCGGTCCTGACCCGCCCTAACCCGACCCATTACCATTCATAAATAGGGATGGGGGTGGGGAGCAACATTGCAAATTATAAAGAATTTACACAGGTAGAATGACACCCCCATTTTTTAAAAGAAAAATGAGAGCAATCATACCATTGATTCTGATATTGATCATCCTCATTTCTTCGGTTATAGAGACATAAATTAGAAAAACTGTTTGAGAGAGAGTGAGAAATGATGTTCCAACAGAGAGCATCCAGTTTGGGAGAGTGACAATTTGGGGTTTGAAGGATAACTTGCGGTCGCAAGTGTGGCGTACAAATTTTATCTTCTTTTTTTTTTTTTTTTCACAAGGGTATATTTGTATTTATATTGTAGTGTATTTAGAAAACATATATATTATTAGTGGTATTAATATAATATGGTGTGTTTAATAAAATTTGTGGTGGTAATTAATATATTTACTCTTTTTCAAATCATTTTTTAATCACACATTTTTTCTCTCTCCACTTTTTAAAAATACATTTTACTTCAAAAATATAAATTATCAATTTATAATTATTACAGTGTTTTCGAACAGAGCCTAATTATGTTTAGGTCACGATAATATAATGTTTATGATCACAGTTACATTATGGCCAGGGTTGCAAAACTTCACGGTAAAAAAATCACTAAATTGTAGGTCACAGCTTATTAAATCAATTGATCACAATTTATTTTTTGGATCATAAATTATAAATTTCATACATCTCAAGTTATTTATCGATCACCAATTTATTTTCAAATTAATTAATTGATCACTTGGTTTTGGATCATAAATTATCAAATTAATTTATCATGATTTCTTCCTAGCTGGCACGGAGCTGCCTAAGGACCAGTGGGGGTCCACGCCCCCACCGAAATTTTTGAATTTTATTTTATTTTTTGAAATTTTTTTTTTTAAGGAAAAAATGATTGCTTCAAGATCAGAATTTCAATGGATTAATATTCTCATGTGAGTTTGATTATAACTACGAATTTTATATATATTATAAGCCTCTGTTACTGTTTCTTTTTCTCACTTTTTTGGTGATGAAGAAAACAATCTTTTTCTCTCTCTTTAGGGATGTGTGTGTGTGTGTGTGTGTGTGTGTAATTTTATAATTATATTTGTTACCTTGATCCTTTACTTAATAATTGCACGTTCGGTCGATCTCTATTAGTTGTGAGAAATTTCTCTTGATCTTTAAATTTGACAAGGAAAACAGAAGTGTACAAAATCGTTATTTATGAATTATGGTGTTAAATTTCAAAAGCCAATTTTTTAATATATCATTATTTATGACTATCTTCATATAAGATTTGGTACTCAAAATCGTCGTTTCAATTACTTTGGTTCAAAAAAATTCGAGGACTCCGCCCTCGAACCTCCCGGGAGGGGGTCTCCCCCATTTGAAAATTTTGGCCTCCACTCGCTCAAAATATTGGCTCCGTCCTTGCTTGCTAGTCACAAGTTAACATATTAATTGATCTCGGCTTAGGTCTCGATCACACTTTGTCAAATAAAAGATCATAATTATCTCGTTAAATGATCACAAATTGCCCTTCACTATATCGATGTGCCTCCATTTGCTAAACTAATCTTTATATATATATAAAAGTAGAAGTGAGGAGAGAGAGTCATTTTGGAGGGAAAATTGCATTTAATGACTCTCTCTCCTCACTTCTATATTTATATATAAAAATAAATAAATAAAAGATAAAGATTTTGTGTACTTCTAGAAAGAAATTTTTAATTGACATTTTTAAGTAACATTGTGACATGATGCACATACATTGAGTGATGAAAAACTAAGTAGTGGGGTAGTTATTTATACCATCCAATATATTTTTGGTATGTCACAATGTCAATTAAAAACGTCCCTCTAGAATTATTCAAAGATTTTTATAGGAAAAATTATTATTTATTACATATTTAGTAAGAATTGTAATAAATGTACTGTGTGAAAATGTGTAACAATGAAAATTTGAAAAAATTAGATTAATATATTTGAACATAAATAATGATATCTATATAAATGTGTTATGTAGAAAATGAAAAAATTGGATTAATATATTTGAACATAAATAAATGTGATATCTATTTAAATTTGTTACATAGGAAATAAAAAAAATTGTATTAATATATTTGAACATAAATAAATATCATATCTATGTAAATGTGTTCCATTGAAAATGAAAATATTGGATTAATATATATATGTAAATAAATAAATACATGATATATAAATTTATTTAAGTTTGAAATGAAAATTTTAAATCAATATATTTTAAAAATAAATAAATAAAATTATTGAAATTTTACTTCCTAATATGTCAATAAATGAGTAAGTTCTTCAATAACCATATTACAAAAATAATTAATTATTTGCTCTCAACCTTTTACCACCAATGATAAATTGATAAAAAATTTAATCATTTCATCATTTTGACAAAAATTGGTATGTTTAAAAAATAAGGAAAAATAATAAAGTTAATTAAAAATTATAACATATTAAAAGGAAAATAGGTGATAAGGTGGGCAAGTTTTTTGAGAAAAAACGTAAATAAAAGTTAAAAGAAATTTTATATAAAAAATTAATTAAGTGCCAAATTTTGAATGGCGCGGTACACTGAGTGTACATGCAGAATTTTCTATTTTGATTAATTTTTTTTAAAAAGTTTCAAATTCAATAACATGTGTTATGTAGGAAATGAAAAAATTGAATTAATATATTTGAATATAAATAAATGTCATATCATTTCTATGTAAATGTGTTACATTGAAAATGAATAACTTGGATTAATATATTTTAAAATAAATAAATATATGATATATATAAATTTGTTAAGTTAGAAATGAAAAAAATTGAATTAATATATTTTGAAAATAAATAAATATAATTATTAAAATTTTACTTTCTATTATATCAATAAATGAGTAAGTTCTTCAATACGCATGTTAAAAAAATAATTAATTATTTTCTATCAACTTTTTAACCATACGTATTTTCTTTCTCCAATTTTTAGCAACTACTTTTTACCTCAAAATCATAAATAAACAAGTTTATAAACTAAAAATTACCAAACGGAGGCTTTATCATTTCACAATTTTGACAAAAATTGACAAGTTTAAAAAATAAGGAAAAATAAAATATATTAATTAATATATTGGATTTCAAATAAAATATATGTAAGCAACACATTAAAAAAATATAGTTAATAAAAAATTATAACATATTAAAAGAAAATAGGTGATGAGGTGGTCAAATTTTCAGAAAAAAACGTAATTAAAAGTTAAAAAAAAAAATTATATAAAAAATTTAAACGAGTGTCAAATTTTGAATGGCGTGATATACTTAGTGTACAGGTATCATTTTTTATTTTGAATATTTTTGTTTTTTTAAAGTTTAAAATTAAATAACATTTTTTATTGAAATTATTTTAAATTATGTTTTTTATTTAATATGATTGAATCAAGATATTTTCAAACTTATGATTTAAAAATTATATATTCCGTGCATCGCACGGGTAATCAACTAGTACAAACTCAAGAGTTTAGTGTGAATATGTATTTATGGAAATCTTAATCTTAATCTTTATCTTTATCTTTATCTTACTTAATATTAAAAAAGGAGAATCTCCCGCCAATTTGACACAACTTTTTGTGATTTTTTTTAATACAATATTATATATTATATATTTCATTTATTTTCACATTCAACTTTTATTGCTTTCACACTCCAAATATCAAAACTCAACTTTTATTGTGTTCACACTGCTACTTCCACTTAAATATTTTTATGGAGATTTTTTTTACTTAATTATATTTGATTATTTGTGTTTAAACCTCTCTTTTCATAATTTTTTTTTTTATCTTTTAATGTTTTGAATTTTGCAAATAAGTATTTGTGTGCAGTCATATAAATTCAATGCAAAATTTTCAGTTTAAAATTATATCGAAGTTGTATCACGCATCTAATACTAAATAAATCTTATTGTATAAAACTTTTTATAAATAATCTTATTTTTTTAGTTATTTAGTACATCTAAAAATTTTAGCACATTTGTATTGCTTTCTATTAACTTAATTAATATTTTTATAGAAAGTTACATTTAATACGTAAATAATTTTTTTCAATAATTGTGATATTTTATTGGTATCAATCTTATGGATGAATAATTTCGTTCTGTCATACAAATCTAATATTGACTCCTCCCGTCAATTTGACACAACTTTTTGTGATTTTTTTATACAATATTATATATTATATATTTCATATATTTTCACACTCAACTTTTATTGCTTTCACACTCCAAAGACCAAAACTCAACTTTTATTGTGTTCACACTGCTACTTCCACTTAAATATTTTTATGGAGATTTTTTTTACTTAATTATATTTGATTATTTGTGTTTAAACCTCTCTTTTCATAATTTTTTTTTTATCTTTTAATGTTTTGAATTTTACAAATAAGTATTTGTGTGCAGTTATACAAATTCAATGCAAAGTTTTCAGTTCAAAATTATATCGAAATTGTATCACGCATCTAATACTAAATAAATCTTATTATATAAAACTTTTTATAAATAATCTTATTTTTTTAGTTATTTAGTACATCTAAAAATTTGAGCTGCTTTGTATTGCGTTCTATTAACTTAATTAGTATTTTTATAGAAAGTTACATTCAATCATTTGTTGCAGTTTAATTCGATTTTGTGGTTTATTTGTTCACCCCTACTTTGTTGTATACAAGAGAAAGTGAATATTTCTCTTATGGAAGATCATCATCTAATTTTGAAATATTTGTTATATGACAGGGAGACATGATTAAAAATTCCATTGAGAACATTCGGACATATAATATGATGTTTTCATTCACTTCTATGGGGGAATAGATAATGAGCTAAATGATGGTAGAGGGCCTCCCCTCTTCAGATTACACGATCAAAATTGCCATAAGATTGAGAGTCTATTGCCTGATGACGGTTCAGCTCTGCAATTTGCTCGCTTTACATTGTTGTCAATGTGAATGAGGTTGAAAGCAGAAAAATGGCCGTGAGGTACGTATTATGTATTTATTGCTTTTATATTTATATTGTTTACGGATAATTTTGTTGTGATATTCTAAAATTTAATTTATGTCTTTTAATGTCCCCGGGTAGGAGTAAATCATGCGATTCTATGTTGCATGATTTAATAGTTTCTGATTCGAAGGATATGCTAGACAAATACAACAAATTGTTAAGGCAATTTAGGTCAGTTTGAGAAAAGATGATTGAGGAAACACTTCAAATTTAAGACTTATACTTATTGGTTGGTGGGCGACCAATGATGGCCAGTATGATTTTTCTATTGTCGATGAAATTGCCGAATTGATTGTTGGTGGATTTTGACAGACTACTTGGACACATGGATATCAATATTGCGTCACGTGGTGGACCTTTGCAACAGATAAGTGATGACACAAGTTCTTTCTGAGAAATATTGATCATACACAGGGATTGAGTAATGGAACAAGGTTGATAGTTACAAAACTTGGCGACCGTGTTCTAGAAGGTCAAATTTTTTCTGGAATCAATGCAAGACACAAGGTCTTTATTCCAATGTTATCGTTAAACCCTTCTGATTCTAGGATACTTATTAGATTTCAAAGAAGACAATTTCTATTGATGGTGTCATATGTCATGACTATCAATAAGAGTTAGGGACAATCATTCTTGCATGTGGAACTTCTTCTTAAACGGCTGGTGCTTACACATGGATAACTTTATGTTGCGATTTCTAGGGTGACAAATCGTTCCAGATTAAATATATTGATTTGTGATAAGAAAGGAAGAACAACAAAATCAACAAACAACGTTGTGTACAAAGAAGTATTCTAGAATATGTAGTCATATGAAATCAATAAATGATGATATTATCTCTTATATGCGAAATTTATTTATTTTATGAAAATGATTTATCTAATTTCATATTGAATTATCTTTATCCAAACGTTTCTTCCCGTGCATTGCACGGGTGATTAACTAGTATATACAAAAGTAGAAGTCAGGAGAAATAATCATTTTGGAGGGAAAACTACATTTAATGACTTTCTCTCCTCACTTCTACTTATATATATAAAGAAAATATAAAGATTTTTGTAGGAAAATTTATTATTTATTACATATTTAGTAAGACTTGTAATAAATTTACTATATATAAATGTGTTACATTGGAAATGAAAAAAATAAATTAATATATTTGAACATAAATAATGTAATATTTATGTAAATATATTATGTAGGAAATGAAAAAATAGGATTAATATATTTGAACATAAATAAATGTGATATCTATTTAAATGTGTTATGTAGGGAATGAAAACATTGTATTAATATATTTGAACATAAATAAATGTCATATCTATGTAAAATTGTTATATTGAAAATGAAAATTTTGGATTAATATATTTGAAAATAAATAAATACATGTTATATAAATTTGTTAAATTAGAAATGAAAATTTTGAATTAATATATTTTGAAAATAAATGAATAAAATCATCGAAGTTTTACTTCCTAATATGTCAATAAATGAGTAAGTTCTTCAATAAGTATATTACAAAAATAATTAATTAGTTGCTATCAACTTTTTACTACCAATGAGAAATTTGTAGAAAATTTAATCATTTTATCATTTTGACAAAAATTGGTACGTTTAAAAAATAAGGAAAAATAAAATATATGTAAGCAACATAATAAAAAATAAAGTTAATTAAAATTATAACATATTAAAAGGAAAATATGTGATAAGGTGGGCAAATTTTCAAATAAAAACGTAAATAAAACTCAAAGGAAATTTAATATAAAAGTTTAATTAAGTGCCAAACTTTGAGTGACACGGTATACTGAGTGTACATGTAGAATTTTTAATTTTGATTAGTTTTGTCTTTTTTTAAAGTTTCAAACTCAATAACATGTGTTACGTAGGAAATGAAAAAACTGGATTAATATATTGGAACATAAATAAGTGTCATATCTTATCTATGTAAATGTGTTATATTGAAAATAAAAATTTGGATTTATATATTTTAAAATAAATAAATATATGCTATATAAATTTGTTAAGTTAGAAATGAAAATCTTGAATTAATATATTTTAAAAATAAATAAATAAAATCATTGAAATTTTACTTCCTAATATGTCAATAAATGAGTAGATCCTTCAATAAGCATATTACAAAAATAATTAATTATTTACTATCAATTTTTTACCACTAATGATAAATCGATAGAAAATTTAATCATTTCACCATTTTGACAAAAATTGGTACGTTTAAAAAATAAGGAAAAAAATATATTAATTAATATATTGTATTTCGAATAAAATATATGTAAGCAACATATTAAAAAAAATAAATTTAATTCAAAATTATAACATATTAAAATGCAAATAGGTGAAAATGTGGGCAAATTCTCAAATAAAAACGTAAATAAAAGTCAAAAGAAATTTTATATAAAAAATTTAATTAAGTGCCAATTTTTGAGTGCCGCGGTATACTTAGTGTATATGTAGCATTTTTTTTTATTATTTTGATTAGTTTTATCTTTTTTAAAGTTTTAAATTTAATAACATTTTGTATTGAAATTTTATTTGAATTATGTTTTTTATTTGATATGATTATATAATCAAGATATTTTCAAAATTATGATTTAAAAATTATATATTGCGTGCATCGCACGGGCGTAACACTATTATCTTATCTTATTAATATATTAAGGAATGATAGTGAAAATAGATTTCCCGCCCAAAGCTAAGCCTAAAAATCCAGCCTAAAAATCTTGGTTAGGAAGAAAAGGTTGTATCAAGAAAGAAAATCCTAACCATGTCGTCTGTAAGGACCCATTTGGAGGGCTCACCTACAATACAGATATGCAATTCAAATTTCAAAACGATGACTACCTCCAGGCTCCATCATTAAAGCCTACCCCATCATTTTCTCCGACAGTGGCAGTGAAGACGAAAAAGGCATCGGGGCTAAGATCCGGCTCGAAGCATTGATCTGATGGAGTCATCCTCTCATCTGCCCGATCAATTGGTATGAACAACAGTTTATTAATCAAATCTTTGACTAAGCCTAAAACCCCAATAGCTTCTTACAGCAACAAAAATGAAAACCCAGAAGTTCTATAACGTAAAAGTTTGATTTTTCAAGGGTTTAGCTTGAAGTAGCAGATTTTGAAGAACAACATTTGGGAGAGTTTTCATTTTTTTTTTCGCAGGTGATAAATCTATAATTTTTATCTTTGTGTTTTTACTGTATTTCACTATAATGAAATATGATGTTGAGGCAGATACTACTTTGACAGACATCTTGAAACTTAAAGAGGAATTAGTGTTGAAAATTTGAGGTTGTCTAACTTTTAATAATGGACTGTCACAGATGTGTCTGGACAGTAACCAGTTAACAGTAATTCGTTAAGTTTGTTTAGCGTAGTACCAGATGAATCTTGCTCAGGCAGATTCGTCTGAATAGTAAAACGTAAACAATCAGAATAAATTGTGCGGAATAGTAAATAGATAAGAACACAATAATTTGAGCTTAACGTGGGAAAAAACCCTAACAGGGAAACCTACGGTTCGCATCCTGCGAACAAAAATAAATCACTATATAAGGAAAGAGTTTACACAGATCAATCTAAACTACATGATAAATCTACGCATAGACTTTATCAAACATCCAAGAAATAAATCACTCTCTGATCCTTCCGTGGCATGTAATGTGAGCTGGCGTCACACCACTCTTCAGTAGTTTTCTTCGACTCTGCAACACTTTTCAGCAACACGAACTCCCGTTCGATCTTGATCCAAACCTCCCGTTTGATCTTCACGCTGAAATTCTTTCCTCCTCTAAGTGATTGAATCCTCCTCCCGGAGTACTGAAGTCACAACACAATTGAAGCTTTAATTATATTTGCACCATACAACAATTAAGCTTCAAGACTTCGAAAGTGGACGTGTATTTTTGTAAGCACCACACGGATTTTTGATTCTACACGTCACAAAAAAAAAAAAAGTCCCGTTTTTCTTCTCTTTATAATGCAATTAGGTTTTCTTGATTCCCAAGTTTTCCTTATTGCATAAGATCTCTACTACCTGCAAAACATGGTAGAGATAATTAGTAAAAGGTAAGATAGTTATCCTTAGATAAATCTTACCATGAATAATGATAATGATAAATCATAGAAGATCTTTCCATTTATCAATCAAGTGATAAACCTTGATATTTATCACTATATTTTTGGCCCCTATGAATATTCTTCACAATCAAGATTTTCGACCTTATAAACTTACCATATGCAAAGATAAGATTAAAAATATTCTTGACCAGATCAAGAAGATACTTATCATATCTTGAATAATGCTTGAGTATCAAGAATAAATACAAAATATATCACAAGATAATCACATCAATATTTCGAGATTATGATCAATATTCTCGAGATTATGATCAAATCAATATCACTATTTTCTTGATCATTATCTTTCCAAAAATATTTTTCTCGAAAATAAATATTTGCATAATTTAATTAATCTTAATAAATTACTAAATACACGTATTTAGTAATTAAATCAAGTTTCATTAAATTACACATTCGTGAAAAATAGGAAATGCCAATAATATAAAATTAACAATCTCCCCCTTTGGTTTTTTCTATTTTTCCAAAACCAATCATCTTTTTATGATCACAAGAAATCAACTAGCTCCCCCTATCAAAAATCTTCCCCTCAAGATATGCATCAAGATAAACACAATCAATAAATGCATGTAAAGCAGTCAACACATAGAGAGCATAAAAAAAGATGATATCCAAATGCTACTCCCCCTTTTCGGTGAAAGAGGAGAATCCAAAACCTGCATTAAAAAGTTCACAATCTAAAGTTGAACAGGAGAACAAAAGTGTTAAGTCAAAACATGATAACAATGATTTCAAATTACTGAAAATAAGTAGATGAGACTGGCAGGGTTAAGATCAGTCTGGAGTATTCCTTTGCTTCTTAGAGGCAGGGAGCTTCTTGGCTGCAATCTTTCTCTTTTCTTTGGCTTCCACAGGAGCCACATTTGTCGAAGACCCACTAAGTAACTGATCAAGCGTGTCTTCAAGACATTTAACACGCACACTGAGTTCAGATATGTCTGCTTTCATCCCAGCATTCCCTGCTTTCAGCTGACCAAGCCTGGTATCTTTATCAGCTGAATCCTGATTTCCAGCACTATTCTCATCCATAACCTGCTTCTTGTGACCCGTCTGCATTTCCAGAGTCTTTCTGCATCTGGCCCCGTTTAACACTTTGGGAGTGATCACCAGATCATCTTCCAGTGTTTGGATACCCTGATCATTCAAAAATTGTGAAATAATCCAAGGATAAACCAACAAATAAGTATTCCCTTGTCTAGGACCACTTCCCGAGACCCTTCCAATGATAGAATTCCAGATTCGGGCAGCAAGGTCAATATTTTGTTTGGTCCCCACCAGAAAAAGAGTTCTAGCAGATTCCCTCTTAACACTCGGGTCATGGATGAGTTGGTCAAAATTTGCTTTTACAATTTTGTGAAGTATTTGATACTTCTTTGACATTTCTGACCTAGGAAATTGTTTTAACCCCTTCACTGGCCATGTGATCTTTCCCCCCGAAAACTCCATAGTAATTTAATCATTAGTGGCTTCCATAGATTCATCCTCATCAGCCACATCGTCATTAAGTCCTAACCACTTTCTAAGTTCTTTTGCTGAAATCTTAATTAATTGTCCTCTAACAAAAAGTGAAGTGGTAAAAATGCATTTTTTGGAGTTATAGTCAATGTGGATGTTGGCATAAAATTCCTTGACCAGAGTCTCATTAATCTCCCCATTATAATCAGTCAATTTTTTCAATCCAAAGTGTGACACTATATCATCAATCTCAAAGTCATCAAATTCACCTACAGTTACTCTAGACTCATAATGCAACTGTTTACCCGAAATATGTTTTTGGAAATAAGTGTATGCTTCAGACGACCAATATTTTAAATTGAAGGGGGTAAACATACCTCTTGCTGTCTGCATGGGGGTGCAGAAGAATGAAGAAACATCAAACCTAGATCTTACTAGACCCGCAGCCGTGTCACCCTTTTTCTTCTTCGAACTCACAGTGACTACTATCTTTTGTTTTCCTTTTCTGTCTGGAATAACAGCTTCTTTCTCAGACTCTTCTTCCAACTGCTCAGACTCGTCTTTATCCTCAGATTCCTCTGACTCTTCTGGTGGTGCATCATCCTCAGATTCTTCTGCTACATTATCTTCCCCAGATTTGTCAATCTCCCCAGATTCTTCCTGCTCCTCTGGTTTGTCCTTTTCATCACCAGATTTTGTTTCACTCAATTCATCTCCACCTTCTTCATCTCCTATTGTCGTATCTCTTGCACTTCTCATGGAAGCAAGTCTTCGTGCTCCCTGCACTTCACTACAAATATTTAAGGGAGAGATATGGCTGGACCCAATATTACCTGACATGGTTTATGGAATGATAGGCGTGCTCCGGCCAATTTGGGCCATGAGAAGAGCAGGTGTGGGAGTAGTCTGGAGGTAGAGAGAGATGTTGGTGTTGGGCTGGTGCCGGCGGGCACTGCAGGTACAATGGCGCCGCTTGGAGTTCCCATCCCCGATGGGTCTGGCTGAGGTGATTCGTCAATGGCACCGCTGCCTTTGGTGACTCTCCTCCTTCCGGTTTACTTGTTTCGAGCCATGTCTTGGAATGGGTTTTTCTTTCTTTTGATTTGAGAGAGACAGGGAGACGGAAGGTAGGGTTTTTGACGAGAGGATTTCGGGGCTTTCAGATTTTGGAACACGAGCTTTTAAGGAAGAAGTGTGAGGGTTTTTGGGGTTTAAGAGGAATTCTCATAGGAAAGAAATTAGAGTTCATTATGGTAACTGGAGAATCTTGATTATTGTCAACTTCTTTCCTTAAAAAAATAGATAAGTATAGAAACAAAATATGTTAAGAATTAGGAAACAAATAAATTACCAAACTTGGGCTCCACAATCAACTGACTTGTTCTGCAAGATTTGCACATATTAGCCCACAATATACTGCCTTAAAAATAAAGATTTTCAAAATAAAATCTAAAAATTCGTGAATAAGAAAAATCTAAATGCATCTGAATCCCAGACACGTCTGAGCACTTGTTGGTATTTGTTGGGTCAGATACATCTGGCAGTATACAATCCACCACGTACATAAATAAGTTGATTAATGTGCGCGTGTGATCCGAGCGATCCTTAGTCAACCACATACTACCAAAAATCATATGATTGCCCTGATTTATCGATTTATCAACGTAATGCACAATAAGACCGATCAAAATCTATAAGAAGTGCATTTTCTCAAATACGGCTTGCCGACTTTTTCTATATTGTGGCAATGTCTTTTGGAGGTGGAAATAGCTTCACACAATCCCCAGAAGTTATCTTACAGTATGTTCCCCTTTAGGTTAGAAGAAGGGTATGAACTTGGCTTGGATTGGTAGATTCACACAATCCCCAGAAGTTATCTTACTAGGTTTTCCCCTTACTTCTACAATACTACCACATTTATATCAATTCATCATATTTTTAGGATAAAGGGTAAGAACTTGGCTTGGATAGGCAGCCTTCTTTTCCACTAGCCATGCCCTTGGATAACAAGAAAAATATGTGCAATGCAATAAGCAAGATTTAGATCATAGGTCTACACAGAATATAAAATCTCATCCAGTAACAACCATATGACATAGACAGCAGTGACTTATCCTTAGGATTGTCCAGATTTGAGTGCTAGTTAGATTCATTTGGAGACATATTGACTGCTATCAGCCAGACGTATATGTCTCGTTATCAGCCACAAGCACTCAGATATATCTGCAAGCAAAAACATGATCTACTTAATATAAGAATATGATAAGTTAACCAAAATGCAAAAAAGAAAAACAATGAGAGTTTTTTCTTTTTTTTAATATTCAGAAGGAGGTGATACTCCAATTTGTTTCCTAAAGCTTTCAAATTTGACATTATCGATGGTCTTAGTAAAAAAATCTGCTAGTTGTAGATCAGTCTGTATGTGCTCCAGATTGATAATCTTTTGTTCCACCAATTCTCTGATGAAGTGGTGTCTGATGTCAATATGTTTTGTTCTGGAGTGTTGGACTGGATTCTTTGAGATATTGATGACACTGGTGTTGTCACAATACATAGTGGCTTGTTTTGTAAAGATTCCATAGTCCTCCAACATTTGTTTCATCCACAGGAGTTGTGTACAGCAACTCCCAGCTACTATATATTCAGCTTCGGCTATGGATAGTGACACTGAATTTTGCTTTCTACTTAGCCATGCCACCAAATTGTTCCCAATGTAGAAACATCCTCCAGATGTACTCTTTCGATCATCCACATTCCCAGCCCAGTTTGTGTCTGAAAAAGCTGCAAGACTGGCAGTGGTATCTCTTGTTAACCAAATTCCGTAATTCAACGTACCACTTATATATCTGATGATTCTTTTCACAGTAGCAACATGAGATTCCTTAGGTTTGGCTTGATATCTTGCACAAACTCCAACACTGAAGGATATATCTGGCCTACTGCCAGTAAGGTACAGAAGAATTCCAATTATGCTTCTGTAAAGGGATGGATCTACATCCTTACCACTGTCATCCTTTGAAAGTTTTAGAGTAGTCGCCATGGGAGTTCTCATTGCCTTTACATCTTCAAGTCCAAATTTCTTCACCAGATTTTTAGCGTACTTTGCTTGAGATATGAATATACCAGATTCATCCTGCTGTACCTGCAAACCAAGGAAAAAGGTTAGCTCACCAACCATACTCATTTCAAATTCTCTTTTCATTGTATTTATAAATTCATTAATTTTGGACTTAGATGTAGACCCAAATACTATGTCATCAACATATATTTTAGCTACAGTTAGTCCAAGATTTAGATGCTTAATGAAAAGAGTTTTATCAGTTCCTCCCCTTTTGTATCCGTTGCTTAGCAAGAATGATGTGAGCCTTTCATACCAAGCTCTGGGGGCTTGTTTCAACCAATATAACGCCTTTTTGAGTCTAAAGACATAATCCGGGTGAGATGGATCTGTGAAGCCTTGAGGCTGCTCCACATAGGCTTCCTCATTAAGCACACCATTCAGAAATGCACTTTTGACATCCATCTGAAATAGTTTGAAGTTGATGTAGCAGGACACAGCTAGCAACAGCCTGATGGATTCTAGTCTGGCTACCGGAGCAAATGTCTCGTCAAAGTCTATCCCTTCAATCAGGGTATAGCCTTGAGCAACAAGTCTGGCTTTATTTCTTACCACATTTCCTTGTTCATTTGACTTATTCCTGAAGATCCATTTGGTTCCAATTACATTACCTTCTTTAGGACGTGGAACCAACTCCCAGACATTGTTTCTTTCAAATTGGTTAAGTTCCTCCTGCATAGCTTGTACCCAGTATTCATCTGTCAAAGCTTCCTTGACATTTTTTGGCTCAATTTGAGACATATGACAGATGTTACTCATCTCAGAAAATTTTCTTCTGGTCACATTTTTCTTAGACATATCAGTGAGAATGTTGTCAAGTGGATGTGCCTTTTAGATCCTAGCAGGTGGTAGTCTCGATTCTTCTGATTCAACAATATCAGGTGTATCTGGGTCATCAGATTCGTCTCGATCTGCATTTATTACTGGGTGCCCAGACTCATCCTGATCGGATTCTTCAGTATTATTGAGACTTTCAGCTTGGTGCTATTCTTCTTCTGATTTTTCGCTTCCAGCTTCTTCTTTTGGTGGAATTTCCAGTTGATCACCATCTGCTACCTGCAAATCCAAATTTACACAATTAGTATCATCCACTTTCACATTAATTGACTCAAGAACAGTTTGGGTTCTTAGATTGTAAACTCTATAGGCCCTACTATTTTCAGCATAACCCAAAAATATTCCATCATCCGATTTTGAGTCAAATTTTCCTAGGTGTTCTCTATCTTTCAAAATGTAGCATTTACTTCCAAAGGCATGAAAGTAATCAACCCTAGGTTTTCTACCCTTTCAAATTTCATATGCAGTTTGGTTTGTTCCAGATCTAAGCATGACTCTATTGATAATATAACAAGCAGTGTTTATGGCTTCTGCCCAAAATATTGTGGGCAATTTGTTGCTATTTAGCATGACACGAGCCATCTCTTGTAGAGTTCTATTTTTCATTTCCACCACTCCATTCTATTGAGAAGTCTTTGGGGACAAGTACTCATGCTTGATCCCATATTGGATACAAAAATATGCAAACTCGGAGTTTTCAAACTCTCTTCCATGATCACTTCTGATCCTTTTGACTCTTACCTGTTCGTCGGCCTTTTCATTGCTCAATTTCTGAAAAAGATTAACAAAATTGTCAAAGGTATCAGATTTATCCCGAATAAACATGACCTAGGTGTATCTGGAGAAATCATCAACACACACATAAATATACCTCTTTCCACCAATACTTTCCTTTTGGATAGGACCCATCAAATCCATGTGAATTAGTTCAAGCATATGAGAGGTATTAACAGATGTACCTGATTTGTGTTGACTTTTGATTTGCTTACCCTTTTGACAATCACCACAGATTTCATCTGGAATATTTTTTATGCTGGGTAAGCCTCTCACAGCTTGTAGTCTGGTTAGCTTCATGAGATCATGGTAGTTTAGATTCCCTAATCTGTTATGCCACAGTTTCTCATTTTTGGTCTTAACAGAATTGCAAGTTTCGAGACTCTCAAGTGTATAGCATTTGTTTCTAGATCTAACTCCCTTAAACAACACACTTTTTAACGGGTTAGACTTCTTGTCACAATTTAAAACCTTGCAATATTCTTTTGAAAACACGACAAGCAAGTTATCATCACATAGTTGTCCTACACTGATCAAATTTGCCTTAAGTCCTATAACATATAAGACATTTGTTAATGTAGGCAGTCCCTTGATGTTGATGACACCAGATCCATCTATCTTTCCCTTTTGTCCATCACCAAATGTAACAGCACCTGTTTTGCCTTTTTCAAAATGTATTAGTAGAGAGAGATCACCTGTCATGTGTCTAGAACATCCACTATCAAAATACCATGTGTTAGGAATCAAGGCACTCAAAGAAAATTGAACTACATAAGCATTAGTTCGAATTTTCTTCTCTTGTCTAGAAACAAGTCTTCTTTTATGTGAATTGATTAATTTCAAGTACTCATCCTAAATACATCATGACCAGATTTAGCACAAAAATTACAGAATACCTGGAAAACAGATGTATCCTGCCGACTCTGTCGAGGTTGAAATTTCCCACCGTTCTGATGAACAGACTCATCTGGCTTGTACAGACTCGACTGAAATTGTCTTCTTGTATAGTTCCAGGCTAGATGTAAGTTTTGAGTCCCAGCCGCATCCGTATGATTTCTATTCTGTTCCATGTACCTGTATCCAGATTCTCTTACAAAGTGTATTTTATGGTCATGATTTTTACCTTTCATATCCAAGACCTGTTTTTAGGCTGACAGGTCTGCCACTATTCAGGATTTCATCAAGCTGGACGGATCCACATGCCAGCTTCTTGATTTTGTCTTGTGCTTTGGAAAGTTCTGAACTTAACTTGCTTACCTCATTTTGTTCATCGTCTGAGACTGCAGATACGTCGTCCAGTTGTCGTTCCCTGCTGTGCTCTGCGAAGGCCTGTAACAGTTGAATCTTCTCTTCTGCATCTTGAAGTTCCTTCCTCAAGTTTTCAGTATTTGGTCCGGATTTATCTGCATGAAGAGTTACCAGATTCAGTACCAGATAGCTGTAAAGCAGTAAGGGTAGTTACCTGTTTTTAGAATTGCTGCTGTCTGATTCTAATTCAGATTTTCTGAGTCTCCATCACTGCATGTAACATTCATGACCTTCCTTCCCTTGGCCTTCTTTTGAGTATTAGGACAATCAGTTGCAATGTGTCCATATCCTTCACATTCTCTGCATTGGATTCGACTCCTAGGCTTCCCTTCAGACGTGTTGGCATTATTCTTTGGATAGAAATTATTTTTCTTCCATTGTTTTTGATTCTGGCCTTGAAGATTTGTGTCTCTTCAGAGTCGTCTGGATTCACACAGTTTGTCTCGAAGGCAATCCCTGGTGATTTGTCCTTCTTTCTTCGGGAAAAATTTAAATCATAGGTCATCAATGACCTTACAAGTTCCTCAACTCGCATGGTTGAAAGATCCCTGCTTTCTTCAATTGCTGTCACTTTTGCATGGAACTTGTCTGGTAAAGATCTAAAGATCTTTTGTACAATCTGCTCATTTGAGTAGGTTTTCCCAAGTGCTTCAGCTGAGTTGGTGAGATCACTTAATCTGGCATAGAAGCTTTTGAAGTCTTCTTTCTCATCCATAGACAATTGTTCAAATTCCAAAGTGATCATCTGCAGCTTGGAGGTTTTGACAGCATTGGTTCCTTCGTTTGTAATTCTCAAAGCATCCCATACTTCCTTGGCGGTCCTTAAAGAGGAGATGAGTCTGAATTGACCTGGATCAACCAAAGAAACAATAGCGTTAAGTGCCTTAGAATTCCAATTTGCATTAGCTAATTCATCTGCAGTATAAGCACTTCTAGCTATAGTTGTAACAACACCTCCAGCAGTGACAGTGGGTGCTGTGTAACCTTCAAGAACAGAAGTCCAATAACGTTCATCAATAGATTGAATAAAAATTTCCATACGGATTTTTCAATATGCATAGTTACTACCAGTTAACAGAGGTGGCCTAGGAGATGCAGAATTTTCCATTTAGACAACCGGATCTCACTTTCTAGAAGTGAACCTGCTCTGATACCAATTGAAAATTTGAGGTTGTCTAACTTTTAATAATGGACTGTCACAGATGTGTCTGGACAGTAACCAGTTAACAGAAATTCGTTAAGTTTGTTTAGCACAGTACCAGATGAATCTTGCTCAGGAAAATTCGTCTGGATAGTAAAACGTAAACAATCAGAATAAATTGTGTGGAATAGTAAATAGATAAGAACACAATAATTTGAGCTTAACGTGGGAAAAAACCCTAACAGGGAAAACCTACGGTTCGCATCCTGCGAACAAAAATAAATCACTATATAAGGAAAGAGTTTACACAGATCAATCTAAACTACAGGATAAATCTACCCATAGACTTTATCAAACATCCAAGAAATAGATCACTCCCTGATCCTTCTGTGGCGTGTAATGTGAGCTGGCGTCCCACCACTCTTCAGTAGTTTTCTTCGACTCTGCAACACTTTTCAGCAACACGAACTCCCGTTCGATCTTGATCCAAACCTTCCGTTTGATCTTCACGCTGAAATTCTTTCCTCCTCTAAGTGATTGAATCCTCCTCCCGGAGTACTGAAGTCACAACACAATTGAAGCTTTAATTATATTTGCACCATACAACAATTAAGCTTCAAGACTTCGAAAGTGGACGTGTATTTTTGTAAGCACCACACGGATTTTTGATTCTACACGTCACAAAAAAAAAAAAAAAAAAAAACGTCCCGTTTTTCTTCTCTTTATAATGCAATTAGGTTTTCTTGATTCCCAAGTTTTCCTTATTGCATAAGATCTCTACTACCTGCAAAACATGGTAGAGATAATTAGTAAAAGGTAAGATAGTTATCCTTAAATAAATCTTACCATGAATAATGATAATGATAAATCATAGAAGATCTTTCCATTTATCAATCAAGTGATAAACCTTGATATTTATCACTATATTTTTGGCCCCTATGAATATTCTTCACAATCAAGATTTTCGACCTTATAAACTTACCATATGCAAAGATAAGATTAAAAATATTCTTGACCAGATCAAGAAGATACTTATCATATCTTGAATAATGCTTGAGTATCAAGAATAAATACAAAATATATCACAAGATAATCACATCAATATTTCGAGATTATGATCAATATTTTCGAGATTATGATCAAATCAATATCACTATTTTCTTGATCATTATCTTTCCAAAAATATTTTTCTCGAAAATAAATATTTGCATAATTTAATTAATCTTAATAAATTATTAAATACACGTATTTAGTAATTAAATCAAGTTTCATTAAATTACACATTCGTGAAAAATAGGAAATGCCAATAATATAAAATTAACAAGTGTGATTTTTTAGACACTCTGGTCTTACTATTACTGTAATTTGGTGTTACTGTGATAAATGTATGATTTTTATCTTTGTGTTTTTACTATATTTCACTATAATGAAATATGATGTTGAGGCAGATACAACTTTGACAGACATCTTGAAACTTAAGAGGAATAAGTATGATTGTTGTGTAATTTTTTTGTTCATGTGCACAGTGTTTATGATGCAAACACATTTGTGATACATTAGTTGACCAGATGCATTAGTCAAGCTTTACTAATTCCAATCATGTTTAGACAATAATGGTGTAGGGATCTGCATAGTTTATCAAATTAAAATGTATTTTGATTGTCTAGAATCATTTCAAAGTATGAATTTTAGTTGGTGATAGATTTTGTTCAACCCTTTTTCAGTGGATACTCACTTTCTACTCAAATCTTTATGTTCGGAAATTAAAGTTGACAATTGATTTTTCAGTGGTTACACACTTTCTCAAATTAAAGTTGACGATTGAGGCAATTTTAATGGTTTATTTAATATGTAGGATTTCTATGAAGATTTGTTCGAGGAGCTGAGCAAATATGGAGATCTTCAGAGCCTCAATATCTATTTAATGTGTTCCTCTTACATTATGTGTTTAAATATACTGTTTACTTTGTTGATAATATATTGTTTATGAGATATGAGCAATATCTCACTATTAAATCTAAAACATAAAAAATTGTTGTATCTAATGTAATGGTTTATCCCTTTTCTTTTTTGTCCCAGCTTCCTTAGAAATTAGTGGATGTAACTGCTATCAGACAGCAGCTGTTATCTCAGTATGATGTACTCCAGTCTCGCATAAAAGAGTTGAAGCAAGCTGCTGAGAATGAGGTACTCATGGAATATTAATGACTTCACCGGTTATTGATTATTTATTAGAATTCAGTTTAATATATCTAAAGAGGACAAATAAAAAATATCTAAACCAAAGTAATCACTTTCCATACTATCTCCTGTTGAAATTTGAGTTGGAAGGTGGATGTGATATAAGGTAAATTTATTCTTATGCAGTTTGTCATTTGTTCTTTAGTGTAATCTTTAGGCTTATAACTTTATTTCACTTTGAGATTGTTTTGTTGATCTGCTAAATTCATTTTGTCACACAATATACTACCAAAATATGTTATTTCTTTTATTATTTTCAATTGGTTGTAGAAGGTTAACTGCTATGGATGGAAAAAGAATGTTTGCATTAGCAGCTGCATCATCACAAAAGAAGTTGATAGACTAAGGTTAGGATTTTTTTTAAGGTGATAATTGAAAAAGAAAATGCAGTATTCAATGTATTTGGAGCATAATATGGGCTGAAATGTCTATTTTATTCTCTAAAAAATTGAAGGAGTTAATTAAAGTGGGTTCCATACTTCCATATGATAAAATTCCCACTTCTGTGAAATCACATTAATTTGAAACAACCTGAGACAGAGATTAAGACATTCATTTTGAAAAGGACAACCTATTATTAGATCACCTAAACCATTTTCTTGAGCAAAATCTGGACATGTTTCTTTAAGTTGATCTTTGAGCAATGAGTGCTGAATGGCTCTTTGTTGGAAAGATTATTCAGAATGTGAGGGAGAACTGATGGGCCGGATGACAGTGGAGAGAGTACAATGTTTCTGAAATCTATTGTGCTCATAAAAAGGCAAGGATAACTTGAAGATTAATTTAAAAAAAATACAAGATTTTTTAAATTAATTATATTTTGATTTTGATTGCCTCCATTTCATTGCCCTTTTTCTTTTCTTTTTTACTGTCAATTTTTTTTAAAATATATATTTCACTTCCATCATTACTACGAGTTCCATTTTGGGAAAATCAAATGGCAGATGCAACTTGAGTTGAAGACAAAATGTCTACAGAGATCTCAAAAAGCACCCCTGACAAGAAGCAAGAAACCCTTGAAAAGATGCTTTCTAGGCACAGGTACTACATCTCTGTATAATCTATGTCAATCCTCTCTTATGTTAAATATTGTGTTTCAGTTTGTGGATTGAAGTAGTGTTTCTAAGACCGTTGCTTTAAGGAAGTTTGATTTGATCTACATTTGGAAGGTTTGGTAGCGACCTACCCTTGCAAATTTGTTGCAGGTTGAGCAATAATCCAATTAGATCCCGTGATAATATTATATTGAACAATAGGTACTGAGATATGTTATTGTCACTATTCACTCATGAATGTGTGTTGCAGAAGCTGCTCTTTACATGGGTGTGTTTGGTACCAATAGTGTCGATGAGGTTGTTCATGATTGCCTTAGTATTTTTAACAAGCAACAGGCATACAATAACTTGGAATAGTTTAGATGCATTTTTTGGAATTTTTAGGGATGTTCTTCTTCCACCATAAGTGGCTAAACTACTTTCCAAGTGTGATGTGCATATTCTTTGTTGATTTTTTCACATAAGCAAATAGTTGGTAAATGGTGTTATGTTGGTTCTGAACGTGTTCTTTCTTTAAAATCTGTTTTAAGCGACTTTAACCACAAAGCTTATACTCTTACATTGGGGGATGCAATATGATCATCTGCTGGATATTGCTGATGAACAGACCGTGCTACAAGATGCTTTCCTTCTAGCCGATGATGTGGTGCGCTGTCCAAGGGATATCAGCTATAATGTGAGGACAGATCTCCCTCAAGAAGTCTTAATGATGAAGGAGTTTTATTGGCATTTGGAAATACAAAGGTCAATCAGCTGAGATTATCTAAACTCAATAAGGACCTTATAGTTTTGTCTTCTGAAATATTTTATTTTTCTTATTTATTAAAAACATGTTTTCAGTTGATTTGCAAATTCTTTAGCTGTTGATTGTGTTTTTCAAAGTTAATTCATTTCATTGGAAAGATTACTCAAAAGTCAAAACTGATGATTTATCATAGCATTAGAACATTCTATAAGTCATTAGAAGAAGCTTTTTGTTTAATAATTGTATAATGACTATTTGTTTAATAATTATAATCAAACCCCTTCATTAATATTAGGCTGCTCTATTATTGAATTGATATTGAACTCAGTTATAGTTCTTAAGAATTGTTCATCACAATCCTGTGTACACTCATGAGAGGGCTCACATACGAACTTCGAAGGCACCTGCAGAAAGAAAATATGTGTGGTTAAAAATTGATTTGAGAAATTGTGTATATTATAATTTGGTTTATACTCACTTCACCGAACATATATTTGTCAATTGTCATAGTTCTTTGTACTTAATTTCTTTTTTTCTTTATTTGATTGCTGATGAACACTGAATAATGGTATATCAAGGACAAGCTCCTCTGCCAATGAAGATTTGGATTGTTGTGAAAATTGATGGATTTCAAACTTCATAGAATGTCTGTGAGGATATTGAGGCAGCGTTGCTTGATTTTGGGGTTGGGAACTGGGAAGTGAGGCTTGATTATGGGGTGTAATCAAGTAATTGACATTCATGGCTAAAATAGTTGTGTGGTGTAATTTCCTCTATGGTAAAACTTATTTTTATAGAACACATGTGATGATACATTTGGGAAACATTACATTTGTGAATCCATTGATTACAAGAGAAAATCTACCAAAGACATACATTCAAATAGTGATAGTTGATGGATATCAGTTTTGGTTTATTAGTTTTGTGAATTTAAAATAATTTGTCATTTTTTAATTTATATTTCATAAATATGTACAAATATGTGAGAAATATTTCGTATTTTTCATTTTACTTCAAATATTTTGTAAAATATTTAACACCGTGCATCGCACGGGTGGTAGAACTAGTTATATATAAAAGCAGAATAGCCGTCACCAAAATACACACATAGTTTCCCGCCAAAAAAACTTTCTAAATTTGGAAATTTTGTTCTAAAAAATAGTATATTAAATATTTTAGCAATTATTATTTTACATGTATCATTAATTGTATTGGCATATGTGATATGCTATTAATAACATCAAAATATTATTTTTTCTATTTTATTATTATTCTTTTAATAATTATTGTATTATTTTGAACTTGAAAAATATGTACTATGGATATCAAATTAAAGATCACAATGAGAAGTTTAATGCAACCTAACAAGTGAGAGCAAATTATAAATATATTGTCTGTAAAATCATATCAAAAATTAAAGATAAAGTTTTATTTTTTATTTTTCCTCAATAACTAATTCATTTTAAATTATATCATTTATGTCCCTATAATATTATCTATAATTAGTTAATTAAATTCATTTTAGTTATAGATGATTAATTTCTATTTTGATTTTTTCTCATCAAATTAAAATAAATAATAACTATACGAATTTTTAAGGCAAATTCAATTAACTTGTGTTAATTTTACAAACTTAAGATTTCTTCAATTCATTCATCATTTTCACATTATTTTTATTTATTTACTGATTATGTTCATTTTCTATTTTTCATTATAAATTTAAATAACTAAAATATGCAAAAATATATTACATATTTTAACGATTAGTTCATATAATTTCTGTTAAACAATTGATCGATCAGTAATTTTTATTAAAATAATAATATGACAATATGAATAAAGAAATTTTCAGTATGAAGAAAGAAGAATCAATTAATGTAACAATGTTTATTAAAATTAACGATTATTTTTTTAGAAAAACACTTGAAATTAATAATTATTGCATAAAAAATCAATTTATACCAAAAAAAGTCTATCATACACATCTTTTTGGGAAGAATATGATAAAGAACAATATATGAAATGAAAAGCGTCGATCTTAAGGAGAATATGTAAGTTGAGTTTTGCACGTGTATTGTATGAGCTTAATTATGTATTTCAAAATTTTTTTTAAAAAAGAAAATTTCATTTATTGAACGTTAATTTCAGAAATGAAATTGATATATTCACGGTACAAACTCTAAAACACATAATTTATTAAAATATTAAAAAAATAATTATATGCCGTAAAAAATGGTGAAACTTTATTTCTTTATTAACATATATAGCCTTTGTTTGTTTTTCTATAAATTTTTCACTTTTTTCTACAGTATTCAATCTCAACCATCTATTAAAAGTCAAGCTCACAATATTTTACTTTTCAACCAAATCTTAACCATCCATTCTCCAAAAAATCTCTATTCATTTCAAAAAACCTCTTTTTATACAATACCAAACACACACATATATACAAAAAGACTTACTATATATATTTTATTTATATTTTCATTAATAATTTTTTTATTGACATATAATTCAATATGCATTTAATTAGGTTCAATTAAATGCATCACATTTAAAAATTAAAAATTATTAATCATGCGAATGATCTCCTGAGTTGAATTCTATTTTCGTGCACTACAAATCTTGAGGTTGATTTTCATTTTCGTGCATCGTCAATATTGCTAATTAATCTGTTACACTTATTTATATATAGGGTCTCATATATTTAATTTGTTACAATTACTTTATTTTATGTAAATTATAATACTTTGAGGGTTATTATTTATATTTACGTTAGTAAAAAATATTTGAATTTTTTATTTATTTATTCTATACAACATATATTTGAAAATTTGCATTATTTAATTTAAATTTGAGTAATTGTTTAAATATATTTGTCTATAGAAACTTTCGTGTATCACATGAGTTTGAGCAACTACAAACTGTACAAAAAAATGTATTATTTAAAGAGATTTTTCAAAATTGATGGGAATTGTAATTTATTTTTGTTTTGAGCATTCGTCGACATTCTGTATCATTAATAAAAACAAATTATGTGTTCAATTTTTTTCCTATTTTGTAATGATATTTACAGTAAAATAATTTCATATTATTCTTCCATGTAACGCATGGGTGTGATACTAGTAAATAGTAAAAGTAGAATAGTCGTCAGCAAAATACACACATAGTTTTCGCCAAAAAAAAATTATAAATTTGAAATTTTTTTGCTAAAAAAGAGTATATTAAATATTTTAGCAATTATTATTTTTACATATGTCATTAATTGACATAATTATCTCATTAAATGATCACAAATTGCCCTTCACTATATCGATGTGCCTCCATTTGCTAAACTAATACAAACTCAAGAGTTTAATGTGAATATGTATTTATGGAAATAAATAGTAAAAGGAGAATACCCGTCACTAAAATACACACATAGTTTTCGCAATTTTTTTTTCTAAATTTGAATTTTTTTTGCTAAAAAATAGTATATTAAATATTTTAACAATTATTATTTTACATATGTCATTAATTGCATTGACATCCGTGCTATGCTATTAATAACATCAAAATTTTATTTTTTCTATTTTATTACTATTCTTTTAATAATTATTGTATTATTTTGAAATCGAAAGATATGTAATATGGGGTTCTCACTTAATTGTTAGCTTGCATTAAACTTTTCACCGTGATATTTAATTTGATACCTATATTACATATCTTTTGATTTCAAAATAATACAACAATTATTAAAAGAATAATAATAAAATAGAAAAAAAAATATTTTGATGTTATTAATAGCATAGCATGGATGCCAATGCAATTATGACATATATAAAATAGTAATTGCTAAAATATTTAATATACTATTTTTTAGAAAAAAAATTTCAAATTTAGAAAAAAAATATGGTGGGAAATTATGTGTGTATTTTGGTGAATGTCATTCTACTTTTATACTCCCTCCATTCCACAAAGATAAGCTTGTCTTCCTTTTTTGTTTGTCCTACAAAGATATGCCACTTTCCTTTTTGAGAGTATATTAATGTCTTCATTTTCTAATATATCCCTATCTAATATGCATTGTTATCAATAAATATGAACAATTCATTATTTAATGTAGGGGTATATTAGGTAGAATGTAGGTAAATTTATGGTTCCAACATATATTAATTATGTTTTCTTAATTCGTGTGAAAATAGAACTAAGCCTATTTTTGTGGGACGGAGGGAGTATATATTAAGAATTAAGAATGTTAAGATTAAGATTAAGATACTAAATAATGGTTGATATTTTTTAAATCAATTTTAATTTTATTACTAACACTAATACCAAATGAGTTCAATTAATATTTTTAGTTATCAGTATTAAAATTATCATTTAATTATTATATTTTATTTGTTGTTCTTAATATTATAAATTCTATGTGTAGCCCTTAATATAAAAATTGTGTTTTAATTATTAATGGTCAAATGATTTGTTATTTTTAATATTAAAAATCATTTTATTGAAATATATATGTGGTTGAAAAAATGCGATGCTTATATATAATTTATTGAAAAAGTTATTAAACGAATACTAATATTGAATAATTAATGCTTTGATTTTTTTTTTTTAGTTAATAATATCAATAGAATGATTAATTTTTTTAATCATTCTTAATTTTAATAAATTTTTAAAGATTATAGGGTATAAGATTTTAGGTATAATTTCTTGATTTCCAACTTTACTCTGTTATCGTAACATGATAATCGTGAGATTTTCAAATTATTATTTTGACTTCTTATTTTAGTAAATAAAGTTTTATTGGTTAAATCCAAATATTTTGTTTACTTATTTTCTATTTATTGTGATTAATGTTTTTGAATGAAATTGAAAAGTATGTTAAATTCGAGAGTCAAATGTAGATATTATGGAAAATATATTAATACATTTCACACGCATCAATATTTGTACACATAATATTATATCAAACATGATATATACCATTAAAAAGTTAATAATAATTCGAGAATAAGGGCTTTGTTCAAGTGGGGGGACATCATTTACTAAGATTGAGGTATTGGGTTCGATTCTCTTGGGGGGATTTGGATGGGTTTGTAGTTGTATATAGGAATTTGTCAAAATAAATAATAATAATAATAATAATAATAATAATAATAATAATAATAATAATAATAATAATAATAATAATTCATAAAAAATATTGAAATCAATAGTCATTTATTGAAATATATAAATTCACGTTTATTATTAAAAGAAGTTTTTAATAATTTGAATTAGTTATGTTATTTTTAAATTCCAATAATTATTGTAATAGAAAATTATTTTTTATACATTTATACATATGTTGATTATGCATAAGCATTATAATTTTACAAATACTTATTGAAATCGATATTGCGGATAATAACTTTTGTGCAGCGCACGAGTGAAATACTAGTTATATATAAAGAGATAGTACTTCCCAAAAATAGGTCTTTGAATATTTTGATATTTCCTATCTATATATTTTTTTAAATTTTTTAAAATTCTGTCATTGATAGTGGTTTCACTTTGTAGACCGATTTATACATAATTTAACTATTTGATTTTTTGAGAATTATTTTTGTGAAAAAGTGAATTTTATAATGTATAATTAAACAATAGTGTGAAAATTTGTAGAAAATAAATTTTTAAATAATGTATGATTGAGAATGAATGTTCAGAAAAACTAATTATTGAAAAATCAATTTTATATAAGTAAGTGATAAAATATTATGTCTTGTGAGTTAAACAATCCAGCCGCTTTTATGAATCGAGATGCATAGATAATTTTTTAGTATATAAAGTTAAATGTATTTGGGATTTACATTTGTTAAAATTTAATTAAAACAAACATTTCATGTTTCTTAATTTGTTACATTCATTAAAATATATGACCACATGTATTTAATTTGTAAAATTAAAGTAAATACGAAATGAAATATTTGTTTAATATATTTAAATATCAAATAATATAATAAGATAATTAGTATTAATTCTAAACTAACATTCTATTAATTATAAAATAATCTACATATAAATTAAAAAAAAATCATACTTTTTAACAGCTCATTGTATCAAAATTTATTGTTACGAATTACATTATTTGAAATAATGAGTCTCAAACGGTGCTTAAGTATACATTCTCCACAAAATCATTATTATAAAACTCATTTTGTGGATAATGATGGATCAAACAAGGACTAAATATGCTTACAAGAGAAAAAAGTAATACATAAAGGGAGAACACTGAACACTTCCCAAAAATAGGTATTGACCCATTTTCCTGCCTAAAACACATTTCGTAAAATGATATTTAGTAGTATTAGTTCACTATTTATTATTCATTTTGGACAAAATTAAGATTTAAAATAGTCCACTTGAATGCCGATTTTTAAACAGCTGCATTTTTTAGGTTCCAAATTTTTTTTGTCCGTCTTCCCTTTTTAATTTTTACTTTTTTGAAAAATATCCTAACTCGAAAATTCAAGTCTATGGTAAAATTTTATTGATATACAAAATCAATTATAAGAGGGGGACATCAACCTTATAGGCCCGTCTTCCATCTTGAACATCAATTACAATTTTTTAAAATTCGTTAAAAAAAAAAAAAAAGCTAAGGAAAGTACCAAGTAGGATTAAAGTACAATTTGAAAAACAAAAGAATTTTATGAACCCCTCATCTTCAGACCTTCAACTTCAAACTCAAACGAAATAGATATTGAAAAATGTTTTCCAAAAATTTTATCAGACTTTGAATATTTGCTTTTAGAAATAAAAAGAGAAGTAAAGTTTACAGACAAAAGTTTAGAACACGATTATAAAATACTTGATCTTGCAATCAAACTAAGAACCCCTCATCAAAATCTTTATCATTTTAGACAAAATTTAATTAGTGAAAATAAAAGAATTTGGGACTTACATAAAATTGTAGAAGAACTTGAAGAGATTTTAAGAACTAAGACCATAAAAACAGATAGTCAATATTATAAACAAGACTCTGAAAGCCTTTTAGATCAGTAAAAAATCCGCACCTAAGCCGACCTCTGCAATCAACTTTAAGATAGACCCCTTTACGCCAGTGGCTGAGTTTATCTTTTAGGTATACCCCCCCTCTCATTTGGTATCAGAGCCATAGATAATGAGAAAAACTTAGAATATTTAGATCTATAACTTAGTAGTAATAATAGGAAAATAAAGACAGTAGATAACAACATAATTAACTGTAATTTAGAAACAAAACATAAATTACATAATTTGTTTTCAGAAGATCCAAGCCAAAATCTTATTATAGATTTGATCATAAATTTCTCCAGAAATTTAGAACAAGAAAATAAAAGATTCAGTAAAACTTTAGAAATAGTTTTAGATCATCTTAAAACAAAAAGTATAGAATTAAGAAATATCAAAGAAAATCTAGATTTTATTAAAAATCAAAATTGTGTTATTTTAGAAAAAAATATCCAAACAAGAAAAGATACCGGGAAAATTTGATATTTCAGAAATAACAAAAATTTTAGATTTTAATAAACCTAAAAAAATTGAACTAGAAATAAAAAAGATAATTATTAAAACAGAAGAATCTGTTAAAGAATTAAAAAAGCTAATTCTTAGTTAATGAACGAAAGTATTCTAGTAGATAGAAATTATTTTGAAGCCTTAGATTATTGTTTGTCTTTTCACACAGAACCACAAGGAATTACAAATCTTGACTCTCCAAAAGCAACAGAAGCAGTTTTAATTAAACATAATAACTTGATAATTACACTCTTAGTATCTTTACATAAGAAAATTGACGCTTTAGACAAAAGGAAGGTAACAAATTCTACATCAGATATAGAAACTGATTTAAGATCCATAACAGGAAAATTAAGGCCCCGTTCTCTTTGCTATTTTGACCTCGTTTTGAGTTTTCGATTTTTGGAAATATCGAAAACGCGTTCACTTTACCCATTTTCAGAAATGAGTTTTCCAAAATACAAAAAAAATTACAAAGGAAACTTAAAACGAGTTTATTGCGTTTTTGATATTTTGTATTAAAAAGTCCAAAACGACCAAAACGCGCGTTTTGATTTTTTTTTTTTTTTGGTAAATGTGAGACACTTCCTTCACTTGAAGTTCTTATATTATTTTGCCATTATATATAGATCCATGTTAAGATTTTTTTTTTTTTTGTAATTTTTTTGTAATTTTTTTTATTATTATTATTTTAAATGTGAGACAATTCCTTCACTTGAAATTCTTATATTATTTTGTCATTATATATAGATCCATGTTAAGATTTTTTTTTCTTTTTTGTAAATTATTATTATTATTTTATTTTATTTTGTAAAAGTGAGAGATACTTCATTCACTTGAAATTCTTATGTTATTTTGTCATTATATATAGATCATGTTAAGATTTATTTATTTATTTATTTTGTAAAAGTGAGATACTTCATTCATTTGAAGTTCTTATATTATTTTGTCATTATATATAGATTTATTTTAAGATTTTTTTTTGTAATTTTTTTTTTATTTTTTTTATTTGTTTGTAAAAGTGAGACACTTCCTTCACTTGAAGTTCTTATGTTATTTTGCCATTATATAGATCCATGTTAAAAAAAAAAATTCTTTTTTTTTTTTTGTAATTTATTATTATTATTATTATTATTATTATTATTATTATTATTATTATTATTATTATTATTATTATTTTTGTAAATGTGAGACACTTCCTTCACTTGAAGTTCTTATGTTATTTTGCCATTATATAGATCCATGTTAATTTTTTTTTTTGTAATTTATTATTTATTATTATTTGTAAATGTGAGACACTTCCTTCACTTGAAATTCTTATGTTATTTTGCCATTATATATAGATCAATGTTAAGATTTTGTTGGTATGAGATTAAATTTTTGTTTAGCTGAAACAATATTAATGATGAATTTATTGACATAGAGAACTAACTGATTTATTAACATTAAAATTAATGATATTCAACAAATCAATCATTTTTTACATATAAAATATTACAAAATAAATATATCAAAAAATTACAAAGTAAACGCATTTTTCAGTTTTCTAATTTTAAAAACAGTTTTCAAAAATCACAAAGAGAACATGTTTTCAACAATCCCAAAACAGACAACCAAAATCCAAAATTCAAAACAAAATCCAAAACTCAAAATCCAAAATCGAAATACAAAGAGAACGGTCCCTAAGAATTTAAATCTTGAAAAAACAGGTAAAAAAAAATTACAAGAAGACTACCAAGAGAATTGAAATTTTCAAGATGAGCTTATCAACACCATTCTTAGGAAGGTCTAGAACAATTAGCGAAGGAACATCCAGATCTAGTACATCAGGAATTAACAAGAATTTGTTAGACAGAATTTTGAGAAGAGTAGAACACCATAACCAAAGTATAGAAGAAATTATAGATCCACAACAAGATTATGCGAGATTCCAAACACATGGTTTAAGATTACTTAATCCAAATGTTTTATATAATAGAGGAATTTTTGAATCAAGATCACATTTTTTTAGACATCATAGAGAGATATCAATACAATGCATTTGTAACCAAGTTGTAAAGTTAAACTTAATATCAGAAGATTCTAAAAAAGAACTCAGAAAAAGAAATTACAGATTTATTCATTTAGGATTAATTGTTATAGGGATAAAGGGTTTAATTAGAAAAAGTCTAGGATGTAAAACATTGATTACTATATATGATGAAAGATTTAATAATATAGACAAAAGTCAAATAGCAAGCATGGAAGTAGATATGAATAACAATAATGATATTATTTATTGTAACCCAGACTTTTTAATGACTATTAAATATTTTTCAGAAAAATCAAAATAGGTATACAAACTAAAGGATATGAAGATGCGAATAGTGGAGATAATCTATTAATACACATAGGATTTTTAGGAAGATGTTCATTTAATTCACAAACCAGATATAAAGTATATATGGATAAAGTTGTAGGATTAATGAGTAGTAAAAGAATTCATATGGTAAAACCAAAAGAATTCTCAGCAGAACAATTAGCAGGATTAGAATGGGATATGGATAAATTTTTAGAAGAAGAAGAAAAACCAATAGCACCAAGAGAATCATTAACATATAAAGATGCACATGGTAGAATAAGTTTAAGATTTATAGATTATAGGCAAATCCCAAAAGAACCCGATGAAGAAGAACCAGAGGAAGAACCATATCAAGAAAATGTTCCCATAGAATTAATAGGAGAAAATTTTGATAAAATAATTTTACCAAAAGAATTAGAAATTATTCTTAACAAAGAAGAATTACTAGAATTAGAAGATCAAATGTATATTTCAAAACAAATAAAGGAAAATGAATATTTGTACTATGATTTAGCACAAAATATTAGAACAAGAATCATAAATGAAGAAGAAGAATTTAATGTTAATAAATCAAATGCTACAAATTATAGTTATATAAAAGAACTTATGGAAGACACAAGTACATATAGAACTTTCGATGAAACTCCTTTTGATAAGACTACAAAACATGAGACTATTATTTATGGAGACGGTTTTCCCCCTAGAGTAGCCTATACTACATATAATGAACCCCCACAAAATAAAAAATATGTAGCAAAAGGAAGTGAAAGAGCCTTAGAAAACAAAATAGAATTCCAAGCAGCAGCAAAAGCCCAAATGTTAAATATAACAGCACATGATCCACAAACCTGGAAAAATGTTATAGATGTTTGGAAAAATACAATTATAGGACACTACATTAGGAATTTTCAAGAAATGGAACCTTTAGACATGTATAGATACTTAGAAACATTTTTAGGAGAAAGTACCAAAGCAATGTGGGAAGCTTATAAAATAGAAAGAAAAGAAGAATTTGATCAGCTTGTTAATTTAGGAAGTAATCCTTATAATTGTGTTAATAAAATACATATATTAATTACTGGAGCAAACCCAAATTCAGGACACGTGAGTATACAAAGAAAGGCCATGAGAGACTTAGAACAACTTAATCTATATAAATGGACTAAAGGAAAATATGTTAAGAAATTTTTAAATGAATATTATTATTTAACTTCAATTTCAGGAAACACATTTAATCAAGAAATAAGAAATAAATTGTTTCATAAACTACCAGGACCATTAGGATTAGAAATAACAGAATCATGGAATAATTTAATAGCAGTAAGAGAACAACCAGAAAAGAAATGAAGCATATGATACAGAATCCAACATGTAATTAGATGTTTAGAAGGCAAATGTGTAGAATTACAAATCTAAACATAACTAAAAAAGACAGATTATAAGTTCAGTAAAGATATTTTTACTCCACAGACTTATGGAGCCTCAAGCTCCAAACCTTATAAGAAAAAATTTAAGAAAAATTATAAAAGACCAATTAAGAAAAGGTATTTCTTAAGAAAGTCAAATAAAAGAAAACCTTATTTAAATGAAAAAAGGCATGTAAGAAAATTTAAACTAGATAGAACTTATAAAAATAAACTTAGTTGCTTCATTTGTAATAGTACTGAACATTTAGCAAGAACTTGTCCAAAAAGGATAAATAGTTATGACAGAAAAAGTACTCTTATTGAATGTACAAATGAAGATCTCATACAATTAGATGAGTATATTTCTGATAAAGAATCAATTTACAGCATAATTTCAATAGAAGACAAATCAGAATTAGAACAAGAAGAATCTGATTATGAAATTATAGATGAATTTTCAAATTTAAAAATAAATGGAAGCTCAGAATCTGAAGAAGAAGAAGTTAATTTAGTAGAAACATTAATAGAAACGTGTATACATAATTGGCAGAAAAACATAGGAACAGATAATGTAGCATGTTTTATTTGTAATTAGTATCCAGCTAGAAAGCTTAGAGCAAAATGTTTAGAATGTTATAAAGAAGCATGTATTAAATGTTTAGAAAATAATGGGATAATTGAAAAAGAAGAAGTAAAATTAGAAATTACTAAAGAATAAATAGAAATTTCTGAAATAAGAATTCTAAGAAGAAGAATTGAAAATCTAGAAGAAATGCAAAAATTACTAGTAAAAATAATAGAAATATTAGAAAACAATAACAAAGGTAAAGGAATCATGATTGAAGAACCAGAATAAAATTCAGAATATTTACAAAGAAATTATGTTCAGGTAGTGTGTAACTCAAAAACTTAAAAGTATTAAGGTAAAATGTCAAATAAGAATAGGAGACTACATTATTAAGTGTTTAGGGTTAATAGACTCAGGATGTAGTGATTGCATAATAAATAAAAAATTAATTCCAGACAAATACATAGTAGAATCCGAGAATCTAATAGATGCACAACAAATGGATGGAGATTTATACACATACACAAAATTATTAAGACCAAATAGTAAAATTAGTTTTGAAACTAATTGTGGGTTAAGTATAGAATATACATTACCTAGAGATTCTACATGGATAAGACCTTTAAATTTAAAAGAAACAGATTTCATTATTGGATTAAGTTTTTTATTAAAAGACAATGGTAGTGTTACAATTACAAAAGATTTTATACATTTCCAAAAACATACATTATTCACCCCTACACAAACCATACATTATCCATCAGAGTGCGTTGAGAAGCGTGGTGAAAGCCCTAAAGAAAAAATTTGCCCCTGTAATAAAAAAGAGAATGTCAACTCATTGAAAAAGAACCATTAAAAGATGAAATAGAAACAAAAAAACTTTTAGAAGATGAAATATAAGAACAAAACTTTGGACCAGTAGAACTTATTGATAATGAAAAAATTTATAATACATTAATCACAGAACAAGAAATAGAAAATTTAATTAGTAAATCAGAAAAGATGGAAATATTAGGAGAAAATATTTTAAAATATTGGGAAAAAGATAAAGTTTTTTGTGAACTAAAAATTAAAAACCCAGAATACATTATTAGAACCAAAAATATTGAAGCCACTAATCTAGACTTAGAAGATTTCAAAATGCACATAGAAGAATTATTAAAGTTAGGAGTAATTAGAAAATCTGATAGTCCCCATAGATCAGCAGCCTTTATAGTTAGAAAACATTCAGAAATAGTTAGAGGAAAAAGTAGAATGGTTATAAATTACAAAAGACTAAATGATAACACCATAGATGATGCTTATAAAATACCATATAAGACAATATTAATAAACAAAATACAAGACTGCAAGATTTTCAGTAAGTTTGATTTAAAATCAGGATTTTGGCAAATCAAAATACACCCAGGCAGTATAAAATGGACAGCATTCACTTGCCCAGAAGGACATTATGAATGGCTAGTAATGCCATTTGAGTTAAAAAAAGCACCAAGTATTTTCCAAAGAAAAATGGAAAGTATATTTAATAAACATAGTAAATTCATAGTAGCATACATAGATGATATTTTAGTTTTCAGCAAAAACAGAAAGGAACATAAAGGACATTAGTAGATTGTTTTTTCAGAATTTATTAAACATGGATTAATTATTAGCAAAAAGAAAATGGTATTATTTAAAGAATATATAGATTTTTTAGGAGTAAATATAGGACAGGGAGAAATTAAATTGCAACCACATATAGCTCAGAAAGCTTTAGAATTTCCAGACAAACTTGAAGATTTAAAACAAATCCAAAAATTTTTAGGATTAGTAAACTATGCAAGACCATTTATTAAGGATTTGAGAAAAATCGCAGGACCTTTATATTCAAAAACTTCACCAACAGGACAAAGATTCTTTAATCAAGAAGATATAAAATTAGTCCAAGAAATCAAAAATAAAATAAGAAATTTACCAAAGTTAGCAGTGCCATTAGATACGGATTACTTAATTATAGAAACAGATGAAAGCATATTAGGATGGGGAGCTATTTTGAATTGTAAACCCAACAAATATGAAGACAAAAATACTGAAAGAATCTGTAGATATAATAGTGGTAGTTATTAGGAAAAAAGGAAACTTAAGTAGCATAAATGCAGAATTGTTAGCTGTAAATTATGCTCTAGATAGCTTTGAATTATTTATCATATCTAAAAAAGAAATAATGATAAGAACAGATTGTGTTGCAATAGTTCTTTTTATAATAAACTCAAGTTATATTCAAAAAAGATTAGTAGAAGGAGATGGTTAAATTTTATTGATAGAATTACAAACACTGGAATAAATATAGATTTGAGCACATCAAAGGAGTAGATAATAAAGCAACATACATCTTAAGTAGGATGGTAGAAAAGAGGAATTTTTTAAATCTTGACTCATTTTAAATCTACTGTTTACAGATGTTTAGACCTCCACCAAGACCAGGAATTCCTCCAGGGAATTCTTATGCATCTACAGCATCATTCCAGACTTCATCTAGTCAGAACAGACTATATTATCAAGAACTAATGAGATTCGATGCACAAGAACTTATATGTTTTCCTAGTAGTAATATTTCATTTAAAGCACTTGCACACTTTTCACTTTCAAAAGAAGAAAAATGTATTTTAGATAATTTGTGGATTTCTTACAACAAAAATCCAAAAGATTAGAAGTATTTCCTTGCATCCATGAACGCATTGTTAGAACATTTTAATCAGACCAGAACAAGGTTTAAGTTTTATGTGGTAATTAAAGGTAAAAAATTAGGAGTTTTCCATACATGGTTAGAAGTTTTGGATAGCATTAGAGATTTTAAAGATCTTCTTTACAAAAGGTTTTACAAATCTACAAGAAGCTCTTGAATCAGCCAGACAACACATATGGATTAATTTTTATGTTTCACCATCCCTGAAGAATTACCAAGACCCTCCACTTGATTTTTCACCAAACAGAGACCAGAATATTTTTTGCAGCCATTGTGAGTGTATGCAAAATAATTTTAGAGTAATCAACGAGTCCAACCACAACCTCCTTTCAGAAAGAACCTCTCTACAAAAGAAAATCACCGAACTTCAGAAAGAAATCATTAGTCTTAAGTTAAGTTCCAGCAAAGGTACTACTGAGCCAAAGGAGTCAGTAGCTAGTCCAGTTCAAACGGCAACTGGTAAAGACTTATCAAGCCCGTTTTTGGCTATGGACTTGCCAAAAGTCCAATAGACTCAGGGAACTGTTGATTTCCCTACTTCTCAGGCCCAACAAGAAAATTTTACACAGACCCAAAATAAGTGTGTATGGGATACATTAGGTCAGCCCAGTGGAAAATTTGATTACTTAGTAAGATATTCGCAAGAACCAGTCACAAGCCCAGCCCAAGAAGGATCCAGTCAGAATATTAGTAAAGACAAAGGAAAGGAAATTCTCCAAAACGCTCAAGACCCAGATGATGATGTTATTTCCATTAATCGTTTACTCTCTCAAATTCAGAAACTTCAGAAATCCACAGGAAGCAGTGAAGAACCATCAAGAAAAAAAAAGAAACTAACTATTAAGAAAAAGATATAAAAGAAAAAATGGATGAAGCAATTAACAAAATTTTTGAAAGAATTTTCGCAAAAGACAAAATAACAAAAGAAAAAGAGATTCAAGAATGCCCTCAAAAAGAAAATTTACCAGAACCAGATAATTCTAGCCAAGGCAACAGTGATGACTTTGAAGAACATGAAAGGGACGGATATAATAATTCAGACAGTGGGATGTCATTTTCCTCCATTGTCGAACATAATCTGAACACGTAGAAAGACAAAAGATGCTGCCGACACAAGAAGACAAAAAAATTTAATAAAGAAAGATGTCGTGGACCAAGATTGGACAATCCTTTTTTACCAGAAGTTTTCCGGTGAAACGCGTGTCATAAAAGGACAGACAGCTGTAAAAGAAGAATAGACAAAAGAAAGAAGCGTGAAGACTTTTTAAGATAGACTTTACTTTTCCAGATTCCTTTAGGGACTTTGTTGTAAACTTGCTCCCTAGAATTTCTCTATATAAAGAAGACGTTTTCATTTGATAAATGCAAGAGTTTACAGCCTGTTTATTCCTTGCTTAAATCTTTTGAAACCTCCTTATCCAGAAAAATTCTCAATCCAACAACCCTTGTATAGTAAATAGGAACCTGTGAATACCCCTGAGGTACTTTTCTTCCCAAGTTTTATATAAATCCTTTAAGGGACTTCCCGAAAGGGAAATCCTTAGTTGTATTATCTTTAAGATGTTTTAATAAATCTCCAAAAAATTATCTTCATTTTCGTTTTATGTTTATTTCTTCATGTTTTAATTTCAGTTGTTTATATATTATGAATTATCTGATGAATTATAATTCATTACATCATATGCATATCATAAAAGCATAACTTGATTTTTAGAAGTCATACTGTTTCTAGGTTAATCCTGAGTGACATAGAGTTGTGAGGATTGTTAGCCGGAGTGAGCCTTTGAGAATCCTTTGATACTGGAGAAAGGGAATTAATTAATTTAGGAAAATATCACATAAATATTTTTATTTAAAAAATTGAAAATGAAAGAGGATGAAATAAGAATGTTCATCAATTTATTTTTATTTTTCTTTTCATTTTTCGTTTTAATAAAATTCTAAACTTATATCACAGATATATTTATTTATTTTTTACTTATTACAAAATCTATTTAAATGTAATTTTTCTTTTTCTGTTTTAAGTTTTAAATCAATTCAAATTACAATAGTTAAAGAAATTTCTGGAACGATAAACATACGAACTGTAAAAAAAAATTAAGGTATGCGTAATGTACATTTTTTGTAATTAATTATCTTCCTTCGTTTTTCATTTTTCATTAAATATTCATTTTATATGTTAACATATAAATTCAATGTATGTGAGTAACAAATGATCGTGCATCGCACGAATGTAACACTAGTTATTATTTATTTATGTCAAGTGCATTACAAGGCAGTTATTACGTATTCATATTTCATAAGCCAATTTATTAAAAATAGAATTTCTCAAATCACTTTTAACTAAATACATTTTTTCAAAATATTTTTTAAGCACACATTTTATCTCAAAAAAAAATCTCTGTCTAGAGTGTCGAACAAAGAGTATGTTTTAAGATCGGATTATTCTACATATAATCCTCATGGATTAGACACCGACTTACACTTCCCTCACATTGAGTGTGGCCAACAAATATTTTATTATATGTAAGTCCCTCTATGTAAGGAGTGTATAAGTCGATGTGTAATCCATTTTGTACATTTAACATAGTCCTTTAAGATTATACTTCTCATAATCTGGAATTGCATGCAAGAATGATTAGTTATTATCTACATCTACACTACTTTAAAAAGTATGGATGTTGAAGAATCTTTCACATTCCAATTTTACCCTCATTTATTTTTCTTTATACCAACTAAACTCTTCTCCCAATTAATTACTTAGGATACCATTGTATCATATATTTAGTTATATACCCATTTTATCCTTACACCTTTATTTAATAATATTAGATAATTCATTACATTTATTGCATAACAATTTACAAAATTATAATATAATTTCATATTATTATATTTTCTCATTTATTTAGTATTAAATTAATTTACGATCTAATAATTTACAATGTTGTAATATGATTTCATATTATTATTCTCATGTTATTATCTTTTTCATTTATTTAATTTAATCTACATCTACAATAATAATAATTATAATAATAATAGTAATAATAATAATAACAACAACAACAACAACAACAATAATAACAACAATAAAAGTGTGAACGAGTGGAAAACCTTTGATATAAAAGTACTAATAGGAGAGAATCTTCCAGTTACCAAATTTACCCTCACATATTTTATTATAACCCAAATAAGTCATTGCTTCTACATTAATTAATTAATAATTTAAACTCCACCAGTCTCTACCTCTCCATTTACCCTAAAAACAAATATGTTTTATAATTTACAGAAGAATCGGCTTTCAATAGATTTTTTTAGTTTGCTGAAATTTCGCAAAAATTATTTAAAAGTTATTTATTACAAAAAAAACTATGCAATTTATTCATCATTTACATTAAACGTGCAGCGCACGTGCTTTAGACTAGTATTCTAGAAATATACAAAACACCATTAATGGATTCGGAATCACGAATATTCATAGAACCTTCTGAATAAAATCTTGGAAAGATGTAAAACACAAATTTGAATAGACCACAGATGTGTATAATCAAGTCAGGATGGTCATGCCTAATCCGTGATGGATAAGGTAAACCGTTTATAAATGATTGTTTATAAATAGTGTGATAATTAGTGATGACAATAAGGTCGATTCGAATTCGCCCTGCAAAATTTTTACCCGATCTGGATACGTCCCTCGATCCGCGCCGAGATTTTTTTTATTCTTTTAATTTAAATTTTTTTTAAAGATAATTAAAACTAAGTTCTTTTTAAAAAATAACTTCTCATTAATTTTTTTTTAATCGAAACAGGTCTGGATCGGATCGGTGGGGTGAATCGAATTTTTTTGTCATCTCAAGTTACAACATTTCATTGATCAATTTTGTGAAAAGTAAAAAATGATGGACATGAGTCTTTCACTAGTCGAAGTTATTGACTTTTAAAAAAATATCTAGTAAAATATTGTCATGTGATCATTTATAAATAAATTTTATCAACGGGAGACTAATTATGGAATTTGAAGCAACAAAATGTAGGGAAAAAATAATTAATTGAAGTAACAAAATGTAGAAAAATAAATTTTGATTTAATTTCTGGTTGCATCCAAAAGTGACATAGTGATTATTTCTCAAAAACTACCATTGTTCTTGTCAATTTATAAATGAGAAAAGGAAGAAAATATTTATGGCCAAGAAATAATTGATTATTGATGTGATATTTTTTGATTTCCAAGATTATAATGTGGCAGTAATAAAGTGGACAAAAGAGTTCGAGTTATCGTCTCACAGAGATTAAGTACTGAAATTGTGCTAATTCTCGCTTTATTTGAATAGTTAAAAGACGAGATTTTCATCAAAACTAAATAATCTAGCTAAAAATAGGTATACAAGAATTTAAATTTTGTTTTTGAAAGTTATGAATGAAAGGTTGGAATTCATGATTTCACATAGTCAATGCTTATAATTCCACTCTTCAAGTTTTAATCATAATAATGTGTTCGATTGAGTTCATTTATGCATATGAAATTCCTCTCTCGAATTTAAATCAACTCTACATAATTCAGTCAACCTTATTTCTCTACAGCGGGTCATAATAATTAGGTGCATGAAATACATGAACACATATATAGATCGTAATAATAACAAACATATATCTCTATCTTTCATTTAATTATCAAATTTTATTCTTAGATCTAGGCTGTTAGCTTACCTCTCGAATTATAAAAACAACAATGATATCAATGAATTAGTGACCAGTTAATTCACGCATTAAACAAAAAATAAGATCAACACATGCAACAAGTACGTAAAACTTGAATTATGAAATTAAAAGTGTAAAACTATGCTACATCACTAATCACAACAAAAGGTTTAGTTGTTTATCATTGAATAGAATAAAATGCAGTAAATAATATAACTAAACGTCATGAATATATCAAATTAACGAAGAAAAGAACTCTAGCACCAAGAAGTTGCTCCCCATTGATAATCTTCAATGCTCACACCTTTGCTTTTAATTTGCTTCCAATATTTAGATGATAGAACATTGAATATAGCTTCTTGAATATGTGTGCAAATGTCCCAAATTCGTGGCTCCTAAGTTGTATTAACAGGTATCCTGAAACCTAAGCATGCAAGGAAAGAAAACAAGATAGAACTTATGCATGGGCATGACTTCACTAGGTCGGAAATAACGGAGCGGATGTGTAGCCCAAATGTTGGTGGTTGCGCAGGCCACCTTTTCATAATGGGTCAATTCGATGCATGGACAAGCGACCACCTGGCTGAGAAAGTGTGGCCGTGCAAGTCAATGTTTTCAACTCAATTTTCAACTTTTAAATGTGTTTAAGTAGATCCCTATGCTTTCTTTACATGTCTGGCCGTTCAACTTTTCATCGCAACATTTTAGTCCTCATACTTTCAAATCTTTTCAAATCTTCTTTCAACTTCAATTCATCTTCAATTTAGCCCTTCATCTTTGATTTCTAATATTTTATTCCTTTTGTAAGTCTCGGTTGACATCATCATCATCCACATGTGTGCACTTTAACTTCATTTCTCATCCAAATTCGCATTATTTTCATGAATTCCTTCATTCTCTCCATCTTTTTGAAATTATCTAAAACATAAATAAATAACAAACAAATAAGTAGAATATATTTTATAACTACAATAGAATATCTTAAATTAGACATACAAACAAGTGTATAAAATTCACTTTTCAATTATGATATTTTACAGAGTTATGTGTACATTGGAGCTGGATCCTATTTTGTTTATTAAGTCTCCGTTCTTTAACGCGATCTTTACAATTTATAAATCAATTTACAAATAATATAGTTTTCTAAATCACTTTTTATCCACACATATTTTCTCTCTACTTTTAACCACTTCTTTTACCTCAAAAATATCAATAAACAAATTTATAATTGCTACAATGTTACCAAATAGGGCCATCTGTTTCCTTATATATAAATTCTTCTAATTGAAAATGTAAATATATATAGATAAAAAATCATGATACAAAATCACTTGGCATACCCAAGAAGTACAGAGCGAACATGCTATCAAAGCAAACGAAACAAAAGAAATTGCACAAAACTCAGACGCAATCAAGTTCAAAAAGAAGGCAACATGCATCAACAAAGCCTAAAAGTAGTACCTAAATAAATACTTCGGGCATACCAGAGAATAAGCGTGAAAAGTACCAAAGATGTTCCAAAACATATACACTGAGCATACATGGAGAAATGATGGGAATCAAGTCATACACTTACATCGGGCATACCTAGGCAAAACGGAATGATAGAACTACAACTCAAAATAAACAAATTAGACACTGGCTGCTAAAGTTTCATAAAGATTCAAAATATGAAGATACAAAGTAAAAAGTGCATTGTATAAGTGTGTTTTGATCCTTTTAACAATATTATTTTCATTGAGTCTAAAGTCTTCAAAATGTAGTTTGTTACGAGCAATACAAATGTGATAGACAGTAGTAGCCTGGGATGACAATAATACTCATGGACCTGATACCTGTTTGAGACCCTAGACAATCGGGTGGGGATTACTTGACTAAATGAGTTTGGAGGTAGGGTATGTAGGTAAATTTAAAAACCCAACATGGGTATGGATTTTTCTACAAAAATCATACCGACCCGTATACCCGTTTGTTGCATTAACAAAAGAAAATAACCTTTAAAATGCACAACTTACAAACATATTTCTCTTATTCTCCAAAACATATCCGCACTTCATCTCAAAAAATTCTTGCGTTCTCTCTTTCCGAAGTTTTTCACTTCTTTAAGCTAATTAGTTATTAATTTTATTTCTTTAAATATCTAAATGGTATGCTGCATCTCGAGATGTTTGCCATATAAAGGATATCTTGTAGAGGCTGCTCATAAGCGCTTACGACGTAAAAGGCTTATATAAGTTAATTTAATTTTAGCCCTGATTTAGCTCCAAAGCTAGTTAAACTATCCAGTAATACACCAAAAGGAGGTTTCATCCCCCATGACATAAGTATCAAGCCATCGGCATAAGCTAGGTGTGTGATCTCCAAACGTGCACACTTCAAATGGATGTTAAATTCATAGTCCTTTTATAACCCTTCTACTACAAAAGCTCATTCTTGTCATTCACATGCAATGCAATTTTACACATTCAAAGTAAGGTTGCTCTCTCGTTTATTTTACTCACATTTTTAAGTAGCCTGATATCCATATATTGTTTTGGCTTGCGTCTTCATACGTGTCACACCTAAAATTTCATATACAACTTGACTGATTTGATTGTCTAGCACTCGCGGAAGTCTCCACCCCAATCGAAGAGGACCACATATTTCTAACAATTTGTCCAAGTGTGCAAGATCGCCTACTTAGGTGTGAATGAAGCTGGAATCTGTTGACCATGTCACCCATAAAAATTCAAGGTCAACAATTATTATTTGGTTATTTGTGACATTCCTTTCGTCCCATAAAAATAATTTTTTATTTCATATCTCCAAAATTATAGATCATTTTCATTGTTGAAAGTAATGTGGATTTCTTAATTTTCTAATATCTTCTATTTAATGTGCATTGTTATTAACAAATATAAAATATTGTTATTTAAATTATTATTTAATGCAAGAATATATTATTTTTATTTTAATTATATCTTTTTAATTTGTATGAAAATAAATTCCTCTTTATGAAATGCAGGAAGCACTGTTTGGTTCGGTCTGATTCCCTTCGAACTCGATCTACACCGAGTACTAATTAATGGAAATTTTAGAAATGGAACTATTGGTTCCATATCCCACTATGGATTTGAACCAAAATTGAATCGAGTAGCTCCAGTTCTTTCCGATCTAATTCTTTATATTGACAAATGATAAAAAAACAAAATACAAAAGTAATTGTCAAATAAATAATAGATAAAAATAAATTAAGATCATTTGTCATTTGTATAATACAAAATATTGAAAATCAATTAAATAAGATAATAAACAAAAAGAAATAAATATGTTTGAAAATTTTTTCCCTCAGTTCTTTATTGCAATAATTACAGTTTATAAACCAATTTATAAATACCACAATTTCTCAAATCATTTTTAATCACTCATATCTTTATCTAATTTTTAACAACTCGTTTTACCTCAATAATAATATAAATAAACTAAGACTCTGTTCGACAGCTTCTTGCCCACTATAATGTGATTTATTTGTATTTTCTAGGTGAAATGCATGGTTGAAAAGTAGAGAGAAAAAATATGTGTGATTTAAAAGTGATTTGAGAAACTATGTACATTAAAAATTGAATTATAATGTGTAATGATGATTTTAAAGAACACACACTAATTTATAAATTCTACAATAATATCGAATAGAGCTGGTATCGTTTATTTTTTCCTTGCTCAGAACAGTTATTGTCCTTGCTATCTAATCACGTCCCTCCCCTAGGACACATCCCAACCTGTAAAGGTTGGGGATCCAAAAATGCTGGCAGCGTAGATGTCGTAGGTTCAAAAATTCCCACAAATTTGAATTTTTATTTTGTTTAATAGGAAAGTAATCCGGTTGTAGCCGGTACAAAAAGATTGAACTCTGGTAATACTTTATTTCATGTAAGTAATATATGTTATTAGACATTTTTTTAGAGATCAAGATTTAAAAAAGTAGGTTAAATGAAGTTCCTCCTTTTTCATCACTTGTTCTTAGCCGTTTACTTTCTACTATTGTAGTTGTCGTCAGTTCATCATGGAATTTATGTTACTATAATGTCAAAAAATAGATTGGTCAATTATTTCTCACATAGTCTACGTACTTGGATATACAAACTTATTTGAGACATGTACTTTTCCTGGTAAATGAACATGTTACTAAGTAAGATGGTTTATTCAATTTTTTTCTTGGTTACTGTACTTTATATAAGAACTTGAACGTGTATTTTATTGATTGAATATAATTTTTGAAGTACATCAATATATATAACACAACGTAGAGTCCTAACTATAGTAAATTGCTAATACACAAGGTAATACAATATTACAAGGAAACTAACTGTCATATTTATCCTAGAGGATCTTGATTCACATTACTTCCTTGATTGATGGCGAATTCGGATTCCTTATGATTACATTCCATAATATGCCCCCACAAGATGGAGCTCCTGTTGGAGAGTTCGATCTTGGAACTCAGACGATGAAATTAAGGTAATAGTAAACAATGGCATAGTGAGAATATCTGCAAGCTGGTCTTTAGAGGATATGTAGGGGACAGAAAGATCCATAAGATACATGATTGCGCACAAAATGATAATCAATAGCAATATATTTCATGCACGAGTGAAAGATGGGATTAACATAGAGATATGTAGCACCAAGGTTATCACAAAAGATAGATGGTTTGGAAGCCAGAGGGAAATGAAGTTCTTTGAGTAAATTACAAAGTCAAAGAACCTGACAAGCACAAGAAGCAAGAGAGCGGTACTCAGCCTTAGTGGAGGACCGAGCAACAGTCTTCTACTTCTTGGAGCACCAAGACATACGATTACCAGCAAGATAAACTATATAAGCAGATGTAGAGGTAAGCAGATATAGAGGTTCAATCTTCAGAGTTCCCAGCCCAATCAGCATCAGTGAAGGCAGATAGATGAAGTGTAGAAGACTTGTGAATGAACAATCCATGGAAAAGTGTGGATTTTAGGTAGCGGAGGACACGTTTGACTGCACACCAGTGAGTTTCAGTGGGCTTGTACATAAACTGAGATAATTTATTGACTGTAAAAGAGATGTCTGGATGCTGAGAGACATGTATTGAAGAGTACCTAGAGTTTGACGGTACAAGGTAGGATCGTACGGGGGTGAACCATTGCTAATGACTAAAGGGGAAGTGGATGACATAAGCGTAGAACATTCCTTAGCTCCTAGCATATTGGTCCGGGTGAGAAGATCACGAATGTATTTGTGCTGTGTTAGAAGAAGACCACTAGGAGAGGGAAGAACCTCAATTCCTAAGAAAATGTGTAAGGAATCGAGATCCTTAATGGAGAATTCAGTAGACAAGGCCAAGATAAAGGATTGAACAATATTGGGATCATTACTGTAGCGCCCCGAGTTCTAAATACCCGGTTCACCACGTCATCGTCTGGTCTAGCTTTTAAAATAAGATTTTAGCGGAAGAAATAACTGAAATTCATTGTTGGCAACATTGAATAAACTGTAATGGTCGATAAAACTCGAAAACATTTATGAAACAATTCGAAATAACGAATCGAGCCATTAATAATACAAAACATTCGGCAATGTCATAATTTCTCAAATAATTGAAAATCTCAAAAATAACCAAAGTTTAGAAATATGGATCATTGAAATAAGATTCTCAATTATTTAACAACTATTACCACAATAATCCATCATTTGCCACTCTCTCCGAAATCTGCAATTATTGTTAAAATAGACATGAGCATTTCATAAAAATAATCAGTAGATTCATCGCCAATTAATTAATCTACAATATAATTGAACACATAAATGCAGGCTCTTTAGAAATCATAGGGTGTGGGTAGTCTCTTCTTGTGCATTAAAGCACCTGACTTCTCTTGAAAAATCATAGGCTCTTTAAAATTATCGTGTGTGGGTAGTCTCGTCTCGTGCACTTAAGGTACGTAAGTTATGCATAACATTATAATTTATCTTGCAAGATATTCTCTTCTTTTTTTCTCATGCATAAAAGCATATAAGTTATGACAAGCATAACAACATAAATATTTCCGAAGAAATATATTCTCGTCTCTTTTCATAAAAATGACTTTCACATAAGTCACATAACATACACATTCACATGCAATCATAATATAAATCAATTAATAGGGGCGAGTCTACCTTAATTTCAATGAGTGCAAAATCGAGTGGGAAATGACTTCAATTCTTTAAATCTCCGTACGCCTCGTCTAGCCAATTAGAAAAATTAGTTAAATTAGTCTTTTGAAATTTATAGTTTAAAAATGATAAATTACAATTTAGGAACTGAAATAGATGATTTGAAAGTTGGGGGGACTAAAATTGATGATTTGAAAGTTAAGAGACTAAAATGAATACTTTTCAAACTTGAGGGACTAAAATGTAAATTTTCAAAATTTGAGTTGAAGCTCAAAACGAATATTAAACCATAGGGCTGAAATAATTGATTTTTAAAAATGAAGTGGCTGATTAAATCATTTAAAAAACTTAAGGGCTGAAATGATTAATTTAAAACTATAAGGACTGATTTTGAAACATTTTAAAACTTGAGGACCAAGCTGTAATTTCTGAAAATCAAAATATTAAAATCAAATCTTATTTCTCTCTCCCTCATAACCGGATCAGAGAGGGAGAGATGGCAGAGGCGCGGCGCAACTGGAGGAAAAAGGGTCTCCAGCCGGCGCAGGGTGCGGCTAGCGGTGTAGTAGGCTAGGTTTTTGTGGATTTTGTGTGGTTTTGGTGTGACAAATGGGTGCGAAACTGTGGCTGATTTCGCGATTTTTGGGAGTACGATTTCCGGTGAAACTTCGGTCAAAGAAGCGGCGGTCGAAGGTGAGTAGCTTTGGTAAGTTATGTTTGGGTTTTGGGTTTGATTTTAGGATTGTTGTGCAGTGGGTCGGTGTGGTTGATGGTCCGATTGTGGCTTGATGGTAGTGGCGGTTGCAGTTTTGTTGGTGGGGCGATTTGTGGAGGTGTGGTGGCGGTGATGGTGGAGGCGAGTTGGAGGTGGTGGTGGTGACGATTTTGGTTGGGTGGTTAGTGCTGCAAGTAGTTTGAGGTTGGTTATGGCTTGATGGAGGTGGTGGTTGATGCGTGTGGTGGTGGCGCGATGAGTTGTTGAAATGGCTGCGAGTGGTTGGGGAAATAATTCTTACCTTCCTGGAGTTCAATGTCTTGAAAGGGAGCCTGAAATCAGACTGAGGCTGGATGAAGGTGATGCTGTGTTGTTGAGCAGTGGATTGTCGTGAGAGAGAGGGGGGGCTGAAATTGGAGTCTGCAAATGGAGCTGGAAGAAATGCTGAGCCTCCAATGTCGTGACTTGGTGAGGCTGGGACGGTTTGAGTGTTGAGATGATGCTGAGAGTTGGGTTTGGAGGAGTGGGTGATATAGAGCTAGGGTATGGCATGGTAGGGGATTGATGTGATAGGTGGAGGTTGGTGATAGTATGAAATCTTGACAAGCAATGCACGTAATTCGAGGAAAATCGTACGCGAATTCAACTGGGTCGGAAAATGAAACTGATAACATGGGTTGGACGTAAATTGGAATTTAAAACGATTTTGAAAATAATAATTTAAATAAAATAATAAAATTTTCGAAATTCGGAATTTATTTAAAATCGAATGGACTTGACATTTCTCGACTTGGCTAGACAAATCCGTCGTGACGTAACTTAAAAATGGGTGAGATCGAAGCAGCACATTTTTCATAATTTAAAAATAATTATTTAATACGTAAAAATTCTTGATCGCTACAATTACCAGTGACTAGAATATTGTCAACATAAACAAGAAAAAACATGGTTACCCGGTTAGTGAAGTAGAGGAATAGGGAGGTGTCACTAGCAGAGTTAAGAAACCCAAAGGATATAAGGAAGGACTTAACTTTTAAGGGCATTGTCACATGCCTGTGGGGGCCTGTTTGAGGCCATAGATGGCTTTGGGTAGCCTGCAGACATGATTAGGAGATGATTGGTCAACAAATCCTGGAGGTTGACATATATAGACCTCCTCATTCAGTTGACCATGAAAAAAGGCATTGTTGACATCAAGTTTTCTGATAACCCAGTTGGAGGAGATGGCTAGAGTGAGGATGACTTGTATAGTGGCAGGTTTAACAATAGGACTGAAGGTGTTGTGGTAGTCAATTCCCGGGCGCTGGTGAAAGCCCTTTGCAACAAAATGAGCCTTATATCGGGATATGGACCCATCAGGGGTCCGTTTGATCCGAATGACCCACTTGCAGCCAACAATATTGGCAGATGAAGGTGGGGAAACAAGAGACCAGGTTTGGTTGCTAAGCAAGGCATTGAGCTCCTCAACCATGGCAGAGCTCCATGCCGGAAGCTTAACGGCTTGAGAAGCATATGTGGGTTCAAGAGATTCAGGCATGGGGTGGTGAGTGACCGGAGAGTTGAAAGTTTTAGGTTTGTAGATGTTATTCATAGACCGACTAGTCATGGTGCGAGTCGGGATGGGGGTGGCTAAGAAAGAGGCGGGTAGGTTGGTAAAATGTTTGAGGACGAGGTGGAAGAGGCAATGTGACTGGATGGGGGGGGACTCATGTGAAGGGTTTGGATTGGTTGATGGGGTACCTTGCGGGGCAAGAGAGGATGCGGTTGTACCATTTGCTGAGCAAACGGGTGGAGAGGGGGCCGAGTTGGAGGGAGTTACGCCTTGCTCAGTGGAAGCCTTGACCGTTAGTTCGGTTGGGGAAGTTGTTCAAAAATTTGGTATTGTGGATTGACGACGGGTAAGGATATGGGAGTGCTAGATGAGTCTAGGGTTTAGGTAGATGCACCTATCTGAGAGAAGGGAAAATGTTGTTCATGGAAGGTGACATGACGAGAGGTATAGATTTTACCGAAGGTAGGATCGAGGAAAAGATATGCTTGTTGTTGGAGTACATAACCCAAGAAGACACAAGGAACGGATTTGGGGGTCAAACTTTGAGTGATTATATGGTTTCAACCATGGAAAGCAGAGACACCCAAACATCCTAAGGTTTGTGTAGGATGGGGGGAATGGAGGAGCATTTGATAGGGGGACTTAAAGGAGAGAACCGATGTGGGCAAACGGTTGATGAGATACATAGTAGTTTGAAAAGCATAGGGCCAATAAGATTGCGGGACTCTAGACTACTGGAGAAGTGTGAGTCCGGTTTCGACTATGTGGCGATGCTAGCACTCAAATACTCCATTGTGTTGGGGAGTATGAGGTGGGGTTTTGAGATGTTCAATGACAAATGATTCCAACACGGATTTTAAGGCAATGAACTCGCCCCCACCCTCAGTATACAAGGTTCGAATGGTGGTACAAAGCAAGTTTTCCACTTTAGCTTTGAATTTAGGGAAAATAATAGAGACATCAGATTTCAAGCGAAAAGGATAGAACAGGATGAATTTAGAATAATAGTCCACAAATATTAAATAATTACGAAATTTTTTATTAGATGTAACTGGACTTGGACCCCATACATCAGAATAGAAAATATCTAAAGAACACTTGCTAACTAGACTAGATACCCCGAAAGGGAGTTTATGACTCTTGCAAGACTGACAGGACTGACACGAAAAATTTGACTCAAAATTAAAAGACTTGGTAATAAGACCAATGGACAAAAGGTGTTGAACTATCTTGGAGGCTGGATGACCCAATCTGTTGTGCTAGAGAGAGGAGGAAGACATGTGAAAGTTGTTGACAGTTGGAGCGACAGGACAAATTCTAGGCCATATGTAGATACCATTCTTATTTTGTCCCTTAACGAGAGGTGCCCCCATGCGAAGGTCCTTAACAAGAAAATAGGAAGGAGAAAATCCAACAGATGTGTGGTGTGAGTTGGAAAGTTGAGACACAAAAATAATATTATTATGAAGGGAAGAAACAAGTAGAACATTCTGAAGAGAGAAGGGAGGGAGAGAAGAAATACCCTTATTTTGAATTCCATGTTGAGAGCCATCACCGAGAATAATGTCATATGGTCCTTCATATTTTTTCTGAAAAGATAGATTGGACAAATCATTGGTGATGTGGTGCGAGGCACCTGAATCCACCAACCAATTATTAGAAGAACAATGCGAAGCAGATGCTTGATTGACGATCTGGAGATTATTGTTGGTTTGATTGAAACAAGATGGTCATTTTTTTGGAAAGAGATCCCAACAATTTTTGGCATCATGACCACTTCTGTCACAATACTAGTAAACTGGACGATCTGATGTAGCCGGAGAACCCTGGATACGACCTGAGTAGGAAGGTCCACGGCTAGAGTTTTCCAAGGGGCTGCGGGAGCCATGGTTGCCCTGTCCACGGCTTGGACCTCGGTTGGTACGGGATGAGCACTGAGTGACATGAATTTCACTTGCTAGAGAGAAGGAATTGGATCCTAGATCATGCAGGTAGGTTTCATGATCGACAATTTTGTCTTAAAGTTCCTCAAATGGTATTGAATCATCACAATAGCGAAGGGCAACAATAATTTCCTTGTAATCTGATCCCAAACCACGGGTGCAGTAGATGAGTAAGTCATCATCAAATGGAGGGTGACCAAGACTACTGAGTTCATCAGAAATAGTTTTGATTTGGAGAAGAAAATCTGAGATGAATTGAGTGCCATGTTGTAGTTGAGACAACTTATCCTTTAAGTGAATGACATGATATTTTGAGCGCTTAGCAAAGTACTGATGCAAATGAGTCCAAGCAGCGTAACTGGTTGCACTGGAGCTGACCAAAGGCTTAACCGGTTCTGATATTGATGCAAGGAAGGAGTGAAGAATTAACTGATACCATATAAGAACTTGAACATGTATTTTATTGATTGAATATAATTTGTGAAGTACATCAATATATATAGCACAACGCAGATAATCTTGATTCACATTACTCCCTTGATTGATGGAAACTAATTGTCATATTTATCCTGGAGGATCTTGATTCACATTATTCCCTTGATTGATGGCGGATTCGAATTCCTTACGATCACATTTCATAATACTTTAAAGGGAAATTACTATTCTAATTTTCTGTTCGACTTTTTATTTTTATTTTTTTATTTTATTTTTTATTTTTTTGGGAGAAGATTTAAATGATTGTTAATAAATATTATATATATAAAAAAAAACTTAATACCATAAGATTATTTATAATTTTTACATTTTAATATTCTTGTCCTATATTTACTATAGAATTTTTGTGGTTATTTTAAAAATATTCTTCCGGAACAACTACATGTTGTGGCCATTTTCAGATATTAGGTCCATCCCTTATTTATTTACTGTAAATACCATTACAAAATATGGAAAAAAAGTTTGAACACATAATTTACTTTGATAACGATACAAGATGTAAACGAATGCCCAAAATAAAATGAATTAGAATTCTCACAAATTTTGAAATACCTCTTTAAATACTACATTGTTTGTATAGTTTGCGGTTGCTTGCACTAGTGCGATGCTCAAAAGTTGTTATTGACAAAGTATATTTTAAACAATCGATCAAATTTAAATTAAACGATGCAATTTTTCAAACTTATGTTGCAAAATTCCTGTCTAAATATTTTTTAGTATCATGAATAGAAATAATAATAACCTCAGAATTAATCATTAATTTTAATAAATATTGCTACATTAATTTGTTCTTCTTTCTTCACATTAACAATTTTCTTATTTATATTGTTACATTATTATTTTAATAAAAAATGCTGAGCGATCAATTGTTTAATAAAAATTATATGAGCTAATTATTAAAGTGTGAATATATATTTTGCATATTTTGGTTATTTAAATTTATAATATTAAAAATAGAAAAATGAATAAAATCAGTAAATAAATAAAAGTAATATCAAAATGACGAATGAATCGATCGAAATCTGAAGTTGTAATAATTAACACAGCTTAATTGAATTTACTTACAAAATTCATATATTTATTTTTCTTTTAATTTGATAAGAAAAACAATTCGAAGTGAAATTAATCATCTACGATAATTGAATTTAGTTAACAAATTATAGATTGTATTGTAGGACTGAAATTGTAGATATGATTGTGCAATATCAACGTCAGACTGCAAATTGTAGATGCTTCAAATCATCTCAGAAGTCGGTATTCCTGGAATGAGCCAATGATACATTCATTAGAAACACAACGGTTCACCATGCACTGCGTTCAAGGTCTATCGAATTGGTGAATGAGATCTGCATATTAGTGAGTTAGTAAACTGGCAAGCAGACTAAATCGAAGGTATGCTTGTCTAATAATAGCTGTAGAATCAACACTATAGATTGTGATTTTTTTGAACCAAGTAATCGGGTTTGAATGGGCATGGTTTCTTCTAATAACGAACCTTTTGAGCGATACTTGAAGAATTATTGAAAATGGTAGTTGCAGGTTGATCTACAATGGGCAAGTTACGATCAGGGAAGAAAACAAGCTCTACAGTAAAAAACCAAAAGGAAAACAACAGCTTTTAACATCTTTAGAAACAATCATAAAAGTTATGTACGCACCCCAGGGTATATCTCCCAGTGGCAAAAGGGAGGACTCTCAGTGCAGAGGTGTACAGGGTTCGAATCCTGAAATATTGAATTTATGTCTTGTCGTTTGCGGGAGTTATTCAAACTTTGAGCTCACCATCAAGTCTTTTACCTTGACTCCGGGAAGCATAACCTAAGATTAACTTCATCAATCAATGACTCAGAACATGATCGGCTGTGGTCCTCAAGGTGTGTGCTACACCTTTTTTTTTCCCCATAAAAGGTTACGCACGCCACACAAGAAGATCATAAAAGAAGTGCCCCGCAAACCAAGGTATTCCTAGTGTTTTATGACATCGATATGAACATTTTACACAACATTCTTTTACGTAATGATTATAATTTATAAACAAATTTATAAACAACATAATTTCTCAAATTACTTTTTAACCACACATATTTTCTCTCTATAATTTTCAACCACACATTTACCTAAAAAATACCAAAAAAAATTGAATAAAATAACGGCTGTAGCAGCCGAACAGATTGACTATTTATTCGTCATTTCTGTGCTGTCAAGAAGTGCCACGTCTGCAAATCAAGGTGAAAATAGTCCATGCTTGTAAATATATTTCTTCATCACGAGCGATGATTGTAAATGGTTTGGAGTAGAAATTTTAATCCCTTGTAAACTATCTTTGCCAACAAGTGAGTACTAATGCGATTTCTATGAAATATAACTTTGTCCCCTGATGTTCACATTCCGAATGTTTAGTTTTGGCATGCATATTCATAATGTCAATTTGTTCGTGTATTGGAGAATAGTTTCTTCTTATATTGTAACTAGTGAATCACCCGTGCGATGCACGGGAAGAAACGTATTAATAATTCAATGTGAAATTAGATAAATCATTCAGATAAAATAAATAAATTTTGCAAATAAAAGATATCATCATTTATTGGTTTCATATGACTACAAATTCTGAAATACTTCTTTGTATATAACATTGTTTGTTAATCATAAAAAAAGAAAAAAAATACTAAAATTGTGAGATTGACAATGATGTATCAAATTCATGATATTATAGGTTTTTGCAATAATTATACAACGTAATTATTTTTTTTATGAAAATTATAATATAACATTGATCATCTCAATTTTCAGTTAAGTAAATTGGGATACAATTTACTTATTGTTGTAGAAATTTAAGAATCATAAATATTGAATTAAAATATAACAATTAATATCATGTCATAGTTAATTATTTTTTAAAGTTTAGACTTAACAATTATGACAAAAAAATCATTAATAATTATATAATTTCAAAACAATATAAATAAATCTGTTAACCGTTAATGTAAAAAATGTGATATGAGACTTTTTGGAATAAAAAATTATATAATAATTAAATGTAATTGTAAATAAAATTATTCTGATAAATAATCTGATATAGAAAAAAAGGTTATTATGTATATATAATAAAGAACTTAAAAGTATGACTATTTAAAATGAAATTTAATACAATTTGATTAAATATTCGATATAAATGTAAATGAAAATTCGACATTTGATTTGTATGACCGAAAGAAATTATTCATCCATAAGATTGAGATCAATGAAATATCACAATTATTATAAAAAATTATTTATGTATTAAAAGTAACTTTCTAAAAAAATACTAATTAATTTAATAGAACGCAATACAAAGGAGTTTGAATTTTTAGATGTATTAAATAACTAAAAAATAAGATTATTTATAAAAAGTTTTATATGATAATATTTATTTAGTATTAGATGCGTAATACAATTTCGATATAATTTTGAACTGAAAATTTTACATTGAATTTGTATGAGTACATACAAATACTTATTTGTAAGATTTAAAAAATTAAATAATTAGAATAATTTTATGAAAATAGAGTTTTAAACACAAATAACCAAATATAAATAAGTGAAAAAAATTCTTTATAAAAATGCTTACGTGGAAGTAGTAGTGTGAACACAATAAAAGCTGAATTTTGGGAGTGTAAACACAATAAAAGTTGAGTTTTCTCGCCAAAACTCAACTACTTTTATATATTATATAGATATAGATTTGCACTTAACATGCGAGGACGGTAATTCTTTTAAATTATAAAGTTTAGAACTTGATATTTTTCCAATGTCACCAATTTATGGCAACGCATTGGTGATACCTGTGTACAATTTATTACTTTTACCATATAGTACAATCTTTTTAACTAAATTTCAACCATATATATATTCAACAATGGGAGTTGAAGCTTTTGCCCGACAATTGGTCTCTTGGAAAGGTGAATGTAAAGTCTTCAGATCTTTTTGTCGATACATTGAAGCTACGTTTTACAGATCAACCGAAAAGGATTTTTAGATTTACATGTTTTGGTTGGACATAAATGACATTGCGGTGAACTCTCAGCTGATCCACCAAATTCTCGAGGGAAGTGAACCAGCCACATGATGAGGGGATTTGGTTTCTTATTGGAAAAAACAGTGTGAAATACGGAATTGATGAGTTCTACATGATTACTGGACTTAGATGTACCATCGATATCGATCACGGAAGTTCGTCTCAAAGTAATGTAGATAGAAAAATGAATATTTCAACCATATAGCTCCACAGTAGTTCGTGTCCAAAGTGATACTAGTTATCGTTACACCAATGCTTATCTATATTTATAAAATTGTACTAGTAAGGCTGATGTGGCTAAGAAATCAATAAATAGAAATATTTCATGGCTTGACTCATTCTTTGATGAAATCTTGACTCATAAAAACTATGTCATATGACGTGATAACAAAATTAGTTCAAGAGAAAGTTGACGGGGGAGTTGGGATGTGTGTTTATACAGTCGCATTCGATGTCGATTGCTAATTGATGATGACCAGAGTCTTGATGCTACAGCCAATTTTTCTTTGGCAATAAAAACAGTATTCAGCTGTGCAAATACAGAATGATCGATGGAATCAGAGCTGAGATTATGACGTTTCAATTAGATATTTTCATTTTCTTATAAATAACGTTTCATATTAATTGACTATAATCCTCATTTTTTTTTTTCCTTCTCCTCTTCTCTAGATTCTGGGTTAACAACAATGTCAACAAAAATCATTTACATGTAACATCATATCCTGGTCTCACATCCCTGTTTTTTCTCCCAATTTGGTTAAATGGTATTTCCACAATTTAGCCTCTGTTTGGTGGCGCAAGCTGCCATTATATTATGTGTTATTTATGTTTTCGAACTTGAATTTGTAGTTAAAAGTGATTTCGAAAATGTGTATGGTTAAAAAATTGTATTGAAAATTGTAATGTGTTATAAGTATTGTTATAACTAAAAATCCGAACACATGCTTAAAGAGTTGAATGTTCCATTTTTTTTAAAAAAATAGAAGAGGTAGCAAATTCCAGTTGCCTCCGTTTGGTAACACTGTAGTGATTTATAAACTGATTTATTTATGATTTTGAGGTAAAATGTATGATTGAAAAGTGGAGAGAGAAAATTTGAATGATTAAAAAATGGTTTTGAAAATTGTATGGTTTATAAACCGTTTACCAAACGGAGGCACGTTTCAGGGTGGGGTATCAGTCCAAAATCCCCAAAAATAATCTGTCCAGTTAAAAAATAGCCACTTTGTGCTACTTTCCCAAAACCTATTAGTCAAACCACTACTAGATAGTGATGTCAATGAGATGAGTTCAGGTCGGGTCGGGTCACCTTGATCTGTGAATTTTTTTTTTAAACCCAAACCTGTCACCCGCCCTGCGAATTTCGGGTTGGGTCACCCCTGCCGTCCCTTTTAATTTTTTTCAGTTTATTTATTTATTTTTTAGTATTTTTTATTTTTTCCTTATTTATTTTTATTATTTAATTTAATAGGGGCGGGTTCGAGTCGGGGCGACCAAACCCGCCCCCGCAACCCAACCGGGTGGAAAACCCGTTCCATACCCCCCCCCCCGCGGGGTCAGTGGGACGGGTTTTTTACCCGTCGAGTTGGATTTTTTTGTCATCTCTCCTACTAGATACACCACCCCACCAATTTTCCACTACAAACACGAGCAAAACAACCAGTATAACCTCCGGTTCACCATCATATATAATTGCCAAAACCCGCCCCATCCCACCTAGCAACTTGCTTGGGTCGTCCCAACCATTTTTTCGCCTAATAGAAGCGGGGCCCGTCGAGTTCCAGACGAGTCAAGTTTTTTTGTCATCTCTATGTTTATGTCTTCATCTGTGACCGTAAGTATGGTTATTGAAAATGAATTAGGGTAGGGTACGATTGGGTGGGACTTAAGGTGTATTTACTTAATTTAATAATAATTTTATTAATATTAAAATGTTGAATTATGATTTGATTTTTGAATGAATAAATTGTAAACCTAGTCCTGAATTTCTAAACTAAAAAGTATGTGTGTGTAATTTTTACAATGATTTTTTTGTATTTTATTCTGAATCTATCTAGATGTAGCAATTGAACTGAGTGGCTCGTCGAGACTCGATCATGTAATGTTAGGGATTGTTCCTAGCTCAGGATTCGAAAAGATGAGTCGAACGAGCGAGCAGCTCATGGGCTCGATTTATGAAAGGTTACAAAACATCATTTTTTAAAAAAGAAAAAAAAGTGATTGTTTGACCACTTTTCAATTTTCTTTGAAAGTTAATTTTTTTCCTCAAAAAACTTTCTAAATTCTCACCCTTCTTAGATCCCCGAATTCCGTTATTGGATTAATGGGCGCCACAAGACAAATTAGGTATTATTTACCTACCCACTTTTGTCGATTTCGGGTACATGTATTCTTTTGTTTAAAGAATGTTCGAGCTTTTCCTGAGAGTATGGCTTGAGTTACTCCCCAATTTCAAACACATTTTTTCAAACTAACTTTCTATATTTTAAAATCTAAATTACTCATTCTCAATTCCAATCCTTATTATTTATTCAATCATCAAGCTATTTAATTATTTTCTTATATCTATATTTTATCTCATTCTTATAATTCACAAATTACTTTCTATACTTCTATTCATATTTATACATTCCAATTTCATTTTAAATGTATTATTCTTCTTGTAGTTACAAAACAATATCTCATTAGATGTCCAAACTTTATTATAATGAAGGACAAACAATTGATATTTACACGAGGGAATGTTGATTACCAAAAATGATAGTTGAAACATCTACATTTTTTGTCTAATGATAAAGGAACGCATGAATATTTAGTACATACTTGATGATGTCAAAAATTTGCACACATAATTTTCTGAGCTTGATCAGCAAATAAGCAAGAATTGGACCTTCGAGTACCTGAAACAAAGGCAGTGGAGTATGACATCGTCGTCCCTCTGATTCTTAAGTAAGTGAACAGAGGGGAATATTAAGTGCGAGGCCTATAAATTGTAAAATAATTGCAAACCTGAATATTGATTGGAGACCCTATATTTATAGGGGCAGACATTAGACTAATCCAAGTATGATTAGTTTACCTAGATAGTTTGGAGACTTGAGTTCTGGTAGATTTAGGAGTCTTGATGACAGAGTTAGGATAATGTTGTATGATCTCCTGTGACAATGTTAAAGTAGGACTTTAGTGAACTAAGAGTCCTACTAACGTTAGGATGTTAATTATTGCTTGAAAAGGACAACCCCGGACCTATATTGGGTAAGTGAGCTCGAGCTTAAGGTTCCTCGATCACCGTAATTTAACATTTGTGCCAAGGAATTGTTTGGGGGTCACGTCATCCTCGAGGGTGTCAACTCCTTGGGATTTTTCAGAACGATGCATTGTGTGGGATTCGAGTGCTTGGACACGGTGCTCACGAAAGCACGGGTATGATAAAACTTGTACACATCATAGACCCTCGCGCATCCACCATCAAGTTCGGGGAAAGATGGATGCGTAATAATGTTGTATTTATTTCTGATCGAGCTAACCAAGATCGAGGTATGGTAGTGATTGGTAACTATGTGATGTGAACTGATATCTGTCAGACGATGTGACCTTTCTGACAAGATACGATGTTTAGCAGTCCATGTGGTCCATGGATGGTGGCCACGTGGCGTTGTTTGGCGATTCAAATCTCGCGACCTTGGAATTCCTGTGGACTCCCCTAATAAATAGAGATTTCCCTCATTTCACACCTACCAAGCCAAATTGAGAGAGACCCAAAAGTGATCATGTTCGGGCTTAGAAGAGTGTGTTTGGAAGTTCAGGTGCTGAGGTATCATTTTTCTTATTTTGAAAGGAAGATGTCTAGTAGTGAGAGCGGTTCAAGTCGTGAGATCCGTGGGTCATGCGGTACAAGTAGCAATAGTAGTAGACCCGAGGACCAAGGAAACTACATTGTTCCCATGGCTGAGCCTGTAGATGCTAAACCTCTAGCCCAGGACGAAGACGTCCCTCCGTTGATCTACCCCGAACTTCAATTCTCATATAAAGAACATAATGTTATGGAGATTGTTGGGGAGTTCTGGCTGATGCCTCTATGTGATGTGAGAGTTGACGGGGCCGATGATAGGGTAGTGACAACTCTTGAGGGAGAGTTTGTCATTTATATGGATGCACTTAAGGTCGGGTCTTAGTGGTCTCTTTATCCCTTTTTATTGAATTCCTCATCGAGCATTCCACGTGTCTCGGGAAATTAGTACCAAATAGGTAGAGAATGCTCGTGTACTTCTTTGTTGCCTGTAGGTTTTTAGCCATAGATCCTCAGCTAGACCTTTGTAGAATGGTCTTCGAGCTCAAGCAGCTTCCCCACTTTACATGTTTTGTATACCTATCTAGTTAGGGTAGGTTTAAGTTACCTAAAATGCCGAGCTCTATTCGGGGTGGAAAGAGAAGTTCTTTTACATGATTTCTCAGAAACCCGGGCCATCACTTTTGGTCGAGGTGGGTTGTCCCCAATACTATTAAATTTAATGATAGCTCTTCCTCGACCTCGCTAGTTTCGAAGGCATTGGTGGAAGGAGTTAGGTCCCCCATTCTTATTCGTTGATTTGTATCACAGGCCTGATGCTCATGCTAATGCGTTTTGCTATTTTTGTGTACATAACATGTCTTTTGACCCATCCACTTTTTGAGGTTTCTTGAAAGGCAAGACTGTAAGCACCAGTACTCGCTCCCCTCCTTCAAAGAAGTCAAAGAAAAAGCTAAGGGTCAAGGTGACTATAGTAAGAGGCCCTGGGAAGACATCGTCGAATCCTCATGTTCCATCACCTCCTCCCAAAAACAAGCAGAGGAGCGCAACCCCGGTGATCGTTGAGCTGGATAAAGATCCAATGCCAGCCATTGATTTGCTCCCCAACATCCTAGAGAAGTATCTCAAGGAGCCAAACCCTGAGGAAGGGATAAAACACCTCGAGGCTGTGGGATTGAAGGTAAATGGTTAAGTTCTCTTTTGGGTAAAATATCTATATCTTTTTTCCTTGAACTAATGCTTATACTCTTTGTAGTTCCTGAGCATTACATGAGGAATGGAATTGAGGGATGTAGATGAGGCCAATAGGATCAATGACTTAAGGCAGAAGGTTGTTGAGGTCGAGGCTAATCGTGAGCGACTGAAGCTTGAGAACAAGTGTTTGGATGTTGAGCATATGAGAATGATGGATGAAGTTGGAGAGGCAAGGGATGAGGTTGAGGAGCTGAAGCTTGAGCTTGAGTGTGCTCAAAAAGATTTTGAGGAAAAACTTATTGCTTTAGGGGAAGCTTGGGGGCTAGGGAAGTATTGGACTTCAAAGAGTTTGAGGAGTTTGCTAATTTAAAGGGTGAGTAGGTCTCGAGCTCATACAATCTCACTTTTAAACAAAGTCGGCTATCGTCTATTCTAAGGGTAATAAGATAAAATCGGAGGACCTTTGAGCTGACCCTGATCTTACCAAGGGTTTGACGAAGAGGTTGATGTTGAAGCCTATGGTTCAGGAGATGAGCTAGATGGTTTTGAAGGGACGAACAACCCATAAGACTAGATTAGGGCCCCCGACCTTGAACTTTGTAACAAATTTTTGACTAAATGAAAACTTTATGTTTTGTATCATCCAAGTATTTTCCTCGATGTTTGAATGAGGGTATACCCTTAGCACACAATGTATATGAATTTTGCTAACGAACATGATGGATTAGTTTATCCATATTACAACTCGAACTTTGGTGAAAACAAGTATTAAGTCTGAACAATGTAATAACGATGAATAAAAAAGGTCTAAGTATAAGGGTCTCGTTTTTGGCAAAGCTTTACAAATTGACCTATTTGGGTAAGCTTGAGTTCTTCGAGGAAAGAAGTTATCTAGTGTGCTTGCTCGTGGGAAAGGTTTTGAGTGATTTCTCATGGGCAAGACTTTGGTGCTTACACGTGGACAAGGCTTTGAATGCTTACTCGTGGGCAAGGCTTTGGTGCTTGCTCGTTATCATATACCTTCTCAGAGTAATAATAGAATGGAGATGCCAAGGCCCACTAAAGTCTAAAAATTCTCATAGTTCTTCAATCGGCTCAAGATCATCCCAACATCATACATATTCATCTGGGGGTAAGAAATTTTCATCTTTAAGGAATGTTTCTATGGATCATGAATTCTCATCTAGAGGAAAAAACTTTCAAGAATGGGACATCTGTCAGCAAAGCATCTTTTCCTAATCACTCTAAGAAAAGGTTCATTAGAAAATGCTTAGACTGGAAGAAACTTCAAGTGCATTACGTGTCAGGATCAGATGAAGAAGCCCTTGCATCCCAATCCACATTTGTTAGAGCATCTCCAATGAAACATTGTCAAGGGAGAATGTCTACATATTTTTTAGACAAATGGAAAAAAATTCTTACGTGGCATAATTAATACTAAAAATTGTCTAACACAATGTCTAACTCTAAACATTGTCCTCTAGAACAATGTCTACCATTAATTTAATACTTTCTATCCAATTAATATATTTCTCTCTCTTTCATTTTCTAGAAAACTAATAATAATTTGTCACATTTACATATTGAACATTATTGCATTAGATAAGTTTTTTAATACTGTTACGGACATGCCAAATTGGACATGACACGTCATCCATATGGGCCCGCCAGGGGATCCATGAATTATCCAGTCACCTAATCAAGACCCACAAGCTGGACCGTGGATACCAAAATTGCTGGACTCTTATGTGCCGAGGTGACCCTATGCCAGGGTGATGCTATGTCGAGGTGATGCAATGCCGGGGTGACCCTATGTATGGGTGACCATATGATGGGTGACCATATACCGAGGTGATACTATGCCGGGGGACCTATGCCGGGGTGATCATATGCTGAGGTGACCCTATGCCGATGTGACCCTATACCGAGGTGAGTACCCTGTAAAGGTGACAAGACAACTTGAGATAACTTGTCTACATAAGATATCTTGATGTGACGACATCTTTAAAGGGGTTTGATGGTTGCTTTAACGCTATGACATGTAGTAATGATTATAGCCAAATAAATAGTTTACCTCATGAATGATTAGGATCTTGACATGTGTAAAGCATAACACATGTTACAATCCAAGATAACTACTTCTTCTATAAATAGATCACTTGTATCTCCAAGTAAGATGTTCGCAATTCTATACTCTAACTCAATATACTACTCTCACTCCCTTTTCTCTCTTTTACACACTTATATTTCCCGTATTCAACATATATTTATTCGAAATGGGTCTTGACTTGAGCGTTGGAGTGCAAACGGGAGCCACTCAGGCCCCCTTTGCACGCTAATCGTTTGTCTTAGTGTGCAGGAAGTCCACGTGTTCAAGTGGGAGGAGTTGGTCCGTCCTTTAACCACGAAAATCACTTGGTAAAAAGCGATCAAAAACCTTGAAAAAGGCGGAAAATCTCTTGAAAAAAGGAATGAAAAGGCTGTAAATGAACCTTGAAAAAGGTGAGAAACCTCTTAGAAAAGCAGGTAACAAGTGGGAAACCTTGAAAAAGGTTTAAGAAACTCTGAAACATAAGTTTAATAACCTTGAAAAATGCCTAATAACTTTGAAATACAAGTTTATTAACCTCGAAAAAGGGACAGAAACATCTTGAAAAAGATTGGCAAGAATGGCTCAAGAAGCCCCATTATTGCCTAAGTGACATGGCTCAAGAAGCCACTAAGTGTCATGGCTCAAGAAACTCTCCATATTGCCTAAGTGACATGGCTCAAGAAGCTCCCCTTATTGCCTAAGTGGCATGGCTCAAGAAGCCCTCCATATTTCCTAAGTGACATGGCTCTAGAAGCCCCCCTTATTGCCTAAGTGTCATGGCTCAAGAAGCCCTCTATATTGCCTAAGTGGGATGGCTCAAGAAGCCCCCTTATTGCCTAAGTTTCATGGCTTAAGAAGCCCTTCATGTTGCCTAGATGGAATGGTTAAAAAAGCCCTCCAAAAATGACCTCATCACATGAACCCTTTTTAAAAGGACCTTGTTACATGATGATCCCTTCCAAGGGACTCCTTCCAAGAGAAGGATTGACTCCCTCCAAGTGGTACCCCTTCCAAAGGACTTCTTACATGGGCTCCTTCCGAAGTACTTCTTCCGAAGGACTCCTTCCATGGACTTCTTCCAAATGACTCCTTCCATGGACGTCTTTTGAATGAGACACCTTCTGAAGTACCTCTTCCGAAGCACTCCTTCCACGGACGTCTTCCGAAGCACTCCTTCCATGGACGTATTTCTAAGGATTCCTTCCATGGATGCCTTTCATGGACACCTTCCAAAGTACTTCTTCCACGGACTCCTTCCGAAGTCCTTTTCCATAGGACTCCTTCCAAATGACCTCTTCCATTGACCCCTTCCATGGACTCCTTCCGAAGTACCTCTTTCGAAGGACTCCTTCCATGGAAAACTTTCACGGACACATTCCGAAGTACTTCTTCCACGGACTCCTTCCGAAGTCCTTTTCCGTAGGACTCGTTCCAAAGGACCTCTTCCATGGATTCCTTCCAAAGGACTTCTTCCATGGACTACTTTCGAAATACCTCTTCTGAAGGGCTCCTTCCATGAACTTCTTCCGAAGGACTCCTTCCAAAGCACTCCCTCAACAAGGGACTCCCGTCAGTTGAGGACTCCTTCATCAAGTGACTCTCGTCACAAAACAGACTCCTTTCACCGACTCCTCCTCTTGACTCCCTTCATGAAGAATTCCTTCAATTGAATCCTCCCAAGAGGGGACTCCTTCAATTAACTCCTTTTACAAAGGACTCCATCATTGGTCAATTCCACTCCAGACAAAACATTCAAAAGCTATAAATTTGAACCCCAGCCATGAACGCCTGGGACTTCCAATTTAAGGGACTAGAGAGCTTATACATGCATGTTGACACAACGTATATATATGTTGTTTCATATTCTCCAAAGATACACATGTTAAAACGAGATGTCTTACATATTATAAAGGCAAGCTCTAAGCCCTTGCACAATGAGGCAGGCTTATAAGCCCTCCAATTGCTCGAATTGAGCCTATTCTCTCTACTTTCCAGACAGCTTACTATCCCTCACACATCGAGGTCAGTGTATAAGATCTCCGATGTTATTGAAGACATCCATGTAATTCCCTTCCTATTTGAGGCATGCTCGGGATATTGCTATTATTGAACAGGAGCCTATAAGTCCTCGTAAATTCAAGGCATACTCAGATATTCTTGTTATTTGGAGAAAAGATATACTTTCAAAATTTGAAAAACGTGTCCCAACGCTCTCTTAATATAACTATGAAAATCTACTTGAAAGGGTTGTCAAGTGTCCAAACCATATTAAAGCACAGGCCCAAGTGCGTATATTATTCCTCTCCGACAGCACTTTACCATGCAAAATATATTCTATTTTTTTCCATTTTGGTGATTTCTTGCAAGAAGGATTTTTTTATATTTCATACTTTGGTTATTTCTTAGAGTATACACACATTCCATCGTATTCGATCCCTTATATTTTCAAGTCTTTTCGCACATAAATGAACCAACAAGACTTGAGAGACTAGTGTTATGGCCATGCCAAATTGGACATGACATGTCATTCATATGGACACTCCGGGGGATCCACGAAACATCCAGTCACCTAATCAAGACCCACAAGCCGGACTGTAGATACCAAACTTGTTGGACTCTTATGTGCCGAGGTGACCCTATGCCGGGTGATGCTATGTCGAGGTGACGCAATGCCGGGGTGACCCTATGTATGGGTGACCATATGCTGGGTGACCATATGCCCAGGTGATGCTATGCTTGGGGACCTATGCCGGGGTGATCATATGCTGAGGTGATGCTATGCCGGGGTGACCCTATGTCGAGGTGACCATATGCCGAGGCCATGCTATTCCGGGGTGACCCTATGCTGATGTGAATACCCTGTACAGGTGACAATATAGCTTGAGATAACTTGTCTACAAAAGACAGCTTGATGTGATAACATCTTTAAAGGGATTTGATGGTTGCTTTAACCCTATGACATGTAGTAATGATTATATCCAAATAAATGGTTTACCTCATGAAGAGTTAGGATCTTGACACGTGTAAAGTATAACACATCTCACAATCCGAGATAACTACTTCTTTTATAAATAGATCACTTGTATCTCCAAGTAAGAGGTTTGCAATTCTATACTTTAACTCAATATACTACTCTCACTCCCTTTTCTCTCTTTTACACACTTATATTTCCCGCATTCAACATATATTTACTCGAAATAGGTCTAGACTTGAGCGTCGAAGTGCAAACAGAGCTACTCAGGCCCCCTTTGCACGCTGATCATTTGTCTTAGTGCGCAGGAAGTCCACGTGTTCAAGAGGAAAGAGCTGAGACGTGTTGATCCAATGTCCTACCAGATTTTGTGATCAACAAATATGAAGTCAATGTCTTTACCACATATACGAAGTAGACATTCTTCTATTGGAGATGCTCTTAGGCAACATCACCTTGCAAAAGATCTGTGTGTTTTTAGAAACTATAAATTTGCCCATGTCATTGCAACATAAGAAACTTTCTTCTATATCTTGTGCAACTGCACAAGTTGGGAAGATTTTTTCTTTGTATAAAAAATGGAGATTTTGATATATAATTTTGCAGTTAAAATAAGAATCACATATACGCACAATCATGTGAATAATTAATTGGATATGTTTTAGTATTTGTAATTCTTCAAATAATTTTAGTCAATAAGAATAAAATTGAATAAAAATGAATCAATAAATAAAATTTATTTGATTTGACGTCGCATAAAGAGCACAAGTTTTTCGTTGGGATGTTATGGTTTATGGAAATAATATATATTTTCAATAGATTTCATATTTTATTAATTAATAAAATATAATATTTCAGCTTTTTGTGGAAGTTCTTTTATGGAGAAGCTATTGAAAATGAGTTTTTTGCAAATAGTTTCAAAAAGTTGTTATCTGGTAAAACATAGTTTTTTAAACCACACCCAAACACCTATTGTTTAGTAAAATTGGTTTGGGCATTCTAAAAGTTATTTTGCACCTCCCAAAAGCCCTTCCAAACACACACTTAATTGTACTAGTATATAATGCCTGCGATGCACGTGATATTGTAACGATATTACTATATTTTTATTCAAGTATATTTGTCTTTGAAATTGAATAAAAATTGTGCAAATTTTTCTATATGTTTTACCTAAAAAAACATTCAAAATATTGATTTAAATAATCTCAATATTGAACTCAATTTACCGTAAATATTATTCAAATTTCTATGTAATACTCTTATCAATAATACCATAATATTTCTTCTAATTACTGATTGTCGACTTCTTTAAATTATTTTATCTCATAAAATGTATTATTAGGCTACCTTATTCTAAAAAAATTGGAGTTGGGAGGGATTTCTTCTTCTATGTGTGTATATAGTTCATAATCAATCCATTACTGGAGTGAAAAAATAATGATAAACATCATTTGACAATTTATCCAAATTTTAGAATCAAGATGAAAAAATCAATTGTAATCAGGCGTAAAAAAATGTTTATCTTGCATGTGAAGTTAGAATTCAGGATAACATTTGATCATAAATGTCTGAGAAAAATGAGATGTTTCTAATCTAGGTTCTCTACTAAGGTATGATTATTCGAGACACAGAAGATATCATATTTAATTAGAGTATTATTTAATCATGAAAATTGTTATGAAATTGTCGCCTTCAAATTTCTGACTCAACAAATTGATTCATAATACTGTGAATCCAAGAGTAGCACAAACATTTCTTTAAATTGATAGAATTACCACAAACCATCATCTCGAATTTTCCTACAACCCAATTAGACGTGTTCATCGATTTGATGGAACAAAATCAATAACAACATTCCCTCGTGATTTCTTTTCATCGTTTGACATAGTAAAAACATGATTATAAAATGGGTTCAAAAACATAGTAAAAGGAGTCGAGGCGAACAAAATACAATACATATTTACATAATATTAACTTATGGTTATGCATAAATCATGACATCTTTATAAACTGTAAAAACTAAAATTTCACTTAAAAATTCGAATACAAGATAAAAATATATACATAAAAACCAACTTAAAACATAAACAAATGATCTTCTCAAGAAATTTGCACTTTGAAATTTCAACGTAAAAATTTAATACAATAGGAATTTAAATAGATTGGAAAACAAAACTTAATGAATTTTTCATACAATTAATAATTTAGAAAAACAAATTTACACACACCATACTTCAATAATTGACTTTTTGAACAAATAAGTGAATTTTCACAGCATTTTATTTTTATGGGCGTGGTGAGAATATAATCAACGTCAAGTTAATATTTGACAAAGAAACTTAAAATTGGAATAAGACTAATAGAGAATAAAATGTTTAACGTAGAAGGTGAAAATGATTTTCTAATTTTTTTTTTGGTATACAAGTAAAAAAACTAATTCAAGGTATACATATTTTTTTCTTTCTCTCATATTAGTTGAAGGATGTTTATGAACTTTAAATTATCTGAGAGTTACTAGTTTTATTTAAAAGATTTTTAGATGGAAAGTGAAGAGTTTAGATTATAATTAAACATATGAAAAATATTTTTTTATCGACAATGCGATTATAAAATAAAAAAAATGTTAAAAAAAAATATTAATTAAGATTAACGGTAAATACGATATTATTTAAAAGTTTGAGGGTGAAAAAAAAAAAAAGTTTCTCCCTTTAAGACCTTTTAGAAGAAATCCCTTTTTTTAAAAAAAATTATTATATGTATGGAAAAAATTTAATTCAATGAATACACATATTCTCTTCCTCATATTAATTGAATGACGTATTATAAATTATATGAGAGTTACTAGTTTTATTTAAAATATTTTTAGTGAGAAAGTGAAGAATTTAGATTGTAAATGCATGAAAAAATATTTTTATTGACAATACGAAAATAAAAAGAAATAAAATACTAAAAAATGTACATTAATTAAAATTAAGGGTGAATATGAAATTATTAAAAAGATGCGATTACAAAATAGTCCAAAAAAATTTAAGGGAATTTTAATTTTTTTTTTTTTTTTAAAAAAATATATTTTATGCATGTAAAAAATTAAATCAAGAAGTACACATTTTTTCTTTTTCTCATATTAATTGAAGGACGTATTAGAAACTATAAATTATATGAGAGTTATTGGTTTTATTTAAAAGATTTTTAGTGAGAAAGTGAAGAGTTTAGATTGAAAATGTATAAAAAAATATTTTTATTGACAATGCGAAAATAAAAAGAAATAAAATTTTAAAAATGTACATTAATTAAAACTAAGGTTGAATATGAAATTATTAAAAAGATGTGAGGGTAAAATAGTTCAAATAAGTTTCTTCATTTAAGAAATTTTTAGTAGTGTATGTACACACACACACACACACACACACACACACACTAGTGGTGCCTGTATGTTGCACGGGTGTAGTAAGATTTGTGTATATAATAGTGTTATATTATTGTAATCAACATGATACACATACAAAAAGATAAAATAAATAAAAAATAATAAATGTTTTTTCATCATCCTTGCACATGAAAGTTAATCCAACTATTATTGACAGAGAATACCTGAAAGATAAACACGTAAACAACACCAAAAGTCAGTAACGTTGTCGGGGCAAGGTCAGTAGTAACTCTCTCTCTCTCTTTGTGAGCACTTTTGTCCATCTTGCTATGGCTTTTGATGAAAATCAAGGGAGTCAACCAAGTCAAAGTCAAGCAAGTCAACCCTCGATAAGAATACCAGTGGGGCCTATGACAAGATCCAAGGCCAAAGAGTTCCAAGAGTCGATGGAGGGACTCATTTTCAAGCTCCGAAATCAAGTCCATGTGGAAGAGAGCAAGATTGAGGTCAATTGATTATTTTTGGAAGCTCGGGAAAGTTCGATCGTCCGAAAGTCACTTCGGTCGACCGAAAGTCTGCAGGGATTGTAGAAGTAGCCTCAGTCGGGGTTCGGCTGAGCTTCGTATGACCGAAAGTGCAATTTCGATCAACCCTGTGTTCGATCGAAATATTTTCGGTGGACCGGTTTGGTAGACTTAAGTATCCCTATTCAAAAAAGGGGATTTTTTGTGCAATTTCTCAAACTTCTTACTTTCACTTTTGCATTACAAATTGTAAATTTGCTTCAAACCTTAGTTAGTCTTGGCATTAAGAACACTCCTTGGAGAGCATTTAGGGAAGTAACATCCTTTCTTTACTTGTAACTATCTTGGGAATTTTCTTCAACTTATATAATGAGAATTTGTCTTGTGTATTTGTTGTTGCTTATTCCTTAAAATTTTGGTTGGGTTAAACTTGGGTTAAGATTATCCATTAATTACCATTTTTAGCTTTCTTGGGTTGATACAAAATTATTGTGAGAATTTTTGGTTTAAACACCAAGGGGGTTCACATCATTTCCTCCCCTTCTTGAAAATGATTCGACCTCGAATCTTCACCTGCATAAAGAAGGGATAAGTTAGAAACATTAAAAGAAACCGATATATTGTACTCACCAGGGAGATCAAGCTTGTAGGCATTGTCATTAATCTTCTCGATGATTTGAAAGGGGGCCATCACCACGTGGTTGCAGTTTTGACTTTCTTTGATTCGGGAACCTCTCCTTCCTTAAATGTAACAACACCCAATCACGGGGTTCGAATGACACTTGCTTTCTACCTTTGTTGGCACTGGAGGCATACTGTTCATTCTTTTTCTCGATTTGGAGTTTGACCTTCTCGTGGAGAGACTTGACTAACTCTGCCTTCCTCTTCCCATCTAAACTACATCTTTCATCAATATGCAAAGGAATCAAATTCAAAGGAGTCAATGGGTTAAAACCATAAACAATCTCAAATGGAGAAAAAGATGTAGTAGAATGAACACTTCGATTATATGTAACTTCAACAAAAGGTAGACACTCTTCCTAATTCTTTAGATTGCCCTTAAGGGTAGTGCAAAGGAGTTGCGTTAATGTTCTATTAACCACTTCGGTTTGACCATCGGTTTGGGGGTGACAAGTCGTGGAAAATAAAATTTTAGCCCCCAATTTTCCCCACAAACCTTCCAAAAGTGGCTAAGAAATTTGACATCTCTATCCGACATAATGCTCCTAAGGACCCCGAGGAGTCTCACTACCTCCTTAAAGAATATGTTGGCTATGTGAGTGGCATTATCGATTTTATGACAAGTAAGGAAGTGTGCCATTTTACTAAATCGATCAACTACCACAAAGATGGAATCGCTCCCCTTCTTAGACCTTGGTAGACCTAAAATAAAGTCCATAGAGATGTCGGTCCACGGTTCACTAGGAACGGGTGGGGTGTATATAATCCACGTGGTGCTTCCTTGTACTTGGCCTTCCTACAAGTTATGCACCTAGAACAAATTTTCCCAACATCCCTTCTCATTTTAGGCCAAAAGAAATGATCTTGCAAGATTTTCAAGGTCCTCCTCACCCCAAAGTGACCCATTAAACCTCTCTCATGGGCCTCCCTCACCATCAACTCTCTTAAGGAGCAATTTGGCACACAAAGTTTACCTTCACGAAATAAAAATCTCTCATGCCTATAATATTTATCACATGCAACCTTTTCGCATGAAACAAATATACTTGTAAAATTCACATCATGCACATACAAGTCTTTAATACTCTCAAAACCCAGCAATTTGCCACTCAAAGTAGTAATAAGAGCATACCTTCTAGAGAGGGCGTCGGCTACCACATTCTCCATACCTTGTTTGTATTTGATGACATATGAAAATGTTTCCATGTACTCCACCCTTTGGGCATGTCTCATGCTCAACTTCCCTTACCCCTTCAAGTGCTTCAATGACTCATGGTCGGTGTGGATGACAAACTCCCTAGGCCACAAGTAGTGGTGTCATGTCTCTAATGCTCTCACCAACGCATAGAGCTCCTTGTCATCGGTAGGGTAGTTCAAGGCGGCTCCATTGAGCTTCTCGCTAAAGTAGGCAATCGGCCTTTTTTCCTACATCAAAACTGCTCCAATATACCTGTGCCTGAAGCATCACATTCAATCTCAAAGGTTTTGTCAAAGTTAGGCAAAGATAAAATCGAGATGGTGCACAATCTTTCATTTATTTCATTAAACGCATTTTCTTGTGCCTCCCCCCATTTAAAACCAACGTGCTTTTTGACAATCTCAGCAAGTTATGAAGCTAGTGTGCTAAAATCCTTGACAAAACAACGGTAAAAACTAGCTAACCCATGAAAACTTCTTACCTCGGTGACACTTGTGGGAGTGGACCATTCCTTAATGGCTTTGATCTTCTCCTCATCAACCTCTATCCCCTTAGTACTAACTACAAGTCCAAGAAAGACAATACTCTCCATGAGAAAATTATACTTTTTGAGATTAGCATACAATTTTTCTTCTTTTAAAATCAAAAGTACGCTTCTCAAGTGTTCAATATGCTCATTCAAATTCTTGCTATAAATCAAAATTTCATCGAAGTAAACTACCATAAATTTTCCTATGAATGTACACAAAACATAATTCATGAATCTCATGAAAGTGCTCGGGGCATTAATGAGATCGAAGGGCATAACCAACCACTCATATAAACCATATTTAGTTTTAAAAGCGATTTTCCATTCATCTCCTTCTCTCATCCTAATTTGATAGTATCCACTCCTCAAATCAATTTTGCTAAAAATGCAAGACCCATGCAATTCATTTAGCATATCATCTAACCTAGGAATGAAGCGTCGATACACTACCGTTATGTTGTTGATGGCTCGGTAATCAACGCACATTCTATAGGTTCCATCCTTCCTGGGCACTAGAAGCACAGGAACGGCACAAGGACTCATGCTCTCAAGAACATATCCTTTGCTCATGAACTCCCCGACTTGCTTTTGGAGTTCTTTGGTCTCTTCCAGGTTGCTTCGGTATGCCGGTCTATTTGGGATGACGGATTCGAGAATGAAATCAATCTGATGTTCGATGCCCCTAATGGGTGGAAGTCCACTTGGCATCTCCTCAGAGAAGACATCTTCAAACTCCTGCAACAAAGAAGTAGCTAAAGTAGGGAGGGAGGTGTGAGATTCATCCAATGTAAGGAGAGACTCCTTATATACCATCAAAAGGATGTGGTGTTTTTCTTTTAACGCTCTCTCCACATCTCCCTTACTAGCATAAAAATTTATTTTTTTCTCATCATCTTTTGCTCTCTTTCTTTTTTCTTTCACCCCCTCATTTTTTTCACCACTTTTCTCCCCCCCCCCCCTTTTTTCATTCTCTTTTTGTGCCCTACTTAAATCCATTTTTTTATTCTTCTTTCTTTTTCCTCTTCCTCCTCCCTATTGAGTTTCAATTGGTCTTTATACACTTCTTCCGGACTCAAAGGTAGTAGTGTTATGGACTTCCCATTCATTTGGAAGTTATACCTATTTTTCCTCCCATCATGTAACACTCTCCTATCATATTGTCGGGCCTACCCAATAATATATGTGTAGCTTGCATGGGAACTACATCACAAAGTATTTGATCTTCATATGTCCTAATGTTGAAAGTAAGAAGTACTTGCTTGCTTACCTTCAACTCACCATAATCACTCAACCATTGTAACTTATAAGGACTAGGATGTGGCATTAAGGGTAATCCCAGCCTCTTTACCATACTAGTGCTAGCTACATTGGTGCAACTTCCCCCATTAATGATGAGACTACAAGCTTTGTCCCTCACAAGACACCTAGTGTGGAAAATATTCTCTCTTTACTTAGCCGTCTCATCCACCTTGGTTTGGGTGTTGAGAGATCTAATGGTGACCTAGGATTTGGGTGGACTAACAACTCCCTCCACCTCTTCTTCCTCACCATCACTATCATCTCCAACTTGCACTCTCTCTTCGTCATCTTCATCTTTCGAGTACCACTGCCCATTTTTAATAAACATCACCCTATTTTTAGGGTACTCTCGAGAATAATGCCCTCGTCCCCTACATTTGAAGCATTCAATATCCCGACTCCTCGAAGCGGTAGGAACAACCTTGGGCTTATCCTTGACGAAGCCAACTTCTTTCCCCTTGGAGGTTTCAATGTTGTCTTTAAGTGGCGTTTTATCAACCTTATCACTCCCCCACTTATAAACCGAGTCATGGTGGCCTCTCTATCGTCCTCTATGTTAGCCCTCATCAAGGCCTTCTCCAACTCCTTGTAATAATCTTCAACCCCCTTAGATCCTTGAGTAAGAGTTTGTAATCTTTGATAGAGCCCCCTATAGTAGTGACTGGGAACAAACCTTCTCCTCATAAGACTCTTCAATTCATCCCAAGTATCCACACTACCCTCTAGATTCCTTCTCCTAGTGAGCAATAAATTATCCCAACAAGCTAAGGCATAGTCGGCAAACTTCACTACCGCTAACTTAACCTTTTTATCCTCGGAGTATCTATGGCTTTCAAAAATCAATTCCATTTTTCTTTCCCATTCTAGGTAGGCATCCGGATCACTTTTCCCGTGGAAAGAAGGAATTTTCATCCTTAAGCTTCCAAGATTACCATCCACTCCGTCTCTACCTCTATGGTTCCTCCCATGACCTCAACCAACCCCCCTCACATTCCTACCTCCTCTATTCCTACCCATGTTCCAATTTTGGTCACTACCTCCTTCACTCTCCAATTCATCATCATCAACATCAACATCATCATCCTCATACTCATCTCTAGCCCTTCTCCTATCACCCCTCCTAACATTATCATCCCTTGGGAGTGGAATTTCCCTCCTAGTCTCCAACCTTGCTAACCTCCCCTCCAATCTTCCTCCCATATCTGCCATGTAACCGTGAGAGCTTGTATCATATCCCTCAACTCTTGAGTTAGTGCATTGAAATTTTGTCCACTTGAAATATGTGTATTAGCCATGGAGTGTAAGTGTGCAAGTGTCCTCACAAAATATTTTCGCTCGTGTTTTACTCAAATATGCTTTTTCCCTCTAATGAACTCACCACTCTTGCTTTTTACCTCTCCAAACTTTCTTACCCAAACTCTCCAAGAAACGTAATTCATCTAGATTTAGAATTCAATTCTTGTGTAGCACAATTTCCACCAACAACAAGGAAGTAAAGGAATGATTGATACAATAGCAAGTAGAATTTATTTGCTTGCTATTATACAAGAAAGTAAGGAATTGAACTTGATTAACAAGGTTTTCAAGGGTATAGTCACAATAAGCTTGTTAAAGACACAAGGAATCAACTAGGAATGTGTTTGGTAAATGAAAGATAGGATTTCAACATGTACACTCTTTGAGACATTTTGTCAAACACTTATGATGCAAACTTGAATAGTTTATGATTTTCAAGTGTTTGTTCAAACAATTTTCAAATTGATAACGACAATAATACCCAATATATAAAATTCAAGAAATATTCATGGGCTTCAATTTTTTCCCCAATTGTTATTGAATTTTCGTTTTTTTTTTATATGGAGAATAACAAGAATAACAAGAAATTTAAAGATAAGACTACCAATTTTTAGAGTCAAGCTTTGATATCAAATGATGTGAACCCCCTTGGTGTTTAAACAAAAAATTCTCACAATAATTTTGTATCAACCTAAGAAAGTTAAAAATGGTAATAAATGGATAATCTTGACCGAAGTTTAACCCAACCAAAATTCTAAGGAAAAATGAACCCTAACCCAATGGAAAGATTAAGATAAATACCAAGATTTTGTGGAATAAATAACAACAAATACACAAGACAAATTCTCAATATATAAGTTAAAGAAAATTTTCATGATAGTTAGTTACAAGTAAAGAAAGGATGTTACCTCTCTAAATGCTCTTCAAGGAGTGTTCTTAATCCCAAGACTAACTAGGGTTTGAAACAAATTTACAATTTGTAATGCAAAAGTGAAAGTAAGAAGTTTGAGAAATTGCACAAAAAATCCCTTTCTTTGAATCGGGGAACAACCGTTCGACCAAAAATATTTCGAACGAACACAGGGTTGACCGAAATTGCACTTTCGATCATACGAAGCTCAGCCAAACCCGATTGACGCTACTTCTACAATCTCTGCAAACTTTCGGTCGATCGAAGTGACTTTCGGAAGACCGAACTTTCCAAAACTTCCAAAAATAAGCAATTGACCTCAATCTTGTTCTCTTCCACGTGGACTCGATTTCGGAGCTTGAAAATGAGTCTCGCCATCGACTCTTGGACCTCTTTGACCTTGGATCTTGTCATAGGCCCCACCAATATTCTTATCGAGGGTTGACTTTTTTGACTTTGACTTGGTTAACTCCCTTGATTCTCATCAGCTTCTCTCACTGCTCAATGTTTAAAAACACATGATCAAATATATTAGTTATGTCACATCACAAAATTCTGCAAATCAAAACATGTCACCAAATCATCTCAAAAAAAAAAACCAAGGACATTCAATTTGGAGTTAAGGAACAAATCTCATAGAAAAGAAAACACAGAAAATGTAATACATGATTCTATGCAATCAATGGAACAAGCATGTTAAAGCAACCAAATCCTACCAACAGATAGTTTTTATTTAACCACATCAAATCGTATTAAAAAAAAAACCCGAATATTAACTGATGCAAAAACTCACCACAATAATAGGGGGAAAAAATTCTTAAATAACCAATCTCTCTGTTGGCCTAGTAGTTGGATAAAAAAATTGGTGTCCTATATATATAAAATCAAAAATCAACTTACAAAGACATGGGCTATTTCCTAATCTGCATCTCAATATTCTACCACAACAAACCAGTAAATAAAGATCGTTGCAAATGAAGCATAAGTTGAGTAGAAACCTGGATAAAACAAAATGTATTGTCCACGAAGCATGATGATTGAAGAATTATACCTAGGATCTGTCCAAAAGGTCTCATGATCAAGTGAAGGAAGCACAAGAGTTGCATTGGTGTATTTAAATTCATGAACTGTGAATCTTAACATACCTATGCGATTCCTAGGTCGAGCAACGGATTGGTAATAATTATCACTGTCTAATTTCATCCATATTTCTAGGACCTATTCAAACGAAAATCCTGCTGTTAAACATAAAACACTGAAAGAAAGCCGAATCAAATCAATAATTATCGAGAAACCAGTCCTAACCTCGAATTGCAGGCTGCAGCTTAAGACAGAACATAGAAAAGAACATGCAAAATGCGTAACTGTCAATTAATCCTTTACCGCCTGGAAAATAATTCGGTCAAAAGACAAGTAGACAACTGGTGAAATTCATATTGCTACCCACTAATTGAGTTATGACAAAAATGAATAGAAAATATAGAAACCATTTTCTTAATTAATAAAAGTAAACTCCAATACACACAACACAGTCCCCAACAAAACATTCCTACGTTATATATTACTAAAAGTAGAAAGATTTGCAAAAATTAATGATTTATTTTTAAAAAAAAAAAAAAAACTCTTGACTTAATGTCAAAAGGCATGGAAAGATTAATTCCTGAATTAGATTGCAAGGCTTGTACCACTGATGATATTTGATGAAGATGCAAAGATAAAAATGACTATAATTTGAAATCGATGAAAAAAAAAATAAGTTTAAGTGATATATTAGCTTCAAAACTATTCCAGATTAGTAGAATTTGTAATACATTAGTGATGTGATCCCAGTCGGGGAATCTCGTTGAATAACGCGGAATAACGACAATTAAATCCTAGGAAAGATCTAAATCAGATTTGACGCGAAAATAACAATAACACGAAGAAAATAACGAAAATTAAAAGATAGATTTGACGGTAAAACCTTAACCCGACAATCACGACGCAATTAATGACGATGCGGATTGAAGAACCAAGATTGGTAAACGCCACAAGGGTTGTCAATTCCTTGATAAGTTCGTTGGTTGAACGCCACAAAGATTGGATCTTTGATAAGTTCAAGAAAAAGGGAATAACTCAACCTCTCAATTTTGGAGAATCCTTTTTCAATTTAATTCATAAACTCAAACTCTAACTGTTTTTTTACAATCATGGAAAAGAATATAAATAAGCAAAATAACCTAGTTGTTAATTTACTCAAAATAGAATTCTAATTAAACTAAAATAGGCAAACAATTAATTAAAAACGGAAAAATAATCAAAATCCCCGAAAATCCGGAAAACCTCAATTACGGCCGTGATTAACACTTTTACGGCCGTAAATGACTTTCTGCTTAAGACTTACGGCTGTGACCATATTTCTTACGACCGTAACTATGAAATTCTGCAATTCTTCATATAAACCCGAGGCTTGGTTACAGCCGTGATAATAGCTTTTACGGCCGTGATTATAAGAGTTACGGCCGTGACAGATCTTCATTACGGTCGTAACGACCTTTCTACTCAAATAACTTCGATCACTAGACTCGGCTTGATCCTTTCACCTTTTCGGCTCGATTTCAACATGGAACTTGCTCCGTTTTGCACGTAGATCACTGTCATATTGCTGATGGCTCGACTTCGCCCTTCGATGCCTGGTCCGGATCATATCATACTCCCTCTCTTGAAAAGGATTCGACCTCGAATCCATTTTTGGTCAGCTTTTCAGACTCCTCTTACTTTTCCTACCCGTCACTAGCTGATCCCACCAAATATTTGCATAATCGGTGAATTCAATTACGGCTAATTTCACCTTCTTTTTTTTTGAATAATTGTGACAATCAAATAGCTGTTCAACCTTGGTCTCCCAATCTAAGTACGCATACGGATCACTCCTACCCTGGAACGATGGTATTTTCACTTTAATTTTCCCAAGGTCGTCATCAACATCATCTCTACCCCCACGATGCCTTCTAGCATCACGACGCTCCCTATCATGTCTCCTCTCATACATATCTCCTCTATCCCTCCTTCGTATACTTCCCAAGGATATACTTCTACTTTCACTTTCCATGTCCTCATCATTCATACCAACCTCAAACCTATTACCTCTCATAACTTGAGAACCATCATGAGATTGATCCCGAGGTCTTTGTTCACGCTCTGCACCTCGATTCATCATCTGTGCCATAAACCTCTCAAATTGTGCCCTCATTGCTGCAATATCATCATTACCCTGTTCATTCCTTCTATTCACACCCTCGAGCTGTTTTCTGTCTCCAATAGAAGATGAAGATGTGGAAACCTCTCTATCAGACATTTTTAAGACACAAACAAGAAAATTTGGAAATTGAGAAAATTCAGAATATTTGGAAAATATTTGGAATTTTTGAATTTTTTTTTATATAATCTGCCAAAGAATTGAACTACGAGTATGGCAGAATAAAGGGAACTGGATTTGGACGAAAAACGAACAAGAAAAACACTTGTGAATTTTTAGAACTGACTCTTATGGATCAAACTGAAGAAAATTATGACTGACACGAAGAACGCGAAGAACACGAAAAAAAAATCAAGAAAATCAAGAAATGCAAGAATCTAAAATAGATCCAAGCTCTGATACTAGATGGTGTGATCCCAGTCGGGGAATCTCGTCGAACAACGCGGAATAACGACAATTAAATCCTAGGAAAGATCTAAATCAGATTTGACGCGAAAATAACAAGAACACGAAGAAAATAACGAAAATTAAAAGATAGATTTGATGGTAAAACCTTAACCCGAAAAGCACGACGCAATTAATGACGATGCGGATTGAAGAACCAAGATTGGTGAACGCCACAAAGGGTTGTCAATTCCTTGATAAGTTCGTTGGGTGAACGCCACAAAGATTGGATTTTTGATAAGTTCAAGAAAAAGGAAATAACTCAACCTCTCAATTTTGGAGAATCCTCTCTCAATTTAATTCATAAACTCTAACTCTAACTGTTTTTTTACAATCATGGAAAAAAATATAAATAAGCAAAATAACCTAGTTGCTAATTTACTCAAAATAGAATTCTAATTAAACTAAAATAGGCAAACAATTAATTAAAAACGGAAAAATAATCAAAATCCCCGAAAATCCGGAAAACCTCAATTGCGGCCGTGATGAACACTCTTACGGCCGTAAATGACTTTCTGCTTAAGACTTACGGCCGTAACTATGAAATTCTGCAATTCTTCATCTAAACCCGAGGCTTGGTTACGGCCGTGATAATAGCTTTTACGGCCGTGATTATAAGAGTTACGGTCGTGACAGATCTTCATTATGGCCGTAACGACCTTTTTGCCAAAATAACTTCGATCACTCGATTCGGCTCGATCCTTTCGCCTTCTCGGCTCAATTCCAACATGGAACTTGCTCCGTTTTGCACGTAGATCACTGTCATATTGCCGATGGCTCGACTTCGCCCTTCGATGCCCGGTCCGAATCATATCAATTAGCAATAGTTCTAAAGGTTTTCCTTCCTCCTCCAACACAAAGCAGACAATAAAAGTTGAAGAAACATAAAATAAGTTATTGAAAGTTTTACCTTGTCATCTTTGTTTTTGTTAGACTTCCATTCCTCCTCCTCCTCCTCCTCCTCTAGTTTTTGTATTTGGTCAAGTAAGCACACAGGCACTTTCCCCACAATTGTTCTTCATCTCTGAAGAACAAAGCTTCATAAACTTCAAAGATCTTCATGACATAAATACATAAAAATAATCATCATCAGATTAGCAAATGAAATCTAATAAAAGATAGCAGAAAAAAATCCGATATAATCAAAATCTTGAATTAACCCTGATCAAAAACATATTACACTAATACGACAACAAATGTATTAATCATAAGGAAAAGAAATGAAAGGAAAAAAATAAGTATAAAAAGGTGATGAAACAAAGTACATACATGCACATGCACATGCACATGAAACTGAAAATGACAAAATACCCAAAATACTAACTCTTGCTATTCAAAAGATTTATTTGATGATGGCGTACAGGACCAGGCCCTCACATTTATGGACCGTTGGGATCGCCAAACGTGAGGTGTTGGGCTTCGCGACTTTAAATGGCCATAACTTTGTCATACGGCGTCCGTTTTGGGTCCATAAGTACTTTCCGGAATCGTCTCGACGAGTCCTACAAGCCTCATCGCTACACTATGATGACGATGGATTTTAGCCATTTGAAGTTGTTTACTAAGTGAAAACTGCGTTTTGTCTTTTTTTTATCATTATTTTGTTCGTTTTACTTATTTTCGGTGAGTCCAGCCCATTGTTGGATAAAGCCCGTTAGGTTTTTTCTATTTAAACATTTCCTTCATTGTTCTAGGTTTTTGGTTGAATTCAAATAAAAGTTTGGGATTTTTTTGAATTGCAATCCTTTCTTGAGAAATTGGCGATTGTTTGAATTGTGAAAAATTTATCGTAGGCGAGCCTACATCAGTTGGTATTAGAGCCAGGAAATATCTCGGAATCATGGTTCGTGGAAGGGGTAGAGGGCGTGCAACCGTTAACAGAAGAGATGAGGAGTTGGCTGGAATTAGGCAGCAGATGCAGATCCTGACTGAGCAGATGGCAGGTTTGATGGATCTGGCTGATCACTTTCGAGGGGAGGCTGGCCGTGCAGCGCCTAATGTGGGTAAGGCTGCGCGTGGGCAGAGGCACCCAGAGGTAAATAATGATAATAATAGTGATGGCGAGGGAGGCAGCCTTCTTGCATCAGATCCAGAAACGGATGAGGATCACAACCCCCCTCATCCGCGACGGATCAGGCAGGCTGCACAGAGTGAATCACGAAGCTGGGAGGCTAGATTTCGAGTAGAGATCCCAGAATTCAATGGTAGCCTCGATGCGGATGAGATTTTGGACTGGTTATGTTCTGTGGAGGAGATTTTTGAATTTAAGGAAGTGCTGGAGAATAAAAGGGTATCATTGGTGGCGACCCGTTTTCGGGGTCGGGCGGCTGCATGGTGGCAGCAGGTTAAAATAAGCCATGAGTGTCGGGGAAAGAGCAAGATTAGAGAATGGAGCAAATTGAAGAAACACATGCGTGAAGCGTTCCTGGCTTTTAATTATTCGAGTTCATTGAACCAGCGTCTACAAAATCTGAGACAGGGCGCACGATCTGTGGATGAGTATGCTACTGAATTCTTTTAGTTAATTACTCGAAATGACCTTGATGAATCGAAGGACCAGTTGGTTGCACGTTTTATTGGGGGGTTGCGCCTTCCCTTCCAGGATACCCTTAACATGTTGGCTCCGGTTTCAATTTCTGAGGCGCACCAGAGGGCCTTACAAATTGAGAAACAGCTGAATATGCGTGGAAATCAAGGAAACAGTCCTAGTGGGGGAGGACGAGGGCAGCCACCAGTGTCACCGAATAAACCTGTGACAATGAAACCTCGACAGGCGCCTAGTAGTGGATTTTGTAATAATGGGGGAGCTGTAGCAGCAGGCCGTGGGAATGGGGGTTTGAGGTTCTATGCTTGTGTAGGTTTAGGGCATAGGCAAGCAGAATGTCCCTCGAACATGCAGAACAAGTCGCGTCAAGGCTTGTTGATCGATGAGCACACCCCTGATATCATGGTTGCTCCTGACAATACTGCAATTCGAGAGGCTGTATTGGAGGGTGATACGGGTCCAATGTTGGTGGTTCGTCGCTCTTGTCTAACTCCTAAGAATTCTTCGGATGACTGGCAGGGAGGTAACATTTTTTAGTCCACTTGCACTATTGGGGGGCGGGTGTGCAAGTTCATAATTGACTCTGGTAGTTGTGAAAACGTCATCTCCGAGGAGGTTGTTTCGAAATCGGGGTTGATGTCGGAACCACATCCTCACCCTTACACTTTGGCATGGCTTAAACGGGGCACGGACATCACTGTAAGTCATCGTGTTTTGGTTACACTTTTGATTGGTGCAGTGTACAAGGATAACATCTGGTGCGATATAATTCCCATGGATGCTTGTCATATATTTTTAGGGAGACCATGGCAGTTTGACATGCATGTTTCTCATGATGGACGGTTGAACACTTACAGTTTTACACTCCATGGGATGAAGGTGGTACTACTACCCACGAAGGAAACAATGTCTCCTCCTTCACCTGGGGTTAGTAACCACCTTCTCACTCGTGCGTTGTTCGAGCAAGAGATGGTTATGGAGGGGATTATGTATTTGCTTGTGGAGTCTGGGCATTCTGGGGCACCCAGGTATGATGTGGCTTCGGGGACAGAATTGCACCCTTTGGCTTTACCGTTAGTTGAAGAATTTTCAGATGTTTTCCTGGGGGAATTACCTGAGGGTCTACCTCCATTGTGTGACATTCAGCACCATATTGACCTGGTACCTGGTTCATCTCTACCGAATAGACCCCATTATCGGATGAGTCCGAAGGAACATGAGGAATTAAGGAAGCAGGTGGAAGAATTATTGGCTAAAGGATACATTCGCGAGAGTCTCAGTCCATGTGCAGTTCCAGCCTTTCTTATTCCTAAGAAATACGGCACCTGGCGTATGTGTGTGGATCGTCGAGTCAATAATCGCATCACCGTAAGGTACCGTTTTCCGATTCCAAGGCTTGATGATTTACTTGATCAGTTGGGGGGTTCGACTGTGTTTACGAAACTGGATTTGAAGAGTGGATACCACCAAATTCGTCTTCGCCCTGGAGATGAATGGAAAACAGCTTTCAAAACTCGCGAGGGGTTGTTTGAGTGGTTGGTGATGCCTTTTGGGCTTTCGAATGCGCCGAGTACATTCATGCATGTCATGAACGAGGCATTACGTCCTTTTATTGGATGATGTGTTGTGGTTTATTTTGATGACATTCTGGTTTATAGTAAAACAGTGGATGAGCATGTTCGGTATCTTAGGGAAGTTTTGACAGTGTTGCGTCGGGATTCATTCTTTGCAGCGGAAAAGAAATGTGTATTTTTCTCCGACCGTGTGCTGTTTTTGGGTTATGTCATTTCGGTAGCCGGAGTCAAGGTGGACTCGACTAAGATTGAGGCCATACAATTGTGGCCGCGACCACGCACAGTGACTGAGGTGCGGAGCTTTCATGGTTTGGTGTCGTTTTACCGACGCTTCATTCCTCATTTTAGTTCACGGGTCGCCCCTCTCACAGATTGTATGAAGGGTTCCACTTTTCAGTGGTCGACAGAAGCGGAACAGGCATTTTCGTGTATTAAGGAGCAGCTAACTTCTGCTCCAATTTTGGTCCTCCCATATTTTAATAAACCATTCACCTTGCATTGTGATGCTTCAAAGGTCGGCATTGGGGCTGTTCTGAGCCAAGATGGGCGTGCAGTGGCGTATTACAGTAAAAAATTATCCCGTGCTCGTGGTCGATATAGTACGTACGATGTCGAACTTTATTCAGTGGTGCAGGCTGTTCGCCACTAGCGACATTATTTATTTCAGAAGGAGTTTGTGTTGTATAGTGATCATGAGGCGTTGAAGCATCTTTCGACACAAGATCCCATTTCTTCTCGTCATGCCACCTGGATATCTTATCTCCAGTAGTTCACATTTGTCCTCAAGCACCAATCTGGTGTAGTGAACAAGGTGGCAGATGCCCTCAGTCGACGACATTCGTTATTGGGTCAATTGCGGGTGGCTGTTCCGGGTTTTGATACGTTTGCTGACCTTTATGAGTCGGATCCATTTTTTTGCCCCGTTCTGAAGAAAGTTCTGAGTGGTGAGACTTCGGAATATATATTGGATAGGGGTTTCCTTTTTAGAGGATTGCAGCTCTGTGTTCCGGATTGTAGTTTGAGGCTCAAGATCATTGGAGAATCTCATGGGGAAGGCCATGTAGGCCGTGACAGCACCTTTGCGTTGATCTCAGCGTCATTCTACTGGCCTACTCTTCGGCGTGAAGTGTCCAGGTATGTCGAACGTTGTCGCATTTGTCATATGGCCAAGGGTCGCGCTACCAATGCAGGGTTGTATAGGCCACTTCCTATTCCCGACATGCCTTGGACAGATGTGAGCATGGATTTTGTGGTGGGTTTGCCACGGACACAGCGTGGTAATGATTCGATTTTCGTTATTGTCGACTGTTTTTCAAAGATGGTCCATTTTGTTCCCTGTAAGAGAACGGCGGACGCGGTGCATGTGGCACAGTTATTTTTTCGGGAGGTTTACAGATTGCATGGTTTACCCACTTCCATTGTTTCTGATAAGGATACTCGGTTTTTGAGCCACTTCTGGCGCAGCCTGTGGAAGCTTGTGAATACTGCCCTGAATTTTAGAAGTGCCTACCATCTACAGACGGATGGGTAGATGGAGGTTGTAAATCGCTCCCTGGGAGAGATACTGCGTAGCCTGGTAGGTGATAATATTCGATCTTGGGATCGTTCTTTGAGTCAGGCGGAATTTGCTCACAACCATGCAGTTAATCGGAGTACAGGCTTTAGCTCTTTTCAGGTGGTTTACAGCTTGGTGCCCCGCGGTCCCATTGATCTGATCACACTTCCTAGTAAGGTCCATCCTCATGGCAGTGCTGTTGATTTTTTGGATAGTCTGCAGCAGATTCATCAGAAAACTCGCGAGAAACTTTTGGAGTCCACTGCCAATTACAAACTGTTTGTTGATTGCAAGCGGCGTCATGTGGAGTTCAAGGTGGGGGATTTTGTGTGGGCCGTTTTGATTAAGGACCATTTCCCAGCTCATGAGTACAGTAAGTTGGCCTCCAGAAAATTGGTCCGGTGGAAATAATAGAGAAGATCAACCCTAATGCCTACAGATTGAATCTTCCCAGCCACATTCAGACAGCGGATGTGTTTAACGTCAAGCATTTTGTTCCTTTCGTTGATGATGAGGATACAGATATCGTCCCTACCGATTCAAGGGCGAATTGCTTGGACCCCGGTGGAGATGATGGCGTACAAGACTAGGCCCTCACATTTATGGACCGTTGGGATCGCCAAACGTGAGGTGTTGGGCTTCGCGACTTTAAATGACCATAACTTTGTCATACAGTGTCCGTTTTGGGCCCATAAGTACTTTCCGAAATCGTCTCGATGAGCCCTACAAGACACACTGCTACACTATGACGACGATTGATTTTAGCCGTTTGAAATCGTTTACTAAGTGAAAAACTGCGTTTTGTCCTTTTTTATCATTATTTTGTTCGTTTTACTTATTTTCGGCAAGTCCAGCCCATTGTTGGATAAAACCCGTTAGGTTTTTTCTATTTAAACATTCCTTCGTTGTTCTAGGTTTTTGGTTGAATTCAAATAAAAGTTTGGGATTTTTTTGAATTGCAATCCTTTCTTGAGAAATTGGAGATTGTTTGAATTGTGAAAAATTTATCGTAGGAGAGCCTACATCATTTGATCACACTAATGAATTGGGGAAAGTATAATGGGCAACAATACTGAGTTCTAATTAGTTTCATATTTTCTTAAACCAAAAAGTTCAAAGGATTTAGTAAGTTTCACACACAAATTTCAAATCTCACACAAAACCAGGGCTTCATTTGAATTCTTACTCGTTGTTGATATGTCAACTTCACTATTCTATGATCTTTTAACAGATAGGTAGCCATTTGAATATTTCAAAACAGAAGAAACTAATTACTTTAGTCCCTCCTAGTATGAAACGCATAATTCAATTCACATTTAAAGTAATAAAATGCAATTCCTAAAAAAAAAAAAAAAAAAAAATCTAGTAAAATACTATAACTTCACAACCATTAATCCACACATAGTCGGACCCTATGAAGCATGGACACGGACACGAGTGTTGGACACGATACGTGTCGGACATGTCGACACGTGATTTTCGAAAAAAACTTGGGACACGATACGTTCATTATTTATTAATTTTTTTATTTTTTTTTTAAAATAAAAAAAATTTGCAACACTTTTTGTATAGAAAATTAATAGGCATATATATCAAACTCAACATTTCATACATATTTTCTCATAATTTGAGTTCAACAAAAAGCAAAAGATGACATAAATATTATCATTCATCTCTAGTTAAATCTTCAACATCTTCATTTTCATCATCGGCGATTATCATAGCCTCCAACTCCGGTTCATCTAGAGACAAAGTAGCAACTTCAAGTGTACCAACATCTTCAAAAGAGTCAAATGCATCACCACCGAGATCCCACATCTTAGACTCTCCTTGTAAATATTGTGGACTCCTCCGTGACAAGAGACGAAGATTGCTATGCACAAATACTAGATCTTTGGCACGTTTTGGAATTAACTTATTCCTCTTAAGAGAGTGCACAAAGGAATAAATACTCCAATTCCGTTCACAACATGATGCAGAAGATGGTTGTGCCAATATTTTTAACGCAAAAGATTGAAGGTTAGGTGCACTAGAGCCATGAATGACCCACCAAGTCTTTGGATCCAAGTGGTAACGGTCATAGATGAAATCAATATCACAAAAATCTTCTCCCATTATTGAGAATTTTGAATACTCCAAATTCACTTTAGTTCGCTCCTCATTTGACAACATGTATCTTTTGAAACACTTTAACCTTTCTCGAGAAACCTCGGCATCTCTATGTGGGGGTGTACGATTGGAATCTTCATTAAGCCATTCCTCACTATAGTACCTAAGATAGGAAAAACAAATTATAGTAAGTAAGTTAGTAACTAATCAATAATAATAGAGATTTGAACAATAAAAAATTTAAATAAATATATAAATTAGAATAATTACCTTGGTGATGCAAACCACGTAGCAATTGTAGCTACGCAACCCACAAAATATTGAATCGACCCAAGAACGCTAAAGAACCACGATTTATGGATCCAATTAAAATTAACTGAACCAAGCAACCAATACAATCACAGGGATATATTGACCTCTTGATCACAAGCAATATTAATTCTCACCGAGATTTGAACAAATAAGATTAACTCGCAAGTTCGAATTGTATTCAATAAAGAATAGAGTTTGAAAGAAATTTGCCTCATAATAATATCAATAATAGTCTCCCTAATAATGAAAATTACATCCATTTAAATAGGGTCAAATTTGGCTTTAGGAGCCCTAATTCAATTAGGAAGGAAATTGCTCAAATATGAAAAGAAATAAAAATAATAGAAAATTAAGGATTTTATGCGTATTGATAGTTACGGCCGTAACTTCCTTCTTCACGGCCGTAAGTAGCTTACTGTTTAATAGTTACGGTCGTGAGACTTAATTTAAGGCTGTCAATCATTTTTTTTTGAAAATCTTATTTTCACCCGAGGCCACATTACGGCCATGACACATGTTGAGTTACGGCCGTAAGTCGAACTTTTCTCAATTTCAGTTTTCAGCAGTGGACTCGTTACGGCCGTAAGCATTATAGGGTTACGGCCATAATTCTGAAACTTCACAACTTCCTTTGACGGCTTGAATGAGGTTGATCCACTCATCGTCTCGGCTAGTCTCCAACACAGAACTTGCTTCTTTTGCAGCCACAGACATAGTTTTGTCCACCATTTCTTGTACTAGCTTGTCCATTACTTCGTTGGCCCTCTTCATTTGCAATCGAGTCATCGGTCCTCCTTTGATCATCGACGGATCTTTGCGCGGGCTTGTATTCGTGGTCTGGATCACATCATCCCCTCCTTCCTCGAAAATATTCGACCTCGAATCTGTACCTGCATCAAACGGAGATAGATCAGAAACATTAAACGTAGCCGAAACATTATACTCACCAGGAAGATCTAGTTTATTGGCATTGTTGTTGATCCTTTCAGTCACTTGGAATGGACCATCTCCTCACGATTGTAACTTTGATTTGCGTTGTTCCGGAAACTTCTCCTTCCTCAAATGTATCCAAACCCAATCACTGGGTTCAAAGATGACACTTTTTCTTCCTTTGTTAGCCTGCGATGCATAACGTTCATTTTTCTTTTCAATTGCCAACCTCACCTTGTCGTGGAGTGATTTAACCATCTCAGCCTTTTTCTTTCCATCCAAACTACTACGTTCACTCACAGGTAAATGAATTAAATCCAATGGTGTTAGCGAATTAAAATCATAAACAATTTCAAATGGTGAACAAGAAGTAGTAGAATGTATAGCCCTATTATATGCAAATTCAATAAATGGTAAACACTCTTCCCAATTTTTCAGATTTTTATTGATTATGGCGCGCAACAAATGAATCATGGTCCTATTTACTACCTCCGTCTGTCCATCGGTCTGTGGGTGACAGGTTGTAGAGAAAAGTAGTTTTGTTCCCAATTTGTTCCACAAGACTTTCCAAAAAGGACTAAGGAACTTAACATCCCTATACGAGACGATACTTTTAGGAACCCCATGTAAGCACATGACTTCCCTAAAGAAAATATCAACTATGTTGGTATCATCATCAGTTTTGTGGCATGGTATGAAATGTGTCATTTTACTAAAGCGATCTACTACCAAAAAAATCGAATCTCTTCCCTTCTTAGTCCTAGGTAATCTCAAAACAAAATTCATAGAGATATCGACCCAAGGCTCACTAGGGACGGGTAAAGGCATATATAATCCATGGGGTTTAATCCTAGATTTTGCCTTCTTGGAAGTAATGCATCTACTACAAACCCGAACCACATCAATCTTAATCTTAGGCCAATAGAAATGTTCACTTAGAATTTCGAAGGTCTTTTTAACCCCAAAATGACCCATCAAACCTCCACTATGGGCCTCTCTCACAAGTAACTCTCTCATTGAACACCTGGGGACACACAATTTATTTTCCCGGAATAAGTAATCATCATGTTTAAAGAATCTATCCACAGCCCCCTTACCACATGAATCATAAATACTAGAAAAGTCCGGATCATTAGCATACATGTCCTTAATGTATTCAAACCCAAGCAATTTAGCATTCAAAGAAGTTAAAAGCACATACCTTCGAGACAATGCATTCGCTACCACATTTTCCTTACCTTGTTTGTACCGGATGACATAGGGAAGTGTTTCGATGAACTCTACCCACCTTGCATGTCTCTTACTCAACTTAGCTTGACCCCTCAAATGCTTCAAGGACTCATGATCAGTGTAAATCACGAACTCCCGTGGCCATAAGTAATGTTGTCATGTCTCCAAAGCCCGCACAAGTGAGTACAACTCCTTGTCATATGTGGGGTAATTAAGAGCAGCCCCCTTTAGCTTTTCACTAAAATAGGCTATTGGCCTTCGATCCTGCATTAAAACAGCTCCAATACCTAGCCCTGAGGCATCACATTCAATCTCAAAAACCTTGTCAAAGTTAGGGAGTGATAAAACCGGTGCTTTACATAACATATTTTTTATGGTCTCAAATGCATGCTCCTGTTCTACACCTCATTAAAAACCTATACTTTTTTTGACAATTTCTGTGAGTGGTGCAGCAATTGTACTAAAACCCTTAACAAAACGCCTATAAAAACTAGCAAAGCCATGAAAATTTCTATCCTCAATTATGCTTCTAGGTGTTGGCCACTCTTTAATAGCTTTGACCTTTTCCTCATCTACTTCTATTCCCTTTGCACTAACCACATAGCCAAGAAACACAACTTTTTCCATGCAAAAACTACACTTTTTAAAATTAGCAAAAAGTTGTTCTTTCCTCAACACCACATGCATACACCTAACATGTTCTACATGCTCTTCTAAACTTTTACTATACACCAAGTTATCATCGAAGTAAACTACAACGAATTTACCTATAAATGCACGTAAAACATGATTCATTATGCGCATAAAAGTGCTAGGTGCATTGGTAAGTCCAAACGGCATAACTAACCATTCATACAAGCCATATTTAGTTTTAAAAGCAGTTTTCCACTCATCGCCGTCCCTCATGCGGATTTGGTGATATCCACTTTTAAGATCAATTTTACTAAATATGCTAGAGCCATGTAATTCATCCAACATATCATCTAACCTAGGAATAGGATGACGATACTTTACCGTTATGTTGTTGATGGCTCTACAATCAACACACATTCTCCAAGTCCCGTCTTTCTTTGCACAAGTAATACGGGTACGAAACATGGACTCATGCTCTCCCTTATGTACCCCTTGCTCATCAATTCCTCCACTTGTCTTTGAAGCTCCTTCGTCTCCTTGAGATTACTTCTATAAGTGGGGCCGGTTTGGAATGACTGCTCCAGGTACAAAATCAATCTGATACTCAATACCTCGAATGGGTGGCAACCCACTAGGTATATCCTCCAAAAATACATTGTCAAATTCCTGCAAGAGAGAAATAGCCAAACTAGGGAGGGGTACATTAGTTTCCTCAAGGGTAAGGAATGACTCCTTGTACAACAAAAGGACCATTGGTCGATTTTCCACGAAAGGCTTCTTGATTTCACTACTTTTTGCATAGAAACTCACTTTTGATTTTTCTTTTCTGGCACTCTTTGTTCCCTCTCCTTTTTCTGAGGTATGTTCCCCAACACTCTTTTTTTCTCTCGCCTCTCCTTTTTCTGGAGTCGTGGCTCCAACCCTCTTTTCCTCTCCTTTTTCTGAGGTCGTGACCTCAACTCTCTTTTTCTCACCTTTTTCTGAGATCGTGGCCTCAACTCTCTTTTTCTCAAGTTTCCTCACCATTTGTTCTTCATCATTTTTCAATTTAACTTGATCTGCATAAACTTGTGATGATGTCAATGGTGTAAGTGTAATATTTCTCCCATCCTTGGTAAAACTATATCTATTTTTATACCCGTCATGTATCACCTTCCTATCATATTGTTAAGGCCTACCCAAAAAAATGTGCCCGGCTTGCATAGGAACCACATCACACATCACTTCATCCATATAGCTACCAATCGAAAAATTCACTAATACCCTCCTATTCACCTTAATTTCACCACTGTCATTTAACCACTGAAGTCTATAAGGTGATGGATGCTTCAACAATGGTAATCCTAATTTCTCAATTAGTGTGGTGCTAGCAACATTCGTACAACTACCACCATCAATAATCATACTACATACCTTGTCTTGAACGTGACACCGTGTATGAAATATGTTCTCCCTCTGTTGCTCCACGTCATCCACGTTGACTTGAGCACTAAGGGCTCGCCTCGCTACTAATAACAGTCCATGCTCCCCGGATAACAATTCCTTATTATCACTAGCTTCCTCCAAAGCGGGCATGTCGATGTAGTCCTCTTCATTGCTGCCACTTTCCCAAGCTCCTTCCGCTCAAATGGTAATGACACGTCTATTAGGGCATTGAGAAGCCACATGTCCTCTTCCCAAGCATTTGAAGCATTGGATATCTCTACTCCTAGATGGCTGAGGTTCCCCTTTGGGTGGAAATTTGTTAACGGAATCATCCTTTCCCTTTGGTACCTCAATCTTCCCCTTCGAAACAGCCCCAGCTCCTTTATTTTCCCACCTCGGCTTCCAAGACGGATTAGAACACGAAGAACCCAACTGATACTTAGTTGTCCCTTTTCTCTTCAATTGCTTCTCCACTTTCATGGCCATATGCAGCATATCTTCTAGCTCCACATAGTGTTGCAATTCGACCACATTTGCTATTTATTTATTCATCCCACTCAAGAAACGGGCCATAGTGGCCTCCCCATCCTCTTCCACATTGCCTCTAAGCATCAACATCTCCATCTCTTTATGATAATCCTCGACACTCTTAGAACCTTGGTAAAGACTTTGTAATTTTTTATGAAGTTCCCTATGGTAATGACTAGGGATAAATCTCTTCCTCATGACAACCTTTAATTCACCCCATGTACTAATAGCCCTCTCACGATTTCGCCTCCTAGAAGTTGCTAATTGGTCCACCTTCGGTTACCGCCATAAAATTAATTAGTGGCCATCTTTGTGGATCACTCCAACCACCACTCACATTAGTCACTCCTTTTTCCCCCCAAGTGCTTTTAATTGGTTGTAGTAATCGTTCCACATTTCTTTTCTCCTTTTGAAGTGGGTAGTTCTCAATTTATTATAACCAGGAGGCTTATATCCGGACAATGGACTATTCGCAGTTAGGGTATAAGAAGACATGTAATAAGGATTCCTTGCAAGGTGAAAGGGTAAACCACTTGAATAAAACATTCTAGCAATTTTCGAATCCAATTGATCACATAATGTGATGTTAAAGGCCTTTTCAATTGAACTACCATTTCTTTTCTTTTCCTCTAATGCGTAACTACCAACCGAACTCATGTTTTCCATTGGCAATGGGACTCGTTTTTGCTCTTTACCCCTCATTTTCACTTCTTCTTCCAATTTTTGCATTTCATTTATGTCTCTTTGGGTTACTTTTGGACAAGCTCCAATACCACTACCCGGAAATTTCATCAAATGTGTTCTAACCCTAGTATATGAACTTTTTTTGTTGTATCGTAAAAGTTGCATTGCCAAGAAATATCTCCACCTCCTTCATTTAATTTATCAAATTTTGTAACATATTTCCAAAGAGGCTTGGTTAAATCTTCATTCATGTTACTTGTACTCATGACTTCAAACTAATATAATGTACCAAATAATAAAGTAATAGACAATGATATTACCCGATCTTTTTTAGTAGAAGTATCTCCTTGATCTTGCAATTAATTCTTGAAATGATAAACAAATGGTGTATTGGAAATTTTCCTCTTTCCTTTCACGCACAGCACGCTCGCACGAGATGGAGTCTGGACCACACTAGAGAACTTTTGTATTTCACTTTTCAACTTTTACCTTTTTGTTTTATATATAAAATTCCTTTTTGTTTTATATATAAAATTCAAAGTAAGGGTATAATTGTAAAATGAGAATAATTGAAACAAAGAAGCTTGCTGGATAATTCATACAATTATATTTTATTATATTGTTTACAATATACATTACACAAGACAAAAAAAAAAAAGGAAAAAGAAAAATAAAAAAGAAAGAAAGAAACGATGCTCAGCGAAGGTGGAAGAAGCAATCGGTCCGATAGTTCCTTCACTTCTCCGACGGCTGCACCTCCTCCTTCGGTTCTTCCTTTCAATTTTCTCCTCTTCCAAGCGAGGTTCTGTTGATTCTTCTATGTTTCAGCTTCGATTCTGTAAACAAACACCGGAGCAGCGTTTTTCAGAATTAGGGATTTCTCTCCAATACACTGGTACACTATTCTTCTTCCATTTTCCACCATTTTTCTGGTTACTGGACGTGTCCGACACGTCCAGTATAGGCTTCATTATTCGACACGAAAAATGAAGTGTCGACTCGTGTCACCGGCGTGTCGGCTCGTGTCTGATACGTGTCGGACATGGACTCGTCTACTGCCTAAGCGTGTCCGTGCTTCAGAGGTCGAACCCCTACAAAACAAAGACTCTTTAGAAACATCCACTCCAATTAAGGAAAAAAACATAATTGAAGAAATTTTACGAAACCAGACCTTAATACATAATAATTGAACCACTTTAAAGAAGCCTCCACTCCAATTGTTCCTGTAGAAAGCAAAACCCACGTTAAAGAAGTGACAAATGAAGTTTAATTCGGATTTTCACAGAACCCCCCAACCACCCAAAAAAAAAAAAAAAAAAAATATCGTGGAGCCAATTCATGAACGAAATCCAATACCCTAAATTTCCATCATAAGAAAATGAGATCTTCTGCGTCATAGAAAACCATTAATAAAATTTGTGCTCCAAGCAACGAAAAATCAAACATTAATTTCTAATTTATAAAAGGAAATCTAAAAAAAAAAAAAAAAAACTACAAAGATCGTCTTCTTCTTACGAGAGCTAGAGCGACGGCGAGAGCCAAACTGGAACCTAGAGAAAAGAGTACAATAATCGGCAATAACTGGAGAAAGAAAAAGAAAGCAAGTGAAGGCGGAAGTGCGTTAGGGTTTTTTAGAAAATTTCGGAGAACTTCATGGATGAGATTTTAGAGAATCTTACCTTCATCGAGCATATGGAAATTTTTCTTGAAGGGAGAAGCACCTCTTTTCATCAGTTTGATTTGAGAATAATGTTAAAACCCTACAAAAAGTAAAAGGAAGGGCAGGAACGAAAAAAAAATAAAGGAAAAAGCCACTCGTACATATTGGCATACAGATACTCCTACAGATAGCAGCCATGTTAGGCTGCCAAGTTGGCAATTTTATTGAAGTCAAACTGGAAATAAAATATTAAAACAAATGTTGGAGTTGCTTCCTCAAGAAGCTGTCCCTCTCAAATCACACAAACACTTACCAGACACATTCACTCAACACGCTACTGTTCGCGCTCCGCAAGTGCACGGGTCACGCAAGTAATAAAGTGGATTTTAAGTCCGAATATCGTTCCCACAGAGATTGTTTTAAATCGTATTTTAGACTACTACCTTAACCGGAACTAGAGAAATTGTTTGAATTTGAGAATTTTGAATTAAAATTAAACTAGAAAGAACGGGGAAATTTGATTTAGAGAAAATATGAGAAAAACATGCTAGAATTGAGAATCCACATTTATTCCATTAATTACGCATTAAATTAAACATCTAATAATAATTCACGAGGTTTTGAAAATCCATATTCCTAATATTTTCAAGACTCCCTTTCGGACAAGAATCAACATCTATTTCTATACACAATCCGACTATATTTCTATGACGAATCTAAATGTATAGAAAGGCATTACAAATTTAGTGAATACTATAGCAGATAATACAAAGCATAGGGGTATATTTCTATCCCCTATCGAACTTTGTGGCAATTGATACAAGTCTAATGAAATCTCAATCTTTCGAACTTAAGAAATCGCAACCTAAAATCATACAACTAGTGATCAAGTAATTGCATGATAAAAACAGTATATATCAATTGCTCAAACCCATGAACTATGAAATTAAATGATAATCAATACATAAAATCCGGAAATAAATGCTTCATCACAATCCTAACATTCAAAATCTAGCCTACATACATAATTGAATATAAATCACAAAAGGAATGGATAGATGTCACCCTATTCATGCCCTTGATCTTCGTTCTTCAATTGTGTCTTGGCTTGGAGTGGATCCCTCCGCAATTCGATAGCGTTTTGGCCTCTCTTCAATGAATTGGGAACCCCTAATCTCGTGCCCTTGGTCTGGTATTTATAGATTTTCCCGAGATTTAGGTCAAGTGAGGAGAAAACTGCTGAATTACGCGCAAAAAGCCCAGCTGCGGCCCAGTCGGGACTACCGTGCGGCCGCACGGTTCAAAAACACGCGGTCGCATGACTCTGCAGGTAAACTTCAGTCGTCGAATTTTTTGACCGTGCGACCGCACGCCTTGTTCAACCGTGCGGCCGCACGGTTGTAATTCCGGCTGCAATTTTTATCTTTTAAATTCTGGAACTTGGTCCCTGTCTTTTAATTGCACAACAAGTCCTCCAACTTCTGATTGTTGCAATTTAACCCCTGAACTTCTGATTTCTTCCAAATTCAATTTTTTCTTCAAATTAGCTATTTGATTGACTGCATCAATTCTTGATTTGCTCACTTTGACACTTTTTACATCCAGTTGCTCAATTTTAGCTTCAATTCCTTTGTTTTCTCGAATTTGGGATTATTTCTGAAATGTAAACAAATAACGCAAAATAAATAGCAAATATTCCAAAACAAACATATAGAATCCTACTTTTAGGATAGAAATAAGTGTATAAAATACACTTATCAGCTACCTTGTAGAGCAACCGCTGACTACCGACCATTGATCACCACCGACCGCCGACCGTCGACCGTCAACCGCTGACCACCTAAAATAAATTTCCCCCTCACTCCTCCAATATCCAAGCCCAAGAAGCAATGGAGTTCCACATTACATCATCTATTGTTTGATTTAACTCATTTCCAAATGGCCTTTTTCTCCGGCAACATCGACACAGGTTCTTTCATTTTACAGTGGTCAGGTTCTTTCATCTATTGTTCTGCCATGCTCGACTGAAAACAACTTTTCCTTTTTTAAATTGTAAAAAAATCTTTTCCCAACTTCATATAGCTTCCTTCACAAGATAGTGCTTGCTTCTTCCATTTGCCACTGTCTGAGTGATAAGTGTTATATTCACGTTTATTTTATGCACTTATACCATTGAATATACCATAATGTGATTCTATCTAAGTATTATTAATGCATTTTATGTTTTATGTTGTATAGGATCCTAAAAGAGGAGAAAAGAAGAAAAAAGGACCAAATTGCACTAAAAACTGAAGTTTGGGGACTTAGGTGCAAATACTTTTACGGCCGCAAGCAAAAATCTTTATGGCCGTAAGTGCATGATTGAAACAGACAAAATTAAGCAGAAAAGATGTTACGGCCGTAAGAAACATCTTTACGGCCGTAACCTTCAAAGAGTGAAAAATGTGCAGAAACACAGTTACGGCCGTAAAGGGACATGTCACGGCCATAACCTTCAAAAGATACAAAATCAGCAGAGACTCAATCACGGCCGTAAAAGAATCTTTACGGCCGTAAATCTTAAAGTCAAAAATTTCCTTATTTCCATTCTTTCCATAATTTTGGATTTCTTGCTCCCAAAGCTAGGGCACGAAAATTGAAGTTATAAATAGGGAAGTTCATGACAAGAAAGAGAAGAAAAATATATTTTGAGAGCCACCAATATCAAGGTTTAAAGAGAAGAAATTCCGGGCAAAAATCAAGGTGAATCAAGACAATATTTTTGGGGAGTTCTTCATGGCAATGTGTGGCTAGTCTTCTCAACCTAGTTCAAGGGGGACGTTGTGTTCATATTATTCTATTATTCATTCCTCAAACTCGTAACGTAGTTCTTGTTTTTTTTTATATTTTATTTATTGGATTTCTCATGAACATTAATTTTGTCAAGAAAATTTATTAATTGATTAAGGCCTTGTCTTTTAATTATTGTGTTGATGTTTGCTAATTTGGGTAATTGGATTCGTATTTGTCTTGTTATCCAAATCATAGTAGCAATTGGTAATTTTATATTTCCATATGAAAATCCAATCTAGATTAATCAATTCGAGCATATGTAATTGATAATTTAGTTCACCTAATTCTTCTTGTTTTCACATAGTTAATGAATTAAATCTAGGGAGCTTATTCTAGGTTGTTCATTCACTCTAAATTGATTGGAGAACTAATTCTAATTGATTATTATTAAGGAAGAATTGGATTAATTAGAGCTTTTTGATTATTTCGGGTGATAAATAAAACAAAGGAAATAGCACATGCGTTGCTTGGGGAATGACAATATTATGATAGGGCACAATCGAACCTGAGAACTAGGATTCTTTATTATTTGGTTTTTATTCCAGCTATTTTACATCTTTATTTGATTATTTAGATTAATTGCAATTTTCAACTCAAAACCCCCCCTTATAATTCTAATTGACATGGCATTAAATTAGTTCCCGTTCCTCGTGGGATCGACCCTTGCTTCCGATATCACATTTAAATTTGAGTTTTGGCAAGTAAGGAAATTTAATTAATTCTTGGTGCATCGCGACGAACACCAAGTTTTTGGCGCCGTTGCCGGGGACGGTTAACCAATTTTCTGTTTAATCAATTAGAATTTTATTTTCTGCATTTTTATTTATTTATTTTTAATTTCGGTTTAATATAAGAAAAAAAAATTGAAATTCCGAAAATTTTATTTATTTATTTATATGCATAAAACTCGATCCACTAATCCTGAATATTTTTTATTTGATCCAGAAATCGAGCGAACTTTTCGACAGCGAAGAAGGGAAGCACTAGAACAAATGGCAGCTCATAACCTCAACAACAGGACACTTAAACAATTGGCCACTCCAGATGTCGCTCAACAGCCACTCTGTATCACTTTTCCGACAGTGGAGGAGGGAAAAACTTTTGAACTCAAATCTGGACTCATTCACTTGTTGCCAACTTTTCGAGGACATGCTGGTGAAGACCCTTACAGGCATCTCAAGGAATTCCACGTGGTTTGTGACAGTATGAGACCCACTGGTATTACCGAGGAACAAATTAAAATGAGGGCCCTTCCATTCTCGTTAAAGGATGCCGCTACTGATTGGCTATACTGTTTGCCATCCGGATCAGTCGCCACCTGGAATGACATGAAGAGGCTATTTTTGGAAAAATATTTTCCTGCATCTCGGGCTGGAACAATCCGGAAGGAAATTTGCGGGGTTCGTCAAATCAATGGTGAATCGCTGTATGAATATTGGGAACGCTTCAAGAAGCTCATCTTGAGCTGCCCCCATCATCAAATCAGCGAACAACTACTGGTGCAATATTTCTACGAATGACTATTACCAATGGACAGAAGTATGATAGATGCCGCAAGTGGAGGTGCTTTAATGGACAAAACATCGGAACAGGCTCGGGCTTTGATTTCCAACATAGCTGAAAACACTCAGCAATTTAACCCAACCCGAGACATGCAAGTTCGCCGCGTGAACGAGGTAAGTAGTTCCAATATAGAAAGTCAACTGTTTGAACTAACAAATCTCGTTAAACAACTTTCTGTAGGAAGTGCACAACAAGTCAAAGCATGCGGGATATGTGCTAACTTCGGACATGCAACGGATGTGTGCCCGGTGCTCCAAGAGGGAAACAGTGAACACGTGAACGCTGCTGGAGGCTTTCCATTTCAAGAACAACAATACAATCCGTACTTAAACACTTACAATCCTGGCTGGAGGGACCACCCGAACTTGAGCTATGGAAATAACAAACCTCCGGGTTTCGTCTCCAACAAGCCTCAAGGGAATTTTCAACAACAAGGAAATTTCCATCCACAGGGACAATATCAACAAAAGCCACAATCATCAGGTATGTCTCTCGAAGAAATGATGAAAACTTTGGCCACTAACACTCTACAATTTCAACAGGATACCAAATCCAGCATTCAAAACCTGGAAAATCAAATGAGTCAAATGGCCACAGCTATCAACAGACTGGAAGCACAAACAGGAGGAAAGTTGCCATCTCAACCCGAGGTGAATCCGAGGAATGTAAGTGCAATTACTCTTCGAAGTGGAAAAGAAATTGAGGTGCCACAATCAAAGCCAACCGCGAGTGAAGAGGAGGAGGTTGAAGAAAAAGTCGGAAAGAAAAACAGCATTCCACAAAACTCTCAGGTAAAAACCGAACCTATTGTGAATGCGAAACTAACTCCATCGCCTTTTCCGAGCAGGTTAGCGAAGGCGACTAAGGAAAGCAAGGAGAAGGAAATTCTGGAAATGTTCAGGAAAGTGGAAATCAACATTCCACTGTTGGATGCAATCAAGCAAGTGCCCCGATACGCGAAGTTCTTAAAGGAGCTGTGCACCAACAAACGGAAGTTGATGGGAAATGAAATGGTAAGAATGGGGGAAAATGTGTCAGCACTCTTCCAAAGGAAACTGCCCCCAAAATGCAAGGATCCAGGTATGTTTACCATACCCTGTCAAATAGGTAACACTAGGATAGATCGTGCATTGATAGACTTAGGAGCATCTATAAATGTAATGCCTAGATCTACGTACACTTCATTGAAACTCGCTAACATGACTGAAACTAGTGTTATCATTCAACTAGCCGACCGTTCCAATGCATATCCGAATGGGGTAGTTGAAGATGTTTTAGTACAAGTAGGGGGTTTAGTGTTTCCAGCAGATTTTTATGTGTTGGACATGAATGATGATCACTCTCCAAACCCCACTCCTATTTTGTTAGGCAGACTATTCCTAAAAACATCGAAAACTAAAATAGATGTTAGTTATGGTATACTTACCATGGAATTTGATAATGAAATTGTTAAGTTCAATATTTATGACTCCATGAAACACATTAATGATGCTAACAAAGTTCACTCTACTGTTGTGAGTCATTCTCCATTTCAGGAAACTGTTGCTGAACTTAATGATTGTCCAAAGCTGCCACAATCAGGTGCAATCTCATGTACCACATCATCCGTTTCTAATGAGGAGCTTCTACCCCCTACTTTGCAGGCACTAATGAAAAGCATGAAGAGGAAGTTAAGCTTTGGAAGTCCAGTTGATCCCGGATGAAGAAGGAAGCAACCTGTCGAGCCAACGACAGTAAAAAAAAAGGCGCTGCTCGGGAGGCAACCCGAGAGGGGAGTTTCTTTACCTCCTCAACTTTTTATTTTTTATTTTCGTATTTTCATTTGTGGTTAATTTTAGTTTATTTAGTCATTTCAAAAAAAAAAAAAAAAAAAAAAAAAACTCAGAGGCAACCTTACGGCCGTATGACACACCTTACGGCCGTAATTCAATTTTTAAACATTTATTCAGAAACCACCTTACGGCCGTAAGACACATCTTTACGGCCGTAATTCACTTTTCCCCAAAATTTTCAGAGTCCTGATTACGGCCGTAAGACACATCTTTACGAACGTAAATCCAGAAATTTCAAATAAAAAAAAAAAAAAAATCTTTTCCCCCTTCTACTGTTTAGCTTTATTTTTCAATGAGGACATTGTTTTGTTTAAGTGTGGGGGGGATTGAATTGATTGTGAGCTTAATGTCGTTATCTTCTTTCTGTAGTCGAAACGTTAAAATTCAGTTTGAGTTAGCATCCATTTTAATCTTTGATAAGAAGCGACCCCACTTTTGGTTCATTTTTTTGAAAAATCATTGCATAATTGGATATAAATTGAGCACATAGAGATGATCTCTCCCAAAACTGCACAATAGGTTGAAAATAAAAAGAAAAATTGTCAGATGTCTACAACCCAAACAGGAATAAATGTATTATCCCTTCATATATAACCCTGAACGTCCCAATTATTATACTTTTGTGAGTAGTCATGGTTTGAATACTTTTAACTGTTATCCTCGACCAATGGACTTAGAATTGGAATGAAGATCGAGCAATGACCTATGACTCATAATTGGATGGGAGGAACACATATAATCCGTAATTTGTGAGCTTTTGAGCCTATGAGCTACTTCTACTCTTTATATTAAGCTCTATTTTTTTTGATGTGTGTCCTGCATGGTTGGGTTATGCTTGGATGTGCTTTCTTGTGCATACCATTGTGGCTTCTTGATTCAAGTGCAAATTATAGCAAAGACAATAGGTTAAACCAAATTTAACTTGCTAAAAGAGCCTACCTTGCTACATGGACCATTAGAAGCCCTTTTGAGCCTTAGCCTTTCCTTGAATTTTTATGCCACGCTACAAGCCACGAATGCCCTTTCTTTTGCATTGTCTCTGTTTTGAACCCATAGAGAAGGGATTCGCAAGCTTTTGTTGATTGAGGATTGTGCTATGGTCTAGTCCAAGAAGTTGAAATGGTTATCTTGTGTTGAGCATTAGTTGTGAAATGGACTGAATTCAGGGGATTGTAATTCTATCTTGTGCCAATTGATGACTGCGTAATGATTTGAAAAAAAAAAAAAGTTGCAGTCTATAATCGAAAAAAAAATCGAAAGAGAAAAAGCAATGAAAAGGAAGTTAGTCACGAAAATTAGTAGTTGAGGATATCAAACACTCAACTTGTGAAAAAAAAGAGAAAAGAAAAGCAAGAACGAGATTCAAGTGTAAATAAAGTTGGGTAGTGGGAAACAATGAAGATCATATTAAGGGAGAAGGAAGTAATATTATTTTGAATTGACTTAGTTTGCGAAATTCCTTCTCGACTTAGCCAAAATATATACTTTTATCCTACCTAACCCGAAGCCCCACTACAACCAAATAAAGACCTTCGCTTTGCACTTGTGTTATTGTTGGCTCCGGTTATGACAGTTAGGCAATCTGTGGTACTGACTTTTCCATGCAGAGAGTTGAACGAAAATTCTAACCCTTATACACTTTGTGCGAAGAGAGAAATATCTTGTGAGGGTGTTAACTCCCATTACATTTACTTATGAGTGGTTTGAATTGCTTGGTCTAGGGTTGGTGGTATGAATGTGGTCAGGGGTACTGTGTTGACTGAATTCACATCATGAACAACTCGGTTTATGAAACTGATTTCTTCTGGAATTGGGCGAAACTATTTTTCTTGTAGTCACTCATACAAGGTTGGGATGTGAGCAAACACGAGAGGTGAAAGGAAACGAGCCATGATTGGGATGGGAAAATAACGGGCGTTGCATCTCTAGCACACACTAACATAATCCGATCATGCAATGGAACATTTTTGTTAAAGAAAAGTGGGTTGCAACCTCAAGTCTCTAAATTGTATTATGTGGTTTGAGTCCTATTTCTTTCTTGTTGAATCTTTGTTCGAGGACGAACAATGGTTCAAGTGTGGGGGGATTTGATAAGTGTTATATTCACGTTTATTTTATGCACTTATACCCTTGAATATACCATAATGTGATTCTATCTAAGTATTATTAATGCATTTTATGTTTTATGTTGTATAGGATCCTAAAAGAGGAGAAAAGAAGAAAAAAGGACCAAATTGCACTAAAAATTGAAGTTTGGGGACTTAGGTGCAAATACCTTTACGGCCGCAAGCAAAAATCTTTACGGCCGTAAGTGCATGATTGAAACAGACAAAATTAAGCAGAAAGATGTTACGGCCGTAAGAAACATCTTTACGGCCGTAACCTTCAAAGAGTGAAAAATGTGCAGAAACACAGTTACGGCCGTAAAGGGACATGTCACGGCCGTAACCTTCAAAAGATACAAAATCAGCAGAGACTCAATCACGGCCGTAAAAGAATCTTTACGGCCGTAAATCTTAAAGTCAAAAATTTCCTTATTTCCATTCTTTCCATAATTTTGGATTTCTTGCTCCCAAAGCTAGGGCACGAAAATTGAAGTTATAAATAGGGAAGTTCATGACAAGAAAGAGAAGAAAAATATATTTTGAGAGCCACCAATATCAAGGTTTAAAGAGAAGAAATTCCGGGCAAAAATCAAGGTGAATCAAGACAATATTTTTGGGGAGTTCTTCATGGCAATGCGTGGCTAGTCCTCTCAACCTAGTTCAAGGGGGACGTTGTGTTCATATTATTCTATTATTCATTCCTCAAACTCGTAACGTAGTTCTTGTTTTTTTTTATATTTTATTTATTGGATTTCTCATGAACATTAATTTTGTCAAGAAAATTTATTAATTGATTAAGGCCTTGTCTTTTAATTATTGTGTTGATGTTTGCTAATTTGGGTAATTGGATTCGTATTTGTCTTGTTATCCAAATCATAGTAGCAATTGGTAATTTTATATTTCCATATGAAAATCCAATCTAGATTAATCAATTCGAGCATATGTAATTGATAATTTAGTTCACCTAATTCTTCTTGTTTTCACATAGTTAATGAATTAAATTTAGGGAGCTTATTCTAGGTTGTTCATTCACTCTAAATTGATTGGAGAACTAATTCTAATTGATTATTATTAAGGAAGAATTGGATTAATTAGAGCTTTTTGATTATTTCGGGTGATAAATAAAACAAAGGAAATAGCACATGCGTTGCTTGGGGAATGACAATATTATGATAGGGCACAACCGAACCTGAGAACTAGGATTCTTTATTATTTGGTTTTTATTCCAGCTATTTTACATCTTTATTTGATTATTTAGATTAATTGCAATTTTCAACTCAAAAACCCCCCCCCCTTATAATTATAATTGACATGGCATTAAATTAGTTCCCGTTCCTCGTGGGATCGACCTTTGCTTCCGCTATCACATTCAAAATTTGAGTTTTGGCAAGTAAGGAAATATAATTAATTCTTGGTGCATCGCGACGCGCACCACTGAGCTACCGAAGAACAATGATGACCATCGACCACCTACTGGAGAACAATAAAAAAGCTGACCATTGACCACCTCCAATAACACAGTATCGCCTGCCTCGAATAAATCATGCAGCCAAGTATGAGTAGAAAAAATCAGCCAGCTGGTATCTTGCTTGAAGTTTTAGTTTGAATGGCCTACTTCTCTGGCGAGATAAACACCCTTAGTGGCACAGGTATGTAAAAACCCAACAAGTTATTAACCAGAAACTTAGTTAAAGGTGGTTTTCTGTGGGTTTTAACCTTATTCAAAAATTTTGGAATCACTAGTTGTATGTTAAAATCGGAAGTAAGTGGTGAGAAATGAATGTGTTAAAATCGGCATATTGAATGGGTTGAAATGAATTTGTTGGATGGTTTTTACCAGTAAAACCAGTTATTAGGGAAATTTTGGGATAGAAAACCTTTAATTAAAGTTTCATGTTGAATCAGGAATTGAATGTGAAAATGAAGAGGATGGAGATGATGATCATGTACAACTAGAAGAACAAGATACTGAGAAGAACATCACAGTGTTTCCAACTACAAAGCATCGATGGTGTCTATGGCACATTCTAAAGAAGCTACCAGAGAAATTTGGTTACCATGCTAAAAAAGATTCCATTATGTCTGTTGTACATGAAGTGGTTTATGATTCTCAAAGCATCACTGAGTTTGAAGATGGCTGGAGGGTAATGCTTGAAAGATTTGATCTACATGAGAATGATTGGTTAAATGGTCTGTACGAGAATAGAGCACGGTGGGTTCCATGCTTCTTACGGACCTGTTTTTGGGCAGGAATGTCTACAACTCAACGGAGTGAGAGCATGAATGCATTTTTCGATGGGTTCGTCCATTCGAAAACATCTCTTAAACAGTTTGTGGAGTAGTACGAGCGTGCCTTGAGGTCTAAGGTGGAGAAGGAGTTCCATGCTGAGTTCAAGTCTTTTTCGCAAGTGATTCCTTGTGTTACTATGTATAACTTGGAGAAACAATTTCAATCAGTGTACACGTTAGCAAAATTCAAGGAGTTCCAATAAGAGTTCACTGCTAAGATGATGTATTGTGAGGTTGTATCCACATACGAGGGAAGCTTCGAAAACTTATATGTAGTGTGGGAGAATGCTGTGATAAATGATTCATTGAAGGAAAAAGAATTTAGGGTATCTTTTCATAAAGAGAGTACAAGCATTGTTTGTAGCTGTCACTTGTTTGAGTTCAGAGGTATAGTCTGTCGACATTCAATTGCTGTACTAATTAGAATTGGAGTAAAGACACTTCCAGAGAGTTACATTCTCAGGAGATGGAGGAGAGATGTCCCTCAATCACACTTTAGGGTCACCATGAACTACGATGGTTTGAGAACCACGCCAAGTCAACAAAGATATAAAGAAATGTGTGAACTTTTTTCCCAAGCTGCTAACCTCGTTGCAGATGATGAAGAACGAAGTGGAGATGTTATGTTTTGGATACGAAAACTTATCGTGAATTCATCAACACACAGGACCGATGTGATGCTCACTCCAATTTTGACTCAAAGTGTGAGGATAATGATATCCCAGTAACAACCATTATCAATGATCCAAAGTGCATGGGACGCAAGGGGGCACCCAAAAAACTACGCATTAAAGGAGCGTTAGAAAGGAATAACATGAAATCAAAAGTTTAGTATTTTCAAATCTTGTGTTTGTTTGGATTCATGTGTGTTGACATAAAGTATTTCTCTTACTCATTATACTACATTTTGACTAAATTTTTTTCTCCATATTTGTCACAGATTGGTTCATCAATGAGAAAAATGAAGGGTCCAATTGAATCTTCGCATGTATAGGATTTGACTAATTCACCCGACGTAAACATGGTTCCTACCGACTGGATGAATCTTGCAATCGAACCATGTCTACCTTGAAGAAATACGTTACACTGAAATTTTTGCTCTTTTGTAAAAACTAGTACAATGAAGTGGTGGGTGTTGCTAAATTGTCTATTTTTGTAAAAATTGGCTAACATTCATATAACATAGGTCCAGGAATTTTTTGCCAATTGTATGTATTTTGTAATCTTCATACACATTGAAATGAGGGGATGAAATTACTATCAGTGCTCATTTGATTTTGTTCATTATATCACTGCTCAATTGATGGTGTAATTTTTCGAATTTTCTTCATTTACTATGATTTAATATCAGTACTCATTTGATTATGTTCATTATATCACTGCTCATCATTTGTGGGTTGATGGATTATTTCAAAATTTAAGTGATGCATTTATTAAATTTTATTTAGCATTTGTTGAATTCAGGCAGTGAATGTGACTTTTTGCCTCTTTTGTAAGGGTGTGTAATGTGCCTCTTTTGTAAACATTTCCCAACATCCATACATCTGGCTGCTTCTTTTTTTTTTTAATGTCAATTGTATGTATTTTGTTATCTTTGTAGTAGCTGGAAAAAGTGATCAAATGAATATCAGTTCTTGTTTACTTCTGTTTTTGTTGATATGGGGTGAAACATGAAAACAATGGCTAGCTATCTCTATATATATATGCTTTAGTTTTATACTGCTGCCACATAACAATATCTGCTTCATCGAACAGATGATTAAGAATACCTAATTTGACTTACCAGCATTAACATAACAATCTTCAAACACAAATCTCATGAAAAAAACAAAGGGCCAAACATATTTCAATGCAAAAAGAGAATGAGATATAACACTGCCCTTTTATGAACTAACAGTTTCACATTACTCCAAAATGAGAACAAGTTCATTACACCAAATTGAGACTTAACATAGCTCATTTAAACTGACTCTGATCAAAATACCACATCAAAATACAAAACCAGCTTACACAACAACATTATTAACCTAACATTAGAACTACTACTAAAGCTCCAGTTTTGATTGCCTAGGACATCAGCTTCCTAAATTTTGCAGTAAGGGACACCCCACATCTTTCTCGTCTGAGATTATAGTCGCAGTGCTGAAAGTACGGGACAAGTATTCCATTTCTGAGCTATTGGAAGCCTTGGTCGAAGATTCACAAGTAGTTTGGGCTTCTTGTTTGGCTTCAAACTGAGGATGCTACTGCTTTGGCTTCAACACATCAGCCCACCTGAAGTAGTCACAGCCTCTTATGATTAATAAACATATCTCCATTCACCAAATATCAGATGAAGTATAAACATGATTACTTGAGCTATTTAAAACTAAAATTACATGAATTTCATGAAGCACAGACTACATGAATTGCATAAAGCACGGTGGGGAAAAATGAATTGGATTAAACCCAATTTTCTGAAAATAGTGCAATGATCGAAATAAACAAAGGCCTTTAAATCACAGGTTCTAAGAACACCATTTTACGGGACGAAAATAAATCTGATGAAGACAAAAAAAATTCCCAAAAGCGCACAGTAATTCAAGTGATCAATTTTCTCAACAAATTTGAATAACAAGCTGAATTATTTGTGTCGTCACAAAAAATATTCCAAAATGAACCAACTTACCGTGAGCCCTAATTTCCAAAGATCGAAGCCACGAACTACACGAAGCTGAAATGACAAGTTGAGGTCATGAAGAACACCACACTGAATACCTCACAAAGAAGGAAGAAGATTTCGAGAATGAAAACAAGTTAGAGTGTTGAAGATGGTGTTGCTCTCGAACCCTAGCCTTTCTCCATTTTGTCGAAGATAAATGTTCAAATAACTGGAAGTTTTGAGTAATAAGGGAAAGGGGCAGCTTTGACATTTCACATTTCATCCATTTCATTTTTTTTTTTACTAAAGCCACATTTCAGCCATTTCATTTGACTAAAGCCACATCAGCATTTCTGTATACTCGTCTGTATGGTGCCCTGTATGAATAGTGGGATTGTAAAATAAAATAGAGAACACTGTACTTTGAACAATATGAACAGTAATTTTTAGCCGAAGAAATAGCTGAAAATTCATTTTTGGCAACATTAAATAAACTGTAATAGTCGATAAAAATTGAAAACATTTATGAAATAATTCAAATTAATAATCGAATCATTAATACTACAAAACAATTGAAAATGTCATAAATTCTCAAATAATTGAAAATCTCAAAAATATCCAACGTTTGGAAATACGGATCATCAAAATAAGATTCTCAATTATTTAACGATTATTGTCACAATCATCCATCATTTGCCACCCTCTCCGAAATCTGCAAATATTGTTAAAATAGAAGTGCGCATTTCATAAAAATACTCAGTAGATTTATCGCCAATTAATTAATCTACATTATAATTGAACGCATAAATGCAGGCTCTTTAGAAACCATATGGTGTGGGTTGCTCTTCTCGTGCATTAAAGTACATGTGACGCGATCCCAGTCAGGGAATCTCGTCGAAAACGCGGAATAACGAAATTTAAAACCCTAGGAAAGATCTAAATCAGATCTGACACGAAAAATAACAAGAACACGAATAATTGAACAGAAATTAAAAGATAGATTGACGATAGGACCTTGACCCAAGATTCACGACGCAAGAAATTGACGATGCGGAATCGAGATCCAAGGTTTTCGAAACACCACAAGGACTTGTCAATTTCCTTGATAAGATTCTAATCGGACACGCCACAAATATTCTCGCGAATATTTGATAAGTACAACGCCACAAATATTTCCACAATATTTGATAGGTCGAATTTGTTCTTGAAGAACACAAAAGGGACTCCTCAACCTTTCAATTGGAGAAAAACTCTTTCAACTATATTAATCTCAAAATCAATCTTAACTGTTTTTACAATGAATTGAAAAGCGTATAAATAAGCAAAATAACCTAACATCTAATTTACTCAAAATAGAATTCTAATTATGCTAAAATTCTAAAATAGGAAAATAACCAAAAATAATAAAAGGAAATAAAATAATTAAAAATCAGCAAAATCTGGCCCGCTCCTCATTTACGGCCGTAATTCCCCTTTTTGAATGTTACGGCCGTAACTTCCAAGCTTACGGCCGTAAGCCTCGTTCTGCAGAAAATCTTCATTTTTCCTCGTTAATTGATTACGGCCGTGATTGTAAGATTTACGGCCGTGAATACATGTTTTACGGCCGTGAAGAATTTCCATTACGGCCGTAAGGCCTTTTCTGCATAAACAATTTCTTTTACTCGATTCGGCTCGATCCGTCCCTCTTCTTGGCTCGATCCCAACACGGTACTTGCTCCGTTTTGCACGTAGATCACTATCATATTGTTGATGGCTCGACTTCGCCCTTCGTTGCCTGGTCTGGATCACATCATACTCCCTCTCTTGAAAAGGATTCGACCTCGAATCCATTTTTGGTCGGCTTTTCAAATTCCTCCTGCTTTCCTGGGCTCGATGATCATGTTTATGCCTCGTGCTTGCTTTCAACATTTTGGGCTGGTCATTTGAGCCAACAAGTTTCTTTCCTGTTTTAAGCTCATGGTTTGACTTCGGTACCTGTAAAACAGAATTTAAAGAACTGGGGAGGGGTTTGTTAGCGTGAGTAAGTGCAAATAGACTCATTTTTGTGGTAGACTCTCTTTTCTTTTGCTTTTTGCACTCAGTCTCTCCTTTTTCTGAGGTTTGAGCCTCAACCCTCTATTCTTTATTTTTCACTCCCTCTCCTTTTTCTGAGGTCGTGGCCTCAACTCTCTTTTCTTTAATTTCCACTCCCTCTCCTTTTTCTGAGGTCGTGGCCTCAACTCTCTTATTTTTCCCCTCAAACTCACTTTTCACTTTCAATTGATCTTTCAGGGCGTCAATTGGAGATACTGGCATTAGAGTAAACTTTTTCCCCTCTTTTACCAAGCTGTATCTATTCGTATACCCATCATGTAGCACAGCCCTTTCATGTTGCCAAGGTCTCCCCAACAGTATATGACTAATTTGCATTGGCACCACGTCACAAATTACCTCATCAGAATACCCACCCAAAGAAAATTTCACCAAGGCCTGTCTCTTCACCTTAACTTCCCCTGACTCAGTCAACCATTGTAATTTATAAGGCGTTGGATGTTTCGTTAAAGGTAAGCCTAATTTTTCCACCAACATTGTACTAACCACATTAGTACAACTTCCCCCATCAATCACCAAGCTACAAACTTTTTCATCCACTAAGCATCTAGTGCGAAAAATATTATCCCTTTGCCCATCCACATTTTCCAAAACATTTGCCTTACGCTTAGCGCTAAGAACATGCCTATCAGTAATTGACTCATCCACCACAACATTTTTAGCCCCTTCACTATCACACCTAACCTTTTTACGTGGACAATCAAGTGCAATGTGACCCCGTTCCAAACATTTAAAGCACTTAACATTTTTACCCTTGAGAGGCTTGGAATCAGAATTATTTTTACCTTTGGTTGTCAGTTCCTCCCTCCTTTTATGAACATGATCACTACTCTCCCGTTTTGATGTCTCTTTATACTTGAATGGCCTTTCATCACCCCCACCTCCACCTCTAGAATTGGCTTCACGCCCCTTATGCCTCCTAGCCCTAGAATCCGCCTGATGTTGCTCCTTTTCCCATTGAGCAAGTTCTGCTTCCCTTCTTTCCATCCTAGCCATCAATCTCTCAAGTTTTACCTTCATGGCCTCCATCTGTTTAAAATTCTTGTGGTCACCTGTTGATGGAGATTTTTCCTTGCGAGACATGATTAGCTTTCAAAGACAAACAAAAATTCCTCTCGTGTTTATTTTCACTCGTGTATCACACTCAATCCCTTCAAATTTCACCCAAGAACAAACCAAGGATCAATAATCAAGGAATTTATGGAAGATACGAAAAGTAAAAAAATTAGAAAATTCTCGAAAAATTCGATTTTTTTTTTTAATCTGCCAGAAAATTTGACTACAAGTATGGCAGAAAAAACGGAATTGGATTTGGACGAGAAACGAACAAGAAAAACACTTTTGAATTTTTTGGACTGACTCTTATGGATCAAACTGAAAAAAATTATGACTGACACGAAGAACGCGAAGAACACCAAAAAAATCAAGAAATTCAAGAAACGCAAGAATCTGAAATAGATCCAAGCTCTAATACCAGATGACGCGATCCCAGTCAGGGAATCTCGTCGAAAACGCGGAATAACGAAATTTAAAACCCTAGGAAAGATCTAAATCAGATCTGACACGAAAAATAACAAGAACACGAATAATTGAACAGAAATTAAAAGATAGATTGACGATAGGACCTTGACCCAAGATTCACGACGCAAGAAATTGACGATGCGGAATCGAGATCCAAGGTTTTCGAAACACCACAAGGACTTGTCAATTTCCTTGATAAGATTCTAATCGGACACGCCACAAATATTCTCGCGAATATTTGATAAGTACAACGCCACAAATATTTCCACAATATTTGATAGGTCGGATTTGTTCTTGAAGAACACAAAAGGGACTCCTCAACCTTTCAATTGGAGAAAAACTCTCTCAACTATATTAATCTCAAAATCAATCTTAACTGTTTTTACAATGAATTGAAAAGCGTATAAATAAGCAAAATAACCTAGCATCTAATTTACTCAAAATAGAATTCTAATTATGCTAAAATTCTAAAATAGGAAAATAACCAAAAATAATAAAAGGAAATAAAATAATTAAAAATCAGCAAAATCTGGCCCGCTCCTCATTTACGGCCGTAATTCCCCTTTTTGAATGTTACGGCCGTAACTTTCAAGCTTACGGCCGTAAGCCTCGTTCTGCAGAAAATCTTCATTTTTCCTCGTTAATTGATTACGGCCGTGATTGTAAGATTTACGGCCGTGAATACATGTTTTACGGTCGTGAAGAATTTCCATTACGGCCGTAAGGCCTTTTCTGCATAAACAATTTCTTTTACTCGATTCGGCTCGATCCGTCCCTCTTCTCGGCTCGATCCCAACACGGTACTTGCTCAGTTTTGCACGTAGATCACTATCATATTGTTGATGGCTCGACTTCGCCCTTCGTTGCCTGGTCTGGATCACATCAACATGACTTCTCTTTGAAAAATCATAGGCTCTTTAAAAATCATAGCGTGTGAGTTGCTCTTTCTTCTCGTACACTTAAGGCACATAAGTTATGCATAACATCATCATTTATCTTGCAAGACATTTTCTTCTTTCTTTCTGATGCATAAAAGCATATAAGTTATGACAAGCATAACAACATAAATATTTTCTGAGAAATATATTCTCGTCTCTTTGCATGAAATAAATTTCACATAATTCACGTAACATACACATTCACATGTAATCATAATTTAAATCAATTAATAGGGACGAGTCTACCTTAAGCTTAACGAGTGTGGTTGAACGAGAATGACTTCAATCTTTTAAATTTTCCTACGCTTCGTCTAGCCAATTCGATAAATAAGTTAAATTAGTCTTTTGAAATTTATAGTTTAAAAATGATAAATTAAAATTTAGGGACTGAAATTGTTGATTTTGAAAGTTGGAGGATTAAAATGAATACCTTTAAACTTGGGGAATAAAATGGAGTTTTTCGAAACTTTCAGGACTCGAATAAAACGCTATTAAAAGATTCAGGCTGAAAATAACAGATTTTTAAATTAAAGGATAAAGTTTTAAAATATTTGAACTCGTGGGCCGAAATGGAACATTTGGAACATTGGGGGCTAAAATGTAAATTTTCAAAACTTGGGTTGAAACTCAAAACAGATTTTAAACTATAAGTATTGAAATAATTGATTTTAAAAAATGAAGGGACTATTTAAAACTATTTAAAAACTTAAGGGGTTGAAATGATTAGTTTAAAACTATAAGGACTGATTTAAATCATTTTACAAACTTGGGGGCTAAGCTGCAATTTCTAAATATCAAAATATTAAAAACGAAATCATTTCTCTCTTCCCCATTTCGGATCAGAGAGGAGAGAGAGAGAGAGAGAGAGAGAGAGAGAGAGGGGGGGGGGGGAGGGCGCAGCGAGAGGGAAATACGGTGGCACTGTCGGCGCCAATCCGTCGGCGATATCACCGCCGTCGTGTGGCGGTGACAGGGAGGAAAAGGTGGTGGAAAAAGAAACAAAGTTTGGTGCGATAACTGAAGCAAATCGAGACACTGGAGGTCGCGGTTTTGGGGTTCTCCGGTGATTTTAGCGGCGAATGGGGCGGCGGCCGAAGTAATTCTTTGGCTTGGCTTATTCTGGGTTTTGGTGGTTGTGACTTGAGGTCAAAATGGGAAAAATCTGAAAAGGCAGTGGTTCGATTTGGTGGTGTTGTGGTGGAATTGCTCGATCTTGGAGGTGGTGGTGACTGCTCAATTGTGATGAGGGTGGTGATGTTCATGATTCAATTTGGTGTTGAAGGTGGCAGCTTGGCAGTGGACTGGTGGTGTATGGTGGTAGAGGCGGTGATGTAGTTGGCTTGTAGATTGGTTGAGTCGGCAGTGGTGGTATTGTGCAGGTTGTGGTTTGGACTATGGCGTGGCGGCGATTTGGAGTTGGTGCGGTGGTGGTGATCCCGCAGTGGTATTGGTTGATAAGAATTTTGTTGTTGCTGCGTGAAGATTGTTTGCAGTTGGCTGGGTTGTGAGGATGAAGTCAGTGTTGTGGTTGGTGCAGGGAGAGGAAGTTCTTACCTAGCTGGAGTTTGAAGCTTGTTGAGTCTCCAATTTGTTGTGAATGGAGATGCTGGAAATGAGGCTGGAATGGAGTTGAGCTGGTGCTGGTTGCTGGAAATCAGGGCTGTGGTATGTGTCGTGAGAGAGGGTGGTGATGAATAATGGAGTGGGTTGTGGTGAAGTGAGAGCTAGGGTATGGAATTGGATGTGGTTGGTGGAGTTATGGGTTTATGTGGGATATTATGGAAACCTTGACAAGTAATACACGAAATTTGAGAAAAACAATACGCCTGAATCAACAAATGAGTCTGATAAAACGAGCTTAACACAATTTGGAATTTAAAAACGATTTTGAAAAGAATAATTTAAATAAATAAATAAAATAATAAAATTTTAGAAATTTGAAATTTAATTAAAATCGAATGGACGCGATATTTCTCGACTCGGTTAGATGAATACGTCACGACTTCAAATTAAAAATGGGTGAGATCGCAGCGGCACGAATTTTCATAATTTTAAAATAATTATTTCATTCGTAAAAATTCTTGGTCGCTACAGTTGGGGTAACAACTTCTCTCGCACGTTTTCAAATAATTAACAACCGTAATTATAAGCACCTTACGCTATTTCTTTGGATTAATCAAGGCTAATTATAAGCACCTTACGCTATTTCCATGCATTCCATTTTCGGTAATTATAGAAATTATGGACAAACAAAATGAATGCATCAATTCATTTTTTGAATCTTTTAAGACAAGAAATTGAATTTTTGAATGCTATTCTCTTTTTCGGAAGTAATGCAGGGAACGAAGTATTGCTTCCAAGGATGTCATTGACTCCATCAAATGTGAAATTACATTTTAAGTTCCAGAGAAGACAATTTTTGTTGATTGTGTTGTACGCTATGATCATCAATAAAAGTCAGGTCAATCACTTTCGCGTGTAGAACTATTCCTAAAAAGCCAATTTTCATTCGTGGTTAGTTGTATATAGTAGTGTCGAGAGAGACTAATCGTGCTGGTTTGAAGATATTGTTATGCGATGATGGTGAGAACTCAACAAATGTGATGACTAATGTTGTTTATAAGGAGGTTTTCCAAAATTTATAATACTCTTCGGAATAGAACTATTACTATTATTTAATTTGACCCTCGCTTTTGTTACGTTTTCTTCATATTTTCCAGTTGTTTCGTGTCAATATATTATACTTTATCAACTGAATATATCCGTACAACGTACGAGTGCGAAACTAGTAAGTGATGATATTCAGATCTTAATTGAAGTTTTGAAGACACCTAGATTTTAATGGAATTTAATGAAATCCATTAAAATCTCAATTAGGAACACCTGGGTTAGGAGTTGCTTTTAAAATTTATTAAAATTTCAATAAACAGATTTCAACATTAACTTAAAAATACCTAACAAATAATTTTAAATTCTTAATTCTTATTGGTCCTATGAAATCTACCCAAATTCATGAACTTAATTAAAATTTATAATCTTTTAAAATCTACTATACTATTAAAATCCCATTGTGGATTCACAACACAGTTTTCAATTAAATAAATTAATCATATAATAATAATAATAATTAATATTTTATTTCAATTATAAAAAAAGACATCCGAATATCTTTCATGTGATTGTAGCAATCAATGCATAAAAATTATATTTGATGCAAACAATTTTTCCTATTGAAGATATGCTGCAACAAGAATGATAGCAAGAAGAGAAGCTTGGCCAACGACACGCTGGACATGAAAAGAGGGGACGACGCTTCTTGGTCACTAAAGGCACATATTCTTGGTCACTAAAGGCACATATGAGAAGAGATGACAATGTTTCTCGTAAGAACCGATTCCCGTGGGGATTCGTCCCGAATGGAGAGGAGATGATAATGATTTTATCCCCGTTACGAAAATGAAAACGGAGATGGAAATGAGGTCCCTGATCCATCTCGCCCCGTTTATATAATTTAAAAATTAAAAAATAGTAAACAATACGTTTTGAAAAATTATATATTCTTTTAAACCAAGTTGGATGATTCCAACCTAGATTACCATCTTCAATGAATGGAATAATAAATTTTAGTTTTTTTTTTTTTTTTTTTTTTTTTTTTTTTTTTTTTTTTTTTTTTTTTTTTAAATTGATCCAAAAAAAATTACGAGAATTTAAACGGAAAATTTTTAATCCTCGTCCCGACCCCGCCCCGCATGCAGAGAAAATGGAGATGGGGATGAGATCCTCGACCCATACCCGTCCCATTGCCATCAATGAGATGCTTTAAAGTCTTATGCGTGTAAGCACATAGTTGCACAAATCCGTACACCATGGCTCATTTTTTAATTTTAACTAAAAAAACTCTTCTTAGCAAGGACAGAAACATATATTGTGGAGTATCAGATAATCTACACGACAGCAATTGGAATTTATTGACAACGTTGATTACATAGGAGTACTAGTGTCCAAGTAGTGAACCATCTTTTGTCAAAGCTCATGAAACAAAGTAGTATTAATCATGCCTATTCGGTCCAAATCAATTTTGGCACATGGAAATCTCGTCTTTCATGAATATATGATCACCGTTAGAACTAGAACCCAAGGGTTGACAACACAAATAAGATGTAAAAGTTCATAACAAATCGAGAAAAAACATCGAAGGCCAAGCAGAACAATATTATGATCACATATAGAGTCCTTCTGGAACACCTTCTTTCTTCTTGAACATAACCTTGTCTTTCGCTTTCTTAAAATCTGCATGTGTCACCTGAAAGAGAGGAACAGATGTTGACTATCAAAAAATAGACGTACATCTCATTTATTGACACTGGGGCATAATCAATAATGCCGGATTTTTTTTATTTTTCCTTTCATATAATATACCTAAAACTTTCCATGTAGGCACAAAGGACATGACCTCATTTTTAATGTATTCAGAAGTTCAGACTCAGTCCTGAAAGAAAATTTCCAAGCTTCCCTTTCAAATTGTCCTTGTGGCTGGGTATATTGGCAATGTAATGGAAGGTAACGTAAATTCTCTCCCTTTATTTTTCTCTTTTCTGTTTCTGCCATACCACTATAGACCAGTAAAAAGAGGAATTCCAATTCTAATTCTACATGAGAAGTTAAATTTAAAATTGGATTGACTTATAAAAGAGATTTTCTTGAACAACAGCAGGAGAAAAATATTATTATTTATACAAAAGCAGAAAGAACAAGATAAAATTAGCATTCCATCAATCTAAAATTATGTGATGGAAAAAGATACAATGATGGAACAAAGATTATGTCTATATTTATAAGAACTTGTTACCAAGAAGAAATAAGGAAAGATGAGACTAAGCATACGAGCTTCAAAAGGAAAACTATTCTGCAGTAAAAGTAAAAAGTTCAACACTTTCCCTCTAGTATCCACAATCAATGGAAATTATTTGGTTTCTGTTGGAAAGCTTAATTTAAAAATATAATAATAATAATAATAATAATAATAATAATAATTAAAAAAAAAAACTTTGCAACAGAATACTACATGATATTTCTTTTACTTGGAAATTATTTTTTGAATAGCAAACATGCAAGGCATTCAAACAAATTTAAGTCTAGGAAAACTGGAAAACCCAATTTCCACTTTGAATCCATGTAAACCTCCCTCTACCATATTCCTCACTCTATCTCTAGAACTTTTCGCTGCGCCAATTTGCCAGTGCAATAGATAAACCTATTGCTGTGCATCATTTATATTTCAATACCAGCTGTTCATCATGAAGGACCACAATATCATAAATCTTAATTGTAAGCTAAATTCATAGTATTACTATTCTAACTGATCATGCCTCTCCTCCCCACTTTGATGAGAGCTACAATTTACAACTTCTATCAGAATGTTGGGACTCAGTACTCACCTTCATACGACGCTCTCTTAAAGCAAGCAATCCAGATTCAGTACATATTGCCTTGATATCAGCCCCAGAAAGCTCATCTTTTGTCATAACAAACTCTTCTAGGTTAACATCATCAGCCAGTGTCATCCTTGATGTGTGAATCTATATATTAAAGGAAAGGTTTAGTAAATCAAGTGGACAATCATTTTAAACGTTGCATTGGGATGATCTGATGTATACAAACAGCTGCGCACCTGGAAAATACGCCTCTTAGTCTTAATATCTGGAAGAGGGAATTCAATCTTTCGGTCTATTCTACCAGGTCGAAGCAGAGCAGGATCAAGACTTTCAATTTTATTCGTTGCAAGAATCACTTTAACATCTCCTCTTGAATCAAAACCATCTAACTGGTTCAGCAGCTCCAGCATAGTCCTCTGAATTTCACGTTCACCACCCGAGTGGGCATCATACCTGTACATAGTAATCAACAATAAAAAACTACCCATAACAGTACCATTTCCAGGGGAATAATGCTCAGGAGAGTACCTTTTTGTACCAACTGCATCAATTTCGTCAATAAAGACAATAGATGGAGAGAGATCATCAGCAACTCTAAAGAGTTCCCTCACCAATTTAGGACCATCTCCCAGGTATTTCTGGATTAATTCACTTCCAACTACGCGCAAGAAAGTTGCTGATGTCGAATTTGCAACTGCCTGAAGAACAGTATAATGAGAGGTTTATAAACTACAAAACTTCAAACATACAACATTTTCAGATAATCACATGGCAAATTGATTTGAAATGCAATGACCTAGGCTCTGTTCGGTAACACTGTAACAATTATAAATTGGTTTATTTATGTTTTTGAGGTAAAATGTGTTATTAAAAAGTGGTGAGAGAAATGTGTGCGGTTAAGAAGTAGTTTGAGAACTTTTGTTACTTATAAATTGTAATGACTACGCTAAAAAACAGAGGCTTAATCAAACCCATGGTAAGCCATGTTAGATGCACTACTGATAAAACCAGACATTAAATTAATTCTGAAAAGAAGTACAAATATACAAACCTTCGCAAGCAATGTTTTTCCAGTTCCAGGCTCCCCATACAGTATGACCCCCTTGGGAGGTTTAATGCCAATGTCTTCATATAATTCAGGGTGAGTCAATGGGAGCTCAACAGCCTCTTTAATCTCCTGGATCTGGGCATCTAACCCACCAATATCTGCATAAGATTCCAATGGAGCCTTCTCGACCTTCATTACAGAAACCATGGGGTCGACATCATCTTGAAGAAGTCCAACGACAGAAAGTACCTGAAACAAGTTAAAGTTTCTTTAGAAGGTACAGTGAACAAAAATCATTGATAAACTAGAATCATAGTTAGCCTACCCCTTTTCTTAACAAAAAAAAAAAAAAAAAACGAAGAAGAAGAAGATTGAGTGCGGGATAGGATGCATCTTCTTCTCAAGGCATCCTTACTCCATACCAGAAAGAGTGTTTTGAAATTTCTTGGATGCATAATTGTTACAGACATTTCTTCAAGGCGGTAAACCCAGAGTTACATATTTGACACAAAATGCAAAACTTTGAGGACCACGTGATCACCCTTCTGCCAACTCACCCCATTATCCAACCTCAAAACTTTCCTGTCCCTAGATAAGGGATTGAATAATAGAAATGTGAGTATGCAATGTAGATGAGAGAAAGAATCAAGGTTAAAATGCAATTATGCATATGTAATAGAATCAAGGCTTTACACAAAATATCATAACAATCAAAAATCAGAAAAGTATTCAGAAAAGATCAGTAATAAAGTATATAGAACTTGGAAAACTAAAAGGTGAAATCATTTGCAACAGTCTATTGTGCCAGACCAGATTTACCATCCCAGTTTTTCGTTAAGTTAATCATTAACATTTAAAGTTGTGATTCCAACTAGATGTAGAACTTGTAAAAGAAACCAGTAAAATCCAACTAAGCAACTAGAAATAATGCTTTAAATTACAGTGTGGCAGAAACTACAAGGATATTATGCTTCAATATAGCATCCAAAATCTACCAGCACATACACATTAGTACATTACAGAGAGTATGAACATGGTTAGTAAAATGTGACCCTTAAACTCCTACCGATTTGGTATATTTTTTATGCTACCCACGCAAATTGATACAGAAGAAACAAAATAAATAAAGACTGTCAATTGAAGGGACAAACCAGCAAAAGGCTTGCTCCAAATCTCTGAAACCTACAAAGTTACCAAATAACTCTCAAGTCGTTTCCATTAAAATACTCAAGGAAAATGTCAACAAAGGACATTTAAAGCTTTCTTAACCCACTGCTGAACTTTATAAGCATGCCACACCTCTATCTAAATATTGTCCAGATACCACTGTGACAAATCCTTAAAAACTGCAAAGTCAATCTAGTATCATGTGAAACACCAAGCAAAAGCTAACCCAGATGGAGATTTTCCAATTTATGACTTCAAAGGGTCTCTAATAATATCATATAAGCTCCATCATAAATTTAGCAATTGCAGAAGTACATACATCAAATTACTTGCTCAAAGAACAAAGAAACCAAAAACTAAAAACTCACAATAATCAAGTACCAGATTGTACATGTATTTAAAACAGCATAAATTCAATCTCTGTACATACATCAAATTACTTGCTCAAAGAACAAAGAAACCAAAAACTAAAAACTCACAATAATCAAGTACCAGATTGTACATGTATTTAAAACAGCATAAATTCAATCTCTATTGGTTAAATGTAGATAAATAACAATTTAACCATCAATTTCAAATGATAACATTCAGTACCAGCATTAGCCAAATGTCAATGGAACCCTATCATCTATTTCCTCACCACTCAAACCCTGTCATGCAAATATACTTTGCTCGCAAGTGCCAGACTTAAATTCCAATTCACTAATTTTCCTATAAACTACCCGAAATTCTAACCAAAAGGCAAAAATCCAACATCTCAAACCCAAGCCCCAAAATACAAAAACCCTAATTTACACAACCACAACAGTAAAGACTACCTTATTGTGCATGAGAATCGCGCAGCCAGGCTCGAGCTGATCTTTATCGACGAAGGACAAGATCCCGACGTAGTACTCGGGTCCCACAGACGACGATACAATGGCATGATTCTCATCAATCAACTCCTCCAAGTTCCCGACGCTCATGGGGGAACCACGCAGGTCATCGACCTTCGATCGATCCTCCTCTGTCTTCTCTTCTTGGGGTTTCAACCTTTCCTGATTCGCTACGAACTCTTCTTCCATCAACAGATAGTCCTTGATTCTTTCGAGCTTTAGCAGCCGCAGCTTACACTTGCTTAGCGGTGTAACCGCCGGGATCCGGGCTGCCGCCTCAGGGCCCTTCTGCTTCCGCTGCTTACGACCTACACGAGCAGGCGCCGGCGGCGGCTCGAACTTCTTATCTTTCTTGTCGCCGTCATTCTTTCGGTCTCCGGGGAATTGTCGGTTTAGTCCGCCGGGCGTGCCCTGACCCATTATTATCGGCGATTTAATTCTAAAGTAAATTTGGGTTCTTTTAGGATTCTATTTAAAGATGTGTTCGAGGTGGGTACCTCACCCCCACCAAAACTGAGTAAGCCTGTGTTCGGGAATCCATTGGCATGGATTTCAAACTACATTTTTAATCACACATCTTTCTATCTCAGATTTTTAATCACACATCTTATCTAAAAAATACAAATAACATCAATCATTATTGTTTATAACAATTTCCGAACAGTGGCTAAATTGTTATAATAATAATCACTGAATTTATGTTGTCTTCAATTGATCAATGAACTTTAAAGTATCGAATTTTGATCATTGAACTTATGTCTAGATCTTTAACTGATTACTGAAATTTAAAATATCGAATTTTGGTCACTAAACTTATGAGTTAATTATCTCATTAATAACTGAACTTATGTATATATTGTCGATTGATCACTAAATTTTAAAATATCGAATTTTAATCACTAAATTTATCAAAATAGTTGACTTTAATCATTGACTTCACTTTCAGAAAAGAATTTTCTTAAGCATTGCGACAATCGACGAGTACAAGAAAATGGTGCATAACCCAATTTAATCTAAAATTCTCAAAAATGTCGATATAGATTTCTTCAAAAAAAAAAAAAAACTCCCGAAACCTGATGTGCTGCTAATCGTAAGTGTACGATATTGCATCCAAGTAATAAAGTGTACTTTTTGAGTCCGAGTAATCGGTCCCACAAGGATTATGACTATTACCAAATATGTTTTAATTTTCACTTTATTTGAATGACAAATAGTTGAAATTGTAATTACCATAAGAATTAAGCTAGAAATAATAAACAAAGCAATAAATGTGTTTTTAAATCAATTAATGAAAGGTTGTGATTTCACGATTTCACGTAGTCAATACCTTTAATTCCACCGTTCAAGTTTTAATCTACCAATGTGATGGTCGAACTCACTTATGCACATGAAATTCCCCTTATCAGGTTTAAATTAACTCTATCTAATTAGTCAATCGTGTTTCTAGACGGCGGGTTGTAATGATTAGGCACATGGAACGCAAGAACTCAACCAAGACCGCAATAACAACAAACGTGTATCTCTATCGCTCGTTCAATTACCGGGTTTTATCCCCAGATCTAGATCATCAACTCACCTTTCAGATTATGAAAAAGATCCATTAAATCAATAAATTAGTGGTCAATTAATTCATGCATTAGTTACAAAATAAAACCATACAGATGCAATCAATACGTAAAACTTGAACAATACAATTAAAAGCGTAAAACTACGCTACATCGTTAATATCAACAAATAGTTTAGTTGCTCATAACGAAAGTAATCAAAGCACAATAATAAACTTGTAATACCCCGACTAAGAAAGTTTAAAAGAAATGATAGGTACTACTCATACCAACAAGGTGCACCTTCTTTTCTGGAAGTCCATCGTTAGAAACTCCATAGTTAAGCGTGCTTGGTTTGGAAAAATTCTGGGATGGGTGACCTCCTGGGAAGTTTTCTCGGGGAGCGTGCGAGTGAGGATAAATCATGCTGAAAAGACTCGTGTTAGTACAGTGGCGACAGTACATCGTCATCTAACGGTCGGGACAGCCCGTTAAGTGGGACCCATGTCGTTACAAATGGTATCAGAGCCGGACGCCAGCCGAAAATTGGGAACTAAGTGCTACGCCATAGGGCGGGAGCCACCTCTAGAATCCGAACGCCTGGCAACAGATCCTAAGATGGGTTAAGTGCGACGAGGACATCGCGAGTCTAACAGGGAGTGATTGTAATACCCTGACTAAGAAAGCTTAAAAGAAATGATAGGTACTGCTCATACCAACAAAATGCACCTTCTTTTCCGGAAGTCCATCGTTAGAAACTTCATAGTTAAGCGTGCTTGGCTTGGAGAAATTCTGGGATGGGTGACCTCCTGGGAAGTTTTCTCGGGGAGCGTGCGAGTGAGGATAAATCATGCTGAAAAGACTGTGTTGGTACAGTGGCGACAGTACATCGTCATCTAACAGCCGGGACAGCCCGTTAAGTGGGACCCAGGTCGTTACAAAATAAAACTAGACATCATGAGTAAGGAAAAAATGACATAGCAGAGAACTTTTGCACCAAGTAGTTATCCCCATTGCTAGTCTTCTATCCTCATGTCTTTACCTCCAAGAACGCCTCTAAGATCTTGAAGAGAGAATCTTGATTTGTGCCTCTTGAATATGTGTGCAAAGGTCCCTTTTACGTGCATGATAAGTTGCTTATATAGAGTCCCCAAGAAACCTAGGTAAAACAATGCTGAAATCCGCACATAGAGTTTTTGTCCCACTGGGTTGGACAACTACGCCGCCTAGGCAAAAGAGTGGTGGCCGCACAGCTATGTGAAAATTGGTTCTATAAATTTGAGATTTCTCGCCCAACTACTAGGTTTAGAAGGTGTGGCCACGCAGTAGAAACTACTCAGCAAGTTTTCATCTTTGTTGGTGCGTTTAAGTTTGGTCCCTAGACTTCATTTGTACATGAGTGCGTCTTCTTCTTATTGTAACAATTGAGTCCCAAACTTTCAAAACTCTTCAAATCTTTTTTCCAAACTTCGATCCATCTTCAATTAAGCTCTTCAAATTCTGATTTCTTCTACTTAGCTCTCCTTGGAAATCTCAATTGACATCACCAACACCCAATTTCTTCTTTTTAGCTCCAATTGGATTCCAAATGTGTATTATTATACTTTATTCCTTTATTTTTCCATGTTTGAAAAAACTCTAACAATGTAAACAAATATAAAGCAATTATGCAGTAATTATCCAAGAATGACAATAATTTATTCTAATTTAGATATATCTTATCAAAACCCTTATTAAGGAAGCCAAAAAAACACCCATAAGCCCTTTTACAAATAATCTCTCACGAATTTATCATTGTTTAGAAAATCGGACGAGACCAGCCGGTTCAATCGGGGAAAAGGCCAAAAAATCGGTCCAATTAGCTTAAAAACTAGTCGAAAAACCCGATTTTCAACCGGTTCAATCGGAAAATCGGGAACCAACCGATTTTTAAACTCAATTTTTGGAGTTTTTTCTGTTGTTGTTTTAAGCTACTTTTGTGCATATTTTTATTTTCTAAATGAGTAAATATTAGTTTATTTGTAAAATAACTTTTTAGAAAAAACTTGGATTTTTGGAATAATTTTTTATGTTTTAATTTAAACTGGTTTGACCAGGTTGGACCTTTTGACCTTTGACCCATTACCTTTTCTGGTTTGAACCAATTTTTAATTTTCTAAACATTGAAATTTATTAGTCCTGCACAAATTTTCTTGCCTTGAACTACTTATAATAGAATTCATCTTGTTTATCATGAAAAAATGGGCGGAATAACTGTCTCAACGAACTTCACTAGAAGGTAATTTAATGAGATCAATTTTCTCTCTTTTACAATCAGTTTCGCTATATGTCCAAGATTTTCAAATGTAAGTCCCTGCTTAATTGTCATTTTAAAGAGAAATTGATGTTTTGAATAATAATTTTTTGGAAAATGTGTGTTGAAATATTGTGGGTTTCATAAAATATGTGATTAAAATCAAACATGGTCTAATTATATGTTTGAGCAACCTTTTTTTTTTTTTTTATTGAAAACAAATTTTGTAGTAGTGACATATATAGTTAAAATGTAGAAGAAAATTTTCCTTTGCATACTAAAATATATTATTAAGAGAATGTTTGATTAAAAAAGAAGAGGAAATTACACAAACTACCCTAAAAATAGACCTAATTACATTAATACACTTAAAAAAGTAATTAAAATCTCCAAACACCGTAAATAATACGGTGTAGAACCAAAATCAGACAAATCCCCTTACTTTCAATCACCCCACACCCACCTCAAGCATGGCCAAGCAGGATAAGAAGAAGAAGCTGACTTTGTACTGTCGATTCGCAAGAAACAGGCTGACATAGATCAATGTGATGGTTCAAATCACAGTTCTTGCTAGGGTTTTGAGTGCTTATTACAAGAAGATAGGAGCAGAGCACCCAAGTTCAGTAGCCATGGCGAGCATAAAAGTCCAGAGGAAGGATCATGACGTAACTTATTAATCTCATTGTTGGGATTAGAAGGCTCAAGATCGCACCACAAAGAACAAAAACTCAAACGTTTAAACAAACAAAAACACTTTATTTGAATAAACGTAAAAATACAGAATCTCAGTATTAAAACTCAAGATTATACAAAACTTCTCAGAAAACAAAAAACGCACAAACAGAAAACCACCAAGAACAAGAGTTGCAGAAATACTCTGCCAAAACTCAACAAATCGTATACTGATCTACACAAAATAAGTATCTAACATTACCACTAAGAAATAATAAGGCAATTTTACAATTTTTCTGGAAGAAATCTCAAAAAAAAAAAAAAAAGAGATGAAAGAGGCGATGAATCGCCTTTTGCAGAGAGAGAAGAGTCTGGATGAAAATGAGAAGCGTCTGAATAACGCTTGAATGGATCAGATGCGTCCTTATCTCTTGATCCAGTAGCTGAGATCAAATATTGATAAAACCGTTTTGATCCAATGGTTGAGATGATGCCGAACCGGGTTATAGAACGGTCCGGCTGAAACATAATGATCCGGCTAAAGGAAAATTCTAGACTTGGGCCTCAGTACCGGGTTGTAGGATATGGCCTCAGCTTCAAACATTGGGCTCCTATAAAAATGGTCCAATCACAGAAGTCGCAGGCTTCCATTAACAGATCAATTGGTCCAACACTCATCTTCAGGTTCCTTCAGAGCAAAGCTCGTATTCAGATTTGGCTTTTCGAGCAGAAGGATACGAGGATCAAAGGCCGTATCATCGGCTTCGATGAATACATGAATTTGGTTATGGATGATGTTGAGGAAGTAAATGTCAAGAAGAAGAGCATAAAGAAACTTGGTAGGATCCTTCTAAAAGGGCATAATATTATGTTGATGATGAATACTGGGAAATGATGCTAAAAGATTAAAAATGCATTTGCTGAATGCTAGAGGAGACTGACCAGTTATGGGTTCCTCATATTTCTAGCAGGGAGTTTGTACGAGAAGGCCTTGTCTAGTTAGATTCCATCTTGAAAAACTTTATTTTGTATTTTATTTGTATCTCATCTTGTCTCTTTTGGAGCCTTCTCTGTGTACATTTGTGTTGTTCCTAGAAATGCTGGCTAGCACCCGAAAATGGGAGTGAGGTAAATTGTTAGACTTATTTTACATGGAAAAAAAAATGTGATGGTTCAGAGGATCACATGACCTCAAAGGGCTCGAGAATTTCTGGCAACTATTGTCAAGAAAATTTGGCCAAATTTGGCAAAATAATTCTTACCAGACATAGTTTATATTTCAAGGTAATTCTTTCCTCGATGGACAAAGGATGTCCATGTGCTATCCACCATAAAATTTATGAAACTAATCATGGGTTTGAAGTGTCATGTGTAGTGGAATTTAAGGAGAATTGGAGTAAACAGAAGGGGAATATGGAATTAGGATTTTATGTCTAGAGAGAAAAGAGAAGCTTTGCTTATTTTAGGGGAGGAAAAGATTTATGTGCGGGTGAATGATTCACTTATTGTGGTAACCACCATTGTCATTGCTATACTAAGAATTAGTCGGACAAAATGAGAGGTCAATATTTTCATTGCCACTCCATCAATTACAAAAATTGTTGATGCACTTCTTGTAGCTAGAGGTTGTTTATAAGTTTCACCTTGGATATAACCGAATTTTGGATATTCAAATGAATGTCCTATTTGACTCACAATCATAGTCATTTGTGTAATTTCTTAAGTTACGAGGATGTGTACAGAAGACAAGCATTTAGTGGCAAGTAGAAAAAAGTGAGAATGTGTTACTTTTTATTAAGGGAAAAGTGACATGTCACTTTAAAAAAAAAAAGGAAAAAGTGACAAACTGTCACTTTTAAACGTGTCATTCAAGTAGAGGAAAGTAATGTATAATATTAAAAAAGTGACTCAAAATTTCATAGATAGATGGATATTATAAATATTGAAAGAGTGATATTCAATAGGAAGAAAAGCGACATTGTGCCATTTTTTTATTTTAAAAAAAAGTAGTTTTGTGTAACTTGTTAGTCAATGATGAATATTGCAAAAATTGAAAAGGTGACATTCGAATAAAAAAAAAAGTGACAAAGTGTCACCGTGTCACTTTTTAGTTAAAAAAAGTAGAAAAAGTGACATTGTGTTAGTGTATGTGGAATGAAAAATGTACATTTTACTTTTTCCCAATGTCTCACTATTTCAAAATTGTTTTATTTAAGTCCTACAATGATATTTATAATAATTTCTATACTAAATTTAATTTGGTACTAAATTAATTTCAATTTGAGTTGCTTTTCTTATCAAATTAAAAGAAATAATAAATATTCAGTACAAAAAAGTGACAAATTTGATTATGGAATTGCAAAAATAGAAAAAATGACCTTCAAGTACAAAAAAGTGACAAATTGTCACATTTTCACTAAAAGTAATAAAGTGTCATTTTTTAGCTACAAGAAAAGGTAATTTAAAAAACAAAGTGATACAATTATTATAATAATTTGAATAAAATTAATAAGTTATGAATTTATTTTAAGGTTTTAATTTATGTTTAATCAAAGAAACTGACATACATGTCAATTTTTTTCTAAAAATAGGTGACATTGTATCATTTTTTTTAAAAAATGACAAAATTATTAAAAAGGTCATACTGTCACTTTTTTTTTAAGTCGTAGCATGCCACTTTTTCATTTGAAATTGATGAATGTAAGGTGCTTGTTGACATCAAACATCGGAGAAGTGACATGTTGTCACTTTTTTTTTTTAAAAAAAAAGTCGCAACTTGCCACTTTTTCATGTGAAACTGATGAATGCAAGATGCTTATTGAGATCAAGCATTGGAGAAGTGTCATTCTATCACATTTTTTCATGTGAAGTTGATGAATGCAAGGTGCTTGTTGATATCAAGCATCGGAGAAGTGTTATGCTAACACTTTTTTTAAAAAAAGTCGTAGTCTACCACTTTTTCATTTAAAGCTGATGAATGCAAAGTGCTCATTGAGATCAAACATCTGAGAAGTGACATGCTAACACTTTTTTTGAAAAAAGTCGCAGTCTGCCACCTTTTCATGTGAAGCTGATGAATGCAAGGTACTTGTTGACATTAAGCATCAGAGAAGTGTCATTTTGTCACTTTTTTACAAAAAAAGTCGTAGCTTACCAATTTTTCATATGAAGTTAATGAATGCAAGGTACTTATTAAAATCAAGTATCGGATAAGTATCATCCTGTCTTTTTTTAAAAAAAAAAACCGCAAACTGCCACTTTTTCATGTGAAGTTGGTCAATGCAAGGTGAATTTTGACATCACCATTGGAGAAGTGTCATTCTGTCACTTTTTTTTTTTATAAAAGTCGCATACTGCTTTTTTTCATGTGAAGTTGGTGAATGCAAAGTGATGTTGACATCAAGCTTTGGAGAAGTGTCATGCTGTCACTTTTTTTAAAAAAAATCGCATCCTACCACTTTTTCATTTAAAAAGTGATATAATGCCACTTTTTTGAGATAGTGTAATGAATATTGCAAAATTTGAAAAAGTGACATTCGAGTAGAAAAAAGTAGTAAATTGTCATTTTTTAGTTCAAAGAAAAAGTGATAAAAAGTGACATTGTGTCTCATTTTTTAAAAAGTGGCATTGCGTCACTTTTTTTTAAAAAGTGAGAAAATTATTTAAAAAGTGGCACTCAATGTCACTTTTTTAGTAGATTTTTTTTTTTAAAAAAAAAGGTGGTATTTTGTCAATTTTTCTTTAAAAAAGTGGTATTGTATCACATTTTAGTTAAAAGAGTGACTTTTGGCCACTTTTTCTTTAAAAAAAAAGTAGCATTTTGTTACTTTTTTTAAAAAAAAAAAAAAAAAAGTGATAAAATGATAAAAAGTGACATTGTGCATTGTGTCACTTTTTTATTAAGAAAGTGATAAAAAGTGACATTGTGTCTCGTGTCACTTTTTTATTAAAATTGAAAAAGTGACATTCAAGTAGCAAAAAGTAACAAAACATCACTTTGTTTTACTAAAAAGTGACACCGTATCACTTTTTAATTAAAAGAGAAGGCGAGTTAAAACAAAAAAGTGATAAGAAAAAAAAAGTGGCATTGTCTAATGTATCTTTTAATGTTTGTAGACTTATGTAATTTGTTAGCCAATGATGAATATTGAAAAAAATGAAATTGACCTTCAAGTAGAAAAATGTGACAAACTGTCACTTTTTATTTAAAAGAAAACGTGATAAAAAAATGAAATTATGTAAAAGGCACAATTATCCCAATATTTTGAATAAAACTAACAAGTCATGAATTTATTCTAAGGTTTTAATTTATGTTTGATTGAGAAAGTAACATCTATATTTATTTTTTAAAAATAAGTGACATTATGTTACTTTTTTTAAAAAGTGACAAAAACATTAAAAAAGTGGCACACAAGATTTACAAAGTATTTTTACTTCCTAAAAATTTCAAAATTGTATTTTTGTAAATGGTTCAAAAATAAAGGTATTTGTGTTAATACCCCAATTAATTATGAATGCAGCTTTTAGTTCATCACTGGGATATATACTTCAAGGGCTTTTGGACCTCCAGCCTTGACTCCATCCTCTTCTTTTGACATTGCCTACAGTCGAGCTCCATCAATATCTATACAAAAAATTCTCATTGTGTGCATCAAATTCATTGAACATCGTCTCTATTATGTTCATTTGATATCCAACATAATAGTCGATCAGTCTAAGAAAAGTATGCCTATATTTTGTTCAGCTAAAATTTTGATTAAAATCTGAGTCAATGTCAATGATTAGTTCTAATCGATATTTTATGGGTTCATAACTTTTCAACTTTTCAAACACACATTTCATTATTTTCCATCAAAACTTACTAAAATTCAAATATAATAAATGTACACTCATAAAATGTACTTGTGCATTAGGGTATGTTTGATTGCAAATAAGGAACTTGCATGGAAAGAAAATAAGTTCTAGGCAATTGATTGCATGAAAATTGTTAGTTAAATGTATTTTATTTGCTTAATTCTCAACTTAGAAAATATTGTAATTTTCTATATTTTTTATTGGTGGGTGGATGAGAGAGAGTAAAGTTGAGTTTTTGGGAAGTGTGAATTACCTAGAAAGTAAAATGTTGGAATTGATTTCCTTATATGGGCTACATAGTTAAATTACAATTATATTGTTGGCTATAAAAATTAGTGGTAATTATGCCACAACAAGTTTATAAAACCAACAATTCAAAAAACAAGTTTTTTAAGTTTTTACTTCATCAATTAGGTGTCAATTAATAAAAACCATCCGCATCCAATATTTCCATTTCGAGAACAAATGAACACCTCTACGCAGCACCACCACCTCTGCCCCCTTCCTCTCTCGACGACCACAACTGAGCATCTCAACCAGCACCACACCTTCGCCTTCTTTCCCTCCAGCGACACACCTTCTGGGTGACTGATTTTGGACATTTTCTTAGATCTAGATGCTAGTCGTTGGGTCTTCATCCCTAGATCTAGATGTTGGCCGATGAGAGAGAACAAAACTTCAGTAAAAGAGATCGCGGCTCCTCCTCACTGCAAATAAAACTTGAGCAAGAGTTACATATGGGCTTATGCATCATTTCAGTTTGCAATGGTGATCCTATTTGCTCATATATTTTATTTCGTGCTCAACGTAAATGTCATTCTGTCCGTGCTGCTTTCTTCTTTCACGGGGTTTGGAATTACGATTAGCACTTATTCACTTCTTGTAGAGTATCTGCAATGGAGAGCAAGCCATCAACCATAGTCTTCCCAACAACATATAAATGGCGGCATGCAGTTGCATCATCAATGTTGCATTACTGCTAATTACATCTTGATTTTGATTGGTGGAGTGTCTTAAATTGCAGTGTTTTTGACTTGATGTTGTATGTGGAGGATTTGTGAATTTGTTTTTGTGGTGGCTGTGGTGTGAGGTTTACACCAGGGGTGTCTATTTTGACGGTGGATTATGTTAGTGATAGTAGTTGATACGGTGGTGGTGGTGGTAGTAGTGAGTTGATAGTTGTGCGATGGCGGCATTGGGGTTGATGTTGTTGGGCTGCGATGACGATTATGCTGTTGGGGAGGGTGGTGGTGAATGCGAAGGTTTATGGAGCGAGATCGCCACGTTAGTCACATATCCACTTTAAGGTCAGGTCAAATGTTATAAGTTACAACCTATAGGTCACAAGTTAAAATTCAAGTCATAGTGTATAGGTCACATGTTAATGTCACAAGTCATACTTCATATGTCGTAGGTCACATGTCACCACTTTAAGGTTAGGTCACATGTTAAGTCACAGATCACATGATATAAGTTACAGCCTATAGGTCACAAGGATAAATTCAAGTCACAGGGTATAGGTCACATGTCAATGTCAAGAGTCACACTTCATATATCATAGGTCACATTTATTAGGTCACGTATCACAATTCATCTTATCACAAATCTAAAAATCCAGGGAATAACCTGCATTATGTCACATGTCACACTTCATATGTTCAAGTCACATTTGATGCATTAGGTCACATGTCACATTTGATGCATTAGGTCATATGTCACACTTCAAATATTCATGTCACATATCACATTTAATGCATTAAGTTACATGTCACATTTCAAAATTTTCAGCTCACAAGTGATTTGTTTAGGTCACATGTCACACTTTATATGTTAAAAGTCACAGGTTACCACCATATCTGAAGTATGGGTCACAAGTCACTTAAAAAATGTCACATGTCATATTGTGTAAGTCATATATATTCATAGATAACTTATTATAATTCACAGGTTAATATTTATTAGTCACAAGTTATAGGTCATGGGTCATAGATGTTCATAGGTAATTATTGTTCAAATGTCAATATTAATTAGTCACAGGTCTCCTTCATTTGGTAACAAATCAATGTTTACAGACTTGAATTGAAGTTATTTAATAAGGTGAGTACTCCATAAATTATACATAACGATGTTTTTCAATTTTCAATTTTGAAAAATATATTTAAATTACACCTAGCACTGCTCATATCAATTGAAGAAGATGATTAGTCGTCGGTGATGCTCATTCCATGTTCTTCAATGATCGCTATGATTCTTCCCCCTCTCTCTACTATCTAAGTCAACGAAGAGTAAGCTACTGGAGAAGTTGCTTGTTCACCGGCAATATCTATAGAGTCTATATTTCCTTTGCGAAGCTATTTGAATGCCAATGACTAAGGGTTGATATTGGAAGTGGGTGGATATCGATGAATGTAAAAGGGGAGGACAGTGGGTGTATGCCAGTGATTGAAGTTCAAATTGGAGAAAATTAGTATTATGTTGCGGTAGTGGTAGCGGTGGTGTTGCTAGTGGTGGTGGCTGTGCTTTTTCTGTCGTTTAAGAATTGAAGTGAAGTAGTGGGGTGGGTGGGGAATTTTTATAATATATTAATTATTTAATTTATCATCCGATGGTTGAAAGTTTAAACTTATTTCTATAAGTTTGAATTATTGCAATACAAACACCTGGTTGGTGTATTTTTCCCTAAAAATTAATAGTGTTGATGGGTGTCGAATCCAACAAATAATAATATTTTCTTGCTCTCATAAAATAAATTGCAATAGTGGTGAGCAAAGTCGAATCCACAGAGACTGGTTAGATTTAATTCTTCGAGAAAATCAAAAGCAATGAATTAAAAACAAGGGGGTTTTGAATTTTTGAATGTGAAATCAAATTATAAATAAACAATCGCGGAATTAAATTAATGAAAATATCAAATTAAACAAATATCCAGCCCAATGTATAATCTCAGTATTGATTCACATAATTGATCATGGATGCAAGAATAAAATCCTTGACTCATTCTCTAAATTGGTTATGGTCATTGATACGATCTAACAACCTATCTCTCCTTACTTAGTCGATAATCAAGAGACGCTTGTTGATTATTCCCCCAATCAATAAACAACCCTAGATACGATCGTAGAATTTAATTTACCAATAACATTAATTTCTAGAGAGACGATCAATTCTAACAAACAAATTCACACGCGTGATTTATTTAAATTAGGTTATATGTCTTCATAACATGAGTTAAAAATCAATCTATAATTAACTATGTTATTTGTCACTTATATTAGAAAACCTAAACAATTACGGATTTAGATTCCTAATTGACCAAGTATCATTTTGACAATTAAAACAACGTGCACTTTGAATTAATCAATCAAAATAACAACTTCAATTCACAAGCAAAAGACATATTAATAGAGAACAATTAAAGGAACGATTAAATTTAATTAAATCTCACAATTCTTGGTGAATCAAAACTTCGAATAACCTTGAACTGGAATAAGAAATTAGCTATCCATCAACAATTGAAATTAAAAACTGAAAAGAAAAACAAAAATAAAAATAAAAATAAAACAAGACTAATGATGAACCACGGAAAAACGTGGCTGCCTCTTCCCTTATGTGGTGATGCCCTCCTTTTTTTCTTTTTTCTTTTTTTTTTTTTTAATTCTCAAACCTTTTTATCTCCAGTTGTTGCCGTCCAATTCCCAATCAAAGTCTTTTGCCCTTATTCGGTCCAAAACATAAGTTCGCAGCCCAATTGTGGCGCAGCCAATTCCAATAAAATCAACTCTTGATTAGGTTCCAAAATTGTCAAGAACGACTGACCAAGTAAGGAATATGGAGGAGTCAACATATGGGATAATTACTTAGAGATAAGGATTTATTTAGTTTCCTTATTTGTGTCGAATTCTAATCTTTCCCTAAAATAAATAAAAAAGAAATACTCCCATCACTTAAATAATTTCTCTTAACAATTCCACCCATTTAGGAGATGAATTAAAGTCAATGATTAGCTTCTCTTCTTTGAAAATCCATTCACGTGAGTAAAGTCTTCATGAAACAGTAAGGCATGCCCACGCCTTATGCAAGTCCTTCTCTGATTGTGTGCTTTTCGAGTTCCAAACTTCATCTTTTATTTGTGATATTGAATCCATTTTGATTTAAATTCTCCAAATAATCCACAAAACATAAAATATGATTAACATCTACAATTTAAGCATTTAAAATCAATTGAATAAAAGGAAATATCACAAATTAAATGGCAAATATGTGCTCTATCAAGTGTCAATTAAGCGATCCTAAAAATATATATTGGCATGTGCTCTGCAATGTGTAGTTGTTTTGATAATATAATTAGGATTGATGAAAATCTAATTAGCTAGTATAAAAAGACATCTTGTGTGGTTATGATCCCAAGTAAAATATAAGATACGTTCAAGTTCTCCTCCGCATTCATCTCAAAGAGATATCAATTGAGCACTAAGAAATTTTCATACTTGATCACTGTTTGGCGGGTCAGTATTCGCATAAATAACAAACACACGCATATTCATTTTTAGTATTTAGATATGAAAATTTAAAATTGTCTAAATTTTATGTTTAAACGAACAGACTGTCATAGATTTGTCTAGACGGTTACGAATTGTCAGTGAATCGTGAAGTTTTGTTTTAGTGCAAGACCAGATGAATCTTGCTGACGCAGATTTGTCCGGATTATTAAATGTAAACAGACAGTATAAATGATGCAGAACTGTAAAGAGACAAGAACACGATATTTGACCTTAACGTGGGAAAAATCCTAACAGGAAAAACCCACGTGCCTGCACCCTGCGGAAAAATATCAATCACTATTTTAAGAAAAGTTTTTATACAGATCAATCTAAGCTACAGGATAAGTCTACGCATAGACTTATCAAACACCCAAGAAATAAAATCATTCCCTGATCCTTCTATGGCGTGTAGTATGAGCTGATGTTCTACCACTCTTCAATAGCTTTCTTTGATACTGCTTCAGCAACACGAACTCCCTTTCGATCTCGATCCAAACCTCCCGTTTGATCTTCTGATTGAAAATATTTTCTTCTCCTAGTGATTGAAAATCTCCTCCCGAAGAAATGAAGTCAAGATGTTGAAGAAGCCGTGTTTAATTAGCACCACACGAAAATATTGGCTTTAATGACTTAAGAGAAAAACGTCCATGTTTCTATTATTTAAATGCACTCGGATTACTTGTCCATCAAGAATCCTCATTGCACAAGATCTCTCTTACCTGCAATTAAATCAAGAATGATCAGATATAAGGTAAGATAACTATAAATGACAGAATCTTACCATAAATGACGATAAGGTAAGATAATCAAGGTTGTTTGCAAATCTTACCATAAGTAAAGATAAGGTAAGATAATTAATGTTGTTTACAAATCTTACCATAAGTGATAAACTTGGACACCAAGAATAGGATCATGATCTTCGACCATCAAGATACTCGACCAATCAAAATATTCTTAAATCTTGAATCCTTATCAAACGTGATAAGTGATCGAATTCTAGGCCAAGTAAAATATTATCACAATATTTCTTGATTCTTATCATAAAAGATAAATGGCAAACATTATCTCCAATATTAAATGATTATCACAAACATATAGGAGACAAAATCAATATTACGTCCAAGAAATAATTAAGTAATTTAAGCCCTTGTTTGAGCCCCATTATTTCTCATTAAAAATACAACTTTTTCTACAGTAATCAATCTCAGCATCTAAAAAAGTCAAGCCCACAATTTTTTACTTTTCAAACCACTTTTTAACCATTAGATTTTCGAAATCCAATTAATAATTGAAATAATGGGGCTCAAACAAGGGCTAATTAAACTTAATAAATTACTAAATACACGTATTTAGTAATTAAATTAAATTTACTTAAATTACAAACTTGTAGGAAAATAGAAAATTCTAACTTAAATAAGTTAACAATCTCTCCCTTTGACTTTTTCTATTTTTCCAAAACCTACTCATCTTTCACAAACATAGAAATAAGTAACATGCAATTATTAAGCTCCTCCTATCAAAATTCTCCCCCGCAAGTCATGCATAGTAATCTCGCTTCAACAAATTCATGCATGTAATGATAGAAAAATAATAAGCACATAAAGGAGGATCCAAACCAAAAGTTACTTCAGCATTCAATCAATCAGAAAATATGAGTGATAGGGTGCATAATTGTTGTTTTATTAGTGATTCTTCTTCTTAATTCAATGACTTTAAATGCTTAAATTTTGAATATTAATCATATTTTATATTTTGTGAATTAGGTGAGGAATTGAAATCGATTTGACTCAAATATCACAAATTAGGAAGAAGAAATTTGGAACTTAAAAGCACACAATCAGAGGAGCACTTGATATAAGGCGTGGGCACGCCTTATTGTTGTGGAAGTGAGCTGTCTCAAATTATTAAGGGGCTTCACACAGTTTTGGTGGATGAAATTTGAAGGCCCAACAACACAATTTAATTGGAGGAGACTTGGGCCAAAAAGTGGAACAACTTTGACCGAAGAGTGGATTAAAGGAATATGTTAAATTGGAAGAAAGAAAAGTTGACATATATATTTAAGGAAAGGAGGCACCACAAAAAAAAAAAAAAAAAAAAAAAAAAAAAAAAAAAAAAAAAAAATTGGAAAAGAAAAGAAGGAAAGATTTTTATTTTGGCTGAGACTTCTGGACGTTGAAAAGCAGAAAAGAAAAAGAGGAAGGAAAAAAGAAGAAAAGGGAAGAAGAAAAAGAAAATGAGAGGAAAGAGGAGGCTGCAACACGTTTCGTCAATTTCTAGAGTTTGATATCAATTTTTATTATTTTTTCTTTTAGTTTTTTATTTTTCAAATGTTTATGGATAGCTAAATTTATTATTCCAGTTCAAGATTATTCAAAGTTTGATTCACCAAGAATTGTGAGATCTAATTAAATATAATTTGTTCTTTAATTGTTCTCTATTTATATGTCTTTTGCTTGTGAATTGAAGTTGTTATTTTGATTGATTAATTCAAAGTGCACGTTGTTTTAATTGTCAAAATAATACTTGGTCAATTAGGAATCTAAATCCGTAATTGTTTAGGTTTTCTAATATAAGTGACAAATAACATAGTTAATTGTAGATTGATTTTTGACTCATGTTATGAAGACATATAACCTAATTTAAATGAATCACGCGTGTGGATTTGTTGGTTAGAATTGGTCGTCTCTCTAGAAATTAATGCTGTTGGTAAATTAAATTCTACGATCGTATCTAGGGTTGTTTATTAATTAGGGAAATAATCAATGAGCGTCTCTTGATTATCGATAAAGTAAGGAGAGATAGGTTGTTAGATCGTATCAATGACCATAACCAATTTAGAAAATGATTTAAGGATTTTATTCTTGCATCCATGATCAATTTCGTGAATCAATACTGAGATTATACCTTGGGCTGGATATTTATTTAATTTGATATTTTCAACAATTTTAATTTCGCACTCGTTTATTTACAAATTGATTTTACATTTAAAATTCAAAACCACCCCTTATTTTTAATTCATTGCTTTTAATTTTTTCGAGGAATTAAATCTAACCAGTCTCTGTGGATTCGACATTGCTCACCACTAATACAATTTATTTTTACAAGAGTAAGAAAACATTATTATTTGTTGGATTCAACACCCATCAATGAGAAAAAAATATACTAAAAATATACTACTTCCCCTTTTTGAAAGAAATAGGGGAAGCCTTCTACGTCCTGTAACCTGCCATATAAGCACAACTAGATAAAAATAGGTAAAAGTCAGTTACAAACGATATAAACTGGAAAGAGAGGTTAAGTTTCAGAAAACTCAATAAATGCTCTCACTTATTGCAACACTAAGAATTTTGTTAACTTATTTTAAGTTATATTTATTGGCATTTTCTATTTTCCTATATGTTTGTAATTTGATAAATTTAGTTTATTACTAAATATTTTTATTTAGTAATTTATTAAGTTTAATTAAATTACTTAAACATTTCTTGGACGTAATATTGTCTTTATCTCCTATATATTGTGATAATATTTGTTACTTATCTTCTATGATAATGACAAGAAATATTGTGATAATATTTTGGAGATAATGTTGGTTGCTTATTTGATATGATAAGTATTGTGATAATGGTAGAAGTCCATCACTTATCTTTTGTGATAAGAATTGTGATAATATTTTATTTGGCTTGAAATTATATCTTTATCACTTATAATAATTTTCATTAGATTTTAAGTCTTGTTAAAATATTCTGATTGGCCGAGTATATTAGGATCATAATCTTGAAATATTGATATTGTTATCTTGTGATTTGGTAAATTTTGTGATGATATATTTTGTTATTATTCTTGACATTCAAGCATATCCAAGATATGGTAAGTATCTTCTTAATATGGTCAAGAATATTTCAACCATATCTTTGCATATGGTAAGATTATGAGGTCAAAAATCTTGATTAGAGAGAATCTTGTGTTGGCCGAAAATATGGTGATACATATCAAGGTTTATCACTTGATTGATAAATGGTAAGATCTTCTAGGATTTATCATTATCATTATTCATGGTAAGATTTATTTAAGGATAACTATCTTACCTTTTACTAATTATCTCTACCATGTTTTGCAGGTAGTAGAGATCTTATGCAATAAGGAAAACTTGGGAATCAAGAAAACCTAATTGCACTATAAAGAGAAGAAAAATGGGACGTTTTTCTTGTGAAGTGAAAATATAATTTTCGTGTGGTGCTAGAGAAATACACGTCCACCTTGTTAAAGAAGTCTTGAAGCTTTATTTTCTTGTGGTACAAAAATAATTAAAGCTTCAATTGTGTTGTGACTTCATTACTCCGGGAGGAGGATTCAATCACTTAGAGAAGGAAAGAATTTCAGCGTGAAGATCAAACGGGAGGTTTGGATCAAGATCGAACGGGAGTTCGTGTTGCTGAAAAGTGTTGCAGAGTCAAAGAAAACTACTGAAGAGTGGTGGGACGCCACCTCACATTACATGCCACAGAAGGATCAGGGAGTGATCTATTTCTTGGATGTTTGATAAAGTCTATGCGTAGATTTATCCTTTAGTTTAGATTGATCTGTGTAAACTCTTTCCTTATATAGTGATTTGTTTTTGTTCACAGGATGCGAATCATAGGTTTTCCCTGTTAGGATTTTTCACACGTAAAGCTCAAATTATTGTGTTCTTGTCTATTTACTATTCCGCACAATTTATTCTGATTGTTTACGTTTTACTATCCAGACGAATCTGCCTGAGTAAGATTCATCTGGTACTGCGCTAAACAAACTTAATGAATTACTATTAACTGGTTACTATCCAGACACATCTGTGACAGTCCATTTATAAACTTTAGACAACCTCAAATTTTCAATTGGTATCAGAGCGGGTTCACTTCTAGAAAGTGAGATCAGGTTGTCTAAATGGAAAATTCTGCATCTCTTAGGCCACGTCTGTTAACTGGTAGTAACTATTCATATTGAAAGTCCGTATGGAAATTTTTATTCAATCTATTGATGAACGTTGTTGGACTTCTGTTCTTGAAGGTTACACAGCACCCACTGTCACTGATGAAGGTATTGTTACAACTATAGCTAGAAGTGCTTATACTGCAGATGAATTAGCTAATGCAAATTGGAATTCTAAGATGATAAGTGTGATATTTACGTTTATTTTATACACTTATATCCTTGGAAATGCCATAATGTGATTCTATCTAAGTATTATTAATGCATTTTATGTTTTATATTGTATAGGATCATAAAAGAAGAAAAAAGGACCAAAATGCACTCAAAACTGAAGTTTGGGGACTTTCATGCAAATAAAGTTACGGCCGTAAGAAAATAAGGTTACGGTCGTGAAGCAAGAAGAAAATCAGCAGAGACTTAGTTACGGCCGTAAATCAAAATGTTACGGCCGTAACCGTCTAAAAGGAAGAAATCAGCAGAGACTCAATTACGGCCGTAAAGGAAATGTTACGGCCGTAAATCTTCAAGTCAAAAATTTCCTTATTTCAATTCTTTCCATAATTTTGGATTTCTTGCTTCCAAAGCTAGGGCACGAAATTGAGGCTATAAATAGGGAAGTTCATGACAAGAAAAAGAGATAATTATTTTTTTGAAGGAGGCGCGGCTTGCTTGAAGATTTGGAAAAAATTCAGAAATTCGAGAAGATGAATCAAGACAGAAAAATCTAGAATTCTTCATGACTATGCTCGGCTAAGCTTCCATACCTAGTTCGAAGGGGAAGTTGTATTCCATATTACTTTGTTGTTGCTTTTCCAAAATAGTAACGTAGTTCTAAATCCTTTATTTTGATTTGTTGGATTCTTATGCATTTTTAATTTAATCAATACAATTCTTTATTTGATTAAGGCCTTATCATTTAATTTGTTGTATTGAGATTTGCTAATTTGAATGATTGGATCCGTAATTGTCTTTTTATTCAAATCATGGTAGCAATTGGAAATTTAATATTTTCATAAAGAATTCCAACTTGGGTTAATTGTCACGAGCTTGTGTGATTGATAATCTAATTCACCCTAATTCTTCTTAACTAATACATAGTTGTTGTCTTTAATCTAAAGAGCTTGTTTTAGGTTATTCAATGGCTAATGTTTGATTAGAGAGCTTATTCTAATTAAATGCAATTAAGGGATAATAAGAATAGTTAGAGCTTATTAACTATTTACGGGTGATAAATCAAAAAGGGAAATTGAACACGCGTTATTTGGAAAGTGATAACATTGTGATAAGATACAACTGAACCTGAGAACTAGGGTTTGCAACCACTTGACTTTTATTTTATCTAATTTACGTTTTTACTTTATTTTCACGTTATTTACAATTCTTGAACTCGAAAACCCCCCATCTATTCTAATTGACAAAGCACTATTTTAGTTCTCGTTCCTCGTGGGATCGACTCTTACTTCCGCTATTACAATCAAACCTGTTAATTTGCGAGTAAGATATTTAATTATTATTTTGGTGCATTGCGACACGCATCAGATTTTTGGCGTCGTTGCCGGGGAACGGTTAACCAATTTAGTGTTTAATCAATTAGAGTTTTATTCTTCTGCATTTATTTTATTTTTTATTTTATTTTCACTTTATTTATATAATTTTACTCCAAAAAAAAATTTTTTTTTTTTAATACTCAGCTGTGCTTCTTTGCTTATATGCTTAAAACTCGGTCAACTAATTGTGAAATTTTTGATCTTGACCCAGAAATTGAGAGGACTTTTCGACAGCAAAGAAGAGCGGCACGACAAATGGCAGCTAACAATAGGACTCTTAAGCAACTGGCTACCCCCGATGTGGCTCAGCAGCCATTATGCATAACATTTCCAACAGTGGAAGAAGGAAAAACTTTTGAGCTTAAATCTGGACTCATCCACTTATTACCAACTTTTCGAGGAAACCCCGGCGAAGATCCGTATAGGCACCTAAAGGAGTTCCACGTGGTTTGCGACAGTATGAGGCCCACGGGCATTACCGAGGAACAAATAAAAATGAGAGCCTTCCCATTCTCATTGAAGGATGCCGCCACTGACTGGCTCTATTGTCTGCCATCGGGATCGGTTACTACTTGGAGCGACATGAAAAGGCTCTTCTTGGAAAAATACTTCCCTGCCTCGAGGGCTGGTACCATCCGAAATGAAATATGTGGGGTGCGCCAGAACAACAATAAAACACTAGATGAATATTGGGAGCGTTTCAAGAAACTCATCTCCAGCTGCCCCCATCATCAGATTAGCGAGCAACTTTTGGTGCAATACTTCTACGAAGGTCTAGCGCCAATGGACAGAAGTATGATAGACGCCGCAAGCGGAGGTGCGCTAATGGACAAGACACCGGAGCAAGCACGGGCTTTAATATCTAACATGGCGGAAAATACTCAGCAATTCAACTCGAGTAGGGATTCCCAAGTCCGCCGAGTAAATGAGGTAAGTAGTTCTAATATTGAAGGTCAATTATATGAACTAACAAATCTTGTTAAGCAACTTGCTGTAGGGAATTCGAAACAAGCCAAGGCCTGTGGAATCTGTTCGAATTTTGGACACCCAACGGATACATGTCCGGTATTGCAAGAAGAAAACAATGAACAGGTAAATGCCGCTGGAGGTTTTCCTTTCCAAAGGCAACAATACAACCCATACTCGAATACGTACAACCCTGGGTGGAAAGATCACCCCAACCTGACCTACGGAAATAACAAACCCCCGGGTTTTACTTCAAACAAGCCACAAGGACAATTCCAGCAGCAAGGGACTTTCCAACCACAGGGACAATATCAACAAAAACCTCAAAATTCAGGTATGTCTCTTGAGGATATGGTTAAGACATTGGCAACGAACACAATGCAATTCCAACAGGATACCAAGTCAAGCATACAAAACCTGGAAAATCAAGTGAGCCAGATGGCCACTGCCATAAATAGGTTGGAATCACAATCCGGAGGTAAATTGCCATCTCAACCCGAGATAAATCCTAAAAACGTGAGTGCCATAACTCTCCGAAGTGGAAAAGAAAGTGAGGGGCCGCAACTGGGACCGACTGCACCTGAAAAGGAGGGAAATGAGAAGGAAGGAGTCGAGAAGAGAAATGACGCTCCGCAAGACCCTCAGGTAAAAACTGACTCCCATTTAAATGTTAAACTAACACCTCCACCTTTTCCTAGCAGGTTAGCAAAGTCGAACAAGGAGAGCAAAGAAAAGGAGATGCTGGAGATGTTCAGAAAGGTTGAAATAAATATCCCGCTACTAGATGCCATCAAGCAAGTCCCCCGTATGCAAAATTTTTAAAGGATTTATGCACTAGCAAACGGAAACTGGTGGGAAACGAGAAGGTAAGAATGGGGGAAAGCGTTTCGGCCTTATTTCAAAGGAAATTGCCTCAAAAGGGTAAGGATCCCGGTATGTTCACTGTGCCATGTCAAATAGGTAACACCAAGGTAAATCATGCACTAATAGATTTAGGAGCATCCATCAATGTCATGCCTAGATCCACTTACATTGCATTAAATCTTACCAAAATGACTAAAATAGATGTTATCATCCAACTAGCCGACCGTTCCAATGCATATCCAGATGGGGTAGTTGAGGACGTCTTAGTGCAAGTAGGAGGGTTGGTGTTTCCGGCAGACTTTTACATATTAGACATGAATGATGATCACTCCCCTAATTCTACCCCTATACTGCTAGGAAGACCATTTTTGTGGACCTCCCAAACCATTATTGATGTAAGAAAAGGAGTGTTAACCATGGAATTCAATGGGGAAGTAGTACAATTTAATATCTACGATGCAATGAAACACCCGAATGATGTGTGTGCTGCTTATTCTATTAATGACATTACTCCTGCTGTGCAGAAAATTTTTAAGTTAAATTGCAGGGACGAGCTAGAAACAGCTATCGTGGAGTCGCTAAGGCAAGATGATGACAGCGACGTGGGTATAAGCAAGGAATTACTGGATGGAATTACTGCACTTAATTCACTGGGACCCGCACCATGCAGGTACACCGTTAAAACAATTCAACTGACAGACTATCCTAACAAATTGCTACCTTCTATCTTGCAGGCCCCAGTGGTGGAAATGAAATCTCTCCCCTCCCATCTGAAATATGTGTTTCTTGGTGATGAAGAATCGCTTCCCGTAATTGTTTCATCCAACCTCACCAATCTGGAAGAAGACAAACTTGTTCGGGTCCTTCGGGAGCACAAGGAAGCGATTGGTTGGACCATCGCGGATATCAAAGGAATCAGCCCGTCAATTTGCATGCATCGAATATTGCTTGAGGAAGGTGCTCAACCATCGAGACAAGCCCAGCGAAGGTTAAACCCGGCAATGATGGACGTGGTGAAGAAAGAAATTTTGAAACTGCTAGGAGCAGGGATGATATACCCAATCTCGGACAGCAAGTGGGTCAGTCCAGTCCAAGTGGTGCCAAAGAAATCCGGAGTAACGGTGGTGGAAAACAAAGATGGAGAATTTGATGCGTGCCTGGATAATCTGTCATTAATTTTGAAACGTTGCATTGACACTAACCTAGTCTTAAATTGGGAAAAATGCCATTTTATGGTAGATAAGGGAATTGTGTTAGGACATGTAGTGTCAGAAAAGGGAATAGAAGTTGATAAGGCTAAGGTAGACATCATATCTGCATTACCTTACCCCGCCAATGTGCGGGATATACGATCTTTTCTTGGGCATGCAGGTTTCTATCGCAGGTTCATCAAGGATTTTTCCAAAATTGCATCACCATTGTGCAATTTGTTGCAAAATGATGTTCTATTTAATTTCACCGAGCTATGCAAAAAGGCCTTTGACCAACTAAAGGAGCGGCTAACTACACCCCCGATCATTCAACCGCCAAACTGGGATCTTCCATTCGAAATAATGTGTGACGCCAGTGACTATGCAGTGGGGGCAGTTCTAGGGCAGCGGGTTGGGAGAGCAGCCCATGTGATTTACTATGCCTCCCGAACCCTGAATCAGGCTCAAGCCAACTATACCACTACTGAAAAGGAACTTCTATCTGTGGTATTTGCTTTGGAAAAATTTCGTCCTTATTTATTGGGTACTAAAGTGATTATTTTTACAGATCATGCAGCTTTACGACACTTATTTGTAAAAAAGGATGCGAAGCCTAGAATCATCCGCTGGATACTTCTATTACAAGAATTTGACTTGGAAATAAAAGATAAGGTGGGGTCCGAAAATGTAGTTTCCGACCATCTTAGCCGGGTAGTGAGACCCGAGGACGACCTACCTCTGCGGGAAACCTTCCCAGACGAGGGTTTATTTTCCATCGAAGCAAATCCCCCATGGTATGCTGATTTGGTAAATTACATGACTGCTAAACTAATTCCTACTGGTTTTTCGCAGGCACAAAATCATAAGATGAGGAGCAACGCTAAATATTACATCTAAGACGACCCGTACCTATGGAAGAGATGCCCCGACCAAATCATTAGAAGGTGCGTGCCGGAATCAGAACATCAATCCATCCTCACCTTTTGCCATTCATATGCATGCGGTGGCCATTTTGGACCTAGAAGGACGGCGCAAAAGGTATTGGAGAGTGGGTTCTTTTGGCCGACCCTTTTCAAGGATGCGTACATTTTTTGTAAGTCTTGCAATAATTGCCAAAGAACAGGTAACTTATCCCAACGAGATCAAATGCCTCAAAACCCCATTATTGTATGTGAGATTTTTGACTTTTGGGGCATTGATTTCATGGGACCCTTTCCCCCGTCGTTTGGTTGTAATTACATCCTTTTAGCTGTCGATTATGTTTCAAAATGGGTGGAGGCAAAGGCCACCCGTACTAATGACGCTAAAGTGGTTGCAGATTTTGTAAAAACTGTCATTTTTAGTAGGTTTGGAATACCCCGAGCTATGATCAGTGACAGAGGCACGCATTTTTGCAACCGAACCATTGAAGCCTTGTTACGGAAATATGGAGTGATGCACCGGGTATCAACCGCGTATCACCCCCAAACTAGCGGGCAGGCTGAAATCTCCAATAGGGAAGTGAAGTCCATTTTAGAGAAAACGATTCGACCAGACCGGAAGGATTGGAGCATTCGCCTTGATGATGCTCTTTGGGCTTACCGAACCGCTTACAAAACGCCAATTGGTATGTCTCCTTACCGGTTGATATTTGGAAAGCCATGCCACCTACCGGTGGAACTCGAGCATAAAGCTTATTGGGCCATCAAGCAATGCAATATGGATTGGGAGGCAATAGGAGACCATAGGAAGCTTCAATTGCAGGAATTGGATGAAATACGGAATGAGGCTTATGAGAATGCGATGATCTACAAAGATCGAACTAAAGCATTCCATGATCAACGCATTTCTTGAAAGAGCTTTTGTGAGGGTCAGAAAGTGCTACTGTTTCAATCCCGGCTCAAATTACACCCTGGTAAGCTTCGTTCTCATTGGGTCGGTCCTTTTGTTGTTACTAATGTATTTCCCCATGGTGCAGTCGATATTAGGAGCTTGCGTACGGATAAACAGTTCAAGGTCAATGGGCACCGTCTCAAGCCATATTATGAGGGATTCCAAACTGAGAACTTGGAGGTGATTGCACTGGAAAACGCCAACAAAGGGCATTAGTCTCGCACGGACTCAGTCGAGCCAACGACAGTAAACAAAGGCGCTGTTCGGGAGGCAACCCGAGAGGGGAGTTTCTTTATCTCCTCGACTTTTTATTTTCGTATTTTCATTTTGGTTAATTTTAGTTTATTAAGTCATTTCTTTCAAAAAAAAAAAAAATTCCAGTGGCCTAGTTACGGCGGTAATATATCCTTTTACATCCGTAACTCAATTTTTTATTTTTATGCAGAAGCCTTATTACGGCCGTAACTAAACTTTTACGGCCGTAACTCCATTTCATTCTTTTATGCAGAAGGCTTATTACAGCCGTAACTAAATTTTTACGGCCGTAATTGTCTCTTTGAATTTTTTTTTTCAGAATGTGACTTACGGCCGTAAGTCATACTTTTACGGCCGTAAGTCTGTGTTTTTCAAAGTTTTAAAAAAAGGGGAACTCGCGCATAACTCTCACTCTCCCCCTCTTCTTAAGGAAACCCAATTGCACTCATCCATCACTACCTTCCTTCCTCACAAATTCCTCAAGGTATGATTTTTTTTTTTCTTCTTTTCCCTTTCTCTTTTTCTCTTCATGGCGTGGGTAGTGTGTTTTTATCCAATGGGTTCTCGACTTTTCCCTGTCCATTGAACGAATTTGCATTGATTGAGATTGTGTTTTGTGATTTGGGGTTTAGATTTTGATTGTTTTACCTACCATGGCATCATTTTTAGTTTGCACTCCAAGTGTTTGATGTAATGCCTAGGAGGATTTCAAGTGTTTATTTGCCTCAAGTTTCATCTCTAACCGCCCTATTATGCTAGTATGGGTGTATTGCCGTCATATAGGAGTACAATTGTAGGGAAGTGTGGTGCTTGGTCGTGATACTTTCATAGGGCATTTTGCATAGTCCTCTTTCCCTTCTACATATCAATTTATGATTATTTTGGTTATGAGTTCAACTTTTATCTTCGCATTGACCTAAGTTGTGACCCCGCATCGTCATTTTGGTTTGTCATATTGGATAGTGTCTCATGAAGTTGACAAATATAGCATGACCTTGCACTTGATGTGTGCCATCTAACGAACACATGTTAGGTTCCTTGTACTTATGCTATTTTCCGATGTGTGATATGGGAGCTTCTACAATTTTTTTTACACCTCTTCCCACGACTTGGTTCCTCCCATACCTTGCTTGTGTGTACATTATGCCTTTCGTGTCTACACTGAATCTCGAGTTTAGGCTTTAACCGTCCCGCACTGCTTACTTGCGCGCATTTTCTTGTATCACTATCCCGCTCGACTAATCCATTCATTTCTTTCACAGGATTTTCTATGGCTCCACCGACTAAGAAAGGGAAGCAAGTGGCGGGGGAATCCTCATCTGAGCCCCGCCAGGAGAAAAGCCAGTCTAAGCTATGCATAAAGGAGCGCTGACACCATCATTGCCCCGCTACAGTTTTGGGCCCGCTTCGTCGAATTTGGATGGGTCAAATTCGTGAGTGATCTACCGTTTGGGAACCCCCCGCTGGTGTACAAATTCTACACCCAGTTCAATAAAGAAATTGGTGACGAGGGTTCCCTTGACTATCACCACACTAGAGTTGCGGGGAAGAGAATCAAATTTGATAAGGATGTGGTGGAACACCACTTGGGATTAAATAGCACTGGGTCGGTCCCCATGTCATCTAATGCGGGTGTTTTCTTTTCGGACCAAGAGGTGCTCCGTTGGGCTTTGAAGCCTGAACTCCATGACTCCCTGAATGTCATCCTTCCGCACTACAAGAATCGGGATCTACAGCGGGACTCCTGGTACCTGCACCAGTGGGGATCGGGGAGTCTCTTCCTATCCACTAGCCTCACTACAGTATCTGTTCGCTACCTCCGGGTCTACTACGCCATCACCATGGGAATCAAGTTTGACTTGGGGCAGCACATCTTTGATACGATTTCCACATACGCCAGCTTGATACCGCAGAAGCGAGGCATGCCATTCCCATGTTTAATCACCGCCTTATGCCGGGCTCAAAGAGTTCCCACTGCAGTAAGTGACGACACCTTGGGGCATGGGAATCGCCTCACGAAAGCGAGCTTGGAGAATGCTCGTAGGCAGATCATCGGGAAGCGGGGTCACGGAGATGATGATTCAGGGGACTCCGATGATGATCAGGGCGCCGAGGAGCCCGCAGCACGGGAAGCGCCACAACGGCCAAATGCTCCTACCCCTTTTGAGCTTCGGATGCAAGGCATGATGCAAGCCTTCCAAACCCAGCTGAATGCTATGCAAGAAACTCAGCAGCTTCTACTGGAGGAGCAGAGGGCCATTCGGGAACAGATTCGGCAATTGCAGAGAGCTCGAGACGATCAACCTCCACAATAGACCGAGGGAGTTTCTTCCTTTTTTTTGCCCTTTTATTGTTTTCCCTTTTATTGTTGTCCTTTTCAATGAGGACATTGAATTGTCTAAGTGGGGGGGGGGATTGAATTGATTGTAAGCTTATCTAATTTATTTTCTCTCTGTAATCGAATCTTTAAATTTCATGACCTTGTTATCTGTTTTTGCTACCTATCTATGCTACTTAGATCCTTAACCATACTTTGATAGGAAGCAACCCCACTTTTGGTGCATTTTTTTGAAAAATCATTGCATAATTGGATATAAATTGAGCACATAGAGATCATCTCGTCCAAAACTTCATCAATAGGTTGGAAATAAAAAGTAAAATTGTCAAATATCTACAACCGAGTTAACCCAACCTACAATAGACAGATTACCTTTCATATATAACCTTGAATGTCCCAAATTATTATACCTTTGTGAGTAGTAATGGTTTGAATGCTTTTAATCGTTACCCTCGACCAATGGACTTAGATTGGAATGAAGATCAAGCAATGACCTATAACTCATAATTGGATGGGAGAGACACACGAAAACCATAATTTGTGAGCTTTTGAACCTAAGAGCTGTTTTTAATACTTATAAGCTCGTAATTCTTTGATGTGTGTCCTGCATGGTTGAGTCATACTTGGATGTGTTTTCTTGTGTATACCGTTGTAGCTTCTTAACTTAAGTGCAAATTATAGCAAAGGCAATAGGTTAAACCAAATTTGACTTGCTAAAAGAGCCCACCTTGCTACATGGACCATTAGAAGCCCGTTTGAGCCTTAGCCTTTCTTTGAATTTTTATGCCACGCTACAAGCCACGAATACCCTTTTCTGTCACATTGTCTCTGTTTTGAACCTATAGAGAAGGAATTCGCAAGCTTTTGTTGATTGAGGATTGTGCTATGGTTTAAGTCTAATTTAGTGGAAATAGTTATCTTGTGTTGGGCGATGGTTGTGTAATGGACTGAAGTCAGGGGATTGTAATTCTATCTTGTGCAAATTGATGACTGCGTTAAAAAAAAAAAAAAAGTTGCAGTCTATACTCGAAAAAAAGAGAAAGAGAAAAAGCAATGAAAATGAAGTTAGTCATGAAAATTAGTAGTTGAGGATGTCAAACACTAAACTTGAAAAAAAAAAAAAAAAAGAGAAGATATTCAAGGGTGGATAGAGTTGGGTAGTGGGAAACAATAAAGTTCATAATAAGAGTGAAGGAAGTGATGTTATTTTGAATCAACTTAGTTTGCGAAGTTCCTTCTCGACTCAGCCTAAATATATCCTTTTATCCTACCTGACCCGAAGCTCGTTACAACCAAATAAAGACCTTCGCTTTGCACTTGTGTTATTGTTGGCTCCGGTTATGACAGTTAGGCAATCTGTGGTACTGACTTATCCATGCAGAGAGCTGAGCGAAAATTCTAACCCTTATACACTTTGTGCGAAGAGAGAAATATCTTGTGAGGGTGTTAAACCCATTACATATGTTTATGAGTGGTTTGAATTGCTTGGTCTAGGGTTGGTGCTATGAATGTGGTCGGGGGTCCTGTGTTGACTGTATTCATGTCATGAACAGCTCAGTTTACGCAACTGATCTCCGCTAGAATTGGGCGAAATTATTCTCCTCATAGTCAACCATACATGGTTGGGATGTGAGCAAACACGAGAGGTGCAAGGAAATAAACCATATCGAGTCATGATTGGGAAGGGAAATAAAGGACATTGCATCTCTAGCACACACTAACACAATCCGATCATGCAATGGAACATTTTCATTAAAGAAAAGTGGGTTGCAACCTCAATTCTCTAAATTGTAATCTATTGTTGGAATCCTATTCTTCCCGTTGCGAATCTTTGTTCGAGGACGAACAATGGTTCAAGTGTGGGGGGATTTGATAAGTGTGATATTTACATTTATTTTATACACTTATATCCTTGGAAATGCCATAATGTGATTCTATCTAAGTATTATTAATGCATTTTATGTTTTATATTGCATAGGATCATAAAAGAAGAAAAAAGGACCAAAATGCACTCAAAACTGAAGTTTGGGGACTTTCATGCAAATAAAGTTACGGCCGTAAGAAAATAAGGTTACGGCCGTGAAAGTGTCGTGAAGCAAGAAGAAAATCAGCAGAGACTTAGTTACGGCCGTAAATCAAAATGTTACGGCCGTAACCGTTTAAAAGGAAGAAATCAGCAGAGACTCAATTACGGCCGTAAATCTTCAAGTCAAAAATTTCCTTATTTCAATTCTTTCCATAATTTTGGATTTCTTGCTTCCAAAGCTAGGGCACGAAATTGAGGCTATAAATAGGGAAGTTCATGACAAGAAAAAGAGAAAATTATTTTTTTGAAGGAGGCTCGGCTTGCTTGAAGATTTGGAAAAAATTCAGAAATTCGAGAAGATGAATCAAGACAGAAAAATCTAGAATTCTTCATGACTATGCTCGGCTAAGCTTCCATACCTAGTTCGAAGGGGAAGTTGTATTCCATATTACTTTGTTGTTGCTTTTCCAAACTAGTAACGTAGTTCTAAATCCTTTATTTTGATTTGTTGGATTCTTATGCATTTTTAATTTAATCAATACAATTCTTTATTTGATTAAGGCCTTATCATTTAATTTGTTTTATTGAGATTTGCTAATTTGAATGATTGGATCCGTAATTGTCTTTTTATTCAAATCATGGTAGCAATTGGAAATTTAATATTTTCATAAAGAATTCCAACTTGGGTTAATTGTCACGAGCTTGTGTGATTGATAATCTAATTCACCCTAATTCTTCTTAACTAATACATAGTTGTTGTCTTTAATCTAAAGAGCTTGTTTTATGTTATTCAATGGCTAATGTTTGATTAGAGAGCTTATTCTAATTAAATGCAATTAAGGGAGAATAAGAATAGTTAGAGCTTATTAACTATTTACGGGTGATAAATCAAAAAGGGAAATTGAACACGCGTTATTTGGAAAGTGATAACATTATGATAAGATACAACTGAACCTGAGAACTAGGGTTTGCAACCACTTGACTTTTATTTTATCTAATTTACGTTTTTACTTTATTTTCACGTTATTTACAATTCTTGAACTCGAAAACCCCCCATCTATTCTAATTGACAAAGCACTATTTTAGTTCCCGTTCCTCGTGGGATCGACTCTTACTTCCGCTATTACAATCAAACTTGTTAATTTGCGAGTAAGATATTTAATTATTATTTTGGTGCATTGAGACACGCATCATAAGACACTTAAAACTATTGTTTCTTTGGTTGATCCAGGTCAATTCAGACTCATCTCCTCTTTAAGGACCGCCAAGGAAGCATAGGATGCTTTGAGAATCGCAAACGAAGGAACCAATGCTGTCAAAACCTCCAAGCTGCAGATGATCACTTTAGAATTTGAACAACTGTCTATGGATGAGAAAGAAGACTTCAAAAGCTTCTATGCCAGATTAAGTGATCTCACTAACTCAGCTGAAACACTTGGGAAAACCTACTCAAATGAGAAGATTGTACAAAAGATCCTTAGATCTTTACTAGACAGGTTCCATGCAAAAGTGACAGCAATTGAAGAAAGCAAGGATCTTTCAACCATGCAAGTTCAGGAACTTGTAGGGTCATTGATGACCTATGAGTTAAATCTGGCCCGAAGAAAGAAGGACAAATCACTGGGGATTGCCTTCAAGACAAACAGTACGAATCCAGACGACTCTGGCGAGACAGGCGAAGATGAAAATTTCGTACTTCTCACCAGACAATTTAAAAGGTTCCTCAAGGGCAAACAAAAAGAAAAATCCACAAATCTTCAAGGTCAGAATAAAAAACAAGGGAAGAAAAATAGTTTCTATCCAAAGAATAATGCTAACACGTCTGAAGGGAAGCCTAGGAGTCGAATCCAATGTAGAGAATGTGAAGGATATGGACACATTGCAGCTGATTGTCCTAATACTCAAAAGAAGGCCAAGGGAAGGAAGGCCATGAATGTTACATGGAGTGATGAAGACTCAGATAAATCTGAATCAGAATCAGACATTAGCAATTCTGAAAAACAGGTAACTACCCTTACTGCTTTACAGCTGTCTGGTACTGAATCAGGTAACTCTTCTTATGCAGATAAATCCGGACCAAATACTGAAAACTTGAGGAAGGAACTTCAAGATGCAGAAGAGAAGATTCAACTGTTACAGGCCTTCGCTGAGCACAGCAGGGAACGACAACTGGACGACGTATCTGCAGTCTCAAATGATGAACAAAATGAGGTAAGCAGGTTAGGTTCAGAACTTGCTAAAGCACAAGACAAAATCAAGAAGCTGGCACGTAGATCCGTCCAGCTTGATGAAATCTTGAACAGTGGCATACCTGTCAGCCTAAAAACAGGTCTTGGATATGAAGGTAAAGGTAAAAATCATGACCATAAAATAAACTTTGTAAGAGAATCTGGATACAGGTACATGGAACAGAATAGAAATCATATAGATGCATCTACCTCTCATAAATACAATGTGACTGGGACTCAAAACTTACATCCAGCCAGGAACTATACAAGAAGACAATTTCAGCCGAATCTGTACAAGCCAGATGAGTCTGTCTATAAGAACGGCAGGAAATTTCAACCTCGACGGAGTCGACAGGATACATCTGTTTTCCAGGTATTTGTAAATTTTGTGCTAAATCTGGTCATGATGTATTTAGGTGTCATGAGTACTTGAAATTAATCAATTCACACAAAAGAAGACTTGTTTTTAGACAAGAGAAGAAAATTCGAACTAATGCTTATGTAGTTCAATTGTCTTTGAGTGCCTTGATTCCTAACACATGGTATTTTGATAGTGGATGTTCTAGACAACTGACAAGTGATCTCTCTCTACTAACACATTTTGAAAAAGGTGAAACAGGTTCTGTTACATTTGGTGATGGCCAAAAGGGAAAGATAGATGGATCTGGTGTCATCAACATCAAGGGACTACCTACATTAACAAATGCCTTATATGTTATAGGACTTAAGGAAAATTTGATCAGTGTAGGACAATTATGTGATGATAACTTGCTTGTCGTGTTTTCAAAAGAATATTGCAAGGTTTTAAATTGTGACAAGAAATCTAACCCGTTAAATAGTGTGTTGTTTAAGGGAGTTAGATCTAGAGACAAATGCTATACACTTGAGAGTCACGAAACTTGCAATTCTGTTAAGACCAAAAATGAGAAACTGTGGCATAACAGATTAGGGCATCTAAACTACCATGATCTCATGAAGCTAACCAGACTACCTTGATGTCATCAACATCAAGGGACTGCCTACATTAACAAATGTCTTATATGTTATAGGACTTAAGGAAAATTTGATCAGTGTAGGACAATTATGTGATGATAACTTGCTTGTCGTGTTTTCAAAAGAATATTGCAAGGTTTTAAATTGTGACAAGAAATCTAACCCGTTAAATAGTGTGTTGTTTAAGGGAGTTAAATCTAGAGACAAATGCTATACACTTGAGAGTCACGAAACTTGCAATTCTGTTAAGACCAAAAATGAGAAACTGTGGCATAACAGATTAGGGCATCTAAACTACCATGATCTCATGAAGCAAACCAGACTACAAGCTGTGAGAGGCTTACCCAGCATAAACAATATTCCAGATGAAATCTGTGATGATTGTCAAAAGGGTAAGCAAATCAAAAGTCAACACAAATCAGGTACATCTATTAATACCTCTCATATACTTGAACTAATTCACATGAATTTGATGGGTCCTATCCAAAAGAAAAGTATTCGTGGCAAGAGGTATATTTATGTGTGTGTTGATGATTTCTCCAGATACACCTGGGTTATGTTTATTCGGGATAAATCTGATACCTTTGACAATTTTATTAATCTTTTTCAGAAATTGAGCAATGAAAAGGCCGACGAACATGTAAGAGTCAAAAGGATCAAAAGTGATCATGGAAGAGAGTTTGAAAACTCCGAGTTTGCTGATTTTTGTATCCAATATGGGATCAAGCATGAGTACTCGTCCCCAAAGACTCCTCAACAGAATGGAGTGGTGGAAAGGAAAAATAGAACTCTACAAGAGATGGCTCGTGTCATGCTAAATAGCAACAAATTGCCCACAAATTTTGGGCAGAATCCATAAACACTGCTTGTTATATTATCAATAGAGTCATGCTTAGATCTGGAACAAACCAAACTGCATATGAAATTTGGAAGGGTAGAAAACCTAGGGTTGATTAATTTCATGCCTTTGGAAGTAAATGCTACATTTTGAAAGATAGAAAACACCTAGGAAAATTTGACTCAAAATCGGATGATGGAATATTTTTGGGTTATGCTGAAAATAGTAGGGCCTATAGAGTTTACAATCTAAGAACCCAAATTGTTCTTGAGTCAATTAATGTGAAAGTGGATGATACTAATTGTGTAAATTCGGATTTGCAGGTGGCAGATGGTGATCAACTGGAAATTCCACCAAAAGAAGAAGCTGGAAGCGAAAAATCAGAAGAAGAACAGCACCAAGCTGGAAGTCTCAATAATGCTGAAGAATCCGATCAGGATGAGTCTGGACACCCAGTAATATCTACAGATTGAGACGAATCAGATGACCCAGATACACCTGATATTGCTGAATCAGAAGTATCGAGACTACCACCTGTTAGGATCCAAAAGGCACATCCACTTGACAACATTCTCACTGATATGTCTAAGAAAAATGTGACCAGAATATTATTTGCTGAGATGCATAACATCTATCATATGTCTCAAATTGAGCCAAAAAATGTCAAGGAAGCTTTGACATATGAACACTGGGGACAAGCTATGCAGGAGGAGCTTAACCAATTTGAAAGAAACAATGTCTGGGAGCTGGTTCCACGTCCTAAAGAAGGTAATGTAATTAGAACCAAATGAATTATCAAGAATAAGTCAAATGAACAAGGAAATGTGGTAAGAAATAAAGCCAGACTTGTTGCTCAAGGCTATACCCAAATTGAAGGGATAGACTTTGACGAGACATTTGCTCCGGTAGCCAGACTGGAATCCATCAGGCTGTTGTTAGCTGTGTCTTACTACATCAACTTCAGACTATTTCAGATGGATGTCAAAAGTGCCTTTCTGAATGGTGTGCTTAATGAGGAAGCCTATGTGGAGCATCATCAAGGCTTCATAGATCCATCTCACCCGGATTATGTCTTTAGACTCAAAAAGGCGTTATATGGGTTGAAACAAGCTCCCAGAACTTGGTATGAAAGGCTCACATCATTCTTGCTAAGCAACAGATACAAAAGGGGAGGAACTGATAAAACTCTTTTCATTAAGCATCTAAATCCTGGACTAACTGTAGCTTAAATATATGTTGATGACATAGTATTTGGGTCTACATCTAAGTCCAAAATAATGAATTTTTAAATACAATGAAAAGAGAATTTGAAATGAGTATGGTTGGTGAGCTAACTTTTTTTCTTGGTTTGCAGGTACAGCAGGATGAATCTGGCATATTCATATCTCAAGCAAAGTACGCTAAAAATCTGGTGAAGAAATTTGGACTTGAAGATGCAAAGGCAATGAGAACTCCTATGGCGACTACTCTAAAACTTTCAAAGGATGACAGTGGTAAGGATGTAGATCCATCCCTTTACAGAAGCATGATTGGAAGTCTTCTGTACCTTACTGCCAGTAGGCCAGATATATCCTTCAGTGTTGGAGTTTGTGCAAGATATCAAGCCAAACCTAAGGAATCTCATGTTGCTGCTGTGTAAAGAATCATCAGATATGTAAGTGGTACGTTGAATTACGGAATTTGGTTTACAAGAGATACCACTGCCAATCTTGCAGGTTTTTCAGACGCAGATTGGGCTGGGAATGTGGATGATCGAAAGAGTACATCTGGAGGATGTTTCTACATTGGGAACAATTTGGTGGCATGTCTAAGTAGAAAGCAAAATTTAGTGTCACTATCCACAGTCGAAGCTGAGTATATAGTAGCTGGGAGTTGCTGTACACAACTCCTGTGGATGAAACAAATGTTGAAAGACTATGGAATCTCTATAGAACAAGCCACTTTATATTGTGACAACACCAGTGCCATCAATATCTCAAAGAATCCAGTTCAGCACTCCAGAACAAAACATATTAACATCAGACACCACTTCATCAGAGAATTGGTGGAACAAAAGATTATCAATCTGGAGCACATACAAACTGATCTACAGCTGGAAGATTTGTTTACTAAGGCCCTCGATACTGTCAAATTTGAAAGCCTTAGGAAACAAATTGGAGTATCACCTCTTTCTGAATAGGAACATGCATATTTTATATTAAAAAAATGTTTTTTTTCTTTTCGTTCTTTTTATTGCATGTATTTAAGTTATCCTATTCTTATACTAAGTAGATCATGTTTTTACTTGCAGATATATCTGAGTGCTTGTGGCTGATAACGGGACAGATACGTCTGGCTAATAGCAGTCAACATGTCTCCGGATGAATTTAACTAGCACTCAAATCTGGACAATCTTAAGGATAAGTCACTGCTATCTATGTCATATGGTGGTTACTGGATGAGATTTCATATTTGTGTGTAGACCTATGATCTAAATCTTGCTTATAGCATTGCACGCATTTTTCTTATTATCTAAGGGCAGGGCTAGTGGAAAAGAAGGTTGCCTATCCAAGCCAAGTTTATACCCTTTAGCTTCAAAATATGATGAATTGAGATAAATGTGGTAATATTGTGGAAGTAAGGGGAAAACCTAGTAAGATAACTTCTGGGGATTGTGTGAATCTACCAATCCAAGCTAAGTTCATACTCTTCTTCTAACCTAAAGGGGAACATACTGTAAGATAACTTCTGGGGATTGTGTGAAGCTGTTTTCACCTCCAAAAGACATTGCCATTATATAGAAAAAGTCGGCAAGCCGGATCTGAGAAAATGCACTTTCTATAGATTTTGATCAGTCTTATTGTGCATTACGGTGACAAATCGATAAGTCAGGGCAATCATATGATTTTTGGCAGTATGTGGATGAATAAGGATTGCTCGGATCACACACGCACATTAATCAACATAATCATGCTAGTGGTGGACTGTCTACTTCCAGATATATCTGACTCAACGGATGCCAACAAGTGCTCAGACCTGTCTCAGGTATACAGATGCATTTAGATTTTTCTTATTCACGAGTTTTTAGATTTTATTCTGAAAATCTTTATTTTTAAGGCAGTATATCGTGGGCTAATATGTGCAAATCTTCCAGAACAAGTCAGTTGATTGTAGGGTCCAATTTTGTTAATTTATTTGTTTCCTAATTCTTAACATATTCTGGTTCTATATTTATCCCATTTTTAAGGAAAGAATATAGGCATAATCTAGGATTCTCAAGAGATATCTTTCTCTACAAGGAATGGAATTAAAAATCTCTTGAATTCTACTTGTACTCAAATTCCTCAAAAGATCTCTCTTCAAATCTCCTTCACTGCCTCCACATCCGTTCTTACTCATTCCAGAACGAGTTCAAATTCCAACTCAGCCTATAGCCGAACCAAGCCAAGGTGGCTCTACCACCAAGCCACAAGTTATGGGTGCAAATTCGACACCTATGTTTGATAATCTTCCTACCAGTCACCTTTCTCCCTTAGATATTCGAAGTGAATTGATTATTGTTAGAGAAATTTCGAGCAAACAGTCTTAAACAAAGGGGGAGATGCCAAAAGATGATAAAGATGTGAAAGGTAAATCTGAAAAATGAATTGGTAGAAGACGTAGATGGATCTGACCAGGACTCATGTACATCAGATGAATCTGGTGATTCAGAGTCAGAGGCTGAAGAAGAGAAACCAGAGGAATCAATTGTTGGTTTATCCTTGGATTATTTCACAATTTCTTCGTGATCAGGGTATTTAGATGCTAGAGGATAATCTGGTGATCAATCCCAAGGTGTAGAGGTGGCAAACGGGCCGAGCCGCTCGTCGGATCGTCAGCTCGGCTCGCAAAAACACGAGCCGAGGGTGGCTCGGCTCATCAAACGGACGAGCTCGTGGGCGAGCCAAACAATAAAGTTGAACCACGAGCCGCTCGTTGGCACGAGCCACGAGCTCGTGATAACGAGCTCAACGAGCCAGTGAGCCGAGCGGGTCGCCGGCTCGTGGAAAAAAAAATTAAACTCGTTTTTTCACGTTAAATACTATATATAAAAAAATCTTACTGATTCTGAACACTGAAAGTCTGAACCTAAATATTAATTAAATAAAAAAAATAAACGAGCTAAACGAGCCGAGCTCAGCTAGGGTCAAACGAGCCGAGCCTAAGCTCGGCTCGTTTGACCCGAGCTCGTTGCTCGGCTCGTCCGTTTGACGAGCTGAGCAGTCCGAGCCATGGGCCGAGCCGACTCGGCTCGGCCTATTGCCACCTCTACCAAGGTGTTAAATAGGGTCAGATGGAGGAAAACACTGGAGATGCAGACCTCTCACAGGAAACAGGTTTTGGGTGACACTCCTGGTAAATAGGATTCGTCTGGCCAGGATACCAGAATTGGCCAGCTAGAAGCAGAGATTATTGGGTTAAAGGCAGAGGTATCTGATCTCAAGGTTTTTGTCAAAAGACTTGAAGACACGCTGGATCAGTTGCTTGGAGGTTCTTCAAAAGAAAAACCAGATGAAATAGAGGAATCTGAGTCTGGAGTTGAAAATGAAAAATCAGAGCAGAATGAATCTGATAAGAGAGAAAGGCATAAAAATAAGGATGATGCTGTCAAATCTGAAGAAGAAAAGACTGTTAGGCCAGACAGAAAGAACATGAAAAAGTGAATAACACGGTGACCACAAAGATAAATAAACTGAGTACAAGGGCAGATGAATACACTACACCAGGTGGATCTAGGTATGATCATTCATCATTTGTTAGCAGCCCTATGCAGACTACCAAAGGTACGCTTACACCTTTCAGTTTTAAGTCTTGGTCGACTGGTGCGTATGCTGATTCTCAAAAACCATATATCTGGGTGTCTAGAGACCTATAGATGGGTCTGGCCAACCTAAATCTACTGGACAGGATGGCAGAATTGGCAACTGGAATCTATTTGCATGTTTTCATGAATTCTATGTTTGAGGGGTCGTTGGGGGGGGGGGAGACATAGATATCCTACTGCATTAAATTTCTATGCATTGCAGTAAGGGGGAGCATTTTTTTTGTGTTTTCAGAGTTTTCTAAAACTTAACCTTTATTTGCAGGTTTTATTGTCTGTAACTGAATTTTGCCTCATTTTTGTCTACTCGTACTTACATTGGTAGGTTACAAGACGTGGATTGCTTCCCCTATTTCTTCCAAAAAGGGGGAGTAGTATTTTTCTCATCTTTTCTGATTGATTGAATGTTGAAGTAACTTTTGGTTTATTTTGATTCTCCTTTATGTGCTTATTATTTTTCTCTCGTTACATGCATGAATTTGTTGAAGTGAGCTTATTATGATGCATGACTTGAGGGGGAGAATTTTGATAGGGGGAGCTTAATAATTGCATGTTACTTCTTTCTATGTTTGTGAAAAGATGATTAGGTTTTGGAAAAATAGAAAAAGTCAAAGGGGGAGATTGTTAACTTATTTTAAGTTATATTTATTGGCATTTTCTATTTTCCTATATGTTTGTAATTTGATAAATTTAGTTTATTACTAAATATTTTTATTTAGTAATTTATTAAGTTTAATTAAATTACTTAAACATTTCTTGGACGTAATATTGTCTTTATCTCCTATATATTGTGATAATATTTGTTACTTATCTTCTATGACAATGACAAGAAATATTGTGATAATATTTTGGAGATAATGTTGGTTGCTTATTTGATATGATAAGTATTGTGATAATGGTAGAAGTCTATCACTTATCTTTTGTGATAAGAATTGTGATAATATTTTACTTGGCTTGAAATTATATCTTTATCACTTATAATCATTTTCATTAGATTTTAAGTCTTGTTAAAATATTCTGATTGGCCGAGTATATTAGGATCATAATCTCGAAATATTGATATTGTTATCTTGTAATTTTGGTAAATTTCATGATGATATATTTTGTGATTATTCTTAACATTCAAGCATATCCAAGATATTGTAAGTATCTTCTTAATATGGTCAAGAATATTTCAACCTTATCTTTGCATATGGTAAGATTATGAGGTCAAAAATCTTGATTAGAGAGAATCATGTTTTGGCCGAAAATATGGTGATAAATATCAAGGTTTATCACTTGATTGATAAATGGTAAGATCTTTTAGGATTTATCATTATCATTATTCATGGTAAGATTTATTTAAGGATAACTATCTTACCTTTTACTAATTATCTCTACCATGTTTTGCAGGTAGTAGAGATCTTATGAAATAAGGAAAACTTGGGAATCAAGAAAACCTAATTGCACTATAAAGAGAAGAAAAATGGGACATTTTTCTTGTGACGTGAAAATACAATTTTCGTGTGGTGCTAGAGAAATACACGTCCACCTTGTTAAAGAAGTCTTGAAGCTTTATTTTCGTGTGGTGCAAAAATAATTAAAGCTTCAATTGTGTTGTGACTTCAATACTCCGGGAGGAGGATTCAATCACTTAGAGAAGGAAAGAATTTCAGCGTGAAGATCAAACGGGAGGTTTGGATCAAGATCGAACGGGAGTTCGTGTTGCTGAAAAGTGTTGCAGAGTCAAAGAAAACTACTGAAGAGTGGTGGGACGCCAGCTCACATTACATGCCACAGAAGGATCAGGGAGTGATCTATTTCTTGGATGTTTGATAAAGTCTATGCGTAGATTTATCCTGTAGTTTAGATTGATCTGTGTAAACTCTTTCCTTATATAGTGATTTGTTTTTGTTTGCAGGATGCGAACCGTGGGTTTTCCCTGTTAGGGTTTTTCTCACGTTAAGCTCAAATTATTGTGTTCTTGTCTATTTACTATTCCGCACAATTTATTCTGATTATTTACATTTTACTATCCCGACGAATCTGCCTGAGCAAGATTCATTTGGTACTGCGCTAAACAAACTTAACAAATTACTGTTAACTGGTTACTGTCCAGACACATCCGTGACAGTCCATTTATAAAATTTAGACAACCTCAAAATTTCAAATTTTAATGCAGTAGGATATAATATCTATGTCTCTCCCCAACGACTACTCAAACATAGAATTAATGCAAACATGCAAAATAGATTTTTCTTCCAGTTATAAATTATTTTTGGACTTGGTCTTCTTCTTTTCAGCAGAAGCCTTTGAGATCTCATCTTTGGAAGAATCTGCAGAAAACATATTTATCTTCAAACCTTTTGACAGTGGTTTTGAGTTCAACCACTTCTTCCTTTAGAGAGGTAAATTCTGCTTCCAATTGCCCAATTTTGCCATCCTGTCCAGACGAATCATGCTGGAAAGATCCATCTTTAGGTCTCTTGTCACCCTGATCAGCCAAAAATTGTAAAATAATCCAGGGGTAAACAAAAAAATATGTGTTTCCTTATCGAGGACCATACGAGTAGCCAAATAAAGAGTCTGGGCATACTCACGTTTAACCTATTCATGAATAAGCTGGTCAGAATTTGCCTTAACAATCTTATTCAAAATTTGATACACGAGACTCATAGTGCAATATCTTACTTTTGGAAATCAGCATATGCACCAGTCGACCAGAATTTGAACTTGAAAGCTGTAAACATACCTTTGGCAGTCTGCATAGGAGTGCTAACAAACGATGAAGGATCATACCTAGATCCATCTGGAGCAGCAGATTCATCCGCATTTGTGCTTGATCCCCTTTCTTTGCAGACACCGTTTTCTTCACCTTTTTCCTTATTCTTTCCATTTGGCCTCGTAGTCTCTTCTTCTTCTTCTTCTTCTTCTTCTTCAGATTTCTCTGTTTCCTCAGCATTATCCTCATCTCCACTTCCTTCAATATTATCAGATTCATCTTGACCTCTAGACCCCTCTGTCTCATCGGATTCATCCTCACTTACAGATTCATCGGCTTCCTCTTCTTTATCCTCTGACTCTGACTTGCCAGATTCACCTATGTCCTAGTCAGATCCATCTGCGTCTTCTGCCAATTTTTTCCAGATTTACCTTCTTCCACATCTTTATCATCTTTTGGCATCTCCCCCTTTGTTTCAGTCCGTTTGCCCAAAATTTCTCCTCACCCATCAATTCCTTTCGAATTTCTAAGGGAGAAAAGTGATTGGTAGGAAGATTACCAAACATAGGTGTCAGATTTGCACCCATAACTTGTGGCTCGGTGGTGGAATCTCCTTGACTTAGTTCGGTTATAGGCAGAGATTGGATATTAAGGTGGTTTAAAAGGGTCTTTGTGAATTTAAGTTTTACAAATGTGGAGAGAGGAAATCAAGATTTGAGAAGAGATTTTTGAGGAATTTGAGTTTAAATAGAATTTAAGAGATTTTATTTTAGTTGTATTACTTGTGGATAAAGATATCTCTTGATAATCTTAGTTCCTACCAATTTTTTTCTTCAAAAAATAGGATAAGAATGGAAACAGAATAATTTAAGAATTAGGTAACAAATAAATTACCAAAATTGGGCTCCACAATTTACTAACTTATTCTGCAAGATTCAAGCACATTAGCCCACAATATACTACCTTAAATAAGAATTTTCCAGAAAAATATCTAAAATACGTGAATGATAAATCTAGATGCATCTGGGTACCTGAGACATGTCTAAGCATTGTTGTCATCTTTTGAGGTAGATACATGTGGTAGTGTACAGTCCACGTACATGATTAAGTTGATTAAAGTGCATGTGTGATCTGAGCAATCCTTAGTCATTCACATACTGTCAAAAATCATATGATTGCTCTGACTTATTAATTTGTCACCATAGTGCACAATAAGACCGATCAATATCTATATAAAGTACATTTTATCAAATCCGACTTGCCGGCTTTTTAATATTGTGGCAATGTCTTTTGGAGGTGGAAACGGCTTTACACAATCCCCAGAAGATATCTTACAAGATGTTCCCCTTTAGATTAGAAGAAGGGTATAAACTTGGCTTGGATTGGTAGATTCACACAATCCTCAGAAGTTATCTTACTAGGTTTTCCCATTTTTCTTTGACAATTTCACTTTTTCCTCATATATATATAGACTAAAGGGTATGAACTTGGCTTGGATAGGCAGCCTTCTTTTCCACTAGCCCTGATTTTGGATAATAAGAGAACGCGATCAATGCTATAAGCAAGATTCAGATCACAGGTCTACACACAGAATATGAATTCTCATCCAGTAACAAACCATATGACTTAGACAGTAGTGACTTATCCTTTGGATTATCCAGAGTTGAGTACTAGTTAGATTCATCTGGAGACATGTTAACTGCCATCAGCCAGACGTATCTGTCTCGTTATCAGCCTGAAGCACTCAGATATATCTGCATGCAAAAACATGAACTACACTTAGTATAAGAAAAGAATAAGTCAACCTACATGCATGTAATAAAACAAATGTTTTTTTTAAATGCATGTTCCTATTCAGGAGGAGGTGATACTCCAATTTATTTCCTAAGGTTTTCAAATTTGACAGTATCGAGGGCCTTAGTGAACAAATCTGCAAGCCGTAAATCAGTCTGTATGTGCTCCAGATTGATAATCTTTTGTTCCACCAATTCTTTGATAAAGTGGTGTCTGATGTCAATATGCTTTGTTCTGGAGTGCTGGACTGGATTCTTTGAGATACTGATGGCACTGGTGTTGTCAAAATATATAGTGGCTTGTTTTGTAGAGATTCCATAGTCCTCCAACATTTGTTTCATCCAAAGGAGTTGTGTACAGCAACTGCCAGCTGCTATATACTCAGCTTAGGTTGTGGAAAGTGACACTGAATTTTGTTTTCTACTTAACCATGCCACCAAATTGTTCCCACTGTAGAAACATCCTCCAGATGTACTCTTTCGATCATCCACATTCCCAGCCCAGTCTGCATCTGAAAAACTTGCAAGATGGGCAGTGGTATCTCTTGTAAACCAAATTCCGTAATTCAACGTACCACTTACATATCTGATGATTCTTTTCACAGCAGCAACATGAGATTCCTTAGGTTTCGCTTGATATCTTGCACAAACTCCAACACTGAAGGATATATCTGGCCTACTGGCAGTAAGGTACAGAAGACTTCCAATCATGCTTCTGTAGAGGGATGGATCCACATCCTTACCACTGTCATCCTTTGAAAGTTTTATAGTAGTTGTCATGGGGGTTCTCATTGCCTTTGCATCTTCAAGTAATTCAATAACAAATTGTAGAATTTGTAGTAATCATCTCAACTAGAATGCTCATTATACCATGAAAAGAAGCATACATGGTAGAGATGATTCAATAACATACATGCCTCAACTCATGGAAACTAGAAGTAATTCAATTACTCATTATACCATCAAAAGAAGCATTCTAGTAGAGATGATTGCTACCGATTTCTCATGGTAATTCATTTGCTTCTTTTGAGAAGAACAAATTGCTTAAACTATGTGAGTATTATCAGATGGATTTTGATGCATCAGCTATTTCAGAACTAGATGATCAACTTGATACATATATTCTTGACACGCACACTGATGATAGGATTACATGGCCTTGTTGATCTTGCAAAGAAGTTGGTTGTCAAAAATAAACATCAAGTGCATCCATTAGTCTACAAGCTTGTGACATTGGCTTTAATTCTTCCAGTGGCTACTGCTACAGTGGAGAGATCATTTTCTGCAATTACTTATGTCAAGAATCGTCTATGCAATCGCATTGGAGATCAGCTGTTGAATGATAGTTTAATTGCATATATAGAGAAAGATGTATTTGACAATATCGAAAACAATGTGATCATGGAACGTTATCAGCGTATGAAAACGCATAGAGAACAATTGTAATAAAATTTCAAGTGTCTCTTCATTTTTTGCAACATTTACACAACTTTGATTGTGGTGATTGATATTTGTTGAATATTTATTTACAATTGTTTATTTGATTTCTTGCATTAGTTATGGATACATATTTGAAATGTAAATCTGGGTTTTTTAAGGCTCTTCCTTAAAAAAAAAATTTCGGGGGTGCTTTCCCCGAACCCCCGTAAACTCCACCGCGAAGAACACAAATCCATCTTTAAAAAGTCCCACTAAGATGAAATGTATGCGTCCGCCATTGAACTTGATGACCATCATATATTTAAAACTGCATAAATAAAAAACACGTTAATCTTTATAATTCAAAATAAACAAATCTACAAAACACCGATTACTTTGACAACGTGTCGTTTCAATTAATTTACCTCAAAATACAAGACAATTGATGCATCTGAAAGATTTTAAGAGTAAGAAAATTGGAGATCCTAAACTTTAATGGTCAGATTCTTAATATCTGATATTTTAAGGGCCTAATATTTAATTCCTAAAATTTTAAGGGCCTGAAGGTTAATTATTTAAACTTTAGGGATCAAAGAATGAAGATTGAAACCTTGAGGATCTAAAATTTGGAATTTCAAAACTTTAGGGACTTGAAATTGTGAAATCCAAAAAAAAAATTTAGGGATTAAGTGTCACAAATATAAGACCTTAGAGGCCAATTTTAAAGTAATCCTTAATTTTGAGGGCTCAATTGCAATTTTACTAGTTTTAGCTGTTTTAAAATTAAATATGGTTTGTTTATAATTTTTTATTAGAAGTATTTTTTTTTTCCTTTAATTTTAATTTTTCTTTCATTAACAACTTCAATGCTATGTTATGTTTAAAAAAATAAATTAATTTTATCATAACACCGAAAAATATAACAAAGTTGGTTTTTTCCTCTTTTCCTTATTCTAGCTAACATATTAAGCTCATGTTTGTTACAAATTATATTTTAGATTTTAGATTTTAATCTAAATCAAATTAACAATCAATCTTAATCATATATTTTATGTGTGCCAACTTTTCAACTACACATTCATCATCTTTTACTAAAAATTTTAAATTTATTAAAAATCTGATTTTAATCTTCAACATGTATGGGCTAAATTATGTTTATACTTTCTTCTTTAAACCAAAAAAAAAAAAAAAAAACCTTGACAAATATTATTCAGTTGTATCTATTTGTTCAACAAAGGGGAAAAATGAAACTTAACCCATGTTTGAGACTCATTATTTCAAATAATGTGATTTGTGTTCACTTTATTTTGTAATGCAAAATATACCTGCAAATGTATGGATCATGAAAAGTAATAAAGTGGAAAAATGACTCCGGATTATCGTCCCATGAAGATTGCTATTAAGTACCGAAATGTTTTAGTTCACGTCATTATTTAAACACACAAATGTATTTGGTGGTTTTAAACTAGATTAAGAAATAAATGTTGAGTTAAAAGAATCTAGAATGTCGAGTTTTTTTCCTCAAGTGATTGTAAAGTATTGGGATTCACGATTTCACTATAGCCAATAATATTAATTCCATTCCCCAAGTTTTATTCCGATAAATGTGTTTGATCGAATTCACTAATGTAAATTGAAATTCCTCTCTCGAGTTTAAATAAATTCTACCTAAATAAGTCAATCGTTTATCTCTACAGAGGGTTCGAATATTCCTTATTTAGATGCAATAAACACCAGAATTCAATATTGATCACATGAAACCATAAATTCATATCTTTATGTTTTTGTTGAAATTGCCGAATTTATTACCTTGATCTAAGTTACTAACTCAGCTCTTGGATTATGAAAATTATTTATTATATCGTGAATTAGTGGTCAATTAATTCGCGCATTAAATACAACAATAAATCAATACATGCAACATATACACAAAATTTGAAGTTTGGAATTAATAAAATAAAGTTAAGCCACATCATTCATCCCAACTTACAGGTTTAGTTACACATCACAAAGAAATAATAATTGCAATAAAAATAATAATTAAACATGATGAAGCTTATAAAATTAACAACAAGAAAAGAAATCTTGCACCAAGAGTTGAGTTCCTGTGTTAACCTTCTAATCTCCATGCATTTTGCTTTGCTTTGCTTTGCTTGAATATCTTAAGAAATGTAAAATTCCAAGAATCGTCGTTAGGAGGCTGAGCCAAAAGTCCCAAAATCGTGCCCCCCAATGTAGTATATATAGGTTAGGGAGAAAAACCTGGTAGAATAGGGCAAAATCATGTCAAAACCTGCACAAAAACAACCCACTGTCGGCCAGCCGGAGGCTTATGCGACAGCGCAAGCCAGGGATTGAGGCCTCTGATCATTTACTCGCACATCGCCCAGCCTCGGAGTGTACAGTGGTGAGGCCACGCAGGTCAATCATGAAGGTGCAATTTTACCTTTTCTTCCTTTTAAATAGGCCCTTGAGCTTTATTTGCACGGTAACTCCTCATCTTCTGATTTAACCATTTTGACCCCTAAACTTCTGGTTTTCTCCAATTGAGTAATTTCTTCTCTTAATTGCTTCAATTAAGCCCTCAACCTTTTGACTTCTTCCAAGTTAATACCAATTTAGCTCCAATTGCCTTCAACGTGACCATTATTTTCCTCATTTGCGTCAATTTCTTACTTTTGGGATAAAATCTGAAATAATAATAAATAAAACAACTTAGGTAGAATTTATTCTCAAATCACAATGAAATATCCAAATTTTGACATATAAATAAGTGTATAAAATACACTTATCAATTTGAAATTGTGAATTTTTGAACAACGAGTACCAAATAGTTCTACTTACAAAATTATTTCCTTTTTAAATTAAAAGTTAAGAAAGTTATCTTAGGGAGAGTGCTGCCATTTGGGTTTTTTTGATCTATACACATTTCATCGCTCCGTTAAAAATCTCTTCTGCCTCTACGTTCTCCAGCTTAGTAGTTCCATCCCTGAGATTTGACAGCGAACCTAAAAATCCACCTAATTGGTTGCTAGTTAACAAACTAGGTCGCGGCAAAGACAAAGTTGATGGTAAATGATTGAAAATTTGAGGTTGTCTAAATTGTATAAACAAATTGTCACAGACAAGTCTGGACCGTAATCAGTTAACAGTAAATCAATAAGTTTTGTTTAGCACAGTACCAGATGAATCTTGCTCAGGCAGATTCGTCAGGATAGTAAAACGTAAACAACAAGAATAAATTGTGCGGAATTGTAAATGGATAAGAACACAATAATTTGAGCTTAACGTGGAAAAACTCTAACAGGGAAAACCCACGGTTCGCATCCTGCGAACAAAAACCAATCACTATATAAGGAAAGAGTTTATACAGATCAATCTAAACTACAGGATAAATCTATGCACAGACTTTATCAAACATTCAAGAAATAGATCACTCCCTAATCCTTCTGTGGCATGTAATGTGAGCTGACGTCCCACCACTCTTCAGTAGTTTTCTTTGACTCTGCAACACTTTTCAGCAACACGAACTCCCGTTCGATCTTGATCCAAACCTCCCGTTTGATCTTCACGCTGAAATTCTTTCCTTCTCTAAGTGATTGAATCCTCCTCCCGGAGTATTGAAGTCACAACACAATTGAAGCTTTAATTATTTTTGCACACACGAAAATAAAGCTTCAAGACTTCTTAATGAAGTGGACGTGAATGTCTCTAGCACCACACGATTTTTGTATCTTCACGTCTCTTTAAAACATCCCCTTTTTCTCCTCTTTATAGTGCAATTCGGTGTACTTGACTCCCAAGTTTCCTTATTGCACAAGATCTCTGGTACCTGCAAAATACAGTAGAGATAATTAGTAAAAGGTAAGATAATTATCCTTAAATAAATCTTACCATAAACAATGATAATGATAAATCTTAAAAGATCTTACCATAAAATAGGATCTCAAATATCAGCACCATATTTTCGGCCTATACAAGGATTTTCACAACCAAGATTTTCGTCCAAACAATCTTACCTTGTGTAGATAAGCTCGACCCTTATCAAGTTGAGACTTACCATATCTACGGATAAGCTTGAGTGTCAAGAATAATCACAAAATATATTATTAAGAATTTTACCAAAATCGTAAGATCAAGATTTCGAAATCAATATCAATATTTTCGAGATTATGATCAAATCAATATCAATATTTCTCGATCATTATCTTTCCAACAATAAAATGTTTTTCTCGAAAATAAGAAATATTTTTCTTCAATAAATATTTGCATAATTTAATTAAACTTAATAAATTACTAAATACATGTATTTAGTAATTAAATCAAGTTTTCTTAAATTACACATTCGTGAAAAATAGGAAATGCCAATAATATAAAATTAACAAATTCCCCCTTTTGCTTTTTCTATTTTTCCGAAACCAATAATCTTTTTAATGATCACATGAAATCAACAAGCTCCCCCTATCAAAAATCTCTCCCTCAGGTTATGCATCATTATAAACACAATCAATTAATGCTTGTAAAGGAGATCAACACATAGAGAGCAAAAACTGAAAAGATCATATGACATATGACATGCCCATGCCAAAATGCTACTCCCCCTTTTCGGAGAAAGAGGAGAATCTATAAGTTTCACAAAACCTACATGCAAAATTCACAACTTAAAGTTGATCAAGAGAACAATAGTGTTAAGTCAAAACATAATAACAATGTTTTTAAATCACTGAAAATAAATAGATGAAACTGGCAGGGTTGAGATCTATCTTGGGTCTTCTTTTGCTTCTTCGAGAGAGGGAGCTTTTTGACTGCAACATTTCTCTTTTCATTGGCTTCGACTGGAGCCACATCTTTCGAAGACCCTCCAAGCAGCTGATCAAGCGTGTCTTCAAGACGTTTAACATGCACACTGAGTTTAGATATGTCAGCTTTTATCCTAGCATTCTCTGCTTCCAGCTGACCAAGCCTGGCATCTTTATCAGCTGAATCCCGATTCCCAGCAGTCTCATCCACAACCTGCTTCTTGTGACCCATCTGCATCTCTAGAGTTTTTCTGCATCTGGCCCTATTTAACACTTTGGGGGTGATCACCAGATCATCTTCCAGTGTCTAGATACCCTGATCACTCAAAAATTGTGAAATAATCCAAGGGTAAACCAACAGATAAGTATTCCCTTATCTAGGACCACTTCCCGAGACCCTACCAATGATAGAATTCCAGATTCGCGTAGCAAGGTCAATATTACGTTTAGTCCCTAGGAGAAACAAGGTTCTAGCAGACTTTCTCTTAAAGCTTGAGTCATGGATGAGTTGGTCAAAATTTGCCTTTACAATTTTGTGAAGAATTTGATATTTCTTTGACATTTCTGACCTAGGCAATTGTTTTAACCCCTTCATTGGCCACGTGATCTTTCCCCCCGACAACTCCATAGCAATTTCATCATTAGTGGCTTCCATAGACTCATCCTCATCAGCCACATCGTCATTCAGCCCTAACCACTTTCTAAGTTCTTTTACAGAAATCTTAATTAACTGTCCCCTAACAAAAAGTGAAGTGGTAAAAAGACATTTTTTGGAGTTATAGTCAATAGGGATATTGGCATAAAATTCCTTGACTAGGGTCTCATTGATCTCCCCCTTACAATCAGTCAATTTCTTCAACCCAAAGTGTGACACAATATCATCAATCTCAAAATCATCAAATTAGCCTATAGTCACTCTAGATTCATAATGCAACCGTTTACCCAAAGTGTGTTTTTGGAAATCAGTGTATGCCTCAGACGACCAAAATTTGAAATTGAATGGGGGTAAACATACCTCTTGCTGTCTGCATGGGGGTGCAGACAAATGGAGATACATCAAACTTGGATCTCACTGGACCCGCAGCTGTGTCACCCTTTTTCTTCTTTAAACTCCCAGTGGCTTCTGCCTTTTGTTTTCCCTTTCTGTCTGGGATTACAACCTCCTTTTCACTCTCTTCTTCCGATTGCTCAGACTCATCTTCATCCTCAGATTCCTCTGGCTCTTCTGGTGGTGCTTCATCCCCAGTTTCGTCTACATCTTTGTCTTCCTCAAATTTTTCATCCTCCCTAGACTCTTCCTTCTCCTCTAGTTTTTCCTTTTCATCACCAGGTTTAGTTTCACCAGATTCATTTCCACCTTCTTCATCCCCAATTTTCGCATCTCTTGCACTTCTCATGGCAGCAAGCTTTGGTGCTCCCTGCAGTTCACTACGAATATCTAAGGGAGAGATATGGCTGGACCCAAGATTACCTGATATGGGTGCCAAGGTTACGCCCATGGTTTGTGGAATGATAGGCGTGCTCCGGCCAATTTGGACCATGAGAAGAGCAGGTGTTGGAGTAGTACTGGCGGTAGAGAGAGAGAGGTCGGTGTTGGGCTGGTGCCGAAGGGCTGGTGCAGGTACAATGGCCCCGGCGCTTGGAGTTCCCATCCCCGATGGGTCTGGTTGAGGTGATTCTTCAATGCCACCGCCACCTCTGGTGACTCTCCTCCTTCTGGTTTGCTTGCTTTGAACCATGTCTTGGAATTGGTGTAGAATTTTGACAGGGAGGAAGATGGAGATTAGGGTTTTGATGAGAGAGTTTTGAGGGTTTTTGGAACTTGGGACGTGAGGTCTTATGAAGGAGAGTGAGAGTTTTTGGGGTTAAGAGGAATTCTCATAGAAAAGGAATAAGAGTTCATTATGGTAACTGGATAATCCTGATTCTTGCCAACTTCTTTCCTAAAAAAAATAGATAAGCATAGAAACAAAATATGTTGAGAATTAGGAAACAAATAAATTACCAAAAATTGGGCTCCACAATCAACTAACTTGTTCTGCAAGATTTGCACATATTAGCCAACGATATACTGTCTTAAAAATAAAGATTTTCAGAATAAAATCTAAAAATTCGTGAATAAGAAAAATCTAAATGCATCTGGATACCTAAGACATGTCTGAGCACTTGTTGACATCTGTTGAGTCAGATACATTTGGCAGTATACAATCCACCACGTACATAAATAAGTTGATTAATATGCGTGTGTGATCCGAGCAATCCTTAGTCATCCACTTTTTCTATAGTATGGCAATGTCTTTTGGAGGTGGAAACAGTTTCACACAATCCCCAAAAGTTATCTTACAGTATGTTCTCCTTTAGGTTAGAAGAAGTGTATGAACTTGACTTGGATTGGTAGATTCACACAATCCCCAGAAGTTATCTAACTAGGTTTTCCCCTTACTTCTACAATATTACCACATTTATCTCAATTCATCATATTTTGAAGCTAAAGGGTATGAACTTGGCTTGGATAGGCAGCCTTCTTTTCCACTAGTCCCGCCTTTGGATAATAAGAAAAATGCGTGCAATGCTATAAGTAAGATTTAGATCATAGGTCTACACACAAAATATGAAATCTCATCCAGTAACAACCATATGACATAGACAACAGTGACTTATCCTTAGGATTGTCCAGATTTGAGTGCTAGTTAGATTCATTCGGAGACATGTTGACTACTATTAGCCAGACGTATCTGTCTCGTTATGCAGCGACCGAGAATTTTAAATAAAATAAAATCTTTTTTCTCGAACAATGTGTCGCTAAGATTTAACCCCGAATTTTTACTTTTAAATGTGAAGCGTGTTCGTCTAATCATTGTAAAAAATAAATTTAAATCTATTCAATCGAGTCCAATTTCAAATATTTTAAGTATCAAATTCCTTATCAGTTTTAAATCAAAATTATTATAATTTTGAGTCCAATTTATTTAAGTTCAATATTTTATTATTTACGTCCAAAATTATGATATCCATATTTTAATTATTTCAGCCCAATTAAAAAATTCTTGCAGCCCAACCCCATTTAAAACTAGAAATTTGTGCCCTAATATATACTCTTCAATCACTCTCCCATCCATAGAAGCCAAGAACACAGCCAAGCAATATTCTGGTAACACTGCTTCCACACTACATTTTCTGGACACAAACACAATTACAAGCCAATCTGCAAGCCGGACTACACCACAACCCACCATCTCCATTGCTCAATTTTCATCATCTCCGACCAACATCACCACCACTGCTTTCACTGTTGAAAACATCACCACCACAGCCCCTTTCATCGAACTACAATCTCACAAAGCACCGCCTATTTCTTCACCATCACCACTGCAACATCACCACCCAAAGCCCCCATCAGTTAACCCATCACCGTCCCCTCCATCAAAGGCCGCACACCACCTCCAAGAATCTCCAACAGTCCTTTTCCCTCAATCATACCTAGAGAAAACTCAAGAAAAACCAAGAACCCAGTCACCTACCTCATCGCCGGAGTTTCTTCGGAAGAGCCCCAAACTCCCACACCTCAAGCCTCGGTTTACCTTGATTTTCTCCTTAAAACCGCACAGCTTACCCTCTTGTCACCACCCCCACAACCGCCTCGTTCCGGCGACTCCACGCCGGTTGAACCGGCGGCAGCCACGTCTCCAGAGAAGGCGATGGCCTTGGTCGCTGTGGCCTTGCTCTCCCTTTCTTCCTCTGTTTTGAACCGAATGGGGGAGAGAGTCTGAAATTTGGTTTTAAAATTGATTTTTTGTAAAATTAACACTTAAGCCCCATCTTTTCAAGATCTTTTATTTTGGTCCCTAATTTTGTAAAGAATTTTAATTCAGACCCTCCAGTTTTAAAGTCACATATCTCAACCCCATTTTTTAAAATTGAGTTATTTCAGTCTCTATTTTTAAAATATTTTATTCAGCCCCTGCAGGTTTGAAATGTTTCTAATCAGTCCCACTATTTTCAAAATATTTATTTCAGTCCCCAAACTCTTATTTTCAGTTTTAATAAATTCCCATCGAGTCCCTAAATTTTACTTTATCATTTTAAAACCCTAAAATTTTGAATTACTAATTTAAAGCTTTATTTCATATTTTGGCTAGACGAAACGTGTGGATGATTGAGAGATTGAGGCTACTTCCCGTTCCACTTTTTACGTGATTCAAGATAAATTAAGGTAGACTCGCCCCCACTAATTTATTTATATTATAATTGCATGTGTCATGTGGATTTATATGATTTATATGCTTAATTGCATGAGAGAAGAAAAGAGAATCTCTTATGAGATAAGAAGAGAAATTTATGTTATGCATGTCATAACTTATATGCTTTATTTGCATAAGACAAGACAAGAGTATGTTCATATTGCACTCATTTCTTGATGCATATGACTAAGAAGAGAATGTCACTATAATATTTGCATAATTACTTGTTCAATTATCTTGTAAATTAATTATTGACGATGAGTCTACTGAGTATTTCTTTTGAAATGCTCACTCCGTTATTTTAACAACATTTGCAGAGTTCGGAGGTGGTGGCGAATGAGGGGCAGTTATGGAAAATATGAATTTTAAGTTATTTATTTTTGAAAGTTAAGCTTATCGAAACTTGTTAATTCTACTTGTTGAGATAATTGAAATTTTATGGAACGTTTTCAAGTGGATGTATTTAAATTTGAGCTACCGTCGCAAATTTTCCAAATGAATGTGATGTTTTAAATTCAGTATATTTCCACAATATTTGTTAAATAGTTAGTTTTATAGAGACGACGTGGCGACCCGGGTTTTACAGAACTCGGGGCGTTACACGTTATCAGCCATAAGTACTCAGATATATCTGCAAGTAAAAACACGATCTACTTAATATAAGAATATGATAAGTTAACCAAAATGCAAAAAGAAAAAAAAAAATGCGGTTTTTTTTTATTATATATATATATATGAAATATGCATGTTCCTATTCATAAGGAGGTAATACTCCAATTTGTTTCCTAAGGCTTTCAAATTTGACAATATCGAGGGCCTTAGTAAACAAATTTGCCAGCTATAGATCAGTCTGTATGTGCTCCAGATTGATAATCTTTTGTTCCACCAATTCTCTGATGAAGTGGTGCTTTGTTCAGGAGTGTTGGACTGGATTCTTTGAGATATTGATGGCACTGGTGTTGTCACAATACATAGTGGCTTGTTCTGTAGAGATTCCACAGTTCTCCAACATTTGTTTCATCCAAAGGAGTTTTGTACAGCAACTGCCAGCTGCTATATACTCAGCTTCGGCTGTGAAAAATGACACTGAATTTTGTTTTCTACTTAGCCATGCCACCAAATTGTTCCCAATGTAGAAACATCCTCCAAATGTACTCTTTCGATCATCCACATTCCCAGCCCAGTCTGCATCTGAAAAACCTGCAAGATGGGCAGTGGTATCTCTTGTAAACTAAATTCCGTAATTCAACGTACCACTTACATATATGATGATTCTTTTCATAGCAGCAACATGAGATTCCTTAGGTTTGGCTTGATATCTTGTACAAACTCCAACACTGAAGGATATATTTGGCCTACTGGCAGTAAGGTGCAGAAGACTTCCAATCATGCTTCTGTAGAGGGATGGATCCACATCCTTACCACTGTCATCCTTTGAGAGTTTTAGAGTAGTTGCCATGGGAGTTCTCATTGCCTTTGTTTATTCAAGTCCATATTTCTTCACCAAATTTTTAGCGTATTTTGCTTGAGATATGAATATGCCAGATTCATCCTGCTGTACCTGCAAACCAAGAAAAAATGTTAGCTCACCAACCATACTCATTTCAAATTCTCTTTTCATTGTGTTTATAAATTCATTAATTTTGGACTTAGATGTAGACCCAAATACTATGTCATCAGCATATATTTGAGCTACAGTTAGTCAGGATTTAGATGCTTAATGAAAAGAGTTTTATCAGTTCCTCCCCTTTTGTATCCGTTGCTTAGCAAGAATGATGTGAGCCTTTCATACCAAGCTCTGGGAGCTTGTTTCAACCCATATAACGTCTTTTTGAGTCTAAAGATATAATCTGGGTGAAATGGATCTGTGAAGCCTTGGGGCTGCTCCACATAGGCTTCCTCATTAAGCACACCATTCAGAAAGGCACTTTTGACATCCATCTGAAATAGTCTGAAGTTGATGTAGCAGGACACAACTAGCAACAGCCCGATGGATTCCAGTCTGGCTACCGGAGCAAATGTTTCGTCAAAGTCTATCCCTTCAATCTGGGTATAGCCTTGAGCAACAAGTCTGGCTTTATTTCTTACCACATTTCCTTGTTTATTTGATTTATTCTTGAAGATCCATTTGGTTCCAATTACATTACCTTCTTTAGGACGTGGAACCAGCTCCCAGACATTGTTTCTTTCAAATTGGTGGAGTTCCTTATGCATAGCCTGTACTCAGTGTTCATCTGTCAAAGCTTCCTTGACATTTTTTGGTTCAATTTGAGACATATGACATATATTTCCCAACTCGACAGCAAATTTTCTTCTGGTCACATTTTTCTTAGACATATCAGTGAGAATGTTATCAAGTGGATGAGCCTTTTGATCCTAGCAGGTGGTTGTCTCGATGCTTCTGATTCTGCAATGTCAGATGTATCTGGGTTTTCAGATGTGTCTCGATCTGCAGATATAACTGAATGCCCAGATTTATCATGATTGGATTCTTCAGTATTATTGAGACTTCCGGCTTGATGCTGTTCTTCTTCTGACCTTTTAGTTCCAGATTTGTAGTTTGGTGGAATTTCCAGTTGATCCATTTGCTTCCTGCAAATCCAAGTTCAAGCAGTTAGTGTCATCCACTTTCACATTAATTGACTCAAGAACAGTTTGGGTTCTTAGATTGTAAACTCTATAAGCCCTACTATTTTCAGCATAACCCAAAAATATCCCATCATCCGATTTTGAGTCAAATTTTCCTAGGTGTTCTCTATCTTTTAAAATGTAGCATTTACTTCCAAAGGCATGAAAGTAATCAACCCTAGGTTTTCTACCCTTCTAAATTTCATATGCAGTTTGGTTTGTTCCTGATCTAAGGATGACTCTATTGACAATATAACAAGCAGTGTTTATGGCTTCTGCCCAAAATTTCGTGGGAAACTTGTTGCTGTTTAGCATAACACGGGCCATCTTTTGTAGAGTTCTATTTTTCCATTCCACCACTCCATCCTGTTGAGGAGTCTTTGGGGACGAGTACTCATGATTGATCCCATATTGGATGCAAAAATCAGCAAACTCGAAGTTTTCAAACTCTCTTTCATGATCACTTCTGATCCTTTTGACTCTTACCTGTTCGTCTGCCTTTTCATTGCTCAATTTCTGAAAAAGATTAGCAAAATTATTAAAGGTATCAGATTTATCCCGAATAAACATGACCCAGGTGTATCTGGAGAAATCATCAACACACACATAAATATACCTTTTGCCACCAATACTTTCCTTTTGGATAGGACCCATCAAATCCATGTGAATTAGTTCAAGTATATGAGAGGTATTAACGGATGTACTTGATTTGTGTTGACTTTAGATTTGCTTACCCTTTTGACAATCACCACAGATTTCATCTGGAATATTGTTTATATTGGGTAAGCCTCTCACAGCCTGTAGTCTGGTCAGCTTCATGAGATCATGGCAGTTTAGATGCCCTAATCTGTTATGCCACAGTTTCTCATTTTTGGTCTTAACAGAATTGCAAGTTACGTGACTCTCAAGTGTATAGCATTTGTCTCTAGATCTAACTCTCTTAAATAAAACACCTTTTAACGGGTTAGACTTCTTGTCACAACTTAAAACCTTGCAATATTCTTTTGAAAACATGACAAGCAAGTTATCATCACACAATTGTCCAACACTAATCAAAATTGCCTTAAGCCCTATAACATATAAGACATTTGTTAATGTAGGCAACCCCTTGATGTTGATTATACCAGATCCATCTATCTTACCCTTTTGGCCGTCACCAAATGTAACAACACCTGTTTCGCCTTTTTCAAAATGTGTTAGGAGAGAGAGATCACCCGTCATATGTCTAGAACATCCACTATCAAAATACTATGTGTTAGGAATTAAAGCACTTAAAGATAATTGAACTACATAAGCATTAGTTCGAATTTTCTTCTCTTGTCTAGAAACGAGTCTTCTTTTGTGTGAATTGATTAATTTCAAGTACTCATGACACCTAAATACATCATGACCAGATTTAGCACAAAAATTACAGAATACCTGGAAAACAGATGTATCCTGCTGACTCTGTTGAGGTTGAAATTTCCTGCCATTCTGATGAACAAACTCATCTGGCTTGTACAGATTCGGCTGAAATTGTCTTCTTGTATAGTTCTTGGCTGGATGTGAGTTTTGAGTTCCCACCGCATTGTATTGATGATGATGATGAGAGGTAGATGCATCTGTATAATTTCTATTTTGTTCCATGCATCTGTATCCAGATTCTCTTACAAAATTTATTTTATGGTCATGATTTTTACCTTTACCTTCATATCCAAGACCTGTTTTTAGGCCGACAGGTCTGCCACTGTTCAGGATTTCATCAAGCTGGACAGATCCAAGTGCCACCTTCTTGATTTTGTCTTGTACTTTAGCAAGTTCTGAACTTAACCTGCTTACCTCATTTTGTTCAACATCTGAGACTGCAGATACGTCCAGTTGTCGTTCCTTGCTGTGCTCAGCGAAGGCCTGCAACAGTTGGATCTTCTCTTCTGCATCTTGAAGTTCCTTTCTCAAGTTTTCAGTGTTTGGTCAGGATTCATCTGCATAAGAAGAGTTACCAAATTCAGCACCAGACAGCTGTAAAGCAGTAAGGGTAGTTACCTGTTTTTCAGAATTGCTGCTGTCTGATTCTGATTCAGATTCATCTGAGTCTCCATCACTCCATGAAACATTCATGGCCTTCCTTCCCTTGGTCTTCTTTTGAGTATTAGGACAATCAGCTGCAATGTGTCCATATCCTTCACATTCTCTGCATTGAATTCGACTCTTAGGCTTTCCTTCAGACGAGTTAGCATTATTTTTAGGATATAAATTGCTTTTCCTCTATTGTTTTTGCGGTTTTTGATTCTGGCCTTGAAGATTTGTGGATCTTTCTTTTTGTTTGCCCTTAAGGAACTTTTTAAATTGTCTGGTGAGAAGTACGAAATTTTCATCTTCATCAGTTTCGCCAGAGTCGTCTGGATTGGCACTATTCGTCTTGAAGGCAATCCCTGGTGATTTGTTTTTCTTTCTTCGGGCCAGATTTAAATCATAGGTCATCAATGACCCTACAAGTTCCTCAACTCGCATGGTTGAAAGATCCTTGCTTTCTTTAATTGCTATCACTTTTGCATGGAACCTGTCTGGTAAAGATCTAAGGATTTTTTGTACAATCTGCTTATTTGAATAGGTTTCCCAAGAGCTTTAGCTGAGTTGGTGAGATTACTCAATCTGGCGTAGAAGATTTTGAAGTCTTCTTTCTCATCTATAGATAGTTGTTCAAACTCTAGAGTGATCATCTGCAGCTTGGAGGTTTTGACATCATTGGTTCCTTCGTTTGCTATCCTCAAAGCATCCAATGCTTCCTTGGCAGTCCTTAAGGAGGAGATGAGTCTGAATTGACCTGAATCAACCAAAGAAACAATAGTGTTAAGTGCCTTAGAATTCCAATTTGCATTAGCTAATTCATCTGCAGTATAAGCACTTCTAGCTATAGCTGTAACAACACCTCCAGCAGTGACAGTGGATGCTGTGTAACCTTCAAGAACAGAAGTCCAACAACGTTCATCAATAGATTGAATAAAGATTTTCATACGGATTTTCCAATATGCATAGTTACTACCAGTTAACAGAGGTGGCCTAAGAGATGCAGAATTCTCCATTTAGACAATCAGATCTCACTTTCTAGAAGTGAACCCTCTCTGATAAATGATTGAAAATTCGAGGTTGTCTAAATTGTATAAACAGATTGTCACAGACAAGTCTGGACCGTAATCAGTTAATAGTAAATCGTTAAGTTTTGTTTAGCGTAGTACCAGATGAATCTTGCTCAGGCAGATTCGTCTGGATAGTAAAACGTAAACAACAAGAATAAATTGTGCGGAATTGTAAATGGATAAGAACATAATAATTTGAGCTTAACGTGGGAAAAACCCTAATAGGGAAAACCCACGGTTCGCATTCTGCAAACAAAAACCAATCACTATATAAGGAAAGAGTTTATACAGATCAATCTAAACTATAGGATAAATCTACGTATAGACTTTATCCAACATCCAAGAAATAGATCACTCCCTGATCCTTCTGTGGCATGTAATGTGAGCTGGCGTCCCACCACTATTCAGTAGTTTTCTTTGACTCTGCAACACTTTTCAGCAACACGAACTCCCGTTCGATCTTGATCCAAACCTCCCGTTTGATCTTCACGCTGAAATTATTTCCTTCTCTAAGTGATTGAATCCTCCTCCCGGAGTATTGCAGTCACAACACAATTGAAGCTTTAATTATTTTTGCACACACGAAAATAAAGTTTCAAGACTTCTTAATGAAGTGGACGTGAATGTCTCTAGCACCAAACGATTTTTGTATCTTCACGTCTCTTTAAAAACATTCCCTTTTTTCTCCTCTTTATAGTGCAATTCGATTTACTTGACTCCCAAGTTTCCTTATTGTACAAGATCTCTAATACATGCAAAATACAGTAGAGATAATTAGTAAAAGGTAAGATAATTATTCTTAAATAAATCTTATCATAAACAATGATAATGATAAATCTTAAAAGATCTTACCATAAAATAGGATCTCAAATATTAGCACCATATTTTCGGCCTATACAAGGATTTTCACAACCAAGATTTTCGTCCAAACAATCTTACCTTGTGTAGATAAGCTCGATCCTTATCAAGATGAGACTTACCATATCTACAGATAAGGTTGAGTGTCAAGAATAATCACAAAATATATTATCAAGAATTTTACCAAAATCATAAAATCAAGATTTCGAAATCAATATCAATATTTTCGAGATTATGATCAAATCAATATCAATATTTCTTGATCATTATCTTTCCAATAATAAAATATTTTTCTTGAAAATAAGAAATATTTTTCTTCAATAAATATTTACATAATTTAATTAAACTTAATAAATTACTAAATACATGTATTTAGTAATTAAATCAAATTTTCTTAAATTACACATTCGTGAAAAATAGGAAATGTCAATAATATAAAATTAACAGATTTTATAGGCATGTCCCCAGTGTTTTCTTGGTGAGGCATTAATGTCAAGACTCCACTTAAAGTATCTCCAATGCACTACGTGGATTGTGACTGATGTGACAGTGAAATAGATATACTTCTAAATAATGTTGATAAATAAATGGAGAAGTCAAAAATTTACTCTCCAATTATTTTTTCTACATTTAAATAATATCGATTATGTGTATTTTTTTTTTAAATTTAAGATTAATTACTATGAATAAATTGAGTCTTATCCACATGATTTCTCATTGTATAAAGAGTTCAAATAGAAATAATTTGTATCATACAACCTGATTGGTCAACGTCCTTATTTATAATAATAATTAAATAATTATAAAATAAAAAATAATGTTGACTTATCATGTCCATAGAACATCTAGATATTGAAGGACCACCCCCACAATGTCTATTTTTTTGAAGCCATGTTAGCCTAATATTGTAATTCATATTGTGCGTTGAAGAGATATTTTTAATACATTTCATTTATTTACCGACAAGTCTTTCTTTCTAATTCATGGATTACATTGAATATTCTCAGCTCTTACACACTAGTCACAAAATCATGTGTCTTTTGTTCAACTCATTGAATTCTGAAAAAGATATATGTAGTCTAATCTTTAAGATAATTAATGAATACAGGTGGGAGAACACCTAAGAACTCATTTTTTGCACAGTGGTCAATTATTAAATATATATATATATATATTAAATCGTCTCATCATAAACTTTTATATATTCGATAGTTCACAGGAAATTAGAGCATACACAGATCTTTCAAAATTCAACATTATTACCTAATTCTATTTAATTTCTATCGACTAATTTTCTTAAATAAAATGATTTTATAGTATATCAGTGTCCAAATAAGCCTCTTTTCGTAACGCAATTATTACTCATTTATAAACTAATTTATAAATAACACAATTTTTCAAATCACTTTTTAATCATACACTTTTTTCGAAATCACTTTTTAACTACAAACTTTACCTTAAAAATAACAAAAACCATTTATAAATTCCGAAAAGGCATCCAAACATAGCATAAAAGATTTGAATACAAGAATCGTGATCACTGCTAGGGCATGTCCAATTTCTCCTCCAATCGTACGCTATCTCCATCACTCCATTGGCAAAAAAATGAAATAAGTGAACAGTGCTATGCCATATATGCACATCACTATTTCTTTAGCATAAACTTTACAGATATTTTTCCCATTTTGTCTACTAAACTGTTTTCTTCCTCCCATATCTAATGTCCATTTTATATTTTATTATTTTTTTGGGGTTAAATTGATTTTTTTTGTTTTTTGTTTTATTATTTTTATTAAATTAATTATTTAATTTAATCTAGTATAAATAACCATTAATGATAATAAGATAATAACATTGCTCATGATAAAAATTAAAATGTTACATAATTGATAGGTAAAAATGAAGACATAAATATAAGGATAAAAAAATCTCACATTGCACTTCTTAATGCATTAATTGATCATTTGTGAGATATATATGTATACTAATTCCGAGAATTAGTATATATAGTTGTTTTCTATTTGTATTGTTAGAATATTTTCATGTTATATATAACATTTTTATGTAAAATGGTTCATCTTATTAATTGTGATATTAAGCCTAATGTCTTTTTTTTAATAAATGTAATATTTTGAGTAATTGTTTTAAACCATCGATTTATTAATTTTAAGTTTAAAGTATATAATTAAATATTTTTTGAAATAAATTAATTGTTGAGAATTGAAAATAATAAGATAATAAAATGTTTATTGTTCATTTGGTGTAAGATTTAGAAATTTGGGCTGAAGATGACTATGAATGATATTGCGAAATTACACATTATTTTAGAGTAAATTTACTTGATTTTGGAGTTTATGGGTTGGAGATGCTCTTACAAATAAGAATTACTTACATTCAAGATCGAAGAGAGATTGTGTATCATTATTTAACTTTTTGTATAATGTGGTTCAACATATAATATTAGAATAGAGCGGTTGTTGACCGTTGAAAATCGAAGAGAGATTGTGTACCATTATTTAATTAAATAATTTTAAAAAATCTTCTCTTATGTAAGTCTTCTTATGTTTCGAGTTAATTTATTTTCTTGAAATCTGTTTTGTATTGTATATGTGTATGTATTGTGTTCTTTCGCTTCCCTTTCTCTCCCATCTTCAAAAAAGTAAAAATCACATTTCTAAGCTTGATTTCTAAAGTACTCAAATCACAATTCCACCAATTACCAAAATCACAACTCACAAAGCTCAATTTCAAATGTCAATCAATTTATTAAAAAAATATACCAAAAGATCAAAACAAATAAAAGGAAATTATGAGGCTCACGAGTGACGGTAAAAAATTAACCAAAAATCAACACAAATTATGTAACAAATGGAAAAATCTCAAAACCAATTAAGTGGAACATGGGGCTCGTCACAAGTGATTATTATAAGATTAATTAACTGAATTACCCGCTTTTCAATCTGACATACATATGGATATGTTGGGGCAGAAAAATCTGGCTGAATGTCCGGTATGAACTGCTTCATACAATAGCATATTCTCACAAGTCAGGCAAAATTCTATTTCCACTCTAGCTCACTTTAAACTAGCTAGTTCGATAATGTTTTTGAAGTTCTCACAACATGTACATGGCGTAGAAAGAATTTATAGAACGATTTTTTTTTTTTTTCCAACTTAAATTAGTTATCGAGAAATTATAATTGCAACATGATTAAGTAATAAGCATCAAATCCCATTAAAAAAATAAATAAATCAAAGGAGCACTTCACAAATAATACAATTTAACCCATGTTTCATTGTTCAATCGATTCAGAATTAATCTTAGTTTGAACTTTATAAGACTAATCATCAAACAAGCATTTCAACAAACATCTTGCATGCATATAAATGTGAAAGTAGGAATTGCAAATCTCTCAAATCATTATATATTGAAAAAATATGGGAAGACAATCTTCTCGTCCTTAAATTAAGTTTGATTGAGCAAAAAATGGCCATAAATATACTTGCATGCGCAACAACCCGAGGATTGAGTTGATGAAATAGGGCTAGAGGAGATCTAAAAACCTAATGCCCCAATAGGATTCAAAAAGTTAGCTGGGACGGCGTAGGAGCAGGCTCTCCCTCTCCTAGCTTCGGCGAACAACCATGAGAATTTGTCCGTAAAGCTTTCGTATTAACTCAATCAATGTTTAAAACAAAATTAAAATAAAAATCATATTTGATTGGCAGGCGGATTCAGCTAGCGCGGTCGCTGGTGCTCAACACCGGCTGGATCCGCAGGTGAAGTGTATCCTATATCTAACTATTTATACTTTTAGATAAGATGAAAATGAGTTACAATCACTACTCCGACAAAATGAAATGTTGCTATTCAATGAAATTTTGGTAAAAGATGAATGTTCACAATATGTTTTAATTTACCCAATAAAAATAATATGCATAATAGAGTCTTTTACTGTTACATGACAAGAAAAGGAATATGCTCTCAAACTTTTACCCTTGTCCTTGTCAATTACACTACCTTTAGGTAGTCTAGACCCAGAGAGCATGAAAATTAACAAGACAACCTGAAGACATTAAACTTTAGAACTTGATCAATACATATAAATATATTTCAAATAATTCATCCTCAAGGAATTATATTATGTCATGGAATCCAGTTTCATGACGGTGCTCAAGTTCATTGGGGTCATGTACTCTTCCGAACCACTAAAAAGCGTCGAAACAATAATCTTGTTTGCCCTTTCTGTTGGATGGAATGGATCCCAAAACGCGTATATATCTCTATTCGGGCATAAATTTGATGCCGGGGTACAAACTCCAACCCCATTATAGGGTCCTTGTCCACAACATGCTATCTTTGATGTGACAAAACCTGCTCATGAAAAAAAAAAAAAAAAAAAAACTTTAAATAATTTATCATATTATAGTAGAGCATTTCTAGTACTCCAAGAGTATCGAGGTCTATACTCCTGGCCAATGGGGTTTTGGGCTTCCTATTGTAAGGAGACAGTCTGTCGGTCTCGGTTATTCCTGAAGTATTAGAAATTTTTCCAATGTTGAATCATGAAAGAGAGAAAATGAATGTCTTATAGGGTAATTAATTAACAAACCGAAGGCTTGAGGATTGTCGATGAAGTTATTCTGCATTTGCACTGCATTAGCAGCAATAAATATGTCTGATCCAAGTTCTTGATTTAAGTTTTGAATCATTTGGATAAGAAGGGGGTTGAATATTGCTGATGCACGTTGAGGCTCCTCGGCGCATTGGCCATTTGCGCTCCTTGTCGCCAGCTGAGAAGGCACGCAACCTAAAGGTCCACTTCCAGTTACAAGAACCCTTCTGGCTCCCAATTCATATAGCCTCTGATATGTAAAGAAGTAATTAATTAGATATCGCGAAAAATATTAGATTAATAAGTCATATCGCACTATTATTATCTCTCCTTAAAAGTTTGCTTTATTTTATCCCAAAATTAATAGACTATCCAAGTGGCTAGGAACAATGATTTACAAATTTGGTTGGCTATATTTTTTTATTTTATTTTTTCTCATTCATTTACATTTATGATATGGCTATATGGGTACGTGAAAGAAGCAAACAAAATGGTCCAAGTATCTTTATTATGAATATGAATTCAATTATTTTATACTTTTTTATGGTCCTGACATCAGAGAATTGAGATGTGTTTCAAAGTTCAAACTCCATTTTGGTGCTTGTCAAAAAATAAAAAATAAAAAAATTACCATCAAAATTTTCTTGTATTCGGAAATTAGATAACGGGAAAAGTCTTCAAGATTATACTGAAGGCTTCTAGCAGTAATTGGAGCCAAGAAGTAGTTGTTCACGAAATCATTCCCGCCAAGTGTGATCAGAACGAGAGCCTTGTTTACGAGTTTCTGTGCCTGTTCTTCTCCAATGAGCGCGCCAACTCGTTGCTGGTACTCTCTGAAGAATTCCAATTGCGGATTGATTCTTATAATGCTTGCCTGACAAAAAAAATAATCAAGAAAGAAAAAGCCACTTGAAATTAATAATGTCTAGTGATTTTTGAATTTAGTTTTTTTAGCTACTAGAATTTCTAATATCAAAAGTACGGCTATGTTTGATTCAACATGAAAAAGGCAAAAGAAAATATTCGCCTTTTTCATGCAAATCTTCTCACCAAATGGTGAGAAAATGTTTTCCAAGAAAATAACTTAAGTTGTGCATGTTTGTATCAAAAAAATATTTTCCAAATAAATTTTCAATCAAACACAAAATGATGGAAAAAAATTTCTTTGATGTGACATTTTTCTTGAAAAAAATAATGGTTGAAATCCATCATTGTCATCGGAGGAAATGCAAGGTTTTGAAAGATAACATGCACATGCAAACATTAAACTTCAAGGATAATACACATTCACTTGCTTCCACTTTTTCCTTATGGCCCTGTGTCGTTGGTCCACGTCGATTCTTACATGAACAAATTTAATAAAATTGACGATGGCTAAATTTGAAACCCTACATTTTTACTGGGTGTGACACATTGTTGAACTATCTCATCTAAAAGCTTTTAAATGAAAGTTAATCGGCATGACTTACAAACTGAATTCCAGTGTCATTAAGAATGCCAATTCCAGCAGAGGCAAAGTTTGCTCCAACCAGAAGTTTTTCTCCAGTTAACTGCGGGCTCAAGTATGGCAATGTAGGTTCAGCACCAAGTTTTTGACCTATAAATTAAGAAACATTTTCATGTAAACAAAAATTGTGACAAACTTTCTTTATCTAAATTAAAGAAATGTAACATATGAAAAATAAAAAAATAAAAAAACTAGGAAGCTTACTGATGAGATCAGGAATGTTGTAACCATTTGAAAACCGGCCGGTGGGACGGTGAGTAGGGTAATCAATGCCATAAGGAGGAGAGTCTGCCCGTGCAGTGGTTACCAAGTAGTTGTTATTGCCATTATCGACTAGTGAGTCACCAAATATGAAGAAAGCACGGGCACCCTCGACTACTGGGGGTGCCACAATTGCCATGAACCCTACTAGGGAAATAGCCAATCTGGCAAAATAATTTGAGCTAGACATTGTGACCACAAGACACTCTCTATAGATATATGTATCTCCTTGTGGCAGATTGATGTAGTGTAAATGAGAATGCTAAGGTGGTTTTATATAGGATTTTGTGGTACTAGTAGTTTGTTGAAAGTTTAAACCTTAATAAATGGCCGGTGCCAGCAGAATGAGATGAATGATCAGTGAAAACTGTGACAAAAAAACAAGAACAGAGTAGTATAAAAGGACCTATAATTACTGTCAGAAAATGAGTAAAATGCACGTACATACAACGTAGGCTACATTTGCTTAGTAATTAATAGCAAAAATTTTCACCACCATTGAATAAAATCTCTTTATTCTGTATCCCTTTTTGCATTTTTTTATTTTCTTTATATATATATATATATGAGTTCTAGTGCCAACTGTTGTATCATTTTCAATATATATATATTGGTTTTGAAAGTGTCAAGAAAAGTCTTTTTCTGCTGTCATCATCATTCCATTCAATGGCCACAACTACCCTCAATCTGATAAATTGATTGACTCGCAACACTGCTATGATAATTGTAGTGAGTCGCTATTGGCTCCACTTTTTCTTGCGCCAGCTATAAAAAAGCCTTGTTGCAGAGATATCATGCACAGGGACGCAGCGAGATTTCGATGTTGGAGGGCGAACATTGTAGTGAGTCGCTATTGGCTCCACTTTTGCGCCAGCTATAAAAAAGCCTTGTTGTAGAGATATCTTGCACAAGGACGCGGCGTGGATTTCAATGTTGCGGGGGCTAAAGTTGGAATCGGGGGCGGGGGTGATTTTTTTTTTTTAACTAAGAGATTGAGAAAAACGATTTTTAGTACCGAAATAGGTAAGTTAAATTGATTGACAAAAAAAAAAAATAAAAACAATCAATTTATTGATACAAAAATAATTTATCCATCTATGTGTCTAACGCTATACAAATTGAAAACATGGACATTAAAAAGTAAACTTGCAGAGATCAATTTCAGTGTAAGTTTTTGGGCTATACTATTGAATCTTTTATTTAGATTTAAGATTTTTGTATGGTTGAATTTTAAAGTGTAAGTTATTAGATCAATATTTATTAATGGAAAAAAAAATAAGAAATTTCAAAATTTTGTTGGGACGAGTCAAAAATTACGGTGGCAATACTGAAAATACATTACAAATTAATTAGGAATAGTAAACCAGCAGACAATGTTGGGGGCGGTCGCCCCTATCTCCGTCACTGATCATGCATTACTAAATGTTTTTTATTCATTTATTGATGAACTAGTTTTGGTGTTGCCAGTATTTTCCTATCAAAGTTGTTTTGAATAATGATTTCTTTTTTGATACTCTCCCTATCCCATAAAGATAGGCTCATTTCTATTTTTACACGGATTAAGAAAACATAATTACTATATATTGGAACTATAAATTTGCTTACATTTTATGTAATATACCCCTACATTAAATAATAATAAGTAATTCATATGTGTTGATAACAATGCATATTCAATAGGTGTATATTAAAAAATTAAAACATTAATAGAATCTCAATAAGGAAAGTAACATATAATTTGTGACAAACCATTTGGAGATCTTCTCATGTTCCTATTCTTATCGTTTTGTAAGTTAATTATGAGGGTTCAAATAAAATCGTAATGACAATATCTTAATATTGATGTGAAGTTTTTGCACAATACTTTGTTACATCATTTTCGAATTACTAAACTGTAGCAAAAATTTTAGTCATTTAAAATGATCCATTTATTTCATCTTTCATTAATTTGTTCTTTCATCTTTCATTTTTGATTTGTCCTAAATTATATGTTACTTTCCTTATTGAGATTATATTAATATATTAATTTCTTAATATACTCCTATTTAATATGTATTGTTATCAACACATATGCACTGTTTATTATTTAATTGCAATTGGATGAATAGTGCCTAAATTGGATAAATAGTCTTTAATTGCAATTAGATGAATAGTTAAGTTGAATGAATAGTGTTAGAAAGATATTTGATGAATAGTATCAATTGAAGATTCAATCTTTTATATATAGAGAGATATAGTATAAGTTGTTTTAAGAAAAAGGGTTAAAAAGATAAATGATTTGGTGCAAATAGCTAATTTTGTGTTGGTATGACGATCGTTGTAACTTAACCCACATTTATAAAAGTAATTTCGATTGGTTCACTTGATTTGAATAGAAAACATTACATTTTTCATGATTGTAATTCTAATAAGTTAAATCAATGAATACCTTCTGTTTGTAACACTTGGCAATTATAATTTTTTTTATTTATATTTTTGAGGTAAATGTGTGGTTGAAAAGTGAAAAGAGAAAATGTGCGTGATTAAAATTTAAAAGTGATTTGAAAAATTGTGTCGTTTTATTTATTGATTTACAAATTATAATGTTTGCTCATTCGATTGGTAAATCAAATAATCTGGTTTATAAAACAATTTATAAATTATATAATTTCTCAAACCACTTTATAATCACACACATTTTCTCTTTCAAATTTTCAATCACTACTTTTTACCTAAAAAATATAAATAAATCAATTTATAAACCCACATTAGTGTTATCAAACAACAAGATTAGTGAAACTTTGATGTCATATATTTTGGAGGTGATGAAGTTTTAATAAAAATCTTTGGTGCCGTATTTTATGTAATACCAAGGTTAGGAAAGTTTAAAAGATTTGGTAGGTACTATTTATATCAAAAAGGTGCATCTTCTTTTTCAAAAGTTCATCGTTAGAAATTTCATAATTAAGCATAATTGGCTTGGAGCAATTTTATGATGAGTGACCTCTTGGAAAGTTTTTTTAGGGAGCATGCAAGTGATGAAAAACATGCTAAAAAGACCTGTGTTGGTACAATGAGGACAGTATGTCGTCAATTTAACAACCGGACAGCCCGTTAAGTGGGCCCGAGTCGTTACATTTTAGCACAAAAGTCGCTCGCGTCGTTTTATTGATGAAATTAATCAATTAAACTAAATATTTTCCTTTTATCCTACCTAATCCGAAGCCCTGTTACAACCAAATAAAGACATTTACTTTGCACTTGTGTTATTGTTAGCTCCGGTCATGACATCTGAGCAGTTTGTGGCAATGAACTCTCCATGCAGTGAGCTGAGTGAAAAGTCTCACCCTTATACACTTTGTGCGAAGAGAGAAATACCTTGTGAGGGTGTTAACTCCCATTACATATGCTTATGAGTGGTTTGAATTGCTTGGTCTATATTTCGTGCCTTCAATTTGATTGAAATTAACACTCATGTTGTAATTCATTTATAGTTGTTGAGGGGATACTAACGAGAGGTGAAAGGATATAAACTACACTGGGGTATGGAGTGATTTGATTGAAGTACATGAATTTTAAGCGAGCTCTTACGAAGAAATTCGTATAATTCCTTCAATGAAAATAGGCAAAAATATATCATTTTTATCCCACCTTACCCAAGCCCCATTACGACCAGTGTTAAGACCCTTACTTTGCATTCAAAACCATTGGTGGCTCCAATATGATATATTAGCAAGCCTATGGTAAGAATTTTCTATACTTTGACTTGAGAGTACATATATACTTCACACCCTAAACACTTTGAGCGTATTGTGTGAATCCAAGGTGAGGTGTTAAATCCCACCAAATGTGGATTTTGAAAAAAATTGTTGAAGTGACTAACCTTGTGTTGAATTGTAGAGACAGAAGAATGAATGATGATGAGAGCAACTCATTAACTTGAGCTAGTTCATGCTTGAGGACAAGCATTGTCGAAGTGTTGGGGGATTTGATAGAGCACATATTTGCCATTTAATTTGTGATAATTCCTCTTATTCTATTGATTTTAAACCCTTAAATTGTAGATGTTAATCATATTTTATGTTTTGTGGATTAGGTGAAGAATTTAGATCATAATGGATTCGATATCACGAATTAAAAGAACAAGTTTGGAACTCAAAACGTACAAGATCAGATCAGGACTTTGCATAAGGCGTGTGCACGCCTTATTAATTCTGAAAGACAGAAACCTCAAATATTTAATGGGCTGGACTTGTGGACTTTGGAGGTAAATGGGCTCAAATGCTAGACTAATTCTCGGCAGCACATTAGGTTAAAAGTGGGAGCTGTCATCGTGTATTAGAGGAAAAAGGAGTTGTCCACGTTTGGGAAGAAAAAAAGAAAAGGGGACTACTTAAGGAAAAGTAGGAATTATAATTAAAAAGGAGGATGCTTGGCCGCAACAGGGAGAAGACTTTGAAGGGCATTGAAGAGGCAGCCACGGTTTATCACTTTCAATTGATCATTATCTTTTATTTATTTTAATTACAATTCTTTTTTTTTTTTTTTTTTTGATTTACAATGTTTATAGATAGCTAAATTTGTTATTCCAGTTCAAGGATATTCGAAGTTTTGATTCACCAAGAATTGTGAGATCTAATTAAATTTAATTGTTCCTTTGATTATTTTCAATTTATATATCTTTTGTTTGCATCAAAGTTTTTGTTTTGATTTATTAATACAAAGTGCACGTTGTTTTAATTGCCAAAACGATACTTAGCCAATTAGGAATCTAAATCCGTAAATGTTTAGGTTTTCTAATACAAGTGGCAAATAACATAGTTAATTATAAACTGATTTTTGACTCATGTTATGAAGATATATAACCTAACTTAAATAAATCACGGGCTTCGACAATGGGCTCGGCTTGTTGTATATATATATTTTCAATAACATATTTATGAATTTTTGTTATAAAGATAAAATAAAATTTAAAAGCTTGACACTTGACCCAGCTCAACTCGAAAAAGCTCGAACGTGCCTTATTTTTAGGGACGAGCTTTGGCTCGGCTCATCTAGAGCAAAAAAAAGTTCGTCTATTAAAAGCTTGAGCCGAGTTCATGCCTTGAATTTCACTCGTAGCTCAGCTCGACTTGGCTTGTCGACATCCCTATGCATAATGGTGCGAGTTAGTCAATTCGATCTGATGCCTCTATAGTCTTTTAGTTCCAACAAAATATATATATATATAAATGATTGAAATATAAATTAAAATTAATAATTAGTTTTAATCATAGGTCCATAGATTTCATAAAATTTACAACTTTTTAAACACACTCTTGATGATAAAAAATACTACCATGTCACGTATCAACAGATCTCTGATCACTTCACTCTGTACTGCGTATTTCAAACATTCCTTTAATCTGTGTTGGGATTTAACCCACGCTTCTCCTTCCTTTATAAACCCTTCATTAGCAATCAACGTTCATCACTCTGGTTCGGAAGAAGAGGGGTTCGCTTATGTCATCGAGGTCTACGAAGATAGTATGAGTTCAACCGTATTCGCGGACAACTTGCCAGGGCCTTCTAAGTTGCGTGAGGACTTTACATTACTACGCATCAGCCCGATGGGATCCTACACGTCCTCCTCGTATACAAAATATTGACTTGACATCCTCAAATCATTAACACACATTCAATTAACTTATAACAAAGTTTATTAAAAATCTAAATTGTGAATCCAGTTATTGTATGTATTATGCTCATCTTTGAGAACAATGTTTTGAATAGTGGTTTTTAAAGAATATTGTACGGTTAAAAGGTAGGAAAAATTTTGGATTTCTGTGCAGGATATTTTATTATAAAAACGTGATTGAAAATAAGTATGAGAAAAAAAAAAGTTTTGAAAAAAATAATATCAAACAGGGATAAAATTAGAGCATCTCCAATGGAATATTGTCTACATACAACGTCTAGCTATTTTTTTGACAAATGATAAGAATTGCTTACGTGACATAATTAATGCTAGACATTATGTAACCCAATGTCTAGAACTAGACAATGTCTAGCATTAATTTAATAATTTTTATCCAATGAAAACATGAATATTGTCTACATACAACGTCTAGCTATTTTTTTGACAAATGATAAGAATTGTGATAAGTGCTCTTTTAGCACTTAATTATGTTGCGTGTTACCCCGTTTTATTGGTGGTTAGATCCTAAAGAAGTGTTGTTTAATACATTTTGTGTTTTATGTTGTATATGATTATAAAGGAAGAGAAAAGAGAAAAAATGACCAAAATGCACTAAAAACGCAAGTTCAGGGACCTGGGGTGCAAATATACTTACGGCCGTAACCATTGGAGTCACGGCCGTAACTCAATATTTGGAGTAAGTCAAAAACGGGCATAAAGTCACTTATGGCCTTAAACATTGGAGTCACGACCGTAACTTCGAAATGCAAAAATTCTCCAGAAAGCCACTTACAGCTGTAACAAGTAAAGTTACGATCGTAACTTATACGCGGCCAGAATTTTATGCTGAGTTCATGGGCTATTTTTAGTGGGTCGCACGGGCAACCCTAGGGCAAGCTTTGGCGGCTATAAAAAGAGAGTTTTACCACATAACTGGGGTTGGACATTCATTGATTAAAAGCGGCTAATTTCTTGAGGCTTGAAGCAAGACAAATCCGGAGAAGAAAATGAATAAGAAGCAAAATTCTGGGCTTTTCACCATGACTATGCTCGGCTAAGCTTCCATACCTAGTTCGAAGGGGAAGTTGTATTTCATATCAATTTGTTTATTGCTTTTCCAAACTAGTAACGTAGATTCAATTTCCTGACTTTGATTGTTGATTTTCTTATGAACAATTAATTGACTCAATGCAATTTGTTATTTGATTTAGGCCTTATCTTATAATTTGTTGTATTGAGATTTGCTATATTGAATGATTGTATCCGTAATTATCTTCTTGTTCAATTTATAGTAGCAATTGGAAATTTGGTATTTCCATAGAAAACCCAACTTAGGTTAATTGTCACGAGCATGTGTGATTGATAATCTAATTCGCCCTAATTCTTCTCGGAATCATTTAGTTGTTGCATTAAACCTAAAGAGCCTGTTTTAGGTTGTCCAATAGCTACATACTCGATTAGAGAGTTTATTCTAGTTGAGTACAATTAAGGAAGAATTTGAATAGTTAGAGCCTATTAACTATTTACTGGTGATAAATCAAAAAGGAAGATTGGACACGCGCTACTTGGGAAAGTGTAAACATTGTGATAGAATATAACCGAACCGGAGAACTAGGACTCGTCAACATTTGATATTTATTCCAATCATTTTAATTACTTTATTTTATTAGTTAAATCATTTACAAATAATTTTCAAACAACAAAACCCCCCAATTCTATTCTAATTGATCGAACAACTAAAATTAGTTTCCGTTCCTCGTGTGATTGACCCTTACTCTCGCTACTACATTATTAATTAATATTTAGCGAGTAAGGAATTATTTATTATTTTGGTGCATTGCGACACGCATCAAATTGCTTACGTGACATAATTAATGCTAGACATTATCTAACCCAATGTCTAGAACTAGACAATGTGTAGCATTAATTTAATAATTTTTATCCAATGAAAACATCTATCTCTCTTTCATATTTTTTGGAAATTAATAATAATTTGTCACGTGTGCATAATGAACATTGTTACTTTAGAGAAATTTTTTAATATTAATATCAATATTTTTATCACATATACATAGTAGATATTGTCGACATGCACCTTTTTGGCTCTTCCTATCAAATTAATGTGGTGGTCACACCTTGTACTATTGTACCAAAAGTTCCAATACTGTTGCTTTCCATTTAAGATATGCCAATAGTACGTATAATTTCAATAATTTTAGGGAGGCATTTTTAAGTGATATTGCGATATGTCACATATTCATTGAATGATGAAAAAGTAAATAATGGGGTAGTTATTTTCACTATTCAATGAATGTGTGACATGTCACTTAAAAATGTCCCAAAAAAGTGTCTACCTAAAATTACTCGTATAATTTAGCTCCTTCAAACCTATAACTGGAGGCTGATTTCCCAAGAGTTAATGCAATTCATAATGTCATCAATTAGATTTCATATTCGGAATGCCCAACCACCGGTTTCCAATTTAGAGAATCAAATGAAGCGCCTCGTTAGTCGTTCAATTTCAGGAGACACTAGTCTTTTTCATTTGAAAGGCGATATATTTTTAAGCTTTCCATTTTTATTTATTTTTTAAAAATTAAAATAGAGTGTCTCCAGCTGTTCAATTTGAGACATCGATCTTCTATATTTGAGAGAGGCTTTAGAGTAATTTCAAGGAGATATTTTTAATAGAAATTGTGATATGTCGTACATATATTGGGTAGTGTAAATAATTATCTCACCATTTACTTTTTCACCCTTCAATGTATATGTGAAATGTCACTATGTCAATAAAAAATATCTTTCTAAAATTACTCTAAACTTTATAATGTCTCCAACAATTTTTTATGCTTGTAATTTAAAAAGTCTCATAAGTCGTTAAAATTTAGGAAACGGGGATGACAAAAGGGCTCTTAAACTTGGACGGCTTGAGGCTTGGTTCAGGGCACGCTAGTCTTGAGGTGAGGCTCTGGCCAAGCCCAAATTTTGGGCATTGGTTCGAGCTATAACCGGCTCATGGTTCTCGTGTTCATGAAAAAATATACAAATTTCAAAAACTTTATTTTTTCCCTAGTGTTACTAGTAAAAATGCACAAAAAGTGCATAGGTTTTATACTGTTAAAAAAATTCTTAACTTTTATGATTTTTTGTAAAAATAGAGCCGGCTCGGCCCGGGTAGGGGAAGCTCAAGCCAAAAGCTTGAGTGTCAAGCCTTATTTTCTTGGCTGAGCATTGGCTTGGCTCAGCATAGGCCAAAAACAGCTTGATCGTGTAGAAGCCATGAGCTTCAGCTCAACTTCTTTACATCCCTAAGGAGACATCATTCTTATTTAAAAAATTTAGGCTGCGTTCTTTTTGACGTTTTCCAGCCGTTTTCCGTTTTCCATTTTCGAAAATGTGGAAAACGCGTTCTCTTGCGCCGTTTTCGGGAAAAATTTTCGAAAATATTTTCAAATTTTGTAAAGGAAATGGAAAACGTGATTTTCACGTTTTCCGCGTTTTCCAAAAATTATACCTACGTTTTTCACTTAAAAAATTTTTTAAAATAATCAAAAAATTTTGAAATTTGCCAAAATTGGTCATTTTTAATTACATTATTGGTTCCTGATTTTCAAAACTAGTCATTTTAATCCTCAACTTTTGAAATTTTTTTCGAAAATACCCTAATTTATTTGCAACTTAGGTCTCTCAACTTCAGATTTTCTTGCACATTAGTTCGCAAATTTTACTTTTCTTTCAATTTAGTCCTTCTCGTATTTGTTTTATAGGTCATTGTCTTCAAACATGTATAACTTTTGATGTACAACTCCGAATTGCACTCCGTTTTTTGCGTTGAACTCCAAATTCAACCATCTTTCTAATGATGTATCACGTACTTAATTATTAAACATTTCTTTTTTACTTTTGTATTCTAGACACTTATTTTGTAAGGGTATCATTAATTAACGTAAATTAATTATTGCAAATTTTATTGAAACTTAAATTTTAAACGTTATGAGTGCTTACTGGAAGGATGTATATATATAAAGTATTAAATGGAACGATTACTTTAGAAGGGAAAATTACTACCCAAATGTGGAACGATTACTTTAGAAAGGTAATATGAATTTTTGAACTTTTTTGGCATAACCAAATTGTATGATTGGGGCTATTTCATTTTTTTTTTTTTTTGTGCAACTCAAATATGACATCTTTATTTCATTTATATTCACAAGCAATATAATTACAAGTATACAGAAATAATTTTCTTCGAAATTTTAATAGAACGTGTTTTCCAGCTTTTCATTTTCGAAGACAGTTTTCAGAAATAACAAACAAAACACATTTTCAGCAATTTCGAAAAAAGTCACAGAAAATGGAAAACAGAAAACATTTTCAAAAATGAAAATAAGAAACTGAAATACAAAGAGAATGCAACCTTAATAACTCCAAAAAATTATACATATATAGGTTTACAAATTAAAATAAAGACTGATTTATTATTATTATTATTATTATTATTATTGAAGAAAGAGTAGATTTGACTGGTAAAGCATGAAATCTAATATATCTATATCATATAGAGGGGTAGTATGGACTACAAATATAATTATCCTATGTTTAATGCTTGAATTATTATTTGACAATTTTATGTGTACTTTATTGGTATATAAAGAAAATGGAGGGAAGACTTTAAAATAAAAAAAATGATGAAGGGGGGTGGGGGGGGGGTGGGGGGGGGGGGGTGGAAGCTTGAGGGTAATTGACACTAAACGTGTGACACAGCCAAATTTTTTATTTACTTTCAAATTTCGATGTCAACACGTGACGTACGATAATTTGCGAAAATATTTTTATATTTCATTTCATAAGTCAGTGACACAAACTATGTCACTTGACTGAGATTTCAAAATCACTTTACTTTAAAACAAAATGCATTTATTTAAAAAGTAACGATAAAACATTTAATATAAGATTTTAACTTTAAAATCTTTTACATAAATAGTAAAAATAATAAAATAGCGAGTTTGACAGTTCAAACACAAGACCTTATTCAGTGAGTCCACAACTCACAAGTTGTCACTTAACACAATACTATCTGTCTCGTCGTATGAAGATCCATGCCAATTCTATTTATTTCTATGTCTACATGAAATGTTAGGTATTTATGGGATGAGCATACACTTGCTCAGTGAGTAGAGTATTGTACACATGTGCTATTGCAAGTAGACAAGTTATTCTAACATATTCAAGATTTATGCAAGTTTTACTTATTAAACGAGTCAACCCTATATTCACGTTGAGTCATATTCTCAAGTCAAGTCTTGTCCCAAGTCAAGTTTACATAATCCAGTCAAGTCAAACTTCATCAACATAAATGTACGTCTTTTCATATTAATACCAGTCAACTCCTATAATTAACTCAAATCCAATTCATGTGTTTTAGTTCAGTTAACTTATAATTTTAAGTCTAGTTCAAGTACACATGTTTCCAAGTTCATTCAAGTTATATAATCAAGACAAGTAAAAGCAAGACATATATTCAAATTAAGTCAAGTTAATGTATTTAAGATCATATGAATTTGCATATTAATCAAATTGATTCAAGTTCATATACTCACGATTGATGCAAATGCATGTCTATTCAAGAGAACATGATTTTTAATGGTGCCCATATTACTTCTATCCCAAGCGCGCAAAAGCAGGGAATGTAATCCCGAGTTCAAGCGTGGAGTTTATTCCATGAGTTCTTTTACAAGCGTGGTATTTATGCCACGGGTTTCAAATAGGGAGTTAAGATCCTTGAAATTTATTAACAAGAGTAACCACATCATGATCAAATTACTGGACTTCATGGCACGTATATCAAGACACGTGCCATAGACATTTTAACAAGTGGGATATAGTATGACCGTAATATCACATAAGAAATTCCTTTCTATGCGATGTATAAGGAAAATCATGATTTTTTTTTTTAATACAATGCATAATGAACACATATTACTAAGTAGCATCTAATATTACGTAATCAAATACAAACATTATATCATATAAATGAGTAGAAGTGTTGTTCACAATATCTATATGTTCAAATAACAAGAACAAGGGTTACCCAAAAATAATATTGATTAGAGCTTTAAATCGTTACATCACGTTAATCTATTTTACAAGTTGATGACAAGCCAAGAACCATCAAGGTTAGATTATACTTTTATAATATATCATGTTGCTTAACAAGTACATGATATACCAGCAATAACTATCAATATCATATTATTATCTTTATTAAGTCCATGAATCAAATGTCACATAAGCAAGAACAAGAATTAAATATCCAAACAATACTGATTAGTGTATTGTGTATCAATACATCTTTTATATGTATCTATACTTAAAAGATAGCATAACTTTTTTAGGAATTCAATGTATCAATACATCTTTTATATGTATCTATACTTAAAAGATAGCATAACTTTTACATTTGTCTCTCGTATTTAACATTTTCTTCAAGTTTATTTTAAAAAATCAATCGCAATAATTATTAACGTGTGTTTAATTATTTATTTTTTATACTTAAATCTAAACAATATACTTAAATCGGAATATTATTTGTATTCAAAAAAATATTGATAACATAATAGAAAATTATAAATTCCAAGAGAACAATAATTTACAAATATAAAAATAAAAAAAATTATATAGAAAGTTTAACCGAACAATTCTTCGCTTTCCATAGTATAAAAAACATATAATTTCTCAAAAAAAAAAAAAAAAAAAAAAGGATAGATAGAGAATTCTTTTTAGTTTATAAGCATTACATAAATTATATTTTGAATAATGAATATCAAGATGAAATAAACATTGCAAAAATTAGATAAATATAAGATTATGTTTTTTTAATGCAATTATTATAATTTATAAATCAATTTATAAACAACATAATTTCTTAAATTACTTTTTAACCACACATATTTTCTTTCAACTTATTCAAAACATAATTTTTTTTTTCAAAACTCATTTTCTGTCACTCTTTACCAATAAAATAATCTACAAATTAACAAAAAATAAAATTCTCTACTTTTAACCTTACATTCTGAAAACATTTACTATTATTTGAAATAATTTGTCGTGTTATTATTAGCCCAATGTTTGATAGCTGTCATTTCAAATAACGTGGCTTGTAAAATTTTTGTACAATGTGTGGTTGATGATATTTTGGATAATGAATATCAAGTTGAGATAAACGTTCCATAAATTAGATAAATATAAGCTTATGTTTTTAAATGTAATCATTGTGATTTATAAATCAATTTATAAATATAATTTCTCAAACTGTTTTTTATCTACACACATTTTCTCTTCATTTTTTAAGCACACATTTTCTTTACATTTATTCATAACATTACTTTTTTTCAAAACTCATTTTCTGCCACATTTATCAATAAAATAATCTAAATACAAACTAAAAAAAATTCTATACATTTAACATTAAATTCTGAAAATTTTTACTATTATTTGAAATATTTTGTTATGTTATTATTAGCCTCATGTTTGATAGTCGTCAATTCAAATAATGTCGTTTGTAAAATTTTTGTACAACATGTAGTAGATGATATTTTGAATAATGAATATCAAGTTGAAATAGACATTCCATAAATTGGATAAATATAAGTTTATGTTTTTTAATGCAATCATTATAATTTATAAATCAATTTATAAATAACATAATTTCTCAAACTGCTTTTTACCCACACATATTTTCTCTCCATTTATAAGTACACATTTTCTTTACACTTATTCAAAACATTACTTTTTCTTAAAACTCATTTGCTGTCACATTTGTCAATAAAATAATCTAAACACACAAAAAAAAAAAAAAAAAAAATTCAATACGTTTAATATTAAATTTTGAAAAAATTTACTATTTTTCAAATAATGTGATTTGTAAAATTTTTGTAGAATGTGTGATTGAAATTTAATACTTGTACGCGTATTAAAAATTATTATAACAAAATAAATGATAAGAATAACAAATTACAAAAGATTAAATTACAAAGACAAAAAAAGTTAAGGCTCTGCTTGTTAAAAGTTTTTTTTAAAAAACAATTTTTTTTTTTAAAATTTTCTAGATAAGATATGTGATTCTAAAGTGGAGAGAAAAAATTTGTGTAGTTAAAAATTAATTTGGAAAATTTTGTTGATAAAATCTTGTTTTTAAATATATTTTCCAAACAGAGTCTAAAAAGAAAAAAATGAAATGAAAACATAAAGAAAGAAAAAAAAAAATTGAAAATGGTGTCAGCTGTTTTCTGTGGCTGACACATTACTTTCCACAAGCAATTATTAATGCATTGTGTGATGTGTAAGCAAAGTTATTAATTAAAAAAAAAGAAAAGAAAAGAAAGGGCGCTGTGCGAGAACTTTTCCGTTTTAATATATAGTAAGTATAGATAACTATAAAATTAACATCAGATTAAACTACTTTAAAATATCATTTTTATTTTCATTTAAAACGGGGGAAATAAATTATTTTCATTTGCTTCTCGAATTTTAACTTTTTTTTTTTTTTTCAATTTACATTCAAAAACACCAATCACGTATAATAATAATAATAATAATAATTATAATAATAATAATATATAAGATAAATCACTAGTACAAAAAGGCATAAAAAATGAGGAAAATACGTCGATTTTTCAAAAAATTGACGCATAAAATAGGACGGTGGCATTTTCGTAATTAAAATTTAGGAACAGACGTCGATTTCTATTTTAAACCGACGCACAAAGTTGGACCGCCGACTTTGCGCGTCGGTTTTTGGAAAAACCGATGCGAGAAACGCCGGTTTCTCGCGTCGGTTTAAGGTAAACCGACGCGCAAAGCCGGTATTCACTATAACAACAATAAAATCAACATCAGATAGAGGCATAATATAATAAACTATTTTAAAATATCACTTTTATTTTCTTTTAAAAAGGGGAAAAAATAATAAAAGGCAATTTATATAGCTAAATAATAAATTACTGTCATTTGCTTTTTGTATTTTAACTTTTTTTTCCCAATTTACATTCAAAAACATTAATTACATAATAATATATAAGAAAAATAATTTATAAAATATGATTTGTAATATTAAAGATAACGAATAATAATAATCAAAACATAATTTTAATACTGACAGCTACACACATGATTTATAATAATAATAATATAAAAAAATAAGAGCAACAAACAAATAAAATACACCATACAATATTAATATTAATTATAATAACTATAAAATCAACATCAGATAGAGGCATAATAGACTAAACTACTTTAAAATACTCCTTTTATTTTCTTTTAAAAGGGGGGAAAATAAAAAAAAGATGCGTGATTTTTTCATTTTAGAACTTGATTTTTTTCATTTTTCGAGGTAAGATGAGTGGTTGAAATGTGGAGAGAGAAAAATGTGTAGTTAAAAAATTGTTGGAAAAATTGTATAGATTATAATTTGGTTTATAAATAATAATAATAAAAAAAATCATTGCCGAACACAGTAAGTAAAAAGCACAAAAAATAAAAAATAAAAATAAAATGATTCGACTTTCAGATGGACAACATCATTTTTCCAATAGAAAAAGGGGATTTTAATTGACTGACATCCCCTTTGAAATTTGAAATAATAATTAAAAAAAATATATCGGTCAAAAGTAAATAGTAAAATGCGGCAACTTGTTATGCAAGATTTTTTCTTAAAATCAACATCAGATAGAGGCATAATATAATAAACTACTTTAAAATATCACTTTTATTTTCTTTTAAAAATGGGAAAAAATAATAAAAGGCAATTTATATAGCTAAATAATAAATTACTGTCATTTGCTTATTGTATTTTAACTTTTTTTTTTCCAATTTACATTCAAAAACATTAATTACATAATAATATATAAGATAAATAATTTATAAAATATGATTTGTAATATTAAAAATAACGAATAATAATAATCAAAACATAATTTTAATACTGACAGCTACACACATGATTTATAATAATAATAATAATATAAAAAAATAAGAGCAACAAACAAATAAAATACACCATACAATATTAATATTAATTATAATAACTATAAAATCAACATCAGATAGAGGCATAATAGACTAAACTACTTTAAAATACCCCTTTTATTTTCTTTTAAAAGGGGGAAAAAAAAAGATGTGTGATTTTTTCATTTTAGAACTTGATTTTTTTCATTTTTCGAGGTAAGATGAGTGGTTGAAATGTGGAGAGAGAAAAAATGTGTGTTTAAAAAATTGTTGGAAAAATTGTATAGATTATAATTTGGTTTATAAATAATAATAATAAAAAAAAAATCATTGCCGAACACAGTAAGTAAAAAGCACAAAAAATAAAAAATAAAAATAAAATGATTCGACTTTCAGATGGACAACATCATTTTTCCAATAGAAAAAGGGGATTTTAATTGACTGACATCCCCTTTGAAATTTGAAATAATAATTAAAAAAATATATCGGTCAAAAGTAAATAGTAAAATGCGGCAACTTGTTATGCAAGATTTTTTCTTAAAATCAACATTAGATAGAGGCATAATATAATAAACTACTTTAAAATATCACTTTTATTTTCTTTTAAAAATGAAAAAAAATAATAAAAGGCAATATATATAGTTAAATAATAAATTATTGCCATTTGCCTATCGTATTTTAACTTTTTTGTTTTCCAATTTACATTCAAAAACACCAATCACATTATAATAATATATAAGATAAATAACTTATAAAATATGATTTGTAATATTAAAGATAACAAATAATAATAATCAAAACATAATTTTAATACTGATAGCTACACACATGATTTATAATAATATTAAAATAAGAACAACAAACAAATAAAATACGTCATACAATAATAATATTAACTATAACAGCTATAAAATCAACATCAGAAAGAGGTATAATATAATAAACTACTTTAAAATATCACTTTTATTTTCTTTTAATAAGGGGGGAAAAATAATAAAAGGCAATTTATATAGTTAATTAATAAATTACTGACATTTGCTTCTTGTATTTTAACTTTTTGCCCCCAATTTACATTCAAAAACACTAATTAAATAATAATATATAAGATAAATAATTTATAAAATATGATTTGTAATATTAGAGATAACAAATAATAATAATAATCAAAACACAATTTTAATATTGATAGCTACACACATGATTTATAATAATAATAATATTAAAATAAGAGCAACAAACAAATAAAATACATCATACAATAATAATATTAATTATAATAACTATAAAATCAACACCAGATGGAGGCATAATAGACTAAACTACTTTAAAATATCCCTTTTATTTTCTTTCAAAAGGGGGGAAAAATAAAAAAGGATGTGTGGTTTTTTCATTTTAGAACTTGCTTTTTTTCATTTTTCGAGATAAGATGAGTAGTTGAAAAGTGGAGAGAAAAAATGTTTGGTTAACAAATGGTTTGAAAAATTGTATAGATTATAGTTTGGTTTATAAATAATAATAAAAAAATCATTGACGAACACCATAAGTAAAAAGCACAAAAAATAAAAATAAAATGATTCAACTGTCAGATGGACAACATTATTTTTCCAATAGAAAAAGGGGATTTTAATTGACTGACATCCCCTTTGAAATTTGAAATAATAATTAAAAAATATATATCCGTCAAAAGTAAATAGTAAAAGGCGACAACTTGTTATGCAAGACTTTTTCATAAAATCAACATCAAATAGAGGCATAATAAAATAAACTACTTTAAAATCTCACTTTTATTTTCTTTAAAAATGGGGAAAAATAATAAAAGGCAATTTATATAGTTAAATAATAAATTATTGTCATTTGCTTATCGTATTTTAACTTTTTTGTTTTCCAATTTACATTCAAAAACACCAATCACATTAAAATAATATATAAGATAAATAACTTATAAAATATGATTTGTAATATTAAACATAACAAATAATAATAATCAAAATATAATTTTAATACTGATAACTGCACACATGATATATAATAATACTAAAATAAGAATAACAAACAAATAAAATACATCATACAATAATAATATTAACTATATACTAACTATAAAATCAATATTAGATAGAGGCATAATAGACTAAACTTCTTTAAAATATCCCTTTTATTTTCTTTTAAAAATGGGAAAAAAATAAAAAAAGATGTGCGATTTTTTCATTTTTTTCAAGTAAGATGTGTGATTGAAAAGTAGAGAGAAAAAGATGTGTGGTTAAAAAATGATTTGAAAAATTGTATAGATTATAATTTGGTTTATAAAAAAAAAATAATAATTGCATGCCGAACACAGTAAGTAAAAAGCACCCAAAAAAAATAAAAAAATTTAAATGATGCGGCTATCAGATGGACAGCCGTATATTTCCAAGGGAAAAAAGGGGATGTCGATTGATTGACATCCCCTTTGAAATTTGAAGTAATAATTAAAAAAAATATCGGTAAAAAATGAACAGTAAAAGGCGGCAACTTCTTGGGTAAGACTTTTTCATTTTTAGATATAGTATAGATAATTAAACACAACCCACTCACCTCGATTAAGAAGTGTCTAAAACGAGGTTTCCTAAATTATGCTTCAAGATGTATCAATACATGTTCATCTTCAAACTTCAAATATCAATACAATGTATCGATACGTCGGGTTCAACACTGCTATTCTTGATTTCGGGGATTTCTTACGGGTTTCAATATATTTTGAACAAGCAGAATATTAGTTTGGACATCAAGATCATGTTATTGCATTTAACATGTCTTAATCTTAATAAAAAATCAAACCCACATTATAACTTTAAAATTCTAATTTGGAGGAAAGACACATTATTTCCTAACGGTTTCATGCTTAATTTTTGGTGTGTCAAATTCATTCCAAGTCATAATCAATTTATAGGATTCAATGGTTGCATGGGGATTGATATATGGTGTTGGCCGTATGAGATTTTCACTTCAAAATAGTTGGAGGTGTAAAGGTGACAAGCATGAGGTGGAAAAGGCTCAAGCAGGAGGTGGGAGGTTGAAGGCATGCAAGGAGGAGCTGGTCTTTCTAGGATGGATGACTCTTGATGCCTACAAAGGATGAGGTGTAGCCATGTTTATCTCAAGAAGACACCTTATGCTTGGTAAATTTCTAAAAACAGTTTTTGGGAAGGATGTTTGAACACATATTCGACGTATCAAACATAGTTAAAATCTTAGTTTCTTAGAATCATTAAGTAATCATTGTGTACTTTCATGCACAATTTACGATGCGAGATATGGATAATCAAGGAGGGAGTTATGAACTTTCAAAGTAGGTCACTCAAACTGTATTCAGATTGATCATTTTTACCGTTCTAACTTCAAAAATTTACTGAGGGCTATCCGTCGGTCGAAAGGACAAACCGTTTTTATATTCTCACATTTCACTAAATCTTACCCGTACATATATGACATGTAATCAAATGAGGTCGGGAGTGCTAGAAAAAGTCTCGAGAAAAGGGACAATTAAATACATTTTTTACGTAACTTTTCTTTTTATAAAAATTTCGTTTTTCTTTCTTTAATCAAATCAACTTTAAAAATGCTTTTATTACTTCATAATGGTTATTAATTACGTCAAAATGTTCGGGTCGTTACAAAACATCATTATGTTTGACACTTATTGTGCAAATAGTCACAACGTTCTGATTTTTGGCAAAAGGGTAAATGACACAAAATGTCCTTACTTTCATTGTGCTAAATGTCCAATCGTTCTGATTTTCACAAAACATCCCAACGTTCTAATTTTTTTGCGCAAACCAACCTTTCTGTTAAATCAGACGGGAAACCACTTTTTTCTTCAGTCTAAATAGTCAACTATTAAAATTATGAAGGGTATTATCGTCCAATCAAACTATAAAAAATTTCCTTTCTTTCCCACCAAAGTTGTTAACTGCATTTTTAGGCTCATTCTTTAAATCCAAGATAATTTTACATAATATTTTTTTCTTCATTCATGTTTTAGTATTTTTTTTACTATTATTATTTTCCAGTTTGTTAATAATATTTTTATCATTTTATTATTTACTTTTGTACATCAGATACTATAGCGAGGAATGGCTTAAAGAAGATCCTGCTCAAGTTCCTCCTCATAAAGATTTGAAAGTCATGAAAAAGAAAGAAATTCCTCAACAGATACTTGTTAAATGAAGGACGTGTAAAAGTGATTGCTGAGTATGCTAGTTTTTCAACTATGGATAATGATTTTGGTGAATTTGATTCTATACATAATTGTTACCACTTGGATCCAAAGACTTGGTGGATCAATCATGGCGCTTATGCATCTTTGCTTCAATCAATGTCCTTGAAGTTATTGGTACAACCATCTTCTTCGTCGTATTGTGAATGAAATTGAAGTACCTATTCCTTCGTGCATTCGCTTAAAAGGAATAGGATAACTCCAAAATGTGCTGAGGATTTGTTATTCATTCATTTCAATCTTCGTTTATTATCGAGGAGGAGTCTATAATACTTCAAAGGAGATACTAAGATGGTGCTGATACATTTGATTCATTTGAAGATTTTGGAATGTTCCAAGTTGCTAATTTATCACTAGATGAACCGGAATTGGAGGCAGTAATGTACTAATGATAGATATGAAGCAGCTAAAGATGAATGATAGATTCATAGATTATTTTCTTTTATGTCTTGTTGAACTTCGTGTTATGACTAAATTTAAACGACTAAATTAAAAATTTATTTTATTTGATATACTTATTTTGATGTAACAAATATACAATGTGTTATTTGTATATTAAACTAAAATAAATTAAGTAAAAGAATTAAGAAAATTAATTTGCAACCCCAAACATGTTGTGTCCTATCTTTTTGAAAAACCACGTGTCGTGTCGTGCAACTTAGCATTGGATCACCAACCTTCTCCTATTTCCTTCGGTTGCAAGTGCTTATCAATTTTTTTGGAACTTACTAATCTCATCATTGCCCATGCAAAAGAAAAATTAACCCAAGTCAATGTTTAATTTATCCAAACATGACTTAACTTTAACAACATGTAAGAATTTAGTACTCATACCAGAAGGATTATTATCAGTTGGAATTTCAAACAACTCCACTTCACCTGAACTTAATTTTTCTCTTACAAAATGATACTTACTTCAATAAGGTGAGATCTTTCATGATAAACTTGATTTTTACTTAACATTAATGAATTTTAACTATCCGTGTGCAAATGTAAGGTATCATGCAAAATATCACTCATGAAGTAAGTCTTTTTAACCACATACATTCTTTAACTGCTTCTATTATAGCAACATATTCAGTCTCGGTACTTGACAAATCAACTAAAGATTGCAGTTGTGATACCTATGATATACAACAATTACTTAATGTAAAGAAATATGTTGTAGTGGATTTTCTTTGATCACGATCACCAGCAAAATCCAAATCAATATAACCATGTAAGGCTAGTCTATCGCATATATATTCATATACTAAGCCTATATTTATCGTACCAGCAATATATTTTAATAACCATTTTAAAACAGTCCAATGAGGCTTTCCCGGATTAGCCATAAACTTACTTCGTAAACTAATAGAGTATGCTAAATTCGGCCTAGTTGTAATCATAGAATACTTCACAAATCCTATGGAATTAGCATAAGGTATGTTTTACATTCCTCTTTTTCTTCATCCGTCTTAGGTAATTGAGCAGAAGATAAAATCATATTCCTCGCTAAAGGAACATTTACCCATTTTTCTTGTTTCATGCCAAATTTGGTTATTATCTTTTCTAGATAACCTTCTTCAATAATAGTTAGCTTATTAATGCTCCTATCTCTTTTAATAACCATGCCTAAGATTTTTTAGCCTTCCCTAGGTCATTCATGTCGAATTCAACTTTAAGAAGTCTTTTCACCTTGCTTATTTCCTCATTTTTATCACATACGTCATCAACATAAAGCAGCAAAAACAATTTATTACCACATTTAAGATTTCGAAAGTACAAACAAGCATCATATTCAATTTTGCTAAAGCCGAGTTCAATCATATGAGCATCCAATTTCTTATATTACTGCCTAGGAGACTATTTAAGCCCATATAAAGACTTCTTAATAAAGCAAACATTTTCACTCTTTCCCTTTACCTCAAACCCATGAGGATGGTAAATCACATCCTCAAGATCTCAATGGAGAAAGATAGTTTTAACATTTAATTGCTCTAGTCCCTAATTGAATTGAGCAACAAATACTAAAATCACCATAATAGTCGTATACTTGATTACATATGAGAATACCTCATTATAATCAATACCCTCTACTTAGGTGAAACCTCTAGCTACTAACCCAGCCTTATATTAGGACTGACACCTTCTATGATTTTATAAAGCCATTTACATTGAACAACTCCTTGATTTTCAGATTTATTAACAAACTTCCATGTTTCATTTTTTACAAAAAGTCAATTTTTTTCCTTCATGACTTCTATCCAATTTCTAGACTTAGGACCCTCTTTAGCTTATTTGTATGTCAATGATCTTCAACCTCCAACTCCTCACTTGACGCTAAGGCAAATTCAATATAAAGTTCAGATTTCCATATCTAGGATTAAGCTTCACCTCTCTCTAAACTCTATCCCCAATAAATTGGTAGTCCTCTAGACCTACTTGTTCTTCACCTAGGAAAGAATTTTCAGCTCTAACACTTCAGATTGGGGTTCTATAGGTGCAAATTCAACGGTTTTGGGCATCGTTTCGACAATTTCAATTGTAGTTTCATCAACTTCACGTTCATTTCCAGCCTCTAAATGCTTAAAATTATGTGCCTTCACCTCAAATTGAACTTCTTTAACTTATGGTTGTTTTATCGGTTCTTTTTCAGACTTAAGGGAATGCATCTCTAATTCATTAAATACCACATCTTTGCTATTAATGATCTTAATGTCCTTTTCACCTAAAACACATAACCTATATCCTTTAATCCCAATGGGATAACCTAACTACACAGATTTAACAACCCTGACATCTTCCTCCGTTTGATGTGCATATGCCGCACAACCAAATACCCAATGTGGGACAAACTAGGAGGCTTTCCGCTCCATAACGCTTCCAGAGTCTTAAAGTTAATATCACTCGAAGGTGTTCTATTGATCAAATAAATCGTAGTACTAGCTACATCACCCCAAAACCCCTTAGCTAGACTCAAACTCAGCAACATACATCTAACATTATCCATAATGGTCTTATTAAGCCTCTCAGCCACCCCATTTTGTTGTGGTGTGGGTCTAACAGTCCTATGTCTTTGAATACTCATTTCTTTGCAAAAGTAATCAAACTCAAGGTTATAAAACTCAAGAACATTTTCGGTCCTTAAAGTTTTAACCTTACATCCCACTTGATTTTCAACAAGTGTCAACCACTCTCTAAAGTACCTAAATGTCTCATCTTTAGACTTTAAGAGAATTATCCAAAGACTTCCTACTATAGATAGAAAATATCTCTTTCCACCATGTGTAGGATGTTTTTCCGGCCACCATAAATTAGTTTGAACATAGACAAGTGGTTTTTGTGCATCAGGTGCCCCTTTCCAAAACTAAGTCGATGTGACTTACCTAGAACACAAATCTCACAAAATATCATCTTAGTCACTAAGTCTCTCCCAAACAATTGTTAATCACCTAGAAACTTCAAACATTTACTTCCCATGTACCCAACTCTGTGATGCCATAATTCAGTTATATACTCATTAATCGAGAAAGAACTCGAATAATTCGACACTTGTGTCTCCCCAAGTAAGTAGTATGAACCACATTTTCAGGACCTTTTATAATTACTAATGAACCTTTAATCACCTTTAGAGTACAATTCTCTGATTTTAACTCATACTTAAATCACCTTTAGAGTACAATTCTCTGATTTAAACTCATAACCTTCATCTTTAAGGACACCTACAGACATTAGGTTTCTCTTAGGAATGCACCTAACATTATATAGAGACCTAACTATACCATCATAAATTCTTATTACAACGTCCCCGATCCCTTCTACAACTTGAGAATTATTATTACTCATGTAGACTTTCACAGGATCACTTTTCCCATAGTTACAAAACCAACCCCTAGCAAGACATATATGAAAAGTGGTACATGTGTCAAGAATCCACTCTTGATCTACATTATTCTCACTAATAGACTTCGCAAGCAAGGTATCAATTTTAGCCTCTAAGGAAGCATTATTTTGGGGCTCGATCTCGTGGTCTTTATATTTCTTCTTAAAGTTAAAACAATTTCTCTTAAAATGGATTTTCCACAACGGTAAAACTTTTTATTACTCTTATCCCTAAACTTAGAACTACCTTTGGATTTAATCTTAAACTTCCTAAATTGGTGACTTCCACCGTCTCTTTTCTTGGGTCTTCCCCTAACAAACATACTCTATTTCCTCGTGCTCCTATAATCCTTTCTAACTTCTACTCCTTAGATCGAAGTACATCTATAATAATAACTTGGGTAAGTGTATCCCTCGAGTATTTTATAGCATTCCTCACTTCTCGATAGGAGTCGAGTAAAGAATTCAATAGAATAACAGCTAGATCCTCATCTACAAATTTCTTATCGTTATGTGCTGAACTCTTGACAATTATGCTAAAATGATTCAAATTAGTCTCTAAATTTTTACCAGTATCCATCTTAAAACTAAACGACTTCTCGAGCAAATAAATCTTATTTGACAAGGTCTTGGTAAAAAACAAAGTATCCAGGGCAATCCACAAATCTCTAGCAGTCGTAGACTCATCTACCTGCCTAAAATGTTATCAGATAAGTGCAAAATAAATAGAAATATACGCAATCTCATTCATTTCTTCAATTACATCAGATTATGCTTTCAATTCAGCAAAAAGAATTTTGCCTTCGAGACAATTTGTTGAACCAAAATAGTTCACATTTTCTGCTTCCAAATATCATAATCTCCCTTTCCATCAAATTGTGAAAGTTCAAGCCTCAAATCTATTACAGATTCTTAAAAAGGAGAATAATCTTTGAAAGATGAGGGCTGATTTTTTGAATTAGTCTCAGTCATAAAGAGAAAAAGATTTTACATAAAGATTTCTTTTGAAGAAGCACTTTATACACAAATGATTCAGACTCAAACAATAAATATATACCAAGAAAATATATAACAATTTATTTATGCACAAACAGATTAAAGACAAATTGGATCAAAATTACAAGCACTTACCAAAGATTTAGAACTTTTTGAATCAAACCAATGAAACTAATCAAATCAATATAACCCAACACTATATAACCACCTCACTATAGTATCTAGAACATGAATTACTTCAATTAAATCGAGGGATAGCTATACAATATCGAACGGTCCACTTTACTAGTTTGTAATCAGGAGAGATGCAATTTGAATTTTGCAAAAAACTGATGTAGAACAAATGTCGGAGTGGATTGAAGAACAAATATAACGTAAAGGATTAGACCGCAATTTAAAGATTTGGCGTCCGACCTCCATTTCGGGCCCATATTATGTTTATTTTGGGGAGCCCGACGAGACGAGTGCAACTTTTATGGTGTTCAATTTTTTTAGGGATGAAATGTAATGATAATGTATTTGTTTCCCAAATGGAAATTGGTTATAATTTAGACATTAATTTTAATCAGTTCAATTTTAAGCATAAATTATCACAAAAAAATTTAAGCATAAATTTAATCTTTTTTCTACATTTTAATGAATCATCAAAGTGTTAAAAGAAAGATAATTTACATGTAATAAAAATTTATTTTTAAAATAACAAAAAATTATATATTAATATTGTACGAAGCTCTCATTAAATCGTATAATATGAAATCAACGAAAATTTCATTTATTTTCATTTATGTTGAAAAATTTTAGAAGAAAGAAAATAGAAAGGGGAAAAAAATGAAAAAGTGTAATAGGGTGGTGGGGATGGGGGCATGGGGGTAAGATGGTAGATTGTAAAACCACTTTTTGGCCTTTTTTTTTTTTTTTTTTTTTAGCGCCTGTTTGGTCTATGATTTTTTTTTTTACCAAAACTTTTGAAACTCAATCTCAACCATTCATCATTGGTCAGACCTACAATTTTTTACTTTTCAAACCAATCTAAACCACACATCAATCAAAAAATACAAAAAAAATATAAAAATCAAAACTTTTTTTTGGACCAAACGGGCTCTTAGTAGGGTGTTAACAAAATTTAACTCAAGCGCTTCACCTAATTGTTAGGTCGTGTGCCAAAACTTGGAAATAATTGAAGTTATATTTTTTGCAAGTTGCAACTCCTCTCTATCTTGTACTGTCCGCGTGTTGCAATCTAATTGGACTTACCTATGTGCCTTATAAAAGGCAACTCAACTGGCTTATAAGGATTCCAGACTCTTCCTTCTTGCTTCGTATTCTGAGAGAGAACATTTGGGTTCTTCTTCATCTTCTCTGAAATCTTTCTCTTTAACCATAGTAGTGTCCTTTTTGTTGAGTCTCGTTTTTACTTTCAGTTTCTCTATAGTGAGATCTTGTGTATTTGGTGAGTTGTCATCAATTTCTAGAAGTATTTGTGTTGTAACGAGTTGTAGGGCTGAAAGAGTCAGATATGTTCGAAGCTTTTGTAATCTGAAAGTTTTTGGTGATGTTCAATAAAGTTCTTGAGTCAGATCCATGATTTGTCGAGCCTCAACGGGGATGTAGGCGTTAGATAGCGATCGTCGAACCTCCGGACCCATTGGGGTAAATCTCTATGTTCTTGTGATTGATTGTTTCGATATTTTAGTTTATGATTTTGAATTCCGACTATAAACTTCAACACCAATGTTCTTGACAACTCCCGTTTTATGTCATCCTGGCCCATCTTTCAGGGAGACGTTTATTTGCCTCTTTGCAAACCGATGACTCTGATTTGTGGCTAACTGAAGATGATGATGAGTAAGGGCTATCAAACCGATTGACATAGGCCCAAGATTACCTAGATATTGGTGACATGACTTCTGAATCACTGAGATTACTGGCTGCATAGTCAATTTAAAGTGAATTTTCATCGCAAACATAGCCATTGGAGTAAACAGAAGAAAGCATGGTTTCATCTCAATGGTGTCCACCTTGGTTTTCATGCATTTGCCATGTGATTGTGTAGGAATTATGTCTCACCAACTTTGATTTTAAACTGTGTGAGGGAATTTTGGTAATTTCCTACTTGTTAAGAGTTGTTTCAAGTTTCATCGCAAAATGGATGTTTGAAATTGCTTCGACCAGCAAAGCTTTTCATCCATAGAAGGCGTTTTGCTTCAAAGAAGTTTTGATGAACAAGCGCCATCCTTTTATCATTAGTGATTTCATCCTTTCTTCCTTTACGCGGAGATTTATATTTCACACTGTTTGTTCTCAGTGATTGCTTCCGTATTTCAATTCATAAACATCTTTGTTTAAAGATGACCAAGTATTTCTATTATCTGAGAGTGCATATCTTTTTACTCTCATTTTTTGTTAGGGAAATATATAAAAATAGAGTATAGAAAAGACAATCATAAATAGTACACATCACCAGGGGCGGACCCACAATGGGGGCCACTAGGGCACGTGCCCCAGTAGAAATCTGATAATTTTAAAAAAAAAAAACCCGGATCTAGCATCCTCTTAGACAAAAACAACCCAATGAAGTTCCAACCAACTCACTCCACAGCTTCACTCACGGCACCGCCGCACCAGGCACCTTCCACATCACCACCGGTGCCACACACTCTGGCCAACTAGTCGTCGGAGCAGGCGAGCAGAAGACTATAGCCATTTTACATCCCAAATTATATTTATTTGCAAAAAACTAAGTTCTCTTCTTTTCAAAATCGTTGACCAGCCAGATCGTCCCTGCCTTTGGCTTACGACAGCGACCTTGCTTCCCACCACCCACCTCGATGCACTGCCTGCACTGCACCAGCAAGGAAGCACTGGTGTCATCCGGTTAGTGTGACTCACTATTTCACTAACCTCTATTTTTATTTCCTTTTCAAATTTCAGATGATTCTTGAACATAAATTAATAAACATTACCTGATTCCTTGAAATTTTATTGGATTATTGTTAATTTATTTGCTCTTTGTAAATGTCTGTCTATGAGGAATTGAGATTTAGATTTTGATGAATTGAGATTGAGATTGACATTTGAAAGAACAAATGTCAGTTGTTCTTCGTTATGTTGAGGATGGATGTGTATTGGAACATTTCATAGGCGTGACACATGTTTCAAGTACTACAACCTGCTCACTTAAGGGTAGAATTGATCAACTATTCTCAAGTTATAACTTAAGTATGTCCAACTTGAGAGGGCAAGGGTATGGTGGAGCTAGTAATATGAGAGTTGAGTATAATAGACTCAAATCACTTATTTTGAAGGAAAATCCATATGCTTATTATATTCATTGTTTTGCTCATCAACTAGCTCTTGTAGTCGTGGTACAGAAACATGCGAAAATTGAAACATTCTTTCATTCAATACATAGACTGGTGAATGTTGTTAGAGGATCTGATAAAAGGAGTGATCTTCTTAGAGAGAAACAAAGACTCTTAATTCTTGAAGTACTAAATGTTTGTGAAATATCAAGTGGACGGGGTCTCAATCAAGAAACTACTCTTAAGCGTTCTTGTGATATACGTTGGGGCTCTCACTATAGTTGTTTAATTAACTTGATTGTCATGTGTTGCATCCACAGTTGAAATTATTGAGATGATTGCTACTGATTCTACAAGTACAGGAACAAGAGGTGAGACATGTATTTTATTAGAGTTGATGCTCAAATTTGATTTTGCATTTAATCATATCTGATGAAAAATATCTTGGGCATTTCAAATGAATTGTCAAAAGCATTACAAAAAAAAGATCAAGATATTGTCAATGCCATGAGATTGGTAAAATTATGTAAAATGCAGCTTCAAATGATGAGATATGATGGATGGTATTCTTTTTTTGGGATAGTTTGTTCATTGTGTGAAGCTCATGGCATTAGTATTCCCAATATGGATGATATGTTCATAGCTTTGGGCCGTTCAAGGCGTGACATGGTGACAAATTTGCATTACTTCCGTATGGAAATGTTTTATGCCATCATTGATACGCAACTTCAAGAGCTGAATGATCATTTTTCTAAAGTAAATAGTGACTTCTTTGTGTTGTATGTTTGTTTCCAAATAATTCATTTGCTGCTTTTGAGAAGAACAAATTGCTTCAACTATGTGAGTATTATTCGATAAATTTTGACGCTACAGATGTTTTGGACTTGATGATCAGCTTGATACATATATTCTTGACATGCGCACTGATGAAGATTTTGGAGGATTACATGGTCTTGGTGATCTTGCAAAGAAGTTGGTTGAAAAAAAATAAACATGAACTGCATCCATTAGTGTACAAGCTTGTGACATTGAGTTTAATTCTTCCCTTGGCTACTGCTACAATCGAGAGATCATTTTCTGCAATGACTTATGTCAAGAATCGTTTGCGTAATTGCCTCAGAGATCAGTTGTTGAATGATAGTTTAATTGCATATATTGAGAATGATGTACTTGACAATATTGACAATGACGTAATTATGGAACATTATTAAAATACGAAAATGCGCAAAGAACAGTTGTAATAAAATTTCAAGTACTTTTTCATTTTTTGGTCTTCTTCCTTTAAAAAAAAAATTCGGGGGCACTACCCCGGTAAATGCCGTTGGCAAAAGCACAAGTCCATTTGTGCTCCAGTACTACAAAAATCTGTGTCCACCACTGCACACCACCATCTTGATGTCGTTTATAAGTGAGCAGCCTTTTTCCTGCCACTCCCACATTCAAGTCGTAAGAGGTTCACCATTCTTCCCGAGCATCCTCGGAAAAGTTGATGATTTCCATTTATTTCACTACCTGCTATGGCACATTCAACTCCATTAGTTACCCAAAGAATTGCAACAATAATTTACAATGTGTTTTGTAAACAAGTCACATTTCTCCAAACCACTACATTTTTCGAAACCACTTTTCAACTGCACGTTTTACCTCAAAACACTCACATTCCTTATTTATGAAGGGGAAGAAAGTTTCCAAACGGAGATAAAAAAATGAAAGACGAAAAAAGAAAAGAAGTATTTCTTGACACAACTCAAAAAAGTAGTGAAAGATAAAATCAGGAGACAGAAATATTTGCAGGTTAGGGGTTCAAAACAGAAAACACTACTAAATTTGAGAATATTAGGGGCACTATATTAGGGGCAAAATAAGTTATACGCCCCTATTAAGAATTAATTAGGCGTGAAAATATATTTGACCTCTATTAACATTAATTAGGATGGATAAAAATGCTCCTAATACATTTTCGAAAGTTTTCGCCCCTAATAACAATAATTGAGGCGATTTTAAATGTCCTTAATACTCTCAATTTTAGTAGTGAAAGAAGAAGCTGCTTTTGAAAGTTGATCCTGTTTGATTGTTTGATGTTGATTTTAAAGAGTTTATTTGAAAAAAAAATAATTTTTTTTGAATAGTGATTTTTTCTTTTTAGAAGAATGTGTGGTTAAAGCCCGAATTTCTCTCTTAAAAGTTCACGAATCAGATAGCACAAGGTCGTTTACGAGCTAAAGCTAAAACTTTTGTGAAACAAAAGACTGGAGTATTGTGTGTGTGACGTTGCCGGTACTATCACTTGAAATAACAGGTTCAAAACTACATATATCCGGGATTTTGATAATAATTTGTGATATTTACACTAAGGTGAGGTTTAAAATCAAAAGAAACCTTCGTTTATGCATAACACCTTATTAAACTGAGTTTGCGAATATTTGAACAAATGAGAGATTCTTGGAATTTTTTTTTCCAAATATCTTGTTCAAAATTTTGGTTTATTCATTGAAGGAAAGTACAGACCAGACGTAATGCGAAAAAACATTGTGGTGGATGAAAAGATGATGAAACTAGATTCAAAGGATGCCTAAACGATCGCTTAGGCATGTGCCATGCAATCTCTTGGCAACATACTTTGGAATCCGAGAGTCTGCATTGATCGCCAAGCAATTGCATGACTTAAAAGCCAAGCAATTGCTTGGGCAATTATTCTAGCCATTTGGCTACAAGATAACACCAAGCAATCGCTTGGTGTTGGAACAATATTATTTTAACGAAATGCAGGTTGTTCTCTACACAATCAAAGCGTGCAGGAAAGCAATCGGACTTGAAACTAGTTGGGAACATGAAAATGACTAAAAGAACAAGGAGTAATGCTAGAATACATCCACCTGCCATGAGAAGATATGATGGACCATTTCATCTTGGAAAATAAGTTAAAGCGTGGTTCAACATAGTGTTATGAAGTACACTGATTAAGATAAACATTTCTGGAAGAGATAATTGAAGAGGATTTCTATTTGAATTTGGTCACTGTATTGATGTAGAAATGACAAGTGTACCGATGGGACCTTCCTTTGATTTTATTTTTTAGCATAATAACCAAAAACAGCTTCTTCCAAATTTTTTTTTTTTAACATTGTTGTTACCCAAAAAATATGAATATAAACAAATAAAAGTCATTTTCTGATGTTTAGTTCCTCTTCTGGCAGGAAAAAAAAAATGACAAGACAAAGAAACTATATGGTCACTATGGTAGTATAACTTCTGATCAAGTGCCCGATGCTCATCACACACTTTTGGTGGGGGTGGGGCCCACACTGCCCTTGACGGGCACCATGGTAGTGGCCATCAGAGGCACTTGATCAAATTTGATGGTAGTGTTTCGTCAATTTTCTTGCGTGAAATATTAAGATTTGAGAAGGGATTTTTTTAAAGAATTTTTTTCCCCTGCTATTGGAATATATATTTCTATGTATCAATTAATAAATTTAAAAAAAAAAATTGTGCCTCCAAGCTCTTCCCTAAATTTGAGATTTTATCTTTAAATGTTAACCTTCTAGAAAGGAGTAATTCAATCTCCAAAAGATGGTGAATCATTTTGAGAAAACCAATCCTGAAAACTTTGCACTCGTTTAAATTTTTGTAGGATTGAATTGCTCGTTTTAATTTAATTAACTATGTAACGTATTAAAATTTGATAAATTGTTTTATATTTATTCAAAGTGGGATTTACCTTTAACATGAAACACCCTTTATTCCATTAGGTAAAAAAAAAAAAAAAAGGAATAAATGTAAAACTCTACAAAAAATCAATAATTAAAAATACAATTCAATAATTAAAAATAAAATAAAAATAAGGAAAAGCCTCAACATCCTCCTGAGTATAAGGAGGCCCAATAATAAAATGTGGGATCTTTGGAGAGGGCTTATCTCTATGCTATGTGTAACACATTGTTCTGAATACAAATCAAGTATCTTTTTTACCATTCCCCTTTGATCAAAATGTGGAAATGCATCTTCGGTGAGTCGGGACTTTTTGCTTTTTTTGCTTTAAGTCCTCTTTCCAAACTTTGGCAATATCTTGTGATATTCTTGTAGCATCAGCAGATGCACCAGATAGTCCTTTCCTTGTAAATCCAGCAGCATACAATCCAGCCTTTCCTTTCCATCCATTAGGAAATGGTGCCTTTGGGAACCCATTCTTTGAGAAGAATTCCGTTTCCTGTAGCCAGTAAGGAACATTACTGCGATATCCTGTGGCCAAAACAACTGAATCAATTTCAAGCTGTTCACCGTTGACAAGCTCGACCATGTCACCCCCCGAGAACCTCTGGATCCCGGGGACTACTTTTATTTCTCTTGATCTGATCTTCTCAAGTGCACCAATGTCTAGAACAGGGGTTTTTCCTTGACTGTTCTTCAGCTCCAATGGACCCACTGATGGCCGGTTTAGACCGTAATTCTCGATGTTTCCAAGAATCATCCATGTTAAGAACAGCAAAATCTTGTCAACCAGCCATACTGGTAGCCACTTGAGCATAAACATAGCCAGCTCAAAGCTGGACTTGCCAAATATTTCCCGTGGCAATACATGAAGCTGATGAACAGAAAATATTAGATTATTCACATCAGAATCTATACCTTGAAATTCATTTACTTCAGAAAAACAAAAGAATGAATTGAACTTACCGAGCTACGAACAACCATTGAAGGCTTGGTATCATGGTTGCAAAGATTGAGAGAGACTTCCATGCCTGAATTTCCACATCCTACGACAAGAACATTCTTCCCTCTGAAATCTTCACCAGATTTATAATCACAAGCGTGAATAACTTCACCACCAAAGCTTTCCAAACCTTCAATTTCTGGCATAACACGCTCGGCATTTTCTCCTGTAGCCACCACTAGCCATTGACAAATATACTTAACCTCGGACCTAGTGGAACCATTTGTCGAAACAGTCTTAACTCTCCACAAACGACAAGCCTCGTCGTACTTAGCCGACTCTACACGTTCATTGAATTGTGGGTTGATGTTAAATTTCCTAGCATATGATTCTAGGTAATCTATGAACTGTTTCTTGTTGGGGTACTCAGGATAGTGTTGAGGAAATGGGAACTTTGGCAGTTGGCAGAATTTTTTAGGGAGATGGAGTTTTAAGCGATCATAAGTGTGCTTTTGCCATAAAGATGCAATGCAATCAGCTCTTTCTAATAGGACATAAGGCACACCTTGTTCTTTAAGGCCAGCTGCCACGGCCAGGCCGGACGGACCAGCACCGACGATGACAGGACCATTCACCCAAACACATCTGGGTGCCGAGTAATCTTGATTCGAAAACAAAAAGCTAAACATTTTTCTTTGTTGCTTTCTTAATTCGAATGTGGTTTAGATATGTAACGTGGTGTTAAGGATATATATATAGTGAGAAGATTTAGATTGGTAGAAGAAGGTGGAGAAATTTATAAGAGAAACCGTTGAATTTGCTTGACGAGACAGAAGGCGGATGAAGGGGCCTTAAATAGAAGAGGAGCCATGAATCAAGAGTGCTGCATGTGCAGCGGGCGAACTGTTAATTGAGTTCAAATGGAATAATTTCATAATCATAACTCAGTCGATCTAGTATTATTTTAAGAGCTCTGTTATCATGATCAAGTGGTGTTGTCCTAATGGTATAACCCATTAACCCTTTACCGGCCTTGTGGTTCCAGTTTTGAGTCTCCATCCCTCCCCAAAGTTCCCCTTTGTAATACATATCCAAAAAAATAAAAAAAATAAAAAAAAATGTGTATTATCATTAATTATATAATAACTAAATCTTAGTTGACTATAGGCCTATTGATTATTAAAAATGTTGAATTCTAAATTTAGGAGCTCCTAATGTTCATATCCTGAAAATTTATTGGTCTACTCATTATTTACCATACCAAGGGCGCGCGCGGCGATAGAAACGATGACCGACCCACAGTAGGTATGTGATCGGGATTGTCAAAGGCAAACCAAGAATTTCGTTTAGTGGGGATGAAAATATATAATCTCGGATTTTGCTCAAAATTTTTTCGTTATAACATTACTTTAAAAAAATTTCCCATAATTAGGGCCCTTGATAGGTCCGCATGCAAGTACTAAACTATATATTTTTTAATAAACTAATTTTGTATGTAAATTCTCAAATTTTGCTACTTTTTAACTATATATATTCTCAAAAATAAATAAACAATTATTACAAATTTATTCTTAAAAAGAGGAGCTCGATCGGGCAAATATGATAAAAATGAAATGGGGTTTCATTATTTTTTGGGTCACATTTTCATAATGTAGCTTTCAGGATTATCATATCTATATTTTATATATATATAAAAACAAAGTCTTTACCAAAAATAAACACACACACACTTTCCCGCCAAAATGAACTTACTAAATTTAGAAAGATTTTGTAAAAAACACAAGAATTAAAAAATAAATAAATAATGATTGCATTTTAGAAAGTGTAATGATTGCAAATAGAATTACACTTTTGAGCACTACATGTATTTTTTCAAAAAAAAAATAATCGTTTTGAGCACTTTTAAATTATATAAAAAAAAATGGTAGTTAAATTTTTTTGTTTAAAAACAAAGAATGTGATATTTTCAATGTAAAAATTAGTAATTGAAAAGTGGAGAGAAAAAATATGCGTAATTATAAAGTAGTTTAAAAGCGTGTTGTTTATATATATATATATATATATATATATATATATATATATATATATATAAAAACAAAGTCTTTACAAAAAATAAACACACACACACTTTCTCACCAAAATGAACTTATTAAATTTGGAAAGATTTTGTAAAAAACACTAGAATTAAAAAATAAATAAATAATGATTGCATTTTAGAAAGTGTAATAATTGCAAATTGAATTACACTTTTGAGCACTACATGTATTTTTTCAAAAAAAAAAAAAATTATTTTGAGCACTTTTAAATTATATAAAAAATAATGGTAGTTAAAATTTTTTTGTTTAAAAACAAAGAATGTGATGTTTTCAATGTAAAAATTAGTAATTGAAAAGTAGAGAGAAAAATGTATGTGTAATTAAAAAGTAGTTTAAAAGCGTGTTGTTTAAAAATATTTTGTTAAATAAAGATGCTTCGTTCCAATTCCAAAAAAGGACAATTTAATTTTTTTTTTAACAATTTTGTTTTTACTTAATAGGATGATTGATTTTAATATAACTATTAATCTTATTGTGTATCATAACTTCTTCTTCTTCTATTTTGTGAAAAATGTGAAAAAAAATTACATATAAAGCATTCATAAGTCTAATTTAAAAAATAAATAAATAATTCTCTATTGTTATAAAAAAGTATTCAAGATTCATAAATTCGAAATTATGTTAAATTAATTTTTAAAAAAAATATTCAAAAATATTTCGCTTAATCATAGTGTAACTAATTTGGTAAAGTAACATTAAATAATTTATAAAGATATAAAGTTATATCATAAAATGTGTTGAAAAACATTTAAATAACCCGAAAATGATTTTGTTTAAAGAACGAAATATGTTTTAGTTTAAAGAACTTAAGAACATTCCGTATATATATATATATTTTTTAATAAGTTTTCCAATTAGATTATATGAAAAAATAAATTAAATGACTAATCCAAAAATTTTCTCTCAAATCGAATAATTTAATATTTGATTGAATATAATTTTTCTTCATATGTAGTGACAATTGACAAGAGTTAGAAGTAATTAATCTCGCATGTTGGAATGTATTTGAAAAATTCTATTGGTAATTATCAGTATTAAAATTATCTTTAAGCATGTATTCGATAAACTTGCAAAAATGGTTTATAAACTATTTTATAAATCACACAATTTCTCAAACCACTTTTTTAACCATACTTATTATTGTATTATTTTGAAGTCGAAAAATATGTAATATAGGCGTCAAATCGAAGATCTCAACAAGAAGTTTAATACAATACAACAAGTGAGAGCAAACTATAAAAAAATTGTCCGTAAAATCGCCCAAATATTCAAATGTCAAAATTTTACTTTATATTTTTTACTTTATTTTAAATTATTTCATTTGAGTTATATAATACTTCGTATTCAGAAATCTTTAAATGGTTCGACCTGAAAGAGGCAACAGTTCAAGGGTCAAAAGATTGAATCGGGGTCAAATCGATTTTAATTAAAAAAATACATAATTATTTCAAAGATAAGAAAATTAGTTTACAAATAAAACGACATTTACTCATTTGGAGTAAAATTAAATAAACAAAAAATATAACCACAATATTATTTACCAATTGAAAGCAAATATAGATTTATGGTTGTTAATTTTATATATTAAATTTTATTTCAAAATAATTTAATATATAATAAAATGATAAAAATATCTTATTTAAAAAAATAAAGTTTAACAAACAAGTAAATAAAAATATTTTTTTAAACAAAAGACAAACAATTTTAAAAAGAAAAGATTTTTTTTTTTTTTTTTTTTTTTTTATAATGATCATAACTTCTTATTTTTTTATTAGTTTTGTAAATGTTGCATTTCCTATTTTGATTACTGTTTTTTTTTTAATTTTGAACTTGATAATATTTTGTATTAAAATATTATTATACTATATTTTTATTTGACATGATTTTATAATTAATATATATATTTTCATAAAATTTGATTAAAATCACTATCACTACTATATTCCAGTGCATTGCACGGATGAAAATACTAGTTTTGTCTAAAGAAAGAATACTCATATAAAAGGGGCTGGTTTCTTGATTTCTCAACTTTCTTCATAAATATTATTATTATTTAAAAGAGAATTAAAGAATATATGGGTGCAAGTTGATTCGGAAAATCACGAGCCATTCTAAGTTCTAACTCAATCCATTATTCACCCACAAAAATTTGATCATCATAATATCATTTGATTCTCCTCCACCTCAAACCCCCCCCCCCCCCCCACTTTTTTAATTTAAAAAAAAAAAAAAAACTTTTTCAATGTTTAATTATTTCAATGAAAATATAGGAAGCCCCTGGTTGAGCTGGGGATCAAATCTTGGAAATTTGGAATGGACAACAGGACAGGGTCGAGTCGATATGATTAAGTATTTTGAAAGAAATTAATATTAGAAATTATACAGTGTTAGTGACTTCATATTTCAAGTACCTTGTTGAATATTTTGATAATTCCCTCTTCGAAATAAGATTTGATTGAACGGGTATTGATCCTCCCTATCAGGTCCTGGGGAGTCGAAGAAGATGCCCCCGAAAGGAAAATATATTTTCTGGTGACTATGAAGTGGCACATCCACTTTAGAATAATGTGACTAGGGTTGCAAATTGGATTGAAATATTCAATTTTGTCCTATTCTGTTCTTTTTTCAAATAAATCCGATTTCGACTAGTTTGAAATCTGAAACTTCTAAGTTTTGAATTTTTCAAAAAAAAATTGGATTGGAATTAGAACGAGTTTCAAAATTCCAAAAAAATTCGAAACTCTGATCCACAAATTTTCGAAGTATTCCGAATATATTTCGATCCGAAAATTGTAAATTTCTTTGGGATAAATTCTGAAATTTTTTGTATTTGCATTACAACTAATAATATAAAATTTAAGAAAACAATTTATTGAACAATTAATAATATTAAAATATTATTAATATGAGATTTAATATATAACTAACGAATAACACTTTTACTTAGTAGAGAGAGTAACAGTTCAATTTTAGCATATATTTAAGTTAGGTAAATTGGTGGTAAAATTTTTTTTTTACACATTAGCTATATTAAAAGTTCAGATTAAATCAAAATTTAAAAATGTGTTGTCAATTTTAATATTACAAAATTTGCTTTAATTATTCACTGTTTGTGTAATCATCAGGTTTGGACTTTGGAGCGTGACACTGTTGGTTTACTAGGAAATAAATTTTTGAAGAAAAAATATTAGATCTACATGAAGTTCTAGGATGAAAAAATGCAAGAATTGTAGCATTATTATCCTTGTTAACTTTTATTTTATTGGATCGTGATTGAAAAACTTGTGTTAAATCTATTTATAGATATTATGTTGTTATTTTTTGTGATTTGGAACTTTAATTATAGTTTTTTACTAGTTGAAATTTTGAACTCGTTTCATTTTAGACATTTAATTCCCCAAATTTCCTTTTTTATATGCTTGAAATTATTATAAATCTTCATAAGATATTAAATATTAGAAATTTTCGAAAATTTTGAATTTCAGTTTAGAATGAAGTTTGTGTATTCGAAATTTTGGAATGAAATTCGGAACAACATTTTGATTCCTAAATTTTTTAGAACGAAACTTGAAACATCTATTTCCGATTCGTTATGTTCAAAAAAATACCCCTAAATGTGACTGTCGAAGAATAACTATCAAGTGCCAACAGACACAAATTTTCAGTAGACACAAAGTCTCTTATAAATACACATAATGTCTCCAATGTTTGATATTCGAAAAGATATCAAGTATTTATATTCGCCCTTTTATTTCTCTTTTTTTGGCATCATTAGAATTTCTGCGGAGTGTTCTCTGGTTTGAACAAATTATAACTATTTGAGACAAACAACCTCCATCATATTTTAAGAGAATTTTTGCAAAACCCCATTGTGACTCTGGTTTCTATCAGAAGGGGAGTAACATCTAAATATACTACTTTTAAAAGTCGTTTAAAGGGAGAAATTTTTTCAGTCTATTTTACCCGCACATTTTTTTATAATTTCATATTCACCCTTAGTTTTAGTTAATATAAATATTTTATTATTTTATTTCTTTTTTATTTTCATATTATCAATAAAAATATTTTTCATATATTTACAATCTAAACTCTTCACTTTCTCACTAAAAATCTTTTAAATAAAACCAATAACTCTCACATAATTTATAGTTTCTAATACCTAATTTTAGTTTTTACAATTTATAAAAATATTTTTCATACATTTACAATCTATAATTTTCACTTTCTCACTAATTTTTTTTTAAATAAAACCAATAACTCTCACATAATTTATAGTTTCTAATACGTAATTTTAATTTTTACAATTTATAAAAATGTCACTAGGTATGTGCAACCATAAGTTAATATTCTGTAAATATGTATTGTTTTTTGTTCACCTCGACTTCTTTTACTATGCTTCTTAACCCATTTTATTATCATATATTTTCCATGTCAAATGATGAAAAGAAATCACGAGAGCATGTTGTTATTGTTTTTGTCCTATCAAATCGATGAACACGTCTTATTAGATTGTAGCAAAATTTGAGATGATGGTTTGTGGTGGTTCTATCAATTTAAAGAAATGCGTGTGCTACTTTGGGATTCACAGGACTGAATCAATTTGTTGAACCAGAAATTTGAAGGTATCGATTTCAAAACAATTCCTGATCAAACATTACTCTAATTAAATATGATATCTTCTGTATCTCGAATAATCATACCTAGCAGGGAACGTAGATTAGATACATCTTAATTTTTCTCAAACATTTATGATAAAATGTTGTTTTGAGTTCTAACTTCACATGCATGATAAACATTTTTTTTACGCCATATTACAATTGATTTTTTTCATCTTGATTCTAAAATCTGGATAAATTTTCAAATGATGTTTATCATTCTTTTTTCATAGCACCAATGGATTGATTATGAACTATATACAAATATAAAAGAAGGAATCCTTCCAATTCCAATTTCTTCGAATAAGGTAGCCTAACAATACATTTTAGGAGATACAAAATTTAAAGAAGTCAGCAATAAGTAATTAGAAGAAAGATGATGATATTATTGATAAGAGTATTGCGTACTTAGAAATTTGAATAATGTTTAGTTTAAACTGGGTTCGATATTGAGATTATTTAAATCAACACTTTGAATATTTTGTAGGTATAACATGTAAGGGAATCAAGACAATTTTTATTCAATTTCAAAAATATATATACTTGAATAAAAATATCATAATATCGTTACAATATCGCGTGCATCACGTGCTTTATATACTAGCCTCTTAAAAGAAAGCGTTGTACCTTGGAGTACTTTTAGTGTGTGTGTTTTCCCTATATTTTCCCAACATACCTTTACTAGGAAGTACAACTATATTCTTTTTGCAGGGTTTCGATACCCAATAAATCTCGAGCTATAATGTAACATCAGATTATCAATTCACAAGCATCGTCCAATGATGAATTATTAACCAACAACCGAACGCTACACCTGACTCATTTATATTACCTCTTGGATGACTTTGAATCTCCCATTTAGCCTTTTTATTGGTTCAATTAAGAGTCTAACCTACACTACTTATATTTGTCTATCCTAGCCATTCTTTAGAGTGTTATTATGTGTGCAATAGGGGTTAAGAGCCCCAAAGGTCACTGAACTTTGCAAGAAGTTTTAATGGGGTCTCTAAACTTTAAAAATCACCTCATTAATCACCAAGCTTTACAATATGTAATCTCGAAGGTAATTGGCATCACGATTTGTAAAATTTTCAACAGAATGCTGATGTGGCTCTAATGTGGCGTTATTTATCTACTAATTTGGCATCTACATATAAAGCTACATAAAGCATTGAGGTTACAATTTGCAAAGTTCAATGATGAATGCGACGATTTTTAAAGTTCAATCCCGTGAATATTCTTTGCAAAGTTCAGTGATCAATTGAGTGATTTTCAAAGATCATTAACCCAGTGGGAATTTTTTGCAAAGTTCGGTGATGTATATGGTGATTTTTAAAGTTTAGTGACACAATAGAAACTTTTTGCAAAGTTCAGTGACCATTCTAAACATTTTCTAATAAAATAATATATATGTAAACCAAAATTATTTTCTTATTTTGTAACCACACTTTCTTAAAAAAAAAATAATAATAAAAAATTAAAAAAAATCAATAAACTCAAAATATATTTTTCCATTCTCTACAAATAATAATAATAATAATAATAGTAATAGCAAAAAAATCAAATTACTTTTCGTTGTGGATCCAAATGGGTTCAAGTGTTCAGTAAGTGAATAGTACTTCTGAATCCATGAAAAATGGCGTTGAAAAAAAAAAGGTTTAATCATCAAAAGGCGTTTATAAAAAACCATTAGGATTATGTTATCATCATTATGAATAGAAATTCGACAAGTATTTCCACAAGTAGACGAATAATCTAATCTTGCCAAGTTTTATTGTGTGCAATTTAACTTGTCCAATATCTACCATCTAGCACATGTTTCGTCTGTTTTAAGCATAAAGCAAATTTTCACCAATCAATTAGCTAAAACAAGTAAAATTGTTATCGAATTGTCGTAAATAGGTTGAGAAATACTATGAAGAATCTAACAACACGCAGCTACAATGAATTAACTTGGAAAGTATTCTTTATTTTTTTTATACAACTATTTATATGGAACTTATAATGTTTTTTATACAACTGTTACAGAATGAGGTCGAATCCATTCGATTCAATAATTTAAATTTGAACCCGACAGGTTCACTTACTAGATACTTGAAATTTTTTAGTTTGGAGCCAAATCATGTCCATGCCTATATAAAGTAATTTGATTTTTGTTTGTTATTTATTTGTAGAGAATATGAAAAAAAAAAATTATTTTGAGTTCAGTAATTTTCTGGAGAATCTATGGTTAGTAAATAAGGAAAAATTTATTGTTTACGTTTATAGTATTTTATTAGAAAATGTGTGGATTAATAACTCCAGTGATCACTGAACTTTTGCAAAAAGTTTCTATTGGGCCACTGAACTTTAAAAACCACTATATTCATCACTAAACTTCGCAAAAGAATCTCCACGGGGTCGCTGATCTTTAAAATAATTCCATTGATCACTGAACTTTGTAAAATATTTTCACAGGGTCACTGAACATTAAAATCACCACATTCATCACTGAACTTTGCATCATACGTGCAAGCCAAATCAGCTGTGAAATAGTGCCACGTCAACATTCTGTTAAAAATATAATGGATCGTGATGCCAATGACCTTTGAGACTACAAATTGTAAATTTTAGTGATGAATGATGTGATTTTTAAAATTCAATGACCCCTTGAAAACTTTTTTATAAAGTCCAGTGACCTTTGGAGCTTTTAACCCGTGCAATAGTGAAAAATGCAGCTGCCCTTTGAGAGTGAAAAATTGGTTGCATTGTGGTAAAAAAAAACCCGGTGTTGTTATCCTCTTGAACTTATTTCATTGCTTTCTTTTAGCATTTGTGTCCTACAAATCATCAACGTTACCTTGTCCTTAATGAGTGAGATTGAGAAGCAACCAAGGTGTATATTGGTTGTGGTTCGGAGCTATTTGGATTGTTTGTTTGGTAGAGAAAGGTAACTTGATATTGAGACTGAAAAATTCACTTTTGATGACTCTTGGAGCAAGCTTCCACAACATTTTGTATCAAAGCTACAAGGCGGTAGATTAAGCTCGAAAACTGACCCAAAAAAGTTCAGAAAATCGGCTGAAATGAAGCAGAAAACATTGAAAATTTGTCCAAAAAACTATTGAAAAATCAAACTGAAAAATGGTTTTTGGTGAAACAGCTGATCTGGTGGAGATACCAAGACCACCAATGGACTCTGCGGTTGAGGTAAAGCTCCCTTACTGATGCGTGTTACTGTGTGATGGCGTGTGGACTTACGTTGGAAGCTCGTAGAGGCGCGAGAGGACTCCTCCAGCAACGGTGTCTGAATACAGATTGTTCTTGGAGGCGTGCCGAACCTTATGCTAGTGTTCATTTTTCTATTTTGGGAAAATTTGTGGTTCTGATTAGTTTTGGCCCTTGCACATTCAGGTTCTTTTTTGCTTAATTGGTTGCCGCAGTTGGTGGAGACTTTAGGACGAATAGAGCTAGTCTTAAAGTGATAAACTCACATCTCTCATAATTTACGGACTTAGATTAGTCCGTTGTTGTATATTGGCTTATCCCAAATTAAATTTCAGTTTTAGTGTGTGGCGCCCCAAACTCATTTTCTATTTTTATGCATTTATTTATTTTCTAGCCATATTTTTACTTTTCAAACGAATAAAATAGTATTTTATCCATCTGCTCTAAATATAAATTTGAACTTTTATTTTTAAAGCATAATTGAACACTATTAAAAATAAGTATTTTCCTGTGAAATATCATTTGTAATTTAATTTAGAAGAAAACGAAATAAACTAACTATAATATGACAACTCTATAGTTAGTAGTTGATATAAAAATATCTGTTTAAAACAGGGAATAGAGAGCGGAAAGCGGAAGATAGCCGAGAATTTTCTATTTAAAATATTTAACTATTTTGAAACAAAATAAAATTAATTAAAAGTAGTTGGACCTTTTTGGGGTTTCCTTGGTAAGAGGCCCATGAACCACGGTCAGGTACCCAGTACATAATGGTCCCGTCATTTGAGAGTTCGCACCATCCTTCAATCCATGCATTGTCATACCTACAATGCAAAACTAAATGAGCTAACGCTCAGCAAGTAACATATGCATGATCATGCGCATGAGTTTCGATTCACTTTCTCAAAATTATCTCATCACCAAGCTCCGTGCCTTCTCATCATCTCAGTTTATCCACATTTCCTACTTGGGCCCGAATCCCACTACGTTGTAACTATGAGCTCAAATATCAACATGGCCGATAACATGCGCCTTCCAGTACCTGTGGTCCGTCATCGCCCACCGAGACTCAAGACTCCACAGTTTGTATCTATCTTTGCCCACCGAGACTCAAGATACTGCACTGTGAATTATATTATATCAATCAGGCCTGACCTATTATATACGGTGCTCGACGTGCCAATCTGCAGTCCCAAGGCCACCAAGAGACCTCCCGAAACCGCCCGTATATCGGCGCCGGACCGCCAACACCCCATCATCGACTACCCTTAATGACCGTCGGGAGTCTCAAGCGAGTGTATATATCCGGACGCGAAGTAAAGTACGGTACACTCATAGGACGATTCTACTATCATCCACGTCATTCTCTCTCCATATATTTCCATAGACTCTTTATCTCTTTCTTTATCATCTATGAAGGACTTCTTCTAAGTCCATACAATGCACATGTCAATGCCCATGAATGCAAACATATATTTCGTCCATCAATTTTACATCATATAACCACATCATATGGCATTCCAATGATATTCATGTGCATTAATAAAATATCGTATCATATCATCAAATCACGTCTCGCATGCTTTCACCATATACAGATAATTGTCACATCATATTTCACGTATATTGCACCAACAATATACTTCACATAATCACATAGGAGTACATAATAATATAAATATTATGTTTTGCATTGTAGTTGAAATGTTACTTACCTCACTCCTTGAGTATCCTAGAGTTGACGACTTTATTTTCCAATATTTTGCAATACTAATCCGCTTGAAGTCAAACTAGATTGATCATCATTCATCACCTATCATATGTATAAATTATAATTTAGTCACGTGATAATATATTATATTCCAACTAACCAATATTAATTAGGGTCCATTAAATAATATATGATATTAAAATTGTTTATCTTATTGTAAAATATTTTATCTAAGTAATTATATGGACCAACTTTATTTTAAAGGTATTGACCCACTTTATTATACCTCATAAAGCATTTAATCTAATCCTCATATCCAAAACAATAATCATAACATTAATAAAATAAATCTAATTATATTATATATATATATAATAATAATAATAATATATAATATAATATAATAATAATAATAAAATAAATAAAATAAAAAAACACAAACCATTACATTACAGAAAAAGGGGGGGGGGGTCGACCTCCATTTATTTTTAAATGGGGGTTAGATGGGGGTCGACCCCCCTGATAAAAAGGGGAACGGATTTCCTTCCATTTTTTTCTCAACGTTTTTAAATAGCCGACTGTCCCTATTTATAGTTTTTATCGGGGGCTAAGATGCAATTATTTTATTTGCTCTTTTAGTCCCAAAAAAAATATAAGATTTATATTTTAGTCTCCAAAAGTTATTAAAAACTATCAAAATGACTCAAAGATTTATGGGATCATATGAAGTCGAAATAGAAAGTTCTTAGGGCCAATATGAAGTTCTCAAGGAATACATTACAACGATATTTTCAGATCATAAAATCGATAACTGAGGTAAAAATTATTGCTCGTCAAAGTTAGCCACTTAAAACTATTTTATTTCGATTTCTTTTCAAGTAGCTACCTTCGTCTTAATTTTCGGTACTCTTATTATAATCAAAATTGAACTTTCAATATACCATTCTAAAATATACCCACAATCTAGTTTCTCGTATCCTTGCCGAAACGCAATATGACCAACTATAACAAAAGTTGTGGCTTGTCAAAATAAGCCGTTTAAAATTAAAATTTCGAGTGCCAACCTTCTTTATTAAAATTTCTGAGATACGTACGTCAATCGAATATATGTCTACAATATACCAGTTTGAAATTCATTTAGAACTCTACATGATGTTATTCTCGAATAGTCAAGACAGATAACAAAACTAAGAATTTACGTGTCCCGAAACTATACGAGTAATTCGTCGTTAATTAATAATATAACAATATATATATATATATATATAATCAATGTTACGTCCAACTAATTATATATATATATATATATATATATATATATATATATATATATATATATATATATATATATATATATTATTTTAATTATTATTATTATTTTAACCAAAAGTTTACGGTTTAACTTTGGTCTATTATTTTTCAACCTTAGAACGAATTCTTAGTTCCACTATGAAGTACATTCCATACACTTCAATTCATATCTTCCCAATTATGGAATCGATAGTCGATTTATTAAATTGATAAAAATACTTAAAGTAATATTTAATATTCTTATTTATTTTTCGTTGATAATACGTCAACCAAAATTAAAGTCTGATTTAATGGCGAATATGCTCCTTTAAATAAGTCAAATAAAATTAAAATTAAAATTTGACTTTTAAGTGGGTCCCGTTAAATGTGAATAATTTAATATAATAATATGTCGGATTTTTGGATCGTTACATAGTGCCTCATCGTGTGGGTTGACATTAAGATTTTGGTTAACGTGTGGGGTAACATTGCTTGTGCTAGAAATTTAGGAATTACTTGCTATATTTGAAGTCTTGGATTTGATTGCAAATTGATAATTGATTTTGCGCTCTAATTGTCATCTAGTCACTGCGTGGGACTGCATTACGTGGGAATTTTGATTTTTGTTAACATATCTTCGTATTACATATACAGACATACTATTCTATTAGAACACCTAAACTTGACCTATTCGAACATTTCCTTAATCTAAGATCATGAATCTTACGAAACCCTATGAAACTAGAACGGTGTATACTAAGGGTTAAGCTTACTTTGTGTGATCTATTTGTGCACTTTGGTTGTTCTATTTTCTCCAGATGTCTTCACACATCGAAGTGGAAATTTTTAATGAGAAATAGGATTTTTCAATTTGGCAACAAAAGATGAAGGGGATCTTGGTTCAACAAAAAATTTCAAAAGTCATAGATGGAAAATTTCCTACAAATTTGACAGAAGTACAAAAAGAAGAAGTCAGTGAGCTTGCTTATACTTCAATCATTTTACACTTTTCTAACGTCATTTTGAAAAAAGTGGGTAAACTTGATTCTAGAAAAGAAATTTGGGAAAAATTGAGGGAACTTTATGTATTAAAGTCTACTCCAAATAAATTTTTTTTTCTTGAAAGTTTTTTTTCAAAATTGATCCTTCAAGTGATCTTGATGACAATCTGGATAATTTTAATAAACTTGTTCAAGATATCACTATGATACGATCCAGACCAGGCATCGTAGGGAGAAGTCGAGACATCGGCAATACGACGGTGATCTACGTGCAAAACGGAGTAAGTTTCATATTGGAATCTAGCCGAGAAGACGAAAGAATCAAGCTGAGCCGAGTACACAAAATTGTTTATGCAGAAAAGGCATTACAGCCGTAATGGAAATCCTTCACGGACGTAACTCATATAATCACGGCCGTAAAAGCTATTGTCACAGTCGTAATCAACTATCGAGGGAAAATGCAGAATTTCAGCAGAATCAGGCTTACGGTCGTAAGTCTTAAAGTTACGGCCGTAACTAATAAATTAGATTTTTTATCAGAGAGGCCATTACGGCTGTACGAGAGTTCCTCATAGCCGTAAATGAGGAGCGGGCCAGATTTTCCGGATTTTCCAATTATTTTATTTCCCTTTGGTTTTTAGGTTATTTTCCTATTTTAGAATTTTAGTCTAATTAGAATTTTATTTTGAGTAAATTAGATGCTAGGTTATTTTGCTTATTTATATTCCTTTCCATTCATTGTAAAAGACAAGTTTGAGTTTATAAATTAAATTGAGAGATGATTCTCCAAAATTGAGAGGTTGAGTTATTCCCTTTGTTTCGAACTTATCAAAGATCCGTTTTTTGTGGCGTTCACCCAACGAACTTATCAAGGAATTGACAACCCTTGTGGCGTTCACCAATCTTGGTTCTTCAATCCGCATCGTCAATTAATTGCGTCGTGATTGTCGGGTCAAGGTTTTATCGTCAAATCTATCTTTTAATTTTCGTTATTTTCTTCGTGTTATTGTTATTTTCGCGTCAAATCTGATCTAGATCTTTCCTATGTCTTAATTGTCTTTATTCCACGTTGTTCGACAAGATTCCTCGACTGGGATCGCGTCATCTGGTATCAGAGTTTGGATCTATTTCAGATTCTTGTTAATTCTTGATTTTTTTCGTGTTCTTCGCGTTCTTCGTGTCGGTCATAATTTTCTTCAGTTTGATCCATAAGAGTCAGTCCAAAAAATTCAAAAGTGTTTTTCTTGTTCGTTTCTCGTCCAAATCCAGTTCCGTTTTTTCTGCCATACTCATAGTCCAATTGTCTGACAGATTATAAAAAAAATTCCTAAAATTCCCAAATATTCTCCAAATATTCCGAATTTCCTTATTCGTGTCTTAAAAATGTCTGATAGAGAGGTTTCCACATCTTCATCTTCTATTGGAAACAGAAAACAGCTCAGGGGTGTGAATAGAACGAATGAATAGGGTAATGATGATATTACAGTAATGAGGGCACAATTTGAGAGGTTTATGGCACAGATGGAGAATCGAGGTGCAGAGCGTGAACAAAGACCTCATGATCAATCTCATGATAGTTCTCGAGTTAGGAGAGGTAACAGGCGTGAGGTTGGTATGAATGTTGAGGGCATGGAAAGTGAAAGTGGAAGTATATCTTTGGGAAGTATGCGAAGGAGGGATAGAAGAGATAGGTATGAGAGGTGGCATGATAGGGAGCGTCGTGATGCTAGGAGGCATCGTGGGGGTAGAGATGATGTTGATGACGACCTTGGGAAAATTAAAGTGAAAATACCATCGTTTCAGGGTAGGAGTGATCCGGAGGCGTACTTGGATTGGGAAACCAAGGTTGAACGGCTATTTTATTGTCACAATTATTCAGAGAAGAAGAAGGTGAAATTAGCTGTGATTGAATTCACAGATTATGCCAATATTTGGTGGGATCAATTAGTTACGGGTAGGAGGAGGAATCTTGAGGAGCCGGTGGAGACTTGGGGTGAATGAGCCTACAACGAAAGGTAAAAATATTTCTGTTTCTCAAACTACTCGGGATAGAAATATTAAGTGTTTTAAATGCTTGGGAACAGGTCATATAGCATCCCAGTGTCCAAATAGGAAGCTAATGATCTTGCGTGATAATGGTGAAATTAGTTCCGATGATGAATTTAAGGGAATGCCTAAGTTAGTGGATGTTGGGGCTAGAAGTAGTAGTGATGAGGAAGGGCTGACCTATGCTGTTAAAGATTCACTTGTTAATCGGTGTGTCCTTAGTATTAGGGTCAGGGTGGATGAAATTGGTGAGCAAAGGGATAATCTCTTCCATACTAGATGCTTAGTGGGCAAAAAGGTTTGTGGTATGGTGATTGACGGGGGAAGTTGTACTAATGTGGTTAGTACAATGTTGGTTGAGAAATTGGGTTTGAGCTTGATAAAACATCCGAACCCTTATAAATTGCAATGGCTGACCGAGTCGGGAGAAATTAAGGTAAATAAGCAGGCTAGGGTCAATTTTGCCATCGGGGGTTATAAGGATGAGGTGGTTTGTGACGTGGTACCTATGCATGTTGGCTATATTTTGTTGGGGAGACCCAGGCAATATGACAGGAGGGTAGTACACGATGGGTTTAAAAATCGATATTCTTTCGTGAAGGGTGGAAAAATGATCACTCTTGCTCCGCTATCACCTAAAGAGGTCCAAGAGGACCACTTGAAAATAAAGAGCGAGTTTGAGGGGAAAAATAAGAGCGTTGAGGCCACGACCTCAAAAAAAGGAGAGTGTGTGAAAATTGAAAACAAGAGAGTTGAGGCCACGACCTCAGAAAAAGGTGAGCTTGAGAGTGAAAAGAAAAAGAAAAGAGAGTCCACCACAAAAATGAGTTTACTTGCATTTGCTAACACATCCCTCCCCAGTTCTACGAAATCTGTTTTGCAGGGACATAAATCAAACCATGAACTTAAGGCCGGGAAGATATCCGTTGGAAAAAATGAGCAAGCCAAAAGTCTAAAGGATCGTACAAAACTTAAACATGATAATCGAGCCCGGAAAAGCAGGGGGAGTCTGAAAAACCGACCAAAAATGGATTCGAGGTCAAATCCTTTTCAAGATAGGGAGTATGATACGATCCAAACCAGGCATCGTAGGGCAAAGTCGAGACATCGACAATACGACGGTGATCTACGTGCAAAACGGAGTAAGTTTCATGTTGGAATCGAGCCGAGAAGACGAAAGAATCAAGCCGAGCCGAGTACACAAAATTGTTTATGCAGAAAAGGCATTACGGCCGTAATGGAAATCCTTCACGGCTGTAACTCATATAATCACGGCCGTAAAAGCTATTGTCACGGCCGTAATCAACTATCGAGGGAAAAGACAGAATTTCAGCAGAATCAGGCTTACGGTCGTAAGTCTGAAAGTTACGGCCGTAACTAATAAATCAGATTTTTGATCAGAGAGGCCATTACGGCCATACGAGAGTTCCTCACGACGTAAATGAGGAGCGGGCCAGATTTTCAGGATTTTCCAATTATTTTATTTCCCTTTAGTTTTTAGGTTATTTTCCTATTTTAGAATTTTAGTCTAATTAGAATTCTATTTTGAGTAAATTAGATGCTAGGTTATTTTGCTTATTTATATTCATTTCCATTCATTGTAAAAGACAAGTTTGAGTTTATGAATTAAATTGAGAGAGGATTCTCCAAAATTGAGAGGTTGAGTTATTCCCTTTGTTTCGAACTTATCAAAGATCCGTTTTTTGTGGCGTTCACCCAACGAACTTATCAAGGAATTGACAACCCTTGTGGCGTTCACCAATCTTGGTTCTTCAATCCGCATCGTCAATTAATTGCGTCGTGATTGTCGGGTCAAGGTTTTATCGTCAAATCTATCTTTTAATTTTCGTTATTTTCCTCGTGTTATTGTTATTTTCGCGTCAAATCTGATTTAGATCTTTCCTAGGTCTTAATTGTTTTTATTCCGCATTGTTCGACGAGATTCCCCGACTGGGATCGCGTCACACTAACTATGGTCAAAAAGTACGTGAAGAATATAAAGATGTTATGTTGTTAAATGGTGTTCACGATTCTTATAAAGAGGTCAAGAACGAAATTAAGTATGGTAGGGACACCTTAACACCTGAGATATCATAGATCCCTTTAAGAGTAAGGAGAAAGAGATTAATGCTGAAAAAGAAGATAAGAGGAGCGGTGAGTTACATATGATGAGTAGAATGAAGCTTAAGATAATGAATTTTGGTAGAGCTCATGACAGCAGTGATTCGAGTAGTGATTCAAGTGATAGAGGCGTTAAAAAGAAGGGCAAGGGATGGGACAAGTCTAATGGTTGACAGTGTTACAGCTTTAGTAAGTCTGAACATTTTATTAGAGATCGTCCCAAAAAGAAAGATAAGCAGAAGGGTAAGATGAGAGGTGAGGAGAATTTGGCTATAGGGTCGAGTGACGACCCTAGTCAGGTTTATCGAGAGTAAACCTAGTGACTGCATGTGCATTTATGTGTAATTCTTTCTGAATTTGTGTGATTGCTTAATTATGTTGCAATGTTATATGTTACAATTTCAATTTGTTTGACGTGTGTGTAATTGTAAGAATCGAAGTGGTCTTATCACTTGGTGTAATTGTTTGCATGCATAGTGGGTTTTTGATGCATTAGCAGTAAGTGTGAGGATGTCTATTGGTGAGGTGGAGTATAGATGTCTAGGGGTACATTAGTGGTTTGTACCGGGGATGTGGAGTGTGACATTTGTATCACCAGTGGAGAGGCGATTAAATGTTTGAATCCTTTATATCTGATCAAGTGGAGTGTGAGAGAGGCACTTTTATTAGGTGGAGACCCACTATCCATGTAGGTTGAGAGAAGTGATGTGGTGATAGATGATTATCCCGAGTACTTAGTATCTATTATGACTTACCAGTTAGACATAAATTGAGTGATCAGTCTAGGGAGCATATTAAGCAATGAGAGGAGATACTTGTTCTCGAGGTGTGAGTAATACAGAATAGGATAGGATAGAAAGAGTTGTGAGATCTTTTTGTGTGGTCATTTATGCATCTATTGCAAGTGTTAGCCACTTTTTGGTTAACATGGTTTTAATATGTGGTTCTGTATGAACTTGAGTTTTTTTTTTTTAAATAGATTTGTGTGTTATCCTGTATTATATTGTCATCGCATGTTTATTTATTCTTGACTAATTACTATGAATATTTGCTTCTACTTGGATGTTATTGTCCTTAGCCCTGGTGAGTATTATATGGAGCAAGAATGGTATGTGTTTTGGATCCGAAACACGAGGCAAGGTCTACGATCCCAATTTTATTGGTTATTTTGATTATGCAAGTACTAATTGTGTGTTTTGATTGCTTGCAGGTTTATTGAGAATCAAGGTAGAGATTTGTTGGGTTTTGATGCACAATAAATCTTAGGCTATGATGTAAATGTCGGATTATGAATTCACTGGCCTCTGCCATTGATGAATTATGTACCAACAACTGAATACAAGTGCTACACCCGACCCATTTATATTACCTCTTGGATGGCTTTAAATCTTGACCCATTTAGCCTTGTTATTGGTCCAATAAAAATCTAACCTGCACTCCTTATATGTGTCTACCCTATCTATTGTTTAGAGTGTGATTTTATGTGTGCAAGAGTGAAAATGTGGCTGCCCTTTGAGAGTGAAAAACCGGTTACCTTGTGATGCTAAAAAATCGGTGTTGTTCTCCTCTTGAGCCTATTTCATTGCTTTCTTCTAGCATTTGTGGTCTACAAATCATCACCATTATCTTGTCTTTTGTGGGTGAAATTGAGAAGTAACTGGGGTGAATAATATATTGTTTGTGGTTTGAAGTCGTTTGGATTGGTTGTTAGGTAGAGAAAGGTAACGTGATATTGAGCCCCAAAAATTCACTTTTGACTACTCTTGGAGCAAGCTTCTGCAACACATTTGGATAAACTTTCTCATGATGTTGTGTGTGGAATTAGAGTACTCATTGTTTTATTATTATTTCAATAAAGAGAAATTAATAAGTTATTTTAGAGCAGGTTGAGTTGGGGAGTTAAACTTTGCTGATAGCAGTCTTTACGTTCCATAGGGAAAAAAATAGAACTCCATGCAATCTGTTGAACAAATTAAAGTATTGGATATGGTTAGAAGTAAATTTCTTTAAATTATGTCGATATACTTGAAATTGATAAGTTTCTCAAGTTAAATTAGATCTCAAGTTCATATTTTTCACAGGATTCACTACAAGAAGAATGACTTATGGTGACGAAAAATATCGCCATTGAATTGCAAAATGTCATCTTAATTAATCTATTGCGACGACAAATTCGCCACTAAAAGTCATCGCATTTTTGTCATCTATGTATGTTAAGCCTACAGAGACGATATTTTTGTCATCGGCATTGAACCTTTTTCTTGTAGTGATTGTAGCAGGATTTTACTTTCTGTTTAGGATATGACTTCTTATTCTTTTTAATTTTTAATTACTTATCCTTCTAGTTTTTAACTATTTTATCTTCCTTAAGTAATGAGGATTATGAGATTATTTTGCCAATATAAGCAAATACTTTGTACAATTTTTCAGTCACCAATTCATTACAATTAAATTATTATCTATAAAGTCTTGAGTTTTTCAACTTTATTTTTATTTCAAATATTTTAATTCCACTTTCGTACCAAAATTAGTAGTAGTAGTATGTTGAGAAATTTCCTTTCTCAAATAAAATATGCTATAACGAAGTTAACACAAAACTTGAAACAAAGAATCAAGAAGAAATCAATAAAAGTTTCGAAATGACTTGAATCGCAAAGAATGCTGTCCTAAAAGCGAAATTTGCGCCCTCTCGAAATGAGAATGCTAAAGGGCCTCCAAGCAAATTGCTTTAGCGGATTTCAAGCCTCAAACCAAGTATCAAATAGCACAATTGATAAACTTGGAGAATAGGAACAAGAAGAGCAAATTTGAAGATTCTAAGTATAAAATTCAAGACTTTGGATGATAATCACTATTGAAAGTTTGATGATCAAAAATTGTATTAAAACCATGAATTCTATACCTATTTATAGAATTCTATCATCCCAATTCGTTGTTCATGCAACTCTTCACGAAAGAGTGCCAAAAATAGTTGAAAAGGTGCATGAGAAATTCTGAAAAAATTCTCCAACGGTCAAATTTTTATACCACGCGATCGCGCGATGCCTCGAAAAATTATGCAGTGACCATTATCACTTAACCAAGCGATCGCCGGACCACCAACCACGCAATCGCATGGTTCTTTATTTTGGCCGGACCTTCAGGTCCGGTCCGGACCATTTGGTCCGTCCAGTTTGTATTTGGTCCGGTTTTTCACTTCTTGTACCGGTTCCTTATATTTTGGACCGGTTCTCGCACTTTTTCAACTTTATTTATATATTTGAACAACATTTTCATAAAAATCCCCCACTTGTTCAAATATATGAACACAACTTAGAATCATAAACGATGCCACGCATAAAATAAGGTATCTTTCGATTTTAACCTTATATTAGTGCTAACATTACAAAGTAATATCGAGATCCCAGGTAGCATTGGCTTTGAACCGGTTATCCCTTATGACATTACCGGCGATATCGCACACGTGAACATTCTTGCTCAATATGTTCCACACAATTCACTTTGACGCGTAAATGGTCTTGCGCCCATCCGAGTTCATGAATTTTTCAGAAAGTAACTCCAAAACTTTCCTTGAAGCGGCACCACTTCTAAGTTCACATAGGAGAAATTCTTACAGTGTCTTGGTAACTTTTAAAGACACTTGTACTAAGTACTGAATTTCTTTAAGATTTATTCAACCCTCCAAACAGTTACCCCAGCACTTATGTCCTTAGGATAGGGCCTTAAAATAATTTTCTAAGTGCTGCAACAATTCACTTATCGAATGACTTGTTGTTACCCTTTGAACCCGTGAATTACTCATTTCGTAATGACAGGTAGGGTTGCCGTCATTCGTGAATTTATAATAGGTGTTTTAGCCCCATCCTACTCGATGTTTGTCTTACCAACTCTTTGGTAAGTGATTTTGTGAATGAATCAGCCAAATTTTCACTTGATCTCACATAGGTAAGTGATAATATTCCATCCTTTATTAATTTTCTTATGTAATCATGTCTAAGACTCATATGTCTTGACTTTCCGTTGTAGACTTCATTATAAGCCCTTGCTAGAGTAGCTTGACTATGGCATAATATAGATATTGAAGATTCATTCTTTGTATCTAGTGGAACTTCATAAAGAAGATCCTTAAACCACTCGGCTTCCTTTTCAGTTTCGGCTAATGCAACAAACTCGGATTCCATAGTGGAATGTGTTATCATTGTTTGTTTCTTTGATCTCCAAGAAACAGCACCACCTCCAAGTGTAAACAACCATCCCAAAGTTGATTTATTTTCTCCAGCATTTGATATCCAACTCGCATCGGTATATCCTTCTTATATAGCTGGAAACTTGGAATATTGAATTCCAAGGTTTTTAGTTACCTTTAGATAACCAAGAACTCTTCTAATCGCTTTCCGATGTTCAACACTTGGATTGCTAGTAAACCTACTAAGTTTACTCATGGCAAATGCAATATCCGGTCTTGTGCATTGAACTGCATACATTAGACTCCCAATTGCACTCGCATATTCGAGTAGTCCAATAGCCCTTTCAACATTCTTTACAAGTTTAATACTTGAATCAAATGGGGTATTTGCCTCTTTAATGTTCAAATGTTTGAACTTTTCAATCACATTCTCTATATAATGTGATTGGGTTAATGCATACCCAACTCATTCTTGATCACTTTTATACCCAATATGGTATCCACTTGACCAAGATCTTTCATTTTGAATGTTGACGATAGAAACCTCTTCGTTTCTTTTATGTCATTCATATGATTACTTATAATCAACATGTCATCCACATACAAATACACAAATATAACAAGCTTATCACAACTTTTGATATATAAACATTTATCTACCACATTGTGTGAAAAACCAAAAGACATAATTGCATTATCAAATTTCTCATGCCATTTTTTAGGAGCTTGTTTTAAACCATATAGCGATTTAATAAGTTTACAAACTTTATTTTCATTACCCGGAAGAACAAAACCTTCCGGTTGTTCAATGTAAACTTCTTCATCTAGTTCTCCATTTAAAAATGTAGTCTTCACATCCATTTGATGCACATGTAAATCAAATATAGAAGATAGTGCAATAGTATTCTAATAGTAGTGATCCTAGCCACCGGTGCATAAGTGTCAAAATAATCAATTCCTTCCTTTTTTCGAAAACCTTTAGCAACTAATCTTGCTTTATAGGTTTGGATCGAACCATCGGTACTTTATTTCCTTCGAAATACCCACTTGCAACCAATGACTTTTGATCCATCCAGTAAATCAACAATCTTCCAAGTATTGTTGGACGTTATAGAATCCATTTCATCATTTATAGCATCCTTCCAAAATGTGCTATCTCTAGAAGTCATTGCTTCTTTATAGGTTTTAAGATCACTATCAATTTGAAGAACATATGGAATTGTTCTTACTATATCTTCCTTACTTGCTTCAACCAAGTAAAAGGAGATTCTTTGAGAATCAATCTCATCGTGTCCTAATACCTTCTCTTTACGAGATCGTTTGCTTATTCGAGGTTCACTAGTCTCAAATATATCTTGGGTAGATGTTTCTAGTGATTTAGAAGCCGAAAATTCATTTTGAATTTCTATTGAATTTTGAGGAATATCATTAACGCTTAATGAATTCTCAAAAAATTCCACATCTCGTGATTCTATAATCACATTGGATATTAAATCAAGTAGCCTATATGCTTTACTATTTATAGCATATCCAACAAAGGCACTCTTGATCCCTCTTGGTCCTAGTTTTGTTCTACTAGGATTGGTGTTTTTATAATAAGCCAAACACCCCCACACTTTAAAATATCCAATGTTAGGCTTCCGACCTTTCCACAATTCGTAAGGTGAAACTTTAAGTTTCTTAGAAGGAATTCTATTATGTATATGACACGCTGTAAGTAATGCCTCACCCCATAAGTTATTAGGCAATTTAGACCTTGTTAGCATAGCATTTATCATCTCAACTAAGGTTCTATTTTTTCTTTCCGCCAACCCATTTTGTTCCGGTGTTCTAGGTATACTACATTGGTGTAAAATACCATGTTCTTCACAAAAGATATCAAATTCTTTAGAAAAGTATTCACCACCTCTATCACTTCTAAGAATTTTAATCATTTTATCCTTTTGATTTTCTACTTCACTTTTATATGCTTTAAACATATGAAAAGCCTCATTTTTATGTTTCATTAGATAAACATAACAAAATCTAGAATAATCATCAATGAAAGTGATAAAATATTTATTACCACCCCTAGTTAACATGCCATTAAGTTCACAAATGTCAGTATGAACCAAGTCAAGAATATTAGATGATTTTTCTACACTTTGAAAAGGGTTTTTAATCATTTTAGACCTAGTGCAAATTTCACATTTTTCATTCTTTGTAATATCACAAGATAGCATGCCATTTCTAATCATTCTATGCAAAGTAGAATATCCAACATGTCTTAATCTATCATGCCATAAATCTAAAGAACACACAAAGTAAGAAGAATTTATTTTATTAATTGCATTGTCAATAGTACACAATTTGACCATTCCATTAGTGGAATAGCCTTTACCAACAAAGAAACCATTTTGGGACAATACAAGTTTTCCCGACTCAAAAATACATTTACGCCCGGTTTTCCCAACAAATCACCACTTACAAGGTTTCTATTCATATCCGGCACATGTAATACATTTGTAAGAGTTACAACCTTTCCGGATGTGAATTGAAGATCAACATTCCCTTTGCCTATGACTTTCGAACAATTTTCATTTCCCATTTGAATTTGTTGACCATTATCAATCTCTTGATAGGTCTTGTATAGGGATTTGTTATAGCAAACATGAACGGTGGCGCAAGTATCATACCACCATCCCGGAATTTTTCCTTTGACAGAATTTATTTCGCTTATAGTAGCAATAATTTCATTCTTGTCAATGGAATTAACCTTGCCTTTAAAATTGCTTTATTTTTTATGTCGGCAATCTTTTGCAAAGTGGCCGAATTTTCCACATACAAAGCATTCTCCCTTGGGCTTCTTTTTGAATTTGTTGTTATTGTTGCTAGTAAACTTTCTCTTGTTTACTTTGGTCACTTTGTTGTTCTCCAAGACATTGGCTTTAGAAGTGCCAACATGGGAATTCTCAATCCCATCTCTTGCCCTCGACTCTTCCTCAATTCGGAGATGTTTTTGAATTTGCTCCATTGAAAAGTCTTCGGAGTTGTGAAGGATTTTCTTCCTATATCCTCTCCAAGTAGAAGGCAATTTTGCAATAATTGCTCCTACTTGAAATGATTCCGGAAGTTCTATCTTCACTGCTTTTAATTTATTGACAATCACTTGCAATTCATGAACTTGGGGTAATAGGGGAACATTTTCCAAAAATTTAAAATCGAAGTACCTTGTTATAAGGAATTTTATAGTTCCTTCCTCTTCGGCCTTGTACTTGTTTTTAAGTGCATTCCAAATCTCTTTTGCAGATTTAGTGTTGGTGTACAAGTCGTAGAGACGATCCGAAAGTGCATTCAAGATATGGCCACGACAAATAAGTTCGTCTTCTTCTCGCTTCTTTCGATCAATCCTTGCTTGTTCGGTATCTTTATCGGAAGGTTCGGGCAAGTCTTCCAAATTGGGATCAAGGATATAGAAGATTTTCAGCGCCGTTAACAGGAACTTAATTTTGTCTTGCCACCTTGTGAAGTTGGTACCATCAAAACGATCCAAGCGAACTAAATCTTGATTCATCAACTTGATTGTAGCCATGGTTGTGTCTCCTTCGGTTGCCATGGAAAAAATTTCGCTTTTAGATTGTTGAAAAATTTCCTTTCTCAAATAAAATATGCTATAACGAAGTTAACAATAAACTTGAAACAAAGAATCAAGAAGAAATCAATAAAAGTTTTGAAATGATTTGAATCGCAAAGAATGCTATCCTAAAAGCGAAATTTGCGCTCTCTCGAAATGAGAATGCTGAAGGGCCTCCAAGCAAATTGCTTTAGCGAATTTTGTTGTGTTTGAAATCGCAAGTGTACGATATCGTAATCAAGTAATAAAGTGGACCTTAGAGTTCGGATTATCGTTCCCACAAGGACTGCTATTAATTACCAAAATATTTCAGTTCTTAGCTTTATTTGAAAAAATGAAAATCGTTTTAAGAATAAAAATCTAGAATTAAGAAATGTAACTAATGAATTAAAAAGAATTGTTAAATTGTTTTGTTTTCAAATAAGATTGTAAAGTAGTTGGGATTCACGAATTCACCTAACTAATTAAATCAATTCCAATTCCAGTTTTATTTCCTATTTGTGTGTTCGGTCGAATTCACTAATTTAAATTGAGATTCCTCTCTCGAGTTTAAATCAATCCTACCTAAATAAGTCAACTTTGTATCTCTACAGCGGGTCCGAATATTCCTTAACTAGATGCATTACACACAAAAATTCACACACAACCGCAATAATTACAAGAGTATATCTCTATCTCTCATTCAATTACCGGATTTATTACCTAGATCTATGTTATTAACTCACCTCTCAGATTATGGAAATAACACATGAAATCATGAATAAGTGGCCAGTTCATTCACGCATTAAACGCAATAATAAATCAACACATGCATTAAAGCGTTAAAACAAGGAATATGACATTAAAATAATTAACTAGGCTACATCGTTCATCCCAACGTTAAAATTAGTTACACATCATCATTAAATAACAAAAACAGTAAAAATAAACGTTCATTGAAAAAACAATATAAAGAATGGAAAGATTGCACCAATTATCAATTCTTCAATTGTTTTCAATTCACGCCCCTCTGCGATGTTGGAATCTCCAAGGATTTGATGTTGAATTCTCAGTTGTGGCTCGTTCTTTGGAGAGGCAAAGGTCTCATTTTCGTGCCTCTTATGTTGTATATATAGGTTTTGGAGAAAACCTAGGTCAAAAAGCCCAAAGCCTGTTAAAAATCGCGAGAAAAATCTGATCTGCGGCCCAGTCGGACAACCGCGCGATCGCGTGGTATAACCTCTGGCGATCGCGTGGTAGACGTTAAAAACTCTCGGGTTAAGAATTTGCACCATCTCGCGATCGCGTGGAACGTATCCAGCGATCGCGACTTCCTCTTTTCTCGGCTGTACAATTTAGTCATTGACTTTTAATTGCACCTTCAATCCTCAACTTTCAATTGTTGCAATTTAGTCCCCAAACTTTATCTTCTTCTTGATTTGCCCATTTAAGCTCTCATATCCTTCAATTCGTTCCTCCAACCTTTGATTTCTTCACTTTGGCACCACGCATGTTTCCCGGTTGTTGTCACAAACTCCTCACTTGTCCAATTTAGCTCCACTTAACATCCAATTGTGTCCTTTTTCCATTGATTTCATCATTCTTCATCTTTTGGGATAATTTCTAAAAAGTAAACGATAAACACAAATTAAATAGCAAATATTCCAAAACGAAAATAATTACACCTAATTTAGACATACAAATAAGTGTATAAAGTACACTTATCAAATACCCCCAAACTAGAACTATTGTTCGTCCTCGAACAATGTAAACTAAACTATCAAATATTTTTGTTGTGTCAACATGTTTACCATATGCCTCCATAGTCCAAATCAATTCAAGCTTTAAGCAAGAGTCATGAACAACAATGCAAAATAATTTTCTAGTTATGTCCGCCGGAATTTCAAGTGTGTGTGTGAATAGCCAATGTCAAACGCATACTTATGCAAAAGATGTGCTCATACTGTGTGGCTCATTATGCATAATCCGGCCCGAATCCCATGTGGTCAATCTATGATTTCTAATAAAATTCCTTTCAACACTCATGGATGATCACCACTTTTCGCTTTTCTCTCACATATCCCGGATTTCTATCTATGTGGGTTCTAAAAAATATTCTTTGCTTTTTCCACACAAGGTAGTCTGAATCAGAAATATGCGTACATGACAAATCAAGAGAAAGTAGACCCCAATTCTACAACCTTAAACACCACAGCTCAGTCAACAAAGCTTATACCATATAATAATTTTTTTATTTTTTATTGGACGACTTTTTCTTTTGATTGTCCCTGTATTTTACCACCTTTGTGCAGAACTTTTCATACTTGCTTTCTATATGACCCCTGTAGCGGGCTTTCAGATCGACAACTCCCAAACCAGTTAGCTTTAGGGTACCAGATTCAAAGAACCCCTCAGACGTACTTGCCCGAGTCATAAAGGCTTAAACAGAAAAGTTAAAGATGTTATAATGTCTTATGTGTAAGTCCACTCTCCGTACTTGCTTTCTAATTGACCCCTGTAGCGAGTTTTAGGTCGATAACTCCCAAGCCAGTTGGCTTTAGGGCACCAGGTTTGAAGGATCCCTCGGACTTACTTACTCGAGTCAAAAAGGCATTTGAAGAGCAGAATAAGACCTTTAGTATTTTTCTGTTTTTATGCTGGAAATGGTTTATACCCGTCGATCAAACTGTAATGACTAAAGTGAAAAACCAAGAACCACAGACCTCCAACCCGTCAATACACACAAATTCCAACCATTTTACCCCCAAACTTGCCTTTTAGCATGATTGGTTCTAATTTATGGGTAGGATATCTTATGATCTAAGTTCAGGGATTTTCAAGTCATTCCTAAGTTCACATTGCATAAACTTTGCCCCACATGTATTAAACAACATCCCTCACACAAGCAATTATCCAACACTGGCTATGTGCGCAATAAGTATGAATCTAGCAAAACATAACTAGTTCAAAATAAGTTCATGCTTTCATGTTATCCACTTTTCAAGCATAAACACAAATTTATTCATACTATATCCTAAGCAATAAATATGTTAACACATTTTTTTTAGCCCCTAAAGAATCGAATGAGTATAAAATGAATGAAGAATGCAATGAATTTTCACCCCCAAACTTGAAATGAACATTGTCCTCAATATTTGTCAAAAAGATTCAACAAAATAAAACAAGACAAAGAAAAGAGAACGAGAACTTCCCAAGTTTAGAGGATGTATTTCTTTGAAGCTTCCTGTTGCACTGTCTTGGATGAATCGACCATTTTCTTGCTTTTCCCGATTTGGTTTGAGGTGTCTTGATTGATGTTTACCTCGAAAATAAGAGATAAGTAACATTAGAAGTCATAAACATCAATAAGAAATAATGAAGTTCAGTGCCACACCCCCAAACTAAGGTGAAAGCAAAATTTTTAATTTTCAACAAAGGTAGACCACACATATTTAAGCCTTGATATAGCCTAGAAAACACAAATTTTTCCGAGCCATATTTTTATATGTTAAAGTTCACAGCATGGTCTACAACATATTAAAAATTCAGGTCTTTTGGAGCTCAATAGGTTCATGTAAAACTATGGCAAAGTTGGTGACGTGAGTGGATTTTCAGGTGCAATGGCCTGCAGTGGCCTTGCATTGAGGCTGCCATGGTGCTAAATTTCTTTTCATGAATTCTGTGAAATGAAGTGAACTAATTCATGAATTACACACATATAATCAATGAGAAACATATCATGAAGATAAATGCTCGGAAGGATGTCTCAAATTAGCACTAGAATGTCTTTGTGGCATTTCATCAAATACATGGTGTGCAGTGCAAAAATCAAAGGATATGCATAGGTTTGGAGGCATGAATGAACCAAAAATTTTGTCTACTCAACCACAAATCACCTTTTCCAACATCTAACCTAAGCCCAATCTTCACCATTCACAATTTCAGAATCCAAGATCTCAAAGAAAATTTCAAACTTTTGAGTAAAAATTGATTTAAGTGAAGAATTACGTACCTTTGATTGGATTTTGAAGTCATGTACGCAATGATATTGATGCAACAAAGTGTTGATGACATGCACACAAGATGTAAGATCAAATACGAGGTGATTGGGGGAGAGAAAACGGGTTTATAATGTTTGAAATTGAAAACATGAGGAACAACACTTAAACTGCCGAATTTGGTCCAGTATAGCCACGCGATCGCGTGGATCAAGGTTTTAAAACCTGTTATTTTTCAATGCAACATCGCGATCACTAGACCCTGTTGGCACGTGATCGCGTGGTTCACGACAGATTTTTTTTTTTTTTTTTTTTTCAAAATCATTTTTTTTATCCCCCTAATCACTTCATGATTAATGCAATGATTTTCCAAACATTAACTTCATGATTCAAACTAGTGTGTGTGAGTTTGGAATGACGATAAAAACCTACCCTAATGTAAACATGCAAAATCAAAAACATACCTAAATATGCAATAATAGAATATTATGCACAAGTGCTCTTAACATGAAACATGCAAAACACTCAAACACCATTCCTACCATGCATATATCTAAAATTTCAATACTAAAATAAATAATGAAAGCGTAATAAGTAAAAGGGAAGAAAAATTGGGTTGCCTCCCAACAAGCGCTCCGTTTAGAGTCCCAAGCCTGACTTTTTGTACTTCCAAATCATGGAGGCTTGAAAGATGATCTCAGAGCCTTGCACAGCTTGCAATTTCTAGCTTTGCACTTCTCAACTCATTTTCTCACTCTCTTGAATCCCAAAGCCTCACTTTTAGCCAATTGTTGAGGGATGTTAGGCTTTTCTTCCTTCTTGTCCCTCCATCCATCTTTAGTCTTTATGAATTCATGTTTTGTGCTTAGCTCCTCCTCAATATTAATACCATGCTTGGTCTTTTCTTCTGGTTTCTGGACCACTCCCTCTATCTCGAAACAACTTTCTTTTAGATTATCAAGATCTTCTCTTGGTTTGATGCTGAAAGTGACTTGCTCCTTCTCGACCCTAAAAATGATTTCCCCTTTTTCGATGTCTATGAGAGCTCGTCCTGTAGCAAGAAATGGTCTTCCAAATATCAGGGGCATCTGAGAGTCCTCTTCCATATCAAGGTTCACAAAGTCAACTGGAAAGAAGAACTTGTCCACTTTCACAATCACGTTCTCCACTATCCCATATGGATACTGTATAGACATGTTAGCAAGCTTTAGTGTGATATTTGTTGGTTTAGGCTCCCCCAAACCTAGTTTCCTGTATACGGACAAAGTCATTAGATTAACACTAGCCCCTAAGTCACACAATACATTGTCAAAAGTGAAATTACCAATAGTGCAAGGGATAGAGAAACTCCCTGGATCGGTCAATTTTTGTGGTAATTTCTTTTGAAGTATGGCGATGCACTCCTCACTCAGTGCTACTGTCTCAAGATCAACCAACTTTCTTTTGTTTGACAGCATCTCCTTCATAAACTTTAAGTAGAGGGGCATTTGAGCTAGAGCTTCTGCAAATGGGATATTTATGTGCAGTTTTTTGAATATTTCCAAAAATTTTCCAAAATGCTGCTCCAACTTATGCTTTATTAATCGTTGTGGATAAGGAACTGGAGGTACATATGCCTTGACTTGAGAGGTCTAACTCGAACTTCTTCTTCCACTTTTTCTTGAGTTTCTGAAGTTGACCCCTGCTCCTTTTCACTTTTCTGATCTTCCACCACATTTTTCTTCTGGTTCTTCTGCTTTTCATAATCCTCTACAGTCACTTCAGATAGCTGAGCCCCGCTCCTCGTTGTTATTGCATTAACCTGCTCACGAGGGTTCATTTCGGTGTTGCTTGGTAACTGTCCAGGCTGTCTTGTTGAACTGCTTGCTGCCAGCTCTCCCATTTGTTTCTTCAAATTTTTTATTTCAACAGCTTGATTCATTATCTCACCATTCTGACTCTTGACCATCTGAATTAACTTTTCTATGTTCTCAGATATGTTTTTCTGAGATTGTTGCTGTTGTTGAAATCCAGGCGGCCGCTGAACATTCTGATTGTAAGACCATGAAAAATTTGGGTGATTCTTCCATTCTGGGTTGTAAGTTTGTGAATAAGGACCACCCTACTGCCTGTTTCCTACGAAGTTGACCCGTTCTGGGTTTGATTGATTTTGCTGAAGTGGGCAGAAATTTATCGCGTGATTTTCGAAACAAAAATCACACAAAGTTGTATGAACTGAATTTACTGGCTGCACACCCATACTGTCGATTTTCTTCGTTAAAGCATCCAGCTTAGCATTTAATGCTGTAATCTCATTAACTGCAACAATTCCTCCAGACTTTCGTGTAGATCTATCTGAGTACCACTGGTAACTGTTCGCAGCCATCTTCTCAAAAATCTCAGAAGCCTCTTCATATGTCATATCCATTACTGATCCTCCAGCTGCTGAGTCAGCGTACTTTTTATTCTCATTCGTCAACCCATTGTAGAATGTCTGGACTAAGATCCAATCTGCGATCCCATGGGTAGGACACTATCTGATAAGCTCATTGAACATTTCCCAAGCTTCAAAAATGGATTCCCCAGGCTGTTGACTGAAGGACAAAATTTCACGCCTTAGTTTTGACATGCGGCCAGGTGGGAAAAATTTATCTACAAATTTTTGGCTCATAATTTCAAAAGTGGTGATTGTGTGTAGGGGCAAGGAGTAAAACCAAGCTTTTGCTTTGTCCGCCAAAGAGAATGAGAATAGCTTTAATTTCACGGCATCCTCTGAAACTCCATTCATGCGTTGCATATCACATAGTTCCAAAAATGTCCTAAGGTGCGCATGAGGATCTTCAGATGGCAATCCATGAAAAACACACGAATTTTGGATCAAGGATATCAAGGAAGTCTTGATCTCAAAATTATTAGCTTTGATTGCAGGAGGTACAATGCAGGTTCCAATGTTCCCCACAGGAGGAACCATGTAGTCTCGCAAAACACGCCTTCCATGATTTGGTTGCTGTCCATTCACAGCTGCTGGCAGATTTTGTTGATTTTCCTGATTATCCTGAATTCTATCATCTGCCATGGCTAAGTCTGTTTGTTGATTCGCTTCCAACTCTTGTCTACGCCTCTGTCGAAAAGTGCGTTCAATTTCTGTATCAAAAGGAAGCAAATAAAATGACTTAGTCCTTCTTAACATAAATCAAAGAAAACAAAAATTAAAAGCAAAAACTGAAAAATAATATAAAAATAAAAATAAGCAAAATAAAGTTCAAAGTAAAATAAGAACTAATGGGTATCGATATTAATATAAAAACAATCCCCGGCAACGGCGCCAAAAACTTGTTGTGTTTGAAATCGCAAGTGTACGATATCGTAATCAAGTAATAAAGTGGACCTTAGAGTCCGGATTATCGTTCCCACGAGGACTGCTATTAATTACCGAAATATTTCAGTTCTTAGCTTTATTTGAACAAATGAAAATCGTTTTAAGAATAAGAATCTAGAATTAAGAAATGTAACTAATAAATTAAAAAGAATTGTTAAATTGTTTTGTTTTCAAATAAGATTGTAAAGTAGTTGAGATTCACGAATTCACCTAGCTAATTAAATCAATTCCAATTCCAGTTTTATTTCCTATTTGCGTGGTTCTTTATTTTGGCCGGGCCTTCAGGTCCGGTCCGGACCATTTGGTCCGTCCAGTTTGTATTTGGTCCGATTTTTCACTTCTTGGACCGGTTCCTTATATTTTGGACCGGTTCTCGCACTTTTTCAACTTTATTTATATATTTGAACAACATTTTCACAACATAGTATTCATCCTCACGACAATGTTTGAAGAATTGCGAAATTATCAACCTTTGTCTAGAATCTATAATCAATTAAATCAATGATGGATATGTTTGTATATGCGCTGATAAAAATTTGCAGACTTTAACTGTTATGAATGTTGATGCTAGACATTTTCCTCGAATCCGAATTGGTGAAGATGATCACATGCATGAATTATGTGAAGTCTTTTCTTGTCTACAATATAGACATATAAACGACGTTGAACACATTTTAAATGAAAAGAAAATGTGGTGTGCATGCATGCAAAAATGGTTGATTTTGGTTTAGGTACAAAAATAAGCAAATGATCTTAGATAAATATATTTTGGGGGAAAAAATAATAAGTTAAGTACTTTCGAACATGACAACATTAACTTTATCTTGAATTGACAGCCAAAATTGGAATTTTTCTTAGGGTTTGTTTGATAGCCTTAATTTTTCGTGAAAAAAGAAAATTTTTTCCAGCTTTTCTACTTTACTCCGTTTGATTGCGAAAATTTTCCACGGAAAATGTTTTTCGCGAACCCCACCCACGCGCCCATTTTCCTTGTTTTGGTGGAAAATATTTTCTTTGGATTTTGGTGGATTTTTGTTTTCCATGGTAGATGGAAAATGATTTTCGACACGTTTAATCAATTTTGTTGTTGTTAATTGACTTATTTTCTTTCTAAAAAATAACATTATCATCATCAAGTACAAATATATTTAAAAAGTAAAAAAAAAAAAAAATTTGATTAAAATATCAAAAAATTACTTTATTTTCCATGAAAAATAATGTCAATCAAACAACAAAAGTTGGAAAATTTCTTACTTTTTCCACCTAGAAAATTAAATCAATCAAACACATTAAACTTCTAATTCCCAAGAATTCAATTCCCTAGAATTCAATTCCCTGTAATTCATTTTCTTTCCACCCAAATTCCACTATCGCTATCAAACGCACCCTTAGCTAATATTAATTAGGAAAAAAAAATCATTATTGTATGTACAGTTGCTAGAGCGGCAATTTTGTACACTCATCTTTAATATACTAGTGTCACACCCATGCATTGGATGGAAGAATAATATGAAATGATTTTATTGTAAACATCATTACAAAATAGAAAAAAAAAATTGCAAATAATTTACTTTGATTAAAGATACAGACTTTCAATGAATACTCAAAATAGAAATAAATTATAATTCTCATCAATTTTGGAAAATCTCTTTAAATAATACATTATTTGTACACTTTACAGTTGCTCACATCCGTGTGATACACGAAAGTTGTTATAGACAAAATATATTTAAACAATTGTTCAAATTTAAATTAAATAATACAAATTTTCAAATATATGTTGTATAGAATAAATAAAAAATTTCGTCCAAATATTTTTGACTAACGTGAATAGAAATAATAACCCTCAAAATATTATAATTTATATAAAATAAAGTAATTATAACAAATTAAATATATGCGGTCCTATATATAAATAAATGTAACAAATTAAGCAATATTGATGATGCACAAAAGTGAAAAGCAACCTCAAGATTTGTTATACACGAACGTGGAATTCAACTCAAGAGATCTTTCGCGTGATTAATAATTTTTAATTTTTAAATGCGATGCATTTAATTGAACATAATTAAATGCATATTTAATTATATGTCAATAAAAAATTATTAATGAAAATATAAATAAAATATATATAGTTAGTCTTTTTGTTTATATATGTTAATAAAATTAAGAATTAAAATTTCACTATTTTTTACGGCATATAATTATTTTTTAATATTTTCATAAAATTGTAAATCGTTGAATTGTTTTATCATTTTTACGGAAAAGCAGGTCATGAATTAAGTGTTTTAGAGATTGCACCGTGAATATATCAACTCCATTTCTGGAATTGACGTTCAATAAAAGAAATTTTCTTTTTTAAAAAACTTTTAAACTACAAAATTAGGCTCATACAATACATGTGCAAAACTCAACTTAATTTAATTTTTTGAGCATTAATTATTAATTTCAAGTGTTTTTCTAAAAAAATAATTATTAATTTTAATAAATATTATATTAATTGATTCTTCTTTCTTCATAATGACAATTTCTTCATTCATATTGTTATATTATTTTTATTTTTATTTTTATCTTTATTTTTAATTATATGTTTAATGACTCTCTCTCTCCACTTCTACTTTTATTTATAAAAAAAATAAATAAAGAAAAGATAAATATTTTTGTAGGAAAAATTATTATTTATTACATATTTAGTAAGATTTGTAATAATTATACTTTGTGTAAATGTATTAAATTGAAAATGAAAAAATTATATTAATATATTTGAACATAAATAATGTGATATCTATGTAAATATGTTCTGTCAGAAATGAAAAAAATTGGATTAATATATTTGAACATAAATAAATGTGATGTCTATATAAATGTGTTATGTATGAAATGAAAAAATTGTATTAATATATTTGAATATAAATAAATGTCATATCTATGTAAATGTGTTACATTGAAAATGAAAATTTTGGATTAATATATTTGAAAATAAAAAATCCATGCTATATAGATTTGTTAAGTTAGAAATGAAGATCTTGACTCAATATATTTTGAAAATAAATAAATAAAATCATTGAAGTTTGTCTTTCTCATACATCAATAAATGAGTAGGTTCTTCAATAAGTATACTACAAAAATAAATAATTATTTGCTATCAACTTTTTACCACTAATGATAAATTGTTAGAAAATTTAATCATTTCATCATTTTGACAAAAATTTGTATGTTTAAAAAACAAGGAAAAATAAAATATATCTAAGCAACATATTAAAAAATAAAGTTAATTAAAAATTATAACATATTCAAAGGAAAATAGGTGATAAGATGAGCAAATTTTTAGAGAAAAACGTAAATAAAAGTCAAAAGAAATTTTGTATAAAAAATTTAATTAAATGTCAAACTTTGAGTGGCGCGGTACACTGAGTGTACATGCAAAATTTTTTATTTTGATTAGTTTATTTTTTTCTTTTTTTTGAAGTTTCAAATTCAGTAACATGTGTTATATAGGAAATGAAAAAATTGAATTAATATATTTGAACATAAATAAATGCCATATTATATCTATGTAAGTGTGTTACATTGAAAATGAAAATTTTGGATTAATATATTTTAAAATAAATAAATATATGGTATTTAAATTTGTTTAGTTAGAAATGAAGAAATTGAATTAATATATTTTTGAAAATAAATAAATAAAATTATTGAAATTTTACTTCCTAATATGTCAATAAATGAGTAGGCTCTTCAATACGCATATTATAAATATAATTAATTATTTTCTATCAACTTTTTAACCACACATATTTTCTCTCTCCAATTTTCAGACACTATTTTTTACCTCAAAATCATATATATATATATATATATATATTGGTAAATACTAAATAATGGTTGGTTTTTTTAATCAACTTTAATTTTATTATCATTATATAAAAGTTGGGCACTTCCTTAAAACAATTCTTGGCTATTTTTCCGTCCATTTTTTGTTTCTATAAATAGTAAGTTTTCATACAATTAAACATTAATTGTTAAAAGAATGTAATTTAATACAAATTCATTAATTTGTTGGTACATACATTTTCATAAGGTAAATGCATTTTTTAACGTTAAAACCATGCCGCTGAATACATTTTATGGTCTTCCTTCCGAATTGGTTGTAGTTATTGACTCTTGGTTTTTTGTGCACCATTTTAATATCTGTATTTTCATCTAACATCTACACTTCTGCCGCTATTTAATCAAAGAGAATGAATTTATTTAATGAGACGACCACAAGTTTTACTGATTCAATAAATTAGGAGAAATAAGTACATAGTGTTGATTAAACTTCAGAAACCGTGCATTTAAATATCAGAAATTATTTCCCAATAATGAAAACCAATTACAATTTATTTAGATTCATAAAAGCAAAAAATAATTGGACAGACAACATAACAGATACAATTATTTATATCATATACAATAAGTAATTTTTTAAAAAATCTGCAATATGATTATTCACTGATTTAGTTTTTTCTTTCTCATTTTCTTTCTCTTTTGTTAAATTTCTTACTTCATATCAGAGATACATATACATACATAAATACATATATCAAATACTGTTTATGTGTAGTTTTTTTTTTGCCCCATTTTAAGCTTTCAAGCATTTTAAACTACATTATTTAAGCAAATCTCATGGAAATTATAAAAACTTACTAGCTAAATTGGATTAAAAAAAAAAAAGAAAAAGTTGTCAATGTATGTATACATTATCTTTTTTTTTTTTGTCTTAAAAATATACAAGAGATTTAGATTTTCCCATTTTCCTGTAAAATAAACGAACGATACCTTCGGCGTCACGTCCGGCTCATTTTTTGTTTTTCTCCATGGTTGAATGTGAAGATCTGAGCATAACCTTGCTAATCAATGGCGTTCTTTGAGTCTTCCATCAGATCAAACGATCCGAAATCATATTAACTAGATGTGATTTATTGTGAAATGAACGGAATAAAGTATACCAGAGTTTTGATCTTAGTTGAAGAAGTGGTCCAAAAGTTTCTAGTTTTGATTTTGTGTAACGTGAAAGATTTGTAGCTGAATTTTGTATTTATTTATTTATTTATTTTTATATTAGAGTTGTCAAAAGTCCACGTTATCCCATGGAAACCAATTTTAATAACAGTTTGATATTTATTATTCCTCACACATGGTTTTATATTTTTTTTTTAACCACACATTTAACAATAACATAATATTACACAAAAAAGCAAAAAAGATTCTTAGTTTTTTTACGACATATTGTCCTAAAAATCACAAGTACTTTTTTTAAACAACATCAAATACATCTTTAATACTCATAATTTTGGAATTTAAAATTTAAAATGTTTTATGTTTCGTGTCCAAATAAATTATTCCTTTTATTTAAATCAAGTGACCATAAAAAAGGGTTATAAGTAAGTTGAAGATATGATTTATATATTACGAATGGTAAAATTAAAATTTTCATCTCTTTAATTTTTAACGTAATTAAAAACTGATTAAAAATGTAGAAAATAATGACTACAAAATGATAAAATATTGAATAAAAATGATTTTCACCTAAACAATATAAAAAACAATCACAATCTAATATTAGAATGTGCGTGGACAAACTTATATTTTTTAACAATTCTTTTTTTTTATTTTTAACATTATGGTACTTTCAAAAATGAATTTGTAATATTTGATTTATTGAATTAAGATATGTTTTCAATGGTATGCCATATAGCAGATTGTCATCGACTATGAACTTTTTGCATCTTCGAACTATTTTGTCCAACATACGCGATATGTAAATCATTACGATGCATAGGTTTCTGGTTTGTATTTTCAATCTTAGTTACAATTGATTACATATTAAGCTATGAAGTCAGTTGAGGACAATGAAAGTTTTATCCAATGTTGTTCGATGATACTAGATTAATTGAACCTCTATTTGTTTAATATTTTTCCGTATTTAAATTCTATTCTTAATGATATATAGATTTTTTATTTTATTTTAGTTCATCTTTTTTTTACACTTATCTATGTATATGTCTGACATCTCATCTGATCTTGTCCTATTTACAAAAATTGATAATTTGATTTTGATTTTTTGAGAATTGATTTTGTGAAAAGTGATTTTTTTTTTTAGAATGTGTAGTTAAAAATTAGTATGAAAAATTGTAGAAATGATTTTTCAAAGAATGTGTGACTTGTGATTGAGAATGAATGTTCTAGAAAAATCAATTCTTGAAAAATCAATTCCAAATGAGCAAGTGGTAGAGTATTATGTCTTGTGTGTAAAACATCCGTGCCACTTTTATAAATTGAGATGCATATATGATTTTTTAGTACATAAAGCTAAATATATTTACAATATACGTTCAGAAAAATTTAATTAAAATTAACATTTCATATTGCGTAATTTGTTACATTCATTTAAATAAAAGGATCACATATATTTAATTTGTAATGTTAAAATAAATATGAAATGAAATTAATTTGTGATTATCTAGAAATTATATTTTGAAAAGATTAATTATATCAATAATCATTAAAATTGAATAGTTATGCAAACTGTCTTCATTCGTTTTTCATTTTTCTTTAAATATTTATTTCATATATTAACATATAAATTCGATATATGTGAATAGTAAATTACCGTGCATCGCATTGGTGTAACACTAGTTATTACCAAATAGAGGCTTAATCATTTCATCATTTTGACAAAAATTGGCATATTTTAAAGAAAATGAAAATAAAATATATTAATTAATATATTGGATTTCAAATAAAATATATGTAAGCAGTACATTAAAAAATATAGTTAATAAAAAATTGTAACATATTAAAAGGGAAATAGTTGATGAGGTGGATAAATTTTCAGAGAAAAATGTAAAGAAAAAAATTATATAAAAAATTTAAACGAGTCTCAATTTTGAGTGGCACGGTATACTTAGTGTAAATGTAGCATTTTTTTATTTTGAATAGTTTTGTCTTTTTTAAAGTTTCAAATTCAATAACATTTTGTATTGAAATTTTATTTTTTACTTGATATGATTGAATCAAGATATTTTTAAAATACACACACAGTTTCCCGTAAAAAAAACTTTCTAAATTTGGAGTTTTTTTACTAAAAAATATTATATTAAATATTTTAACAATTATTATTTTAATATGTCAGTAATTGCATTGACATCCGTGTTATACTATTAATAACATCAAAATGTTATTTTTTTCTAATTTATTATTATTCTTTTAATAATTATTGTAATATTTTGAAATCGAAAAATATATAATATGGGTGTCAAATTAAAGATCTCAATGAGACGTTTAACGCAATTTAACAAGTGAGAACAAATTGTAAATAAATAGTCTGTAAAATCATATAAAAAATTAAAGGTAAAGTTTTATTTTATATTTTTCTCCAATGTCTAATTAATTTTAAATTATATCATTTAAGCCCTATCATATTATCTATAATTAGTTAACTAAATTCATTTTAGTCATAAATGATTAATTTCTGTTCTAATTTTTTTTAATCAAATTAAAATAAATAATAAGCATACGAATTTTTAAGGCAAATCCACTTAAGTTGTTTTAATTTTACAAACTTAAGATTTCTTCAATTCATTCATCATTTTCACATTATTTTTATTTATTTACTAATTGTGTTCATTGTTCTATTTTTCATTATAAATTTAAATAACTAAAATATGCAAAAATATATTACAAATTTTAACAATTAGTTCATATAATTTCTATTAAACAATTGATTAATCAATAATTTTTATAAAAATAATAATGTAACAATATGAATAAAAAAATCGTCAGTATGAAGAAAGAAGAATCAATTGATGTAACAATATTTATTAAAATTAATGATTATTTTTTTAGAACAATACTTCAAATTAATAATTAATACTTAAAAAATCAAATTATACCAAAAAAGTCTATCATAAACATCTTTTTGGGAAGAATATGATTAAGAATAATATATGAAAACAAAAGTGTTGATCTTAAGGAGAATATGTAAGTTGAGTTTTGCACATGTATTCTATGAGCCTAATTTTGTAGTTCAAAAGTTTTTTTTTAAAAAGAAAATCTCATTTATTGAACGTTAATTCTGTAAATGAAGTTGATATGTTTACGGTACAATCTTTAAAACACTTAATTCATGGTCTGTTTTTCCGTAAAGATGATAAAACAATTCAACTGTTTACAATTTTATTAAAATATTTAAAAACTAATTATATGCCGTAAAAAATGGTGAAACTTTGTTTCTTAATTTTATTAACATATATAGACAAAAAAACTCACTATATATATTTTATTTATATTTTCATTAATAATTTTTTATTGACATATAATTAAATATGCATTTAATTATGTTCAATTAAATTCATCGAATTTAAAAATTAAAAATTATTAATCATGCGAAGGATCTCTTGAGCTGAATTCCATGTTCGTGCACCACAAATCTTGAGGTTGATTTTCACTTTCGTTCATCGTCAATATTGTTTAATTTGTTACATTTATTAATATATAGGACGCATATTTTTAATTTGTTACAATTATTTTATTTGATGTAAATTATAGTATTTCGAGGGTTTTTTTCTATAGCAACTTTCGTACATCACAGGGGTGTGAACAACTGCGAACTGTACAAACAATGTATTATTTAAGGAGGTTGTCCAAATTGATGAGGATTGTAATTGTTTCTATTTTGAGCATTTGTTGACAGTCTTTATCATTAATCAATGCAAATTATGTGTTCAATTTTTTGTTTTATTTACAGAAAAAATCATTTTATATTGTTCTTCCGTGCAACGCACGGGTATGATACTAGTTATTTTAATAAAAAATATTGACTGATCAATTGTTTAATAGAAACTATATGAACTAATTGTTAAAATATGTAATATAGTTTTTCATATTTTAGTTATTTAAATTTATAATGAAAAATAGAAAAATGAACAGAATCAGTAAATAAATAAAAATAATGTGAAAATGATGAATGAATTGAAGAAATCTTAAGTTTGTAAAATTAACCCAACTTAATTGGATTTGCCTTAATAATTCGTATAGTTATTATTTATTTTAATTTGATAGGAAAAAATCAGAACATAAATTAATAATTTATGATTAAAATGAATTTAGTTAACTAATTATAGGTAATATTATTAGAATTAAATGATATAATTTAAAATGAATTAGATATTGAGGAAAAATAGAAAATATAAAATAATATTACAATGGATGTAATATATAGTGCAAGTGCTGGAATTGCTCATAATATTACATTCCATGCATTTACTTAATATTTGTAAAACATTACATTGGATGTAATTCAAAAGTTGGTATATGATTTATCGATTAAATTTCATGTAACGTTAGTTTGAGGTATGTTAAATTTCATGTGGTTTTAATTAAATTACATAACTCGTAATATCACGTCCAATCTAGAAGATGACTTCCCATATTATTAAACTAATTTAATAATTCTAATTTTCATGTTATTAGTTGATTTTAAATGTTATTACACCCTTAATTTAATCTCTTAAATAAATGGTAACTACATTCCTAAATAATAATAGGTTCCATAATTAATGAGGTCAATCAAATAATGCACTCTCTCTTAGTGATGACAATGGTTCTCGGTTCGGTTCGGGGTCGGTTCGTTCAAAACCATTACCGAACGACCAATATTTTTCCCATACCATAACCGTCTAAGTCGGGTCGGTTCGGTGTCGGTTTGCGTCTCGGTTCGGTGTGGTTAATAACCACTTGTATATAAATTAATTTTTGCAAGTCCAACTGAAAATGTCATTTAATAATAATAAAAAAAGAAGCAACTTGACAATACTAAGCATATTTCGCAAACAATATCTTAAATTCAAATGTGAAACGCAAATAATATCTAAATTCTAAAAATCAAAATTTGAATTTAGAAAATAATATTACGAGTATAACAATATTAGCATAACAACTTAGTATAAGTTTCTATGGATTTCAAACTATTCATTGAAGAACGGTAAAAGAGGATAACTTCGGCGGTGACCAAAATATTTCTAAGAACATACTAGCAGAGAGAACTTGACAATAAAGCACGTTGAACAACAAAGGAGAACTAAGTTATTCAAACAAGTACTTTCATGTTAAAGACAATTTGAGAGCATAACGACTAGTATAACCCTCCACATACAAAGTTCTCTTTCAACACCATTCACCTAAGCATTTCCTAGAAGCAACTTATTATCTGACAAGATTATACGAACACCCATCAACAAAATATTCTAAATGCACAGCCTGTGGTGAATTGTCGTCTGTCGAAATGGAGATTGACTAAGGGAGTGTAGATGAATTAATCGGATATTCAAATAACTATAGACCTAGGGTTAATGAATTTAGATTGGGTTTTGGTCTGTAGGTTTGGTTAATTGGCTTTTAAATAGAAACTCTAATTCTTAGTTTTTTAAGTTTTAAATATAGCTCAAAATCATTTTTTTTAAATTGGGGCATTTAGTTCGGTTCGGGGCACCGACACAATAATCATACCCGCCCCACAAAAAATCGGGTTATTAAATTAGCATATCATACCTGCCCCTTCGGCTAGATTTTTTTCGCACCATTCGGTTCGTTTCACTGCGGTTTTCGATTCAGACTGTTTAAATTGCCATCCCTACTCTCTCTCATAGATCTGATATTTTTTTAAATAGTTTCTAAATAATATATTTATTTAAGAAGAATTGGAAAAATTAGTGTAGAGTCTAATTAATCCTATTTTTTTAGTTGTTGGGGGGAATAAGAAGAACGTGGATACACCTCTAAAAACTATAATTTTATGGTATGTTCGGAAACTCTCAGACGCAATTTTTTTGGGATTTTAATATTTTTTAGATAAAATATAAAAAGTAGTTCAAAAAATATGTGTGGTTAAAAAGTGGTTTGAAAAATTGTGTGATTTATAAATTATAATCATTGCTTTAAAGGATAGGTGGTTAATCATAATTAGTGGACAAGTAATTTTTTTATAGTTAATTGAATTATTAGCTACGGTCCAGTCTAATCTTTCAGTCAAAATCTGGTAAGAGATTGACTTGATCATGCAAACACAAAGAAATAATATGGCATTATTCCCTGAATCCATTAATTAAACAAGAATCAAATTCTGTTTCGTGAAGATCATAATTTTTAAATGAGTAAGTTTATTTTTTCACATGTTAGTTAGGTATATTTATAAATTAAACATAAATAACTAATATTGTAATTGCAAAATATTATAATTTTTTTACTCAACACTAATAGTTTGACTAATTTCTTGATAATGATCTGAATAAAATCTAAGTACTCCAAACGGCTAATACATGTGCCTTCATGTGTTGGTCAACCTAATTTCGTTGCACAATGGAACCCTAATCATGTTCTGGAATATTGTACGCAGTAGTTGGGAATAGATACACCATAAATTAATTGTTGGAATATTTATATAAAAATACTTACAGTTTATAGTTTTTAAATAGTTAATTATATTATTAATTAATGTGTTAAAATAGAAGGATAAATCATCCTCTCGAGGAATAATTAGCACATAGATTGCTAAATTAAGACAGTTGAAGGTCAAATCCCCCTAACAAATATTATTTAAATTCATTTTAAAATTTGAACTTTTAAAGTATTGTTTTAACGTGATGTTGGAGCATAAAAATCTCATATGCGCAATTATCTCTATTGCTCATGTGTGAAAATTCTGCATCTTAAGTTTAACATTAATGACTGAAAAATAATTTGACCTCCATTAGTGAAAGAGCGTATTCAATATATATATATATATTGGTCCCCATGATGGGTTAGATCAAGGCCAGCCTTGAGCATAGACGGGCAAGGCGACCACCTAGGACCCCAACCATATCCCGAGCAAAAAGGTCCCTAAACCCAAAAATGTAAATATATAAATGCTGAATAAGAAAGGATGATTAATAAATTCACCTTAGCTTAGTTGGTTGAGGAGAAGAAATTAGTTTGAAAGAATTATCATGGTCACTGGTTCAATTCTATCTGTCGACAAATTTAAATCCTTTGCAGTTAATTTTTTATCATACTTAATTATATAATCAGGGCCCAGTAATATTTTTTTTTTAGTTTGGAGACCAGCTTGGGCCCCCGATAACTTAGGGATGGCCATGGGTTAGACTTTTAAGTATAGTATTTGTAAATGAGTTTGTAAATCGATCGGAAACTATTATTGGGCCTCATTAAGCATAATGACAAAAAATTATGGGATAATTGTATAGATTACTTACTTTAGATAATAAAACTGATTTTTACTACCCAAATAAAAAATTTTGAAAAATACTCCGCCAAAGAGATGTCCAACAATTAACAAGATCATGCTGCAGGCGAATAATAGAATCACCTTTAATCAAGTAGCTAAAATAGAAAGAGAGCTGGGACCTAAAGCGGATCAATCTCATATACTCAGCAGATTGACTATCACATCACAAGGAATGTATGGACAATCGTCCAGGAATCTAGCTAACCCCAAAAGGAATGAAGCAATAATGTTGGCTGAGGTAGGGGAAGCTAAAATGGGTAAATTGAGAAAGGAGTTGTTATAAGAAGAAGATGATAAAGAAAAAAGGGGGACGAATTGAAGTAGATACAAATCACATTCATATTTTCTCTAGTCCAAAATTTACATCAACAGTTTGGCGCCTACCGTGGGGCATGAAAGAAAAAAGAGAAAAATGGTGACAACTAGGCGACAGTAGAAGAAGGTCCATCAAATACTCGTGCCTCTACACAACTAAACCAAGAAGTGATAGATACGCGTTCCCCTTGTGATACCTTCACATCAAGAGTCGAACGCAACTATTCCCACAACAGAACAAATCAATGAGATGATCCGGACGAAAGTAGCAGCAGCCCTGGCTGCGAGAGATACGCAAGATCAATGCGAAGCCCCAAAACCAGCTTAGCTGCTCCTATGCAGCCATCAACTGAATTAAATCCAAGAGAATTTGAAGGGAGCGGCGATACCGAACCAGGTGACCGATTTGAAGAAAGTCATCGACAAATAGAAGCCCCTACTCCGGGTAACTCATATCTTGACAAATCTCAAGAGCAGAAGAAACGATCCAACACATTTACATGAGAGATCTTGGATGAACCACTCCCAAGAAATTTCAAGCTACCTAACCTGCCGGAGTATGATGGCATGTCCAACCATAGAGAACACCTAGAAAGGTTTGACAGCATGATGATACTTTATAACTTTACTGATGCCATAAAATGTCGAGTGTTCTTGACCACTCTCAAAGGGAGCCCTCAAACATGGTTCTCCCAACTTTCCATAAATTCCATCTCCAGATTCAAAAATTTCTCTGACTGCTTCCTCAAAAACTTCTTGAGTAGCAAAAGGCATAGAAAGACCAGTTGACAACTCTTGACAATCAAGCAACAGCAGGGTAAAACCCTTAGACACTACATTCAACGCTTCAACAAAGAAGCACTAGAAGTCCCCAACCTAGATGCCAAACTATCCGCTGCAATCTTGACTAATGGATTAAGGCAGGGACGTTTCTTCATATCACTAACGAAGAGTCCACCAACTGATGTTAGTGAATTGCTTGCAAGGGTGAAAAGTACATCAAGGTTGAAGAAGCACAGTAAGCAAAAGAAGAAACAGAGAAAGATGAAAAGAGAAAGGATGAAAAAGAATCCTCTAGGGAGGATAAAAAAAACAAAAGGTTTGGGACTCAAACAAAGACTTTCGCGGCAGGTACCAGCAATACACACCCATTAACGTCTCACTGCAAGAGGCCATCTTTTGAGTCTCCCACAAAGGTGTAATCACATGGCTAAAGCCATTGAAGATCTATGGACGACGCCCCGTGAACGATGCACATTCTGGTTTTGTAAAGGATCGACCATGGTAAACAACTTGGTCATTACGGCTATCAAACACACAAACAGATGACCATAGTAGAAAACTGGGTCAATGCGGCTCACAATGTTCGAATAGCCGACCATGGTAAAACAACTTGGTCACAGTGGCTATCAACGCACAACTAGCCAACCATGGTAAAACTTAAAATCTAAAATTGAGGACCTTTCCCATTGGTATGCTCTAGAATTTCTTGTACCTTAAAAACATACATAAATTTAAACTCGATCCAACGGTCGGATCAAAAGTTATGTCCGTTTCAAAGTTGGTCGTCGAAATATATCGCCATATGATGCATCCCCAGTAGCGAGCCGGGGGCATACATTTCCAGCTCGCATGACGAGCTGAGAATATGATATCACTCCCTAGCTCTTATGACGAATTGGGGATATCATTCTCCAGCTCGCATGATGAGCTGGGGATATCACTCTTGCTCGAATGACGAGTTGAAGATATCACTCTCGAGCTCACATGACGAGTTGGAGGTATCACTCCTCAACTCTTATGACGAGCTGGGGATATTACTCTCCAACTCGCAATATCACTCCCCAACTCTTATGACGAGACGAGGATATCACTTCTAGCTCGCATGACGAGTTGGGGATATCAATTCGCAGCTCTTATGACGAGCTGAGGATATCACTCACCAGCTCTTATGACGAGTTGGGAATATCACTCTCCAACTCACATAACGAGCTAGAGATATCACTCCTCAACTTTTATGACGAACTGGGCATATCACTCTCCAGCTCGCATGATGAGCTAGAGATATCACTTCCCATCTCTTATGACGAGTTGGGGATATCACCCCCAGCTCTTATCACTAGCTAGGGATATCACTCCCAGCTCCCATCCAGAGCTGAGGATATCACTCTCCAGCTCTCATATCACTCATCAGCTCTTATGACAAGCTGGGGATATCACTCTCCAGCTCGAGATATCACTCCCCAACTTGCATGACGAGCTAGTGATATCACTCTCTAGCTTGCATGATGAGCTGGAGATATCACTCCCCAGCTCGCCATGAGCTAGGATGCACCTCTAGCTCACACAACGAGCTAAAAAAAATGTTATTTACTACAGTTGGGGAACTACCTAGTGCGAAGCATACAAGAGAGGCTCCAAGTTTTTTGCTCATAAGTGATTTCACTTGCACTTAACAACATTCATATATTAAGATCACCGATGCACGAAAAATGGGCACTAATTAACAAGATCATGTTGCAGGCGAATAATGGAATCACCTTGAATCAAGTAACTAAAATAGAAAGAGAGATGAGACCAAAATTGAAACAGTCTTATATACTCAACAGATTGACTAGAACATCACGAGGAATGTATGGAAAATCGTTCAAGAATCTAGCTAACCCCGAAAGGAATGAAGCAACAATGTTGGCTGAGGTAGGGGAAGCTAAAATGGGTTAACTGAGAAATGAGCTGTTATAAGAAGGAGAAGATAAAGAAGAAGAGGGGGATGAATTGAAGTAGATACAAATCACATTCATATTTTCACTAGTCCAAAATTTACATCAACATTATTTATTTACCAAAACAAACATAGATAATTTTGTTTTTTATAAATATGAAGTCCTTAGCATTAAATGCAAATGGGAAATTATCAATGTTTAGAAAATCGGACAGAACCGACCAGTTCAACTGGAAAAATCGAAAACCGACAGGAAAACCTGAAAACTGGCCGGTTCAATCAGGAACCGGCCGGGCTTTAAAACCCTGTTTTTAATTTTTTTTTTTTTTTTTTTTGCTTTTCTCTAGTTGTTTTAAGCTACTTTTGTATATAATTTTATCTTCATAATGAGTAAATAGTTTATTTGTAAAATAATATGTTTTTAAAAAAAACTTTGTGATTTTTTGAATAACTTTTTATGTTTTAATTGAAATCGGTTCGACCCCGATTCGATCCGGTCGGACGTTTTGACCCTTAACCCATTGCTTTTTTCGATTGGAACAGATTTTCGATTTTCTGAACACTGGAAATTATGGACGGTCCAAACATACATCCTTAAGAAATAAGCAAGATTTATTATATTAAGCAGCCACAGTGCATGTCATGTGCAAACGACAAACAATACTCTCGTAAACGCAGGAATTCACCAAAAAATATATAAAAATGAATGGAAAATAGAAATAGCAAAATAATTAAATAACCAGTTGTTGGAAAATATATTGGTGGCAATTGATTTTCACTTGTGTGAATGTGAAATTGATCCCACATTGATTGAAAATTGGGATTTGAAGGGAGCCTTAAAAGGGATTACAATCCCACATTGGTTAGAAATGGAAAAGTAAGAATAAGTGGAAGCTATAAATAATAGTTCCATCCCACATTGGAAAATAGAAAAAATGTGGAAATGTTGGGAATGCTTAAATAGTTATCCCACATAGGATAGAAATGAGTTTGTGGACCAATTTATATATGGTTAACAATTTGTAAGGTGTAACCATTTGTTGCATAGAGACTCCTCCATGGCCTACGCACCCGCAGGGGGGTGCAAATCTTGGACCGACTTGGCCTTCGAGCCTTGAACTTGTGTGCGGGCGCGACCTGTGTACACGAATGTCAGACCGAACGAGTCAAAAATTGGCCACAAAGTGCAAGCCACGTTTTGGAATTCTGTAACTCCAAAACGCCTGGAGTAAGTGCAGAATTCAAATGCAGTTGTAACTCCAAAACGTCTGGAGTAAATGTAGAATTCAAATGCAGTACTAAATACAAAGGCTCCTCCCTGCCTATATATACAACAACAATTCCTTTTTATTTTGCTTAGTAAACTGTTTTACTTACAATTTGCAAATTATATTAACACCAACGTTGTTTTAAACTTTTCTTGGAGGCCATATAGGCTATATAACATCTTGAAGGGATCAAAGCATGGATCTTGACGTCTCTCTTTCATCAAAATTCATTGTATTGACCTTTGGAAGAATTAAGTAATTATTTCAACATATATTCTAACTTAAGTTTAAGAAAAAGTCATTGATAAGAATTAATGACCAGAGTTTTTATAAATGAATAATATTATTCGATGTTTTTGGTGTTTAGCACTAATACATGTGGTAATAGTATCAAATTAATGACCAAAGTTTTAATAAATGAATAATGTTATTCGATGTTTTTGGTGTTTAGCACTAGTACATGTGGTAATAGGTAACTGTCATAGCATCCAATAAAGTTATATTGAATAATGGACGTTGATCTCACTCAGGGCAGACCTGTGAAGGGAACGGTTGGATCATTAACCCAACTGGATTATGGAGAAAAAAAATATGTGAGCAATGTTTCGAATGAAAAATATTTGTATTTTTAACTTGTTCCAAATTATATATTTATACTTAAATATCGCCTCATTGAACAAAATTTCCGGTTTGCCCAAGATCTCAGTGTCACGTAGACTAGTGCAAATCATTGTGGCTCGAATAGCATTGTCTATATCTATATATCTATACAATTTCTACACGTGGTTCAAAGTGAGAAACTTTTTTGAACGTTTCTATCCTTACAATTTTTTATATTTTCATATTTACCCTTAATGTTAATTAATGAATAATTATTTTTTAATATTATTTTTTTCCATTTTATCAACAATTGTCATTAATGTTAATACATTTACAATCTAAACTATTTACTTTCCCACTAAAAGTCTTTAAAATAAAGCCTAAAACTTTCAATTATCATTTTTATTTTCTGTTGTTTATATAAAATTATATATTTATTCTTACTAAACACAAATACAAATATATTAATACACTATCATAAAGGAAATAATAAAAAAAGTCTACAAATATAATTATATTAATATAATTATTTATTCTCAAACTTGAGTTTTTAATAAATCGAATAATTTTTCCCACAAATAAAGGTCAACAATATTTTGCTATGAAATTTGATCGCACATAATGAAGATTGAAGTATAAAAATTTCCAATATCTGTACAGATTTCATTGAAGGTTGTATGTACTGATAAAAGTTTTAAAACTTATTTTGAATTTTTGATTAATGAAGATATAATATTTCTCATCATATTTGTCTATCTTTATTTTAATAACTTTTCGATATTAAACAAATATGTTATCTTTTTTAATACTTGCAGTATACTAGATTCTTGCTACACTATTTTGAACCACAATTGAAAATTTTACCCCAAGCTTCAAAAAGGAAAAATAAAATAAAATATATCAACGTTATCATTAAAAATTAGACCAATAGTAATATATTTCCAAATGTGCACGATGAAATTGAAATCAACTTGACAACAAATAACAATATTGAAGAGAATGAAGATGTGATGATATCAAATTTATGCATTGATGAATTCTTACAAGTCTCAAACTTTGTTACTGAGGAAAAATACTTCGTATTAAGTCTCATTTGATAATTTTTTTCATCTTTTTGTGTGTGTTTGGTATTTTTTTTAAATTGATAGTGATTTTTAAGAGAATGGATGATTGAAATTTGATTGAAAAGTAAAATAATATGGGCTTAACTTTTAATGGATGGTTGGGATTTAGTACTGTAGAAAAAAGAGAAAATTTTAAAGAAAACCAAACAAATCTTTCAAATATTATATAAACAAAACCTATCTTTTATTCTCAAATATTATCGATATTGTTCTCAATGTGAAGCTCATATTTACTTTCATCAAATAAGTGAGTCTAACCAAAATTTTGATTGAGAGAGTAAAATGTGGTCTCAGAAACTTTGTTTAAATGTTAAAAATTATTAGATTTTCTTAATTTTATTTGTCTGACATGTTTGGCTAATTTTCTTGAGAAAAAAGCTCGAAAATTTTGCCAAACATAATTTTTAAAAATTACTTTATATGGACAATTAACGTGCAAATCATGTTTAGACAAGTCAACTAGTTCTTTATAAATAACACCACGGTGAATTACATATGACTTAACAAACTATGGTGAAATTCCGGGGGGGTGGGGGTGGGGAAATAAAATTAATTAAATAGTTGGTCCTTGACACAAATTACTATGTAAGATAAAAATAACTAAATAAAATTTTGGTTGATGCTGTAAAAACTAATGACCTTGACATGGCAAGATTAAAAGTTATGAGATTGTTGGGAAAGATGATCTGAATTGCCTTCGATTGACATTCAAAAAAGGCAGGGAGGAAATTCCTCTTTGTCACTCCGGCGTGAGAATTAATTTTCTGGAGAAGATAAAAATAAAGAGAAGAAATTTAAAGCTTAAGATTGTGATTATTGTATGATGATCAAAGGAGCTCTATTTATAGGACTTAAAGCACGTCATCTTCTCCTACTAGGAGAGAGAGTCCTTATTGAATTAGTTTACCTTGTAGAAGAAAAGTCCCTCTAGAAGTTGGACTTTCATTTTAAAGAAGTAATTTTTAAATTGGAGTGTATTTGATTTATTTGGGTCCAAGATATGACTCATTTATAAAGTCTAGAGGTCCATTTATGCGGGCCTTAAGCGCATTTTAGCCATATAAGGTCGAGCTTGAATATTATGGTCAAGGTCATGCGGTTAAAGGTCGAGCAAATAGACCGACCTTGTTAAAAAGAATGACTTGGGCGACATGACCGACCTTATGAATTGTGATGGAAGTCGTCTGGGCAATATTGTGCAAATTTGCCCACTTTAACTAAGTGGGCCGACCTCAACAAGCTGGGCTGGCCTTAACATCTGAATTTACATCATTATCATGTGATTGATGGGATCGGGAAATAGACTAATCACTAGTTAACTTGAATTTTTTGGTTCTTTGTATTAGAATTGAGAATTAAATGATTGTCGATTTTAATACTCGGCGTCGAATAGAGCTTTAATAATATTGGGTGAACAAAATATTTTGGTTCGATTCAACGATTCTGATTATTTTTACTCACTTTTTAATTATCTTACAAACACTAAAGAGAAATAAATCGCTATAAGTAGGGGTGTCAAAATGACTTGAGCGACTAGTAAAAGCATGATTGTTGCTCGACCTTAGCCCTTTTTTAAGGCCTAGGATCGATCCCCTACAACGATGGGTTGGATCAAGCTCGTGGGTGTACGGTCACTAGCTTTATTACTTGTTTATAGTGTTGGCTCTATTGTCCCTCTTGGATTTTTTTGATACACAATAAATTCGAACAATGATGATAAAACGGTGTGTGATATTTTTTCTACGTGATATTGTGCCCTTGTTTGGTTTTCATTAAAATTTTCTTTTCTTTTTTACAATAATTCAATTTCAACCATTCATTAAAAGTTAAGTTCACAAATTTGATTTTTCAATCAAATTTCAACATTCATTCTTCTAAAAATCACTATTCATTTTAAAAAAAATCTTTTAAAACAATACCAAACACTCTCTGTATTCATCTCCATTTACAAAATTGGGTGTTAGTGTATTATTGTGGCAATCAAGGTGAGTTCAATGTAGAGTCAAGCTTGTGGTTTGGTGTGGGTTTTGAAGAGGTAAGTGAGCCCAAAAACATGAATTAAAGGACCAACATAGCCTCTTTATAGAATTGAATACAGGTCATACGGCCTAGACAAGATCAGACCAGTCCAGGTTAATCCTAGAAAATAAGGATAGTCATGTAATTTAGGGTGTGTTATTTCAAACAATCATTACAAATTACTCCCCCGTCTCATAAAGATAGACTTGTTTTTTTTTTTTTTTTTGTCCTTCCCAAAAAGATAGACCACTTTCCTTTTTAAGAATATATTAATGTCTTCATTTTCTGATGTACCCTATTTAACATGCATTATTATCAATAAATATGAACAACTCATTATTTAATATAGGGGTATATTAGGTATAATGTAGATAAATTTATAATTCCAACATATATTAATTATATTTTATTAATTCGTGTGAAAATAAAAGTAAGTCTATCTTTGTGGAACAGATGAAGTATTATTCAATTTATAATGTACACATATCTCAAATTACTTATTAATCACATCTACTCTCTCTCTCTCTCTCTACTTTTCAATCACTTATTTTACCTAAAAAAACACAAATAAATTATATTATAATTGCTACAAGATCGCCGAACAGAGCCTAAGACCATTATTGGGACGTGTCACACCCGAGGTAGTTTATATTTCACCATATTACAATATTCCACATTGGTTCACAGTCAATCTTACTCCCTCAATCTCATAAAGATAGGTTAATTTCTATTTTCATACAGATTAAGAAAACATAATTGATATAGGTCAAAACTATAAATTTACTTCTATTTTACCTAATATAAATATACCCCTACATTGAATACTGTGCAGTTTATACTTGTAGATAACAATGCACGTTAAATAGTGGTATATTAGAAAATTAAGATATTAATATACTCTTAACAAGGAAATGACATATAATTTAGGATAAATAAAAAAAGAAAACGAGCCTATCTTTTTGGGACGGAGTGAGTAATTTTTTTATTCAGTCAAAACTTATTTTGAGCAAATTAAAATTGTATGATAATTTACTAGCGGAAAAGAGAAGGCTTGATCTTGTGAACCCTCTAAGTAATTGACTAACAGGTCCCACTCATATAATTGATTAAAGTAATTAGTCAAAACTAATACTCCGTCCGTCCTAAAAAAATAGTCTTACAATTATTTTCACACGAATTAAGAAATGGTAGTTAGTATAGTTAGGATATTAAATTTTATCAATGATTTTCATTTATACACTTTATCTCTTATTTATTGTTTTAAGTGGATTCATTTTGTTTTTCACAAAAAAAATAAAAAATGCAATTGTTAAGTAGTTGGTTTGTATTATATCAAGATACATTAAGTAAGGGTATTTGTGGAAATGAAAAATTTAATACATACTCAATATGAAAACAAGATTATCTTTCTGGGACAGATAAAAATAGTATACAAAACTATCGTTTTGGGACTGAGAGAGTACTAGTATACCTGTTTTCAACACCAGGTAAATATTAATTGTACTCAATAAATGATCACATGTACGTTTAATTGGTTAACTTACATTTTACCTCTCGCTCTTTTGGACTAGTTAATTTTCCCAGTTATAATTTAATTTTTCATCGAAAACAGTCAATTCTTTATTTATAAAGAAAGAACTTTTCCGAAACAGGAACTAGTTACAAATTGAATACTCAATCCTACTTGGAACTTGAAAGACTAGATAATTTAGAATTAGAGTAAGAGTAATGGGTGATTAATTTAAACCATATAAGAGGGCGGCGCCTTGGTTAAGGAGAAATTAAAATAGAAATTTAGTGCCACATGCGAGAATTCGGTTTCGCCAAGTGCAATGGTTACTCGTTGGGGGTCGTGGTAATAAATGAAGGGAATGATGTCACCCACTTTCATCAATATAATTAGCACTATTATTCAACTTCCACTTATTTGAACAAAAAAAAAAAAAAATAGCATGTGATTTGACAAGAATTTTGGATCATAGATGCTTTGAATATTACAACATTAATGTGATCCATTGTTTGATATGAATATTACAACATTAATGTGATCCATTGTTTGATAAGTTCAGCTGTATTTTTTAATTGTCCAACCTCAAATTTTCCACCTCCATACATGAATTGATATAGAAAGTTGTGGAAGAACATCAACTTTGCATGCATGGAATTGAAGTTACTTGGTGATTAAGGAATTTGAATATTCAAACATTATCACATTATCCTCTTATCACCTTATCGATCCAACTAATATTCAACTCATGGTCATAGACAACTTGGTTTTCTCCTCTCCAATGAAGGTTGATGTAGTCTATAAATACATGAGCTTGCCTCTTATGTAAATATAAGTTTTCTATTATGTAATTTTCTTTTATCCAAGAGAGATATATAGAAAGAGAGATTATCCATTGAGAGATACTCCAAGAAATAAGAGAGGAAGAGTTTAGAGAGAGAGAGAGAGAGAGAGAGAGAGAGAGAGAGAGAGAGAGAGGTTATTTGTGTATTTGCAATTGAGTGTATCAACTCTTGTAAAAAACTCTATTCGAGTAGAAATATAATTGTTTTCCTCTCTTTTAAATTCCTCTTTCGTGATCAGAGAATCACAACATTGTTTTCAGTGAGTTCTAAATTTCATTAACTAATTTTTGAGTAAAATTGTGATGGTTAATTACTAAATTCAAGGGATTTTTCATAATTGGCTAGGCTCAATTTGTGTTACTTTAGGTTTTTACAAGTAACTACAAAAGTAATATTTTTTGCTCTAATTACGAAAACAAATATAAAAATGTACTCCATCCGCCTCATAGAGAGAAGTTCGTTTTTATTTTTACACAGATTACAAAAATATAATTAGTATGTTGGAACTATTAGTTTATTTATATTTTACCTAATATATCCTTACATTGAATAATTGATAGTTCATATTTATTGATAATAATGCATATTTATTGATAAATAATGCATATTTTTATTGATAAAAATGTGATTGAAAATGTATTTAAGGAAAATGTGGAGAACTCTCTCAACAAACTATACTTATATTTATGCATAATTCTTTTTATGTTTTTAAAAAATAATATTTTAGATTATCAAGCCTATGTTTTGTAACGAGGTAAACTTGTTTAAAAATAAATTTATAAGCAACACATTTTCGAAAATCACTTTTCAATCATACATATTTCCCAAACTACTTTTCAATTACATCTTGTAGTTAGAAAACATTACATTCTTTGTTTATAAACAATTTTTTTTTTTTACCAAACGGAGACTAATTTATAAATCAACTTATAAACACAATTTTCAAACCACTTTTTAATAACAGACAATTTTTGAAACCACTTTTAACCACACAATTATCTCAAAAACAACAAAAAACTCATTTACAAACTCACAAACAGCAGTTGAACAGAGCCATCTTATTGGCTAAATGACTCTGGTTTGATCGATGATTAAGTCTAATAAATATAGTTAGATCATACTAGTGATTCTTCTATCTCAAGCCGTCTTTTGTATTATTTAAAAAGAGTTTTTTAAAAATGAATAGTGAATTTTAGGAGAATTGATGGTTGAAATTTGGTTGAAAAGTCATGTGGACTTGACTTTTAATGAATGATTGAGATTGAATAATGTAAATAAATAAAAAAAAAAAAAAAAAAGAGAAAATTTGAAAAAGAACGAAATAGGGGCTAATGAACTCTTCATTTTCAGTTGATCAAATTATATAGGAGTAATTATAGGAAGACGTTTTTAAGTGACATTGTGACATGACGTACATACATGTCACAATATCACTTAAAAATATCAATTAAAAAATATTTCTCTAGAATTATTCATATATTTTATATATACCGATGCAAACGCAAACAATGCATGAAATAATGAAAATTTAGAACTCTACCTGTGATAATTATTAATTTATATTTTCTTAAAAATGTTTTTGCTTCGTCCCACCAACTCCAAAGAGCTACTTCGTCGAAAGGTTCCGGCACAGTGATTCATTATTATTTATTCAGACACAACAAGGAGAATTAGTGTCTATTCTAAATAAAACATTCTTTTGGCTGAAACTGTTAGCTACTTTAATTAATTCTTCAAGGGCCACAACAACTGTACTCTCTCTTAATTAAATTAATCAAACTTTCTGCGTACAGCGTACGTATAGTTTTAATATTTCTAAAACTAAGCTTCCGCGAACGATGCCAGGCCTGCTAAGTACTCAATATGTATAACAAAGCCGGTGATTATATTCAAATTTATGGTTTCTTTATTTGTTCTACCACTTCTATTTGACGGAGCTAGCTTTTGTATAATTATATATATATTCTTAAAAGACGCGCTTGCTTCATTTACAGCTGCTAGTACAGTCGACCACCCAAAGTATAAGAGATTGACGTCGGATGGTTCGGTTCGGATATTTCAAGAACCGGAATCGAACCATACTTTTTCGGTTCTTATAAAATAGAACCATTCGGTTCCATTTGAATCACAATAACCAAACCAGAACGGTTTTGCTTCGATTTCGGTTCTAATTCGGTTTTACAATAATAATTATTTTTCGAGAGCCTTATCGAGGAGCATCAGACATCGAGAAGTGAGCCAATAACCTGAAAGAAACTTATACCGAATATATCAAGATCAAGGATTTCGAAAATCATTTCACCCCAAAAAAAGTATACGATTCTCCATGAAACAGAAGATATTCATAAACAAAAATAGGAAATAAATTGTCTAAAAGGTTTTTCGAGCATGGAAATATAGTACATTTGTGGGATGAATCATGAGTTTTAAATGCATTATTATTAATTATTTTATATTTGTATTTAAATATTTAATTAACTCCACGTGATCATTTACAACTTTGCTTATTAATAAGTTAGTCTCATTCGATTTTCATTTATTAAGAATTTCAGTTCAAGTGTGAAGTTAAATGTTACAATGAGGTAGAGACGTAACAAATTTCATAAAAAGAAATTAATCATTTTCACTTTACCCAAAAAAATTGCAAATTTTTTTGATTTTTAGTTTTAAAACAACCAATTAAGATCATAAAAAATAATAAATAAGGATCAAAGACAGGTTCTAACTTCGATTTTCAGTTCTAAAGGCGGAATCGATACCGAACCGAAAACCAATCGGTTCTCGGTTCCAAAACCGATTTCCTATTTTTTTTAAAAATCATACGGTTCCGATTTTTTTGGTTCGGTTCCGGTTCAGTCATATCGGTTCCGGTTATTTTGTCCAACCCTACAAAGTATGGGCAAAACTAGAGGTGTCAAGACGAACGGTCCAATCAAACCCGTGAAAATCCACCCGAATTGACCTGAGACTGGGGACCGACCCGTGACCCGTGCAGGCGATTCACGGGTCAAGAAGGTGTAAACCGCGGGTTTCGCGGGCCGCGGTTAACCCGTTGGCCCGTTCAATTAAAAAAAAAAAAAAAACTATTTTTATTAAATATTGTAATATTGAAAAAAAAAAAATTCTACAAACTCTAGTCCTTGTACAATTTCTAAAGCTAAATCTTATTTTTCTTCCTAATAGTTAAGAAACGTAATATTCTTTGATAGAAGTAATTAGAAATGCATTTAACATTTAACTGTTATTTGTTTATATAAATTTAAATTCTATATAAACATTTTATGGTATAAATATGAATTTATCATTTTGTCCATCTCATATTTATAAATTTAAGAAAAAATATATATATTATAAATATGAAAAATTCTATATTTTTATTTATACTGGCAAAATCGGAACGAATCGCGATCTGAAACCCGCATGCGCTCGACCCGGATGAGCTAGTGGGCGGGCCTGAGTTGTAATTCAAGATTTGTGGGTCGATCCGGAACCGGCTCGGAACCCGTAGCGGGCCGGCTTTTTTTGACCCGGACCGTTACCGAGCTCATATGTTGGTCCGACCCAGCCTGAACTATCCGGATTGACACCTCTAGGCAAAACCCTCAGAAAAGAACGAAAGAAAGAAATATAATAATAATAATAATAATAATAATAATAATAATTTAGTCCTACAGTATACGAGGTCCAAATCCGGCAAGGTAGATGTGTGTTGGGTGTGTTGAGTGTTATATTATACATTTCTATGTGACTCCCAATTTTTTTTCACATTTTTGCCTTCAATAGCTAAGCGTATGTAATGATTGTTTAGAGGGCTTTTATTTATTTATTTTTTTAAAGTGTTGTACACATCATAGTATGAGATCAACATTGTAATCTTCTTTCCTTTTTATATATGTGAAAAAAATGTAATTTTGAAATAAGATTAGCCTATTCTAATATTATATTGAATCAATTTTATCTAAAAGTATAAGATATTCTAAAGGCCCATGAGTATATAATATTATTTTTAAAATATTGTATACATTAATTATTATTTTCTCATCAAATCTTATCATGTTCAAAATTTTGAGCAAATAGATGTCGTCAAAACTTGAGTTCGGAACCTTAGGTCTTGTTTTCTTTGTTGTTTTGATGTCGTTTTCTATTTTTATTTTCGAAAACACTAAAAACGCGTTATCTTTACCATTTTTGAAAGCGTATTTTGGAAGAAAAAAAAAATGTACAAAAAACGTATCGTTTTGTGTGTATTTCAACAAAAAAATGTTCAAAACGCGAAAAACGCGTTTTGAATTTTTTTTTTATTTAAGAATTATCCTAATTTGAAACTAAGCCTAAATAATATTTTTTTTTTTTTTTTTTTTTTTTTTTTAAATTTTTTGGAGAATTATCCTAACTTGGAATTAAGTTTTAAAAAAGTTTTATTGAATTCAATATCAATATTACAAAAAAAATTAAGAGAAAATTCTTGTTGTTGTATTTCAAAAAATGCCTTGATAAATGGACTATGGTGGTTTTGAAAGAATTTACATTTTCTGGATTTTAATAGAATTAGAGCTTCCTCAAATCTCGAACTTGACCAAGCTGTGTTAATATAGACTCTTAATGCTCACATTAGTATGTCGCATGTAACCATGTTTTTAGTGTATTGTGAAAGGAAATTTAAGTTTGAACAAGTAGTTTTCTGCAAGCAAATTAATTAAAAATAGTTTAAATATATTTTACAAAATTTCAAACAGAACGTGTTTTCCAATTTTTCATTTTAAAAAACAGTTTTCAGAAATAGCAAACTAAACGCGTCTTCAACAAATTTGAAAACAAAAATAAAAACAAGAAACACAAAACATTTTCAAAAATAAAAATATAAAATAAAATACAAAAAAAACGCCACCTTAATTTCTTTAATTTTGCAGTCCCATTTATTGTGCACATAAGATGTCCCTAGCTAAGTATAAAATGGAATAAGATAATCGTATAATTTTCTTATAATTCAAGTTTTCAATTTCTTTCATTAGTTCCATGCATCAATTGGAGGGCTATTTTTTAAAATTGAATTGGGAATACCAAATTAAAGTTGGAAGGATGATAGTACCAAATCCAAAGCCATTGCTAGCAATCTTTCATGAAAAGGAGAGACTCCATTAATCCAAGGTTTCAATCACATGCATAAACTCTAATTGGCACCGTCCTTGAATCTTTTTCATCTTAAAGCTGTTAATGTTGTTACAAAATAATTAATCTTATTAGTAGCCTCTAAAATACATACAAGCAAGAGCCTAAATGCTAAAGCTCTGAATTCTAATATTAATGATATCCAATAAAAAATATCTTAAAAAGGGTTTCGTTTTAATGAGGACGCGTGTCAAATTAGACATTATTTACTAAGGTATAAGCTAGCTGGGTCATGCAAACATATTGTAAAATATTTGTGTGGCATTTTAAAAATAATAAGAATAATAATTTCACCATTTTGAAAGAAAAAAATTGACATATATTAGATCTTAAGTTTTATTTGACCTCATGTTTAAACCTATTTTTTTATTTTTATTTTTTTCAATCACATTTTCAATCAATGCATTTCATGGGATTCATGACTTTACTTTTCAATCACATACTAGCATTTCACCCGTGCGATTCACAGATTGTACCGTTTCTTATATAATTACTTGAATAAAATAAGCTCTGTTTGGTTTTCATTAAATTTTTATACAGTATTCAATCTTAACCATCAATTAAAAGTCAAACCCACAATTTTTTACTTTTCAACCAAATCTCAACCATCATTTCTCCTAAAAATCACTATTCATTTAAAAAAAACTCATTTTAATCAATACCAAACACACTCTAACATTTATTACATTTGTATATATAGTCTAATTCTAGTAATGAAATTGTCAATAATAAACATGTTGTTGTATAACAATATCGTACAATTTGTCAATGAATCAACATCTGTTGTCAAACTGTTTCTTCTTATAATAGATGACCAAGTCTGAAATTCTTTTATTGAGTGATGCTCAAATTAATTTTTAGCATATTTTTTCTTAAAAAATCAATGATTAGTTTGTACAAATTCTAGCAAATTTAGTCATACTTAAATATATTAATCCCATTTTTTTTAAAATTTCCAATATAAAAAATTTATATAGAATATCACAGTTATTTATATTCAAATATATTCATCTAATTTTTTTCATTTTCATTGTAACAACTTACAATAACTATTAAAATTTAACAAATAATATAACTAATTCAAATTATAATAACTTCTTTGAATAGTAAACCAATTTATATATTTAAATAATAAATCACTGTTGATTTCAATAATTTTTATGAGTTATTATTAATTTCAAAGAAAATGCAAATTTAGTAGTTTATTTAATGTATATCATGTTTGATATAATATTATGGATACAATATTGATTTTGTGCAAAGTATCAACATATTTCTCATAACTTCTACATTTGCCTCCCTTTTTAAATTTTTTCCAATTCTCATTTACAAATATCAATCACAATAATTTTAAATGGTGCTTAATCTTAAACTACATATTTGTATTTAACCAATAAAATTATATTTTTTACCTACAAAATCAAGTAGTCAAAATAATAATTATATAAATCTAGTAATTATCATGGTAACGGATAACATTGGAGAGCAAAAAATTATATAAAAAATCTTATACCATATAAGTTTTACACAACTATTAAAATTAAGAATGATTAAAACAATATTATTCATTATTAACCATAATATTCAGAAGTTCTACATTTGCCTTTCGTATTTAACATTTTGTCCAAATTTCTTTCAAATACATCAATCACAATAATATAAACATGTGTTTAATTTTAACCCAATGATAAGTGTTATATTAACGTTAATCTTATGCACTTATATCCTTGAATAAGCCATAATGTGATTCTATCTAAGTATTATTAATGCATTTTGTATTTTATATTATAAAGGATCATAAAAGAAGAAAAAAGAAGAAAAAAGGACCAAAATGCAATCAAAGCTGAAGATTGGGGACTTAGGTGCAAATAAAGTTACGGCCGTAAGGTAACACATTTACGGCCGTAAGAGTGTTAAATGCAGTAAGAGAAATCAACAGAATGTGAGTTACGGTCGTAAAGGAGAATTCACGGTCGTAACTTCAAATTTTGAGAAATATGCAGAAACACATTTACGGCCGTAAAAGAAATGTCACGGCTGTAACTCTCCAGTCAAAAATTTCCTTATTTTAATTCTTTCCATAATTTTGAGATTTCTTGATCCCAAAGCTAGGGCATGAAATTGAGGCTATAAAAAGGGAATTTCATGACAGAAAAAGTGTGAAAAATATTGAAAAGAGGAGCGGCTCGCTTGAAGAATTGGAAGAAGAATTAAGCAACTCGAGAAGGTGAATCAAGAAAGAAAAATTCCAGAATTCTTAATGGCTTTAGGCAGTTAAGTTCTCTACCTAGTTCAAAGGGGACGTTGTATTTTAATTCTTTTGTTTATCACTTTTCCAAAACTAGTAACGTAGTTCTAAATTCTTTACTTTTATTTGTTGGATTCTTATGCGTTTTTAATTCAATCAATGCAATTGGTTCATTTGATTAAGGCCTTATCAATTAATTTGTTGTATTGAAATTTGCTATTTTGAATGATTGGATCCGTAATCGTCTTTTTGTTCAAATCATAGTAGCAAGTGGAAATTTAATATTTTCATAGAGAATTCCAACTTAGGTTAATTGTCACGAACTTGTGTGATTGATAACCTAATTCACCATAATTCTTCACAACTATTATATAGTTGTTGTCTTAAATCTAAAGAGCTTGTTTTAGGTTATTCAACGGCTATTATTTGATTAGAGAGCTTATTCTAATTAAATGCACTTAAAGAAAAATAGGAATAGTTAGAGCTTATTAACTATTTACGGGTGATAAATCAAAGAAGAAATTGAACTTGCGTTACTTGAAAAGTGATAACATTGTAATAAAATACAACTAACCTGAGAACTAGGGTTTGCAAATAATTGACTTTTATTTTATCTACTTTACGTTATTTACAATACTTGAACTCGAAAACCCCCCATCTATTCTAATTGACAAAGCACTACTTTAGTTCCCGTTCCTCGTGAGATCGACTCTTACTTCCGCTATTATAACCAAATCTGATACTTTGCGAGTAAGATATTTATTTATTATTTTGGTGTATCGCGACACGCATCAACTTTTTGGCGCCGTTGCCGGGGAACGGTTAACCAATTTAGTGTTTAATCAATTAGAATTTTATTTTTCTGCATTTATTTTACCTTTATTTTATTTTCACTTTATTTATATAACTTTTCAAAAAAAAAAAAAAAAGAAGAAGAGAATTTTGGAAATAATAATAATTTTTGTGCTCCGTTGCTTATATGCTTAAAACTCGGTCAACTAATTGTGAAATTTTTTATCTTGACCCAGAAATTGAGAGGACTTTTCGACAGCAAAGGAGAGCAACACGACAAATGGCAGCTAACAACATCAACAACAGAACTCTTAAACAACTGGCTACTCCCGATGTGGCTCAGCAGCCATTGTGCATTACATTTCCAATGGTAGAAGAAGGAAGAACCTTTGAGCTAAAATCCGGGTTGATCCACCTTCTACCTACTTTTCGGGGACATGCCGGTGAAGATCCATATAGACATCTAAAGGAGTTTCATGTAGTTTGCGACAGTATGAGACCCACGGGCATTACCGAGAAACAAATAAAAATGAGAGCTTTCCCATTCTCATTGAAGGATGCCGCTACAGACTGGTTATACTGTCTACCATCTGGATCAGTCACCACATGGAATGATATGAAGAGGTTGTTTCTAGAGAAGTACTTCCCTGCATCTAGGGCAGGGACAATCCGGAAGGAGATTTGCGGGGTTCGTCAAAGCAATGGCGAGACACTATATGAGTACTGGGAGCATTTCAAGAAACTCATATCGAGCTGCCCCCACCATCAGATCAGTGAGCAACTCCTGGTGCAATATTTCTACGAAGGGTTAGCACTGATGGATAGAAACATGATAGATTCCGCGAGTGGAGGAGCGCTCATGGACAAGATACCGGAACAAGCGCGAGCTTTAATCTCCAACATGGCGGAGAACACTCAGCAATTCAACTCAAGTAGGGATTCGCAAGTCCGCCGTGTGAACGAGGTAAGTAGTTCCAATATTGAAGGTCAATTATATGAACTAACCAATCTCGTTAAGCAGCTTGTTGTAGGGAACTCGAATCAGGTCAAAGCATGCGGAATCTGTTCAAACTTTGGACATCCAACGGATACATGTCCGGTGTTGCAAGAGGAGAATGGCGAACAGGTAAAGGCTGCAGAAGGGTTTCCATTTCAAAAACAACAATACAACCCGTACTCCAATACCTATAACCCTGGCTGGAGGGATCACCCCAATCTAAGCTATGGGAATAACAAGCCCCCGGGTTTCCCCTCCAACAAATCTCAAGGGCATTTCCAACAACAAGGAAATTTTCATTCACAGGGATAGTATCAACAAAGGCCCCAGAACTCAGGTATCTCTCTAGAAGACATGGTTAAAACTTGGCTTCTAACACAATTCAATTTCAACAGGATACCAAATCCAGTATTCAAAATTTGGAGAATCAGATGAGCCAATTGGCTACTGCCATCAACAGACTTGAGGCACAATCTGGAGGGAAGTTACCATCTCAACCCGAGGTGAACCCCAAAAACGTGAGTGTAATAACCCTGATGAGTGGAAAAGAGGTTGAAGGACCAAGCAAACAAATCTTCGAGAATAAAGGGGAAGAAGAGAAAGAAGATGAAAAGGGGAATGCCACTTTACGAATCCCGCAAGTAAAATCCAACTCTAATTCAATTGCAAAATTGACTCCTCACCCTTTTCCTAGTAGGTTAGCAAAGACAGACAAAGAAAGCAAAGAAAAGGAGATGCTGGAGATGTTTAAAAAAGTGGAATTCAACATTCCACTGTTGGATGCAATCAAGCAAGTACCCCGATATGCAAAGTTTTTGAAGGAGCTGTGCACCAACAAACGGAAATTAAAGGGGAATGAAAAGGTGATGATGGGAGAAAATGTCTCTGCATTATTTCAAAGGAAATTACCTCCGAAATGCAAGGACCCAGGTATGTTCACCATACCTTGTCAAATAGGTGGTAAAGCAATAGAACATGCACTGATAGACTTAGGAGCATCAATAAATGTAATGCCTAGGTCTACTTACACAGCACTAAAACTTGCCAAATTGACTGAAACGGGTGTTATCATTCAGCTAGCAGACCGTTCCAATGCTTATCCGGATGGGGTGGTTGAGGATGTGTTAGTGCAAGTAGGTGGGCTAGTGTTTCCGGCAGACTTTTATGTTTTAGATATGCATGATGATCATTCACCCAGTTCTACCCCTATATTGTTAGGTAGACCATTTTTAAAGAGATCTAAGACTAAGATAGATGTCAGTAGTGGCACACTCACCATGGAATTTGATGGTGAAATGATTAAGTTCAATATCTATGATCCTGTGAACTACCTTGATGATACTAGCCATGCTCACTCGATTGATGTGCTTGATTCTCTAGTACAGGAAAATTCCAAACTTAGTGGAAAGGACGGTCTACAAGACACTGTGGATATAATTGCCGATTTTCCAGGGCCATCACAACCAGGTAAAAACGTTTGTACCGCCCTACCAGTCGCTGATGAGAAGTTTCCCCCTGTTTTGCAGATCTTAATGAAGAATACGAAGAGAAAGTTGAGCTTTGTTAATCCACCTAATCCCGGTTGAATGAGAAAGGACTCAGTCGAACCAACGACTGTAAACAACGGCACTGCTCGGGAGGCAACCCGAGAGGGGAGTTTCTTTACCTCCTCGACTCTTTATTTTTGTATTCTCATTTTTAATTTTCTTTTATTTAGTCATTTCATTCAAAAAAAAATCAATAATTTTCAGAGGCAGTCTTACGGCCGTAAGACATAACTTTACGGCCGTAATTCACTTTTTAATTATTTGTTCAGAACCCAGCTTACGGCCGTATATCTCTCTTCACGGCCGTAATTACTTTTTTTTCATATTTTTTTTTTCAGAGGCCAGATTACGGCCGTAATACGCTTCTTTACGGTCGTAATTGCGGAATTTCAAATTTTTAAAAAAACATGCAACCCTCGCATTACCTCCCCATTTCTCTCCCAATTCTTCATAAAATCCTCCCACATTTCTCTTCCAACCATTTTTACTCCCTTACATTGTTTCCACGACAAAAGATTTCAAATCATCCCTCACCTCCTTCACTACATTTCATCTTCACAAAGCTTCCAAGGTAGGTATTTTTTTTTCCTTTCCTTTTCCCTTTTGGCGTTTGTTATAGTTCTATTGACTTAGGTTTCTTGAATCTTTTCTTCTCTATTAATAACTTGCGCCTTGTTTGAATGATTTTGTTTATATGGGCATGTTTCATGGCTCAACTAACTCAACCATAACTCTTATTATCCATTGCATGCCACATGTTTGTCAAAATGTTTCAATGACCATGAACTCGCTGATTTCTTTCCTTGTTGACTTGATGTCCCTACTGTGGCTATTGTGATCTTATAGAAACCATGATAAGGGTTCATTTGAGGACGAGTATGATGTATGGGATTGATTTTTATTAATAATAATAATTGTCACATGGTTTTGACGGACATCGCATAACCCCTACATTTGACGTGTGTCATCTAGAAATACATGATTAGGATCTGGCTCTTGAGCCTATTTTTATGCCTGCCCCTGCTGCTTAATCGGTTGATTGCACATTATGTTACATGTTTTACTTTTTCCCATGCCAAATGTATATGTTCATTATGCTCTTCATGCTGCTTTGATTCTCGACTAATCCCCTCGCTCCTTTTACAGAATCGTCTATGGCCCCACCGACTAAGAAAGGGAAGCAGGTGGCGGGGGAGCCCTCGTCTGAGCCCCGCCAGTAGAAGAGTCAATCTAAGATGTGTATTAAGGAACAAATCTTCTTCCCGGAGGACTTTCATGAATGGAGGAGCGCTGACACAGTCATTGCCCCGCGACAGTTTTGGGCCCGCTTCGTCGAATTCGATTGGGTAAATTTTACCGAGCGATCTGCCTTTTGGGAATCCCCCGCTGGTTTACAAATTCTACACTCAATTCAACAAAGAAATTGGGGATGAGGGATCACTTGACTATCACCACACCAGAGTAGCGGGGAAAAGAATCAAGTTTGATAAGGAGGTGGTGGAACACTACTGGGGTTAAATAGCACTGGAGCTGTCCCTATGACATCAAATTCGGGTGTTTTCTTTCCGAACCAGGAGGTACTCCCTTGGGCTTTGAAGCCAGAACTCCACGACTCCCTTAATGTCGTCCATCCGCACTACAAGAATCGGGATTTACAGAGGAAAGCCTGGTACCTGCATCAGTGGGGGTCGGGGAGCCTATTCCCATCCACTAGCCTCACTACAGTGTCTATTCGCTACCTCCGAGTCTACTATGTCATCACCAAGGGAATCAAATTCTACTTGGGTCAGCATATCTACGACACTATCTCCACCTATGCCAGCTTGATGCCACAGAAGCGAGGCATGCCTTTCCCATGTTTGATTACCGCCTTATGCCGGGCTCAACGAGTTCCCGCTGTAATGAGTGACGACACTTTGGGGCATGGGAATCGCCTCACGAAGGCGAGTTTGGAAAATGCTCGCAGGCAGATCATCGCCAAGAGGGGCCGCGGAGATGATGACTCAGGGGAATCCGATGATGATCAGGGCGCCGAGGAGCCCGCTGCATGGGAAGCACCACAGAAGCCCCCTAATCCTACCCCTTTTGAGCTGCAGATGCTGGAAATGATACAGGCCTTCCAAACTTAGCTGAATGCCATGCAAGAAGATCAACAACTTATGCTGGAAGAGCAGAGAGCCCTTCGGGAGGAGATTCGACAGTTGCAGAGACCCCGAGACGATCAACCGTCACATTAGAATGAGGGAGTTTCTTTTCTTTTTCCCCCTTTAATGTTTTGTTTTTCAATTAGGACATTGTATTGTCTACGTGTGGGGGGGGGGAATTGAATTGATTGTAAGCTTAATATCTTTATTTTCTTTCTGTAATCGATTCTTTAAAATTCACGTTGAGTTAGCTCCATTTTAATCTTGTTCTCTACTTTTGTTACCTATCATGCTACTTAGGTCTTAAACCATACTTTGATAGGAAGCGGTCCCACTTTTGGTTCATTTTTTCAAAAATCATTGCATAATTGGATATAAATTGAGCACATAGAGATGATCTCGTCCAAAACTGCGAATAGGTTGAAAATGAAAAGTAAAATTGTCAAATGTCTACAACCTAGTCAACCTAAACAGAATAGACAGATTACCCCTTCATATATAGCCCTGAGCGTCCCAATTCCAACAGAAATTATTATACTTTTGTGAGTAGTCGTGGTTTGAATACTTTTAACCGTTATCCTCGACCAATGGATTTAGATTTGGAATGAAGATCAAGTAATGACCTATAACTCATAATTGGATGGGAGAAACATATGAAAACCATAATTTGTGAGCTTTTGAGCCTAAGAGCTGTTTTTAATACTTATGAGCTCATGATTCTTTGATGTGTGTCCTGCATGGTTGAGTTATTCTTGGATGTGCTTTCTTGTGCATACCGTTGTAGCTTCTTGACTTAAGTGCAAGATATAGTAGAGGCATTAGGTTAAACCAAATTTGACCTGCTAAAAGGGCCTACCATGATATATGTACCAATAGAAGCCCTTTTGAGCCTTAGCCTTTTCTTTGGCATAATTTTCTTTCGTATTATCTCTGTTTTGAACCCATAGAGAAGGAATTCGCAAGCTTTTGTTCATTAAGGATCGTGCTGTGGTCTAAGTCTAAGAAGTTGAAATGGTTATCTGGTGTTGGGTGATGGGTGAGTAATGGACTGAATTCAGGGAAATGTAATTCTATCTTGTGCCAATTGGTGACTGTGAAATAAAAAAAAAAAAAGTTGCAATCTGTAGTCGAAAAAAATCGAAAGAGAAAAAGCAATGAAAATGAAGTTTAGTCCAGAAAGTTAGTAGTTGAGGATGTTAAACACTCAACTTGTGAAGAAAAAGAAAAGAAAAGATTCAAGTGTGAACAAAGTTGGGTAGCGAGAAACAATAAAGTTCATATTAAGAGTGAAGGAAGTAATGTCATTGTGAATTGACTTGGTTTGCGAAATTCCTTCTCGACTCGGCCTAAATATATCATTTTTCCCTACCTGACCTGAAGCCCCATTACAACGAAATAAAGACCTTTGCTTTGCACTTGTGTTATTATTGGCTTCGGTTATGACATTTAGGCAATCTGTGGTACTAACTTATTCATGCAGAGAGCTGAGCAAAAATTCTAACCCTTATACACTTTGTGCGAGAGAGAAATATCTTGTGAGGGTGTTAAAACCCATTACATATACTTATGAGTGGTTTGAATTGCTTGGTCTAGGGTTGTGCTAGGACTGTGGTCGGGGATACTGTGTTGACTGAATTCACATCATGAACAACTCGGTTTACGTGAATAATTTCTTCCGAAATTGGGCGAAACTATTTTCTTTGTAGTCACTCATAAATGATTGGGAGGTGAGTACTCACGAGGGGTGAAAGTAGATAAACCATATCGAGCCGTGATTGGGAGGGGAAGAAAAGGGCGTTGCATCTCTAGCACACACTAACACAATCTGATCATGCAATGGAACATTTTTGCTAAAGAAAAGTGGGTTACAACCTCAAGATTTTGAATTGTAATATGTTGTTTGAGTCCTTTTCTTTTCTTTGTAAATCTTTGTTCGAGGACGAACAATGGTTTAAGTGTGGGGGGATTTGATAAGTGTTATATTAACGTTTATCTTATGCACTTATATCCTTGAATAAGCCATAATGTGATTCTATCTAAGTATTATTAATACATTTTGTATTTTATATTGTATAGGATCATAAAAGACGAGAAAAGAAGAAAAAAAATGACCAAAATGCACTCAAAGTTGAAGATTGGGGACTTAGGTGCAAATAAAGTTACGGCCGTAAGGTAACACATTTACGGCCGTAAGAGTGTTAAACACAGTAAGAGAAATCAACAGAATGTGAGTTACGGTCGTAAAGGAGAATTCACGACTGTAACTTCAAATTTTGAGAAATATGCAGAAACACATTTACGGCTGTAAAAGAAATGTCACGGCCGTAACTCTCCAGTCAAAAATTTCCTTATTTTAATTCTTTCCATAATTTTGGGATTTCTTGATCCCAAAGCTAGGGCATGAAATTGAGGCTATAAAAAGGGAATTTCATGACAGAAAAAGTGTGAAAAAATATTGAAAAGAGGAGCGGCTCGCTTGAAGAATTGGAAGAAGAATTAAGCAACTCGAGAAGGTGAATGAAGAAAGAAAAATTCCAGAATTCTTAATGGCTTTAAGCAGTTAAGTTCTCTACCTAGTTCAAAGGGGACGTTGTATTTTAATTCTTTTGTTTATCACTTTTCCAAAACTAGTAACGTAGTTCTAAATTCTTTACTTTTATTTGTTGGATTCTTATGCGTTTTTAATTCAATCAATGCAATTGGTTCATTTGATTAAGGCCTTATCAATTAATTTGTTGTATTGAAATTTGCTATTTTGAATGATTGGATCCGTAATCGTCTTTTTGTTCAAATCATAGTAGCAAGTGGAAATTTAATATTTTCATAGAGAATTCCAACTTAGGTTAATTGTCACGAGCTTGTGTGATTGATAACCTAATTCACCATAATTCTTCACAGCTATTATATAGTTGTTGTCTTAAATCTAAAGAGCTTGTTTTAGGTTATTCAACGGCTAATGTTTGATTAGAGAGCTTATTCTAATTAAATGCACTTAAAGAAGAATATGAATAGTTAGAGCTTATTAACTATTTACGGGTGATAAATCAAAGAAGAAATTGAACTCGCGTTACTTGGAAAGTGATAACATTGTAATAAAATACAACTAACCTGAGAACTAGGGTTTGCAAATAATTGACTTTTATTTTATCTACTTTACGTTTTTATTTTATTTTCACGTTATTTACAATACTTGAACTCGAAAACCCCCAATCTATTCTAACTGACAAAGCACTACTTTAGTTCCCGTTCCTCGTGTGATCGACTCTTACTTCCGCTATTATAATCAAATCTGATAATTTGCGAGTAAGATATTTATTTATTATTTTGGTGCATCGCGACACGCATCACCCAACAAATATTTGTATTTGACTAATAAAAAAAATATTATTTACAAAATCAAGTAATTAGAATAATACATTCTAATCTTGTAATTATCATGATACTTTCAAAATTCATTTTCAATCCACATTCTACTAATAAAATAATTTACACATTAATCTAAAAAGATTCTTTACTTTTTAACCATACATTCTCCAAAATTTACTATTAAAAATCACGTTATTTTGAAATAATGAGTCTCAAACAGGGTCCCGAATAAAATTAAGATTTTGGATTTTAATAATTGTCTTTGTTTTGTTTAAATGATTGGCTCCTATAAAAAAGACCATTTTCAATGGACTTAAAGTTTGATAAATGTTGGATACACGATCAAATATTGTTAATTCCACGGTACTTAATGTTGGGAACCCGAGTTGATCTACTCACAAAAATTGATTTGTTGTGATTAGAATATCTCGTTACAGGATTTTCTATTCTATGTATTCAACTTGGAATAAATAAGTTTGCACACAAAAATGATTTTGAGAAGATTACCCTTGTAGCGTGTTTTACAATAATCTTCATCAACTACTTCTTGATTCCACCAAAGTTTCAAACCCTCAAGCTTTCCCCGGTATTCTCCAATTGCAGCTATGCAGGTGTGTGATCACCTTTCTCAAGACCTAGGTTAAACTAGGATTAGAGTTTCTTTGTAAAGAGGAAACACACACTACACACTTTAGTGTGTGTCTCGCCACTTTTCCAATTAGATTAAGAAAAATAGTCTTAGAAGACTATTTGTAACCTCTTTACATTCCAAAACCCTACCACGCCTAGTACCATAACCCAGGCCCATTTCTGCACAGCCCAATACAGGTAGTAAGTCTGTATAAACCCATTATAGTGAAGCCACCGAGGGAACCTGATCGGATCAAATTAAACTAAGCTCCAATAAATTAATTATGACCCGATCAACTCTTGATCAGTCAAAATTAATTTATTAATCACGTTCTATTCCACTAAAAGAAGGAGATTGCACTCTTTGTAAAATTGAAATTACTGAAACAATTAATCAATAATTATATCCTCTGACTTACCGTTCTTACATGTTACCCCCGTCGATCAACTCGAATATTCGGAGCAAGTTATAATGACCAAAATGCCCTTCTCTGAATATTCATAAATTCTCAACTCTCATCTTCTATCTGATAGTTCGATGTGATCACATCACATCATAGAATTCAACAGTCACTGTCGAATTACTGAGCTCAGATTCAACTGTCCACTAGAAGAACCAGTGAGATTATGATCATACCTAAAAGGTGACGGATTCCATTATACGAATATATGTTCCTCGTTAGTTCACTTTATTTCCCAAAGTACCGAGATATTGATCAGCAATTGATCTCACCCATTGATACCTCAAAGAACTTCAAGTTAGTAATCGAAGTCCATTATCCGATTAGGATTAAGGTCTCACGTACAATAGTCAAGTGAAATTAAACTTGTATGGTCAATGTCACAAATTAATTTCACGTGGTCCTGTCCAATACGTTCCAAATATATTTTCAATTTTATTACCAAAGTCAAAGATAAAATTTAATAAAACCGAGACGATCTTATCAAAATAAATTATCCATATTTATTTACTGATCGTGAACGTTAATTTTAGATCGAATTACAAATTGAATCTTTCTATGTTTGACAACTTAAACACTCAATCTGTAATATTAAATCGACCCATGGACAAACGCAACTTTATATTAATACAATCAATAAACATTTTATTTCAAATATCGTGAATTATACTCTATGAGCATATATAATTCCAACAATTAAGCCTAATTGAGTATGCATTTTCAAAAAAAAAAAAAAAAAAAACCATATTGAAAGTAATGGCTATTAGGAATGAACCAATTATACACGTACTGAAGCTTCTACTATTTCAATGACTGGTCATACATTAAATTGATTTATTCATACTTTCGAGGTAAATGTGTGATTTAAAAGTGAAGAAAGAAAAAAGTAGTTAAAAATGACTTGAAAAATTGTGTTGTTTATAAATTGATTTATAAATTTTAATGATTTCGTTAAATAATATAGGCTGAAATATTTATAATTTCTATAACTAAAGATGAGGTGGTCCTCATTTAAATAAATAAAAAACACTCCTATTTCAATATGATGATAACCTTTTTAAGACAAATATTTGACACTAATAATATATTTTAGTCTGACATTTTATGTGACTTACATTTTTTTCTTAATTTTTAATTACAAATTTAAAAAAAGATAATGTATTTGGGAGAGTAGATTAAAAGAGACTAGAATATAATGAATGTGTAATTATATCCCCTTTAGTTTAATTCTTTTATTTTAAACGTTATTTAGCTGTAGAATAAATTTGCATAGCATTCAATGTGCTCATTCAATGAAGTCATACAATTTTGAAAACATTTGCAAATCCAAGGAGCATTTAACAATTTAGGAAGAAGAAAATAATTAAAAAAATGTTTCCAAAAATAGTAAGTTGAAATGGTGGGGGAAATTGTTTGACGGATGTATTGCTTTAATATATAAACTAGTATTTTCATCTATGTTTTGCACGAGAATATGTTTGTGATAGTGGTTTCGATCAAAATTTATGAGAACGTGTTAATTATACAATCGTATCAAATAAAAATATAGTACAATAATATTTAAATACAAAATATTATCGAATTCAAAACTTTAAAAAAGAAAACTAATCAATATAGGAAATGTAACATGTACAAAATTAATCAAAATTATGAAATCCTAATCTTTATATGATTTTTCTTTTTCTTTTAAAAAATATTTTTATTTATTATTTATTTGTTCGTTGAACTTTCTACTTCTAAATATGTTATTTTTATCTTTTATATATATATATATATATATTAAATATTTTGAAATAAAATATAATAAATAAAATTAACAACCATAAATTTGCTTTGAATTGATAATTTTGAAATTAAGAATATTATTGATATATTTTTTGTATATTAATTTTATGTCCAATTGAGTAAATGTAGCTTTATTTGTAAAATAAATTTTTTTTGGAAATCTTTTTGTTCTTTGAAATAATTATTAATTTTTAATTAAAATTGGTTCGACCTGGCCCGACCCTCTGACTCTTGACCAGTGTTGCCTTTTTCGAGTCTAACCGATTTTAGATTTTTTAAATACAGAGTATTATATGACTTAAATAATATAATTTAAAATGAATGAAATATCGAAAAAAAAGTAAACAATATAAAATAAACTTTTACATTTGGTCTCTGAGACCTTTTTACGAATAAAGTTTTTATAGTTTGCTCTCGATTGTTATTTTGTATTAAACTTCTCGTTGATATCTTCAATTTGACACCTATAATATATATTTATCGACTTTAAAATAATATAATAATTATCAAAAAATAATAATTATTACAAAAAATTTTATAGATAGTATTATAGAACTTAATTGATATAACCTAAAATGAATGAGATATTGAGAAAAAGTAAAAAAATATAAAGTAAAAACTTTTATGTTTGATATTTGAGAAGATTTTAAGGAGAATATATTTTCAGTTTGCTCCCACTTTTTATCTGGTATTAAACTTTTCGTTAAAATATTCGATTGACACTCATATTTCATATTTTTTTCGATTTCAGAATAATACAATAATTATCAAAAGAATGATAATCAAGCCTCCATTTGGTAATACTCTCAGGTTTATAAACTGGTTTATTTATGATTTTGAGGAAAAAATAGTTGATGAAAATTGGAGATAAAATGTGTATGGTCAAAAGTGGTTTAAAAAATTGTGCGGTTTATAAACATGTTTATAAACCATTTTTGGAACTTTACCAAACTTGTGCTAATACAAAAAATTGTTTATAAATAGTATTGTATAATTTAAATGATCTAATTTAAAATGAATGAAATAAAAAAAAACTTGTACATTTGATAATTGAGGCGATTTTACAGATAATATATTTACAGTTTACTTTCACTTGTTAGCTTGTATTAAACTTCTCGTTGAGATTTTCGATTTGACACTCATATTAAATATTTCTCAACTTGAATATAATACAATATTTATCAAAAGAATAATAGTTATTACAAAAAAAATTGTTTATTACATTATTTTTTTTTTTTTTATAGATTTTCAGATTTAGAAAGTGATTTTCGTGTTTAAAGTTAAACTATGTGCTTGTTAATTTTGTCATGTATTTTGTTACTATATTATATATAGATAGATATAGAGTATAGATATTGATTTCAATAACATTTTATGCTAAAAATTGTATGGGAGCGATTTTTAAGTTCTTGTATATTGAATTAATTTGTGAATGGATTATTGAAAAAGTGTACAAATGTCTGCAAAATTATTTTCTAGTCCTACTAATATAAAGAAACTAAAATAAGGAAACAAACTTATATGAAAAAAAAAAAAAATCCTAATCTAAAATAAAGAAGAAATCTCATTCTAATAAATAAAGAAAAGAACTCTTATTCTAAAATCTAAAAGAATAAAAAGAAATAAAACTTATTACAACTAAAATAGATAAAAGCAATAGAATTAAAATAGGAAATTATATTTTACGAAATAGAAAACTAGTTCCAATCAAACTTGCTTTTGTCGTACGTCAATCCCCTCCACTTGAAGAAAGTTTGTCATCAGGTTTTGTTGAAGAAAAGAAAATCAATCAATTGAGGGGGAAGGACTCAAATATTTTCATCACGTCACATATTGATCACCAAATATCCATTTATTTACTTTCCACAATTGCATTGAATGATATCAGCTTTCCTCCTATAGTGGTCATCTTCTCATCTTTAAAAACTTTGTATATGTAATTTCTTTAAAAACGACATTTTATTCAATATCGCATTCTTGAATCACTTTTGTGCATCTACAAACACATCATTTATAAGCACTAGGATTTTTAAATTATTTGTGCTTTCTTATATTCTTTTTTTACTTCTATTAATGTCATCTTCAATGTCACAATCCTTTCACTATTTTCCTCATGCTTATGCAATTATTTGACATTCGAATCGCAAAAAGTCAACAAAACTTTTATTCTTAGTTTGACTAACCTCAGCTTTGAATTCTTCAAGATTAGAAAGTTCAATACCCTTTTGTTCTATTGGATACTCTTGAACTTCAACTTGTTTATGAGCGCACGGCTCGATTTTGAAGTCTTCAATTTGCAATTTTACCCCAAGGTTTGTCATCCTTAAACTTATATTCATTATTACTTTTCATGTACAACAAATCAGCGGGTCTCAAACTTTCAACTTGCATGTGCTTTTTTACCTCTGTTGTAGTATCATGGTTGAAAACATTTTGATCATTTTGATTGGCATCCTTTTTAACCTTATCATCTTTCTTATAAATCACCATATTTTTGCTTACACTAGTATTCACAAATTTCTCATTACGTGACACCAAATCTTCTTACGTATCACTAAGCATATAATTGTTGTCTCGACATATGTTGTTATGGTCATGCCTAATTGAACACGACAAGTCATCCATATGGGCTCAATAGTGGGTCCATAGACATCCAGTCACCTAATCAAGATCCACAAGTCGGATGTGGATACCAAACTGGCTGGACTTTTATGTGTCGGGGTGATGTTGTGTCGGGTCATGCAGTGTCGTATCTTTGTTTACACTAGTATTCAAAAATTTCTCATTACATGACACAAAAATCTTCTTACTATCACTAAACATATAATTGTTGTCACGACATATGTAAATGGCATTGACATTACAATATCATGTTTGTCCCCAAAGTATATGACAATCATCCATGTCTACCACGTTACACGCAGCCTCATCTTTATAATACTTACTAAGAGAATGAAATTTTATATATCCCCGTATTTCAAATTTAAAGCTTTCACCAATACTTTGGATATCGGGATTTCACTAATCTTGTGATTTATTATCAAATTGCATATTTTGTTGTTGATGGTGCACTGTATTTTAAAAATCTTGTAGCACTTCAAATTGGACTACTTTACACCATCTTGATAGACCTTCGCAGATTCCTTCATAACTTGTGTTTGTTCAATCTTAACTAGGACTTAATGAAATTCTCTAGTCACCTCTTACTTTGTTTTAGGCATGTTGAGGCAACCAACATTAACCACAATTAAAGTCTGCAAATTTTTACCAACTGCGTCTTTAAATATATTTATCATTCATTCCAATTAATTTATAAACCAAAGTTGGTTTTAAAATCCTCTGATTATCGTCGCGAATATATATATATATATATATATATATATATATATATATATATATAATCATTACCACCATAAGTAGCCATTAGTTAAGGAAAAACCTTGCTCTGATATTAATTTTTATGCGGAAGCGATATATAATTGGAATTCTTGTAATAAGAATTATGTGAAAAATAAGAAATGGCTATTGGAATAAGATTGCTTTGTATTAAATTAATTTATGAATAAATTATTGAAAGAGTGGACAATGCAATTTTGTATTTATAGGCAAAACTATTACCTAGTCCTACTAAAATAAGGAAACAGACTAAAATTCTAATCTAAAATAAAGAAGAAATATTATTCTAATCAAATCAATAAAGAAAAGAACTCATAATCTAAAATCTAAAAGAATAAAAAGAGATAAAATATATTACAATAAAATAGACAAAAGCAATATATTACAACTAAAATAGACAAAAGCAATTACATTAAATTTAGATAAGAAAATAAATTTGAGAGAAAAAAAAAGAAAAAAGAAAAATCATAGAAAGTCGAGGAATGTTTTTTTTAATATGTATGAAATTTTTTTATCTCAATACCGGTTGAACTCTGATGACAATTCCAAGCGATACCGAAATAATTTAATATCTACAAAATCTTAGCCCTACCGAGTCATTCTCCTATTATAAATCTCAATACAACCATTGCTTCAAAATTAAATTTATTCTAATTCAAAAAAATTATATAGAACAAGTGGAAAAAGGGGTATCAAAAGATAATCAAATTTGTATTACTCAATAATGATTGAGTTACAACGGGTATTGATTTCCCGAATCAACTTGCATTCATAAATTCTTTATTTTTCTTCTTATTTCTATTATTGTTTATAAACTAAAGAAAATTAAGAAATCAAGAAACCGTTTTGATATGATTATTTATTATATTTTCCATTAAACAAAATTATAATAATTGTGAAAGCTACATAATTAAAAAGTAATCTAAAAATAAATGAAACTGAAACCCCACTTCAATTATAATCCTATCAAAATTAAGTAAGAATTAATAATTTTAATCATAATGCAGCTCTTGTAATAAAATAATATAAGGTAGACTATTTTGGGTTATGGTACGAGAATTTTAAATTTGTATCTCATTAACTGGTCACATGCACTTCTCATCTTCTATTTAAGGCCACTTCACCCCCCCTTCTGTCTCGTCAAACAAATTCAACAGTCTCTCTTACAAATTTCTACAACATTTTCTACTTCTCTTCATCACACCCTTGACACCAAATTTTACATATCTAAACTACATTAAAAATGTTTAGCTTTTCGTTTTCGAATCAAGATTTCTCGGCACCCAGATGTGTTTGGGTGAATGGTCCTGTCATCGTCGGTGCTGGACCGTCCGGCCTGGCCGTAGCAGCTGGCCTTAAAGAACAAGGTGTGCCTTATGTCCTCTTAGAAAGAGCTGATTGCATTGCATCTTTGTGGCAAAAGCACACTTATGATCGCTTAAAACTCCATCTCCCTAAAAAATTCTGCCAACTGCCAAAGTTCCCATTTCCTCAACACTATCCTGAGTACCCCAACAAGAAAGAGTTCATAGATTACCTAGAATCTTATGCTGGGAGATTTAACATCAACCCACAATTCAATGAATGTGTAGAGTCGGCTAAGTACGACGAGGCTTGCCGTTTGTGGAGAGTTAAGACTGTTTCGACAAATGGCTCCACCAGGTCCGAGGTTGAGTATATTTGTCAGTGGCTAGTAGTGGCAACAGGAGAAAATGCGGAGAGTGTTATGCCGGAAATTGAAGGTTTGCAAAACTTTGGTGGTGAAGTTATTCACGCTTGTGATTATAAATCTGGTGAAGATTTCAGAGGGAAGAATGTTCTTGTCGTTGGATGTGGAAATTCAGGCATGGAAGTCTCCCTCGATCTTTGCAACCATGATGCCAAGCCTTCAATGGTTGTTCGTAGCTCGGTAAGTTTTATGAATATATTATTATATATGTTCAATTCATTCTTTTGTTTTTCTGAAAGAAATGAATTTCAATGTTTAGATTCTGATGTGAATAATCCAATGTTTTCTGTTCATCAGCTTCATGTATTGCCACGGGAAATATTTGGCAAGTCCAGCTTTGAGCTGGCTATGTTTATGCTCAAGTGGCTACCAGTATGGCTGGTTGACAAGATTTTGCTGTTCTTAACATGGACGATTCTTGGAAACATCGAGAATTACGGTCTAAACCGGCCATCAGTGGGTCCATTGGAGCTGAAGAACAGTCAAGGAAAAACCCCTGTTCTAGACATTGGTGCACTTGAGAAGATCAGATCAAGAGAAATAAAAGTAGTCCCCGGGATCCAGAGGTTCTCGGGGGGTGACATGGTTGAGCTTGTCAACGGTGAACAGCTTGAAATTGATTCAGTTGTTTTGGCCACAGGATATCGCAGTAATGTTCCTTACTGGCTACAGGAAACTGAATTGTTCTCAAAGAATGGGTTCCCAAAGGCACCATTTCCTAATGGATGGAAAGGAAAGGCTGGATTGTATGCTGCTGGATTTACAAGGAAAGGACTATCTGGTGCATCTGCTGATGCTACAAGAATATCACAAGATATTGCCAAAGTTTGGAAAGAGGATTTAAAGCAAAAAAGGCAAAAAGTCGCGACTCACCGAAGATGCATTTCGACATTTTGATCCAAGGAGAATGGTAATTTAAAAATAAAAAAAAAAGATACTTGCTTTGTATTCAGAACAATGTATAACATATATATATAGCATAGCGATAAGCCCTCTCCAAAGATCCCACGTTTTATTATTGGGCATCTTGTATACTCAGGAGGATGATGAGGCTTTTCCTTACTTTTTTCATTAGTGGGTTTTGTAAAGTTTGAACATTTATTCACTGATAATTTACAATAATTTCTTTTATCCAATCTTAAATTTATTTATATCTGCTGATTTTCTAAAGTTCAATGTTAACTTTTGTTCATCGTTTTAACATGTCAAATAGAAAAGAAATTAAGTGTGAACATCGAGGACCTGAGATGAATCAGACTAAGACTCAAACGAGTACATGAATTTCAGGTTGATTTTCTCTATCAATTCGTAGTCTTGTGAAGCATGCTAAGGGTATCTATATCTATATAAAAACAAAATACATGTCAAAAACATTATGTAAATAGTTTTCCGTCAAAAATGACTTTTTACATCTGAAAATCTATGCAAAAAATGATGTAATAAATATCTTTAGCAATTATTATGGTACACATGTATCATTAATTAATGACATTACAATACATGTTATGCTGTTAATGACATCAAGTTTTAATTTATTTTAATTTATAAACTTTTTTTATTTTTATTTTGTAATAGTTATTATTCTTTTGATAATTATTGTATTATTATATTGAAGTAAGAAAATATGTAATATAGGTGTCGAATCAAAGATTTTAGCGAGAAATTTAATACTAGCTAACAAGTGAGAGCAAACTGTAAACATATTGTCCGTAAAATCATCTCAAATATAAAATGTAAAAGTTTTTTATATTTTTTTACTTCTCTTCAATATCACATTCATTTTAAATTATATAATTTAATTTTTATAATACTATCTAGAAACTTCTCTTGATAATTAATGTATTATTTTGAAGTCAAAAAATATATAATAGGTGTATCAAATCGAATATCTCAACGAGAAGTTTAATACAAGATAAGTGAGAGCAAACTGAAAATATATTGTCCGTAAAATCATCTCAAATATCAAACTTAAAAAATTTTACTTTATATTTTTTTACTTTTCCTCAATATTTCATTCATTTTAAATTATATCATTTTAAGTTCTATATAATACTATTTATAAACTACTTTTTTGTAATAAATATTATTCGTTTGATAATTATTGTATTATTTTGAAGTCTAGATATATGTAATATATGTGTCAAATTGAAGATCTCAACGAGAAATTTAATACAAGATAATAAGTGAGATCAAAATATAAACACTTTGTACGTAAAAACGTTCCAAAGATAAAATATAAAAGTTTATTTTATATTCTTTACTTTTCCTCAATATCTCATTTATTTTAAATTATATCATTTAAGTTATATAATACTCAGTATTCAGAAAATTTGAAATTGATTCGATCTGAAAAAAACAACAGGTCAAAGGTCATATTCAGGAAACTCTTGAAATATGTTGAAATAATTACTTAATTCTGTCCAAAGGCCGAAACAATGAATTCTGATGAAAGAGAGACGTCAAGATGCATGCTTTGATCCCTTCAAGAAGGCCCGATAGGGCCTTTATAACCAGTTATACTTATTTTTATAACTTCACATTTTTTCTTGAGAAACTCCAAGTAAGTTTGAAAATATATCTGGTTATTTGGCCTTTTTTTGGTAATTTCATTTTTCTTTTTCTTTTTTAACCATATACACTCACACAATAAAATATTCTACACGAAAATTCAATTTTTTTTTTTACTTTCTTTCCACATATTCTCAAAAAAATTACTATTAATTTTTTTTTTTTTTCTTTCAAATAATGGTTATCAAACCAGACTTTAATTATTTGATATTTTTGTTTCCAATTCAATTTTTTATTGTATTGTTAGATGCTCCGTTTATGAGAGTATTGTACGCACAAGACGCTGCTTACGCTTAGTATAATAAATCTTGCTTATTTCTTAAGAATGATTTAATTTCCTGATTTATTTATAACTATTTATTAAGTGCGCCCTTTCCCTGGTGAAAGTCAAATATTTTCACACATGTTCTATGGTGATTATTGAGCATATGAGATTTTTACGCTCCAACATCGTGTTAAATGATGAGTCATTTAATAGTTAAGTTTTAAATAAAAGATGACAGAGGGGAGGGTAATAACTGCCTGCCCTAGGGGTGGCCGTGGGGCCCACCCCCTCACAGGGGGGCGGGCAAATTAACTCCATGAGGGGAGCATAACTCTAAAAGATGAATTTATATATTTATATTTTAGCGTAACATGAATGTTCACATAGAAATCAATGATATTACATGTAAAATACTCTCTCCATCCCAATTATATAGGCTGTCTTTCTTTTTTATCTTGTCATAATTATATAGACTTACTAGTAATCGCACCCGTGCAATGTACGGAAGATATAATTGACAATTATTTATTGAATAAGTTGTTAAAATACAATTAATGCTCGATAAAAATAACGCAACGAACAACAAAAAATTACTTGCATAAACAAATTGTAGATAATTTATAATTTCATTTCTCCCTTAAAATTTCTTACTTGGTCTAATATCCTTGTATGAATAACATAAATTTCCTTAGCACAATAAGTGAAATAAAATAGGCAAGTAACTTGCATGCATAAATTTAATTAGGTGTGTTTGATACATGAGGTGGAAAATAAAATATTTTCTAGGTGATGCTGTAAAAATTCTTAACCTTGACGTGACAAGATTAGAAGTTGCTTAATCACTGGAAAACATGAATGAATCCGCCTTGCATGACCTGCAAAAAAGGCGATGAGAATTCACCCCGTCGTCCTCTCCAGTGTGAGAATTAGTTTTCTGGAGAAAGAAAGGTAGAGAGAGAAACATATAACTGGGAAATAAGTTATGAATTATGAATGAATTAATATTCGATCAAATGAGTTGTATTTATAGAGCTTAGAAAGCCCGTAACCTTCTTCTATTATGAAAATGGTTCTTTTTTGTGTAAACTTAACATTTAAGAGAAGAATCTTTATAAGGAGGAAACTCTTCTTATAGTAAATATCTTTATCTTGGGACCCATTTATGAAGCCCATTGAAGAAGGAGGACTTGAGATCTGCTTGTATGGGTTTTTGATGTAACAAGGCCGGGAAGGGCCGACCTAGAAAACTTATGACGTAATGAGATATAAATGTGGTCGGGGTATAATAGACCTCTCTTATTGGAACGTTCCCGAGCATAAGGGTTGGCCTACGAACCCTCAATATAGAGGGGCGGAACTATGGTCGGTCACAACCTGACCAGTGGTTTAGAAGTCAAAGAGCTCGAACATATGGCCCGACCTTAGGCCTGTGAATGATGAGATCCAGGAAGGTCGAGTAACAAGCCTGGGTTATAGGTCTTATCAAGAAGACCTGTGGTATAATAGCCCATGATCCATGGACTTTTCCTTAACTTAGGAAGCATGAAATTATACCGATCATTGGCCCCCATGCGTCAGAGATCGGGACAAGAATTTTGGACGCATATACAACTATCATGCATTTTTGCCAGCTAACAGATTCTAACGCTTTGAAGTAATACGAATAGTCTTGTTTTAGATGTATGACACTTGGCAATGAGTATAGGTAGAGGTTTTGAAACATTTTTCGCCAATTTTGTCTCTATATATATGTGGTCCCCATAGTCTCATTATTTTTACTTGCGAATTTTGAGAGATCAGAGAACTCCTCGAGCCATTGGCACGATCCCTTCCTCAACAAAAACTTCTTAGCACCTTGGTAAGCTCGACCTTTCCCGACCTCTCTTAATTTTATTATTTATTTCTGGAGTCATGGTGAGACATGTTCCTGTGGGCGACCTTAGAGAAGTGGAGGACTTAGATGAACCTTGAGAGGTTGAGCCTATAGGTCTCTACCAACCCTTGCCCGGTCCTCAAGGTAATGAGTCTGATAGTGGGGAAGAGATTAAGGATAATCTAAGGGTAGGTAGGGAGTCGAGACAGGTCGAACTTGAATTCCCGACCCATTACAACAAAATGAAAGAGCACATGGTTGAGGTAGACATGAGGAGGTATAGGCTGGTAGATAAGTGTATGGCCAGGGTCTCGGACAAAGATGAGTACTCTTATCATTGTCAGGAAGGGGAGATGGTTGTGTATCATGAGGCCTTAATGGCCGGACTTAGGTTTTCTCTTCAGCTCTTCTTTGTTGATTTCTTACTGACCGAGAGCTTATTTCCAGATCAGCTCGTCCCTAATGGTTGGAGGATCCTTGTATATTTCTTTTTTCTGTGTAGGAGTCTAGGAATAGAACCAACAGTTAACCTGTGCAAATGTCTTTTAGAGCTTAAGTATTTGCCCAGGTGTAATTGCTTTGTATATTTGTGCGAGAAAGGCCGGTTTGATGTTCCCTGGGTTCCTTCCTCCATTAAGAAATGGAAGGAGAAATTCTTTCTATCAAACCCACAGAGAGAGAGAGAGAGAGAGAGAGAGAGAGAGAGAGAGAGAGAGAGAGAGAGAGAGAGAGAGAGAGAGAGAGAGAGAACATATTTTGACCGACCTTCAGAAGGCCTGTTGTAGATAGTTTCAATAGGGTAGGTAACTTGAGTGAGGAGACAATAATCGAGCTTATGGCTAATGCAGTGAGGTTGTGTGATTTTTGGTTATTGGTGGAGGAAGCCAATGACCTTGTAAATAATGACATTCTTGACCAGGTCAGACTTGACCTTCAACCCGGTAGGGTTCGGCCCCTTCAATTACGTAATCAAAAGAAACTTTCTTAATGCATTTCTTCTTTTCTTTTTCTAGCGCCTGCTTTTTCTTTTGAGATCTAACTTTTCCCAACCTTGTTGAATTTTAGGAATGGCATTTGATTCAGAAGCACTAAAGGAGGCAGCAATGGCTAAGGTCTAGGGTGTCCGAGCCAAGCGAGTTGTGGACGGGGTCACCCGGAGGCGTCCTCAAAAAATTTCTAAGACTGCACCCTGTGGTCCTGGCCAAACTTCCCAGACTAACGAAGGTGCTCCTCGCCAAAGGGCGGATAGGCAGTAGAGAGGATGGGCTCCCTCGCCCTCTGACTCTGAGGTTGAGTCGGAGAACCTGACTTTGGCTTACTATAGGAGGAGGATGCAGGACTCTCTATACCCGGACTTGGTCAAAAATTACCAGTGCGAGGTAGGCCTGGAGCAAGGGTTGAGCATATTATGAGCACGACTTTGCAGGTAAAGATCGTGTAAACTCGTGTTCTTTGGATTCCTCTTTGTTGCGAGAATTTTTCCTAACTTTTTATCCCTATCTTCAGATGCTTAGCATAACTCGGGAGTCTCTCTTTAGAGTATAGAGCGGGGTAAGATGGAAAGCCAGCTAGTTCACTTCGTCCAGTATGAGGCAACTCGAGCTACTGCTGCTGAGGAAGCACTTGCGAAGACCCGGGCTGAACTTGAATCCACAATTCAAGAGCGCGAGTTATGTAGGGAAGAAAATGCTCACTTGGCCGAAGAATTGAAGCAGGTTTGGGAGAGGGAACTCCAAGCATAGGCTTCAGCTGTGGAGGCTTTCAAGGGCTCCAGAGAGTATAAACTCGCCCTGGGGAACTACGCGCTTGAGTCCTATACCCAAGAGATCAAGCATGAGTGAGATTGGTGCCTTTTGAAATTGCCCGAGCTTGATACGAGTCCAATGGAGGAGTTTCCCTTGGGTGCTGAAAGCCTTGATCTCACCCCATTTGAGGAGGAGGAGGAAGAGGACGCTGAAGTGGTCGGGGATGCTGAGGATGGCAACGAGCCCGAGCCTTGAATCTTTGTTTTGTAAAAACTTTTGTAAAGTTGTGTTCTACCTGGGGTATGCCCCGTGGACTGCTTGTAACTTTTGACTATGAATGATTTTATAAGTTTTAATTAAGTACTTGTTTCACTTGCAAATTATTCATTAGATCGGGTATCAGAAATGACATTGTAAGAAATTTTGTATGAAGGGGTCAAGCCCTTGACTTTTCGTAATCTAAAGAAATGATTTTTCAGGTTGGGCATACTGACCGACCTCGCAAACTTTTTGTACAAAGAAGGGGTCAAACCTTTAACTTTGTATAATTTAAAAAATAATTTGTCAGGTCAGGTATACTGGCCGACCTCACAAACTTTTTGTACAAAGAATGGGTCAAACCCTTAACTTTGTAGTTTTAAGGGAATAGTTGGTCAGGTCAGGCATGTAGGCCGACTTTGTGAATTTTACGTACAAAGAAGGGACCAAACACTTGACTTTGTGTAATTATGGAGAATATTTTGTAAGGTCGAGCAAGGCCGATCTCGTAAATAATTTACACCACTAAGTGATCCAACTCTTGACCTAGTAAATTTATGAGAAATACTTTATAAGTTCAAGTGGAGCCGATTTCTTACATAATTTACGCAAAGAAGAGGTCAAACTCTTAACTTTGTGGACTTGTGAGAAATAATTTGTAACGTCTTGCCATGAGACATTGTAAATTATTTATGAAGAAATAATTTGTAACGTCTTTCCATGAAACATTGTAAATTATTCATGGAGGAGTAATTTGTAATGTCTTGCCATGAGACATTGTAAATTATTTATGGAGAAATAATTTGTAATGTCTTGCCATGAGACAATGTAAATTATTCATGGAGGAATAATTTGTAACGTCTTACCATGAGACATTGTAAATTATTTGTGGAGAAATAACTTGTAAAGTCTTTTGGATGACCTTGTAAGTTATTTCAGTACTCTAAATTTGGTGCTCATTCTTTGGAAGAAAAACTTTTATTAATAGGGGATTGAACAATGGGACTCGTTAAAACCTTACCCAGAAAAAACCCTTTGGAAAAAAATCTGGATAAGGAAAAATTGTATCGACCCTTACTCTGAAAGCAAATAAAATGGGCGCGCAGACCCGACCTTACTGAAAAATGTAAATGGACATGCAAGTCCGTAAATATTAAGAATGGTTCGTAGACCCGACTCTTCTATAACTAGATGACTTCGCTAACAAGGAACATTTGCAAAGAAAGGTTCCTACTTGTAGTAAGGCTTTAAGTTCTCGACGTTCCATGGTCGAGGAAGAGACTTGGATTCCATGGTTCTAAGACTCTATGAGCCTTTCCTAACCTTTCGAATGACTTCATACGATTTTTCCCAAATGGGTCCAAGTTTCCCAGGTTGATGACTGGTGGCTTCACTTCGGTGTAAGACAAGATCTCCCATTCTAAAATCTCTCATCTAGACTCGTTGGTTAAACTTCTTGGACATAGCCTGTAGATAAGCGGTTATTTTAAGGGCGACATTCTCTTTGACCTTTTCCAAAAGATCGAGACTTTCCCTCTGCCCCACGATCTGATCGGGTGATTCCGTAGTCATCGTGCGGAAGCTGGGGATCGTTACTTCTACTGGAATTGCTGCTTCCATCTCAAAGGCCAGGATGAATGAGGTTTTCCTGGTTGCTATCTTGAATGTTGTCCGATTGGTCCATAGAATTTTCGGGAGGAGATCGGGCCAATCACCTTTGACACTGTCAAGGCAAGTCCTCAGGTCTTGCAAGATAAACCTATTCGTCACCTCTATCAATCCATTACTTTACTGGTGTGAAACTGAAGTTAACCTATGCTCAATCCCCAAGTTTTTTCAGAATTGCTTGAAGGCTTGGCACTCGAACTGTCGTCCAGTCCATTATCATTGATTAATGTCTTGGGAAGGCAAAAAGGGCAGATAATTGACTTCCAAACAAATGAATCCAATTTTTGCTCTGAGATCATAGCAAGAGGAACTGCCTCTACCCATTTTGTGAAGTATTATACAGCCACTGCTGGGAACTTGACTTGGCCACGAGCTATGCGGAAATGGCCCACGTATGTCAATTCCCTACTATGAAAATGGGTATGGGCACATAATCGAAGAGAGTTCTTCTACTGGTTGATGTAATCGAGGTGCAAACCTTTGGCACTTATCACAAATTTTCATATAGTTGAGCGTATCTTTCCTCATGGTTGGCTAGTAGTAACCGTATCGCAGTAACTTCATAACAAGAGCTCTTGCTCCCTAGTGTCCTCCAGAAATTCCTTCGTGAACCTCTGTCATAGCAAGGGCTGTCTCTCTCGGGGTTAGAAATTGAAGGTAGGGAAGGGTGAAACTTCGACGGAATAAAGTGTTTTGCATGATGGTGGACCTTGGAGCTTTAGATTTTATCCTTCTAGCTTCTGGTTTATCATCTGACAACTTTCTCAACGTCCAGTATTCAATGATCGGATCCATCCAACTAGGCTCATATTCTGAAATATCCATGACATCGGATTGCTGTGTGATGCTGGGCTCATGAAGTGTTTGCACAAACACAGTCCTCTCCAAGTGGTCCAATTTGGAAAAAAGTAAGTCTTAACAGGGTATCAGCTTTGTGATTGGTGGTCCTTGGTATTTTATCTATGTTGCAGGACTTGAACTTCCTTTGCAAGTCCAGAACCATCATTCTATAAGATGAGATCTTTTCATCTTTTACTTCAAAAGTTCCATTCACCTGTTCTACCATCAACTGTGAATCACTCATGACCTTGACATGCTCAACCCCTAGATGTTGAGCGTCCTGAAGCCCGACGATTACAGCTTCATACTTTGCATCATTATTAGTGGCTGGGAAGTCGAATCTAATTGTGCACTAAATTTCCATTGTGCCATCATCCTTTCTTAGTATGATTCCCGCCCCTGAGCCTGAGGCGTTCGATGCTCCATCAACTTGTAAAGTCCATGAATCCTCTTTCCTGTCACGGCCTGTTGGCCCCCCAGGTCTTGGGGCGAGTTCGACGACGGGGTCCTCCAAGACCTGTGCTTTTATGGAAGGTCGGGGTTTGAATTCAATGTCGTATTCCCCAAGTTCAATTGACTAGTTGATTAGGCGGCCAGAGATGTCGAGTTTCTGTAGTATCTGTTTCAGAGGCTGGTTTGTGAGGATTATTATAGCATGGGCTTGGAAGTAAGGTCTCAACTTTCTTGGTGCGGTGACAAGGGCAAGCGAGAGTTGCTCTACTAGAGTGTTGATAAGTGTGCATTTTACACAATTATTGTGCTTTTAAATAGACAATTTAATTGGCAAATTGAGCAAATATCTACTTATATATTGCGTTTATCTTGTACAATTAGGTACAACCTCAATTGGAAAGCAAATGGACAAGATTGGAGTGAAATCGGGCTAAAAGAGGAGCAAATTTGATGTCCAAGGACCTAATCGAAAGAAATCAAAAGTTTGGGGACTTAAGTGCAACATCTCAGAAAGTTGGAGGACTAAAGATGCAAATATTTCAGGGGCATATTTGTAATAAAAGTCAAAATGTGAGGACTAAATTGAAGAAGACCAGAAGTTGGAGGACTTGGATGGCAATTAATTGAAGGACCAGACCACAAACTCTCAGTCAGCTGAACCACGCGATCGCGTGGTTAAGCACAGGCAGCGATCGCGTGGTCAAAATTTGGAGCAATAATCTGGGCCGACCCGGTGCGACCCGGTTCGGCCCGTATGCTATTTTTCGCGGATCTACGCGAAGAGGTATTTTTGGGCATTTTTGAGTAGGGTTTCAACATTCTTGAACATTATTCAACCACCAAACCCTAGCCCCCTTCCCTTTTTCTCTCTTTTTTCTTTTCTTTTCTTTTCTTTTTCTTTTCTTTGTTTTTGATTTAGTTTGTAATTTAGTTGTAGTTAGTTTTGTTTACATGTTGCTAGTCACCATTGAAGCAAGGAAGCAAGAAGTGAGGTGAAGATTCAAAACAAAGTTCAAGGAATTTTAGGGCAAAAATCAAGGGAAGTGATTTATTTCATTATCTTGTATTTTTAATCTTTGATTTCTATATTTTGTGATGTATTTTTGTAAACCTCAACTTTTGTGGAATATTTATAAAATGGGCTAGTTATTTTATGTTGGGATGATTGATGTAGCTTAACTTAGTTTAAGTAATTTTAATGTTTGTTTATTAATGTTTAGCTTATTTCATGTGTGTTTGTTGTTGAGATTATTCCATGTATTTGATTGATCACCAAATATGTGTTTTGTGAAGTGTATGATAATCGAGAGATATTATGCATTTTAGACCAAATAACAAATGCTCTAGGTTCTTGTTAAGGATAGAGATATACCTTAAACCCTAGATGATCCATTGAGCTATTTTCACAAAGAGTTAATGCAATTGATTGGGTCTTAATCGACATAGAGATATAGTAGGTTAGACCAATTGATTATGGTTGATTTCACTCGAGATAGGTAATTAGCTAAGCTTGGAAAATCGGGTCTAACATTGTAAATGAGTAATTTATTAATTTGCATGTGTTGAGAAATTACTTAAGCGAGAGTTAAGTGAAATCATGAATTCCAACTATTTTATCTTTCATTTTCCTTATTTTAATTCGGTTTAGAATTATTTTCTTTAATTTAGAATTTACAAAAATCCATCTTTTTAATTGTGTGTTTCTCTTTGTTGTTAGAATTAAATTAATTAAAGTTATATAATCTAGAGTAAACATTCCTCGTGGGATCGACAATCCGGACTCAAAAAGTCCACTTTATTACTTGTACGCGACCCATGCGCTTGCGGTACACTATTTTGAGCGAACAAGTTTTTGGCGCCGTTGTCGGGGAATGTTTTTATTTTGATTATTACTTTAGTTAATTTTAGTTTTAACAATTTGTAATTATTTTTGTTTTATGTTTTATTTTGTTATCTTTGGTTAACCACCACAATTCTAATTTTTCTTGTGTTTGGTTTTCTTTCTATGCATATTTGATTCTAACATTGGCAAAATAGGAAAGCAATTGCATTAAACAATCTCAACATGGGTGATGAATACATGCTTGAAGAATATTCAAGTTGTGAAATTTGTTACAAGATGCATTGTAATGGACAATGTTTGTTTTCGGGGAATGATTTGATTACGTCGAAGCTTATTGGGTTTAGACAATATTTGAAATGCCGAAAACAAGCAATTGATACATTGGATGTGAGTTACATGCTCTTGGGAGATTGTGTACCGGATGATTGGGATGAGGACATCACTCTTGTAGGAGATGGTCCTCCATTATTGAATGAGAAGGTACTTGCAAAGTATTACAATAAGCTTGCCAATTTGGATGAAGATGATATGCTTATGGGGGATGCCATGTATTGGGAAGGATTCCAAATGTGGGGGTATAACCCACTCTTGGTAATTATAGGAAAAACTTGCCGTTGCCCATGGATTCAAATTTTGGATCGGTCATTCAATCTAAGGAGACATCAACAAATGGAGATGAGCTTGAAGAGAATGATGATTTAATCATAAAAGAATCACTTGGAGAAGTGGCAATTAATGAGGAAGAGATCAAATCAAATTCTCTCAACTTCATTGATTGTCCAATAATAGAATTTGTGATTAAGCCACTTGAGGAGGAGCAAGTCTACATTGTTGAGTTCGAATTGGATGGAATAGGAAAGTCCCATGACATTGGAAGGGGCAAGGTGCAAGTATTTCGAATCAATGAAGAGTGAGCCAAAGCCAAAAGAAGCAAAATGAGCAAGGCATCAAAAGCTATGTTTAGAGTGCCATGAAGTGCTTATGCGGAGAGTCGAGCTAATGACTTTAAAATAAGCGCTTAATGGGAGGCAACTCATTCTCTATCATTTACTTGCTTTATTTTTAATTTTTGCATATTATTTACTTTCTTGCATTTTATTTACTTTATTGCAAATAAGTTGGTTGGGCCAAGTCTCTATCTTCTACATTTATTTTCCTCAAATTGGGTAGTGTGAAATAGCTCTAATGCATTCTCATTCAATTCTAGCATATACTCATATCAAATTTTCAAATTCAACATTTGCTTAAAACTCATTTTTAAATCACTTAGTGCATATTGTATTTTATCTTCAAGTGTAATTTAATATTGATGTGGATGAGCAAATTGTATTGGATTTATGAGTTAGAATTGAGATGATGAATGTAATTTAAATTTTTGGATCATTCACCACTTATTATCTACTCTTTTCTTGTGTTTTCATAGGATGCTCACAAGGTGTTCGGTGAAATGCCTCATTGGAGAAAATTGTGCTCAATCGATTGGAGGCTTCAACACAAGTTTGGGGGTGGATTGTTGGTGATTTCAATGAGAGTTCACATGCCCAAAACTACTTATGAGTGCCCCACCACTTCTTGGGATGTCTAGTAACTTCTTTCCTCTTACTTTGATTTTATTTTACACATTGAGGACAATGTGCATTTCAAGTTTGGGGGTGATTTCCTATTGTGTATTGACATGTTAGATAGCCTTGCCGGCCAGGATTACTTAGATGTTTAAAATTGTTATTGATTCATGATTTATGACCAATATGCTACTTGTGTCTACTTTTACAAAATGCTTATCCATGCAAGATCATATTTATCTTGAGCACAATAGTCATGATTGATTGTTGGTGAAGTTTGGGAATTGTTGAAGGGTGAAGAGGTTAATGGAGTAGAAGAATTAGGTTGTGAGCTTGTATTGTTAATTTTTATCAACCTATCAAATGTTTCCCAAAACTCTAAATCTCTTGATCATATTGTAAGACAAGTTTGGGGGTGGTCGACCCAGTGAAGGAGACGGTCTAGACGTGTGGTGATTCCATGCATGTTGGAAATAAATTTTGTGCGGAGTGTATTTCGCCAAGTATAAGCTAAGTAATGATCGTACGCTAAATTTCTAAGCCCATTTTAATTTTTTGCATTGCATTGCCCTATCTCGAAGCCTTTTTGACTCGAGTTATTAAGCCCGTAGGAGTATCTTGAAACTTGGTGCCTTAAGTTTGAAACTTGGGAGTCACCGGCCGAAAGCTCGCTACATGGGTCAATTAGAAAGCTTAATGAGTAGGGTACTCACACACACACTTGAAAAAAAAAAAAAAAAACTTCATTATTGCATTTGCTTAATAAGTCTACCTCACTTCGTAGCCTTTTTTACTCGAGTTATTAAGTCCGTAGGGGTATTTTGAAACCTGGTACCCTTTGATCTTAAAACAATAGGGGAGTTGCCGACCTAAATCTCGCTACATGGGTCAATTAGAAAGCTTAAGGGAGTGAGGAAGACACGAGCATTCATCACGTTAGTTCTTAGAAATCATGCATTTGTACTCGCATTAGGGCTTTTAGATGAATAGTGGGTTTGAATTGATTGGTATATACTTGAATGTCGAAGCACTCATTAGTGGAGAGTCACCGCATTTCTAGGTTGTCGAGATTGTCGGTAAAACGCACCCAAACTAGAGTGGAAAAAGAAAAGAGTGATTTGAGAGTACCCTCTAGAATTGCATCCCGGGAGAAGAAAGAAAAATATGTATTGGGGGATGAATGTCACGAGTGGGAAAGAAAAAGAATTGACCACTAATGGTGGGTAGTTTTGACTTGAAACCTCTTTACTCATCAATATTCTCGAAACTTAATTGACATCTGAAAGTTACTATGCACACACACACCGATCGACCATTGGATGAGCTAAACTTCTTTTTGGTAGCATTATTTGGAATCATACTTTTGAATTGATTATACAATTTTGCACTCATGAGTAATTTGCAAGTTATCTAACATTGTTGATCTATATTTCATGTTACTTGATTGCACTAGTAGATAATTTTGCTCGAGACAAGCAAAAGCTCAAGTTTGGGGTGTGATAAGTGTGCATTTTACACACTTATTGTGCTTTTAAATAGACAATTTAATTGGAAAATTGAGCAAATATCTACTTATATATTGCGTTTATCTAGTACAATTAGGTACAACCTCAATTGGAAAGCAAATGGACAAGATTGGAGTGAAATCGGGCTAAAAGAGGAGCAAATTTGATGTCCAAGGACCTAATCGAAAGAAATCAAAAGTTTGGGGACTTAAGTGCAACATCTCAGAAAGTTGGAGGACTAAAGATGCAAATATTTCAGGGGCATATTTGTAATAAAAGTCAAAATGTGAGGACTAAATTGAAGAAGACCAGAAGTTGGAGGACTTGGATGGCAATTAATTGAAGGACCAGATCACAAACTCTCAGTCAGCTGAACCACGCGATCGCGTGGTTAAGCACAGGCAGCGATCGCGAATCAAGCATATATTCCAACCCGAGAGTTTTCAAGTCAGCCACGCGATCGTGAGGCATTCAACCACGCGATCGTGTGCTCAAAATTTGGAGCAATAATCTGGGCCGACCCGGTGCGACCCGGTTCGGCCCATATGCTATTTTTCGCGGATCTACGCGAAAAGAGGTATTTTTGGGCATTTTTTAGTAGGGTTTCAACATTCTTGAACATTATTCAACCACCAAACCCTAGCCCCCTTCCCTTTTTCTCTCTTTTTTCTTTTCTTTTCTTTTCCTTTTCTTTTCTTTGTTTTTGATTTAGTTTGTAATTTAGTTGTAGTTAGTTTTGTTTACATGTTGCTAGTCACCATTGAAGCAAGGAAGCAAGAAGTGAGATGAAGATTCAAAACAAAGTTCAAGGAATTTTAGGGCAAAAATCAAGGGAAGTGATTTATTTCATTATCTTGTATTTTTAATCTTTGATTTCTATATTTTGTGATGTATTTTTGTAAACCTCAACTTTTGTGGAATATTTATAAAATGGGCTAGTTATTTTATGTTGGGATGATTGATGTAACTTAACTTAGTTTAAGTAATTTTAATGTTTGTTTATTAATGTTTAGCTTATTTCATGTGTGTTTGTTGTTGAGATTATTCCATGTGTTTGATTGATCACCAAATATGTGTTTTGTGAAGTGTATGATAATCGAGAGATATTATGCATTTTAGACCAAATAACAAATGCTCTAGGTTCTTGTTAAGGATAGAGATATACCTTAAACCCTAGATGATCCATTGAGCTATTTTCACAAAGAGTTAGTGCAATTGATTGGGCCTTAATCGACATAGAGATATAGTAGTTTAGACCAATTGATTATGGTTGATTTCACTCGAGAGAGGTAATTAGCTAAGCTTGGAAAATCGGGTCTAACATTGTAAATGAGTAATTTATTAATTTGCATGTGTTGAGAAATTACTTAAGCGAGAGTTAAGTGAAATCATGAATCCCAACTATTTTATCTTTCATTTTCCTTATTTTAATTCGGTTTAGAATTATTTTCTTTAATTTAGAATTTACAAAAATCCATCTTTTTAATTGTGTGTTTCTCTTTGTTGTTAGAATTAAATTAATTAAAGTTATATAATTTAGAGTAATCATTCCTCGTGGGATCGACAATCACTAGTACAAAAAGGCATAAAAAAAATGAGGAAAATACGTCGGTTTTTCAAAAAAATGACGCATAAAATAGGACGGTGGCATTTTCGTAATTAAAATTTAGGAATAGGCGTCGGTTTCTATTTTAAACCGACGCGCAAAGTTGGACCGCCGACTTTGCGCGTCGGTTTTTTCAAAAACCGACGCGCATTCTCATAATTTATTCCCGGTATTTTCATAACTCTCGCGCCTCTTTCTCTCTTTCAGTACACTTCTCTCTAGCTATACACTCACGCCTCTCTCTCTCTCACAATTCACTCTCACAATTTCTCTCTACTCTCACGCCGGCTCTCCCTCTCTTGTGAACGTCGCCGCCTCCACCGCCCTCACTCTTCTACCGCCGCCGCCTCCACCGACATTGTAAGACCCGATTCCCATTTTTGTTTATAAGTATGTATATGTATTTGTGTATATATATTTATGTGTATATATATGTGTCTGCGTGTATATATATATATATATATTTGTGTGTGTGTGTGTATATATATGACTGTGTATATATTTGTGTGTGTATGTATGTGTGTATATATATATATAAATATGTGTTTATATATATATATATATATATATATATATATATATATATATATATATATATATATATAATCTATATACATCTATATAGATATGTATATGTAATTAGCCTCTGTGTATATATATATATATGTGTGTGTGTGTGTGTGTGTGTGTGTGTGTGTGTGTGTGTGTGTGTCTATATATATATATATAATCTATATATATTTGTTATTATATAAATATGATAATTACATGTTAATATGTATAAATGTGTTAATTAAATTTTAATATATATAAATTTGGGTGTTAAATTTATATTGTTGATTTTAAGTTAGTAGATAGATAAATTTTAATATTTTAATTATTGGAGTTGAAATTATGAGATATTAAGTCATGAAATCTTAGCTTCACTTTTTAGGAATTGAGAATGGATTTCAAATTAAACTTGGAGTAGTTGATGATGTATGTATTAGATTTTTGAATATGTCGAGGATGAACATTTTGGTTTATTGTGATATGTTGATTATTCCTATAGGTTGGTTAAGTCCAATTTTTAGGGGAGGTTGTGTCAAAAGTTTTGTAAAATTTTGTAAATAAAAAATGAGAATTATAGTTTAAAGTGATTTTCACTATTACAGAATTGACCGTACTAAATAAATATTTACTCAAAACTAATAAAAAATTTTAATTATATCTTCACATATAGGTCATTGATATGGATCGGGGTTGGATGTATGGCAGACGTAATAGACATGAATATGTAAAAGGTGTTGAAGAGTTTATGAAATGTGCGGATGAAAACAAGAGAAAGAAAGGTGAAACAATGATTTTGTGTCCTTGTTACGATTGTAAGAATTTGAGAAAGTTTCGTAGTTTTGATCAAGTGAAGAGTCATTTGATTCGTCGTGGGTTTAAAGAAGGTTATACACGATGGATATGGCATGGTGAGAGTATGCTTCCCAGGACGAGCACTGGTGACGATGTTGGTGATCAGCAGCAGAATAATTCAAGCAATATTTGTGAGAATGATTTGGAAAAATGAAAATGATGAGAATGATATGATAGACGATATGATGCGTGATATACAAGGGGAATATATTGAAAAACCTCATGTATTAGATAACTTGTTCAATGAGTCTGAGAAGCCTTTGTTTTCTGGTTGTAATAAATTCACTAAATTGTCTGCGGTACTAAAATTGTATAACTTGAAAGCAAGCAATAGGTGGAGTGATAAAAGTTTCACGGCATTATTGGGACTGTTACGAGAGATGCTTCCGGAAGATAACGAACTTCCTAGTTCAATTTACGAGGCAAAGAAATTGTTGTGCCCGATGGGTATGTAGATTGAGAGGATACATGCATGTCCAAACGATTGTATACTGTATCGAAATGATTACAAGGACTTGCGTCTATGTCCAAAGTGTGGGGTATCACGATATAAACGGAAGAACGTGAATGATAATTGTGGTGATAAGAAAAGCCCTCCAGCAAAGGTGTTATGGTATTTACCTGTAATACCAAGATTTAAACGTTTGTTTGCCAATGCAAAGGATGCAAAGAACTTGCGGTGGCATGCCGACGGGAGAAAAGAAGATGGAAAACTAAGACACGTGGCTGATTCTCCTCAATGGAGGAATATTAATAGGTTGTTTCCCGAGTTTGGGGGCGAAGATAGAAATCTTAGGCTGGGACTATGTACAGATGGGATGAACCCACACGGTAATATGAGTAGTCGACATAGCACTTGGCCGGTTCTTTTGACTATTTACAATCTTCCTCCTTGGTTATGTATGAAGCGCAAGTATATCATGTTATCTTTGTTAATATCAGGGCCCAAACAATCGGGTAATGACATAGATGTTTATCTAGCCCCACTAATTGAAGATTTAAAAGTATCGTGGGATGAAGGCGTGTCTGTGTTTGATGCATATACCCAGATGAATTTCACCTTACGTGCTATGATATTTTGCACTATAAATGATTTTCCAGCTTATGGTAACTTGTCAGGTTATACTAACAAAGGACCTAAAGCATGTCCCATTTGTGAAGAAGACATGATTGATCTTTGGTTGAAAAACTGCAAGAAAAATGTCTTCATGAGTCATAGAAGATTTCTCCCTATTGACCACCCTTATCGCAAGAAGAAAAAGCCATTCAATGGAAAAATCGAGGCTCGAACAGCTTGCTTACCATTAACAGGAGGTGAGGTATATGAACGAGTTAAAAATTTTGATGTTTCATTTGGAAAAACTTTTAAACCTCCTCAGAAGAGTCTTTGGAAGAAAAGGTCCATATTCTGGGATCTACCTTATTGGCAACACTTATCTGTAAGGCATTGTCTTGATGTAATGCACGTGAAGAAAAATGTTTGTGATAGCATCATTGGGACATTGTTGAACATTCCAGGAAAGACAAAAGATGGTATTAAAGTCAGGAAGGACATGGTAGAAATGGGGATAAGGGATCAATTAGCACCGCAAGAGTCGGAAAAGCGTACTTATTTACCCCCAGCTTGCTATACTTTGTCGAGAAAAGAGAAAACAAGTTTTTGTGAGTGCCTGCATAATATTAAGGTTCCATCTGGGTACTCATCAAACATTAAAAGTCTTGTCTCGATGAAGGACTTAAAATTGGTTGGTATGAAGTCTCATGATTGTCATGTCGTAATACAACAATTGTTACCAATTGCAATTCGAGGCATTCTCCCAAAACATGTTAGACAAGTCATTATAAAACTTTGTTTTTTCTTCAATGCAATTTGCAGCAAAGTTATTGATCCGGAGGAGTTGGATGATTTGCAGGCCGATATTGTTATCACTCTATGTCAATTTGAAATGTATTTTCCGCCATCATTTTTTGACGTTATGGTGCACTTACTTGTTCACTTAGTGAGAGAAATTAAGATTTGTGGTCCAGTATTCTTGAGGTATATGTATCCATTTGAGAGATACATGGGTATATTGAAAGGATATGTGAGAAATCGATTTCGACCTGAAGGTAGTATCATTGAAGGTTATGCTGCTGAGGAGGCTATTGAATTTTGTACTGATTACTTGGATGACGTTGAGACTATTGGTGTTCCTAAATCTCGGCATGATGGAAGACTTGAAGGTAAAGGTACTATTGGATGCAAGTCAATCGTCCCCAATGTTGAATTGCGATACAAAGCACACCTCCTTGTATTACAACACCTTCCTGAAGTTCATCCATATTTGGACGAGCATATGTCCATCATAAGGCAGCAGAATCCTTCAAAAGTTGAAAGGTGGGTAACTAATGAACATAATCGTTCATTTGCAAAATGGTTCAAAGATAAAGTCATGAAAGAATTGTCACAAACACCGAATACCATTGTTGAAACGGTAAAGTGGTTAGCTTACGGTCCTACCACGATTGTGAGGTCATATGAAGCATATGACATTAATGGGTATATGTTTTACACTAAACGTCAAGATGATAAGAGTGCAGTGCAAAACAGTGGAGTGACACAAGTAGCACTATCAAGAGATTTTTCAAATGCTAAAGATACCATGCCAGTAGATGCCTCGATGTCCTATTATGGTATTATTGAAGATATTTGGGAACTTGATTATAGGGAGTTCAAGTTTCCTCTCTTCCAATGTAAATGGGTTGATAACCGACGGGGTGTTCGGGTGGATGAATTAGGATTCACTATGGTGGATTTCGGCCAGCTGGGTTATCTAGACGAGCCATTCATACTTGCATCACAAGCCAAACAGGTATTTTATGTTCTTGATCCTGCCGATACTAAGTGGTCAGTCGTCCTTCAAGGAAAGAGACGCATTGTTGGGATTGGTGATGTAGTAGATGAAGAAGATTATGATCACTTTGATGAAACCCCTCCATTTTCTATCGGTATACAACTGAGTGCAACTTTAGGGGAAGATAACATTGAATCAAATTATATGCGTTGGGATCATGAAGAAGGATTATGGATTGACCGTCGTTCCTGATTATTAATTGTATGAGTTTATTTACACAGTCTTTGCTTTTAACTTTCTTTTACTTTTCATATATGCTCTATACATTTTTAACAATTTCTTTTGTCGTTTTGATAACAATAATTTATTAATACGTTGTTATATGTGCAGGTACGTTAAAAGTAGTCTCAATCTAATGGCCGAGTCTTCATCATCTTCAGGTGATCATCGTGCTATCAGTACCAAAAGGACTAGAGGGCCAACAATGTGTAAGAACATGAAGAAGGCCGGTGAAGTGAATGTCATCGAGTTCGATGACAAACATAGGCCAATCGGACCAGGCAAGGGGAACTTCAAACACTATGTCGGGTGTTTGGCCCGTATTCACGTTGACATTAACATCGGTGATTGGCACAAGGTTGATTCCGGCCTTAAGGACTTGATGTGGGAAGAAATAAAGGTACTATCACTACATACATGGTTAATAGATAACGTTTCGTAATTTTTTCTTATAACATCGCATATTATATTCGTCTTTCAGAGGGAGTTCAACATCCCCGATGACGCAACAAAAAAAAGGGTGTTGAAAGTTGCGGGGATGCAATGGAAAGATTTCAAGACTCGGCTGGTTCATGATTATATCACACATGACCACCCGAAATACACATCTCCTACGCAACTTTACTCTTTTATAACTGAAGAGCAATGGGACTCATTTAAGAAAGAACGCCAGACTGATAAATTTAAGGTATATATATTTAATTGTACGCATGTGATTTATTTAGTTGGAAATTACATACTTGATGTGACAATTTCAGGAAAAAAGTAAGAAAGCCAGGGATGCTCAATTGCGAAACGAGCATCCACATTATATGGGCTCAGCTGGTTATGTGGGGATGAAGCCACAGTGGGTAGTCAGTGACCCACTGTCTTCAAGTTCTTCATGCGACATGATTAGCTCGTCGATTGTAAGTGAGGATCGAAGTTTAGATTGGATTCGAGCTAGGTCGAAGAAGAAACAAGATGGAAGTTATTACATCCCCAACGAGAAAACGAGGGGGTGTTTGATAAAATTGTAAGTATATCATGATTATTTTTTCATAATTTAAATTCAAATTTACATAAATTTATACTTATATTTATGTTTCATTTTTCTGTTAATAGGTTGAAAAAGCTGAGCAGTCCACGCAGGGGACATTTGTGGCAAGTAGACAGCACGATATTTTAAGTGAAGCCCTTGGTAAGCCGGATCACCCTGGTAGGGTGAGGGGGTATGGCTTCTATGTGACCACGAGGGATGTTTACGGCAAGCCTGATGATTACATTAGACGTTCCTGTGGGGTCGTCTCAGTAGATGATATTAAGGAGATGATCAGGTCAGAGATGGAGGATAGTATTTCCGAGCGGGTCAGGCATCAGACCATGTCGGAGATGCAGAGTAAATTCGATACTATGCAGAGGGACTACCATAGTATGCAGACTAAATACGATGCTATCCTCCAGCGCCTGGGCTTAAATGTTGAGGCCGAGGTGGATCCACAACCCCGACCACCAACTCGCATCAGTTGCCACTCCGTGGATCCAGATCCATTTCATGGACTTCAGGTATTTAATGTTATGTTATTTAGAATTTTTAACATTATTTATGTTATTTCAACTGGAAGTTGCTAACATATATGTTCAATGATGTTATACAATAGAAGCCGTCTCCTTGTCGTCTCGCCATTAGTCTTAATGGTGAGAAACAAATAGTAGCGAGCGGGATGGTTTATCCAGTCGGACCCGACACGGTGGTGCATCATCAACCTCTTTGGCCTGATCATGCTAAGGTGTCCATTGACCACATTGTCGATGGTGCAGAAGCGTGTTGTATTCCAGTGCCTTCTCAATACTACACCACAGTGGGGGAAGCTATTGGAAGCTTCTTGCAATGGCCCAAGGAGTTGGTGATTTTTGGAGAGGTGCAAACATTTAGTTATATAAAAGATTCTGTCAATATTAATTTCTTTTAAATTTGTATAACTGAAGATGATAAAAATTATCTTGTTGCAGGAAGAGGCACCACAACAGGCAAAAAAATTTAATGAAGGAAAAACACCCCAGAGTTTCGAAATGTCATCCACTCAGCGACCTGCGATTGTTGACGATGAGACGTTGCAACGTCTGGGTGATGATTGTAAAATGTTACACACTCTGGTCATTCAATTGCCTGTTGGTGATGACTTCTACCAGGTACCCGTTGATGCCGCCGTGTTCAACTTTGCATTCGATGATGGTTTTTATGTTACAGTCGGAGACATCACCGACTTGCTTACGATGCAATGGTTGGATACATCAATCTTACAAGTGTTTTCATTGTAAGACTTCTCAGGAGAAATAACCAGCAACACGTAAGTTAGGAAACTTTTAATGAAATAATTGTGAAGTTGTGGTGAAATTGATTGTGGAGTTGTGATTGTTGAGAAGTTGATATTTTTGAATAGCAGGGTCCCCCTACAGGTTGGATAAGTTCAATTTATAGGGAAAACTCTGCCAAATTTTTTGTAGGATGTTTGAGTCTTAATTTTTTTGTAACTTGTTGATATAATTTATTGAAATTTTAGGGCTTTCAAAACGTATTGGACAGTTGGAGGCATGAGGAAAAAATCCAATACAACGTGGAAAAACGTAAAAGTATGAAAACACGGATTTAAACTTTTTTAAAAATCTTTGAATTATTTCTATATTTTATTTAGTTTGATTATTAATATTGTTATTTTTCAATGTGAATATTTCAGTGTCCTCAACAACCTGGAGGGTCTGAGTGTGGCTACTACGTTATGAGAAATATGTATGAGATAGTCACAGAACACTTTCAACTTACTTCGTTAGAAAAGGTACAAGTCGTTGAAAATGAGAATTTTAATAATCACTTTATATTTTATGAAAAAATAACTAATAATTCATTTTGATTGTTTGTAGGCATTTAAAGAATATTATTCAACGGAGGAAGTAATCGAGATTCAAAACTTATGGGCAAAATACTTTGTTCATAGGTTTGTGTAAATCGAAGCGTAATCAAAACTTGCACTTACATATATATTTAATTTGTATCATAAATTAACAATTTATAAGTATAATTGTTGTTAATTTAATTTTATTACGTATATATCGATTATATATATTTATTTGGTGATGCGCATGTTCAGGTTATCGCAGACCACGTCCTGGTCACTGCAGGTCACGACCTGCAGTGGCCTGGGTCATTGCAAGTCACGTCCAGGTGATTGCAGGCCACGACGTGCAGTGACTTGGGTCATTGCAGGCCACAATGTGCAGTGGCCTGGGTCATTGCAGGTCATGACATGCAGTGGCCTGGGTCATTGCAGGCTACGTCCAGGTCACTGCAGGCCACGACGTGCAGTGGCCTGGTCATTGCAGGCTACGTCCAGGTCACTGCAAAGCACGACGTGCAATGGCCTGGGTCATTGCAGGCCACGTCCAGGTCATGTAAAAAAAAAAAGTTTAGGCGTCGGTTCTAAAGATAAAACCGACGCCTAAAGCTGTTTTGGGCGTCGGTTCAAAAATTAAAACCGACGCCCAAAACCGACTTTGGACGTCGGTTTTAACCAGAAACCGACGCCCAAAGTGTATTTTTTTTTTTTGACTTTAGGCGTCGGTTTTAAACTAGAACCGACGCCCAAAGATGACTTTGCGCGTCGGTTTGCAACCAACGCCTAAAGTCGAGACTTTACGCGTCTGTGTCATATGCGTCGCCGCTACAACCGACGCGTATTCCGTTTTCCAACCGACGCGAATTCCTATTTCTGTACTGGTGAATTCGGATTCAAAAAGTCCACTTTATTACTAGGTATAGGAAAAGATCATCCCCCAAATTTGGCTTCACCAGAATTGGAGGGCACCCCAAGTATTCCTTGAGCTTTTTGAAGGAAGTTTCACATTCTTCATCCCACTTAAATGCTTTATTCCCTCTGAGAGATTTGAAGAAAGAGAAGCATTTGCTGCTGCTCTTGACATGTAACGGCCCAATGCTGCTACTCTTCTTGTAAGTTTTTAGACTTCTCTAATATTCCTTGGAGGCTCCATAGATGTAAGGGCTGTGATTTTATTAGGATTAACTTCAATTCCTCGTTGGGTGATCATGAATCGCAAGAATTTGCCCGAACTTACTCCAAAAGCGCACTTGGCGGGATTTAGCTTCATCTGGTGCTGTCGGAGCATAGAGAAGATGTTTTGCAGGTCGACTATGTGGTCTTTCTTTCTTGAGCTCTTTACGACCATATCATCAACATAAACTTCGATGTTTAGTCTAATGTGTTTGGAGAAGACCATGTTCACGAGCCTTTGATAGGTAGCCACAGCATTTTTTAACCCAAATGATATAACCTTGTAGTAGTATATTCCTTCATCAGCCTTGTAGGAGGTTTTCTCCTGATCTTCCTGTGCCATTTGAATCTGATGATACCCCGAGAATGAGTTGAGGAAGCTGTATATCTCAGAACCCGATATGGAGTCCACAAATCTGTCAATTCAGGGAAGTGAATAACTGTCTTTTGGACATGCTTTGTTCAGATCTGTGAAATATATGCAAACTCACCATTTTTCGTTGGCCTTCTTCACCAAGACCACGTTGGCTAGCCATTATGGGTATTTTACTTACTTAATGAACCCTGCTTTCAATAGTTTATCTACTTCCTCCTTGATTAATTGCCTTCTTTCTGTAGCAAACTGCTTTCTTCGCTGTTTTACGGGCTTCTTATCTGGCTGGACATTAAGCCTATGTACAAAAAGTGCAGGGTCTATCCCGGGCATATCCTCTGAGCTCCATGCGTAAACGTCGAGATTTCTTTTCAAGCATTGCGACAATTCTTCCTTCATAAGTTTGGGAAGCTCTTTCCCAATTGTGAAAATTTTTCCTTCTAAAATGAAAATTTCCTCCAACTCTTCCACTAGAGACATATGTTCTTCCGTGGGGGGTTCAATTGACATTAGTTCTGCTATTGAAGGATTTGACGGAGTTCATGGAGCTGCTGCTGGAGTTTCTTGAAAGCTTCTCGACTAACCAGTTCATTATCTGGCGTAGCTTCTGGATGTTGTTCCTCCCCAACATCTTCAAGAGGTGGAGGATTGTCCCCTTCAGTCGAACCGTTGGCGGAAGGGACTATCTTGTGGATGTGGAGGGACGAGCTTGACATCTATTAACCATGGATGATTGGATCTCTTCCCACAGACAGCGCCAATTCATGTTGTAAAAGTTCCTAATCTTGACGTGACAAGATATGGAGATGCTTGATCACTGGAAAAGATGGATGAATCCGCCTTGGATGACCTGCAAAAACGGCGAGGAGAATTCTCTCCGTCGCCCCTCCGGTGTGAGAATTATTTTTCTAGAGAAATAAAAGTAGAGAGAGAAACATATAACAAGAAAATATGTTATGAATTATGAATGAATTAATATTCGATCAAAGTATCTGTATTTATAGAGCTTAGAAAGCCCGGAACCTTCTTTTATTATGAGAATGAGTCCTTTTTGTGTAAACTTACCATTTAAGAGAAGAATCCTTATAAGGAGGAAACTCTCCTTATAGTGAATATCTTTATCTTGGGAACCATTTATGAAGCCCATTGAAGAAGGAGGACTTGAGGCCTGCTTTTATGGGTTTTTGACGTAACAAGGCGGGGAAGGGCCGACCTAGAAAACTCATGATGTAATGAGATATAAATGTGGTCGGGGTATACCCGACCTCTCTTATTGGAACGTTCCCGGGCATAAGGGCTGGCCTACGAACCCTCAATATAGAGGGGTAGAACTATGGTCGGTCACGGCTCGACCAGTAGTTTGGAAGTCAAAGAGCTCGAGCATATGGCCCGACCTTAGGCCTGTGAAGGATGAGATCCAGTTTGGTCGGGTAACAAGTTTGGGTTATAGGTCTTGTCTGGGAAGACCTGTGGTGTAATAGCCCATGATCCATGGGCTTTCCCTTAACTTAGGAAGCATGAAATTATACCAATCACTAGGTGTAGCGCCCTGAGTTCTAAATACTCGGATCACCACGTCATTTTCTGGTCTAAACTTTAAAATAATATTCTAGCGGAAGAAATAATTGAAAATTCATTTTTGGCAACATTAAATAAACTGTAATGGTCGATAAAATTCGAAAGTATTTATGAAACAACTCAAAATAACGAATCGAGCCATTAATAATACAAAACATTCGGCAATGCCATAATTTCTCAAATAATTGAAAATCTAAAAAATAACCAAAGTTTAGAAATATGGATCATCAAAATAATATTTTTGATTATTTAATGACTATTGTCACAATCATCCATCATCTGCCACCCTCTCCGGAATCTGCAAATATTGTTAAAATAGACACGAGCATTTCATAGAAATACTCAGTAGACTCATCGCAAATTAATTAATCTGCAATATAATTGAACACATAAATGCAGGTTCTTTAGAAATCATAGGGTGTAGATAGTCTCTTCTCGTGCATTAAAGCACGTGACTTCTATTTGAAAAAAAAATCATAGGCTCTTTAAAATCATCGGGTGTGGGTAGTCTCGTCTCGTGCACTTAAGGCACGTATGTTATGCATAACATCATCATTTATCTTGCAAGATATTCTCTTCTTTCTTCCTCTTGCATTAAAACATATAAGTCATGACAAACATAATAACATAAATATTTCATAAGAAATATATTCTCGTCTCATTTCATGAAAATAACTTTCACATAAATCACATAACATACACATTCACATGCAATCATAATTTAAATCAATTAATAGGGGCGAGTCTACCTTAATTTCAACGAGTGCAAAGTCGAACGGAAAAGATTTCAATCCTTTAAATCTCCGTACGCCTCGTCTAGCCAATTAGAAAAATAAGTTAAATTAGTCTTTTGAAATTTATAGTTTAAAAATGATAAATTACAATTTGGGGACTGAAATTGATGATTTGAAAGTTGGGGGGACTAAAATGAATACTTTGAAAGTTGGGGGGGACTAAAATGTAAATTTTCAAAACTTTGGGTTGAAGCTCAAAACGAATATTAAACTATAGGGCAGAAATAATTGATTTTTAAAAATGAAGGGGCTGATTAAAATCATTTAAAACTTAATAGGCTGAAATGATAAGTTTTAACACTATAGGGATTGATTTAAACAACTTTGGAACTTGGGGACTAAGTTGCAATTTTTTAAAATCAAAATTATTAAAACAAATCAATTAATTTCCCTTTCTTCATCTTTGTGAACCAGAGAAGAAGAGAGATATGCGAGCGAGAAGAGGGAAATCCGGTGGGGGTTACTGTTGGAAAATATATTTGGCAATTGATTTTCACTTGAGTAAATGTGAAATTGATCCCACATTGATTGAAAATTGGGATTTGAAGAGGAGCCTTAAAAGGGATTACAATCCCACATTGGTTAGAAATGGAAAAGTGGGAATAAGTGGAGGCTATAAATAATAGTTCCATCCCACATTGGAAAATGGAAAAATGTGGAAATGTTGGGAATGCTTAAATAGTTATCCCACATAGGATAGAAATGAGTTTGTGGACCAATTTATATATGGTTAACAATTTGTAAGGTGTAACCATTTGTTGCATAGAGACTCCTCCATGGCCTACGCGCCCGCAGGGGGGGGGGTGCAAATCTTGGACCGACTTGGCCTTCGAGCCTTGAACTTGTGTGCGGGCGCGACCTGCGTACACGAATGTCAGACCGAACGAGTCAAAAATTGGCCACAAAGTGCAAGCCACGTTTTGGAATTTTGTTTTGAATTTTTCATTTAAAACATAACTCCAAATTGATTTCCATTCAAACTGTAACTCCAAAAACGCCTGGAGTAAGTGTAAAATTCAAATGCAGGAGTAAGTGCAGAATTCAACTGCAGTTGTAACTCCAAAACGTCTGGAGTAAATACAGAATTCAACTGCAGTACTAAATGCAAAGGCTCCTCCCTGCCTATATATAGAGCAACAATTCCTTCAGTCTAGACAACACAACAACCACGAAAATCTCTCTGCATTTGTCTGTCCAGCTTCCTGCATTCCTTCTTCCAGTCTTGGTGATTCTGTTCAAGCACATTTTTCGTTCGCCTGCACAGCTGCAGTTCCAGCCGCTGTATCCTGGGAAGCAAGCGCTCGAGTTACTCCGGTGAGAGGGCGAATATTGCTTTAAGGACACTGTGTTGAACACAGGCCCCGGCTCCAGCGTTCATTTTGTTTACTGCTCAAGAACATTTTGTTTACTGCTTACTGCGAATTATTTCTGCAGTATCTTACTATATACAGCTTACTGTATATTTTCTGTTTACTTACAATCTGCAAATACTTTATTAGTAAACTGTTTAACAAGTTATGTTACAAACTTAAAGCAATATTTTTTTTTGTTAAACAGTTTACAGAAACGTTTTCAAAAGAAGATTTCTTAAGGCTAATTGATTTATATCATTTGATACTAATATTCTGATTGTGTTTCAGAAATGGAAAATACACCTATCAACATGGATGTGGCTACTGCTGAAAATCAGACGGTGGCTCAGGATGTGGCTACGCCAAGTTCGACTGTGGCTATGCCAAGTTCTGTTGTGGTTACGCCAAGTTCGACTGTGGCTATGCCAAGTCCTGTTGTGACTCAACCTGTGGCTAAATTGCCAAGTCATGCTTTGACACAAACCGTGGCTCAAACTGCAGCTACAACTGTGACTGTTCCAGTTAACCATGGGGAAAAACCGGAGAAATTCAATGGGCTGAATTTCAAAAGGTGGCAGCAAAAGATGTTATTCTACCTGACCACTTTGAATCTTGCAAGGTTCTTGACTGAAAATGCTCCAGTGCTCCAAGAGGGTGAAGGAGACATTCAAGCAGTTAGTGCAGTTGATGCTTGGAAGCACTCGGATTTCCTGTGCCGGAATTATGTGATGAATAGTTTGGCTGATTCACTATATAATGTATACTGCACAATAAAAACGGCTAAGGAATTATGGGAATCTTTAGACAAAAAGTATAAAACCGAGGATGCCGGGGCCAAGAAGTTTCTTGTTGGTCGTTTTTTGGAATACAAAATGGTGGACTCCAAACCTGTAATCAGTCAAGTACAAGAACTTCAAGTGATATTGCATGAAATTCATTCCGAGGGAATGGTTGTGAGCGAGTCCTTCCAAGTGGCTTGTATAATTGAAAAACTACCACCTGCATGGAAGGATTTTAAAAACTACCTAAAGCATAAGCGAAAGGAAGTGAATGTTGAGGAACTAATTGTTAGACTTCGAATAGAAGAAGACAACAAAAGTTCTGAAAGAGGGATCAATCCGGTTGTGGCTAAAGCAAATGTTGTGGAGCATGGGCAAAGCTCCAAACCTAACAAAACCAAGTCTGGGCCATCTAGTAGCAAAGGGCTCAAGTTGGGGCCCAAGGGCGGAATTTCTAAAAAGAAGTTTCAAGGAAAATGCTTCAATTGTGACAAAATTGGTCACAAGTCAACGGAGTGCCGTTTGCCGAAGAAGAAGAAAGAAGCAAACATGGTTGAAGATCCATCTGACATCAACCTTGCAGCTGTCATTTCTGAAGTGAACCTGGTGGGTTCAAATCCGAGAGAATGGTGGATAGATACCGGTGCCACCCGACATGTTTGCTCCGACAAGGAGTTGTTTAGTGGTTTTGAAGCAGCGGATGGGGAGAAGCTGTACATGGGAAATTCAGCGACTTCTGAAATCAAGGGCCATGGAAAGGTGGTTCTAAAGATGACGTCTGGGAAAGAGCTGACTCTAAACAACGTGCTCTATGTACCGGAGATTCGCAAGAATTTGGTATCCGGCTCGCTGTTGAACAAACATGGCTTCCGCATGGTGTTTGAATCAGACAAGGTTATTTTGTCTAAGTCTGGAATGTTTGTAGGAAAGGGTTATGTTAGTGATGGGCTTTTTAAGCTTAATGTAATGGCTATTAAGCCAAAAATTAATAAAATGAATAACTCTTCTGTTTACTTGCTTGAGTCTTCCAATTTGTGGCATGGTAGACTAGGACATGTTAATTACGACACTTTGCGTAGACTAATTAACTTGAATTGCATACCTACATTCCAAATTGATAATAAACATAAGTGTGAAACTTGTGTTGAGGCAAAATTGACAAGGTCATCATTTCAATCCGTTGAAAGAAAAACTAAACCGCTTGATTTAATTCACACCGATGTATGTGATTTAAAATCTGTACAAACAAGGGGAGGCAACAAATATTTTATTACTTTTATTGACGATAGCACAAAATATTGTTTTGTGTATTTGCTTAAAAGTAAAGATGAAGCGATAGAGAAATTTGTTCTCTATAAAAATGAAATTGAAAATCAACTCAACAAGAAGATCAAAGTGTTGAGAAGTGATAGAGGTGGTGAATATGAATCACCATTTGCTGAATTCTGTGCACAACATGGAATTAAACATGAAACAACAGCACCTTATTCACCTCAACAAAATGGTGTTGCTGAACGAAAAAATAGAACATTGAAAGAAATGATGAATGCAATGTTGTTGAGTTCTGGGTTACCTCAAAACATGTGGGGAGAAGCTGTGTTATCAGCTAATTACCTTTTAAATAAGGTGCCCCGAAAGAAAGAAGATAAGAGTCCCTACGAGTTATTGAAAGGAAGAAAGCCTTCCTACAAATATTTACGAGTGTGGGGATGTCTTGCCAAAGTGGCTGTACCTACACCAAAGAAGGTGAAAATATGACCAAAAACTATTGATTGCATATTTATTGGATATGCACATAATAGTAGTGCTTATCGGTTTCTTGTGTTTGATTCTAAAATTTCTGATATACACAAAAACACGATAATGGAATCGAGAAATGTATCGTTCTTTGAACACGTATTTCCATACAAGTCCAAAGAAGAACCAAGTTCTTCTAAACGAACGCATGAGACCATGATTGAAAATAGTCAGGATCAAGAGGTTGAACCAAGACGTAGCAAACGTGAAAGGACAGAAAAATCTTACGGTCCTGATTTTCTGACCTATATGCTAGAAACTGAACCTCAAAGCTTCAAAGAAGCTGTAAACTCTTCAGAAGGACCTCAATGGAAAGAGGCAATTAAAAGTGAAATAGATTCCATTCTGCAAAACCATACATGGGAACTGGTTGATCTTCCCCCGGGAAGCAAACCACTAGGCTACAAATGGATTTTCAAAAGGAAAATGAAAGCAGATGGAACTATTGATAAGTACAAGGCAAGACTTGTAATTAAAGGATATCGGCAACGAGAAGGCCTTGACTACTTTGACACTTATTCTCCGGTAACGAGAATAACTTCCATTCGATTAATATTAGCGATTGCATCTTTATACAATCTCGAAGTACATCAAATGGATGTCAAAACTGCTTTTCTAAATGGAGATTTAGAAGAAGAAATTTACATGGAACAACCTGAGGGGTTTTCTGCACCAGGACAAGAAAACAAGGTGTGTAAATTGGTAAAGTCATTATACGGCTTGAAACAAGCACCAAAACAATGGCATGAAAAATTTGACAAAGTAATGATGGAAAGTGGATTTAAAATCAATGAATGTGACAAATGCGTTTACATCAAAGACACAAAAAATGGTTATGTCATTTTATGCCTTTATGTTGACGACATGCTCATCGTTGGCAGCAACGATAAGATGATTAAATCTACTAAAAGTATGTTGAATTCAAGATTCGACATGAAGGATATGGGTTTAGCTGATGTGATTCTTGGAGTTAAAATTTCAAGAACATCAGATGGACTTGTTCTAAGTCAGTCACATTATGTGGACAAGATTTTGGAAAAATTCAATAATGATGATACTGGCGTAGCAAGAACACCAATAGATACAAGTCAACATCTATCGAAAAATAGAGGCGATGGTATTTTTCAAGTAGAGTACTCTAGAATAATCGGAAGTCTTATGTACCTAATGAGTTGTACAAGACCAGATATAGCTTACGCAGTTAGCAAGCTAAGTAGATATACTAGTAATCCAGGGTCTGACCATTGGAAAGGAATAGTAAGAGTACTAAGATACTTGAGATATACTCGTAATTATGGATTGCACTATACCAGATATCCGGCAGTCATTGAAGGATATAGTGATGCTAATTGGATATCTGATATAAAAGACTCAAAGTCTACTAGTGGATTCGTGTTCACACTAGGAGGTGCAGCTATATCATGGAAATCCTCTAAACAAACAGTTATTGCGAGATCTACCATGGAATCTGAGTTTATAGCTCTAGATAAATGTGGTGAAGAGGCTGAATGGCTACGCAATTTCTTAGAGGATATTCCAAGATGGTCAAAACCTGTGCCAGCAATTTGCATACATTGTGATAGTCAATCTGCGATTGGAAGGGCACAAAGCAACATGTACAATGGTAAGTCTAGACACATACGTCGTAGACATAATACCATAAGACAGTTACTCTCAACTGGAGTTATCTCGATTGACTATGTAAAGTCAAAAGATAACATTGCGGATCCGCTAACCAAAGGGTTAAATAGAGAGTTAGTTGCAAAGTCATCGAGAGGAATGGGACTTAAGCCTCTAAAAGAATAAGTTATTGTAATGGAAACTCAACCTAGCTGACTGGAGATCCCAAGATCTAGGTTCAATGAGAAAACCTAATTACAAATACTTAATAGGATCACTGTGGGGGTTATCTCCTGTCCATTCCTGTAATAACAGTGATGCCCGTAAGGAGAGGATAAGCAATAAGCTTTTAATGATTCTTATGCGTCGGAAATCCGAGCGGAGTAATGCGGGTTACTCTTGATTAAGAAATCACCTATGTGAGAGAGAAGTGGGGCCGCTTCGAAGGGAATTATGAGGCTAATTCTTAACAACTCTCACTGAACCAGGCATATGTTCATGGCCACAAACGAACATACCCATGAGAACTAAAATGTGTTAGGAAGAATCCTGTGTGAAGTACATCATCGTTTACACAGAAGGCAGAACAGTTCAAAGACATCGCGTCTACTGATCAGCTAGTAAAGTAAATGTATTTTCACAAGGGAAGGTTCAAAGGAAACCCCTACCTATCCTATGCAGGTTTCAACTGTGGAACTTTATCACCAAATATTCCGTGTCTCTATCAATTTACATTCATGTGGGGGATTGTTGGAAAATATATTTGGCAATTGATTTTCACTTGAGTAAATGTGAAATTGATCCCACATTGATTGAAAATTGGGATTTGAAGAGGAGCCTTAAAAGGGATTACAATCCCACATTGGTTAGAAATGGAAAAGTGGGAATAAGTGGAGGCTATAAATAATAGTTCCATCCCACATTGGAAAATGGAAAAATGTGGAAATGTTGGGAATGCTTAAATAGTTATCCCACATAGGATAGAAATGAGTTTGTGGACCAATTTATATATGGTTAACAATTTGTAAGGTGTAACCATTTGTTGCATAGAGACTCCTCCATGGCCTACGCGCCCGCAGGGGGGGTGCAAATCTTGGACCGACTTGGCCTTCGAGCCTTGAACTTGTGTGCGGGCGCGACCTGCGTACACGAATGTCGGACCGAACGAGTCAAAAATTGGCCACAAAGTGCAAGCCACGTTTTGGAATTTTGTTTTGAATTTTTCATTTAAAACATAACTCCAAATTGATTTCCATTCAAACTGTAACTCCAAAAACGCCTGGAGTAAGTGTAAAATTCAAATGCAGGAGTAAGTGCAGAATTCAACTGCAGTTGTAACTCCAAAACGTCTGGAGTAAATACAGAATTCAACTGCAGTACTAAATGCAAAGGCTCCTCCCTGCATATATATAGAGCAACAATTCCTTCAGTCTAGACAACACAACAACCACGAAAATCTCTCTGCATTTGTCTGTCCAGCTTCCTGCATTCCTTCTTCCAGTCTTGGTGATTCTGTTCAAGCACATTTTTCGTTCGCCTGCACAGCTGCAGTTCCAACCGCTGTATCCTGGGAAGCAAGCGCTCGAGTTACTCCGGTGAGAGGGCGAATATTGCTTTAAGGACACTGTGTTGAACACAGGCCCCGGCTCCAGCGTTCATTTTGTTTACTGCTCAAGAACATTTTGTTTACTGCTTACTGCGAATTATTTCTGCAGTATCTTACTATATACAGCTTACTGTATATTTTCTGTTTACTTACAATCTGCAAATACTTTATTAGTAAACTGTTTAACAAGTTATGTTACAGTTACTGCCAGCGATACTACGGCGGTATCACTGCCGTCGCGTGGCGGTGACAAGGAGGAGGAGATGGTAGCAAAAAGGCCACGGCTTGGTGCTGATTGGGTGCAAAAATCAAAGTAAACCGAGGCTGATGTTCGTTGATTTTCGGCGGAAAAACCGGTGATTGAGGTAAGAAATTGAACTTTTTGATTCATGGGTTTTCTTTTGGTGGTGACGGTGGTGATGGCTTCGAGGTTGTGGTATCGTAGTGCCTACCTGTGGGGGTGGGGCGATGAGGTGGTTACCTGGCTGCGGGAGGTGACTGCAATGGAGTTGAGGAAATGAGGTTGGGGCTTGCTGAGCTCCAATGTCGTGCCTGTGGTTGTGTTGAGAGGAGAGGCTGGTGGTGGTTGCTGGAGAGCTGAAAAATGGATTGGGTTGGTGATGTAGAGCTGGGGTATGGTATGAGATTGATGTGATAGGTGGAAGTTGGTGGTAGTATGAAATCTTGACAAGCAATACACGAAAATCGAGAAAAAATAATACTCGAAATCAACTGGGTCGGAAAATGAATCTGATAAAATGAGTTTGACGTAATTTGAAATTTAAAACGATTTTGAAAATAATAATTTAAATAAATAAATAAAATAATAAAATTTTTGAAATTCGAAATTTATTTAAAATCAAATGGACTTTACATTTCTCAATTTGGCTAGACAAATACGTCGCAACGTTAACTTACAAATGGGTGAGATCGCAGCGTAACGGTTTTCATAATTTTAAAATAATTATTTAATGCGTGGAAAATTCTTGATAGCTACACTAGGTAAGTGTGAAAATATTTTTCTCATCAAAATGGTGAGAAAATATTTTCTTGGCAAATGACCAAGTTTGTGCATTAAAGGATTGTACATGGAAAATGTTTTCCATGTCAATTTTTACAATCAAACACAATGTTGGAAAATATTTTCTATGGAAGTGACATTTTCGATAAAAAATTTAATCAATCAAACATAGCTTTGGGACGTTTTTACAGATAAAGTGTTTATAGTTTTCTCTCACTTGTTATCTTGTATTAAACTTCTCGTTTGAGGTCTTCAATTTGATACCTATTTTTCATATTTCTCGACTTCAAAATAATACAATAATTATCAAAAAATAATTATTATTACAAAAAAAAAGTAGTTTATAGATAATATTATAAAACTTAAATAATATAATTTAAAATTATGGGATATTGAGGAAAAGTAAAAAATAAAAGTAAAAATTTTTAGTTTGATCTTTGAGACAATTTTACTGACAATATATTTTCAATTTGTTCTCAGTTGTTATCTTATATTAAACTTCTCTTTGAGATCTTTGATTTGACACTCATATTACATTTTTTTTACTTCAAAATAATGCAATATTTATCAAAATAATAATAATTAATAAAAAAATAGTTTATGGATAATATTATAAAACTTAAATGATATAATTTAAAATGAATGTATTGAAAAAAAAGTAAAAAAAAATATAAAAAAACTTTTACATTTGACCTCTGTTTGGTAAAAGCATCCTTTTTATTTATAAAACAATTTATAAACTACTCAATTTCTGAAATCACTTATTAACCACACAAATTTTTCTCTCTACTTTTCAATCACATATTTTACCTAGAAAATATAAATAAACCTATTTATAAACCAGTTCATTTTACCAAACAGAGGCAATCTTTGAGACGATTTTATGGACAATGTGTTTAAAGTTTGATTTCACTTGTTAATTTATATTAAACTTCTCGTTGAGATTTTCAAACCCACCGTCTATTATTGAATGCATTCAAAAAGTTTCAATTTTCAATATTTCTACTTTAGCTTTCTTTATTATATATCTGATATCATTGGTCATTCACTTTTAAAAAAATAAAGATTAACTAAAAATAAAGAAAGACGGTAAATATTTTTATGAAAAAGTAAAATAAAGAGCAAAAAATAAAGAGTTTGTTGGAGCTTGTAAATAAAATTTACTCTTTAAATTAAAATATGCTATCTATTATGTAGAATATGCTCTTTAAATATAAATAGTCTATTGGAGATGCTCTCAATAAGTTTCTAGAAATTTTCAAAATTTATGCTCAATAAATTAAAAACATTGAAGCTGTAAACTTTTGAACTCTTGATTTGTAAAGAATTATTTGAGTTGATGACTAACTGCAATTTTTTAATTTCCTCATGTATATTTTCATGGTGGGAGGGCAACCAACAAATTGGGTTTGAATCTGACGCCCTATTTTTGTTTGTTAACTGAAACTTCCCAGGACCCAAAGAGTTATTTCAGGTAATAACTCCACTTGAACATTTGGAAATAGATGTTTTGATATAGGACAACAATCTTACATGTTAATCGTTTCAAAAATGTAAGTATAATACTTTTCCTATTTTCTCAAACATACAGTTTTGAAAATATTTTGCAGGATGTTCAGTCGGTTTGTTTGTTATTCTGAATGAATATTACGGTACACATTTCTTAATAATTTTGTATAAAAAAATTAGAGCTTTATTAAAAATCAGAAATATAAATACCTGATCCAGCATGATTTTCTTGTGAATTGTTTGATCGAATGAGCCTTTTCTTTTGTCGTTTATTGATGCCTTGCTTATGTTCCATTCTTTTGACGTTTATTTCTGCCTTGTTATGCACGGATCAAAATTTAACACAGTTTATTATCCATAATTTTTTCTCTTTTGGCAAAATCGAAAATCTTGTATAAAAATTGTTCCAAATTATCTTGAAACAAGACACTAACTTGGGCATGGAGAATATAAAAAGACACGAACTGTCTTATATCATTTCAATACACTGCCTCTAAATTTCAATATTTGATATACTGAAATGCGTTTAATTAAATAAGCAGAAGCTTTTCTGTGATTCGTGCCATATTTATTTTTATTAGTTTGAAATGTGTTACTCCAAATCGTATCATATTATTATTAAGTTCTTAAATGTGTTAGTGATATCACTACAAGAAACTGAACCAATAGGGGCGACATTTGTCGCCTTATAGGTCAAAATGTCGCCCCTATATATTTATAGGGGCGACTTTGTCGCTCCTAACATGTCGTCTCTATATCCTCGTTGCTGTTGCTCTATAGGCACGACCAGTATCGTCCCTATAGATCGTGACACCTTTAGGGACGACAATGTCGTCCCTATTCCCTTGTCCTTTATTTCGTTAATTTTGTCTACTACGACGACAGTGTCGCTCCAAATAGTCGTCTCTATTGATTCTAAATCTATAGGGGCGACTTATGTCGCTCTTATAGATATATTTATTTTTAAAATATTTAACTATAGGGGCGACATAAGTCGCCCCTATAGATTTTTATATATTTTTTTTAAAAAAATTAATAGTTTTTTGGCTATGCATAATTAAAGACATAAATTCTTAGTTTCAAAAAAAAAAAAAAAAAACTAAAGACATTAATTAATAGCATAATCCTAAAAGTATTTTTACAAAACACAATTTAAAATAGTCCTACTAGTCCCTCAAATCACAGTGACTATCGTCCTCATCATCATCATTAGACAGATCATTTGATAATTGGGTATTTTGAGTTAGTCGAGCAATTGTCATCTCCAGCTTACGAATCCTAGCATCATATGCCTCGAGTCAAAGATCGTGCGTACAAGTAGACCCTTGTGGGTCTTGAGATGTTCTAGCAGTGGAGTTGACTGAGGTAGACGCACCTTTCGGGATCCGTCCAATACCACGTTCATGGCCGTGTCGCGTCCCAAGAACCTCTCTAACAATTGCACGCTCATCAACAGGACTAGAGGATAGAGTTTGTTGAGTCTCCCTGACCTCACAAAGGTGATCCTGTGAACGAAAATATAAATTATTGAACTGTACTTATTAAACAGAAAAAAGTTAAACAAGTATGAGACTTATGTATTTTTACTTACGTAATCGACGGCTGCATTCTTGTTCACCCAATTTCCGGACTTGAATGTGTGGAATTCTTTAAAACAATCAATTGGGCTCGGCAATTGTTTAGTCTTGGGATCAATCTGCAAAAATTTAAATGCAAAAGTTAATAAAAGATTTCAAAAAGTACATACATATAATAAAAAATAATATTAATTACCTTCTCGTAACGTGTGGCGAAAAAGCTCTTCGAGCCTTGCACGCTCGGGTATTTAGCATAACTTTGATTGACTATATTTTTTTGAGATCGAGCCTATATATGAATATAGAAATTGAAAGTTATGTTAATGTAATATACTATGAATATTAACTTAAGACTTTTGAAAACATATTATACGTACAATGAAAGATGGATTTGTGAACAAGTCAATGCATCTCTGCCACTGCTCAACAGATAGCTGACCAAAAGGACGACCAGGGCTGCACTTCTTATAGTGGTTATGCACATCAGTTTTGTATGCTCTGTAACGATCGCCTGCCAAGCGATTGAGAGCACCTATGGCCATCTTGTATTCATCATCAGATCGTTCACCTCGAACGTCAAAATAAGTCTGAAATTCAAATAAATATTAAACAATATATTAATTATTGAAAATAAGTATAAATTTAAATTAATGTAAATGAATTTTAATTACTTACTTCAACCATTGCCTGTACTCGATTTCGATCCTCTTTGGGGACCTTTGCCCAATCTTTATAGCAAGGAACCACGTTAAACCTCACTTGATTGCCAATTAAACGTGTGCAATACTTTTGATTAGGCCCTACGGGCTGCCACGTCCCGTTGATGTAGTCAAAGTCAATCAAAAGAGGTTTCATCCCGTTTTCTCGCCATTTCTTTTCTAGATTTTGGCTTCGGGAGATGCTTCACCTCTTTGTAGGAGGGGCTGCAAAAAAAAAATAATCTAAAAAAATTGACACAATATGCTTAAAAAAATAATTTCTAAAAAGGTTTACTGGTCTCACACGACCTCGGCACTGTGTGGGTCGGACCACGAGGAGGATCACATGCACCGTCCCCACCGTGAGACATGACATCAGCCATTTATGATGAATGACTGTAAGACAAGAAAATCCATAGAATAAACTTTAAATCATATGAATATGTAACTTTAAGAAATGAAGATCTTTACTTTAACATAAATAAAAGCACAATTAAAAAATAGTCATTACAGAGTTCACAAAACCTTTAGAAAAATTATATTTACGAGTAAATTTTGAAAGAGTTGGTGTAAGTTATAGGAAAGTTGTAGAACTGGGGACTTACCCACCCACCCCCGGAACCCCCCCCCCCCCCCCAAATAAATAAATAAATAAAGGGTTACTTGCACAGCTTTTTATATTGAAATTGACGTATAGAGTGTAGAGATTGCAACAAAGCAATTTTGTTTACATAGCACAATTTATCCTATTTCCATTTCCTCTAGAACATTTAGGCTTAGTGAAGATAAGATTAAAAATGAAATATGTCCAACAAAAGTTTATCTAGTCCAGTCAAACATTCTAATACATACCAACCACTAAAGAAACGAATACATGCAGCAATAAGGGAGTATAATCAAGTCTCAGTAAAATATAAATTTGCTTTCAAAAAAACTTAACATTGAAGCACAACTGAACATAAACCATTCAAAGTCATTGTACTGGCTGATACTTATACTGAGAGACAAAATTTAAGAGCTCTAATAAAATTATTTCCCAAGTCCTAACCCACAAAAAAAGTAGCCATAACCCACAAAAAAAGTAGCCATATCTCTCCCTTCCGTTTCTCCATTGACATAGCTAGAATCGATGTCAGCCATTGCTTTGTTAAAATCTAACTAATAATAACTTAAGCTAGATTGGATATGTTCCCTCTCCTCAAAGTAGAATAACATCAAGTGAAAAAATCATCTCATGTGTTAGAAAGCACGAATTGAATGAATTCCTTCAATATTGAAGTTGTAATAGAGATTTTGATGATTGTAATTAATGCTCACATGCTGTAAATTTACAATGCATACCATTATAGTCAATTGAAGAGGATTCTATAATCTTTTACCGGATTCCAAATTTGATTTCTCGATTTCATGCGCTGAGAACACTGGATGTTTACTTCTCGATGTCATAACACTGTCTAAAAGTTAACAGAGTAACTATTTCTCATCCCATCAACCATAATAATCATTGGTTTAGTACTTATTAATCTAAAAACAACTCCATACTGCTATCCTTTAAGTGCAACATTAGAACATAAAAGGGATCAATAATAGAAGAAACATCAAACAAGGATATATCTCCATAAGGGAGGACATTCCAGAATAGAAATTTAGATGTATGGCTTATCCAATCTACTGCCAAATCGTGTCCAATGCTACATCAAAATGAGAACCACTCAAATCCATCATCATAATCAAACAAAAGCTAAAATTAAAAAAAACAAGAAAACCCATAAATAAAAGGGCATTCGAATCAATTTGTGAGACCAAATCACCTCCCCTACAAAACTTTGATGCAAAAAGGGTCTTAGAAAACACTGATGAATAATGATTCTTCTGACCAAAATCAATCGGCCCAGATCTACAAAACCCATAAATAACAAAAATTCAAATCCAGAACTCAAAAAATAGAGATAAATTTAAATACAGCAAACATATGCATAACTGGAAAAAGGGGTGTAGGAACCGTTAAAGCATGGAATCAATTAATAGAGTCCGATAAAATCTCTACAACACAGAATACTCCAAACTGTTCGACTAATTAAAAAGTTGAACCCATAATCACGAAAAAGATAAATGAGATGTTCAGATAATTAAAAGGTTCGAATAACAGAGAAAACCTGGCTAAGAGGGTGGTCGACAGTGAATAGCGTCGGTGACGGGTGGTCGGACAGAACCGGGCAGCTTGGGCGAAGTCAGTGACGAGTGGTTGGACGGGAACCTTTAGTTTCAGCAATAATTAATGCTGGATGGTTGAATAGAAAAAGATGTTGAAGTCCAAGTTAAACCCGGAAGCTAGAACCAAAAAACCATTGAAAATGTTAGAGATGGAGTGGGGAAGGGAAATGTGAAAGAGGCATAGATGAGAAAACGTGAGGGAAATGTCTGTGAAGTTTCTAGGGTTATTTTATAAAAACACGCGGCAAAATACGCATACTGCCGCCTGTATATTTTGTGTCGTCCCTATACATATATAGGGGTGACAATTGTCGCCCCTATTTATTATTGATAATTATTAAATTTGAAAAAAAAAATTATTGAAATGTATAATTGAAAATTTTTAAATCCCGTAAAATATTTATATAAAATTATTCTTTACTTAAATTTTAATCATTTTTTTCATTTTTGTGATTGAACCAAAATGAGATTTTAATTTTATATTGGGTGCAAAAAGTCTCGAATTATATTTAATTATAGGGACGAGTTGTTTAGTAAGGGTAAACTATATTAAGCATTGAGGCTGTGTTTGATATAGCTACATTTGACAGGAAAAAATATCAAATGAGTGAAAAATTAAAATAGTTAAATTTCAATCCGAATCACTATTATAATGTGTACGATCTTCGTCATTTTCATTACTGTCCATGTCTAATTCTTCATCATCATAGTCTTCCAAAGTATCCTCCTCTAACTCTTCATCATCAATGAAGGTCACATCAACTGTGTTAGAAGATGAACCTTTGTTTATTGGGGCTCGAACTTCTTCGGCTGTAGCATCGTCTCGGTGCAATGTTACATGCTCCAAGTTGCCAAGATCAACAAATAGAGAAAATTTAGAAGAGTTATTTGGATGCAGCAAGTCAATCTCAGTGATCTCTACTGTCGGGATATCCCATGTGGTAATGTGATGAACTTCTTGAACAAATCGCCAATTGGCTCCACGGGAGGGATCTTCAATGTAAAAAACTTGCTTCGCCTGGGTAGCAAGGATGAACTGATCATCCTTGTACGCCTCTGCGCTTACATCAATACTGGTGATATTTTGCTCTGTTATCATACGTCTTCCGTCACACCTAAACCATTTACATCAGAATAGAACAACTGACAGATCTGAACCAAACTGAAACTCTAGTATGTCCTGCAACAATCCATAGTAAATTTCCCCACTTATTCCTGGAACAGACACACCACTATTCTAGGTTCTCCGTCGATCATCACGATTACTACTTAAGAAACGAACTCCGTTAACGGTGCATGCTGTGTACGATTGTACATTCATATGAAACCCAGTAGCCAGTGCAAACAACTCATTAGTGACTTCAGGTGAGTTCCTTTGGTACATGGCATAGACCTGAATAATGTAAGACCATGATTATAATTTTGTTTAAGAACAATATTTACACAAAAATCCAAATGAGAAAAAAACTTATTACAATTCAATTACCTTCTTGTAAAACCAATCGTGAAAGTCTCTTCTGTGCACCTACTCCACGTTGGGGCAACCATGAAGCGTGAGCTCCTGCTTGTGATCGTTGTGAAACAAAAATATGATTAGTAATGTGTCTTTATATACATTACTAACGAGATTGAACAATTGTAACTAAGTTTTCTTACCTCAAGTATGACTCAATTTGTGGACAGTTGTTGAGGATGTAAAACATAGCCTGATGCCACTCATCGGAATGTAGCATAATCGATTTCTGCAATCCAATTGGATGACATTGAGACTGAAAAATGGATAGTTGTCTTTTACGATCACTGTCATCTACATTCCTGTTCGGCCGGTTAAACCTTATCTCTACATCATCGAAATACCTTGAACAAAAGGTCAATGCCTCGTCAACAACGTACCCTTCCTCTATAGAACCCTCGGGTCTTGCTCTATTTCTGACATACTCCTTCAATTTTTTAAGGTATCTCTCGATGGGATACATCCATCTCAAGTAAATTGGACCACCAAGTATTGCCTCCTCGGGCAGATGCAATACAAGGTGAATCATGATGTCGAAGAAAGCTGGAGGGAATATTCGTTCCAATTTGCACAATATTAGTATCAAATTATCTTGAGCAGCTAACATGTCGCTTACCTTTAGTTTCCTTGCACATAACTATTTGAAAAACGTGCACAATTCAATAATAGTTCCTGAAATTGTTTTATCCAAGTATGCTAGACACCCAACTGGCAACAACCTCTGCAAGATAATGTGACAATCATGTGACTTCAATCCAGTAATTCGACCATCGTTAGGTGTTACACATCTCCTCTAATTCGAAGCAAAGCCATCAGGAAATTTTACTGATCGAATAAATTTGCAAAACTTAACACGATTTATAGGGGACAATGTATAACCTGCAGCAGGCTTCATCAATCTAGTTCCTTTGTGATACAAATGTAACTCGCTCCTTATCCCCATTTCCATCAAATCTCGTCTGACATTAACAGTGTCCTTCGATTTATGAGGATCGTCAAGAATCGTGCCAAGCAAACTATCACATACATTTTTCTCCACGTGCATGACATCAATGTTATGTTTCAACTCATTGGTAGACCAATAGGGCAACTCATAAAAAATGCTTTTCTTCCTCCAATTCAATTCATCTGCACTTCTCTTCCTTTTAGCGCCTCCGTATCTAGGGTGCTTTCCTGGTATACTTGTCCTCACAAGGTTCAATTGTGCTAAGATATCATTAGTTGTCAACCTTCGAGGTGGCTCTCTCCGATCAGTCTTCCCGTCAAATTCGAGGTTACCCCTAAAACGATGCTTAGCTGGCAGGAACCGTCGATGACCCACATAAGCTGTCTTACCCAGTACACGTACTGAAGGTGTATCCTCATTACAAGTTGGGCATGCCTTGTACCCCTGACCACTCCAACCTGATAGACTACTCCTAGCTGGAAAATCATTAATCGTCCACAACAATGCGGCACGCATTCTAAATAGTCCCCTATTATTGCTTGCAGCATCATGCGTGTCAATACCACTTGACCATAGTTCTTTCAGTTCATCTACCAAGGGTCGCAAGAATACGTCCATGTCCTTACCAGGTGCTTTTGGACCTGGTATCAATAAAGTCAACATTAGGTTCTCTGATCTCATGCATAGCCAAGGTGGCAGATTGTAAACTGTCATAACTACTGGCCACATACTATAAGCTTGACTCATGTTTCCAAATGGATTAAAACCATCTGCAGCCAACCCCATCCGGACATTCCTGATCTCACTGGCAAACTGCGGATGCCTCATGTCTAATTCTCGCCAAGCTTTTTCCATCAACAGGATGTTGTAGCTCATCTTCATCCTTACTTTGACCAGTAACGTGCCACCTCATGAGTCTCGCTGTATCCTTAGTTGCAAATAGACGTTTCAGTCTTGGGGCTAGAGGAAAATATCGCAACACCTTATGCGGCACATTTTTCCTAGAACCTAGTCCAGTGGTGTGTATCCAAAGACTTTCTTGGCATATAGGACACGTCTGTCTATTAGCGTGCTCTTTCCAGAACAGTGCACAGTCATTCTTACACACATGTATGGATATATAACCTAGACCTAGTTTTGTCATCATCTTTTTAGCCTCATAATGAGATTCCACAAGGTCCATTTTCGGAAATGCTAGCTTCAACAGCTTTAAAAGATCATCGAATGACTTATTTGTCCACTTGTTTATCACCTTTAAATGCATCAGTTTCACTAAAAAGTTTAATGACGATAGGGAAGAAACTCCAGGATATAATTCTGAACGAAGAGCCTCAAATAAATCATCATATTGGGCACTAGAACTTGTACCAGCATATTCATTCCCGACTATGTCCTCCATAACGTTCATCATTTCATCCATCGTCTGATCCTCTAAACTTGTCCCTTCATTATGAGCATTCACATTCTCACGCGGAATCTCGATCTCCCCGTGGTGAATCCATGTGATATAACTCTCCGAAAAGCCATAACGAAATATATGAGCCTCGACAGTTTCCAAAGAATGTGTTAGCCCGTTCAAACATTTATTGCAAGGACATCTAATTTTTCCCCTATCGTTTACAAAAGGTCTCGCTCTATTTATAAATGCTTTCAAACCGTTCCAGAACTCTTGAGACTTTGCACGATTTCTAATTTTTGTCCAACTCTTATCAAATTCCATCGAACAAATTCTGTAATAAATAAATAAATAAATAAAAAAGAAAACATGGAAATATTAAGTAACGATTTCGAATGACATGAATATGTCCTAATTAATCCTTATCACTCCACATATAATTACACGGTAGGGCCCTAACCATTTATCATTGATCCTTACATAACGAATTTTGTGTGTCTTCCTATTAACGCCACAATATTTTCGATCGAAAATTTTGGCAAAAACTCCCCCAAGTTCTCTTAAGTGTGCGATCTATATTGAATGTAGTCCATACCCAGAAAACAATAAGGAAATAACATTAAAACATACACACGAATATATAGTCATCAACAAAAAAACACAGTGCAACAAAATTTATTATATACAGATCAATGATAAACTCTCCAAAAATGGGAAAATTCGAATACAATTTTCTAAATATCAAACTAACCACAAGTTTATAGAAAGTTTTTTATTTACAAAATTATATTCAAACGGTTTTCTAAATTTCATGTAAAATGCAGTGTATAAAATAATGTATATGAAGTAAAAATTAAATATACAATACTAATATTAACAAAACAATTCAAAAAACTTAAAAATATATAACAATGACAAGTCTAAAGATTCATACCAAATATTTTTGTTCCAAAGCACTATTTCGGTTGAAATTGTTGTTGGATTGCACAACAAAAAAAATTTAATATAACAAATGTCGGTACAAATGAATCTGTATGGTAAAAAGTGTTATTATTATATATAGGGGCGACATTTGTCGCCCCTAAAGATCACCAAAGTCGTCCCTATAAAAAAAAGGCGCCAAAATTCCCGCCTACATTTGGACCTATAGGGGCGACATAAGTCGCCCCTATTATATAGAGGGATATATTTGGGACGACAACACCTATAGGCGCGACATTTGTCGCCCCTATACGTGCAAAAAAAAAAAAAAAAGCGCCAACAATCACGCCAAATGTTAACTTCATAAATTCACCTGTACAGGGACGACAAATAATCGCCCCAATAGGTTACCTATAGGGGCGACAAGTTGTTTTATAGGGGCGACTCTATAGATAATAAAGTATATAGGAACGACAGTTTTGGTCGCCTCTATAGGTTGATACTCTATAGGGGCGACATAGGTGTCGCCCCTGTTATGTCGCTGCTATATGCAGCGATTCTTGTAATGATAGTGCTTTTTTTTTTTTTAACGGGAACTTGATTCAATTTTTTTTTTTTTTTTTGAAATTTGAACTGCCTAAAAAATTACAGATAATTAATTAAACTTATAAAAAAATAAGACATTTTGTTTCGACTTTTTTTTATATATTGAAATGCGTTATTATTAATTGAATCATATTATAATGAAGTTCTTTTGTTTTTATGTTATTATTAAGTCTGAAATGCATTAAATTGAATTGTATTAATTAAACTTAAAAAAAAAAATAAGACATTTTATTTTTATGTTTTTGTGCATGTATTTATTGCTAGACAACCAACCAATTTTCAAGGAAAAAAAAAAAAAAAAAAAGAGTCGACAGTTTTAATAACCCAGCAGACCCCAATACAAATAATGTGTGCATATATTTATTGCTTTGTTATTATTATATATACTGATGTTACACCCGTGCGATGCACGGTCATTTGTTACGTACATATATCAAATTTATATTTTAACATATGAAATGAATATTTAATTAAAAATAAGAAATGAATGAAGATAATTAATTACAAAGGTACAGTACACATACCTTAATTATTTTTTAATATTTTTTATGGTTCGTACGTTTATCGTTCTAAGAATTTATTTAAATATCGTAATTTGAATTGATTTAAAACTTCAAATGGAAAAAAAAATTTACATTTAAATAGAATTTGTAATAAGTAGAAAAAATAGATATATCTGTAATATACATTTAGAATTTTATTAAAACGAAAATGAAAAGAAAAAAAAAATAGATTGATGAACGTTCTTATTTTATTATCTTTCATTTTTCTATTTTAAAATAATAATATTTATGTGATATTGACAAATTTTCATTTTTCTTTTTTTACGAATTTAAAAAAAAAATTGTAATTGATTTTGAAGATGGGAAGACGGACCAAGAAACTCCGGGACCTAAAAATTGCAGCTATTTAAATATCTGCATTCATTTGGATTAATTTAAATCTAAATTTTGTCTAAAATGAATAATAAATAGTGAATTACTACTAATAATTACCATTTTAGAAAATGTGTTTTAGACAGGAAAATAGGTCAATAACTGTTTTTGGGAAATGTTCTCTCTTTATATATTACGTTTTTCTTTTGTGAGCATATTTAGTCCTTATTTGAGGTCTCATTATCTACGAATGAGTTTAATAATAATGATTTTGTAGAGAATGTATACTTAAGTACCTGTTTGAGATTCATTATTTCAAGTAATATAGTTTGTAAAAGTAAATTTTGGTACAATGAGCTGTTAAAAGTATGATTTTTTTAAAATTTATATGTAAATTATAAAATTGCTACAATTGTAATACTTAGGAACTTAAATAACTTACTACCTAAAAATGAAATAAATATTTAATTAAAAATGAGAAACGAAGGAAGACAATTAATTACAAAAACATGTACATTACACATTCCTTAATTTCTTTTTTTAAATTTTGTTTTACGGTTCGTATGTTTATCGTTCCAGGAATTTCTTTAAATATTGTAATTTGAAATGATTTAAAACTTAAAACGGAAAAGAAAAATTACATTTAAATAGAATTTATAATAACTAAAAAAAATAGATATATCTGTTATATACGTTTAAAATTTTATTATAACGAAAATGAAAAGGAAAAATAGATTGATGAAAGTTCTTATTTTATCCTCTTTCATTTTCTATTTTTAAATAAAAATATTTATATAATATTGACAATTTTTTTTTTAAAAAAAAATTGCAATTAATTTTTAAGAGGGAAGACGACCTATAAGGTTGATGTCCCCATCTTGTATATCAATAAAAATTTATCATAGGCTTGGAATTTTGAGTTAGGATAATTCTCAAAAAAATAAAAAAAAATAAAAAGGAGAATACGGATCAAGAAATTTCGGAACCTGAAAAATGCAGCTATTTAAAAATCTGTATTCAATTGGTTTATTTTAAATATGAATTTTGTCCAAAATGAATCATAAATAGTAAACTAATACTACTAAATACCATTTTAGGAAATGTGTTTTAGACAGAAAAATGGGTCAATACTTTTTTTAGGAATTGTTCTCCCTTTTATGTATTACGTTTTTCTCTTGTAAAAATATTTAATCTTTGTTTGAGCCTTCATTATCCACAAAATGAGTTTTATAATAATTATTTTGAGGAGAATGTATACTATCGTTTGAGACTCATTATTTCAAATAATGTAGTTTGTAACAGTAAATTTTGGTATAATGAGCTGTTAAAGAGTATGATTTTTTTTAAATTTATTTGTAGATTATTTTATAATTAAAATAATATTAGTTTAAAATTGGTACTAACCATCTTATTACAATATTTAATATTAAAATATATTTAACAAATATTTTGTTTTATATTTACTTTATCATTACAAATTAAATACATGTGGTCATATATTTAAATAAATAGAGCAAATTAAGCAACATGAAATGTTAATTTTAATTAAATTTCAATGAATGTATATCGCAAATACATTTAACTTCATATGCTAAGAAATTATCTATGCATCTCGATTCATAAAAGCTACTCGGTTGTTTAATCCACAAGACATAATACTTTACCACTTACCCATATGGAATTGATTTTTTAATAATCAAATTTTCTGAATATTTATTCTCAATCATACATTCTTTAAAAAATTACTTTTTACAATTTTTCATACTACTTTTTAACTGTACATTTTAAAAATTCACTTTTTCATAAAAACAATTCTCAAAAAATCAAAATCATAAATAAATCGGTCTACAATGTGAAACCACCATCAATGACAGAATTTTAAAAAATTTTAAAAAATATAGATACGAACTATCAAAATATTCAAAGACCTATTTTTGGAAAGTACTTTTCCTTTATATATAGCTAGTATTTTACCCTTGCGATGCACGAAAGTTGTTATGCACAATATAGATTTCAATAAGTATTTTTAAAATTTTAATGCATATACATAATCAACATATGTATAAATGTATAAAAAGTAATTTTCTATTACAATAATTATTAGAATTTAAAAAATAACACAACTAATTCAAATTAATAAAAATTTCTTTGAATAATAAACGTGAATTTGTATATTTAAATAAATGACTATTGATTTCAATAATATTTATGAATTATTATTAACGTCGTTAGAAATGCAAATCTAGTAATTTTCTAATGGTATACTATGTTTTATGTAATATTATGTGTACAAATATGTAATATTATGTGTACAATTATTGATGCATGTAAAATGTATTAATATATTTTCCATAACTTCTATATTTGATTCTCGAATTTAACATACTTTTCAATTTCATTCAAAAACACCAATCACAATAATTAGAAAATAATTAAAAAAAACTGAATTTAACCAATAAAACTTTATTTACTAAAATTAGTAGTCAAAATAATAATTTGAAAATCCCTCAATTATCATGATACGACAACCGAATAAAGTTTGAGATCACGAAATTATACCGAAAATCTTATATCCTATAATCTTTTAAAATTTATTAAAATTAAGAATAATTAAAAAATATTAATTATTCTTTTGATATTATTTACGACAAAGAATTCAAAGCATTAATTATTCAATATTAGTATTCGTTCAATAACTTTTTTTATAAATTATTTATAAGAATCGCATTTTTTCAACCACATATATATTTTATAAAATATGATTTTTAATATTAAAGATAACAAATGATTTGACCATTAATAATCAAAACACAATTTTTATATTAATGGCTACACATAGAATTTATAATATTAAGAACAACAAATAAATAAAAAATAATAATAGTTAAATGATAATTTTAACACTGATAACTAAAAATATTAATTGAACTCATTCAGTATTAGTGTTAGTAATTAGTAATAAAATTAAAATTGATTAAAAAATATCAACCATTATTTAGGCCATGTTCTCTTTACTGTTTTGAGGTCGTTTTCTGTTTTTATTTTCGAAAACGTTAAAAACGCGTTCTCTTTACCATTTTCGAAAACTCATTTTGGAAAAAAAGAATTGTACACAAAATACAAAACGCCCAAAACCTCGTTTTTGGGCGTTTTGTGTGTATTTCGACAAAAAATTTAAAAAACGCGGAAAACGCGTTTTGGGATTTTTTTTTAAAGAATTATCTTAACTTGGAACTAAACTTAATATAAATTATTTATTTATTTATTTATTATTTTTTTAGAATTATCCTAGCATGGAACTAAGCCTAAATAAATAAATAAATAAAAAATTCTTTTGGAGAATTAATTTAACTTTGAATTAAGCTTAAATAAATTTTTATTGAATTCAATATCAACATTACAAAAAAAAATTAAGTGAGAATTTTTGTTATTATATTTCAAAAAATGCACTGATAAATGGACTCTGGTGGTTTTGAAAGAACTTGCATTTTCTGAATTTTAATATAACTAGAGCTTTCTCAAATCCCGAACCTGATCAAACTGTGTTAATATAGACTCTTAATGCTCACATTAGTGTGTTGCATGTAACCATATTTTCAGTGTATTGTGAAAGGAAATTTGAGTTTGAGTCAGTAGTATTCTGCAAGAAAATTAATTAAAAATAGTTTAAGTAGTATTCTGCAAAATTTCAAACATAACGTATTTTCCAGTTTTCATTTTCAAAAACAGTTTTCAGAAATGACAAACCAAACGCGTTTTCAGCAAATTTGAAAACAAAAATGAAAATAGGAAATACAACATTTTCGAAAATGAAAATACAAAATAAAAAACAAACAGAACGACACCTTAATATTTACCATAACTAGTATTACACCCGTGCGTTGCACGGAAGAAAAATATGAAATGATTTTGCTATAAATATCATTACAAAATAGGAAAAAAATTGAACACATAATTTGCTTTGATTAATGATACAGACTGTATACGAATGTTCAAAATAGGAATAAATTACAATTCTCATCAATTTTGAAAAACATCTTTAAATAACTCATTGTTTGTACAGTTTGTAATTGTTCACACCCGTGTGATACACAAAAGTTGTTATAGACAAACATATTTAAACAAATGCTCAAATGTAAATTAAATAATGCAAATTTTCAAATATATATTTTATTGAATAAATAAAAAAATTCATCCAAATATTTTGACTAACGTGAATAGAAATAATAACCCTCAAAATATTATAATTTTCATAAAATAATGAAAAATAGAAAACTGAACAAAGTAAATAAATAAAAATAATGTTAAAATGACGAATGAATTGAAAAAATCTTATGTTTGTGAAATTAACCCAACTTAATTGGATTTATCTTAAAAATTCATATAGTTATTATTTATTTTAATTTGATGAGAAAAAAGCACAACAAAAATTAATCATCTATGACTAAAATGAATTTAGTTAACTAATTATAGATAATATTATAGGACTTAAATAATATAATTTAAAATAAATTAGATATTGAGGAAAATTAAAAAATAAAACTTTACTTTTTATCTGATTTTACGGACAATATATTTACAATTTGCTCTCATTTGTTAGCTTGCATTAATCTCCTTACTGTGATCTTTAATTTGACACTCATATTACATATTTTTCGATTTCAAAATAATAAAATAATTATAAACAAATAAGGAAAATTGGCGTATTTAGTCCCAAACGTTTGCCTCTTTGTGCAATGGGTCATTAACCTTTCATTTTTGGTGCTAAAGTCTTCAACGTTGTATTCTTCGGTGCAAGAGGTCCTTTTGGATGATTTTCTTCCATTTCAACGATAAAAAATTAAGGAATGACGAAAATGCCCTTATACATATTGGGGCAATTAGTCCCTGAACTTCAAGTTTGGTGCTTAAGTCCATAACCATTCAATTTGGTGCAAGTAGTCCCTAAACTTAGCCATTATTAAGCGCAATAGGTTCTTAACCTTTCAATTTGGTGCTTAGGTCTCTAAAAATTGTATTATTTAGCGTCACGTATCCGTTTAGATGATTTTCCTTTATGTCATCTTTAAAAATTTAATTTAATTTTTAGTGAAATTATTAAAATGCTCTTATATTAATAAATAAATCAAAGTCTTCGTTAACTATTTATTTTTTTCAGTCGCCGTTTATTCTATTTTTCGAGGTAAGATTTCTGTTTAAAAATTGGAGAGGAAAAATCTGTGTGGTTAAAAAGTGGTTTGAAAAATTGTGTTATTTATAAATTAGTTTATAAATTATAATGATTGCGTAAAAGAACGGTGTGCAAACATTTTTTTGGCAACTTAAAAATTTTGTTTATTGCTTTGTCAGATTCTCTTCTTCCATGTCAATTGGGCTTCCTATAAAGGTTTTTATTGTGCTAACACAAATTTTCCAATTTACCACTTTTAAAAATTCAATTTTAAGAAGTGAATGTTGCGATTGGTGTTAACAATTGAGCTTTAGCAACATTTGTCAAGTGAATGTTGCAAAAGAGTTCAACATTTTGCAACGTTTTTTAAACGTTGCAAAAGGGCAACGTTTAAAAAAACGTTGCAAAAGGGTACCAATTTATGAGGATCGTGGACTTAAATTACCAATTTATGAGAGTTGAGGGACTAAATTGCAAATTACCAAAACTTAAACAATTTAAATCTAAATCCTCACTCTCATCTCTCTCTATCTCACGCCTCTCTCACCCTCTCCCTCGCCTAGGCTCTCTCTGCCTCGTCTCTCTCTGCGCTCTCTCTATCTCTCGCCTCACCGAACCTCTCCCGACCACGACCCAACCACCACACCACCAACCTCGCGGTAAGGAGCTCCCTCTCGCACGCACACACACAACGCAGACACACACACTGTGACGACCCGAATTCTCGACCATTCGAGTGCCACTAAAAGTGACTCATATCATATTATCGAGACTTAAATAGAAATGTAAAATTATTCAAAAGAATAATTAGAATCCCATAATTTTATTTGTGAATAAAAATAGAACATAATTTTCTTACATAAAGTTCAACATAATTATCTCATCAATCTTAACCACTTTTGCCACTTCCATGTTGACCGCCTCGAACCTTCAATTATCTGAAAATGGTAAATATCGTGGAGTGAGATTTATAAAATCTCAGTAAGTATACCAAGCATAAATTTTCTTTTGAAAGCATATGGATCATTTTCATCATAACATAGGATAGGATCGAAATACTCATAAACATAGGGAGACACAAGAATTTTACCGAACTTAAATGGCAAGAATTCTTATGTGTAGCGCTACTAAACTCCGGTCCCCTTAGCATAATCATAAACATATCATATGGAACCCATAACAATCTTGTGAGATTGATTTCATAGCAATGATCCAAACATTTTCATAAAAACATAAGATATACTTACTTTTCATAAAAACATAAGGTGTATTTACCTTTCATAAAAACATACTTACTTTTCATAAAAACATAAGATATATTTACTTGTCATAAAAACATACTTACTTTTCATAAAAACATAAAGTGTATTTACCTTTCATAAAAACATACTTACTTTTCATAAAAACATAAGATATACTTACTTGTCATAAAAACATACTTATTTTTCATAAAAACATAAGGTGTATTTACCTTTCATAAAAACATACTTACTTTTCATAAAAACATAAGATATACTTACTTGTCATAAAAACATACTTACTTTTTATAAAAACATAAGGTGTATTTACCTTTCATAAAAACATACTTACTTTTCATAAAAACATAAGATATACTTACTTGTCATAAAAACATACTTACTTTTCATAAAAACATAAGGTGTATTTACCTTTCATAAAAACATACTTACTTTTCATAAAAACATAAGATATACTTACTTTTTAAAAGATTAAAATGAAGTGTAGTAGTAAATGGACCAAAACTTTCTTGACCACCTTGAATTTCTCTTACTTGTGGATTTTGTCAAGAGATTGGAAATAAGTGTATATGTGTAGAGTTGTGTGTAAAAGAGATGGGTTTAAATAGATGTATAAAGTTGGCATATTGTAAACATAATCATTCAATTCTATTAATTTTAACACATCCTTTTCTTAAAGTAAAGCACCATTCATATACGTTTCCATATTTATACAAATATTATGCTCTTCATGATTACATATAATGGAGTCTTATCAACCATTCATATACTTTTCCATATTTATACAAATATTATGCTCTTCATGATTACATATAATGGAGTTTTATCAACCATTCATATACTTTTCCATATTTATACAAATATTATGCTCTTCATGATTACATATAATGGAGTCTTATCAACCATTCATATACTTTTCCATATTTATACAAATATTATGCTCTTCATGATTACATATAATGGAGTCTATAATTCATTCATATACTTTTCCATATTTATTAAATTAAGATTCTCATAATTATTATATATAATGGAACCTCTCATGCTTGCATATATTTTCTTAATTTCAATAATAAAAATAATTTTTGTATAAATAAATATTGGGATAACATTGAATTAAGTACTTGGACTTAATATACTTTAAATCAAGAGAATGGAGATATTTTTAGAAATTCGGAATTTAATTTAAAATCGAACGATCTCGATTATTTCTTGACTTGGCTATACGAATACGTCGTGGCGTTAACTTAATAAAAATGGGTGAAATAGTAGCGACACGATTTTCTATTAAAATAATTATTAATCGCGTAAAAATTCTTGGTCGCTACAAACTTACCCCCTTAAAATAATTTCGTCCTCGAAATTAAACTTACTTGATCTTATGATTTCTGAACACTTAATCAGAATCTCTTCTTCTTCTTCTTATGTAGCATCATCGCTACCATATTTAACCCAACCATATTTAACCCACTGGACTTTGACTAAATGCATCAATTTGTTTTCTTAAGACATGAACTTTTCTATCAATAATAGACATATGTCTACTCATAAATTCTTCTGAATCAAAATGAAAATTCCCAATCGTATGTGATATTTCATCATATCTTGTAGTACTCATGTAACCTGTCACTTATCATCGTATCATGTAACCTCAAATATTCGTATTAATATCTCTAAAATTTCAATAAATCTTTACTAACATATCATACCATAATAATTTGTCATTTCTTCTTATCACCAAATATCCCAAAATAATTAAAACGATTACCTGAATATTCTCTATGTAATATACCCAAACATGTTATTCACATATCAACATAATCATCAGTTTATCTTTCCAATATTTGTAACCCAAAATTTCTGCAAAATTCAATAAACAAATATCTCCCAAATAATTAAAATTCTTAACTCAAATATCATAACATTTCCCGTAAGGTATTCCTTTCACTTGCACAAACTTATTAATCCTGATTCAATACAGTCCTTATTTCACTTTCACGTATCCCCGTATTATTTCTATACCTTGATTATTATATCAAAATATCAGTACCCAAAATCCAAGAAAATATTCCATATCTCAAATCCCGTCATCATCAAATCTTCCTTTTATCAAGAAAGTAAACGGCGCATAACTCTTGTTCCCTCTTTTCCATTATTCTATTCCGCGCTTTCTTGCTGGAATCAATATCACGCGGATTTCCTCCGATCCTTAATGCTTTTAAATAGTTCATGCTGGGAAGAGGTTAGATCCATCAAAACATGGATATCATTCTTACAAACATTCGCAAGTATTATTCCAGTCTTCCAATGAATGATCTGAGGAAAATTTATCGAATAAGACTCGAAAGATTGAGGTTGCTGATGGCTCATGGTGTTTCAGAAGATGTTCGCTGGTTGATCGAAGCAAAGGTTCGACTATCTGGTGAATTACCTATGACATTTCCAAAGCACATGCCTGGTTTAGGCAAAAGCACCTTCGCAAAGAAACGAAGAGCAAAAAGGCTGAATGGTTGCTACAAATGTGCTCGTTGGAACTGTGATACTCGTTGCAAAACAGTAGGATATTCTTCTACTAATCGGGATGATAAAATCAAATTCATAAAGGGTGGACTGAGTAAGGAGTCTTTGGATGATATTCGACTGACTCTTGAGACGCACCCAAGTGGTTATGTGCAACGTGAACTTTTCTCCTTATACGCTCAGTTTAACGGGGACAAAAATCGTTATAGTCTCCAAAATATAATAGCAAAAGATCCTGTTTGCCAGTCTGTTTTACAAAATGAGGCTTCTGGCAGTTCATCAATGATATAAGGTAAATCTCTTGATACACATTTAAAATATTTTGCTGTTTTCTTTCACGCGTTTTGGAAATAAAATATATTTTCCTTTCTCGAGTTTTGATAAAGCTGGAAATAAATATATTTTCCTTTCTCGAGGTTTGATAAAGCTGGAAATAAATCACCGAAAGGTGATATCTTTGGTAAAACAGTCAAAAGTTGGCCGATTTTGTCAAAAGTAAATCTTTACTTTTTCAGAATCAATGAAAAACAGTAAGTTTTTCCGGCTTTAAATAGCCAAACATATTTCATAGTTCAGGCATCCCAAAATCACATCTTCTTCGTAAGTTTTCTCTTCTATACTATCAAAGATGGAAGCACCAAAACTTCGACAGATCAAAACTATTTGTGTATTTTGTGGATCAAAAGTGGGGAAAGGCTTCAGTTATCTAGAAGCGGCCGTAGATCTTGGAAAGAAACTGGGGGAAAAAGGTATCACTCTTGTGTATGGGGGTGGTAGCAGTGGTCTAATGGGTTGTGTTTCCCAATCTGCTCTTGCAGAGAAATCAAAAGTAATCGGTGTCATACCTGTCCCTTTGGTAGATGTTGCAGGAAAAACACGAGGGCATGAAGTTCAAATCTTATCCATCCATGAACGCATAACTTGTATGCTATATGGTTCTGATGCCTTTATAGCCCTGCCCGGAGGTTTTGGTACCTTAGAAGAAATCTTTAACATTACCTCGTGGGCTCAACTAGATCTCCATACTAAGCCTATTGGGCTTCTGAATGTTAACAATTTCTTTGATGGCTTGTTAACCTTTCTTGATTATGCTGTGGAACAGGGATTCATCTCTCCATTTTCCAGAAGACTCCTTATTTCTGCTCCTACTATTGATGAACTACTGGATAAGCTGCAGTCATATATCTCAATACAAGATCCAGCAGGGGTTAAGATAGATTGGTCGCAAGGAAGGGGAATCAAGCGAAAATGGAGTCCGGTTAATGTAAACTTAACTTTATGAATCTTAGAATAGGTAGGGGTAGAGTACGGAGTATTCTTACTCTCGAGACACCCCTCTAATTTCCTAGGATTTTCCTTAATGTTTAAATCTTGTGTGTACCTCAAAGGTTCCAGGTGGTAGATTACGGAGTATTCTTACTCTCGAAACACACCTTTTTGAAGGTTTCTTTATTTCCTCAAAAGGTCAGAGGTGGTAGGATACGGCTACTCCGGAAACACATCTCTCAATTTGAGGAATTTCCCATGTTGCTTTCTTTTGCTTTTGCGTGTTTTCATGTATTTCCTTTCTAGGGTGACTCTTGTGTGTTCTCCTTATGAGAAAATAATAATATCTCTGTTATCATCTACTAAATCTCGTTTGTGATGTAAATGAACTTGTATGTCTAACTTCAATTCTCTTAGTGATTGCATACCATACTATGCTCTTAACTCCAAACGATAAAATTCTAGGCAGAGTTTTCCTTTGAAATTTGGACTTATCCAAATCGTAAGCATACTTCATAACTCACAATAATAACTAATTGTACATTTGATCACAATTTCATCAAACTTCAATATCATCATAAATATTCCAGAAAATCAATTCATAATTCCTCAACATAGAAATTTCAAATCATAATTTCTAATATCACCATATCAAGTCCTTATTTCTCAATAATTAAGAGCCTAAACTTTAAATCTCCAACTTCATAATTCTTCTCATAAAAATCTCAATAAAATCATATCACTTATAATCTCAACATCTCATCATAACTTCATAAAACTGACTTTCTATTTCTCGTTTAATCTAAACGATGAATAATTCGAAAATATTATCTAGTCCTTTCTGTTGACTTCTCATACTTAGTGCCATGTCTAAAATCAATTATGCAAAGTCCATTTAGGGCTCATCATTTCTAAACTTGACGACAAAGATTATTTTGAAAATCATTCGTAAATCATATATTTTTTTTTTTTTTTCAAAATTGAAACTTGAAGAGTGGTACCAATAATCATCCACAGTTTTTCCTTGCTTTTAAGCAAAGGTAGTGATAAAGGGATAAATTATTGAACCGAAAATTGAAACTTGAAGAGTGGTACCAATAATCATCCACAGTTTTTCCTTGCTTTTAAGCAAAGGTAGTGATAAAGGGATAAATTATTGAACCGAAAATTGAAACTTGAAGAGGAAGTACTAATAACCATCCACAGTTTTTCCCTTGTTTTTACACAAAGGTAGTGATAAAGGGATAAATTATTGTACAATTCATTATCAATTTTGTTTGTTTAATATATTATTCCATATATTTTGGGCCAAAGTTACAACCCAACTTAATTTCTAATTGAGTCAATCTTACTAAGCTTAATATGAACCAAAATTCATATCAATATCCTCTATGTCTCATGATTCTACATTAAAATGAATAAATTAAAATTTAGGCTTCTATCAATTCATATCATACTCAACATGTATATTTCACTTAAAGATTCATAACATATGAATATTTCATACTTAACATGTCTTAATAAAATCGTAAATGACTTGCAAAGCATATAACATACCTGGTTCGAGGAGTCAATACGTGGAGAGTGACATAGTAGAGTGATGAGTTAAAATATTTAAAAAAAAAAATTATTATTAATCATTTCGCATCTTTACATAAGATTGGGCCTAATTAACCCAAATAAAATTTTATCGTCAAATCTTATTTTCCTTTAGTCCCCGAACTTCTAGAAATTTATCAAAGACATCAATATAAAAATCATATCACTAACTAATTATATTCCATAAAATTTTCAGAACATTACAAACTCCCTTGCTTAAAATGAATTTTGTCCTTGAAATTCGCACATCAAATTTCATCATACTTTTCAAAATCATAACCATACTTGACATGTGAAAATTCAAATTTTTTTTTTTAATTGAATAGTGATTTCGTTCACTGTTCATCATGAATAGCACGTCGTTTTACTGTTCACGTGAATAGTGTTTTTTTTTTTTTTTTTTTTTTTTTTTTTTTTTTTTTAAGAAATAAAATTTCAAAAATCTACAGAATCGTTTTTAAAACTCTTGTCTCTGATACCAACTGTGACGACCCGAATTCTCGACCATTCGAGTGCCACTAAAAGTGACTCATATCATATTATCGAGACTTAAATAGAAATGTAAAATTATTCAAAAGAATAATTAGAATCCCATAATTTTATTTGTGAATAAAAATAGAACATAATTTTCTTACATAAAGTTCAACATAATTATCTCATCAATCTTAACCACTTTTGCTACTTCCATGTTGACCGCCTCGAACCTTCAATTATCTGAAAATGGTAAATATCGTGGAGTGAGATTTATAAAATCTCAGTAAGTATACCAAGCATAAATTTTCTTTTGAAAGCATATGGATCATTTTCATCATAACATAGGATAAGATCGAAATACTCATAAACATAGGGAGACACAAGAATTTTACCGAACTTAAATGGCAAGAATTCTTATGTGTAGCGCTACTAAACTCCGGTCCCCTTAGCATAATCATAAACATATCATATGGAACCCATAACAATCTTGTGAGATTGATTTCATAGCAATGATCCAAACATTTTCATAAAAACATAAGATATACTTACTTTTCATAAAAACATAAGGTGTATTTACCTTTCATAAAAACATACTTACTTTTCATAAAAACATAAGATATATTTACTTGTCATAAAAACATACTTACTTTTCATAAAAACATAAGGTGTATTTACCTTTCATAAAAACATACTTACTTTTCATAAAAACATAAGATATACTTACTTGTCATAAAAACATACTTACTTTTCATAAAAACATAAGGTGTATTTACCTTTCATAAAAACATACTTACTTTTCATAAAAACATAAGATATACTTACTTGTCATAAAAACATACTTACTTTTCATAAAAACATAAGGTGTATTTACCTTTCATAAAAACATACTTACTTTTCATAAAAACATAAGATATACTTACTTGTCATAAAAACATACTTACTTTTCATAAAAACATAAGGTGTATTTACCTTTCATAAAAACATACTTACTTTTCATAAAAACATAAGATATACTTACTTTTTAAAAGATTAAAATGAAGTGTAGTAGTAAATGGACCAAAACTTTCTTGACCACCTTGAATTTCTCTTACTTGTGGATTTTGTCAAGAGATTGGAAATAAGTGTATATGTGTAGAGTTGTGTGTAAAAGAGATGGGTTTAAATAGATGTATAAAGTTGGCATATTGTAAACATAATCATTCAATTCTATTAATTTTAACACATCCTTTTCTTAAAGTAAAGCACCATTCATATACTTTTCCATATTTATACAAATATTATGCTCTTCATGATTACATATAATGGAGTCTTATCAACCATTCATATACTTTTCCATATTTATACAAATATTATGCTCTTCATGATTACATATAATGGAGTCTTATCAACCATTCATATACTTTTCCATATTTATACAAATATTATGCTCTTCATGATTACATATAATGGAATCTTATCAACCATTCATATACTTTTCCATATTTATACAAATATTATGCTCTTCATGATTACATATAATGGAGTCTATAATTCATTCATATACTTTTCCATATTTATTAAATTAAGATTCTCATAATTATTATATATAATGGAACCTCTCATGCTTGCATATATTTTCTTAATTTCAATAATAAAAATAATTTTTGTATAAATAAATATTGGGATAACATTGAATTAAGTACTTGGACTTAATATACTTTAAATCAAGAGAATGGAGATATTTTTAGAAATTCGGAATTTAATTTAAAATCGAACGATCTCGATTATTTCTTGACTTGGCTATACGAATACGTCGTGGCGTTAACTTAATAAAAATGGGTGAAATAGTAGCGACACGATTTTCTATTAAAATAATTATTAATCGCGTAAAAATTCTTGATCGCTACACACACACCTTCACGCGCGCACACATACACACTTCGATACACACATATATATATTTATTGATTTTTGTGTATACATATATATCAGTATATATATGTATATGTGTGTATATATTGTAAGTGTATGTAAGTGTGTGTTATTTCTCATATTTTTCAGATTTAAGCTTACCTAATTTCGAATTATACCGTTAATTTGAGGGTTAGTAATGCTCATGGATGTGTATATATATATATGGACGTGTAATTTCACAGTAGATTTTCAGATTTCAATAGATATATGGATCTTGCACTGTATATTAATGAATTTCAGATTTGGGGCTTAATTGGATTTTTGAATTTTAATTGAGATTGGAGATATGTAAGATTATATATGTATATTGTATAATTTCAGATTTGTGGATTCATTGAATTAATTGGTTTTGTTGAGTTTATAACTAAATTGGAATTGTAATGTATTTTCGAATTTAAGATGGTGCAGCGATAATATAAGCTTGTAATATGGCGATGGTTTACTTTATCAAGATCATATATGAATGAACATTGATGAGAAACTTACACCCTCCATGACCATGACTTTCTCCGTAGAATATGTTGTACAAGAAAAAGGTTCGTGAATTTGAATTCCTTTTTCAAGGATACGAAATTTTTCTTGAATTATAAGGTGAGCCATGAGGACTTCTTATTGTAAATGGGAAAATGGATGAAATTTCATGTATTTTAGTCCTCGTACTATTATTGCATAACTGTTTATATTAGCTGCCTCTTGTGTTCAATGGCAGATGGAACGTTTGGAGGTTCCCTTAAAGTGATGAATGCTATGATCTGTGGGAGGAGGAACCTGACCAAAGTATTACTCTTTTCTTGTCTTTTTCATTTCAAACTTGGGCAAATTTCACTTTTGCGCATAGGTCCTCTTTTCTGGATTTGATTTTTGAATTTTTTCAAAAGTAACATCTCTCGATAGAGAATGGGTAAATTGTTCGATTGTCTTATCTTCATCCACCGTCTCTTCAAATGTTTCCAGTCGTATTCTATGTTACAAATTGATTTGGTTGAGTGATACACCTTTTTATTGAAATGATATGCAAGTAATGGTTCAATTTGAGAACAAGCTTAATTTGAATTCAAGATTTTTGTTAGCTATTATTAATTAGTTTTAAATTTGATTTGGGTTTAGATAGAGTTTATTGTTGAATTTGTGATGTTGAGGAGTTAGGGATTGATGTTGGAAGTTGTTTGAGGTGTTGGTTTGATTTTTAAATTATTATGTTGGTTATGATATTTTTTTACAGGTTGACTAAGTCCAATTTATAGGGGAGGTTCTGTCGAAATTTCTATAAAATTTTTTACAATAGAAGGGAAGGAAAGAGAAGTTAACGCGTCTAAGTTTAGGTTTTACAGTTTAGGTGAAAGCTCATTTTCCTTGGTGGTAGATCTAGCATCTAGCTGAAATCTGTCATCGATGCACTTTCACGTCTTTGGTCTAGTAGATTGATTTAGGACAAGTCATATCAATTTCTATGAAATCACATTTGAAAGATATAAATGTATTTTGCTTTTAACTCTATTTTTTATTTTTTCTACCATTTATTAAGTAAAACGTGACATTCACTTACAACTTTGCTCAAATTTGTTATAGGTGTAACTTTGAAGATGGACCGAATTTTGCGATCTAAAGGTGCGGTTATATTGCGGGATGAAGTTGATATTCCCGTAGTAAAATATTTCTTTTGTCAAATGATGATGTTCTTTTGCGTATTTGTTAAACATTATCAACACTTTCTTTCGTGGGTTTGTTATTCTGTATTGTGGATTTATAAGACATTATAAAGACTTTATTTTGTATGGATTTGAAAATTCATAATGTATTTACTTTTGTTTTTTATTTAAAGTACCATTTTAATGAATTAATTACAAAAATTTGGGTTTTATAAATAACTTGTTCAATAATATTTTTTTTTAAATATATATATATAGCAACTTTCAAAAAATGTTGCAAAAGGGTCTACGGAAACACTCAATAAATGTTGCAAAAGGTTGGGTTAATAGTTTTTGCAACACTTTAAAAACGTTGCAAAAGGGTTTATGGCAACACTCAAAAAACGTTGCAAAAAGGTCTACGATAACACTTAATAAATGTTGCAAAAGGGTCTACGGAAATACTTAAAAAACGTTGCAAAACGGTCTACCGCAACACTTATTAAACGTTGCAAAAGGGTTTACGGCAACACTTAAAAAACGTTGCAAAAGGGTCTACCGCAAAACTTAATAAATGTTGCAAAATGGTCTACGACAACACTTAAAAAACGTTGTAAAAGAGTCTGCCGCAACACTTAATAAATGTTGCAAAATGGTCTACTGCACTTAATAAACGTTGCAAAAGGTCTTTTGCAACGTTCAAAAAACGTTGCAAAAAGTTTTTTTTCTACGGCAACATTACGATCTGCAACACTTGCCAAACGTTGCAAAAACCTTTTGGCAACATTTTTTGAGTGTTGCAAAATGCTATTTTTGTTGTAGTGTCAGAATCATAGTTCCCCACATTTCTTGCAGATTCTCACCGATCAACCAAGGGCAGCACACTAGTACAGAAACAGTCTTTCGCGTCGGTTATTTAAAAGAATAGGCGTTGGTTTTTGAGGCGACGCGTATGAAGCAGACGCGTAAAGTGAAGACTTTACGCGTCGGTTGTAAAACAACACGTAAAGGCTATCTTTACGCGTCGGTTACCGACGCGTAAAGTTGAAAAAAAAAAATTTAGGCGTCGGTTGTAATCCGAAACCGACGCCTAAAGTGTACTTTAGGCGTCGGTTTCGGATTACAACCGACGCCTAAAGTGTAAACTTTAGGCGTCAGTTTTCCTTACAACCGACGCGTTTTCAATTTTTTGTTTTTTTTTTTTTTTTGGGCACGAAATTCATTTGCCTATAGAGTAAAATACAATGACCTAGACATGACATGCAATGACCTGGACGTCGCCTGCAATGATCCAGGCCACTACAGGTCATGGCCTGCAATGACCTAGCCTCTGCAGGCCATGGCCTGCATTGGCCTAGACGTCACCTGCAATGACCCAGGCCACTACAGGTCATGACCTGCAATGACCCAGGCCACTGCAGGTCATGGCCTGCAATGACCTAGATGTCACCTGCAATGACCTGGACGTCACCTGCAATGATCCAGATCACTGCAGGTCATGACCTGCAATCACCTAAATTTGGACTGAACATTTTCCACATGCACATCACCAAATATGTATATAATCGACATAATTAAAATAATGTTAAATAAATGAGAAATAATTATATTTACAAGATTGTTAATGTCACATGTAATTGAGTAAATAGAAGTTTGAATACACGTCGATTTACACACACCTATCGACGAAGTATTTAGCCCATAAGTTTTGAATTTCAGCAATTTCCTCCGTTGAGTAATACTCTTTAAATGCCTACAAATAATCAAAATAAATTATCAGTTATTTTGTAATAAAATATGAAGGCATAATTAAAAATTATCATGTTCAATAACTTATACATTTTCCAACGACGGACGCTGAAAGTGTTCAGTGACTATCTCATACATATTTTTCATGACGTAGTAGCCACACTCAGAACCTCCGGGCTGTTGAGGACACTGAAATTTTCATATTGAAAACTAACATTAATAATCACACTAAATAGAATATGAAAATAATTCAAAGATTTGTAATATATTTTAAATATGTGTTTTCATACCTTTATTTTTAGCCACGTTGTATTGGCTCTTGTCCTAATGCCTCCTTGTGTCCAATATAGTTTGAAAGCCCTAAAATTGAATTAAATTATTCGAACCAGTTACAAAATAAATAAATACAAAAACTAAGATTTCTATAAAAAATTTGGCAGTCTCCCCTATAAATTGAACTTATCCAACCTGTAAATAGACGCGTTGCTATTGAATCTATCACAACTCCTCAACAATCACAACATATATTCATCAAAGTGAAACCACAACTCCACAATCAATTTCATCACAACTCCACAATTATTTCATGAAAATTATCATAACTTACGTATTCAATAGCGGCTTGATATCTAAGTCACGCTTAAATGCACTAGCTGAATCCAATAAGTACACCGTACTCTTCTAAGGAGAAATCACTAGCAACATTCAGTGGTTCCTACGTATTATGAACATGTAAATACAACTTCAAACATGTGCGATTCAAATTACAAAAAAAAAAAAAAAAAAAATTAACTGTTAACAAGAGAGAATGGTCTAACTCCTGAAAATACGGTGCTAGAATGAATTTCTTTGTTTGCATTGCCCTCATGGTCTCGTCCATGTAATTTACAACACCATTGGCATTTGTTCTTACCGACACCGACGCAATGTGTGACGGAGACATGAATCCAATTGAATCAATACCGCAATCCTGACATAACTCATGAAGGTGCCTAATAATAATGACACCAATAAATAGAGATCGAACAATGATTTAAATTGAAGTTGTAATTTGTGATCAGAAGTCTTACAATGCAAATATTTTTAGGATAGATGTATCCAACCATTGCATTTTAAGCAGATCGGTAATGTTTGCGACTGTAACAAAAATACCATCCTCAAACGTACAATTGAAGACGGAGGCATCTACGGGCACCTGATAGAAGTCATCATCAACAGGCAATTGAAGGACCAGGGTGTTTAACATTTTGCATTTATCACCCAGACGTAGTAAAGTCTCATCGTCGACTATCGCAGGTCGCTGGGTAGATGACAATTCAAAACTCTGAGGCCTTTTCCCTTTATTAGATTTTTTTACGATCTTTTTTGGGGCCTCTTCCTGCAATAAGACAATTTTTGTCATTATAACACGTCTGATACAAATTTAAAAGAAATTAATATTGACATAAACTTTTATATAACTCGATTTTATAACCTCTCCAAAAATCACCAACTCCTTAGGCCATTGGAAAAAACTTCCAATAGCTTTCCCCACCGTGGTGTGGTGCTGAGATGGTGCTGGAAGGTAGAACGCTTCTGCACCATCTATAACATGGTCAAAGGACACCTTCACATCATCAAGCCAGAGTGGTTGATAATGCACCACAGTCTCGGGTTCGGACGGATAAACCATCCCGCTGGCCACTATTTGCTTGTCACCATCAACAAATACGGCGAGACGACAGGGAATCGGCTTCTATTTTTCAACATATATTTCAGGCCTTTCCATTTAAAAAAAAAAGCAATACTAAAAAAACTAAATACTTTATGGGTAAGTACCTGAAGACCATCAAATGGGTCTGGATTCACAGAGTGGCAACTACTTCGAGTTGGTGGTCGGGGCTGTGCAGTTACCTCCACCTCGGCATCAACATTGAGGCCCAAGCGCTGGAGGATGGCATCATATTTACTCTGCATACTATGGTACGCGCTCTGCATACTGTCAAATTTACTTTGCATCTCCGACATGGTTTGATGCCTGACCCGCTCTGTGATGCTATCCTCCATCTCCTTCCTGATGATATCTTTAATGTCTTCTACTGACACGACCCCACACGATCGTCTAAGGTAATCATCGGGCTGGCCGTAAACACCCCGCATGGTGATATACACGCCATATCCCCTCACCCTACCAGAGTGATCCTCTTTACCAAGGGCTTCACTCAGAATATCATGTTGTCTACTCGACACAAATGTCCCCTGCGTGGCTTGCTCAGTTTTTTCTACCTGTTAAAAAAAATGAAAATTGAATATAAGAATTGAAGTAAGTTTCAATTGAATATATGAGAAATCGATAAGATATACTTACAATTTTATCAAACACTCCCCTCGTTTTCTCGTTGGGGATGTAATACGTTCCATCTTCTTTCTTCTTCGATCTAGCTCGAACCCAATCTAGGATGCGATCCTCGCTTACAATTGAGGAGCTAATCATGTCACATGAAGAGCTAGAAGATAGCGGGTCACTTACTAGCCAATGTGGCTTCATCCCCGCGTATCCGGCTGAGCCCAAATAATGAGGATGCTCGTTCCGTATTTGACTATCCCTCGCCTTCTTACTTTTCTCCTGAAATAAATCACAGGTTTTTAGTTTTCACTCAACAAGACACATGCGTACATTTAAATATACCTTAAATGTTTTCGTCTGTCATTCTTTTTTAAGCAACTCCCATTGCTCTTCGGTCAAGAAATCATAAAGCTGCGTAGGAGATGTATATTTTGGGTGGTTATGTGTAATGAAATTATGAATCAGCCTTGTCTTGAAATCTTTCCATCTCATCCCCGCAACCCGCATAACACTTTTTTTTGGACGGTCATCAAGAATGTTGAATTCCCTCTGAAAGACAATGATAACATGTGGTGTTATAAAGAAATTACATTCACTTTTCAATTATTTACCATGTATCAAGTGATAGTACCTTTATTTACCACTGATGTTTATGTCAACATGAATGCGGGCTAAAGATCCGACAAAATGTTTGAAGTTCTTCGTGCCTGGTCCGATCGGCCTATGTTTGTCATCGAACTCAATTATATTCACTTGTTGGCCCGCTTTCTTCATGTTTTTGCACATAGTTGGCCCTCTTGTCCTTTTTTTTTGGGCAGTACTATGCTCATCTGAAGAATGTGAAGACTCGGCCATTATATTGGAAAAATTGTCTACGTACCTGCACATATAAATAAATGATTATTAACGACGTATAGAGCATATATAAAAAACACAAGAAAGTTATATTCAAGAATATGTAAATGAACTCACACAATTAATATGAACAACGTATAGAGCATATATAAAGAACAAAAGAGAGTTATATGCATGCGAGAATGTATAAATGAACTCACACAATGAATAATCACGAACGACGGTCAATCCATAATCCTTCTTCATGATCCCAACGCATGTAAGTGGATTCAATGTTATCTTCCTCTAAAGTTGCACTCCCTTGTATACCAATAGAAAATGGAGGAGTTTCATCAAAGTGATCATAATCTTCTTCATCTACTACATCACCAATGCGTCTCTTGCCTTGAAGGACCACTGACCACTTAGTGTCGGCAGGATCAAGAACATAAAATACCTGCTTGGCTTGTGATGCAAGTATGAATGGCTCGTCAAGATAACCCAACCGTCCAAAATCCACCAAAGTGAAACCTAATTCATCTACCCGAACACCCCGTCGATTATCAACCCATTTACATTGGAAGAGAGGAAACTTGAACTCCCTGTAATCAAGTTCCCAAATTTCTTCAATGACACCATAATAGGACATCGAGGCATCTATTGGCATTGTATCTTTAGCACTTGAAAAATCTCTTGATAGTGCTACTTGTGTCACTCCATTGTTTTGCACCGCACTCTTATCATCTTGACGTTTAGTGTAAAACGTATACCCATTAATGTCATATGCTTCATAAGATCTCACAATCGTGCTAGGACTATAAGCTAACCACTTTACCGTTTCAACAATGGTATTCGACGTTTGTGACAACTCTTTCATGACTCTATCTTTGAACCATTTTGCAAATAAACGATTGTGTTGATTAGTTACCTACCTTTCACCTTTAGAAGGATTTTGCTGCCTTAGGATGGACATGTGCTCGTCCAAATACGGATGAACTTGAGAAAGGTGTTGTAATACTAGGAGGTGTGCTTTATCTCGCAATTCAACACTAGGGACAATTGATTTGCATCCAATCGTCCCTTTACCTTCGAGTCTTCCCTCGTGACGAGATTTAGGAACACCAATAGTCTCAACGTCATCAAGGTAGTCAGTACAAAATTCAATATCCTCCTCAGCGGCATAACCTTCAATGATACTGCCTTCGGGTCGAAATCGATTTCTGACATATCCTTTCAAAATACCCATGTATCTCTCAAATGGATACATATACCGCAAGAACACTGTTCGCTCAAAATAGTGTACCGCAAGCACACGGGTCGCGTACAAGTAATAAAGTGGACTTTTTGAGTCCGGATTGTCGATCCCACGAGGAATGTATACTCTAGATTATACAACTTTAATTAATTTAATTCTAACAACAAGAAGAAACACACAATTAAAAGTCGGATTTTTATAAATTCTAAATTAAAGAAACTAATTTTAAACCAAATTAAAATAAGAAAAATGAAAGATAAAATAGTTGGGATTCGTGATTTCACTTAACTCTCGATTAAGTAATTTCTCAACACATGCAAATTATTAAATTACTCATTTACAATGTTAGACCCGATTTTCCAAGCTTAGCTAATTACCTCTCTCGAGTGAAATTAACCCTAATCAATTGGTCTAACCTACTATATCTCTATGTCGATTAAGGCCCAATCAATTGCATTAACTCTTTGTGAAAATAGCTCAATGGATCATCTAGGGTTTAAGGTATATCTCTATCCTTAATAAGAACCTAGAGCATTTGTTATTTGGTCTAAAATGCATAATATCTCTCGATTATCATACACTTCACAAAACATATATTTGGTGATCAATCAAACACATGGAATAATCTCAATAACAAACACACATGAAATAAGCTCAACATTAATAAACAAACATTAAAATTACTTAAACTAAGTTAAGCTACATCAATCATCCCAACATAAAACAACTAGCCCATTATATAAATATTCCACAAAAGATAAGGTTTATGAAAATACATCACAAAATATAGAAATTAAGGATAAAAATACAAGAAAAATGAAATACAACACTTCCCTTGATTTTTGCTCCAAGAATCTTTCAACAATACTTTGTATTTTCACTTACTTCTTGCTTCTTTGCTCCAATGGTTGCTAGTAACTTAGAAACAAAAATAAACAACACCTAAATTACAAACAAAATTAAAAACAAAGAAAGGAAAAGAAAACGAAAGAAAAGAAAAGAGAGAGAAAAGAGAGAAAAGGGGGGCTAGGGTTTGGTGAGGTGAGTTGTGTGATGAAGTCAAGAAATGGGAGTATTTATACTCCCAAAAATCTGACCTAAAATAGTCCAAAAAACGCGCCCAAAATGAGCCAAACACGCCCTTACTACAAAATAAAAAAAAAACTAAAAATAAAATCCGGAATTGGCCAGAAAGTCGCCTACGCGATCGCGTGGCTGAGTGCCTCGCGATCACGTGGTTAGTCTGAAATCTCTCGGGTTGGATTTTTGGCCTCTCTCGCGATCGCGACCTGTGCTTAACTATGCGATCGCGTGGTTCAGCTGAGTGAGTGTTTGTGGTCTGGTCCTTCAATTAATTGCCATCCAGGTCCTCCAACTTTTGGTCTTCTTCAATTTAGTCCTCGAATTTTGGCTTTTATTACAAGTATGCCCCTAAATATTTGCATCTTTAGTCCTCCAACTTTCTGAGATGTTGCACTTAAGTCCCCAAACTTTTGATTTCTTTCGATTAGGTCCTTGGACATCAAATTTGCTCCTCTTTTAGCCTGATTTCACTCCAATCTTGTCCATTTGCTTTCCAATTGAGGTTGTACCTAATTGTACAAGATAAACACAAAATATAAGTAGATATTTGCTCAATTTGTCAATTAAATTATCTATTTAAAAGCACAATAAGTGTGTAAAACGCACACTTATCAAACACCGGACCACATATCTTAATTTCTCTTACCAAGTGAACAAGTAAGTGCACCATAACGTCAAAAAATGATGGCGGGAAATACATTTCAAATTGACATAGAGTGATAACAATATCGGCCTGCAAATCATCCTACGCCTCTGGGTCAACAACTTTACTACAAATTGCATTGAAGAAAAAACAAAGTTTTATTATGACTTGTCTGACATGTTTTGGAAGTATGCCTCGAATTGCAACTGGTAACAAGTGTTGCATTAACACATGACAATCATGAGACTTCATACCAACCAATTTCAAGTCCTTCATCGACACAAGACTTTTGATGTTTGATGAGTATCCAGATGGAACCTTAATAGCATGCAGACACTCACAAAAACATGTTTTCTCTTTTCTGGACAAAGTATAGCAAGCTGGAGGTAAATAAATACGTTTTTCCGACTCTTGCGGTGCTAATTGATCCCGTATCCCCATTTCTACCATGTCCTTCTTGACTTTGATACCATCTTTCGCCTTCCCTTGAACGTTCAACAATGTCCCAATGATGCTATCACAAACATTTTTCTCCACGTGCATTACATCAAGACAATGTCTTACTGATAAATATTGTTAATAAGGTAGATCCCAGAATATGGACATCTTCTTCCAAAGACTCTTTTGAGGAGGCTTAAAAGGTTTTCCAAACAAAACATCAATATTTTTAACTCGTTCATATACCTCACCTCCTGTTAACGGCAAGCGAGCTGCTCGATCCTCAATTTTTCCATTGAATGCCTTCTTCTTCTTTCGATAAGGGTGATCAGCGGGGAGAAATACTCTATGACTCATAAAGACATTTTTCTTACAGTTTTTCAACCAAAGATCAATCGTGTCTTCTTCACAAACGGGACATGCTTTAGGTCCTTTGTTCGTATAACCTGACAAGTTACCATATGCGGGAAAATCATTTACGGTGCAAAATATCATAGCACGTAAGGTGAAATTCATCTGGCTATGTGCATCAAACACCGATACACCTTCATCCCACATCAGTCTTAAATCTTCAATTAGTGGGACAAGATAAACATCTATGTCATTCCCCGGTTGTTTAGGACCTGATATTAACAAAGACAACATGATATACTTGCGCTTCATACATAACCAAGGAGGAAGATTGTAAATCGTTAGAAGAACCGGCCAAGTGCTATGTCGACTACTCATGTTACCGTGCGGGTTCATTCCATCTGTATATAGTCCAAGCCTAAGATTCCTATCTTCACCCCCAAAATCAGGAAACAACCTATTAATGTTCCTCCATTGAGGAGAATCGGCCACGTGTCTTAGTTTTTCATCTTGTTTCCTCCCATCAGCATGCCACCGCATGTTCTTCGCATCCTTTGCATTGGCAAACAAACGTTTAAATCTTGGTACTACGGGTAGGTACCACAACACCTTTGCCGGAGGGCTTTTCTTATGCTCAGAATTAGCATTCATGTTCTTTCGCTTATACCGTGATGCCCCACACTTTGGACACAGACGTAAGTCCTTATACTCATTTCGATACAGTATACAATCATTTGGACATGCATGTATCCTCTCGATCTCCATTCCCATTGGACACAACAATTTCTTTGCTTTGTAAATTGAACTAGGAAGCTTGTTATCCTCCGAAAGCATCTCTCGTAAGAGTTCCAGTAATGCCGTGAAACTCTTGTCACTCCACCTACTATTTGCTTTCAAGTTATACAATTTCAACATAGCAGACAATTTTGTGAATTTTCTAGATCCAGGAAACAAAGTCTTCTCAGAATCATTGAACAAGCTATCGAACACATGAGGCTTTTCAATGAATTCCCCTTGTATATCACGCATCATTTCGTCTATCATATCATTATTGTCATTTTCCACATCATTCTCATCAATATTGCCTAAATTATTCTGCTGCAGTCCACCTTCATCGTCACTAGTGCATGTCCTAGGAAGCATACTCTCACCATGCCATATTCATCGTTTATAACCTTCTTTAAACCCACGACGAATCAAATGACTCTTCACTTGCTCAAAACTACGAAACTTTCTCAGATTCTTACAATCACAACAAGGACACAAAATCATTGCTTCACCTTTCTCTCTCATGTGTTCGTCCGCACATTTCATAAACTCTTCAACTCCTTTCACATATTCATGTGTATTACGCCTTCCGTACATCCAATCTCGATCCATATCTAATAACCTATATGCGAAGATATAATTAAAAAAATATTACTTTTGAGTAAATATTTGTAATGATAGTTATATACTTGAACCAACTATATATTAATAATTGAAATCACATCCATACGATAATTTATTATATTGAATACTTCATAATTTTACTAGTATATTTTGTTTAGTTATTTATTTAGTATGGTTAATTCTATGATAGTGAAAATCACCTATAATTACAATTATCTTCATTTTTTATTTTTAAAATCCTACAGTAATTTCGGCAGAGTCTCCCCTATAAGTTGGACTTACCCAACCTGTAGGAGGAATCAAAATGCCACAATACAACAAAAATGTTCAACCTCCACATATTCACTACTCAAACACAATAAATCGAACTTCAACATCATCAACCACTCCAAAATTAATCCAAAATCAATTCTTAATTCCTAAAATGCTCAAAGTATGATTTCATAATCTAACATTCCATGCATAATTTCAATATAATTCCAATAATTCAAATTATATCAATTAACTATTTGCAATACCAAAATTATAACATATATATATACATATATATATATATAATAATTCACATTTTTATACATACAAATATATATATACATATATATATTTAATAATTCACATTTTTATACATCCAAATATATATATACATATATATATATATATATAAACACACACATATATACATATATATACACATACTGATATATACATATATATGCACATATACACACATATATATATGCACACAAACACATATAGATCTACTTATATATATATATATACATACACGCACGCACGCACACACACATATATATACACACATATCACACACACATATCACACACACATATAAGAGTAAAGTTCTTACGAGATGGAGGCGGGTTCATGGTGGCGTCGTGGTGTTGGTGGAGGCACGGTGGTGATGGCTTCGCGATGTTGAAGTGTTGAGAGAGAGTGAGAGAGAGATATGCGCGGTCGGGAATGAAATCGCGCGAATTTTTGAAATATATATTAAAGGGTTTAGGCGTCGGTTCGTCGGTTCTTGGTGAACCGACGCGTAAACCTAAGGTTTACACGTCGGTCCACCAAGAACCGACGCGTAAAGTCGACCGGGTCGACTTTACGCGTCGGTTCTTGGTGAACCGACGCGTAAAGTCTAAGGTTTACGCGTCGGTTCACCAAGAACCGACGCGTAAACTTCTGGTTCAAGCGTCGGTTCTTCATGAACCGACTCCTGAACCGGGTTTAGGCGTCGGTTCTCGAAGAACCGACGCCTAAACCCTTTTTTTTCCGCGTTTTTCTACTAGTGGCATAGAATTTTATTAGAACTTACTTTGATATCATGAAGAAATTAAGCTTAACACTGCTCATTATGCAAAGAAATTATGAAGTAATCAAGCTGAGGGCAAAGTGTGAAGATGATTTTATTATCTTACCGGTAATATACACACATCAGAGGTGTAAATGGAAGGAGAAGGAACTCAAGGAAGTATTACAGCTGTGAACTAACTACTCCAATGGTAGACTAACAAGAAACTGAGAGGTTGCTTGGTGTAAAATGTTTTGGAGGAATTTAGCTTTTTGGGAAAATGTGCGGTTGAAAACTATGAAAAATATTGTGTCCCATAAAAATGTATTCTTGAAATTGAATTTGAGGTGAAAATAAAAATTAAATTAAATTAAAATTAAAAAATCTCTGATTTAACCTATTAACTTCCTTCTGCAATCTTCAACGTTGCCAAGGATTATACCCTTTTATCTAGTTCAATTATCTGTTTAATATAAGTTGTTCAAACTGTCTTAAATTTAGCAATCTATGTGCTGATCATTCCTCAAGAATATAATTCATCCTTCCATTGTTAACAATTATTAATTAATATAATTAGCTGTATAACCACTATAACTGTAAGTATTATTACATACATATATTCGAAGGTTGGGGATCCACAACTATTAGCAGCGTAGATTCGAATCTTCACATGTTCAAATTTGCTAAGCATTTTGTCAATCAAGTAGATGAAAATGTCTAAGATTAACCATTATTATTATATTATGGATATATTACTACTTGCACAATACCCTTCACCACTTAGTTGACAATCTAAAACAAAATTACAAAATAGCCCTTAACTAGTTAAATCAATAACTCTACTTCTACAAACAAACTTCACAAACTAATACACAAATTATACAAATAAAAACTATGTTTGTTCGACCCTCATATATTTCATGAAAAAATGAAAGATTTAATTAGAAGTTTACATAATATATTTAGAATTATAAAGGACAGGAAAAATGTTTAAGTACAATTGCTATAGAAAAACATATAGAAATTGAAAAATTAGTATAACAACATAATGAATATCTTAGATTAATAGAAGAAAACGAAATTAGACAAGAAGATATTAGGTATATGAATGATTTTGAAGAAAGATTTTTGAGGAGAATTAGAAGAAGATTATAATTCCGTAATATTCCGCCCACAAAATTAAAATTTACGATCTAGTTCAATGTGGTATCAGAGCTTGCACCAGAGTGCACAGTAACGCTTCGAAATTTATTAAGAATAATGTCTAAAAAATTATCAATAATTGAACCTAGAGTATATAATTATAAATCTAAAGATTTACCTAATAATAGTTATTAATCCTTAATAATTGAAACAAATGAAAAATTTATACTATTTATCCTATTAGGGGAAGGAGGATTTGGAGAATATAAACAATTAAATTGGACCAAATTATTTTTACTAAATAAATTGGAAATAAGCTTAGATAAAACATCCAAAAAAAAAATAAAAATAGAACAAGTTCAAGAAATTATTAACAATTTGCCATTAGAAATAAGACAAGTGATAAAAATAACTAACAACTATAAAGATGTTAATAAAAATATACCAACAAAAATATTAGAAGTAAAACAAAACGTAAATAATTTGTCAAAATAATTAATAATCTTAGAAAATAACATTGAAGAAATAACCAATAAAATAAATAACATCGAAAATATGGTAGGAGTATATGAAAAATCCAACGGAAATTATAGAACAAAAAACTACTATAGAAAAAATAAATATGATTAGGATAATAAGGAAGAAGATATAGGAAAAAAATGATTTACAAAAAAAAAAAAAAGATAATATACAAGAAAATATTGAAACTATGAATCAAAATATAACAAAAATGAAAAATGGAAAAAAAAAACATAAAAGAATAATAACTGACAAAGAATTTAAAGTTATTAATAGATTAGGAATAAATATGAAAACCGATCAAATAGAAAAATTTGTGAAAAATCCAAAAGAGGAAGGTGGAGAAGATTATATATATAAAAAAATTATAAATCTTAGAATAGAAGAAATTAATATGAACCAACAACAACAAGGTTTAGTACCAGTAGGACAAAATCCATCATAATATATACAACAACCTGGAACTAATCAAGTTAAAGAAAAAAATACAAGTAGAACTAATCTAGAAAATAGCCCAGATATTTATATGAATTAAAGACAACCAAAATTTTAGAACCAACAATTTTATATACCAACACAAAAATGTTATACTAAGCCAAGTAAAAATTGTCCAATGGACTATACACCATAAAGAAGTATGGAAACCCAAATTAGTTCACGAGGAAGATGGTTAGATTTAGGATGTATACAAGATGTAGATCATGAATTGGACTTATGGGTGAAATATATGGCTATGATCGTCTGTACCAAAGAATTAACAGGAAAATAATTTCAATTAATATTAGAAAATACATTTATAGAAATCACTACAAAATAGTGAGGAAATTTAAAAGAAACTTATGTAGTACCAAGGTTCTAAAATGCGTAATGCGTTGCGATGCGTCGAGATTGAGATCGAGAATCAAGAATCAACATGTTTAGGCGTGTCAATGCGAAGAATAATCTTCATAATGCGTTTTGTACTTTTAATAATATTTTAATTAATTTAAGACATTAAATAAATTTTTATATGAAAAATAGATTTTATTTCATAAAAACTAGATACACAAATAATATAAAATATATAAATCATTTTCTTTAACTTTAGAATTACTAACTCAAAAAAAGTAGAGATTTATGATTGATAATTTTATTTATATTATACTATTTGTTTCAAAATGTCAAAATATTTTAATCCTTATAAAATAAGAAAAATAATATTTAAATAATAGTTTGGAGAGAAAAGTCAAACAAATAATGGTAAGTCAAAAAAAAAAAAAAAAAAAAAAAAAAGCAAAGCAATTTAAAAAGAAAACAAGAAAGAATTATAAAGGGACTGTTCGGTGGTAACCTGAATTATATTTGTAAAGGGATTGCATCTGTTTACGTGCAACCCCTGAGTGTATTTTTTTTATTATTTATTTAAATAGCACTGGTTCAATTGGTTTCTAACTGATTGAATTGGAAAAGTAACGGTTTATTATTGGTTCTTGACCATTAATCACCGATTTTTTCGATTTATGTTCAGTAAAAAACATAATTCCCCGCATATGGGTAATGCGAGGCATTTTTCTCACGCATTGCGCTAATGCACGCCTAGACGGCGTTTATTCCCTCATTTTAGAACACTGTGTAGTATAAGTTAGAGGAAATTGTCAAGATGAAATATGAACAATACTTAGTAGATATAAAAATGCATAAACAGAGAATATACATTAATAATAGTCAGAGATCCTAAAATTAGCTCAAAATTATGAAAGATATTTATTAGAAAACTTATCAATATGTGATATGTGTTATTTTAAACAGTTTGCATGTGAATTTAGAGAATATTATAAAAATGTATAACATAATCATGAAAAATGTGGTATAGAGATTATGAACCAAACATTCTTTAAACTACCAAGTCCATGGAATTTAGAATTATTTAGAGAATGTGAGAAATTGGATATACCATTAAGTAATAATAGTTTAGGAGCAAGAATACAATTTATAGAAATAAAACAAAAAGAAAAATGTATTGAAGTCAATAATATGTTAAAATTTTAGAAAGCAAGTAAAAAAAATCATTATGTTGTTATAAATTATAATATAAACCAACACAATGGGGATGTCATCTACAAAGAAAACATAAGAAAAAGAAATATTATAGAAAAGATAAATTTAGAGATATATTCAAGAAATTTAATAAATATTAAAAAACATATAATAAAACATTTAAAAAGTAAGAATACCATACAAAAGATGTTTAAGACAAAAAAACAAAAAAAAAAAAAAACAAAACAAAACAAAACAAAAAAACAAAAAAAAAAAAAACAAAAAAACAAAACAAAAACAAAAACAAACAAACAAAAATTGGGTAAGAGATAATAAATGGGACGAGTTAAAATTTCTTGGCCAAATTTGTTGAGATTAGTTTTTATAAATCGTGCCTGGGGATTAAGGAAATTGATTATTTTGAAATACACCTAAATTTCAAGAGTGATTTTAGAGACTTAACAATTTTAATTAGAGTTTTAACAATATATGGCCATCAATTTTGTTGGATGTCACTACAAGATATCTCATTTAACGTGTGGTTATAGAGTTCTGTGCTCTGCTTTCACTTTAATTGGTAAACTACAAATGGAGGTGATACAACTTTGAAGTTGTGCTTACACAAAAAGAAAAAAAAAAAAAAAGTGTAGCCCACACCTGAGGGTCTGAATCGACCACACTCAAGGCCCTTGGTTCGGGAAGGTAAATTCAGGTTATGCCTCCAAGGAGTCAGGGTGGATGGGCTTATGGTAAGTATGAGCAAATCTCAATAACTCCCGCTTGCCACAAGGTCAATTCCACCTTACGGGGAATCGAACCAAGCACACAGCTGCGCTGAACACTTACCACCCATCCCCTTTGCCACTTGGAGATGTGCCCTGGGGGCAGTTGTGCTTACACAATATGATTGTGGGTGGATTTTCTGAAATTCAGTATTTGCTTTGCTTTTTGTTTTTCTAGGCAAACATACTGGAACAAATAAGAAGCTCTCACTGATCTTGGGTCACATGGAGAAGGAGTTGGAAGAAGGACGTGCTGTTCGAAAAGCAGCTGATGTTACTCAAATTGAGACAGAGCAAAAAAAAAATGAAGAAAATAGTTGAAAGTCATTGGGAATCAATTTAATTCTACACTGCAGACTTGGTACAACTCTATTCAACAACTTTGTAGTTAAGTTCCTGACATTGTTCTACCTCCATTTACTCCATTATGATGACGAAGAGAACGACTTTCATGATGAGGATTACTTCGATGACGATTAACATATCTAATTTATAATGTTGAATGATTTATTTTATTTTATTTTTAATATTAGATAGAAAAAGTTAGAAAAAATGTTTGTTAGTTATATTGGATTAATTTTATTTTTATTTTGGTATATTAGTATTTCATATTCAAATATTGATTGACATTAATTAAATATCTAATTAGTTTAATTTTTTTATTTTTTATTTTTTGCATCTTTATTTTATTTTCAATATGTTAACAAAAATTATATCATATAAATAAAAAATAAAAAATAAAATTTAAAAGGATTCAATTTTTCCATACAAATTATATTATTGTTGGGATAGACAATATATTTCGTCTACAAATATGCTTCCCCACAATTTTTTTTTTTTTGTAGGGAAATGTAGGACTAAACATAAAACTTTTTTTTTGACACAAATAGTTTTGTGTAATGTACGATTCTATTTTTATCTTGTGTCTACGAAATCTATGTTGTAGGTCAAACTAACTTTAGTAGACGAAAATTTTTGTAAGGAAATAACTTAAGTCACAAATTTTATTTGTCTTCGAAGGATATGTAGGGAGAGAAATTAGCCCACAAAATTCTGATTTTTGTCTTATGATACTTTTCCTTACGATTTTTGCGCTACAAATGACCCAATAATTTTTTTTTTTTTTTTTGTCTCGAAAAGTCTTTCCCCACAAATAAAATCCTTTCTCTACTAACTTAAGCTCTGTTCAGTTGGAATTGGTGTCAAATTAAATTTTATGTTGGATTTATTTGTGTTTTCTAGGTAAGATGTGGGGTTAAAAATTGATTTGGAAAATTGCTTAATTGGAGAGAGAAAACATGAATGGTTAAAAAGTGATTTGAAAAATTGTGTAAATTAAATTTGTTGTCTTTTTTGTCTTTTAGTGTATTAATTTGCCAAATTAAATCTAAAAGAACAAGACCTTAATTTGTATATGGAATGTAAAATTCTTGTAGTGTATTTTTGCCAGACAGCTTTGTTTCTTTATGTTGTTGATCTGAACTCTGAAGATCTGCTTCTTTGCCTTTAGTTTTCTTGAACTGGTTCCCCGCTCCTTGTACTCATCACAAACACTGCCAAACCTGTTCTTGAGTTCCAAAATTTGAACTTCCAAAAGCCACAGGAAGGTGCACGTGTTGTGCAAATCTGAAAAGGTGTCCCCTTTCGATCAACATCTAAAGAAAAAATAGAAATAGGATGTCCATTTCGGTCAACAGATTTGGGAAGATGATTTTGGAAATGGGTTGGGTCGGGTTGTGTGTGGCGAAATGAGAGTTAGGTTTCAGTTGGAGGATGAAAATTTCTGGTGGGGTGGCTAACGGTTGATGGTATTGGTGGCTCGTTGGTGTAAGTTTGAAATGAGATAGTGGGTAAAGTGGAGCTCGGTGGTTTAGAGGAGGAAGAGAGTTCTCCTGCAATTGGCAAAGGATTTTGGGGTGAAGATGACCGTCGAGGTTCGATGGTGATGGAACCTCATGGTGAATGTTGGTGGTCGATGAAGATAGCAGCAAAGATGGATAGATGTTATGTGATACGGTGGTGTGAGATTCTTCTCTTTGGTTTGGCTAGCAACCTGATGGTAGAGGGCAGCAGATTACTAGGTGTTGGCTGAGACTGGCCGACGACTGGAGTTAACGGCAAGGATGGCTAGGTTTTGTGTGTACTAATATCATGTGTGTACTAATATTTCAATCATGCGATGCACTTTCATTTGTAATTTACACATATCAAATTTATATTTTAACATAAAAAATCAATATTTAATTAAAAATGAGAAATGAATGAAGATAATTAATTAAAAAAAAAAAAAAGTTCCAATTACATATACATTAATTTTTTTTACGGTTCGCATGCTTATCATTTCACGAAATTTCTTTAAATATTGTAATCTAAATTGATTTAAAGTTTAAAATTGGCAAATAAAATTACATTTACATAGAATTTGTAATAAGTAAAATGTGTGTGTGTGTGTGAGAGAGAGATATATATATATATATATATATATATATATATATATATATATATATATATATATATATACACGCTTAGAGCTTTATTAAAAGGAAAAGAAAAATAAATTGATGAATACTACTACTTCATACTCTTTCATTTTTTATTTTTTAAAATAAAAATATATATGTGATATTGACATTTTTTTTAAATGCGAATTTTAAAAAAAAAATGTAATTGATTTTCAAGAGGCGAATGGGGACCAATAAACTTCGAGACTTGAAAAAAATACATATTTAAAAATATGCATTCAATTGAATTTTTTTAAATATGAATTTTATCCAAAATGAATAATAATAACAAATAGTAATTAATACTATTAATTACAATTTTATGAAATATGTTTTAGGCGAAAAATGAGCTATTATCTATTTTTGGGAAGTTCTCTCCCTTTGTGTATTATTACGGTTTTCTATTATGAACATATTTAGTCCTTATTTGAGTCATCATTATTTACAAAATGAATTTTATAATAAATATTTTTTGAAGAATGTGTACTTTAACCCCTATTTGAGACTCATTACTTTATGTAATGAAGTTTGTAATAGTAAATTTTTGGATAATTATTTGTTAAAAAGTAGGATTTTTTTTTTTTTTATTTATATGTAGATTATTTTATTAATAGAACGACTTACCAAAAAAAAAAACCCCTTCAATGACTATTTGCATAGCTCATTTATGTAACTATTCAATTTTAATGATTATTAATATTAATTAAAGTAATTAATCTTTTCAAAATATAATTTCTAAATTATAACAAATAATTTATCACTATCCGAGCAATACTATTAAAATTGGTACTAATTATATTAATATAATATTTTATATTTAAATATATTATATATATATTTCATTTCATATTTACTTTAACATTATAATTTAGATCCATGTGGTTCTATATTTACATGAGTGTAATAAATTAAACAATATGAAAGGTTAGTTTTAATTAAAATTTAACTAATATATATTGCAAATGCATTTAATATTGTATACTAATAAATAATTAATGCAACTCAATTTATAAAGGCGACGCGTTTGTTTAATCCATAACACATAAAAAAAAAATCACAATTCAAAAAATCAATTCTCAAAAAATTAAAGTCAAACAGTTAAGTTTCATATAAATCGGTCTACAACATAAAACCACGACTAATGACAGAAATTTAAAAAAAAAAATAAAAATCATAGATACAAACTATCAAAATATTAAAAATATTCAAAACTTATTCAACAATTTTCAATATACCGTAATTTTTTATTTTCACCCAATAGTCAAAGGGCTGTTACAGGAGAGAAAAAAAACTATTTTTTATACGTTTTTATTAAACTTGTTTGACCACATCCTATTTTGAAATAAAATGAGTTTGCTAATATGTCTTTATTTTTATTTTGATAAAAATTAGTTAAACTACTTGTTAAAGTCTGTAATATATATTTTGCATATTTTGATCATTTAAATTTATAGTATTAAACGTAATTAAATGAATAAAATGAGTACATAAAAAATAAAAAATTAATTTTAAAATGACAAATGAATTGATCAAAATATGAAGTTGCAAAAATTATTCAGATATTTATTATTTCTTTAATTTGATAAGAAAAACAACTTGAATTGAAATTAATCATTTAGGATCAAATTAGATTTAGTTAATAAATTATAAATCGTTGTAGGTATTAAATAAAACAAATTTGAAATAGTGGGGCATTGAAAAAAATAAAATAAATAAAATAAAATTTATACCTTTAATTTTTATGTGATTTTAGGGATGACATGTTTACAATTGACTCTCACTTGTGAGTTTGTATTAAAGTTTTCGTTGAGATCTTCGATTTGATATTCATATATTGCAATTTTTTATTTCAAAATAATAGTGTAATTATCAAAAAGTATTTCAATTCATTTAAATATACTTCCATTTTAGGAAAGATTGTTTAGGCGAAAAAAAATTAAAAACGTGTTTTTGAGAATTCTTCTTCTTTTATATGAAGTGTGTTATGATGCTGGGGTTATGTTTGGGCTGTTGGTATATATGGTTTTGGAAATGGACTTGGCTTAATAAGGCTGTGTTGGGTTTGGTGGATTGGTTATTGTGCTACTCTAAATATTCGCCGCGTATTTATTTGGGTTAAGTACACAATTACACACATTTAAGTATGAAATTTTTTGAAATCAGGTAATTTGTAACTAATTACAAAAGTATCAAAATAATTTTCAAAATCAGGTATTCTTTTAAAATCAGAAATAAGGTTTTGTAATTAATTACAATTGTAACTTTATTTCAATTTTGTAATTAATTACAATTGTAACTTATGAATTAGTTAAACATTAGTGTAATTCGTAATTAATTATATTAGTATAATTTGTAATCAACAGCCACTACAATCGCGGTCGTCGGACTACCGTCGAAAATACAATTGTAACTTTATTTCAATTTGTAATTAGTTACAATTGTAATTTTAAATAAAATTGTAATTAATTACCACCACCACCAAATTTGTAACCAGTCACCGGCATAACGTCGAAAAATACAATAGTAACTTATTTCAGTTTTGTAATTAATCAATACAATATTAACTTATTTCAGTTTTTTAATTAATTACAATTGTAACTTTATTTCAATTTGTAATTAGTTACAATTGAAATTATAATTTTAATTAAAATTGTAATAATTAATTACGACCACCGATCACCACCTAATTTGTAACCAGTCACTGCCACAACGTCGAAAATACAATAGTAACTTATTTCAGTTTTGTAATTAATTACAATTGTAACTTTATTTCAATTTGTAATTAGTTACAATTGTAAATTTAACTACAATTGTAATTAATTAACATCACCACCCCCGATCATCACCTAATTTGTAATCAGTCGCCGTCACAACCACAGTTGGAAATACAATTGTAACTTTATTTCAATTTGTAATTGTTACAATTGCAAATTTAACTACAATTTCAATTAATTAACATTACCACCACCAATCACCACCTAATTTGTAATCAGTCACCGTCACAACCACCGTCGAAAATACAATTATAACTTTATTTTAATTTGTAATTAGTTACCATTGTAATTTTAATTGTAATTGTAATTAGTTTAGTTACTTCCTTTAGATCTAACCATAAATCATCCCAAATTGAGGAAAAATGCTTATTTTGTTTCCATGTGGCACCGTTCAGTGGATAACTACTCGGGTTAAGTTCATAATTACAAACATTTATATTTGAAAATTTTTGTAATCAGGTGATTTGTAACTAATTACACAAATATTAAAATAATTATCAGAATCGAGTTTTTTTTTTTAATTAGAATCAGGTTTTTGTAATTAATTACAATTGTAACTTATTTCAATTTGTAATTAGTTACAATTATAATTATAATTTTAATTAAAATTATAATTAATTACCAACACCACCACCACCATTGATCACCACCTAATTTGTAACCAGCCACCACCACTACATTATTTCAATTTTGTAATTAATTACAATTGTAATTTTATTTCAATTTGTAATTAGTTACAATTGTAATTTTAATTAAAATTGTAATTAATCACCACCACCACCATCGATCGCCACCTAATTTGAAACCAGTCACCACCACCTTATTTCAGTTTTGTAATTAATTACAATTGTAACTTTATTTCAATTTGTAATTAGTTACAATTGTAATTTTACCACCACTACCACCACCCCCATCGGCTCAACACCACCACCACATTTGTAATTAATTACAAGCACTACACCGCCACCACCACAAGTCCACTATCATAGAACCACCACCACCACATATCCACCGTCACCATAACCACAAAATCGAACATCATAACACCACCACCATCGCAAATCCACCACAAATCAAAAATCACACACGTCAACAAAAAATATATTGTAATCCAAGCATGAAGTATCATGATAGTGCTCTCTAAGTCTTCTGCTACTTTCTCCAAGTCTCTATAATTCCACCATGAACAATTGAAAATCACGCACATCAACAATGGGATCCATTTCTTTTGCTTTTCTCCAAGTCTCGAGAAGTTCCACAATGAAGTATCATCTCCAAGATCCTGTCAAATACGAGCAAGGGCATTAAAATTGGGAATAGAACAACTGATTTTCGAAGTAAATTGACACCCAAATACCAGGAAAAAGAAGATTTTCTCGAGCAAAATTGATCTAAAATCATCAGTTGACATCCATCGATTTTCTGATGTGCGTGATTTGCTTAGTAGGGAGAGAGACAAACGAGGATTCGGTATATTTTTTCTGAAAAAAGAGAGAAGATGATTAACTAGGGTTGGGGTTGGGTCTAGTAACTAATACCTGATTTTATAAAATAGTTTAAAATTATCTGTTTTTAAAAATTCTCAATTTAAATGTATGATTTTATGTAATTTACCCTATTTATTTTGTTTTAGCTTGCTCTTTTATTTTTTGTCAATTTGTCTTGTTTTCTCTTATTGGGTCACTAGTCAGTAATCTACTCCTCTACTCTCTTCAAATTCTTCTACCAATATGATATTTATCTTCTCCTATTTTCCATCCACTTTAATTGGAATATTGGAATTTGTTGGTCCAGTCAATCTAGAATTTGGCGGTTCAGTTAATTTGAATATTGGAATTTGTTGGTCCAATCAATCTGGAATTTGGCAATTGGTGCAGTTAAATCTGGAATTGGTACTTGGTCCAGTATATCTGGATTTGGTAATTGAAGTTGCATTTGTTGGGTTTGAAGTTTGGCGATGCTTAGATTATTGTTGAAGATTCTGCAGTGGTGAAGAAGATGCATTTGGGTTTGACAATCTCGCATTGTCACGTTGGTTGGATATTACTAAGTTAAATTCAAGGACTTGTGAACATGTCTCAGCCCTTTGTAGAGGGGGATTGCTGAGACACTATAGCCCTGATATATAAGTGGAGTGTAATTCGCATACATAAGGCAAGCACATACATTATTCAGCTGATTTTGAAGATTGCACAGAAATTTATGATTGATAATTTTTATTTTCCTTTCGGCTTGTAATTCAGGTTTTATATTAAGGGTAGTTTGGTCATTTATGTCATTAGGTTTACAATTAGAGATCTCAATTTCTAAAAAGGCGTAACCCACACCTTGATGACCTTAATCAACATTGCCCTAGATCATTGATTAATGAGGTAAATCGCAGGTTATACCTCCCAGTGTCAGGGTAGAGGTGTGGTAAGTCATAACTCTCACTTGCCACAGGGCACAAATCCATTATTTCAGGATTCGAACCCTGCAATCGATTGCACTGAGCACTTTTCCATCTCTCCCCCTTTGGCACTGGAAGATGTGCCCTGGGCGATCTCCATTTCTATTTATAGTATCGTGGCAATTCTGATAGTCAGACTGCTGTCATCTTCTTCACTTCACCGTCTGCGGTCACTGTTGTTGCTTGTTGATTGTGATTTTGTATCTTCTCAGGTAATTACAAGGCCTTTATTTTGCTAAATTTTCTTTCATTATTATGCAATATTTGCTAATGTAAAATGTGAAGACGCTGCAAATTGTTTTCCCAATCGAAGCTATATATTCTTTTGTTCCAACAAAATAATTTGATGCTAGCATTGGTTCGGCCATACAGGTTAGGGCCTGGTCACCCTTTTGATGCTTTTTATTTTAATTTATTTTCTGGAATCAAAAGCTGTAAAAAGCATAAAAAATATTTATAATAAAAATGAATTTTTGTGATCATAACTCATTCTCTTACACCTTCAAAAGTTGTTTTCAGTAGGAAGAGGAAGAGCCTGGAAGACCAGAGAGATTGAAAAGACCTGGCCTTGCAAGAAGTTAAATAGGACAAACCGAAGCCTGTCAATGACACGTGCCTATTGCCTTGAAGTAAAACATTTTCAAGCTTTAAATCCATGTAAATTGTTTCCTCAACTCTAGGTAAACCAACTTTTGTTAATTTGATTTTATTTTTGTTGGTCCCTTATGAGCCCCAAATTCCACCTTATTGTTTCGACTTTCAATAAATGTTTACAAAGCAATATTTGGTGAATGATCCCTTGTGAACCCCTAATTTCCCTTACAATTATTACTGATTGGTGAATATGTGATGCTTGTAAAATTTTGAAATGTTTTTTGATCATTAATTTTATGTAAAATAGCGAACAAGGCCTCTTAAATATCAGCCTAGAACTCAAAAGAGAAAAGGAAAACCACACTAATTCAAAGTCAAGATGGAGATATTAATACTTTAATAGCAATAAAGAAGAAATAGATGAGAGTTTGGTGATTGAAGATCAAAATAACCAGAATGAAAATGAGGAACTGCATGAGATTGTGGATTTGAATGAATCAATGATGAAGCTGTCAACGTGGATGAATTGCATGACAATGAGGGAGTGACTGAATCAATTAATGCAAATGGATTGAATGGGAATTTAGAAGACGGGATTCAACTTGAAGAGATGAATCAAACAAAAAGTTCAAATTTTAATTTAGAGGATCTGGAAAATTGGAATAATATCGACCAAGAACTGAGAGATTAATTAGTAGAAATAGGTTCAAAAAGAGTGGTTGATCTCTTGTTTTCCTAAAGAATAGTAACAATAGGAATTTTGATTCATCACATTACACAATGGTACTGACAAATGGACAAATATGTGATAGACGATGGATAGTATATTCTGTTTTTGTGGATAAGATATTTTGCTTTGTTGTAATTTTTTTTTTTTTTTTTCATCACATTTTTCCTAGAACACATTGTTAGTCCCAGGCTTCGAAAAACACAGGGACAGCTCTGCTAAGATATTCAAGCCAAATCTTCAATTGATTTTCTAGCCACCAATTGAACTAGATCCATTTTGTCAAAGCTCCAAAGGCTCCAATATGACTCTTAATCGTTCAAGGCTTAATCGTACAATCAGAGTTCACATGCAACTAATAGAAAACGCTAAAACAAACATAAGAATACCATGATTTTGTAACGAGGCCCCCCAACCTTCAGCTACTTCCCGTTAAAGCTCCATTTTAAGCGGACATGGCTTCAATGGAAATTGTAACTTCAATTCTTGTCTATACATGACATTTAACTTGACAATGCTCTATTTAAATGAATGTATTTACCATCACATACGTATAGGGATGGCAAAATGGTTCTTCGGCTCAAACCGCTTGAGCTCGACTCGAAATAAGCTTACTCGACTCGCGGCTCGAGATCTCAAGCCATGGTTGTCAATAAATTCAATGTAAGTCCAATTGATTTCATCTCGTCTGGATTCCTCCTGCTCAATCTGAAATACATGCTGGAAACAAATCCCAGAAAAGGGATATTAGATAATTAAGGAGCTGGCATGCAATAAGCACAACTAATAAAAATTGTTTAAGCATACAATCAACCAAATTTTATAGGAAAAATAGGAAAGGGGTTGGAAGAAAAGAGAGGGATATAGGAGGGAGGGAGGTAGAAATGGAAGGGGAATTAGACAGATTGAAGAAAAGAAGAAGGGAGAATATATCTTTATTCATGTTATAGTTGTTCCAATAGCATAACATAAGCCCCTTTATATAGGTTCACAAGACTCTATTCTAAGCAAAATGAATTGAATTCAGATTTGAAACAACAAAGTGAAAACTAATATTGAACTGAATTAGATTCACCCACTAATCCAGTTTGCTGAAATTCCCTAACTTAAACCCACACATTAAATGGAGTTCCACAATATGCTCAGAATAAAGCCTCCACTTTACTGAATCATCAACCAACAAAAACTTGAATAAAAAAATTACGAAAAAAAAAAGGAAGAACCACACAAATAGAAATGGTGAACGGTGGTTAAACTTGAATAAAAAACAAATAAAAAAAATAATAATAAGAAGAAGAAGAAAGAACCACACAAATAGAAATGGTGAACGATGGTTAACCTTTAGGTTTTAGCACTCACCAAACACAAAATGCACTCAACAATTACAAAAAGAGTAGAACGGGAAAAAAATCATGAAACTGGCATAGCATAAGGATTGACATTTCATAATTCTTATAGAAAAATAAAACAACGAAGAAAAGAAAAGTAAAATTCATAAGCCTCTCAATACAACCATATATACTTTCCAATGTTAAGTAAAAATCATAGAAAGGAGATGTACTTAAACAACATGTTATACGATTATAGATTGGCAACATTGAAGGGTATTGAGGACACGGAAAAAAGGTAAACTTTTATTCATTATACTGTCCATTTTTATTCAATATTGCGTAAAAAATAATGCACAAGAATAATAACTATAAATTCAGCCTATAGGAAAAATAAAATAAATGTCAATAGGGAAAATAAAATAAATGCAAGGGAGTGGAGAAAAAAATTTAATATCATGAAAGACTACTGAAACGGAAAGAGGAGATAAATTTTGGGGAATCATTTTTTTATGATATGTAAAATATACCTCTCCTTGTGAACAATATTTTGCCTCGTCACCGGATATGTGTTCCATCATTCCAGCTTCGAGGTTAATGGAAAATCAAACACCATGAAGGCATGAACCATATAAATGTCTTTTATTAATTGTGCAGGCTGTAAATAATAAATACAAATCACCCAATTACTATCTATCTATCTATCTACTATCTACCATCTATCTACTATTTATCTATCTACTATCTACTATATATTAAAAATGAGGATTAAGGAGAAACTTTTGATTTCCTATTTCACCCTTATATATTTAGTTATGTGCTCAATATACCCATAACCCTCAATTAATAACATTAAATACTAATATTATAATATAATTTCATTATATTTGTTTAGTATTCAGTTAATTTATTATCTAACAATTTATTATATTACAATCTAACAATTTATAATTTTGTAATATAATTTCATATATTATTACATTTTTTTCATTTATTTAGTATTAAGAAAAGAAAAAAATTACTTCATCATTTAAAAAATATTATTACTACTATAATAACTTAATATAATACTTAAAATATATTACCCATTTGGGATCGGTGAAAAACTCGCGATTTCTTATTTTAAACTTATATATTTAAGTATATATCAAATATAATCTTACCTTCTTGATAGAGCGCGTAATTGTTACTTAAATTGTAATATTTCCTCTTACTCCATTAATTTAAAATACTTAAATTGTGGATATTAATCATATTTTATGCTTTGTGGATGAGGAGAATGGGTTAGATTTGGAACTCAAAAAATATACAATCAGAGAAGGATTTTGTACAAAGCATGGGCACACCTTATTATATAAGAAAGGCATTAACCTAAAAAATTAATGGGCTAGAGACATTCTTGGAGAATAAAAAATTAAAGACCCAGCAACATAATTTGGGGGAACGTTGGGCAGCAACTTGGAAAACAAGAGAGGTACCCACGGTTTGGAAAGGGACCATTTTTGGGCCTAATTAATGGACCTAAATGGGCAGCAATTCAATTGGAGATGGCCAGCAACATTTTGGGAAGGAAAAAAAAAAAAAAAAAAAAGAGACCTATCGACGGACTATTTTGGGGAGGAGCAGCCGAGACAAAAAAGGAACCACACGTTTTATTCCTATCTCCATTATTATTTTCTTTTAATTCTTTTTAGTTTTTGATTAAAAATATTGATGGATAGCTAATTTATTATTCCAGTTCAAGGATAATTGAAGTGTTGATTATTAAAGAATTGTAAGATCTTATTAATTTCATTGTTCTTTTATCTATTTTCTATTTATATATCTTTTGTTTGCATTGAAGTTGTTATCTTGATTAATTAATACAAAGTTCGCATTGTTTTAATTGTCAAAATGATACTTAGTCAATTAGGAATCTAAATCCGTAAATGTTTAGGTTTTCTAACACAAGTGGTAAATAACATAATTGATTATACGATTAATTTTTTATTTATGGTATGAAAATATATAACCTAACTTAAATGAATCACATGTGAGAATTTGTTGGTTAGAATTGGTCGTCTATCTAGAAATTAATGTTATTGGTAAATTAAATCCTAAGATCGTATCTAGAGTTGTTTATTGATTAGGAAAATAATCAACGAGCGTCACTTGATTATCGAAATAATAAGGAGAGATATATTGTTAGATCATATCAACAACCATAACTAATTTAGAAAATGAGTAAAAGATTTTATTTTGCATATATGATCAATTCTCTAAATCAATACTGAGATTGTACCTTTGGGCTGAATATTTATTTAAGTTGATATTTTCATCACTTTAATTTCACAATTGTTTATTTACAATTTGATTTCACATTCAAAGTTCAAAACCCCCCTTTTTTAATTTATTGTTTTAATTTTTTTAAAGAATTAAATCTAACCAAACCCTGTGGATACGACCTTGCTCATGGCTATTACAATTTATTTTTATAAAATCAAGAAAATATTATTATTTGTTGGATTCGACACCCGTCAAATTTTTGGCACCGTTGCCGGGATTGGTGTCAAATGGATTTAATTTTCTTTATTTTTTTTATTTTGTTCATTTTATGCTCAATTGATTCATCATTAAGTTATCTTTAGACAAAAAAATAATAATGGCTTTCGAGGAAAGAACTTTATGGGAATTGACTGCACCAAATGAAAATCAACAGTCACTCTGCATTCAATACCCAGTTTTGGAGGTGAACTTCAAACTGAGATTTGGCTTAATCCATTTGTTCCCCAAATTCCACAGTCTCGAGAATGAAGACCCTCACAAGCATTTGAAGGAAATTCACATGGTGTGTTCAAGCCTAAAACCACAAGGAGTAACTGAAGAACAAATCAAAATGCGTGTTTTTCCATTCTCGCTGAATGATACAACAAATGATTTACTATTTTACTTAACTTCAGGATCCATAACCACATGGACAAGTATGGTCAGATTGTTCCTTGATAATTATTTCCCTGCTTCACGAGCTGCTAGCATCAGAAGGGAAATTTGTGGAATCAAACAAAGTGATATTGAAACACTTCATGAATATTGGGAAAGATTCAAGAAGCTATGTGCAAGTTGTCCTCAGTATAGGATTTATGAACAACTGCTCATTCAATACTTCTATGAATGATTGTTTTCAATGGAGAGGAAGATGATAGATGCAGATAGTGGAGGTGCTATAGTGAATAAAACCCCAACCGCCGCTAGGGATTTGATCTCCATCATGGCTGTTAACACATAACAGTTTGGATTCAGACAAGACACTCTTGTGAAAAGGGTGAATGAGGTAAATGTATCTTTTCTTGAAAATCAAATAGCAAATTTAACCTCTCTTGCTCAACAAATGCTTCAGGGAATATACAACAAGTTAAAGCTTGTAGAATTTGTGCTACTGCTTGTCATCCAACAAACACATGTCCTACTCTTCAAGAAGATTCTTTTGAGCAAGCTAATGCAATTGAAAGATTTCTAGGCCCACCTCAACCGTAGTATGATCCCTATTCAAACACTTACAACCCAGAATGGAGGGATCATCCCAACTTCAGTTATCAGACAAGGCCGCAATTCCAACAATTACATCCTAGACAGCCTACTCCTCAACCACAACAACCTTCTTCAAGTTCGGTATGTCTCTAGAAGAGATTGTTAAATCACTTGCAACTAACACACAACAATATCAACAGGAGACGAGGACGGGCATTAAGAATTTGGAGACTCGAGTGAGTCAATTAGCATCAGCTATAAGTAGATTGGAATCTCAATGAAAATTGCCTTCACAAACTATTGTTAATCCAAAATAAAATGTTAGTACAATTACCTTGAGAAGTGGGAAGGAATTGAAAGAATCAAGCAAGATGAAATAAGGCAACTTAGGGGAAGAAATTGAAAATGAAGTCATTCCTCAACCTCAATCTGACCAATCTCAAAGCCTTAAAAGAGAACCACCGAAAGTTTATGTGACAACTTCTCCATTCCCTACAAGATTGATTAGATTCAAGAAGGAGGAAGACGAGAAGGAAATCCTTAAAATTTTTCGCAAAATTGAGGTAAATATCCCCTTACTTGATGCATTAAACAAGTACATCATTATGCTAAGTTTCTTAAGGGGTTGTGCACCAACAAGAGGAAGTTGAAAGGCAACGAAAAGGTAAGTATGGGGCAAAACATTTCAGCTGTCCTCCAGAAGAAATTGCCTCCAAAATGCAAGGATCCAGGTATGTTCACTATCCTTTGTAAAATAGGTAAAGTAAGAGTTGATAAAGCAGTGTTAGATCTAGGAGCTTCAATAAATATCATGCCTTTGTCTGTTTATTTATCTTTGAATATTGGTTCATTAAAAAAAAAATGTGCGATCTTGCAACTTACTGATGGATCTAATGTGTACCCGAGGGAGTTTTAGAAGATGTTTTAGTACAAGTAAATGATTTGATTTTCCCCACTAATTTTTATGTACTTAACATGGACGAAGATGATTCTTCTAATTCTACGCCAATTCTGCTAGGAAGGTCATTTCTGAAAAACATCTAGGACAAAAATTGATGTGCATGATGGAACATTCACAATGGAGTTTGATGGTGAAATTATTTAGTTTAATATTTATGATGCCATAAATTATTCTAATGATGTTAATTCTATCAATTTTATTGATGTTGTAGATTGTTTAGAACATAAAGTTTTCAAAGGTAGTGGAAAAGATGGCTTGAGAATTGCCAACAGTAAGCATCACAAGGCGAATGATCATGGATATATACCTTTCTATGAAGGTCATCAAATGGAGAATGTGACAAAATTGAGCATTGGGAATACAATCGATGCCGGTTGAAGAAGAAAATAATAAGTCTAGCCAAAGAAGTAAAAGAAAGGCGCTTCCGAGAGGCAACCAGAATTTCTCTTTAGCTTTAGCAATCAATTTTTAATTTTTGTTTTTAGTTACTCACTATTATTTATTTTATGATTCCATAATTTTTGAAGTGAAATAGACCTTGTTTTGATTTTTTGGGCAGATATAAATCTTCATTAGGACGTGGGCACGCTCTATGAAGAAAGCAATGAATTGAAAGAATCTTGAAATAAAGTGTGCCCACGCCTTATTCAAGGTTCTTCTCGGGTTTAATGACAAGGTCACCATTCAAAGAAAAAAAAATAAAAAATCAAAAATTAGAAAAAAGTACTCCACTCCCACCTCTCTCCCTCTCCATCCTCGGTCCTCACTCATCTTCATCCACAACATCAATTACACTGCCACCTCCTCCACCTTCAATCACCGCCTCTCATCTTCTCTCATAGCCACCTTCCCCACTCATCTCCTTCTCATAGGTAACAATCACGGAGTTCCACCCGTCAACACACCACAGCCACCATCCTCTCTCTCTCTCTCTCTCTCTCTCTCTCTCTCTCTCTCTCTCCACTTTCAACCTCCGCCCTTTTCTCCTCACCTTCATCATCTCACTAGCCGCCATTCTTCTTACCACCGCCTCAGCCTCATTCAACCGCCGCTAAGTTCCAGCCAACACACCAACCCCCGCCTCCATCTCTTCACCACTGCACTTCAACCCGCCCGCCCCACTTCTCTCTTTCTATCACCGCCGCCATCGTCGGAAACACACCTTCAACCGCATCTCCTCTCTTCCTCCACAGCATCAAAAGTCCGTGACCAAACAGTTCCACCAACAGCCGCCGGTACTCCATCCTCAATCCCTTACCAGTCGCAACTCACCATCAGCCTGCCCCTCCACCACCACAGTTCCTCTCCCTTTCTCTCACCAAAGCCATCTAGCCCACCTCCCTCACTCAACTCCTCTCACCCTCATCCACTTTCTACATTAATATTTTGGGATTTCAGTAGCAACCTCTATCGAGAGCATTATGGGAAGGGAGAAAAGCACTCACTACTCCCGTTCTATCTTCAAGAAGTCTGAAAGTCCGACCCACGACACAGAAACCCGACCTTATATGGACGATTGCATCTCACCAGCATGCAAATGATTCTAGGGGAGTCCTCTATTTTTTTATTCATAGTTTTTACTTGTTACATTGAGGACAATGTATGGACTAAGTGGGGGGGAGGATTTTGATGTGCTTTGCTTAGTTTTTGAAATTTGATTCATTTTAGTTACACCTCAACTTCTATTATAATACATGTTTGCTCTATTTTTCAAAGAATTTTTTTGAAAATTCTCTTCTTAATTCTGGATTCTGTCAATGTTTATCCCTTTATGATCTTATTATTGTGAATTATTGATATGAATTGAGGCACAGCGGAGAATGACATGAGTAATTGAATTTTTGTTTACTGCACTAGATTGATTACTCTTGATGGTGGATTGAATGAAGGGTGCGTGGGATTTGATGCATATTGACCCCATTTTATGAGCTTTTGAGCCTCTTGAGCATTTATATTTATACACTACGCCATGCTCTATCATTTGATTGTGTGATTGTCATGTGTAGTTGATATCTTCTAGAACTTGCTCTTTTATGCATGTTGAGATGCCTCTTGGTAATTGAATGTACTAAACAAGTAAGGGCACTTAGGTGAAGCCAAATTTAGCTTTCTTAAAATGCTCACCTTGAAATATACCCCCCGAGAAAGCCACTTTTGAGTTATAACCTTTTTGTTGAAAATTAAAAACAATACAAGCAAATAGAAATCATATTCTTTGCTAATCTTCCATTCTTTTGAACCTTGCATTGAAGGAATGTATAGGCTTATTCACATGGGCTTCAATTTATTTTGGTTGATATTGAAAGATATTGAGAATCAAAGACCTATGATGTAAGTCTCATATTTCTTTTGAGAAGAAGTATTGTGAAAGAAACGTAGGAGATAAAGTGGTTGAGTTGTGATCTATGATGTTCTTTTATTTGACAAAAAAAAAATCCAGCAACCTAATAGAGTCAAACCAAAGTTGATATGATGTAACACCACCCCGATTAACCTAATTCCACTCTTTTGAGCATTAACCCTTGGCCACTAGATTTTGAGTTTGAAACCAGGACCGAGTAATGACCTATATTTCATAAATGGATGGGAGCAACACATATAAACCGTTATTCGTGAGCTTTTGAGCCTATGAGCTGCTTTTACTCTTTATATTAGCTCTTATTTCTTTGATGTGTTTCCTGCATGGTTAGTTTGTTCTTGGATGTGCTCTCTTGTGTATGTCGTTGTAGTTTCTTGACTGAAGTGCAAAATATAGTAAAGACATTAGGTTAAACCCAATTTGACCTTCTAAAAGGGCCTACCATGATACATGTACCAATAGAAGCCCCTTTGAGCCTTAGCATGTCTTTGAAATTTTGGTGTCACACTACAAGTCATGGATACCCGTTCTTTCATGCCACCTCTATCTTGAACCCACAAGATAGGAATTTTACAAGCTTGTATTGGTTGAGAAGTATGGGACTAACTAAGCTTCAAAAAGATGGGCGATTTCACTTTGTTCTAATCAAGGATTAGGTGGTAATAGGGTCAAAAGGAAACGAGCTGCAGTGAACTCATTTGAAAAAGGAAAAAAAAATTGTTCAAGGTACCGGATCAAGAAAATTCCCCGATGAAGAGAACAAACCCTCAAGTACATAACAAGAATCAAGTGATGAATCGATTGGATAGTAGAAAATAGTGGAAAATCACATTGAAAGGTGGAGGAAGAGATGATTGTGTTGAACCAATTCGGCTTGTGAACTCTCCTCTCAACTTAGCAAAAATGTATCCTTTTTATCCTACCTGACCCGAAGCCTCATTACAACCAAGTAAAGACATTTACTTTGCACTTGTGTTATTGTTGGCCCCAGTCATGACATCTAAGCAGTCTGTGACAATGAATTCTCCATGTAATGAGTTGAGTGAAAATTCTCAGTCTTTAATCCAAAATGTTACAATTTCATTAATTCGTGACTTATTTTCATGGTCACGTGAAAACAAAATTATAAATTTTAATTCACATTTATATACAACACAATTACATTACATTAATGTAGATTAATTTATGAATTAATGTGTTATGACATTTTACATATACTATTTCATTGATTTTTATATTCAATAATTACATGACAATTAAAATGAATGCCTTAAACTCTTACCAATACCATCATTATAAATTAATAACACTAATAACATGATTCATTACGTTAATTTTTTGTCTAATAATATGGAAGTTATATAATTTCATATGATTGCATGTAACTTCTTCTAATTTTATGATACAATATGAAATTATTTCAACAAAAAATGATTACGTTGACTATCTCAATGACGAACTAATTGAATTATTTCTTAAAGAAAGTGAAGATTTTGATAAAAACAAATCAATTTTTATCAAGATGAGATCATAATTATACCATATAAGTTAATCTTGAAAAGAAATTTTCTTTTTATGCTCTTAAAGAATATGGACAACGATCTTTTTAATGAAGCAAAAATAATTTATCGTGATTTAAAGAAACATGTTATCCATGCCAAATAATTGTTGGATAATATGATGAAAAACAAGTTTTCCTTCCGCGTATTCCATTAACCCCAGCAAATGATGAGTTATATTCATTCAAATGATAAATGAACAATTTTCAATAAGTTTGTGCCTTGCAATTACAATTAACAAAGCCCAAAGATAAATATCACGTACTATTGGAATATAACTATCTAAATATGTATTATCGCATGAGAAACTATATATAGCACTTTCTCATGAATTTTCAATACAAACAATAAGAATATTGATAGAAGCAAAAAATAAAAATAAGAAAAGTTGTGTAACGTTAACAAAAATATTGTATGAAAAAAGTGTTATAGTACTAAAGATTTTACATTTCAGTTTATTTTACATTTTCATATTTTATACATAATTTCATAAAAACAGATTTAGTCATATGTATTCGTTTTAACAATTTTAATTTTTCATTTAACAATATCAATTAAATCAACTACTTTAAAAAATATTATTAATATTTCGAAAACATTATGCATATCATTTATCGTATACATAAGACGTGTAACGCACGTATTTACTTCTAGTATATTAAAGGTGTAGATGGGAGAGAAACTTTCATTTTCCCATTTTACACTTAATGTTTTATATTTGTGGTCAATAATATCCTTAGCATTCATTTTATTCTCTTTAAATACTATTATTATTGTTGTTATTTAATTTTATACTTTATTATCATCTTATATTATTTGATGGTTGTCTTGAATCCCTAAATGCACAAGAATATTCGTTCACATTTCTCCATGAAAAATTGATAATATCATTTTTTAGTATGTTTTGATAAAAGTTGATGAAATGTGTAATTAAAAATGTACGTTAAACGTCAAGAGTATCCATTATATTTTAACTATGATGAAATTTTGTCATTAATATATCTTCATTGAAAATTTTATTAAAACGTGTTTGTAGCTTAATAATTCAATTAATTAAATTTACGAACAAACTGAGTTTGATAACATAAATTTGGCACTAACTAATTTGGTATATTGTGTCTTTTGAATGATTAATAATGTATAGGTAAATTTGAACATTTTTCATCTAATTTATCCAAACTATATATATTTCAATAATAATAATAATAATAATAACAACAACAATTTCACAATGACGTTACAATATCACGTGCAACGCACGCTTTACATACTATGTCTAAAAAGGGTGGATGAGTGAGAATATTTTGATTTCTCATATCACATTCTTTTCATTTTTCTCAATAATATCCTTAATTCATTTATGAAACTTATTTTATATTTATTTTAATTCTTTTTACAAAAAACATTAATTTATCCACGATGACTAAATCGAAATTGGTTATTCAATTAATATTAATTTAACGTAGTTACTTTTTAATTTAGTTTTAGAATATTGTCCCATCAAATTTTATTTCTCGTGATAACTTCATTGGACAAATAACGCATTTATGTGTCTCGTGAAGTTTTTCTAATTTTAAATCAAAAATTATGTAAAAATGGACTTTTTCTTTCAAATTAGATTGTGAAAATTTTTATTTTTAACCCATTTAAATTCTTATCAAAATCGTCAACTAGTTTATATAACAGAAAAATAATTTTTTAAATTGTTTTCTAATTAAGAATATAAAATAAATAATTTCAAAAATCTTACGGAAAAAAAAAAATCAAAACAAAAATTTTAGTTTAAATTTATATAGTCACTATTTGGTGATTATTAAAATTAGATTTTAATAGATTTTGATATAATTTAATAAAAAAATGGTTGAAAAATTGTGGGTCTGATTAAATGTGTGGTTAAAGTTAATTGTTGACTTTAACTTGAATTAAAATCTTATTTTAATTTCTCAATACATGAACATAATATTAAAAAAAAAAAAATCATTATAAAAATATGCTCACAAATTAATTTAATTTATCTATACACAATTTTTTTGCCTATTTTTACGATATCAGATTACTGCTTAATATATCACATTCGATTTATTTATTAAGCTGACATTTTAAATAATTGTTTAATATATATTTCTAAGAATTGGACGAAAATCTTCAATAAATATTAATAAACTAAGAATTGAAGTCTACCATTTATAATTTTTCTCTAACAAAATCAATTGCGTCAACTATTTTTAAAAACAGTATTAGTACTTAGAAAATGTAACTTTAACATTTATTATACACATAATGTTAGAATTAATGTACAAGCCCAATTGTTAGGCGGACTTTACAATTAGATTAATTAATATGATTAATTAATCAAGGCCCATTAATGGCCTTATTGTCACTAGGGTTAAGGTTCTATGTGCACTATTATAGAAAAATTAAAAGAGTCGCTTTTCTGTAATATTCTAGCGCAAGATTTTTCTCTTGCTAGCACAAAGAGAAAAATCAATTCTCTCGAATCCATTCCAATAGTTGGAGATTGATAGAGTTCTAGAATCAACTCGCTGTGTGGATTTTTGTTAGAGGCTGGACAATTGGACAACTGGTGGTGACAAGATTGTACCTCGTGTTTTAGATTTCAGATTCACGGCGTTCATCAAAGGTATCATCTTTATCACAAATTCTATCTAAGTGCAAGGTTGATCCGGGCTATTGTTTCGAGTTTGTTTAATTTTCGCTGTGCGTGTATGTATCGAAACCTTACAGTGGTATCAGAGCCTACTTTGTTACTTGTTAGAATTTGTTTAACTCTTTGATGAATTCAATATGATTGAATTAAATTTTAGTTTTTCTAGTTTTTGAGAAAATTGATTTTCTCGTTCTATATTTGATTTGGAAAAGAAAATTATTTTATGGTCGGAAGAATGGACCGAGAAATGATTGGAAATTCCGGCGAAATTGGTCACCGGAGGTGGCGGCGATACGCCGGCGTTCACAGCAGCAGGCTCTGCACACAGCAACCCGCGAAGTTGCTGTGTGATCGGTGGGCGCTGCTTCAGTTAGCAACGCGATGCTGCTGTTGTAGCAGCAGCGTGCGACGCTATTGCAACAACAGCGTTGCACGCTGCTGGGCTGGTAGCGGTGCACCGCGTGATGCTGGGTTGCGGCGCCAGCTCCGACGCTCCCTATACCGGAAGAGGAAGAGCCTCTGCGCTACCAGAAGGCGAGAGAGAGTTTGTGGGTGGGGGTCTATCATGCAATTTACGAAATTTTAGGCATCAAGTTGCAATTTTCGGATTAGGGAAAATTTGAGGCGGGGCTGCTTTGAAATTTTTGAAAATTTGAGCCCCTGTCTGCAATTAACAAAAAGGGTCAAAGGTTGATTTTAAAAGAATAATGGGCCTTTCTGCAATTTATGAAATTGTAGGGGCTGTTTGAACTTTTAAAATTTGGTTAAAATGTTATTTTACTAATACCCTTAAATGTAATTTTAAAATGAGTTTTAAATTGGATTTTCAAATTGGTTTGACCTAATTTATAACTTTGATCAGAAATTTAATTTTGACCCAATTCAAGATTTTATTTTAAAATTCACGACTTTTAAATTATTGTTAAAATTGGATTTTAACAAAATGTATAACTTTGACCCTAAATTGAATTTTATTTTATTTAGGAGTATTATTCTAAATTGAAATGTTAATTCAATTTGCCCTAATTTTAGAATTAGAGTTTGGACTCTAATTTGGTGTTTAATTAAAATTTGATTTTAAATAAATTTGATTTAATAATTAGTTAATTCGATTAATTGATTTTTAATTGAATCTTATTTAGGATTTGATCATAAATTCAATTAGCTCTAAAAACTTAAAATTGGAGTTGGACTCTAATTTAGTATTTAATTAAAATCTGATTTTAATTAAATAAACTCTTCAATTAAAGTAATCGATTAATTTGATTAATTAATTACTAAATTGAATTTTATTTTATTTTAGGAGTTTTATCCTAAATTAAGATATTAATTTAATTTGCCTCTTTTGGAATTAGAGTTGGACTCTAATTTGGTATTTGATTAAAATATGATTTTAATTAAATAAGATCCTCTAATTAAAGTTAATTAATTAATTTGATTAATTAATTATTATTATTCTGATTAGTTTTATTTAAATTTGTTTAGACGACCTAGATTGCTAGAAACTTGAAATTTATTTATATAATATTAAATATTATATTATAATACATTTTTATGATGAATGTCTATTTGGTGATTGGTTTTGGACCTGACACATGTGATTGGTTGGATGATTTATTTATTCTGCTTTGTTGGTTAGGCCTGTGAACCTATTATTATTTAATTGGGCCTGCGCGTCCTTTGATATAGGCCTGCGTGCCAACTAGTATAGGATACAGGTTGGAGTTGGCCACAAAAAGACAACTAGTATAGGATACAGGTTGCAACAGCAGATGGAGATTATTGCATTTAGCATTCGATGATCGAATACAATGTCCCCTAGGAATTGACCAACTAGTCTTCTTTATGGCTCGAGAAGACTAGATAGATATCGTCCATAATCATCCATAATATTATTATATGTATAATTAATTGCATGGTTGATGTTAGTTAATATACATAGGAATGATGAGACAAACCCCTCACTTAATATTATATTAAGTCATACGCTTTCCATTGTTATAATGAAAAACCAGAGTTTACTATCGATGTCAGCTTATTGAGTCACTCAAGGCTACTCAATGGTAGATATGTTTCTCATTATAAAGTAACAGATACTTCTGAACAATGAGTCAGACTTAACCAAAACAACATCCTTTTTGAGTCAATCAAAAGTGATATAATTTTGGAAGCAATTTATTAAATTCGTATTAATTGGTTAATACAAAGTGCCTTTTATTGTTATAGTGAAAAACCAGAATCCACCATCGATGTGGTTTGTTGAGTCACTCAAGGCTGCGAGTGGGAAGTTGTGTTTATCACTATAAAACATAAGATGTTTCAGAACAATGGATAGAATTTAACTGAAATCTATCAGAGTAATGGCTTGAGATGCAGATGGAACCACCTCAAGGTCCAGTAAGAATTTCTTCAACCATACTACCTCTTTGGATGCTTCACAAGCTTCCACATATTCTGCCTCCATGGTGGAATCAGCAATGCATGATAGCTTGATACTCCTCCAAACAATAGCCTCGATACTCCTCCAAACAACGGCACCACCACCCAGTGTGAACACTGATCCAGATGTGGATTTTCGGGAGTCCTTATCAGCTGGAAAATCAGAATCAGTGTAACCCGTTGGCACCAAATCTGGAGCTGAATAAACCAGCATATAATCTCGAGTTCTGCGAAGATACTTGAGTATATTCTTTACAGGGGTCCAATGCTCTGGTCCAGGATTTGAATGATATCTACTAACAATCCCAACAGTATAACTGATATCTGGGCGAGTACATAGCATAGCATACATGAGACTTCCTACAGTCGAAGCATAAGGAACATGTTTCATGTGTTCCACTTCACTATGAGTATTAGGACAATGCTCCCGTGACAAGTGAATTCCATGGATGAAAGGCGTTTGACCTTTCTTGGAATTTTGCATAGCGAACCTCACCACAATCTTTTCTATATATGAAGCTTGAGATAGAGCAATTCTCCTGTTCTTCCTATCCCGAAGGATCTAGATTCCTAGAACATAATTGGCTTCTCCCAAGTCCTTCATATCAAACTGTTGCGCCAACCAGTTTTTAACTGATGTTTATGCTCCTACATCATTTCCAATGAGCAGAATGTCATCTACATACAGTTTGAGAAAAATTACCTTGTTGTCTTTAATTTTCTTATAAACACAAGGCTCATCAAGATTCTGATTAAAACCATAACCTTTTACAGCTTGATCAAATCTGATATTCCAGGACCTAGACGCCTGCTTAAGTCCATAAATAGACCTACACAGTTTGCATACTTTATGCTCTTGACCCTTTTGGATAAAACCATCTAGTTGAATCATATAGATGCTTTCGTCAAGATTTCCATTAAGGAATGCTGTCTTGACGTCCATTTGCCACACCTCATAATCAAAATGAGCTGCAATGGATAAGAGGATCCGAATAGACTTAAGCATGGCCACAAGTGAGAAGGTTTCCTCATAATCGATACCTTCTCTTTGGGTGAAACCCTTAGCGACCAGTCTAGCTTTAAAGGTCTCTACCTTTCCGTCTACCCCTCTTTTTCTCTTGTAGACCCATTTGCATCCTATTGGTTTTACCCCATTAGGTGTATCTACAAGATCCCAGACAGAGTTAGTGCACATGGATTTCATTTTTGAGTCCATGGCACTCCTCCAATGGTCAACGTCTACATCCTCCACAGCTTCTTTATATGAAGTAGGATCCTCCTCTTGTTCAGTGGAGACTGCCTCGAAAGACTCTCCATAAAGCAAGTATCTGGAGGGTGGTCTAATGACTCTCTCACTTCGTCTATGCTGAGGAGGCTCCTGGTTGATTGGAATTTGTATTTGTTCTACCACCGGCTCTCTAGTATCAAGTCCCTCATTTCCAACTTCAATACCAAGTGGTGATGCAATGGGGACTTGTTCCTCCTCCAAGTTACGTGTTAGTGATCCAGTAGACATGGAAGGTATAACCTCCACTTGTCTCCCACTAAATTCAGGTACCATAACTGGTGGGGATGTGAATTCATCCTGAGTAGGTTCAATGCGGATTACTGGGGTTGATGAACTGGGAACCTTTCCCTTCATCTCTTCCAAAAGAACCTTGCTCTTTGATTCACGTTCTTCTATATACTTGTCCTCTAAGAAAGTTGCATTTGTACTCACAAAAACCTTCTTATCTTGATGACTATAGAAGTAATATCCTCTTGTTCCCTTTGGATATCCTACAAAAATGCATACTTGTGATCTTGATTCCATCTTTTCCACCTTTCCCTTAAGCACGTGTGTAGAACATCCCCATATCCGTATATGTGCCAGATTAGGCTTTTGCCCATTCCACAATTCCAGGGGTGTCTTAGGGACAGATTTAGATGGAACCATGTTAAGCAAGTATATTTCAGTTTGTAGAGCATATCCCCAAAAGGATGTTGTGAGAGTTGAGAAGCCTAGCATTGATCTGACCATGTCCAACAAGGTCCTATTTCTCCTTTCAGATACACCATTCTGTTAGGGAGTACATGGTGCATTTAATTGGGATACAATCCCATTTTCTGATAGATATGACCTAAAGTCATGGGATAGATACTCTCCACCTCGATCTGATCGAAGTGTTTTAATGTTCTTACCTAATTTCTTCTCCGCTTCAGTCCTGAATTCTTTGAACTTTTCAAAAGCTTTAGACTTGCGTGCCATTAGGTAAACATAACCATATCTAGAGTAATCATCAGTGAAGGTGACGAAGTACTCATACCCACCTCTAGCTTGGACATTAATGGGTTCACATACATCAGATTGTACTAATTCCAAGACTTCTTTGGCCCTATACCCCTTTGAAGTAAAAGGTCTCTTGGTCATTTTTCCTTCCAGACAGGATTTGCAGAGGATTCCACCTTTAAGTCACTCAAAGGACCATCCCTTACAAGTCTTTGAATCCTATTTAGGTTAATATGAACAAGTCTCAGGTGCCACAAATAAGTCTCATTATTAGGAGATAACTTAATGCGTTTGTTAGATGCAATGTGATATAGAGAGCTATCAGCAGGTTTCAAAGTATACAAATTGTTAAACATATGTCCCTCACAAATTAAAACTTTATTCATAACAACTTTCACCGTCAAACGAGTGAAATAAACAGAATAACCATGTTTAAAAAGTAATGCAACCGAAATCAAATTTCGGGTAATATCCGGGAAGTAATAACAATTATTCAAAACCAAACGTTTATTATTAAAATAAAGATAAACTTATCCTACAGCTCTCGCAGAAACCACTGCTCCTGTGCCAACCCTTAAAGTATGCTCCCCTTCACTGAGTTGTCTGGTTACTTGGAACCCCTGCAATGAATTGCAAACATGATTAGTGGCTACAGAATCTACTATCCAAGTATATGTAGAATCAACCACTAAACAAGACTCAATATAAGATAACTCACCATTACCTTGCTTTTTGGAAGCTAGGTATCCCTGGCAGTTCCTCTTCCAGTGACCTTTCTATCCACAATGAAAGCATTTCCCCTTTGGCTTGCCTTCTGTCTTTGCTTTCTTAACCTGCTGGTGTGGTCCCTTCTTGTTAGACTTCTTCCTCTTGTTGCCTCCTTTGCCTTTCGGCTTGGAAGATGATGGTCCAGCAGAAGCAACAGCCAGCACATCATTGGACCTCGTCTTAAGAATAGTCTCAGCATTCTTAAGCTCCTGCATCAACTCGGTCAGTGACATATCCAGCTTGTTCATGTTATAACTAACCTTGAACTAAGAGAACATCTCTGGGAGAGTCTCCAAAGCCATGTCAACCTGCGTCTCCAAATTGATTTCAGCCCCCAAAACCTCAGCCACGTTAAACTGACCAATCAATGCAAGCATATGATCTCTAAAGGGCGTACCAGGTTTCATGCTCATGTTCATAATGGACCTAATGGCAGCCTGATGGGCATGACAACCTTGATGTTCGTTTGCTGAAGGCTCTCCATAACCAGAGTAGCAGTTTCCATATTCTGATGTTTCTGCTACAACACATTTGAGATAGAACCCAAAATGTAGCAGCGGACCATCTCATCAGAATGGATCCACTTCTCATATGCGGCCTTCTGTTCGAGTGTGGAAGTCCGAGTAGGTGCATTGGGACGGGGTTCAATTAGCACAAATTTATGCTTCTCAGCGGTGAGAACATTCATCAAATTACGTTTCCAATCAATGAAATTTTCTCCAACCAGTTGATTTTTAGTTAAGATAATGGACAGTGAATTTCCAGACATTTTTCTGAAATAAAATAAAATAAAATAAACGAGCTATGCATTCGATAATTTCATAGATGATGCGTGAATAAAAATTATGAACAAGTAGACCAAAAACTACTATAATATGACGACAACCTAAAACCTCAAAATCTTTAACACATTTCTCTATAAGAGAAATAAATGAGATTTATGGTTAGGCTGAGACCCTCCCACTAAAATTAATATATCTAGCGTCTCATGCAATATTAATTCTATTGTCGTTAAAATTTGGTCATCATTGACATCGTTTGGATATTCTATAGGAAGTCCCCACGATGTCTTTGATTTAAGTGATTTTTCAAGTACCAAATTAATTACGTTACCTATAGGGTAATCATGATTAATATATGTAATCATGATTAATTCACACTTAAAGAAATCATCACCTAATTGGGCCCAAACCAGTAAGCAAAACAATGCAGTCCTCCTATAGAGAGACTAAATAAATTAGCACGAGGCATGCACAAATTTTTACTAATTGGCTAACAAGGGAGGCCATGGATTCAAGAATTTGCACCCTCAATCACTTAATACTTTTAAACTATTGGGTTTTCATTTAATAATTAAATAATAAATTTTAACTTTTAAAATCAATTTAATAATCATCAAAATTATTTTCTAATCTAACATTTAGAAAATAAAATAAAATATAAAACTATGCATGACAGTATAGTTCCTAGAGCAGTGTTAATGCGATCTACATGACATGTTATTAAATGACATTCATCCAAAATTCAATTAAAGCAATAAATAAATGCAATAATAAAATAAACTAGAACATGATTTATGGCCAAAACCTAGACACAAATTACAAATTAATTAAAGATTACATTGAGCCACAACCCGGCCCAATTCTTTAATTTCCATTTGCAAGTGTCCAGTCCATTACTCGAACTCTTCAAAATAATAATAATCTGGCCCATGCACAAATTGGTCCAATCTGTAATTTTAATTCAGTCCATTCGGCCCATGAAGAAGTCAAGGCCCAATTGAAAGTAACAACCATATTGAATCCTCTACTCTCTGTTCAACACAGCCGGAATCCATGTCTCCCGCTCTGCAAATTCAGCCGCCACTGGGGACCACGACACCGTCGGAAGAGACCGCAGGCTCCAAAAGGGAAGCAACTGGAGCCGTCGCGACGCCATTCTAGCACAGCGCAGCCACGCCATGCACAGCCGCGCACGCATGGGCGCGATAGCGAAACGCAGCGGAACTGTAGCCCGGATGCCGCCGCTTCAAGGTGAGATCGCGGCACTGAAGTTACGTCCATCGATCTCCGACAGTAGGGCAGCGTCCACAGTGCCGTTGCTTGCCCTTCCCTGCTTCCAGATGTGTTTTGTGTGATTTTTGATGAAATTGTAGAGAAGGTCCCTCGGTTAATGAAGAAGATGAAGTCTGGTCCAGCTCTTGTATTGCAGCAGAAGTCCTCCAATTTTAAGCAGTAACGAAATCAGTCTTCATGATTTTGATTACAACAAAAAATAATTGAAAAACTAATTCTAATTCTATTTTACAATAAATCAAAATCAAAGGGGAAACATGGAGTTGTAATCCACCCCCTTTGTTACAAGACTCGATAAAACAAATACATAATTAACAACAAACAATCTAAGGCCATAAATAAGTTCATTAAAATATCATTCAACCAATAACAAATCAAATCACATAAAACCTACACCGCTCCACTAACACATGCATAAAAAAATTATTTAATCCTAAATACATAAAACAATATCAAAAACCTCTCTCTGATACCATTGTTGGGAAAATAAAACAACGGGATATCTAATCACAAAAATTAATTTCCTGTGATTTGGATCATCCCATAGTAGGAATTCGCTGTTTTATGTATTTGACTAGATTAAATAATTTTGAACATATAATAATTTAGTAATCGTTACTCTTGTAGCGTGCATTGACAATTATCTGTATTGTTCTTGATTCCACCAGTCTCCAAACCTTCAAGTTTTCCTTGGTGTTCTCCAATAGAGGCTATGCAAGTGTGTGGTCACTTTTCTCTGGGGTTTGGTTACACTAGGGTTAGGGTTTCAATCAAGAGAAGAAAACACACACTTCACACTTTAGTGTGTGTCCCTCCCACAAGTGTATTAGGTTAAGAAAAATAGTCTTAGAAGACTATTTATAATTTCTTTACCCTCTAAAAACCCTACCAACCCTAATACTATAACCCATGCCCATTTCTGCACGGCCCAATACAAGTTATAAGCTTGTATATGCCTGTTATATTGAAGCCACCAAGGGAACCTGATCGGAACCAATTAAACTACGCTCCAATAAATTAATTCTGATATGGTCAACTCTTGACCAATCAAAATAATTTATTAATCGCGTTATATTCCACTAAAAGAATGAGATTGCACTCTTCGTAAAATTGTAATTACTGAAGCAATAACCAATAATTATATCCTCTGACTTACCACTCTTACATGTTACCCCTGTCGATCAACTGGAATATTCGAAGCAAGGTTAAATGACCAAAATACCCTTATCTGAATATTCATAAATTCTCAACTCTCATCATGGGCGGATCCACTCTAGGGCAGTATTGGGCTGCAGCCCAGTACTAAATATAGCTGAGACCCAATAATAAAAAAAAAACTACCAATTAGCTAGGCCCAAAATTCAATAGCCCATAACAAAATCTGACCCAGCTACCACATCTCGTCCTCAGTCCATTTTCTGTCACTCTTGCTCGGCTCTCTAGTCGAACTCCTGAGGACCTGAGAAAAACTCCAGTCCACCTACAATTCTACAAACCCTAGTTGCTGGCCCGCTCACCGTCCGACCGTCGTCTTCTCCTGACTCCTGCGCTGCAAGGCGCTTCTCTTCTGGCTTCTACGCGCCGCGCTCTAGCTCTAGCCTCCACCAGCACCGCCCCTAGTTGCTGGTGGCTGGTGCCTACCGGCTGCCTGGTAACATTTGGTAAATTACCTACTTCCAAGTTCCAAGTCCAGTTTGATACTTTGATTAGTTTACTGATTGTCTGATTTTGTATTTTCGTTTTTAGTTTTTGTTTAGATTAAATTTAAATTTGTGTAATTTAATATCCCTTGAAGATTTAGCTTTAATAACATTAAGAATTTAACATCACGGATTTGCATTTGGATTTTGCATTTTGCACAATTTGTTGCCCTCGGTTCTCTTCTCTGCCTTGCTCAGACTTGCTTGAGACAATGATACTCTGACTCTTGAGAATCTGAGATTGAATCAGTCGCACATTTGCAAGGTTAGTGAAAAATTGAAAATGTGATTTCGAGATTTGATTTTTGAATGTGATTTTGTGAATTCGACTATGTGATTGTGATATTGTGAATTGTGATGTGAGTTACAAATTATAATGTCATTTGATTTGGTGATTGTGAATTGAGTATTGATTAACTCTAGTGCAACTTAGAACGGAAAAATGGAACAACAATCTGGTAAGAAAGCAAAATTGATATCCTCATTCTTCATCAAATTCTATTGAAAGGGATGCTGAAGCAATTTTGTTTAGATCATTGTTGTCCTAGTTTCTAATATACTATTTATTTATGCTTCTTCTACTATCTATGCAAATGTTATTGGATTAGAAGATAATATTTCTCTCAAGCTGAAGGAGAATTTTTGTGTTTGATGCTTTTTACTTTAACCTGCAAGAATGGAACTAATCAAGATTTGTAATTGTTGCAAGTTAGTGCTAAGCTTCTTGATTAATGATTCTTCAATGCGTGGAGATTGATCGGTTGACTGTGACTGCAAGCCTGCGAGGTTAGTGAGAATGTGAATTTGAGATTTGAACTTGATTTTAGAATGTGAGTTTTTGGTTATTGTGAAGTTTCAATGGATTTTGGGCATTTATTAGAATGTGTACTGACTACTTTGTATTTGACTTAGGCTTTGATTTTGATTTTTCTTTTGTTTTAGTTTTAGAGCTTAGGTTTCAGAACTTGATTTGTGAAAAATGATAATGTCTTTTTAGGATTAGAATGTGATTTTAGGCTTAGAATGTCATCAACTTTGTTTGAGGATTCGATTTTGATTAACTTTATGAAGTTAGCCTTAAACCTTGAAAATCAATAGACCGGCACTGTCGGCCACCCCAAAACTTTTAAAGTCCAGCTCGGTACAATATGAAATTGTGGATCCTCCACTGACTCTCATCTTCTATCTGACAGTTATATGTGATCACAAAACATCATAAAATTCAACAATCACTGTCGAATTACTGAGCTCAGATTTAACTGTCCACTAGAAGATCCAGTGAGATTATGATCATACCTAAAGGTGACGGATTTCATAATACGAATATATGTTCCTCGTTAGTTTACTTTAATTCTCAAAGTACCGAGATATTGACCAACAATTTGATCTCACCCATTGATACCTCAAAGAACTTCAAGTTAGTAATCGAAGTTCATTATCCGATTAGGATTAAGGTTCAATGTACGATAGTCAAGTGAAATTAAATTTGTATGGTCAATGTCACAAATTAATTTCACGTGGCCCCATTCAATACATATCAAATGTACTCTCAATTTCATTTTCAAAATCAAAGATAGATTTTAATGAAATCGAGACGATCAAAATAAATTATCCATATTTATTTTACTGATCGTGAACAATAATTTTAGATCGAATTACAAATTGAATCTTTCTGTATTTAACAACTTAAACACTCAATTAGTAATATTGAATTGATCTATCGACTAATGCAAAATCAAAATAATATAATCAAATATTTAATCAAATAATATTTTATTCCAAAAATGTCACGAGTACAAATAAATTAACTCGACGGGCATACACTATCCAACAAACTCTTTCACATATGCTTCGGCATAATGACAAATCTGAAAGGACAAAGATTGCAATTGATCCAATCATTGATGAAGCCACACAAAATCTCTAAAACAATTTTTGGAGCGTTGCACTGAAAACTTTATATTATACACTTAGTCATGTTCCATGATAATCGGTTGATGAAGATCCATATAAGATATGGATTTAAAAGGTCTAATCTTCCTCGCGTTAAGATTTAAGACCTCAATACTTATTAGAAGTATACCAAATTTGGATAAGCAATAGCCTTAGTCTAATATATATATATTTGTGAGTTATCCAAAAGATGGTTGGATATTATTTTTACATTCATGTAGAGAAAGAATGTCTATCTCGAATTTTGTCAATATCTTAGAGAAATTGTTCATCTAAGAGAAGACAGTGGGAGTAAAAGTAGAACATGAAAGAGTTCATGATTACACATATATACTTAACCGATTAAATAAACCAGAATTTGCGCTTGCATTGGATGAGGTACAGATTAATGCTTGGAACACGCGCGCTACTAGGCACGTGGTGACGACTAAGAACGCACTAGCTCCATGTAAAGACATTAAGATCACGCGTATTCCATTGAGTTTCACATCCTTGATTGCTAATATTGTATTAGTCAGTAAGGATAATGAGCCTATATTTACATAGAGGCTAAGTCAAATGTTGACTAAACGAGATGGCAGGAAGCCATAGAATCGAGATAAAAACAAAGTTTTGGAACTTGTTTGATTTTCCTGAAATGGGTAAGACCCATAGGCGATAAATGTGTTTACTCTGAATCAATTCGGATTCTTCTTGCGGTAGCAACATGCTGTAATTATGGGATTTTTGAATCCTTAAACATAGTATACTAGCTACAAATATCTATTATAGATTAAATCAAGCCTCACGGAGCTAGAATCTTAATTTTGATGAGATAATCAAAATGTTTGATTTTATCAAAATTGCATATTAATTATGTGTGTATATAAAAGGTTAGTGGGAGTGTTTAATATTTCTGATACTATATGTAGGTGACATATTATTGATCAGAAGTTGAATCTCTAACCTTGAAAGTGAAAGTGCAATTATTTAAATTTCTCCATGATGGATTTGAGAAATAAGACCTTCACTTTGGGAATCAGAATCTATAAAGATAGATCTGGAAGGTTGCTTTGATTTCTCAATCCACATACATAGATGTAATGCTAATGAGGTTAGCATGAATGAATCCAATGTAGGATTCCATCCCAAAAGTTTTTGGTTAATCTTCTTAAAATAGTGTTTAGAACACATATTGAGAAAGAATTAGATGGAGAAGATAATTGATTGTTTGACAATAAGATCTTAAACGCAACACTATGTACTATACCTTTTGTATTATTGAGTACTTGAGAAGTACTAAGAATACAATAGACATGAGGAGAAATGTAGACTTACAGTCTTTAGGTATAGAGATATCATCCTTCAGTCCAGGAAAGGATGAAGGAAATATTCAGTCTGATTGTTAATTAACTCATAGTAGTGGTGTGGTCAGCTTGAAATTGTTCAAACAAGAGAGACCGCTAACTATACAACCGAGACCAAATACATAAGTGCTTGTGAAGCAATATCGATTGTTAAGTTCATTAGTGAACTATAAATGTTCCTAGCATTATAACTCCAGTAATGAGTACTGTGACGACAATGGAGCCATTGCGCAAGCAAGGGAACTGGGTCTCATCGATGATCTAAGTATGTATTTAGGGGCTCCTATCTTATTCGAAGATTGTAGAAAAATAGAATTCATGCTTACTAATCTTAAGAGGGTTGAATATGTGAAGAGTCACATATTGAAGATCCACCTGTAAAACCATTATCCCAACAAGAATATGATTATCATATAAACTCATTATATATAGGATACATGAGTTATTGGATCTAGTGGGAGAATATCAGTGTCATGCTCTAAATCCAATAGTTGAGATAGCATAACACATATTATCATTGTTACAATAAAGGCAGATCTATTATTAAATTGAGTTTAACTCATTAGTTAAATAATAGAGTCCGTAGAGTAAGTTTAAATAACTTGTAAGTCACAAGGTGTTGTGACTGTGAGATACAAGTCATTGATAACTTATTCTGAAATTTTCCCTTGTCAAAGTAACAACAATATACAGCTATTGTTGTTGCAGTTAGACTACCATGTGTTGCATTTCTTTCTTATGAAGAAAGTAGCTTATCTCACAAGTTAGAATGTAGAGGGACATTCAAATGAACACGTGGATGCTTTTTAGATGAACAAAGCATTGGATGAGCCGCCTAGAGATTCCACATGGATAACTATCCAAGCGTCACTGGTGAATCTCTAATGCGCAGTTGTGGATTTGGTCCTTTGACTTGAGGACTTCATAGAATCTTATATGAGGGTTATTATACTTTGGCGAGCGTTGATGTTAGCTCTTGAGAGGGAGTCATCAGGATGACGTCGTACGGGTATAGTGAGAGTCATAAGAAGGTTGTGTATGTCCAATATGAGGATTCGTCACTCCTAGGTAGTAGGAGATTATAACCCGTATTTCGCCCACTTAAGTTGATGTAAAGTCCTCGTCCGGGGTGAAGTTATGAGTTGAAAATGTGTTTTCAATCATAACAAGATCAACTAAGATAAGAAGTGAATAACATAATTGGTTGAAATGAGATTGACGTTATCCATATCTCCTAACCAATTGAGTTATATTGGTGAAGGGATTATATTTCCACGGTAACCGCACATGAACTGGTCTTGTCATGCCACGTGACTTTTACTTTCACATGGATTGCCTTGACACATTGCTAGATATCAATCTACGACGGCGACGTGAATTAATCGATCTTGGTGAGTCGATGATGAATTAGAAATAAAGATTTAAATTCATCTTATTCCAATCAGATTGGAATAATAATAACACGGCGTTTGCCATCGTGAATGGAACCTAATGGGTCACACATAAAAGGCGAGAATTGAGTATCTAGAATTGGATCTTGTCCAAGTGGGAGATTGTTAGAATTAATGTATAAGCCCAATTGTTGGGCCGGACTTTACAATTAGATTAATTAATCAATGTCCATTGATGGCCCTATTGTCACTAGGGTTAGGGTTCTATGTGCACATATTAATATGTGCACTATTGTAGAGAAACTAAGAGAGTTGCTTTTCTGTAATATTCTAGCGCAAGATTTTTCTCATGCTAGCAAAAAGAGAAAAATCAATTCTCTCGAATCCATTCCAATAGTTGGAGATTGATGGAGTTTCAGAATCAACTCGCGGTGTGGATTTCTGTTAGAGGTTGGACAATTGGACAGCTGGTGGTGACAAATTGTACCTCCTGTTTCAGATTTCATATTCACGGCGTTCATCAAAGGTATCATCTTTATCACAAATTTTATCTAAGTGCAAGGTTGATTCGGGCTATGGTTTCGAGTTTGTTTAATTTCCGTTGTGCATGTATGTATCGAAACCTTATATATAAGACATGCAAAGCACTTGCTTGCCTACTAGTGTAAATAATAAATGACATCGACATGAATTTACTCTAGTGCTAATTTTCTCATCTTATATTAAGTAATCTAAGGCTCCATTTGATGTACATGATTTTCCAAATCATGTTTTGTTTGCCAATTAATTCCATGGAAATGGTTTCCATAACTTGCAACTCACGCGCCCAAATTCCCTCTTTTTAAGGAAATGGTTTTCCCAGCTAGATAGTAGAATTTATTTTCTAGTGAAAATCTCGTACCATTTTCGTCACGTTTGATCATTTTTGTTATTGTTAATTGATTTATTTTTTCCAAAAATTAACATTATTATTATCAAGTGCAAACGTGAAAAAAATTAAAAAATATATTTTTTTTATTAAAATAACTAAATTTTGTTTTTTTTTTTATGAAAAATAATGTCAATCAAATAACAGAAGTTGGAAAATTTCTTACTTTTTCCACTTGGAAAATCAATCAAACACATAAAACATCCAATTCTCAGGAATTCAATTTCTTGAAATTCATTTTCTTTCCACTCAAAGTTCATCCTTGCTATCATACGCAGCCTAAACCTTTTCAAAAGGATCAAGACACAAACAAACAAAACAAAACAGGAAACTTGACATACCTGAATGGAGATTTCAAGCTTAATTTATTTAATTATCTTCAATTGTCTGAAACCCACCGAAAATCTTGAACTTCAATGAAATTACATATTACTAATTCAGGTACAAAATTGAGCTTAATTTCTTATCAAAAAAGTTCAACTAAGCATACCCAAATAACGATTCCCTACTCAATTTTTTTCTAACAATCTTCAATTAGTTTAAAACCACAAAAAATATCAACTTCCAAAGCCAGTACTTTATCAAACTTTACTAATTCAACTACAAGAACCTAGCTTTTCTTGCCAAAAACACTCAACGTAGCATATCCTAAATACGATTCATTGCTTAATTTTTTTTAATTATCTACAAGTCAAAACCCACAATAAATCTTGAGCTTCAATGACATTAATTTGTCAAACTTTACTTATTTAGCTACAGACCTAAGCTTGCTAATGTGACAATTTTAACATATGTTACGATTTTCGTCGTCCACATAGCAGAGTTTGTTACTTGTACTTGACGAGATTCAGAACAGTGATAAATGAGTAAGGTTATTGGAACATAGGTGAGCATTGTATTATATTTTATAGATTAGTGAACAAATAGAAATATGAGGTAAAGCTTGATGAGTATTAATTAAATTTACTCTTTGTTGTGTCTATTCAGCCCCGTTTGCCTCTTTTTTTTTTTTTTTTTTAATGAAGACGCTACAAAAGGTAAAAGGAAGGAAAAAAAAAATGAGTAACACTGTTAAAAAAAAAAAAAAAAGACATCGTGATGACATCAGCCTTATGAACAGTGTATTGGCTTCTCCTCTTTTTTAAAGTTTTTATTATTAAAATTAAGTTATGTTATAGTTATAAATTAAGTTAGGATGTATTCACCATCACATAATTAACTAATAATATTCATATGTGTAGCATTTTGGTACGTACATAAAATTTGATCAAATAATTAACTAATAATATTCTATGTCAAGTTTAATTCAATTTGAATAATTAAATATTGGGGGGAAGGGGGTTGAATTTCGTTGAGCTGAACAAGATTAAATATCTACCACCACGGCAAGGCGATGGTATGTTAAAGGAAAGCCACACTTCTGTTATTTATTTTATTGTAGTTTAATATTACTCCCCCACAAGCAAATACTATTATATTTCTCCCACACTATTATATTTTTTGGCATCTTCATGGGTTGTCCACCTTTCATTTAATTATATATAAGTACAGTGGATTCTTTTTGAAGATGATGCATTTTTCGTCGTCATCCTATTGTCATTAGTTATGAAGTATGTGTATGAGAAAATGAAACAATAGTTTAAATAAGAATATTAAGAGGATATTGAGCATAATAAATTAAATAAACTTATTCAGTCTCTAACTATTTAAATGAATTTAAAGAGAATCTATCATATTAAAAGTGAAGGATTGAGGAGAAATTATTAAATATCAATTTTACTCTTATAAATTTAGTTATATACCTAATATATCCTTATTTAATAACATTAAATAATTTATTACTTTAGTTTATTATCTTATAACAATTTACAAAGTTATAATATAAATTCATATTATTATGATTTCTCATTTATTTAGTATTAAATTAATTTATTATCTAATAATTACAATGTAACAAGAATAATAATGTTATAAACTAAAAAGAAAAAGAGAGAAGAATAAAGACCCTAATAAACTTTTTGTGTGTGTGTGTGCTTTTTTTTTTTTTTTAATACAAATTTGGAAACTTAGGGGTGGGGGGGAACCACTTGGGCCAACCCTTGGTCTCTTATATATATATATATATATATATATATATATATATATATATATATATATATATATATATATATATATCCTTAAATAATATATTATAAAATATATGTCTCGTTAAAACCTTGTTTGATAAAAATTCAATGGGACAAAAATATCAAATGAAGGAAAAAAAGTACGCTTAATAATTGGATTATTAAAATAAATGCTGCTTTATTAAAACACTACAAGAAAATTGACCTTTACCGACGAATATTTTCGTCGGTAAAGAGGGAAAAATCGTCGTAAAAATAATTTTTCGACAACGAAACTCGTCGGAAAGTTGTCGGAAAACCCTTCGTCGGTAAAGGTATTTCCGACGGTTTTTGTGTTTCATCGGAAAATTTCCGACGGAAATAAACCGTCGGAAATATTTCCGACGACTAAGTCAGTTGGAAATTTCCGACGAAAATAATCCGTCGGAAACATTTTTCCGACGGTTTATTTAGGTCGGAAATTTCCGATGAAAATAATCCGTCGGGAAAATTACCGATGAAAATAATTCTTCGGAAAAAATTTTCCGACGGTTTATTTCGGACGGAAATTTCCGACAAAAATAATCCGTCGGAAAAAATTCCGAAGGAAATAAACCGTCGGAAACATTTTTCCGACGAAACGAAAAACCGTCGGAAATTTTCCGACGGTTTCCGACGACATTACCGACGAATTTTTAATGAAATTTTTTGAATAAATTGTCGATTAATATTTAAGATTTTCTTATTTACTTACTTATTTTTAATTTATGAAAATTGTTGAAAAAATTGTCAATTAATAGTATGAGCATTCACAATTTAACGATACAAAAAATAAATACATGTACACGAATACTTGAATTCAAGTTATACTTAATAAATATTTTACGTTATCAAACTATATCAAAAGATAAATATTACATTTACTACCATACTTGAATTCAAGTTCATAATTAATAGTATTACACTACCAAACTATATCAAAAGATAAATATTACATATATATACTTAATGCTGAGTTCCAGAACTGGAGGGGTAAATTGAGTTAGGCAAATTTAGTTGTCGAAGCATATCTCGAATCCTTGCTTCAAATTCTGCTGACATCGACGCCTTCAATTCTTCCACTTCTTTACGTCGTAACTCCTCTTGCTCTTCTTTGTCCCGAAGCATTTTTTCTTCCAACTTCTCTAAATCCCGACGTCTTGTTTCTTCAACCTCCGCTAATTTATTTCGTAATTCATTTAGTTCATCTTGACTTGATTGTGTCCTAAAACGCTGAGAGGAGTTCAGTAGTTGTGTGGCAGCTTCAGAAGTACCTAGCCCGTACACTTGACCTTTCCGTGGGCAATTTGTGACATCTTTCCACACATCTAAGTGAAATACATGAGGATCTGGTGTATCGGGACCATCATACATCTCCTGCACAGTATTGACATATTTCTCCTACCAAAATAAATTAATATAAGTACATATAAGCAAATATAATTAATTTATATTGTTAATCATAAATTAATCTAACTTACATATACTTCTTTTGACTTGTCATCTATGAAAACTCCATCTGGCTTTCGATGCGTATGTTCAAAAAGTTGTAATGGAGTTGGTTTATCCCCATTCTTCTTCGTCTGTTGGAGATATTGAAAAATGTCAACGAATTAATGAATAATGATTTGAAATATATAAGTTTAAGATATTAAAAATACTACCAGTCGAGCCTCATGGACAGAATATGACACTGAACCAGCCGTATGTTTTGGTGCCTCACCATTTGCATGACGATTGGTCGCATTAACCTTAGACATACGTTGCCAATCTTCACGTTTCCATTTTCTAATACAAGTAACCCAACTAGGCTTGGTCAACCAATCTGGAGGGTAGTTCTTCCAGTCATCCATATTTTCAGATTTGCTGTTCTCTTTTGCTCTTTCTCTAGCATCAAAAAACATTTCTCGAATAGTCTTCTTTGCAATACAATTCCATATGACTTTTATTTCCCCATCTGAATGATCAGGCCATTGGAATCTCTCCTGAAAAATTAAAAACACAGAGTTAATAAACAAATAAATTAACAACATTAGCAAAAATTTGTCTTACAAACATCCTTACATGACGAGTTTTTATGAAGTCAAATGCGCGATTAACTTCCTATTATAACAAACCAATTAGTTTGCTCATTTGTAATGATAAATGACAAAATCCTACATAGTTTACCTGAAATCTAGCCCACATGCCGTTCTTAACATGCTCAGGCACATATTTCCATAAATAATACGGTCCACCCAAAAAACCTCTAAGTGTTACCCCGATCTCTCTTGAGGGAAAGTGCTCTTTAAAGCTGCGTGTAAAATTAAAAGAACGACATTTAATTGATATCACATTTAATTGATATCATAATTTCAAGAATTTACCTTACCTTTTACCGCCGATATTAATTATCATACGCTCCGACGGGGAATTAGGACGAGCAGTCCCTCGATTATGACCTCGTCTCCTCACTGTGGACTCATTCTCTCTATCAGATGAGTGCTCCTCTTCTAAACCATCGTGGCCTGCATAATCCTCGCTGCTACTTAAACCATTTTCAGATTGCATTCCATCACTTGTTTGTTCTCGATGACTTGTTTCTTCTCTACGTTGCCCTCTAGACCGGCTACCGCATCCTCCAAATCGGCTACCATGCCCTCGCGTCGGTTGGTATCTCATCCCTAATTATCAGAAACTAGTTTTTTAATTGGTTTAGAATAAAACAAAATCTCTTTAAAATGAACAAAAGAATTGATAGAGATGAATCAAAACATGTTAATATAATTCGTACTTCACACTAAAATTTTCTAGCATACTTAGATTCCATAAATGAAACAGTATGAATTTTGAAGGAAAAAGTCTGACACTGATAAAGAATCATGATCAACTTGACTTGATTAAAGAATAAAGCTCATATCCATCGCTTAGAAGGGAATCCAAGTGGCTTAGAAATGGGTATTTATTTCAATTCTAGGAGAACCCAATGCTAAATTGACCTGTGGGTTCAATTGACATAAGTATTATAAACCCTGCATACTAATTTATATATTAAATTAAATGAAAAACATTAGAAAGATAGTTGATACATTGGAAAGTAACATATAGTCTCAAGATTGTGGTGGACCCCAGAGTTGTGGCTGAAACTGTAGAAGTGAATGAAGTATGGAATCGAATCCCTAACAGAATGTAAGTTAGTCTCAATTGGGAGTTTTGGCACAACCACAACCTTCATTCTGGCAACCTTTCCTACTTAGTCTCAGTTTGGAGTTATGGCACAATCACAGCCTTCATTCTGGCTACCTTTCCTAATTTGATACCAATGCTGATAGAAATAAGTGCAATAAATAAATAATAATTGAAAATAAAAACAACTGTACGTAAAAGAATAAAGTTAGGTGCCATATTATTTAGAAGGAATGTGTATTTACATAATCAAAAGCTTGACCAATCAAGGTATAAAATATTAAGTTTGCAGAAAATCAAGAGAAGAAAAAATAAATTCACAGGAAAATATATATAGTAATACAATTTTTTTGCTTCAGTCTGTACATGCACAATAGAGTGAAGTATATCTAATTAATGGCCACTGATCATGTCAATATAATTCTCTTGGTAGTTCCAAAAAGTACCATTTCTGTTAAAGTATTCTTAGAAGATTATATTCAAGAACAAGATAGACCACCTTTGGTAATCATGTCTCAAACATTCAATTGGAAACCTAAAACTGCACGTCCAGTTTATTAATAAATTAAAGCTTGAAATAAGAGATATTAGTCTTCTATCTCACAAATGAAATCAATATGAACTTTATCTCTGCTCAAAACCCCAGCATTAGCAAACTTGGAAGATTGTCATTCAACTCTTATGACAGGAAATGTACACTAACAGGTGTAGAATAAAAAAGATTCTCATAATACATAGCAGCACAAAGTTTAAAACATGTGATCATGACTATGAAAGTAACGTTGTAAATAAATCTTTGTTTTTCATTCAAATAGTAATGAACAACTCGGTTGCTCTTTTCTTTAGAAATAATAGGCTCTTCCCATATGCCACGAACACATGATTAGTTACAGAATGAAACTGCAAAAAATAAAAGCACAAATGTCATAACAAAAGGTGCAATGTAAGTTCCAATGCAAATAGAAGGGAATCCAAGTGGCTTAGAAATTAATTTCAAAGCACGGATAGCCAGAGTTGAGGGAGAAGAGTCTAATTGATTTCTCAATAAGGCCTCCAAGGATTACAATTAATTGTATCAGAATCATAGCTCAAGATTATGCAAAGGGTAAAGTACTAATGACAAACCAAGGAAAACACCAAGATAGAATAGGCCGAAGCAGCAAAAGATAAACAAGAATTGAGAAGTGCATTCAAATTCGTTTCACCAAAATAATTGAAGCTATTTTGATATAATAAAGAGGCAACTATGAGTGAGTGCTTAACTAGTTGCATAACAATCAAAAACTTCTGTACAGAAAAGGGAATTCTCAAGAATTGAGTTCTTACAAAAATGTCAGCTGATTCAGAGAGCCTATTGCATCTGGAATGGGACCATAAAATCTGCATCCAACCAAAATCATACATGGAAGGAAAAGCATCAATTTCAATATTAGCGTTCCACACTAGTGAAGCTATTACAAAAGAGTGGTAAAATTTTCCTTACAAGGTAGACAATTTCTTCAACTTCCAATCGATGATGGAAGAATCCCCTTAAGTCCAATGTTGTTAGAAATATCCCTACATCCACAAGCCATCTATCAGAAAATGAAAGGCAGATGAATTTTATTGTTAATTCAAGACCCCATTCAAACCCCAAGTGTAATCACTGTCACGCTAACAAGTGAAGAGTGATGATCAAGATTAGTTAAATAAAAGTGTTATGTGAAAAATGGTTGCATCCACGACTGATGTCCTGATCTAAAAGCAATTGCAAGTATAGTATTACCTATAACCAACACTAAATGCCAGTTTCAGAAACTAAAAATGTAACACTAGACCAAATAGAAGTGCAAGAAACGGGCGGTAGAAAGAAACATAGTGAACTAATATTCTACAAAAGCTTGCTGCAAAAATCATGGACGTAAATAACAAAGCCAAATCCATAGTTACATCTAATAGAAACCCTTACCAAAATCAGAGTTATGAAGCTGAATCCCATTATAAAATGAACAAAAATCCACCAAACCCTTACCAAAATCACACCAAATGAATGGGTAAGACGATAAGCTGCAAAGCCTCTGACCGTCTGTGTGAGAAATCGAAGATACGGGTCTCAATTTCAATTTTATCCATGCGTCACTGAGAAATATGGAGAGAGACAACACCTTTGGAGAATGGTTTTCAAAGAGATGGAGATGTATGGCCGTGTATTATTATTTTATTGAAACAAAAATTTCCAGGTTACCGCCATTTCCTTGAGAAAGCGCCACTTGCTATAGTATTTCTAGGCTTCATATGATAGGAAATACGAAAAATAGATAGTAAGAAAAAAAATTTCAAAAAATTATTTTTCATGGAAATGATCTACGTACAAAATATTAATTGAATGTGTTTGATTGTTTTTAATTTTTTTAGGTTGAAAAAGTGGGGAATATTTCTTGGCAATATTTTACAATCAAACAGCCAAATAGTTAAAATAAGGAAAAATATTTCCATTTTCTTCAACTTTGGTGCTATCAAACATAGCCTAAATGTAGTGTAATGTTAGACTTATTTTCTAAAATAATGTGAAGAAAAATATAGGTGTGGGCGCGGTCTGATAATCGAATTAAATTTCGGTTCTAAAAAATGAATCGAGAACCGAACCGTTCGGTTCCCACTAATAAGTCACAAAATTTTGGATTTCATAGTTTCAAATGGTCATAACTTTGTCATACGGTGTCCGTTTTGGGTCCATAAGTACTTTTCGGAAAGGTCTCGACGATTCGGACAATTTTCTATCTTTATTTGTTTATTTTTTGTTCTCGTTTATTATTATTACAAGCTTTGTCCGTTTATGGACCATGGTCCATTAGATTTTCATTATTTAAGACCATGGTCCATTAGATTTTCATTATTTAAGACCAGCGTGTGTTTTCTTTCGTAGTTAAGATCCGTGTTATTGTGAATTCAGTTGTTGTGTGATTGATTCGTAGGTGCGCCTAATTCATCACCCGGGCTTTTTCCAGGCCAAATTCAAATAAAGCTCAACATTTTACTTATTCAAGTTAATCCAAAGCACCTATAACTTATTTGCAAACCTAAAAAAATGAACAAATAAAAAAAAATCCAATTTTATAATGTACCTTTTCTGCACACTTCTAAAAACACCATTTCGTATACCAGTTAGGTCGATCATTAGTCATCCTACAATTAAGACAAAGTGAAGTCGTGAATAATAACATTTCTAGCGGATCACTGAAATGGTAAAAAACAAAAACAAAAGGAAATCATACCATGTCTTCAGTGAATTGTGCTTGATTGTCTCCATCATATTCATCTGGATCACCGTCATTGTCTTCATCTTCCATAATATCTTCGACATCTGGGATTCCAGCTTCCAAAACTTCAACTTCATCTACTTCTTCAGGATACACATTGTTATGTACCAACGGTTGCTCATCTAATTCCATGGACAAAGGAGCGGCTTGCAGAGCACTTAATGGGGGGTCCTCTTGAAAGGCAAGTTGTACTAATAAATTACATTCTTGATCTCTTGATATCACTCCTTCTATCTGTGTAAGATGTCTAGCTTTTGTTTTCACAACTGCCCACCAGTCAAGTTTGTCTCTACCCATTGAGGGTACACTTGTAAAGTATACTTGTCGAGCTTGTTGCGCTAGTACGAAGTTATCTAATGACACTAATTTTCTTTTATAGTTGACCTCCACTAGGTTCAGTTGTCTATCCACTCGAATATATTGGTTGTCAAACCAATCACACTTGAATAAGGTAACACTATTTCCTGCACCAAAATATTCCAACTCCAAAATCTCGTTCAGTACGCCATAGTAGTCTTGATCATAATCATTGTAACAACTTCCCAAAACACATACACCACTATTCATTGTCTTCTTATAATGTCTGTATTCCAAGGTGTGAAATTTGAGACCATTTACATAATATCCATTGTAATATTTTGCCATACGACATGGTCCCGCTGCCAATTGTGTTATGCGGGGATCAACTTCCTTGTTATGTATCACCTGAGATATGAAAATCAGTCAATCCACAATTCAAACTACCGGCATAGGTAAATAAACTGCGATATGTTCTTACATATTGACTCAACCATGATGCAAAATGGTCATCACGCATACGATCCAGTTCTGCAGCATCTACTTGGGGATAAGAAAATCTCATTTGTCTTTCGAACTCACTACAGTATAATGATAAAATGTAAATTATTCATTATATTCTTGGAAAAAATATTTTCATGAATAAATTATTACAACTTACATGACGTATGGGGTTATTTCTTCACAGTTTAAGAGCACATATCTAGAAGCAGCCTCAAATTCCTCATCAGTTAGGCATCGTATATTTCCGGTTTCTTTACCAAGAGGTCGTCCAGGGTAGGTAAAAATTGACAATCATCCTAAAGGATCGACCAATCCTCCATCGTCATTCCTTGGGGGATGATTCAATCTCGTTTGGACATTATCATCAAAATATAGAGCACAAAAACTTGAAGTTTCCTCAACTAGGTATGCCTCCACTATAGATCCTTCCACAGAAGCAAGATTTTTCACCTTTCTTTTTAGATGGTTGAGAAACCTAAAAAAATGTTATAAAATTGATCCAAAGTCAATGATAATATTAAGAATAACGCATCTTTACGGTATAGAAATTGCACACTAAGAGTACCTTTCAAAAGGATACATCCACCGATATTGTACTGGACCTCCCACTTGAGCTTCAAAAGGTAAATGAATTGGCAAGTGCTCCATTGAATAAAAAAATGCAGGTGGAAATATCTTCTCAAGTTTGCATATTGTTACAACAATATTTTTTTTCAAGCGCTTCATGTCTTCAACCTTTATGACTGTTGAGCATAAATCTCTAAAGAAATGACTGAGCTCTGTCAATGCTTCCCAAATAGGCTTTGGTAATACATATTTAAATGCTATTGGCATCAATTTTTGCATAAAAATATGACAATCATGACTTTTCATTCCATAGAAATCTGAATTACCTTTAACACATCGCGCAATGTTGGAGGCATATCCATCGGGCATTCTTAATGTTGTAATCCACCTACAAACCACTTGTTTTTGTTCCTTTGTCAAGCTGTATGAAGCTTTCGGTTTATAAAATCTCCCTCTCTTTTCAACTATGTGTAACTCTGGACGATGGCAGTAAAGTTCCAAATCTTTTCTTGCCTTGATATTATCTTTTGTCTTTTCTTTAATATCCATAACTGTGTTTAATATATTTTCAAACACATTCTTCTCGATATGCATCACATCTAAATTATGCCTTATAAGATTCGTATGCCAGTAAGGCAATTCCCAAAAAATGCTCTTCCTCACCCAATTGTGTCTATGTCCAAAACCTTCAATTGAGTCCCTCCTAAAAGCTTTCCCAGTTGGAACATATGGAAGTCTTTCAATAATAGGTCGCAGTTGCTCACCTGTTGGTGGATCTTGTTGTGCCTCATCCTTCTCTATTTTGCCTTTCAAGAATTTATCTCGTTGTTTTCTGAAAGGATGCTTGCGCGGCAAGAATCTACGGTGGCAATCAAAAAAGCTACATTTTTTACCATTTTTCAACCTAAAAGATTTAATGTCATCCATACAGTAAGGAAAAGATAATGGACCATGTGTACTCCATCCGGACAACATACCAAACCCTGGAAAATCACTAATAGTCCACATCAATGCAGCTCTCATCTGAAAATTTTGTCTTGTGTGTATGTCATAAGTTTCGACCCCATCTTCCCACAACATCTTCAATTCATCTATCAATGGACGCAAATAAACATCAATGTCTTTTCCTGGACTTTTAGGTCCAGGGATAACCATAGTTAAAAACAAGTTATCTTGACGCATACACAAACCAGGTGGAAGATTGTACACGGTGATGATAACTGGCCAACAAGAATAATGTGAGCTTGTCATGTTGAACGGGTTAAAGCCATCCGTGCAAAGACCAAGACGTATGTTGCGAGGCTCAATAAAAAATTCAGGGTAAGTTCTATCAAAATGCTTCCATGCCTCACCGTGTACTGGATGTGACATTTCACCATGCGTAAATGCATTATTTGCATGCCATATCATGTGTTCTGCAGTATGTCTCGACATATATAGTCTTTGAAGTCTCGGAGTTAGAGGCAGATGTCGCAGTACCTTATGAGAAACCTTGCGCCCAGATCGAGAGACTGCATCAGTATATCGTGGATGCTTACAAATGATGCACTCCGTCAAGCTCTCAGTCTCCTTGTAGTACAACATGCAATCATTGATACATGCATCAATCTTTACAACACCAAGACCTAGACTGGATAACATTTTCTTTGTCTTGTAAAAAGTAGTTTCCAACTGGTTATCTTCTGGCAACATGTCCTTAATGGTAGACATTAGACGATCATAACATGCTGCAGGCATGTTATATTCAGATTTGCAATTCAAAAGTTGTGACATTGCTGACAATTTGGTATGTTTAACGCAACCTGACCACAACGGTGTATCGGCTTCTTCTAACAATGTATAGAAGTTTGCAGCTTGTGCATTAGGTACATGTTCCTCTGCTTCACCCTGATTGTTATTAGAATATGTGTTGTGCATTTCAGGGCCCATTGCATCCATCACCATTGTGCTAAGAGTGTAGTTCTTTCTGCCTTGCCTGGATGATGATTCACGTAAATCTGGTGAACTGACACTAAATTGTTCACCGTGTACAATCCACCTAGTATACCCACCAATAAATCCATGTTTGCACAAATGAAGTTTTACATCGTCGTAATTCAAAAACTTTCTATTGGCACATTTAGTGCATGGGCACCTTACAGTGTCGACAATATCTGGTTGTGAAAATGCAAATTCGAGAAATCCTTCAAGCCCAGCAACAAATCTTTCTGAAAGAAAGCCATTAGCCAATCGAGCATACATCCAACTACGATCGGATGACATACTATACCAATATGACAACAATTTCAGCATAATCACAAAAGTAATAATCAAAATTAAGAATATTGAATTACACTCTAAATGTAACGTAAGCAATTACATTAATTTCATTTAGTATGTAATTAAATGTACACTCTTAAACTATAGTAAAACTACGAATCTAATTCAACATTATTAATCTAATAACACATTTAAATGTACAAATTAATTAACTTAATTTGACATGCATATTAATTTGCATAATTACACTAGCATGCATATTATTATCTTAAGTCTAATTTTCATATTACATACAAAATCTAATATACATATTAAATCTAATATACTTTTTTCAATCTATTACTTCAAATCTACAATAATATTTTTCTTAACTAACATATTTTGTATACTTTAAACAAATAATAAAATTGAAATATAATTTTACCCCAATTAATTAAACTATTAAATATAATATACATAATAAATTCTAAATCTAATATAAATATTAATTAATAATCTTTCAAATGACAAATTAAGTATACTTCAAACACACAAAATATATAATCAACAAGTGAATAGCACAAAAAACCCAAACATATATATATATGATTACAAAATTATAGAACTATAAAAAAAAAAAAAAAAAAAAAAAAAAAAAAAAAAAAATTGTACCTTGATTTCAATGAATAATTGTTTCTCTAACTTGAATAATGCCTTCCACAACTTCAAAATTAATTTTTGTGTTTTTCGAGATAAATAATAGTAAATAAAGAGTTATAGAAGTGAAAGTGAAAGAGAGAGGCCGAGAGGGGTGAAAATGCAGATATAATAGAAAGTTGTTTGATATAAAACGATTTCGCGTACTATTTTTGAAGAATAAGTGACGATATTTCCGACGGAATTTTAATCGTCGGAAATTTTCCGACGGATTTTAATTTCCGTCGGAAATTTTCCGACGGTTAATATATATCGCCAGAAATTTTCCGACGATTTATATATATCGCCGGAAAATTTCCGACGGATATAGAATCCGTCGAAAAATTTCCGACGGATAATATATATCGTCGGAAATTTTCCGACGATACCTATATCCGTCGGAAATTTTCCGATGGTTTTTGTCGCGTCGGAAAATTTCCGAAGATTATTCATTTTTGTCGGAAATTTCCGACGAATTTTCCAATTCGTCGGAAAATCTCGTCGGTAAAAGTCCAATTTCTGGTAGTGAAACATCACTAGGAAAAACCAATGAGACCAAACATGGACTAAGGAAAAAGAGTACAGCTACTCCCCTTGATGTTGATCACTGTAAATCATTAATTCGACGCATCAGAATCTCGTAAACCAATTTCTTAAATGTAGATGTTGATAGTTCTTGTGAATGAATAAGCTACATTGTCACTTAGACGAATTTGTTGAACATCGATATCATCAGTCTTCTAAAATATGTATGTATTAAAGTCATTTTTTATCAATACATCGTAACATCTATCTCATTAAAAACCTTACTAGGAAAACTCTGAAGCACAAAACCATAGTTAAGGGGGAAAAAAATGAGGCGCGTACTATCCCCTCATGGAAAAATTACAATTATATTGATATTGCATATATAGAATTATTTCAATTATTAATCGGTGTAATATCGAATCTATTCACCAAACATATATAAATGACACATATTTCATATTATTTTTTCTCCGAATATAAATTTAATTCTTCATTTGAACTTGAAAACCTATATCATATTTTCAATCATTTGAACATGCTGCATCAAGCCATGTTCTCCAATTTATATATATCAATGCATCTAATGCAGTTCTCAAATTTGAAAGTGACTTATTCACTTCAGTGAACAATTAACTTATTTACTTCAGTGAATAATTAGTAATCGCACATGTGCGATGCATGGAATATATAATTGTCAATTATTTATTAAATAAATTGTAAAAGTAAAATGCCTGACATAACTTGTGCATTTATATATAATGAAAAATACTTAAAAAAAGTAAAATATAAAATTGCGATTTGCATATTTCGTTTAACAACTAATTGTTCATTCTCTAATTTTCTTTATCTATTTAAGCGAAGTAAGATATGGACATGCGACTTATTCTGTACTTTACAATTTTGATCTGATGATTGAAGTTGAGCTTATGATTTTTTGATTTTTAAAAGTTGAAAGGTTTACAATTTTCAAATCGTAAAATGAAATAAAGAGGCTAATAAACATTTACAAAATTAATTTATCGACCTCTCGTATATCATTATAAGAATTTGTACAAACTATTTTAATGCAATAATTGATATTTAAATATATTAAATAAATATTTCATTACATTATATGTTGGAAAAAGTAAAAAGTATAAGTAAATTTTTTACATTTAGTAATTAAAATGATTTTTACGAATGATATGTTTAGAGTTTGCTCTCATTTCTTAGTTTGTATTAAGTTTCTCGTTGAGATCTTGAATTTTACACCCATATTGCATATTTTTCGATTTCAAAATAATGCAATAATTATCAAAACAAAAAAGTAATCAATAATTTGACTTTTATAGATTTTTTTCACAAATTCATAAATCATGTATTATATGCAGTAATTGAACTTTCATAAATCACGTATTAAAATAAATTGATAAAAAATAAATAAATTTCCTAAAATAGCAGTTGAAAATGGACAAGAAACTATGTGCTTAAAATGGTGATAGTTATCCTCTTATTAAAAATGTATTGATTAAATGAGATAAATTTAAAGGATTAGATGTTGGAAAAAGTAAAAAATATAAGTTAAACTTTTACATTTAGTATTTAAAACTATTTTACGAATGATATGTTTAAAGTTTGCTCTCATTTCTTAGTTTGTATTAAACTTCTCGTTAAAATCTTGGATTTGACACACATATTGCATATTTTTTGACTTCAAAATAATGCATTAATTATCAAAAGAAAAAATCTATAATTTGGCTTTTTATAGTTATTTTTTTCTACAAATCCATAAATTTATTACATTCATTAATTGAACTTTCCTAATTCATGTATTAAAATAAATTGATAAAAATAAGAAATTTCCTAAAATAGCAAGTGAAAATGGGGGGGAACTATGTGCGTAAAATGGGGACGGTTATCCTATTATTATATATGTATATATAGAATTAAGATTAAGATATGATTTTACAGATAATATGTTTATAATTTGCTCACTTTTTAACTTGCATTAAACTTCTTACTTTGATAATTAATTAATTGACACCCATATAATTACATATTTTTCGATTTCAAAATAATATAATAATTATTAAAAGAATAATAATCAAATAGAAAAATAATATTTTGATGTTATTAATAGTATAGCACGGATATCAATACAATTAATGACACATGTAAAATAATAATTGCTAAAATATTTATTTAATATACTATTTTTTACCAAAAAATTTTCAAATTTAGAAAGAAAAAAAATGGCGGGAAACTATGTGTATTTTGGTAACGGCTATTCTATTTTTATATATATTAAGATTAAGATAAGATTAAGATTAAGATTAACCAAGAATTTGCATCTTGAAAATCAACTTTTACGATTTTTAAATATTATTCACAATAATGGTACATTCCAATTTTAACATTTGTTATATATAGTCATATGTACAGTTCTTCATGTAATCTAATTTTGTACGACCTATCACATTCCATTACAGATTAAATCTATTCTAGGCATATTAAATATTCAAATCGCAAAGTATCTGTATACTTTGATCAAACAAGTTTCTTAAAAATCTGACCTATATATTTCAAGCATATTTAATCTTTCAAGGATTATATTGTATGTTTCAGGTATCAATATGTTTTATATTGCATTTTTCAAATTGTTATTACCAAATTTAGTCGTGAAACTTTAGATAGGTAACGATTCTTATATTTAAAATACTTTTTCTCTAATCATTTCACCGCAATCCCAAAGTACCAATTTATTAATTATCCTTTTTAATCTCATTCATTGGTACTTCAAAGAATATACTCTCAACGTACTGAGTTGTTGATCACACAGTTTGATCTCACTCATTGGTACATTAAAGAGTGCAAACTGATAATTAGAGTCAATTATGTTTGACACTTGTGATGCATTGTTAGGAAAATAAAATAAAATATAACATCATATCATTTCATATGCAATGCTAGATCTATGAAACATTCATGGTGCGACAAGTTGTATATTACAAGTATAAAAATTTGTTTTCTATTTACAAATACCTATCGGTATTTTACTGACTTTATACTTTTAAGTGTTTAGAGAACATGTCCCAAAATTTCAGGTTTTGTAGTAAGTTTGATTTAGACTGGATGCCTACAGTGGCCAACTATTTTTATGTCAATTTTATTCGACATATTTTCTTTTATTATCCTCGTTATCATTTATATTATGAAGTATTTTCTTATAAAAGCTTACGGGCTTGAAGATTTTAAGCACCATGCAACTAGCTTTGCAGTTTACTTTTGCACAATTTTTTTTTTATAAGTGTGTCAGCACAATTATCATTTCAATTCGATTTCTTTTCACACAACGACATAACTATAGAGATCTCAATTTTCAATATTTCAAATACTTGAACCTCTTTTGGAGCTTTAAAATTAGTTATATCAATATATACTCTCTCACAAGTATATATATCCTCAATGAAAAAATGATGGTCCCACCATTTGCCTTTATTTTGTCTTTTGTGAGAAGTTATGTTCACACTTTAAAGGGTTGAACAAAATTGCACTCGATTATTATGATGTTAAATCCTAAATTCAACAGATTCAGAATATTTTTTTAATTAATTTTTTACCACACACGGATGGATGGGTACGAGTTTATCTATAGACATCAATACTCAATTCAACAGGTGTCAAAATTTAATTGGAACTTGAATTGGAAGGAAAATATGATTCGACATCATTATGATGCTTGCGCACACACGCACATATATATTAAAAAAAAAAAACACATGTCACCAAATTAATTTTGGTACACATGACAAGTGATTCTCCATATAAAAAAAAATTCATATACCACTAAATCAAGTTTAGCACACATGATATTACATTCTAACTAATATTTTGATATATGATATTTTGGAAAAAAAATTCTAACTGTTTTAAAACAATAGAGAATAAGAGAGAACTTCTCATTAGGAATGTTTCTAATGAAATGAAATGGCTCCTATTTATAGGAGGGAACAATGGCACCATCATAATATATAAAGTTTACAGGGGTATAATGGTAATGTCATTCACATATTTATATATATATTTATAACACTCCCCCTTGAATGACATATTACTCAATTGTCTGCCTCGTTAAAATCTTGCTAAGAAAATCCAGTGGGATAAAACTTGAGCGAAGGAAAAAGAGTACAGAAGCTTCCCCTGATGTTGGCCATGGTGAATCATTGAGTCTAACGTTCGAGTAGAACAAATCATGTACTGAATCTTGAAGTTCTGAAGTCTTGCCTCAGTGCTTTAGTGCTGCCTCGTTAAAACCTTGTCAGTTAAACCCAATGGGACAAAATCTGAATGAAGGAAAAAGAGTATAGCATGATTCTCCCCCTGAAGTGTGCAATCAAGTATTCATGAACCTTTTGAATAATGATATCATCTTTCGTCTGAAATATATATGAAAATCTTCTTGTGTGTAGCCGATATCATAACATTCTACATAAGATGTGTATGATTTTCTTCATTTGTTGATATCATTCCAGTATAACAATGTATTGTTGAATTATAGCTTGTTGATAGCTATGATGATGCCTCAAAAACCTTACTAGGAAAACCCTGTGGGACAAAACCTCAGCGAAGGGAAAAAGAGTACATTATTCTCATTAATTTTCATCAATACGCCTCAACTGTTGCCTCATTAAAAACCTTGCTAGGAAAACCCTGTGGGACAAAACCTTAGCTAAGGGAAAAAGAGTGCAACGCGTATTTATTCCTTTTCATGGAATATCACAAGTATATTGATGCAATCTCGTATCTTTTCATCAAGCATATCATTCATGATGAGCTTTATATAAATCGTTCATATCTCATTTATGATGTCATAACATGCTATATTAAGCAATGTTGTACTAATTTATCGATTGGATCTTTCACTTCTGGTGAATAATCAAATTTAGAATTCACTTCTGATGAATAATCAAATCTAGAATTCACTTCTGGTGAATAATAAAATCTAGAATTCACTTCTGGTGAATAATTAAACATATTCATTTTCATATTCACTTTTAGTGAATAATCAATTTCCCAGATGTCATAAATAGTACACTCCAATTTTACTTTCAACATATTATATCATGGAGTCATTTGTATCATTCTATAGTGATACTAATCTGGTCATATTGAATCTTTCAATGATTTATACATGTATGTTCTTGCACTTTATAAACTGCAATTTCTAATTTGCAGGAGCATAATTAATCATTGAAATAGATATCAATTTCGACATATAATCTACAATCATTTTACTTGAAATCCCAACGTACCGCGATCAACTGGTACATCAAAGAATACTCTCAACGTACCGAGATGAGAATCATACATTTTGATCTCACTCATTGGTATATCAAAGAGCTCAAGCTAGTGATTTAGACTATAGTCTATCCACCATATGTTATGCCAGTTCAATGAAAAATTTTGCGCGCAACAAGTCGTCTTTTACGACTGTGTAATATTTTTCATTTGTACATATACTTACTGGCTTTATACATTTAAGCATTTGGACTTCAGGTCCTTGAATAATAATCCTTATATTGGGGTTATATACTTGGCCAAAGTATTATAATTTCATCAACCTCATTTTCATAAGAGGGTTGCACTAGTACAATAAGAGTCAAAGGCGTCGGTTGTAAAGCGGAAAAGGCGTCGATTGTACAGGAGACGCCTATTGTAGCGACGCTTAAACTGTATACTTAAGGCGTCGGTTGTAAACCGACGCCTTAAGTTAATTTAAGGCGTCGGTTGTTAATTAACAACCGACGCCTTAAGTAAATAAAGGCGTCGGTTGTTGAATGAAAACCGACGCCTTTATATGACTAAAAGGCGTCGGTTGTTATAAACAACCGACGCCTTTTAATGACTTAAGGCATCGGTTGTTTTATAACAACCGACGCCTTTAGTCATATAGGTGTCGGTTTTCGACAACAACCGACGCCTTTTAGTATGGATTTTTTTTTAATTATTCATTTATTTATATTTCCATTATACCTATATACACTATAACAATCACATACACATCAACTAATTATCTTCAACAAATATATAATCGAGGAATGCAAAACAAAACTTAATAACTCAATAAACAAAATTTCAAAATAATTAATTTTGTATTCACAATATTGTTAAAAAAATTGTACATGTTAACATAAAATGAGCCAAATTTACATACACTCTTCGACGAATTATTTGGCCCAGAATCGGTAATAGAGATGGCAACAGAAGAGAGCTTTTTTGTCACTCTCAAATGGACACCAAACTCAGATACCGATTGCGATTGAACCAGATAATTATCCGATCCAACAGTGATCATCAATCAGCAGCCAAGATCCAAACCACTGCAAGCCAAAAAATGCCAAAATTGAAAATACAGAACAAGGCACAGTGCCGACTTATAGAGAGGCTCCGAGTCTGTAAGCACTACATCAAGAAGGCCATCTGTTGATTCCGACAAAAACCAAAGAAAGAAGTCAGAAAAGATAAAACGAAATCATAATCATAAAATCTAATAAGACTAATGAAACTCAAAATTTTAATAAAACCTCAAAATTACAGAGCAAAACAACAGAACTCAATGATTCAGGATTTCTTGTGACAAGAACAAGAATTATTGAGACAAATACCAAAAAAATGCACCTCCGAGTTTTGTGAATATGAATCATGCCTTCATCAAAAACTACAAAAGTCTAACCATTGAATCCATAAGTTCTCCATTTACCTTTATCTACTACTAAAGAAATCTAAGCAAACAAATATTTATACAATATGAATTTTAGGCAAGCAAGATTCAACTACGGTACTCACTAGTCGACATTAATTTCACAACCAATAACTTCTTAAAAAAGAACATTAGCTTATACGTGTAATTTATCCTTAATTTGGTAAACTAATTAAACAACATTGCTGTCATTTATTCCACTCATTTTCTCCAAAACTCGTCATATAAATGCCGTACTTAATCCTAAAATAGTTATCCAAACAAAAATAATATCTTCCTCTTGGAAAAAAAAAAGTGCAATCCCATTAAATGATTCAAGAACCCATTCAGAGCACCGATTCACACATTAATAACAAAAATAAATACAAATTAAGAAGATTAACCTACCAGACGGCCAGATCTGAAGGATTATTGATCCATTTCCGTGTTTCCCTACAGTATGTAGACCTTCCAACAAAAAAAGGATCAGAAAATGCCGAGAGCGAGAAGAGAAAAGGGCTCGGGTTGAGGAAGAGAAAAGAGAGGCTCGCGGGGGGAGGAAGAGAAAGAGAATACTGGCGGCGGGGGAGAGCTGTGATGGCGGCACCGGAGTTGCACGGCAGGTCGTGGTGATGGTGGTGACGGCGGGGAGAGGGGTGAATGGGCTTGGGGACGAAAGTATGTGCTGAAGACTTATTTTTAAACCTAGAAATAGCTAACTTAAAGGCGGCGGTTCTTTAAAGGAACCAACGCCTTTAATTAAACGGCGTCGGTTTCTTTTAAGAACCGACGCCCTTACTTGGGCGCAAAAATCAGCGTCGGTTCTTACTAAAGAACCGACGCTGTTTTTAAATTTTTATTTACAATTTTGCCACCGCGTTTTTTGAGGCGTCGTTTTTCTCAAAAAACGACGCTAATATGTTATTTTTTTGTGTAATTTTGTACTAGTGTTGTTTATGTATGCAGTCGACTTGTTTATCGATTTCATTTCAATATAACATAGAGAGATCTCTGTATATGTTCTATCATCAGGTACCTGAATATCTCATCTATGTCCCTTTTACTCACTATGAGTATTTAGCCTCAAAGGGATCATTTCAATCATTCAAGAGATATTTATTTTTGGAATCGATAGTCATTATGCTTCAAGCATAATTACGCTTCAGGCGTGTTTTCCCCATAATGTTCTCAAATATTATTAATCGGCTAAAATGCCATAACACATGTCATTCTTTTAGAGATATAATCTCAATCATATATCTAAGTGCGTTTTGGTGGATTGTATACATATCGCACTTTTACAAATCATAAAGCTTCACAAGCAAATCTTTATTTCATAGTATTGACATGTTTGTAAAATATTGCTGCATGAGAAATATTTAAATTATTCTCATATCAAAAACTTGAGGCTTTTAATCTGCTAAACCATTAGCAATATAATATTCTATTATCTCAACTAATTCGTAAAATCATTAATGACTTTAAGATGCTATCATTTATCACTTTGCTCGTAATATCATTACTTGAGTAAATAATCAGTCATTCATTTTCTTAGTGAGATAATTAATTTGCTTTTGAGAACAAGTAGCAATGATAATTTGTTAACCTGAACAATCTTCTGGTTCTTTAATGAATGTCATTTTGCATTCTCAATAAATCTCATTTATTGAATTGGAATCTAACTAATCATTATAGAACTTCAGGTTCAGCAAGATATTTTTCTTGTACATATGTATGAACTTCTGGTTCAATACAATATTCATTTCATCAGTACGTATTTTTGTACAGTTCAAATCAGTATACCTTTATTACTTTTAGTATACCGGAAAAATCAGGTACAATATCCAAGAAAATATCTCAATCTTGTCGCCAAATCTTCCCTTATATCGAAAAAGGTAATGACGCATTATCTCATTGTTCTCACCTTTTCAATAATTTATTCTATTATTTCTTGATGGAATCGATATCACTGACACGCGGAGCCACCGCTCTTTTACGCGTTGAATAATGCATTTAAATAGATGATTTGGGAAGAAGGCTAGATCCATCAAAAATGGATATCATACTTTCAAATATTCGCAAATATTATTTCAATCTTCCAGTAAATGATTTGAGAAAAAATTATCGAATTAGACTCGAAAGATTGAGGTCGCTAATGGATCATGGCATCCCAGAAGATGTTCGCTGGTTGATCGAAGCAAAAGTTCGATTAGCTGGTGAATTACCAGATTCATTTTTTAAGCACAAGCCTGGCTTAGGTAAGAGTACATTTGCAAAGAAGCGAAGAGCAAAAAGATTAAATAGTTTCTACAAATGTGCTCGATGGACATGTGATACCCGTTGTAAATCAATAGGATATTCATCCATAAATCGAGATGATAAGATAGACTTCATTAAGGGTGGACTGAGTAAGGAGTCATTGGATGATATCCGATTGACTCTTGAGACGCACCCAAGTGGGTATGTGCAACGTGAGTTACTATCTTTATGGGCTAAATATATCAGCGATAAAGAGCGTTATAGTCTCAAAAATATAATAGCAAAAGATCCTGTTTGCCAAGCTGTTATAAACAATGATGTTTTGGCTATACAGCATTAATACAAGGTAAATCATTTGATATATATGCACATATAAAATATTTTTTTTGTTTCCTTTCACGAGTTTTGATAAAGGCTGTTTAAAAATATTAAATCACCGAAAGGTGAGTAGTGTGATTTTGTCAAAAGTAAATCTTCACTTTTTCGAAAGACGAGCAGTAAATAGTGAAGTTTTTCAAGTTTAAAAAGCCAATGATTTTCACAATTTCATGCATCCCAAAATATCATTTTCTCATAAGTTTTTCCTTCCTTATACTCTCAAAGATGGAATGACCAAAATTTCGACAGATCAAAACTATCTGTGTATTTTGTGGATCAAAAGTAGGAAAATATTTTGGGTATCTAGAAGCAGCCGTTGATTTAGGAAAGAAATTGGGAGAGAAAGGTATCACTCTCGTGTATGGAGGAGGTAGCAGTGGATTGGTGGGTTGTGTTTCACAATCCGCTCTAGTAGAGAAAGCAAGAGTGATAGGTGTTATACCTACTCCTTTAGCTGATATCGCAGGCAAAACACGAGGGCATGAAGTACGGACGTTATCTATCCATGAACGCATAACTTGCATGTTATATGGTTCTGATGCCTTCATAGCTCTGCCTGGAGGTTTTGGTACTTTAGAAGAAATCTTTAATATTACCTCATGGGCTCAACTAGATCTCCATACTAAGCCTATTGGGCTTTTAAATGTAAACAATTTCTTTGATGGTTTGCTAACATTTCTTGATTATGTTGTGGAACAGGGATTCATCTCTCCATTTTCTAGGAGAATCCTTATTTCTGCTCCTACTATCGAGGAACTACTGGATAAGTTGCAATCATATATTCCAATACAAGATCCAGCAGGAGTTAAGATAGATTGGTCGCAAGGAAGGGGAATCAAGCGAAAATGGAGTCCGGTTAATGTAAATTTATCTTTGTGAACCCTAGAATAGGTGGTGGTAGAGTACGGAGTATTCTCACTCTTGAGACACACCATAGATTTCTAGGATTTTATCAATGTTTAATCTTGTGTACCTCAAAGATTTAAGGTGGTAGAGTATGGAGTATTATTACTCTTGAAACACACATTTTTCTTTATTTCCTTAAAAGATCAGAGGTGGTAGGATACGGCTACTCCCGAAACACATCTCTAATTTTGAGGATCATAAATGTTTCCCCTTTTTGTATTTTGCATGTATGACTCGTTTATGCTTCTTCAAGAGCAATAATAATAATATCATTTCAGTATGTTTAGATGATAATTTTTACTTCTTCTGGAGTAAATATGTACTTCTTCTGAAATACATAAGTGCTTGTGCAAGAACTTTTCCAGACACTTATCATCTAATATTCATTTCATAATAATGATGAGATTATTTTCACATTAGTCATATCTGTGCTATCATGTGATATTATCTTATCATACATCAACATTCTCTTGTTGAATAATTTTCATACACCCTTTCAAATACAGATATTGGTAACTTCTGTTACTATTGGATAAAATATTTTTATCAACATTTACCAACTTTTTGGTAATGATAACTTCTGGTATCATTTGATAAATTATCAAGTAACAATAATATTGTATATATATTAACAATAATAATACTGGGGTTATACCACCACATATATATGTTGACAACATCCTCTAATATGTTAGAATTAACCAACAATTGAGGTGTTTCTGAAATAATATAAAATATGAATATATATAAAGTATTCCATATATTCAATTGATAAACCGACCATATAGGCGGTGTCAATATAATGAAATAATTACCTTTCATGAGTGAGCGAGTCACATCTTCAAATCCAGTCAAGGTATTCATAATAGTCCAATCCATTACGGTAATGAGTCATATCCAGTTAAGGTATAAATTCAGTTCATAATAACTCAATCCATCACGACATGGCAACTATTATGTTACTTTTAAATCTTTTAATTTATCGTATTGATCACATAGTAGTGTCAAATAATTTAGAATATATATTTTATTAACACTTATCATCATATCATTAATAATGATTAATCAAATTCGTTAAATCACGATTAATATAATTTAACGTATTATCAAGGGCAAAATCGTCAATATTTTAATATATTGATCATATAGATAAATCGAAACAGTCAATAAATTTGAAATTTAATTTAGAACAAATTTACTTTTGGTCCGAAGTTCAAAATCTCGCCGGAATTGCCGTAAAAATAGTTTTTACGACGCCGCCACGTTCGACCACCGAAAAATGTCCAAAACTGCACCAAACAGAAAAGTAAGACCATAGAAAAATCAAGAACGTCGATATGAACAAACTTCCTGTTGACATCGTCACCTGATTTTTCCATACGCGACGTCTGCTCGTGGGCCTCACGCGCCTCACGCGCGACCGCGCCGGTGACTCCGCCGTCGACACGCGCCGGTGCCGGAGGATCATCCCGTCGCCGTCGTCATGGATCTGTTGTCCAATCATTGTTTGGATTTACGGTTTGAAGTGAATTTGCTTTGAAAGTTTCAATTTTTTCAACTTTTCTTCTCCGGTCGATATCTTCTGTTTCAGCCGTCGGATCATCACCAAATTTCAGGAGACTCTTCTCCTCGACAAGTTCGTTCTGATGGCAGTGGCTGATCTTCGATCGGATATCTGGATCGGCCGGAATCATTCTTTTCAGTTCGAGAGAAAAGGAAGTAATAATCAGGTTTCTGATACAGAGGTTCATCATTTAGATGCAACTGTAGAGCATACTCCCATTATATTACTCAATTGGCTAGAGACTCGTGCTGATAATGTGTTGTAAAAAAATAGAGAATAAGAGAGAACTTCTCATTAGGAATGTTTCTAATGAAATGAAATGGCTCCTATTTATAGGAGGGAACAATGGCACCATCGTAATATATAAAGTTTACAGGGGTATAATGGTAATGTCATTCACATATTTATATATATATATCTAACTCAATTTGATAGAGATTTGTGTATTTTATTATGAACCAAAGCCTCATATATATAAGGGATAATAGAAATACACAAGTTAATAATATTTAGGGTTACAGAAATATAAACGTCATTCATTATATAATATAATATTTACAACAACAACAAATAATAATAATAATAATAATAATAATAATAATAATAATAATAATAATAATAATAATAATAATAATAATAAGTGTGGATGAGTGAGAAATTAACTTTTGATTTCCCATTTTATCCTCACATTCTTTTCTTTTTCTCCAAATATCCTTTAGTTCATTTATTAAAACTTTGACATTTGTTTTAAATCTTATTTAAAAATATTAATTTATCCATGTTGACTAAATCAAAATTGATTATTCAATTAATATTAATTTAGCGTTATTACTTTTTAATTTATTTTTAGAATATTTTCTCCTCAAATTTCATTTTACATGGTAATTTTATTGAACAATTCAAAGAGTATGTTTATGCGTTTGATGGTTTTTTTCTATTTTTAATTCAAATAATAATATTTTGGCCCCTCTATTTGGTAATACTATTTTGTTTATAAACACACATTTGAATTATTCAAAGAATGTGTTTATGCTTTTAATGAATTTTTTTATCTTTGATTCAGATAATTATATTTTAGTTACCAATAAAAATAGAATGTTTTTTTTATTTCCAAAGTAGGGTGAGCGTAAAACTTTTTATTTTAAACTCACTTATATTCTTATCAAAACCATCAATTATCAATTAATTTATATAAAATAATAATTTCAAAACACTTTTGGAAATGAATAAATCAAAACTAAAATTTTTGTTTAAATTTATGCAGTCCTTGTTTGGTGATGATTAAAATCAGATTTTTAGTAGATTTCGATAGAAGCAAATAAATGTGTGGTTTAAAAGTTGTGGGTTCGATGAATTGTGTAATGAAATTCTATTATTGATTTTGACTTGGATTAAAATAATATTTTTAACTTCTCCTAAAAGGGTCATAATATTAAACTTTTCTCATTACAAAAATATGTTCAAAAATTAATTTAATTTATCTATGCACAATTTTTCACATTTTTATGCGACTTATCATAAATATTTTATAAAGAATGATTGATTTGCATAATATTTTATGATATCAGATTACTTCTTTATATATCACACGTGATTTCTTTATTAAGCAGTCATTTTAATAAGGCTGTGTTTGATAGAAAAGATGGAAAATAAATGGTAGGAAAATATTTTCTAGGAATTGATTTGGCTGGAAATTATTTTCCTGGAAAATGTTAATTGGAAGTGTTTGATTAGATTAATTTTTCAGGTGAAAAAGTGGGAGATTTTCCTAATTTTGTTGTTTGATTGATATTATTTTTCATGGCAAATAATCAAAATTTAACTATTTTAATAAATAAAAAAATTTCACTCATTTATACTTGATAATAATAATGTTAATTTCTGGAAAAAAAAATAAGTCAATTAACAATAATAAAAATGATCAAACGTGACGCAAAAGAATTTTCCACCTTAGCTGGAAAATATTTTCTCAACAAATAGGTAAGAAAATATTTTCAAGGCAAATGAGGTAGTTGTGCTTTAAATGGTTGTACCTAAGAAAATATTTTTCATGGCAAATTTTTCCAACCAAACTCCCAACAAATGCAAAAGGTGGAAAATATTTTCCATGATTTGACATTTTCCTGGAAAATAAGGCTGTATCAAATACAGCCGTCTAATATATATATTTCAAGGAATTGGGCGAAGTTTTTCAATAAAATATTAATATATTAAAAATTGCAATTAATTTACAATTTTTCTCTAACTATATCAATTACCTCAATTACTTTAAAAATAGTATTAGCACTTCAAAAACTTTATTTTACCATTCATCATTTATATACGACGTGCAATGAACATGTTTATGCTTACTACTAATCTATCTATCTATAAAAAGGATGGATGCAGGGAAATCTTTTGAATACCCGTTTTACCCTCATATAATTAGTTATATACCAAATATATCCTTACCTTTATTTAATAACATTAAATAATTTATTACATTAATTTATTATTTAAAAATTTAAAATTTTATATAATTTCATATTATTATACTCTTTTATTTATTTAGTATTAATAATTTACCATCAACGTTTTTTTACAATATTGTAGTATAATTTCATATTATTATTCACATATTATTATACTTTCTATTTATTTGTTTAGTTTTTTTAAAAAAAGAAGAAAAATCACCTCATCCTTTATTAAATATTATTAGAATATAGTATATTAATATAATAATATTTATATTAATATAATAATATTTAAAAAATTACATCCAAAATTTTTAAAATGAATTGTCTACTCAAATTTCATAGTTATATTGTATATATTATATTATGAATGTAATAATCACGTGGATTTCAATACAAAATGTTACAATTCCATTAATCAGTTACTTATATTTCATAAATTATATGAAAACAAATATTTTACAAGTTTTAATTCACATGTACATTTCTTTTCTCCTTTTATTTGAATTTGTCATAAAGAAAATGTAGAATTTGTCAGTTTTGGTGAAGCAATAGATTATATAAATTAATTTTATTAGGAAGAATTCTTAAATACATTATTGTCAAATGGTATACCGCCACGTAAGTTAATTTGAAAGAGAATTCATTGATTCTCTGAAGGAGTTTGGACCCACGAATGATTTATCGTGATTTTAAAAGACATGCATCCATGTAGAAATAATCATTGAGCAACATGCTAGAAAACAAGTTTTCTTCCACGGGATATTCATTCATATTCAAGATGAACAATTTTCAGTATGTCTATACATTTTCAATGATCATTATCAAGACTTAAGAATAAATAATGCTTACTGATGGCATATACATTCCTGATTATGTATGACTTCATGGTTGTATATACGATTTTCTCGTGAAGTTTCAATACAAACTATAAAAGTCTTGGTAAAAGTAGAAAATAACAAATTGTGGGAAGTTAACAAAAAATATTTTATCCAAAAAAAAATGTTATCATAATCAAAATATTACATTTTAGTTTATTCAACATTTCACATTATTTGCATAATTTCATTAAAAAATTCACATATAACATTTTTAACAATTTAATTTTTTCCTTTTAATAATATATATTAACTCAACTATTTTTAAAAATAGTATTAGTTCTTAAAAAATATTGCGCAACACATTCACCGTATACATAAGACGTGCAACACACGTACTTACTACTAGTAATAATAAAAGTGGATATGAGTATGAAACTTTTGATTTCTCATTTTACTTATAAATTGTTGTGTTTTCAATCAATATTATCCTTATCATTCAATTTATTTTCATTAAATAAAGTTTTTGATAATCTACAATACATTTATATATTTTACTCTTTCATCAATAACGCTCTTAAATTATTATGTTTTTAGTAATTCATCATAAATGATCTAATGAATATCAATGTGAAAGTTTCTGGGACACCCCAAAATTCAACCTTATGTGCGGAATAGTCACTATTAAAACGAACACGTCACTTTTAATCGTTTCTAGATGATTAAACAAACAAGTCCAATTTTCTTATGTTGAATTACCACAATTCAATAATGAAAAGCAATAAATAATCAACACAACAATATGATAACGGAGAAACTCAACGTGGAAAAAACTCCAGGACGAAGCCAGTTATCTCCTCTATAAGCAATTTCGGTTATAGTTAGATTTATCCAGCTTCCCTTGCTATACAACGCGCTGCTAACCCAAGATACAACTACTTTAAGCATCTTCCAGATCTTGAAACTTCTTCCAAGTGGATACCACAAGAACTCTCCATTTTTGTTAAACCTCCTACGCTTGTACTCTAACCTTCTTCAACCTCCAACAGTTTTGAAGTTTCACAATTGAATAAGTAATCCTTAGGTCAAAGGATGCCAAGCATTTTATTAGGAACAATTGATGTGTTCCTAATAAGGGTTTTCAGATCACATGGCACGAAAGAATTCAATCAAAGATGAATTTGGTTATTGGATCTTCAAAACAAAGGATCAAGGTTATGACATGTGTATATGTTATGGCTCTGAAAAACTAGACAACAACCTCTGTGATTTTCGTGCATAGGCTTGGTATATATATTAGAATAATATTTGGTATATGTAGTAGAATAATATAGGCCACGAAAAATAGGTTAAAAACAAAATTAGGATACGTTTTGGCTGTTGACCACTCAAGTTGAATTCGAGCATCTTGTTTCTAGGCATGGACCGCTATAGTGCAATTTGAGTAGGACTCGAGAGGTAGGGTTCTAGAAATCATGCTCGAGCGTAAGTTAAGCATGATCTGTAGCTTCTGAATGTCAGCCTCTTTTTTCAACCCAACCTACCTTATCAATTATACAAAATTGCACCTAAGTCTTTGGCTTTTATAAATATTCAATTTTGTCCTTTGTTCAGAATTGTCAATTACAAAATCCTAACATAATGTTTATCTTATATTAAGCACCGATGACGTGTCATATAAATTCATTGGTTGATTTTAAACTTAATTCAAATGTTGAGTCCACACCAATGGATTCATATACATTCACGGATGTTTAACATAAGATGAACGTAGGTACTCATTAGATAGGTACTCATTAGATCATTCTTATACCTTTAGTAATTAATTTATTTTCATTAAATACAGTTATTATTAGTTACTAATATTAATCCACAATAAATTTAAATATTTTTCTCTTTTATCAATAACACCCTTAAATTCATATTGAAATCATTAATTAATTCATATGAAGTTAAATTTTATAATTATATTCTAATTAAGAATATAAATTAAATAATTTCGAAACTCTTTTGAAAATTTAAACTTATAAAATAAATAAAAAAATTAATTATAAGAATATGCTCCTAAATTAATTTGTTTTGCCTGTGCACAACTTTTCATATTTCATCTGCGACTTATCATAAATATTTTATAAATTAATCTTGGTTTGTCTAATGTTTTATGATGTCAGATTACTTTCTGATATATGATGCATGATTTCTTTATTAAACTGGCCTTTTAAAAAATTGTTCAATATATATTTCGTGAATTCAGTGAAAATTTTATGAAATATTAATTTATTAAAAGATGCAATCAATTTACCATTTTAGTTTTTCTTTCAACAATACCAATTGTCTCAACTTTAAAAACAGTATTAGTACTTCAAAAATATTAAGCGTATCATTCATTTTATTATACTTAAGACGTTTAAAATACATGCTTACAACTAATAATAAAACAAAAGTGAGGCAATTTGTCATTGGCTTTGAATTGAGGTTATTTTAATAGGAAAGTTGCAATAATTGAACCTAAAATGGGCCATTAAATTAGACTTTAATTTACAATGATTTGCCCAAGTTGTTGATCGTTGTTTATTAAAATTAATTAGGTATAACACGTGAATTCATGTGAAGAGGGACATCAATGTTATACATACACTGACATGGTAAGATATGATTAGATTAAAAAAATTTCAATCAAATAAAAAGTAAAATTTCTCCACTCTTTTGATTTTACACATCATCGGTCACAAATATTTTTTTTGGGTCACGGATAAAAAAAAAAACTTATAGGTCACGACATCTTTGTCGATCATAAATTCTAAAAATTACGATCACCATTTATTTCTCGATCACAGTTTACAAATTTCTTAGGTCACAATTTTTTCTTGATTACAAATCTCAAGTTAAATGATCACAACTTAACAAATTATGAGTCGCAATTTGCTTATTGTTCACAAATCATAAATATCATAGGCCACAATTTTTTTCTCAAACACTAATGTAAGTCATGATTATAAATGTAGACGCAATCTCAAAACTTATAGGTCATACGACATCTTTGTCGGTCACAAATTCTAAAAATTATGATCACCATTTATTTTTTGATCACGGTTTACAAATTTCTTAGGTCACAACTTTTTCTCGATTACAAGTCTCGGTTAATTGATCACAACTTAACAAATTATGAGTCGCAATTTGTTTATTGGTCACAAATCATAAATATCATAGGCCACAATTTTTTTCTCAAACACTAATGTAAGTCACTATTATAAATCTAGTCGCAATCTCAAATTTTTAAATCACAATTTATCAATTTTATCAATCACAATTACGATAATTGGTCACAAAATATTATACAAGTCACCACCACCCTTAACCCAATTTCACCACCACCACATCCACAATGGCCAACACAACCACCACCGCCACTAACAACTGCCAACACCCCACCGACGACCTCCAACAGTACCCACACATTCCACCCCCACCACCCCAAAATCACCACCACTACCAGCCACCTCTCTACCTTGCAGTCACCAACACTAAAAATTATTATAAATAAATAAATTAATATCATTATAAAAATTTGGATTTTTTTTTTTATAAAAAAATGAGTATTAGGAACGACAAAGAATCTACAAAGAAGACATTGTCGTCCCTATAAATATCATCTATGGGACGAAATGGGCCGTCTTTATTTATTTTACTCAACAGGGACGACTTTCGTCGCTATGGGGACGACGAAAAGTCGTCCCTAAATGTCGCCCCTACCGTGAATATCTAAAGGGATGAGTTGACGACTGGTTGGGACGACAATGTCGTCCCAATTAATATATTTCAATAGACTATTTAACTATTCAAATTAAACTCATAAATAAACTCGTTCAATTCTTTCGAATTCGTGTGATCCTTTTTCTAAGAAATCGAAGAAGCCGTATAGGATTTTCTCATGCCTGTTCAGATCAACTTTTGTCTCTAAAAATGTTTAATTCATGAATTTCTTATTACTTATAAGTGAAATAAGTAAAGTTTTTGGCATTTACTTATGAATTAATTAGTAACATATCTCTCACCAAAACCAACATATAAATATTTAATTTTGTGAACATTTGTATAACTTAATTACTTCTTGAACATTTTAAGCTAAGCCAAACAGGCATTCAGTTTCCCATTCTTACCGCGTTTGTTGAAAGTTTTTGAAGAAATTACTTACAAAACTTTTGTGCTAACAGGTACTAATTGAAATTTTGGTTCGTAATCGAGCTTGTTTGGTAGTATTTAAATGCATTAATCAACTTTTATTGACTATATGAAGTAGAAAAAAATACTTTAAAGAACAATAATTCTAGGAAGACATTATTTATGAACATTTTTAGGGGACATTAAGATATGACATATATTCATTGGTTGATGAAAATAACTCGCTACTTATTTTTTCACCAACCAATGAATGTGCCACATCATAATATCCCCTGAAAATGTCCATAAATAATGTCTCCCTAGAATTACTATTTTAAGAATATCAAATAGAACAATAATTCTATGGAGACATTCATTTGAGACATTTTTAAGTAACATTGTGACGTGACGCACATTTATTGAGTGATGAAAAAGCAAATGGTTTCACCCCCAATGAATGTGTGACATGTCATAATGTTACTTAAAAATATCTCAAAAAAATGTATCCCTATAATTACTCCAAAATAGAAACTTGGCAAATTACTTTACTTCAGGTTTAATTTTTTTCACAGTTAGAACAAATTCTAGTTCATCAACTCATAGCATCACACCAACTTGTTTTTCTAATTAATTCCCCTTTCCATTTATAAAATCACTGTCAAAAAAACATTCCTCCAGATTTTCTTGAAATTACACATCTCAGTGTGGAACCCTAATTCTTTTAAACTGTTAAAACCATTATTAAACAACTTATTCTGCTATATGTTTGGCTACAAAAAATAATTTGATTACAGGTTTATCAGTTTTAAAAGATCTAAATTTAATTTACTTTTATTCTTTTTCTTCTTTTTATTTAAAGAAATGGATGTGGAAATCTGAATCCTAATCCTATACCCAAAGGCCAAAGATGCAGGTTTCCATTGGAAAGTTAATTATCTACCTGGTTATTCATTATTCTATACAGGTATTACCAAGGCTCAGAGAAAGTCACCCAAAATATTGTTTCTTTAGAAGTTTCTTTTCTATTCATTTATGTTTCTACGAATCATACACAACCAACTACATGTTTTTCTTTTCTTGTGAATTAAATAAAAAATTGTCTGAGGGGTCTAAAGATTAGTCCTTCCTCAATATTGATTAATATATTATACAAGAGCCATGAATATTTTGAAGTGAACATTAGAGCATTGAGATGATCTTTTTCCTTGTACGAGAGGATCAAAAAGGATGCACATCTGGTGTACTAGTTATTGTGCTCACGGTAATACTAGAGGTACGTAGTCAAGTGCTAAACAAATTAGTGTCGAAAGCATCTAAGTAGTAAACCCACCCCAAAACGATTGCATTTTGATTACGAAATTCCCATGGCTTTCGGTAACACAGCATTAATGGCTTCTTTGCTCCTACAAGACTAACAAATCTATCTCAAATTACACTTAACTCCCTAGAAATGAAAATGTGAATATATATAAATTAAGCCATTGAGGAAAATTAAGAAGTGTTTGAGAAGAAGAAGTTCTACAACTAGTTTATCTTGAAGTTCTATATATTGTAATTAATGGACCGTCATCTTGTAATATTTAATTAGGTCTAGATCTAAAGTAAATTATCTTTCATGTATATATGTAACAAGCTGCACCAAGTATATTATCTTTGATATACTATGTAGCTTTGATTAATATTTATATCTGCACTAGTGGAATAAAAAATGCAAGCTTTATTTTTTTAATCAAAACATGATAGAAGGAAAAGAAAATTTAATATACATATAGAGCATAATGCTTTCTTTTCTCAACTATATAAATGTCTGATTTCTTATCTTATTTGTTATAAAATATGGAATTACCTTCTCTCATTTCCCATTTTCAGATAATTATGATAGTCACCTTCTTCTAATCTGTGCTTCCATGAGTCGGAATTAGCAAAGGTGAAATCGACCGTCACATATGATTATTACTGGATCAGTAGGGAGGCCGTGGTGGTGCCGGCCAACCATGGGCATCATGAGTAAACTGGCAACCATTTGGTAACAAATTCGGCGTTAAATCGTAAATCGAAGGTGATGAATTAGGATCAGGTATCCCATGCCTTCCACTGGTTCCAATTCCAGGTACTTGAGCCTGGTTAGATCCATCGGCTTCATCGTGTTCTTCGAGGGGCAATCTTTCATAAGTTGCATTAGAAAAAGTGGCAGCATTTACCATAACAGGCCCTGATGCAATAAGGGGCCCTATGACACTTCCTCCCATAACCTGTCCCAGATCACCAGCTAAGTACACCGCAAGTCCAGTCGAGCCCAGAGGGGCGGGACCGGGCAAGAAAGCCCCATTTAAGGACAAAATTTCAAACCTTCCATGAAATACCATGGCAGCAGCAGGTGCGGCCGGCTGTCTTATGGTCACGTTGACTACTGAACCACTACCGCTTAGCACACAGACCCCTCGTTGATTTCTTCGTGCAAATTCGGCTATGATTTCCACAACATCAGTGCCCCCAACGACCTCGATTACATGGCTGCGAAGCGCATTAGGGCTATCCCCGGTGACATATATAGGTAGTCTGGGTTTGTTCTTGGATCCGGGAGGCCGTCCTCGAGGCCTACGAGGGCCAATCTCAGCTGTAGACTTGTCTCCATTGTCCCTTTCTTCGTCTTCATCTTCGCCTCTTGCGCTGCTTCTTCCTCCAGTTATTTCATTCACTGATAACTGGCCCCTGCTGCTTATGAACATTAGAGCAGAAGAAAATGAAGAAAAAGATAAATAACTGGTTGATCTTTCCTTTCTTGTTGCTTTCTTTGTTTACTACACAAATTCAAATATTAATCACACACTTTAATGATCATATCACAGCAAGTTGAACCCAGAAATTGATTAGAATTTCTCCTCAATCTTATGGGATTCATCTTCTACTTTTTCACACAGATAGAATTAGAGAGAGAGAGAGAGAAAGATTTGATGATGATGATGAGAAGAAGAAGGAGATCCAAATATTAATCTTGTTAACCATCAAGTGGAGAAACACAGAGGAATGATGCAAAAAAGAAAAATAAAGCAGGTGAAAATGAAACTACTTTACACAAGGGAAAAAAATAAAAATAAAATACTATGAAAGTTACGTCTTTTCTATGTTTCAGTAGGCTCAAGTATATATTCATATGAGGATCTAAGGTTTATGTTTTCTTTATGGTCCTCTCTTTGATCTCTCGTTTTTTCCCTAGAAAATTAGGGTTTCTAAATGGCGGGGTCCGCATGCGCGTGGGCAGGTGAGGGAGCACGTCACCGTCCCGTGTCCAACGTATTTAACGGAGGAGAACCTATCTTCAACATTTGATATATGATACATACAAGTTTCATTTTCACCTTTACCCTAGCTTACCATACACGTACAGAAAATTAGTTTTTTATTTTACGTTTAAGGTACATATTCAAATATTCATATATCATCTTGGTTCCTTAGGAAATCAAACATCATTTTGTGAAGAATTTGTAACATATTCAAATATTGTGATCCACTAGAACCGTTGAACGCCACATCACACATGAAAAGGTGTTTGGAAACATATTGTTTGTGACAACATGAATCATTTTTTGAAAAGTTAATAATTTTGACTCGTCAAAAATTTTCTTACCACCATTTAACTTTTTTTAAAAAAAAATCAAAGAAATATTGTCACGTCGTCGTTTATAAACAATATTATATACAACCATTTACAAATGGATTGCCAAACATAGTCTTAGTTAAAAATCATATGAGTAAATCTTAATAAAATTTGATAAAATGTGTGATTGAAAAATTGATAAACGTTAAGAATTTCATGAAAATGTGTGAATGAAAAAAGTTTGAGAAAAATAAAAATGAGATTCAAACATGGACTAAATTTTGCGCGTCTTGATGAAAGATATTTTTAAAGCATTTTTATAATCTCAACTTTTGCATGACAGATCTTTGAAATTTGACCGCTGATTTAGCCCTCCATTTTCACATAGAATATTATATTATTGATTTATTAGGGTAGTCATAATAATATTCGAAGACTTAGCACACAAGGGTTTTTTTTTTTTTTTTTTTTCAATTATTAGCTCATTCAAAGTTGAAACAATGTGGAGGCAATGACATCAATCACATACGACATGGGTTCAAGTCAAATTTTAAGCAACTAGTAAAACTTGCGAAACAATCTCTCTTCCAAATTGCTGATCAACCTGTTCACACCCAAAAATATTCGAAGGCTCAGCATAAAAGACCCAAAACATCATGGTCCATTACGAATGGAATGGCGATGTGAAGGAAACTGGGCGACCATTAAGGTGCTTGGGCAATACGACGATGGAAAGGGCGATCAGGCAATAAAGCTAGATAAGGTCGAAGAAGCGATTTTGGGGGATCATCCCACGATTCATCTGGTCACTAAGAAAGCAGTTTCCACGTTTTGGGTGATTGAAAAGGATCATGGAAGTTATTTGAAATAATATAGTGAACATCAGTTACTCAAGGAAGTGGGCAACGGTTATGCAACATGGTGAATGGCACTTATTCCAAGCAAGTTACAATTCAATGCGGCAAATCAAGAATTCAAATGCTATAAGGCAGTTGTAAATAGTTTGTATATCTAATAGAAACTTAAGCGTTTAGAATGATCAGTTAATCAACTCTCGAACAGAGATACGTAATTTTCTTTTATTTTTACTTTTTCTATCAAAACTTAGTCTAGTTCGTGTGCTTGCGCCCCTTGGAGGTCTTGCTTCGTTTCGATCTTTTGTACTCTTTGTGAATACACGCCCCTCGTTGGGACTTTGCCTAAGATTGTGTTCCTTACACATCGTGATTTCTCTTTAATTTGTTATCTGCTACGCGATTACCCGCGCGAAGTTTGAAGGAGAAACAAGTTTGGCACGCCCAGTGGGACAACATTTGTTGTTCGAAGATACAAAGGTGAAGAAAGATGCCTCATAAAAATTTTGATAAGGAACCAGCAAGCCACGTGTCCAGTCTATGATCTAGAGATATGAGAAGCAGCAAAGCACTCTAGGAACAGATGGACAAAGTCAAAGCCGCTATGAACCAATGAAGGAGCTAAGTCCTCGGACTATGTGTTCACTACTTGGCAAACTCACACATGATGTGGTTGAACAAGTAAACTTACAATATGTTCATAATATAGAAAAGTTTATTCAAAGTGAAAGAGAACACTATGACAACATGGCTACACAACTAAGAACCTTACATGACACTATGAATAGGTTAACAGGCCAAATTTGTCAATCCACTTTTCCAAATATTGGTCACTGCTTCAAGCCAGAACAATTGTGGGACATATTCTCACGATTGTAAGTCCAAATCAGGGGATAGAATCACATTTTGGACCGTCTACTTCCAACTTGGGGGTTAGTGATATGGCTAACTTAGGTAATAGTAGTGAAATGCTAAACATGTGGGGTAACCCAAGTGTAAGAGTTAATGTCCAAAATAACAGAAAAAATACCCCCACGTGTTAATGACAAGGAGAATATTCAGGCTAATGGTCACAATGGTCTACACAATGGCACCTTTACTGCAAACCCGTTACAAAATATTAGGCCTCAAGTGATACCATCAGGAAATCAACACATAGGTGTCCCTTGCGATCCTAACGTCTTGTTAAGAGATCAAATCACTGAAATAGTGCGGGACCAAATGGCTGTAGGAATACATCCTTGCATTAGGTCTACTTACACAAAGCCATATCATGATTGGGTAGATCAAGCATATCCATGGCCAAGAGTGTACAAAGTACCGGAATTCTCATTGTTCACTGGCCTTGGAGAGAAGTCTCAACTTTAGAACACATGGGGCTTTTTTGCAATGTGGCGAGGTAAATGACTACCACAAGATAAGACTATTCCCTAGTTCTATAACAGGGGTAGCCTTCTTGTGATTCATTAACTTGCCAGAAAATTCTGTTTAGACATGACAACAATTAGAACAATTGTTCTATGCCCAATTTTACAAATTAGAATTTGAGGTTACTCTGGGCGATTTGGCGAATCTACGCCAAAATGCGAAATGAATTGGCAGAAGGTTTCCTTCAGAGGTTCAAAATAGCTAGAAGGAAGTGTTTTGTACTGTTGCCTGAAAAGAAATTCGTTAAGATCACTCAAAGTTGCCTCAATTTCGATCTAAAAAAGAAATTCCAAAGACAGGGAGTTTCTTAACCTTTACCAGTTGAGCGTAAATGTAGTCAGGTATGAACAACTAATTAGAGAAGAAGAGTAAATGAAAAATTCTAGTAAAAGGACTTTCTATAAAGACCCGAACTTTAACTCTCACCTGGTTGATGATGTTTATTATGACCAAACTGATGTATGCCTGGATGAATTGGTTAAGGGAGACAGATATTCCTGCCCTTTAGCGGCCGAATCAGACTCAACGGTCAAGAGTGAGCCTATAGGAGATAAAAATAAAAATGCTAGAACATTCTCCTTTAACATGACCAAAGCTGACCTAATATTTGATAAATTATATAAGGATAAACAAATAAAGCTGGGTGATAAGCATAAGTTGCCAAACCCTCAACAAATCAAGGGTAAAAAATATTGCAAATGACACATGCATGGTCTCATATGACTAACAATTGCTTGATTTTTCGTCATGTATTTTAGGATGCAATTGAGTCTGGGAGAATCACGTTTGGGGCCAAAAGAAAGATGACAGTAGATGAAAATCCTTTCCCACAGTCACTGGGGGTGAATACAGTGTCAACTGGCCTCAAAAGCAAGTTGCCAAAATTCAAGTTACTCATAGATGATAGCGAAGAGGATCATGGACCACATCGCAATGTTTTTGAACGGCTCAAAGAAAAGGAACCCAGGAAGGATGAAGGCATGTTGTGTGCCAAATGTAAGGGAGAAATAAGCCAGCACATGGAGGAGGTAGAGACATGGGGACATTACAATTATCCAAGGGATGTTCCCAATTTCTAGCTCGACTGAGGACGGGACAAGCCGTTCCATAAAAATCTGCCTTTTGAAAGGCAGTTTAGGTCGATGAACAATGGGAGAACATTCAGACCACTGCCTCTTCCGCCAAATATATGGCATTCATTCCAGCATAACGCAGGAAGGGTGGTGCCATTTAATGAGATGACTAGAACGCATCAGAGGTGTTTTCAGAGAAACTACAAGAGAATGATGAGACAACAACAGGAATTCCCACATCCTAAACCACCTAAACTGTTTAAAGTGGCAAACGGAAACATCCTCAATGACGGTAAGGAAGCCAGCACAGGAGAATCAATGGGAAAGATGTTGGAGTGTTCTTCAGGGAAGTCAAAGTTTGAGCGTAGCCAGAAAGATGAAGATGAGGAAGATCCAGGGCAATCCCTCAGCATTCAATTTGGGACATTGCCTCCTATTATGACTAATAACTACTTGTTAGCCAACGAATTTCGGACTAAAGAGATTACAGATGAAGAAAGAGAGAGTGATGAAGAACAGGCATGTGTGCTGGAGTTTGAAGACGGTAAATCTCCCAAGAAGTCTATGACAAGGACGATGGATGACTGATATAGAGGAAGAAATTGACTTAGAAGCAGAAAGAAGAAAAAGAGGAGTGTCGTGCAACACCTTGTTGAAGCAGTTATACTAAGAAGGTGTACGTGAGGTGGATCTACTAGGCGAACTGTCAGGTCGTTCCTTCGACTATTATGTGTTGTATGGGATGCCTAAGAGAAGGGTGAGGGTGCCTCGCTCTAAAAAATATGGATCACCTCCTAGAATATTGTCTCCCCCCACAGGTTGGTTAATAGATGAAGAGTTGCAAGAAGAAAGCATAAACGCACAAGTTGTAGAAAATCAAGGTGAAGTACTACACAAAGTTGGTTCAGTGGAAGATAAGCATGAAATAGAAGTAGATGCGGCTGAAAAGTCATTTTTAGAAACCCGTATGTGAAGTTAACCAAGCACATAAGGTCATTGTATGTAAAGGCCTTAGCCAATGGTGTACCCGTGTCAAAAGTGCTCATTAACAATGGGGCAACCATAATACCATCACATCCTGGATGATAAGGAAATTCGTAAAAATAGAGAGTGACATGATCCCTACAGAATTTATACTTACAAGCTTTAATAGAGGGGCAACTTCGGCTAAGGGAGTAATGCCACTGGATATAACAGTGGGAAAATCTACTAGGACTAAGGTCTTCTTCGTGATAGATGGTCCTACCAGTTACAACATGCTACTAGGAAGAGGCTGGATTCATGGGAGTTGTTGCATACCGTCCTCGCTCCACTAATGCTTGATTTTCTGGAATGATAAAGGTGAAATAGAGTTAGTGCAGGCAGACCACATACCCTTTATAGCAGAAACAAATTCAGTGGAAATGTTCATGTAAGAAGGAAATTATGGACCTATCAGGATAATTCAAGATGGAGAAGAAACTCAGATCATTGCAAAAAGCAAAGAACCATTTTCAATAGACGCACTTACTGAAATGTTCAACCAAATGAGGCCAAACATAGGGCCCTCAAAGAGCCAGTAATTGAAAATAAAGTGGTTAGAGAGGCATAATGCGAAATAGTGTACAGTAGGCTTGAGCCGAAGTTACGGCTTGTAAGACCAAATTAATGGTCTATACTGAAAATCTGAATGAGGAATCGAAAAAGGGAGAATATTCACATCAAAGAGGTCGTATTTGGCCTGAGAGGTGAATCAGAAAGCAATCCTAGCAAAGCGGATCACTTGGATGGAAAAGCCCCTGCAGATTTGAGGGGTAATCTTACAAATGTCTAGAGGATGGATGGATCGGCCAAAGTCATCAATTCATCAATTCAGGTTAAGTTTGTGATTTAAAATTTGTATCTTGAGTAAAGTTTATTGCTTATTTTTCTGATGAAATTAGTATTTAAAAAGGCACCTTTTACTCGAAATGGATACAAAGAAAAAGGTAAGCAGTAAAAAGGAGAAATGCTGATGTAACATATTCATCCATAAAATTAGCCGCTATTACACGGATAGAAACCGACTATTACTAAAAAAAATTAAGGATGATATCATCCTGAAAAAGTTAAAAGTACTAGGTTCTTGATTACAATCTACCCCAGATGGAACGCATCTGTTCCCTAAATTTCTCCCATTTGTTCTTAGGATAGTGGTAGAAATGGCCAGCTCAGTCATGAGTCCTTCATTGATCTCTATACTCAAGTAACACTCAAACACAGACATAGCTCGTTCAAGTTCCTAGGAAGCATTCTTCTTTTTAGCAGCTAACCTAGCTTTGCCGTCATCCATTCTTGCCTAGAGTTCCTTCATCTCAGCAGTCAGGCTCATCATTAAGGAATCATCAACAATGAAATCAGAGGAAAGCTCACCCAGAACGCTCGTACTCTTCTTAAGCCCATTATGAAGTGACCCTTTCTCATCTACCACACGGATGTACTAGGTCTTCTTAGCTTTCAATTCTTCATTTTCTACAAGCAAGGAGCTTATTTCAGAATGGATGATCTTCAAAGATAGTTGGATGTCAAGTGGAAGTTCAAGCGATGGGAGTTCCAACTTGTGAGCCATCTGAGTGCCCAGTCGCTCGAATTTATCACGTTGACTGGCCGCACCGGCTGTGTTTATGTCCATATCCAGGAAGGAAATATATTCAAGCACAGACTGGTTGAGAGTTTTCATGTTCTCCTCCAAAAGAACAGTAGGTACAGCTGAATAATGGCTAGTCAAGGAAGAAGAAGCGCCACGTGTGTAAAGCTGTTCCCAAGAATTAAATAAATCCTGGATCAAGCGCAAAATGGCATCAGCATCCTAAAAGTAAGAATGCAAGTATTTAGAGTTTTTACTATGGTGGGTTAAGTAAAGGTGAAGGGCACAATGAAGATTACCTTATCAACCACTCTGGGAGAAGAAGATTGAGGCATATCGCTTGAGGACCTAACCACTTGAGGAGATTTCCCTTTATTTGAGCGGTTAGTTTCCTCCACAGTGGGAAAATCTGTAAACGCGCCTACAAAGAAATAGGTAGCAATGAGTGAGGAACCAAGTGATGTGATATATGGAATCATAAAGGCCTAACATTACCTTCTGGCTCCATTCCCAGGGGGTAAACGCTCTGTATGGATAAGGGCTGGCCTACTGGCTGAATGATCAAAGGCTCTTGATCCTTAGGACCACTTTCAAACAGAATCCTCGCATCAGATGATTTAGATGGATGAGCTTTAGCAGAAAGTGATGGGGTAAGAACTGGCAGAGAAGGAATCTTCAAAAGGGAAGTTGAGTTTTTCTGAAAATTCAAGGAAAATATTAGCATGTAAAGGATTTATTCATAAACAGACACTGGCCATGGACTCGAGCACCTTTCTCCTAAAGACGAGAGGATCATCATCATCAGGACAGCTAGACAAAGATGAAGCTAACCGCTTGTGTCTAGAAACATCTTCAGTTGTGCCAACTTGGGTAGATGGAGAATCGGATGGAGAAGGAGCCACTGCAGAACGTTTCACACGAGTAGACTAAGATCTTGGAGGAGAGGCAGAATGCCTAACAGATAAAGGCAAAGCTAGAATGGGGAGAGAAGTCCCTGCCCTTTCCAGTAGGTGGAAGTCATGATTAGCATCAATCGTAAACAGCCTACGCTTTACAGATGGCCAAAATTGATCAAAGAGTGGATGAACAACAAAAGTGGGATTGAAAGGCACCAAGGAGAAGTCATTGGTCAAAAGGGCATTACGAGTGTCAATGGCTTGTGCCTTTGTTTTAGCAATGGTCTGGAAGCGTTCGGTCAAATTTTTGGAGAAACAAGGGTTGACAGGCCATGTTTGATTGAATCTAAGCTGACGAGCAAAGAATTGGGGAACATTTATCTCCACCCCTACTTTAGCATTTGTCCCGACTAAGATGTCGTAAAACAATTCCTTACCAATCAAATATTGAGCCCAAATAGGCAAAAAGAGGCTCACATCGCCCGTGGTAGGAGGAGGCTGCACGCAAGCTGGAACTTGATGGGCAGAAAAAGTAAAAAGGGTGGAAGTGGAAGTGGAAGTGAAAGTCAAATGGTAGAAAAATGTAAAAACGTCCCTATTAGACATTTTAGCATGGCTCAATTGGTTGATAACTAAACCATAGAAACTGACTGGCTTGGGAGGAGCATATGGAGGGCCAAATTGGGGGAAATAAGCTCTCAACCACAATTGAGATAGTCAAAGAGGGCCACTACTAGTAGGGGACATTTTATTCCTAAGTTGGGATTGCAAAGATGTCATGCCCCTTTAAAAGGCAGCCATGAATAACGACCAAAGGTTTAAAGGTCTACCGCGTGCTAATTCGTTTGCTATGGGTAAATATGACATAGAAGGTTTGACGCTGGGTACGCAAAGGACATGTCTATAGAGCCAAACTTGAAGAAAATCCACACACTCAACGTGGGTTGGATCAACTGTAGAATTATTATTATAAAGTTCCTGCATACCCGAATATGAGTCGGTATATTTCTTATCGAATTTTGGGGCAGTGGCAATAACTAAAAGGGTGGGAGAAATAGTACTGCCCAGAGGCGAGAGATTAAAAAAGGCTCCTATATCTCTTAGAGTAACAGACATTGGGCCTAGGGAAAAGATAAAGGCATTGTATTCGGAAGACCAAAAACTTAAAGCAATAGAGAAGAGGACAGAATCATAAATTGGACGACGAAGAGTAATCTCTAAAATATCAGAAATACTAGCACGATCAAAGATTTCTTTAGTGGGACCTTGTTTCATCATACATGTATGCCAAAGATGAAAAGTGGCATCGGTTTTAAGCCAAGTACGAATATCTTTTTCATGTATTGGCTTTAGAGGAAAAGGATTCAAAAAAGGAGAGTCTTGAGTGTAGGGAAATAGTTGACCCACCACCACTTGTCCCACAGAATCAGTATCAGTTAATGCTGGGCCCAGAAAGAACTCATGAAGATCAGGGTTTGTCGGAAAAATGGAAGCGGGTTTTACATACGGTCTAGTGAGTAGTTTTTGGAAATCTTCAAAACTAAGGAAATTTTTCGAAGAATTCTTTGCAGTCGCCATTTACTGTGATGTAATCTTCTCGAAATTTTTAAAGTGTGAGTGCTTGAGTGGAGAAGCAAGACAATGAACAATACTCTTTATATGTGGGAGGCAAAATGGCGATGCAAAATACAGGGGAAATAACGTGATAGAGTGGCGTGCTCCTTGGTTTATAGGGAATTGTATGATATTGCACTTTTTAGAATATAGAAAGACTCCACCAAGCGAAAGTAATGATTAGGGCTTTGTTCATTGTCTTTGAACTCCAAGAATCGCGAAAAGTTTAAAATACACTGAATATAGAAAAGATTAATAATGGATATTAATTATGCCATATTGGGGGTAATTGTTGACACCCAAAAATACCCAATTCCTAGGCCCATCATGAAAGGCCCAAAACATCACAGCCCATTATGGATGAAAGGGAAGTGTGAAGGGAGTTGGGAGTCCATTAAGGTGCTTGGGCGATAGGATGATTGCAAGGGTGATTGGGCGACAAAGATAGATAAGGTTGAAGAAGAGATTTTGGGGGATCATCCTACGATTCATCTGGTCACTAAGCAAACAGTTTCCACGTTCTAGGCCGTTGAAAAGGATCATGGAAGTTATTTGAAACAATATAGTGAACATTAGTTACACAATGAAGTGGGCAACGGTTATGCAACATGGTGGATGATAGTTATTCCAAGCAAGTTATAAGTCAAGGCAGCAAATCAAGAATTCAAATGCTAGGAGGCAGTTGTAAATAGTTTGTATATATAGTAAAAACTTAACATTTAGAAGGACCAATCAATCAACTCTCGAACAAAGATATGTAATTTTCTTTTATCTTTACTTTTTCGGTCAAAACTTAGTCTAGTTCGTGTGCTTGCGCCCATTGGAGTCCTTGCTTCATTTTTAGTCTTCGTACTCTTCGTGAATACACACCCCTCTTTGGCACTTTGTCTCAAGAGGTTGTTGTTCCCTACACATCGTTTGATTTCTCTTTAATTTGTTACCTGCTACGCGATTACCCGCACGGAGTTTGAAGGGGAAACACAACCAATTTCCACCGACAAAAATATTGAAATACATGCCTCCAGTGATGAAGATGCTGCAATTTATTATATGATTATAATTACCACATCACAAATTCTAGATAGAGCAACACCTAACAATAGTGATGTACTGACATAGACTCGTGTATTCGACACGATACATGTCGGACACATTGACGCATGAATTTGGGAAGAAAAAAAATTACTGACACAACACATTTTAGATACGTTAATTAAAATCTTTGAAATTCTTCATTTATATAATATAAATTTAGTTATATACTTGTTATTAATTTTTTCTTGTTGAAATCTTCTAATTTTGAGTAGGTATTTGTTATTCAATAATAATCTTGAATTAAAAATATACGATTTCTCTTAGAAAGAGAGAAGTATGACCATAGTAAAGTGACATATGAGTGTTACATCCGACATGAGTCTAACATGTGTCGGACACGAACACTCTACCCTATTTAAAGTATATGTGCAACAAAGTCTTGCAATCATGCTATTTTAATAAATTGCACTTGATTAACTAGTGAAATAAAACTGAGATCAAAGTTGCATAAATTCACGTCCAGTTCGATACCGATCTGATAGTCAAGCCGAATCAGTGAAATCAAATAACAAGAGTTTTGAGAGGTTTTTTCTTTTTTCCCTTTCAAAAGTAGCATTTATGTCCCTTATTTATAGTAAGGGAGAACACAAAACATAATCATTACAACATATCACGTTTGCAGTATGTGACTGACATTGACTAATAACATTGCTGGCAGCATGACAACAAATGATTATACTGACATTTTACAAATAATCATAATTACTGACACATAATACGGCTGATTTGACGCTTCAGCAGTGCCGCCAGTCTCACCCCGTTCAGTATTCACCTCGGTCAAAATCACTTCGGCATCAAGTCACATCGGTTTTGGAAAATCACCTCTCTCGTTAAGTTGAGGTCGGTTCGTGAAATCACCTCGGCATCAAGTCACCTCGATTTTGGCAAATCACCTCTCTCTTTAAGTTGAGGTTGATTCCGAAATCACCTCGGCATTAATCACCTCGTTCAGAATAAAGCAGCTGTCATTTTAAGTTGAGGTCGGCATTTTGAGAGCTGACTGTGTTGGCATCTTTCCTTATTGAATCCACGTCATCACGATAAGCAACAACGTAGATTATGGTTAGAAAGAGAGTTCAATGAGAAATATGAGATTAAGCTTAAGAATAAGCTTGTATCATCAAATGCATCGACAAATGAACGTAAAAGTGATCAACAAATATTTAAGAATAATCTAGCGTTTGCCTTCTCCTTTCTTTCTTACTTGAAATTTATTGCAATGAACCCGCCTATTTATAGGAAAAACTAAGGGTCTACTGTAAACAAAAATATATATTTTTATCATTCCCAATACAAGTAATCATGATCAATTGTCAATTTCAGACTTTTGGTGGGTCCATCTAGCTTGAGATTTGGTGAGCTGCAATATGTGACACCTGCTGAATGTTGATTGTCTGCAGGTGTCACTTCTGTAGAGGCATTTAGGAGGCGTACTACTTTACCCACATTTAGTGGCTCAATGCAATCCACTTGCTAAGAATTGATTACATTGAGAAAGATGAGTTCTTTTGGAGGAATGTGGATGCAGTGCAGCTCGGTACAATTCGAACTAAGGGTGGAGTCACTGTACTAAATGGTGAGATCGAATACTACTGATGTCGAATTTCGTTCATCCGATGTGGGTTCAATAGGATTGGATCAGGCCTCACATAAATAGGCTTAAGCTTGGCCCAATAGTTTGAACTGGGTGTGAGCTTGGCCTTATTATTTGATAAATATATTTATCAACAATTGTCCCCTAATATCTAGATTGAATAAGTTCAGCTTGGACCTTAAACTTTCCAATCTCAATTGATAGCTGCTCTTTTTCTTTTTCAACGTGTTTCACGCATCTCTAGGTAATTATTTCCAACTGTTACATCATTTCAAACGTGGCAGTGTGGAGTCCTAAGGGTAAATGGCGTGTTTAGCACGCCTTGTTGTTGTTTCAAATTCTGTGTAATCTAATCTATTCATCTAGATCCAATCCAACAGGTGAAATTTCTTTCTAGAAAATGTAAAAAAGGTTAAAAATAAAATTGCTTCCTACTTTTTCACTTTATCTTTTTCCCTTATCTTCTCCAACAATTCTTCCACTTCATAGTGCATTTTTTGGTAAACCCTCAACTGAGTTCTTCCTAGTCCTCCTCAAGTATCGACACCATAAGTTCTCCACTTTTTCACCTTCTTTCTCTCTCAAAGTCCTTTACTATCAACTTTGGCCGTAAAAATCTTCTCTCATTTGTTTGAGGTTTATTTGTGGGATTTGTGGATATTTTTTAAGTCAGTATGCATGATAAAATCGAGGTAAGGGCTTCTCTGTTGATGGAGGCTAATCCCTCCGGCGAGAGGGTCACTTTAGTCTCACGAGGGAGGGGGTGTTCTGAGGAGTATAGACCGATCTTAACGAAAAGTAGAGAGGGAGGTTTTCGTGAATCTCTGGAGTAACCCAGAGTGAAAATCTAAAAAGTATGAGGTAATTGTGATGGAGAGAAACCTAAGAAACTAGAGAAAAATCTAGGATCCCTGGGGAAATTGAGCTTGTGGTCTCCCTTTTCAAAGATAGGGCTTGCGATCTGCAAGTAGGTCATGTTGCAGTAAACAAAGACATGTTAGAGGTTGGCCTTAGATTACCTTTCTCCCCAGTAATTAGGAAGTTTAAGTCCTTGAGAATAGCTTCATTTCAACTAACTCCGAATGGGTAGATGACACTGGTAAGAATAGTGGTGCTTTGGAACGAGCTGGGTTTTGGGGGGTTTAGTGTAGAGGAGCTACACTCACTATGTAGTTTCAAGCACAATGGGAAAGACTCTTGATTTTACTATGCCAGTGCTCATCCCAAATAAGGGAAAATCTCATAAAGGGTCTTCTGAACTCTATTAAAGAGTGGAAGAGCCATTGGTTCTGGGTGTCTGGTCATTGGAAATACATTAAGGATAGTCTTGCCCTGGAGATAACCATTGATGCTAACTTCTAAGCTCCAAGTAAATACATTTTCCATTATTTTTTGCCCTCAATACTTTAGTTTTTAACTTCAATAATTTTTTTACGAGAGATTTAACCATATTGCTGAGTCCAAGGAGAGAACCAATCTTGCTCGCGAGTACGATAGCTGTGGTTAGGCCTGAAATCCTTCTTCGAAGAGTTGTGAACAAGCAAAAGAAGTTCCGATCATAGCGTCCCCTACAATTCCCATCACGTGTGGAGGGAGTGCGGATACTTAATTGCGATAAGAACCTTTTCAAAGTTGGTCTCTTTTCTGAAAATCCTGAGTTAATTCTCCCTTCTCAAAAGAAAAGTAAGTTTCTACTTTTTAGTATTTCAAATCTCGATAACTTAATGACTTGTTACTAATAATAGCTTCACACTTGTGATTTGCAAGAAAAGGAAAACGATAGATGAAGGATCTAAGTGCTGCAAAGATTCGAGAGGGCAAGACCTTGGTTGAGGTCACTTTAACTGCTGCTAGCTCCAATAATGGTGAGAAGCAAAAAGCTCCTGCTATTGAAGGGTAGACTGTGGCTAGAGCTTCAAAGGAAATGGTAACTACGTACATTCCAAAAGGCGAGATAATAAGACCTCAACAAGCCATCCCAACTGAGGTCGAGCAGCCGACCTTGAGCCCTTCGGTCATGATTTATCATCCTCAACATCAAGGGATCAGGAAGAGGAGCCCTTCTTGTGCAGTACTAAAGTGAAGGAGGCGAATTTTGTGGCCATTAAGTTTCGGAAATAAGCCCAAGCCATTGAGGGACTTCTACTGGGAGCAACTCCCTACCTCAAGACTTCAATCTCCCTAGGGAGGTCCAAAAAGTAGGCAGGATAATAGCTAAGTCCTGGACGAGGAAGTAGAGGAAATACTAGTGTTGGAAATGGGCCGAGCTGAGACAGCTCGGCCCTTTAAGCCAATAGGTTGGCTCGTGGCTCGTTTTGTCAAAGGCCATGATCGGCTTGGCCCACAAGGTCGTGATTCATGGGCCGAGTTGAGCGTGGCTCATGAACCATTATTTTTTTAAAATTTCTCTTCAAAAAAGAATTTTTGGTAAAAAAATTACGAGCCAAGCCGAGCTCGTGGGCTCAACTCATGACTCTTCTAAATGAGATATTTGTGAAAAATCCCCTTGCTGGGCTCGTGTCCAAGCTCGTGGATCAGGCGAGCCAAGCCGCTCATGGTTCATGTTTTGATGAGTCGAGTCGATGAGCGACTCGGCTTGTTTTCCATCTTTAAGAAGTAATTTGAAGAGATGGAGTCAGCAGAGTGAACGATGATAGTTGTTGTCAACTGTTCAAGAGCTGTGGTGCAGACGTCACTAGTACAAAAACGCGAAAAAAAAAATAGTTTAGGCGTCGGTTCTTCGAGAACCGACTCCTAAAACCGGTTCAGGCGTCGGTTATGAAGAACCGACGCCTGAACCGGAGGTTTACGCGTCGGTTCTTGGTGAACCGACGCGTAAACCTTGACTTTACGCGTCGGTTCACCAAGAACCGATGCGTAAACCTCCTGTTCAGGCGTCGGTTCTTAAAACCGATTCAGGAACCGGTTTTAAGAACCGACGCCTAAACCATTTAATACATCTTTCAAAATTCGCGCGATTTCATTAATCCCGACCGCGCATATCTCTCTCTCACTCTCTCTCAACACTTCAACATCGCGAAGCCATCACCACCGTGCCTCCACCAACACCACGACGCCACCAACACCGCGACACCACCACGAACCCGCCTCCATCTCGTAAGAACTTTACTCTATGTGTGTGTGGTGTGTGTGTGTCCGTGTATATGTATATATATATGTGTGTGTGTCTGCGTGTATGTATATATATATGTGTGTGTGTGTCCGTGTATGTATATATATATGTGTATGTGTATATGTATATGTATATATATATATATGTATGTATATATAAGTAGATCTATATGTGTTTGTGTGTATATATATGTATATATGTGTGTGTTTATGTATAAATATATATATTTGTATGTATAAAACTGTGAATTATTATATATATATATATATATATATATATATATATATATATATAAGTTATAATTTTGGTATTGCAAATAGTTAATTGATATAATTTGAATTATTGGAATTATATTGAAATTATGCATGGAATGTTAGGTTATGTAATCATACTTTGAGCATTTTAGGAATTAAGAATTGATTTTGGATTAATTTTGGAGTGGTTGATGATGTTGAAGTTTGATTTATTGTGTTTGAGTAGTGAATATGTGGAGGTTGAACATTTTTGTTGTATAGTGGCATTTTGATTAATCCTCCTACAGGTTGGGTAAGTCCAACTTATAGGGGAGACTCTGCCGAAATTACTGTAGGATTTTACAAATAAAAAATGAAGATAATAGTAATTATAGGTGATTTTCACTATCATAGAATTAACCATACTAAATAAATAACTAAACAAAATATACTAGTAAAATTATGAAGTATTCAACGTAATAAATTATCGTATGCATGTGATTTCAATTATTAATATATAGTTGGTTCAAATATATAACTATCATTACAAATATTCACTCAAAAGTAATATTTTTTTTAATTATATCTTCGCATATAGGTTATTAGATATGGATCGAGATTGGATGTACGGCAGGTGTAATACACATGAATATTTGAAAGGAGTTGAAGAGTTTATGAAATGTACGGACGAACACATGAGAGAGAAATGTGAAGCAATGATTTTGTGTCCTTGTTGTGATTGTAAGAATCTGAGAAAGTTTCGTAGTTTTGAGCAAGTGAAGAGTCATTTGATTCGTCGTGGGTTTAAAGAAGGTTATAAACGATGGATATGGCATGGTGAGAGTATGCTTCCTAGGACATGCACTAGTGACGATGAAGGTGGACTACAGGAGAATAATTTAGGCAATATTGATGAGAATGATGTGGAAAATGACAATAATGATATGATAGACGAAATGATGCGTGATATACAAGGGGAATTCATTGAAAAGCCTCACGTGTTCGATAGCTTGTTCAATGATTCTCAGAAGACTTTGTTTCCTGGATGTAGAAAATTCACAAAATTGTCTGCTGTGTTGAAATTGTATAACTTGAAAGCAAATAGTAGGTGGAGTGATAAGAGTTTCACGGAATTACTGGAACTCTTACGAGAGAAACGAGCTTCCTAATTCAATTTACGAAGCAAAGAGATTGTTGTGTCCAATGGGAATGGAGATCGAGAGGATACATGCATGTACAAATGATTGTATACTGTATCGAAATGAGTATAAGGACTTGCATCTGTGTCCAAAGTGTGGGGCATCACGGTATAAGCGAAAGAACATGAATGCTAATTCTGAGGATAAGAAAAGCCCTCCGGCAAAGGTGTTGTGGTACCTACCCGTAGTACCAAGATTTAAACGTTTGTTTGCCAATGCAAAGGATGCGAAGAACATGCGGTGGCATGTTGATGGGAGGAAACAAGATGGAAAACTAAGACACGTGGCCGATTCTCCTCAATGGAGGAACATTAATAGGTTGTTTCCTGATTTTGGGGGTGAAGATAGGAATCTTAGGCTTGGACTATGTACAGATGGAATGAACCCGCACGGTAATATGAGTAGTCGACATAGCACTTGGCCGGTTCTTCTAACGATTTACAATCTTCCTCCTTGATTATGTATGAAGCGCAAGTATATCATATTGTCTTTGTTAATATCAGGGCCTAAACAACCGGGGAATGATATAGATGTTTATCTTGCCCCACTAATTGAAGATTTAAGACTGATGTGGGATGAAGGTGTATCGGTGTTTGATGCACATAGCCAGATGAATTTCACCTTACATGCTATGATATTTTGCACCGTAAATGATTTTCCCGCATATGGTAACTTTTCAGGTTATACGAACAAAGGACCTAAAGCATGTCCCGTTTGTGAAGAAGACACGATTGATCTTTGGTTGAAAAACTGTAAGAAAAATGTCTTTATGAGTCATAGAAGATTTCTCCCCGTTGATCACCCTTATCGAAAGAAGAAGAAGGCATTCAATGGAAAAATTGAGGATCGCGCAGCTCGCTTGCCGTTAACAGGAGGTGAGGTATATGAACGAGTTAAAAATATTGATGTTTTGTTTGGAAAACCTTTTAAGCCTCCTCAAAAGAGTCTTTGGAAGAAGAGGTCCATATTCTGGGATCTACCTTATTGGCAACATTTATCAGTAAGGCATTGTCTTGATGTAATGCACGTGGAGAAAAATGTTTGTGATAGCATCATTGGGACATTGCTGAACGTTCAAGGGAAGACGAAAGATGGTATCAAAGTCAGGAAGGACATGGTAGAAATGGGGATACGGGATCAATTAGCACCGCAAGAGTCCGAAAAACGTACTTATTTACCTCCAGCTTGCTATACTTTGTCCAGAAAAGAGAAAACATGTTTTTGTGAGTGCCTTCATGGTATTAAGGTTCCATCTGGATACTCATCAAACATCAAAAGTCTTGTGTCGATGAAGGACTTGAAATTGGTTGGTATGAAGTCTCATGATTGTCATGTGTTAATGCAACACTTGTTACCATTTGCAATTCGAGGCATACTTCCAAAACATGTCAGACAGGTCATAATAAAACTTTGTTTTTTCTTCAATGCAATTTGCAGTAAAGTTGTTGACCCAGAGGCGTTGGATGATTTGCAGGCCGATATTGTTATCACTCTATGTCAATTTGAAATGTATTTCCCGCCATCATTTTTTGACGTTATGGTGCACTTACTTGTTCACTTGGTAAGAGAAATTAAGATATGTGGTCCGGTGTTCTTGCGGTATATGTATCCATTTGAGAGATACATGGGTATTTTGAAAGGATATGTCAGAAATCGATTTCGACCCGAAGGCAGTATCATTGAAGGTTATGCCGCTGAGGAGGCTATTGAATTTTGTACTGACTACCTTGATGACGTTGAGACTATTGGTGTTCCTAAATCTCGTCACGAGGGAAGACTCGAAGGTAAAGGGACGATTGGATGCAAATCAATTGTCCCTAGTGTTGAATTGCGAGATAAAGCACACCTCCTAGTATTACAACACCTTTCTCAAGTTCATCCGTATTTGGACGAGCACATGTCCATCCTAAGGCAGCAGAATCCTTCTAAAGGTGAAAGGTGGGTAACTAATCAACACAATCGTTTATTTGCAAAATGGTTCAAAGATAGAGTCATGAAAGAGTTGTCACAAACGTCGAATACCATTGTTGAAACTGTAAAGTGGTTAGCGTATGGTCCTAGCACGATTGTGAGATCTTATGAAGCATATGACATTAATGGGTATACGTTTTACACTAAACGTCAAGATGATAAGAGTGCGGTGCAAAATAGTGGAGTGACACAAGTAGCACTATCAAGAGATTTTTCAAGTGCTAAAGATACAATGCCAATAGATGCCTCGATGTCCTATTATGGTGTCATTGAAGAAATTTGGGAACTTGATTACAGGGAGTTCAAGTTTCCTCTCTTCCAATGTAAATGGGTTGATAATCGACGGGGTGTTCGGGTGGATGAATTAGGTTTCACTTTGGTGGATTTTGGACGGTTGGGTTATCTTGACGAGCCATTCATACTTGCATCACAAGCCAAGCAGGTATTTTATGTTCTTGATCCTGCCGACACTAAGTGGTCAGTGGTCCTTCAAGGCAAGAGACGCATTGGTGATGTAGTAGATGAAGAAGATTATGATCACTTTGATGAAACTCCTCCATTTTCTATTGGTATACAAGGGAGTGCAACTTTAGAGGAAGATAACATTGAATCCACTTACATGCGTTGGGATCATGAAGAAGGATTATGGATTGACCGTCGTTTCATTTATACATTCTCGCATGCATATAACTCTCTTTTGTTCTTTATATATGCTCTATACGTTGTTCATATTAATTGTGTGAGTTCATTTACATATTCTTGAATATAACTTTCTTGTGTTTTTTATATATGCTCTATACGTCGTTAATAATCATTTATTTATATGTGCAGGTACGTAGACAATTTTTCCAATATAATGGCCGAGTCTTCACATTCTTCAGATGAGCATAGTACTGCCCAAAAAAAAAGGACAAGAGGGCCAACTATGTGCAAAAACATGAAGAAAGCGGGCCAACAAGTGAATATAATTGAGTTCGATGACAAACATAGGCCGATCGGACCAGGCACGAAGAACTTCAAACATTTTGTCGGATCTTTAGCCCGCATTCATGTTGACATAAACATCAGTGATTGACACAAAGTCGATCAAGGCCTGAAGGACATGATGTGGGAAGAGATAAAGGTACTATCACTTGATACATGGTAAATAATTGAAAAGTGAATGTAATTTCTTTATAACACCACATGTTATCATTGTCTTTCAGAGGGAATTCAACATTCTCGATGACCGTCCAAAAAAAAGTGTTATGCGGGTTGCGGGGATGAGATGGAAAGATTTCAAGACAAGGCTGGTTCATAATTTCATTACACATGACCACCCAAAATATACATCTCCTACCCAGCTTTATGATTTCTTGACCGAAGAGCAATGGGAGTTGTTTAAACAAGAACGACAGACGGAAACATTTCAGGTATATTTAAATGTACGCATGTGTCTTGTTGAGTGAAAACTAAAAACCTGTGATTTATTTCAGGAGAAAAGTAAGAAGGCGAGGGATAGTCAAATGCGGAACGAGCATCCTCATTATTTGGGCTCAGCCGGATATGCGGGGATGAAGCCACATTGGCTAGTAAGTGACCCGCTATCTTCTAGCTCTTCATGTGACATGATTAGCTCCTCAATTGTAAGCGAGGATCGCAGCCTCGATTGGGTTCGAGCTAGATCGAAGAAGAAAGAAGATGGAACGTATTACATCCCCAACGAGAAAACGAGGGGGGTGTTTGATAAAATTGTAAGTATATCTTATCGATTTCTCATATATTTAATTGAAACTTACTTCAATTCTTATATTCAATTTTCAATTTTTTTAACAGGTAGAAAAAGCTGAGCAAGCCACGCAGGGGACATTTGTGTCGAGTAGACAACATGATATTCTGAGTGAAGCCCTTGGTAAAGAGGATCACTCTGGTAGGGTGAGGGGATATGGCGTGTATGTCACCACACGGGATGTTTACGGCCGGCCCGATGATTACCTTAGACGATCGTGTGGGGTCATGTCAGTAGACGACATTAAAGATATCATCAGGAAGGAGATGGAGGATAGCATCACAGAGCGGGTCAGGCATCAAACCATGTCGGAGATGCAAAGTAAATTTGACAGTATACAGAGCGCGTACCATAGTATGCAGAGTAAATATGATGCCATCATCCAGCGCTTGGGCCTCAATGTTGATGCCGAGGTGGAGGTAACTGCACAGCCCCGACCACCAACTCGAAGTAGTTGCCACTCTGTGAATCCAGACCCATTTGATGGTCTTCAGGTACTTACCCATAAAGTATTTAGTTTTTTTAGTATTGCTTTTTTTTTAAAATGGAAAGGCCTGACATATATGTTGAAAAATAGAAGCCGATTCCCTGTCGTCTCGCCGTATTTGTTGATGGTGACAAGCAAATAGTGGCCAGCGGGATGGTTTTTCCGTCCGGACCCGAGACTGTGGTGCATCATCAACCACTCTGGCTTGATCATGTGAAGGTGTCCGTTGACCATGTTATAGATGGTGCAGAAGCGTTCTATCTTCCAGCGCCATCTCAGCACCACACCACGGTGGGGGAAGCTATTGGAAGTTTTTTCCAATGGCCAAAGGAGTTGGTGATTTTTGGAGAGGTAATAAAATCGAGTTATATAAAAGTTTATGTCAATATTAATTTCTTTTAGATTTGTATCAGACGTGTTATAATGACAAAAATTGTCTTATTGCAGGAAGAGGCCCCAAAAATGATCGTAAAAGAATCTAATAAAGGGAAAAGGCCTCAGAGTTTTGAATTCTCATCTACCCAGCGACCTGCGATAGTCGACGATGAAACTTTACTACGTCTGGGTGATAAATGCAAAATGTTAAACACCCTGGTCCTTCAATTTCCTGTTGGTGATGACTTCTATCAGGTGCCCGTAGATGCCTCCATCTTCAATTGTACGTTCGAGGATGGTATTTTTGTTACAGTCGCAGACATTACCGATCTGCTTAAAATGCAATGGTTGGATACATCTATCCTACAAATATTTGCATTGTAAGACTTCTGATCACAAATTACAACTTCAATTTATATCATTGTTCGATCTCTATTTATTGGTATCATTATTATTAGGTACCTTCATGAGTTATGTCAGGATTACGGTATTGATTCCATTGGATTCATGTCTCCGTCACACATTGCGTCGGTGTCGGTAAGAACAAATGCCAATGGTGTTGTAAATTATATGGACGAGACCATGAGGGCAATGCAAACAAAGAAATTCATTCTAGCACCGTATTTTCAGGAGTAAGACCATTCTCTCTTGTTAATAGTTAATTTTTTTTTTTTTGTAATTTGAAAAACACATGTTTGAATTTGTATTTACATGTTCATAATACGTAGGAACCACTGGATGTTGCTAGTGATTTCTCCTCAGAAGAGTACGGTGTACTTATTGGATTCAGCTAGTGCATTTAAGCGTGACTTAGATATCAAGCCGCTATTGAATACGTAAGTTATGATAATTTTCATGAAATAATTGTGGAGTTGTGGTGAAATTGATTGTGGAGTTGTGGTTTCACTTTGATGAATATATGTTGTGATTGTTGAGAAGTTGTGATAGATTCTATAGCAACGCGTCTATTTACAGGTTGGATAAGTTCAATTTATAGGGGAGACTCTGCCAAAATTTTTATAGAATTCTTAGTTTTTGTATTTATTTATTTTGTAACTGGTTCGAATAATTTAATTCAATTTTAGGGCTTTCAAACTATACTGGACACAAGGAGGCATTAGGACAAGAGCCAATACAACGTGGCTAAAAATAAAGGTATGAAAACACATATTTAAAATATATTACAAATCTTTGAATTATTTTCATATTCTATTTAGTGTGATTATTAATGTTAGTTTTCATTGTGAAAATTTCAGTGTCCTCAACAGCCCGGAGGTTCTGAGTGTGGCTACTACGTCATGAAAAATATGTATGAGATAGTCACTGAACACTTTCAGCGTCCGTCGTTGGAAAAGGTACAAGTTATTGAACATGATAATTTTTAATTATTCCTTCATATTTTATTACAAAATAACTGATAATTCATTTTGATTATTTGTAGGCATTTAAAGAGTATTACTCAACGGAGGAAATTGCTGAAATTCAAAACTTATGGGCTAAATACTTCGTCGATAGGTGTGTGTAAATCGACGTGTATTCAAACTTCTATTTACTCAATTACATGTGACATTAACAATCTTGTAAATATAATTATTTCTCATTTATTTAACATTATTTTAATTATGTCTATTATATACATATTTGATGATGTGCATGTGGAAAATGTTCAGTCCACGTTTAGGTGATTGCAGGTCATGATCGACCTGCAGTGATCTGGATCATTGCAGGTGACGTCCAGATCATTGCAGGTGACATCTAGGTCATTGCAGGCCATGACCTGCAGTGGCCTGGGTCATTGCAGGTGACGTCCAGGCCAATGCAGGCCATGGCCTGCAGTGGCCTGGGTCATTGCAGGCGACGTCCAGGTCATTGCATGTCATGTCTAGGTCATTGTATTTTACTCTATAGAAGAAAAAAAATAAAATAAAATTTGAAAACGCGTCGGTTTTTAGAAAACCGACGCCTAAAGTAAACTTTAGGCGTCGGTTGTAATCCTAAACCGTCGCCTAAAGTGTACTTTAGGCGACGGTTTAGGATTACAACCGACGCCTAAAAAAAATTTTTTTTTTTTTTTTTTTCAACTTTACGCGTCGGTTTCTTAACAACCGACGCGTAAAGTCTTTACTTTACGCGTCTACTTCATACACGTCGCCACAAAAACCGACGCCTAATCTCTTAAATAATCGACGCGAAAGACTGTTTCTGTACTAGTGCGTATTCAACTGCTTTCCATCTGAGGAAGGCGAAAAAAAGGAGAGGCTGCTTCAGTTAGAATTTGAGCAAAAGAATACAGCCATGGAGCAAGAGAAGCTTCTCCTCCATACAACTCAGGACTTTGTAGCTGCAGTAAACGAGTCCAATGTCTTTACTGAAGAAAAGTTAAAAACTGAGGAAGGAGAATCGCAGAATTGCAGCAAGCCCTTGAGGAGGAGACAAAGAAAACATAGCAACTTCAAGAACTGCTAGAGATGGGTCAAGGTGATCTGAGAGCCGCAGATGATCGAGCTCAGGTGAGCGCTACCCAGATAATTACTTGCTTCAAGGTTTCCCCCGAGTTCGAGGTCGTTAAGTCCAAATTTTACATAATTGGCATAACGTCCGTTATTGAGGAGTTCGAGGAGAAGGCCCCTAAAGTTAACATCACTGGTTGAGGTCGAATGTCCACTACTTCAAGGAAAAGGAAAAACAACTAAAACTGTCCAACAGTTTGGGGGGCTCCTCTATTGATGTAAACACTTAGAATATTTTGTAATAATTTTTTGTAACGCCTTAGTAGGCTCCTTTTGAACTTATTTATTTTGTAATGGAAGTTTATTAAGTACGGAGTTATATAAATGTCCAGTTATTTCGATCTTCTCATGTGATAATTGTAAGACCTTAACTGCAATAAACATACTTCAATACTTAAATATAGGGTTAATAGCACAAAACGTCATTATCTTTGACATGTATTGTGCAAAACGTCCAACGTTTTGATTTTTGACGCTAAACGTCTCAACCTTTACATTTTCTTTTGGGAGACATCATTTCCGTCAAATTTAACCTCATTTCACCGTTAATTTAGAATTGAACAGTAAATATTTAACACATGCAAGAGCATTTTCGTCAAAATCAAAAGCATCCCATTCATATTTGGGTAATTGGCATAAAACGTCCATACGTTTGACACTTATTGTGGAAAAACGTCCATACGTTTATTGTTTTGGCGAATAATGTCCCTACGTTTATTTTTTTGCGAATAACGTCCCTACCTTTAAATTTTCTTGTTGATTAGTCCTCAAAATTTACTTTTCTTTCAATTTAGTCATTCTGTATTTGATTTAAAGGTAATTGTCTTCAAACGTGTATAACTTTTGATCTACAACTCCGAATTGTACTCCGTTTTTTGCGTTGAACTCCAAATTCAACCATCTTTCTTATGATGTATCATGTGCTCATTTATTAAACATTTCGTTTTTACTTTTGTATAGTAAATACTTATTTTGTTAGGGCATCATTGATTGACGTAAATTGATTTCTGTAAATTTTATTGAAACAGTGAAATTTTAATTTTAGTGTGTGTTCGGCGGCCTGCGGAATTTATAAATTGGATTTATTTGACTTTTTTTAAGATAAAATATTTGATTAAAAATTTGTATGTTTAACCCCTATTTGAGCCATATTATAATCTCTAATAACTTTTTGAACAACACACAATTTCTTCTCCAATTTTTAAAAAGTGATTTGAAGAGAGAGAAAAAGTGTTTTGTACCAATTACCCAAATATGAATGGGCTGTTTTTGATTTTGACGAAAATGCCCTTACATGTGTTAAATATTTACTGTTCAATTCTAAATTAACGGTGAAATGAGGTTAAATTTGACGTAAATGATGCCTCCCACAAGAAAATGTAAAGGTTGGGACGTTTAGCGTCAAAAATCAAAACGTTGGGACGTTTTGCACAATACATGTCAAAGGTAGGAACGTTTTGTACTATTAACCCTTAAATATAATCTAATCATTAATGTAGCTCGTACCTCGAAGCTCCCAACATAATTAGTCCATCCATCCCACAAAGATAGGCTCGTACGTATCTCAAATTATAGGTCAATTTCCTTGTAGAGGGTATATTAATTCTTAATTTTATAATATACCCCTATTTAATATACATTGTTATCAACAAATATGAACTACTCATTACTTAATGTAGAAGTATATTAGGTAAAATGTAAGTAAATTTATAGTTCCAAACTATAAGCATGAACTTTAACTTTATCTCTAATTTTTACTTTATATACATTTAATATGTATTAGTTTAAACTTTTGTTTGGTATAGATTGAAATCTAATTTTAATTTAAAATCAAAATCAACTTTAGTTTTAACCAATAACCTTTCACCACACATTTAGTTTATTTTTCTCTCAAAATTGAATTATAATCTACAACAAACAAGAGTTAAGTTTAAAAATAAAATAACATTATGTTAATACTCAATGTTTTAAAACCCGACCCGGACATCGACTTAGAAAAAGGAAATGGTTAGTGGGCGATCAATGCATTAAGTAAAATTATCAAAAAAAAGGAAAAAATCAGACAAACGAAATTGGGAGCAATAATATTTTTTAATTTTAGATTTTCTTTTTAATATTTTTCTAATTATTTTTAAGACATTAAATAATTTTTATATTAAATTGTGCCCCTATTTGATAGAGATTACAATCAGATTTTTAGCGGATTTTGATAAAAGTTGATGAGATGTGTGGTTAATAAGTTGTAATACTCATGAAATATATGGTTGTAATTAATTATTGACTTTAACTTTAATAAAAATCTAATTTTTAACCTATACCAAACAAGCCCTAAATATATTCAAAATGTAAAACATTATAGCAATAATATTTTTTAGGCAAAATATATTACCACCACATTATATTATCACCATTAATAAAATATCTTATTTATAAATACACCACATTATAAATACAAATATACCTTTTATCTAATTTTAAAACAAAAAAATATTTAATTTGCACACGAGAGTCACAACCATGAGTTCCCTTCTCAGCTTCTCTGAACCCATCCCCACCAGGCCACCACCATTTCAATCCAACCTTCTTTTCGAAATTTCCACTCTCAAATAACATTCAAATGGGTTCTATTTTACCCTTTCTATCTTCAAGTGCTAAGTCAGCTACATTGAGACCGCGTCTACTCAATTCTTGCTGCTTCTCGGTGGCATCTTCAACCACAGAGCAAAAGATTGCAAATTTATTTAAACTCATTTTATTCTTGAAGCTTGATGGTTTGTGTTTTCTGATGTTGATTTGCGAAGATGTTTTAGGAACTAGGGTCGATTGTAAGCATTTGAAGCAAATGAGGTTATTTTTTAGGTGTAGAGATTGTTGATCATAGTGTTGGGTGGATTCGTGAATAGTGACGCCAAATAAGTAGAATGAAGTATTTGTAAATCCGTGCCGAAATTTGGACAGAGTAACGATAAGGAAAATACAAAACAAGAAGAAGAAGAAAAGAAGGAACAATGCCGAGGCAAGAGTTGGACTCTTTGTCCTTAAGTCGAATTTGCCCCACAACGGTGCCTACGGATAACGGCAATCGACTCCTAAGATACAACGGCAACACTTGTGTTTGTAGCACTCCAAAACACAAGTACAACGAACCAAAATAAGGCTTACGTACTCCAAAGATGAAATGAAGAAAATCAAAATAACAAATGTAATGATTTTGATTTTAGGAGAGAAGTGAGGAAGAGAGGTGTTTTTTGCATATCAAAAGTGAGGAATAGGACACTCAAAGGGTCCTATATATAGATCATCAAAGGGTGTGGACGAAATGGTTTGAGGCCAAACCATGCACCATTTCCAAACAATGCACCTTTATGAAAAGGTGTCACTTGGCCGGACAACCGTGCGGCCGCACGGTTATAGACCGTGTGGTCGCACGGTTTTAGTCAAAAAATCGGGATTAAAAATTGACGTGTGGTCGCACGGTCAAACTTTTGACCTGATTTTTGTCCTTTTTCGTAATTTCTCATTCATCCGATATTGGTTTTCGAAATGTCAAATATACCCTTCAATACATACAGAGAAATCAAAATTCTCTTTCGGGGGCGTTGCCCCCGAGCCCCCACGACCCCCGCGACCTGACCGGGCAGGTCGATCCCCGTTTGTGCGCTCCGAAGCGGCGAAGTGGCAAACAATTTTTCCTAAACGGATTGAGTCGAGCTTTTGAGTATTTGGCCGAAGTCGACACGAAGTCACTTTAATTGATTTTCAATTCTCGATTTATTAACCAATATCCAACACATAGCACCTGTGTTTCCCATTTATGTTAACAGATGTGCTTATTTGAGTTCGAAATAACACGTTTGTAGAACTAATATAGGTCTTGAACTCCCAAATCTCAAAATATTCTACTTAGCATTCAATTTCTTCATTGGATATTTTCCAGATTCACTCTCTGATGCTTCATCCCTAGAAGGGATTGATGTCCTGCAGAACAATTTCATTGGAAAAGTGCCACTGAGTTTTGGAAGTTTACATAACTTGCAAGTTTTCAGTGTTTGGCTATAACCTTCTGAGAAGTTGTGGAAGCAATGACTTGAATTTTTGCAGCAATTTACAATTACTGCGTTTTGGAACTGAGATGCAAGAAATGTTAGTTTAGCAGATTTTATTTTATTTTTTGATAAAAAGTTTGGCAGATTTTCAATATTACATGCCATCGCTAATGTTTACCATGGATGAAGTGTAGCGAACGAGAATTTTTACACAATTTAATAATTATTTCAAAGTTTCGAAAATCGTGCCGCTGCGATCTCATCCATTTTTAAATTAACGTCACGACGCGTTCGTCTAGCCAAGTCGAGAAATATCGAGTTCGTTCGATTTTAAATTAAATTTCGAATTTCTAAAATTTTATTATTTTAATTATTTATTTAAATTATTATTTTCAAAATCATTTTAAATCCCAAATTACGTCAATCTCATTTTATCAGTTTCACTCTTCCGACCCAGTTGAATTCGCATGCGAATTTACCTCGAACTACGTGCAATACTTGTCTTGATGTTCACACTACCAACTCCCATCTATCACATCAATCACATCCATCCCATACTTCCACCCACTCCATTATACATCACCAACTCCTCCAAACTTCAACCCATACTTCACCAACTCCATAATTCATCCTCACACTCCCTATACATCCTCCCTCAACACAACAAATTCACCATTAACAAATCACACCTCCATTTCCACCTTCACCACCACCACATCAATCACAACCGGCCGCTGCCATCCACCATCAACACCTCCACAGTCTCGACCAACCACCAGCAAGACCAAGAACCACCACCCAAACCACCTGCAGCACCACCACCACCAACGAACCACACACACAGCCATCACCACCTCCAACTCAGCACCGCCACCGTTCATCATCACCACCATCATCACCACGCCCAAACCACAACCAAACCAATACGCAACCACAACACAAATGAACCAACCACCAAATCGAATCATCATCACCACCAGCCCACTGCCAAGACCCCAAATCATCACCCCCACCAGCCCACTGCCAAGACCCCAACTCACCTCCACCAGCACCACCTCAACCTGCACAAACCAGAATCGCTCAAACACCCACCACCGTGGTTGAGAGCCACCATTACCAAACCACCCATTCCAAACCGCCACTGTCGACGGCCCGAACCTCCCCAAACTCAGTCCAAAACCCAAGACCAAGGAGAATCCAATGCTAAACACTCACCTTGAATCGTCGGGTTCATGGCCTGAATTTCAGACCCAAATCGCGACCTCCAAGCCTCGGTTTAGCCATGTCTCGCACCTAAACCGCACCAAAAACCTAGTCTACCACACCCCCTCCGTTCCCCCGCACCCTGCGCCGGAGTTTTCGCCGGCGAGCCCGTTGGTCGGAGACTGTTTCCTTGCCCTCAGCCGCTCCTCCCCGCTCGCCCTCCTCCCTCTCTCTCTTCCTTCGCTGATGATGGGTAGAGAGAGTAAAGAAATCTGATTTTAATATTTTGTATTTTTCAGAAATTGCATCTATAGTCCCCTAGTTCCATAGTTGCTTAATTCAGTCCCTATAGTTTTAAAACTTATAATTTCAGCCCTTAAGTTTTTAAATGAATTTTAATCAGCCCTTTCATTTTTGAAATCAATTATTTCCAGCCCTATAGTTTAATATTCGTTTTGAGCTTCAACTCAACTATTGAAAATTTACATTTTAGTCCCTCAAGTTTGAAAAGTATTCATTTTGGTCAATCAACTTTCAAATTACTCATTTTATTCCCTCAACTTTCAAGTCATCAATTTCAATCCCCAAATTGTAATTTATCATTTTTAAACTATAAATTTCTAAAGACTAATTTAACTTATTTTCTAATTGGCTAGACGAAGCGTACGGAAAATTAAAGAATTGAAGTCGTTTCCCGCTCAACTTTGCACTCGTCAAGTTTAAGGTAAACTCGCCCCTATTAATTGATTTAAATTATGATTGCGTGTGAATGTGTATGTTTATGTGACTTATGTGAAAGTCATTTTTATGAAAAGAGACCAGAATGTATTTCTTCGGAAATATTTATGTTGAAATGAGAATATATTTCTTATGAAATATTTATGTTGTTATGCTTGTCATAACTTATGTGCTTTTATGCATGAGAAAAGAAAGAAGAGAATATCTTGCAAGATAAATGATGATGTTATGCATAACTTATGTGTCTTATGTGCACGAGAAGAAAGATCAACACACACCCTATGATTTTAAAGAGCCTATGATTTTCAAAGAGAAGTTGTGTGCTTTAATGCACGAGAAGAGCAACCCACACCCTATGATTTCTAAAGAGCCTGCATTTACATGTTCAATTATATTGTAGATTAATTAATTGGCGATGAGTCTACTGAGTCTTTTTATGAAATGCTCATGTCTATGTTAACAACATTTGCAGATTTCGGAGAGGGTGGCAAGTGATGGATGATTGTGGCAGTAGTCGTTAAATGGTTGAAAATCTTATTTTAAAGATCCGTATTTCCAAACATTGGATAATTTGAGAATTTCAATTATTTGAGAAATTATGACATTGTCAATTGTTTTACAATATTAATGGCTTGATTTATTATTTCGAATTGTTTCATAAAGGTTTTAGATTTTATCGACCATTACAGTTTATTTAATGTTGCCCAAAAAAAATGAATTTCAGTTATTTCTTCCGCTAAAATATTATTTTAAAAGTTAGATCAGACGATGACGTGGTGAAACGGGTATTTAGAACTCGGGGCGCTACATGAAGAGATCTTTCTTTTATCACATTTGTAGACAGAGTTTCCTCTACTTTGAGGAAGGTGGATCTGAAATGCCTTCGGTTTCCGATGGTGGTGAAGTCCTTGGTTATAAACATGGAGAAGGGAAGATGACTATTTAAGAGATTAGGCTGTGGTTTTTCCATGTACATGAAAGAGAATTTAAAAGGTTATTGATGTAATTTTTTTATGTCTATTTTTATTAATAAAGAAAATATTTAAAATTGTGGTGGAGAAAATAAGTTTTATAGTGGCAATATAGTCACCCTATTTTTTAATTTTAGAATTACTAATTTAAAGAAATATTATAACGCCCCGAGTTCTAAATACCCAGTTCACCACATCATCGTCTGGTCTAAACTTTAAAATAACATTTTAGCGGAAGAAATAGCTGAAAATTTTTTTTTGCAACATTAAATAAACTGTAATGGTTGATAAAATTTGAAAACATTTATGCAATAATTCAAAATAATGAATCGAACCATTAATACTACAAAACATTTAACAATGTCATAAATTCTCAAATAATTGAAAATCTCAAAAATATCCAACGTTTGAAAATACGGATCATCAAAATAAGATTTTCAATTATTTAATGACTATTGCCACAATCGTCCATCACTTGTCACCCTCTCCGAAATCTGCAAATATTGTTAGAATAGAAATGAGCATTTCATAGAAATACTCAGTAGACTCATCACCAATTAATTAATCTATATTATATATTAAAGCAGAACAGCCGTCAAAATTTTTCCCGCCCATTTTCAGATTCTATTTTTGGAATTTTTTATTTTTTTTTTCAATTGAATTTCCGGAATTGGAAAATGAGTTGTTGACAATTAATGAGACATTTAATGTGGGAAAGTGTGTAATGCATTGTAAATAGGCACTTGACTACATGTATTGAATGCTAATAATTTGTCCACTCTCTCTCTCTCTCTCTCTCTATATATATATATATATATATATATATATATATATATATATATATATATATATATATATTTCCTGCAATTTTTATGGATCTTACAAGAAATAATTGTTGACATAACATTTATTTATATTCCAATTCATTCACTTCACTCATTAATCCATCCAAATTTGTAATTGTTTTAACGCCGATGAATCATTTCATTGTACGTGTTTTTCATATTTTGAAAATCAAGCTAATTATATTTATGTAACAATATTCATACAACTCATTTTTTTAAATTTATACCATAGTTTAATTGCAAGATAGATCTTCGGTGTTTGTTTAGTTTTGCTTTTATATCCTTAACTTTTTTTAATCGCATTGTTATTTATAACATTCAATTAATTAATAAATTTTATTTCTAATCACAAATTCTATTCAAATATTCTGCTAATTTGCATTGAAAGGATGTGCAATATTTTTTTTTAACTTTTGTATTAATTATTTATTTTGATTATTTAAAAATATGAGAGATAAATAAGTGTTTTTCGCCAATAAAACAAATATATTGAATGAAAATCGTCTCAAAAGACAAGATGTGAAAATTAATAAAGAGTTGATGATAAAAAAAATACAAAAATTTTTAATATAACTATTATAATTTGAAGTAGTTTTATTGTTTGTTCTTTTTTGTTTAGTTAAAAATATTAGTGACAAGTAAGTTTGTTTGCATTAATATTCATCATTTATTGCTTTATAAAAATTAAATTTTATAAAGAAATTAATACATTTGAAAAACTACACATTAACTTTGAAAAACAAAAATAGCTTTGCTTTTCGTGTATTATTTGTGTATTAATTAGATTAATATTTTATTAAACTTTAATATTTGTTCTTTTTTGTTTAGTTAAAAATATTAGTGACAAATAAGTTTGTTTACACTTCTTAATAGATTTTTTTTCCAGAAAACGGTATTTTTTTTTTTTTTAAGAAAACGGTGACTATTCATTTTTTTTAATTATTTGAATTAAACTTGCTAAATCGACGTAAGAGGTACTGATGATAATTAATAATTTATTGAAACTAAAACTAATTATTATGTCATCACATTAATAAAATTTGAATGGTATTATGGAAATCATTTTACGTAGTGAAATTAATTACTATGTTATGGATGACGTGTTGACTGTATTTGGCCCCTGTTGGAGACCCATTATTTGGAATAATGTTGTTTGAAATAGTAAATTTTTTGGAGATTTGTAGTTAAAAATTGGAGAATATTTTTGAACTTATGTGTAGATTATTTTATTGGTATAATGTGTGATTGAAAATGAGTTTTTAAAAAATGAGATTTAAAAATAATAGATACCAAGTGGGGACTTGATGATGCGTTTAGTGTAATGGGAAATGAAATTGAAATTATTAAGGATGTTCATTTTAATACTTAAAAACGCTACTCCAAACAATTTGCAAATATCTGTTATTTTTGATAAAAAAATAATATCAATTTTTTTTTGAACAACAACTTCAATTTTTTTTTAATTTTTTTTTTGTGAAAAAATGTGGAAAACTTAATAATCATTTACTACTTAAATATATAAATTGATTTTTATTACTCAAAGAAGCTATTATAATTTGAAGTAGTTTTATTGTTTGTAGAATTTTATTAATTATTTTAATATATTATTTTTTATGCATTTTGTGTACGGGAGAAATCTTATCTTAATATATTATTATTATTATTATTATTATTATTATTATTATTATTATTATAACAGGATAGTTGTCCCATGTTTTCCCGCCTAAACTGCTCTCCATTTTTTTTTGCCTTCCTCACGGTCAAATTGTGGCAGTTATTTGTCTTACTTATGATGATGAAGATCAGTGCATTGGTACTGACAAATTGTTTAATCTTTTTTTTATCTAACTTTATTTAATCAATTCTATAATGCATTGATTCATTAATTGGATCATTTTCATATGGATTTCACGGACAAATTATGTAACATTCAAGAATGGAAAAAAAAAAAAAAAAAAAACCATTTCCGTTTGAGAAATAGAAATTTTATTTATTTTAATTTTTTTATCATTATTATATTTTGACATTACTAAAAATATCTACAAAAATATTATTTGTAACGTTGAACAACATTAACGCAAGAAATAAAAAAATATTGTTATTTTCAAAAAATAAATTTAATTCACGTGTAATTCTTTTTCATGTATTGATTGATGTTCTGCACAGTTAAATTGGAAAGTTTTAATATCCTAAATTTTAAAGATCCTAAATTTTGAAAGAAGTGTTTTGTAATTTACATTGAATTTTGCTATTGAAACTTTTATGTTTCTTCATATGCTTTCTCATAAAATATAAATTTAATTGTTTTCGTTGTGTATTTCTCACATTTTTATTAATTAATAATTATAATTTTTTTTCCCGTGCAACGCACGGGTGAGAATACTAGTTTATATTATAATTGAACACATAAACGCAGTCTCTTTAAAAATCATAGGGTGTGGGTAGTCTCTTCTCGTGCATTGAAGCACATGGCTTCTCTTTGAAAAATCATAGTGATAAGTGTGTTTTACACACTTATTTTGCTTTTAAATCGACAAATTAATTGGCAAATTGAGCGAGTTTCTACTTATAAATTGTGTTTATCTTGTACCATTAGGTACAACCTCAATTAGAAAGAAAATGGACAAGATTGGAGGGCAATTGAGCGAAAAGAGGAGCAATTTCGATGTCCAGGGACCTAATTGAAAGAAATCAAAAGTTTGGGAACTTAATTGCAACATCTCAGAAAGTTGGAGGACTAAAGATGCAAATATTTTAGGGGCATATTTGTAAAAAAAGTCAAAATTCGAAGACTAAATTGAAGAAGACCAGAAGATGAAGGACTTGACGTGCAATTAGTTTAAAGAAAAAATAAAAAAAATAAAAAAAAAAGACAAAAAAAAAAAGTATTATTATAATATATATGGCATGGGCTTTAGTGCCCATGCCATTAGAATCAATTTGCTGGGCGCTCGCTGAGTGCCCAGCAAATTGAGGCAGAAAGTTTAACTGCCTTCCACGCGATTGCGTGGATTTATTCCACGCGATCGCGTGGGCAATTTTCAACACAGTTTCGATTTTAATTTTCTGTTTTTGTTATTTTAAATTAAGGGCGTGTTTGGCTATAATTGTACGCATTTTTTGGGACTTTTTAGGTCTAATTTATGGGAGTATATATACTCCTATTTCTTAACACCCAAAGAAGAACTCACCATACCAAACCCTAGCCCCCTTCCCTCTTTTCTCTCTTTTCTTTCTTTTCTTTTCTTTGTTTTTGGTTTTGTTTGTAAATTAGTTGTAGTTTATTTTTTATTTCAAAGTGCTAGCACCCATTAGATCAAAGGAGCAAGAAGTCAAGTGGAAATACAAATCAAAGTTCAAGAAATTTTGGGACAAAAATCAAGGGAAGTGATTTATTCCACTATCTTGTATTTTTAATCTTTGATTTCTATATTTTGTGATGTATTTTTGTAAACCTCAACTTTTGTGCAATATTTATATAATGGGCTAGTTGTTTTATGTTGGGATGATTGATGTAGCTTAACTTAGTTTAAGTAATTTTAATGTTTGTTTATTAATGTTGAGCTTATTTCATGTGTGTTTGTTATTGAGATTATTTCATGTGTTTGATTGATCACCAAATATATGTTTTGTGAAGTGTATGATAATCGAGAGATATTATGCATTTTAGACCAAATAACAAATGCTCTAGGTTCTTGTTAAGGATAGAGATATACCTTAAACCCTAGATGATCCATTGAGCTATTTTCACAAAGAGTTAATGCAATTGATTGGGCCTTAATCGACATAGAGATATAGTAGGTTAGACCAATTGATTAGGGTTAATTTCACTCGAGAGAGGTAATTAGCTAAGCTTGGAAAATCGGGTCTAACATTGTAAATGAGCAATTTATTAATTTGCATGTGTTGAGAAATTACTTAAGCGAGAGTTAAGTGAAATCATGAATCCCAACTATTTTATCTTTCATTTTTCTTATTTTAATTTAGTTTCAAACTATTTTCTTTAATTTAGAATTTACAAAAATCCATCTTTTAATTGTGTGTTTCTCTTTGTTGTTAGAATTAAATTAATTAAAGTTGTATAATCTAAAGTATACATTCCTCGTGGGATCGACAATCCGGACTCAAAAAGTCCACTTTATTACTTGTACGCGACCCGTGCGCTTGCGGTACACTATTTTGAGCGAACACATAGGCTCTTTAAAAACATCGAGTATGGGTAGTCTCGTCTCGGACACTTAAGGCACATAAGTTATGCATAACATTATCATTTATCTTGCAAGATATTCTCTTTTTTCTCATGCATAAAAGCATATAAGTTATGACAAGCATAACAACATAAATATTTTCAAAGAAATATATTCTCAACTCATTTCATGAAAATAAATTTCACATAAGTCATATAATATACACATTCGCATACAATCATAATTTAAATCAATTAATAGGGGCGAGTCTACCTTAAACTTAACGAGTACAAAATCGAGCGGGAATGACTTCAATCTTTTAAATCTTCGTACGCCTCGTCTAGCCAAATAGAAAAATGATAAATTAAAATTTTTGGACTGAAATTGCTGATTTTTAAAGTTGGGGATAAAATAAATACTTTTAAACTTTGGGGACTAAAATGAAATATTCAAAACTTGGGTTGAAGCTCAAAATAGCTATTAAACTGTAGGGATTGAAATAATTGATTTTAAAAATGAAGGGGACTGTTTAAAACTATTTAAAAAACAAAAGAGACTGAAATGATTAGATTTTAAACCAGAAGACTGAATTATATAATTTTAAAAACTTTGGGCCTAAGATGCATTTTTCAAAAAATCAAAATATAAACAAAATTACTCTCTCTTCCCCATTTCATAATCAAAGAAGAGAGAGAAAGGAGGTGCGACGCAACTGGCCCTCAGCCAGCCATTTGCCGGCGGAACGCCGCCACAGAGTGGCGGCGAGCGACAGGTCAAGAAGAGGTTCCGATTTGGGGAGTTTGGTATGAGATTCGGTACGAAAACTGAGGCAAATCGAGGCTTGGACGTCGCTGTTTAGGGATTTCGCCGGCTTGAATCCGACCATAACTTGGTTCAAGGTCGAGGTAAGGTTATGGGCTATCTATTCTTGGTTTTTCTTGAGCTTTTCCTTGGGTTTGGGTTGTGGATTTTTGGTGCATTTTGGTGGTTGGTTCGGCCGGTGATACAAGGTGGTTTTCAAATGAGGCTGGACGTGGTGGTGATGATGATGGTTTCATTGGTGTGGTTGCGGGCTGTGATGACGTTAGGTGGTGGATGGCAATGGTGCTTGGTCTGGTCGGAAAACAGAGTCTTGGTGCGTGAGTGATGAGCATGATTTGGAAATGGTGGTGAGTTGGTGGATTGGAGATCGCAGGAAGTGGTTCATTGTGCAATGGATGAGAATGGTGGTTATTTCAGTTTGATGGAAGAAAATAGGAAGTTGGAGAGGAGAGATTCATACCAGGAGTGCTCCAAATGGTTGAATGGTTGATGGTTGAATGGGATGGAAGCTGCTAGGTCTCAAACTTGCCGTGAACTGGAGATGCTAGAATAGAATTGATGAGGAATGGGTTGGGGTAGTGTGAGGGAAATCTGATAGGTAAGGGGATTGATGTAGTTGGTGGGAGTATAGGTTGTGTTAGGCTATTATGGAAATCTTGATAAGCAAGAAACGAAACTCCAGAAAATAATACGCGTGAATTCAATTGAGTCGAAAAATGAATCTGATAAAATGAGCTTAACACAATTTGAAATTTAAAACGATTTTGAAAAGAATAAATTAAATAAATAAATAAATAAATAGATAATTTTTTAGAAACTAGGAATTTATTTAAAATCAAATTGGACTCAATATTTCTCGACTCGGTTAGACGACACGTCATAATTTTAAATTAAAAATGGGTGAGATCGCAGTGACACGTTTTTCATAGTTTAAAATAATTGTTTAATATGTGAAAATTTCTTGTTCACTACAGATTAATTGTTGTTAATTATAGGGGTGGACAAAAAAAGGGAATCGAACTGAAATCGAACCAAAAAAATCGAAATATTTCGGTTCTTGAAAAAACAATTCAAAACCAAAACCAAAACCAAAACCGATTTAAAAAAAAAAAAACCGAAACCGATCGGTTCTTAAAATCAAAACCAATAAAACCATTTTTTTTTTAATTTTTAATTGAATTATACAGTAGAACATACTTATGTTCACGCTTTAATGTGTAGATAGTGGGTCAGAGGAGTATAAATTTACTCACACTTTTTCGATTTGAGAAATGTTGTCTAGTTTGGTAGTATTTTAATTAGAAATTTATGACTCACAATCTTATCCAAGTAGAATCACACTTTAATGTATAGATACTTAAACAGTGTATAAAATGTTTTCTGTTCGATACGCTATTATTATGAAATTTAGTAATTACTTTTAAGTCATTTCATATACTATTATAGTATTATTATTTTGTGAAATTTACTTTTAATGAGATTCAAATGTTTTAATGAGATTCAAATGTTCTTACTTCCTCGACGTGATTTTCTTTTCAAATAAGAATGATTTTAGAATAGAAAAAAGATTTTAACTATCAAAATTCTGAGATTCTTATTCGTGGTACATTATACATGAATTTGGACTTTACTTTTAATTGGAAGCTTTATTTGATTGTATTTACCTTTAATTTTTGCAAACAATTAGATTATTTTTTGTATTTGCATCAAATTTAATTTTTTTAATTGGAACCGAACAAGAATTGAAAAATAACTGAAAATCAAACCGAAACCAAAACCGTTCGATTCTTGTCTTTGAAGGAACCAAATCGAAACCGAACCAAAAGTTTCGGTTCGGTTTCGATTCCTTTAATAACTAAATCGAACCGGTAAACGCCCAGTTCTAGTTAATTATATATATTTGTACTATAATTTATTTTAAAAACTTTAAATATTAAAATGAGTCTAGAAATTTTCCCTTTTTAAGATAAGGGTAGAAGTTTTTTTTATATATAATAAAATATTCGGTAGAAAGTAAATCAAAAGGTAGATACTATACACATAACTAGAATCCCACATCGGTAGTAGAAGATCGCAAGATGAGTTTGCCGCATTATATATGTTCGGGAGTTTGTCCTTGGTAGTTTGGGCAGGCTTTTTGGCATTTGAAGTCCACAAGGATGGAATTTAATATGGGTTAAATGCATATGTATGGAGTTTGAAAGAAAGAATTTTAAATTGAAGCAACTTGTTGTCTTAGTACAAAAAGTTAATAAATATGAAATTAAATATATTTTATTAATTAAATAGGTAATTAAATAGGACGTGGTTACAATTATATAATTTATGGTCACAAATTTTATACTCATGTCACAAATTATAAGATTTTTCGGTCACAAATTATAATATTATCTGGTCACGACTTAATTTTAGATCACAAATAATAAATTTATAGGTCACAACTTATTTTCAATCACAAATTATCAAATCAATCCGTCTCATATCACATTATTAAATGTTACAACTTATTTCTCGATCACAAATCACAAAATTTATGGCTCACAACTAATTTCTCGATCAAAAATATTTGGTCACGACTTATTTTTGGGTCACAAATTAACAAAATTTAGGTCACAACTTATTTTCAATCACAATTACAAATTTATAGGTCATAACTTATTTTCCAATCACAATTTATAAAATTAATCGGTCACAAATATATTAGTTGATCACATATCACAAATGTCATAGATCATGATTTATTTCTCTATCACCAATTACAAATGTAATTGGTCACAACCTCATTATTGATCATGACTCATTCTTTTGTCACAAATTATCGATTCCATTAGTCACAATGTATTTCTCCATCACAAACCACAAACTTCTTTATCACAATTTAATTTTCGTTCAAAAAACTCGAATTTTACAAGTCACAAATTATTTAACGGTCAAAAATTATGAAAATAATCGGTCACAAATATTTTTTTTGGGTCACATATCAAAAAAACTTATAGGTCACGACGTCTTTGTCGGCCACAAATTCTAAAAATTATGATCACCATTTATCTCTCGATCACAGTTTACAAATTTCTTAGGTTATAACTTATTTCTCGATCACAAATTTTGAATTTTGTAGGTCACAACTTTTTCTCGATTACAAATCTTGAGTTAATTGATCACAACTTAACATTATGAGCGGCAATTTATTTTTTTGTCACGAATCATAAATATCATAGGTCACAATTTTTTTCTCAAACACTAATGTAAGTTACGATTATAAATGTAGTCGCAATCTCAAATTTTTTAAATCACAATTTATCTAATTTAACAGTCACGATCATGATAATTGGTCACAAATATTATACAAGTCACCACCACCGCTAAACCCATTTCAACACCACCTCCACCATGACCAACATAACCATCATCGTCACTGACCACTGCCAACACCCCCACCAACGACCTCCAACAACACCGCCACCACCCACCCCATCGCCACCACCACCCAATCACCATCACTAACACCCTCAACATTGCGCATCATTACATACACTACCAGCATCATATCACTTGTGTAACCATCGGCACGCTGCGAACAACACCACCACAACCGCGAGCCCCTACACCATTGCACAAACCTAATAACCTCATCGCCAGCACAACCCCCATTGCAAACAAAGACACCAACACATAGATTTATCGCCACTGTGACCACCACGGCATATAACACTATCGTACCACACCGCAACCAATAAAAGAAAACAATACGGATTGCAACAAATATTCGAAATCTCACTAGATGACGATCGGTGGTGATTCTGGTTCTCACAGATCGTCGCCAAAAACACACTTGACACTACCAGAGCACCACCACACACTGCTGCCAGAACCACCTCCACCACTCAACCACATCGTCACCACAACCACCAGAACAAAACAATCACTACTACCACACACATTCACACTCCACAACAAGTAGGTCAAACAACGTCGATTCCTTGCAAGTCGTCACCGCCGAAGTAGACAATGAGAAGATGTAATATTAGAGAGAAATTAGGACACAATAGAGAGTGAAGTAGGGGTAAAGAGAGATTGGGCGCATGAATATATTTTTGTTTTCTCCAGTTACTCTTTTGATATTAATAATAGAAAAGAAGATTTTGACCTAATTTTTTAATTAGTTAGTTGTAAACTTGAGCTTTGAATTTAGATGTTAAAAATTATGTGTGTGTGTGTAATTTCCTTGTTTAATATTTTAAAAAAATTGAAAAAAGACAAAAGTCGACCCCACTTAACAAGGAGAACCAGTATCAGGTCGACGGGTTATTATTTGCAATTTGCCACTTGATTTTGGAATCGGGTTGCGGGTTTTACGGTCAAAACAACCAACCTGGACCGAATTTAATAGCATTGATAATAAGAACAATGTCATAAAGTCACCACCAAATGTTAAAGTTTAGAAATTTTTTAAATTTCCCTTTGTAGTAAATATTTTAGATTCATTTTAATTTGATCATTTTTTACGATAGGTGAAACCATTTGTAGTATTAAAATTAATTTTTTTAAAGCTAAAATAAATTTGTCTGTCTACATTAGAATCAAGCAAACGATAATAAGATAACAAATGTAGTTTAATATTAACATAAGAGAAAATGACAAAATTAGAACAATTTTGCTACATTAACAAAGCTATCGACAATGAGTTTGACAAAAGATCTCGGATGATGACCGATAATCATTGTTCTTGATCATAAACACCACATGTGAGAATTTTTATCAAACTCTTTGTCAAGAGCTTTGTTAAAAGTAAAAATTAGTTCTAGTGCAACCCAACAACAATAATTTTGAAATATACTAATCTTAAATGGAGAAAATGATAATTACAATTATCCAATTAAACAATTTGGGAAAATACAACATAAATAAAATTTTAAGTGCTTGTTTGCTAAAACAAAAAATTTTGCATTCAGGCTAAATTTTGTTGTTGTGGACCCACCTTTGTATATTTTATATCAACTTGTCAAAACATTATTGTGCATCCCAACGGTTAAAAAAAAAAAAAAAAAATTGACTTCCTAAACTACCCTCTTCTACAGTTTTTTCACTGAATTTATTATGATTATTGTCAGTTGGAATTGTAGAGGGGCCTGTGGAAGGCCTTTCCCTCTTCGTGTTCGTGAATTGATTAAACGGCATGCAGTGGAAATCCTGATCTTGGTGGAGCCTAGAGTGAGTGGACAGAAGGCAAGCAAGATTATTAAAAGACTAGGATTTACCAATTGGATTGGATCAGAGTCGAAGCTTCGGGGCGCATGGCTCTATGGGATTCTCTGAAGATGATTTCTGGCAGTATTAATGGACCGTGGCTTGTCATGGGAGATTTTAACATATACTTGTCTCCAGAAGATAAAAGTAGGGGTGCTACACCAAGTACTCAATCGATGGAGGCTCTCAAAGATTGCATCATCGACGCGAATCTCTTTGACCTTGACTGTGTTGGCGATAGGTTCACCTGGGAGAGAGAAGGGGTCAAAGAACGTTTGGATTGGGCTTTTTGTAACCAATCTTGGGCAGCGAAGTTCCCCCAGATGAAGGCTTGGAATTTATTGAAGTACGGTTCGGATCACAACTGCAGAAGGGCCAAGAAGATCAAAAGTCAAGAGCAGAGCTTCGACAAGAAGAGCATGAGATGCACTTAGGACGATGTCGTGTCCATGGTGGAAGACACCTGACGGGAAGCCATGGAAGAAGAAGAACTGAAGGAGAGTTACTGAGCTAAGCTCACTGGCCAGCCTGATCAGGAAAGAACCCAGGACCTCAACCCCATGGAGATCCGGAAGTACTTTCTTGATGATGAAGATCCTATTGAAGCGGAAGATAGTATCAAACCCGCTGATCCTGAGGAAGAGGGTATCACAGTTGTCATGACTAAAGGTGGCAAGATTTCCATTCCTTGTTTTTCTTTCTCTAAGAAAAGCTAGTCATGTTCACTAGAAAGGAGGACAATGAATACGCTCTCACTGGAGGTCCGTGGCTCATATATGACCACTACCTGACAGTTCGACAATGGGAACCAGACTTTGATCCAAAGCCAGCAAGCATCAATACTGTAGCAGCATGGCTAAGGATCCCGCACTGCCCTATGGAGTATTATGATGAAGAAAGCCTCTCCTTCATTGGCAACAGCTTTGGAAGAACGATAAAGATTGACCTCAAGACCGCCACTCAAGCCAGAGGTCTTTTCGCTAGAATTTGTCTTCAACTGAATCTTGATAAGCAGCTTACACCAGGGCTTGAATTCGAAGATAAATATTTCACTGTTGAATATGAACGCCTTCACCTTCTTTGCCTGGAATGTGGGCGTTTTGGGCATCATAAAGACCACTGTCCTCACCGGAATTCCCCACCGGAAAAAAGAAAGAAAAAGTCCTCCCAAGCGTCCAAAAAGTCAACTATGATAAGACACCTGAGTGGACAATTGAAAAGGTCAGTGTTTTGAGATCGTTCTACACAAGTAGGAGATCGAGCATTCGCATAGAAAAATGGTGATCAGATCAAATAAAGTCCGTTCATGCCGGTCCGGGTAAAGCTACTACAATGAAGAGACACCCATGCTAGCTTCTTTCCGAGATGAAGACCAGCCCTTATTCTCTACTTCAGGTAGTCGAAGACTGGTGGGACGACAGAAAAAGAGCAGATAATGTCCCGGAAAACCAAAGCAAAGCAGAGTGGCTTAGCTTAGCAAGAAACAAGCTCCCCATCCTCCTATTGCTGCTGTCTCACTCGACATAAGTCATCTCCTTATATTATAGGCCTCAGACCAATGGAGCTGTGGAAGCTGCTAATAAGACTCTTAAGGTAAGGACATCTTGAGCAAAATGACCTTTTCTTGTAGGGATTAGCCTGACAAGCTTCCTTATGCTTTATGGGGATAGAGGACTTCAATTCGGACCCCTACTGGGGCAACTCCTTATTCTTTGGTCTACGGCATGGAGGCAGTTCTACCTGTTGAGCTTGACCTCTAGCCTAGCCTTTAGGAGAAGAGAGTAGGGGTGTTCCTTCAAACCTATTAGCCTTGCGATGCTTCAAAATTTCCCAGCTATTAAATAAAAGATGAAGAAGTTGATGATGATTATCATTAACACCGAAAGCAGCAGCAAAAAAATCCCAAACTTGGTATGCTATTGGACTAGCAGAGAAAATATGATGAGAAGTCTCACCACTCTTACAACAAGAGCAAGGAGAAGCCAAATGCGGACCCTTAATTTGTAATATATCATCCAATGGAAGCCGTTTATTAAGCAGGCGCCAGGCAAAGAATGATATCTTTATAGGGGTTTATTCCAAATTGAATAGATGGGCTACCCTATTTATTTTAGTCCTTACCAACTCCCAGGCTTCAGCAGTAGATAAATTACCATTATTCGTGAATTTCCATACTTGTCTTGTTTGCCAACCAATGCTACAGGTCTTTGTATAAGCTTTTGAGACCAAGTCTGACCAAAGCTGAAGAGCAGTAGCATTCCACTGATCTGCATCATCAAATAATGCCTTTACAGGCACAGGCATGGGATCGTGTATAGTATTAGGAAATCTATCAGCTAATCTCCCTTCTCCACTCCAGTCATCCCACCATACATCCATATTACCTTCACCTACAAACCATCTCATGTTCTCCTCCACCAGCTCCCTTACTTTCAGCATAGGCCTCCAAACCAAATATGAAACGAAATAATGCTCAGTTGAGTCGAAGCTGGATAGGAACGAAAGCAATATTGACTTTTCAAGAAATATGCCCGAGTGTTCAGTTCTAAAGCGCCACCACCTATTTAATATTTACTTTACCCTCCCCTTGTGGGGATTTCACGCAGTTTCAGAGCAGTTCTTACGCTTCCAGGAAAAATTATCCCGTTTGTGCCTCATAAAAAGAAGTAGCAGGTTGATGGATAAAATTACCCTTATTATATAACATAATAAAAAAAAGGGTTCCCTTTTCTTGCATGATGAAGCGAAGATAAAAGAACCCTGTCTTCCCCTCCCCTGAGTAAGAAGACCATTTTATGCGATGCGAAGTGTTAAGCGCATAAAAGATCCGATGATCATTTCACCATCATCCTCATCAACGCAGGACCCACCTTCTTCATCCAATACCATAGGCCCTCAGAAAACCCTTTTACGGATCTCCTAAATAATGCCTCTCCTCCTATCTTGCACGCAACTTCTATGGAAAAGGCTTTTATGTCCGAGCAGAACTACTATTATTTCTAGGCTTCCTCGGAACGGAACTACAAACTATGGGAGCTAATAGTGGAAGAGATCTAAGCTAAAAAAAAGGCAGGCACAGCTCCCGGGCTCCAATCAAATCCTTGAAATCGTAAGGTTCTAATCGAAATCCTTTCTCTCTCAAGGGAACGGTTCTCGGGCTAGGTCCAATTCCAAACCCCACGGAGCGGTAATTACTTTCTAAAGGCAAAGCGCTAAATAAAGGGAAAACAACAATCCCCTTCTTGGGAAGAGAAGCAATTTACAACTGGAGTAATAAAAAGGATTGAATGAAGCTTCGTGCTTTCGTTCGCCGCTTCCCTTCTCAGTGCGAGACATTCTTATCTCGTCTGATGCGGGTGCAAATCGAGATCAAGAACAACGTTCGGTCGGTTCATAAAGAGATTGGGTCGGAAAATCCACCTTATTCCCGGGCTAACTCCCCGGATAATGCTGCTGACCCTTCTTTGAAATCTAGATCTTCTGTTTAGCGAATCTGGAATAAGGAAGCAAGAAAGCAAATAGAAGAACCCGCGGATATGTGCAAAGCTGAAATTATTGTTAGCCAAGGAAAACTCCTGCGCGAAGCAAGAGCTTTCTTTGCTATATTCTATCTTAGTTGGCTTCCAGTCGAGTAGTGTAGGACGGACTATCGGAGCTAGTACGAAGATCAGAACCAAGCTTCCGAGATCAATCAGTATCAAAATCCTACTCAGGGGAGAGGGATGATAGTCCTGATTTCGCGGCATCAGCATGACGTTCCTAGTTCCCAGCTGTCCTTTCTTTCGCGGAATTACTAAGGTCTCTTTACGTCACCGAGCGAAGTGTTCACTTTCCTTCTCACTCAAGCCAGATAAAAAGGTGAGTTTGGAAGCTTCGAGTGACCGTATCAATCCCAGGAAAAGAGAAGGAAGCAGAGAAGGGCTGGAAAGAAAGAGCCTCCTCTCGGAACCTATTGTAATCCTTACAGCTAAGGCTGACTCCTACCTATACCTATAGAAAACTCCAGGGAGATCAGACTGAGGGTTAGATGGGTTCCTTTCGATGTCAATCGCATCCAAGGCGTCGTAAAACCTGCGTAGATTTCGGTTGATGGTCTAATCAACCTTTCACCTTAACTGCATATAAGATTGTACGCCTGAGGCTTCTTGTGTCCAGGCATCGATCGGGTTCGGTCGGCTTGGGTAGGTCCCTTCTTTCTTAACTCTTTTCTTTCTGTGGTAGACCTCGATAAAGAAAGAGCCACAGATGAGAGATCAATGGGTACCATTCTCGGAAGTGTCTACTTGAAACTGGTAACAAAGCGTCCTCTAGGCTCTTTCCCCTTTGACTTCCTTAGCTTAGGTGTGGGTAAAGGGTTTCTATGTCATTTGTTCGTAACGATTGGACGTTCTCTTCATCAATTAGAATCTCGAGACTCAAAAAGAGAGGCTCGTCTCCACCTTCAACACACAAAGAACCAGGAGTAAAGGCGTCAACCAGATTTACTCTCACCGTCACAAATGGAACCGTACAACTACTCCAACTCCGGTACAAATTCAGGGGTGTCTCCGGTAAGACATGTTGATTCCTATTTTTTTCAGATCAGGTTTTCCATTTCCGCCACCTCCAACTGAAGTATCTCTTGGTTGTCGCAGGCTGATTTATGCACTCCGCCGGAAGGAGACGCTTGTTTTATTAGTATTACTGTTTATAAGTATATGGAATTTTTTTTTAGAAGCAATGAGTATTCCTGTTTGTTTGTGGAATCAACTTTTTGCAGTTCGAATACAAACGAATGAATTATTTTCTTCTTCAATGTATATATCACTGGTTCTCTCCAAGTCGGATGCCTCCTGTTGAATGATTGAATTCAGTTGGCTGCTCATATGAGTTAATTTTAAATTCCATGAATTCGTGCAGCCTTCCCTCCATTTAGTTAATTCCATCCGTCCACTCTTCTCTCCAATGCAACCGACCAGCTATTCCTTTTTATATTTGAACTCCACAACTGGCTGCTTTACTACCAAAAAGTCACCTAGCTCCCTTTTAATTCAATCCAGTAGCCAGCCTCCTCTGTCTAACAATTCAACTGACCTAGCCTCTGTGTATATCTATTCCCCCCAATTAAAATACTTCAGCCATCCACTCCTATGTTCCAGCCAAGTACCTTTATTTCCTCTTGATGTAATTAGAGTTTACTACTACAATTAATGTGTATTGATGATGGGAATATGATTGTGAGAATATTTGAGTATGTTATGGCCACTCTTTCAGTTATGAGAAGGTAAGCAACTATAGCGACAAGTTATATATTTTGTGTAATTCCATTTATTTTTTTACTACTATGATTTCACGCTGTAACTACCATTTGATAGGTTAATGGGCCTCTAAATTAGAATAGTTTTGTTGATGTTTGAGTGTGTTGTGCAGCTATCGATTTTTTTCTAAGCTACTTTGATTTCAAGTAGTAATTATCGTTTCAAAAATTTTTGTGCAAATCCGTCCAGCATACAAGAAGTTTAGGACTATGGACTGTAAAGAGATTTACGATGACTCACACGTTTCTTCGGGGACACATACAATTCGGACAAGTTTGCCCTAACACCAACGAAATTGGGTCGAATGGGTGGTTTTTTATCGTCGGTGTATGGCAAAGCAGGAGCGGAAAACAATATTATTCCTGTGTCTGCTGAGATGAGTGATGAAAGTGACAGTGAGGATGTGAACGACAAAGGATCAGTCATGGAATTTTCATAGCCTCTAAGTGGCGATAAACGTAAGAGAAGTTCCAACGGGGGAAACAAAAAAAGAAGTTTGGAAGGGACTCACTTTTCGAGTCAGCCCACAAGTTGGTCAGTCTAGGGGAGGACCTTCGTAGGCACGTGCATGTGAACTATGTCCTAGTTGTGCTGATTGTATCAAGGAATTCAAGGGAGTCGGTTTACTTTAGCCGAAAACAAGGCTATACAATTTCGCGCTAAGTTTCTTGATCGTGATTTGAACAGTGAAGGTTATGCCGCTTGCGATACTGTCGATGAGAAATGGGGCTGGCTTGTTTACAATTTCGAGGATACAACGCTTCGAAAAAATAGTTGAGGTTTTATTTTAAAGATTTCTTGCGTCACTGACCCCTGATTGACTTTGTTTGACTATGCTTGTTTATGTTTGGAACATGTGAGATGGACACCTTTTGGCCATGTTGTTTTAGTGTGTAGCCCGTGACCAATTTCTAGTATGTAATGAATATATGCAAGACTAGTACTTAGCTCCTATTTCCCATGCTTTGTCCTAAAAACAACTTGTTATCAATTTGATGTGTGTGAAATGTGGCATTATATATATATATTTGGCTTCACAATAGCCTTTTTAGAATGCATGCATGCAGACTATGGTTGTACTTAGGGTTAGTTGTCCTATTGCACCAAAAATTTCAATAAAGTGATAGTGCATCTGTTGACCAATTTCACTAGTTCTACATTATTCCATCTACCTTTTTATTTTCCAAATACATATGTCTTGCCTATATTAGGGAATGCAATTGGCTTAACTCATGAAACAAAAAACACCTTCCATACTTCATCATCCTTCTTTAGGGTAGCAATGAGAATTGAAGTAGTCAACAAATTTTAGAAATAAATGTCTTTCCCTTCTAATTATGGCAGTGTCGACTTTAGCTCAGTTCTGGACCCGAATTCAGAAGACGAACTTGACGAAAACGAGTGCATAGACATTTTAGAGCAGGACACAATAATGTGGCTACGGTATTGTAATATGTTGGGAAGTGCTACGCTTGACTACTTGGCACGACTTCGCCAACCACACCCCTCTCACTTTCCAAACATCTGTAATAGTCACATGTTCATGTTGGATTTTCTCGAACAGCCATCAGGCCAAATTTGCTTCCAAGAATTCCGTATGTATCCGCCCATGTTCACTCATTTTTCATACATCCCGCGTGTTAACTATGGATTCTCTCTCGAGAACAATGTTGATGTATACAAACAGGTGGGAATGTTCTTGAGCATTCTAGCACATGGAAGGGCTATAGAAAAATCCAGACACGATTCAGGCACTCGCTGTACACCATAGGGCGTTATTTCAGGAAAGTATTGACAGCTGTTGTTAGACTCGATGCACATGTGATTAAGCTAGATCCGAACTGCAACCAAAGTCCAATTCACCATAGACCCGATCTTGTAAAGCACCGTATATTTAAGGTAAAACCAATATTTCCTACATTACCTTTCGAACAATTGAATAGCCTCATTCAGCCACTAATATTGTACAATCTTAAACAATAGGATTGCATTGGGGCAATTGATGGCACGCATATTCAAGCCGTACTACCTAAAAATGAGAAACTTAACTTCATTGGTAGGAAAGGATATCTGACACAAAAAGTGCTAGTTGTGTGTGATTTTAATCTTTGTTTCACCTTTGTCATGGCTAGCACATCAGGGAAAACACATGACAGTCATATTCTAGCCAGGTCTATACATGATCCAGATATACATTTTCGTCAACTGGCTTTCGACAAGTACTACTTAGTTGACTCTGGGTTTGCACAAAGACGTGGTTACATGGATCCTTTCAAAGGGGCAAATGTCAGATATCATTTCCAAGAGTTTTGTTCTGAATCCTCTTCACATGGACGACAATTTAGGAAATATCATGAACGTTTTAATTTCTACCGCTCTTCTTGCAGGAACGTTATCAAAAGGTCATTTGGGGTACTCAAGGAACATTGAAATTTTTTGGATAGAATGCCTCATTATCCCTTTGAAATTCAGACAGCGATTGTAGTTGCAACAATGACAGTACATAACATTCTTTGTCATTCTGGTCATATTGATCAGGGTTTCAGATTGGATGAACAGGTGGATGATGCCGCAGAAATTGATCTTTCCGACCAAGATGAGGAAGATGCAACGGAGGTAGAAACGGAGAGACATGGTGACCCGAAATGGAACGTGCTCAGGGACCACATGGCCCGACAATATCGTTGAAATTTCCTCTTGTATTAGGATATAAATTTCACTTACGGTTATGAATATCCATGAATAACATGTATTTTGATTCAGTTGGTTATGATTTTGTAACTCCCCGGGTACTCGTTGATATTATTATATTAAATTATTTGTATTTGACCCCCCTCACTTCAAAGTCAAATAGAAATTTTAATTTATTTGACTTATTTAAAGGGATCTATTCGATATTAAATTAGACTTTAAATTTAGTTTATGTAATATAAACGAAAATTAAATAAGAATATTAAATGTTACTCTAACTAATTTTATCGGTTAAATAAATCGATTATCGACTCCATAATTGGAAAGATATGGATTGAAGTGTATGGAATGTACTTCAAAGTGGAACTAAGAATTCGTCCCAACGTTGAAAAATAATAGACAAAAGTTAATTCGTAAATTTATTGGTTGAAATAGTAATAATTAAAGTCGTATATATAACCATTATTTACATATATGTGTGACGTCCACATATATGTTTATATTATATTATATAAATAATATTTAGTAGAGATGAGTTACGCGTATAGTTTTGTTACTTTGAGTGTGTTTGGTATTGTTTAAATTTTTTTTTTTTTAAAATGAATAGTGATTTTTAGGAGAATTGATGGTTGAAATTTGGGTGAGAAGTCAAATATTGTGGACTTGACTTTTAATTGATGGTTGATGTTGAATACTATAAAAAAATGAAAAAAATGAATGAAAACTAAACAAGAGCTTTATTCGTTTGGGAAATCAAAATTTTGGCGAGAATATTAACAAAATGCATAAAATGGAAATGAATTTTGGGGCACCACAGATTTTCTATCTTGACGTCGATAATAATGTCCCATTATCCAGGGTAGATTTATGCACAGTCCATAGAAAATATTTCGGTCGGTTGGCAAAAATATAAAAATAAACAAAAAGGAACGCAATAATGGAGAGAAAATAGATGCCAATTACCCAAAATGATGAATAGTCAACCCAATTACAGTAAAAGTGAGAAAATTGTACGTCATTGACCAGGTAGTCAGATTTGGGACATTTCCGTCACCTCGGTTAAGTTACTGTAGCAGGTATTCAATTGACTGAGATAGCCTCTGTCAAGTGCACTATTTTAATATAAATGTGTTGCTGGGTCCCACGTGAGGCACAATTTTTTTTTTTTTTTTTTTTTTTGATTTTTCAAAACTTTGACGGTAGCAAACAGCCTGTAAATATATTGAAAATTAAAAATATAAATGAATAGTAACTGAATCAGGGAATCCCGCTTAGATATAACGGTTCTTGATTTCTCTCATTTTTCAAATGGAACGTATCAAGGAATTTGAAAATGCTGATCCTCTCATTCACAATCCGACATATCCCCTACTTGTAAAAAAGGCAATTTTGAGAATACCAAATTCACAATCATCATTGTCAGCCACCAAATTATTTTGAGATTCAAATTTTAAGTTAGTTTGCAAGGAAATCAAGGCTTGCCGATATCAGTCCAAACATCTATTCACCCTCAAATATCTTTTATTACAAGGCGTGTTTATATTATTCATTTGAGCATCATGTATTATAATTAAATTAACTAGTCTTGTGGATAGCAGCATAGAAGTGTTTATATTATTTATGGAGAAAGGAGAGTTTTCATATTATTCATTTTTCAGCATCAAGTATCATAATTAACTAGTCTATATAGGTAGCAGCATAGAAGTGTTTATATTATACATGGAGAAAGGAGAGTTTTCATTGGTAAAATGATAGACAAGGTTGCACTGACACTCTACCGGAAGTCAACATGTTGTATCTGACACCGACATGTATCAGGCTACACCGTATGTAGAGATGGCAAAAAAATCCGATCCGCCCCGTCGATCCGTCGACCCGATCCGAAAAAATCCCGATCCGTGGATCGACGGATTGAAATTTTTGTGATCCGCCCCGATCCGAAAATTCACGGAGCGGATTTGGATCGGGGCTGATCCGATCCGCCCCGATCCGCGATCCGAAATTTTTTTTTAATATAATTTCTTTATCATGTATAAAAATCTAATATTATAAATTTTGTAGCAAACTTTAATTTTTGGGAATAACCTGCAATCTTTGCATTTTAAAGAAAACACATTTTTCATGTTCTTCATTTGAAGAAAAAATTACAATAAGTGATGGTAAAAAAACTCGATCCGTTGAATCGGCGAATCGGCATCTATACGTCTCGTTTCAATAAAATAAATAAAATTTAATAAAAAAATAAATTTTCTAAATTTTTTATAAAAGATTTAATTTAAAATATATTTAAAAAAAATTAAAAAAAATTAAAAAAATAAAAAATAAATAAATTTTTTTTTTGGCGGATCGGTGGACCGATCCGCCCCGACCCGACCCGACCCGAAATTTGACGGATCGCGGGGCGGATCCGGATCGGGCAAAAAAATCTCGGGACGGGGCGGATCGGGGTCCGATCCGCCCCGTTGCCATCTCTAACCGTATGTATCAAAATGAAAAGGGGAAGGGACAAAACGCTTGCAATTAAAAAAAATGATAATCCTAACTTCCAAGTTTATTTTTATTTGATATCTTCATTTTGATGTAATAAATATACAATATGTTGTTTGTATATGAGACTAAGATAATAATAAATTAAAAATAAATAAATGTGCGCGTCCTCAATGTGTCGCATCTTAACTTTTTAAAAAATCATGTGTCAGTGTGTCCGTGTTGTATCGTGTCCCATGTCGCGTGTCTGTGTCCGTGCAACCCTGATGATGGATACCACTGTCAAGTATTCAGCACTGAAACAGAAGCTGGTTTTCAAATTATTGTAGCAGAGGTAAGGTAAAATTTTTAACAATTCTGAACAGAATAAAGAAGACATAGCTGAAGTGCATTTCAGACGATACCAAAGGAAGTAGATTGTAGTTTAATCTTTTTTAATCATTCTTCAAGTCCTAGAACTACATTTTTCAATTTCACTGTCAAGGAGATCCAAAATATTATATTTTAGCTTGAATGTCGCAAACCTGACTAATGTTTTTTTTTTTTTTTTTTTTTTTAATAATTGATTGTTTCATAAAGTAATTAATATGTTGCTTTTTATCGTGACGGAGTAGTTGAGACTCGACGATAACGTAAAACTCGCAAACAGGATTATGATGCAAAGGTCCAACATCTGAATGCCAAAGCTTCCAGATTATCCCACAACACTGTCTAAATGATTTTAAGGCATGTGACGACTATGAAGTGCTCATGTTGATTTGAGATGGATATTATTGGAAATGATACTCTCTTTTTTTCATATATTGTTTAGAGGTGTTAATCATCTATCAACTAAATGGATTTAGTGTGCTATTTTTGACTAAATTTTAATTAAAATTATTGTATGATCTTTCCTGATAGAACCAAGGAAGTCAACTTGCGAATCAAGGAAGTCAACACTCGATTCATGTTCTGGTGGGGCCCATGACGAAGTCCAAGGTCAAAAAGGTCCAAAGGTCGATGGCGGGACTCATTTACAAGCTCCAAAATCAAGTCCACTTCGAAGAGAGCAAAACCGAATTCAATTGCATAATTTTTGAAGTTCAGACACTTTTAGTCGACTGAAAGTTTCCTTGGTCGACCAAAAGCCTGTAGGATTTTTAAGGATGGCCTCATTCGGGTTTGGTTGATCCTTGTTCGTCCGAAAGTGTCACTTCGGTCGACCGTGTGATCGACCGAAACGTGCTGAACTTGAAAACGCGGGATTTTTTGTGCAATGTTCCAAATTTTAATTTAACCCCAATTTTTGTAATATATAAACATTTCCTCTTGATCCAATAGCTTAGAACATTGAATGTGATTGGTGTCAAGAACACTTGTGTAAGGTGTCTTCATATCAATTTTAGCTTTCTTGGGTCGATTCCAATTAGTTGTGGGAATTTTTGGTCAATATACCAAAGGGGTCCTCATCATTTGGTATCAGAGCTTGACTCTAAAATTGATATATCTATCCTTTAAATTCTTGTTATTGTTGTTGTTTCAAAAAAAAGAAAAAAAAAAGAAGAAGAGGTTGTTGTCTTGAGCTTTGGTTGATCCCTCTACATTGAGTCATTGTTTGTTGTCATATTTGATTAGTTAGGGCACATTTGGACAAACACTTAACAAATTCTTATGTTATTCAATGTGTGCATTCAAGACGTTTGACAAAATGTCCCAAAGAAAAACTTCATGTTAAATTCTACTTTGCAAGTACCAAACATACTCCTAGTTAGCTACTTGTTCCATTACCAATTTCATTGTGATCCAACTCTTGAAAACCTTGTCATATAAATCCAATTTTGGTATCTCTTGTATAGTAGCAAGCAAAAAAATTCCACTTGTTATTGTGTCTAGTCACTTTAAAATTCCTTCTTGTTTGGTTGTGGTTTTTGACTTCACAAGGATTAATTTGTCTCGGTCTAGTCAGTTACCTTCCTTGGAAAAACTTGATAAGGGAACTTGGAGTGGAAAAAGACAAGAGTGGTGAGTTCAATTGAGGGTAAAATCCTATTTAGAGTGAAACAGGAGAGAAAAATATCTTGTGAGGACACTTTCACCCTTGCACCTTATGGCTAATACACACACTTCAAGTGGGCAAGACTCTAATGCCTAAACTCAAGAAATACGGGACACATTACAAACCCTTTTGGTTGGCATGACTAGGCAAGCGGAGGCAACAGCTATAATGATGAGACAAATGGAGGCGATAGGAGGGAGATTGGATAGGTTAGAGGCAAGGAGGGAGAATCCACCTCCAAGGGGTAATGTTGAAAGAAGGGGGAATAGGAGAGGAGTTAGAGATGAGGATATGGATGTGGATGAGATGGAGAGTGAAGGAGGCAGTGACCAAAATTGGAACATGGGTAGGAATAGAGGAGGGCGCCATGATAGGGAATTTGATCGGGGATATCCGAGGGAGCATAGAGTTAGAGACGGGGTAGATGGAAATATTGGTAGTATCAAGATGAAAATCCCTTCATTTCATAGGCAGAGTGACCTCGATGCATATTTGGAGTGGGAAAGGAAAATGAAGTTAATTTTTGAATGTCATAGGTACTACGAGGAGAAGAAGGTCAAGCTAGCGGTGGTAGAGTTTATCAACTACACTCTAGCTTGGTGGGATAATTTGTTGCTCACAAGGAGAAGGAACTATGAGGGGGGTGTAAACACTTGGGGTGAGTTGAAGAGCCTCATGAAGAAGAGGTTTGTGCCTAACCATTATTATAGAGGGTTATATCAAAGGTTACAAACTCTTAAGCAAGGGACTCGAAGTGTTGAGGATTATTATAAGGAGTTGGAGAAGGCCCTAATAAGGGCAAATATAGAAGAAGATAGGGAGGCCACTATGGCTCGATTTCTTAGTGGCTTGAATAGAGAGATGGCCAATGTAGTAGAATTGCACCATTATGTGGAGATGGAGGAATTGGTGCACATGGATATCAAGGTGGAAGATCAATTGAGAAAGAAAGATCAATTCAAGAAAAAAGGGCAAGAAAAATATACCAGGAGCTCTAGCTCAACATGGAAATCCCAATGAGGGTAATGAGAAGATTGATAAGGCACCTCCTGTGGAGAAGAGTGAACTGTCCAAAGGGAAGGAAACTGTGGTTCATGAAGATAAGCTCAATGTCGATTCAATTACCTCGAGAAGTAGGGATGTTGAATGTTTCAAGTGTCGGGGTAGGGGCATTATTCTCGTGATTGTCCAAATAATAGGGTGATGGTCATTCGAAATGGGGAGTGGGAAATGAGATTGATAGTGATGAAGTGGAAGTGGAGGGGGTTGTTAGCCTACCTAAATCCTTGGTTATCATGAGGGCTCTCAATGCCCAATCCAAGATTGGTGAGGTAGAGAAGTAAAGGGAAAATATTTTCCATACCCGGTGCCTTGTTAATGATGAAGCATGTAGTATAATTATTGATGGGGGTAGTTGCACAAATGTGGCTAGTTCTAGCATGATGGAGAGGTTGAAGTTACCAACGAAGAAGCACCCAAGTCCCTACAAGCTAGAATGGTTGAGCGACTATGGAGAGGTGAGGGTGACTAAGCAAGTCCTTCTTACCTTCCACATTGGCACTTATAGTGACCAAGTACTTTGTGATGTCGTACCCATGCAAGCTACACACATTCTTTTGGGTAGACCTTGGCAATATGATAGAAGAGTGATTCATGATGGACGAAAAAATAGGTATAGCTTCCAAGTGGATGGGAAGCAAGTGGTCTTGTTACCATTGAGTCCGGAGGAGGTTTATAAAGATCAAATGAAACTCAAGAGGGAGGTCGAGGAGAGAGAAAAAAGAGAGTTGAGTAGCCCAAGCGAAGGGAAGGAGGGTGAAGAAAAAAGTGAGGGTGAGAGTGAGAAGAAAAATGAAGAGGGGAGAGTAAGAAAAAAAGGGTGAGTTTCTATGCTAGTAAGGGGGATATTGAAAAGGCTTTAAAAAGAAACCAACAAGTACTCTTGTTAGTGTAAAAGGAGTCTCTCCTTACACTTGAAGAGTCTCACAATTCCCTCCCCTATTTAGCTGTTTTCCTGTTGCAGGAATTTCAAGATGTTTTCCCGGAGGAGATGCCTAGTGGCCTTCCGCCCATTAGAAGCATCGAGCATCAAATTGATCTTATTCCTGGTGCAGTCATCCCAAATAGGATAGCCTATTGAAGCAACCCAGAGGAAACTAAGGAGCTCCAAAGACAAATTGAGGAGTTGATGAGCAAGGGAAATGTTTGAGAAAGCATGAGTCCTTGTGTCGTGCTCGTGCTCCTAGTGCCCAAGAAGGATGGAACCTACAGGATGTGTGTTGATTGTCGAGCCGTCAACAATATAACGGTAAAGTATCGCTATCCTATCCCCAGATTAGATGACATGTTAGATGAATTACATGGCTCTTACATCTTTAGTAAATTTGATTTGAGAAGTGGCTACCATTAAATTAGGAAAATGGAAGGAGATGAATGGAAGACCGCATTTAAAACTAAACATGGTTTGTATGAATGGTTTGTCATGCCATTTGGTCTCACTAATGCACCAAGCACTTTCGATTGATGAATCATATCTTGCGTGCATTTATTGGAAAATTTGTGGTTGTCTATTTTGATGATATTTTAATTTATAGCAATAATTTTAAAGAGCATGTAGAGCACTTGAAATGTCTGCTTTCGGTTTTGAAAGAAGAAAAATTATATGACAATCTCAGCAAGTGTCATTTCTGCATGAAAAGTGTCATCGTTCTTGGATTTGTTGTTAGCACCAAAGGAATTGAGGTTGATGAAGAAAAGGTCAGGGCCATTGGGGAATGGCCAACTCTTAAGAGTGTCACCGAGGTAAGAAGCTTTTATGGCTTGACTAGTTTATAATGATGGACTTCCGAAAAAGAAGGTGCACCTTGTTGGTATGAGTAGTACCTATCATTTCTTTTAAACTTTCATGGCCTATGCGTTACAATCACCCTCTTCAGACTCCTCGTCACATTTAAACCATCTGAGGATCCATTACTAGGCATTGGGATTCTAGAGGTGGTTTCTACGGGTTCAAGAGGTGGCTCATGCCCTATGGAGTAGCATTTTGTCCCGCATAGCACTTAGTTCTCCATTTTTGACTGGCAGCCGGCTCTGATACCATTTGTAACGACCTGGATCCCACTTAACGGGTTGTCCCGGCCATTAGATGACGACGTACTATCTCCACTGTACCAACATGAATCTTTTTAGCATGCTTTGTCCTCACTCACACGCTCCCCGAGAAAACTTCCCAGGAGATCACCCATCCTAGAATTTCTCCAAACCAAGCACGCTTAACTGTGGAGTTTCCAATCATGAACTTCCGAAAAAAAAGGTACAGCTTGTTGGTATGAATAGTATATATCATTTCTTTTAAACTTTCATGACCTGGGTGTTACATAACCTTTCATGTATGATGATAATTTTGATTAAATTATCAAAAGACATCAAAAGCATAATCAATCGCCTCAACGAAGGTGTCTTATTTCAACATTAGAGAGAAGTTGCACATATATATAGTTAAAATGAAAGAAAAGGACCGTTCTGAAACATATAAAAGACTTGAAGGATCACCAGAATTAAATAAAGAGAAAGTGTTAAAAACGTATTGAAAGGAGTAGCAACTTATCTCAACAACTTCTCCAATGAAAAATTAAACAATTCATCTGGTATTATGCATGGCAGTGCTTTCAATCATGCTTGATGAGGATAGCTTCTGGATCCTTCCTTATAACAGATTTTGTTGTAATTTTATTCCCAGTGTAATTTGTGTATAGATGTGTATCTATAGATTTGCTCCTATAAATTCTTGTATTCTACAGCAGCTTGAATCAAGAAAAATCAATACAAAAATTCTTTTTATTTTAACTTGGTATCAAAGCCATCATGTCCACTACTCCTTCCAATCAAAACACTACCGATATCTCTACGCTACCTAATGCAAATTCTCAAAATCAAGTTTCAACCACCTAGTTTCGTCTCAATCAAAACATTTTTGTCAAGCTGGACAGAGACAATTATCTCTTGTGGAAAAATATGGTTATGTTAACTTAAGTCAAGGGGGAAATAGAACAAATTTTGGCTATGTAAGAGGATTCAGAGGAAATCCAAGCTCCAAAATCAGTGGCTTCATAGGAAGAAGCAAGAGTAGAGAAAGAGGAGGTAGACAAATAGAATTTAAAGTACCTTTCCAGATATGTGGACTTAGGAGCCATCAAGTTGGATGGTGCTTCAAACGATATGAGGAAAACATCACTGCTAAGAGGTTGGATGATGTCTCCAGTTATTCAGGAACTCAGAATCCTTCAGCCTACTATGCAACACCAAGTGTCGTAGAAGATTCATCTTAGCTAGCTGACTCAGGACCAAGTAATCACGTTACGTTTGACAAGAGTAATCTGGATGAAGCTAAGATATACAATGGCAAGGAACAGGTCCAAGTTGGTAACGGTAATCTTCTATCTATAGCTCAAATTGGTAAGAAGTTTATATACATCAGTGGAAACAAAAACTTGAAATTGGATAACCTTTTGTTTGTTCCTAAAGTCAAAAGAAACTTGCTCAGTTTTTCTAAGTTTACTCTTGACAATGGAGTGTTCATTGAATTTTATCCTAACCGTTGTGTTGTTAAGAACTTGTTAACGAAGAAGGTGCTGGTTCGAGGGTTGCTTAAAGATGGGCTCTATCAACTCAATATCACAAACAATCCACTCAGAACATCCAATCAAGTCCCAACTCATCCTAAGACTTTACACTTTCCTGTTTTCAACATTTCATCTAATTGTAATAAATCAAAATTAGATGCTAACATAGAAATATGGCATAGGAGACTAGGTGTAACGCCCCGAGTTCTGAATACCCGGTTCACCACGTCATTTTCTGGTCTGAATTTAAAAATAATAATCTAGCGGAAGAAATATTTGAAATTCATTTTTTGGCAACAATAAATAAACTGTAATGGTCGATAAAATTGAAAACATTTAGGAAAAAAACAATTCGAACCATTAATTTTTTTAAAGCAGTTGACAATGTCACAACTTCTCGAATAACTGAAATTCTCAAAATTATCCAATGTTTGAAAATACGGAAAACATTAAAGTAAGACATTTCAACCATTTAACGGTTATTGCCACCATCATCCATCACTTGCCACCGTCTCCGAAATCTGCAAGTGTTGTAAAAATAGACATGAGCATTTCATAGAAATACTCAGTAGACTCATCGCCCATTAATTAACCTACAATATAACTGAACACATAAATGCAGGCTCTTTAGAAACATAGGGCGTGGGTAGTCTCTTCTTGTGCATTTAAGCACGTGGCTTATTTTGAAAATCATAGGCTCTTTAGAAAATCGGGTGTTGGTAGTCTCGTCTCGTGCTCATGAGGCACGTATGTTATGCATAACATCATCATTTCTTGTAGCGGATTGGGCTCCCTCAAGGGGCCTTTTCCCAATCTTGCCCGCATACTCATATCTTACTCGTATCATTATTATTCCTGACGAGGGAATATAGGCTCATTTTCATGAAAATGACTTTTCACAGGTCACATAACATTCAACCATTATTTCCGAAGAAATACATTCTCATTTCTTTTCATAAAAAATGACCTTCACAGGTCACATGATATTCACATGCAATCATAATTTAAATCAATTAATAGGGGCGAGTCTACCTTAAACTTGACGAGTGTGGTTGAGCGGGAAACGACTTCCATTCTTTAATTCTCCGTACGCTTCGTCTAGCCAATTAGAAGATTTAGTCGAATTAGTCTTTTGAAATTTATAGTTAAAATGATAAATTACCATTTAGGGACTGAAATCGACGTTTTGAAAGTTGAGTGACTAAAATGGATCATTCGAAATCTGAGGGACCAAAATGAATACTGTGAAAGTTGAGGGGCTAAGACGTAAATTTTCAAATGTTGGGTCGAAGCTCAAAATGAATATTAAATTGTAGGGCTAAAAGAATAGATTTTAAAAATGACGGGACTGATTAAAATCATTTAAAACTTAAGGGCTGAAATTATAAGTTTTTAAAGCTATAGGGGCTGATTTGAAATAATTTAAAACTTTGGGGGCTAAAAAGTAAATTTTATAAAAATCATAATATATATATATACATATCAGTACAGAGGGAGAGAGAGAACGCAGCGGCGCACTGCGAGCAGGGTCCTGCCGGGGTTAAACGCCGGCGATTTCGACGGCGCCGGGTGCGGCGGTTGGCTCACAAGGATGGGGATTCAGATTTGAGGGATTAGGTGCGAGTTTTGAGTGCGAAACCGTGGTGCAACCGAGGCTTGATTCGCGATTTTCCGGCGAGTAGGCGGCGGCGATCGAGGTAAGTTACTGGGTAAGTTGTGTTTGGGGTTTTTGGGTTTGATTCTTGGGGTTGATTCTGATTTTGGAAGTGGGATGGCCGACGAGCAGTAGGCGGGTTTGGATGTGGTTCGGTGATGGATTCTTGGGTTGGGCAGTGGCGGTTTCGAACGGTGGTTGGTGGTTGGTGGTGGTGCTTGGTGAGTGTTTTGGTTTGGATTGTACAGTGGGCTGAACTGGAATTGGTGGTGGTTTTGGTGCTGATGATGGTTCTGGCTACGTGAGGGAGAAGGAAGAGCAAACCTTCCCTAGGCTGAAATGCTAGATTGGAGGCTGGAAATGGGACTGCAGTGGAGGTGGGAGGAGGCTGCTGGTGGATGCTAAACTGGAATTGTACAGAGTGGTTTTGGGTGGTGACTGAATGGATGGAAAAAAGAAAAGAAAACGTGGGGTGTTATGAAAAATGAATGTAAAGTTAGTGGAGAATAAATGATGGGAATCTAATGGGATTTGTAACGGCTGGAATTTGTTTGGGTGTTGGAATGATAATAATGGTGGGTGGAAAGGATAATAAAGAGAAAGCAAAAATGTGGAAAAATTTTGGTAGGATTAGTTTAGGATAATTAACTAAAAATTTGACTAACTTTGATCAAGAAATGTATTTAAAATAGATATATATTTTGGAATAAATTTGAGAATAAATAAATTTTGAGATAAAATTGAATTACGTATTTTGGACTTAAAATAATTTATAATAAGAAAGATTGAGATATTCTACTGAATTTGGAATTTGAAATGATTTTGAAAATAATACTTTAAATAAATAATTAAAACAATATAATTTTAGAAATTCGGACATTTAATTCAAAATCGAACAAACTTGATATTTCTCGACTTGGCTAGACGAATCCGTCGCGGCGTTAACTTCAAAATAATAGGTGAGATAGTAGCGACACAATTTTCTAAATATTAAAATAATTATTAAATGCGTAAAAATTCTTGGTCGCTACAACCTTACCCCCTTAAAATAATTTCGTCCTCGAAATTAAACTTACTTGGTCTACAATTTCTGGATATTTGGCTAAAATTTCCTCTTCCTTCCCAGGTAGCCTTGTTACTACCCTGTCTACCCCACTGGACTTTGATTAAGAAATCTCCTTACTTCTTAAGACATGGACTTTTCTCTCTACTATGCACATAAGTGCCTTTTCATAAGTCAAATCTTTCTGAACTTCAAGAGACTGATAGTTCACCATATGACTAGGATCATGAACATACTTTCTCAATAAGGAAACATGAAAAACATTGTGAACAGCTGCAAGTTCTGGTGGCAAAGCCAACAATAAGCCATATTATCCACTTCTCTAGTATTTCAAATGGTCCAATGAAACAAGACCTTAATTTCCCTTTCTTGCTGCAACGAAAAGTACCATTCATAGGAGTTACTTTCAAGAACACTTTCCCTCTAATCTCAAGCATTAAGTCTTTTCTTCCTTGATCGGCATAACTATTCTGTCTGTCTTGGGCAGCTTAAATCCGTAATCTGACCTTCTTTATAACATCAACTATTTTCTCAATTAATTCTGAACCCAATAATTTCTTTTCATTAACTTCATCCCACTCGATTGGCGATCGACATCGCCGTCCATACAAAGCTTCATAGGGTGTCGTACCGGTGGTAGCTCGAAAATTATTATTGTAGGCAATTTCCACCAATGATAGATGATTCTCCCAACTACCACTCAAGTCTAGTACACAGGCTCTAAGTATATCATCCAATGTCTGAATAGTGCGTTCGGACTGCCCTTCTGTCAGGGGATGGTAGGCAGTACTAAAATTTAATTTAGTACCCATTGCCACATGTAAACTCTTCCAAATTTCAAGGGAAAATTCTCGAATCTCTATCTGAAAAATGGACACTAGCAATCCATGAAATCGAACAACTTCTCTAATATATATCTGTACCTCATACAAAACTATCGAAAAGACGCTTGATAGCTATCGTGTAGAACTCAATTAATCATCCGACATTATCCAACTTTAATACTCATTCATTGGCCTTCTATTACAAACCTTTCATGGATCTATACTGATATCGAATCCTCGATACAAATATCAATCATTCAATTGCTTAAACTAAAAATCAAGAAGATTGATCAAGAATAAAACCTTATTACCCAAAATATAGCAATGAAGTATCAATTCCAAAATATTGTGTACAACTCAAACTTGGCGGAATCTTTCTGAATGGATTCGCAAACGTAATCATTTCTAAACTCGACTAAAACTTCCTTTTCAAGTTGAAGAAATTCAAACTTAAATCCTTTAATCCATACTTTAAATCATGCATCAAGTACTTGATATCACATACTCATTCTAGCTGAGGACTAAGGTACTAACTTAAAGTATCATCATAAGAATCAAATATGATACTCTCAAACTTAAGAAATCTCACTATCTTCCCAATCTGAAGTTCACGATACAATTTCCCTGTTCTCCCAAAACTTCAATTCCTGTCCCAATTTGAACAATACTCTGATTAAGTCTATCACCATTGAACAAGACTTCTGTGAATCATATAAGATTCCTCATCAAGTTTACTTAACCCAAAAATACAATTCCATTATAAGAAAAAGTCACACAACTGATCATCTCAAGCTTTCCATTATTGTAACAAAATACCTTGCTCACATCTAAAGTACAACCGAGAATAAGTAATCGAAACTGCATCACCAAAATCTTAAATAAATCCATATATCTTATGACTCAAAATGAAGATTCTCAATCGTAGGTAATATTTCACCATAATTCAATAAACCATCAAAATAAGATCAATTGACTCAATATATTCACACAATCCTTCACGGGATAACCATAACATCTCTTAACCGTCTAGTCACCATATCTTGTAGTAATCATGTAACATGTCACTTATCATCGTATCATATGACCTCAAATAATCATATCAATCTCTCTAAAATTACAATATAATAACCATCATATCTATCACGTGAACCTTATACGTCAATCTGCTCGTTAAGATTATATATCAATCTCTCAAACTAAATAAATCTTGGATTCTGCCATATGTCACTCTTTCTGCACACTACTCCATAATAAGTCATCACTGTGAAGTCTTATCCTCATTTCCACAAATTCTATCCACAAGGACAAATACATAAAAGTTCATTTCTTATTTTCGAACCAAGATACCATCGGTAACAATTTCCAAAATTTCAATGTATGGTCTTATCATAAACTTTCCCCCGATCAAATGCATTACCGCTGCAATACTTGTACCAATCTAGGACCTGATAAAAATTTCTTTCATCAATTTCATCCAACAATTTATCTCATGATCTTCTAATATCATAAATGAAATCTAAAAGTACATCGGTGAATCATTCACATTACGAGGAAACCCTGATTCATTTCCAGGACTGAGACTCATCTTTCTTCGAATTCCACTTAGAACCAAAAATAACATTACTTATTCATGGAAGCTCAACTTATTTCATAATCTCAATACATCGTCACCTTCAGTTCTCCCATAAGAGCAATCACATTATTCCTTATAATTATCTCTTGAACCTTTTATACTCAAATTACCTTATGACAATCATCATAATCTCACATAATCTCAAACATTCAATCATATGTCCCAAAATTCTCACTTCGAATAAACGGTTTCTCCTTTAAGGTATCTCACTATAAAATATGGTCAATATCTCCCTTTCATAATAACTGACTTTATCCAACTAATCATAGTACGTACAAATAACCAAATCCTTAACACATCATTTACCAGATCAACTTCCAAAATAAATCAACAGTAATATAGCATACCATCATAATTTATAATGTTCTCCAATATCAATGATCATTCCATAATCAATTTGTTCCCAAAAATGATTAAGATTCTTCCCAATATTGCCATAATATTAGTCTTCACTCATCTTTCAAAATATAACTTGACATTTCCAAATGTATGCATCAATTCTTCACATCACTTCATGTATTCCTTAAGATCCCAGTAGTTGTATACATCATCTTATTCTTGAAATTGTGAAACAATGAGAGTATATCAATAGGACTATCTCCATTACGAAAAAAAATGATCACACTTCAAAGAAGTCAAAAATATCTCAAAAGTCATTATCTCCTTATATCATTTACTAAATCTTGCTTGGGGTGTAAATGAACTTGCAAGTCTAACCTCAATTCCTTTAGTGGGTTGTTTTACCATACCATGCTCTTAACTCAAAATGATAAAATTCCGGACAGAGTCTCCCTTGTAATTTGGACTTATCCAACCCGTAGGTATACTTCATAATCAACAATAACAACCTGTAGTTATACTCCACATCTGACCACCACGATTTAAATATTTACAACAATTCCAACAAACTTCAATTCCATCAAAATATCCAAAGAATAAATTCATAATTCCTTAACATAACAATTTCAAATCATAGTTTCCAATATCACAATATCACTTCCTTAAATACATTAATTGGCTCAAATGACCACCCATTGTCATACTTATAAAATATATGACACAAATCAAAATTCCAAAATTTCTTAATTACAAGATCAAACAACATTATAAATTTCTCTTAAAATAGATGAATAATTCACTTATAATCTCAACATCTCCTAAAACTTCATAAAATTGGCTTGCTATTTATCGTTTAATCTAAACGATAGATAATATGAACATATTGTCGAATCATTTCTGTTGACTTCTCATACTTAGTGCCATGTCTAAAATCAATTATGCAAAGTCCAGTTAGGGTTCATCATTTCTAAACTTGAGGACAAAAATTATTTTGAAATCATTCTTAAATCATATTATTCTCATTATGCTCAACACTCGTTCTCTTTCTTTTCTTTTTTCTTTCTGAAAAACTTTCTCATTATACTTCAAAACTCATTTCTTTCTTATTCGGATACAATCTCTTTCTCTTTAGTAACGACCCGACTCCCTCGCTGGGGCCTTCTCCGAGTCGTACTCATAGTCTAAAACATATAAGTTATGACAAGCATAACATCATAAATCTTCTTTCTCATAAATCGTTAAAATAAGTATCCGAAATACTCTTCATTCTTTCTCATAAATCAATAAATAAGTATTCGAAATACTGAAATAACTTTAAACATCATAAACTTCTTTACCTCGGAGTTGGTGGAACGAGTGATGGCAGTGGCAATCTTTATCCATAATAATTTCATAATGGAAAATGCTTCTTGAAATTTTCTTTTGAAAACTTACCAGTCTACAGAAACGCAGACTGGCTCTGATACCAACTGTAACGCCCCGAGTTCTGAATACCCGGTTCACCACGTCATTTTCTGGTCTGAATTTAAAAATAATAATCTAGCGGAAGAAATATTTGAAATTCATTTTTTGGCAACAATAAATAAACTGTAATGGTCGATAAAATTGAAAACATTTAGGAAAAAAACAATTCGAACCATTAATTTTTGTAAAGCAGTTGACAATGTCACAACTTCTCGAATAACTGAAATTCTCAAAATTATCCAATGTTTGAAAATACGGAAAACATTAAAGTAAGACATTTCAACCATTTAACGGTTATTGCCACCATCATCCATCACTTGCCACCGTCTCCGAAATCTGCAAGTGTTGTAAAAATAGACATGAGCATTTCATAGAAATACTCAGTAGACTCATCGCCCATTAATTAACCTACAATATAACTGAACACATAAATGCAGGCTCTTTAGAAACATAGGGCGTGGGTAGTCTCTTCTTGTGCATTTAAGCACGTGGCTTATTTTGAAAATCATAGGCTCTTTAGAAAATCGGGTGTTGGTAGTCTCGTCTCGTGCTCATGAGGCACGTATGTTATGCATAACATCATCATTTCTTGTAGCGGATTGGGCTCCCTCAAGGGGCCTTTTCCCAATCTTGCCCGCATACTCATATCTTACTCGTATCATTATTATTCCTGACGAGGGAATATAGGCTCATTTTCATGAAAATGACTTTTCACAGGTCACATAACATTCAACCATTATTTCCGAAGAAATACATTCTCATTTCTTTTCATAAAAAATGACCTTCACAGGTCACATGATATTCACATGCAATCATAATTTAAATCAATTAATAGGGGCGAGTCTACCTTAAACTTGACGAGTGTGGTTGAGCGGGAAACGACTTCCATTCTTTAATTCTCCGTACGCTTCGTCTAGCCAATTAGAAGATTTAGTCGAATTAGTCTTTTGAAATTTATAGTTAAAATGATAAATTACCATTTAGGGACTGAAATCGACGTTTTGAAAGTTGAGTGACTAAAATGGATCATTCGAAATCTGAGGGACCAAAATGAATACTGTGAAAGTTGAGGGGCTAAGACGTAAATTTTCAAATGTTGGGTCGAAGCTCAAAATGAATATTAAATTGTAGGGCTAAAAGAATAGATTTTAAAAATGACGGGACTGATTAAAATCATTTAAAACTTAAGGGCTGAAATTATAAGTTTTTAAAGCTATAGGGGCTGATTTGAAACAATTTAAAACTTTGGGGGCTAAAAAGTAAATTTTATAAAAATCATAATATATATATATACATATCAGTACAGAGGGAGAGAGAGAACGCAGCGGCGCACTGCGAGCAGGGTCCTGCCGGGGTTAAACGCCGGCGATTTCGACGGCGCCGGGTGCGGCGGTTGGCTCACAAGGATGGGGATTCAGATTTGAGGGATTAGGTGCGAGTTTTGAGTGCGAAACCGTGGTGCAACCGAGGCTTGATTCGCGATTTTCCGGCGAGTAGGCGGCGGCGATCGAGGTAAGTTACTGGGTAAGTTGTGTTTGGGGTTTTTGGGTTTGATTCTTGGGGTTGATTCTGATTTTGGAAGTGGGATGGCCGACGAGCAGTAGGCGGGTTTGGATGTGGTTCGGTGATGGATTCTTGGGTTGGGCAGTGGCGGTTTCGAACGGTGGTTGGTGGTTGGTGGTGGTGCTTGGTGAGTGTTTTGGTTTGGATTGTACAGTGGGCTGAACTGGAATTGGTGGTGGTTTTGGTGCTGATGATGGTTCTGGCTACGTGAGGGAGAAGGAAGAGCAAACCTTCCCTAGGCTGAAATGCTAGATTGGAGGCTGGAAATGGGACTGCAGTGGAGGTGGGAGGAGGCTGCTGGTGGATGCTAAACTGGAATTGTACAGAGTGGTTTTGGGTGGTGACTGAATGGATGGAAAAAAGAAAAGAAAACGTGGGGTGTTATGAAAAATGAATGTAAAGTTAGTGGAGAATAAATGATGGGAATCTAATGGGATTTGTAACGGCTGGATTTTGTTTGGGTGTTGGAATGATAATAATGGTGGGTGGAAAGGATAATAAAGAGAAAGCAAAAATGTGGAAAAATTTTGGTAGGATTAGTTTAGGATAATTAACTAAAAATTTGACTAACTTTGATCAAGAAATGTATTTAAAATAGATATATATTTTGGAATAAATTTGAGAATAAATAAATTTTGAGATAAAATTGAATTACGTATTTTGGACTTAAAATAATTTATAATAAGAAAGATTGAGATATTCTACTGAATTTGGAATTTGAAATGATTTTGAAAATAATACTTTAAATAAATAATTAAAACAATATAATTTTAGAAATTCGGACATTTAATTCAAAATCGAACAAACTTGATATTTCTCGACTTGGCTAGACGAATCCGTCGCGGCGTTAACTTCAAAATAATAGGTGAGATAGTAGCGACACAATTTTCTAAATATTAAAATAATTATTAAATGCGTAAAAATTCTTGGTCTCTACACTAGGCCATCCATCATTTCAAATTCTAAGCCATGTACTGAGAAACAATGTTAGAAATCTGAAATTCAATAACATTTATATCTTTTGTGAAGCTTGTCAACTCGGTAAATCTCGCAAGTTGCCTTTTAAACTTAGATCTCATTCACAGAGACGTTTGGGGCCCTGCACCTATGAGATCCACTTTAGGTTTCTGATACTATATAATGTTCCTAGATGACTTTAACAAACATTCTTGGATATACCCTATCAAATGCAAATCTGAGTCTCTACAAATGTTTCTATAGTTTAAAGAACTAGTTGAAACTAAGTTTGAAAGAAAAATCAAAACTCTTCAAAGTGATTTTGGAGGAGAGTACTGGGTGTTTGAAAAAATAACTAAGGCAAATGGGATTGATCTGAGATTTTCCTGTCCATATACCTCTGTCCAGAATGGAAGGGCTGAAAGAAAGCATCGACATATTACTGAAACAGGCTTTCTTTACTTGCCCAAGCCAACTACTTCTTCGTTATTGGGTAGAAGCATTTCAGACAGAAAATCACTTGATAAACAAGTTACCTACTCCAGTTCTCCAGCTGAAATCACTCTTCCAAATCCTTTTCAAAAAAAATGTAGACTATGATCAGCTGAGAGTATTTGGTTGTGCATGCTATCCCCATCTTAGACCATACAATAAACATAAACTATCATTTCATTCCCAAAGATGTGTCAATCTAAGATTTAGTGGATCTCACAAGGGGTACAAGTGTCTAAATTCTACTGGAAAATATTCATTTCTAGACATGTTATCTTCAATGAAGATGATTTTCCATTTAAGTTTGGTTTCCTCAATAAACGTGCAACTTCCACTAATTCTGAAAATTTTCACTATTCAACGCCCTTTGCAAATGAGCCTGCTACACTACCTACTCTAAATTGTCCAGATCAGAACAATCCATATAACACTCCTGAATCACCTTCACATACTTCACCCTTACCTCAAACAGTTGATAGAGTTGATCAATCAAGTTCCCTGCAACTAGTTTCTTCTAGTGACAGTCTAGAGCAACTTAACACTATGGATAATCCTGAAGAATTGGCTGAACAGGGCAATAATATTTTTGATGAAGAGGATACAACTGAATTTGTTAATCCTATTGATGAAATTGAAATAAGAGCCGCAGGCCATTCTATGATTACCAGAGGAAAAAAATGGAATTTTCAAACCCAAGGTACTGTCTGCTGAACTCTTTGAACCTAGCAGTGCTAGAGAAGCTTTGAGCAGCATAAGTTGGAGACAAGCTATCCAAGAGGAATTTGAAGGTCTGCAAAGGAAAAAAAACATAGATACCAGTACCTCCCGATTTAATCACTAAAGTGATAGGCTGTAAGTGGGTTTTTAAAATCAAATACAATGAGAATGGTGAAGTTGAAAGGTACAAAGATAGGCTGGTTGCAAAAGGATTTCTTCAAATACAAGGAGTTGATTTTACAGAGACCTTCAGCCTTGTTATCAAGGCTTCAACTTTGAAAATCATTTTAACTATAGCAGTGCACAACATTTGGGAAATCAGATGAGTTGATGTGGATAATGCCTTTCTCAATGGAAGGTTGGAAGAAGATGTCTTTATGAAACAACCTGAAGGCTTTGAGGACAAGGATAAGCCAAAATTTATATGTAAACTTGAAAGAGCTATCTATGGTCTGAAACAAGCCCTAAGGGCTTTGCATGAGAAGCTTAAGGCAACATTATTTGACTGGAAATTCATCCAATCAAAGGCAGATAACTCTCTATTCTTCAAGCAGGATAATGAGTATGTCATCTATACCTTAGTATATGTAGATGATATCATAATCACTGGCAATGATGGTTTACAACTGCAGTTATTCATCAATGAACTCAACAGCAAGTTTGCTCTTAAAGACATGGGCAGTTAAAAATATTTCTGGGAATGGAAAAATTAGAATTATGTTAAAGACTTAGAGAAGTTTACTCAATTGAAATTTTGAAAGACATTTAAAGACTTTTTTTAATGAATTTCGTTGGATTTTATTGACTTTTATGGATTTGTATAGACTTTCAAATTTTTTTGTGGACATTTATTTAAGAGACTTTAATGAACTTTCAAAAAAATTTATAGATTGATTTAAAAGACTTACATATACATTTAAAGACTTTTACACACTTTCATTTTGAAATTGAAAAACTTGAACACTAATGGATTAATTGGCATGAATCTGAATCGTTGGTAATGATATATGTCAAATGAATTACCAAAAAAAAAAAAATAAGGAGTCGTGAGAGAAAAATTGAATTGCATTATTTGTAAAAGCAATATTTGTAAAAACAATATGTAAAGGATTGTGGATGCATGGTATGACTCTTAAAATGCTAAGTTATCATTGCCAATGAAACGCGTGCACAGACAGTGGCAAACGTAGGTATCGGTGAGCTAGCGAAGTCCGTGCTAGCTGGCAGTCGGCAGTCGTCCAGATTTTTTTTAATTGAAAACCTGGAATAATACTTGGAATTTTGGGAAATAGGATAAAATTTTCAAATTAATTGAGTTGAATGTGCAAAACCCAGAAATAATAGAAAAGTCCCACGCGCAAGCAGCTAAAGATATATGTCTCTGGTCACTGTCATGATTCATCAAGGAAGAAGAAGAGTTTTGGGCTTGGTCTTTTGGTTTTGGGCCTTTTTTTTTTTTTTTTTTTAAGGATTGACTTAAGCTTTATTAAATTGGCCCAATTTTATAATTTGATAGATAATTTGGTAGATGATTTTCATTTTTTTAATGGATTGATTTGAGACTTATTAAATAGGCCCAAATTTATAGTTTCATAAATGATTTATCATTTTTAGAATTAATTATGATTCGATAGATGATTTATGATTTTCAGAGTGGTTAATTGATTTTCAGAATGAATTATATTTTGATACTTTAATATATAATTTTCAAAATGAATTTAATGATATTGTTTTGCATTATAATTTGTAATTTTTGAAAGTAATAAATTTCTATGTTCTAATCTTGATTCTTTTCTTCCTCTTGGCCCTTGGGATTCGCAATTGAAATAGTTGTCGTATTGAGTCTTCAAACATTATCAATTACCAGTCACAAGGATTTCAACAATAAGGTATTTTGACCATTGACGATCGACTATCGACGATCAACGATCAACGGTCGATTGTTCTAGCTGAAATTTAGTCCTGGATCCACCTATGTGCACAGAAATGTTGAAACCGACCATATCTTTCCATCTCAGCCTTCTTCAACCACACCTCCAACCAGACTTCCATCGCCGACACTTGCTCCGACAAACTTCTAACGCAAAAGAATTACCCAAACTACGCGCTCAACTCATTTTCACTTCCACTACCCTTTCCGATAAGGAAGGGAAAATGATTCATGGGTTGGCTTTGAAACTCAAGTTTGGATCTGGTTCGGGTGTTCACGTGGTGGAGAGTAGTTTGGTGAGTTTGTATTCAAAATGTGGTGATATTGATTCGGCACGGAAAGCTTTTGATAATATGCTTGTGAAATATTTGGTTTCATGGAATGTGTTGTTGGATGGTTATGTAAAGTCTGGTGGGAGCAATATTGAGGTTGTTCCGATGAGTTGCCCGAAAGGGATGCCTTCTCATGTACTGTGTTGATTGATGGGTTGGCCAAGAATGGAAGAGTCGTGGAAGCGGGAGAGGTGTTTGATAATATGTTGGATAAGAATGTGGCTTCATGGAATGCAATGATTACAGGGTATATGAAATCTGGAAATTATAAATTGGCTGGAGATTTGTTTGAAAGAATGGAGGAGAGAAATATAATTACTTGGAATTCGATAATTTCTGGGTATGAATTAAGGAGGAAGCAGTTTGCTCTTTTCTCATGATTTGAGAGTTTGAAAAGTCCATTCAATGTTTTATGCTGCGTTTGATAGCGTGAGTGGAATTTGAGTGGAAAGAAAATGAATTTTAGGGAATTGAATTCTTGGGAATTGGAAGTTTAATGTGTTTGATTGATTTGAATTTTTAGGTGAAAAAAATAGGAAATTTTCCAACTATTATTGTTTGATTGACATTATTTTCTATGAAAAATAAAATAAAATATATCTATTTTAATAAAAAATAATTATTATTTTTTCATACATTTGTACTTAATAATAATAATGTTAATTTTTAGAAATAAAATAAATCAATTAACAACAAAAAAATGATCAAACGTAACGAAAATGGTATAAGATTTTTCATGGAAAATAAAACATCCTCCCTCCTGAGAAAACGAATTCATCTAAAACAAGGAAAATACCGAATTTCGAGGCAAGTAGAAAAATGAATTCCATGAAAAACTTAGGTAACCAAACAACGCAAAATTAGAAAATCACGTGAAAAATCATATTTTTCATGGAAAATTCCTCATATCAAACACAGCCTTAGGTTAATTGGAAGAGAAATGAGAAAGATTTCAATTATAATTTGTGCCAAAAGTCCATCAAAGTCAATTATTTGCAAAATTTTTTTTTTTTTATTTGATTGATAAATTGAATATCCCTAAATTTTGTAGAATTTTAGAAAGTCTTGATTGAATAATATATAACTATAAAAAACCTTTTAAGAGTCCATTAAATTTTTTGAATACCTTAAGACTTTGATGGAGTTGTAAAAGTCTAGAGTAACGAATCAAATAAGGAGCTATCGTTTTAGGTCGCTGTCTATTAAAAACCTTTTTTTTTTTTTTTTTATTTTTTTGTAAGATTAGACCCCGAATCATCTTTCTTTACCAGATAAGGACATCTGTCCACATCCGTTAACTTTTTTCTAGTAAATAGTCAAATAAGAACATATCGTTTTAGGTAGCTACCTATTAAGGACCTATTGTTTTGAGTAAATAGTTAAATAAGGACATATTATTTTAGATCGCTGCCTATTTAGGACACGTCCTTTTTTTTTTTTTTTGACATAATCTTACCCCGAATCACCTATCATTTCAAGGTTTTGCGTTTTAATTTACTTTTAGAATATTGTCCCATCAAATTTAATTTCCCATTATAACTCCATTGAACAATTCAAAAAATACGTTTATGCGTTTAATAAACACACCCTTTGAACAATTCAAAAAACATATTTATGTTTTTAATGAATTTTTTCTATTTTTAACTCAATAAAGTATGTTATAGTTAGCGATAAAAATAGATTTTTTTTTTTTTTTTTTTTTTTTTTAAAGTAGGGTGAATGTAAAACATTTTATTTTAGACTCGCTTAAATTCTTATCGAAACTATCAATTAATTGTTTTTCAATTAATGCATATAAAATAAATAGGTCCTTAATATTAATTTGACACATAAGACTTGGAATATTATATATTCATAATTATTTAAATTATTTATTTTATATGCGTTAATTAAAAAATAAATATTTTTTCTTTTTATTATATAAAGTAATTGATAGTTTCGATAAGAATTTAAGTGAGTTTAAGATAAAATGTTTTACATTTACCCTACTTTTTTTTTTAAAAAAAAAAATTCTATTTTTATCGGTAACTATAACATACTTTTTTGAGTTAAAAATAGAAAAAATTCATTGAAAGCATAAACATGTTCTTTGAATTGTTCAAAAGGTGTGTTTATAAAAGAAATAATATTGCCCAATAGAGGATTACAAGATAATTATTTGAATTAAAAATAGGAAAAAATTTATTAAACGCATAAACGTATTTTTGAATTGTTCAATGAAGTTATAATGGGAAATGAAATTTGATGGGACAATATTTTAAAAGTAAATTAAAACGCAAAACTTTGAAATGATAGGTGATTTGGGATAAAATCTTGCAAAAAAAAAAAAAAGGTCCTAAATAGGAAGCGACCTAAAACGATAGGTCCTTATTTGACTATTTACTCAAAACAATAGGTTCTTAATCAAATGATAAGTCCTTAATAAGCAACGACCTAAAACGATAGGTCCTTAATATGCAGCTACCTAAAACGATAGGTCCTTATTTGACTATTTACTTGAAAAAAAGTTAACGACGGTTGACGGAGGTCCTTATCCGACAAAGAAAGATGATTCGAGATCTAATATTACCAAAAAAAAAAAACGATAGGTCCTTAACAAAAAGCGACCTAAAACGATAGGTCTTTTTTTGACTATTTACTCTAAAAGTCTATATTGAATGCACCTAAACTTTTAAAGTCCATCAAAGTCTTTAATTTTTTTTCGAAATCTCTATCGAATAAACCACCCTTAAAAGACTAGGTTTGTGTAATTTTTAAAATAAGTCGGGGCATTATTTGTAGTTTTGTAAACATCAGGGACGTGTATGTAATTTAATGTAATATATTATTTCAATTAGCACCACAAATAAGATAATCGGACTACAGAACTGAACCCACGGAGCTAAGCAATCGTAGACTATTTCAGTACTCAATCATAGGATCCCTTTGCATTTTTTCCCTCGACAAAGAGCAAAGGCCAGTGCAAACAATGGGTTTTTTTTCGTTTCTTGGAAGACTGTTATTCGCTTCCATCTTCATCCTCTCTGCATGGCAAATGTAAAAAAAAAAATCTCTTCCTCTGTGTGTGTGTGTGTGTGTCCAGATCTGTTATTTGCATATTTCTGTATCTGTATGTATAATTGTTAACCCATCTTTCTATACTGATTTTTATGGGAATTTGACTTTGTTTTGTATGGTCAGATCTAGTTCTTGTTTTAGGGGGAAAAGGGAAAAATAGAAATTATGAAAGAGGACTGGAAAATCCCAGCTTCTGAATTTTTATTTTTATTTTTCACTCTGTAATTTTTCTATATTATGTGTTTTTTAGTGTACTGCAAATATTGGTTATGATATGATTAATATTTTTTATTTATCTGACCATCTTCGAGTAAAGCACTAGGAGATCCTTGTTCAGGAAAGAGTAGATGTAATATTTCATAGCTGCAATGGGTACTGGGTAGAAATCATAAATGGGTTCTCTTGCTTTTCATATTGTACATATTTTTAGAATTTCTTTTCCGTTTTTTGAATAAATATAGGTGAGGGATGATTTCTACTTAAATTTAATTGATCATGGGTTATAAAGCAAAATAATGATCAAAAACTAATTTTGGCTTTATAGAGTTTCTTTCTATTTAGTTTTCAATGAAGACTACAACTTTCTGAACTTGGTCCAGATCACCCAAATTTGGTGTTTGTCTTGTTTTTAAGTATAAATTTCCTTTATTTCAGCCTTTTCGAATATCACTGACCTGCCTATTAAGGTTCATAAACCCTAAACAAACATTTCAAACTTACAACCACATTTGACTTTTATATGAGGACTCCACCTTGGTTAAGACATTTTATCTAACTATTCTGGTGAATGTTTGGATAATTAGATTTAAAAATTACTAATTAGTGAAAACCAAGTTTTAGAATAAATGTGAGTTTTGAAGATTCTTTGCATCCTTCTAGCGGTAATGAATAATATATATCAGCTGAGATTAAGACATGGGTTGGCATTTGGCAATTGTCATTGAGATTCTGTCTTGTAATAGCAGTCTAATTATGACAGCCTCGATTCTCTGTCAATCGTCGAGAGAAATTCCCCACGTGTTAAAAGAAAACACTGGACTTTTCTTCCGAAACGCCTTTTCGCGTTGTATTTCTTCTAAGAAACATGGATGTTTAGTTCTTTACCCCCACCCCCTCAAAAGGACATTTCTAAATTAGGGATGTTGCATGAGAATGAGTTAAAGTTATCCAGATTCAACGTATTTGCTAAATAAATATATATCCTGAAATGTTTTTGGGATTGGTTTTCTTGTTCTTAATCGAAATGCATGTTCTCTGTCTTGATCTGAGCTTTACACTACCACAGTGTTATTAGAGCAAGATACATGCTTCTCGTTGCACCTATTAGGAATAAACTTCACTGAATCCCATGGTCAGCTTCCTGGAAGAGTGACTGTGTGATACTACGGGAAATAAGTTTTCTTCACAATGAGAGATTTGCTTGTTCAAAATGAAAATTTCTTGGAAGCTCATGTTTGCATTGCTTTGGCTTCTTCATCATTTCATATTTTCGAGACTAGATTTTAAAAAAATTATATAGGTGAGTGCAGATTCAAGATCCGAGAAGACAAATCAAAATGATGTTAAGCAGGTTCTTTTTGCATTTTGCGCCTGTACCTTGTCCAGTGATGATGTGGCCTACTTGTGATGTAATTTAAGTTTCAAGCTGGTGGTCGGGTAGTGATGGTGCAGCTATGTTTTTCTGATGCATTTGTCTCGAAAATAGGCATTTACTGCATGATTTTCTTACTTTAATTACCGGTTCCCTGATTTCTCAAGTTAGATTAAGTTCCCATATCGGACAATTGGTGGATTACTTGGTTTTTAATCTTGTTTAGCTGGACATCTTTTGAAACACAGCCAAATCAGTTAATCTAATCTTTCAACCTGATATATTGGTTGATCATCCTGGCTCCTGCCTAAGACTCTTTACCACCTATTTCTATATTGGTTCATATTATGTTAGATAGTCATAAAACTTGTGCAATTTTAGTTCACTCTTAGTATTTCTGTGATTTTAGCTCATTTTCTGTATTCCTGCCAATGAAGGTGAAAATTCTTCTCTAATCCAAAACTGGTGAAATTCAATTTGTTACTTATTAAATTCCATAAATACTTAGAAAGGAATGGCTATCCCCAGTTGTGTGGATCCTATTTATTTACAAAAACTTCTATATATTTTTCTTATTATAAAATATGGCTTTTACTATTAGGTTCAATGATTTTGGAGAAGATGGTGGTCCTGCAGCGAAAGAATGGGCGACCAAATTAGTTGTTGTCGAGAAATTTCTAGCTTCAAGTTTTGGGAAAGGCGCTTTAAATATTGATGTATGTCTCCAATATGCTTGATTTGCCCTTTATTTTCCTCAAGTGTGTTGATGGTTGGAGATGCTATTTGCAGACTAGGCATTTTGTTGCTGCCTGTATTGTTCTAAAGGGTTTGGGAGGCCTTTTATTTGTATTTGGCAGCTCTGCTGGAGCGTATCTTCTGGTTAGCATTTCTTTCACAAATTATCTCACAATATTTGTGTCTTTCTTTTCGTTTGCTGAAAAAATTTTGGTCGTGAATTTTCTTCCATTTGACATTAGTTTCTTTACAATTAACCGTACATTTTCTTACCACAGATATATTACTTGATATTTGCCACTCCCCTATTGTATGACTTCTACAACTACAATGTTGGCGAGCCAAAATTTGTCAGACTCCTATCGGAGTTCATTCAGGTACTTTGGTAAAAGTTTTTTGTTTATAAACAGAAAATGTTATGTTTTGGAGGTAAAATATGTGATTGGAAAGTGATTTGAGAAAATGTGTGGTTGAAAAGTAGTTTGAAAAAATATGTTGTTAATAAACTTGTTTGTAAACCATTTACAAACGGAGGCTAGGAGGCTAATTGAACAATCATGCCCTCGACTCACTCTTTGGGTGATGGCTGTGAAATTCTTTAATTGGATACTTGTTTCTTGGCAGTCCATTGCTCTTTTTGGTGCATTGCTATTTTTTCTAGGAATGAAGAACTCTATTGGGAGGAAACAACTCAAGAAAAAGGCCTCCACTAAACAGAAGACGTCTTAGATATGTTAAAGGGACTCGAAAAAGGTCAGAAATTAGGATTTTAAGCAGGTGCTATATCGAGTCTCTTTAAACTGGAAATATTGTTCTTTACGACGATATATTTGATGTTGTAGTCTGTTTTCCATTAGTAGATTCTAGTCTGCGAAGAAGCTATGGATACACGAATATTCAATTTGTTTCCTTCTTTTTTTAATGCAAAAAAACTAGTTCTGAGATGTTAATGCTGTTGGATTCTTTAGGCGTGCTTACTGAGTGGGAAATAACAATGAACGGACATTTTTTTCCTTTTTTTCAGTATAATTCTATTTTATTTGTCTAGTTTAGCACAGCGAATAAGCAGTAGCACTTGATGTCTTGATAAGCCCCCAAAGGAGACTCGAACCCTGATCAATGACCTAATAAATCTTCACTTTTATAACTTGAGCTAGATTTTGGTTCGTAATTGAGTTGTTGCCCACGGACACGTGGCAACTCGACATTGGACGATGTCGAGCTCTCCTACTTGATGTGCACAAGGGCAGTTCGGTATCCTCCAATGTCGAGCTATCGCGTATTCGGTAGGGAATGGATCAAATATGGGCTTTGGTATCCTTGTGGTTGCCTATTTGATTTGCTTGTTATTGCCATCGTCCTTCACCGGAAATGCTGATTAAGGTTTCATTATCTCACGTACAAATGACGTCCTATTTTTAAGCAAGTGTCCGAAATTGAAAATTATTAAGCCCTATTTGGTTTCACTAAAAAATGAACAAGATTCAATTTAATTTTAATCACATTTATGGGGTTTACAATTTTCCAACCACATGTTCTAGGTAAATTGAAAATTATTTAGTCCTGTGTGGTTTCACTAAAAAAATGAGCAAGATTCAATTTAATTTTAATCACATTTATGGGGTCTACAGTTTTCCAACCACATATTCTAGGCTTAAGTTTAGCAAACAAGTTTATAAGTTATAACCACTGTTTTAAAAAGCTCGCTTACGCTTACGTTTAAGCGCGCTTAAGTTTGAAGTTTAACATTCACGTTTTGTTATACTTAACGCTTTAATCGGGTTTCGCTGGGGCATTTGTAGATTTTTTCACGTTTATACACGCTTAAACTTGAAGCTTGATCTCGTCGCTTCGTCATCTTTTACGCTTTTTAAAACGCTGGTTATAACACCATATAATCTTATCAAAGTTTGCTAAATATTATAACTTTTATATTAATCAAGCACTTGGCTGAAACTTGAGAATATGGTAACAGTCCAGGTATTAGATTCCAACTTTTAACCTTTCGGCCACAATATGCTGATACAAACTAATATCAATCAACATCCCCATTTCTTTGCATTTGACAGCCAGTGCCAGGTAAACACTTGGCCACTCTGCACATTTTGAATCGTTTAGAATGTGATGATTTTTCGGCAAAATATGTTGTTAAAAAATAATTTTAGAAAATATGTGTAATTATATTGTAAAAAAATACCCAGCGAAGCATCTCCTGTCCAATCCAAAACATAGTGAATATATATTGTAAAAAGATCGCAAAAATGACAAACTCGATTCCAACCATTTGGACCCGGTTGATTCTCGATAAATTATTTGTCGGGTGGGGGGCACCGGACCGGATCTCCGATTCCGGTTATAATCCCCACCCGTAAGTGTCCTACTACATTATTATTATTCACATTAAACATGATAAGAAGTGATGATTATTTCTCAAAGCTTTGAAGCTAAAATGATCTCATCTTTCAATCCCAACACCCCACATAGCTCCGGGTACAAAGCCTTCCTTAATTCTGCATATACCTTACCATCCCATCTCCTTTTGGCCAATTCGTCACACAGGCGCATTGCAGCCTCCACCGCCTCTTCCGGGCTAGGGTGCGCTGAGTCCACGATCCCCATTTCTACTGCCTCCTCAGCCTTCACTTTTGCGGCCCTTAACACCAAGCTGCGCCGCGCTGAAGCCGATCCGATCTTGGATCGTATTAGAGCCGTGAAGTAATCGGGCAAGGTCATCCCCAATTCCAGCTCACTCATGTACATCACACTCCTTGATGCCGTCATGGTGACGTAGTCGTGGCTCATGGCTAGCATCAAGCCGGCGGCAGCGGCGTGACCCCCGACGGCGGCGACTGTGGGCATCGGTAGGGTTAGGAAATCGGATACGACGCCCTTGAACAGGTCAACCATCCGGAGTAATTCATCCATGGCTGCTTGAATCGAGCCTGATTTGGTGCCGACGGCTTGAGCGTGCCTTAAGTCGAATCCATTGGAGAAGAATCTCCCTTGAGCCAGCGTTATGAGAACGGAGCCGGCGACGGCTTGCGACTTGGCTTCAGCCAACGCCGAACGGATGGATGATATGAGAGCCGGGTTTAAGCGATGCTCATCTTTGTTGTCGCCGGTTAATGTCAAGATGAAAAGGTTTCCGCGCTTCTCTAACGTGCACATGGTGGTTACGGTGTGAACTATCGGGGAGAGAAATGACAATTTTAGTAGATAAGAGTCAAGACTGCCCACTTGACAATGGCTGCCATTTATTATTGGGAAAATATATTAAACCACCATTATAAATAATGTATATATGTGAATGACATTACCATTATATCCCTGTAAACTTTACAATATTACGATTGTGCCATTGTCCACTCCTATAAATAGGAGCCTATACTTACCAATTTATTACACCAATTCTTGAAGAGAAATTCTCTCCTCTAAACTCTCTCCATTTCTCTCTCTATGTTGTTCTTATGATTTCGATGATTTTATAACACGTTATCAGCACGAGTCTCTAACCAATTGAGTAATAACGGGAGTATGCTCTACAGTTGCATCTAAATGATGAGCCTCTGTATCAGAAACCTGATTATTACTAACCAATGTTTCCTTTTCTCTCAAACTGAAAAAGAATGATTCTGGCCGATCCAGATATCCGATCGACGATCGGCCACCGCCATCAGAACGGGCTTGTCAAGGAGAAGACTCGCCTAAAATTTGGCGCAGAACCAACGGCTGAAACAAAAGATATCGACCGAAGAAGAAAATCTGAAAAACTGTGCAAAAACAGATATCTGACCGAAAATTGAAATGCTTATTCCGGACGATTCTGAACTCCGATCGACGATCGGCCAGCGGCATATCAACGGGTTTTTCTAGGAGAAGACTCGACTGAAATTTGGCGCAAATCCAACGGTTAAAACGGAAGTTATTGTCCGGAGAAGAAGATGCTGGCGGACTGAAAAATGATGATTCCGGCCAAACGGTTGATCTTTTGGAAAATCGGAGACCACCGGCATGTTCAGGACGCCGAGGCACATATTATGGTGATGGGTCAATTTTTCCGATCACCGGCGCGTGGCGGCCGGCGGCGGCGGCGCGTGGCGGATCCGGCGATGACGAAAGGCAGTTTGTCCGTTTTGATGAATTGAATTTTTCTATGATCTTATTTTTCTGTTTTGTGCAGTTTTTAAAATATTCCGGCGGTCGAACATGGCGGTTTTCTTAAAAACTGTTTTTGGAGCAATCCTGACGAGATTTTGAACTTCGGACCAAAAGTAAGTTTGTTCTAAATTAAATTTTAAACCTATTGACGGTTTCAATTTATTCATATGAGCAATATATTAAAATATGGACGATTTTGCCCTTAATAATACATACAAGTATAATAATCGTAAATTAACGATTAATATGTGATCAATTGAATTATATTATGCTGCCACCTACATGGTTGGTTTTACCACCTACATGGTTGGCTTTACCCGGTTTAATTATTTCATTATGTCGATTCCGCCTATATGGCCGGTTTAATTGTTTCATCTCGTTGATACCGTCTATATGGCTGGTTTAATTATTTCATCACGTTGACACCGCCTATATGGTCGGTATATCAATTGAATACATATAAACACCTCAGTTGTTGGTTAATTCTAACATATTAGAGGGTTGTTGTCAACATATATACTTGGTGGTATAACCCCAGTATCGTTATTGTTAATATATATATACAATATTATTGTTATTTGATACTTCATTAAATGATACCAGAAGTTATCAATACTAAAGTTAGAAAATATTTTATCAAATGATACCAGAAGTTATCATTACCAAAAGGTTGATAAATATTAATAAAATGTTTTATCCAATGGTACCAGAAGTTACCAATATCTGAATTTGAATGGGTGGATGAAAATTATTCAACAAGAGAATGTTGATGTATGATAAGATAATATCACATGATAGCACGGATATAGCTAATGTGAAAATAATCTCATCAGTATTATGAGATGAATGTTAGATGATAAGTGCCTGGAAAAGTTCTTGCACGAGCACTTATATATTCCAGAAGAAGTACATATTTACTCCAGAAGAAGTAAAAATTATCATCTAAACATACTGAAATGATATTATTATTGCTCCTGAAGAAGCATAAACGAGACATACATGCAAAATGCAAAAGGGGAAAACATTTATGATCCTCAAAATTAGAGATGTGTTTCGGGAGTAGCCGTATCCTACCACCTCTGACCTTTTGAGGAAATAAAGAAAAAAGTGTGTTTCAAGAGTAAGAAATACTCCATACTCTACCACTTTAAATCTTTGAGGTACACAAGATTAATACATTGATAAAATCCTAGAAATTTATGGTGTGTCTCAAGAGTGAGAATACTCCGTACTCTACCACCACCTATTCTAGAGTTCACAAAGATAAATTTACATTAACCGGACTCCATTTTCGCTTGATTCCCCTTCCTTGCGACCAATCTATCTTTACTCCTGCTGGATCTTGTATTGGAATATATGATTGCAACTTATCCAGCAGTTCCTCGATAGTAGGAGCAGAAATAAGGATTCTCCTAGAAAATGGAGATATGAATCCCTGTTCCACAGCATAATCAAGAAATGTTAGCAAACCATCAAAGAAATTGTTTACATTTAAAAGCCCTATAGGCTTAGTATGGAGATCTAGTTGAGCCCATGAAGTAATATTAAAGATTTCTTCTAAAGTACCAAAACCTCCAGGCAGGGCTATGAAGGCATCAGAACCATATAACATGCAAGTTATGCGTTCATGGATAGATAAGGTTTGTACTTCATGCCCTCGTGTTTTGCCTGCAATATCAGCTAAAGGAGTAGGTATAACACCTATCACTCTTGCTTTCTCTACTAGAGCGGATTGTGAAACACAACCCATCAATCCACTGCTACCTCCTCCATACACGAGAGTGATACCTTTCTCTCCCAATTTCTTTCCTAAATCCACGGCTGCTTCTAGATACCCAAAACCTTTTCCCACTTTTGATCCACAAAATACACAGATAGTTTTGATCTGTCGAAATTTTGGTCCTTCCATTTTTGAAAGTAAAGAAGGAAAATGTTATTTTGGGATGCATGAACTATGAAAAATGTTTGGCTATTTAAAACCGAAAAACTTCACTATTTACTGGTCGTTTTTCGAAAAAGTGAAGATTTACTTTTGACAAAATCATCCTACTCACCTTTCGGCGATTTAATATTTTTAACCAGCCTTTATCAAAACTCGTGAAAGGAAACAGAAAAAAATATTTTATATGTGCATATATATCAAATGATTTACCTTGTATTAATGCTGCATAGCCAAAGCATCATTGTTTATAACAGCATGGCAAACAGGATCTTTTGCTATTATATTTTTGAGACTATATCTCTCTTTATCGCTGATGAATTTAGCCCATAAAGATAGTAGCTCACGCTGCACATATCCACTAGGGTGCGTCTCAAGAGTCAATCGGATATCATCCAATGACTCCTTACTCAGTCCACCCTTAATGAAGTCTATCTTATCATCTCGATTTATGGATGAATATCCTATTGATTTACAAAGGGTATCACATGTCCATCGAGCACATTTGTAGCAACTATTTAATCTTTTTGCTCTTCGCTTCTTTGCAAAAGTACTCTTACCTAAGCCAGGCTTGTGCTTAGAAAATGAATCTGGTAATTCACCAGCTAATCGAACTTTTGCTTCGATCAACCAGCGAACATCTTCTGGCATGCCATGATCCATCAGCAACCTCAATCTTTCGAGCCTAATTCGATAAATTTTTCTCAAATCATTTACTGGAAGATTGGAATAATATTTGCGAATATTTGAAAGTATGATATCCATTTTTTGATGGATCTAGCCTTCTTCCCAAATCATCTATTTAAATGCATTATTCAACGCGTAAAAGAGCGACGGCTCCGCGTGTCAGTGATATGGATTCCATCAAGAAATAATGGAATAAATTATTGAAAAGGTGAGATAATATGCCATTACCTTTTTCGATATAAGGGAAGATTTGGCGACAAGATTGAGATTATGAGATATTTCCTTGGATATTGTACCTGATTTTTCGGTATACTAAAAGTAATAAAGGTATACTGATTTGAACTATATAGAATACTGATGAAATAAATGTTGTATTGAACCAGAAGTTCATACATATGTACAAGTGAAATATCTTATTGAACCAAAAGTTCATACGTACAAGTGAAATATGTATATAGTATGAACCAGAAGCTCATAAATGAAATATACATTGTATTGAACCAGAAGTTTAGCGATATTGTATTGAATCAAATATTCATACATAGAAATGAAATAAAACCGTATAGAACCAGAAGTTCTATAATAAACGGTTAGATTATCAAAAGTTCCAAATTATTTTCTATGAGAATAACTTATTCAGAAATTGTTTATCATACAACAATATTCTATGTCAAACAGGGAATAGCTCAAGAAGCTTTATTATTTGTAAAAGTGCGATATGCATACACTCCACCAAAGCGCACTGAGATATATGATTGAAATTACATCCCTAAAAGAATGACATGTGTTATGGCATTTTAGCCGATTGATAATATTTGAGAACATTATGGTGAAAACACGCCTGAAGCGTAATTATGCCTGAAGCATAATGACTATCGATTCCAAAAATAAATATCTCTTGAATGATTGAAATGATTCCTTTGAGGCTAAATACTCAAAGTAAGTAAAAGGGACATAGTCAAATGATGAGATATTCAGGTACCTGATGATAGAACATATAAAGAGATCTCTCCACGTTATATTGAGATGGAATCGATAAATAAGTCGACTGCATACCCTCTTATGAAATAAGATTGATGAAATCATAATTCTTTGGCCAAGTATGAAACCCTAATGTAGGGATTATTGTTCAAGGACCTGAAGTCCAAATGCTTAAATGTGTAAAGCCAGTAATTATATGTACAAATGAAAAATATTTCACAGTCGTAAAAGACGACTAGTTGCGCGCGAAATTTTTCATAGAACTGGCATGACATATGGTGGATAGACTATAGTCTAAATCACTAGCTTGAGCTCCTTGATATACCAATGAGTGAGATCAAAATGTATGATTCTCATCTCGGTACTTTGGGAGTATTCTTTGATGTACCAGTTGATCGCGGTACGTTGGGATTTCAAGTAAAATGATTGTAGATTATATGTCGAAATTGATATCTATTTCAATGATTGATTATGCTCCTGCAAAATTAGAAATTGCAGTTTATAAAGTGTAAGAACATACATGTATAAATCATTGAAAGATTCAATATGCCCAGATTAGTATCACTATAGAATGATACAAATGACTCCATGATATAATATGTTGAAAGTGAAATTGGAGTGTACTATTTATGACATCTGGGAAATTGATTATTCACTAGAAGTGAATACGAAAATGAATATTCACCAGAAGTGAATTTGAAATTGATTATTCACTAGAAGTGAATTTGAAAATGAATATTTAATTATTCACTAGAAGTGAAAGATGCAATCTATGAAAGTGAATTATAGATTTGATTATTCACCAGAAGTGAATTCTAAATTTGATTATTCACCAGAAGTGAAAAATACAATGAAAAGATTCGTGATTGCACCAATATACATGTAATATTCCATGAAAGGAATAAATACGCGTTGCACTCTTTTTCCCTTAGCTGAGGTTTTGTCCCACAGGGTTTTCATAGCAAGTTTTTTTTAATGAGGCAACAGTTGAGGCGTATTGATGAAAATTAATGAGAATAATGCACTCTTTTTCCCTTCGCTGAGGTTTTGTCCCACAGGGTTTTCCTAGCAAGGTTTTTGAGGCATCATCATAGCTATCAACAAGCTATAATTCAGCAACACATTGTTATACTGGAATGATATCAACAAATGAAGAAAATCATACACATCTTATGAAGAATGTTATGATATCGACTACACACAAGAAGATTTTCATATATATTCCAGAAGAAAGATGATATCATTATTCAAAAGGTTCATGAATACTTGATTGCACACTTCAGGGGGAGAATCATGCTGTCATGCTGTACTCTTTTTCCTTCGTCCAGGTTTTGTCCCACAGGGTTTTCCTGACAAGGTTTTAACGAGGCAGCGGCTGTACTCTTTTTCCTTCGTTCAGATTTTGTCCCATTGGGTTTTACTGACAAGGTTTTAACGAGGCAGCACTGAAGCACTGAAGAACTTCAAAGATTCAATACATGATTTGTTCTACTTGAACATTAAGACTCAACGATTGACGATGGCCAATATCAGGGGGAGCAACTGTACTCTTTTTCCTTCGCTCAAGTTTTATCCCATTGGGTTTTCTTAGCAAGGTTTTAACGAGGCAGACAATTGCGTAATATGTCATTCAAGGGGGAGTGTTATAAATAATGTATATATGTGAATGACATTACCATTATATCCCTGTAAACTTTACAATATTACGATTGTGCCATTGTCCACTCCTATAAATAGGAGCCTATACTTACCAATTTATTACACCAATTCTTGAAGAGAAATTCTCTCCTCTAAACTCTCTCCATTTCTCTCTCTATGTTGTTCTTATGATTTCGATGATTTTATAACAACCACAATAATTGTATTAAATATTCTAAATTTTTACTCATTCCTACGTTTGTATACTCAACTTTTTTTAATCGCGTGTTTTTTATCCTCAGTTTTTTTTTTCTTATTTTTTTGTGTTAATTATCACATCTTATATCTTAATCTAATAGTGATTTATATCCAAAAATTTGGTTGAGATGCTTTAAAATATTTAAAATAAAGGACAAATACATAGTTACATTTTTATGTTTGTAGTCTTTTTTATTATTTTAAAATATTTAGAAAACTATTTTAATGAAATTTTTTAACGGATATCGTCATTAGGTATAAGCAGTGTTTAGAAAGTAGAAAATCGATCGAACCGAAAAAGGTAACGAGTGAAGGGCCAAAAGGTCTGACCGAGTGGAATCGGTTTCAATTAAATTATCAAAAATTATTCCAAAAATCACGAAAATTTCTTAAAAAAAAAGTTATTTTACAAATAAACTAATATTTACTCATTTAGAAAATAAAAATATGGAAACCGGGTTTTAAAAATCGGCCGGTTCCGGATTTTCCAGGTTGAAAATCGATTTTTTTTTCCTGCAGGTACCAGATTTTCCCGATCGAACCGGTTGGTCCCGTCTGGTCCAATTTTCTAAATATTGGGTATAAGATGTACTAATTAATAGCATCTTAAGGATAAAAATGTACTCCCTCCATTTCGTAAAGATAGATTTTTATTCATTATTTGTCCGTCCCAAATTATAGATCATTTTCCTTATTGAAAGTCAATATATTTTTAAGTTTTCAAATATGCCCTTATTTAATATCCATTATTATCAACAAATATAAAATAATCATATTTATTACGTTATTTAATGTAGGGATATAATAGTAAAATGTAAGAAGAATTATATTTTCAACTATATTAATTGATGTTTTCTTAATTTATATAAAAATATGAGCAAGTCTATCTTTACGGGATGGAGGGAATAGTTAAAAAGTTGGGGATATAATTGTTTTGAATGTAAAATTGCCCTAATATTCTACTCTCTCCGTCCAACAAAGATAGATTTATTTCTTTTTTCACATATATTAAGAATATGTAATTAATGTAGCTAGGAATATAATTTTTTTTTTTACATTTTCTAATTTATTTTTATATTAAATAACATAATAAATATAATTATTTTATATTTGTTTATAACAATGAATATTAAATAATAGTATATTAGAAAACTTAAAAATATAAAGACTCCCAATAAGAAAAGTGACCTATAATTTGAGACGAACAAATAAGGAATATAAGTCGATCTTTACGGGACGGAGGGAGTATATTTCTAGATGATTTAAATGATTTATACGATCATTAACATTTTACATGTTATTTAATGAGAACTTGTTCTATAATGATGTAAGTCGAATTTTGTAGGCAAATTTAAGATACGAGAAATTTTTCGTAGACCCCTTTGATCGACTTTTTTTTTTTTTTTTTTTTTTGCTCGTAATTCATTACCATCTATTTTCTCCATTATAAAATCACCATTCTACAAACTTTAATATAAATTCCACACTATTATTTTATATTTATTTTTCATAAAGCTTTTCTATTTCGATTTCATTATCTTTACAAATTATTTTTTTATAAAATCTCTGGATTATATAATTCATTGGACAAAAAATATTAATTAGAAAGTAACATGTAAGAATTTTTTTTTTTTTTTTTACAATGTAATTAAGCGTCTTCGGCTAACCAATTTAAATGGAAAAAGACAAGAAATTTAATTTACACAATTTTTCATACTACTTTTTAACCACCTAGAAAACACAAATCAATCAACAAAATAATTCTAATTCCCTCCCCACTAGCCGCCGAACAAAGTCTAATAGACTTTACAAAAAAATAATTTGTAGAGAGAAATTGAAATTGAAATAGAAAAAAATTAAATAAAAATAAATGTAAAATAATATGAGTAGCGCAAAAAACAGAGATCGATCTGACGATCCAAATACCAAAGTTGAAACGATACAAATGATTTGTGTAATGAAGACAAACAATGGGGATATTCTACGCAAGGGAATGACTAACTGTAACGACCCAAAAATTCTTCATGTTATTATATTAAATTACTTACATTAAACGGGATCAACTTGAAAATCAAATAAGAATTTTAATTTATTTGACTTATTTATAGGGACATATTCGACATTAAATAAGAGTTTTAATTTGGTTGACGTAATATCAATGAAAAAGTAAACAATAATATTAAATACTACTTTGAGTAATTTTATCGATTCCATAATTAGTAAGATATTGATTGAAGTATATGGAGTGTACTTCAAAGTGGAATTAAAAATTTGTCTCAACGTTTAAAAATAATATATAAAGTTAATCCGTAAACATTTTAGTCAAAATAATAATAATTAAAATAATATAATAATATATATAAGTATAAGTTAGACGTAACAGATCTTTATAAAATTTTGGATCTCCTAAACACCGTGCTTAGTGTTATGCTAAGAACCATGCTTATGAGATCAAAACTCTGTGTGTGTGTGTGTGTGTGTGTGTGTGTGTGTGTTCAGGACACGTAAATTCTTAGTTTTGTTATATGTCTTGACTATTCGAGAATACCATCATGTAGAGCATTAAATGACCATCAAAACGACATATGAGTATGTCATCAAGAAATACGATGACAAATTGATCCAAGTAATCTTTAAATACTCGGTTCATCAGGTCCATAAAGACGGCTGGTGCATTAGTTAACCCAAATGGCACGATAAGAAATTCGAAATGTCCATATTGAGTATTAAAGGCAGTCTTTTGAATATCTTCTTCTCGAATCTTCAGCTGGTGATATCCCGAACGAAGATCGATTTTAGAAAATATTCTTGAACCTTGGAGTTGATCTAGAAGATCATCAATCCGCGGAAGAGGATATTTATTCCTAATAGTGACTTTATTCAATTCCCGATAATCAATGCAAAGTCGCATTGATCCGTCTTTCTTTTTAACAAAAAGTACTTGAGCACCCCAGGGAGATGTACTTGGTCGAATAAATCCTTGATTTAAGTATTCATCTAGTTGAGTTCTCAATTCTTTTAATTCTGCAGGAGCCATTCTGTATGGAGTTTTCGATAAAGGTCTTCAATGCTGAATTCGATTTCTCGATCGGGTGGTAAACCCGGAAGTTCATCAGGGAATACTTCTTGAAATTCTTGGACAACAGGTAAAGATGAAGGAATTATAGGATTCTTGGTATCTACATGATGAAGGGTTATCCAGAATCCTAAATGTCCTTGATTGATTAATTTGACAGCTTTAGTGGCTGAAATGATTATCTGCGAAGTTTTCTTAAGTAAAGGAAAAGAAATTGGTGCCCCTTTTCGAAAATTTAAGATTCTTTTCTTACAGTCTATCACCACTTCATGTTTGGATAACCAATCAATTCCAAGAATAATGTCAAAGTCCCGGAAATCAAAAGCAATAAAATCTATAGAAAATTCGGTATTCTCAACATATATCTTCATGTTAGGAATATAACTGGTTGCATGTTGAGGAGTTCCGAAAGGAATAGTAATATCAAGGCTAATCAGTATAAAACCAAGTTCAATATCAAGATCGTGCAGAAAGTTCAAAGTTGTAAAAGAATGACTTGCTCCAGAATCAAATAAGGTATAGGCGGATTTATTAAGGAAGTATGTGGTACCTGCAATGATATTCCCGTCATTAGGCATATCAGGACGTGCCATCGCGAACACGCGCCATGCCGGAACATTTGGTTTTTGTGGGGCTTTCCCTTTATTCGTTGGACAACCCTTAAACTGATGTCCTTCCTTGCCGCAACCAAAACATCGTCTCGTCCTCAAGTTGCAAGGTCCAAAGTGAAGATTTTTACAAGTTCTACAAAAAGGTCTTGCCGCTGCTCTCGGCATATTTTCCATACGGGGCTTCTTGTTTAGAAAGCGATGATTGTTCCCTCCTTACCGATTGTTGCTATTATTCCATTTGCGGTTTTGATTCCAATTCCTTTGTGGTGGAGATCGTGTATTGAGATTTCGAACCTCACAAGCTTTAATAACCTTTGCTTCTGCTTGTTCGGCTAATAGGGCATTAGGGCTGGATCTACCACTACCGTAAACTCCATACCTTGTGTGGAGGACATTTATACATCGCGAGCTAACTCTGGTTTCAATCCTTCAATAAAATGATCCACCTTAAGTTCATTGGTACTCACAATGTGTGTCACAAACCGGGATAGTTCGTCAAATCTTTTTACATAGTCTAGGACCGATGAAAACCCTTGCTTTAATTGTATGAACTCGTTCAACTTTTGTTGTCTTGTTGAAGATGAGAAGTATTTTGTATGAAACTTTTCACAAAATTGCTCCCAAGTAAGATCCTTAGTTCTTTCAATGCTTGATAATGTGTCCCACCAATGACCCGCACTGCCTCGAAGCATGAAAGATGCGCAAATCACTTTTTCAGATTTGGGAATATGAGCAAAGACGAACATATGTTCCATAGTTCAAATCCAATTTTCAGCTTCCATCGGGTCTTTTACATCTTCTAACACTGGAGGGTTTAGCCTACGGAAACGATCAATAGCAATATCCCTTTCTTTCTCTTCTTTCTTCTATGATGATTCACCGTTGGAAGTATGATTATTTATCATTTGATTAATCTGTCGTCCTTGATTCCTAACCAATCGAGTGAGTCGTTCAAGAGAAGCAGCATTAGTGGCACTAGCAGCATTACTTGCGTGGGACATCCTTTTTCTGAAAATAATCAACCTTTTTACGGTAAAATTTCCTTGAATTTCATAAAAATTTCATTTGGTGTCAACACATGATGGGTACATGGTTAAACTTGAAGTTTATAAATGGAAATACGAAATTTTAAGGTTGGTGTTGACACGTACATGGTTAAATTTGAAGTTTATAAATGGAAATACGAAATTTTAAGGTTGGTGTCGACACCATCTGATTTGGTGTCGACACCAAAATGACAGAATGCCTTAGGCGTTTTTGGTGTCAACACAAGTCGGATCCAAATATTTTTAAAAATAGTTTAAACTCCTCATTTCTCACATTAATCCCTCATTTTCGACCCTAGCTCTTCCTCTTCTCTTCCCAAATCAAAAATTCACCCTTTAAATCTCTCCATTTCGTCTTAAATTTTTAAGATTAAACTTCTCCATTTCCTTCATTTTGCTTGGGTATGGTTAGAATAAAAATGTCCGCTAAGAAAACTGTTGTCAATCGCCCCACTGTCTGAAATGAAACAAATGAAGAAGAGGAGGTGCCGTTGGTTGGTTCTTGTCGAAGAAAAAGGTCGGGTGGTGAAGAATCTCGCCAGAGTTCTCGAGTTGCACCTTCTCGTGGTGGAGGAAATGTTCGTGGTTCTTCAAGTGCTTCAAAATCTAACCGCCAAGAAGATAAGGGTAAGGCCCGTGTTGAAGAAAGCAGTGAAGAAGAAGATGAGGATGATGTCTTGCGACGGGGTGGTTCAGATTTTCCAAATGCTTACTTTCATCGATGATGCTTTTCGCCGCTATAAAAGTATTAAAAAGGAAGAGGTAATTCCCGGTCGAGAAGTCGACCTTACTTTCCTTACAAGTTTAAAATTTGAGTTTTTGCCATATTTTAAACACATGAGATGGTTAGGCTATTTGGGGTCGAGTTTAAGTGTTAGTGAAAAGTTGGTCAAATTATTTTATGTCAATGCCGATGCTAGTGGTGAATTACTTGAGAGGCCGGGGGAAACTTTAGACAGTTTACATAGTTATGTGAAAGGGAAGGGCTTTTGGTCGGTTCGGAGGATATTGCTCAAATCTTCGGGATGATGGACGAGGGCTTAGTATATAATAGCCATTTTGATAGGTTGGAAGCTTCTCGTTTAGCTTTTAAGAATCCGAACCTCATGGCTCTTTGCTATGATGCTCCTGCACTCCCTCGTGATACTCGTTTACTCCATCTCATTTTTACCCATACCATTAAACAACGGTCGGGAAAACATACCACTCTTACCCCTGAGGACTTATGGTTCATTTCAATGGTAATTAGAAATGAAAAAGTAAACTTGGCACAATTGGTAGTGAATGGAATGATCTCGGTGTTTACTAGCCTTAAATCCAATAAACTCCTTTATGGTCGAGTAGTGATGTCATGTTTAGCTAGGGAGGGAATTGATTTTACTAAAGAAAGTTTCATGTCAATCCATTCCAACACTATCCTTGGGGAGTCCTTGATGAAGTTAATGAAATACATCGAGGTTAATGGGGAGTGGATTCCAAAAGTTGGCCAAGGTGAGGGAAGTAGCAGAGGTCCATCCATACCGAAAGAACCCGTACACATGGAAGGAGTAGAATGTGAACAAAACACGTGCCACCTAGTGGTTTTGAAGCTTTTATGGCCGAGTTTAGAGGGTTCCAAGTTGAGACTTGGGCCAACTTTGCAAATTTAGCTCAAGCCCAAACCACCTTCTTCACTGAGATGCGCCAAAAGATGGACGAACTCATGGTTCGTCAGTATCGCATGGAGGATCGGCTTGATGACCTCGAGGACGAAGGAACTCAAGATGATGGCGATGGTGAAGATGATGCTGATGAGTAGTTCTGTTTCCCATTCCATATGTTTATTATGATGTTTTGTTAATGTGATGCTACATTGCCCTTCGGGGTTAGTTATTTCCGCCCGTTTAGGTGTTTTTAGTTTAGGTTGTAAAGGCATGAGCCTTAAATACTTACTAAAGGCATTTCCAATTATGCACTTGTTATGTTACTATCCTATATTGAATTTCCATTCTATCTAATTCCTATAACATAACATTGAATAGAAACATACCTCTCGAGTTTGAATATCACTGATGAGCATCATATGTATGTATCTTCTCCAGAACCGCTTTTAGAAACAAAGCTCTGATACCACGCTTGTGGCGACCCCAAAACCCATATTTTTAATAAAGAATATTAAGTTAAAAATTCTTAAAAATAAAATTTTTGACTTGTAGAACCTCAAATGTTGACTTTAAAATGACTGAGGTTGTTCTGTTGGGTTGGTATCTACACAAATACAGAGGGTGTCGACACCAACACTATTTCTGGGATAGAAAAGTTTTGGTGTTGAGATCTAGGGTTTCGGTGTCGATATGTAATAAACCATTCCTCATTTTTTCATTGAAATTAACTATTAGAAAGAACATAAAACGTACTATATAGATAAGTTAGAAAATAGAGTACATCCGAGTTTAGGGAAGAGATTACAAAGACAACTCAAAACTTCTCTTCCTTATTTAACAAAAAAAGTAAAGATCAACTACATCCTTTGATTTACTCGCTGGGAAAATCATCGGAGTATATATATTCCATAATTTCGATATCATGAAAATCAACATAAAAGTGGGAATGCTGAAAATGAGTTAAAGCCGGAAAGTCGCGGTACGCCTGCCACGTACGGATTTCAGTTACATACATATAATATTGCCCATCAGGTGATTCCATCCATTCCCGAGAGATTACTTCAAAGCTTTCGTAACGCAGCATCTACAAGTTGAAAACATGAAAAAAAAACATGAATTGATAATTCAATGAGTAATTCGATACACATGCAAATTTTCTTCAAAATTCATGATTTCTGGGCCCGATTATAGATTATCTCCTCTACCCCAAAGCGCTTAATATATACACAACCCGGATATCGATAAATGGCCATAATCATAAACATGTTTCTCAGGATCCCATATCCCTTAGGGCTTCCACATCCATGTCATCCTTCCCCCTATTCGACTCCAATAGGGTTACTAGATCTCCATGTCGTTCGTCCGAGCCTTGGAGTCGCAAGGTCCTCACGACACACATCGATATCCAACAATAAACATTTGATTACCGAGGGGACTAGAGTTCAAATCTATAATCATTACTTGAAAATGCTCCTTTTGTGAATCATATCACATTCAATATCATCATAAATATGCATCAAAATCATTTTACCACATATCATACTTTCACATAATGAAACATGTAAAAGGGTGTATCGAATACTCACAGTTTTGATGATTGTAATATCTATCAACCTGAAATTCATAAAATAACTTCATATCATGAACAAAACTAAAAATAGAAGGGGTGTCTACATGGGTGTCTATATAGGTGTAGACACCATGTTCTTCGTTCTTCATTTGGTGTCGACACCACATTACCAGGTGTCGACACCAATCGTAGTTTCAGAAACTGAGTTTTGATTTCTTTGATTCTGTTGATCCCTAACTAATGTATTTTGATAATCATTTCTGAAAAATAACTTTGGGGATCAAAAGAATGATTAAAACGGATTTAAACATAGTTTTGGAAAAATTTCAAGAATTGATGTATAAAAAGAGATAGAGTTTTAGGAAGCTGATTACCTGAATTTATGGTTTATAATTTCAAAAACTCAGGTATTTATAAGGAAGAAAGGTTGTAGGGAAGCCAAGGATCATGGTTAAATAGGATGGAAACCTTCCTTCACCAATAAGCTTCCAATTTACAAAGCATGAGGTATCTATCATGCAGCTGGAGTTGGAGCTTGTCCGTGCAAACAGGAGGTGGAGGGAAGGTATAAGCTAAGTAATGGAAGCTATACAAGCATTGCTGGCAGTCTAGGAGTTCAACTATGGCTGCTATTTTGGATTTTCCCATTTTTGAGCAGTTGATTTTGAGTCTGATTTTGAAGTAGCAAACGGAATCTAAATTAAGAGTTTTAGGTGTCATTAAAAAGTACTCATATAGTACTTTCATATAAAATTTTCCTCGCAGAATTTGGACAACAGGAGAAGAAGTGACAGTGTTCCAAAGATGGCCCATAGAAACTGCCTTTTCTGAGTTGCACGTGTGAGCGGCCAACTTTGAAAAATTACTGAGAATTATACAGTAGTCAAAATGGAAAACGGATTTCAGATTCTCGAAGTGCACTTCGAGTACTTATCCGTTCATATAAGATATGCATTTATCCAAGGTCGAAGAGGTCAAATGAACTTCCTAAAGATAGACGTTAAATCGTCATTTTTATTTCTAACTTAGGTTTTATTTCCTTTCCTAATTTGAAATAAAACCTTAAAATATATTTATTAAGTAATAATGAGTAAATAAGGACGTCAAAATTTCTCGGGGCATTACAATCAACCCCCCTTAAAAGAATTTCGTCCCCGAAATTACCTTTACGAGAAGAGTTCCGGATATTGAGTCTTCATTTCATCTTTTCATTTCCAAGTTTCTTCTTCTATGGAATCACTTTTCCATAATACTCGAACAATTGGAATTTCTTTATTCCGTAACTTCTTAACATCCCGCATTAAGATCTTGACCGGCTTTTCTTCTAAGGTTAAATCAGGTTGGACATCAGTGGGGATTTCTGGCAAAATATGGGAAGGATCTGGAATATATTTTCGGAGAGTGGAAACATGAAATACATCATGCATTATTTTCATCTGTTCTGGTAATTCTACTCTGTAAGCAACTTCTCCGATTCTTTCCAAAATAGTGAAGGGTCCAATGAATCGAGGAGTTAACTTCCCTCGCTGCCCGAATAATTTTGGAGTTTTGATAAAAGAGGAAATATAATAATTTATTTAATTGAATCTTAGTCCTCAGGAAAAACTATATATAGGATCATTCGGCAAATGAAATGGAAGAAAAAAAAAACATGGTTCGATTAGTTCGAACCACCCTTTTATAATGACGAAATAATTGTGTACTGGGTACCTGACCGTGATTTATGGGCCTTTTACCAGGGAAACCCCTATGAAGTCGTAACAGAGAGTAAACAATGAATTTGGATTTTTAAGGTAAAATTGTAGTTGAAAAATATAGTTTCAAAAAAAAAGTACGCCGATATGCCTAGTGATGTGGTATGTAGGGGGTTGAGTCCGCCCAGCCAAAACGGCTCCAAAAGAAAGAAAAATAATATGATTTTGGGTCACTGTGATATTTATAAACAAGTTTACCAAACACACTACTCATATTAGACAATTCTTGTAATGCTAGTCTATTTCATTTATCTTATTCTAATTCTTATTACCGGATATTCCTGAAATTCATCCTCGTCAATAATCAAAGTTGGATATCTAAACAAAAATCCTTGGTAATGGTTTATTCCGATTTAAATAAAGTATCATTGAGTATATTTTGCATCGACTCAAATCAAAACCTATAATAGCTAATACTCTCTTCCTCTCACAAAAAACGTGCTTGACTTTCTTTTTCATATGTTTCAAATTATAGGTTATTCCCAAACAAGTCTATCTTTATGGATTGAAAGGAGTACAGATTTTTACATTGAGGAAAAACCAGTAGCATCTCTCAACCACATATCACATACTTCAATCTAAATGATAACCTACTATTCTAAAAATAAGTGCATATTTCGAAGATTTATTTCAACTGATAAGCACGAAAAAATGAAAACACGGGCTGTTCTAAAAGCAAAAGAGGATGTCCAACATTGGCATGACTTCGTCCTTCCAGATTCACATTTTGCCAGTATTTACAAGGCAAAAAAGATTCAGAAACCTGCCAACCACCTCGTTTCCTTGCCTGGAATCCAGATACAACGTTGCGGAATTCTACGACAAGTGTTGCATAAGAATTAGAAAACCAAGCCTGAGATGGAGGTGCAGATAGAACTAGACATACTATTATGGTGAAAATTGAAGAGGTTCACTTCCTCTTTCTACCACGAGGCCTGCGAGCAGGGACGTCCTTAGAGGTAACCGTATCATTCTTCCCTCGCTCTTCACCACTGTTGCCTTCATCACTTTCTTCATCAAAACTCTCAGTCTTGTCTATGGAATCTTCATCCTCTCCATGCAGTTGCTTTGCAGTTGCTTGTTTGGAGAGCCTGTCACGAAGTTGTCTGAGTTTTGCTTTCTTCGAGTTCAAGACCCCAACAAACTAGAAGCATTAATGAAGGAAAGTCATTCCAATGGTAGGGGAAAGCATCCAAGAATGTCAAATTTTTTTAAAAAGAATTCATCTGGGGTTACTAGATCACCAAATATGCTTATAATTATGAAATTACTTTTGTTCTTTGTTCTAAAAAACGCGCTTCTAGACACGAAGCTCGCATTTCACTCTCCGTCACCTATATCATTGCTGGGCTTTTTAGCGTCTAGGCGTGCTTAAGCTTGATGCTCGATCTTGTCACTTTGTCGCTCTTTACGCTTTTTAGAACACTGATTTTATTAATGGTAGTTCTAATAAAACTCGTGAACAAAAAACAAGCGACAGCAAGAGGTGCTTGGAATAGAAAACAAACCTTCCCATAGATTTTATTTTCAATCTCTGTCTTTTCATTGCTGAGTTTCTCACTTTGAGACAAACATTTTTCTGGCTTAACTTTGAGGCCGTCAGCCGATCGGGTTTTCCGGACAACTTCCTCCTATTTATACAAAGAACCATGAAATGCCTTCAAAATTATAAAATAAGTAGCACTGATAAAGAGGATTGCATGCAGATCAAGTTGCAGGTTATGGAAGTATCCTTCCATAAGAAAACAGAATTATCATGCTTATCTTACGCTTAATCTTATGTTAGCATCCATGAGAAAGTCCAATACATCTGCTGTAGTTATCTTGCTATTTGGTGAAGGTTGACATTTCCATTGCCATTCCAGTTTTGTACCTTCCTTCTCAAAGGTCCATGTTAACTGCAAACATTATACCCGAAGGAACTACAGTGAGGTCATGTCCATTTAGCATACTATTACAACGATATTCTACTCACAAGGAGAGTGGAGTCGTTAATTATGAGGTCGGTCCCATACCCACCCATGTGAGAGGGGGCACTCGGTGTTGTAGAATTGCATGGGTAAAGTGATTAATTCCTCTTATAATAAGTAATAACTAATGAGTGTAAAAAATCTGCTAATCATGAATACTAAAGCATTTACAAGCATGCAGAGTAGAATTTCGTGACGCCGGGTTCCTTAAAACTCAATTTTCTCAAAACTCATTTTCAATTATATATTCTTCAAAAAAAAAAAAAAAAAAAATCTCATTTTTCAAAACCTATTCTCAAAAAATGGGGATCAGACTAGGGCGGCGACGAAACATCAAAAGATTGGTTGTGTCGATTTTCCCTAATAATAAAAAACTCGAGAGAGATGCATAAAAATAAATAAAATGCTTCACTAAATTATTACCATAGACAAATTTGCAACTTTTTTGAACCACTTTCCAACATCCAAACCCTGAAAACCGAGAATATATATCTATCAACAGAGATTAGTTTAGATAATCAAAGTGAATAAATTTCAATATGCTATAGAAAGCATTTAACTTCCAAAGTAAAACTTCACAATTGCACTGACCCTTCTGAACCCATTACCAGCATCCGAGAACCCGTAAACCGAACCCGGCTGTTCAAACCCGAGGTGCTTCTCAGTTAAGTCAATGTATTCACTCACCGGCTGGTCCCATTGTGAAGCTCTCTCCTTCACCTCCTCCTCCGTCGCTATAAAAAATAGCATTTAAAATAAATAAATAAATAAATAAATAAATTTTGAAATTGTCGAAAATTGAAGGAATTCAGTACCGTGGCAAGTCCAGGCATGCAGACCGTTAGTGATGGAGAGGTCGAAACGAGTCGGGTACCACGTGCCTTTAACGAATATCGGTTCGGATTCGGATTCGTTGTCGGGCTCTGATATTACCAGTTTCACGCACGTGTGCCTAGGTGACTCCATTGTCACAGTGTATGAGCTTCCCGCGTTGCTCTTCAAGCTTTTTTATTTTAACGCAAAAATGAGAAGAGTCCGGTGCTCTTGGGACTGGTCCGTTAGAATAACCCGCTAACACGAATATTTTTAACTTTTTTGATTTGTCTAGTAATAACTAACAAGGATGATGATCTACAGTAAAACTTATCTTCTTATCATGTTATGAAAGCATAAGTAAATATTAAGCCCTGTATGATTTCCTTAAAAATCAGATTTTCAGTTGTTCGGATAATCGCTAATGAAATATATAATTAAAAAGTTAGTAAAAATTGTGAATCTAATTAAATATATATCGTTAAAATTTATTGTAGACTTAAACTTTTATCTAAATTTTTAACTAAACCAAACATGGTTAAACTAAGTTTGGCAATTGATTTTGACTGTTACTTTGACATGTCATTCCTCTAACGACCATGGATGGATCGATCCTTTTGGAAATAAATGAGATTGTTTATATTAGCGTTTGGGAAATTGAATCGAATTGGTCCGTTTGATAAGGAAAATTGGGAATAGGTCCAAAAAAGGGTCCCGTCCAAAAAATGAGAGGCGGTCGATTTTTAAATCCAATTTTTTTTTTTTTTTTTTTGCCGTTTTGTTTTCCTCTAATTATTTTAAGCTACTTTTGTGTATGATTTTATTTTTTAAAATGAGTAATATTTGTTTATTTGTAAAATAACTTGTTTTTCAGAAAATTTTGTAATTTTTGAAATAATTTTTAATTGAAATCGATTCGACCCCGATTCAATCTAATCGGACCTTCTGACCCTTGATCCATTGCTCTTTCCGATTTTCTAAATACTAATTTATATTGTAAAAGGATATTGTTGTTGCTAAATATTCTTGTGAAGATGTGGACTATTTAGAGGGTCCTGTAATCTTTTTAGTTTGGATAACCTAGAATTTGTAAGACTTTTAAAAAGTTTCAGTTGAATACCCTGTGATTTTATAGACTTTTTAAGTCTATGAAAGTTTGAATTGAATACATCTAAATTTTTAGATTTCATAGTTTGCGACTTAACTCCTCGTCTAGGGTTAAGAATGCCTACAGGTTTGCAGCCTATCCTTTTCGGTGGCCACCTCCGCCTCGCTCACCGACTCTTTTGCCAGGGTCTGGGGGTCTTTTTTTTCTTTCTGAAGGTTTCTCTTGGAACGTTTGGTTTGTTACAGTTTCTGTTGAGGGATTATTCCATGGAAGACATCCAAGCATTGCTAAGGCAATTTAATATAACTTGTTCGACGAGGAAAGTAGTGGAAGTTTCTTATTCATTAGTGCAACATAGTAGGAGCTTTCTGAAGTGTAGTATCGTCGGGAGGATTCTTAGGAATTGAACGATCAAACGTGAAGCGTTTAAAGTGGCTATGCAGGGGTTATGGGGACAATCAAGAATGATCAAGATTCAGTTCACAGATCGAGAGAATTTCTTCTGTGAATTTGATAATGAGGTTAATAGGAGGAAGGTTCTTAACAATGAATCGTAGTCTTTCGATCGAAGATTAATTGTGATCCAAGATATTGATGAATCATCGGCCCCTAATGTAAACCCCACCCATTCATCTTTTTGATTCAAGTGCATAATCTCCCCTTCATACACATGAACGGAAGCATTGCTGAAGTGATTGGATCACAACTGGGTATATTATTGGATGTAGATACCGACCTGCGTAGATCATGTTGGGGTCCATACATGCGAATTAGAGTTAAAATGAATGTCTCCAAACCCCTGGTGGCAACAACGGAGTTACAACTTGGCTCTTAGGGATCACAAAACGAACTGTGAAAATCGTGACCCGCGGAGCCCTATTCCCATTAGGGGCAGAATCGCCCCTCATAAATGGATCCTTGGGGTGGATACGGGGCAAAAAAACTATGCCCCGATCTAAACGGGGAGGGGATGGTTTTCCCCTGCCCTGCCCTGCCCTGCCCCGTTTCGCCCTCGCCCCGTTCTCCAGTTTAAAAAAATAAGGTATATTTGACTAATTAACAAATCAATGTCGTATGAAAATTAACGAATCCTTCACTATTTTTATTCTCAATCTTTATTTTATTCTACATTACCTCCATTTTTAGTGAATGGCAAGACAAAATTTTTCATTCAATGGAATGACTTTGAACATAAAAACGAATTATGGAAGCATAAGGCAGACAATAAAGATCAAAGAAAATAATTCAGTCTTCTCTAGTGTAGTGTAGTTTACTATATATCTCTACAATCCAACATTATTAGTTGCAGTAAGAAAAACTGCAATGTAGATGGCTAATTACTTTCTTCAAACAATTTTATTGATGCAGTGTATAATGATAACAACCAATTTTACCACCTTTTGTGTGTGTGAAGCTGGTGATTTGGTTTCGATTCAAAATAGTTTAGTTTTATGAAACTCGCCCCATCCCTCTAATATAAATGGTTCACTAAATAGGGCAATTTGTCGACCCGTCCTGCCCCACTTTGACCCGCCCCGCCTTTAAACGGGGCACGAGGCAAATGCGGGGCAAATTATCAGAGAATGGGCGTGGGGCACGTCGACCTGGCCCTGCCCTGCCCCATTGATATCCCTATTGGCTCTGTGGGAGACATGATCGAGATTGGATTTAAATATGAGCGACTCCCTGAGTATTGCACCCTCTATGGACACCTTGATCATGGCTTCAAATTCTGTAATGTAGAAGTTCCGCCCATCGTATGAAGACCGAAAAACTACCCCTTTGGTCACCGGATTCAAGCATCATATGGTAAATGGAGAGAGAGAACCGGAGAGAAGGTGGAGAAGAAAGGAATAGAGCCAAATATGCCGGGAGTGATAATAAGGAGGATGGCAGCTCCATTAAAGAGGTGGGCTTAAATTCCGAAAATACGTCGGGGGACAGTTGAGGACGAAATGGAGCTATTACTGGACAAAGATGAACTATATTGGAAGCAGCGTTCAAGGGTTGATTGACTACATCATGGAGGACGTAACTCAAAATTTTTCCATAAGAAAGCGTCTGCTCGCAAGGCTAGAAACACACTACATGGCTTATTTGATGAAGAAGGCAATTGGAAAACAGACATTGACGGTATAGAATTGGTGGTGATGAATTACTTTCACAAGTTATTCCATTTTTCTCAACCATCCCTCGAGGCAATTGAGAATGTCATCTAGGCAGTGAATCCTATGGTTTCAAATCATATGAATGAGACTCTTGGGGAAGCCTTTATAGAAAAAGAAGTGCGATGCCCTCTTCATGATGGGACCAAACAAGGTGTCAGATCCTGATGGTTTTCACGCAATTTTCTACCAAAAAGCTTGGGAAATGGTGGGCAAGGATGTTGCGAAGGTATGTCTTGCGGTGTTAAATAATGGAGAGTTGGTGTAAAAACTTAATCACACGAATGTTGTACTGATCCCGAAAGTTCAAAACCCGACAAGTATTCAAGAGTTTAGGCCTATTGGCCTTTGTAACGTGATATATAAAATTATCATCAAAGCCATTGCCAATCGCCTGAAGCTCATTATGGAAGAAGTGATATCAGAAAGCCAAAGTGCTTTTGTTCCAGGGAGACTCATTACTAATAATGCGATTGTTAGCTTTGAAAATAATGCATTCTATATCTCAAAAAACCTATGGACGTAATGGACTGATGGAGATGAAACTAGACATGTCAAAAGCATACAAGAAAGTAGAATGGGATTTCCTATCAGCCATTATGTTGAAGATGGGCTTTAATGCTGACTGGGTGGGACTGATAATGCGATGTGTTACATCTGCTACATTTTCTTTCATCATTAATGGAGAACCTAGAGGCTTAATTCGCCCAAGCTAGGGCTTGAGACAGGGATGCCTCCTTTCTGATGTAGAACATGTTTCATTAGAGTTTGAAGTGGAGATTGATCGAAGATTGGCCAAGAAAATAGGGGTGTCGAACAAACAACCATAACTTTTTGCACCGATATCAGAATCCTTATTATAATATGTTTTTGGAATCGTCACGCAGCGCTCTATAATGACCTAATTGAATTCCCTAGTTGAGGTTGATTTCGGCTTAAAAATGCAGTTTAAGGACAGTTACCGGCCACTTGAAGTTTTCCTTATTTTATTTAATTTTTCCTTTTAAGTCGTTTATTTTTATTGAATGTCTTTTTTCGTCTTTTTTCTTCCATTAGGGTTCGCAGAGCCTTTAAAAGCTTTTTTTTTCATTCAATTATGCATTCATTGATATTAAATAAATTTTCTTTCCATTGGTGGATTCCAATTAGGGTTCTTTGGAATTTACGTTTGTAAATTTTTACTTCCGTTCTACGTCAAGTGGTATCAAAGCAAGGATTCGCCTTGTTTAATGGCCAAAAATGAATGCGGAAGGGTTCTCCCTCGCGACGTTGGTCGTAGGGAAGCGGATGCTGATCTGATCTGTGGGCAGCAATTGATGCACAACAATAGGCGATGGAGAGGATGGAGGCTATGATGCAGCGGCTGCTGGAAAGGCAACCCGACCCCAACGCACCTCCAGCCAACCCGCCTGCCAACAGAGGTGGAATTAAAAGGGGTGTCCATGGCCACCATGGGGCTGGACGCCAACCTAGAGCCGCTATGGATATACAATATGGCGATGTTACTGATGAGGATTCAAAGGAGGATTTCGCAGATGACCTCGGGCACCAACAGCAGAATCGGAATCAACTCGATTATAGAATCCGTGCAGACATACCTTTATGCACCAAGCCTTCAATAACATCATTCCAACCACGTATAATTTGAGAAACCATCATGTGCTATCCCCCTTATTATGCGCCATCTGCCATGTGGATTATGAATCCACTTTCCATGCCTTGATAAGATTTGAGAGAGCTAAAGTTGTGTGGAGAAATACTGGAATGGATAAACTGATATGTGAGTTTGATGGGGGCAAATTCACGGATCTGGTCTTATTTGCGTGGAACAAGCTGATGAAGAGAGATTTTGAAAATTTCTATATGGTTGCATGGCAAATCCGGAGTGACCGAAACTCAAAGCTTCATGGAGGGAATATCTCACCCGTGCTTAAACAGTGCGAGATGTTGGATGAGTATCTGTTGAAATTCCAAACAGCCCAATCTGTTTTCCATGTGTCGAGTCAGAACGGAGAAAATCGGTACGGTGCATCTCACAAAAGGTTCTGGCAAGCACCAGCTATTGGCACTCTGAAGCTTAACGTGGATGATGCTATGGATGAGAGGAAGAGTCGGATCTCCTTTGGAGCGATTATCCGTAATCATAATGTGGAAGTTATGGGCTCTATAGGCGGATGGATGCGCGGCACATTCTCCCCCCTTACAGCAGAACTATTAGCTATCATGGGTGGACTGGAATTTGCAACTGAAATGGGGTTACATATTCATTTGGTTGAAACAGATTCCTTGTTATCTATCTAAGCAATTCACTCTCACCTCCCTTACTCACCGTTGTGGAGCATTATCGAAGATTGTAAGGTTAGTTTGAACCGCATGGGAAATTGCTATATTCGGCATACTCCCAGACAAGAAAATCGGGCGGCTCATGAATTAGCACTTTTGTGTAAAGATTCTGGAAATGATTTTATTTATTGTGAAGAGGTTCCACCCTCTATTGATTCACTTGTGGACTATGATTGTTCTCATATGAACGAATAACATTTTGTTGGTTTCTGAAAATAAAATAAAATTAGAGAATTTTGAAAAGTCTCAATTGAATACACATTTAAAAGTCATAACTGAATACACCTCGTTAGAATTTTATTTCCCTTAAAAGTCATTAGCAACTTCAGTGTGATTGGAGTTAGGGATGAAAAAAAATACAATAAAATCGAAGGACCTAAAATTCTTGGGTACTCAATCTCATTAAGGGTGACCCGTCCCAACTAATAGAATATGTACGGGACTAGTTTTTCGTCCCACCCTGCAGAGGGTCACCAAGTGACTTCACATGGAGGTGGTTAGGTTGAAATGGAAAAATCAAATTTTCATAGGCTCGAACCTTGAATAATTTTTATTTTTTTTAAGCCAAAAAAATCAATAGATTAATTCATGTCTGCCCTAACTAGGGCAGATAAAAAACTTGGACTACAATCAGACCAAGTAAAAGAGCTTGACCAATTTGCACCATAAGCTGCAATAGCATGGGCTACCTTGTTACTACTCCTAGGAATAAAAGTACATGAGCAATTAAAAGAATGAAACAAAGAAGTAATATCTAAATAAGTTTCAGCATTGGGGTCACATGATAGGTCATTCTCAAGGGGCCGTACCACTCGACAAGAATCTGTCTCGATTAAGCACTATGAGTAACCCAATTTAATTGCAAAGAGGATGCCTTCCTTCACTTCACGTGCTTCGGCCACTTCCACAAAAGAGTACTTGTACATTGCATAACTTGTGCCCCCACCACCACACCAAAATCTTCCCTAAGGACCTCATCGACATACAATATAGTCATACCAATCTTGAACGCTGCATCAATGTTGAGCTTAATTCGCCCGGGTGGAGGCAATATCCATTGTGCTTCGAGGGCTCTAACTTGAGCCCCCCCACCTGTACTGCACTTTTGGTCCCAGTCATACATCCCTTGCACAATCTCCACTAGCATCTCTGTTGACCGCCTCTTGCTTCCATGATTGATACGGTTCCATTCACCCCAGATAATCCACATCATCCCACACAACCATCTAAATACCTCAGGGGATTTCTGCCTCGCCAGCTCACACAACAACATCTGAATGTTCTCCGGACCTACCAGCACTTTCAACTCCGTCCACATACCATTAGCCTTCCATACTTGTCAAGCGAATGGGCAATGGAAAATGATATGCATCCCATTCTATACTCCTCCGCATGCCGCACACCGAGCCTACTCTATGGGTAAAATGCCTCTCCTAGCCAGGTTCTGTCTAGTAGGGAGGGAATCTAGGAAAATCCACAAAATAAACACTCGAACCTTTTGGGGAGTCAGAAGACGCCACAAAAGTTCCACCATCCATGGCCACCCGACTGCTCTTCAATCTCCCTTTGTCCTCCAGCTCCCACCCTGTATCCACTTTTGACAGAGTACTTCCCATTGGATTCATTATGCCAAATAGTTTTGTCCGGCCTATGACCAAAGCCAAGAGGCAATGAAGTGATAATATCTACGTTTATCTGCCAAAAAAAAAAAAGAATGAATGAGCTCTCTGTCCCAATCACCTGTGGCTGTAATAAGATCTATAACATGAGTAACTCTCTCTGATTGTAGAGTATAAGGCAAGAAAGCTACAGGCCTGGGCAGCCAATCATCCCAAAAAATTCTGATGTGCCTGCCATCACCCACTTTCCATCGCTGTCCTCTAGACAAAGTTATCTTCCCCACAAAATACTGGACCTCAAGGCTGAAGCTCCATTCCGTTTTTGAGCTCTAAGAAAATCCCCATCTTTGAAATATTTAAACCTCAATAGGCTGCTAACAAAAGATTCAAGATGTTGGAGCAGACGCCAGGCTTGTTTGGCTATCATGGCTTGATTGAAGGCCTCAAGATCTCGAAATCCAATCCCACATTTCATCTTATGTTCACACAATTTGGACCACCCAATCCAAGGAATCTTCCTTCCGGAATTCGAACCACCCCACCAAAAGTTACGTAGCATAGCACGAATATCATGGAAAAGGGAAATTGGGAGTTGAAAATCGCTCATAATATAAGTGGAAATTGCCGTAGAACTGACTTCACCAACACCTCTTGCCCTTCCACTGAGAAGATTCCAGATTTCCAACCCTTCACTCGTCGAACCTTGAATCTTTACATGCTTGATGTAGAGGATTAATTCGAAAAAATATGATACCTCTGTTGATTCAGCATGCGTATATCGAGGATTTTACAAATACGAAATGAACCTTCTGTTGGATATTGGTTAATAAATCGAGAATTGAAAATCGATTAAAGTGACTTCGTTTCGACTTCGGCCAAATACTCAAAAGCTCGGCTCAATCCGTTTAGGCAAAATTGTTTGTCACTTCGCCGCTTCGGGGCGCACAAATGGGGATCGACCTAAAGCCTATTGAATAGAATTACTATGACGGAAACCCAACCTTGTAGATTGGAGATCCCAAGATCTTGGTTCAATGGGACAACTAAGTCATAAATGATTCGGAATAAAGCACTTATTCACATTCCTAAAATTTAAAGTGCTATGTAAAATGTGTATAAGGATAAGTATACATATATACTTTAAATGATTCATAACCTTAAGATAGAAAGGTATGAGATCACCTATATAAGTGTGAAGTGGGGCCGCTTCTACGAGAATTCGAGGCTTAATTCTCTTAGAGCACTTATGAAACCAAGAGTAGTCCAGGGTCAAAATGGACTCAACCATGAGAACCGAATAGGTTAGATGAGTCATGGTGTTGGTACAGTTGTTTGGTTTTACACGAACGGCTAGATGGTTCAAGACATTGCGTTCACCAACTAGCCTAGTAAATCCGATTGTATTCAACTAAAGAAGGTTCAAGGCCACAAGCTACCTATCTTGATGCTATGACTTGTCGTCGTGTACTCCAATTGTTATAGTCTGCATTCCATTTGCATTGCATTCGTATTGTGTTGCGCATATCGAGGAATTTCCATTCATGTGGGGGATTGTTGGATATTGGTTAATAAATCGAGAATTGAAAATCGATTAAAGTGACTTCGTGTCGACTTCGACCAAATACTCAAAAGCTCGGCTCAATCCGTTTAGGCAAAATTGTTTGCCACTTCGCCACTTCGAGGCACACAAACGGGGATCGAGGGAGCAGCGCCCCCGAAAGAGAATTTTGATTTCTCTACATGTATTGAAGGGTATATTTGGCATTTCGAAAACAAATATCGGATGAATGAGAAATTACGGAAAAGGACGAAAATCAGGTCAAAATGTTTGACCGCGCGATCACAAGTCAAATTAATATCCAGTTTTTTGAGTAAAACCGTGCGGCCGCACGGTTGTCCGGCCAAATGACACCTTTTCATAAAGGTGCATTGTTTGGAAAGGGTGCATGGTTTGGACCTCAACCACTTCGTCCACACTCTTTCATAATCTATATATAGGACCATTTGGGTGTCATATTCCTCACAATTTGATATGCAAAAACACCTCTCATCCTCACTTGTCTCCTAAATCAAAATTATTTCATTTATTTTGATTTTCCTTCATTGCATCCTTTGGAGTACATAAGCCTATATTTGGTTCGTTGTACTTGTGTTTTGGAGTGCTACAAACACAAGTGAAGCCGTTGTATCTTGGAAGTCGATTGCCGTTATCCGTAGGTACCGTTACGGGGCAAATTCGACTTAAGGACAAAGAGTCCAACTCTTGCCTCGACTTTGTCCCTATTCTTTTTGTTTGTATTTTTCTTTGCCGTTACTCTGTTCAATATTCGACAAGAATTTACAAAATCATCATTATATTTATTTGGCGTCACTATTCACAAAATTCATCCAACACCTTCTCAATATTTTATTAGTAAAATCAAAAGTTAAAGAAAAATGAACCAATAATATAGTATCGTTTACGGCTCCATTCATCTAACCTAAAATCCCAAAATTTAAGAAAACAGCAACCCAGTTGACTGTCTAAGAAAATAAAATACTGAGATTTAAGAAAATAACCAAATTTGATAGATCAATTTCAATTGTACATAACTGATACCTCTATGTCATATTAGTAACGCCGTAGAAAAAAATTATGGGCTTATTCTGACACAAATTATCTGCATTTGTTTGGTAACACTTAGGTAATTTATAAACTGAATTATTTATAATTTTAAGGTAAAATGTATGATTGAAAAGTGCAGAACGAAAATGTGTGTTTAAAAAATTATTTAAGAAATTGTGTGATTTATAAATCGTTTACCAAACGATTTTGTCCTTCGTTTTTTTTGTAATTGGTTGCCCACGTCTTCATTTCCATATTTTATTAAAGCCTCAGAGCATCTACAATGAATGTGTTATAATGTTTGTTAATGTCATATGTTAATTAATTGTCACTTTTATGCTCACATTGGATATGTTAGCATGTTTGCTAAATGAATCTTTTTTGTGTATTGTTAACTTGTTTGTTAAAGTTAACAAACATTTTAACATATGACATAACAATCTATGTTGAAAACAAGATAGAGAAACATTAAATAATTATTGATTGGTTAATTTAGTTATTAATGAGTAAATTTAACACATTCAATGTGACACTCATATAATAGTTCAAGTTAACATATAGATATGATACTTAGCATCTATTATATTGTTTACGTGACAGTGTTTAACTAATAAAAGTTAACGCATCCATTGTGAATTCTTTCATGTAAACCCAATTTGACTGGGAACTCATCAATGAAATTCACGGGACGGATGGAAATTCTACTCGGAGTGATGAAATCCAAGATGGATGAAATATGTATGAGTGATGAATGAATGGATGGATGGGTAAAAAAATTAAAATGAGTGAGCGGTGAGTTTTTTTTTTTTTTTTTTTAATTCGGGTTATCAAATAGTAGTAACTCAAAGTTAATAGGAACTTCATTAAACATTGATTTTAATTACCCCCATTTAGAAGGGTTTAAAGTCGGCATTGAAGAATCTTTATTTTATTTTATTCTAAATCTAATAAAATTGGTTAATTTCATGAATTATTGCAGTTTTGCAAATCAATCATTTGCTCATCAATTATTCCTCTGTTTCAAGATTTTCTCAAAAATTAAATAAATAAATTCCAAAATTGATCGGCTGAAAAAAATCTATTGGATGAGCATGTTGTTCTTGTTCTAAACCAACCCAAAGAAAGCAGAGCTTTGCATCTGTAAATTAATAACTAATAGGTTAGTTACACAATTACAAACATTTAGATTTGAAAATTTTGTAATCATGTGATTTGTAATTAATTATACAAGTATCAAAATAATTATCAGAATCAGGTTTTTTTTTTTAAAATTAGAATCAGGTTTTGTAATTAATTACAATTATAACTTATGAATTAGTTTATAATTAATTATATTAGTATAATTTGTAATCATTCACCGCCACAATCTCGTCATCAGACCACCGTAAAAAATACAATTGTATATTTATTTCAATTTTATAATTAATTACAATTTTAACTTTATTTCAATTGTAACTAATTACCATCACCATCACCACCTAAACCATCACTACCAATAACCATCACAATTTGCGACATCTTGGGGAGTCTCAATACTGAGGAATCGAGACTGGTAGTGGTAGCATAAATACTGAGATGGGCAACTTGAAAATTACAATTGAGAGTGACAATTCTTGCACCAAACAAAAACCCATATAACTAAATGAATCTTTTTGTGAGTGAAAGAAGAATTCTTCTTTATCGGACTTTGACCCCGAGAACAAGTTTGGATATTCCAGCTCTCAAATTTGAAGTGGACGGGGATGTTGAAATTCAATGTCAATCCCCTGATTATTCAACATGGGACTCTATTTTCTCTGACCAATTGGAAGGAGATTTTATGATTTCCTCTCCAATGAGGAACATTAACTCGCCACAGCCAACCAACTTTCAGATATCAATTCCTACATATTAATTATAATTTGAACTACGCTTTTCTCATGATAATGAATCGACGAAGGCGAAGTAAAGACAGTCGAAACGAGTGGCGGTGGCGGGAGGTGGTGTTGGGAGCAATCAGTGGATGAGGGTTTGATCGTCGAAGAGAACGACGAAGTAAAGACTGTCAAAATGAGTTGGCTGCGGTTTTAGAACAGTGAGCTCTAACTTTTGATCGGAGCTCAAAGAGTAATATAGCTTTTCATTGGAGCTCGAGCTCTACAGTAATTCTGATTGCAGAACGGCGATTCTTTTCCAACAGCAGATGTAGGACAGCGATTCTTTGAGCAAAAGCAGATGCAGAATGGAGATTCTTTGAGCAAGCCTGATTCTTTTGAAACCTAACTTTTCATCGGAGCTCGAGCTCTAGAGCTCGATCTCTCACTGATCCTTTGCTTCAACCACACTAGCAAGTTTTATAAGTTAGGTTTGATTTGGTTTCAGGAAATTAATTGCTGATTTAATAAAATAATTTATAATTATTTGATTTTAAAAATTTTAAATCTAAAAGTATGATTGAGCTTAATAAGTTCTAACTAATAATTGTTTGGAAAAATTACATGGAACCCTATATATTATGTTCCAATTTTAAAAATCAAGTATAGGAAAAAATATTTCTACAAATCGGGTGTTCATTAGTTTTTTTATTAATTAATAATAATAAGTTTTATTTTTATAAAAATCAGTTCTCTTTCCTTTCCCTTACTCTATCTTTTCTCTCTCTCTCTCTCTCTCTCTCTGACATTGCTCAGCTCTCCATGATGACTACCGGTCCTCATCGGACTCTACCACCCTTTTACACCATCGACCCTTCTCTCAATGTTAGCAGCAGGTAGCGGCGCCGCTGCAAACAATCTAGCAGAGGCACTGCTGTATCAATATGGTGGTGATTTGCACCTCATGTGTGCAGGTTCGATTGTGAGATGTGAGGTTGTAGTGCAGTGGTGGTATTGGTGTAGGCGGCTCACTGTGGTTGTGGTGGTGTTTCTGGCAGCATCGATGGTGGCACAGGTGACGAGTAGTGGTGGTGGTGGTGGTGCGACGGTAGCGAGTTGGTGGTGAGGAGTTCAATTGCAGAGGTGGATCTAACATTAATCTTGGGGGAATTGAAATTGGGATCAATTTTTCCCAAGAGGGAGCAATGTCAGTTTTATCTTTCAAACAAATTTTCATCTGCATCATTCTTTTGATTAAACTTATAAAATGTTGGCATGGTTAGAGAACGTGATGATTATAAAAGTAGTTCTTGGTCAATGTTGTTGTGGTGGTGGTGCCATGACGGTTGTGGTTGGGTATATGATTTTTTAATTTTTTTTCCCCTTTTTTTTGGTATTGTGGTGGGAGTGCACAGGCGTGCGCGGCGGTGGAAGAATGGGTTTAGTTTGTGAAGGGGCTGGATTGGGCTGAATGAATTGAATAGTGTATATGAACATCTAAGGGTGATTGTGAACAATTTTTAGGTAATTATGACAAATTATTATGTAATTGTGACAATTTATTGGATAATTGTAACTTTGTGCGATAGGACGTGACTTTGTATGACGATTTGACTAATTATTAGGTAATTGTGATCGAAGTATTCACTAATTTTGATTTTGGGCAATGAGACATGACTTTGTGTAACGATTGTGACTTTGGCAACTTGTGACAAGGACTTGATGTGACCTACAATTGTGTCAAATATGGCTGTGTGACCTAATTGTGACTTTGTGTTATCGAACTGTGACCATGTGTGACCGAAATGTGATTGAACTTTGATCGAAGTGTGACATTGTGTGATCGTGACTCTGTGTGACCGAACTGTGACCTTGTGTGATCGAACTGTGACTTTATGTAATCGAACTGTGACATTGTATGATCGAAATGTGACTTTAACTAATTGTGACCAATAAATAATATGTGACTACAAATGTTTGATTATGACTATATTTATAATTGTGACCCAAAATTTGTATCGATTATCTTTATGCGACTTGTTGACAATTAAGGGATGTGACTCATTACTCAAATTATAGGTCACAAAATTTAATTTGCATCTAATTTTGTAATTGGGAACGAATTGTAATTTTGTGTGACCTGACTATAACATTGTGATTGGTGTTGGGTGAGTTTTACAACTAAATTTGTAATTCTGATCGATATGTGACTTGCGAGGGTGATGGGATGGGGTAGGGGCAGGGGCGAATGTTACGACTAAATTTGTAATTGTGATAGAACTATAATGTTGCGTGACCAATTGTGACTCGAGTCATGTGGGGTGGGGTGGGTGGATGGTGAATTTTGCGACTAAATTTATAATTGTATCGAACTGTAATATTGTGTGACCAATTGTGACTCGGGGGTGGGGTGGAGTGGAGTGGGTATGGGGTGGGGGAGGTGCATTTTGCGATTAAATTTATAATTGTGAGTGAAATGTGACTTTGTGTGATCAACTGTGACCAACCGTGACTTTGCGAGGTAATATGGGGTGGGGGTCAAGGTAAAATTTGCAACTAATTTTGTAATTGTAATCGAATTGTGATTTAGTGTGATTGTGTGATCAACTGTAACTTTGTGGGGTGGGATAGGGTGAGGTGCAAGGTTAAATTTGCTATTAAATTTGTATATGGGATCGAATTGTGACTTTATGTTACCGTGACTGGGTGGGGTGGTTGGGTGGGTGGTGGTGGTGGTGGGGTCGAGGTGGGGCGGCGTGGTGGGGGTGCATTGGTTGGAGATTATGTAATATTTGAGTTTTATCATTTAATATTATATAAGTTTTAATTTAATATATAAATAATAATTATTTTTATATTATACATAATATTATATTGATTAATTACTAATTAACACTTGATTTTTTTTTTTTTTAAAAAAAAAAAAAAGCCTTAAGTTTTTTAAGTTTAGAAAGTGATAGCTTTTGTTGTGTAATTATGTACTTTTCTCTAATGGTTTTCATCTCCCTGGGAGGCCCAGTGTGACTTGGCACTAATACATTGATTGGTGTAAAGGTATTGTTTGACTTTAACACTTCATACTTTTATACCAACTAATGAGTTGAAGTCACATTTTCCACCACACATTTTAAAAATAAATAAATAAATAAATCACAATTTCAAAACTTACTTTTACCAAAAACTGGTTATAATGAGTATTAGATATGGGCTAAATTGTTTCAAAAAAATCTGTCATAAGCACTGCTCATTTTTTTCGCTTTAAAAAATAAATAAAATAAATAAAAATAAAATAAAAATAAAAAATAAAAAAATCGCTTAATTGGATTCCACGAATTTATATTGACAATTATGACTTATGAGTTTAAGTTGAACAATAGTAGTAGGATACTCATACTTACTATATACAAAAGTAAGGCACTTTCCAAAAATATATTTTGAAACTTTTTTCGCCTAAACCGTCTTTCCTAAAATAGAAGTATTTCAATGAATGAGAATGCTTTTAATAATTATGCTATTATTTTGAAATCGAAAAAAATGCAATATGAATATCAAATCGAAAATTTCAACAATAATTTTAATAAGAACTCACAAGTTAGAATCAATTGTAAACATGTCGTCCTTAAAATCACATCAAAGATTAAAGGTAAAAGACTTATTTTGTACATTTTACTTTTTCTCAATATCTCTCTATTTCAAAATTGTTTTATTTAAGTCCTATAATCATATTTATAAATTTCTTAACTAGATTTAATTTTGTCATATATAACTAATTTAAATTCGAGTTGCTTTTCTAATAAAGGTAAAGGAAATAATAAATATTCGAACTTTTATGTAATTTAATTAAGTTCGAATAATTTTTGCAACTTTATATTTCTATCAATTCATGTTGCTTAGTTTGTTACATTCATTTAAATATAGAATCACGTGTATTTAATTTGTAATGTTAAAGTAAATATGAAATAAAATATTTGTTTAATATATTTAACTATCAAATATTATATTAAGATAGTTAGTACTAATTTTGATAGTACTATTCCACTATCAAATATTCCATTATTTTGATAGTACTATTCCATTATTCATGTAGAGATAAATTTATTTTTGAAAATTTAGAAATTATATTTTGGAAAGATTAATCATGTCATGATCATTAAAATTGAATAGTTATGCAAATGGTCATTGATTTTTTTTTTTTTTTAATAGTAAATCATTCAAGTTCCAAATTATTACAATTGTTGCCACTTGGTAAAAAATTTGACCCCTACTAGGTACCCCTTATTCAAAACCTCATTTTTTAAAAACTCATTTTTCAACTAACATGTTATTAATAAAATAATCTACGTATAACTTCAAAAAAAATTACTACTTTTTAAAAGCTCATTCTCTCAAGATTTACTGTTACAGACAACATTATTTGAAATAATAGGTCTCAAACAGGGTTTAAGTACATATTCTCCAAAAAAATCACTATTAAAAAATTCATTTCGTATATAATGAGGGCTTAAACAAGGACGAGAAAAACGAAATGCATAAAGATAGCACAAATAGGTATTGACCTATTTTTCTACCAAAATATATTTCTTAAAATGATAAGTAGTATTAATTAACTATATATTATTTATTTTGGACAAATTTTAAATTTTAAATATTCCAATTGAATGCAAATTTTTGAATAGCCTCCTTTTTCAATTCCCTAAGTTTCTTAATTCGTCTTCCCCTCTTGAAAATCAATTGAATTTTTTTTTTTATTTTTAAATTCATAAAAAAAAAGGAATTTTTTTTTGTTAATATCACATAAATATTTTTCTTTAAAAACAAAAAAATAAAAGAGAATGAAATAGGAACGTTCATCGATCTTTTTTTATTTTTTATTTTTTTTTTTAATAAAATTGTGAGCGTATATCACATATATATTTATTTTTTACGTATTACAAATTCTGTTTAAATATAATTTTATTTTCTCATTTTACGCTTTAAAAGAAATTTCCTGAAATTGTAAATATACTAAAGGTAAAAAATAATTAAGGTATGTGTAATTTGTACCTTTTTATGTTTAATTATCTTCATTTGTTTTTTATTTTTAATTAAATATATTCATTTTATATGTTAACATATAAATTAAAAACTGTGCATCAGATAGGTGTAAAACTAGTTTAACAAAAATCATTATGCCCATGGTTGAAACAAATTGACGTCACTATTCACTCATCACGAAGTGTCTACTGCTAAGAAGTTATAAAAAAATATTTTTAAACAATAGCTTTCTGGTCCTCGTTATTTTAGAGTTATTTATATGGGAAATTATATTTGCATCACAATTTTTTAAAATTATACTGTATTTGAACTGTATTATTGGTCCCTAATCTTTATTAATTATTACATTTATATTCTTTATTCTTTTATCAAGTTCTTATCATTAAATTTTCAACAATTATCAAAATTTGTCCTTCATAATGATTTTCGTTCAATTTTTTTATTATTATTGTACTTTAAAAACAATGAACAAGTATTCAATTAAAATGTTGATTTTTTTACTTATTAAGTGTAATAGCGGTAAATAAATCATTTCAATCCCTCTTAATAAATTTTTTGATAGAAATCGATAGAAAGATCGAGATATATTAATTAATGAAAGAATGAATGAAAATAAGAATATATGAAAAAAAAATTGGAGGACATAATTGTAATATTGATTAGATGTTATGAACATTTTTTGCAATTAAAATGTGGTGTACATATAAGAAGATATGGTGACAATATATTTAATTTTTTTATATTTGTTCGATAAAATATTAATGTTGCGTTTGATAGCGATGGTGAAATTTGGATGGAAAAAAAATGAATTCCTGGGAATGGGAAGTTTAATATGTTTGATTGGTTTAATTTTCTAGGTGGAAAAAATGGAGAATTTTCCTACTTTTGTTGTTTGATTGACATTATTTTTTATGGAAAATAAAGTAAAATTTAACTACTGTAATAAAAAAATATTTTTTTTTATTTTTTCACACACTTGTACTTGATAATAATAATGTTCATTTTTGAAAAAAAAAATCAATTAACAAAAAAAATGATCAAACGCAGTGCAAATGGTACAATATTTTTCCTAGAAAATAAAACCTACCCATCCACCAAGAAAATCAATTCCTCAAAAATGAAAATAAATGGCAATCAAACATGACAATTATGAAAAGTTGGGTGAAAATTTTGATTTTTCATGAAAAATCAAGTATATCAAACATAGCCTAAATTTGTACATAAATTTTGTATTTGTCAATGATAATTTGACATGACTTATCAGTTATCATAGTTAGATTTATCTGAAACAAATGTTTATGGACTTCATCACGAACTGTATATTGTTAAGAAGCTATAAACAGTCTCATTTTTAAAAAAATAGTGACCTAACATTCTGTTTGTCATTATATTGTTAAGAAGTTATAAACAATCTTATTATAAATCAGTTTATAAATTATACAATTTTTCAAATTATTTTTTAACAACATACATTTTCTCTCCTCAATTTTCAACCACTATTTTTTATCTCTAAATCATAAATAAACCACTTTATAAATCAAACAGTGTTACCAAACAATTACTTTCGCATTTATCAGATATGTCTTGACATGCCTCATCGTAGGATAGATTTATCTTAAACGAGTGAGAAATATAATAGCACAAAGAGCAAGCTTGCTTAAACATGTTTTTACTCAACCTTCGTTTGGGAATAATTTATGTACATTTAACTTATAAACCAATGGAAATTAATTGTGATAAGTGAATAATACTTGTAAATATATTTAAATGTGCAGTTGAAAATGAAGTATGAATAATTATAAATAATTTATATTTTTTTGTCAAATTGATGCCTAATAACTTGAAATGACTCGTCATAAGTAGTATTTTTAAGTCTATGTTTTGTTCAGGTTTATGAACACTTACCACACTGTTATTTTCCACAATAATTACAATTTACAAAAAACACAATTTTTAAACCATTTTTTTAACCATACACATTTTCTTACTCCAATTTCAATCACATTTTACCTTTTTAAAAAAAAAAACCAACTGCCTACCACCGAACAGTCCGTAAATAACTTTTATCCACATATTTCAATTGACTCACAAATAGTACTAATTTATTCATCAGTTATTTATATTTATTTATAGTTTAAACTTCAAACATGTTCAAATAGACAGAGAAATGGTAAAAAGGGGAACTTGAATAGTCATGAGTAATATGAAGTAGGGACAAATTTAAGGTATCGAGTCAGTACAAGTAAATTAAGGTGAATATAAGTGGTCGTCTATGAGTAAGAGAAAAAAATAAAATTTTACGTAAAATTACATAAGCCTAAAAAATTTGATACATTCAGTATGAGCGATCGATCGTCAACCGCCCTCGAAAGAGCCTGGATTCGACCTTGACGTGAAGTCTTTATTTTTTTTGTAATTATTGTGAAATGTACCAAAACCGACACAAGTTGGCTAAAGATGTCGAACCCCACTTTACCTCATAGTTAGAACTCACGATAAGACTCCACCATTTCGTATCAATTCATAAAGGGAAAATCATAGAGTAAATTGTTTATATTCACAGCATAAGGCAGGTTTTTGATTATGATGAAGGCCCCTCTTGCCATGTCTTATCTTTGATATGAGACATACAATTCGTCCCTTAGAATCTACGGACTTTTAATAATAATAATAATAATAATAATAATAATAAATCAATTCCAATATATTAAGATTTCGGTATAAGATAACACCTCGTGATATGATTATTTTTTATTCATGATCATTTTCAAAGCTCCAAATGTGGGACTATCTGCGAGTTTACATCAATTTATTCTATATTGATACATATAAGCTTTAACAGCATCTCAATATAACTATCCATTATTATTATTATTATTATTATAAATGCTAAAATATATATTTTTTTCTCTCTAAAATCGCATAATTTGTATACCAAAAAAGTATAATCTGCAAGAGGGAACCAATCTTTAGACATTAAAAATTAAAGAAATGGTTATATGCTTTATGAAAAGGGTTAGAAAGAGCAATCAAAGATGGGGCCAAAAGCAATTATCAAGTCACAACATTGTCTCTAATCATAATTTGTGGACGGTTGTGACATAAGCATCATTGTTATAATCTAACACCTTATGGTTAGAGTGGAAAATTGGCATTAGCTGTAAAGCATAAACTTATCTTTATCTTTATGACCTAAAAATGGGCACTTTAATTTCAAGAACCAACGGTTAGTTTCATATTCACACATTTCGAGGTTGTATAAATACTACTTCCTTCGTCCAACAAAGATTTATTTATCCCACAAAGATAAGCAACTTTCCTTTTTTAGAGTATCTTAATTTTCTAATATACTCATATTTAATATACATTGTTATCAACAAATATAAACAACTCATTATTTAATATAGGGATATTTTAGATAAAATATAAATAAGTTTATAATTTCAATATATATTAATTATGTTTCCTTAATTCGTGTGAAAATAGAAGTAAGTCTATCTTTGTAGGACGGAGGGAGTATTCATTTATCCACAACTCATTTTATCTATTTAATTTAAACTAGAGTTATGCTATTTGTAGTTTGTACATAGTGGTATATATATTAAGTTACACGGATATCCATTTTTTTTTGTTGGCATACAAAAATGAGGCTCATTTAAGAAGTCCAGAAAATGAACTTAAACAAGTCTATATGTAAGCCCAAAATCAGATTTGTTCAACAAGGGTCCAAATGAACCCACGTGCAAGTCCAAAATAGAGCGAGAGGATCAGCGTTGCCCAAGCCTAGGAGACACCCAAGATCTGGGCAAATGTAGCGATTTATCATCATTGAAGGCAATGGTTATTGAACAAATTAATGGGTAGTCTTATCTCTCCCTACAATCTAAACATTTCTGTTGCAAACAATTGAGTCATGGGTGTAAAGGCAGCAGTTAATGACTTAATTTGGTAGTTTCTTGAAATGATAGTTATATTCACACCACAAATTTTTATATCTACACCACATTTTAATTACATGAAAGGTTTCCATTATTTGCTCACTTTTGCTTTTATATCCTTAATTTTTTTTCCAAAACTTTATTATTCTTAACTTTTAATTAATTAATATATTTTATTTTTAATCACAATTTATATCCAAATATTCTGTTAATGTGCATTGAAAATAGGAAAAAATATTTATTTTTGACTTTTTGTATTAGTTATTTATATCAATTATTTAAAAATAAGAAAAATAAATAAGTTTTTTTCACTCTCAAAAGAAATATTTTGGCCAAAAATTATCTTTATGAACAAAATATGAAAATTAATAGATGGTTGATAATAAAAGATTATAAAAAACTAGGGAGCATAAGTGTAAAAATAAGAAATGTTTAGATATATTCATTAAAAATAAGATATTGTGTAGTTAACAAATATTGTAGTATCAATATAATTAAGTTACTCAATATAGAAGAAAGTGGGCAATTACAAGGTAACATGCAGTTTTTAAGCAGTTCGGGAAGAAAACTATCAAGGAAGTATAAAAGAGAAAAGAGAACAAAGATGAAGGAATCCGATCAATCAACTCTCAAACAGAGAACTATGTAATTTTCAATTTCCTTGCAATTTTCGTGTACTTTGCATTCCAGTGTGATTGTGTCCCCTAGAGGCATTTTACTTCTTGCAAATTGTAGTCATCATAAATAAAACACCTCTCATCGGGACTTTGTCTCTAGAGATTATCGTTCCTTACACATTGTCTAAATCTTTTTAAATTGTTAGCGTCAAAACACTTTTTCCGCGCGAAATACTATTGTCAATCACATTATCTCCCAAATCAACAACTACACAATTACCAACACATCATTGAAAACTCAATCTGGACAAGATGTGTGTACAAAATTACATATAGATTAATTCTTTAAACTGTTATAAACAATTAGCCTCCGTTTGGTAATGGTTTATAAACCAAACCATTTTTTAACCACACTAATTTCCTCTCCACTTTTGAACCATACATTTTACATCAAAATCATAAATAAATCATTTTATAAATCACTCTAGTGTTACCAAAGATTTTAACTTAATTTATCGTAAATATATCAAATTTTTCTAATTTATCACCCATAGGAGTGTGTTCTTTTGGCCCATCATTATAAATTATAATTCAATTTTTAATGTATACAATTTCTTAAATCGATTTTTAACAACACATATTTTCTCTCTTTACTTTTCAACTACATATTTTACCTTGAAAATACAAATAAATCATATTATAATTTGAATTGGGGCCACTGAACACCCTGAATTGCTTATTCCCTATTTGATACTCATTATTCAAAAATTTATTTTCAACCACACGTTCTCCAATACATTTTCCTCTCTTAATCACACATTCTTAAAAAAATCACTATTTCAAAATATATCATCTCAAATAATCTAATCATAATAGGTTCAAACATGTTTTTATTTTTATTTTTTCCATGTGTTAATTAATACCCAATAATATTTTTGGAAATGAAGTTAAAGATTATGTCCATGTTAGGTACTAATTAAAATTTGATTGTAAATTCAAGTCAAAATCAATAATTAATTTTAACCACATATTTTATGAGACTCAAAATTTTTCAATCTCGCATTTCACCAATTTTTATCAAAATCTACTAAAAATCTGATTTTAATCTATACTAAACAAGGGCTATAGAATAAACTATAGTATTTTATACTTTTTACGGTATTTCATATGCATGATCGTGGCTTCATGTACCAAACATTTTTGTATCGCTGCATCTGATATTTTTGTTCATATTTGACGTCTTAAACAAATAAACTTTAATTGATATAATTTACATTAAAAATTTATGTCATGACAATTAATTTTACAGAATTTTGTACAACTAGTTGTCTAAACGTGCTTTGCACGTTAAAAAATTATGTCTGGCAAAAATTTCGAGTTTTTCCTCAAGAAAATTAGCAAAAAATGCAGGACAAATAGAATTAACAAAATTGAATAATTTTTAACATTTAAATAAAATTTCTAAGATCATATTTTACTCTCTCAATCAAAATCTTGACTAGACTCACTTATTTGATGAAAGCAAATATAATATTCAAGTTGAGAACAACGTCGATCATATTTGGGAATAAAGTATAAGTTTTATTTATATAATATTTTAAATATTATAAAAAGAACAAAAAATTGTCAATGAAAATTTAATACAAAGTATTTTTCATTTATAACAAAGTTTGGGACTTGTGAGAATTTAACAATGCATAAATTTGATAATTTCATTGAGAACTTATCTTCAATTTCTTCAATTTTATTGTTTGTCGTGAAATTTATTTCAATTTAAGCGTCCACATTTGAAAATATATAATTACTATTGGTCTAATTTTTCATAATAAAATTGATATATTTTCCCTTTCTGAAGAGTGAGAGTGAAATTTTTAATTGTAGCCCAAAATAGTGTAGCAGGAATCTAGTACCCTATAAATATTAAAAAGACAACACATTTGTTTAATATCGAAAATTTATTAAAATAAAGATAGACAAATATAATGGGAAATGTCACATCTTCATTAATCAAAATTTTAAAATAAGTTTTGAAACTCACATATGTACATATAGGTTTCAATGGAATATGTTCAGATATTGAAAATTTTTATACTTCAATCTTCATTATGCACGATTAGATTTTGTAACAATATATGATTTATATTTTTATTTGTTGACAAAACCATTCGATTTATTAAAGACTCAAATATGAAAGAAATGACGTCCCAAAAAAGCTCAGCAAAATATGAGGTTAGACTTTTAATTCATTTTGAATTTATAATGGGCTATATTGGGTTATAGTATATGTTGTATTGAATTCATTTTATTGTAAAAATATACATGAATATTAAGGGTTGTTGGAATTATAAACGTGTTAATTAAAATTAATAATTGAGAATTAAATATAACTATGTAAATGTATTATATTGAATGTTATAATGCATGTGAATTTAGTTTATAGAATGAGAGTTGTAAATATTCTTATTGAATTAATGACATTGTTGACCAATGAAAAAAATAATTGAATATTAAAAATATAATTCAAAAGATATATTATTCATAGGGAAAATTGCAGTCACGGCCCCAAACCTTTTCTTTCTTCGTAGACTTTACCCAAACCTTCACTTTGTACCACCCACAGTCCCAAACTTTTCATTTAGTCGCAGCACAAGGACAAATGGATGGAAAACATCCAAAATTCTGTTAGTTGACCAAGATATTGAATTTTGACAGAGTTTGACTAATTTTAAAGGATAAAATGGTAAACTCACTTTTTTCAAATAAAATACACAATCTAACCATACCAAATCCAAAACAAACCCACCCAACCCAATTCAACCCTACCAAACCCAAAACGAAACAGTCGCCTCCAATCGGCCACCCACCTTCGGCCGACCACCGCTAGAATTTTACTGGCGTCATAATTAATGTTCAAGACTACATTAATGGAGGCAGATTAAGATCAAGATGAAACCCCTTCTATATAATCGTGTCAGTTCTATCAACAACATAGGAAGAATCTGAATCACTCTAAGCACCGCCACTACGATAATCAACACTGCCTTGTTCAGCCTGCAGGGTCCGGCACGATGGTCTACCATCGAAGGCCTGATCAATGGCTCGAAGAAAAAAACTTGTTGTCCATTCGACATCATCACCATGGTCAGTTGATACTGTAAAAACTTATATCAATTAACAAGAATGACACCACCAACACCGATTTCGTCTACCTCAACGGTGGCGACGAGTGAGATCCATCTCGATTGGCGCATGCTTTTTGTTATCAACACTCAATGACTCCACGGTCCTGCTGTGGCTGGGACTATGGTCCTCAAAGGGCAAGGGAAAATTGGTTTTGACCCAACAAATAATTTTCATGAAATTGATAAAGCCCAGCAAATTAAATTTGGCTTTGTTCACATCATTTTCTACGAAATTGTTTGCGTACCCTTTAACGAATGTGTGTCTTTCTCCTGAAGCTTCGATGGGGATAGATCCAGACCCAACTCGCCAAAAAGATTGGGGGGTTTAATTGGAATTACATTTGATTTATGTGGAGGGTTTTGTTTGGGATTTCCAGCACTTTCCATGTTTGTGATAGTTGTGGCAGGTTGAGGCGGTAGTTGGTGGTGGGGACTGTAGCAGGTGGTGGTGGTGGTGGAGGGTGGGTGTGGGTGTGGGTGTGGGGATGGGGTTGGGAAGAAGATGACTAATTTTATTTTGTTTCTTTTCTTTTCCTTTTTTGTTTAATTATTTATATTAGTTTATATTAAAATTACAAAGTTACCATTTTGCCCCTACAATATTTGATCAAAATCAGTTTTTAAGTCAACTAACAGAATTTTAGATGTTTTCCATCCATTTGTCCTTGTGCTGCGACTAAATGAAAGGTTTGGGACTGCGGGTGGTACAAAGTGAAGGTTTGTGTATCATCTGCAAAGAAAGAAAATGTTTGGGACCATGGCTGCAATTTTACCTTATTTATATTTCTCACAACTTTCTTAATAATGAAAATATATTAATATTTAATTAAGAAAGAGAATTTCAGTATTATGAATTATAAACAGACTTTTTTTCACTATTTACTTTATGATAGTGTATTAATACAATTATATTTATGTTTAGTGAGAATAAATAATAATTTGAAATAAATCAACGGAAAATTAAAAAAGAAATTGAAAGTTTTACTGTGTTCTCTTTATATTTCAGTTTTCTGTTTTTATTTTCGAAAATGTTTTCTGTTTTCTGATTTTCAGTATTGTTTTCAAAATTGCTGAAAACACGTTTAGTTTGTTATTTCTGAAAACTGTTTTCAAAAATAAAAAGTTGAAAAACACGTTTTGTTTGAAATTTCGTAGAAAACTTTTTTGTGTACTTGTAATTATATTGCTTGCGAATAAATTTATAAAATGATATTTTATGGATTTGAACAACCTTCTTGATCACAAAAAATGATATCTTGTTTATCAATAAATCACTCATCATTCGAATATAGTTGGAATAATTTGAGAAGTAAAGTATTGAAATATGTAACTAATTAAATTCTATCATTATAAAATAAGAATAAAAAATGAGTTTCGATTTTCTAAATTTGAAGAGTCATGTCCATTCTTTATTTGTAAATAATACTAAATATCATAATTTGTAAATAATACTAGAAACAAATTTTAGCTATAAATAATATGAGAAATGATAATTTGTAAAAGGGGAAAAAAAGTGGTGTTGGTTGAATTTTAAGGAAAAAAAAAAAGTGAAAATGCTTGCTTTCGGATTTGTAAAGAAAACGCGAAAAACGTCAAAATTGGGTTTTCTATTTTCTTTACAAATTCTGTTTTCTATTTTCCGTTTTCATTTTCGAAAATAGTGCAATAGAACGTGTTTTCTGTACTTTCAGAAACAGCAAAGAAAACGCAACCAAGCTTTATTTAATAGATTTTTAGTAAGAAAGAAAATATTTTAGATTGTTAGCCCCTGTTCTCTTTGTTATTTTGAGGTCGTTTTCTGTTTTTACTTTCGAAAACGCTAAAAACGCGTTCTCTTTATCATTTTCGAAAACGCATTTTGGAAAACAAAAAAAAAATTTGTATACAAAACGGAAAACGTCCGAAACATCGTTTTGTGTGTATTTCGACAAAAAATTTCCAAAACGCGGAAAACGCGTTTTGGGAATTTTTATTTTTATTTATTTATTTATTTATTTTTATTATATTTTTAAGAATTATCTTAACTTAGAACTAAGCTTAATATAAAGTTTTTATTTTTTTATTATTTTTTTTTAGAATTATCCTAACTTGGAACTAAGCCTAAATAAAGATTTTTTTTTTTTTTTTTTTTTTTTTTTTTTTTTTTTTTTTGAGAATTATCCTAACTTGGAACTTAGTTTAAATAAAGTTTTATTCAATTCAATATTAACATTACACAAAAAAAAAAAAAATGAGAATTCTTGTTGTTATATTTCAAAAAATGTAATGATAAATGGACTCTAGTGGTTTTGAAAGAACTTGCATTTTCTGGATTTTAATAGAAGTGGAGCTTTCTCAAGTCTCGAACCTGACCAAGCTGTGTTAATATAGACTCTTAATACTCACATTAGTGTGTTGCATGTAACCATATTTTTAGTGTATTGTGAAAGGAAATTTGAGTTGGAATTAGTAGTATTCTGCAAGCAAATTAATTAAAAATAGTTTAAATAGTGTTCTGCAAAATTTCAAACAGAACGTGTTTTTCAGTTTTTCATTTTCAAAAACAGTTTTTAGAAATGACAAACCAAACGCGTTTTCAGCAAATTTGAAAACAAAAATGAAAACACAAAACAAAAAACATTTTCGAAAATGAAAATACAAAATAAAATACAAACAGAACGCCACCTTAGTGTTTTGAAATTATTGACATTGTTGATAAAATGAAAAAAATAATGTTAAAAATAATTATTCATTAATTAACATTAAGCCCTTGTTTGATAAACAAACTTTCTCATAAAAAATACAATTTTTTTCTACAGTAATCAATCTCAACCATCCAAAAAAGTCAAGTCCACAATTTTTTACTTTTCTAACCACTTTTTAACCACACGATTTTCCAAAACTTTTTTTTCCCCAAAAAGTTTGTTTATCAAACACACAATAAGGGTAAAAATGAAATTATACAAAATTTGCGAGGATAGAAACGTTCAAAAAAATTTCTTTTTTAAGCTACTTTTAGAAGTTGTATAGATGTATAGATAAATAAATAATATTTAGTCAAATAACCATATCACAATTAATAAGTAAATAAAAAATGCAACAAAATAAATATTTATGCTGTTACACAATTAATCTAATATTCACAACAATTTTTTTCATCAAACACTCATTATTTTGTTGATTATTGCTCTTTTTGAAAAGTCCTACTAATAACTTTTGGGGAAAATGTAATTACTATACATTAAGAATATCATTTCATATCATATTTATAAAACTTGGAGAAATCAAAAAACAAGTATTACTTTTTAAATTTAAATATATTGTTTATTATACACGTGATTCTCTTTAAGTTTATACAAATCGTATATTACATGCCTAGTAAATGTTATTTTGGTGGAAAAATTGAACGAAGTAACACTATTGAACACTTAAGCTACAACTTGCATTCTTTTGAAGTTACGTACCAACTTATAACTTGAACGGTAGATGGTGACCGTCGTTGCAATTCCCTTTTTGTTAAACAAGGCCGTTATTCAAAATTCTCAGCTCCTCTACTAACGCTAGTTTAGCCTCTGTTTGGCAAATATATATGTTTATAAACAGATATATGACAACATATTATTAAATTATATTATGAAAAGTCAATAATATCAAAAAATTTCATTGATTATTTTTTACTTTTTAACGAAATGAAACAATTAAATATTCGTACGTCAAATTTATAAACAAAATTTTATGCCACCCAACAACCCCTGTATAAACTATCTATAAAGGCAAGTCACAATTCACACACACTTGCATACAGTTGGAGAAGCCTATCTGTAAAGCACAATTCCAAGAAACAGAACAAGGAAGAAATTATCAGTAAGAAAAAACTCTTCGTATCAATTTGTGCATACACGATTGCATATAGAATTATAGATACTAGATAGATAGATACATTTTGAACTTTCTTTTTTTCTTTCAAATTTTTACCCCGATTTGCGCATATTAATGCAAGCAGATCGGAGTACACTGTAATTGGCGTTAATTTGTGTTATTACAATTGGAAACGAATTCTATGATATTTTTTTTTTCTGGGGTTAACGATTTGATTAATGTGCAATGCGGAAATGACAAATTATATTTGGATTTATTACTTTATGATAAAAATTGTAGTTAATGTTGTTTGATTGTATAGATGTTTAAACTCTATACAATCAAACAACATTAACTAGGATACATAAACTCTCTTTTAAATTCTATTCTGTTCTTCCATTTGAATTTTTTCTATTGGAATTGAGTTCAGGTCTAAATGTAGCTTGCCCTCAGTCGATCCATATTGCTATTGTGAGTATTGTCCTCTTTGTGTTAAGTATAGATTAACAGAATAATTATTAGAGATTTTACTCTCTCCTTTATAATTAAATTGAATAATCCTAATTTTCAGGCTTTTACATTTAAGGATCAAGGGTGAACATAAACGCATGCCAAAGTTTTATGATATTATTGTTATAATTCCTATTGTTATCCTTCTGTTCCCCTTGTTGGGAAGTATTATATTCTGTCAAACCTTCTTTTCAGTAATCATATAGATTCCCTTTCAGTTGCGACATTAGTTTCCACAATTTAAGTTTTACCTTCTTCACCTAATATTCGAGTTCGGTACTGTGTCTCGGAAATATTTTTATTATGATTACTTACATAGTATAGTAGTAAAAATACCTGGATTCTTAAAAAATAAAGTGAATTTCTTGTTGGATGGAACTTTTTCTTGCTTGTGGTTCTTGAAATTTGTGAAATTTTATTTTATAGCATTGATTCCATTGCACAATGGGACCTTACTTTTGTTGGATATTGTTTAAATAAATCGAGAATTGAAAATTGATTAAAGTGACTTCGTGTCGACTTCGACTAAATACTCAAAAGCTCGGCTCAATCCGTTTAGGCAAAATTGTTTGCCATTTCGCCGCTTCCGGGCGCACAAACGGGGATCGACCTGATCGGTCTGGTCGCGGGGGCAGCGCCCCCCGTGGGGGCTTGGGGGCAACACCCCCGAAAGAGAATTTTGATTTCTCTGCATGTATTGAAGGGTATATTTGGCACTTTGAAAACCAATATCTGATGAATGAGAAATTACGAAAAAGGACGAAATCGGGTCAAAATATTTGACCGTGCGACCGCATGGTTGGGAAACGTGCGATCACACGTCAAATTCAATTCCAATTTTTGAGTAAAACTGTGCGACCGCACGGACTATAACCGTGCGACCGCACGATTGTCCGGTGAATAGACACCTTTTCATAAAGGTGCATAGTTTGGAAAGGGTGCATGATTTGACTTCAACCATTTCATCAACACCCTTTCATGGTCTATAAATAGGACCATTTGGGTGTCCTATTCCACACAATTTGATATGCAAAACATATATTATCCTCTCTTCTCTCCAAAAACAAAGTCATTGCAATTGTTTTGATTTTCCTTCATTTCATCCTTAGAGTACATAAGCCAAAATTTGGTTTGTTGTACTTTTGTTTTGGAGTGCTACAAACACAAGTGTAGCCGTTGTATCTTGGGAGTCGATTGCCGGAATCCGTAGGCACCGTTGCGGGGCAAATTCGACTTAAGGACAAAGAGTCCAACTCTTGCCTCGGCTTTGTCCCTACTTTCTTCTTCTTGTTTGTATTTTTCTTGCCGTTACTCTGTCCAATTTTCGGCACGGATTTACAAACTATCTTTCTACTTGTTTTGGCGTCACTATTCACAAATTCATCCAACAACTTTTTTGGTTTATTTTGGTCCAATAGGGCTAGAAGTTACTGCGTTTATATGGACAAGAAACTAGATGCTGTCACAATTGTCTCAAGTAGTGTTTCCCATGGTTCAAATTACGAAGTTACCAGTTCACAAGATGAGATACAACCATATGAACAAATTAATCTGGATCCAGAACTTGATATATTGAAAGTAAAGGCTGTGGTAAAGGAGTATGAAATAAACGAATGCGACACTGAAAAGCCTGTTGAGAATACTGAACTTTGTGAAGCTGACAAATGTGAAAAGCAAGATATACCAAGCTCAAGAGAGATTGACATGGAGGAGAAGGGTGCAAAATCTAAAGGTCAAAAAGTAACTGATGACTATAAGCAGTCAAGACCTTCTGGCAAACCTACTATGAAATATGCTGCTGGAAACTGCAAAATAAAATGCACTGTTCCACAGCCATTTGCACTGGCAACCGAAAAGCGTGCTTTATGTGGAACTCGTCCTTATGAGACTGAGGTTGATGACATTGCTGCTGCAAATAAACCCCCTCATGTTAATGGTTTGCCACACTCCAGTGCTACCAAGAAGAATGTGGTAAGTGCCCTGCATCAAACTTTAGAATTTTCGGCTTGATTATAACTTTCCAGTCATTCATGAATTATGTTTCTTGTTACTATTTTCAGAGAATACATTTTATATGTCAAGCTGTTTCTATTAATAGCACAATAACAGTTCTGTGATAATTATCCATGTATTGGTTATATCTGTTTTACATATGCAAATGAGTATGATTATATTGTTTCTTACTCTTTGACCTAATAGTTTATATATTAAGAAAACAAGTCCCTTGCTGTTTTCATTCCCTGTTTTTAACCTAAAATTTGTGCAGTTACTGTCACATGTTATCTCTCCTTGTTTTCTTTGTTTCTAAAGCAATTATTTCATGCATGAGAAAACTGATGGGATCTGGTAAACATAATTTTGAGGTTGATGCATAGTGAAGGAGCTGATGAATGTAAGATAAGCAGGCAATCAACTACTAATACTGTAGGTTTTCTATTTAGTTGCAGCCTGTCTCTCTTACAGTTTCAAGGAAGCTGCTGCAACCTAATAACAAGAAGCACCCTGATGAAGATAACTGTTCAGTTGCTTCCTCGTATCCTATTTATTCCAGAGTGCAAATTTTTTTTATCTTCCTGTTATATTGGATTTTTCACTTATGTATATACTTAATTCGATTAAAATGCTTCCTCAACTATGTGAAGAAATGTGTCATCAGCAAGAAAGGTCAAGACAACTGTTGCACCAGTCCCCATTTTCAGGTGCAGTGCACGTGCAGAGAGAAGGAAGGAGGTATTGTTGAATCAATCTTTCACACGTAAAAGTTATAATGTATATTACACAGAACCATAATGCTTAACCCTGTTTTCATATGACCATGCTTTTAAGTTTCAGTTTTATTCAAAGTTAGAGGAGAAACATCAAGCGCTTGAGGCTGAGAAAACTCAATATGATGCAAGGACAAAGGTAATATAGTACATGTTATGTGATGTTCTCATCAACTGATCTAAGCATAAATTTCAACTCTCTCAGCTTTGGCATTTTTAGCCAACCCTAAAGTTCTAACAAATCCTTTTTGTCCTCATCCATTTCCTTCAATTATCTTTGTCCATTTGCTTCATAGCAAATATATTATTCACGTACGTTTTTTTTTTTTGCTTGTTTTCCTTCTTCAAATTTGTAGGAAGAGATTCAAGCAGCTATCAAGCAACTAAGAAAAGGTTTGTCATTTAAGGCAAGTCCAATGCCAAGCTTCTACCAAGAGGGACCACCACCAAAAGTTGAACTGAAAAAGGTACTTGACAATGACTGCAACTATTATAATTTGAAAAAGTCTGAGATCTTGTTTGAAGTTCAAATTATCCATATAGTCCTAGTACTTCTACACATCCTAAACATGTGACTTGGTTGTTGGTAATTTATACTCAAAAAGACACCACAATTGATTTAAGAGACCACATTTCTATGCAATCGAAGCACAAAACAGATTCATATTTCTGTTGTTAAGATCAGTTTCACAAACTTTCATTCCCTGAATTCAAATATTTCCTGTTAGGAATGCCATACAATGGTTCAGTGCAAAAGCTATATTAGTTTGCTTCTTTATTAATGTTCCTGAAAACCTCCAGCTCTTAAAGATATTGTTATTAAATGTCAGCCGCCTCCGACTCGTGCAAGATCACCAAAGTTAGGCAGAAGGAATAGTTGTAGTGATGCTGGAGATTTTGAGAAGGTCATTGGTGCTTTTGGCCATGGACCCCATCAGAGTATTACCATTTACAGAAACAGTCTGCCTACGGCTCTATCAAACAGAAAACTCGGTATTAATGTCCAAAATGGTACCACTCGTAAAATTTTAGCACCAGATTCCACAGGGAGGAGAGAAATATAAGGCTTTTGCATTGAAGGCAAATGAAGATAGTCATGTGGATTTTGGACATTGCTGTAAATTCTTGACATTTGGTAAGTTCTCTGATTAATGGGAAAAAAAAAAAAGCTTTTAATTTATTGCTGAAAAAGCTAAGGTCTTGCATCTTGTGACCATTGTGTTTTGATACATATTTAAGCAGCAAACTCTTTGCAGTGGTTTGTGTTATGTTGATGTATGAAGTGTAAATTTCTGTAAGTTATGGTCATATATTTATCAGGAAATTTTATCTGATTGTAAATCTTATTTAAGTTCTGGATACTTGTTTAAGCAGAAATGATAGTGGAATAGTTGACACTTAAAATCAATGTTTATAATGAGTTTCTAAGTTCATTACTTTTAAGAAAATGATGGTTCCTTCTGTATAAATCAGAGAAGGAGGGTCCACACACGAATAAAATATTCGTGGACCCTTCTCATATAAGGGTCAGTAATCCTGTTTGTAGTTTGTACAAATAGATTAATCCGTGAATACAATAATGCCTAAGAAATCATAGTAGAATTGACTGACAAATTTATTTATTTATTTTTTCATTTAGGAAGTTAAAAAGCTAATAAAACTTATAAAAGATGGAATTTGTTTCTTTAATAACGCAGAAAACACGAATTCAATTATTTTAATCTAGCTGATGAATCTTCAAATCTTGATGCAAGACAATACTTTGTGATGGAAAATCACTAATTAATTTATTTTTTCTTGAAATGAGCATGAAGTACACCCCACTTGCAGCTTCAAGAAACTAAACAATGAACAAGACAAGCAAAAACAGCATAAATGTTGGGTGATGACAAGAACTTAGGAGCATATACAAGAAATTCTTCCAAATTAAAACAGCCGTAATTTTAGACAGAGTGAAACCATCTGTACAAAACATGTACAAAATGAAATGCAGATGCATTATTGTTGGAGAAAGTAACCAACGCCACGAGACTTCCAATCTGGATATATGCTTCAGAGTAATGCATAAGATGTTTCAGTTCGCCAGATTGCCTCTTGCCTTTTCTGATGGTCAAGATAAGGGGAAAAAAAAAAGAAGGATTAGTTTTCTGTTTAGAAAGAAAACAATCCATGAGTATCATAATAGTTCTCTCTCCTACCATATGAATCCATAAGAAGGTTGGCATCCATATCACCTGAAGGTCAAGATACAAAAATTAGCTACCGTCTAAAAACAAACATCAAACCAAAAGTCTGATGACCGCGCTCTTTCTTACCATGGGAATCCACAAGGTTGTTGGCATCTATTGATTCTTACCATGGGAATTCACAAGGTTGTTGGCGTCTTTTGATGACAGGAACTGAGAGGGACGGTTATTTTCTAGTAAATCTGGAATGTGATAGATACAAAAGTAAGTCCACCTCTAATCACAATCCAACATAAGCTAATAATAGTTTTAAGAGATGGGAGAGGGGAAAAGCAGATATAACTACCAGAGAAATCAGCTGCCAACTCCGGGAGAACAAAGTCTTGAGGGTTTTGATCCAAAAACCCAAATGAATAAGTATCACCATCCAAGAAGCTGCCATATAGAGGTTGGGTAGTGGTCTTTACGCTAGTGAAAGAAGACATATTTGCATCACCCATTGGAGATTCGAAGAAACCGTTGTGTGGAGGGAAATTGAAAGGTAAATTGCCAGCGTAAAGAGGTGCTGTTTCTATGATCGCCCCATTCAATGCTTGTGGCATATTTGAGTTTTGAGACATGACCATGTTTGGAGAAACATCAATCATTCCACCATGAGTACCCACATCAAGAGTTCCTTGCATGCACGACTTGATTGACAATCCACTACTAAATGCATTTGGTAAGCTAGTAAGTTTTGGAGGCTGCAAATTTGCATTTTCCAGTGGTCTTGTAATTTGTTCAGCACACCACATGGAGCTTTGGTTTTCTGTTAGATAGACATACTTGTTAAGCATTTGGTTTAAAACAAGTTCCAATACCGCGTTCAAAGTTAAAAGATTTCATTGCATCTTCTAGTAGATGTGGTGATGAACCAAATACGGTGATGAAAAAGGATTCATATAAGACCAATATTTGTAGAGAATAATGCTTAGTTTGATGTTGAAGATGGGTGGTGTTGCAAATAAAACAGTTGCATGTTTCCATAGAGTGAAATATGGACCATATACCCAATTAATGAACATATATTTTCCTTTATTTTAAGCAAAGAAAGAAAACCATATAACCACTAATATTTCATACTTTGGAAGTATAGAAAATGTTGCAAGTAAAGCCACCTTTAGTCATCAAAAATTCTACATAGACATGAAAATGGGACATTACTGACGTGACGCCTATTGTTTGGATGATGAAGAGGTGCTCATGTGATGAAACACATGACCCACCTCTTCATCACCCAATGTCAAGACGACAACTCGATATGTCCCATTTTCATGTCCTAAGTTCATGTCCATGTAGAAGAGCTCGTTAGTCATAGAATCGATACTTACGCTATGTTCCAATATATAGCTAATGTAAATTAGCCCAAAACATTAATACTTCCAGAATTATAAAAGCAACCAAGCGATCAGGAAAATGGCAACATTGCAGCAACTGAATCTAATTATTCTGATACACTGATTGTTGAAGGCCCCAAAAGTGCATTTTTCTTAAAAAAAAAGAAAAAAAAAATGGAGTAGATATGATTTTTACATTTTACCCCATTTTTTGACCCAAGCTAAAAAAAAAATCCATATAATTTAGAGAAAATAGATGTAAAATGTTATCAACGTAATGAAAAAGCAAGTGTACAAAACAGCCTTACCTGGTGAAATATCAAATCCATTAGTCATGGGTATGGAAGTCATCACACTTAATCCTTTTTCACGCATTAGCTCCGCTTGCTCTGATAGCAACCGATTAAATTCCACCATTTGTTGCTTCACTAGCACCATAAGATGATAAGCCTTGAAAAATTCGGGATTTTGTGTTTCAAGCCTATGCCAAACTGGAATACATATAACAATGTGAAAATGCAACATAGTTATGTTACAGCATGAAAGACGAGTATAAAACAAGACTACAACACTAACAAAAAATAAATTTATGTTTATACGAAACATGATATTCATGCCTCCTTCCTGGACATGACACTTCTGTAGAATCACTCAAATAAACACATTGATGTGAAATATTGAACCATCAACTACCTTCTAAGAGTAAAATAACTTCAATACTGCAAATAGTACATTAAAAAAAAATAAAAAACATTCTTTGTATGTTTTCTATTTCAAGTCAAATGAGAATAATTTAATAGGAAGTACAAAAGAAAATGTGGTAGGAGCTGCAATGATTCAATGAATGGAAATTGAACAATGAGAATGTAGTAGCACATAAAAACTATTTTCTATTCATAGCTATCACCTTGACACCAAAGAAGGGTCCGGCCCTTATTTGTCCTAGTTGGTTCTGATTCGACATTAGAAGTATATTGATTTTTACCCAATAACCAAACACTTTAGACTGTAAATACTGCATATTTGATTTCATCCATAAAGTCATTTTCTTCCCTATGATTTTACAGTAGCGCTATGACCTCCCCCTCTATGCCTTGCAATAATGATTCCATCCAAGTTGTAACTGCCCGTCAAGAAGTAATCTCATTTTTAGACAATAATCATAGTCAAGATGATAAAAGAAAAGTGAAAATATGAAATTCTTCACAGCTTCTACCCCTGCAGTTTCAAACAAAAACTACAAGAACTAATGGATAGTAATACCTATTTCGGCAATATCAGGATTTTCATGGCCCTGAACGATGACAGTGTTCATGACTTCTATCTTGTTCATGTAAAGCATGAGACACTTTTCGATACAGTTTTGAACCTGAAATATTCACAGATAAAAAAATAATATGACAAGATCTTGCAAAATGAGAAATGCTAACTTTAGTTTAGAGAATCCTACAAAATGAGAATGATAAAGAAATGCTGTGGGGTAAATTTTGAATTTAGAAATGACCAACTAAAACAAGCCCCAGAACATATAAATCTGTTCAAATCAGAAAAATATAGGAAAAAAGATTTGTTTGTTATTTCGTTATAAAATTGAAATAATAAATATGTGTAACAATTCATGCTGTGTTTACATGAATAAATGATGATCTTCTCATAATGTTTCCCAATATTACTTCTTTCCTTGCATAAATATTACTTCTTTCCAATATTTTATTTTCTAATAATAAATATACAATTGAGCAATTCCTAACCTGTGATAATTGCAGCTGTGAAGTCGTCATCTCAAATATACGCTTTCTTTTGAGTCAACTCGACGACAAATTCCTCAGCTTGATCTTAAATCTTAGGGTGCTATTGAGGTGGAATGCCCTTAAATTACTAGACCCTTAACATTATAATTAGTTCACAATAGACAAATTCTAGAAAACTGTACATGCATTGCTCACATTTTCCTTTTTCACCTTTTCTATACATAGTTGGAAGTATAATCATGTTACAAGCAAGTATATAGTTAATCAAAGAAATGCTTACAAGCTTACCCGTGCAATATTATGACTCGCATTATTTTCTTCTTTTCTCCTAGCCATTGTTTCCGGTAGCAACCTTTTAATGGAGTTGGAGAAAGAGGTAATGTAGTTATTTTGCTAGTGCAGTCCGTCGGGTGCACCTATTTTCCAAATTCAACAAGTATACTTAAACAAACATGTGGTCAAAGCTCACATAAATCAAAGGATGACAAGTACATGAAACGAATAAAATGAAGATGCAAATGCAATGAATTGATCACATATGCCAAAGGATGGCGAGTACATGAAACGGAGAAAATAAAGATTCATTAAATTCATCAATGTATGCCAAAGGGTGACAGAGTATTAATTTTCCTCGTCTTCAAGCTCATAATCCTATTCCAGTACACCGCCTCATTTGTTACACGTAAACCTCAAATTCACATAAACTTGCCACCTGCTTATAACTCCATTTGTACTCCCACATCACTTTTCAGCCTTCATTTGCGCAACGAATTCAGGGATATTAAGAATACGTTGAATCTTGATTCAACCGCAAACAAAAGTTTCAGGGAAGTTTGTTGAAAACTCTTCCAAGTTTTTGCTTCAAAATGTTGGCTGTTCTGAGAAATATATATCGTTTATGGAGATCAAATTCAAAGTTTTATAGCCTTCCCAATGGGAACTTGTTGGCCTTGTACCGAAGAATAAACACATTTATTTATCAAAAAACAAGCATAAACTTCGGCATGACTTCAAGCACCTGCACAAGAAGCTTCCCACATTGCAACCAAGCAAGCTACCTATAATCACTCACCCATCACTACTGAACAGAAACCTCAATCAGTTATCTCCATTTAAAGCTCAAATCTTGAAAAAGAAGAGGCAAATGTTCTTTTTCTTTTTCTTTTTTAATTATAAGTAAAGATTTTTCAATCACCTAAGAATAGAACAATGACGCAAAAATGGCAAGACTGAAACTTTTTTAAGAAATTACATAAGTGACATAAAATTTCCTTAATCTGATTTCAGTTATTTCATTCACAAACTAACATAATTCCCTCCTGATATCCTTTTATCCATTTTCATAAAAAAAAAAAAAAAAAATGGGTTTGGGTTTCAGAGTTAGAAAAACAAAGATAAACAAGCACTCTATCATAGAAGAGTCAATCCTTATTTTGCTGTAACCCAAAGAAATCAACCAACAAAACCAGCAGAAAATAAAAAAAAAAAATATATAAAACATGATCTCATATGAACTGAAATCCCAAAAGATCATCTACCATAGATTCTTGACTAATATGGCAAAGGTAAATTAAACAAAAGAATAGCAATAAATAAACTGGGTGATACTGGTTTCTTACACTCACCAGATGCAATTGAGAGGTAGAGAGTTGCAGGTAAGTATCGGCGAGAAATTGTGGAATATAGGATGGGAATTGTGAGTTTATATAGGAGTTTCTGATTCTGAAGCGGTTCAAGTCAGGAGTGTTAGTGTTCGATTCAAATATATCTTTTGTTTAAAAAGAAAATTGTTTCTACTTTCTAGCCTACTTTTTTAGGTTGGAGTGAAATATATATATATATATATATATATATATATATATATATATATATATATTATTTGGCTTAAGATTTTATTGGGATATAATTATCATGCAAAATTAGTGCAATGTTTTTCTTATTATAAAATGTTCACTAGTCAAAGTGAAAAAGATTCTTGACATTATAATATTTATTGTATAACGAGGAAAATTTTAAAATATATTAATTAAAAAACTACATGTTAATATTGAGATTATTTAAAATAATTTTGGTGGCGTTTTTCACTATTGAGATGATAATTTTGTACCATTTACGTAGATGGACTTGAATTAAAATATATTACAGGAGAATATAATTAATCACGCAAAGTGATTGAAAGCATAGCTTTCGTTTGGCAAATTTTATAAATTATTAAACTGGAAAAATAAAAAATTGATCGCAAATTCCACGTCAAATGAACGGAGTTTCACTGTTCACAACGTCAGGGACGAATTCAGGAACTCAATTCAGCACGAGCGAAAACTACAAGGTAAGGGGGGAAATTTCGACATCACAATTATAAGGTTAAAAAAAAAAATTAGCGGATTCAGCACGAGCGGCCGAATGCCCCCGCGCAAGACTGGATCCGCCCCTGCACAACGTAGTGACTTGAAGTTCGGATGGAGAAGACTTCATTTTGGTGCGAAAAATCCAAAATCAAATTGGATTGGAGATGCCCTAACTTATTGAATGCATTCGTTGTAAAATAGAATTTGGAAAGTCAAATCTACCCTCTATTTCAAAAACTTAATTAAAAATAGAATATTTTGAATTTATTTTAAGATAAATAATATTTTTTATTTTTTATTTAGAGAATTTTAAATACGCTCTTAAAATCATATACGTGGCCAAACTTGAATTACAATAAATGGCACTAGAGTTGAGTTATCGGTGGAACTCTCTTTTTTGTTACACGTACAAACAGGTAGAAGCGTGGCATATAAGAATGTTACGCGTTCAAACAGGTAGAAGCGTGGCATATAAGAATGTTACGCGTGTAATATAAAAATAAAGACTTTCGATCTAGCTACATAGAATTGATATTTAATAAATAGATTACTAAATTTAAATTTAATCTCCAATGGGTATCTTCTATGAGTCAAATTTTCATTTATAGTGTATATATAATAAATAGTGGAGAAAAAGATATATAATAAATAGATGAGAGAAATAAATAAATAAAAATAAGAAACAAAAGAACGAAATCTTGAAGTTTGTTGCATTCCATCTAACAGAAAATCTACCTGATTATATTCTAGACTAGACGGATCTTTCCACCTTGTCTAATTTTTTTTCTGTCATTCAGCTAGATGTTGTGCATAGTTCCACTTGGATCGATTTGAAGATGAATTTTGTGGACCTCATCTATTTTGCTTATGCAGCAATTTTTTATGCAATCCACATGAGAATCGAAGATGTTCTTCGAAATCAAAATCACGTAGAACATAGTTTATAGAATGCATTGAAGATGCTTTAACATCCTGAATATTCGAAGTCTTATTTTTGAAACTGAATTTGTGAATTAATAATCTAAATTTTTCTATTTTAAAAAATAATGATACGCAATAAGAGATGTATTTTAGCCTCTATTTGGCAAAGCTTTTTTTTATGTATATAAATTTTTTTTTATGAAAGACCACAAGGCATACTGGCAATCTCTTATTAGACTATTTTTTTTTGAAAAGTCAATAATTTCGACTAATCTTATATTTCTCTAATGAAACGTTATTATATCGCTATTCGTAAACAATATTTACAAACAAATGTTTATAAACTAGTTGTCAAATTTGACTCATAGAAAATGGGTTTTTGTTGTTTTAAGGTAAAATGTTTGGTTAAAAAATAGTTTCGAAAAATGTGTGTAATTAAGACTGTGTTCATTTGGAGCATGGTTGTCCATTATAATTCAAATTATAATGGGCTCACTTTTTCAAAAATTTCTTTTTAGCCACAAACATTTTTCTCCCTAATTTTTAATCGCAAGTCTTACTTAAAAATCCAAATAATACACATTATGATGAGGTTGTGAACACCGAACAGACCCTAAAAATGATTAAAAAAATTATATTATTTATAAATTAGTTTATAAATGTATAATATTACGTAACGGAGGGTAAAGCATAGAAGTCATGCCGATTCCTTAACACAATCTTCAAGTCCACAATACTTTTCAAGCAGTTACTAATGAACTCATCCCAAGATACAAGAAACTCTTGTTCAATTAACACTTGCACATCTTAAGAGAATTCTAATACACGTAATTTTCAAGCCTTCAATTTTTTATTTATTTATTTATTTATTTATTTGAAATTTTATTGCATATCACAGTTCTAGATTTTTATACCTAAGAAAAATGACACGGTATTATGGTAAATATATGCACTTCGTTGAGAGATAGAAAGAATTTGTATTGATGTACCTGCTGCTGTAAGGATTTTAATCAATCGTGTGGGCTTATATGTGAATTATTGTGTATTGAATAAAAGGTTATCAAATTTGGTTAAGCCCATTTAAAGTGATCTAATAAGAATTTTATATATATCGAGCTTTAATGCATCTAATTAAATGTATGGACTTTTATGTGTAGATACCAGGCCATTACCTAATTCATGATGGGCCGGATTAGGTTAATTGGCAATTCAGTATATAAAGTCGGTTATGGTCCCTGAATCGTACGTATTGTTCATTCTTTTTGACATCCCATCATCAGAGAGAAAATACGGACTACATATCGATTTAGAAGATCCGACCGCCGAATCGTTTATCGTGAATCACATTTGATTAAGGTACGCTTCCGCTTAAGTTATTTAATTCTTGATAATTCAGCATGATGATTTATTTTGGATCATAGATAAATAATTATCTGTGATAAATTTTCTAACAAGTGGTATCAGAGCCAACATCGTGTTGAATTATCAGATCAATTTTGAACGCGTATATATAAAATCTGTTGAGATTAAGATATGAATTTTGGAATTTGGGTCTTCAGCCAATTAAGATTTCTGTGTGTAATATGCAAACTGCCTCTATATGAATATGGATTCGAACACGAAATTATGAAAAGTGCATGTATATGCGAAATTTTGGTTTCGAAAATTGATTCTGGAATATCATATACATGGATTCAGTGTTGAGAATATGGATATATATAAGTTTGGGACTCTGTATTGCGGTCGAAAATTTGGGATTAGGCTTTGATGTGGATTGAATGTGAATTTAACGTTTGAATCTGTTGTGTGGATAAAATGGGGTGGTCGGATTCGGTTGATGGTGGTATGACGCTGCGTCGCGCTGGGGTTCGCCGGGAAAAGTGGTGCGCAGCGCTGCAGGCGCGCAGCACCGGGGCTGGCGATGCTGCACGTTGCAGCGTCGGAATTGACCTGCGCTGCTGGAGGTGCTTCTGATTTTGGAGACTGCGGCGGTGATTAGGGCTGAGTGAAACCCTAGCGGCTGCGAAAATCAGATTTTGGGCAGGGGGTTTCTCTTGTAAATTTGAAGTCTTGAAGGACTCCTTTGCAATTTTTGATTATTATGCTTATTTGCATTTCCGACCCTGTATTTTGTTATGGATTAAATTTTTTAATCCTAAAGTTACAAAATTATTCAAGTTGGCCCTTAAAGTTCTGAAATTTATAAATTGAGCACCTAAAGTTATAATTTAGTTAAGTCAGGACCCTTCAAGTTATGGAATTTTATGATTCAGTCCCTGAAGTTTGAAAATTTTTCAATCCAGCCCCTAATGTTTGAGAATTTTCAAAATTGGTCCCTAAACCTTGAAAATTCTCTAATTTGGTCCCTTAAAGTTTGAAAATTTTCATTTTCAGTCCCCTAAAGTTTGAAAATTTTCATTTTCAGTCCCTAAAGTTTGAAAATTTTCTAATACAACACCTAAAGTTCTGAAATTCTTTAATTTGGTCCCTAAATTTTGAAAATTTTCTAATTCAGTCCCTAAAGTTTGGATATTTTCAAAATTGGTCCTTAAAGTTTGATTTTTTTTTTAAAATTAAGTCCCTAAAGTTTGGGAATTTTCTAAATTAGCTCCTAAAGTTTGAAAATTTTCAAAATCAACCTTTAAAGATTGAAAATTTCCTATTTTGGCCCTCTAAAGTTTGTTTTTCTTTCAAATTGGGACCTAAAGTTTAGAATTTCTCTAAATTGGCCAATAAGGTTTTGGAAAAATTGTAATTTAAGCCCTTCAAGCTTAAAATTTCACATAATTGGCCACCTAAGGTTTAAGAATATTGCAATTGACTCTCTCAACTTAAGGATTGCTTTATTCTAAAGTTTTGAATTCTATAATTCAAATCCTAAAGTCAAAATATATGCAAATCAGTGGATTTCAATTTTAAATCTTGGTACATCGGACTCTTTTTAGAGATATAATATTCGAAAGTAAGTTAGTTGAAGCAACATGTTGCCAAAGCAACCTCTCTTGTGGATATTAATTAACTTTGAATATTAGAAGGTACTTGTGTGTGTTATTCATTGCGGATATTGATCGGCCCAAAGGAAGGTCAATATTTGGCTCGAATTTCACATGCACCTGTGGGGATAAACACGTGGTAATTATTTGGTTTAACATGTGACCAATAAATCGGTCCAAAGAAAGGTTTATTGGTTAACATGTCTTATTGCCAGTGTTTGATCACTACACTAAGGGAAAATTAGGTGTTTGTGTGTTATTTCATGCGGATATTGATCGGCCCAAATGAAGGTCAATATTTGGCCCGAATTTCACATGAACTTGTGGTGATAAATACGTGACGGTTATTTGGTTTTATGTGTGATCAATAAATCAGTCCAAAGAAAGGTTTGTTGGTTGACATGTCTTACTGTCAGTGTTTGATTACTACACCAAGAGTACTACTTACAAGTCAATATTTCTGTCCAAATACTAAATATTGATGTTGTGCTAGGTATCTTGTGATGGGCCCTACCATTGTTTGAAAGTATGATTTGCATAATAAGGTACTTATGTGAGCTATTTTATTTAAGTGTTCTCTATTCGGTTTCAAATTCTGCTAGTAGTATATCTACAAGCTCAAATTTAATCCATGTATTTATGGAACAAACTTCAAGGATCAAAACAAGAATATTAACTTTTCGTTGGCTGCATGGATCTAGATCGTGTACTAAGGACTGAGCAACCCGCTCCTCTTACGGATGAAAGTTCATATAATCAAATGAGGAACTTTGAGAAGTGGGATTGCTTAAATTACATGAGTCTCATGATCATTAAGTGTGGCATTCCGGAAGCCTTTAGTGGCACAGTATCTGAGGAGGTAAATGATGCCAATGAATTCCTTGCCGAAATTAAGAAACGTTTTGCGAAAAATGATAAGGTTGAAACAAGCACGCTTATGCAAAGTTTGATTTCAATAAAGTATAAAGGCAATGGGAAAATAAGGGAGTACATCATGTAGATGTCTCACACTGCTTCAAAACTTAAGGAACTAAAACTCGACTTGTCTAATGACTTGCTCGTGCATTTGGTATTGATATCGCTTCCTGCACAATATAGTTAATTTAAGGTTAGTTATAATTGTCAAAGTAGAAATGGACTCTCAATGAGCTCATTTCATAGTGTGCAAGCTTCTTGCACAATTTAGTCAATTTAAGGTCAGTTATAACTGTTAAAGGGAGAAATGAACTCTAAATGAGCTCATTCTATTTTGTATGCAAGAGGAAGAAAAGTTGAAGTATGACAGAACTGAAATCACTTAGCAAACACCTCTAAAGATAAGGGCAAGAAAACAAATAAAGAAAATAAAGCGTTTAAGGGGCTATTAATTTTATGATCCCACACTTAAGTCAATTTTTGAAACGGGAACTGCAACATTTTTGAGGAAGTTGAGTTTGGGGGGAGAAATAAGGTTAGAGATATTGTCTTTAAGGAAGAAGTTGAGGAATGATCGGTTTCGATTCCTACTATTGTTTTTGACAATGTGCAAGTTTCTATGCATGTCATTGATCAAGAAGCATATCTGGAACCTCAACTGGACAATATTGAAAAACCTCCCATCCAAAATAAGGTAAATTTCAGAATTACAAACTCAACAACCTCAATAACTAAAGCCATTAAGGAGATCCACGAGAGAAAGGGAAAAAATGCTATTCCGGATAATTTAAATAGTATTTTTCCAAGAACATAAGGAAATAATGGAATGGTGGAAGATGGTCCAATCAATTCCATCAGGCCATGCAGGTTTCTAACCATGGGCGGATTTAGCCTTGGCCCATACTAGGCTGAAGCCCAGTGCTGGTATGGGCCAGATTCTGTTAAAAAAAAAAAAATTAGTTAATAGCTCGGCCCAAATAATTACCCAGCTCGGCCCAATTCCTTCCCTTTCTTCCTTTCCTCTGAACCACTGAGGTGAAAGTGAAACTCCCTGCGGCTCCGCCCTAACTCCTAAGCAAGCACTAAGCAGTAAGCTCCCTTGAGTCCCTTCAGGCTTCAGCGGTCGCCGGTCAGCCTTCACCAATCACCCCTCCTTCGAGACTTCAACCCCACCAGACCGCCACCGCCCTCAGCGCCTCCTGCAGCAACAATCACAATTCACAATCACCAGATTCAGTTCTAAAGCAGCGCAGCCCGCAGGTTTCCAGGCGCCAGCTCCAGCACAGCTGCGCAAGCAGCAGCCAGACTGAGTCGCTGAGGAGTGAGGACCTGAGGTAAAGGTTCTTCTTCTTCTTCACTTCTTCAGTTCTTCTGTGCTTCTGTGCTTCAGCATTCAGTTCTTCTGTGCTTCTCCCGAATCTCCCCAGCTGTGCTTCAGTTCTGTGCTTCTGTAGTTCTGTGCTTCAGTTCTTCTGTGCTTCTCCAGTTCTCCCCAGCTCGCCGTCTGCCTGCTCTGCTTCTGTGCACTGTGCTTCAGTTCTTCTGCCAATGGCCCAATATTACAAATAAATGAAATAATTATAATTTGTTATTTGTAATTGCTACTTGCTAGTTTAATGTTATATTGTTAATTTGTTATTAACTTATTTATGGTAAATTGGTACTACTTAATATCAATTTGAAAATTGAAATTGCTGCAGGCAGAATGAGTTAGAAATCAGAAATCAGAAATTTCAAATTTGGCAAAGTTGCTGTCTTGGTCTTGCTGAGCAGCCTGAGCCTGATAAATATCATAAAAAGGTTAGTGCCTTATCAGATTTTTAATTTGACTATTTGAGAATGTGATATTGATTTTTAATTTTTGAATTGAGAATGTGATTTTTAGTTTTAATATTGATTAACTTCGTTGCAACTTAGCTACAAAATGGAACGACACCAAATGGGTAAGAAATCGGAACTATTGATATCCTCATTTTTCAAAAAAAAAGGATCATCAACCTAGTGAAGCAACTAATGAAGCAACTCTGATTCCTTCTATGCTAAATCCTTCAACATCCTGTGTTTTGTGAAAAATGATATTAATATTATGTAAATGTGTTTTAGAATGTGATTTGTGAAAAATGATATTAATATTATGTAAATGTGATTTGTGAAAAATGATATTAATATTATGTAAATATGTTTTTAGGATTAGAATGTGTTTTTAGGCTTAGAATGTAATTAACTTTGTTTGAAGATTCAAGTGTAATAGTGATTCAAGTTATATTTTGATTATATATATTGGATTTTTGATGTATTATTATTTATGATTTTCCTTATATTAGATTTGGTACTCAATATTCTTGATTTCAATCCTCTTAGTCAAAAAAAAAATTCGGGGGCTCCGCCCCCGAACCCCCGAGAGGGGGGCCCTCCCCCCTCCACCCCCCACAACTTTTAGAGTCCAGCTCGGTATAACGTGAAATCCTGGATCCGCCACTGTTTCTAACTCTCAAAAGTGGATTGATGCCATAAATAAGGAGTATAAGCATATGCAAGACAATAAATTTTTGGATCTTGTCCTATTACCAGAAGGTGCGAAGCCCATTGGTCTTAAATGGATTTTTAAACTAAAGGGGATTCGAAAGGTAATGTGGAAAGATATAAGGGTCGTCTTGTATCTAAGGGCTTTACACAGAATGATGGCATTAATTATAAAGAGACTTTCTCTTCGGTTTCAATGAAAGACTCTTTCAGGAAAGTCAGGTTGTTGCACATTTTGACCTCGAGTTACATCAAATGGATGTTAAGACGACGTTTCTCAATGGAGACATTGATGAGACGGTTTGCAAATTAAAGAAATCCATTTATGTGCTCAAGTCAGCTTCTCGTTAAGGGTAATACAAATTTCATCAAGCAATTATCTCATTTGGTTTTGAGATTAATGTTGTTGATGATTGTATGTATTACAAGTTCAGTGGGAGTAAGTATATTTTCCTAGTTTTATATGTTGATTATTGCTTGCCACTAATGATATAGGTATGTCATATAAAATTATGAGATTTTTTGTCAAAGAATTTTGAGATTAAAAATCTTGGTGACGTCTCTTTTGTATTAGGAATTCAGATACACCAGGATTGTTCTCGGGGTATTCTTGAATTGTCACAAAATGACTATATCGATAAAGTACTTAAGAGGTTTGGCATGCAAGACGGTAAATCAGGGGACAACCCTATCGCTAAGGGAGACAAATTTAGTCTCGACTAATGCCCGAAAAGTTATCTTGAAGTTAAAGAAATGCAGAGGCTCCCATATAGTTAAGCTATAGGGAATCTGATATATACTCAAATTTGTATGCGTTCGGATATTGCATACGTTATTGAGATACTAAGGAGATATTTAAGTAACCCTGGATAGATCATTTGGAAAACAGCCAAACATAGGTTATAAGGTATTTAAAGAGAACAAAAGATTACATGCTCACATACAGAAAATCGGATCAGTTGGAGATCATATGGTATTATGATTCCGATTTTTACTAGATGCCAAGAAAGTAAAAGATCCACATAAGGCTACATTTATCTGCTGGTTGGAGGAGCTATTTCTGGATGGAGTGCTTAACAGACACTTTAGCTTCTTTCACTTGGCAGCACAGTTGTAGCAATTTTGGGGGCATCTAATTATGGAATATAGCTGCGAAATTTTGTCACTGGGCTGCATATTCTGTACGATAAAGAAAGACCACTAAAGTTATATTGTGACAATAACTCAGCAGATTTATATTCCAGTAACAACATGAGCTCAACTAAGTCAAAATACATTGACATAAGTTCCTGGTTGTGAAGGATACAGTTCAGAGTGGACATGTGTCAATAAGAGCACATTGGGACAAACTCCATAATTGCGGATCCGCTTACTGAAGTATTACAACCCAAGGTCTTTCATGAGTACATTACTCATATGGGTGTTGTATTTCTTAACGATATTCGGTTTCAGTGGGAGTTTGTATTTTTGGTGCATTAGACACATTTACTGTCCTTTTGGATACAGTTTAAAGTTAAAGTTATTTACAGCTGTAAAGTTTCAGGTTTATTATCTCTGAACTTGTTTAAGGATGATCTCACTTAAGTCGGACCAGTTGGAAATAGGCATGTTGAAGATCACATTACATGTAATTTCCATACTACACATCCATACTTGATCCATGTCATTCAGTTATGTCGATATACGTGACCATTGATAGGTTTAGTTACGATTAATGTAGCGAAAGCCGCTTTGATCCTGTGTTGATATAATTGATGGACCGGATTGTTTGGGGATGCATTCAGTAATGATAGCAAAATTCTGAGTACTCATAAGGTTATGATTAATACACAATTGTAAGGTTACACATATAGCCCAAGTGGGAGATTGTAAGGATTTTAATCAATCGTGTGGGCTTATATGTGAATTATTGTGTATTGAATAAAAGACTATCAAATTTGGTTAAGCCCATTTAAAGTGATCTAATAAGGATTTTATATATATCGGGCTTTAATGCATCTAATTAATAATACTAATGAGTTACCGCTTATTTGGGATATTATTTTTTGATTTGTTATAAATTACCCCCCCCCCCCCCTAGGCCCCAATTTTGAAAATATTTTTATTTCAGTCCTTTCAGGTTTCAAAGTGTTTAACTACATTCCCTGATTTTTCAAACGGTCTATTCGGTCCCTGCAGTTTTAAAATATTTATAGTCAACCCCTAAGTTTTGAAAATACTATTTCAACCCCTTTAAACTCCAGTTTTCTTTAAAATTACAATCTAGTCCTCAAATTTTATTTTGTCACTTTAACCTTTAAAATTTGAAATACTAAATCAATATAATTTTTCTTCTGGCTAGACAAAGCATTTGGTGAACTAAGAGATTAACGTGCTATTCTCACTCAACTCTTTTGAAACTCATAAATATTGAGGTAGACTCGCCCTCACTAATTATTTTATATTATAATTGCATGGATTATGTGGATTTACGCGATTTATATGCTTAATTGTATGAGACAGGACAAGAATATCTCTTATGAGATAAGAAGAGAAATTTATGTTATGCATGTCATAACTTATATGCTTTAATTGCATAAGATAAGAATATATTCATTTGCACTCACTATGTGATGCCTATGATTAAGAAGAGAAACTCACCGTATTATTTGCATAACTGCGTGTTCAATTATCTTGTAAATTAATTATTGGCGGTGAGTCTACTGAGTATTTCTTTTGAAATATTCATCCCATTTTTAACAACATTTGAAGAGTTCGGAGGCGGTGGTGAATGAGGGTCAATTATGGCAAAATTTTATTTTAAGTTATTTTGAAAGTCAAGATTATTGGAACTTGAAAATTCTACTTTTTGAGATTTGGAAGTTTTATGGAGTGTTTATCAAGTGATTTTTTTTTTAAAATGTGAGTTACAATACAAATCTTTCAAATGCATGTGATGTTTTAAAAATCCAGTGTATTTTCGCATATATTTTGTTAAATAGTTAATTTTAAGAGACGACGTGGCATCCTGGGTTTCACAGAACTCGAGGTGTTACACTTTGGTCAAGGATCCCAAATCAAATTGCAATAAATGGTTTGGTTAGATTCAGTTTCAAATGTCAAAATGGCTTAGTTTGATTTGGAAAATTTTCAAACCGCCTAAACGGTTTGGTTTAGGTTTTAATTGTCAAAATCTCGATTTCAAACTGCCAACCTGTCAAATTTTAAAAAATTAAAAATAAAAATAAAAAATAAAGTCAAACGTTCAATTTAAAAAAAAAAAAAAACGCAGCACCCTTTTTATTCTTAACATTTCAAAATTAAGGACTCAATGATTAATTTCTTCAAATTCACAGTCAATTGGAAATAATATTTAAATATGTCCACAAAGAGGTTTAATTATTAATTACAAAAAATTAAAAAGAGAGAGAAACATGAAAAAAATGAAAGAACAAAGGGAAAAAAATCAACAAAATAACATAAAAAAAAAAGTAAATTCACATGTCCATCCCGTGGGGTAACCCCATGGGATAGACCGTGGGTGATCAATATATCTTCATGTCCTGTTGAATCTTTAAATCTCATTGTCTTCAATTAAATGTATATAATTTAAGTGCATTGGCTTCATTTACAATATCTATGGATAACTTGAGAGCTAGCAAAAATTACCTAGATTTCAATATTTATACATTTCATTTGAATGATTTATTATTGAATTTCATTGTATTCAAACATATGAAATAGGTTCTTTTGTTAAAAATTTTGTGCTTAAAAATATTTTTTTATATTTTCGAGATAAGATGTGCGGTTGAAGAGTGGAGAGAGAAAATATGTGTAGTTGAATTAGGGAATTGTGTTGTTTAAAAACATATTTTTTTATTGGGTTTTGCCAAACAGAGGCTGAAAGTGCTACGAAACAAAAATATACAAGATTTTCTTCACTACAAGGACATTCTTTTTAAGAATGTCATTTCATTTTTGTTAGGTTTACATGTAATCGATAATCCAATAAACAAAATGACTCGTTTACAGAGTCAAAGTATTGCAGTTGAGTATTTGAGCTCAATCGGATTAAATGAGTGTTCAAAAAGACTTAAGATGCAATTAAAAATCAAATGAGAATAAAAGACCCACGAAGATTATGATTCAGATTTTCAATCAGAGGTAAAGACCCAATTTTCGTATAGAACACATTTGAATTTGGAAATTAATATTTCTAAAATAATTTTTAGTCCTTTGAGTTAAATTTTCAACGTACTTTTAATCAACTCAATTGGACATTAGGGGAGAAAGTTATGACCACAATACTTGAGAATGGATGTTGGTCTTAAGATTACCACTCGAGTGGATTTAGCGGTTTCGGGGCGCTTGACTTGCGTTTGATGGGCACTCGAGTAGTCGTATCATTTGGAGAACTCATATTTCATGATTTTAGCATTTTCAAAATCTCATGTAATCTCAGACTCAAACACTTCACAACCTATTTCCTTTTTCTATGTGATTGATCTCTTGATCTATCATTTGATTCCAAAGATCAATCACAACTTTTTCTTGATTATTCGAGATTGTCAATCATAAAATACCAAGCTCATAATCCTTTACCAATAAGCCTTCAAAATTCCAAAGTTGGGGAGAGGTAGCTGGAGTTCCAGTTGAAGAAGAATGATATTCGTTCTTGTTGGTTCGCGTAGAGGGAAAAGATAGTATAGAGGTTTTGAAAAGTGTTGGAGGCACAATCGAAAAGTTCTTCAATAATTTAAAATTTGTGGTTTCAGATTCAAATAATGTTTAGTATTGTCTGAACCAGGGATGGACCCACTATGGGGCATAGTGGGTCACGTCACCCAGTCATCCCCCCCCCCACCCCACCCCACCCAACAAACATTGAACTTCTTTCTTTTTTATTTAACCAATAGGGTAGTATCTTGAAGTTAGTAGAAGATGAATCTCAATTCTCTTCTGGCATATTATTTAGTGATATGGAATGGTACTTGATGCTGATTGCTTACACTTTGTGGGTAAAATGGGGTGAAAAAGATAGAGCGGTTCACGGTTTTGCAAGAAGAAGATATTGCATCAATCCTCCTTCATTGGGATGATAATCGAAGTGGTAAACATTGTTATTATATCTACTAATTTAGTCAAAATCAGTTTAGCATATATAGAAAATCAAATTGTTATGCAGATTTTCCTATTTAATTTTAGTTAGTTTAAATGTTTGATACATGTCATATTTGTATTCCTTCAATATCTCTAGTTTGTAACACACACACACACACATACATGTATATATATATGTGTGTGTGTGTTTATATATATATATATAACCCAGCATCCGAGCAAATTTCCAACATGTATCTAAAAAAATAGTCGGCCTAAAACTACTTGCCTTGTAGCGTGAAATTCATGATATTTTCAATGAGACATGATTTGTTGATCTTTTAGATGGAGAGATCTTTCCTCCACCAAAAACTCTTTTAGATGGACTCCCTAATCCAACTTACCTAGTGTGGTGAAAGAAAAACACATACCTCCTAAGTTGGTTTCTTGACTCTAGCAAAAACTCTTTTAGATTGTGAGAATTTGAATTTTATCATTATTTTCGGTCTTTTCCCAAAAATAAAAAATAAAAAATCAAGGGCACCGCCTCCAAACCCTTGTGAGGTTCCTAGCTCCGCCACTATGCCCCCATACTACAAAATGTCTGCATCCGTCATTGGATGAACCATCTATAAGCTATTCTTTTCTAATGAAATTTACTAGTACATTTGTTCAAAGGTTTTTTATTCCTGTGAAGAGTTTTTTAAGGGGGTTTCCTTCGTTACCAATTCTTAGTTATTTACTTTAACACGTTTACTTATTGCTTAATATTGATTGTTACATCATTTAATTATTTGATTTTCATATAGCTTTAATTTAATTTATAAGGATTAATAGCACAAAACGTCCCAACGTTTTGATTTTTGACGCTAAACATCCCAACCTTTACAATTTTTGGTAGAAGACATCCTTTCTGTCAATTTTAACCCAATTTCACCGTTAACTTCAAATTGAACAGTAAATGTCAATGGCATTTTCGTCCAAAAAAAAAGCAGCCCATTCATACTTGAGTAATTGACACAAAACGTCTCTACGTTTGACAATTATTGTGGAAAAACGTCCCTACGTTTATTTTTTTGGCGAATAACGTCCCTACCTTTATTTTTTTGGCGAATAACGTCCCTACCTTTAAATTTTCTTGTTCATTAGTTCCCAAATTTTACTTTTCTTTCAATTTAGTCATTCCGTATTTTATTTAAAGGTAATTGTCTTCAAACGTGTATAACTTTTGATCTACAACTCCGAATTGCACTCCGTTTTTTGCGTTGAACTCCAAATTCAACCATCTTTCTTATGATGTATCATGTGCTCATTTATTAAACATTTCGTTTTGACTTTTGTATAGTAGATACTTATTTTGTTAGGGCATAATTGATTGACGTAAATTGATTTCTGTAAATTTTATTGAAACGGTGAAATTTTAATTTTAGTGTGTGTTCGGCGGCCAGCGGAATTTATAAATTGGATTTATTTGACTTTGTAATCTTTTTAAGGTAAAATATTTGGTTAAAAATTGGTATGTTTAGCCCCTGTTTGAGCCATGTTATAATCTCTAATAACTTTCTGAACAACACACATTCTCTCTCTTCAAATCACTTTTTAAAAATTGGAGAAAGAGAGAGAATGTGTGTTGTTCAAAAAGTTATTAGAGATTATAACATGGCTCAAACAGGGGCTAAACATACCAATTCTTTGAAATTTTATGCCACGCTACAAGCCATGAATACATTTTCTTTCGCATTGTCTTTGTTTTGAACCTTTAAGGAAGGGATTCGCAAGCTTTTGTTGATTGAAGATTGTGCTATGGTCTAAGTCTAAGAAGTTGAAATGGTTATCTTGTGTTGGGCGATGGTTGTGTAATGGACTGAATTCAGGGGATTGTAATTCTATCTTGTGCCAATTGATGACTGCGTAATGACTTGAAAAAAAAAAGTTGCAGTCTATAATCGAAAAAAAATCGAAAGAGAAAAAACAATGAAAAGGAAGTTAGTCATGAAAATTAGTAGTTGATGATGTCAAACACTCAACTTATGAAAAAAGGAGAGAGAAAAGAAAAGAAAAGATTCAAGTGTGAATAAAGTCGGGTAGCGGGAAACAATAAAGATCATATTAAGGGAGAAGGAAGTAATGTTATTTTGAATTGACTTAGTTTGTGAAATTTCTTATCGACTCAGCCTAAATATATCCTTTTATCCTACCTGACTCGAAGCCCCGCTACAACCAAATAAAGACCTTCGCTTTGCACTTGTGTTATTGTTGGCTCCGGTTATGACAGTTAGGCAATCTATGGTACTGACTTATCCATGCAGAGAGATGAGCGAAAAATTCAAACCCTTATACACTTTGTGCGAAGAGAGAAATATCTTATGATTACATATGCTTATGAGTGGTTTGAATTGCTTGGTCTAGGGTTGGTGCTATGAATGTGGTCGGGGGTGTTGTGTTGACTGAATTCATGTCATGAACAGCTCAGTTTACGCAACTGATTTCCAGTAGAATTGGGCTAAATTATTCTCCTCGTAGTCACTCATACATGGTTGGGATGTGAGCAAACACGAGAGGTGCAAGGAAATAAACCATATCGAGCCATGATTGGGATGGGAAGTAAAGGGCGTTGCATCTCTAGCACACACTAACACAATCTAATCATGCAATGGAACATTCTTGTTAAAGAAAAGTGGGTTGCAACCTCAAGTTTCTAAATTGTAATCTATTGTTTGAATCCTATTCTTTTCTTTGCAAATCTTTGTTCGAGGACGAACAACGGTTCAAGTATGGGGGGATTTGATAAGTGTGATATTTACGTTTATTTTATGCACTTATATCCTCGAATAAGTCATAATGGGATTCTATCTAAGTATTATTAATGCATTTTATGTTTCATATTGTATAAGATCCTAAAAGAGGAGAAAAGAAGAAAAAATGACCAAAATGCACTAAAAACTGAAGTTTGGGGACTTAGGTGCAAATAGATTTACTGCCGCAAGACAAATCATCACGGCCGTAAGCGCATGTTGAAACATGAAAAAAAATAAGCAGAAAAGATGTTACGGCCGTAAGACATATCCTTACGGCCGTAACCCTCAAAAGGTGAAAAATATGCAGAAACTCAATTACGGCCGTAACTATTCAAGTCAAAAATTTCCATATTTCAATTCTTTCCATAATTTTTGGATTTCTTGGTCCCAAAGCTAGGGCACGAAATTGAGGCTATAAAAAGGGAATTTCATGATAAGAAAAAGAGACTTTTATTATTTTGAAAGAGGCACGGCTTGCTTGAAGAATTGGAAGGAAATTAAGCAACTCGAGAAGGTGAATCAAGAAAGAAAATTCTAGAATTCTTCATGACTATGCTCGGCTAAGCTTCCATACCTAGTTCGAAGGGGAAGTTGTATTTCATATCAATTAGTTATTGCTTTTCCAAACTAGTAACGTTGTTCTAAATTCTTTAATTTGATTTATTGGATTCTTATGCGTTTTTTATTTAATCAATGCAATTCTTTATTTGAGTAAGGCCTTATCATTTAATGTGTTGTATTGAAATTTGCTATTTTGAATGATTGGATCCGTAAACGTCTTTTTATTCAAATCATAGTAGCAATTGGAAATTTAATATTTTCATAAAGAATTCCAACTTAGGTTAATTGTCACGAGCTTGTGTGATTGATAATCTAATTCATCCTAATTCTTCTCAACCAATATATAGTTGTTGTCTTAAATCTAAAGAGCTTGTTTTAGGTTATTCAATGGCTAATGTTTGATTAGAGAGCTTATTCTAATTAAATGCAATTAAGGGAGAATGAGAATAGTTAGAGCTTATTAACTATTTACGGGTGATAAATCAAAAGGGAAATTGAACACGCGTTACTTGGAAAGTGATAACATTGCGATAGAATACAACTGAACCTGAGAACTAGGGTTTGCAAATACTTGACTTTTATTTTATCTAATTTGCGTTTTTATTTTATTTTCACGTTATTTACAATACTTGAACTCGAAAACCCCCCATCTATTCTAATTGATAAAGTACTACTTTAGTTCCCGTTCCTCGTGGGATCGACTCGTACTTATGCTATTACAAACAAATCTAATAATTTACGAGTAAGATATTCATTTATTATTTTGGTGCATTGCGACACGCATCAACACTAATGAAAAGATTTTCCAACCATACTTGGACAAGTTTATGGTGGTATATCTTGACGACATAGTAATCTATAGAAATAAATTGGAGGAAGTGCTAGCCACTTTTGGATCGTGTTCAAAGTATTGCGGAAAACAAGCATTATATCAGGAATGAGAAATGTTTGTTTGCCAAGGATGATCTACAAAATTGAATGCAATGAATTCCAAATTTTGTGCCTAATGTGTTGATTTATACACCATTGCTTATCTAATTTATTGTAGATAGGTATTGAGGCCTATATAGAATCTTTTCTACTTAAGGCTACAATGAGTGTCAGATCGCTCATAATATTGTTGATGATCCTTATTTTTACAAGCAAATGCGCTTTAACTTGCTGTTATACCTTCCTGTGTTATTTTCCATTACAAATACACCATTGTTTATACATTATACTTTTGTTATCACATATTTTAGGATGCTCATCTTATAAATGTTATAGACTGATAACAAGTGATTAATTTATTTCAATTTTGATGTGAATTTGTAGATGTTGCTCTTATTACCTTAGAGGTCATTATCTTGTTAGAAAGTTGCATGCGAGACCATTTCTTCTGTATTTCTCCAGTGATAATTAATGATTGAATGGTGCATTGGCCTGCTAAGTCTTGTTAGAAAGTTGAGGGAAAGTCTTGTCTATCGTTGGAAAGATTCACGTGAGACCATTTCTTTTATAGTTCTCCAGTTATAATTAATGATTGAATGGTGCATTGGCCTACTAAGAATAAGTGGAATGATATAAATTATCTTAAAAGGATTGCAGGTTTTTGCACAGTTCCAATTCATGATGTGATTTATCTTCAATAGTTAGCTACTATTTGAATTTCCTTTTTTCCTTACCTGAAAACTCGAATAGTATTCACGTTTGGAAAAAAAATTGATGCGATGAGGGTCCATTTTATAACTTTCTATTTGATGTCGTAGCAAGTTTAATTTGCATGAATTACTAATGAAAAGAAAACAGTATTTGGCGACAGATTCTCTAAGGAAAAGAAAACATTTTGTAGGTTGGAAAAAACTATCTATGCTTAGAGTGGAAGCACAAATTGGTTAAGTTTTATGAGTTTCTTGAGAGGATTTCTTCCAACGAATGCTCTTCTAAAGACACTACATACTTTGCTGAAAACCAATTGTATGATCATGTGTGCACTTTTTATAATTTAAATCAGAAGCTATTATTTCTATTCCTAGCATTAACATTTGGACATAGTAATATCTCCTTTATTGTTTTGACCGTTTATCAATTGGCAGATACTAAAACTAAATGGATGAGTGGAGGTAGTGAACAAAATTGAGTTTACATTCCTGCTGAAGTCCTATGTATTGAGTAGCATGTCACAACAATAAAAATCACATGCATTATGCCATTGTCCAAACTTTTGGATGCTTCAGATTGGTTCTATAATTTGTGTACCGTTGTAAGCTCCAGGCCAGAACGTAACAATTTATTATGGGTCCATATCCTAATATTTTAGTAGAAGCAGTGTGTGGTCATGGTCATGGTCATGATTACGTGAATGGTGTCTACATTTTTGGGAATTGAGATAGAGTAATAACATTTTGAATATTGCACAAATACTTCATTATGGGACTTAGATCTTTGTTTTTAGAAATCCTGGGATAGAAATATTATTATTTAGTCACATGTAAAATGGTGAATATATGTCTAGTAATAGATAAGAAATATCTGTTCTTTCTAGAAAATATGCATCTTCATTTCATGTTATCCTGAGGAAAATATAACGTGAAGGAATTTTTTTCATTCTAGCGGCATTCGCTAGATGATCTCAAGCATGCATTTATTTTTGAAGCAGTGAGATCGATATTGCGATTTTTATAATGTCCACATAGACTGACTATATTAAATAGTATTAGATCAGAAATTCCCAACTTATTGAGCTTTTCAAGTTTATAAGCACATGCGATGTAGGACCACTGGGATATCTAAGCAAACGAGTATTCTTTGTTTTCGTTGCGTAAACATTGTAATTGTGGTACAATCCACACAATGTAAGTTTCCCTAAACACTGAAATTGATAATCTTATGTAATTCTAAATTACAATAGTCAACATTCCTTTGTATGTCATTGTTAAAATTTCATATAACACTAACAGTAATGATTGAAGGTAATTTTCTTGTAATTAGCGTTAACATGTCCAAATTATTATTAGTTGTCATTTTGCGATGTAGGTAAGAAATTGATTGATCAAATAATTGATTTTTATTTTTTTTCACCATTAAGTAATTTGATTCTTAGAATCTTTCTCGAAATATCGAAAATTGCATTGTTAGTCCTTCAATGTTTAAAAAATGCAAGAGAATTCCATCATTACAATTAGTCTGCACGGTTAGTTCAGTACCAAATTATAATCTAATTGACCTAATCGTGCAAGCAATTTAAGGTTACTAGACGAGATGATTGAGCTATATAAAATATGTAAGATTAAATTTCGTCATTAATTTATGAAAATTGTACACATTATATTACTTATAAAAAATTTACATTGAACTCATTGGGAACCTTGCCGCTATGGTTATGATTTCAACTATAAAATAAAATAGTGGCGGACTAAGATGATTTCAATTCTCAAACACCAAGAGGGCTTATTAGAAAAATATCCAGAACTTAAGTGTAAATAATAAACATCAAATATTATACGAGTAAACTATGCTCTTACTAGTCAATATTCATATTTTATTTTACAGCTAATATTATATGTCATATTTACTTGTCATTGAATTTGAAATCATATTCTACAGTTGAATTCCATCGTAGGAAAACCGTATAGTAGTACTAGTATAAGAGTAAAAGTTTCAACCATCACTTAAATTTGGTTGTTGTCTCCTTTTCCTCACCGAACTTGTATGTTTCTCATCCTTCACTCAACTATCTAGAGTTACTCTCTATCCAATATTCCATTCGCACACTTCATGGAATTGTACACATGGCTAACGAAAATGCCACACGACTAATGGAATTGTGAACGATGCATAATTTTCTATTAAATATGCCAACTCACCTTAAATTTTGATTTTTTTCTCTTTATTTCATGTTGGCCCTTATTGTAATAAAACTCGAGGTCCCTCAACTTCTAAATTTCATTTCATTAGTCCTTAAATTTTCACTTCCCTTTCTAAAATGTCCCTCATTTATTTGCAACTCAGGTCCCTCAAATTTATGATTCTTTACCCATTAGTCTCCAAATTTCACTTTTCTTTTGATTTAGTCTTTCCAAATTTACTTTACAGGTCATTGCTTTCAAACCTATATAACTTTTGATATACAACTTTGAATTATGCTCCGTTTTTTGCATTGAACTCCAAATTTATTCGTCTTTCTAATGGTGTGTCATATGCTCCTTTACTAGACATGCATTTTATTTTTTATAAATTTGTGGATGCTTTTTTGAGTATGTTGCATACAAACTTCTAATTTCACCAATTTTTACGAACGATCACCGATTAAAACAACTGATTTCTGCATATTTTGTTGAAACTTGCAAACTGGTTAATTTGCAAGTTTTATGTTCAACCTCTTTATTTAAACTTGTAAAAAAGTAGCTGAAATTAAAAGTTTGTCCTTACAAAACAAGCATCAGCAATACAAAAACAAAACACGTGTCTAATAAATGATCATATGATACACTATTAGAAAGATGATTCAATTTGGAGTTCAATACAAAAAATGGAGCGTAATTCGGAGTTGTAGATCAAAATTTATACGCATTTGAAAGCAATGACCTACAAAACAAAATTTGGAAGGTCTAAATTGAAAGAAATCGGAAATCTGGGACTAATGGTCAAATAATCATAAAGTTGCGGAACCTTATTTGCAAATAAATGAAGGTATTTTTGATAGAAAAGTCAAAATTCGAGGACTGAAGATACGAAATTTAGAAGTTGTTGGAACTTGAGTGTAATTACAATAAACGCCAACATGAAATTAAGAGAAGAAAAATCAAAATTTAAGGTGAGTTTGACATTATTTATCAAAACATTATGTCATTTTGGCAATTTCGTTAGCCACGTGGACAATTCCACCGAGTTTGTGAAAGAAGTATTTTGATGGAGAGTGATTTCGGATAATTGAGTGAGGGATGAAAAACAAAATAAAGTTCAATGAGGAGAAAGAGACAACAACCAAAGTTGGGTGACGGTTGAAACTTTTAATTCCTAGTATAATCAAAATAAAAATATTATAAAATCTTCCCTGGTAAACAGTACAAATGGTCCCTAACCTTTGGACTTCTTCCAATAATGGTCCCTAGCATTTATATTTTGACATTTACACCATCAGAATTACCATACGCTACCATCAGATTTTCGTTAATTCTCACCATTAAAAATGGGTAAATTACACAACTGGTCCCTAACCTTTGAGTTTCTTGCAATAATAGTTCCTTACATATTAAGCCTATGTTTGGCGTATTTAGTTTGTAACTTACAAACGTTTGGCGTATTGAGTTCCCGACATATTAAACCTCGGTTTGAGACCAGTTATTTCAAATAATGTAGTTTGTAATTGTAACTTTTGAAGAATTTTTGGTTAAAAAGTAGGATTTTTTTAGATTTATGTGTAGATTATTTTATTTATAAAACGTGGGGTTGAAAACGCGTTTTAAAAAAATAAAGTTTATTCCGAATTTTTAAAGTGTACAATAAAATTTTAACAAAAATTTACCACGTCAATAGTTCAACATATTGGTAAAAAATAAAATTTTATGGAACATAAACAAATAAACACATTGGACATCATTTTAGGAATTGAATAACAAATATATTTTTATTAGTTTTAATTTCGATTACGATTTTTGATTTTCAGAACCAATCCAAATCCTCCTCGTAAAATTTTTAATCGATGGAATCGTGACTCGCGAATCGGGATTTTTTGGGATCTATTGGATCGACGGATCAGTTGGGCAAATCAGATTTTTTTTAAAACTCGTTTTCAACACGCATTCTATCAATAAAATAATAAACACATAAATAAAAAAAATCTTACTTTTTAACCACAAAATCTTCAAAAAATTACAATTACAAACTACATTATTTGAAATAACTGGTATCAAACAGGGATTTAATATATTATTGATTAAATACACCAAATGTTTGTAGGTTATAAATTAAATATGTCAAACATGTGTTTAATACGCAAGAGACTATTATCATAAAAAAACTTAGAAGTTAGTGATCATTTGTACAATTTACCCATTTTAACGATAATAATTAACGAAATCTGAAGGTAGGGACTACTTTTGTAATGTACGATAATTTCGAGGGTGTAAATGTTAAAATCTAAACGTTAGGACTATTATCGTAAGAAATCCAAAGACAAGGGACCATTTGTGTTATTCGGCCAATCTTCCTCCATAAACATTCAGAGCCCAAACGCCGTTATCGCATTATGCCCTAAAAAGCTTCAAATCGAAGGTATTCATCCTGCGGCGGATCTCGATCTCATCCCATCTCATCTCGTGTACATCTGTGGAGCATTTAGAAACCACTTCAGGTGGCCTCACTTCACACTTCTCGGATAAGGGTTTCGCATCTCAGTCAATTAGATCTTCTTTTTCATCACAGTTACTTATCTGTTCTAATTATTATTATTTTTTTCTGGTAAACCTATATTTATTCAAAATTAGTTTTTAGTTAGTGTCTTTTGGTGTATTTTACGGATCTTCTTGTTATATTATAATAAATATATCATATTGCAATTTCGTATTGATGTGTTTATGTGTAAAATTGTATGTAATATCCATGCCTTTTCTCGTTTATTATTTTCTCCCTTATGAAGTACTGGTTTGTCGGTGTAAGGCGTTCTTTGATGTTGCCTGATTGAATTTCTGGCTACCAACAAACTTTATACTGCTATTTCTTATTTTATTTATTTATTATCAAACCTTATTTATTTTTTCACGTTTTTTCATTAGACAAAGAAAAATGATGAAGAATTCTTTTACTAGACATCATACGTTTATGCTGCAGTGGGATTAATAAATAATAACGTTGTTGGATTTCAGAGGATGATATGAGGATTATCATATACGTTGATTGCTGATATGATGTCAATTTATCATGTATTAGCTCTATCTGATCGTTCTCTTTCTACTTGTTGTATTCTAGGTTCAATAATTTTGAGTTGGCTGTTTTTCCCTGATGATTGCTTTTCAATATTGCTATTTTCAGTTTAAGTGCATGTATTACAAATTTAATATTTTTTCACCTTCTTATATTAAGGTCCAGTATAGCTAATATGGTTTGTATTTTTACTTTTTGTTCAAAGATAAAGACTTATTGTTACTTTATTTGTATCTAGTCGTTATGATCAAAATTCTTTGCTGTAATCATTATTTAAGCCACATCTCCGTTTATTCTATCTCCTGTTTCTTGGATTCTCAATTTGTTATCTTTTGTTGTACACTGTATTGTTGTCTTTTTTCAATTTCTAACTCTTCTCTCTTTTATTGCATATATGATGGGCAGGGTCCACATAATTCTGTGAAAATGAGGGGAAGGAGTTATACTCCATCACCACCAAGAGGTTATGGTAGAAGAGGAAGGAGCCCCAGTCCAAGAGGTCGTCATGGTGGTCATGGTAGAGGAGATGGTCCAACTAGTCTTTTAGTTCGCAACCTTCGCCATGACTGTCGGTAAGCATTACTTTTCAATTTTCTTATTCCCTTTCATTTAACGTTGAAGCCATTTCCTGTTAAAAAGTATCTACTTTGTCAATTTAAAATGTATATATTATTTAACTCTTGAAAGTAGTCGTGACTGCACTTTCAGGCTCGGGATTTCTATTAACCTGACTTGATGTACCCTGTTGCCGTCATTTCCTTTTTCTTGTTATCTTGCTCGTGGAACTCTTATTTACAAATATATGAAGGTCTAACAACAACTGCACAGGGTTTAAATCATACTGTGATATCAATGATAGCGACCGCTGTTTTAACTATATGTACAATTTATTTGCTCTGTATCTATACATTTTGCAATTATGAGTGACTTGTAACTTGTTCAAAATTGGTGATTAAAATTTTTACTATTTTGAGCAGTTATAATGTAACCTTTGTGCTGTTTCATTTTTATTGTTAAATCAAGGTGCTCATGTTGTTGATTTCTACAACTTCTACTTGGTATTCTACTAACTGTTTGATTTGCACTATGCAGGCCAGAAGACCTTAGGAGGCCCTTTGGACAATTTGGTCCTTTAAAGGACGTCTATTTGCCAAGGGATTATTACACTGGGTGAGCTATCATAGATGGTGTTCAGGATTTCTATTGAACCTGCACGTTTTCTGTTATTATATAGTAGATTATTGAACCTTTGTGTGCCTTATCTGCGATGGTTTTCATTTTCTGCTTCCAATTTCTATTTTTATATGTTATCATTTCGAATTGGGTTTCTTTATTAAGATTTCTGAGATTTAGCAGTGAAGTAAGAGTTTTGAAGACTTCAATCAGGTATTAAGAGTCCTGTTGACCAAGTAGTAAGAGTTCTGTTGACACATTCAAGTTTTAAGAGTTTTGTTGACACCAATCAACTAGTAAGAGTACAAGGTGATGTTAATGGTAGTGAAGATTGGAAGGGAAAATGGTTTGTATACAATTTGAAGATATCAAGATTTCAAGTCTTGAAGAATTTCAAGCTTCTTTAAACTATCACTCACAAGGTCAGCAGCCACGTGCTTGCTTATATGCTTATCGTGGCATTGCGTGTTCTCGTAATTATTTATAACTTGGGGCTGTTTGTAAATTTTGGAGGCACCAAGGTCTTCTGTTTTATCTTATTTTTCGAACAAGCAAACATTATTGTTTGCTTTCAACTTACTCTGTAATTTTTGGTTTCTTTTCATGGACAATTTGAAAATTCATACCTGGTCAGATCATTAATTGCTGACTGACTGGGGATTGCATCTCTTCGAACAGCCCCTTAAAAAGTATTTTTCTTGGGCTGGCATAGTCTTGTGCTAGACGACCAAACTCACATTTCTCTTTCCTTGCTCCCTTTTAAATTGCAGTCAACCACGAGGCTTTGGATTTGTTCAATATATGGACCCTGCTGATGCTGCTGATGCTAAATATCAGATGGATGGTCAGATTCTGCATGGTCGGGAGCTCACAGTTGTTTTTGCTGAGGAGAATAGGAAGAAGCCTACTGAAATGAGAGAGAGGGAACGTGGAGGAAGGTAAAGTTTGTTCTAACATTTATCTACGAAATTTTAAAAACTATTCACTTGCGTTCTGTGCATTTCGAGTTTGATTTATACCCAACAAATTAAATGATGCTGGTAGCATCTTTTAAGTTTTATCCAGTTAAAATTAAAATATTTGTTCTGAAATTTTTAATCTTCTTCCTACACCTCTTTAAACTGGGTGTACAATCCATTGCAAGTCCAGTTCCTCATTTTGATGGCCATCCTTTTCTTTATTCTGATTGCTATTTGCAGCAGAGGTCGTGTTTATGACCGCAGGCGGTCTCCCCCTCGTTATTCTCGATCCCCAGTTCCGAGCTACGGAAGGTCCACATCTCGTAGTCGTGATTACTATTCGCCACCTCCTAGAAGAAGATACTCTAGGTATGATATAATTTTTATTTATTTTTTATTTTTTATTTTTTTTTTGTATCCAGTTTATTATTTATTTCCATTTGAAATGGCATCCGTGTTATAAAACTGTCCATCCGAATGTCAGATCTATTTCCCCACGGGGAAAAAGATACAGTAGAGAAAGGTCATTCTCACATTCACCGGAAAGGGAACTTTCTCCACCCTATAATGGTTCAAGGAGCCCTAGTCGAAGTCCGGTGAGAGGACTTTCACCCTATGCCCATAGAAATCCAGGTAGGGCTCGTTCTCCAGTGAGGACTCGAAGTGGGAATCGTAGCAGAAGCGTGAGCCCTTATCCTGTGGATTACTCGAGGGATCCCCGTAAAGATAGGTCTCCGAGCCCGTGAGTGCTGTTGGAAATGATTCTCGTGCTGTAACTGCATCTTCCTAACATGTTGAAGTTGTTAAATCTCGGTAGTGTTGTAACATTGAAGTTTGTTTTAAGAATTGGTTCTAATGTTTGGATTATACTTTGTGGTTGGTTTGTCAATTTCGTTACCTTTGCCTTTCAGTAACTATTTGAATTTCCCGTGTTTCCATTATATCTTACCTGAATAAATGGAGGCTAATTTCCATTGGACGCTGGTTTTTGCCCCTTCACTTTGCCACTTGCAATTGCAGTTTTTTTTAAAAAAAAAAAATGACGTCGGGAATTGAGGAATGCCATAGTGGTTGTATGTCCGACTGCACTCTTACTTCCTGGCAATGGTGCAGAGTTCGATTTCCATCTCCCTCGTAAAAATGTCTAACAAAGCAAAAATGACGTAGATAAAATATTACCAATAATCTTTTATTCAACTTAAGCTCTTGTATGTTTAGGTTCGTTTAAACTTAAAGTTAGGTCTTCGTGTTTTGCTCATGCATTGTGGGGTTTTTTCGCGATGAAGCTTGATCTCCTCGCTTTGTTATGTTTTGTACTTTTTAGAATGAGTTTTTAACCGAGTTCAATAGAAAATAGTACCATGTTAGGTCTTTGTTTGGTATGGTTAAAATTTTAAATTTATTTCAAAGTCAACAAATTTTATTTATTAGAATTTACTTAAAATATAATTTTTATAAAGTTGTAAGAGAAGAAATTTTAAATAAATCATCTATTTATTAAATATTAATATCACGTTTTTATTTAAAAATTATTCACAGTAATTCATAAAATATATATTCGACATTCAATTAAATTAAAGTACCGTTTGAAACACTTACATTTGCCGTGGAATTCACAACTTGTATGCAATATTCCTTCTTTGCCAGAGTTTGATTCACTAGTTTTGGTCAGGAATTGTTATCTCACTTCCCTCCACGTGATGGCCAATTCCGGCTTTTAAAGGCAAACGAATTCTCTCGTTTTAGGTAAGGTTGCATTTGATAGCGATAGTGAAATTTAGGTGGAAAGAAAATGAATTTCAGGGAATTAAATTCTTGGGAATTAAAAATTTAATATGTTTGATTGATTTAATTTTCTAAATGTAAAAAGTGAAATTTTTTTCAATTTTTATCTTTTGATTGACATTATTTTTCGTAGCAAATAAACTAAAATTTTGCAATATTAATAATTTTTTTCATTTTTTAACATATTTATATTTGATAATAATAATGTTAATTTTTTTTAAAAAAAAATTAAATCAATTAATAACAACAAAATTAATAAAAAACGACTCAAATAATTTTTCAAGTTACCTAAAAAATAAAACCTACTCTTTGGCATGAAACCATTTTCCTCCATTTGGAGGGAAATGGGTCACGTGCCCAAGTTTATGGAAATTGAATTCCATGTCATTTTGTACACCCAAATACAAAGAAATGAAAATTTTGCATGAAAAATGACACTAATCAAACACAGTCTAATAATAATTTGTTTTCATGACAAAGTGGCAAATCATAAATGATTCGTTTGATCGTTTTTATTATTGTTAATTAATTATTATTTTTTTTCAAAAATTAACATTATTATTATTATTATCAAGTACTAATATGTGAAAAAAAATATTTTTTGATTAAAATAGTTAAAAATATTATTTTATTTGTCATGGAAAAAAATGTCAATCAAATAACAAAACATAAAAAATTCTCTATTTTTTCACCTAGAATATTAAATCAATCAAACACGTAACTTCCAATTTCCTGAAATTCGTTTTCTTTCCATTTAAATTTCAAAATATTTTTTGATTTAAAAAGATAAATTTTATTTTATTTTTCATTGAAAAAAATGTCAATCAAATAATAAAACTTGAAAAAAAATTTACTTTTTTTTACTTAGAAAATTAAATCAATCAAATACATTAAACTTTCAATTTTCAGAAATTCAATTCCCTGATTTTATTTTTACCAAAATTTCACTCTTATTGTCAAACGGATCCCAAGTAAATAATAGAAATATGTGCGTGCGACATGCCAAAGTTTCATGTTTCTATGTTTGAGAATCTAGAGAGACGAGGCGACGCTCCAAAAGAATACAAAAGAGATTACCGGGTCCATTCTTCTTTTTATCTTTTTCGACGTTTTCTTTTCTTCTTTAATATAATTTTGAAAAAAAAGGGGACAAAAAAAAAACTCGAAAAGACAGCTTTTAAAACTGTAAAGTGTCCAAAATTGATGAGCCCGAGATTTGCAATAAGCTGCTATCACACTGCAACAGGTTTCTTCTTGACTTGTTTCAAAAATGTCGATACATTATAAATTTTGTGAAACGCGTTTATGAAATTTTTTATATACTGTAAGGGGAGTAATGGGGGTAAGCTTGTTCTACTTAGGAAGACAATTAAATACTAATAATGAGAAGCTGAATTGGGCTATTAATGCTGTGTTGTTCCAGTTTCCTCTTAAGTAAACTACTGTTGTTTCAAGGATTTTCTCAGATTCTGTGTTTCTTTATTCCATGAACTTGTCGGGCTCTTGTCTCTCAACTCATTGTTCATTACTAATGAGTTCTTACCTTCTTTAGGTTTCTTTATGGTCTGAATTTGAAAAATCTTGGAAGCAGATATCTAGATTTAACCCTTCTGTTAAAAAAAAAGGGTTTCATCTGGTACTTTCACCTTTTTTTTTTTAATGCTTTTCTGTTTGTGGGTTTTCTAAAAATGTTGGTTTTGTTTTTTGAGGCTATAGTTAAAGCGAATTTGTTGTATCCTTGTTTAAAGCTTTTTTGGATTTTCGAAATTTAGCAGTGGGAAATTGAGATTTTGAGCTTGGAAAATATCTTGCCCATGAATAAAGTATTGAATTGTTGGATTCGAAATGGAACGAATCTCCTTAGTTGTTTTATAACCAAATTCAGACCCCTGGTTTATTGCCTGCTGAATTGTTTGCTCTGCATTTTGTTATCCTCCCATCCTTCACTTATTGTGATTGATGAAACTAGTTTGTTGGGCCAATGGAGACGGTAATTATTCTGGTTTTGTTGACGAATAGCTGATTTTACTGTCTTGCTGAACCAAACTTAATTTCCTGGTACATTGTGAAATTTCCTTAGGTTAGGGATTCTGATGGCTATGTACTTGGTTGTTATTCCTAGGTTCTGATTGAACTGATATATTACTCAGTCCTTATGCTTCTTCTCATTATACCACTTCTCGGTCATTATCGATGTCTTTTTCATATTGTTTGCTTGTGAGACTTCATAACCTGGTTCCATTATCTGACTTCATGAACCAGTGGTTTGAATGGTCTTTAGTTACTGGACTTTGTGCTGGATGTGGTATTGGGAATCTTGTGGTTAATTAACAACTTGGTTATATCTATGGAGATATCAGTACGATCTGTAAACAGGGTTTCGGTTTGAGTCTTAGGATTGACCTCTGATCAGCCATGGTGGAATATTCAACCTTAATGGATATCGCTTGAGGAGCTGCATATGGTTTGTTCAATCTGGTTAGTTTGAGGGCGTTCAGCTTTGTCTATGTGTTGTGACTGGTTTGGGGACTATTGGCAGATCGGCTAGTCCATCACTCAGCCCAGCCTGACTGTAGCATATCAGTTTCTTGTTATTTGGTGGATTAACTCTGAATTGTTTTCCATACTTACATTACAGTCTTTTACTGCACATTTACGAATGGAATCTATTCTCCTTCCACTTAATGGTCATTTGTTAACCATTACCCGAGCTAATAAAATTTGACCACGATCCTCTTGTATCCACTCACTGCATAATCTTTTCCCTTGGGAGTTCATAATTTTTTATAGAAACGTATCTTGGTTGTGGATTTCCTGTTATTTTGCTCAATCTATTTGTCATCAACATTGTATACTGAGATGATGCCATTTCATACGAATATTCTTGAATTGTTCAATATAAAATTCTAGTTCCCATCTCGTTACATTGATTTACAAGCTTGTCATATCAATTTAAATAATTTGTTTACTTTTGCCTTTTCTATACTCTCTCTCGTTCACATGGATACACAATTATGTTAGCATGTAGTATCTATATATATTTTTGTATCTTTTATGCACAAATGGAAACGAGCATTTTACCATCTCAAATGGCCTGTGCAGATTTCTCAAGCTTCTGCTCAACGTCATTATTCAAACGAAAATAATCAGGTTATATCTTAATGCCCTTTCCAAAATCATCGTCCAAGAATTGAGTTGTCTTGGTCTTGGTATCTGATTCAAAATGCATGAAATCGTTGTTATTCCAGTTCAAGTAAAAAGTGCAGGCGTCAGTTGAAGATCAAAGCTAATTTTGCAACTGATGATGATTAAAGTATGGCTTGGAGCAATCCTGCTATCTTGTGGACTGTTCTCTTGTACAATAGGTTCATCAACATTCTTAAACCTGCTTAACTTTTTACCATCATACTGAATATTATTGGCAGTCCGATGCAATATAATTTGACTAAATATTGGGTTTTTGAGTTCTTAGTAGGAAGTAGGAACACAATATCATTGTTAAGCACATATGGTTTTTAGCATGTGTTAGCTGCCGGTAGGACTGGCCTCGCAATTTGAGATAGGACAGATTTTCTGTTTGAAGTTGTTCGTAGAAAATACACGAGAGGTTAAGCTTCCTATAAATTTTAAGTTGTGTTCTTGAATGTGCAGGTGCATTTATTGGGATAAATATTGGTACTGATGTTTCTAACCTACCATCAACTACTGATATTATTGGAATCCTTAAAACCCATCAAATAAGTCATGTTCGCCTTTTCGATTCTGATGCACACATGCTGAGTGCTCTCTCAAACACTGGCATTGAAGTCATGGTTGGTGTTACAAATGAAGAAGTCTTAGGGATTGGAGAAACCCCATCAGCAGCTGCAGCCTGGATTAAGAAAAATGTTGCAGCTTATCTGCCTGGGACAAATATTACAGCAATTGCTGTGGGCAGTGAAGTTCTCACTTCAATCCCAAATGCAGCACCAGTTTTGGTTCCTGCTATGAATAACCTGTACAAAGCCTTAGTTGCGTCGAATCTAAATTATCTGGTTAAAGTTTCAACTCCACAGTCAATGGGCGTAATTCCTCGGCCATTTCCTCCTTCTACTGCTACCTTTAACTCTACATGGAACTCCACAATATTCCAGATCCTTCAGTTCTTGAGAAACACAAATTCCTTTTACATGTTGAATGCTTATCCTTATTATGAATATGTTGAGAGCAACGGCATTTTTCCTATCGAATACGCTCTTTTCCAACCACTCTCGTCAGTCAAACAAATTGTTGACCCGAACACCCTTTTTCGCTACAACAGTATGTTTGATTCTTTGGTGGATGCAACCTATAACTCAATATCTGCTCTCAACTTTTCGAAGATCCCTATTGTTGTGACAGAAACTGGGTGGCCTTGGTTTGGTGGTGCCAGAGAACCATATGCCACCGTACAAAATGCTGAAACATTTAATAATAACTTGATTCGGCGTGTTTCAAATGATTCTGGTCCACCTAGTCAACCTGACATACCAATAAATACATACATCTATGAGTTGTTCAATGAAGATAAAAGGCCTGGGCCTGTCTCAGAGAGGAACTGGGGTGTCCTTTTTACTAACAGCACTGCTGTCTATTCGATCAGTTTGACTAATTCAGAAAGTCTCGGTGCAAATTCATCTAGAGTTTTTTGTATCGCAAAACCAGGAGCAGATGAGGATTCGCTGAGAAGTGGAATCGACTGGGCATGCGGGCCTGGCCAAGCTAACTGCAGAGCTATCCAACAAGGACAGCCTTGCTATTTACCTGATACTTGGCAAAATCATGCTTCTTATGCTTACAACGATTACTATCAAAAAATGCACAGTTCTGGAGGAACTTGTGATTTTGACGGTACAGCTACAACAACTACTATTGATCCTAGTAAGTTTCTGGTGCCCTTCATCCTTTTGAGATAAAAGTGCGTTATCCTATTTTTTCCGTCTAGAAAACTACTTTCGCCCTGCACGCTTCAGGTTGATGCATGTGTACGTGTTTGCATTTGTTATAGTCTTATTATGTAATTAGAATCGTACGTTATATGTTGTATAAATTTCTTATCCTGTTTTCATATGACTATCAATATGCAGGCTATGGATCCTGTAGATTTTCTGGGAGGTGAGTCTTCATCAATTTTTTCTTCTTCTTGTATAGTGATTTTCTTTACCTGGCCTCTAAAATAGTTTTTATATTTTGGGGCAGTTCAAATTCAAGTAGCGGTAGGCTAGATCCACCTCCTGCATTTGGACCGGTTGCTCCATTGTCGAGAAGCTCAAGGAACTATATATATTTCCACCAAATTGGAGCATTGTCTGCAGTAATTCTTGCATTGATTTTAGTTTGATGCTAACTAATGTCAGAAAGATTTTGTAGCATGCATGTTGATGAATTGAGATTATACCTTCAGATGATATCCATAACCATTAGTGTTAATCTTGTTTTTCAAACTGACAGTATCTTCGTCTATTTTTATTTTTATTTATAGAAACTTATTTATATGCTTGGGCTTATCATTGGTTTTGAGATTGATTGTTGATGTAAAGAAATGGGCATGGGGTATGTCCGGAGAAGAGGGAGTCATTAAATGTGCCAGTTCCGGTGGCGGAACTGTTGAGGACTCTGTTGTCAAAGTCAAGAAACGGGAGGAATACCTTGCACAGGGATAATTGGTTGTTGAAGATTTGCATTAAATTTTTGTTTGACTCCCATTCCGTATACATAGATAATATCCCTGATTTTTCTCCATTTCATGTTTGAGGCAGTTTACAATTTTTTAATTTTGTTCTTCTAATTTTCAATATTTCAAAAATGAAGTTACATATTTCTAAAATTAGTAGTAGACTAGTGTATCACTCCAAATTCCCCCAAAAGGTTATCGATTCGAGCCAAGGAAAGGTTGTCCAATGTGGTAGATGCATATATAGAGCATGTTAGGTTGGACATTACAATTGATAAAATTTTTAATTTTATTTTCTAGTTTAATAGAAATTAATTTTTAATTCATTTTACAAAGCAAGCAAATGCAATTATTTATTTATATGGGTTTGAAGTTATAAACTTGGGTGTTTCATGTTCCATTATACAGAAGCTTTAGTGCACAATTTGAAGTCAATTAAAGGTTTATTTGTGTATTTCATGTTCCAAATCAAGTCAGTTATAGACTTACAGTAATGCCAACGAGGTTGATTCAGGACGAATTGAGGTGATCTGTATCCGTCCGTTACAATTTAAGGTGATTCATATACGTCTGGCGATTAGTCAATTTTTGGGACGAATTTGGTAACCGATCCATTTGTTGCTCCGAATTTTATTTTTATGTTCGTATTAGCCAATTAATTTTTTTTTTTACTGATCAAGGCTGATCGTAGCGAATCAATCCCGATCCTTATCCATCCCGTGATCCGTAAATCATGAGATTTTTGACCCGATCCTCTAACAGATCAATAAAATTTTGCTCAATTCGAACCGGGTTCGAGTTGGATCACGTATTTTTGTCATTTCTAGTCAGTAATTCTCAAAAGCCAAACGGACCAAGCTTAACCCTTTGTTCAAGGTTTGCATCCTTGATTCCACAATATTTGCCATTGGTTTCACTTTTTTCTATTTGTTCTCAGCTTTTGATGACTGCCTGTACTCATGCTTGGATAGACAAAAATATTGTGTACAGCCAATCACTCAATCCGTGTCACAATGCAGATCATAGGATGTTTCTAGGAGTGCATATCATGTAACTATAACCTCGGCCAGCATGTTCCATGGTTGTTTAAAATTGATTTAAATCATAAATAGATAAAGATGAGTAATTAACAAGTGAGTAGTACTTGTAGATTCCATAAAATATGTGAATAGAAACTAAAAAGTTATCTGAATGTCTGTAAATGGGTAGCCATACATGGGCTTAATGAGATAATTCACCACCAATTTTAACTCACTATTTCTGTGTTAGAATTTGCGATCTGCTTTACGTGCATTGCTCGAAATGGATTGATCATATCAAAAGGAAATTTTATTGTAGTGACAGCCTCAAAACTTGGCTGTTGTTAGCAGGACAAGGAAATTCCACCTTAATCTCATCTATCCCAAGTCTGTTTGGCTGCCATTCAAGAACATTCACTGTAAAAACAAACAAGTGTAAACTGGCAGAAGGATATAGAGCAAGATACTTGCATTGCTACATAACAAGTCCAATGTACGATCATGTTAAATCTCCATGAAAGTAACTGATTTCTATTTACCATGTAGAGAAAAGGAGCCACAGAAAGATCAACATGTATTAATCAAGCCCTATATCAACTAAGAGCAGAATATGCTGTCTTATATGGAATTTTTGATCAGACAGTATCTTACAAAACTTACAAGTGGCCAACAGGTGCCTCTTCTTGCACTTTCCTAGACTAAAGTTATACAGGGACTCTTTTTCCTCGGTAACGGTCAAAGAACTGCACAGAAGAAGATGAAGAAGAAATATGAACACAAAATGTCATGATACGAAACTTATACAAGAATGTGGTTCATTGTCAAACAAGTGAAAACAAAAACAGGGCTATAGAAGTACACTGGCTTTCTTTTGTAATGCGGAAAAAATAAAGAACTCCAAACCTGTGAACTTCCATTTTAGAATAATAGCACCTAGGATTCAATCTCCAGACAATGATAGATTCAGAGCTAAAGTTAACCACTACAACTTGCACGTTTCCATGTGGATAAATAAAGCATCGAAACCATAACAGTAACATAAAAATTATCCAGACTCCAACAAGTGAATCTACAAATCTGTCAACATGGAAAAGTTCCAGCCGAAGAATCAAACCACTCTAACTCAAGTGAATTGTCTGGGTCTAATGAAAAGGAAGTGCAAACAAATACGTGTCTAATACTCCTTCAACAAAGTTCACATCCAGTATATATGAACACATTTCAGAGACTTCTCAACATTGTTATAGTTTTATTCACACACTTGACATGTTAACTTGAACTTTCAGAAAACTTAGCATGAATAATGGAAATTTTCTGTGCAAGAATTTGTATGCATGCTAGACATGAAATAAAACTACAACATTAAATCCATAATAATTCGAAGAAACTCTGGAAAGCAATCCAGGTGATAACAATGGTGTGGATCCTCAGAGTATCACTGTCCTATTCCCTTGTGCTTTAACAACAATTAAAGCTGAACCATGGTCACGGGTATGAACAAGTTAACTAACAAATTTTTACATCAGTTGATGTCTCCAACTAGTTCCCAAAAGTATCCATCCTCAATTACAATGCAGCGAGCTGAAAGTATTCCTAGCAGGATCAACTAAGGAACAATTAAATTAACACCTGCATCCCATCTCTCTGTTATAATCCAGGTGTATATCATGCATAAATTTCTACAGAAAAATAATACTAGAACAGAAAGCATTGTGTGAAGGCACCGTAAAAACATCTCCAATGAAACAATAAGAACTTTAAATAAAGCTTCTTTCAAATACTCTGATATTAATATGGATAAACAAATCAATCTCCGGCATGAAAACTATTCACAATGTAACATCCAACAACTTCTATCTAAACTCAAATTGATTAAAAATTCCAAAGATAATTGCTTCCCAGGATCCAAACATATATAGAAAATTGACAAAGAAAACATACCGATCTGAAAAAAGGCTGCTGGAACAGCCAACCAAGAATAGGTATCTTCTGCAGGAAAACAGCAAGTGTTGGCCAAAAGCCGCTGCAAGAATATAATTACAAATCATCAGGACCAGGAAGAGACGAGTAAACCATTGTGAAACTGAAACATTGTTATATGTATAATCAGGAAAACAGAGATTGCTGAACCTGAAGAGCACAACAAATCCATATGCCTCTAGCATCATTCCTATTATTGGCCATCCAACGATGACAAAGAAGAAGCCAACACCAAATGAAATTGTTCCCTACCATCAACATTATATCAAATGCCAACGATTTGAAATAATGGAAATGGTAAAACTAACACACTGCAGAGTCATTAAGCAAAACAAACCTTAAAATTTGAACGTTTCATGAAGAATTGTATCGACGACTTGAGTCCAATGGTCAATGTCACACCTGATAAGAAGAGGATCTGTTTCAATACAAAGACAGTGTTAAACAGCCCACAAGGAATTAACAATAAACTGAGCAATATGAAGGTGAAAGATGGGGAAAAATTGTGAAACAATGAGCACCTTAAAATTAAACTTACATTTCCCATAGCTAGAAGTCCTTTGTCGAAGAAGAAAATGACCCCCAAGAACGAAAAAAATACTCCAAATCCCGTCAGTCCAAGTCCAATTTCTATCTCGTTATATCAAGGCAAAGAAAAAAATCAGACATTTTCACGTTCCTTTCTTGAACAATAATATGAAGGTGCACTTCAAATTAACCACGGCAGTTACACTCAACAACGATAATTTATAAACAAAAATACAAAAGTAGATTTATACATATAATTCAAACAAGCTGGATTGCAAATTCATAATAGCATAGACGCAATTATTCAGATACATTATACAGAACTCAGTCGGACATAAGATGGACGAACCAATGCAAACACGCACTCAATTCGAAAACTGATTCACTGATAAATAGAAATAGAACGAATCAACTTACTTTTGCGATCGTTCATTTCGAAGGACATCATTTTTTCTGACTCAGATTCAAATACCACTTGTTAGAATTTATAGGCAAAGCTTCAAAATGAAATCCTGCAGACCTGAATATGAAAAACAACAATCACCTTAAATCACCAAAAACGCATAAAAAATTAAAAGGAAATCAGCGGAGCTGTTAGGGTTCCAAAAGCAAAAACTTACAAGATCTATTGGACTACCTTGTGGTTAAATCTCAGATAACATGTCTTAATTAAATTATTTTTTATATAATCAAATTTAAACGCGGAAAGAGAACCTGCAATTACGAGCGTAGACTGATGGCGTGTAATTTTCCAGTTCCTACTTGGAAAGGAAGGAAGCGATTTCTATTTGCGTAGTGACGCGATTCATTTCAATTTTCAATATAGCATGAAGGTTGTTTCAGAGTTAATTGTTTCGATTGTCACCGTACTTTATATGCTGTTACAGTTTAGTCACTTAACTTTAATATACTTCTAAATGACCACTAAACTTTGAATTGTCTCACCTTGTTGGCCACTAAACTTTATATACTATTATGGTTTAGCCAACTAATTTCAATATATTTTCAAGTGGCCACCAAACTTTGTATACTGTCACGAATTATCTACTCAACTTTAATATACTTCTGACAAGTCACTGAAATTTCAAATTTTAGTTTCGAAGATGTGTGTTTAAGTTTAATTTTGAGGTATCAAATGCATAAATTTAAAATCTTTTCATTTATTTGTCACGTAGAAGACATTCCATAGAATGCATTAAAGATCATCTCAAACTCCAAGTTAAATCAACAAATAGGCACAAGTGAGTCTATTTTCTTCAATTTTCACCTCATCTATTAGATGAATTAATATTTGACTATTTTCTGGCCCTAGAGAGATTGAGTATTTTAATTGAAACTGAATCTCCCAAATTTAAATATAACCGAAATTGTTGATTTCAATTCGTTTCTAAAAAATATTGGCAAATTGGATTTCGTTACCTATTTAATAAGCACGATGATGACCTCACAAGTTCTACCGATAAATAGTTGAATCTGAACCTTGTAATTCGACTGAATTAATTATGTGATTTGATCATGTGGAGCTTGTAATTCGACGAGAGTTATACTTGAGACATATAATCTAAGGATGTAATTGTTGGTAATTAACTTCAATAATTTTAATTAGACTAAGAGTGAAATTTAGTTCTTTTAGTTGAATAGAATGAGATTAAGCCTCAGCTTGGTAACATTGTTTAGTTTATAAATTGATATATTTATTATTTTGAGGTAAAAATTAGTAATTAAAGAGAGAAAATATGTATGATTAAAAAATAATTTGAGAAACCGTGTAATTTATAAATTAATTTATAAACCTATTTATTTGGTTTACTAAATGAATGCTAATAAATGAGGAAATTACATACAAACAAGTTTTTAATTTTTGAATTTGAAAAATCAAATTGAGAGTTTTTTTTTTAAAATACAAATATAAGGTGAAAATTTAATATTTATTAATAATAATATCATTAAATAAAACTACCTCGCCCTCATGAGAACTTTGGTGGGGTGCGACCGCCCCAATGGGAGCCACCACCTCATCCAGTAGTCTACACACACACACCCCCAATGAGATGAGGCCACCTTGACCCTCGAGCACCTCATTAGGGATAGCAATGGGGTGGGGATACCTCGAATCCAATGGGGGACACGCCATGAAAGGACGGGGAATCCTTGACAATGATGGGATGGGGATGAAAAAGTATACCCGACTGAGGATGGGGCGGGAAGGGAAAATCCTCATCCCCGCCCCGAAACCATCCCCAATTAATAATTAATAAGTTCAATTTAAAAAAAATTCAAACAAATTAAAAGTGTCATGAACCACCTGACGCTCAAATATATAATTTCAAAATCAAGCCTTACATTTTAACTCTATACTACTTTTCATCTCTCACTCTCACTCTCACAAGTCTCATCTCATTCTCTTCAAACATACTTCTTAACATAATTAAACTTGTACTACTTTATAAAAGTTATTATGGGTTTTTTTATTAATGTTAATCATTCTTTAAAACTTTTATATGAGAATTTTGTTAAATAATCATGCTTTAAAAAAAATTTGTATAACTAAGACATTAAATAAACATTATAAAAAGACATTAAAGGACAAATATATATATATATATATATATATATATATATATATATATATATATATATATATATATATATATAATAAGAATAATAATAAACGGGAATTATGGGCGTCCCCGACCCTCCCCGCCCCACCCATTTAGACAGGGACGGGGTGGGGATGAGGATGGTAAATCTCCGACGGGGCGTGATACGATTCGAGATGCGCGGAATTAAACGCTGAAAAGTTCCGAACCCAGGTTATTACGGACGGTGGAATCTTGACTCGATATTCACAACGCGAGGATCGACGATGCGGAATAAAGAATCAAGATTTGTGAAACGCCACAAGGATTTATCCAATCTCCCTGATAAATTTCTGGTTTTGAACGCCACAAATACTCTCGCGAATATTTGATAAGTTCTGGATGAACGTCACAAGATAATCAATCTTGATAAGTTCAGGTTTGTAATGTGAATCCACACATTAAACAATTGAAAAACATTCAATTTTTTTTATTCAAATTCAAAGTCTGCAATACAATGAATAGAAAAAGTGTATAAATAAGCAAAATAAAACCCTAGTCGCTAATGGACTCAAAATAGAGTTCTAACTAACCTAAAGTAGCTAAAACTGAAAAAGGAATAAAAATACGAAAAAGGAATTAAAAATCCGTCTTATTTACGAAAATCCTAACTTACGGCCGTGATAGCATCACTTACAGCCGTAACTATTCTTTTACTTAAGGATTACGGCCGTAACTTTGAAAACCTGGAATTCTTCATTTTGATCCGAGAGTAACTTACGGCCGTGAGAATATTTGGTTACGGCCGTAACTTTGCTTCTGCATAATTTTTGGTTCTTTTCAACACGGTTTGATTTTCAAAGCTCGTCGAACCTGCTGAATTTTTGTTTTGACTTGAATATTTAAATTTTCCCGTCAACCCTGCTATGATTTGTATTATCGGGGTTCTGGGTCACATCATACCCTCCTTATTTAGGATGATTCGTCCCGAATCATAACTTTGTTCATGAATGTAACGGCTCCCCCTGGATCAAACGGAAAATTTCGGCTTCCATACCATGAGTTCAATAAATTATGCTCCTTTGATTGGAAAACATGGAAGAGATGGAGCTTGAACTCCCTTTGCCATACGTAGTGTGATTGAAGCTTCCTATCATAATTAACATGCAAAAAAGATTTAAACAAAATGGGGAGGGACATGTTAGCTTCATGAGGTACAAGGTATAGATCCTTGTATTCATGATAAATCACCACCAACTCCACTTCTTGAACCATGAGGCTCTTCTCTTAGCCTCTTTTCTCTTTTGCAACTTCTTGTTCAAATTTTTCATTTTCAAACTCAACCAAATCTCCTAACTCCACACTTTTATCACTATGCTGTGCACTACCTCACCACTACCCAAATGTGGATCTTCCAATTCAACGCTCAAATCTTAAACTTCCACCTCAACTCCCAATTCGTTCCCCTCATTATCAACAATTTCATTCTTAATCATTTCTTCGCTAACCAACTCCACCTTCTCCTCAACAAATTTTGGAGTTTGTTTATTTGTTTTTAATTTCAACTCTCCCTCCTTCTTATCAATATCCTTATCCCCACGATACCTCCTATTACACCACTTTTCACTCTCCTTCCTTACCCTCTGTGAATCTTCCAGTGCTTCCTCTAATGTCAACCCATATAGTACGCATGTTTTCCCTTTCTTAAGGAATTGGTATATGTGCATACTCTTATCATAAACAGCCTCCCTCCTATGTCTCCAAGGTTTTCCCAATAAAATATGATAAGATTTCAATTGCACTACATCACACCATACATCCTCACTATACCTTCCCTGGATGATAGGTACTAAAACTTGTTTGGTTACTTTGAAATTCTCAAACTCCCTCATCCACGTCATCCTATAAGGTTTATAGTGCGGTTCTAGGGGCAATCCTGTGGCGTTAAAAAAAATTCAAGAATGAAGAGAATTTAGACATCAAATAGCAAGAACGACTTTTATTCACTTGGAAGGAAATGAATACCAAGAAATTTAAAGAAACTCAAGAAAGTGGTTCTTGAATTTTGGAATGATTTTTTTTTTTTTTTTTTGAATAATGAATTTTCGGAATTAAATAATAATAAAAATAATTTTTTTAAAAATAAATCCGAAAATTCGACACGAATACAACAAAACGAACGGAACATGATTTGGATAAGAATCGAACAAAATAAACACTTTTGAATTTTTGTTGAATTTTTATATGGGTCAAAACTGGAAAAAAATTTACTGACACGAAGAACACTCAAGGAAAGAAAGACTCAACAATAAGATATGAATAATTCTTATGACAGACTCGATGATAAACATAAGAGTTAAACTGGATAGAAAAACTTGAATTCAGAGTCCTGCTCTGATGCCAGATGATATGATTCGAGATGCGCAGAATTAAACGTCGGAAAGTTCGAACCTAGGTTGTTACGGACGGTGGAATCTTGACCCGATATTCACGACGCGAGGATCGACGATGTGGAATAAAGAACCAAGATTTGCGAAACGCCACAAGGATTTGTCTAATCTCCCTGATAAGTTTATGGTTTTGAATGCCACAAATACTCTCGCGAATATTTGATAAGTTCTGGATGAACGCCAAAAGATAATCAATCTTGATAAGTTCGAGTTTGTAATGTGAATCCACACATTAAACAATTGAAAAACATTGAATCTTTTTTATTCAAATTCAAAGTCTACATTACAATGAATGGAAAAAGCGTATAAATAAGCAAAATAAAACTCTAGTCGCTAATGGACTCAAAATAGAGTTCTAACTAACCTAAAATAGCTAAAACTGGAAAAGGAATAAAAATACGAAAAAGGAATTAAAAATCAGCCTTAGTTGCGAAAATCCTAACTTACGGCCTTGACAGCATCACTTACGGCTGTAACTATTCTTCTGCTTAAGGATTACGGCCGTGACCATAATACTTACGATCGTAACTTTGAAAACCTGAAATTCTTCATTTTAATTCGAGAGTGACTTACGGCCGTGAGAATATTTGGTTACGGCCGTAACTTTGCTTCTGCATAATTTTTGGTTCTTTTCGACACGGTTTGATCTTCAAAGCTCGTCGAACCTGCTGAATTCTTGTATTTGACTTGAATATTTTAATTTTCCCGTCAAGCCTGTTATGATTCGTATTATCGAAGTTCTGGATCACATCAGGGCGGGGACGGGGATTGACATCCTCATCCCGAACCCGCCCAGTTGCCATTACTACACCTCATTGGGTGAATGTGGGTCACCCCATCTCCTCAAACCCTAATATAATTTTTATTTCATTCTTTATCTTCATTCTCTTCTTTCCTCCAACATCTCTCTCTCGTCTCTCTCCACTAACAAAATCGACCACATCAAGGAGATGCCCAAGGTATCTGGCAGCATTGACCCCTTCCCCCACGACCACATCCCACCTCGTCGAACTGTCGTTTTTGTTTCCAAGATCACTATTGCTTGCTTATCGATTACATCGACAATTTTGAGGTAAGCATAGCAGCGACGAGATCGAAGTAGATCATCTTTGCTTCGATATCGCAGCAACATCGTTGCTATATCCGCTATGGACAATGTGGTGGTGGTGTGACGGTGGTGTTCCTCTAAAATGGTGGTAGGCGACATTTTGGATTATGTCCCAAGTGGTGGTGATGTTGGTGGTATGAGATGAGATGGGGTTGCTATTGGGTGTATATAGTGCGATAGCGTGGGATGGGTGGTGGTGAAGTGACAGTGACAATGGCGTTGAGATAGTGTGGGGTAGATGGGGGTGATTGTGGTGTTAGTGACGGTCGATGGTAATGGTGATGGTGGCGGCGGCGGCGGTGACCGCTATTGGTGGTGGGGATGGGGTTGGGTGGGAGTGGTTAGGATGGGATTAATATTGATTGTAATCATAAATTCGTGACATTAACTATTATGTGGTCTACAAAAATTTGAGATTACAATTAAATTTGTAACTTTGATTTTTTATTGTTTAAAATGTGATCAATTAATTTTTAAATTGTGATCAAGAAATAAGTCATGATCGAGTATTCTTATAATTTGTGACTTATAATATTTGTGATTTGTGGTCGAAAAATAATTCGTGACCTATAACATTTGTGATTGTCACCAAATAATAAATTGTTACCAATTAATTTGATAAATTGTAATTGAAAAATAAGTTGTGATCTATAAATTTGTAATTTGTGACTGAAAATAAGTCATGGAAAAATAATTATATAACACGTTACCAAGAAATAAGTCGCGATCAATTAATTTGATAAAATGTGGTCTTTGAATTTTTTTTATTTGTGACTGTAACATTTAATTCTATAGTATTGTGGCCTTAATATATATAATTAATAAAATATTTTTAATTATTTGTTTTAATTACTAAAATTTAATTAACACTTGATTTTAGAAGTTTTAATCACACGTATTTCCCCAAATCATTTGTTAACCACATAAATCATTTGTTAACCACATACATTTTCACAAATTATTTTTTAACCGCATATTTTACTTTGAAAACATTATATTCATTGTTTATAAACTAGAAACACTTACCAAACAAATGCATATTTTGATTGGTCAAGAGTTGGTCGGGTCAAAATTAATTGATTGAAGCTTTATTTAATTAGATTCGTTCGAGTCCATTTAGTGGCTTCAATTTAAGGATTGTAATAAATTATAAGAGTTATGTTTCATTACAAGCAGTGAAATGAATTAGTTGGACATAACATGCTACGTGTACTGTACGCGTGTGTTAGAGCCAAGAGTGTGCCGGATAACGATAATCAAGTACTTGGGATTGATAGACAATCCTATTGATAGGGTTGTTTTGATAATCTCATAATATTATGAAATTCATTAGCCCAATTAATATATGATTTCTATCATATTATGATCTGAAAATTCTATGAAACAAGGTACTTGATTCCTTATGAAACTAGGTGATGAGATGACTATCCAGTCAACTACTAATTAGACATAATTTGTGAACTCCAATTTTGATTTTAAAAATTCTAATTGAGTTGACTAGACAGTCATCTCATCATTTGGTTCCATAAAATTTTCGTATTATGATCACACACGAGAAAATTAATATCCTGCAATTTTTTAGTTCTTCAAGAATATCAAAGAAGACTTGGAGGTTTGAAGGAAAGAAATTAAGAACGTTGCAAAAAGATTTTTCTAAAGCACGCTTGTGAGTAATTAAAGTAATCTCTTTAATTATTGCATGCACAAAAATATTTGTTCCTAATTAATAAATAAACAGAATATGAGAATTCGTGCAACGAAAATTCTAATCATTTTTTGGGAATAGACTTACTCGGTTCCCAACACTAACAACTTCCAAAGAATCTTCCTTATTCATAAACTAATTAAAAGAATTTTCATCCTAATGTAAATTATCATCCTTCTCCAATGAATTTTCAAACTCTAACCACTTCTTTGATCTGCATAGATTCATGAAGAAGTACCACACAATGCCAAGCAGTGTTAGCAAAGCACTGATCAAGTAGACAATTTTATTGGCAACAACAATTATATATATCAGTAATCCAGATGGTACCAAGCACATTATGATCAGTCCTGGCAATGCCAATGGAACTTCATATGGCCTCTCTGTCATCTGCATCTTCCTCCTCAACCATAAAAACGACGCGAATTCCAACAGCATTCCAAGACTATACAAGAAATTTACGGACGCGATAATATCGGTAAAATTCATGAAAGAAACTGTCAACACGATCAATGTGGATAGCAGAATACCGACCCAAGGCGTGTTGAACCTTCTAGCCCTTGACCCGAAAAACTTGGGCAAAACTCCAATATTAGCCATGCCAAGAATTTGATAAGCACAGCTGCTCAACTGAGCCTCATATAGTCCAATCCCAGATAAAACTGCACCAAATTCTATCCAATATTTTAACCATTTGCCAGCAATTATATCAGCCAAATCTGCAAAATAGCCATTCACCCATTTTACTTGGTCTAAATTAGTAGCACCAGTTGCAGCCAAAAGGGGGACTAAGTAACTCAAACAAGCGAGAATCCCAGCAAAAAGTAGTGCTCTTGGGAATGTTTTCTGGGGCTGATCTACTTCACCTGCTAAAGTACTGGCATTGTCCCAAAAGTTAAGGTTCCAAAAAAGGGTATTGAAAAACAATTTCCAATCCCTTTTCACGCCATGCTGACCTAAACTGATCCACCTTTTGGGATGAATCTTGGGGATTGAAGCAAAACTAAGTAGAACGAAAGGAGAAAGTGAAAAAAGGCCCAAACACACGGCAGTGTAGCCAACTACTGCTACACCTGTATAATTGAGAAACGACAGGAAAATTGTATTAAAGAAGATCGCTAGACTCCTAGGAACACCAGAAGAGAATATTGGAAAAAGAATTTTGAGATAATCTATGGCAAGAACAGGATATGAAGCTAAATTGATAACGCCGCTAAAGAATTTCCAAGAACCCATTAAGGATCCCCAAAAGGGACCGAAAGCCTTGTGTGCCCATATGACAAAGCCTCCATTCCCTGGAAAAGTAGTGGCAAGTTCAGCAGTTACAAGAGCTTCAGGGATGCTCCATATGAATGGGAAGATGAGGAAACCAAGAATTGCAAAAAGAGGCCCTGCAGCACCCACAGCAGCCTCTTCACCGTAAGGGCCACCGGCGACCTCAAAATAGATTAAAAAGATAAGAGGGATTAAAGCAAGTTTCTTGGAGCCTTTATGGGTGGCGGCAGCGGCAGCGGTGGTGGTGGTGGTTTGTTGTTCTTCATCCACCAGAAGTGGTGGCGATGATGGGGAAGAATGGGAAGCTCCCATTGTGGAGGTTGATGATTGTTTTTGAATATCCATTCAAGATTCTTTCGAGGTCTTTTATAATTGGAATGGAGTGGACCACGAGTAAGAAAATTCTTTTACCACAGAATAGAATGAAAAGAAAAAAAATAAACAAGGATTGCGGATGCTTTGATCCATATTATTATAATCTATCCTATTTAAATAAAAGTGTCACTATTTAAAAAAAGAATAGGAGTCTCACTGTTAATGGAACTGGGATTGTTAGAGACTCTAGTCCTGACAGGAGTAGTGTTCCGTAAAAAACTAAAAACTAAAAAGCATATCCGTTAGAATGCGTTATTAATAATTGAAAATCAAAAGGACAAACATGCGTTTGCCGGGAGTCGAACCCGGGTCTATTGCTTGGAAGGCAATTATCCTAACCGTTGGACTACAAACGCTTCTTGATGTTGTAATGTTTAAGTTCTATTTATTTATTTTATAATTCCATTTTCTACATCACACAGCATCCCGTCTGAAATCTAATTGGTCTTTCCAAATATTAAGCACTTTTTTGGTACCAAATAGATGGACAATTTTTATTTTTTGGTACATATATTCTTCTAAATTTTATTTTTTATTTTAAAAAAAAATTCCTACTTTAACCAAACAATATCTAAAAAATTAATTCACATATTTATTCTTAAAAAAAATCTGGGCAAACATGGCCTAAATGTCTTTGAGACGTGCCGTGTCTGTATTTCTTATTGACATAATAAGTTCATATGAAACACTTTTTTTTTTTTATCAGAAAGGTAAAAATTTATAGATCAAAGTGAGTTACAAAATCTCTGGGCATACCCAGGAAATGACAATGACAACATGCCCAAATTAGCCTATCAAGCTATACAAGACTTGGCCAAACCCAAGTGAAATACATACACCACGGCCAAAGCCTGTAAACAAAAGGGATCAATCCTGTAGCAATTAATTAGTACAAATACTCTGGGCATATCCTGGCAAATGACGACATAACTACAACTCGATTGAAAAAAATCATACATCAATCATAAAAGATTCATAAAGACTCAAAACATGAGGATACAAATCAAAAGTTGTTTTGTATACATGTGTTTTGATTCTTCGTACGATGCTGTCTTCATTTGGTTGAAGGTCCTCGAAATGCAACCTGTTACGGGCAATCCAAATATGATAAATGGTGGCCGCAAGAGCAATGTGTTTTGATTTAGAGTGCCACGTCGTTTCCCTCGCCTCCTTCTTGATCCACTTGATAGCCATAGAGACTGAGCCCATAACATGAGTAATCCCAATCCATGATTTAATTCTTGCCCAGATTCGACTAGATAATTGGCACTGGAAAAAGAGATGCAACTGGGTCTCCAAGTGATGATCACAAAATTCACATTTCATATCAATATCAAGGTATGAGAGCTTATCCTTTGTGTGAGTTCTATTCAGCACAACTAACCATAAATGAAAAGCCATTTTCGGTGCAATTCAGCTCCTCCATACCGTATTTTCCCATGGCTTTTTCGTCCCCTGCTCTCTGAAATAATCATAAGCGCTGCCCCATTTTGAAACTTATCCCCAACGTTCCAGCTGGATAATTTACGGCCAGCATCATTTTTCGTTCCCCTCAATGCGAATAATGGTGCCTCTAAGATTCAAAAGTCTCTTGAAAAGTGCAGAGTGATCCTTCCTTTCTCTAACTTCCCATATGGAAGAGCCTCTGAGATAAACCTGATGAATCCAACGAATCCACAAAGAGTCCTTTTTTTCATGGAAATTCCATCCTTTAAGATCCTTGAAGTCCAACCCCCCTTCTGATTTGGGAAGACAAATATTCCTCCATGCAACAAGTGGTTTTCCCCCATTCCAAAGGAAATTCCTGCATAGCTTTATAATTTGATCAAAAATCGAAGCTGGTATTGGAAGAATTGAAAGCCAAAAACTTTGTATTCCTTGCAAAACACTTCTAATTAATTCTGCTCTTCCCGCATGTGAAAGTGAATTTTTCGGCCAAGCTCTAATACAATTTGCAACTTTATCCACAAATGGGGCATAATGCATGACCTTAAGCTTTCCTGAGACGAGGGGGATACCAAGATACCTAAAAGGCGTAGTGCCTTTTGGGATATTTGTCAAAGAAAAAATATCAGACTGCATTTCCTCATCAATGCCAGTTGTGAAGATGGCTGACTTAGAAACATTCATGTGTAACCCCGAAACATCCCCAAACTTGCGAAGACAGTCAATATGAATTCTGTTCGCAAGAAACACACCGCAAGTGCACGAGTCGCATACAAGTGATAGTGGACTAATTAAGTCCGGTTTATCGATCCCACAAGGATTGTCTATTTCAACTACACTCTAGTATAATTAATTTTAACAAGAAACACACACAATAAAGATTTGTTTGGGAATGTTTTGGTACTAGAATTAAAGTTGCAATTGTAAATAAATAACTAAAAAAATGGTAATGAATAGATGATAAAGGAGTGTCATGATTCTTGATTCCACTTGACCATTACCTAATTGAATTCTCCACAAGTAAATAGAAATGCAATTTATTAATCATGTTAGATCCGATTTTCCAAGCTTAGCCAATTACCTCTCTCGAGTGAAATCAACCCTAATTAGTGGAATTAACCTACTATATCTCTATGTCGATTAAAAACACACCAATTGCATTAAACCTATGTGAAAATAGCTCAATGGATCATCTAGGGTTTTAGGTATATCTCTATCCTAAACAAGAACCTAGAGCAACTATTGTATTGATCTAAAATACACAACAATTTCTCAATAATTGCACATCCCATGAAACCTAAGCATAAATGTGGCCACAATAAATGCTAGTCAATAAATACAACAATAAATGCACAAGATAATAAAAAGCTTAAATTCTTAATACAAGCATTAAAATCAACTAAGCTAGGTCAAGCTTCATCAACATCCCAACACAAAATAGTTTAGCCCATAGTGAAATAACAATAAAATTCAAGAATAAAATACATCATTTCAACTATGAAGTAAAATAAATAGAGAAATATGAAGATTAAGAAAAAATACTTCCCTTCACCAATGATTCTTGCTTCAAAATATCACTATTATTCCACAATAATGTTGGTATTTCTCCCCAAATCAATATTCATCAACAAAATTATGCAACTTACAAGGGAAATTACAAGATAAAAAGAGATAAAATAAAAGAGAAAGAGAGAGCTAGGGTGTCTTGACTTGAAAAAGGGGGGAAGAATGCTTCAAAAACTAGCCAAAACCACTTCAAAAACCCCCAAAATCGCTAGATCCGCGTATAACAGCATTTGGGCCGAACCGGGTCGCACTGGGTCGGCCCAAATTATCGCTCTATATTTTGACCACTCGATCGCGTGGTTGGCCTTGTGAGTCTCGGGTTGGATTTTTGGCTTATCTTGCGAACGCAACTTGCAAGAGCCACGCGATCGCGTGGTTCATCTGGAAGCTCCATCTTTCAATGATCAACAATTGGATCCTCCAACTTTCAGTGTAGATCAACTTGATCCCCAAAGTTTCTGATCTCTTTCAGTTGAGCCCTTTCAAAAGTGCCTTTGAGTCCTCAACTTTGGAAACTTGCAATTTAGTCCTTCGATCAATTGTACATGCGATCCACCACTTTTCGGGAGTGACAATTTGGTCCCCAAACTTTGACTCTTTGAAAGATTGGACTCTTTTCTCCTCAATTTTTTCAATTATTCATTCATTTAGCTCATTTCTCGTGCTTTCTCCATGAAGTTGATTGTTGAACCTATTTAACCACAAAATATGCACAATTAAATAGATATATGTCCAAACTACTCAAAAAGTGCCACAAAAAATATATGAAATGTGCATGTAAAATGCACTCAACAAATTCCAACCGAAGTAATAAGAATTTCAACCGAAGTAACATCTCCCCTTACCAAAAGTAGAAGATCATCTGCAAACGCAAGGTGTGTAATCTGTAGAGGACCACATTTGGGATGAAAATTAAATTTTGTATCTATGGTGGCAAGATTCAAAAGTCGTGAAAGATATTCAAGACACAACATAAAAAGGAAGGGAGAGAGTGGATCTCCCTGTCTTATGCCCCTTTCTCCTCTGAAAAATCCATGAACTTGACCATTTAATCTGATGGAATACGTAGGTGATGTGACGTATTCCATAATCCACCTAACAAAAATAGGGGGGGTAACCCAGCCCCTTAAGAACATCCTCAAGAAAACTTCAACTGATAGTGTCGAATGCCTTTTTAAAATCAATCTTTAAAAGACATCTTGGGGAGATACATTTCCTATTGTATTGCTTTAACAATTCTTGAGCCAAGTGTACGTTCTCCGTCATACTTCTTCCCTAAACAAACGCCGACTGAGCTTTATCAATGATTGAACATAAAGTAGGAGCAAGTCTAGATGCCAAAATCTTTGATATGACTTTGTAGATCACATTGCAACAGGAGATAGGTCTGAAGTCCCCCACAGACGAAGAGTGGGCTGATTTAGGGACAAGTGCAATAACCAAATGATTGAGCTGTTTAAGTAGAGAACCAGATTCAAAAAATTCAGCAATAGCTTTACAAAAGTCCTCCCCCACAATTGACCAGGCCTTTTTAAAGAAACATGAAGAATACACATCTGGACCAAGTGATCTGTTATCCCCATATCAAAAATTGCTTCTTTAATTTCTTCATCAAAAACCGGTCTAAGAACCCCTTGCAATTGATCTTCTGTTATAACCGGTCCATTCTGTAGAACTGTAGCATCCAACCGCTCTGATTGAACTCTTGTGCCCAGCAACTTTTTGTAAAAACCAATAAAGTCCAATGCAACTTCTTCATGTGAGACAGTGATACTCCCATCAGACTTCACCAAAGCCGCAATGAGATTGCGCTTCATGTTTCTTTTAACCTAGAATGAAAAAACTTTGTCCCTTTGTCACAATTTTTTCGGTAAGCACACTTTGCTTGCTGAAAATAAAAACTCCTCTCCATTTCACTTAAGCTAGCAGCCTGTTTTCTTAACTCTGCAGTCTGAATCTGTAATTCAGCATCTGCTGGGTCATCATGAAGTTGTAATTGAACAGATTCCAGATTGTTTCTAGCTGTCTCGGCCCTAGAAGAGATCTGGGAAAAGTGCTTTTTGTTCAAACACTTGAGCGGACGCTTGAGGGCTTTCGATTTCTTACAAAGACAGAATTGGGCTGATGCGTGTCGCAATGCACCAAAATAATAAATAATTCCTTACTCGCTAAATATTAATTAATAATATAGTAGTGAGAGTAAGGGTCGATCCTACGAGGAACGGATACTAATTTTAGTTGTTCGATCAATTAGAATGGAATGTGGGGTTTGTTGTTTGAAATTGCTTGAATAAAAAATATGCATAAAAATAAACAATTAAATATGACTAGAGAAATAATATAAGAAGAAATCTTGTTCTCGGGTTCGTTTGTACCCCCAATTAATGTTATACTTTTCCTTGTAACGTGTTTATATCCCTATTCAATTATCAATCATAAATAATCAACAAGCTCTGATTATCTAAATTCTTCCTTATGTATATTAATTCAAAACAAGTTCTTCGAACCAATTCTAGCCACGGACAATCATAAACAAGCTTTTAGGATTTAATGCACGACTAATATGAAAATCTAGAAGAATACATTGAATTGGATCGTTAATTACACGAGCTCGAATTAATCAATCCAAGTTGAATTATTACTAAACCTGCACGAGATTTATTTGCTACTAAAGTAAAGATTCAATGACAATTACGGATCAAGAATCTAAACATAGCATATTCATGAATCCAAATATCAATAATCCAATTGGCCAGATTAAACTATTAATCAAATAAACTCAATTGAACATTCAAAACATAATAATCCAACAATTGAAATAAAGGAATAAATTAACGCTACTAATTTGTAGGAAAAGAAAATAACATAATTAAATTGACACAACTTCCCCTTTGAACAAGATATGAAATTTAGTCTAGCATGGTTGTGGTAGATTCTTCATGTTGTTTCATGAATTCCATTGTTGTTGATGTTCTTTGACTTGAAAATCTCTCAAGAATGCTCTATATTTTTCTCTCAATTTTCCTCAATGTCCAGCCTCCTTTTTGTGGTGATTTTCCTCCTTTAATATTCCCAAAATCGTGCCCTAGCTTTACCCCAAAGATATACCAAAGATAGACCTTGAATCAGATAAGAAAATTCCTTGGAGAGCAAGTTACGGCCGTAACTTTCCTTATCACGGCTGTAAGTTAGCTGCTGAAAATTTTCGGAATTTGGAAGTTACGGCCGTAACTTTATCATTTACGGCCGTAAGTGTATTTCTGCCGAGAAGCGCCTGTACTCGATGGTTTAGTCATAACTTTCTATCCTGAAGTCTGATTGTAGTGATTCAAGTTGCGTTGGAAAGAAAACTCAAATATCTACAATTATTTGTGAAATAGGTCTTCCCAAATTCGAAAGTATTCTATGACAAAATTGAGCTTCAATCTATGACTAAAATTCATGATCACAATCCTTGCGGGTTTTTGATTTCCAACTTCATTCCAAACCTTCTTTGACCATATTTTTTTGCATCTAATCTTCTTCTCACATGCCATTATTGATTTGGAGCTCTTTGAATATGCCATTGAACCTCACTTCTTGATTTTTTTGTATTTCTTTGGTCATATTTCCTTTCTTTTTCTTCTTTTTGACCTTACATAGCACAATAAGTGAAATGCATTAAACGATGCTTCAATAGGATCAAACCAATAAAAAATAAGATAATAAGTGAATTAAATACATGCTAATAAAGCACTTATCATGGGCAGTACCATAATGATGCTCATTCCACGAAAGTTGCACAATATTCATAAAATCAGCATGGCTGGTCCACCTATTAAAGAACTTAAAAGGCTTTGGCTTACCATCATCCGGATGAAACAAAGTAACAATGCATGGGGAGTGATCCGAGAGACATCCCGGAGGCAAGAAATTAGCAATTCCAAAAAAGTCCGGAGTCATCCCAAGCGTTATTCACCATTGCTCTGTCCAATTTAGTCCAAACACCATTTCTGCACCATGTAAATTTGCAGCCTATAGAGTTTAAGTCTGTGAGGCGTGAGAGAACACAACATTCCCAAAAATCATTAAGCTCATACAAGGTGCAATTTGAAACCCCATTTTGCCGCTCATTTTCTTGCAAAATACTATTGAAATCCCCAATCAATAACCAAGGGGAAGAGAGGCGAGAACTGAAATCCATGATGTTATTCCAAAGGGGCCTTCGATTTACAATGGTGTGGAAACCATATGTAAAACTAATGTGAAGGCAAATACTAGTAGTCTTGCATGTTGCTTTAATGTGGATAATTTGCTCATTTATCCCCAAACTTTCAACTTCCACTTTGGAAGGTTTCCAAAGCGCAAGAATTCTATCTGCCTCATGCATATCAAAATTGTGGATGCATCCAACCATCAAATTTATTTGCCATAATACGAGTGAGCTTCCAACCACAAAGCTTAGTCTCCAAAATACCAAAAATGTCAATATAATCCCTTAGCATTAAACTTCGAATCCCATTTTTCTTAAGGGGGCAAATGGAAACCCCTTATATTCCAACTAGCAACCTTCATTTGGAACGTTTGAGAAGGGGTGCTTGCCCCTTACTTTTAGTAACTGAAGGAACTTGAGGTTTCCGTGGCAGCATTTCCTCCCTTTGTTTAAGGGTTTTACCAGCCTCAATAAATGCATTTTTAAGAGCCTCTGTCATTGCAATCGAGCTTTTATTCCCAGCCTGAACAGCCGTGCTCGAACTACAATTCCCAGCCTGTTCGGTGCTCCTATTTACTGCTGAACTTTGATTGCTGAATTCCACATTTTTTTGTTGAGCCTTCCGCTTTCTTTTAACTTCAATAAAAGCCTGATCCCCTTCCCCAGCCATAGGGGCTGATGATTGCTCCCCAGCAGGCTGGGAAATAGGTAATTTTCCAGCCGGTATAGGAGTGTGCATCGCACTCTTTCCAGATTTAGCCTGTGCATTTTCCTGACCCCCAGGAATAGCGTTCTCGTGCTAAATAGGTTTGGCAGCTTGATTTCCTCCCGAAACTCCACCTTTTTCAGCAGTAACCGGTACCTCTCCTTGTTTACCAACATTCTGTTTACTTTTGTGATTACCCTCATTAAGTTTATTCAACCTGCATCCTTGGTCCAAGTGTCCAAACAGTTGACATCCTGAGCAAAATTTTGGCTCATACTCAAAGACAACCTTTTGTGTAAAATCCACACCATTTGGTAATGTGATGTCCACTTTCCTCACCAATTCCTTAGAAACATCAACCTCAACAAGAACTCGAGCATAAGAAATCCGCTCCTTTGTAGATGTCAACTTATCAGTGCAATTAGGCTTCCCAATTCTAGATGCAATCTTACTAAGAATTTTGGGGTTCCAACATTCAAGTGGAAGGCTATGCAGATTGATCCAGATAGGCAACTTATAGAATTCATAGTTGTCAAATCTAAACATGTCTGGCATAATTTTCAACATGAGCTGTCTCCCAAAGACATAGTAAGGCTCCTCAGATAGAACTTTTTCTCTAGCCTCCCAATCATCGAACTTGAAAATTAACCATCCACTTTCATGCATAGTTAGCTCATACTTAACCCCCCACGATTTACAAATTTGGTTTAGAGCTCCCTTCCCCTGAAATTTTGATGCAAAATAACCAATCAAACAAAATCCCCAATCATCGAGATTATCTAACTCCTTCTCATCAATGCATAGGCGTGCCTCATCAAAGTTTTCCAATTTAAGGGGGAACCCCTTATCAAGAGCTCTATTGTCCTTGAAGAGATTCCTCCAAGGAGTAGGGTTATCTTGCGTATTCCCAGTCATATTCTGATTTCCAGAAGCTGCAGGATCTACTTGAGTATGAGTAGCTTCCAAAGTTTCCTCCGTTTCTGTATCCACATCTCCAAGAGTTCTAGAGCTGTCCATGTCATCCCAATTTTTATCTGGCAAACCCTGGATATCACTGCTAGAACCAGTACCCTGTTCAAGAACCTTAATATTATGTTCAGTAACTGTCTGCGCAGAATCCTTCTTCAGAGGCAAAGGGCTGAAAGTCTGTTTATTTCTTTTCCTCCCCATTATAGGATAGAGCACCTCCCAAACACAATCTCCGACAACAACCAACACCAATCAAACCAACCCCACTCCACACAAATCACAACTCAACAATTAGAACAAGCAATACAAAAAAAGGTGCCGACTAGGCTACTGAAATTAGGTCGACAAGGCCACAAGTTAGCCAAACTAACCTTGCAGGAAGAGGAGACCAGCAATGTGTAAGGAGAGAAACCCAAAGCTCCTCCACCTGCTGGCCAAGAAGACAACACCAACTTGAAATCACGAATGCAAAGTGGCCCTAGCTGCTGGTCAAGTAGACCGCACCACCTGCAGGCCACGAACCCAGCTGAAATGACGTAATGAAGCTGGGATGAATAGTGTCACTGACAGAACAAGCTTCGTATGTACAAATTCCAGCAATAGAAACACCCAAATAGCTGCTTCCAAGTGCTAAGAAGAAAATCCAGTAGAAAAGAACAACTGAAAACCAAAGAGGAAACCCTCTAATCGCGCAATCACTTCATTTTCAGCAAGAATCGTGCCCTAGGAGCTCAAATCTTCAAAAATCCATCCAAAATCAGAAGAAATGACGAAGAGCTGATGATTAACCTTAAGAAACGAGCACCTGCGTAAATGGAAAAATCATCCACGTGAGAGCACCTCTCTCTGAATCTGAAACACATTTTTATTCCTAAAACAAATGGTTCAATTTGCATGCTTTTCAAGATGTAATAATTTCACACTAGATAGAGGTAGTAGGGAGTTTATCATCTCTGTTCTTTTGCTTAGTTATAAGTATTGTTGGGTGGCGTAAATTAAAATATCTTCATTTATTGTTATTTTTATTTATTTTATTTCTATTTCCTTTTTAAAAATACAATTTTTTCTGAAAATAATAAAAAATTAAATTAACTAAAAAGATTTGAGGCCGGCTTGAAAAGTTCGGAACATGACCACGTTCCCAATCCTCGACCAGCTCTTGTGTGGGTGCCCTGCAAGGGCATCTTTGAACATAGGTAATGGCCATTGGTCAATGGGTGGGTTTCGTTCATCTTTACTACACATAGACTATAGCATTTGGGAACGAAGCGCTATTAAGAAGGACTGGTGCCTAAGCATGTATTCGGGTAACTAGTTATAAAACACATTTATAATCCTTTTAATTTTTAATACTACTTTTTAACTACACACATTTTTCGAAACTACTTTGTAACCATAAATTCTACCTCGAAAATACAAACAACTAAACATAACGGTGGTTGAGCAGCCACCGCCATTGCATAATTTATGTACACAAATGATATTTTCAATGGGTTGTATTGAATAATGGCCTTTTTTGAACTATTTATTTTTTAAGTGTTAATCCCATGTCAAATAAAGATGAATTAAATATAAAATTTATAAGGTTTTAAGTTACTCTTATGTTCTACCACATCTTAGAAATAAGGATTTTAGGGTGATGCTCTGGGCAATTATTCCCAGGGACGAGATAGTCCACACTTGACACTTACCTAGTACTTGTCATAGGCAGGGGCAGACCCACAGTGGGGCCCGCTAGGGCACGTGCCCAGTAGAAATTTGAGTTTTTTCCCATTTCCCTTAAAATCGGATCTACAACAGAACTTTTGGTTCAAAAACAAAGCAACGTCCCAAGTCCCAAGGCAGCAGTGCACTGGTGTCCAACCGGTTAGTGTGACTCACAATTGCATTGGTATTGAGAATTTGATTTTTATTTGATTTGATTTTTTTTCTTGTTTGGAATTTGACCATTTGGGCTTTCAGAATTTGAGATTTTAGGGCTACTATGTGTTTACAATTATTTATTTGTATCAGTTATATTGAGAAGGATGTACTTGACAATACTGACAATGATATAATTATGGAACGTTATTAAAATATGAAAACGCGTAGAGAACAGTTGTAATAAGATTTCAAGAACTTTTTCATTTTTTGGTCTTCTTTCTTAAAAAAAAAAATTTCAGGGGCGCTGCCCCCGAATCCCCGTAAATGCCGTCGGCAAAAACAAAAGTTCATTTGTGCCCCAGTAACATAAATGGTCTGGGTCCGCTACTACTCATAGGTATGATGATGTGAAAAGTGGATGGAACTTGGGATCACAGAAATAAAAGGAAGCCCAACCCTTTACGGAATTGATACAGCGTAGACTGTTGGGGACCACAATGAGACGAAGATTAAATTTGAAGCATACAAGATGTTAATGGTAAAAATATCGAAATAATAAGAAACATCGAATCTGTTCTCCTGCACTTATGTGCACTTTACAGAATTGATACAGCGTAGACTATTGGGGACCACGATGAGACGAAGATTAAATTTGAAGCACACAAGATGTTAATGGTAAAAATATCAAAATAATAAGAAACGTCGAATTTGTTCACCTACGCTTATATGCACTTTGCCTTGCAAATTGCAAGGCAAAGTCGTTGAAATAGCGGCGACACATCTATTATTATATTATTTTATTTTTATTTTTTCCTCTTATTTTGATTGCTTTTTCTATAAAATATGTTGAGTTTTATTTGCAAGTGTTTGGTAAATGGTTTATAAATAGATTTATAAATCACACAATTTCCCAAATTATTTTTTAACCACACATATTTTCTCTCTCCAATTTTCAAATATACATTTTACCTCATCAAAATCATAAATAAATCGGTTTATAAATCGCTTCAGTATTACCAAAAGGAGGCACGTTTTTAATTTGTTTTATTTCAAAAACTAATCATTTTTTTATCTTAATTTTTAGGAATGCAAGAGGACGACAATTTATTTATTCCACAATTGAATATTGACGCAATTCCAAAATTCGAACAATTCCATGCAATGTCTATTTCTATTAATGTATTGTGATGTTATTATGAATATCAAACAAAAAAAGGATAGATTATTATGAATAACAAATGAAATTTAATATATGTACGTATAATATAATTTATTACGACAAAATAAAAGAGAAAAATACATTACATTACAAAAAAATAAAAATAAAATTATAAGATATAATAAGTAGAATAAAGTATATGTTTCGTAAACCAAATAAATCGATTTATAAACCAATTTATAAAGTATACAATTTCTCAAAACACTTTTTAATTGCACATATTTTCTTTCTTCAATTCTCAGTCACTTCTTTTTATCTTAAAAATATAATAAATCAGATTACAAACAACAAATAATTTCTCTCTCCACTTTTAACCACATATTTTACCCCAAAAATATAAAAAATATGTTTTTAAATACAAAATTTTTAACAAACAAAATCAAGAATCATATACAAACAATAAGATAAAACAAATAATAATAATAATAATAAGATAAAAAAAAATTAAACCTAGGTGCCAGACATTTCAATTCACAAGAAAAGTGGCCTTGTGTCAAAGGGCAAAGCTCATATGATTCTCCAAGCGCAGGAGAACCAGTATGAAACATATAAAGCATTGATTACTTCTAAAATGGTTGATCTTGATCTTTTAAAATAGAAGATAGTTGAATGGAAAAAAAAATGGGAAGATTGTATCCTCTGATGGATAATTGCTTCAAATTGTTAAAAGATAAAAGACTTAAATTGTAATCAAAGAAAAAGGATTCCTAAACCGAGTAGAAGGACAGGAGAACCAGTATGAAACATATAAAGCATTGATTACTTCTAAAATAGTTGATCTTGATCTTTTAAAATAGAAGATAGTTGAATGGAAAAAAATGGGAAGATTGTATCCTCTGATGGATAATTGCTTCAAATGGTTAATAGTTAAAGGACTTAAATTGTAATCAAAGAAAAAGGATTCCTAAATCGAGCAGAAGCACAGGAGAACCAGTATGAAACATATAAAGCATTGATTACTTCTAAAATGGTTGATCTTGATCTTTTAAAATAGAAGATAGTTGAATGAAAAAAAAAAATGGGAAGATTGTATCCTCTGATGGATAATTGCTTCAAATTATTAAAAGTTGAAGGACTTAAATTATAATGAAAGAAAAATTATTCCTAATTCAACTGCTCGGTTATTGAAATAGGATTAAAATCATATCGGAAATCGGAAATAATATTGTTTTCTTCTCCACTTTGCGTCCAATAAATGCTTGCTACACGTGGCATGTCCTAGAGTATTGAGAAGTAGTAGTTGGCTAGGGATTCGGGAAGTACTCTTCAACCCGAGTTTCACATGACGTGAATTTATTCTCTATAAATATACATATTATTATTTCTTTATTAGAGCACATTAATTACAGAGTTTTATGAGAAACATATAATTTAAAATCTTAATTTTTTTTAATTTTTTATGTGTTGTACAAAGAAGTAGAAATTGATAAATATAGTATAATTTGATTATTTTTCCTACAATACTTGATGGATTTGGTGTGTGCAAAATCTATATAATTGTAACAATTTATTATATAATGGAAAAACATAACGGTCCATAAATTTTTCATTATTATTTTATTTTCTTATTGACTCAATTATTTTTTTAACATCAAAAGTTTTTACAGAGTTAATTAGAGGGGGAATTTGTGTGTAATTCTCAACAGTGACGCCGTCATTGGGGAAATCGAAGTCTAATTTTGAACAAGTGGTATCAGAGTATCAAGTGATTCAAAGATTTGTTTGCAGCAAACGAAAATATGTTTATCAAGTACAACGTGGAGAAATTTGATGGGAGAATCAATTTTGACTTGTGGATTTGAAGGCTGCTAGAATTCAACAAGAGTAATGAAGATTTGGATTTGAAAGCTGTTAGAATGTTATGACTTTGTTTGGCCAAAGAATATTCTTGCAAATATTTATGAAATATCTGTTGCAAATGAACTATGGGAAAAATTGGAAGAGTTGTATTAGACGAAGAGCTTGTCAAATAGGTTGTATCTGAATGAGCGGTTTCATTCTTTGAGAATGAATGCATGTACGAAATCTCAGATCATCTTAGTATTCTCAATGAGATTGTTTCTATAAATGGAATATATTAGTTAAAATTGACGATGATGATAAAGTATTGGGACTCATCTGTTCTCTTCCATCCACGTTTGAGTACATCAAGCTAATTTTGATGTACGGGAAGGACACATTGGATTTTTCAGAAGTTACAAGTAAGTTGATTAGGTTGAAGTGACAGTTCATTTAAAAACACTTTGCTTGTTACTGGAAAGTGGAAGATTGGTAACTCCATGAAAAAGAATGTAATGTGTTATGACTGTGGAAAATCTAGCAATGTGAGAATAAATTATCCAAAAGGTGGAGCAAACTCGGCTAACTGCTCGAAGGTGGACAATACGACTCTCCTGGTGGAGAGTGTGATGATGTACTTTAGTAAGATGAGACTTATGGCATGAACCAAGTTGGCATGATAGAGGATGTGTTCTTACTGACGGATACCCACATGTGTATGCACAGGGGCACTGTTTTGAAATTTTTGCAAGGTGTATGGTGAAATTGATGTTGATGGCTTATGAGTTCTCAAGGGAAGCCAAGAATTAAGAGTTGCACCATAATTTTTTAGTAATCTGTTTAAAGCGCACATTTTATGTAAATGATGAATAAATTGCATAATTGTTTTTTGTAATAAACAACTTTTGAATAATTTTTGCGAAGTTTCAACCAAAAAAAAAAAAAAAAAAAAAAAAAGTTGAAAATCAATTTCTGTAAGTTATGAAATATATTTGTTTCTAGGGTAAATGGAGAGGTGGGGACTAATGTGGTTTAACTTATTAATGTAGAAGTAATGACATATTTGAGTTAGAATAAAATATGTGAGGACAAATTTGGTAACTGAAAGATTATCCCCTATTGGTACTTTTAAGGATGTAGTGATAGTGATGATAGTTATAGTGATGTTCTTTCGACATGGGTCGATGAAAAGTTCGGAGTTCGTTGATAATTTCAAGTGGTTGTACTCATATGATGGAGTATATTAATTCTCTAGGTTTGAGAATTGGGACTGTCAAAGTATGTCAAAAGTTTACTTGTTTTTTCCAAGTATTGTGAACGAAAGAGATAATAGAATTTTGGCTCGTTTTCGGCAAAGTAGAGAATGTTGGGTAATTGTCTCAAATTGTCAAAAGTTGGAGGACTTAAATTGTAATTAGAGAAAAAAGATTCCTAATTCAATTGCTCGGTTATTGAAATAGGATTAAAATCCTATTGGAAGTAAGGGTGCGTTTGATAATGTTTATTTTCCATGAAAAATGAAACTTTTTCACCCAAGTTCCAACTTTTGCTTGATTGAGAGTGTTTTTTTTGTTGGCAATTGAATTCCCACTTTCCTCCTCACGTGACTTCATTTCCACCAAAACAAGGAATTTGATTTCTTGGGTGGAAGGAGAATTTATTTTCTTAGCAACTTGTTTAACTATTTTTGTCACGTTTGATCATTTTTGTTATTGTTAATTGATTTATTTTTTTATCAAAAATTAACATTATTATTACAAAGTGCAAATGTGTGAAAAAATAAAAATAAAAATAAATATTTTTTTTATTAAAATAGTTAAATTTTACTTTATTTGCAAAATAATGTCAATCAAACAACAAAAGTTAAAAATCTTTCTACTTTTTTTTACCTAGAAAATTAAATATATCAAATACATAAAATATTCAATTCTCAAGAATTCAATTCCTTAAATTCTTTTTTTATTTTTCAAGTAAATTTCATACTCGCTATACGTTATTGCATTCTTCTTCGATTTGCATGTCATAGTGGAAGATTTGAGAAATTGATTTAAGTGTCACGTGGCATGTCCTAGAGGATTGAGAAGTAGTAGTTGACTATGGGGGAAGCACTCTTCAATCTGAGTTTGGTGCCGGACACATGACATGAATTTATTCTCAATAAATACACATATTATTATTTCTTTGTTACAGCACAACGATTAGAGTGTTTTGTGAGGAAAAATATAATTTATCATTTTAATTTTTCTTGGTTTTTTTATGAATTGTAAAAAGAAGTAGAAATTGATAGATGTGGTAAAACTTAATTATTTTTCCTACAATAATTGAAGGGTTTGATAAGTGTAAAATCTATATAATTGTAACAATTTATTATATAGTGAAAAAACTTTGACGATAAGTAAATCTTACATTGTTATTTTATTTTCTTGTTGACTAGAGATGAAATTTGTGTGTAATTGTCAACATCCTCTCCTATTAGTATGTTCATAGGTGAAGCTTTAAATCAAAATATTAAGAGGTATGTATTTTTGAAACCGATGCTCGAGCAAAGGCGTTCCATACCAATCTCAGTAGCTAGCTAACTAGAATTTCGTTGCTTTTGTGCCCAGACTGGTTCTGGAAAGATAGCAGCATATTGGTTTCTGATCATAAGAGAAATTAGGAAAAACAACTTGTTTGCTCATGTTGGAAAACTAGCTTATTTATGACATGTTTGGGCATGATTTTTTGTGACCCATTTTTGTTGAAATATTTTGTGTATAGTGACGTCAAAGAAATAAGGTATAATTATATGAAATTCGTTCCAATAAATGGACAGAATAACGGCAAGGAAACGAGAAAAAAAAAAGATAATAGACAAAGTCGAAGCAAGTGTTCAACACTTTGTCCTTAAGTAGAATTTTTCCCGTAACAGTGCCTACGATTTATGGCAATCAATTCCCATGATACAACGACTTCCACTTGTGTTTGTAACACTCCAAAACACAAGCACAACGAACTAGAATTATGGCTTTTGTACTCCAAAAATGAATATGAAAAAAATAAAATCAAAAGTATGAAACAGAATGCAAAAATTTTGAATCAAGAGAAAAAGAGATAATGATATTTTGTTTGCATATCATTGGTGTAAGGAATACGACGTCCCAAGAGTCCTATTTATAAATGAAGAAGGATTATGGATGAAGTGGTGTGGAGCCATGTAGCGACTCAGAATTTTTACGCAATTAATAATTATTTTAATATTTAGAAAATTGTGTCGCTACTATTTCACCCATTATTTTGAAGTTAACGCCGCGACGTGTTCCATGTGCATCTTCCAGCATCCCTGTCTCCCCTTCTCTTTTACGCCGAAAGCTAAAGTCATTCCCAGTACCTACTGCCCAAGTTGAAACCTTCCATGTGCAGTTTCCCCTTTCCAGCTCCATTCTTATATCCTAACCATTCTTTCCAGCAAAACCATAGCCACGAACCTCCATTATATTAAACCTATATATATACAACTATCAACTTAGCACTCATCTGTACCACCACCGAGTTTCATTGAATCAGCCACCGTAATTCCATCACTACCATTACTCAATCTTCAGCCATGAGCTTTCATCATCAATCTACAATCAGTCCATAACCATTTCCTCTATAATTCATTATCAATTCCAGCCTACAACCAATTCAGACAACCACCTCGCCATTTATCATCACCAATGAATCTATATCAATCCGCCACTGCCATTCAACACCAAATTGAATCATGTTTTTCAATTTAAGCAATCATCCTCAGCACTGCTTCATCACACCATCAACCAATTTGTAAAACCACAGTATTATCATCATCAACCCCACCTCATTTCCAACCCATACTCCATCACTTTCATCTTCACCAACTAAACCTACCACAATTCTCTATAATTGGAATCCTCATTATCTGTCAACTTCACAACCTGCAGCCAACCTGCAAACTTCAAATCCGAAACCAACCACTGCTCTCCCTCACGCAGCCAAGAGCTATCAGAAATCATTCTCAGTATCAATAACCTCAATCACCACTGATCAACTCACCTCTGATTCAACCATCACCTAAATCAGAAACCAGAATCACCACCTCCAGCTCCAGTCACCAATTCCACCATTAACTCCAAGATCGCCTCTGCAGTCACTCGCGACCACTACCGCCTCAACACTGCCCAACCTCGAATCTCCAAGTTCAGCCCAAACTCAAAATCAAAACCCAAATTGAAACCCAATGATAAATGAACCCAGTAACCTTACCTCAGCTGCGGATCACTTTTCCACCGGATTCCTCAGCTTTCGTCTCTCGCTTTTCTCTCTTCTCAGTCTCTGAAATTGGGGATCGAAGAGAGAGATACTGAGTTGAGAAAGAATATATCTGAATATATATTTTAAATTTCAGAATCTGCAGTTTAGTCCCTGAAGTTTTAAAGCCTTTCAATTCAGTCCCTATGTTTTAAAATGTCTTAATTCAGCCCTCTCAATTCTTTTAAAGGTTTTCAAATCAGTCCCCAACTTTTAAAGTTATCCATTTCAGTCCCAAAGTTTTAAATGATTTTAATCAGCCCTTTCATTTTAAAAATCTGATCAATTCAGTCCCTGCTGATTTACTTTATTTGATTTTAAGCCCAAGTTTCAAAGTATTCATTTTAATCCCTCAACTTTCAAAGTATCAATTTTAGTCCCTCAACTTTTCAAAGATATTCATTTTAGTCATCAACTTTCAAAACATCAATTTTAGTCCTCAAATTATAATTTATCATTTTGAACTATATATTCGATAGACTAAAGTGACTTATTGGCTAAGACGAAGCGTACGGAGAATTTAAAGATATTGAAGTCATTCCCGCTCAACTTTGCACTCGTCGGATTTGAGGTAGACTCGCACTTATTAATTGATTTAAATTATGATTTCATATAAATGTCATGTGACTTGTGAAAGTCAATTTTTAAGAAAAGTAAGTATGTTTTTATGAAAAGAAAATATACTTTATGTTTTTATGAAAAGTAAGTATACCCTGTGTTTTTACGAAAATGTTTTATATGTTTTGGATCATTTCTATGAAATCAATCTCCCCAGATTGCTATGTTTTCAATCTCCCAAGATTGACATCAATCTCCCATGATTGCTATGAAATCAATCTCCCAAGATTGCTATGTTATGATGGAATAAGAATTCTTGCCACCTAAGTTCGGTAAAATTCTTGTGTATCCATATGTTTATGAGGATTTCGATCCTATCCATGTTTATGAGGATTTCGATCCTACCCTATGTTATGATGGAAATGATCCCTATGAATTTCGAAATTTATGCTTGGTATACTTACTGATATTTTTATGATATGTTTATGAGGACTTGGATCATATCCTATGTTATGATGAAAATGATCCCTATGTTTTCAAAGAGCTATTTTCAAAGAACTGTTTTCAAAGAGCTTATGATTTTCAAAATATGTCCCGTGCTGTAATGCACAATATGAGTTTTATCAAGAGCCGTTTAATAAAGAAGCCCTATCAATGCCCGTTTTATAAAGAGCCGGGATTTATGTGTTTAATCATCTTATAAATTAATTAATTTGCGATGAGTCTACTGAGTATTTCCCCCATAAAATGCTCACCCTACTTTTTAACAGCTTTGCAGATTTCGGAGACGGTGGCGAGCGATGAATGATGGTGGCAATAATTGTTAAACGGTTGAAAGTTTGACATTAATGATTTCCTTATTTTTCCAAACAATCGAATAATTTAGAGAAGTTCATTTATTTGAGAAATTATGACATTGGCAATTTCTTTACAAAATAAATGGTTCGATTTACTATTTCAAATGGTTTCATAAATGTTTTCAATTTTATCGGCCATTACAGTTTATTTAATGTTGCCAAAAATGAATTTCAATTATTTCTTCCGCAAAAATATTATTCGAAAAATTTAGACCAGTAAATGACGTGGTGAACCGGGTATACGGAACTCGGGGCGCCGCAAGCCAAATCATGTATCACTTCGAAAAGATACAACTTTTCAGAATATCGTGCGATCGCACGGTTATAAGCCGAGTGATCGTATGATTTACGTGAAAAAAAAATATTATTTTCACGTGTGATCGCATGGTTTAAATTCGACTAAAAATTTTCTCTTCTCTGTAATTTCTCATTCATCCGATATTGGTTTCAAGATACCAAATATACTATTTTACTTAAATGGATTGTGTCGGGTTTGAATATTTGGCCGAAATTGACACGAAGTCACTTTAGTTTGTTTTCAATATTTAACCAATTTCTCGATTTATTAAACCAATATCTAACAATCCCCCAAATGAATGAAAATTCCTCGATATGCACAACATGGTGCGAATGAAATGCAGACTCTAACAGATGGAGTACACGCGACAAGTCATAACATCAAGATAGGTGGCTTGTGGCTTTGAACTTTCTTTGGTTGAGTATAATCGAATTTACTAGGCTATTTGGTGCACACGATGTCTTGAACCATCCAGTCGTTTGTGTAAACCCAAACAACTGTACCAACACCATGACTCATCTAACCAATTTGGTTCTCATTGTTGTGTCCATTTTGACCCTAGACAATTCTTGGTTTCATTAGTGCTCTAAGAGAATTAAGCCTCGAATTCTCGTAGAAGTGGCCACACTTCACACTTATATAGGTTATCTCTAACATTTCTATTTCAAGGTTCTTGAATCATTAAAATATATATGTATACTTGTCCTTATTCACATTTGACATAGCACTTCAAATTTTAGGAATATGAATAAGTGCTTTATTCCGAATCTTTTATGACTTAGTTGTCCCATTGAACCAGGATTTTGGGATCTCCAATCGACAAGGTTGGGTTTCCTTCATTGTAATTCTATTCAATAGGCTTTAGGCACATTCCCCTCAAGAGATGGTATACTTGATCTCTTGCAAGTCCTTTTGTCAAATGATTAGCCAAGTTTTCTTTTGACTTTACATAGTTATAGAGATTATATCATTCGATATTAACTGTTTAATGGTGTTACATCTCCAACGGATATGTAAAGAATTACCATTATACATACTATTTTGTGCCCTTGCTATTGCCAACTGATTATCGCAATGTAAGTTAATCGCAAAAATCAGCTTTTCCCAACATGAAATTTCCTCAAGGAAATTACGAAGATATTCTGCTTCTTCTCCGGATTTGTCTAAGGCAATAAACTCAGATTTCATCGTGGATCGAGCTATACATGTTTGCTTAGAGGATTTCCAAGACATGATTCCACATACAATGGTAAATACATAACCACTTGTGGATTTTGAATCCATAATGTCGGATATCCAATTTGCATCGGTATATCCTTCTAATACCGCGGGATATTTTGAGTAGTGTAATCTATATTCAACTATATGTCTTAAGTATCTAAAAACTCGGTTTAACGACTTCCAATGTTCAACACTTGGATTACTAGTGAATCTACTCAATTTTTTGACAATGTATGGTTTATCCGGTCTTGTACAGTTGGTAATGTACATCGAACTGCCTATGACACGAGAATATTCCAATTGAGATACGAGATCACCAGCATTATTGGCTTAGTGTATATCTAAGTCAACTGGTGACTTAACTGGTTTGTCATCATACGCCTTAAACTTCTAAAGTATAGTTTCAACATAATGTGATTGAGATAATGTAAAAGCACTGGATGTCTTAGAGATTTTAATCCATAACATTACATCCGCTACTCCCATATCCTTCATGTCAAAATGTTTTGTTAACATTTTCTTAGTCGAGGAAATCACTTTTGAGTTATTTCCTATAATTAGCATATCGTTGACGTATAGGCATACGATTACATATTCGTTAGGTGTGTTTCTAATGTAGACAAACTTGTTACATTCATTGATTTTGAAGTCATTTGACAACATAGTTTTATCAAACTTTTTATGACATTGCTTCGGTGTTTGTTTCAATCCATACAATGATTTTACAAGTTTACATACCTTCTTTTCATTTCCTGGTGCAACAATTCGGGTTGTTCCATATAGATTTCGTCTTCTAATTCACCATTTAGAAGCTCAGTTTTAACATCCATTTGATATAATTAAAGATTAAACAATGCTGCGATTGCAATCAAGATTATACAATGATGCCATATTGTTTTCTCCTTCTTGTATGTTAGGAGGATCTTCATTCAAGAATTTTGTCCAGTTGAGGGTTGTGAGATCGATGAAGATTTTCTGTTGCCACCTTTTAAAATCAACCCCAACAAATTTTTCCACCAGCCACAACCTGAGTAGAGGCAACTAGGGGTGGGCATTAACTCACCCAACCCGCCAAAATCGTCAAACCCAATCCGATCGGTTTGGGTTGGGTTTTGATGAAAATTGGGTTGAGTTGGGTTCTAAAAAAAAATTTGTTTGGGTTGGGTTGGGTTGTGGGTTGGGTGACAAACTCAACCCAACCCAATCAAAATTTTAAAAATATAAGACCATTTAAATTTCAAGAATCATAAGCACATTTTTAATTTGGATGAAACTCAAATATGATTTGAACATATTTTAGTTTTATTATCAAGTATTCAATTTATTATATTTGCGCTTATTGTATTGTACATAATTTATTTGAGTTAATAGTTAATTTATGAGCATAATTTTTTGATTTTCTAAGACTTTTAGTTAATTGGACCAAAGCCCAAATCTCCCAACCCAACCCAACCCGACCGAAACTTGATTGGGTTGGGTTGGGTTGGGTTGGGTTTGAACTCATGTTTGGGTTGGGTTGATTTTTTATCAATCCGACCATAGTGGGTTGGGAAAAAAGCTGACCCAACCCAACATACGCCCACCCCTAGAGGCAACCACAATCGAAGGAATCACACCGGTAGAAATACTTCCTTCAGAAGTTCTCATATTCGAAGTAGTATCGGTATTAAGAACCATATTGATTTCTGCTTACGTAAAACAAAAAATCAACAAAATGAAAATAGAAGAGTAGAAGAAGTTAAACTTAACAAGTTTAACCGAACAAGGATGTCATTTTCACAAAAAAATATAGAAAATAAAAAATTCGACTTAAGATTGTTTGAATATTTTATGTATAATGACTAGGGATGGATGTGGTTCGGTTTGGTTCTGATTTTAGAAGAATTAAACCAAACCATAAATCGATGATTTTTTTACTAATGGAACAAATTGATTTTTTTAAAGATATAGAACCAAACTGGAACCAAACCGCTTGGTTCTGGTTTGGTCTGGTTTGGTTCTGGGACCATTGAATTTTTAAATAATAAATGCAAATTAAAACCTGTTTGTATCCACTTCTTCATTAGAATCCATCAACATTATTACTATATAGAAAAATGAAATTTTCAGTTAACAAAACAAAAATTTAGAAAAAAGTAACACGTTATTCTAAGTCAAAGAAGAAGAAAGTCGCCTGAAGGAAACTCGTTGACCCATTGAAATTTAGAGAATCGAACATAAAGGCAGTTTACACTTATAGTTACAGATTTCGATGAAGTTCTGAGTCTCATTCTACCGTGGTGCCGTGTAAGTTAGGGATAGAATTTGCAATTTGAGTTTAGGTTAACTCTTGAGAATTGACGAATTGGGTCGAGGTTGTGACTAAGGAGTGTAACGATTGCTGTGTTATAAGAGTGCAAGTATAGCAGTGTGAATGCGTGTCTATAATTGAAAAGAAGAAAAATATATTAGAATTTAAATTTAAATTTGTGATTTAAAATTTTTGTCTAATAGGAAATGAGATAAAATATATGTTAAATAACATTTTTGTACATTTTACATTTATAATTTTAGATTTTAATTTTTTTGGTGAAATGAATATCTACTAATTTGTAGTTCTGGTTCTAAAAAGAGAACCATAACTAGAATCGAAACCGAATGGTTCTTGATTCTAAGAACCAAACCATTATTTTTTTTATGTAGAACCGAACCAAACCGCTTGATTTGGTTTGGTTTGGTTTGGTTCGATTATTTTGTCCACCCCTAATAATGATGCCAAAGAAATAAAGTATAATTATATGAGATCTGTGCCGACAAAGGGACAGAGTAACGGTAAGGAAACAAGAAAAAGAAATGGGAAGAAAAGAGACAAAGTTGAGTAAAGCGTTGAATACTTTGTCCTTAAGTCGAATTTGCCCCGCAACGGTGCCTACGGTTCATGATAATCAACTCCCAAGACACAATGACTAATACTTGTGTTTATAACACTCCAAAATACAAGCACAACGAACCAGAATTATGACTTTTGTACTCCAAAAATGAATATGAAAAGAAAATCAAAAGTATGCAACAAAATGCTAGAATTTCAATTCAAGAGAAGAAGAGATAATGATATTATGTTTGTATATCATTGGTGTTTGGTGTAAGGAATAGGACATTCCAAGAGTCCTATTTATAAATGATGAAGGATTGTAGACGAAATGGTGTGGAGTCAAACCAAGCATCACTTTGAAAAGACACAACTTTTCGTAATACCGTGCAATCGCACGGTTATAAGCGGTGGGATCGCTCTTTACGTGAACAAAAAAACTATTTTCACGCGCGACCGCACAGCTTTACATGAAAAAAAAGGGACTAACTTCCCAGTTTGATTATTATAAGATTGTCATGTATCGAATCTCTGCAATTGTGGTCTAAACGTCCTCTCCTTCTGGACAAAATTGGAATCGGGGTATAAACCTCTTAGGCTACCACGGTTTTTGTAGTCTTTCATAGTAAGCTTCTTCTTCACATGCTCTTTCTAACTCTTCTACCTTCTTTGCCCACTTAATACTCATCTAGAAGTGTATACACAAACCTTCTTAATTTGTCTGGATTAACTACCATATTACTGTTGGGCTCTAGTCGCTCAAAAGCACTAGGACGTGGCTTGTCCCCTTCTTCATCCAACACCAATTTGAACTTTGTCATACATCAATTTTTTTTTCAGACTTAGGAGGACCAAATTCATTCCCATAGAATTTGGGAGGACCATATTCATTTTTGGAGATTTTCTTTTTGTTATTGAACGTAACTTATCTAGACTTAATAGTATCCACAAAACATTTCGAAAATAACAAAAAATTGTTAGTCGTATATGACCAAGCATTATATTTCCCTCAATCAATTCCGCGCTTGGAAACTCATGTTTATAGCTCAATTTTAATTTTTTATCTTTATAAAGTTGGTCAAATATCGTGTCTGCCTTAGTCATATCGAACAAAAATGTTCTAACTTTTTTTACCTTCTTCATTCAACCCATCATTCTTAATTTTCCGTTCTACCTTAACTAGTATTTTGCACGTGTAAGTTTTTTCCTTATCCAATTCAGCTAAACATATTTCGATTTTCGCTTGTCCTTCCTCAATATCATGTATTTCATGATGGGGATCCCTATAGGAGGAACCTTTATTAGAGTTTTTCATTTGTTCTCTCCCTCAACAATCTTTCATATCGAATGACATTAATACTTATAGATCTAAAAATTCTCTATCTTGAATTTTTTTTTTTCAAATCAAAACTTATGCAACTTCGAGTGTTTTTCGTAAACTTCTTTCCCGAGAAAGGTACAAAGCACTTGCTCCTAGTCGTTTTGAATCGTTGAAGGAAGGTTTTAGCCCATTCATTTGATAGTTCCTTAAGATTAGCCAAGTTTGCTAGGGTTTCCTCTGATTCAAACTTATAAAATTGGGCATGAAAAAGCTTTTCCATTTTATACCATTGAATTTAAATTGATCGAAAAACTGATGGACTGTGAGAAAGGCTATTCCGGTTAAGGAACTAAGAAACAAGTATATAGGGCACCACTGGTGGTCTAACGGGTAGCAAAAATGACTTACAAATTTTCTCATTAATTCATTCAACATGCTAGTTGCCTCATAATGAGAATTCCCTGTTTGAACAAGTCTTTTGGTGTTGTGTGTGTTTTGAAGCCTCACATGTACAACCAAGTCTGGCTTGAAGTTTCCAAGAAACGCCAGTGTCACATCAAGATTAAGCTTTGTCATAGGCTCATATCGGCTGCCTTCTGGACTTTGGCTGACTTTCTGGCCCTTAAATCTATCCACAAAAGAAGACACGTAGCGCTGGTAGGCCATGTCTTTGTCAGTATTTTTTGGAGGCATTCCAACCCTATAGTTCAGGCGTGGTTCATGCAACCTCGAATGAAGTAAGCAAGTAGTTCTTCAAATACCGCCAGCAATGGAAAAGAGTGAGTTTTCTAGTTGTCATAGTTTCTTATAGACACACAAAATCTCCTAGAAATAAAGACGATTGTGATTGGTAATTAACACGCTGAGAGATATGCCACATGGCACAAGGAACAAATAAACCAAATTAGGCCGAAAATGGTGAGACAATTCTTTTACGTTATTTCCTTTTCAGAACAATTTAGTTCTTGCAATTGTGTGTTTGCACTCCTTGGAGGCTAAATTCAATTCTCAATCGTCTAATTGAGTTTATTTGTTCCTTGTGTCATGTGGCATATCTCCCAGCGTGTTAATTACCGATCACAATCGTGTTTATTTCTAGGAGATTTTGTGTGTCTATAAGAAACAATAACAACTAGAAAACTCACTCTTTTCCATTGCTAGCGGTATTTGAAGAATCACTTGCTTACTGGTTTTCTAACTGCTTGGCAGTCCTTATTCATGTAACTAACCATTTACTTCTCCAACAAGGGAGCTTTCATGCTAAGTGAGTCCAAGCTTAGCTATTTTGATGTAGATTTTAACATGTTAATGCAAGAATTAAAGTATGGACGTATTCTTATTGTTTACTCGACCCCCTTTACTGTACAAGAACGAAAAGATGCACATATTCTTATTCTTGACTCCATTCTTTTTTATGTTAAGATTTTGTGTGCCTCGTATTATACAACTTTAGGGACAAGTAAAGAATTAATTGTTTAAGTTATGTTTGGCATATCGTATAAGATCAAATAATGGTTAATATAATTTAATTCGGTGTTTAGTTTAATTAACTTGATGTGCTTATCCTTAATCACACTGGATTATTATAATCCACTCAAACATATGGGTCAAGGGGGTTTAAGACTGAAAAAAAAAAAAGTAAAATGCAAACAAGATTTTTGTGAAAAAATCAGGAAATGACTTTTGCCATCAAAATCCCTCCCACGACCCCCTCTCAAAAATAACCATCTACGAGGTATACGTATTTAACCTTTTGGATAAGTAAATTTCACTTACGAGTACATAAGTTTTATGATGCTAGATGAGGAAAATAGTCTGAACAGTGGTCATCAATTGCCAGCAAACTAATTTATGCTAGACGGACTATTTGCTGTTGGGAAAATCTAATTAATGGTAGACTACCTAATAGAATGTAATCAACTTAGTTGATTGTAGTCTACCTAGCAGATTGTAATTGCCTAGAGAATGGCATGCAAATAATTACAACTAGGCGGTGACGAAGTAGTTGATTCTACGCAACTCGATGACAGGCAACTAAGCTTAACTGGAGCACTCTACATGATTAGTGGTCGACTGGTTGCATTGGATGAATAGTAGGTCGATCGACTACCATGATGGATGGTAGATCAATCAATCATCCCACGTGATTCATGGAACACGACCCTTGACAGTTATTTCAAGTGCAAGTTTGACGTCCCACATTAGAAATCTGACTGGTGAACAGTCAGCACGTGGATGATAATCGTCAGAAGCGTGAAAGAGAATCCACTCTACTATAAATACATCAGAATGCAAGTCGTTTATTTTTTATAACAATAAGTCAAAAACATAGACTTTCCCGTTAATCTATTCTTTCTACCTGCGAATTCTAGTACTTACATAAGAGGATTAATCGGGGAAGAGTCCCCCACCTTTTTTCAGGTACCCAATGCTCAAAGAGTCAAGTTGAGAGCACATTATACCAAGAACTATTTCACTGGCAACGTCTTTGGAAAATTGAACATCAAACCTATGACCAGTCGAAGAAAAAGAAGTTAAACATGAATGGCAACGACCCTTGTGGAACCGACATCAATGACCCGAGAACAAGGCTTACCACCGCTACCTTCTGTTACAAAAACACAGTTCAACTCATTGAAGACGAAAATAAAATCCAAGATGGCTCTTTTGTAGAGCCAAACTTAGAAAGAAGCCGAGCCACCTCATATCTTGCTCGAAAATCATTTGAATAACTACCTTTGGTCGAACAATACATGCCGCCAGGCGCTCAAACTATTGAGATAGAGGTGTTCTCTAGCTAGCACTTAACCGCAAATGGGTCTATGATTCCAATTTTGTTCGGATTACCTTGATTGAGGAAGTATAAACATTGTGTTGTTTTTCTTACAGGTTGATTGTGTATCAATGTTGAGATTTATTGGGTTTTTTGATGCCCAATAAATCCGGGCGAAGATGTAAAACAGATCTGAGAATAATATCGACACCTTGATGGATAGTTCGGCTCGATAACGACTCAGGATCATTTAAAGTGACTTAATTGGTAGTTGCTTGTGGTCCACTTGAATGGCTCAATTGTGGTGATTATGGGCATGACATTTTGACTGGTTAATTGTTGGGCCATTTAACTTGGTTTTGACTTGGGGTTGTGTTTTGGAGGTTTGGCCCATTTATGGTTGATCTAGCCCAACAAGTATTTATATGTTCTATTCCTTGTCCAATGTCTTGAGAAGCTGAGAATTTGAATTGGGAAAGAGGGAAAAGAGAGAGCAACCATTCTTGGAGTTCTAGCTTGGTAGTCTTCTATTGTTGTTTTTGTTCTTGTTTTTTCCATGTTGGAGCAACCAAGGTGTGGTTGTTGTTGGGTCGAGGGTGAAGTGAGGTGTCGATTTAGAGAGCTTACTGAGCCCGAAGTTGTATCGAAGATCCAACGATTATTTCAACATGGTATCAGAGCTCTGGGCGTGATTTTGGGTAGGAGAAGTTGCTGAAAATTGACCAAAAACAAGGCAAAAACAAGGAACAAAAATCTGGACAGATTTTTCTCAAAACTGCCAGAACTTCAAACCTAATTTTCGGCCAAACCGGAAGTTGGTTGGAAGATCCGAGACCACCGGTGGACTCAGCGTTTCGAGGATAACGTTTTGGACCAAAATTTGAGTAGGTTCTGGCAGCTGGAACAGTAGAAAAATCTGCAAAAAGTTTGGGGCCGAAACTGTCCGAAAACTGAAATCTGACCGGACTGAAAAATCAATATTTCGGCCTATCCAGAAATTCGATCGACGATCCGAAAACACCATATGAACGGTCTTGTCGAGGAGAAGACTCGGTTGAAATTTGACGGCGATCTGATAGCTGAAAAGAAAGATATTGGCCGGAGAAGAAGAGGCTGGCGGACTGAAAAATGTTGATTCCGGCCAAATGGTTGATCTTTTGGAGAAACCGAGACTAAATGTATGTTCAGGACGTCGAGGTGCACATTCTGGTGTTGGGTTGATTTTCCTGTCGCCGGCGCATCGCAGAAGACGGTGACGCATGAGGCTACACGTGGGTCATTTTCTGGAGATGACATTTGTAGGCAGTTTGTTCCTCTCGTCGAGGTGGAGCTGTTGGCCCTGACTGATTTCAGTTTGGAGTTTTGTACTGAAAGTTGGATGATTTTGTCCCTGTGGTCGTTCGATCAACGGGAAATTTGTGTTATTGCAACTTTCGGTAGATGCTTTATGGTGTACGGTGGTGTCCCTAAAGTCGATGATGTTCGCATGCCTCATAACTCACGGACTCAGAAAAGTCCGTTATGGTAAATTGGCTGGAACATTTATTTATCGCACTAGCAGATCCTCTTGTGGGTTATCGTTAGGATTGAGGGTTGCCATTGCTTGGTAACAATTGTGTATTGATAGACCTAGGAATTATCTGTTTAATTCATGTCATATATTCTGTGTGAATTTGATATATTATTTTCCATATGGATTTAATATATGTGCTTTAGCTATTCTGCTGCCAATTAGATATGCCTGTGACCTTAGGAAGTATAATTGGCTGAATTCTGTATGATGTGTGCCTATACTTTGCTTGTGGTCGTTGCATTTGTTACATGTCGTGTTTGTGCATTTTTCTGGGTAAGATGACAACACTTAGGTTTTTTGACTGGCATGGTGATCTGGTTTTCTAGAGCGTGGGATGTCAAGGTTTTGGGTCTAACTAGTGCAGTAGGTAAATGTGATATAAGAGTGGATGGTGTTAGGAGATAGGTGAAGCGAACGGTGCCACTGGGTCTAGGCAAGATCCGAGCGAGGCTTATTGAGGATAAGTACTCGATGTAGCTGCATAGGTATCTGTGTGATCCTTTCTGCATGTGTGTGGTTACTTAATTTGAAGCATTGTTTTGTGTAGCATTTAATGTTTGATATGTGTTACTTTGCATGAATTTGTGTGTAATCAGATTTTACTGTGTGTAATGTGTTGGCATGCATAATGTGTTTGTGATGCTTTAGCATCGAGTGTGAGTGTAAGAGTGAGTATGTCTTTTGGTAATGTGTGGAGTAGATGCCTGATAGTGTGTTGATGAGATGTACGGGGGGTGAATGTGACATTTGAATCACGAGTTGAGATGTGATTAAATGTCCTGTAAATTTTCTATCTAAAAATCCTAACCGGGTGGAGTGTTAGAGACACTTAGTTCACTTCTATTAGGTGGAGACCCATTATCCCCTTAGATTGAGAGAAGTGAGGTGTTGATAGAGGAGCATCCGTAGATTTAGGATCTAATCTTGTTTACTAGTTAGGCATGTGTGGTGATCAATCTATTGAGCATAGGTGGCGATGTGTGTGATATGTGTTCTCGAGGAAGGAGATACAAGAAAGGGGATAGAATAATTGTGTGATATCTTTTTATGGGTCATTTATGCATTGTGGTGTATATGTGTTGACCGTTGTGTTTGATTAACTTTGTGTTAATCCTATGTTCTTCTGTGAGCATGTTTAAAAAGATTTATATTATCTTATAGTTATATCTGTCATCGCATGTGTTATATGTTCTTGATTGATAACTGTGATTATTTGTCTTCTGCTTGGATTTCTTGGCCTTAGTCCTAGCGAGTAAATGGAGCAGGTAGTTGCTCGTGGTCCATAGTGATGGCAATGGGTCGGGTATGGGTCGGGTTTGCCAAACCCGTACCCTACCCACTAAATATTTACAACATCCATACCCTACCCATATACCCATTTAAAAATTGCGGGTCGGGTGCGCTATACCCATTTAAAACCCATTACTAATTATTTATTTTTTTATTATTTTTTTTAGTCTATAAATAGGTTATAGGTGCTCCGGATTAACTTGAATCAATTAAATATTGGGCTTCACTTGAATTTGAGTTGAAAAAAGCTTGTTATATGTTGAAATTATACAAGCGAATTTGAACAATTTTTTAGACGTTAACAAAGTCAATAGTTTAAACATATTAAGGTTTAGATGATAACAATGTCAATAGATATTTGAGTTCTATTATTTATTTATTTATTTATTTTTTTAAACAATCACTTTTATTTTAAATTCTATAATTTTTAAAGAAAATTAATGGGTATGCGGGTCGGGTATGGGTATTGTAGTAAAACCCACACCCGACCCATACCCATGTCGGGTTTTAAAATTTACCTCCATACCCTACCCACGAACTCATTTAGTCGGGTAATCCCCGTCCATTTATGTCGGGTCTCCATCGGGTATCGGGTTTGTGGGTATTATTGTCATCCCTAGTGGTCCACTTGAAAGGCTCAATTGTAGTGATTATGGGCATGACATTTTGACTGGTTAATTGTTGGGCCATTTAACTTGGGCTTGTGTTTTGGAGGTTTGACCAATTTATGGTTAATCTAGCCCAATGAGCATTTATATGTCCTATTCCTTGCCCAATATCTTGAGAAGCTGAGAATTTGAATTGGGTAAGAGGGAAAAGAGAAAGCAACCGTTCTTGAAGTTTTAGCTTGGTAGTCCTCCATTGTTGTTCTTGTTCTTGTTCTTCCCATGTTGGAGCAACTCAAGTGTGGTTGTTGTTGGGGTCGAGGGTGAAGTCGAGGTGTCGATTTGGAGAGTTTACTGAGCCTGGAGTTTTATCGAAGACCCAACGATTATTTCTACAGTCCAATTAATGATTTGGAAAATAAAATGGAAGAAATGATAGCCTAAAAAATTAATAATTCTCAATCGAAAAGGAAGAACCGACATGGACAAATAAAATGGAAGAAACGATAGCCTAGAAAATTGATAATTCTTAGTCGAAAAGGAAGAACGGACATAGACAAACGATTTTGGAAAATATGATCCATTTGAGCTTGAAATCATGGCGGTTTCGCTACTAAAAGGACTAAACAAATGATGATATAAGCATGTGATGGAGTTATAGACCGTTTGATCACTTGTGGAATTTCATAGACCTGAAGAAGCTATATATAGTGTCAACGTAGCCGTCTTTTCCCTAACTCATCTTTGCGACTACTAGTGCAGAACTTGAACAAAGCTTGCATGAGAACGATCGCAGAGTACTTTTATTGAAAATGTCGAGCACCTTAAGAATTACTATCATTATAGATAGGTTTGCCTAGATATGGTAGATAATGGAAGAGTCAATCTAGGTGAGACATCTTGGTGCGCCTACTGAGTCCCTCAATTTTGTCGAGTTTTGTTGTATAAATGTCTTGATCTAAAATTGAGAAGATGGTTTTGGCTCCAAACTTCTCCAAAAATAGGCGGTAAATAATAAAACCAAAATTCAATTAAATCTCTAAATCGCTTACAAGTTACAACGATGATATACTAAAACAAACTATACAACGGTCGAAGATTCCAAAATCGTCCAAAGAGCAATAAAACCAAAATTTGGATGTCTCCAAATCGCCTTACAATTCGAAGATTCCGAAATCACCCAAAGAGCTAAGCGATAAAAACAACGATCGATGGCACCCAAAAATTACCTAAAGAGCATGGCGGTGAGCAATAAAACCAGAATTTTGTTAAGTCTTCAAATCGCCTAAGAGCTTGGGAGGTATGAAAAAGAAACCACAAAGTGATCGACAGATCCCAAAAATGATTTCTCCTAGCAACTATTTCTCGGGGCATGATCAGTTTGCACAGTGAGTGATTCACATCCATTCAATTTGCCTTGCAGTTAATTCTCAAGACACGAGTGAAGTCTATCTAGCAAGCAAATTACTTAGCATAAAATGACTCTGCCTAGCAAGTGAGCCACTAATTCTCCATGCATAGTCGAGTTTTCCTAGCAAGCGAGTCACTTAGAATAAAAAAATTTCGCCTAGTAACTAATTCTCGGGGCAAGATTAATTTTTTCTAGTGAGCGGTTCACTTAGCATAAATTTAATTCATCTACTAGCTAATTCTTGGGGGCATGAACGAAGTTTTCATATTGTGTGAATTCACTTAAAAATAAATTGAAATTGTTCGCTAACACGATTTAATATAAATTGTTCAGTCAAACATCATAATTGAAGGAAAGATTATCGGGGCTAAATAGCCCAAAGTACTTGTCAAAGATAGATAGGCCATGAGAACGATAATTTTAAAATAAAGAAATTTTTACTAATCAAAGTTTAAAAATATGGAAGTGACTTTTTTTAAGAGTGGTAGGATAATTGCTTTAGATTTAAAAAAAAAAAAAAAAGAACTGTATTTTAAAATTATTCAAAAATAATTGTAGATAAAATGAATTTAAGTAAGTTGAAATAAATAAATTTAATATTGTTAATAGAATTAAATAATTAAAGTTTTCAATAGTGATGTAAGAGTTACTTTAAAAAACTTAATTTTTCACAAAAAATGTAAAAAAAAAAAAAAAAATGTATAAATAAGTAAGTTTTTGAATTAATATTTTTTTAATCGAAGCTAAAAATAAATTATTTGAAATAAACAAAAGAGTTATCAAAATAAGTAACTTAGTTTTTAAAAAAATTAATTTTTCACTTGAAAGTACAAAAAAAAAAATAGTTATCTAAGCATGTTTTATAGACAAAAGTTTACTCAATAATAACTTCACTTTTTTTAGCAACAAATATTGAAACGGATTCACTTTTCAAATTTTTTTTGACCCTTTTCAACAAGAGATGTAACACCAAACGTTATAATATAACATGGGGAATGTTTAAGTCTCCGTTTGTTAAATGCCTATTTATAAATTTTGATCAGTCATGCGATGGCATTTCATTAGGATTTTTTTTTTTTTTTTTGAAATGTCAACCATTTCAGTTGGTCAAAGTTGCCATACACTATTTTTTACTTTAAAATAAATGGATCAACGAAATATTATCACGTCGTTAATTATAAACAGTCGTTTATAAACAGTCAATGGAACAAAGCCTTTATAATTTAGAAATCTTTAAGATTGATAGCTTTTGGTTGTAAGAGCATATGCAATAGTGATGTAAATTGAATGCAAACTGTTATTTTTTTGCATCCTCATGTACATCATCGATTTAAATTCAAATTTTGCTCTCATGGAAAGATATAAATTCACTTTTGTCTCTTGTGAGTATAAGAAAAATGCAAATTCCTTTTTCTTTTTTCATTTTTTGTCGAAAAATGCAAAATGCATTTCTTTTGTATGATGTATCCATCCATTGGAGAGATTTTCGACCACTTTAAATATCTAAATCACAATTTAGATCTATTTTAGTATTTTACGTCACTATCACTATAGAAGATCTTTTATGTTTCATTTTCATGTACCGTTGGGGCAATATATATTTGACCATGGTGTAATGTTCTAAAATTATTATAACCATTTTTCCATCCTATGTGCTTGACATTTATGTGCAAGTCATCATCTTTAATTTGTTCTTTTCTTGAGGAAGTGTATGAAAAGACAAAAGATTAGTTCTGAGGTAGTTGTAGACCAAATAAATCTCCATTTTCAAATTTCAATCTTATCTTAGTTTATTGGGTGAAGCCCTTACCTTGGAGCCCCACCTGCCTTTCCCTGGATCTTGATGGATGATGTAAATCAAGGGATATACTTCAATTGGTCATGGACTAAGAGTTTGACTACTGATCAAATCGTCAAGTTCAAAGCATTACCGCAAGGACTTGAACTCCCCACTCTGTGGATTATCAGCAAAATTGACATTATATCCCCTCAACCTTTGCTAATTGAGCTGTGCCCCGAGAAATCTTATCTTAGTTTATTATCCATTCGTAGATTGTCCAATAAAAAATGGAACTGTCTATGCTGTCTGAATATGAACACGCTCACTTGCATAATGGGAATTGCGGTTTCACTTTTTCTATTGGAATTGTTTGCAATTTCTTTCTAGATGGAAGTATTTTTTTTAGTACCTGCTTAGATGGAGAATAATAATAGTAGCACCAATTTTTTACGCCCAATAAAAAATCAGTTTAATCCAAATAAATTTAAGATACGTTAGTATGGTTGGGGGTGTGGAAGGATGCGTACCAGGTGAGGTGATCACGAGGGGAATTTTTCCAACTACATGTACTCGCACGAGCGAATTTTTAGGATAACGTTAATGACATTTGAAGTGGGAAAGCAAACCTTGAAGATCTCTTTCATTCAATCGAAGAAGAGAAGGGAACTTACGTCTGGGCGATGTCGATCTACTCTAAACAACAAGATCGATAGCATTATTTGTTTTGGGTTGGGTTGGGTTAAGTTGGATTGGGTTGGATTGTTCCAAAATATTTTAATTGTTCAATCGAAATCAGGCCTCCTTAAAGAATCTAATTATAATATGGCTTGTAATTTTAAGAGTATTCGGCACAAAACGACATTATCATTTGTCTATATTGTGAAAATCGTGTGTCTAGTTCAACTATTCTTTGCGCAAATGGTCCATTCCGTATGATTTCAACCATTTACTCAGTCAAATAGGTGTGTGCTTTGAGTGCGACATGAAAAAGACAATCTTGTGCTCTCAAATTTTAAATTGGTGGGATTGGGCGTGGTGTGGTGTGGGAAAGAAGAGACTTCTAATTAGCAATATTTAGAAGGGTTTAAGTACACAAATACAAAATTTTAATGGTTTTTATTTTTTAATATTAGATATTTTAAAAGAAATTTTAAGAATACAAAACATATTGTCCAAATCAGGTAAAATACGTTGAGAAGAAGAAGAAACACTCAGCTTCAGCCATGACCCTCCATGATTAAAAAGAAAAAGAAGGTAAGTGATTCATCTGACATTTATAAAATGTAAATATGCATATAAGCAGAGTTATGATAATCGTCATTACATTTATGTTGCTTTTCTTGGGTTCACTTTATGAATGGAAAAGCAAGAGCAAGTTAATTCTTTTGGTTGACAATCCTCTATAACCCATAAAAGATCGCTATCACTCTTCCTTATTTGAGCTATGAATTGAACCTTCTCTTATGACACTTTAAATTATTGGCATATAATTGGCATAAAACGTCTATATAAATTACAGTTTGTAATTAGTTACAATTACAACTTAATTACATTCTATAATGCATTATAGTTTGTAATTAATTACAATTGTAACTTAATTTCAATTTTACAATTAATTACAAATGTAACTAATGAATTTGCAAAGCATAACACATTTAATTGATGAAATTAATTGAATTAGTTATAATTAATTACAATTGCAACTTAATTGTATTTTACAAGTCACTCGAAATTTTATTTTATTTTAAAACTTAATTGAATTAGTTACAGATTACAATTAATTACAATTGTAACTTAATTACATTATGTGATAAATTACAGTTTAAATAATTACAATTGTAACTTTATTTAAATTTTGTAATTAACTATAATTGTAACTAATGAATTCATAAAATATGGTAGATCTTTTTACTAAAATTAATTAAATCAGTTACATTCACCTTAATTATGAATGCAATCAGAGCTTAATTACACCTTGTAATTAATTACAATTGTACATTTATTCAATTTTGTAGTTAATTACAATTGTAACTTATAATAAATTCCCAAGCATTAGTGTAATTCGTAATTAATTACATCAGTGTAATTGAATTTCGTGGAACAACTTCTCTTTTTCCACCCTGTCAGTCGACTAAGCCTCCATCATCTCCTTTCCCTTGTCGTAAAGAAACAAAAGTATCATAATCAGGTTTTGTAATTAATTATAATTGTAACATTATTTGATTATTTTCAATTAATTAAAATTGTAATTTTTTTTCAATTTTGCAATTAATTAGAATTTTAACTAATGAATTCGTAAAACATGAAATATATTTTTGCTAAAATTAATTAAATTATTTACATTGACCTGAATTACAACCGCAGTTGCAAAATAATTACATTCTGAATTACTGAATTTGTAAATTTAATTTTTTTTTTAATTAATTACGATGTTAGTTAATGAATTCGTAAAGAACAGCATAGTTCACAATTTTTTAATTAATTACAAGTCTAATTTTTTTATAATATTTACAATTGCTGTAACTTTTATTATATGTAATTATTTCACTATGTAATTTTCTCAAAATTTTAAATAAACTATATAATGAGGTTTAATTTTCAAATTATAATATATTACATGAGTGTATAAATTATAACTTATTACACGAGTTTATAAATTGTAATTTATTTATTACATAAGTATAATTTATTAATTTATAAATTTGTAACTTAGCCTATGTTATTTAACGCAATAATTAAAATTTACAAATCAATTTATAAACAACACAATTTTTTAAACTATTTTTTAATCATATACATTTTTCTCTTCACTTTTCAATCACACATTTTACCTTGAAAAAATTAATAAATCAATTTATAATTAATACAATGTTACCAAACAGAGATTTATTAATCTATTGACGTCGTCACCAATGTCGTTGCCGGAACCACGCTGGAATCCCAATGCATACCCATCGTAAAACTAAAACTACAAATAAGAGGCTTATGAAACATTGATGATACTTTTATGTCATTAACTTCCAGTTGGTGAAATTTGGCTCAAGCAGAAGAGTTAATATGGGATCTTCGATGCCTTTCATCCTCCCTCATAATAGTGCTTCAGGTACCAGACTCGAGGGGGATTTTCTCCTTCCCAAATCGGGATCCCTGACTGTGAGGGGGTGGGCCCCACCTGTATTGTGGGGGTCGACTCAACCCCCTCACAATCAGGAATCCCGATTGTGGGGAACATAAAATCCCCCCCCCCCAAACTCAATCCACCACTAAATTGTGTGGCTTAATCTCTGCTTCAGGATCAGCAAGGCAAGGAGCTTAATGTCGAAACTAATTACCTGTAAATAATGATGATTAGAACAGTAATCAAATTCATTTTGACGTTGAGAAATCTGGAATTGACAATGGACCGTCATGACCAGTGCCAAGACTCAGAATAAGCTGCCCAAAAGAGTTGGGGAAGATTGATGGGATGTATTATATACCTGATGTTGAATAATATCTTTCAAACAACTGATTTTTCAATATAGAAAGTGTAAAAACAAGGTTTTAGGTAATTTTCCCTCTTTAGAAAATTGGACAGGACTGATCGGTTCAACTGAAAAAATCGGTCCGATTGACCTCAAAAGCTGGCTTGTTTAACGGGGAAAATCGGGAACCAGCCGGGTTTTTAAACCTAGTTTTCAATTTTTTTGGATTTTTTTTTTTTTTTTTTTTTTTGCTTTTCTCTAGTTGTTTTAAGTTAATTTTGTGTATAATTTTATCTTTTAAATGAGTAAATATTAGTTTATTTGTAAAATAACATATTTTTTAGAAAATTATGTGATTTTTGGAATAATTTTTTATTTTTTAATTGAAACCGGTTCGACCTGGTCGGACCTTTTGACCCTTAACCTGTTGCCTTTAATCGATTTCTGGTTTTCTAAACACTGCTAATTAGTTTTCCCCTTTTTCTATTTTTTTTTTTTAATTTGAAATTTAAAAGCAATTTTGTCTATTTGATTTCATGTGCAAATCATACATCTTTTTCAACTGCATTTGATCACCATCTCACGTGCACACAACCACCTTAAGAGTTAACTATGGATTTTCTTGATCATCACAATCAAATTTGGAGTCCATCACCTTCGTTTGTTTACAACCAGAATCTCTCTTGCATCCACGTGACTAAGTTTGGGATCTGAATCTAATACCACTATTGAGAATTGAGATTCAGACCTTGTTTGGTAATGATAAAAAAATGATTTTTAAGGAATTTGTGGTTGAAAAGTGATTGAAAAGCGTGAAAAATGGTCCCATAAAAACGTGTATTTGAAAATTACTTTGAGGAAAAAATGCAAAAATAATCACATTAGCAAATAGGCCCTCAATCCTAAAAGGTTAACCTATTAAGTGGAATAATTTAATCCCTTATAAGAGCATTTCCAACAGACTCTATATTTAAAGAACATATTCTATATAATAGAGAGTATCATTAAATCTAAAGAGTAAAATTTTTTACAAGCTCCAACAAAGACTTTATTTTTTGCTCTTTATTTTACTTTTTCATGAAAATATTTATTATCTTTCTTTATTTTTAGTTAATATTTATTTTTTTTCAAAGTGAATGACCAATGATATCAATTTTTTATCTTTATACATTTATATCTTTATAAAAGTTGGACACTTCCTTAAAACAATTGTTAGTCATTTTTTCGTCCATTTTTTGTTTTTATAAATAGTAAGTTCCCATAAAACTAAACATTAATTGTTAAAAGAATGTAATTTAATACAAATTCATTAATTTGTTTGATACATACATTTCCATAATGTAAATGCCTTTTTTAATGTTAAGGTATTCCTTCCAGAGTACAATTATGGTCTTCCTTCCACATTGGTTATAGATATTGACCCTTGGTTATTTGTGCACCATTTTAATATCTGTATTTCCTTCTAGCATATACACTTCTATCGCTATTTAATCAAAGAGAATGAATTTATTTAATGAGATAACCACAAGTTTTATTGATTCAATAAATTAGGAAAAACAAGTACATAGTGTTGATTAAACTTCAGAAACCTTGCATTTAAATATCAAAAATTATTTCCCAATAATGAAAATCAATTAAAATTTATTTAGATTCATAAAAGCAAAAAATAATTAGATAGGCAACATAACAAATACATTTATTTATATCATATAAAATAAGTAATTTTTAAAAAAATTCGCAATATGATTATTCATTAATTTAGTTTTTTCTTTCTCAATTTTTCCTCTTTTTTAAATTTCTTACTTCATATCAGAGACACATATACATACATAAACACATATATCAAATACTATGTATGTGTAGTTTTTTTTCCCCATTTCAAGCATTCAAGCATTTTAAATTACATTATTTAAACAAATCACATGGAAATAAAAACTTACTAGCTGAATTGGATAAAAAAAAAAAAAAAAAAGCTGTCAATGTATGTATACATAATCTTTTTTTTTTTTTTTGTTAAAAATATACAAGAGATTTAGATTTTCCCATTTTTCTGTGAAAGAAACGAAGGATACCTTCGGCGTCACGTCCGACTCCTTTTTTGTTTTTCACCATGGTTGAATGTGTAGATCTGACCATAACCTTGCTAATCAATGGAGTTATTTGAGTCTTCCATCAGATCAAATGATCTGAAATCATATTAACTAGATGAGATTTAGTATGAAATGAACGGAATAAAGTATATCAGAGTTTTGATCTTGGTTGAAAAAGTGGTCCAAAAGTTTCTGGTTTTGCTTTTGTGTAACATGAAAGATTTGTAGCTAAATTTTGTGTTTATTTTTTTATTTTTATGTTAGAGTTGTCAAAAGTGCATGTTATCCCAAGGAAACCAATTTTAATATCAGTTTAATGTTCATTATTTCTTACATATGGTTTTATTTCTTCTTTTCAACCACACATTTTACAATAATATAATATTACACAAAAATGCAAAAAAAAAATCTTACTTTTTTTACGACATATTCTCCTAAAAATCACCACTCAAAATCACAAGTACTTTTTTTTTTAAAACAACATCAAACGCATCTTTAATACTCATAATTGTCATATTTGTTGAAAGAAAGTGCACAAATTTCGACTAATGAATCTAAATCAATTTTGGAATTTAAAATTTAAAATTTAAAATGTTGAATGTTTCATGTCCAAATAAATTATCTGTTTTATTTAAGTCAACTGAGCATAAAAAATGGTTATAAGTTTGTTGAAGATATGATTTATATATTACGAATGGTAAAATTAAATTTTTTTATCTCTTTAATTTTTAATGTAATTAAAAACTGATTAAAAATGTAGAAAATAATGACTACAAAATGATAAAATATTGAATAAAAATGAGTTTCACCTAAACAATATAAAAACAATCACAATCTAATATTAGAATGTGCGTGGACGAACTTATATTTTTTAACTAACATTACGGGACTTTCAAAAATGAATTTGTAATATTTGATTTATCTAATTAAGATATGTTTTCAATGGTAGGTCAGATGGCAGATTATCATCGACTATGAACTTTTTGCACATTTGAACTATTTTTTCCAACATATGCGATATGTATCATTGCGATGCATAGGTTTCCGGTTTATATTTTCAATTCTTAGTTTCAATTGATTACATATTAAGCTATAAAGTCATTTGAGGACAATGAAAGTTTTATCCAATGTTATTCGATGATACTAGATTAATTGAACCTCTATTTGTTTAATAATTTTTTCGTATTTAAATTCTATTCATAATGGTATGTAGATTATTTTTTTATTTTAGTTCATCTTTTTTTTTTTTTAATTTATTTATTTATTTATTTTTGCACTTATCTATGTATATGTCTACATCTCATTTAACCTTATCCTATTTACAAAACTGATAATTTGATTTTGATTTTTTGAGAATTGATTTTGTGAAAAGTAATTTTTTTTTTTTTAGAAAGTGTAGTTAAAAATTAGTATGAAAAATTGTAAAAATATTTTTTTAAAAAAATGTGTGACTTGTGATTGAGAATGAATGTTCAGAGAAATTGATTCTTGAAAAATTAATTCCAAATGAGTAAGTGGTAGAGTATTATGTCTCGTTGTTAAACATCTGCGCCACTTTTATAAATTGAGAAGCATAGACGGTTTTTTGGTATACAAAGTTAAATATATTTACAATATACGTTCGGAAAATTTTAATTAAAATTAACATGTCATATTGAGTAATTTGTTACATTCATTTAAATAAAGGATCACGTGTATTTAATTTGTAATGCTAAAATAAATATGAAATGAAATTAATTTGTGATTATCTAGAAATTATATTTTGAAATGATTAATTATGTCAATAATTATTAAAATTGAATAATTATGCAAATCGTCTTCCTTTGTTTCTCATTTTTCTTTAAATATTTATTTCATATATTAAAATATTCAATATATGTGAGTAACAAATGACCGTGCATCGCACGGATGTAACATTAGTATGTAATAAAGAAAGCTAATGTATGAATATTGAAAATTAGAACTTTTTGAATGTATTTAATAATAGAAAGTGAGTGTGGCTCTCCAAATTTCTCTATATTAAAATGTTAAAATAGAGAACATATTGGAGTGAAATTTTAAGAGTTGACTCTCCATAATAAAGAACATCTCAAGTTTAGAGATCTTATTGAAGATGTTATAAGTTCATTATTTACCCATGTCTAACTGATGTTGAATTTACTCGCACTTTCCCAACACAAATATGAAACGATGTGAATGATTTGAGCAATATAATCAAGGATTAAGCTACTTGGACAACAAAATCGGACAACATTGTGGACAACATATGAGCCAAATGACTGAATTACCCTGAAAGTGAAAAAAAATTACCCCAACGCCTATCTCATCCATTTACCCCAGTCAACAGAGTATAACGCCCAAATTTTTTTCTTTCTGGTCTGTACTGCTCTCTTTTGCTCCAAATCTCAAGTGCCGGTAAGTACCCATCCCATTTGAGACATATTTTGTCGGAGTAAAGCCTTATTTCGCCATTTTCTGGGTTTTTTTTGTGGCAGACTGAGTGCTCATTGCTGAACCGCCGTGGCCGCCACCATCGTATCCCGAATCCGATTTTCCGGTAAGTACCCGTTCTGCAACTCATTTTTCCCGGCGCTATATGGGTTTGTAGTTGTCTATTTACCTTAAAGTGAACAAGTTGAACAATATAGATAGTGTTTACCCACATTCTCGCCAATTGTTTTTTTTCCCCCATAATGGTTTTAAATATTGTAACTTGAAGATGAAATTTTTTGCTACCACCTGGTATTGCACTAGAATTATATTACCTTTCATATAATTTGTCATTGCTATTCTTACTACAATGCGCGACCTGATGATTTCATTTGTGAGTGTCTCGGTTTTATAGTGAAAGGAAATACAATTAGATAGCAATGGTGGAGAAATGAACTTGCTATTACCTGGTACTTCACTAGAATTATTTGACCTCTCACTTGTGTTGTCACTGGTATTCTTAACACTTACGCGTGACCTGTTGATTTCATCTCGGAGTGTCTCAGTTTTATAGTGAAAGGAAAGAAAATTAGATAGCAATGGTGAAGAAATGAATGTCTGCATTTTAACAGTTACCATTTTAACTTAATTATTTGATTATTTACATTTTCGGTACTTTGTTTTGTAGTAATCCATTGTGTTGTTTTTTGGGAAGTGTTGATATTTCAATAGACCGCCATTGAAATGACATCAACTAACAAAGATGTTTGTTGGGGCTGTCGAAGTGTTGGGCTGTGAGATTGCCCATTGAAACGAAAGTGCCCGATATGCGAGAAGGGCTTAGTGAAGTTGATGAAGGTCGTTCACATCGAAGAAAAAATGGGAAAGCTATTCCACTCGTGTACCGTGAAAGGATGCAGGTATTTCGAGTGGGATGATGTTTTGAAGTCCAAAGAAACCAACATGCGAAAGGCACATTCAATTGGAGGCGAGCATGCAGACCATCATCTAGCAAGACTTCGAAAGAGGAGGGTAAAAGTCATGAAATTGTAGAGTTGTCGCACATTTTCAATGTCACAACCGGAATTGCGGATGAGAAAGATTTTGAGGTAGGCTTGAACGCTACCTTTTGCAAGGGTAAATGGAAGGTGGACGGCTCTGCTTAACTGTTCATTTGTCGAATAGTTTTTATGATGTCTGTTTGTGTAACGTTATTGAACATTGTCGAACAATTAGCTATGATGTCTGTCAGTGTAATAGTTTTGACAATTGGGTTGTCGAATTAACTACGGCTATGTTGTTCATATTGTTAAGTGCAATTGGCGTTATTCACACTGTTTTATTCTTGTATGGACCATATATGCTATAGAAGTAGTTAAATATTTATTGTGGTTTGAGAGTTATTGTATACTCAAAGCAACAGGAATGTCCTATGATACTTTTGATATCTTGAATTACTCAGAATAATACAACCAAGATTCAACTGAAATGATTAATTTTCACAATTTGAAACGTTTTGAGGTTAAACCTCGAATACTTCACTTTATGAAACAATATATCTTTGCTAGGTTTGTTACTACTAGAGCAGCCTGGATTGCATTGTGCTGGAATTATTGGTGAATGTGTAAGCAGTAAGGTGCTTTCAATTTGAAATAATTGCTCTACCCATGGTATCAATACAATACTACTTAGACGCCTGGGACAATATATTACATAAACAAGTTGTAATTCATGGGCTGGAAGTTTGGAATACATAAAAAACAAAAACTTAACATTGCTAGCCACCATATAATATTACAAAAACAAGTTAAAACTTGGTTTAAAGTATGTAATGATCTCTTTCGTCCTCTTCATCGGGGGGATTTTTATATATCAATGTTGGATCTATCCCAAACGTTGGCACCCAATTAACTCCATACGGGCCATTCCACTGTTTGTAGTGAGCATCCTAAAAAATTAACATTTACAATGTGATGTAATCCAGAACCCCGATAATACAAATCATAGCAGACTTGACGGGAAAATTCAAATATTCAAGTCAAACAAAGGAAAAAGGACCAGATTCATCCTTACTGTCGTAATGTCCAGCTTGTCACAGCCGTAATCCAGTCTCGGGTTAAAATGCAGAATTTCAAGTCTTTACACTTACGGCCGTAAATAATGAAGTCACGGCCGTAACTCTTCATCAGCGAGCGGCTTACGGCCGTAATTGGAGCTTTCACGATCGTAATCATTCAAAGGCAAGACATTCACGGCCGTAATCAAATGTGCCACGTCCGTAACTGCAATATCAATTTTGGATCAGAGAATCATTTACGGACGTAACTGGATTCTTCACGGCCGAAAATAGCTAGCAAATCAGATTTGCGAGATTTTTAATTATCTTGTTTCCTTTTCTTTATTTAACTATTTTACTTTAAGTAGAACTCTATTTTGAGCCAGTTGGGATTTTGCTAGAGTTTTAGTTTGCTTATTTATAGTCTTTTCCATTCATTTTGTTAGACAGACTTTAGACAATCATTGATATTATTGTGAGGCAAATTGCTTTCAAACTTCTATTCTTCATTGAATATAATCCGAACTTGCGAGGTATTCTTATTTGTTCAAATCTCGGTGAGAATTAATATTTCTTGTGATCAAGAGGTCAATATATCCCTATGATTGTATTGGTTGCTTGGTTCAATTAATTTTAATTGGATCCATAAATCGTGGTTCTTGGCGTTCTTGGGTCGATTCAATATTTTGTGGGTTGCGTAGCTACAATTGCTACGTGATTTGCATCACAATGTTAGCATTATAATCAACAATTCAAGTTTATAAAATGATGAAAATATGTACCATGAATTGTCGTGAATATGAAACATGAGTGAGGGTCGGGTATTGTGGATCTTGTGACTTCGGTGTGAGTGGTCGACTTTCTTGTATCTTCTTTTCCGTCGGATCAATCCCTTTCCTAGCCTTCGAATGTCCCCGAGCAGTTGCATTAAATTAAATCTCATGACTTAACATGCTACAAATGCTATTTAATTTGCATGGAAATGTATCAAAAAAAAATTAAACTACCTTGCCTTTCTTTGTGGTCTCTAATGGTCCTTTTTGGTGCAATTTTCGCGGTGCTCCTTTTCTTTTTGAGGTATTTGGATCCAAGATAGGCGTCTTCAATGAATTATTCATTTCAGCCCTGGTATCGGTGAGTTGCTTATTACTAACAGGATGTGGCCTCAATGTCTGATCTTTCAATTTATTTTCTTTCCATTCTACCAACTCTTTATAACTTACCTCATCATCAACCACGACGTTGGATAGATTTTCGAATGTATGGCACAAATGGTCATATCTTTTTTGCTTGACAGTGCTCACCAAACCAGCATAATTAGTCTTGACCCTTGAATACCCTCGTTGAATATCTCTTCGCCATCGCCTCAAGACATATGAGTCCGGAAGCATTTGCACACGGTTACGAATTAAAACAGACAATGAATGCTTACAAACAATCCCCCTAAACTCAAACAACTGAAAACTACATTCAATAACACATTCCAGTCTTTGAAAAGTCAATGTGAAAGTCTTCCTCTTATGTAGTAGGTTTAATATTACATCCTCTTGAACCTCGTAAATAGTTCCATTAAATGCCTCTTCAGCCGATGTAACGTCACAATACATTTTTCCAGTCAATCCTTCCTGATATTCCTTGAATTTAGCTAATGTATATACCTCCTGGAAGTTCTTTTCGAGCTCAAACATTGTAGCACATGGAATCATCGGCGAATAAGACTTAAAATCTGCTTGAAACTCCTTCTCCACTTTGGATCTCAAAGCCAACTCATACTATTCGACGAACTATTTCAAGGAAGTTTTTAAATGTACAAATCCGTCAAATAATGCATTAATGCTCTCACTCCGTTGTGTTATCGACATACCTGCCCAGAAATTCTTTTTCAAATAATAAGGGATCCAACGCGCTCTTTCAGTGTACAACCCAGACAACCAATCATTTGAATGCAAGCTATATCTATCAATCATTGTAGCCCATCCATGTTCAAATTCTTTTGAAGTTTGGGACTCATAGACCAATTAGTGTACACTCCAGAGGATAGATCCCTTATCAGTATGGTAGCCAAACTTTTCAGGTAGTTTTTTCATAATGTGCCAAAGACACTATCTATGCATAGTATTAGGGAAAACAATTGCAACGGCATTCTGCATTGCCCAATCTTGATCAGTTATTATTCCAAAGGGAGCTTTGTCATCCATGCATTGAAGCCACGTTTTAAATAACCAAAAAAAGTCCTGGTATCCTCATTCGATAGTAGACCACACCCAAGTAGATTTGACTGACCATGATGATTGACCCCTACAAAAGGAGCGAAAGGCATGTCATACCTGTTTGTGAGGTACGTGGTATCAAACATGACAACATCACCAAATTCCTTATATGCTTGTTTGCATCTATTATCAGCCCAAAACACATTTCTCAATCGAGTCTCTTCATCCAAATCAACACAAAAGAAGAACCTTGGGCATTGTGATTGCATTTTGGAAAAGTATTCTTGAATTGCAGCAGCATCTCCTACTCCAAGCCGTAACCTTCTAACCTTATCCACGTAGTTACGACAGTCTTTTTCAACATACGTTAGATTCTTATAACCTCCTGCTTCCACAACAGATGATTTGAAACTTTTGTGTAATGGAATTTCAGCAACATCATTTACTTCAAGTTTTCTTTTCACTTGTTCACTCAACTGGCGGTTACATCTATACAAGCTTGATTTTGAAGGACTTGTTTTATGATAATGATCCAGATGGACCTTACTAACACGCCATGTTCCTAAGGCATCCAAAGATGCAGCCATTCTAGCAGAACATCCCATATGAATGGTTGGACGAGGTTTTAATGTTCTCTTAGATTTAATACTTCTATTGCCTTCTCGACACCAGGAGAAGAAAACATATCTCAACTCCCCATCATCACTCTTCCTCGACGTTCTTCTTTTTACAGGGAAACCCACGGTATAGGCGTATTTTTTTATAGAATTCAAATGCCACATCCGCACTTGAAAATTTCATGCCAACCTTTGGCACGATATCACTAACCTCAGTTATTTCCTCATCAATGACCCCAACACAATTCTCCAACCCCACTGCATTTACATCCACACTATCTACATCTACAACAATTTCATTATGCTCAATTGAATTCATGATTTGATTTCCTGTACATAAAGTAGGGTTAAATGCAGTAGTACACCTCAAAATTGTATAAGATAGAACCCTAAGTTTATCTATTGAAAGAAAAAAATTAGTATAAGCATAGTCTCTACTAAAAGTAAATCGATTCATGACACTTAGTAAAATTTAGGGCTTTGTAGACGGTAGCAAGAACGCAGTCAGTTACATCAGCCGACTTGTTGATGTCATGTGCTCCATCGATGAGGATTTTAGGCTCAACAATGGTGGGGATTTCAGGTTCGCAATAAAGCAATAAGTTTGGGGTTCAAGTTCTCAGTAACCTAAGTTCATGCTAAATTTATCTTCTAACAATTTCAAAACTTGCCTGGGAATAAGTTTGTTGTTCAGAGTACTTCGTCGGAAAGGTGGGAATCACAGTCGGGCTACCTCCGTTGTACAGTAGGATCGGGTTTCTTCCGTCTCGTTGAAAAATAATATTTTAGACACAATAGGTTGCTCCACCATGGCATCGCCGGAGAAAATGGTCGCCAGAGTACATGGCAGAAGTTGGTTGAGGAAGGAGGAAGCAATTTGGAGTGTTATTTACGGGAAGATGAAATTATTAATTGGAGGAAAGTGGGTTGTTTGAGTTGTCTCAATTAATTCAAAATATCGTGAGACAATTGAATATATCGTGAGTTATTACTTGTTGTCAACAATGTTGTCTGATTTTGTTGTCCAAGTAATCGTATAATCAAATGATAGAGATGTAATGCAAAAATTATCCTATTGTTAATGTCCACATGCATATTGCAAAGAAAATAAGCTGTTTGACCTTCCCAAAGTGGCCAAAAGATTAAGTAAAAATCTTGTTCTCGTCAATATTTGATTTTGACCATTTCACCCATAATACATTATCATATGATTTAACTACAATAATTTCACATCATGATTTATTTATTTTGAAATGACATCATGATTTATTTTAAAATCACTCAACAACAACTAACTTCGATACATATATTTAATGGCCAATTTGAACAAACATGCATAACAATATTAAAGTATTATCTGTTTTACGTTACATAATTTACATAATTTGTCTATAAAGCACAATGAGAATTCATCACTTTACAAATGAAACACTGATCGAAAATTGAGTACTTTAAATTAGTTATCTCTTTCGTAAAAGGTGGAACAAAACTAGCAATTTAATAATTAGAAAATATGAATTTACGAAATATACACCCTAACAAGTAACGAGTAACAACATATCCATATCGAATGCATATAAAAGGTTCAAATCTTTAAAAATAATTGAAAAAGGTGTTTTAAAAAATTGCTTTTTGCCAAATTTTGTTATGAGTAACCAGACTTTTTCAATTATAGTTGGTAAAGTAGCGTAAGCATAAAATAATTTTTTTTATTTTTTATTGAAGCAAAATCTACAATTCAGGCGATTCAACGCACACAAGTAAAAATAAAATATTTGATATGATAAATGTTTATGTCACTCTCGTTTATAACATCAAGCAATTAAAGTCTATTTTCACGTCCATGGAATATTTTATACCAATAATACTTCTACTTTTCACATTCACACCATAAAATCTAGCCTTTGAAATGGAATTTGCAAAATCTTAAAATCAGTCTAATATATATATATATATATATATATATATATAATCATTAATAAAGTCAACAATTGAAAATGATTATGGTTTATTTTAAAATTTCCATGACAATTAATACAAAAAAATTGACACTGCCATCAACCAATGTCAAAATTCAATGAAACTAATTGAGTCAATATTACTTCCTAAAATAATAATAAAGAAAAAGTACTTCCTCCGTCCTACAAAAATAGATTTTTATATTATTTTCGTCCGTCCCACAAAGATAGGTCACTTACTATAATGAGTATGTATTTAATTTTTCATTTCCTTATATATCCTAATTAATATATTTTTGTAGTTAATTTCAATGTTAATTTAATGAATCCAAGTTACTTCTTAAAAAAAACTTTTTAGATAATTAATTTTTAATTTAACCCAGTTACACACTTTATGTCTACAATGCACGTGCTTCTTTAATTCTAGTTCCGGTGAGTTACAACCTTTACTTATTTGAATCGAAGGATTTTCTTTTGTGAATTTTCGCCTTATATGTAATACTACCTCCATCCCGTGAAAATAATTTCATTTTCCTTTTTCCTCTGTTCCAAATTATAGTCCACTTACCTTAATAAGAGTGAAGTTAATATTTTCTTTTCCTAATATGCCCTTAGTCTAATTACCTAAATGTATGATGCATTAAATTCAATTAGTATTGAATAAGAGTATAGTGGAAAAGTCATTGTAAAATTTATATTTTCAAGTACATTAATTAATATTTCTTAATCTGTGTGAAAATTGGTAGTTGACTATTTTCCTGGGACGGAGGTAGTATTTCATAAGAACTACAAAACGATAAACAAACCCACAAACACTTTCGGACATAGCTCCAAATGTGTAATAATCGAAGTTAGAATTACTAATAAGTAATAATCATGGTGACTTTAATACAATATTACCGATCAAATTATGAGATCACATCGTGTTTTAGATCGGTAAATTAACTTATTTTTTCGAATGATGTTTTTTGTAAATTTGGAAAAAGTCATTTGTGCAGATGATTTATCCAGATGAGTTAATAGAAATGAATATAACAATTTCATAGCTGTCGATATTGGAAATGATGTAATGTTTGAAAAAGTAAATTTATGTCAAATATGTATATTGTAATTTACCGATATCAAAATTTAAATGTAGCAAAGAAAATTGAACCACGCAGCCCTTCCACGGCCTCCCTCATTAATGAATGCAGATGCTTAAATTATAATTTCTTCTTTAATAAGTCATAAATAATGCATTTAATTATAGTTATGCAGATCAAATCCAAGTTTGGTGAAAACTAAAGACAATGGGACCAGCTGTAATATATCTTCAGACTTCAGTTACCCTTTGTAGTCAAGAGTAAACATTTTGCATATATTATATAGAGCAGGGTGGGTAATTTTTAGTTCCAACTTTTAGGCATAAAATTTTCTCCTTGTATTCTTGTTTTTGCCTTTGCAGAGAAAAGGTCTAAAAGCTCTCTTAAAGGTCTTTCAATTTTCTCTCCATGCCTTCAAATTAAATTTCAAGATTTTTCTGTTGAGAGAAGTTGTGGATCCGAGTCTTTGAAATTAGGGGCAGATTTGATGTGATTATGGAGCAAACAATTGAGAGGTCACCAAATGCACATAGGGGTTTTAAAGTTCAAGCTCCACTGGTGAGTCCCAATAAAATCTTGGGCTTTTTATGCTGATAATTTCTTGAATTTATGTGTTTTCTGAGACGCCCCTGTGAGATTTTCTGTAAATGTGTAATCTTTATGCAAGATTTCAATGAATTTGTGTTGTGGGTCTTGTTTTATATTCATGAATTTCGCAAATACCTAGCTGAAATTTACGATGAATGTGAAATCTCCAAGGACATTTGACTTCGAGTTATCAATATTATTGTTTAAGCCATTTTCAGTTCAGACGACTGTTTGTAGGTTGTATGAATCTTCAGAAATTGCCCCTTCTTGATATATTATTAAATTAAAATAAATTAACACAGTACAATTATCATAGAAGATAACAAAATGTGGGGTTCTTGATTTCCTTACCCCCCCCCCCCCCCTCTGTAAGTTCGTGTTTTGGAAAAGGTCATGGAAGCAAAATCGCTTAATGCGGCTAAAAAAAAAATGAAGTTGAACATGCTACCTCTACATTGCCAGCGTTTGTGGATCCCTAACATTTGTCAGTTGGGATGTGCCTTGGGGGCGCTTAATGCGACTAAAAGATTCGTGCTGGGATGGTATGGAAGATAGTCATTGGTGTATGGAATCTATTTCCAGTAGGATTGGCCGAAGGCATTTTAAGAATCTAGATTGGGAATTTGTCGCGGGTTTCCCTTTTTTATTTGTCGGCATGGTTGTCTTCTTATTTGTGGGAACATTAGAAAGGTTAAACACAAGAAGAAGAATTATTTGACTTCTTTTCTTGTGGTTATAAAACGATCAGACATTTTCTTTTCTGATTTTAGGATACCATTTGTGTTAAATTTAACCTGGCTACACTGTATGGGCATTATTCCTACTCTCTTTAAGTGTTAATATTGATGTAAAACTTCTTTGCATAAATTATTAGCCTTCTACTGATAGTTTCTCCTAATCTTGACATGATACTGCTTATGGTGAAATTGGTAGGTTTTCAAATTTCTCTAGGTACCCTTCCCTTATTATACTTTATTTGTGCACATGCTTTCATTATATCTTTTATTTTGACTGTCTTCCAAACGTTCTTCAAACAGCGGTCTTTCCATACAATTTTTCTGTGCATATACTGAACTACAGGCTCAAAATGCATCCTTGAGCAGCATTAGCTTGTACAAAATCCTACCAACTTCTATTTCAGAATCAGCTCATTAAATATAGCGGGGCTGTTAGTCGAAAACTTTCTATTTCAGACACAGCTCACGAGAAAGCAGCATGTGACTAACATCCCATCGTCAAATTAATGTAATCAGTGAGTACACTGAAAAAAATAGACATCAACTCAATGAAATATTTTTTACTTTCCCTTAGCTTTTATCAATGACATTTGAGCCTTTTGAAGATACTCAACTTTCTTGTCTTGTTCTCTGAGAGATTGAAGACTTCACCAAGCCATCTCTTTAAGTGCAGCCCTCCCAAAGGTTATGTTGCGTGACTCAAGTATTTGTCCAGGTGTCCTGGCATGAGAATTGTTAAACTTTAGGACCCCTGTGAGTTTAGCCAGAAAGGTGTCTTACGTGCACATTCTATTTGCGACATTAGTAAACTAATTGGACATGTAAATACATTCTACATAATTATGTGAACGGGAAGAAATTTGAGCGTTGGATTTTCAAGAAAGATATGCAATATAACTGAAAACTTATATAAAAGGAGACCTTTTTTTTTTTCACTTGGTACATTGTAGTTATGACTTAGTTTGGAACTTCAATCAAGTGCAAAAAGTTGAGCCATTTCAGAAGGAATGGACAAATATCCGTTATGATGTTGGATATGGGTATGGCATGATAAATTGAGTTGTTGTAACATAGAAGAAAAGGAAGTTACAGAAATGGTTAAACAGTCTTAAGTTTCTATTAGCTTCTCAAGATTTCTTGTATTTACCTGAAAATAGCTTCTTGAAATGTATAATGTTTGAGATCATAACCAGGAATTATTTGCAGGTTGATTCCGTATCATGCTATTGCAAGGTCGATTCAGGCTTAAAAACTGTTGTTGGGGCAAGAAAATTTGTCCCAGGATCAAAAATCTGCATCCAACCTGATACAAGTCCTCATGCACACAAGAAAAAGAACTCTCGCAGAGAGAGGACCAGAGTGCAGCCACCACTTCTGCCTGGACTTCCTGACGATCTTGCGATTGCTTGTCTCATCCGAGTGCCTCGTGTTGAACATAATAAGTTGCGTCTAGTTTGCAAGAAATGGTACAAGCTCCTTGCTGGAAACTACTTCTATTCTCTCCGAAAAAGTCTTGGCATGGCTGAAGAGTGGGTGTATGTCATAAAAAGAGATCGTGACGGACGGATCTCATGGCATGCTTTTGACCCAACCTACCAAATGTGGCAGCCACTTCCGCCTGTTCCAGTGGAGTATAGTTCAGCACTTGGGTTTGGCAGTGCCGTTGTAAGTGGTTGCCACCTGTACTTGTTTGGAGGAAAAGATCCATCAAAGGGAACTATGAGGCGTGTGATCTTTTACAGTGCCAGGACAAACAAATGGCACAGAGCTCCAGACATGCTTCGTAAACGGCATTTCTTTGGTTCCTGTGTCATTAATAACTGTCTCTATGTTGCTGGGGGAGAATGTGAAGGTATCCAGAGGACGCTTCGTTCAGCTGAAGTTTATGATCCCAACAGAAATCGCTGGAGTTTTGTTGCTGATATGATCACGGCTATGGTTCCGTTTATTTGGGTAGTATATGACGGCAAGTGGTACCTAAAAGGTCTTGGATCGCACAGAGAGGTTTTGTGCGAAGCGTATATCCCAGAAACCAACACATGGACTACTGTCAATGATGGGATGGTTGCTGGGTGGCGCAACCCAAGTATCTCTATGAACGGAAAGCTTTATGCTCCGGACTGCCGTGATGGTTGTAAGCTTAGAGTATATGACGAAGCCACTAGTTCTTGGAACAGATTTATCGATAGCAAGCTCCACCTTGGCAGTTCCCGTGCTCTAGAGGCTGCTGCTCTTGTTCCTCTCAACGATAAGCTCTGTATAGTCCGTAACAATATGAGCATAAGTATGGTTGATGTCTCGAATCCTGATAAACGAGCGGAGTGCAATCCTCATGTTTGGGAAAATATTGCCAGTAAAGGTCATTCGCGGTCTATCTTCACAAATTTATGGTCGAGTTTAGCTGGGCGAGGTGGATCGAAGAGTCACATTGTACACTGTCAGGTTCTTCAAGCATAAGATAGGCCTCCCTATCGCTCGTGTTTTTGTTAGGTTACGCTTCACTTTCTCCATTGGACTACATTTCTTGATTCGATAGTCGCCTTTATTAGTTTACTTTGTGAACTTCACGCGGTGGTTGAATGGGTGACGATATGCAACATGTGGAAATTAGCAGTAGGCTTTTGGCAGATTATTTCACCATGGTAATCTTCATCGTCAATGAATATTTCGCTCTCTATAAATTGACAATTATTTCAACCTTCTTCAGTAGGAAAACATGGATTCTGAATGGAGCATGACACACACAACTGAATATGAGGTAAGTTTACATGTTTACATTTCCAGAGAAAGAGAGCAAATATCTTGTACATGCTTGTTGTTTGGCTCTTGTTTCTTGTGGGTTATTTTGTAGTCTTGAAGATCTTTTGTGAATACAAGTGGCATTTCGAATGTTGAGAACGACAACGTTTTACTTTTCCTGAATAATCGAATCACATCTCTTCATGTGCTTGCTCCGATCTATGGCTTCTTAAAAAACTATTTTCACTTTTCAGGTCATCTTAAATAAGAGAAAATTAGGTGGAAACAACTGAAAAATGCGTTGTTGTGGTCAACTAGGTTAGATTTTTTTTGAACTTCAACCTACCTGTATCTTGTATATGCGTATGAGGTCTCGCTGCAAGTCTGAAAATACGACTAGTTGGTAGTTTTTAAGCCATTTTGATGCGAAATTATCCATCCGGAGTATGTTGACGGGTCCGTAATACCTCCGAGTTGGATTCAACCCTCAACATAAAAACTCGTGTTTTTATGGTATGGTATTTATGGTCACCGTTGGTGGACTCCGTAATATACGAATTGTTTCCCTTTGAAGGGGATTTTTGACCTAGAGGGTTGGGCGCGTCCCCAGGGACTTGAACCTTTGATTTCATAATATATGAGGATTGTGAGTGCATCTCTGATACCACTAGAGCTGGGTATGAGTACAAAGATGGGTTGTGATTTAGGTCCCCTGGCTAGCAGCATTTGATGGTATCTTTTGAGTGACTCCTCTTTCAAATTCGAGCTGCTTCCTGAGATTCTTGATAAACTCATCAGCCAATTTGTTTACATCCTCCTCTCTCAGTGTTCTTCTTGTCTCGTCGTCTCTCTCTACGCGATCATTATTCTTTCTGTGGCTTCTTTCATTTGAACCAGCAGCTTCTTGACGATGTTCCATGTATTCTTACACTTGAGTTCATAATTTATTTATTTATTTATTTTTGGGTGTTCGTGATTTTGAGCGATAAACTACCACATCGCATATGTTACTTATGGTCGGGATTAATTTCAGTTTCTAGTAATATAGTGTGGTGTATTGAGTAAAATTTGTGATGGTAATATATTTTTCCGCGTTTGAAAGCAAACTTTATTTATTTTATTGAGTATTTTTAGCATACATGTTCAGGAATTAGACACTATTGATTTATGCTCTGTTGATTTTGATTAAAATCTGATTTTGATCATAACAATTAATTTTAACCTTTCATTTCATAAGATTCATGAATTTTCAATTACATATCATCAACTTTTATCAAAATTGACTAAAAATGTAATTTTAATTTCCACCAACATGGGCTAAGTATGATTTCCAAGAAGGTTCAAGACAATATATGGTGAGAAGTTTGCCTTTGTCATTTAACTCAATTATTACAACTTATAATTAATTTCTAAACAAAATATTTTTTATATTCACTTTTTAACAATACATTTTATCTCAAAAATATAAATAAGTTAATTTATAATTATAACAGTGTTAAAGAGTAGAGTCTGTGTCATTAAGTATGTCAAATTTTTAATGTTTTATTAATTACTATTAATTAAATAACTTATCATCATTCTGTGTTGTATGGACACTTCATTTAGGGAGGTGTGTTCGCGTCAGATACGTGTTGGATATTGATACTTTTCGAATACTCTATTATAATTACTTTCTTTATCAATAACCCTATATATTTTTAACTCAATTAGTATTTAGTATTTACCTCGTGCGAATTACGAAAGTTGCTTTTCGCAGTATATATTTCGATAAGTATTCGTAAAGTTTTAATACTTTTACAAAATCAAAACAAATATAAATTACATAAAATAATAACATTCCATTACAATAGTTTTTAAAAAGCAATAATCAATTCAAATTATTAAAAACTTATTTGGATAGTAAATGTCAATTTATATATTTAAATAAAAAAATGATTGTAGATTTTAATAATTTTTTTGAGTAATTGTTAATTTAATTGAAAACGCAAAATTTCTGCTTTTGTCTATTGTATTTAACATTTTTTTTTCAAATTTCTAAAAAGAAAAATTATAATTTCAATATTATTTGATATGGATTAAAATCAAATTTTTAGTAGATTTTGATAAAAAATAATAGAATGTGTGATTGAAAAGTTATGAGACCTAAGATATTGTGAGGTTAAAATTAGTGAACTTTGACTTGGATTTTAATTTAATAAAAAATTTTGGTTGTTTTCGGTACCTATTTAAATAAGAGAGATGATTTATTTATATTTTCTAGATAAAATATGTGATTAAAAATTGGAGAGAGAAAATGTGTGATTAAAAAGTGATTGAAAAATTATGTAGTTTATTTTTATTTAAACCCAATTATAAGGAGCCTCCGAATGGACTTATGAAATGGGGGCTTAGAATATTAAAGAATTTAATCAACGTTTCGTCTCAGTATTTTTTTTTAAAAATCGTGTGCCTATATGTTCGACGCACATCATATTGGACTATGCATTCATGTCGATACATCATAATGTCATTTTGTAAGGCCAAAGTAGGGCCAAATAAACATGCTTAATTAGAAGCATTCGAAGGTTGGTAGTAGTATATTTGACTATTTAAATAATTAGTTTCATACGAGCAACAATGAATTTGCTAAAATGGGCAATGTAGCGGGGACCCGAGCAACAAATTAGGGGCAAATGCGAAATATTTTAAGTTAGAAATTGGATGTATATATAATGAAAAGTCGTAGGTATTTGTACTTGTCATTATCTTCCAATTGTAACAATGAGCTGACAACGCGTAGATAATTGTCAGAATCGAAATACAATAATTAATCTCGTAAGCTCTACGTATTAGAATATGAATAAATTTTCTCTTAAAAGTTTGATTCTTGTGATTTTTTTTTTTCGATGAATGTCTAATTTAAAAATACTTAAAAAATTAAAAATTGTGAGTTTAATTAATAATAAATGGTTGAGATTGAATTTGAAAAATTGTGATGAAAATTTTTGTCTTACCAAACAAACTCTAAAGCGTTTGATGCATCTTCACAACTCGTTCTTAAAACTACTCTAGATAATAATAATAATAATAATAATAATAATAATAATAATATTATTATTATTATTATGTTGTCACTACAAATTTTACTTAATACACCACATTATATTACTATCACTAATAAAATATAATTTTTATAAGTACACCATATTACAAATATAAATATATCTCTATCTAATTATAAAATAAAAATAATAATAATAAAGATTTGTAGACCATAACCTTAGGGGCGGACAGAAGGGGGTCGGGTGACCCCCCTCCATCCCCCCCCCCCCCCCAAATTTGAAAATATGTCTTTTTTTTTTTTGAATGGCTGAATAATAAACTTATTATTATTATTGAATGGAGGTAATGTTTGAACTTTGAATAATTGAAATTTATGCATATTAAATAAATTACTTTAGATGAAATATATGTAAACGACTTTTGTATGTACTCAGTAAGTATAATTGATTATTTTATTTCAATGTGTTTATTAGTTATGGAGAAATAAGTTTATTCATATGTTTCCATATTATTTAGTACATTCAACTTGTTTGAATTTGAATTTTATCATTATTTTTGATCATCTTTTCTAACAAAAAAATAAAAATAAAAAAAAATTTGGGGGGCAACAATCGTAAGGTCTGTTGTGAACAACGTTCCACCAATTTTACATTTCTAGCTTCATCATTGTGTGCCCCCAAACTTATAATCTCTGTATCCGCCACCAACCCCAAAAACTTGATCTTTCAAAAGTTTCCAAACTTTCTTGCTGGATATGCATTTTTTTTTTCCGCCGAGATTCCAAAGTGAATCTTCCTAGAACTTGCAAATTTGGAGCAGCTTGATCCCTCAGCAAACAAATTTTATGGTTCAATCTCAGATTCTCAATAGATATAGGAGAATTAAAAGTCCCTTTTAGGGACTCTGAATTTATCATTCAATCATTTTACTGTGGGAAAATTCCAAAACATTAGGTGATTTGCCACTGCTGTTGAATGGTTCGATCTCAGCAGATATAGGTGGTTTGATCTTAGGAGTAATAATTTAGAACAATTCTATTTGCACTCCACTCATGTCCACATGTGCTGGACCTCACACCCCATGTAAGTGTAGTGTCAAATATGGGGGCTTGGGTGGAATGCAAGTAGCATTGCCCAATAATTTAACCGAGAAACGGGGAGAGGTGCGAAAGGGGGTCTTCGAGTTCTTCGAGATGGCCTGCATATCCATCCCTACCATCATGGAAGTCTATATCACGTTGTGAAACCCTCCGAGCTTTGCTCCACCGTCGTCTCTAAGATCTGCAAGAACGCTCATGTTTCTGACCTCCGATCATCTTTCCTTCACAATTACTTCTAATATGATTGCTTTCAAGAGGAATAAAAAAAAAAAAGGAAAAAAAAAAATTACATCTAATATTCATATTAAATTTACTTTTTATTTATGGTGTTTTTAATGTTGAACTAAGAAGTTATACTAGTTATGTCTTTGAAAGAGATCAAAAGCATCTGAATGAAGAATTCGTTGAATTGTAACGAATTTCACATTTAAATCGGATTTTTTTTATTGAATTCATACAGATTAACTTGAAGGAGAAAGGATTTTGATGGGTGTAGTTGTGCTGGGAGAGGAAGGATTAGTTCATGAAAAAAATTGCGGTGTTGATAAAGGTTATTTATGTAATTTTAGTTATGTCTAAAGAAAACATTTAAAATTATACTGTAGAAATTAATTTTTGTGGTGATAATATAATTACTCTAATAAAAATCTCCAACTTTATAATCTATTTTAATGGAGTTATATTTTTTAATCTTCTATTTGTATCTGAGTTGATTACTGTGTCCAATCTTAGAACATCTCCAATGGACTCCATTAATTGTGGCTGACATGACAATGAAATAGAAAAAAATCAAGAGAACATGGATAAATTGATGGAGTCAACTAAAAATTGCTCTCCAATGGCAAGGTCAAATTTTCAAAAATATTGATTACGTAACATTTTTCTCAATTTTAAATTAATTACCGATTTAAACAATTGTCTAACGTATTTTTATTCCCATCAAATTTTTTAAACCGACATCTCTTCCTCCACTTGAAAAGTCGTAGGTGAGCTTTTATTTTATTTTTTATTTATTTTTTTTAGAATTCATAGGTGATCTTTTACAGATATTTTCATCCATTTTTTTTTTCAATGAGTATAAATAGATAACCAGAAGAATGAATATAGTTCTAATTTTCTATAAGTGCATAGACTTGAATTTGTTTGATTGTTTAATTTTGAGATGTAATAAAATATACGTGAAATAAATTAGTTGACTGGATTCTTGGAGAATTGAATTAATTGTGTAGAACTGCCCACCCTTTATTTAGTATTAACATAATTATTAAATAAAAATAAATGCTGACTCATCAGGTCAGACGGAACGTAAATTTGTAGATGGAACACTTGACATTGTCAATTTTTTTCCAGTCATGTCAACTTGACATTGTTATTGACGGAGTGCATTGAAAATACATTTTTAACTAATTCAGTCTATTTGCTAAATTGTCACATTTTTTCCCAATTGGCTGAGTTGCTCTTATAATTTGACAAATAAAACCACTAATATCTCGCAAGTTAATATTCTTGTCGTTTTGACTTGATATAAGATAATTTTTATAATAAATTAATGACATAACGCGACTTGTCAAATTTTTTATCCACTTTAGTTTGACTTTAATGGTGTTTAGGAAGAAAGAATATGGAATTCGAGTGTATATAGGCAACAATTCATAAATTTTGTTACATGATTAACGTACAAGTATATTCCAATAAATTCATGCATTTTTATGTTGTCGATACAATGGACTAGGGGACTACGTAACTTGACGTCGTTGATTTTTGATGGCATAAGTTGGACACAATGACAATGGACAATTAATTAATGTGACAATACGTTATCCAATATGCAAGGATGTATGGCAAAAAAAATAAAAAATAAAAAAATCGTTGCTTTATAAATATTGTTTATATATAACAAGGTGACAATATCTTCTTTTATTTTTTGAAAAGTAAAAAGAAACAAACGGAAATTTTGATCATCGAGATTGTTGACTTTTAAAAAAAAATTCAATAAGATATTGTCACGTAACCTTTTATAAATAAATAGTTACCAATACATGCTAAGAATAAATAATCTATTTATATTTTTACATAACAAAACCAACGTATATAGATGAAGTCATTTTCAAGTTTTCTATAGTTTCCAATCTATTTTATACTAGCATTTAATAAATTTTATCATATGTTTTTTGACTAATTAATTTCGTATAGTTCTATTCAAATCAACGAAACAACATATATCTAAATATAAACTTTTTTGTTGTGCATTTTTAATATTTGTCGAGTGTTGGTTTAGTTTATAGTTTTCTCAGAAATAATGTTTGCTAGACATAAATTGTTTTTGTAGCAATTATTGCAAAAAATTAAGTTTCTAAGATAGTAGATATAAGATAATCAAATCAAATAATTACAACTTCACAATTATGTAGTTTTCAAGAAAAGATATGAATCTTTTCCACGTACACACGGGGAAAAAAAATGGAAAATGCTTAAAGCACTTCGGGGCTTACCCCCGAGGTGACCCCCTCTTCACATAGAGGGGGTGGAGCCCACTTGCTTACGCTTACCCCCGAGGTAACAAGTGGGCTCCACCCCCTCTATGTGAGGAGGGGTTACCTCGAGGGTAAGTCTCGAAATTGCTTGTATCATCACCAATAAAAAAACACTAATCCTTAATCAATGACTTTTCTGCGTAATTATATGCACAGAAGGTTCAAACCAAATAAATAATCACCAACGTTTTTACATTCTATTTTTCTTTTCCTACGGGACGTGACATTTTCTTCACTAAGCCAACGATTACCATCCCTTTTTACCTACCTTCTACCTTTCCATGTCCAAAGGGGGCAACTGATTTTCCCATTTTTTGCAGAAAACTACTCTTGGGCTCGTCGAGTTTTTCTTTCTTCGCCGCCTGGATGTCATCCTCATCTTCCTCTTCTTGTTCTTCGAACTTGGTTATTGATTGGTATTCAACTTTTTCTTGATATAATCTGATCGTGATTAAATAAAGTGAAACTGAAAAAATTGTCACACCCACCACGTACTAACTGAACTGAATGTTGACTAGAGATTTAGCTCGTTCTAGGGCCACTTCCCCATGGCACCGGACTACTTTGTGACCTCTTTCCAAGTTCATGAAACAACCTTTGGGCATGAACTCAGGTGTCCAAAGCATGAATCCCATGACCATAAGCCAAACACCTTGGAACATAATGCTAACAGACCTTGCAAAGCTATTCAAGAAACTCTTAGGGTAGTTTATGCCCAAAAGAGTGGTTGCAAGAGAGGTGAGAATTGCAATTTGAAGAAGCCAATGGTATTGGCCCTCAATCCCCATATGATCAGCAGAGTGGAGTAACTGCTGGCCAAAGGCTATGGCACCAAGCATATAGGTGAGTCCATATTGTGCCGGAGGAGCAAGTTTATCTAGTATAATTGTGAAAGATGCATACATGAAAAGGGTGATGGAAATATTTGAGTGTTCAAAGTTTTGGAGATGATTGGAAGGGATGGTTCCGTCGGGGTCGAGCGGTTGGTGGCGGTCCGGGCCAATAAAGAGCTCCATGGCTATGGACATGGTGCAGCCTGCCATGATCAAGAAAAGCTCTAAATACCTGATTTTTGAAGTTGGGAACCAAGGCAAAGATGTGTAGGATTTTGGGCTAATGGCATGGTTCTTGATGTGGTTAAGCAAGTGCCATAGCCCAATGACAAAGAAGCCAAATCCAGGTGCTACATGCCCCACCAGACTTCCCATGTTTTATGTCAAGAGAATGTTGAATGAGGAGATGGACAAAAAAAAATAAAAAAATAGACGTGATATAGAAAGGGATACGAGAAGAGGGGTTTTATATAGAGTTGAAGAATAACTTTTGAAGGTCTAGAGGGTTCCGTGAGGGGTTGAAAATTTGAAAATTGGAGTTTTGGGCCTGAAGAGTAAGTTAATTGGGGTTGAAAATTTGAAAATTGGAGTTTTAATTGCATAGTACTATTAATTAGTGAGGAGTTGGACAAAAAAAATTTAAAAATTAAAAATGGATGTGGTATAGAAAGGGATACGAGGAGGGGTTTTTAAGAATAATTTTTGAAGGTCTAGAGGGTCCCATGAGGGGTTGAAAGTTTGAAAATTGGAGATTTGGACTTGAAAAATAAGTTTAGATTGATTGGTAATGAGTTTACCAAAGACCCTTATCTATTAACTTTATGAAATGGGGTGGGCAACTTGTACTTAGAACACACAGGGCAATTGAAATTTTAAGGAGAAAAAAAAAAAAAAGAGAACTTCGAATTCAACTGAATAAGCCACCTATTACAACCGAGTTAGAACATATCAATAGTATTACATCGTATTGTATTATATTGAGTGTGATACGTAATTCTTTTAATTTCGTAAGACAAAGATAAAAGAACTTTTGAAGCATAGAAATTGAACTCTAGAAAGAGAGTTAAAAACATGATTGAGCTATTCAAAACGAGTGAAAATACATGTACTGATCTTATTGTTGATATTAACTCAACATGGGAACTTCAAGTTCAACTAAATATACAGATCGTAACATGTAAAATTTAAACAAATATGTACTATGTAAAAATACATTAAAGAAAAAGCAAATAATCTAAACAAATAAGTTTTAAATATATATTTGACATGATAATTTCATATAAAAAAAAAAACAACTATTTTAATAGATTTATACTATATGCAATAAGTATGTGAAAAAAAAAAACTAAGAGACATATGGAAAACATCCTTTTGCTTAATTTATATTTTTCGATGGAAATTAAACCACTATCTGCAATCTATCCTCTAAGTTCTAAAAAAGAGCAAGTTAAATTCCAACGAGTTCAAAAAAGAGTTGGTCACTACTGCTGTTACGTCTTACGTGATCTTTGCATGTTGTTAATTATAAAATCACATGAAGATTTACTTAAAATAGTTTAACTTGAGAGACATAAAATCACAAAAATTTGAAATAGACTTTATACATAGAGTGAAATGGGTTCCACAAGTTTTTTAAGTAACTCAAGTTCCTGATATTCTTAGCATAGACAGTATGCCAGGCATAATAAGCAAGGAAATTATATCTAGTCATTAGCATCTTCAACTTCTTTTCTGTGAAAATGGCAGGTTTTTCTCCCATCAAAGACCTCGTGGAGCAGGGATTGTTTCCCATGGCTGCAGCTCTGCTCTCTGATTTTCTGGATCTATCATTTTAATATATTGATCTGGATAGAATATGGTACTTTTTAGTGTAAATTTCTCCTACAAATGTCCTTCAATATACATCTGAAATCAAGAAACTATTGAAACTCAAGTTCTTCTCTATCTAGCACATCCAGGCTTTTATAATAATCAGTAGCACTGTATACAATCCCTTGTCCTTTGAACATCACCAATAATAACCAATGCATTTTGGACCGTTACTGTCTCCAACAGACACTTTTGATATATGTAGAACTCAGAGATGGCAAAAACTGAGTTATTTAGTCACTCGGGCTACGATTATCTTACAACCTATTATTCGCCACTGCCTACTAAACAACCAGTGGGAGCTGAACCCAACTGCATCCAGGAACTTTTACCAGGCCTTTCTCTCTCATGGAAATTCTCAGTTTATGGACATCGTCAAAATATCTAGATGGAGAAGACAAACAGGAAGCAAGAACATAGTTTGCTCCAAGGTCAGGCTCTATTTTGAGCAGAAGTTGCTTTAGATGTTCGTCGTCATATAGAATGCACCCATGTTGTTTGCAAGAGCTAAGATAGCTCCTCAATATAACAGAGTTTGGTTCCATTGGCATACACATAATAATCTGGTAAGCTTCTTCAATCTTCCCGGCACGCCCATATAAGTCAACCATGCATCCATAATGTTCCATAGTTGGCTTGATGCTGTAAACATTCATCATTTTTTCAAAAAGCTCTTGTCCCTTTTCAACAAGACCATTGTGACTACAAGCACACAGGATTGTGGAAAATGACTTGTCATCAGGCCTCAGACCAGTTTCTTCCATTATGGTAAACATAGATATAGCTTCTTCTCCATTGCCATGATCTGTGAGGCCAGAAATCATGGCAGTCCAAGACTGCAGATTTTTCTCACTCATGGAATTAAATATACAGAAGGCTTCCTCTACGAGACCACATTTTGCATACATATTAAGCAGGGCTGTTCCCAGAGCAACATGCAATTCGATACCATTAACGAGTATGTACGAGTGAATGGACTTTCCATGTCTGATATTTAGGAGGTTGGTACAGGCAGCAACCAAACTAACCAAAGTAACCAAGTTTGGCTTTTCATTTACCATTTTCATCTCTTGAAACACCATTAAAGCAGCCAAAGGACGTTTACTATATGCATTAAAAGCTCGATGGAGTGAGACAAATATCAACATAATGCATCGAAAAAAAAAAAATTGAAAAAAATTGCATATCATACCAAAAACAAAAAGAAAAGAAAGATACGAGGAATCGGCCTCAATAATCTAAAGAAGTATGAAAATGCAATTACTTTATAATTTGATACCAATTATGGGAAGACTTCACAAATAAAGGCTGCCCAAAAAACGTGTTCTGAAAGCGTGTTTGCTATATATTTGTACAAATAGTAAATTCAATTGACATTTGGACCAGGACAAAAGAAATTCTATTACAGGACATGTATAGTACTTATTATTCAGCTGATACTTTCGAAAAATGAATCAAATGAACTACTATTTGATATGCCATGCACAAAAAAAGTAACGATGACCTCAGTTGAAGCTATATTGACTCAGCCTGAGGCAAGACTCAAGGGAAATATCTAGAGCAAATGTTACACTATTATTTTTAACTTTTCACTAAATAGTACTCGCTGAAATCAGATTCAAAACAACAAATATTGTAAATCTAATTGAGCAACTCTTGAGTAGATATTTATTAACAGTATACTCATCCCTTCCATGCTATCCATCACACCTCATTCCGTTCAAATGTATATATTGTATGAACTATGAACTATCATTATGCGAAGATAGAGCATACATTCTGCCAGGCTACACTCAAATGCATTATTCCCGAACCATTGTTCTCTGTTCTTTTCTTTTCATTTTCTTGAAAAGGGGTTGGGTTGGCGGGGGGGTAAACTTGGACGTAGCTCAGTATACCTCCAATTAGATCCATGTCAACATCCTCCGAAATAAATCATAAAAACAAAAGCTAACGTTTAAGAGAGAAAAAGAAACAAGATGAATTTAAAAAGAGAATATATGTTAAAAATGTTCATACCAATTAACATAAACGGCAATCATGGAGCTCCAAGACACTACATCTCTCTTAGCCATTTCATCAAACACTCTTCGTGCAAAATCAATAACGCCACACGCACCATAAACTCTCAACAGCGTATTGTCCACATGCGGATCCAAATTAAAACCCGCCTTCAATACCATAGAATGCACGGATCCACCAACCCCAAGCATGGAACAACGCCCACAAGCCTTGATCACAAATGGATATGTAAACTTGTCGGGTTTGAGCCCACCAACTGTTCGAAGTAATTTGATAAAGAGTTTAATAGACTCAATTGGGGTTGACGAGTTGTTGGAGTATTCTTTGATCATTGTATTCCACGCAAAGAGTGGTGGCGGAGAAATGGGTGAATAATCAAAGATTTTCCGCCCATCATGGAGTGAGATTGAGGCGGCGGAAAGTATGAGTTGAGAGAAGAAGTATTCATGGTGATCGAGGGAGGTTCTGAGGAGCCAAGAATGGAGGTGCTGGATTTCAAAGGCTGTTTTTGACCGTTGGAAAAGAGTTTGTATATTGCGGGAAATTATCATAATTTCCAGATTTACATCTAACTTCCGCAAGGCGTCTATGGAGATCCTCAGAGTATCTAAATGGACCGGGTCTCCTGGTTGCCAAGGCCTGAGACAACCCGACTGCAACCCAACAGGAAAAATTGTCCTGATTTCGTTTTTCTTGTGGATCTCAAAAAAAATAAAATAAAAAAAAAATCAATAATTAAGTTATAATCGTTGATGTCCAATAACTAGCATTAACAAAATAGCTATGCGAGTTTGAGGTTGGTTTCTATAATTGTGAAGTTTTTGTATGCGAGTTGGAGATGATTCTCATTTCATAGTCACTATAATCGTTCAAACATCTGCATTACATGAAATGACGAGTTTAAACGAAAGGCGAACCTTTTTCTTTGAATAAGCAATTAAAATAAAGTTTAAATCTAAAATGCTACTTTACTTCAATGAAGTTCCCTCGACAAAATGCATTGCATTTTCAGGAATCCATCAATTTCAATTGTTCATATTGAGCAAAAGAAGGAAAAATGACATCATTATTATATAATTAAGAATAGTCGATGTCATATCATATCAAAGGCTTCCTAGAAAACACCTATACTCCTTTACATCATGATCCCATTCAACTTTGTTGTTCACACGATCGTGTTTGATTGCCTTGATTTTTTGAAGAAAAAATATTTTTCTGGAAAATGTTGACCGCAACTGCAAGCTAAAGAGAGAAAATGTGGAACTTGCTTTATTTTAATATTTTCACCTTGTTTCATCTCAGAAATTAATATTATTATTATCAAATACAAATGTGAGAAAAAAATAAAATAAAATATTGATTAAAATAGCTAAATTTTTATTTTATTTGTCTTGAAAATAATGATAATTAAATAACAAAACTTGAAAAATTCTAAAATTTTTTACACCTAGAAAAATAATGAAATCAAACACTTACAATTGATTTTTCCATAAAAATAATTTCTAGACAATTCCATTTCCCAAAAATTATTTTATTTCCACCAATTTTCTATTTTTTAGTCAAACGTATCCAATAGAAAGTCAGATAGATTTAGAAAAGTTGGCTAATATTTCAGTGTTTTTGGAAGAAAAATATACTTTTTTTCTTAAAAATTTGGCACGCAAATAATGGGATGAGTGGATGACACTTGAGAGAAGGGATGTCAATGGGCCGAGCCAGTCCGGCTCGACCCATGAAGGTTGAGATTGGTCTGGCCCACGAGTCGGACCGGTCAAGGCTCGTGTGGGAGACGAGCCGAACAGCCGGTCCAAGTCTGGCTCGTGAGGCTGGCTTGCGGGCTCGTCAATTTTTTTTTTTAGGTAATAAATGATATACATCTATTAATACTAAAATAATTGAAAGTATTAAAACTTAAACCCTTCTTTTTTAATTCGGGCTTGGAACCGACTACATTTAATTTATTGTAAATGACTAAATGTAGTTGTAAAAAAATTTGTGGGAAAATAGTGATATTTATAGATAAAAAATAAGGAATTTAAAAAAATAAAAAAATAAAATATTGGCTAAACAGCCATATCATTAATTTAAAAAAACAAATAAAAATTGGCTAAACAATCATATAATTAATAAAAAAAAGAAAAAGAAAATTGCCAAATGCCCAAACGGTCACATTTTCACGAGCCGAAACAGGCCGGCTCGCAATCTGGCCCATTTCGGCTCATGAAAATGGATCAGACGAACCAAAATGGGCCGGTTCCCGAGCGGCCCATTTCATTGTCTGTTGGGTCGGTCCACGAACTTCACGAACCGAATTCAAACTCTCCAACACTCAAATTTTTTATTCGATCTCGACTCAAATCCGTTTTTTCGTGAGTCGAGCCGAACTCAGGAACTATCCAGCATGTTTGCCATCCTTACTTAGAGTTGAGTATAAACTCATCCTGCACTTTAAAAGACATAATCAGCAATTTACATTTTTCATCAAGATTCAGGATAGGATTGGTAGGAGCCCTTAAGATTGGTACTCAACCCTTTTTTTTTTAAGTATCGAGAAGCCAGGCATCTGTACGCTTTTTACTTTTTAGCACTATGTGTATACTATGCATGATGACAAGGCAATACAGTGTCAAAAACGACAACCGTAGTAACATGTAAAACATTTTACACTATAAATATTTTCAACCGTTATATATAATCGGATCTACAATTTTTATCAATTATACATTTTAATGATTTCGTCAACTTTTATCAAAATAACTAAAATTCTAATTTAAAATATATTTATTTAGATTATATTATATTAGCTCAATTATAGTATTGTGATAAAATTTTAATTTATTAGAAGTTCGTTTGATTTTAAAATGGGAAAAATACATAAATAGGTAATTATAAATTCAAATTTCAAAATTAAGATGAAACTTGTATAATTTCAAAAATCAGGTTATCATTCATATTAATTAATTACATTAAATAATTTAAAATATTTTATTACTAGGTCACAAATACACATATTTTAGTTCACAAAATTGATTTCACAATTAGGTCACAACCATCATTTATGAGGTCACAAGTGAAAAAAATTTATGAATCACGATTTGGCATTAAGGTCACAGCAGCCATCGCTCCAAACACCTCCTCTGATCGAAGACACCAATTGCAACGCCTTAGCAGCCATTCCCCAAACGCCTCTTCTGATCTAAGACACCGATTGCGGTGCCTCGTGATTTTCTTCTGTTTCTGTCAAACCCATTTATGTTAAGGTCACAACCAACCGCTCTCCTCAGACCACGAAGTCCACGACCACCGCTACCACAGCCAATGTGACCTGAGACCATATCACCTACCCATTGATCTACACACCCACAACGCTCGCGTCGCAACCTTCACGGCCACCACACCCATGTCCAGCACAACCAAACAACCACCGCCACCTACACAACCACCTCAGCCACCACGCCCACATCCGTCGTGGTGAAGTTGGGAATGGAAGTGCAGCGGAGAAAGAAAATAATCACAACCGACGACATTGAACGCAATGGTGATGGTCGTTGCGTGTGACTTTGTCGGAATAGAGAAAGAATACAGTCAACACAACCAACTGCATCACCTTTACCAGTTACCACCATCGCCACAACACCACCAAATCATCGTCACCGCCTGCACGATCAACACCATCGACAGAACCCCCCAAAACTCTTCCATCGTTGCTGCGCAAATGCGTTGTGAGAGCGCTCAAGCGATGCTTATGTGTAAGGCGCCGCTGTGTCCGACATTAGACTGACGACACTGCTCACCATCGATGGCGGCGCCCGGGAAACGGCGGATGTGTTGTGTGAAGGGGAAGGACGGATCTGTTGTGTGGATTTGAGAAATTGATGAATGAGGATATATTAGGATTTGATGTTTTGTTTATATTTTAGAATAATATTATTATATTTTATTAATTAACTATTTTTTATTTATAACCTGAAATTTGAAATTATATATGTTTAATCTTATTTTTGAAATTGATTCTTAAAAAGGAGGCGTGCTTGTAATTTCCACTGTTAAAATTTCTTTTAATTTCTTTACTCTTTTTTTTTAAGAGGGCTTATTCATTGTAATACGAAACTCTTGGATTGTTACGTTTCTGTTCTAACGGGTATTTCAGATTATGCTACGAGTTAGTTTTTCATCCCTAACATCATATACACATCCAAAACCAAATTTTCGGAGCTTAAACAATATTAATTGAAATTATTTCCGAAAGACGTGAAGATGATAGAGCAACCATTAACCTAACCACTGTAAATGATACTTACACTGCAAGATCAACATTACTACAACATATGACAATCAAACACGAACATACTTTCCAAAGGTCAGGAATAACCTAGCAACTAAAATATAGAATCTTTCCTATGATTTGCTAACAAACACCACTTTGATTTCATTGTATCTTGGGGGGCTTATTTGATGTCCCTTGCGTACAATATTGTGGGACAAATAAAGTCCTTAAAAAAAAAAAAAGGTAATTTTATGTGCTTTGGAAAATCTATCAAAGTTGTACGAGTCTTTGTCATTATAACACCACAAATATTTTTTCAACAATCTTAGTATTTACATCCCAAAAATCGTCTTCCTAGGTTGTTCTCCGTGGTGTCCATGAAGATTTTGTTACAGTTATTTGAACATGATGAAATAAATTTCATTCACGATTTTGAGATGTTGATGAAGAGTTTCCAGACCATGAACCATGATGAATTGAAGAATTTGGTTCTTCCTAGAGTTAGGCTTCAATTGAGAGTTTCTGATTTTGTTCTCTGTGATTCAAATAGGAGGGTTGTTCGTTTTAGAAGGAGAAGTCAAGAAACGTGTTTGTTCAATGGAATCAAAATTGTGCCTTTTTTATTTTTCGTGTTTCTCCAATAACGTCGTTCGTTATCATGTTATTTTTTCATCTGCGTGTATTTTTGCATACCTATAGAAGCGCAATTGATTCTGATGACTGATGGATAAATATATGAATAGTTCGATGACCATTTGATAATTATTTATTTTTCAGTGATTAAGTGATAGTCATAAATAAAATTCAATGATCACACGTTTAATTAAGGGCTTTGCTACATGTACAAATTGGATTACTCCTCCCTCACATGGAGGGCCCTCCATATGAGTAATCCAGTTTGTCAACCAGAGTTAGTACAAATAGAATAATTCTTTAATTAAACTCTATCAACAACCTATTGAAGAAATATCACCCACAACTATTCACATAGTTCTTGTAAAGAAAAAACTTCAACTTTCATGACAAAAAGGCCACTTTAATTTAGGTAAGATACATGTACAGATATTGAGACAGATGGCTTCTCATCTCTCCTTAGCTCTTTCAAGATTTCCTTTACAACGACCCAATTCCTCATCAAAGCACGGTAAGTTTCTGCTATTTTTCTATGGGCACAGCCACAATCTTATCTTTGGTTGTTCTTGCTCATAAACTAAAGATTGAATTATCCTGATGTTATCCCTACTCATTTCAACCTATTGGGACTTCCACTCACTCGTTCTATTCATTCTATAAACTAGAAAGGTTCAGATAAGATATCAAAGGCCAAAAGGGCATCATTCTTTCTTGAATTTTACCACACTTAATTCTCCATGTGAATATGCCCGTTTACGGTACAGAGAAGAGAGAAATATTTTTTATTTTTTAGAAAAAAAAAAAAAGTGATATTGCATTCTGGGAAACTTCATGAAATTAAATTAGCATCTTGTTAATTTTCCTAGAATTACCATGTATATAATATTCATTTTCATCTTCATCCCAAGATAAAGTATTTGAAGGTCGAGTTATGGAGTTGGATTGATGCTGTTAACTGATGTTGAAAATGAATATATTTGTTTTTTCTTTTTTGTCAATTGGTAGCAGGCAATGTGAAGGCAGTTGGAGCTGAAGCTAGGTCCAGCTTGGAGGATGAGAGTGGCTCACCGGGTGTTTCTGACCACTCATTACAACCTATCAATAAAAAGGTTTTATTTTACTGTTACGTGTATTTATGTACTTATTTGATACCAAAACTCTCAAATGCCGCTGTATTTAGATGTCTTGTTTTATCATGTTTATGTGCCACGCGCTTCGTCAAATAGGAAACTGTTAGCCACACAAGATAATTTGTATTGGGTTGTGCCTGGTATTGTTTACTATCTAAAAATGCTCTGTCCCTATTAATCCTAGAAAATTAGATTCCAATCAAATTTGGAGTTTTTGAAGTAATTTCGCAACAACAATGCTACATTCGCAATTGCCCGACTGCGCATGTGTACATTTTATAGTTACCTCGGGATTATTGAGCCTATAAGAGCATTTCCAATGCATTCTGTGAATTGGGGAAATACACATGACACGTCAGCAAATAAACGGAATATGATAAATATTCCTCTTCAATGCACAACGTGAATTAGGATGTTAGGCTGACGTGACACTAAAAAAAAAATAGACATTGTGAGGTGGAGCATCTACATCTAGACGCTCCGTGAGACATGCTGGCTCAGCATTAACCTTTATTTTTTAATTATTATAAATAAGGACGTTGGTCAATCAGGTTTTATGATATAAGTTAGTTCTATTTGGACTCTTTATACAGTGAGAAATCCTGCAGATAAGACTCAACTTATGCTTAGTAATTAATTTTAAATTTAAATAAAAAATGTCAAATAATTAATATTATTTAAATGTAGAAGGAACCATTGAAGAGTAACTTTTTTACTTCTCCGTCTATTTATCCATATTCTCTGGAAGTCCGTCTATTTTATTGTCAAGTCAACTCCAATCCACGGAGTGCATTAGAGATGCTCTAAGGGTAGCTTGATCTACTGGGAAGTTTCTTTCTGTGTTGTGACTTATTGTTCTGTAGTTACTAAGTTAGACTTGATGTATTAATGATGAGTAGTTTACGGGGTAAAAGTAGGAAATGGCAGTAGAATAGTTCGTGTGCTGGTCTGTGAACGTAGTCGAAAGACAGTGGTGCTTGTTATGGAACCTACATCAAGATTGATATGGTTTTCATGGATCATGGATGGGATGATTTCCATTTGTAGCTGTATGGTTTCAGTTTCTGCATTATTTGTGCTGGGTAAGGTTACCACAGACTAAGTTAAGCTTCAGGTCCAATAACCAAATCACTCATTAACTGAAAATTAAAATTAGGTTTAGTTAACGGGCAACTTGAATGAAAATGATAGGAATTCTGCTATCTGGTTGACCTTCCAAGCTTTCCGTGTTTCAATCTTGTTAAATTAATTAAATCAATCGTGGTCCTCGTCATGCAAGTCCCAAGTACCACATAAGGAAAAAGGAGGGGATTTGAGGGTGGCGAACTTCAGAATCTCATTTGAAGACAGTACGCACATCTAACCAGAAAGATATGATATCCTATTAGTAGCAGCATTGAGCCTTGTATTTGTTAATACCTACTGTAGAGCCTCTTGAAAACTTGTTTGACGATGACGCTTCCTATTAGTTGTTATTTCAAGCCATAATATATAAATCATTACAGATTTGCCAATTCCATCATATTCCAGTTAGGCTTGAAGTATTCGAAGCTCAGAGTACATTTTTGGGTTCTGACTCTAAAAACTAGCAATGGCATCTTCAATCTGTGATGGAAGGCTGTGTTTCTGATACAAAATGGTCCTTTTCTTTCGGCCATTAACTTAAATGGTCTTCAACGGATGGATGGTGTATGATCGTATTTGTATGAAGTCGGTAAAATTTTCGTCTTGACTTTGGCTATATATAATTTATCATACGAATGAAGTTGCAGCTCGTCTTCAGCTAGAGCAATGACAGCAAAAATAATTTCTTGATATCTCCTTTTGTTTCCAAGTAAACTTTTCTTCTGTTGGAACAGGTATCTCAAAAGGCAACATCTCGCCGCCAGTGTTTGACTTGTTTATGTTCGACGGTAGCTTTGATAGTAGCTCCTGATGTTTCTAATTCTGGACAAAATGCAAGTGCCTTGGACGGAAAAGAGTGTCGAAATTGCGGGGGTAGTGGTGCTATTATCTGTAAGTATGAATGCTTGCTTAACTTCACTGCTTTTTATGGTTGCCCTATTAATCATTTCACTCATAGACTCGGTAAATTTGCTCTTTATTTAGGTGATATGTGTGGTGGTACAGGAAAATGGAAAGCTTTGAATAGAAAACGAGCCAAAGATGTTTACGAGTTTACAGAGTGTCCAAATTGTTACGGTTTGTTGTTTTTCACAACTCATATATTCTTTAATATGAAGTTTGCTTCTTCAATTTGGATTCTCATTATGCTGTTGGAATACTGGGGTCCGTTTGATTCACCACCATTTGTCATGAAAAATGAAAATATTTTCCAACTTTCCCCAAATTGTGGTGTTTGACAACCAATATTTGGCCAAGAAAATATTTTCCTCCCTCTCCCCCCGCGTGCCTATTTGCTTTGAAAAGTAAGAAAATATTTGTTTTGACTTTTGGTGGGACGTTTGATCAATTTTGTTGTTAATTGACTTATTTTTTTTTAAAAAAATAACTTTATTATTATTAAGTACAAATATGTTAAAAAGGTAATAAAAAAAAATTAAAATAGTTAAAATTTATTTTATTTACCATGAAAAATAATGTCAATCAAACAACAAAATTTGAAAAATTTCCTACTTTTTCCACCTAAAAAATTAAACCAATCAACAAACACTTTTAATTGATATTTTCCATGAAAATATTTTTTAGACAAATCATTTCCTTGAAAAATATTTTCTTTTCACCCATTTTTTACTATCGCAATCAAAAACACCTTTAAAGAAACTATTTTCTCCTCTCTCAACACTACCTTTTGGTACAAATTTAGCTTTTATGATTTGTGACAAATGGTTTTGGTGCAGGTCGAGGGAAATTAGTGTGTCCTGTTTGCCTGGGGACTGGTTTGCCGAACAACAAAGGTCTTCTCAGGCGGCCAGATGCACGGCAGTTGCTTGACAAGATGTATAATGGTCGTTTATTACCAAACTCTTAGAGAAATCATCTCTGATATCTATAGAGCTCGCCAAGATTAGATTTTTGATCGCCGTAATCTCTTTTTTAGGCACACATTTTTAATATAACGTCGCTTTATCTTCTTTCAAATTCAGATCGTATTATTTTTGGTCATTGATCTCAAGCAATTACAAGAATATAACACTAGCAGCAAATGGGCACTTCAAATTTCAGAAGTAAATGCATATTATCAAGTGAACAACACTATTACTGATTCTACAACTTCTAATCATCTAAGCTAAAGTTACATTTGCATAGCTTATAACCATACAAAATGAGAAAAGAAAAAAACCATACAAAATGAGAAAACAAAATAAGGAATCCAATGGCTATTATTCGTAAGATGGAACATCTAAGATAACTTTGTTGTAAAAAAAAATTGAGAACAGGAAACGGCATATTTGTTACGACATCCCGAATGGCCTGGAGCAGTATAAGTCTCTGTGTAATGTGTTGGAACAGGGGCTTAATCTTTTACATTGATTTTTATTCCTAATACCTGCAAAAACAAACAGATCGAGGTCATAAACGTCTTTTCCAGCATCTTTTAAGGCTAATGGCTCATTTGCCAAAAGCTAAAAGCAACTTCTACTTTTGTATTTATAATTTTATAAAAGTATTTTATCTGATTAAAAGAGTGAAAGCTGACTTGAGGTAATTTCTTCGACAAGTAAAACCCTGCCAAATGGGCCATAAATGCATGATGCACAGATTGATAAATGATGTCTGATTTTCACTTACAAGTTACATTAATGGTTGAAAAATTCCCATTCTTCTTTTGACAAGTCTAGAAACTCTGAACTGCCATCTTCAAACATGATCTGGCAAAGGAAAAATACGAGTAAATAAAATAAATTTAAATATTTATTGCATCAGAACAGGAATTTGCTGCCTCACCAAATGTCTTCTTGTGGCCTTATCAAACCGTTTTATTATCCCAAAAGACCTGAGAAATATGAAGCAAATACAACAGAATATTCAGCATATATATTGTAGACTAGTGATCCTATTGAAATGAGACACTACAGTATGAGTTATAGATTTAATTCAATTGAAATGCTTCAAAAATATAATATGACCAATAAATGATGAGTTGTGCTACTTGTACATGCCTGTACAAGCAGCATTTTCCATAAATGATATTCAAGGAGATCATAGAATCAGACATACCTCTTATCCAAAGAGTGAATTGTTCTTATTATTGAACCAATGCAATTACAAGGTTTTCTTCTTGAAACAGATTTACGACCTAAACCTCCTGGAAAGGTAAGTAATAACTAAGATTACAAAATTTACAAATCCAAACGAAAGTCCTTGGCAAAACTGAAAAACAAGATAAAAATTGATTGTGAGTAACATACCTACAGCAGGAATTCCATTTGAATGGACCTATAAAAGACGATGATGCAATCACTTAGTGCCCGCTTATAAAATCTTCAGAAAGTGGCAGAAGTACACATATATGTTTCATTGAATATGTGAAGAAGATAAGAATAAAATAAATATTGGTATTTAGCAGGAGAGTATGTAGTAGTACTCTCCTACATAACATCAACTACTGCCATACACTTCTCCATCCTCCGTAAGAAAAAAAAAGACAGAAATGTGCTTCTCGAGACTATCACCCTTGCATGCAAAAGAACTTGGCAATTCATCAAACTCTCTAAAACTTATTTTAGGGCTTCCGGCTTCCATTATTTTCCTTTTTCTTTTAGGTTTAATTTCTTTTGAGTAAATGTCATGACCTCCTATGCTTAATAGCACTGTTATGAACGTTGCTGACCATGTTCAATGGCTAATAAATTCAAGCTGTCACGCAACCTTTCAAATGCAACACTCTTATTCCTACTTTAACTCCTTCACACGGTCCTTGAAGGTCCTTTTCCTATAATCTTGCTGTTGCCTCTTCTAGAGCTGAATCAAACATTCAGGCTCAAATGAAGCACACTTTGCAACGTCCAATCAATCAACTATAACAACACCACATTCCAAAGTCAATCCCAGCCAGACCAAAAAAGGGGTCAATTCAAGTTTTGGCACCTTCAATCCAGTCCACTGGTCTCTCTCAATCTAAGCTAACTTCTCCATTCAATTCAGGAATGAAAAGTATCAGAACCATATGAAAAATATAAAGTACGTGAAAAAGGTGGAACTTTGTGTCTTCAATTTTGATGCTCGAGCAAAACTTACATGTTTTCCTACTTTTTTGGAATTATTTGAGGCCGTTACCCCGTTTTTAAGGGAGGATAGAACTGCTTTCACTTTCGGAGAATGGGCAGCCACTTGACATGCTATTATTTTCAAGGCAGCATCTGTAGAAGGCATTTTCAATTTATTAGGCTTAACTCCTAGCTTTTTCCTGCAGCCTGTAGCACCACAGAAGCAATCTTGATCTGCACCAAATTGAACAAACCTGCTATACTTGTTAGAGTGACGTGGAGACATGATTCTAGGAAGAAAAACAACTACATGTTACAATATGCTTCAAAAGGTCAAGTGATAACCCGTACTGATAATCATAGGTCAGATATTCGCCCTTCAAAATATCACGAGTCGCAAATATGCCTATTCTTGTTTCATCATCAATCATCCTGAAAGGAAAAGTAGGGTGAGAACTAAGGTATCAAAAAATGAGATTAAAATTAAGAAAAAGAAAATAAGGATCAGTTTGACCATTTCTGCATCTCAGTGTTGGGACAGCAACTGTGATTTATGTATCTGGATTTGTTTCCCTTGTAAGTCGCATCAATCACCATGTCTCTATTAATTTCACATAAGTAAAAATTTGTCTCTCCACGGTGTTTCATTTTCCAAAGCCTTTCCTCACATGTTTTGTCATCAATCACTGCAATCATGAGTAACGTTGTGCATTCAATTTGTAATTTTATGTTGAAGACATAAAGGAATAAAATAAACATGCAAACTGATCATTTTTCACCTTCACCAACATATTCTATCACGAACTCTCCTTGGTTAATATCTTCCCCAGCCACAACTCCCATTCCACATTTCTCAGTCTTCAAAAAAAAATATAATCCAGTCAACTTTACAGATCAAATGAATGAGTAAAAATATAAGGATATTGAACATAATCACAAAGCTGAAAAAAAAAAAATTATTTCCAATCACATGCCACCAGACATAGCACAAGTACAGTGCACAAAATCAACTTATGAACTAGACAAGGAAATAAGAATATAAATGTCTACATTCATATGACAATAATTAGCTGCACGCTGTGCATGTACAAGGAATTCTGCTAGCACAAAAAGGAGCACAGGGACAGGGTCTCCCATTGCAATTCAGCATAGATAAAAATAATGCTTAAAAAAGCAAATTTCTAAGAAATTGGTGTACAACGTGTAATAAAGAAGAGATGAATTGTACAAAAGTATCAACAAATCAAAAATATGAACAGAATATGTCATGTGAGGATAATCACTAATTATAAATACATTTTTGCACACAATTATGGGGAGGAAAAAGGAATTACGGCGTTTTATAGAATTGAATGAGAACAAACATCCCAACAGCTTTAAGTGTAGGACTAAACCTAGCACTAACATCAGCTAAGATTACAAAACCCCAACAAAGGCTTCTGCTCCATTGCAAAATGAATTTGTAAGGGTTCACAGAAGAAATATATCATGGGTTTGATGGTTCTAAAAGCAAAACATCTGCATGCCTAAGGGCTCTTATAAATTTATAATGTGAAAGATTTATAAAGAGGATCCTTCACAGCATATAAGATACGGGAATGACATGAGAAAATGAGTCTGAATAAATACATTATAGCTGTAATGATAATAATAAAAAAAAAAACCGTTACCTCAACTGTTTTCATCTTTTTCACAGGTCGTTGATGGAATGGTTTATTCACACAGGAGATCCCACAATTACAGGCCAAAGAGCAGCTCGACCTCAGCATGCTGCAGAAAAAAATTACTAATCAAGAAAAGATATTTCAAGATCCAAAGCAGAAAACATATGAACTCAAGCATCAGTTAACAGGTAAAAAACAATGATAATCCTATCCAAAGAATATTAACATACAACAAAAAGTATAACTTCACCTGAATATAAAGCAAGAAGAGAAGAAAGAAAAACCCCATAAGCAGATAAAAAGCTTTGGTCAACTCAACTAAACCTTATCACATACTTACAGGGGGAGGGGGTCATTACATGCAAGGTTTAAACAGGCAAGAACGAGTACATAGCATTTTTCCTCATGAGATGAGGCATAAGTCTCGAGGCGCTTTGAGTTGTAAACCTCGCTATGAACCAACAATTTAAATAAAACTATAAAAAATATCAAAAAATAAACATGCAATAACATAGAGAAAATGTATAAGTCTCTCATAACCTCATGCAATAACATTTATGAGGCACATGCCTTGAGACTTAAGCCTCAATCAGTTGGGGAGTAAGCCTCATCGAGCCCTTAAGCAATACGGGTACTAAGACTTGGGAACGTTTTTTAAAACCATGATTACATGGAGTCTTTTCTGCAGCTCTACTTTATCGAAGGTCAACACAAAAGTTACACCAGAGAGGTACATATCCTTTGTCATTCCTCATTCTAGTTAAATCATCACTATCAATTACCCCACAATTCCTCCTCAATGAGTGCTACTTTATCCAACTCTATTCTCATTCTATCTTTTTCGTCTTTACTAAATCCATCTTAGCATTCTTGCTTCAGATACGAGGTGTAAGCCAACAAAATGGGAGGATTGTAATCTGTCTTTGCCACTGCAAAAACAGCCCCCACAGAGAAAAATGTGTTTTAAATTCTTCCTTCATTAAAGGAAATGAAACAACATTAGTTTGTTACCTCTTAAGTTACCTATGAAGAATAAAAAATGAGATTGTCTGTTAAGGTAGAACTACCATTCAGTCAAATTTAACTGTATATAAAGTAAGGAAGAAAATAGCCTGCTCAAGCTATATTTGTGAACTTAAATTTTAGGAACCAATATGTGGTTCTAAAATTTGTTTCACACATTTTGGGACCAACGTATAGTCCTAAAATATGTTAAGGTATAACTACATTCAGTCAAATTTAACTATATCTAGTATGGAAGAAAATAGCCTGATCAAGCTAAATTTGTAAACTCACGTTTTGGGTACCCATATATGGTTCTAAAATATATTTTCACATCTTGGGGGACCAATTATGGTCCTAAAATTCCATCATAATATGTATTTCACAGTCTAAAATTGTTAGAGAAAATTAATCCCAGATGTCCTTACCCACAAAGGCAATCTCTGCCACAAACCCCAGATGATCCAACCGTTGAGCTGCATGAACAAAAGATGCCATCGTCCCCCTGACGCCTTTTAACCTTCTTCACAAGATAGACATCTTGAAGTTGTTAAGATCAACAACAAAAATGTAAAAGGAGGGAGAGAGATGAGAGTCAAATAGACCAAACAGAATTGTAAAAATGAGTAGAAATGAACAGTGGATATCTTGATTAGGAAAGGAGTTACCAAGATGAGAACAAGCATATAAAATAACAAATATCAACATATGGCACTCCTCATAGGAACTAAAGCTTTTAAGGATACTGCGCCTGATAAAGGAGTAGGGTGTAGGTTTCCATTTAATTAACCATTCAGGAAGTTCGAAGTCAACTGGACTTCCAATCTCCTCCGTCATTTTTTCAAATACTTGCAAAATATCACTGCTCCCAGAATGCTGGTAACAAATACAAAAGACTAATATAACTTAGAGGCCAAGACATTAGTCTTTATATGCATATGTCAGAACAGTTACGTCAATATCTCCATACATCAAAGGCATAAGAGAGAAAAACTGGGGGAAAGGGTCTGGTGAAATTGAAAACTGATCCAAGTAGATAAGAATTCATGAACCGTACGTGATTCCATCATCAGATTGTAAAAGTAGGGTCACAAAATCTAAATAAAAAGAAAACAGATAGATAGGGCATAAACAACATGAACAGTAGTACCTAAGAATGATTAAAAAAAAATTGAGATAGAGCTTATGACCAACAACTAAGCATACCAAGATCGAAGTGCACGAGATAATTTAAATACATACTAAGACAATAAATACTTAAATTTTCCCATTATAATTGAGCTATGATTGAAGTGAGTACAAGACTGTTTGAACAAGTAAATTCATATTCGATTATACTTTCACTTTACTTCAATCAAGTAACTGTAGTACACTTTAATTTGCTTTCAATCGAGTAACTCCATCTGATTCCATCACTTGGATGGATGGAAACCGATGACATAATAATTAATAAGTGATGTTCATCATTTATTTAATTGAAGTTGACTTATTTCATTTCCATGACTAATGGTTATGTGTAATAATCACACTTTATCGACTGCCATGTCATCAATTATCGTTAGTGAAATTGGACAAATTTATCTTAATTGAAATCAAAATTCAAGTGTAGTTATCAATTCAAATCATATTAAAGTATAGTTTTACATGATTGACACTAGAGTCAAATTAGTAATTTACCCTGTTTGAACTTTCTCCAAAAAAATGACACACCTTATCTATGTGGGTTTTCATGTTTCCTCTCCCACTCATAACAATCAAAACAGGAAGCTTTTATTTTAACTTTCTGCACATGAGATCATCCCTTTAGACTACAGTTATACACCTCAAAGATGTTCATGCTAGGTTGCACCGACACTCTGTCAGGAGCCAGCGTGTCGTGTCCGACACCGACACTCTCCGAACACTCTCCGACACGTGTCAGAACTACACCATATAAATTAAAATGAAAAAGGGGAAGGGACGAAATGCATGCAATTAAAAAAATGATAAATCTAACTTACAAGTTTGTTTTTATTTGATATCCTCATTTTGATTCAATAAATATACAATGTGTTGTTTGTAATAAGACTAAAATAATAATAAATTAAAAATAATAATTTGCGTGTCCCCAACGTGTCGTGTCCTAACTTTTTAAAAAAATCAGGTGTCAACGTGTCCGTATTGTGTCGTATCCGTGTCGCGTGTCAGTGTCCGTGCAACTTAGTGTCCATGTATCTATATGAATAAAAACCACATACGGTGCCATTAAAAGGGAAAGATTTGCTTAATAGTTAGATGTTTAATTGCCTAAACAAGCATCTCTCACCATTAAAATCAACAGCTTTCTCAAACAAAACACTCCAAAACATAGCGTATACTTCTTTTACAAGTAACCCGCATCTGAAAAATCTAACTAATACAAATATACAATTAGAAGTAACTTCATTGACAGTTCTACACATCTTGATCCTCATTCACTAGTGGTAAGACAAATAAAGAGAGAGGGGGGGGGGGGGGGGCAACAACTTACAATCACACACAATTACACATAATGAGGAGATGAAGAAGTTCATAACAAAGATATACTGAACAAAACAATCGTATGCAGAACATTAGGGTTTGAGACAAACCTTCTTCATTATGGGCATGGCCTCAATAAGTTGACTGCTTAGAAATACGAAGTGATTATAGTCTACGGAAGAAAAAAAAGGGCCGATGGCCGAGGATAAAATAAAGAGACGAGCAAGCCTAAAAACATATCATATCATAACTCTACTAGACACATTTATTACAACAGACATATAGGACTTATTGAGAAAAATCCAATTCCATCAGGTTTTATTTTATATTTTATATTAATTTTTTCTATATCAAACTCCACTTCTTTATTAGTACACATTGTTGACGTTACCCTGCCCTTGGGGTGCTTACGGGAAGTCAACACACGAATTGTCCACCGCGTGGTGTGAATTTATTCCACTCTAGGTAGACGCGTCCCCAGGGGTATCGAACCTTGGACCAATGAAACTTAAGAATATCAAAAGCCTCTATGATACCACTAAACTAACGTAAGCACCCCAAGGGCAGGACAACGTCAACATAAAAACATGTTAAAAACATGTTGCTCTGTCCTTGGAGAACTTACGGGACGTCAACACACATATTTACCGCACATAATTATTGGTCATATGGAAACGCACTGTGCAAGACAATTATTCATTATAATTTTTCAAGTAAACAGATATATTAATTAATAGGGATTATGTACACGAGAAATATGATTAAGTACCCACTAAGCCTAGGTTTGAACCTACAGTTAGCTTTCAATTAGAATTAAAAGGCTACATTTATATACTTGCCTCCCATAATCCCATTAGTCCCATGTAGTTCATATCTTTGAGTTTCTGTATCTCTTCATTTGTCTTCTTCTGCGATGCGGAGTAATTGTAAAATGAAATATTGTAGAAATAAATAATTCGTGACTCTTGAAAAAAATTAATCTTAATTCAGGCACACACTAGCAGTGCGCAAATAAGATTCCAGTTCTTGTTTCTCAAAGATAATTTCAAACCCGAATAGAGTGGGAACAATGTTCTCGACATTACTGACATTTGCAAGTCCACACTACACTTTTCAAATTTAAAATTCGCACATATTCATAAATTTTAAATTTGCCAAAATTAACTATAAAATTCAAGAAAGTAGAGTAAGACCGAGAAAGAAAACAAAGAAAAACTCGTCTCGAAAACATTTTCTTCACTAAGACCCTTAATTAAATAAGGAAAAGTGAAAAAATCAAATTAGATATGATCCCCAATTTCAATTTTTTTTTTTTTTTTTGTCAAGAACTTGGGTTTTATGCACTAGAGAAAATGTGGAACTCGAAAACAAAGACACAAAATCACAAAAATACAAGGTCTTACTTGCAGTCGGAAGAATGGAATCGATGGCAGCGAGGGGGATGGAGAGAGGGAGAAATGGTTGACAGGTGAGGGAGTGAATTGTAATTTCGTTAGAAATGGGATTTGTAATGTAACGGTCTCATTTCACTTGTTTTTTTTTTTTTTTTTTGGTAAATTAAGTGACTAACTAGATGTAATGTATTGCAATTGCAATTGAAAAATACTCAATTTTCAAATTATTTATAATATTATTGAATTTCTTGTCATAACTTTAGAAAAATACTGACTTTTGAAGAGATAATATAATATTTAATTGACAAAATTAACTGGAAATCCTTTTATTAAGGAAATTTTTTACCAATTATTTAGCTAATTAAATTAGGAAATTTCAAATATCCTGAAATTTAGTCTCTCGTTTCCTTTCTTGGTAGACTACCACATTCTATATTTGTGTATTGATTAATCTCTGTCATTTTTATGTAATATTATATTGTTGCTATTAATATTACATGTCGTGTAATGTATTGTAATACATGTTGTCATTACAGTGTATCTAACGTCACAAAATGACGGTGTTCTAATTACATTACAGGGCTTCTAATAGTAGATAAAGTGAAATTAAACTCATTGAAACGCTATTGTGCATGTAATTTTGTCTCATGAATCCATAGAGTGTTATATAGTATCACTGAATGTAATATTACAATTAATGTAATATATAGTATAAGTGCTGGGGTTGCTCCTAATATTACATTCTATGCAATTACTTAATATTTGTAAACCATTACATTTGATGTAATTCAGAAGCTGGTATATGATTTTATCGATTAAATTTCATGTAACGCCAGTTCAAGGTATGATAAATTGTATGTGATTTTAATTAAATTACATAACTCGTAATATCATGTCCGATTTAGAAAATGATTTATCATATTATTTAACTAATTTAATAATTGTAATTTTCATATTATTAGTTGATTTTAAATGTAATTACACCCCTAATTTAATCTTCTAAATAAATAATAACTACATCCCTAAATAATATATTCCATAATTAATGAAGTCAATCAAATAATATACTCTCTATCATAGAATTTGGTATTTTTCTAAATAATGTATTTATCTAAGAAGGATTGAAGGAACTAGTGTAGAGTCTAATTAATCCTTTTTTTTCTCTTCACCGATAGTGTTTATGGTCCGTCCAGCGCGGAAAGATTAGTATAGGTTTCTAGACCCAAATACAAGCCCACTACAACACCAAGTGGTAATTTTAGCTTTCTAATTGACATTTTTCCCCTAGAGTGATTATATTGACACCCCCAAAATTGTTAATCACGCCATATTATATATACACATTTATTAAAATACAAATTTTATAAATACTCCTCATTCAATTTTACAAAAATAACCTTTATTAACTCAAATGAAAGTAAAATCATACACCACAAATCATAAAAGGGACTAATAAATTTTCTCTCTCTAGAATTGAATTCATACGGCAGCTGGTTTTATCTCCATTTAGGCGTCTTCGAAGATCTCTATCTGGAAATTAATTCAGACCTTCATCTGGTTTTATCTTCGTCCGGCATCTTCGAAGCTCAAACCTGGATGTTCTCTGTCTAGAAATAAATTCGAGACTTCATTTGATTTTATCTCCATCCGGCGTCTTTGAAGCTCAGCTGGTGCCTAGCCTAGTCGGATCTTCACAGATCTCCGTTGGTCATTTCACATTTCTTCAGACCCAGCTTCTCCAAGCTCTATTTGACTACTATTGCGTCGGTTTTCCTTTTCGACTTCCAGTAGCCCAGGTAATCTTTTGCTTAGTTCGTGTTGTAAGAACTGCTCACGTTTATCCCCTACGAAAAGAAATTAACAAAAACAACAACTAAATTTTCCAAGCACACGCAGTCCTCTCGGAATGAATTGATCTAGGCCCCTATTTTGGTGAGAAGCAGAGACCAGAAGAGGAAATAGCCATCTCGTTCATGGTCTTATTTTAGGTAGTAATCCCTTTACAAGAACAAAATCAGCTCTTTATCGTAGATTTACATCTAATTCTCCCTCAATTTCTTTATTATTATTATTATTATTATTATTATTATTATTATTATTATTATTATTATTATTATTATTATTATATTTTATTTTAATTTTATTATTATTATTATTTTAATAGGAGTAATGGTCTAGGACATATGTGCAAACATCTACAAGAAAACTCTATCCACAAACCGCACTCAACTTTGCATGTGAAAACTTTAAGCCATGTTTGATAGAAATGGACGCAATTTTTTTGTTTGTATTGCTACATATTCAAATCTAGTGGATGTGGTTGATTTGCTCTGATTGAAATTTCGTTGATTTGATGATTTCATATAAGTTGCCAAGAACTTCCCTAAATATACCAGTTTGCCAAGAACTTCCCGTATGGATACATGGAGTTTCTGGTTTCGAATGCTATGATATTTCATTCATTTAATGATTTCATTATTTTTTGGTATGCAGGCTTCCCTTTGTTACAAACCGAACTTATTTCCACATTCAAAGGTCTTCACCATCTGCAGAAAAGCTCATCCCAAGTATTAGATATAGTTTGCAGTGATCAGTATTTCATTAAAACACATAGCTGATTTTGCTGATTATATGAAAGAAAATCAAAATACCATGAAAAGGCTTTTAAATATAGTCTGAATTAGTCAGTCATTAATCTATCACCACCATAAGATGAGACATAACTTATTGAGAGCTTAGACAAATAGTCTCTTGCGTAGCAACATCCATAACAACCATATCTTTGAATGTCTTTATCCGTGTTGTGTATGGATTCTCCCACCCACTCGCAATATCATATCAGTGCTTGAACCAATTGCATGCCATAGGTGGAATTGGACAACTAGGCCTCAAGTTAACTGCACAGATGATAAATCATATTAACAATAGTAAATAAGTATAGGCTTAAGTCAATTGGCCGAAGAAGAAACTACTCAAATAAAGAGCAGGTTCAACTTGATTATTTAAATGAAGATAAAACAAATACCTGAACAAAATGATTGCCATTCACAAAACTCACTGAAATAATCTTATGCATTAATGGTATAGGAGATAGAGAGCGTAGTGGTAAAAATGTTAAACATTGTTTAGATGATAGAAGGACGAGCACAACCCCATATCGAGATGCTACCAAATGTCCACATCAAGCATTGTCATCCATCGATCAAACGAGGCACCTATGTCAAAGTAATCTAAAATATATAATATCTCTTTCACCAGTTCATTGTAGCCATATAGTTTTACATAGAGATCACAATTAGAGTTCAATTCAGATATAAGGTCACGTCGAATCTAACACCACGCTTCTTCTCCTAATCCAAGTGAACTAGCTACAACCCTAAAACCACAGTGACCATCAGACTTAACATTAACAATGTTAAATATGCACTCCTTCACACTGACGTAGAAACAAGTCAAATACTGATTAGGACCATAAGATTGGGTGCACCGAACTTTATACATTCTCTTTTTTGGAACTTTGATGGAGATATCTGTACTAGGAGAATGAATTTGATTTTTGGACTCAACAATCTCAAAATACGAAGGATTCCTTTTGGTTGAAGTACCAATCTTTGATGAAGGTCGACCCTTAGTTTTACATTTTTCAGTTGGAGACACTAAAGTAGTCGAGGTTCATACATTTCTCGTAACTTCATTTTAAACATTAATTTTCCTGCATCATTGCATGCATTAAAATAGCTTTGAATATTCTCCAACTCAACCACAATATTCAACTCGGAAGAAGCCTCATACGATGGAACCAAAATGTCTAATTTCCTCCAATGAGTGTAAACAGATGACAAAGGAATTAGCTGACTTGATAATAAGTATTCTGAAATTTCACATGTACATGGCAAACCATGCATGGATCTAATGGCGCAATGACAAGCACTTTTGTCAAAACCAATTTGTTCTGCTTGCTTTGTCTCAACTGAAATAAAATTCATTGCATTTTTGGACACCAAACTCGCAATTCTCTGAAAATGCTACGCTTGAAGTGATTTTGAACCAAATTCATGCTTTAATCGAACGAAGCCCTTATCTCAGTGAATACTAATTTCAAAATATAATGCATAACTTTCCATGAAGTTTCAAAATCACATTGAGATAATCCGAGGCATTTCTTTAATTTAGAATGTGCGCTCTCAACCCTGTGTACACAAGTAATTTATTTTGCTTGCATACATATATAATATTTTATTTATATAATCTATCAAGCAAAGAATACATAAAAAATTAATAAATTAGTAAATACATTACCTATTTGTCGTGACATTACCAAAGTGCATAATTTTATTTTTCCACGTAGCAACGAGTTTCTTCTTATACTTACTCAACCAAGATCCTTGAACATATTCAAGTGCCTTTGAAAATTGTCCAAATTTCAAAAACAATTTTTTTTGTCAAATTTTCATATATATCATTGGAAAGTAGATGCAACAAGTTCGCTCCAATTTCTATAAAAAAATATCCCAATCTTCTTTCTATTCGAAATACTTCTTTGTATTAGCATCAACATTTTTTGATATTCCAAGTGCACAATAAATTTTTGACATCAGGAAAAACTCTTTCAATTGCTTGAATAAGTACCAACTCCCTATTTGTGACAATGAATTGAGGCAATGCATTTGATTCATCAGTGTTTTCAACTTTTTCATTGCCCATATATAATTTACTTCTCACTCAGATTCCATGAAAACAAAAGCAATCGAAAAACTCATTTGAGTCGAACTAACCCCAACAATTTCAAAAAGACACCGGTACCTATTTGTTTTATAGGTACAATCCATGACAAGCACACATTGAAATGCATGTAACATATCCACAGATGTTGGATGTGCAAAGAATAGATCTCTAATTTCATCGGTTTTGTATCGGACCTATGTCACTCGATATAATTGTGTTCTCTTAACTAACCCATTAATTGTTGCATTTGAGTCTTTCCTGCCTTCTCAACCAATTGTCTTGCACGAGCATTGTGAATTGTCCTCATTGTACTAACACTTTTTAGGTCCCTATCTTTTAAAGTCATCAATATATTTCTCGACTTTACCAAACATCTTGACATATCTGCTAAAACCTTCTCCTTTTCACCTGTTAATCTTCCCACATAAGGATGCCCTTCCAAATGTAGTGCTGCAGGGTGATTATGAACTCCACATATTATCTTCACCATCCAATCATCATTATTCTCCAATTTAACATCACTTAGATCAAATGGACACTCACACTTACGTGAGCCTACCGATCTCTTTTTCTTTGGTTCGTGGTTAGGATTACTTTTATGTTTTCTATATTTCCCTCCACACTCACATCCAAATCGTAATCGAGGCTTGCGTCCACATCTTCCAATCTCAGAACGATTTACAACAATAACCATCCCAAGCTCCTTCCCAACCAACGAACCCATTACATAATAAATCTCGGCTTTGGAATACCTAATAATAATCAATGCAAAACAAGATTACATTTCATAACAATAGCAATAGTTTGATATTTATTATACATTTAACATTTGCATTTAAAAATATTTGATCCGTGATAAAATATTGTATATAATCGAATATATTCAACTCCTCTTTATCATTCTGAAGTTTAAATCAACAAATATATTGATGAAATTACAGAAAAAATTGTAAAACCACATATATATAACGAGATCCAATACCAAATTTCATTAAAACTTACACAAGCATCCATTATTTTGTTGAGAAGGCAATTCAGTATTAAATGTCAAAATTCTCCGTTGAGAAGGCAATTCTTGGCCATAGCAGTAATTCAAACCATCATAAAAGTAGAAATCAGATACATGTTATTTAATACTTACACATGAATATAATACAGATAGTTTTTGCATTTAGAACTTAGGATTTGAAAAAATATACATCCTATAGAGTTCTTACTTTTTTTCTTTGGCAAAGTGCATATCTTGTTTTTCTTACTAATTTGATGAAATTGCTCTAGTTTTATAGTTTTCAGAAAAAACATGATGATGAGTTTCACGTGTTCTCTGCTGTCTCAGTGGGTGGGTGGGTGGGTGGGTGTGTGTGTGTGTGTGTGACTACAAGAGCTTGACTAGAAGAAATTGAGAGGGAATTCCATAAAGAACATGGCGTTATTGAAAGAAGCAATGACTTGGCAAAATATTCTGCTTCCCTATTGGCATATCTTTCTCCGCTTTTTCCAAAATTTGATTGATTATAAATGATGTAGCAAGAATAGATAGGTCAATTCCTTTCTCCTTATTTACTTTTTTTTTATTAAAACCTTACTTAATCAGTGTCTAGGCTTACTTGCAATTGGGAATAGCACCAACAACCGTCAGAGGAGATGCACAAAAGAAGACGGAACGTGCAATTAGGATTAGCACTCCATTAATTTAGGGTTTATTTTTTATTTTTTTAATATTTGTGGTATATATAAGAATTACAAATATGATAAATTAATATAATGGGATAATTATTTTAGTCAATTTAATTGTGGCCAAATTAGTAAATATGAAAAATGTAGTGTGATTAACAATATTGGCAGTGTTAATATAATTACTATTTTCCCTATGTACTAGGGCTAGCATAAATGTTGTGAAGAAGCTAAGCTAATATATACTATATTTTAAAAATTATCTATATTTATACTATATTTTAAAGTAAAAAAGTATGACCATCAAGTTGACCATTCTTTTCTCGCTCAAAACCATTTTCTGATTTTCCATTCCGAATTAAAAATATATATATATTGCTGATGTATTTATCGATTATCTATATCGATACTATATTTTAAATTAAAAAAGTCTAACCATCAAGTTGACCATTCTTTTTCCGCCCAAAACCATTTTCTGATTTCCCATTCTAAATTAAAAAGAAAAAATATTGCTGATGTATTTATCGGTTATCTATATTTATACTATATTTTAAAGTAGAAAAGTCTGACTAATTAGTTGACCATTCTTTACTTTCCCAATACCATTTTCTAATTTTCCACTCTGAATTAAAAAAAAAAAATTACTGATATATTTATCGGTTACATCCATTACAATGTCCATAACGACACCGTTTACGCCTTACTTGAAACGACACCATTTTTCTGAGTTTCATGGAGAAGTATTCTCCATTTACAGCTTTGGTTGCTTTTGACCGGAAGTAGTTGTCTTTCATCAATCTTATTCTTACGCACACACAACATAAAGTCCTTCGATTCTGATTTCGTCCTCGACGAAAAAAAATTCAAAAAATTGGCCAACGTTTGCTCAATACATACAGTAATTGACGATCAAAAGTCCTCTATGCAAACTTTTTGAGTTAGTTTGTAAGATCTGAGTTTTTCCTGCAATTTCGCAGATGTGATTTGGTTTTCTTTTGCGAATTTTGTGATCTCCGACCAGAACTACAGTTGCTCGAGCAAGTAATGGAGTCATCGGCGTCACTGGAATTATGGGTCAGATATATTTGTAGTTTGAAACTCGAGATTTCCTGACTCCATTGAGCTTTTAATAACAAAAATTGAGTGTATATATATATTGAGACCCCTCCCTCCCAAAAATAACTCTCTTTGTTTCCAACGTCAAGGGTACACTTTCCTAAAAATGGAATAGGCCAGACAGGAAAGCATTTAAGACCAGCTGGAAAGTTTGGATAATCTCAATTTTATTATCGAATTATACCCTTTGTTCTCATGTTCTAGAGAAAGTCTACATTAATATGATCATGTTGATTCAAGAAAATAAATAAAAATCAAAAACAGAAAAGTAAGAACTTTTGAAGTATTGATGAAACTAAAGCATTTGAATGGGAATAATTCCGGGGAATTAGGATTTCAAAGAAGTCAAAAATCTAGAAAATATTATAAAAAAATACTTGAAAAGTTCAAAGTCCAGATTTTTAAGTTTGATTAGCAAACCCACAAGAGAAAATAGCAAATTTCGCACATAAGTTGAATTCCAAGGAAAATCCGAGGAAGAAGAAAAGCCCATAAGGGAAAACAAATTTAAATTTTAAAAATACCAAAAAAGAAAAAAAGGATTAAACTTTAATTAGCAATGACTAATGTTGTAAGAGATTTTGATTAAAAAAAATTCAAGAAGAATAAGAGGAACGAGTAATTGATTTCAGCTAAGGAAATGAAGAGAAATTGAAGCTTTGGAATCAACCTCTCACAGAAAGATAACCTTGAGAAAATGAAATAAATGTAAATTAAAGAGTTGGTAAAGAATGAGAACTGAGAAAAGAGCATAAAAGTTGGAAAAAAATCAAAGATGCTTAGCATAGACCACAAGAAAAGAGAAATAAGGAAGCAAAATGATAGAATCCTACGATGACCAACTAAAATGTGAAAAGAATCAATAAATATGCAAAAAAAAAAAAAATATATATGTATATCTTTATGTAGTTGAAGATTAAATCTGTACTGAACTACTCGTGAATACAACCATTCTTCAACTTCCAAAATATAAACCACAAGTTAGGGAATCAACTTTCAGTAACATACTCTGATAGTTAACCAGAAAATAAAACTTATTTTCACATCATTATTGCATAGTAGTAAACATAAAAAACGAACCACTTGAAATAAGAAATTTACAAATTGCATAAGTATATCAACTCTCAAAATGTCAGGCATTTCAGTTTATTTAGTTTTTATAACATCAATCAACTCTCAAAATTTGCAAATTGCATAAGTACATCAACTCTCGAAATTTATGGATTGCATAAGTATATCAACTCTCAAAAAGTTTTTATCTTCGGGTCCTTTTCATGTTGATGGAAATTTAAAATTTTATTGTTGCTAAGAACATGCCATTCAAAACTATCGATATCGGGCAAAAAATTTTCTTTTGCAACAAGACAGTTGTTGTTGAATCATTGAAGGATGACTTGCCTAAGTTCATTTAATTAATGAGTCACAGTTAAATATTATGGAGTCTTGTTTGTATTACTAACTAATTGCAATGTGACGTATAGATAAAAACAATATTAAATAAAACATCACGTAAAAAAATAAAGCATTTAAACGTTCATCTTTCAATAACACACACACACGCGCGCGATATCAAATGCTAGTTATTAATAGAATTGGATTGCTGAGTCTAAGGTCAGAAACAAATTTGGAAAACAAAATACAGTTATATTGTAAAATAAAAAATGTTTATTGAATGTACATGTAATTGAAATTTGATTTATTGCCAATAGGGAAGTAAGGATAAAAAATATATAAATGTATAATACAAAGCCTGATAGGGATATGTAATTCTGAAACTATGCATAAATTATATATAAAAAAAAGCAAAGCATAAATGAAATACAACTTTACATAGAGCATTTCGAGATGATAAATTAATTTACATTAATTATAAATAAGAAATGTTACATGTGCCCAATCTAGCAACTATTATATTAACATGGTATAGATACATCACTGAACATCTTAATTTAGTAACACTTGGAAGTAACATCTTTTCTATTCGAAAGGAAAAATGGTTTGATGCATCTACAATACAAAAGGTAGGATGTTCCCTTTTCACTTGATAAGAACAAAAGATGAAGTCAAAGATGAAATAAATATACTATTGCATTTTTTAGAAGCAATTCATCTCGTTCACTATCAGTGTTCGTTTCAATTGTTTTAGAGGCCAGGGTATCATTGTCATCTGCTTGGAAAAACGATATTTTTGCCAATAGTGATGAAACCAGAGAATCTGAAGTGGAGACGGCAGTGTCAGGTAGGTTGGCAGGACTCTTTCCCTTACGGTTGTATGTTAATTCTATGTGATTTGTTGTGCAAAGGGTTCAACCGTGAAAAAAACATCATATTTAAAATCTCCCACATTAGGTCTCCTTATTGTTGTTTTTTGCTGGTCAGGAGAAACAATAACAAGCGGTACTTCTTTCACGTAAAAAAACATGCTCGTCTTCAATTGAAGTACGATTGTCTTCACCATTCAATAGTGAAGCATTTGGTAGTAAAAGATATAGGATTAGTAAGGTTATACAATTTAAAATTGTTATAATGAGAGAGGAAGTGTGTTTATACAGTTGCAATATTTTTCATTAAGACATTTTTAGGGCATGACAAAATTTTCTCTGCAATTTCACCCATCACAAAATCTTTAAAAGTTCCAATTGAGTCTTCAAGTAGCACATGAGCATGGGCTCTTTAAAGATTAGAATAGTAATGTGGCATTGAAAAGCATTATCTTAGTAAAAAAAAATTGACATAAAGTGAAGGAATATTTGAATGAGTTATTTTTTACCTTGGGACTGTGATTGTGTTTGAAGTTTTACAGAATCTGCAGAAATAAACTTGACCAACTTTGGATTGACTACTTGATTGCACATGTTATATGCTAAGTAATGGTAAGACTTCTCAGCTTGGACGTACGCCTTAGCTTTTATCCAGAAGTTTATTTGCTCAGGAACAAAGTGGAATTATTGAGTATTCAAATTGAATTTTCATTCTATACACAAATACGAGAAGAGACACTTTGTACAAGAAAGGATTAAAGACTATATTTACTCCAAGCATTGAAGAATGGATATCTTGAATTTGAATCAGCTTGTCTTCCGTTGGAGAGGTCAACTTTGATGGTGTTAATAAGAGTTATGATTTGACTGATATGATATGATATGAGTCAGCCGAGATTTGTTCTATGTAATCCTAGTGTCATGCATTAAGGTTGATGAAATGAAGGAAATGACATTAAGGTCGATACCATTAAACAATAGATACATGCTATACAATGCTATAATGATATAGTGCTTGTACATGCTTGACATAGTATTCAAAAATGATAGTTAACTATTAAAATGCTTATGATGCAACTTATGGCCTCCCATTCTTATACATGTGATGGCTAATTATACTTATGATGAAGGAAATCTTTAACTTGGGTATGTATCTTGGTGTACAAGACGAGAACTGTAGGGGACTTATCGTGTCATGTATTACAGTATTGTACTAGTCATCAATATCGAAAAATATATATGTTGTGCGGGTCACCAATGACATAGTCCCTACAATATATCTTAATTATAATTGACTATTATGATACAGATATGTTGTTTGAGCAGCCGATGATACGAGCCTACAACACATCATGATCTTGATTTTGTCATATATTTTGGATATACGGATATTTGGCCCATGTATCGAATCGTTTTACTTTGACTAGTATACTATGAAGGATACTTTTCAAAAGACAAGATTTTGAATTTGAGAAATTCCACACACCGAGAGCTTGTTTTACAAGCATGTGCATAAAGTGCTCCACTCTTTTTGGCAAAGTACATGTTCATGTCAATACATTGACTCTAAACAAATCAAATCTATTGCTTTCCCTTTACTATTCTCAAGAAATAATGATTGAAATGTTTGAATAATAATTGGCATATGTGACTAGCTTCTAAATGTTAGCTTCATAGAAATATTCACACCACTATTTTGGTGTTATATCTCGAGAACCTAAGGTATCAGGCATTAAGTTAAGACCTTCTAGATAGAGGTCGTCCTTCTCTTGAGTCTTCCATTTTATCATTTGATCTACCTTAGAATGCCCTGGGCTGAAAAGTTGAATGTTTGAAGATTGAAACTAGATAATGCCATTACTTATTACTCAGAATACGCAGCAGAAGCATAAATATGTTGAAAGTTCAGTTTATAAATCTTGATAGTGTCATTCTTTATAAAATCAAAGTGCGCAGCAGAAGCATGAGCATGTTATGAGTTTCCTTTCTGAAACAACTATTTAAAGTTTAAACTTCTTTAGTGTTATTTGCAGAACTCAGTTTTCAAAATATCATTTCCACAAGTGTGTGTTCAATTATTTTGTATCCAACTTATCATTTCCTTGTGCAAAACATTTTGAAACTCGTCCTATTTTTAAAATATGATTGTTCAAGATCTTAAGGATATATTTCATCATTGATCAAAGTATATACAATCTAATGTTTCCTTATGTGAATTTCGAGGACGAAATTCTTTTAAGAGAGGAAGGTTGTAATGACCTGAGAATTTTGACATCCTTAAATAGTCTATTATGATGTAATAAAAGTATTTTTAGATTTTATTTGATTAAAGAAAAAAAAATAGAATTTTTATAAAAAGAAAAGTTACGTCAAAAACGTATTTAAATGTCTCATTTCTCAAAACTTTTTCTAGAAGTCCCGACCTCATTTGATTATATGTCATATATGTATGGGCAATTTCTCAGAGTGAATTTTGGGAATATGAAAACGGTTTGTCATTCCGACCAATGGATAGCCCTAGGTGAATTTTTAAAGTTATGATGGTAAAAACAGTTAACCCAAAAATAGTTTGAGTAGTCTTCTTTAGAAGGCCATAAATTTCTTCTCAGTAATCTATTTCTTATGACGTAAATTGCAAGTTAAAGTGCTCCGTGAGTACTTCAAAACAGTGCCAAGAAACTAAGATTTAGACTTCATTTGCCACCTCGAATATTAGCTCCATTATGGCTCCTAGAAACTCTTTTTGAAAGAAATGAAGCATGATGTGTCACCTCTATTAACGATACGGCTGCACCTAGATTTTGTAAGGCTTCCTTAGTCATTCAACCCCATGAGGGAAGCTCCTACTTTGCATGGTTTTCACGCTCCACCTCTTGCTTTGTTAAATAAATGAATTCAATTCTCTATTCACATCATAATGACGGCAAAGTGAGTTATAAACTATGGGGGAGACTTGTGTTGATTATGGTGTAGCCTATTTCACCTATAAATAAGTCTCCATCCTTAGATTACTTCTTCACAACAAAGTTTACCAAAGAAACCATGATAGATAATAAGTTTCTTTTCCTTCCAAAATCCTAGTTAAAAGTTGTAACATGGGTTTGATCATTTGTTAGGATTAAGCAGTGTTCGAAATAGCGCCAAAAACGCGCGCATTATGCGCGATGCGCGCTGCCCACGCGACGTTTTGGCCGAAAGCGCGAAAAATGCGTTTTTAAAAATTTTGTTCTAAAAAGCGCGCGCGAAGCGCGCACTGTGCGCGCTTCGGCCATTTTTTTTTTTCCTTTTTTTTTTTTTTTTTTACTTGTTCAAGTATGGGTAAAATTTAAATCAAGTATTTAGGAATTGAAAAACGCTTTTTAACGCTTACTCCCGCTTAAGCTTCAAAAGCTTGACTCTTGGGCTCCACGCTTCGTCACGCTTCACGCTTTTTAGAACACTGGGATTAAGACATGTTAAATGTAATAACATGATCTTAATGTCCTAAGTAATATTCTACTTGTCCAAAATATATTATAACCAATGAGAAAAGCCAGAAACCAACCTTGACAATGTTGAAACCGACTGCAAATATTAATACATGTTCAAGGAGTATCGATATATATGTAGGCAGAATGTAAAGAACTTCTTTTCCTACACTTCTGGATCTAGGTGAGTGAAATATATTTATTTGTTTACTTGATAGATGTTAAATATATGAATATTCATGACTTATTATAAGTTCAATAATTAAATTGTTGTTAATATTATCATGACATTATTGTGACTTCGGTATAAGTTCAATAGTACTATCCTCTTGATATTTTCATGATCTCGTTATAAGGCCCATATGATGATTATATCGTCATGTTATTTATATGATCTCGTGATATGCTTTCATATAATTGTTATATTATTATCTTGACATTCATATGATTAACATAAAGAAGATGATTAACTTTGTTATTATCACTATCTTGACATCAATATCATATTTGTAAAAAATTAACATCATATATCGATACATAAGGATTTTGAGAAGTTCCTGCTCTCTAAGGTATTGATACATATAATCGATACATGAGATGCTAAATCGGTACTATTTGGATCAATGTTCTTGTTTACATGTTTCTAAACTTATCAAGATAGTAAAATGACTTTATAGTGACTGATATAACATGGACTTCTTAAATGACGTAATATGTGATTATGTGAACATATCGAAATAAATGGTACTATAACCTTGATGGTTCTTGACTTGTCATCTATTTGTAAAACGGTTAACGTGATTTAATGATTTAAAACCCTAATAATTATTATTTACTTGGTGTAACCCTTATTCTTGTTATTTGAACATATAGATATTTTGAATAACATTTGTACTTATTTATATGATATAACACTTGTATTTTATTACGTAATCTTAAATGCTAATTCGTAATATATGTTCATTACGCATTGCATTAAAAGGATTTTCATACTTTTAAAGTTATAATTTCCTTATGCATAGAAATGTACTTCTTACATGATATTATAAGCATACTCTATCCCGCTTGTTAATACGCTTATGGCGCTTGTCTTGATATACGTACCTGGAGTCAAGTAACTGGATCACGGCGTGGTTACGCTTGTTAATAAATTTCAGGGATCTCGACTCCCAGTTTGATACCTGTTGTATAGAAACCATACTTGTAAAAGAACTCATGAAATAAACTTCAAGCTTCAACTCGAGGTTACATTCCCTGCTTGTACGCGCTCGGGATAGTAGTTGATTTGTAATATAAAAATACATACATCTGCATAAGTCTTGAATATACCAGTTTGACTTGACTGGAATATGTGAACTTGACTTGGGAATGAAATATGATTTGACGTGAATATAGGACTTGAATTTGAATATATGACTGGTTGTGAATACATGAACTCGAACTTGACTCGACTTGACTGTCTTGAATATATGACGTGGCTAAGAGTTATGAATATAACTTGACGTGAAAATATGACTCAACGTGAACATATGGTTGACTGGTTTATTAAGTAAAACTTGCGTAAATTTTGAATATATATGGTTAACTTGTCTATATATAATAACACATGTGCACCATATTCTACTCACTAGGCAAATTTATGCTCATTTCACGACATATATAATATTTCAGGCAATAATAGAAATGAAAAAGGAATTTGTGTGGATCTTAGATGGCGAGATAGATAGTATCGCGCTAGATGACGATCTGTGAGTTGTGGACTCACAGAGTAAAGTCATGTGTTTGAACTATCAAACTTGTTATTTTTATTATTGCTACTCTTTATCTAAAAGTTTTTAAAGTCAAGATCTTATATTAAATGTTTTATCGTTATTCTTTAAATGAATAGGTTTTATTTTAAAGTAAAGTGATTTTGAAATCCTAGTCAAGTTGATGTCACTTGCTTATGAAAAAAATAAAAGTATTTTCGCAAATTATCATGCGCCACGTGTTGGCATTGAAATTTGAAAAAAAATGAAAAATCTTGGCCGTACGCCACATTAACTTTTCTCAAAAGCGCTTCTATAACTTTCTAAATGTGATCCACACAACATGTCATCCCTAGCCACCTAATTGGGTCCAAAGAAAATGATGTTATTAATAAATATTGACCACCAAATTTATTTACTAATGTTATCGTGTAAGAATGATATCATTTTTTTTTTAATTCTGAAAGATGGAGAAATATTTTTGGACAAAAATACCCTCGACAATAATTTATAATTTATTATTTGTCCTTCAATTTATTTTATTTTAATTAAAACTTTATATAATTGATGTAATATTTTTTAATTTAATGATGGTCCAATTTTGAAATAATTATGTATTTATAAAATTCCATATAGATTATTTGGGTAAAACTATTAGTTATTTTTTAGGATCTTACTAAATGAGTGATTAAAATGTATAGTAATTATCGTTGAACTTAATGTTTGATTTTGATTAAATAAAAAAAAAATAACTTTTAATATAAATCAGTAATGGATAAATAACTTTGTTAACTTTTCACAAAACAAAAACACAATTTTTTATAAGTTTCTACATGTGACCTCACGCGACATGACATTATCACCTCGCCTTCCCAACATGGATCCAAAGAAAATGATAATAACCATTAAATATTGACCAATTTCTTTACTAATATGTATTGTGTAAGAATGATATCATTTTTGTTATTTATCATTAATTTATGTCATATTTAGTTGTATTTTAAGGTAAAAAATCACAGTTTACATATTCATGTTTAATAATTTTTGTAAGACATTTAAACTCGTGATTTTTTTAGTATATATAACTTATTTTTTTAGCAGTTAAGAGAGCTAACGTGTAATATTTGGACATGCTTTTAAGTGGTTCAATACTTTTGGAACATTTTTTATTCAAGTCTTGACTTCAATTATTATTTATAAAAATTGTACACAGCAACTCAACAAGTATTTGATGAATTAATACATTAAAAATATCGTATCATCGAAAATAATTTTGATGTAATAAAGAGGTCAGAGTATCTCCATTGGTGATCTACAGTATACCCACTACAGCATACCCACTTTATGATTTACATCTTCAAATTGATCGAAATCTTCTCCAACGAAGAAATGCAAACAATATGTAAAATAAATAGACGCATGAAAAAATGGTTTCAATAAATTCGAAAGTATTTCACAGGTGATAGAGAAATTTTAAGCTTGAACTTCCAGCCATAAGGGGATGTAGCTCAGATGGTAGAGCGCTCGCTTAGCATGCGAGAGGTACGGGGATCGATACCCCGCATCTCCACTTTATATTTTACGTTTCTCTTTTTTATTATTTTTACCATTTCACTTGGTGCATTCCTACGAACAATGATTATTATCTAATCTAATTAAAGATAAGACCGCCCCCACCAGTCCCCCATTTTCCCACTCCAACGTGTTATCACTTTACTGTTCATCACCCTCTTCAACCCATTGATCGATACATAGATGCTGCAAGATCTTGCACATATTCAGGTCTAAAATCGCATTTTTGGCAGCCCACTAAAGGGAAATCCTAGATTTTGCGTAAACAAGAAAATAATGAGCAAGACAGCGAGGCAACTGCAAGTGGCATCGCCGGTGCCGGCAGATATAGATATAGCTAATTCAGTTGAACCACTTCACATATCTGAGATTGCGCAAGAACTCAATCTTAGTCCTCACCACTACGATCTCTATGGAAAGTACAAAGCCAAGGTATTAATTTTTTCTGTGTTCAGTGTTCATGTGTAGATTTGCTTAATAAAGATGCGTATACGATATTTAATGAATTCTAACAATCTACTTCTGTATACAAATGAGGTTTTCTTTGTAAATCAGTTTCAGTTAGCTTCATAATATGTGAGGCTATGATCTATATGAATGCTTAAAAGAATGCACTAGAAAAAACTGGGTGATTAATTTTAGATATGTGAGCATTGCACAGGTATTATTGTCGGTGATTAATGAACTGCAAGGTAGAGGAGATGGGTATTATGTGGTGGTTGGAGGGATAACTCCAACACCTCTTGGAGAAGGGAAGTCCACTACTACTGTTGGTCTTTGTCAAGCATTGGGAGCTTTTCTTGATAAAAAGGTAATATTTCAGTGACTTATTCATGTTTTTATTTCATGTATCGGTTTCTACATCTTCTGTACTCAGTTTTGACTTCTAAGTCATATAGACGCTAGATCAAAGCCTGTAGAAGAGTATAAGGAAAAAGTAATTTGATAAACATTGATGTTACTTGATATGTGGATTCTGAGTATAATTATTAATTACAGTACAATTGGGAGCAGAACAGCAAGGTAAAATTTTATTAGGCTTTAAGAAACAGCTGTTATTCTTTGAAAGCATGGATCTTACCACACTAATGAAATGCATTTGATGCAGAGACAAAAATGATTGTCAGAATCCTATGATTTGGAATTAAATTTTGCACATCCCTAGAGCCAGTTGTAGCCTGTAGGGCATTTAACAATTGGAAATTTCTTCATTCTAGAATCTGTTGGCAGTAACTTCGCATTCAGCATTATTATTTATAGTAAATTAGTTTGATAGTGTCGAATATAGCATTATCTGGCATGAATGCAAAATAAATTTCTGGCCTGTCCAACTATAAAAAATGGAACACTCTTAACATCTCTCTCTTTCTAACATTGTTCTAAAGAGAGGTTCTTTTTCCCCTCCCTCCTGTCTGGTTCTTGCAGGTGGTCACATGCCTTCGCCAACCATCACAAGGACCAACATTCGGAATCAAAGGGGGTGCTGCAGGCGGAGGCTATAGCCAAGTGATCCCAATGGATGAGTTCAATCTTCACTTGACAGGGGATATCCATGCAATAACAGCTGCAAATAACCTTCTAGCTGCAGCCATTGATACTAGAATCTTCCATGAATCCGCACAATCTGATAAGGCTCTTTTCAACCGGTTATGCCCACCGAATAAAGAAGGTAAAAGGAGTTTCAACAACATAATGTTTAGCCGTTTGAAGAAAATTGGTATCTCCAAGACCAGCCCTGAAGAGCTTACACCAGAAGAAGTTAAGAAGTTTGCCAGGCTCGATATAGACCCCGAATCCATCACATGGAGAAGAGTAATGGATGTTAATGATCGATTCTTGAGGAAAATCACAATTGGCCAGGGCCCTGAAGAAAAGGGGATGGTAAGAGAAACAGGATTTGATATTTCAGTTGCTAGTGAAATAATGGCAGTGTTGGCTCTCACAACTTCCCTATCTGACATGAGAGAGAGGCTCGGGAAAATGGTAATCGGAAATAGCAAGGCTGGTGATCCCATTACAGCTGATGATCTCGGAGTCGGAGGTGCTCTGACAGTGTTGATGAAAGATGCCATTAATCCTACATTGATGCAGACTCTCGAGGGCACACCTGTCCTTGTTCACGCTGGTCCTTTTGCAAATATTGCTCATGGGAACTCGTCAATTGTTGCAGATAAAATAGCACTGAAGCTGGTGGGACCTGATGGCTTTGTAGTTACTGAAGCAGGCTTTGGGGCTGATATTGGTACTGAGAAGTTTATGAATATTAAGTGTCGATATAGCGGTTTAACTCCTCAGTGTGCTGTTATTGTAGCAACCATTAGGGCCCTCAAAATGCACGGCGGAGGGCCTCAGGTTGTGGCTGGCAAGCCTCTTGACCGTTCCTATGTGACTGAGAATGTGGCTCTTGTTGAAGCTGGTTGCATTAATCTGGCTAGGCATATCTCAAATACAAAGGCTTATGGTGTTAATGTTGTGGTGGCTGTCAACAAATTTTCAACTGATTCTGAAGCTGAACTAAGTGCAGTCAGGAATGCAGCTTTCGCAGCAGGGGCTTTTGATGCTGTTATTTGTTCTCACCACGCTCATGGAGGGAAAGGAGCGGTTAGTTACTAAATCTAGTGTTTGATTTTAGGGGTTATCAATTTTACAAAGGAGTATTGCCTCATTAAACTTCCGACCTTTAACCATTGCCTTTCTGTTCCTGAAATACAGTAACGTGGAGGATGAAACTAATTCTTGCCCAAGGAGAAAGATATTAAGAAAAGGAAAACTAAAAAAGCAAAAATTGTAGAAGCACATTATAAGATCTCATGAAAGTTAAAAGACCCATGGCCACTTGCCCTTCGCCAAATTTATGCAATCATCTTTTTATAACCTATATTAGTTGTATGTTGATGTGTTTCCATCAGGAGTTGTGAAAGTAACACCTCTTTACTGTTTTGTTTACTGATACTCTTTGTTTGTCTCTTCCCGTTTCTGATTGTTTCCCTCTTGCTGCTGTAATAGCGAAGTGAATCCAAATACGTACACTTTTAGGTTGTAGAGGAATAACCTAGTCTTTTGTTGAGTTAGATTGTCAGGTCAATATTGTTTTGAAATTTTGCTTTTGGTTTGTACCTCTATTTAACATGTGTTTCATGCTGGGAAAAGTTTAATTTCCTATGAACTGATAATTATGGCGTTCTATTAGCTGTTTTTTTTTTCCCTGGGTAAGTTAGTAAGGTGATCAGCCTGCACCCGTAGCTGGACAGTTGAAATTGACTGCAAATAAGCCATCTCCTCCTGCCACTAATTCAACACATCTATTCCTTAAATAGCAACATGTGTGAAAAGTCTGAATTTTTTTGAGATGATAGCTGTCGAAAAACTCCGAGACATGCAAGTTTGATGATGAGAAAAACTGACTCCAGTTTTTAGGTCCTTTAGAATGTTATCTGGCTTCTGACAAGAAAATAAAACTGATAACTAGTTAAACATCTGCAGCGAACTTTTAATAGCAGTCTCTTTTTACACTCCGAGGCCTATATGAATTCTCCTGCTATCTAAGCTAGTGAACTGATTAAATAATCACGTGGGACTTGGGAGTATGTTCTAAATTTTTTGATGCTTCTTTAGCTTGTGTCCCAAAAAATTCCAAGGCCTTCAGCTCACATTAGATATCATCATGTGATATATATAAAAGGACATACATTGTGTTGGGACTGTGGAGAACAATTTGTCCAGTCCCAAGCCCAAACACTCAGGCCGAAGTGAGGTTCCAACTTCCAATCCAAAACCAATTGGTAATGGGTGGAATAACTCATTTGAGTTAAATGGTGATTTCCCTTTCTTCCACAATTGATGTGGGATATTGTTTGCACATCCAACAATCTCTCCCTCAAACAAGGCCCACGAGGTACATCCGGCCCATCTGACACTCTCTCAAGAGAACTCACTTCATATCTCCTTATGTCAGGGAGATCATCATTGAACGAGATAATCTACCATAGCTGCAACCCACCATGTTACTATGGATCTACTATCTCGTGAGAAATCATAGGAAATCTTCATATTGGGACTCATCATCTCAATTCATCTACTGTTGTTCAGAAAGTCCTATTCATCTACTCGGTCGTGCATTCACCAAACAATCTTTCCAATTATGATATCACCACTTGTTGGGACTATGGAGAACAATTTATCAAGTCTTAAACCCAAATGCCCAGGCCCAAGTAAGATTCCAATCCAAATGGAGTAGCCCTCTTGGATTATGTGGTGATTTTTCCTTTCTTCCACAGTCAATATAGGACATTGTTTGCACACCTAACACATTCAATATGGACTGATGTGTTATTGAGGTCAGTAATATAATTTGATTTCTAGGGTTTGACATCTTCACTGGACATAGAATCTCAAATCTTCAATTGGATGATGCCGAAGCACAAGTTTAAAGGTAATCGAAAGGCATAAAGCAAAAATACATTTCAGAATTCAAGGAAATACTATCTTTGTTCAAATCCTTAACTACCCAAAGGTTGATTAGGTTTCATACTATTTTGTGGCTTGCTCATTAATCCGCCTATTACCTGTTGGGAAAGTTGTCAAACACTTGCCAAAATAAAAAAGGAAAGTAAATATTGGGATGCAATAAAATCAATGGACTTGTGCAGCAAGTTTTATTGATTGGGAAGATACCAAATTTGGTGATTTTTTTCTTCACGTGGAGCCAAATCTTAAAGGAAAATTAGGTCAATTGTTTGATTATAAATTGACGCGATTGTTTCTCTTTTGTAGACGTGAGACGTGACTTGAGAGGAAAAATTGTAGAGCCTAGCATCTTAGTATCAAAGCGTAGAAATTGGTAGATGTGGTAAAACTTGTGATATTTTTCTTACAATACTTGGTATTTTGGTAGGTGAAATTCTATATGATTATAATGATTTTCATTTAGTGAAAAGTTTTGAAGTCCGTAAAGTTTTTTGTTATTATATTTTTTTTGTCTCATTTATTTTTTTTCGAACAAGATCATGTGGGCAAATTAAAGGGAATTGACCTAAATTCCCGATATTACCTGTAGACCCATACCCTGTCTTCTGTGTTGTTGATTGCAATGTCTTTCTTCTGATTTTCAGGTTGACCTTGGCATTGCAGTTCAAAAAGCCTGTGAAAATGTGACACAACCATTGAGATTCTTGTATCCATTAGATACAAATATCAAAGAGAAAATAGAGGCAATAGCGAAGTCATATGGTGCCAGCGGCGTTGAGTACTCAGAACAAGTAAAGTGTTTTGACATTCACAGTTTTTCGTCTCTCCCCTTAATATTTCTGCTCAACAACTAAAACTTGAGCTAAATATTCATTGTTTCACATGCTTATCTGTCTTGATTGAAATGATATGGTCGTGCCAATTTTGTCTTTTTTTCTTAGATAGAGTTCGCTATAGCTACACAATAAGTTGGCCTAGAGAGATAACCTGACTTTAACATGGGGGTAACTTCTGTGATCGAACTGCACATATTGTGTTGGTGGTAGTGCTTATAGGTGATTCTAATGAACCTACACGGTATAGGTATTTTCTGGAAAATGGTGAAGGATCATTTTTAGCTTGATTTTAGTCCTTGAAAAATTTTGTATTCTGCTAAATTGTCGATCGCTTCTCCTAGAATTTTAAATATGTTCTGAGATCTATCTAATGCCATTAAAATGTTTCAACAACAATGTGAATAATCTATACTCTCAGTTGCCAGAAACATGTCACTCTTTCCAATGTGGTTGAACAAGGTCTATTTTTATATGGTTTTAACTTAAATTTTAGTTTTTGATATTGATTTCATTGTTTTTGGACGAACAGGCGGAGAAACAGATTCAGATGTACAGCAAGCAAGGATTTTCCCACTTGCCAATCTGCATGGCGAAAACACAGTATTCATTTTCGCACGACTCTTCAGAGAAAGGTGCCCCGAGTGGTTTTGTCCTACCAATCAGGGACGTCAGAGCAAGCATTGGAGCCGGTTTTATTTATCCTTTAGTCGGGACAATGAGTACAATGCCTGGCTTACCAACAAGGCCTTGCTTCTATGACATTGATCTTGATACCACCACCGGGAGGGTTATTGGTCTTTCTTGAGCGTTGGAACCCTCTACAAATTTACATTTGGCTTTCATGTTACAAATAAGTCAACTGCAGAACAGTTCATCTCGATTTCAAGGTTCCCTTTGTTTCTAAACATATTTATTGACGTTTTCACAGTTACAAATTTTACTTGATGTCTAAATCCACAGTTGCACGCTTCTCTATCTTTCTAGATTCGGAAAATAAAAAATGTTTCACACCCACAACATATATTTCAAATGCTTGTCTAGTTGACGCTTTTGCAGTCAGCCCTGATTTCTCCATTGTTTCCTGTCAAGGGACTTATATTTCCCATTTTAATCATGGACTGCACAAAAGCATTGAAAAATTCAGTCTGACTATTCCCAAACCGGTTGACAATAGCAACCGTATCAGCTCCACTTGTTGAGAACAGTTCTTGATCCGTCTGAAGAAGTCCCCTGTTACTCTGGAGGTTCGTGAAGTAGCCATTATCAAAACTATTGGGACTCGAAGGATCAAGATTAGCTAAAGTCGCACCATTTCCACCTTGAGGACAAGTTTGCTGTAGTGTACCCAGGTAAGTGGAGTCCATGCTCGGGTCAGGGTTTCCGGTGTTGCTGAAATTATAAAGACGGTGACTGAAAGTTCTGCATTTGGCTCTCCCAAAGGTATGAGCACCTGAAGATTAACAATAATTAGCAAACATATTATCATGCAATAAAAGTCATCTGTGAAATTATGTTACAATAGCATGTATCTGTCCCCTAAGGAGAGGGTTTTGTCCCAAACTTGACTAAGCCCATCCCAACATTAATGTTACCAAGGATCACCCAATAAAATTATAAGATTGAGGGTTCGAATTCGTGATGACGTGTCCGACCAAGCTTGTGACAAAACTCTTTTGAGACGATAAATTCGTGGGTTGCGGGATGTTAAGGTTTCATTCAACATAAAACGCTCATTTTTAAATTGACAGTTTTGAAAAAAAAAAAAAAAAAAAAAACTTCTCAAGACAATCCTGTGTTGTGAGAAGTCACAATCTACCGCAATCAACTTGATTTGTTGCCCAACAGCTTGGAATTGGACAATGTCGAGTTGTCATATGTGATGTGCACATGGATAGCTTGGCATCGCACCACACCACGTTGGGCAGCTCGGTATCCTCAAATGCCGAGCTGCCATGTGTCGGATGGGCAACGTGATAGTTGCCAATTGCGGGCAATAAATCTGGTACGTAGTCTGTAATACCTGATAAAGCAACTAAATCAGTGGAATCAAGACCCTTGGCGCTGAACTTGGATGTGACGTTATTAAGGCTTTCGAGAGGGCCAGGGATGTCACTGTTGGCCCCTGCTCGATTTGCTGTTCTACTATCCCTTCTTCCTAGAGGAACTTCCCATGACGGACCTCCACCCTATAACAATTAAAATTGACTTAGAATTCGTCATACATGCACATTTGGTATACGGTAGTGGAGATTAGTGGAGATTAGAATAAGTTGTAATACCAGGGTTACTGAAATTTGAGAAGCGAGAGCTAAAATATCTGCGCATGAGACGACACCAGGACAGACGTTCTCCAATGCTGTTTTTATGTCATCAACCACATCGAATCCATCAGCTGAATCCGCATTCGGACCAGCATCTTTTTCGCTCTCTATGCCTTCTGCATTATCTAGCAAAATCGAACCATCGCAACCCTGTTCAAAGTAGATACAAGAAATTACATCAATTTTCGCATCAAATATGTCAGTTGAGCAATTTTCTCTATTACTTATTCATGCACAATCATTTGTATTCATGAGTCATGACCACCATCAAACGCCCATCGACCCCGTCCCAAGATATGTGTTCGAGCTTTCAGAAATTTTGAGATGAGCTTTAAGTCAATTTGTTGAGAGTGGGGTGGGTGTGGGACGGGGGATGATGCAACATGACACAGAGGAAAGGGAAGAAAATTACATCGACAAAGCAATCATGGAAATGGAGGCGAATAAGCTTGGCGCCAATTCGAACATCACTTTGTTGAGCCTGTTCCAATATATTACGAACTACACCGGACACATTTGAGCATGAACTACCGTAAAATGTCTCGGTCAATTGACCATTACTACGTAGTACGAACGAAGCTATCAAGAAAAGATTAGCTACTACTGCAAGTCTTAACACAGACATCGTGAGGAAATGTTTTTTATTTTTTATTTGAATTCTCTTATTACAGCTATTTATATAGGAAAATAGTTATAGCGAGGGTGGTGAGGTGAGAAAACGAGTATACATGCATGGAAAGTTCCTTTCATTGTATACAATTCAACATAGTAGAAACTTTTACTTCGATAGAAAGCAATATATATACTTCTTTTTTAAAGTATCCTTGGACCATGAATGTATTTTCTATATAAATATCCTCAAATCTTGAACAACTCACTCATTACGCTTTTTTAAAGAATTAAATGGTACAATTATATTATTTAAATTAAAAAATTGATAAAAATTTGAATCAAAATCAGTAATTAATTTCATTGTTATAAGAACTGACCCAACCCTGTCCGTTCGACTTGGAATCAAGTCCAGAGCCCGGCCAATTAGGTAGAAAACCTCCATATTTTAGAAAATCGTCCAAAAACTTGTCGACCCATTTACGATTTCACTAGTTTAAATGCAGGGAAAATTAAGGGATATTATACCTTTAAAATTTACAATTCAAATTCAAATATAAAGTGGGGAAGTTTTAAACCGTGACACGGAAATGCTCCACTATGCAAGCATTGCGTAACCTCGTGGTTGTAGTGTTTTGAGTAGAGTCGGTTGTGATTGAATATGGTGGGGTTAGGTGAGGGAGATGAAATAATTGGTCACAAATAGTCACAGTTCATATATATCCGATCACAATCAATGCATTATGGATCACAAATAGTCATAATATTCACGACCTGGCCATAAACAATTACAACTCATACAGACCCTATTACCCTTAACATGAAATTGATCACGAATAGACACATTCATATAGATTTGCGCAACAGGTGGTGGTGGTGGTGGTGTTCAGTTAGAGTTGATTGTGGTTGGGTATGGTAGGATTAACACATATTCGATCACAATTAAAGCATTACATGTCAGTAATAGTCATAGTTTTTACAAACCTGACCACAAACAATCATAGTTCATATAGACCCGATCACACTTAACATGAAATTGGTCACGAATAGTTACATTCATATAGATTTGGTTACAGCTATTGCATTACATGTCACATAAAGTCATAGTTTTCACAAACCTGGTCACAAACAATTAAAGTACATACCAACTTGGTCATACTTAAACAGAATTAGTTACAAATAGTCACAATTCATGCATATTTAGTCATAATCAATGCATTAAGAGTCATAAACAGACATAATGTTATCGCATCTCAAATTCATCACTACCACCACCCCCACCACTTCACTACCACTGTCATGACCAGAAAGAACAACACCACAATATCCATACAACATATCGCCATCACTTGCAAGAATCTCACCCACTCGTCTGTAGCGATCTCCTCGCCGGTGAGTATGCATGGCTGTTGTGCATGTCATCGGAGATGGGCATCAGAGACGAAATGTCAACGTGCTCTGGTTAATGGATTTGGAAAATGAATTGCCAAGTTTACAAGTGGTGTGGGTGGGGATTTATATATAAACTCATATTACCTTTAATTTAACACCTGATTTTTAAATGTTAAAACTATTTCATAAGTTTGTTATATAAAAAGTGATGCTTATAATATAGTAGTTGTGTATTTTTCCCTTAAATTTATGGAAGACAATTAAAACTAGCCCAAAACCCCATCTTTTGATTTTTTTTCGGAAATTTATCCTTCAAAAAATTCAGATTTGGCCTTTTAACCCTTGATCGGGTCACTACAAATCGATTTTTATGAATTGATTAATTTTAACCACACATTTCATTAAATCCATAACTTTTATCAACTTTTCCATCATAACTCATTAAATAAATATTAAACAGCTTGTAAAGCTTTAGTTATTGTTTTATTCAATATTTGTTTAATTAATCTTATACATGCAAGTGCAATACGCGAAATTTAAGTTAAACTATGCTTACCAGCCAACAATATAATTTCAGTAAATCTTGTCATTTGTCAATTATAGAAAATATATTCAAGAAAGTCTAATGTGATAATTAATTATCAAAGAATTAGTAAAACTCGATAAAGTCAGAAGATAACCCCACAACTACAATTCTCTCTTCAATAATTTTCTCAAGGATATGCGTTGAGGAAGTCATCACTTCATCAAAGGTAATTGATTTCTAAGAAAATGTACAAGCATATAAAGCTATGAGCCTATTATTTTGAGTACTTAAACTAATTCAAAATGGATTTATTTTAGTAGCCATTAATAATTAAAGATTTCACGTCAATTTTACTGTATTAACATATTAATGTGTGTGGAAAGACTTATTATTATTATTATTATTATTATTATTATTATTATTATTACTACTACTACAATATAAATGTTATTTTCAATAAAAATTTTAAAAAGTTTCGAATTTTCCAATTCTGGACATAGAAATGAAGATCCGTTGATTCTCGATTTCAAACACGCATAACTGATTAAAACATAAGTAGAATTGGATTTAACTGACTGATCATTAGTATGGTATGATTCATACCTAAACTTACTAATTCTGATAATTTATTGGTATATAGTTAGGCGTAATTTTTTTTTTTCTCTTACCCTTAGACGACCACTCTTTCTAATTCGATTTCTAATTCGATTTTCTAGATTCATCAAGCTGGCAATAAGACACATTATCACACATTTATCAATCAAAATGAGTGTTTTGTCAAACTGGATGGCGCGTAAATTTAATAGGGTAGTTAGTAGGAACCCGTGAGCTGGCTTTGTGAAAGTCTACAGAAAGGTATCTGCCTGCCTGGCTGCCTGTATGCATGCATGGTCGAAATTAAGAAATTTCAAAGAGTTTCCCATTGACAAGTCATTCTCGTAGATAAAATATGAATATTTCAGAGTCAATTGTATTTTTGGTCTCCAACTTCTAGAATTAGACTTAGGGTGTGTTTGATAGAAAAGATGGAAAATAGATGGTAGGAAAATATTTTCTAAGAATTCATTTGGCTGAAAATTATTTTCCTGAAAAATGATAATTGGAAGTGTTTGATTAGATTAATTTTCCAAGTGAAAAAGTGGGAGATTTTCCTAATTTTGTTGTTTGATTTATATTATTTTCCATGGCAAATAATCAAAATTTAACTATTTTAATAAAAAAAAAAAAAATAATTTTTCACTCATTTTTACTTGATAATAATAATGTTAATTTCTGGAAAAAATAAATAAATCAATTAACAATAATAAAAATGATCAAACGTGACGCAAAAGGATTTTCCACCTTAGCTGGAAAATATTTTCTCAACGAATAGGTAAGAAAATATTTTCAAGGCAAATGAGTTAGTTGTACTTTAAATGATTGTACCTAAGAAAATATTTTCCAAGGCAAATTTTGCCAACCAAACACCCAACAAATACAAAAGCTGGAAAATATTTTTCATGATTTGACATTTTCCTAGAAAATAAGACTGTATCAAACACAGCCTTATTATTTGAAAAATGATGCAGTACATAAGGAAGGAGATTTATGAAAAGTAGGATCAACAATAGAAATAATTTTTCAAAAATGTCCGTTTTCAAAGAAGTTTGGAAGAAAGCCCTGTTAGGGTCTTCTAGATAAAAGTTGATGAAATATGTAGTTAAAAGTTATGAGACTCATGAAACATGTTGCTATAATTAATTGTTAGACTTTGACTTTGATAAAAATTTAATTTTTAATCATAACCAAACAGGCCTAAGTAGGGGTGGACGTGTTTCGGTTTGATTCTGGTTCCAGAAGAACCAAACCAAACAAAACCATAAACCGATTATTTTTTACTAATGGAACCAATTGATTTTTTTAAAGATACAGAACCAAACCGCTCGGTTCTGGTTTGGTCTGGTTTGTTTCTGAAACCATTACTTAAATTTTTAAATAATAAATGCAAATTAAAAGCTGTTTATATCCGCTTCTTTATTAGAATCCATTTACATCATTACTAAATAGAAAATGAAATTTTTAGTTAACAAAACAAAAATTTAGAAAAAGTAACATGTTATTCTAAGTCAAAAAAGAAGAAACTCGCCTGAGGAAGCTCACGACTCGTCAAAACTTAGAGAATCGAACATAGAGACCGTTTTGACTTATAGATACAGGTTACGATGAAGTTCTGACTCCCAATCTACCGTGATGCTGTGTGAGTTAGTGATGAAATTTGCATCAAGTTTGTGTTAACTCTTTAAAATTGACGAATTGAACTGAGATTTATATATACATACATTTTAAAAAATAAACATCAATGTCGTCGATGGTGATTAAGGAGTACAATGATTACTGTGTTATAAGAGTGCAAGTAAAGCAGTGTGAATGCGTATCTATAATTGAAAAAAAGAAAAATGAATTAGAATTTAGATTTATGATTTAAAATCTTTGTCTAATAGGAAATGAGATAAAATGTATGGTAAATAATATTTATAATTTTAGACTTGAATTTTTTGGTGAGATGAATACCCACTAATTTGTAAATATATATATATATATATTGAGTTTGTTTCTTGGTTCTGATTCCGGTTCTTAAATGAGAATCGAAACCAAATAGTTCTTGAGTATAAGAACAAAACCATTATTTTTTTTTATATAGAACCGAACCAAACCGCTTGATTTGATTTGGCTTGGTCCTGATTTGGTTCGGTTATTTTATCTACCCCTAGGCCAAGTGTTCATTTGATTGCGAGAATGATATTTGGATGGAAAGAAAATAAATTTTAGGGAATCGATTTGCCAAGAATTTTTTGATGCAATTGAGGGAGTTTTCAAGACTTCATATTTAATTACTTTTGTATTGATTCAATTATACATTCACGATCTTTATTTACCAGCTATTTAACTCGTTTTAACTTTGTGTTTTGTGAGGTTAATTCATCACAACTGAAATGAATTCCACCTAACAAAAATGCAATCAAATGAACTAAAAATGAAACTTCATAGAAAACATTTTCTATTTACATGGAATTCCCCAATCAAACATAAATTCAGAATTGAATTCTTTTCGTTGTAGAGATACTGAATATAAGGAACTTCAATTTTTGCCATTCTCTATTGTTAGTCATTTTTTAGAGTTTAGTCGTTATCCAAATTTTAATTATAGTTATGATCAGTATTCTAAAATGTTCGCTTACACTTATGCTTAGGCGCGCTTAGACTTGAAGTATGATATCGTCGCGTCGTCACACTTCGCGCTTTATCCACGCACTTCACTCGAATATTTTCGCGCTTTTTCACGCTTAGATGTGCTTAAGTTACATGCTCGACCTCGCCGCTTCATCACGCTTTAAACCTTTTAGAATACTGGTTGTGATAACTAATTGATTTGATTATAATAAAAAATTTGAGAAGTTTCTCTCAATATATTATTCTCTCTTGGCATTGCGTACGAATCAACAAATTTGATTTTTACATGAGATTTTGATTCTTTTCTATAAACTTTTGCTATGTTAGTATTAGGTGGATTCAAAGAGGCCACTCAACAAGAAGAAAAGTCTCAATTCGCTTGGCTTTTGATTGAACATTTTTTAAAAGTTGATAACTTTATCGTTCTTACTTCATGTCAATATTTGTTTCTTTGTGAAACTAATTATAGTTTTTTAAGCACCTAGAAGCTGAGATCGGAGACATTTCATTGGCCATACTGCTTTTCATAGGAAATGAAAAGATTGGCGACCAATGGGTTGTGAGAGAAATACAAGAATTCATAAAAATATGTTTGTTTATAAAAGTTTAGCATGAAAAATCCTACCCTACAAGATTGTATGTATCTGAATATGATAAGCAACGTCAGAAATCAGTGAGTATCTGTTACTTGTTAGTATGTTTAATTTACATGTACATAATATAAAATATCTGTAATTTGTTAACCAAATTAAAAGTTTAAATTGTTAGAAATTAAATATTACTCTCAGATATGTTCTATCATGTGGTAGGTTATATTTATTCAAAGGTTTGTCACATACAAATTTTTTTAAAATGATAGTGAGAATTGATCCAAACGATAAATTTCATTTTAAATTTGGAATGTTATAGTCAAATCGACAACATTGCTTCTTCACACAGATAACATAACATAACATAACATCGATTGATGTAATAGTGGAAATTTAGCCTAATACCAGTCTCATGCAGCAATAATATTAATAATAGGCTTTTCAAAGATAAATTAATGTTGAAAGATTTGGACTTTTTCTTGATTCCTCAATATTCATAAGTACGTACCAAGTAAAATCTTAGGCACCGCAATTTATGAAAATTATGGCCCGTACTTATTATTTTTCTCCGAATTAGGATTTACTAACTTCATACATATTGATGATGTATACTGTAATTTTTCTTTATTTGACATTTTAGAAAATTTACGATACCAAGAAAAAATTGGACTTTTTAATGAAAATGTAAGGAGTCAAGAATGTAACTTTTTGACATGTAAGTTGACATTTTTCAGGTCCCTTTGATATGAATTTTAGATGTCAAAAGGAGTTTTTTGATACAGACAATACTACATGTACATATAGGGTTACACATTGAATTACCTCCCCCACTCCCACATGGAGGGGGTCCACATGCAATAAAATATTTATGAGCCCCCCTCCATCTGAGGAGTAACTCAATGTGTATATATTTCTGTGTACAAGTAGGATAATCCTTTTAAAAAAAACTAGTCTAATGTGACTTCTTCTAAAAGTACTTATGAGAAAGGAAGCTCTTTTAAAAATAAGTATACAAAACAAGATTTAAGATAGTGATCGGTATATTTTTTGTCATTCCATTATCAGAATATTACTTTTCACCTTAAAGCCCAAGGTCATGCTTTGGGTCGGCCTTCTATCTTGCACAACATCACACTTTTGATCGACCTCTCCATGGCCCAAGGTCACCCCTTTGGGTCGATTTGTTCATAGAAGCATTGTAATCTTATTATGGGCCAACTCTAGTCCCAAAACACGTTAATGGGCTATGTCTTTAGCCTTACATCCTAGAAAATCAAGTGATCAGTGCAAATTCACGACGCCCTAAAATAAGCTAGGGATTTGGAGTATAACAGGTCGGGCAATAATGCCCGGCCATGTATAGATCGGGATTGTTGCCCAGCCTCGATAGGTTACTCTCCGTTTATTCAACATATTTGCCCGGGCTTATCCTGTCACTACATAGGTCGGTCACTCCCGACCTTATCAAAAATCTCATTGATGATAAGATATATGGTCGGTCTGTCCCGGTCACATCACGCATAGAAGCCCAACACAGATAGAATTCGAGCCTTCTTCATTAATGGGCTTCATTCATGGACCTCCTTCTTGGGCCTCCATAACAAGACGTATCTTATAAGGAAACCTCCTAAAAAAGGGGAACTCTATTCTTGTAAAGATAGAATTCCCCTTAAAAGGTAAGTTTATATCAAAAAGACTCCTTCTTCAATTAAAGAAGGTTATGGGATTTTTCAGCCCTATAAATACAACTCTTTTGATCACAATATTCATTCAATATTCTTTACATTTTTCAGTTATATATTCTCTCTATTTTTCAGAATACTAATTCTCATGCCGGGGGGGCAACGAGGAGAATCCTCCTCGCCTTTTTGCAGGTTATACAAGGCGAATTCGTTCATCTTTTCCAGTGATCAAGAAGTCCCAGATCTTGCCACGTCAAGGTTAGGATTTTTTACAGCATCAAATAGTTTTCTCATAAAGCAATAGCAAAAACAAAAGTAGAAATTACATCAACTCATGTATTTGAACTTCACAATTCAAAGTTTTATAAGTATTATATACAGAAATCAGGTTAAAATTCAAAAATTAAAATTAGTAATTATATATTAAATTAAATCATTTATATAAATCAAAAACTCATACACATCCAACCCAACCCGACCCAACCCATCCCTACCCCACCCTTACTCTAACCTAAATCAGTACGACCATCTCTCTCTCTCTCTCTCTCTCTCTCCTCAAAATCCAGAGCAACCGTTGATTCACCTTGGCTTCCATCGCCTCCGACAAGTGGGATTTATAGGCCGCGTGGAATTTGAGGACAAGGTGAGCTGCGTATAAGGAGCCTTTTAAGTGGTTCGGTCTGTGATAGTTATGGGAGAAATAGCAAAGCTTCTGACAGCATCACCGCTTGTGGCAGCAATAGTGGTATGGCAATGACCGTGGATGTAATGAAACTTGGTTCAACACTCTCACCATAAGGACATAGCCTACAGTCGATAATAAGTCACCGCGGATGAGGATCGGCGTACTGGGGCGACAGAATGTCCTAGCGGCGAGAAGATAGAGCGAGCAAAATTCTCAATGTCAATGTTAAGAACAAAAATCAAAGACGATATCATGAAAATGGTTGGTCGCATGCCTCGGAAACTAAAAATGAGAGCTAAGATTGTTCAGAAAGAATTGAATGTGTTGGACCCAATAAATTCGGACGATGATTTAAAAACGGTTGTGGAATTATATCGAAATCAAATCCAATAGCCCGACTCAATAATAACCCACTTGACAATGCCCAAATTTTAGTGACCCATTTGTTGGTTGTTGTCTTGGGCTTGATGAAATGACCAAGATTGTTCAAAAAAAATTGAATGTCTTGGGCTTGTTGAAATGGCCCATGTGTTGAGACCTAGCCAATTGGTGATATAACCTATCATTGTCTTCATTTGGCATTGGGGTTTGAATGTGTACAATAGAGGTGGAATTTAGAGGCAGCCGTTCTTGGTGAGGTAGAGAGCTTCAACCATTGTTTCTTCTTCATTCTTCCCTACCTTTGTGATATTGCTATTTCCCCCATCAATCTATGTGTGGGTTAAAGAAATATTGGAGAAATCAAGGTGAGGTGATTATAGGGCATTTATTGGAGAGTTTACCGAGTCTGAAAATGTATATCGAAAGATCCAACATTTTCAAAATGGTATCAAAGAAAGGCTTGGCATGATTTGGGTGAAATCAGTGGAAAACGACCAAAAACAGAGGCTAAAATGTGTTGGAAATCGACAAAAAATTGAAGTAGGAAACTGTCCAATTTTTCTTAAATCTAGACGGACTGAAATAAGTGATTTTTTGGCTAAACCCTTGGTCGGTTGAAAAAAGTAAGACCACCACCAGAACCGCCTTGTCAAGAAGAATCGACTGGATTTTGGGGAAATTATGGCGTTGGAAGCGGTTGTATTGACCGTAAACTTTGTTACAACCGGACATAAAAGTGTAGCTTTCGATCAAACTAGTGACCATTTAGAGAAACAGACACCACTAGTGTGCTCAGTGGACAGAAGCAGTCATTCTAGTCTGGGGAGTTTTTCTACCAACGACATTGCGTGCAGATTCCGACGGCCTGCGTAGCGGTACTTGAGGAGATTTTCGATGATGAGGTCTTTAGATAGTTTTCTCCTCTCGTCGTGTTGGAGCAATTGATGCTTTCAAGTTTTAGTTTCGAGAGGACGATTTTTCCTTGTGGTCGATCTGTCGAGTGATTCATCTTGTTGCAATTTTCGGTGGATGCTTTAGAGTGTATGGCGGTGTCCCTAAAGAGCCGATGGTTGCATATCTCCTATTTTACGAACACACAAAAGTCTACTCTGGTAAATTGCTTGGAACCTTTATTTATCGTTCTAGTAGGTTATTGTGTGGGGGTGATCATTAGGATTGGGGATTGTCATTGCTTAATAACCATTGCTGCTAATAGACCTATGAATTATTATTTTTAATTCTTTCCGTGTATTCTTTGTGAATTTGATATATTATTTTCTTTGTTGATTTGATATATTGCTTTAGATATTCTGTTACCATTTAGAAATGTCCGTGACTTTATGAAGTATGATTGACTGTATTCTATATGATGTGTATATATACTTTGCTTGTGGTTGTTGCATTTGTTGCAAGTCGTGTTTATGCATTTTTTGGGATAAGTTGACAACACATGGTATTGGGGTTTTTTTAGAGCGTGTGATGGTAAGGTGTTAGGTCTAGTTAGTGCGAAATTTAAGGTGATAATATTGCGGTATATTTTGAATTTCTTTTGGGAATTTATCCTAATTGGGAGAGTGGAAGGTGTTAGAAGATAGGTGAGACAAACGGTGCCACTGGATCTAGGTAAGATCCGAGTGAAGCTTATTGAGGATAAGTGCTTGATTATACTGCATGTGCATCTGTGTGTGATCATTTCTGCATGTGTTTGATTTTTTAAATCAATGTGTTGCTTTGTGTAACATTTCAACTTATTTAATATGTGTTACTTTGCATGCATTTGTGTACAATCAATTATAACGAGTGTAATGTGTTTGCATGCATAATGGGTTTGTGATACATTAGCAGTAAGTGTGAGTATTGTTTTGGTAATGTGTGGAAATCTGCCTAATGGTGCATTGATGAGATTAGGGGTGAACCGTGAACACGGTTTGGTTTGAGCGATTTTTTCCAAAATACAAAACAAACCATTTAAAGCAAGTTGTAATTTTTCCAACTCAAATCAAACCATTTCATTTCATAAACAATCCAAATTAAACCTTTTTTGTGATTTGGTATGTTTCAAACTGTGGTTTACCAACAAAACAAAATGACACATTCTAAATAAATTTAAGCATGTTTTTTTTCTAGAATCTCAAGTTAAAGTGTTGATACAAGCTAAAAAAAATATATATTTTTATCACTAATAGAGAATGAAACTTGTTCTCTAAAATCGTAAACCACAAGTGCACGATTCGCGTTAAAGTTGTAAAGTGATGAGAGATTGTCGTACCCACGAGGACTGATTGATTTGTAACCAAACTTGTTGATTTCATTTTAAAATAAAAATCAAGTAACACAAAAGATTTAGTTTGATTTTGACTTGCTAAGAGACATAAGTAAAAACATTGCAATATGATAAATAACAAAATAAAAACTAGGATAAAACTAATTAACCTAAATAAAGTAATGACAACAACATAAACCTTGTAATTAAAATGAGTTACATAACATAAGACAATGTAAATTTAGTTTTCTTAACCACACTAATTTCTTCTTTCAAATATCAACTAGTGTTAGTTAATCAATTAATCAAATTACAAGAGGAATTCTAAGTTCAACCTAATATATGTAATAAATCCCAATTGCAGCTCAAAATATTAACAAACATATAGAAGCTACATAAACTTAAACAACATTTCCATTCATAACCCATAACCCATAAACAACTTAAAATGATTAAGTGAATTTAAACTAGTCAAACATTCCAACAAAATAAAATTAACTCATAATAAAATAACAACAACACTTAACAACTAACATTATCATTTCAATAAAGAGTTAAATAAAAGATTATAAATAAGCAAGTAAAGAGAACTCCTCTCTAAATTGATTTGTTGAGTTGAGTGCTCTCAAGTTTCTTTATTTTGCACCAAGTTTCTCTTTCAACAATCAATTTATCCAAAAACCCAAGTTTTAAACATTAAATAAACTGAAAACATATGAAATTTTTGGTGGAAATGTGAGTAAATAACAAAAATCAAAAGCTTAAAAAGCAGCAATAAACTTGAATGTATAAAAATACTACTAAAACATAAAAACATTTAACTTAACATTGCATTAAAATGTAAAATTTAAGAAAGAAAATACAAGAAAAATAAAAGAGGCGTATGAACTTACTGAAACCCTAGCAAAATGAGGTTGCTCTCTATTTATATGTGCCCAAGATACCTCAAACCCCCCCCCCCCACCAAAATTGGATAAATCCTCAAGAAACAACGACTTGGGTCGAATTGGGTCGGTCAAATTGACCCAGTTCAGCCCAGGCTTTTTTTTTTAAAAAAAAAAAAAACCTAGTGCAGCGCGATCGCGCGGAACATAGCTTTCGATTCTAGTCCATTTTGAGCCATGTTTCGGGTTCGCCAGCCTGGTTTGAACCACGTGTTCGCGTGGTTCAGCTGGCCAGTGATCTTGTAGCTTGGTCCTTATTTTAATTGCAACGTGGTCTTTCATCTTTCAATATTAGTCAATTTAGTCCCCATATTTTTTGATTTTTTTTCAAATAGATCCTTCTAAAATTATACTTGTAGTCCTTCAACTTTTGGAAACTTGCAACTTAGCCATTCGATCAATTGCACAGCATGTCCGCAACATTTGAAAAGTGCCAAGTTGGTCCCTACAGTGCCGATTTTAGCCAAATTTGCATTCCTTTTTTGATTTTTTTTCACCCCAAAACTTGAATGTTAACCTATTTAAACACAAAATATGTATGAATTACTAGATATTTGCTCAAGATATTCCAAAAAAATTCTAATTTAAGGGCATAAAAAGTGTACAAAATGCACTTAACAGTAATGTGTGGAATAGATACCTGATGGTGCATTGATGAGATTAAGGGTGAACACGATTTTGTTTGCACGATTTTTGCCAAAATTCAAAACAAACTATTTAATGTGGTTTGTAATTTTTCCAACTCAAACCAAACCATTTCATTTTGTAAACCAAACCAAACAAACCTTTTTTTTTTTTTTTTTTTTGGTGCGGTTTACCAACGAAACAAAATGACACATTCTAAATAAATTTAAGCATATTATTTTCTAGAATCTCAAGTTAAAGTGTTGATATAAGCTAAAAAAATGTATATTTTATCACTAGCAGAGAACGAAAAATTACAAAACAAATTTTCAAAACAAACTATTTAATGCGGTTTGTAATTTTTCCAACTCAAACCAAATCATTTCATTTTATAAACCAAACCAAACAAACTTTTTTTTTTTTTTTTTTTTGGTGCGGTTTACCAACGAAACAAAATGACACATTCTAAATAAGTTTAAGCATATTATTTTCTAGAATCTCAAGTTAAAGTGTTGATATAAGCTAAAAAATGTATATTTTATCACTAGCGAAGAACGAAAAATTACACAACAAATTTTCAAATCAAACTCTTATAGTGAGGTAATATTACAAACTTAAGATATGTACTGCCTACATACCAAGGGATCCTTTCAAGTTAATATGTCGTATTCAAGATAGGGCACTGATCAATCATAAAAATCTAATGACCCGTGAGACCATTTAGCTTTGATCAAGAACTACTCACCAACTAACGTGTGTCATTGGAAAATTGAACTTGTGGTTCTAATGCTTGCTTAAGTTTAGACAAATTATAGACACCAATTTTTTCGGTTCTAGTCCTTTCTGATTCATGGTTCACATTCACCAGCCTGGTTCGAACCACGTGTTCGCGTGGTTCAGTTAGCCAGTGATCTTGTAGCTTGGTCCTTATTTTAATTGCAACGGGGTCCTTCATCTTTCAACATTGATCAATTTAGTCCCCACATTTTCCAATTTCTTTCAAATATGTCATTCTAAAATTGCACTTGAGGTCCTTCAACTTTTGGAAACTTGCAACTAGTCCCTCGGTCAATTGCACAATAGGTCCGCAACTTTAGAAAAGTACCGATTTTAGCCAAATTTGCATTCCTTTTGTGATTTTTTCACCCAGAACTTGAATGTTAACCTATTTAAACACAAAATATGTATGAATTCATAGATATTTGCTCAAGATATTCCAAAAAAATACTAATTTAAGGGCATAAAAAGTGTTCAAAATGTACTTAACAGTAATGTGTGGAATAAATGTCTGATGGTGCATTGATGAGATTAGGGATGAACATGGTTTGATTTGGACGGTTTTTCCCAAAATTCAAAACAAACTATTTAAAGCGGTTTGTAATTTTTCCAACTCAAACCAAACCAAACAATTTCATTTTGTAAGTCAAACCAAACAAACCCTTTTTTATTTTTATTTTTGCGATTTGGTACAGTTTTAAACCTCGGTTTACCAACGAAACAAAATTACACATTCTAAATAAGTTTAAGCAGATTATTTTCTAGAATCTCAAGTTAAAGTATTGAAATAAGCTAAAAAAATGTATATTTTATCACTAGCAGATAACGAAAAGTTATAAAACTTAAATTTTCAAATCAAACTCTTATAGTGAGGTAATATTACAAACTTAAGATATGTACTGTCTACATACCAGGGTATCCTTTCAAGTTAATATGTCATATTCAAGATAGGGCACTAATCAATCATAAAAATTTAATGGTCCATGAGACCATTTAGTTTTGATCAAGTATTACTTAGCAACTAACATGTGTCATAGGAAAAATGAAAAACTGCATTCCACAAAATTTAGCTTAGATAGGGTTTGTAACTTTGCTACTTGCCTTGCCGAAGTGAATGTAGTCTAGGCCCAGAGAGTTATCAAATGATGAATGGTGAGGTGACTGAGTTCTCACTTTTGAGCTTTTATACAATTTTTTTTCTTTTGCTGTCTATACAATTTTTTTTTTTTTTTTTTGGTTGTAGTTTTAAACAGGTTTGGAAAATCAAACATAAACCAAACCATTTCGAAGTGATTTGGTTTGGGCTAAAATCAAAATGTTGACACCCAAACCAACGGTTTCAATTCGATTTAGCGGTTCGACAGTTTCGTTGTTCAACACTCGATAAGATGTATCGGGGTAAGTGTGACATTTGAATCATGAGTTGAGATTTGATTAAATATATTATAAATCTTCAATTTAAAAATATTGGTCGGGTGAAGTGTAAGAGACTTAGATCACTTGTATTAGGCGGAGACTCATCTGTCTTCTACTTGGGTGTTCTTGATTTTCGCCCGAGTGAGTAAAGGTATGGTGTGAGTTTTCGGTGCAAAACACGAGATAAGGTCTGTGATTCCAATTTTTTATTGGATTACCTTGATTGGGAAATTATAAACATTGTGTTGTTTGCTTGCAGGTTGATTGGGTATAAGATGGAGATTTGTTGGTTTTTTTATGCCCAATAAATTCGGCGATGATGTAAATAAGGTTGTGAGATTATATCAACATCAAATCTAATAGCTCAACTCGATAATAGCCCACTTGGGGAGGCCCAAATTGTAGTGGCCCATTTTTATTGTCTTCGGCTTGTTGAAATGGCTCGTGTGTTGAGACCTAGCCAATTGGTTAAATAATCTATCATTGTCTTAATTTGGTATTGAGGTTTGAATGTGTGCAATAGAGGAGGACTTTGGAGGATGTCATTCTTGGTGAGGTAGATAGCTTCAACCATTGTTTCTTTTTCATTATTCCCTCCCTTTGTGATATTGCAATTCTTTCCTTAATCCATGTGTGGGTTAAAGTAACATTGGAGAAACCAAAGTGAGGTGGTTGTGGGTCGAGTTTGATGTTTGGTGTCAGTTATTATAGAACTTACTGAGCCAAAAAATGTGTATCAAAGGACCCAACATTTTTAAGAAGATGTAAGTCAATTCAAATTCAATAAACATGATTTCATTTATAGGCAGTGTTGGTGATATGTCACTAATTCTGGAAATGATTGAAATAATGGTAGTTGTGCTAGTAGTGGAAAAAATTAGATCGGTGCATGTAATACAAGTGGTGGTTCCCCTGGTGGTGCCAGTGTGCAGATGGCTGTAGGGATTCTGGTGTCAGTGGTGACTGTGGAGATGGTGGTAGTTGATGTTGAGATGGTGGTATTGGTGTTTGGTTGTGACTATAGAGAAGGTGGTGGTGGATGTTGAAATGTGTGTTGGTGGAAGTGTTTAGTGGCGATGGTGGAGATGGAGTGTTGGTGGTAGTGGACAGTCGGTGGGGTGGTAGTGGTGCTTGTGCTGCTCGATGGTGGGTGGTGTTTTGTAAGATTGAGATATATTGTAACCAATAAATACGTAATTTATGACAAATAAATAATATGCAACTCACAAAATTTTAAGCCGTGACCAATTAATTAGTAAATTGTGACCTAAAAAATAAGCGTGATTTGTAACCTAGTAATAAATTTATAACTTGTGACTGAAACATAAGTTTTGACCTATAATATGTAAATTGTGACCGAAAAATAAGTCGTGACTAATTAATTCTATAATGTATGATCGAGAATAAGTAACATTTGTGATTTTTAGCCAACTAATAAATTATTAATTATTAGTTTTATAAATTGTGACCAAAAAATAAGTTTATGACCTGTAAATTTGTAATTTGTGAACGAAAAAATAAGTCATAGTCAAATAATTCTATAATATGTGACTAAGAAATAAGTAACATTTGTGATTTATGATCAAATAATAAATAGTGACCAAAAAATAAGTTGTGATCTATAAATTTATAATAATGTTACTGAAAAATAAGTGCTGATTATATAATTCTATAATATGTGAACGAAAAATAAGTCGTGACCAATTAATTTTTTGATAAAAATTGATATCTGAATTTGATTTCTGACTATTACTATAATATGTATGTTAATGTGACACAATTCTATAGTAATGTGAGCTTAATATGTTTAATTAATAAAATATTTTATTATTATTATTTTTTAATTAGAAAATCTAATTAACAGCTGAATTTAGAAGTTTTAAACTTTTTTCCTAATCTTTGAAATTTGCATATCTAAGTTTTCAAATTTTTTAAATCAATTAATTATAAACTAATTTACTAAATCAGGTATTAATTTAGCATACCCAAACCGTTTGGCCCTACTCCCTACTTCAAACAGTAACGCCGAAGATCTACAAATCTATTAATTTCAAGCTCTTCAAGTCCCCAATCTCGGGAGTCAAAGGCCCAGAAAGAACATTCACCTGTACGAATATAATAGTGTTTCCAGATTCTAAGAACTCGCAATTTTTGCCAGAATCGCGCTTAAAAGTCCACAATTAGCGGTATCAAGTCTTACTAACTGGGACAAATTTCCAATTTCTTTGGGTAAACCACCCAAAATTGTGTTGTAGAACCCAATATAGAGCTCCTTAAGACGAGTTAGGTTCCCGAGCTCTTTTGGGGATTTTCTTGGTGAGCTCGTTTCCAGAAACTACGAGGTATTCAAGGTTAGGTAATGTACTTTACTCTGGCAGGATCTGACCCATGAAGAAATTCCATCCAAGATGTAAATGGCGAAGATTAGTGAGTAAATACACTTCAGTTGGTATTATAGTTGTAGACATCAAGAACTTGTAGGTTTTTCAAGTGGGAGAACTCTTTGGGGAAGGTAAGGTTGAAGTTATTAATGTTGGAGAGATTAAGGTAGCAAAGGTAGGTAGTGGTTGGTGGTGATGGTTTTAGGTGGTGATTGGTAGTTATAAATTGAAATAAAGTTACATTTGTAATTAATTACAAAATTGAAATGAAGTTATAATTGTATTTCTGACGACGACTGATTACAAATTAAACTAATGCAATTAATTACAAATTACGAATTAAACTATTGTTTAACTAATTCATAAGTTACAATTATAATTAATTATAAAATTGAAATGAAGTTACAATTATAATTAATTACAAAACTTGATTTTGATTTTAAAAATTGATTATAATAATTATTTTAATACATGTGTAATTAGTTACAAATCACCTGAATACAAAAGTTTTCAAGCTATGAACATAACTCAAACTAAAGTCATGTCAAATGGTCCTCGAAAATTGGGTTGGTTGGTCATCAGCTTCAAGCTCAAAAATTCATGACAAACACCTGGACTGTCAAAGGCCCAATTATATAAGAAAAGGGGTTAATTGCACCCTATACTTTATTTTTTGGCTCAATTGACAAAATTCTATCTAAAGGGGAAAAAAAATTGAAAATTACGTTTGTCTTCTTCCCCAAAGCCAAATCGTCGTTGCTGCATCACCTTCATCCGCCCAACTAAGCTACTACTCGCACCGAACCACCACCACCACCATTTCATCAAATAAATCTGCTGCACCACCACCGGAGAGGGGACGAAGACTGCGACTGTGAAGGCGAGGGAAGATGACGAGGAATCAAGCTTTCCTCGCGCAATCTTCTGTAACTACTGCTACTGCCCTATTTTAAGCATTCTCGTCTCTGGATGATTGGCACCTATATTGCAAGTGGTGTGGTGGTGGTGGTTGTGGTGGTGAGTGGGGGTGGTGATGCTTGTGTACGGTGCGGTGGTTGCCGATTGTGGCAAAGAGGGGTTGTGATGACGTCGTGGTGATATGCTGGTGGAGGTGATGGTGATGGTGATGGTGGTGGTTGGGGTTGGGGTGGCAGCGTCGGTGAGGTGGATAGTGGGGTTGGTAGTGTCGTTGGTGGAGTCCTTCACCGTCATATTGGAGACAAAGTATTATAATCAAAGTGTAAAGTTTCAAGTTGTGATACTATAATTTCGTCCAAAGTATCATAAAAATTTGATAAAGTTTCAAGTTATGATACCAAAATTTTGAAAGAATCATAAGTATCATGTTATGATACTTTAAAAGTATCATAAGATACTTTGAAAGTGTCACGACATGATACTTGATCAAAACAGTATTTTTTCAAAAAAAAAATAATAATAATAATTGAAGTATTTTTTTAGTTTTTTTTTTAAATATAGTAAATTTCAATTATAATACAAAAAGTAAGGTATTTGTGCAATCGTCCCTGAGAAAAGAAATAAGGGCTATTCACATACTTACACTACTTTTAGGGATCAAATTGAAATTTATTTGAATTTTATAAAAATTGAAAATTACTTATAATAAAATCATAAAAACTGAAAAAATACTTCATAATCACGTGAAGTATCACAATCTGATACTTTTGATACTTCTCAAATATGTTAATATCACAGTATGATATCTATAATACTTTTCAATTTTTTTTTTTAGTAACAATGAAGTATTTTTCAAAATTTTTTATTTGAATAGTAAAAATCAGTTTTATTATCTAAAGTAAGTAATCTATACAATTATCCCAAAAAATAACCCATTTGCCTGAGGCCTAGAGTTGTTGAATTAGGGCCCAATAATTTTTTTGAGGCCTAGATCCAACATAAATCACTTTAAGATCCGATTTTAGAACAATCGATCGGCGAATATACATGCACAGAGCGACGGAAAATCTTGAGATAGGTTGCAGTTTTTCATCAATTTCAACTTTCAAGTTACAAAATATTTCTTGTTTCTATAATTTGCGGACTTTAGTGTTTTGTTTTGCTTAGACATTTGGAGGTTTCACGTATCCGTAATTTATATAATAAATTAGTGGAAAAATGGATGATCCATGTGAAAGTTCAATAGCAACTGATGAAAATCAAGCTCCAGGTAAATATAACTGATTTTTGTTTCATTTTTCATGAATTTTCAGCTAATCTTATGGATTTTAACCTCAAATTTTAGAAGGAAAAAAAAGAAAAAAAGAAAAAGAGGGATTGGTTAATTTGACTTCTAATTTATGGGACATGAAAAAAAAATTAAAGATTGAAACTTTGGATTTTGAGTTTTGAATATCATTACTGTTGATTCTTTGTGAATTTCCTTTTTGTTTTTGTATACCGTGATTGTCTTTTTTTTGGTGGAATATTGTATATTTTGTACTACATATTTCTTTTTACCTGAGTATTTGAATTTTCAACTTTTGAAATGTTATTGTAAATCCTTCTAATTCATGATCGCATATGCTTGCTTCTATGTGTACACTATGACTATGAAAAATCACAGACCTTATTTAAGATCCCAACTGGATTCTGCAAACTTTGTGGTCTTCATAGCTAATCACTTTAAATTTTTCAATTTGTCCTTAATCTTAAACACTCGAGTCATCCAGGCCAGCGTTTTCTTTTTGTGCGCCCAACAGTCTTTTGAGTTTACTGTAGTGTTTATTTCGTTTGAAATCTATTGTAGAAGATGATGTGAAAGAACGGTGTTGGGATCAAAGAGAAGCTTTGGCAGGGGAACCTCGATGTGTTATATGTGGACGTTACGGTGAATATATATGTGATGAGACTGATGATGATATTTGTAGCGTTGAGTGTAAAGGGATTCTTCTCAGCCGATTGGCCAAATCACGATCGTTGCCTGCTCAACCACCTCCTGCGAAGCTACCAGCCACTGATGAGTGCTACTACATTAGAGATTCAAATAATGATATAGGATCAGAATCTCTAACTAATGAACAGACTGAGCTGCTGAGGAGAAAACTAGATATTTCTGTGAAGAGGGGTTTTGTTCCGGCACCTATCTTGTCTTTTAGTTCTTGTAAATTTGATCAGAAGCTCCTTCAAAATTTAGAAGCTGCAGGATATGAAATGCCAACACCTGTCCAAATGCAAGCCATCCCTGCTGCATTAACTGGCCAAAGCATGCTTGTTTCTGCTGAGACGGGGTCTGGAAAAACCGCTTCCTTTCTCCTACCTGTAGTTTCTAATTGTGTAAAGCTTAATAGTAACCAACAAAAACCTCAAGCCATAGTTCTTGCACCTACTAGAGAGCTTTGTATACAGGTGGAGGAACAAGCAAAGTTGCTCGGTAAGGGCTTGCCATTCAAAACTGCCTTGGTGGTTGGCGGTGATGCCATGGCGGGACAAATATATCGTATGCAGCAGGGGGTGTCCTTGATTGTGGCCACTCCTGGAAGGCTCATTGATCTTTTAATCAAGCATGATATTGAGTTAGATAGTATTTCCATTCTTGTTATTGATGAAGTAGATTGCATGGTGCAAAGGGGATTCCTTGATCAAGTAATGCAAATTTTTAGGGCTCTATCCCAGCCCCAAGTGTTAATGTACTCTGCAACAATTTCAAGAGAAGTGGAGAGGGTGGCAGGTTCAATGGTGAAAGATCTGAGCATTATCTTAGTTGGAAAGCCAAACAAGCCTAATGAGGCCATTAAACAACTGGCAATTTGGGTGGAATCGAAGAAAAAGAAGCAAAAACTTTTCGACATATTGATGAGCAAACAGCATTTTAAGCCGCCTGTTGTGGTGTTTGTGGGTTCAAGACTTGGTGCAGATCTTCTTTCTGATGCAATAACTATCACAACCGGTTTAAAAGCTCTATCGATCCATGGTGAGAAACCCATGAAGGAGAGGAGAGAAATAATAAGGTCCTTGTTGGTTGGAGAGGTTAATGTGATTGTGGCCACCGGAATATTGGGTCGGGGACTTGATCTACTTTCTTTGAGGCAGGTGATTGTGTTTGACTTGCCAAATTCCATCAAGGAGTACATACACCAGATTGGAAGGGCATCTAGAATGGGAGAGGAGGGTACATCAATTGTGTTTGTAAATGAAGAGAACAAGAAATTGTTCCCTGAGCTGGTTGATGTATTGAAATCATCTGGTGCTACGATTCCACGTGAGCTTGCTGGTTCACGGTATACGGTAAATTCCTTCTCTGTTGGGAAGGCTCAAAAGAAAAGGAAGCATGGCCATTGAATGTATTGTATTGTATTGGTTGCCTTTGTTCTGAAAAGAGAAACAGCAGAAAGAAAGAGACGAGGGGCATAAAAATGAGTTTTAAAGAATATTTGATATAGATAGACTAATGGTTTGTTTGAGCCCCTTTTATTGGAAGAATAGATTCTATAAGATTGAATTTTTGAAGAATGCGTCGTTAAAAAATATAGAAAATTTGTATATTTACATGTAATTACTTTATTATTTTATTGAGAGTGTAGGATTTAAAATGAGTTTTTGAGAAGAAAAAAAAAGATTATTTATTTATTTATTTATTTGTTTTATTCATGTCACAATTCCACATTAAACAATGTAGTTCAATACAACTATCAAATTTTAAGGTAACAAAGTCCAAAGCTTAGCAGAATCATTCAATCTGCAGCAATTGCTGTAAGATTTGCACAAGACACTTGAATTGAAGGCAATTTCCTTAAGATAAAGGTTTAATTAAATCTTTAGAGTCGATTTTTACAGCCAGATGAAATTAAATCTACACTACAGCTAAAAAAAAAATGTTGCAGCACATACACATTGCAGCATTCTTACAAAATCAATAAATATGATCTCCACAACTTGTGAAGAATTTGTAGTTGAATATGCAGCGTTTCCGCCTCCAACGCCTTACTCCTTGTGTCCCGAGGATCTGTCTTTCCTGTGTCCACCAAGAATACGGGAAATCTGAAGACCTCGACTGAATGCTTGGTTGAACAACATTCGAGTTTGGAATTCTGAAACGAATGGAAACCATGCAAGAAAAGCCACAGGAGTGAATAGAAGCAAACCCATCAAAATTTCATAGCCACGAGCTAGCGTTCGTACAGATCCCCAAAATCCAGCTCTTTGAACAATAGGCTTACATGCTTGAGCAATCTGGAAGAAAGCAGAAGCAGAATATAAGGAATCCTGGCCTTCCAGTTTATACAAAAGATTACATGAAAGAAAATATTAACATAAACGCACAACGGAAAACCAACTCACTAAATGCGATTTTCCTTCCATACGTAGAAGGAATGAATGCATTTGACAGTCAGGAACAAATTCAGATATCTCATAATTTTCTTTTTCCAAGTAACTATCAAATATCTACCATGAGATGAGATAGTGTAAGGGGAAGATAAAAACGTATCACTCACCAGAAGTAAACCCCATCCAGTAGGCATGAAGGCAAGTATGCAAACAACAATGTCCTGCGGTGTCATGTGAGGGAGTGCAATCAAAATAGCCAGGATAGAGACAAAAGTGACAAAGATCAAACCCTTGATAAGCCGGAACACAAGCTGAAAATTTGCACTGAATTTTCTTCGTCCAACCGAAATTGTCTGGGGTAGGAAATATAGAAAAATTATAAAATCATAAATCTGAACACTACATGTCAGAAAAAGGCCAAGAAAAGCAAATTTCAGGAGGAAAACAGTCTTATCTAGTTATGAATAGAACTTGCTCTAACAAACGAATCCTGATATGGGATTTATTTACAGTAGTAAATTTTCATACAATCCTCACATTCTTCAAATATAAAAGGAGAAGTACTTAAAAATAAAAAAAATCAAAGAACCTGCAGATACAGACATTCTGAGAAAATAGATAAAGGGAAGTCATTTCGAAATTCTCCTCAAAGTCAGTTATTAACTATTTGAAGAGTGATAAATAATATTGATTGCTGAAAAGTTTGCAATTCCCAACACAAATATTACCTTGACCTTGTCTATCTACTTATAGTCAAGGAGGAAGTGAAGTGCTATTGATCAATGATCTACATATTTGTTTCTATGATTCCCTAATAATGATTAATAAATAGGAAAGAATCATCCTCACCTTCATGACAAAAAGAATTAGCAAGATCACCAGCCACGACATTCCATATACCTGTAAACCATGCAGGTATTTGTCAACAGGTATAGACGAATCTAAATAATCTGCTCAAGAGAGGATAAATTCAAAAACATGAAGGAACAACAAGCCACAGCGTACCAGAAAGCTTTTGGTATTCTTGGTGATGTTTAAGTGATAAACAAGCCCATACTGATAAATGAAAAACCGAAGCGATAATATAATCTCAGTGATAATACCACGTGTACCACAATGACGAAGATGGTCTTGTTCCTCTTCCCACCATGATTCCCAACTTTTTTCTGAAGGGACACCAATGCCTCCTCTGTTGCCTATCCACTTGTTCCAATCAGTCCAATCGTCAACTATCTTTTGCCACTCAAAACCAGAAGGGTTGAAGAGAAAGGGAGCAAAAAGCCAGGTGCCAACCATAAACCACATTGATACAGTGATTAAAATATATGCAACAGCACCTCTATAGGATTGACCAAAAATTTGATAAACAAGCAGAAGTATCATTAATTCAAGCCCCTTGACAAAATGGCTACGAGAGTAGAGGCGATAGTTATCAGCAAATTTGGCATGAAACACCACAAATCCACGACCAGTTGGCCTATATTTCGCACCTCCATGAAGTAATGTCCTACCATAATAATGGGTCTTTGTTCCAAGAGAGAAAGTGAAAAACACCGGTGCCAATTGTAACTGCATCAGTATGAATTCACTCAATGCTGTCCGAAAACCCTTTTCTAAGCCTATTTCCATCATCATGGGGAGGGCCATTAGAACTCCAATTTGTACAAAAGACTGAGATGCAAGAGCAACTTGGAGAGGCTTATTGTCACGAATTGCTGGGTGGTTGCTTAACCCTTCTTCAAGACCACTAAGGACAAGATAAAGGCGCCCATAAAGAAATACATACACAGTGAGCACAGTAATCTGTCACAAGAAACACACTAGGTGAAAATATCGTACAGAATTCAGTATTCAACTATAAGAGTGCAATCTGGATCACATACCAAGGTACTGAAATAGAAACCAGTGGTAGTGAAATAGCACGACAACATTCGGAAGAAATCAAAACGATGCCCTAATCGATATAAATCACGACTCAATGTTTGTTCTCCATTGCCATTTGCTATTTTTGCCTCAAATAGAGAAATCTGATTAAGACCAACATCCCTCCCTTTCCCAACTTGTATATATTCATGATGGGTCACATTGCCTTCACGAAGTGTAGAATTAAAGCCTACATTGGAAGTTACGTTAGTGAGTAGCATTCAACCGAATATTAGTCACACAGCAAAATTTTAAAAGCTAAAAAATAATCTACAGAATGAGCATACCAGCAAATATGTCTTCGCTGAGGTTGATAACCTTGGAGGCTTTACTGACCCCACCTCTTGCAAGGTGAAATAGTCTATCAAAAACATCCGGATGACCGTAGTGAAACCGAACCCTATATGAGCAAAGAGAATGAGAAGTAATGGAAGTTTACAACATTGAAAAAAGAAGGCAGTATATAGGTTCCCCAGACCAAAAAGAGTGCAACTTTAGCATATGCCAGTGCTCCAAAACAAGGATAACTCTAGAATGAAGCAGAAGTTCGCAGACCATACATGTGAAATGTGATATCTTAAACTTCAGATGCTACAATGTGAGTATGATCATTTTGATCCATGAAGAGTACATACAATTATGGTATAATTAACCATAGCTCATTACACTTGATCTATATATGCCATGAGGAAAATTGCAAGTACTTCTGCAAAAATTATTTAGCAGAACGCACTCAGTTTCACTGTATTCATTCCTAGCTAGATCTATAAGGAAAGCATCATATATGATTTTATCACTTCCAGAAAATAAAAGCAAGGAAACAAATGCAAAATAATCAAACAGAATTTTATAAGGAAAGCAATTTTGAGCACAATAAACTTCTGTATATAATAATTCTTTTTGAGAAATAAATTTATATTTCAGTACAATGAAAATGTCCTAGTAGATGAAAGCTTCAAGAAATATGACATCTTGAAAATCATTGAACAAATTTATACGGTCATGTGATGATACAAGACAAATCAAACAAAGAATATATGTCAATGAGTGGAGATAGCACAGTTTTATAATAAATTTAGGAGATGACATGGTTTGGGACTGTCCTCCAGAAGCCTAAAGGTCCTCTCATCCACAATTCAGATCTAAATCAAGATGCAGTCTAGTCTAGTTTTCAGTCCAATTAGCTTTCTTGACGTTATAACTAGAAGAATCTGTGCATGACATAATATCATAATATCTCAACGAATACTAACAGGAAAGGAACTACAAACAAAGGCATGATAGAAAATATACTTCTAGCATCTGCATTGTGATACACATGATGCACGATAAAATTCAAGAATAGGGGAATTGGTGGGGGGGGGGGGGGGGGGGAGGTGTTGAAAGTCTTACTTCAGAGGATTGGCCAATAGTCTCTGACCAATGGTGACAAAACTTGTCTCTTGATTTGACATAAACCAAGCAAGAGATGAAACACTGCATCAAATAGTAAGAGTATGAAGTGGTGTTTACAATTTAGCCGGGATACGCTATATATCACTAAGTGCATACCTTCCAGTAAATATATGTTCCCTCAGTCCAAGTATTGATGGGTATGTCACGTCATCATGCTTTTTAAGAAATTCTTCAAGTAAGTTTCTCATTTTCAAAGCTTCTTCCATGTAGTTATCCTACGGATGGATATTTCATGTCAGCACCCAGAAAGAGAGAATTCAAATTCAAAACATTCAGACAACACTACACCTGATTCATATCTATTGTTTGCAAGCCTTCACCACGGGTGAAGATAATGGCATGATTCTGGTTTTCAGGCTTGCCCTCACCCAAGATAGCTGGTCCAGGAAGTTTTATATGATAGATAACCTACATCGGAAATCCATAAAATCAGTTTTGAATCTGTAGCAAAACTGATGGAGAATCTTCAACATATATGTGTGTAGAAATATATAAAATTGCTATACGTGCTAGTATCTACGAAATATCCAATAGCGTAAGAGCTACAACAGACTAATATTTTTCTGTCATTAACAAGGAAATAAGAAAACGAAGAAAGTGTATTTATATTCCTGGATGATTCCCCATCTTTACTTCAACTCATTGTCTGCTGTGCTTTACCTTAGGACACAGATTATTGCTTCTTATGTTCTGAGTAATTTATCCATTTCACCTCAAGAATTGACTTCTATCATTTCTCTTTTACCTCATCTAGGCTCTGTCCTGACTCTGAAGATTTTGACTTCGGCAAAGCAGCCTTCACAAGAGTGGAATAGTACACCTTATTATTAACTTTCTTGGACCTGTCTTTGCTTGGTTCTTCAACTTCATCAATGTAAGCTACTCGAAGAGATGGATACCTGTTAAAGGAAATCCTTTAATAGGTCATAAGACTCATAACAACAATAAGACAACAGGATCACTATCAGGCTCTTACGTTGTCATAAGTCGTAATATATCTTGTGCACGAGGATCGCCAGATCTTTTCTGAATTCCATATAACTGGCACGAGACTACATATGTGAATTTCATATCGGCCACTGCTTGACATTGTGCCCACAGTGACCTCTCTCCTTTCATCTGATCCTCATTCAACTCAATGGCCTTGTAGCCTTCCATTAAATCTGTTTGAAAAACAACTATAACGGTCAACATCCGAAAGCTTTTTACTACATATCCAAGTGCTAGTAGCATTGCAAAAAATCTGCAAATTTTCAAAGATGCCAGAGTGCAAGATAGAGTTACCATCATCCTTGGCCATATCAAGGAAGGCTTGAAGTTCAAGAGCTTTGCGGTAATACATCATTCCCCTCACTGTCATAAATCAGATAGTAACTCCATAAAATATAAACATTCGGCATTTAACAATCTCCTTAAAACTAGAACATGCTTCAACGCAAAAGGTGCTTTCCATTGTGACTTATTAACTTGACAGACACAGCATAAGCTGTCAACATGTTCGGTCAGGCATAGGTCAGGCATATATGGTTTCATGTTAAAAATATGTAAAGCCTTTTATAGCACAGAAATTGCAGACCATGACTGCTTGGGATCCTAAGTTACCTCATAGATGTGAACAAGTTTGTATTAGTGTTAACAGATTCTTTTGATCTACTAACTTGATCTACTCTGTTCAGCCCAAAATGATAAAGTTGGTTAACTGGTCATTAAGGTTACGAATGGGAAGGAAAATACCTTGTTATCTGCTATGTTGTTTGGACTCGAATATGGGTATCTGGAACAGGTAAACATCTAGGAGTCGGGTCCTTTTTTTCTAAAATCTAGGATTTGGGGATACGGCTAAAAGTATCCAAAATTTAAACATGGATACGTCTTATAAACTTAAATTTACTTTGGGTACTTTAAAATGGTGAGTCCGAGCAACATAGGTTATCTGATATGCCCTGCTATGCATATAATAACGGATAATGTTTGTGCCAAGAATGGCCAACCAATTTTGTGCTGAACTCCTCTGGCATGATAAGAAAATGAAGGAGTCCAAATTGCCACCCCCACTTCATTCTCAGGCTCGTAGTCCCTTTTCCCGCACCTCCCACAATCCCATGAATATAAGAAGAAAATAGAAAATGAAAAAATTGCCAATAAATATTTGAATCACATCACAAGTAATGGCCTATGAAATGGAGAAAAAAGTATTGTTCCATACCAGTTCTGGTCAATGTCTGACCCCTATATGAAGCCCAAAGGCATAGCTGTTCTTCTAAATCATCAGATCCCCTAAGCTCTTCTTCACTGTTACGCTTGACACGCTCAAGAAAATTGTTCCATTCATCTGTATTTTCATCAGTAAGTCTGGTAGAAATTGAGAAATATGATGTAATACATGACAACATCAAAAGAACAAACCTGGGTAAATTTTCTGCAAGTAAAAGAGGATGGAGACACCATCTTCATTTGGCACTTCCAGCTCAGGCAACGAGAAGAGGACCTCCTCTGTGTAATACGGAGTCAAAACACTGCAAAGAGGAATTCTTTCAGGACATATTTATGAAAAAAAGACTATAAAACAACATATAATCCCTTTAGATTGATGCATTAATGGGAGCAGGTGTGCAGTATCAGCAACAATGTTTTAGTAAACTACGATTATAGTCTTGTGAAAATGTATTACTACATTATTTAACTAAAGGGAAAAAAAATGCAGAACTTGTGATCCAAAATCCTTGGGGAAAAAAATGAGGGAAAAATCAGAGAAGATTACAATAATATGGCTCAGTTTCAACGTGAAGACAATATGACTACTATGATATTACTCCCTATGGGTCAAATTTTCAAACCTTCTCCTTTTGCCAGATATGTATATACACTTATTATCATTTCAATTTCATCAATGCTTTAGTTGTTACCTTTACTATCTCTATAGGCACTTTATTGCAAGTGGAGCTTGTTCCATCTTTAGCCAGATTTGTATGCACAATTATTATCATTTCAATGTCATCAACGCTTTAGTTGTTACCTTTACCATCTCTCTAGGAACCTTATTGCAAGTAGAGCTTGTCCCGTCTAAAGCATTATAGTGACTCCAAAACCAGCATGCACCTTGGGTTACTACCTTGGTGTTCATTGCCAATTGGGTTTAAGTTGAATGTCAAAATACCTCTCATCTAAAAGCTTAAGCTGTTAGTGTGGTGACAAACTTGTACAGTTAAATTATGTCTTCAAAATTTTAACACTTCCCCCATTTTCAAAACTTCTCAAAATTTTCATAATTATGAGCAGACTCCAGTAGCTTCACAATAAATTGATCATTGATAAGAAATGAAATCATTCAAATGATTTTGCTTGAATTTACTAATAAGTTGTTTAAAATATTCAGTTTGCTTCTGACTCAACTACTCTTTCTTTGCTTAAGAGCTGAAAAGTACTCACGAGAAAGAAAGCATATTGCGGACTTTAGGAGCTAAGGGCATCTCCATAAACAAGGAATTGGAGAAGAAGGAGATACGCCTTCTAGCTTCTAGGTTGGATGGCACATCCATGGCAGATTCCTTTACCGTCAGCAAAAAATACAACCTTTTTATCTGTGTAGGAAAAGATGGTAATCTTTGATTGGCATACAGAGAAGGTTGAAATATATATTTAGTAAAAGAAACACTTTGAATTTCCTTATTTACTTTCTCTTTCCAAGCTTCCGATTCAGGAGTTGGAAATTCGATGGCTCCAGCAGATGCAAATAACTGATATTGTAGAGGGATCATCCCTTCATGTCCTGAGCTCCCATGGATTGAATCTAACAAGCTATTCATACAAAATTAAGTTGAAATAAGATTAGTCATCCAGACCTCAATAGTAGACTCGAAGTTAGGATGAAGAACATATTACTTAGATATATTATCCTCCATCATTATATCCTGTGTCACAACTTCCAGCATGTCTTGGAAGAGAATGACAACTTGATCTCTGTCATCCTGCTTATTTTCCATCTGCAGAAACAGACAAATTCATTGTGGAATCTCTATATCGCCAACTCAACAACAGCAATATGTTTTGGTTGGAAAAGGAGAGAGAATTCAATTGCAATTTTCAGTGCTGCAGAAAAAAGACCTACCAAGTATTTTATAAGCTTGACAAAATTTTCATAAAGATTAGGAAGAGCATTCAGTTTGTATTCCTTCAATAGATCATCTGCCTTTATATGCTTGTCAAACTCGGAGAAAATGTATTCAATAAGCCTGACAAACATAGTATGATTAAAGAAAGAGATGTGTGAACGTGTTACCATCAAACAAGGGGAGTGCTCATTTGCAAGAAGTAACAAAAACTTACTCCTTCTCTCGGTTGCCATGAACTAAAAATCTAATGATGTTCCTAAACGAAGCATAGCACTCGCATACAGCAGAATACATGTAATCATCAGACTTGATCCGCTTTTTCAGTTCACTGTCCTTGCCATTACTGTCTTTAGCCATATCCACTGCAATTGGGATCTGTTTATTGGAAGATCACATACTGTATAAGTTGCACTCAGACTCAAAATGTTGACTGTTCCCATTGAAGCAAGTGAGTTCCAATCATTTAGTAGTTAATAGAAATGGCACAGTAAAATTCCATCTCTAGTCTAAAATAATTATCAGTTTACTACTTTACTTAACAAAAATTATTCAGAGGAGATTGATTTCATTTTCACTTTTGCAAAGTAGTCTTAAGAATGCTTGCCGACTAGCGCTATAGTTTTGCATGAGAAGGAATAATAAGAATCCAATTGAACAAAAAACAGATATGTGTTAAATAACAAGCAAGTTCACAGGGAAGTTATATTAATTTTTATATAGTTCTTAACAATGCACCTTCACATTATAAACTCTTGACCTTTCTTCCCTGGCAACCTTGGCCACCGGGGAATAACAATGTTGTCATCCTTACTCTATTTATTTTTTTTACAAATATTTCTCCAAATATAAAGCAAAATTACAGAATGGACAAAGACTTGCAGCATGGGCAACACATAAATGAAATTAACCAAAACCTCTAAATCACGGGAGAGTTTTGACTTAAAATGTAAATGGAAACCTTGCTAGCAAGCAAAAATGGAGGCCACTGAATTAGCTCCAAGTCACGATCAGCCCAATACGGAACAAGCAACAGATCCATTTCCCTAAACATTCCGGCACGGTAATCAATAAAAGAGATTTGAGCAAAAGAGATGGAATCCACAAAACTGATTTCAAAATCTCAAAGCGACAATTACCTATTGCTAATAAGATCCTCCTCTCGGAAACTTGTAATTATTTTGTTCCACAACTGTGCAAATCTTGCAGCTTCTTTCTCCTTACTGGATGGGATCTTCACCAATAATATTCACAAAAAAAGTTTTAAGTTCCATTAACATGCATTTTCATCTTATTTTTATATATTCTCATAGTAAAATATGTTCTAATATTAAAATAAAAAGTTTAAATTACCACTTCGAACTTGCGTGAAAAGGTGGCCTTCAGTCCTTTCTTTTTTGTTGGCTCACTTTTCTCATCAGGGATTAAACAGGCATTAAAAGCACCAGGTAATGATTGAAATCGGGATCTAAGCATTCCTAAAGTTCGAATCTGAAAGTTAACACACAGTTAAAGCCCATAGAGATAAATCAGTACCCTTCATACATAAATTAAAAGAATCTAATAACTATTTCCTGTACAGTATCTACAGAGTCACAAGAAACACTTGTTTTAAAAACAACTGATGGACACATTCGTTTTCAAGGTAAAACTACAAAACTGATCCAAAATGCTTAAGCTCACAGAAGTTTTAGAGTTCTAAGAACATTTCAAGAATACTCTAGCAATGCTAATAAAAAATAAAACCTTCTTCTTAGTGACTGGGAGAGGTTTCTCATTGATCTCCACTGCTCATCCTCCTTAAAGCTAGTAAATACATAATAATTTTGCTCCAGGCAAGCTTCCTACTAATTCAACTTTTAATTTATTAATCTCAATCGACTAGTCCTCATAGCCAATTCACGCGTCAAAGCACTGGCCTCCCACCCAACTACTCAAAAAGGGGTAAGAGTTGATATAAGTTACAAGGTCTGATTTGCAAAGCATTAGTGTCAAAGGTTATTGTGAAATTGAAATAAAGCAATGTAAAACCCGAAACTACCTCCAAATTATTATACAACTACTTAAAGGAATCTGAAAGCTGAAATTGATGCCAGTTAGAAGCTAGTGACTGAAATAAAGAAAGTGAATGAAGGAAATAGAATGCGTTCAATAAGGGTGAGAATGCTTTCAGTGAAATATTTATTGAGTTTGAGCTCACTTGTGCATACTTCAAACAAAATCAAAAGATTTCAGTCACACTGAAGAATACCTCTCAACTATATAAGAAATGAAGCAGAAACTGCATATGTTTGAGATCAACGAGATTAAAAATTAAAAAAGGAACCACTGACCTCTCCCAGGCGACGAAACGCGCCATATATTCCTCCAAATAAAGTTGAGAATATAGCATACCATATCTGGGAATCCATGAAATAGACCTGAAAAAGAACAATAGATTTAAACAATGTGAGGCAAATGGTAGACCTAACCAACAAAGGTCATCAATAAAAGCTTCTCTCTAAAATGAAAAGTAAAAAGAGATTTTTTTTTGTAAATAACGCATAATCCATACAAGAACAAGTGGCGCCCAGAGTGCAATCACGACACCAATATTGCTTTTAGCTGCAATCATATGATCAGGTGGAAACCAATAAATGTTAACCAATATCAATACAATACAATACTTCTCTCCGTGTGTGTCTCTGTGTGTGTGTAATGTTTGAGCAATACAGCTTTAAATAGTCATGTTTACTACCTCGTGGGAAAAACTCATGCCATTGGTATGTTGATATATGAACACTCATGATCTCTTTTGTTGGACCCATCAGAGGCTTTATCTGCAATTCAAATCTTTAGTATGTTAAACATCAATTGTTCTATGTCATTACACATTTTGAAATTGTTTTGGAGTTGTTTATAATTAGTTTAAATTATAAATAATAGACACGAGTGGTGGATGAGTGAGTAGTACTTGTGAGTCCCACAAAATGAGTGGATAAAAAGTGATTTCACCTGGCTTAAATTACCAAAGCAGATCAGATCGTCCACTAAATAAGTACACACTCGTGTCTCATCTTTGGTAAATTAAGCTCCTTAAAACATAACAATAATTTAACACAATCTGGGTTCAACTGTAAACACAACGCCGCACTAAGGATTCTTTTCTCAAAAGTATAAACAGATTAGCATAAGAGAATATAAAAATAAATAAATAAATGATTACGGTAAGCACCTCTATATAATAACTGAAAGCCAACTTGGTTACGATAAGAAGCACCCAAAACAATGTATACCTGAAAATTTAAATTAAAGTAATTAGGTAACAAATTATGTGATTTTATACAACCCAATGGTTTTTGCTTCTGATTCCTTACTTAAATAAAGAAAATGCGCTTTCATGCATTCCTCTTCCAACATAGAGCCGAGGCTGCAAGACATTTAAGTGAAAATAGCATCAACTTTCTCAACTTTTCTTTGTCATTTGACATGCATCTGCAAAAACTGATGTTGTATATACCTGAGACCACCACATCATGAACATCACAACTTTGTAATTTGATCTCTCCAGTGATCTGCGGATGAACGGGAACACAAAGAGCAACGCAGCAAGTATATTTGGAGCCAAGTAGAGGACGACGGCCATGATAAACAATGAAGGAGCACTTGAGTTATTGCCAAACCAACTTTTAATAGTTTGAGCAAATCCAGGAGGATTCTTCCACGTATAAGCATAAGTTACTGGCAAAATAACCACCCATGCAGCTGCTGATACAACTTTCAAAATGTATCGTAACTTGACGTAGACGGACATGCTCTTTCGTGCTTTCCAACTAAAAATTACATCAAGGATGGCTGCAGTAAACAGATGGGTATCACAAAAAATGAAAGAAAATATAAGGCTCATCAAATATGGCAAAAAAACAAGATTAAAAAAATCAAATTTCTAAAAAATATAAATAAAGTACTCCCTACTTCCATTAAAGATAGGCTTGGTTTTCTTTTTCGTCTGTACCAATTTATGAGTCACTTTCCTTATTGAAAGTATAGATACTTTTTAATTTCTAATATATGTCCTATTTAAGTACCTTGTTATCAACAATTATAAATTAATCATATTTAAATCATTATTTAATGTACGTATATATTAGGCACTGTTCGGTGGCGCCACCAAGGGAATTGAAATTATTTATTGATTTATTTGGGTTTTCTAGGTAAGATGTGGGTTAAAAATTGGAGAGAGAAAATGTGTGTGGTTAAAAAGTGGTATGGGAAATTGTGTAAACTAAATTTGTGTCTTTTTCACATTAATGGCTTAGCCGAACAGAGCTTAGTAAGAATAAAAGCCCCTGTTTGACCTCTTTTAAATAAATAAATAAACTCCTTATTCTCATACTAATTTTCAATTACACGTTAACACAATAAAATATTCTGCACGTAAACTCAAAAAATTTCCCTACATTTTAAGCTTTAACCACACATTCTCAAAAAATCATTATTCAAAACTTCATTTTTCCCCCATTTCTCTTCACAATGGCCATCAAACGGGTGCTAAGAAACATTTATATTTTCAACTATATTAATTACATTTCCTTAATTTGTGTGAAAATAGAAACAAGTCTATCTTTATGAAACGAATGAAGTATTAAATAATAAATTGTCATATTAGTAATTAGTATTAGAATAAGGAAAGGCCAAAAATCTCCCATATTATAACGGCTAAAGAGAATCATCAACAATCTGATTCCCCTATCATGCTCCCTGTCACTCATTTTCTTCATAATTTTTCCTTCATCCTCCACTTACAATGATGCCTTCCTCTTATCCTAAAACAAAACTCAGGGAGAACAAGAAAAATAAATAAAGAAAAGAGTAAGGCTCATGTCTTATCATTGGCAGCTTACAGCTGAAAACTTGCAACTAACTTGGGAGAGAGGTTTAACGCACTTCAGATATAGGAGGTTGGGACAAGCTTGCTTCTTGCCCTCTTCCCTTCTCCAATCCCTTTTTCCTAGTTCTTAATGTTCAATTGTGTTTAATATAGCCCATTTAATCCTTTACTATTCTACTCCATAAAATAAAAGTGCTTTTAGAGCAATGATTATATGCATAGGTTAACATAAATCCATATTATGTTAACTTTCCAATAATATGCCACTTACATAGAGAGAAACTTTTCAAAACAGATTTGTTGGATGTGCGATATTGCTAAAGGGTAATAAAAGCTAGTGGATCCATGAAATGTGCGGCGAAAAAGTGAACAATAGTTGTGAATCCAATAAAATGTGTGGTTAGTGAAGTTTGACTAGTTCAAGTGTGCTTCTGCTTCCATATTTCAATGTGGCATCCCATTCTTTACACATTTTATTGCTTAAAGTTTCCAGGCTTATTTTTACGCAAAGGAGAACCATCAAAATTGATTTGAAAAAACTAAAGCACACAATAATTTATTAATATCTTTGATTTTGAATTTCTTGGCAACATTGTAGCAATTTAAATTTGTTTTTTTATGTTTTTTATGTAAAATGTGTGGTTAAAAGTGGAGAGAGAAAATGTGTATGGTTAAAAAGTGGTTTGAGGAATTGTGTTGTTTATAAATTATAATAATTGCGTTAAAGAACGGAGTGTTAGTTTTGAATTACTGTTTATTTATGTCACCATTTATTGAATCTTTTATCCACATATTCATTATCTCGTTTTCTATATTTGTTAAAATGGACGTGAAAAAATTTAAATGTAGCCAGGTTCAAGGAATTTTATTTTTTTTTAGCTTATCTTATTTTTACAATTGGTTCAGCCCCTGTTGGACTTTCCGACCCTTTACCTTTTCCAGGTTGATGGCCAGTTTGGTTTTGTAACATAGATATTGACACACTTTACAAGCATTTAGCTAGCAGAGATCAAGTTTAAAGATCAAGGATTTCAAAGTTAATAATGATTTTTATAAGCCATGTAAAGCAGTTATATTTATTTATCCTGTTAAATGAACATGTTTAATGTACCTCCCCCAAGCTTCAATATTGCGGCAGTTATAAAGATGCTCAATACTTTCTTGAAAACATCAGGACTGAAAATTGAACTTAGCTGCCCAGAGCCATTCCAAGCAAGAATGATCATAGCCTGTACATATGCCAACAGTTATATATATATAAATTATTGTGGATAAAAGCTACTAGATACAATCAACACTAAAGAAGCATACCTGTAAGCACAGTATAAAAAAAATCCACATTCTATCGAAGCTTCTAAAAATATGCCAATATGACCGAACCTCAACAAAATTAACTTTCCCCATCCATCGATCTCTTGTAGGTTTGATATCCTATGTTTCACCAAAAGAAACCACCAAATTCGGTTGTATTATAAAGCATAACTTCATTAGGAAATATTAACTATGCTACAACTACATAGAAAGCATTAATTAACTAGACAGTAAACAATGTAAGTGGTCTTAACAGTTCAAAATGGGGAATGCAGTCGCTGAAATGTGGAAAAATCACTGCCTCACTAAGGATAACAGATAAAGGTATTCCAGCCAGTTTTCTAAAGCTAGCAAAAAAAATAGATTAAAATTTAATGGATTCACACTTCCGATGGACTTCAAAGTGTCCTAAGGAGCTCTGTTTGCTTTGAGAAGAAGGAAATCTCCAAAACTATATTGTTTATATAAGAAAGGGGGAAGGGAATGCTCATTGAGTTGTACCACGTGTTAATTCATAAGATGCATTTATTCACGGAAATTTCCTTACATCCCCGCATCACTAATACCTTTCACTTCCCCCAGAAATAACAGACAATACGAGACTGGTAAGGTGTTGGAACTTCAGAACCAATAGTTCCATGACCTTTGCAGCGGAGCCTGTCTAATTCCAATACTTTTTTTCTGGGTAATTCCTACGCCGTGTAAAATTGTCAGACCAATACAAGGTTGGATAAGCAGTGCAAGTAGTAGATTGCTTTATACCTTCTCAATACAGAGACTAAGAATGTAGTAGAGCATCCGTCGACAAAAGGATAACCCTAAGATGATTCTTTCATGGCTATTGAGAACGAATTAAATCTGACCACACTCTTTTTACTTTTTACTGCTACACAGTTATACAGAAGTTCAAAAAAGTAGAGTTATTTGACCTTGGTATCATGATGAACTTGCTGGATTGGTTTGATGGAAGTTCTTTTGAGGGCCCACTTTAGAAGCTTGCTATTTTTCTAAAGTTGGCTCATATATATCCAGAAAATGGAACTCTAGGTAATCCCAAAACTGACAATTTCATTTAAAAAGAGCCATTTCAAATAAATATATAAATAAATTTGAGGTAATCAGTTATTGATAATATTGTAGTTGAAGCCATGGAGTAGAGGGTAAAACATATCTGATAAGCACAAGCGAAATCCTGGGTAGCCAAGTTCTGATTTGTGTTATCAATTATCCAGAAATGTTACTGATCAAAAAGTCAAAGATAACATGTAGAATATAAAAGCGCACAGATTAGGATTACAAAGATTAATATGGAAGTGGAAAAGATTCTATTTCTTTATTATAAGTGCATGCTTGTTCCATTTCAAAAATAAATAAAAATAAGTGCATGCTTGTTTTTACTAAACTAAGCCAATGCAAGGATTAATGCTGATTGAGACAATATTCTCTTCTAAGCAAGGGAAAATGTAACTACAATTTAGACCACAATAGTTCAGGAGCTTGAGTTATGAATACACTCAAAATAAAGACCAAATGACGATTAAAATTGGATTAAACTATATGTATCTATGAACACTGATAGTCTCTTATTAGATTTCACCTATGCATGGAATGGTATTTCTACACTTATTTATGACAATAAGTGGAGGAACAAATGAAATTAGCATTGCAAATGTCTTCTTGAGAAAACGGAGGTAGACCCATCCATATCATCATCAGACAAGATTACAACAATACATTAACAGGTCCCTGCTCATTCCTTCCGCTTCTAAATATTTCATGAAACTTCATAGGCCAAAAATGGACATTACAAAAGTCCTAAAGGTTCCTTCTTATTCACAAACAACATGAAGATGTAAAAATAAATTTGATCGGGCATTTTACCAGTGCACAACTTCAATGTCAAGAATATTATGCTTCATGCATATGAAGTTCAATGTGGACGTTGAGAAAAACATGGAAGCACAAAAAGGTAGGCTTACCCCATTTTTTTCATTCATCAGCTGAACTACAGGCTTACAAAAAAAATCAGCATCAGCGCGCATAGGCCAGCCTAACCGGAAACAATCCACTGCCCTGTGAAAAAAAAAAAAAAAACGGTATAAATGTAAACAAAATCAAGAAGTATTGAAGCAGAAAAGATAGAATCCTACCAAAAGTATTCATTTAAATCATCATAATTTCTCCACTCGGAATGTTTAGATTTTCCCTTTCTGCTCCTTGCTGCTTCCTGAATAATAAGAATTTAACTTATCTTGAAGGAAGAGTAGAGATGAATTACATTTCTGGAAAAACGTTACAATAATGAAGAAAAGATAACAAATTGCATGCAGCCTATACCCGAGCAATCACTTCATAAATTGGGGTCACGACTTTCTGTAGAAATGCTTCTTCTTCTCCTCCATAGGCTGGCTTCACATTTTCACCCGTCGTGGGACTAACATTTCCAGCTAGCATACCATAAAGTTCAAAAGCCATCTACCAGAAACAAATGCATAAATAAATAAATAAATAAAGCTATGATCAGTTAGGATTAAATTTGTTTCGCTGGGACTTTATTGAGGACAATGTTCAAAAACAGAAATTAAAGAAAAGAAAGTCCATTGCCAAGGAAAGTAAATCATAATAAAATTCTTATAGAAGCATTATAGATCAAATTGGAGGTTGAAAGATAAATAAAGACCCTGTATTATAAATAGAGCCAACCAGAAGAAGAGCCTCAGTTTTTAAAACATGCTCTACAGCTTCAAAATTGCTATGATTTTTGAACAAAACAACACTTGAGGATAGATAAGCTTTAGGTTATCGATGTATTGCTGATTCAAGTACATAAATGACGTACGAATTCCTTAGCAATGCTATGAATATGGATCCTGTAACTTCCTTCTCAATTCAATTTCATTTTGTTAATCTTCACATTATTATATCAATCTGCTGACCTGGAAAATGCCTGATGTCTCCTGAAATGAGATTTTTAACCAGGATTTCCTATTTGATCTATTAAACTCTAAATAAATATAAGCAAAGGCCACATTGCCACCAGGGAGATAAGTAGAGTTGCAAAACAGAAACCATGGAACTTCGAGATGCCTCTCATACAAGTCAAGAAGCCAGGTTCAATCCAGAATCAACTCTTGGAAAAATCACACATCCAAATACGTTGAGCCGCCTCCGATAAATCAAGTGACAATATTTGATAGAAAAGCACACTAAGTCTAAGTCTTAGCTCCTTGTAGCAGCATGTTTTTATAAATACTACACATGACTCTATGAGGCTATTCAATGATAAATCTAGTCCAATTCACATTAATGGTTGCACTGAGGTAGCATTAACGCTACTAAAATCTTTTGAAGTTTTATACCACTTAGAATAATTTATACATCTGCGATCTGCCTTATCACATCAGCATCTCCATTCATTTATTCTATGACTAGTCAAATTAAGATTCCAATGACGAATTAATTTTGAAAGCAAAAGAAAAGCTTCTTAGAAAACAAGGAGCACAAAGGAAATAACGGCGTGTGCACATTATATTCTTTTTGTCAACAAAACAAACAGAATACTTGAAGTAGTGTTATCGCAAAGGGTGAAAACCAACGACTACAAGTTGTCACTGGAAATAAGCATCCGAAAGCATACATGACGATAGATGTAGCAAAGGCATTCTGGCATGAATTTTAAATCTGCAGGCTTCAGCCCATAAAAGAAGATAGTTCCCCATATATAACACTTAGAAGTTTTATAGAGCCCCATATATACCACCCCATTCTAGCATTAATGCTACTAAAATCTTTTGAAGTTTTATACCTCTTAGAATAATTTATATATCTGTGATCTGCCTTATCACATCAGCATCTCTATTCATTTATTCTATGACTAGTCAAATTAAGATTCCAATGACCAATGATTATTTGACAGCCATAAAATGCTTCTTAGAAAACAAGGAGCACAAAGGAAATAACGGTGTGTGCTCATTATATTCCTTTTATCAACAAAACATAACAGAATACTTTAAGTAGTGGTATCACAAAGAGTGGACCAACGAGTACAGGTTGTCACAAGAAATAAGCATCCAAAAGCATACATGATGATAGATGTAGCAAAGGCATTCTGGCATGAATCTTAAATTTGCAGCTTCACCCCATATAAGAAGGTAGAGCCCCATATATAACAATTTGCGCTGTTGCACTTCCTGTTGTATTGTGGGTAACCTAAAAATCAACAACAGTGGCAATAATCATAGACCATAAATATAGAAAATATTTAGAGAGGTGTATCAAGATAACCTAGATCTGAGCAAGAAAGAGAAGTTAATTTGGGCTGTGATTAAAATTAATGTACGGTCATGAATAAATCAAGAAACTCTTGACTCTTTCTTAGAATTCCAAAACTTCAATGATAACCATGGGTTCTCGACAACTCCAGCTATTATAGCAAACTGAATTTCAGCATTAAGTCAATCTTTCATAACATGATCTAAATGACATGAATCTCAAAAAGAAGCCTTGAGAAGAAGCATAAGATTTGGATGAGCATAAAAATCATCACGCAGACATCATCCTTCGTATTATTAGAAGTCTTACCAAAGACTACTTTTTCGATCCAAATACTTGCACCATTTCTTGTAGTTCTTGAAAAGCTTCTTCATCACTTCATTGAGAGCACGCTCATCCAACTGAACAAAAGAGAAGTAAGCAAAAAGTTAATTGGGCCCACGACAATCAAATAAATTAATAGGGTGGAGTAAATGGAATAGAGAAATTACTGATAATTAGCAGGACGAGGAATCAAGAATATGAATAATATTTCAACAGCTCATATTTTTTTGAAAAAGCACCAACGGTGGACTGCTATACTTTATATGACTACATTATGATCATGTCTGTAACAAACCGAGTACCTGTCAAAGTCATTAACTCATATATACTCTCCGTTTTGAGAGAGTCTGTGTCCATCTTACCCCTCATAGATCTCTTTCACGTTCCACGGAATTCGAACCCAAAACCTCTACCTCATGAGAGATGGTACCAAAATTCAGCTTAAGTCTCTCAAGGCAAAGGTTTTGGGTTTGAACCCTAGGGACATGAAAAAATCCATGAAAGGTAAGATGGGCACAAGCTCTCTCAAAACGGACAGTACGGATCAATTAACGACTTGAGCACATGCTCGGGTTGCTACGAAAAATGTGCATCTTACCCCTCATGTTGGAATGAAATTAATAGTGAAGGGATGGAGATGTTGAGCTACTATTGTTCCGAGAATAACAATAAAGAGATTCTTAAGTCCTTAGGGAGTAAAGTGTCTCAATATGGGGGAGTGTGTCTCTGCGAGAGCGTGCCCCCGCGCGCGTGAGAGAGAGAGAGAGAGAGAGAGAGAGAGAGAGACCACAGGTTGTTGATCTGGCTTTGGAAACTGCCGTATGTGCACATTTGCTAGTAGCAAAATCAAATGCTCCCTTTGATTTGCCACATTGTCTTTCTGCAAGTAAATTTACAACCAACAGTTGTAAAGTTAAACTGGAAAAGTGTACTTTGAAAACTTAACGAGCTAAATTCCTAATTTTGTCTTCTGACAAGTCACGAAAAGTAGCACTTGCAGATCAAACGATGAAAAACTGAATGAAGGAGGTCGTAAAGCTAATTCACCTGAAAACCAAACATTGCTTGAAGCCAGTCGAGAATATCTTCATCCTTTTTCTTCTTATGATCCTGAGGCCAAGGAAGACCTCTGATATTTTTGAGAGCCTGAACGGCAGCTTGAATCTGCAAAAAGAGATCACCCAATGGAACATTTACCAAAGGAAAATAATAAAAAAAACAAGTGTATAAGGAAATAAATGCAAATACTCGTTGTTAATAGTTAATCAATCAGACCTCTGGATATTTCATAATTGCCTGATTTGCACTATCAGGATCAAGAGGGAGAATGTTATAAGGAGCATAAATGTCCTTTTTCTCTGCAACTTTATCATGAGCTTCCAATATCTGTGCCATAGACAATCGTTATTACATTCAAAAAAAAAAAAAAGAACAGAAGACTACAGATTATGCAGCTTTCCACGAACATACAAAAAATGCAATCATATAAAAAGCATAATTCATGTTTACCTCACGGTCAACTTCCACTGCTTGAGTCTGATTAACTGCTCTCAAAACCTCAAAGAGAACATTGGCCGTCTGGTATGCTTTTGTCAACTGTGCACTGAACATTACAAATAGCTTAGTTCTTAAACTGAACCAATTGCATCATCAGCAAAAGAAGTCATTATTAAAAGCATTTTCACAGTTAAAGAAGGATAGTATTATTGTAAAAAACTCACCGATCAGCTTTATCAGCAGCATTTTGCAAGGCCTGTATATATTTTTTGTAGTAATGTTGATAAAAGCTCTGCATTTCGCGTGCATCACTTTTTTTAACTCTTCCCATCAAGGTAGGATCATTTTCCTAGGAACATCAAACAAGATCAATCTCTCCCCTAAGCAACAACACAAAAAATTAATTTTTTTCAAAGAACTTTCAACTTAGGCACGAAACTATGGAAGTGCATAAAGACCATCAAACCATGGTTTAAAAAAGCGTTCCTGAGGCCTACCTCGGGTTGAGACACTAGAAAATGTCTTTGTACCCGTATTTTTTAAGGGATGAGTGAGGCTTACACCCCATAAAATGCCTACCCCCACATTAATTGACGATCGAAAAATAAATACAAATTAAGTTAAAAAAATTGAAAAAATAAAAAATTTAAAGAATTAATCAATGTGTCGATAACGTGTCGTGTCAATACTTTTATTAAAGTCGTGTGTCAACGTGTCCGATACGTATCGTGTTGAACACTCGTGTCCGTATCTTTGCTTCATAAATCAGATCTTTAAGACACTAAAACATAAATTAATTATTTGATTTGCTATAAATAAAAGTAAACAAATCAAACTAATCCTAAATCAATTACTTTTTTAAGTCTTAATCAAATCTCTTATTTTTTTTGAAACCTTTGAGTTGTTACCTGTGTTTATTGATTTATTTTGTAATTATTTGCACTGATACTTTAAGTTAATTTGTTATTTTGGAGATTTTTACATTTTGTGTATGCTATTGCATGTTTAGTTTTATATATTTTTTATATTTATACTAATTTCTTGGTTCACGATGAGACTTACGTCTCAAAGCGCCTCGTGACTTATGTCAAGACTCACACTAGGATCAATTTAATCAAAGTTGTCTTAAGCAATCTTCTAAAACCAAATGATCTTAAGAGGGTTATTCGAGTTAGAATTAAATGACAGCTGCCCATTCTGGTGCAAGATGTTGTTTGAAACTAATTGAAATTTCATGATATCTTTGAGCATAACAGTGGATTTGAAATATTTTAGAGTTTAAAAGCACTATCTCAGCAACATGTCTTGGAAAGTCGATATGTCTTCATAGAAGAAAGAGATAATGAAATATAAGTCTCTTCAAATGCCTAATATGAATGCATGACAAAAAATGGACGTTACTTCACAGAATTTTATACTCATTATTTTTACAATTTTGAAATAAAATGTCATGCACTGGATCAAGTGCACTCAACGTTAGACACATAAAGCAATTGATTCAAGTGATAACAAGAAACATGCACTCACCCTTTCAAGACGTTGCAGCAGAGCTGTTTTAAATTGACGCACACCACGTCCACTAGATGTTGGGTCCAACCTATGAGCTTTCTCAAAAGCATAAAACCGACCTGCACGAAATGACCAGTGGCATGTAAAATTACACCGGAGCACTCGTAAATAAAACTTCACAAATTGTCAAAGTATAGGTTTTGCAATCACATTAGAGAGGGAAATCGGGAGAGGGATAAATTTGTGCATGAAATGCTAAAATACCTTTTCCCTATCCATATATTTACAATAGTGGATTAGGCTAAATTCTCCAAATAATTTTCTCTCTAGCAATGTTTAGGAGCTAAAAAGAAACACTGGAAAAATACTTCAGAGCACTTGTGAACAAAACTTCTTAAAGTTGACAAAGTCAAGCTTTGGTAATCAAAATAAGGCCAATAAGGAAAGCAAAAAGTGAAAGTTTGAGTTTAATATGCAACCATCCCTTTCACCTATAAGTGTAAATGGTGTTTTATCCTTCCCAATTTGACCCTGAATAATTTTCTTCACGAGCCAGGAACATAGTGACAAGATTTAGTGAAACATGAGAAGAGTATACTTCATTATTATCACTGGTAAGAGAAATGTAAGGACTTCAAATTAGTAACTTAAAATGGGTAATTGGTACATTACATCTCTAACATTTAGATGTTTTTTGGAATACATCTCTTCCTTTTATTTTCGTTCAAAACATCCCTAAATGCTAAATCACTAAAACCTTGCTAAATACGTCATTTTTCCTTATAAAACGACAAATTTACCCTCCCTCTTTAAATTAAAAAAACAAAAACAAAACAAAAGAATAAAAAATAATGAATTAATTGCATCCATAACCTCAAAATTTTCAAATAGTGCAAACGAGTCATGGTTGAACAAAATAAAAGGACGGGGATGTATTCCACAAAATATGTACACATTAGCGTTGTAATGTGTCAATTACCCAACTAAAAATAGAAAAAAGTAAAACCATTGAGCATACCACTAAAATTTCAAATTTATATAATAAACGAACTTGATGTTGAATGATTATATATTTACATGTTAGGTTTCATCTTGTATGGCAGTTGCCATCAAGACAACTGCTGATTGGGTTGCAAATTGCAGGAATTACTTTGCTTTATTGCAAAATCAACAAATGGACATTATCGATATCCACTAAATTCTCATGATTCTTTTTTTTATAGGAAACGAAAATTTTATTCATAATGAAAATGAACAATTACAAGAGCCTATGGATAAGATATCCACACCATAAAACCTAAAAAGCCAAATCAGGGCTATAAACAAAAAAAGTTCACAATTATTAGAGACGTGTGGTTTCTAGATTAAATTCTCATGATTCTCAAAAGAATTAAATAAAAAAAATAACAAAAAATAAAAAAAATTAAAATATTTAACAATAATTTACTAATGTGATGAACGTCCCACTTTTCCCCTTCGTGTTCACCATACCATTTTAGTAGGTAGTTTATTAACAGTTTCCCTCGAGTTATTAGCATTGACGTCCATATGAGAACCCACAGCATAAAGGAAATCAAATAATCATTCCTCACATCTTACAGCTGACTTAGTTCATTTAAGCTTTTCATCTAAAAGGATTATAATGCTTAGAGAGTTTTCACCCACTTATTAGTACATCATTTTAAGAAATATTAACATGAAACCACATTTGCAGTAACAAATGGAGTTTGCAACTGTTGTTTACATGGCCACAATAAAATGCATATGTTTTCCAAGCTAATACACAAAAGTGTCATATACACTATACATCATAAACAACCAGTTTCTTAAATATTTTATCTATAATCCCATAACTACAACACAACACAACATCAAGATGCAACTACTACAAGCACGAACATAAAAACAAAATATTTCAAGGCTTACAGAGGTAGGCAACACGAGGGTTGATAGGCTCAATTTCATTGGCAACACGTAGGATCGGTGCAATGTCCACCAGGGATGAAGGTACAACTTCGCTGTCAAAAATCGATTCCCCAAGATTTCCCACAGTCTGCGTCCGTGTAATTCGCCGCTGCAGCTGCGGATTCTGATGGGAAGATCCCACTCCCGATGACATGTTAAATTATTGTCTCATTCCTCAATCCAGATTGTAAACAAATAAATCCTTGCAGAAGAAATTAAAATATTGTGGTTTCAGTCTAGCAGATTTATTTTAAAACAAAGAAAGTAACTTGCATGCACATTAATGCATCTTCACACTGTTTGTGTGTGTGTGATATGGCATCGTATTTACTTTATCAACATCCCAAGTTTAAACAAAAAAATCCCAGAAAATTATCTCTCTAACAAGTCCATTGAAAGCCAGAAATATACTGCAACAACTAAAGTAAAAATAATAATTAATCCATAAAAATCCGTCTTTCGTGCATAGAAAATTTAACATAGTTTCTTGAATGAACAAATACCCAGATCCCCAAAAATTCAGATTTTCACTCCATTAAAATAGCAGATGCACCTTCAAAAAAGTGTGGACGTGTGTTGCAGATAGTTACCAGCAGATGGGAAGGGAGAACTTGGGAGAGTTCAAAAATCCACAATTTCGGTATGGCAAAGCTGATCGAAGTACATGAACTAGTAAAGCAAACTGAGTATATCTAAAAATTTGAAGCTAATGTCCCGAAACAACTAAAGAAAAACGAATAATCACATCACTAAAAAAAGTTGGATTCTTTTGCACAAAGGTTTGTATAAAGTGGAGTAGTAGGATCTTTCAGTACAATGTATTAACCCTAAGAGAGAGAGGGGAAAAAAAGACAATGGCTTGTGGGGGATGGGAGAGGTGCGGATGCTGTGGGATTAAAGCTGTAAGCTACTTGGTGAAGGAATGTAGATAGAGAAGCTGAAGAGAGAGATTGGCTATGGAGGCAAAGGAATGTTTGGTGAGTAGACACAATACTCGACCCGATGATTCACAAAGCCCCATTGCTTTGTTGGATACTACGAGTATGCCACTGACGCTGTTGTAATAATACTGAAAATGGGTAATTATTTACACCACATTTTTTATATCTACGTCACACTTTAATTATAGGAGAAATTTTCAATATTTATTTATTTTTGTTCTTATGTCTTCAACTTTTTTTCATAACATTGTTATTCATAAAATTCAATTAATTAACATATTTTATTTATAATTACAAATTCTATTCAAATATTCTTTTTTTGCATTGAAAAGATGTGAAAATATTTTGTTTAATTTTTTTATTAATTCATTATTTTGATTAATTTAAAGTATGGGAGTTAAATAAGTATTTTTTTTTGCCGCTATAAAAAATATTTTTGTCGAAAATCGTCTTTAAAGACAATATGTTAAAATTAATTAAGAGTTGATGATAAAAAAATTATAAAAAAACTTATAAGCATAAATGCAAAAAATAAGGAAAACTTGAGAATCTTCATTGCAATTAAAAAGTGATGTAGTTAACAAAAAGTGTGGTGTCGTATATTTACCCAACTGTAAAAGGGAAAATAATAGTAGTAAAAAATTGCAAGATAAAAAGGTAACTAAAAAATCATACTCCTTTCGTCACGTGAAGATAGACTTGTATTTCTTATTTGTCCGTCTCAAATTATATGTCATTTTCCTTATTGAAAGTCAACATATTTTTAAGTTTTTCAATATACATTTATTTAATATACATTTGTTATCGACAAATATAAAATAATCATATTTATTACGTTATTTAATGCAGAGATATATTAGTAAAATATAAGAAAAATTTATATTTTCAATTACATTAATTTATATTTTCTTAATCTGTGTGAAAATAAGAGCAAACTTATTTTCATGAGACAGATGCTATTTCTAATATTTGATAAAGAAATTTAAACATGAAAAAAAAAAACTTAACCTCCGTGTGGTAAAAGTTTTTTTTTATAAACAAAAAATGTGATACTATTTAGGTAAAATATGTGGTTAAAAAGTTATTTTGAAAAAATATTTTGTTAAAAAGTGGTTTGATAAATGTATTTTTTAAAATTATAAACAAGTTTGCCAAACAGATGATTAATTACCTTTGTTTGGTGGAAATTAAAATTAGATTTTTAGTAAACTATATCTATATCTATACTTACTATATATAAAGGGAGAAAAGTCTGGTCAATGTGAACACAAAATGGTTTAGTGTGAATGCAAAATCTGGATCAATGTGAACACATTTATTGCCTTATATATATTATTATGGTAAAACTAAATAATGGTTGATTTTTTTAATCAATTTAAATTTTATTACTAGCACTAATACTGAATGAGTTCAATTAATATTTTTAGTTATCAGTTTAAAATTATTATTTAATGATTTTTTTAATTTATTTGTTATTCTTAATATCTATACTATATATAAAGGGAGAAAAGTCTGGCCAATGTGAATACAAAATGGTTTAGTGTGAATGCAAAATCTGGATCAATGTGAACACATTTATTGCCTTATATATATTATTATGGTAAAACTAAATAATGGTTGATTTTTTTAATCAATTTAAATTTTATTACTAACACTAATACTGAATGAGTTCAATTAATATTTTTAGTTATCAGTTTAAAATTATTATTTAATGATTTTTTTTATTTATTTGTTATTCTTAATATTATAAATAAATTCTATGTATAGTCATCAATATAAGAATTATGTTTTAATTATTAATGGTCAAATCATTTGTTATCTTTAATATTAAAAAACCTATTTTCCGAAATATATATGTAGTTGAAAAAATGCGATCTATATCTATACTATCTATACTATATATAAAGGGAGAATAGTGGATTAATGTGAATGCAAAGTGGATTAGTGTGAATGCAAAGTAGATAAATATGAATGCATTTATTGCCTTATATATAATATTTTATGGTAAATACCAAATAATGGTTAATATTTTTTTTAATAATTGTGGAAAGATTATATAAAAAGTAAATTTTGTACTGAAAATGCAAGAAATTATAATAAATATATTTATATATCTTGAACAAGCATAAATATTTGTACTCATAATATTACATCTAACATGATATACAATTAAAAAACTATAGAATTTGCATTTATCATTCAAAAAAGTTTTCGATAATTTAGATTATTTATGTTGTTTTTAATTTTAGTAATTGTTGTAATATAAATTATTTTTGTATCTTCTGTATTTGTGTTGATTATGTATAATAATTAAATTTTATTAATGCTTATCTATATTGTGGATATCAATTTCAGTTCATCGCACTGGTGAAAATCTATAATCTATAATATATATAAGAGTATGATAGTTTGACAGAATTTAATTCTTAAATTCTATATGTTTTAGTATTATAGTAAATGATTAAAAAGATGTTATTATTATTTGTATATTTTGGTTGTTGTTATTATTATTATTATTATTATTGAACGAGTTCAATCAATATTTTTAATTATCAGTATCAAAATTATTATGTAATCATTGATTATTTATTTATTTGTTGTTCTTAATATTATAAATCCTAAGTGTAGCCATCAATAATTAAATTGTGTTTTAATTATTAATGGTCAAATCATTTGTTATTTTTAATATTACAAATCATATTTTCTAAAATATATATTATATATTATTATTTAATATTTTAATAAATTAAGCCTTTGTTCAACAACTATATTTTTGTTTCGAGGTAAAATTTGTGGTTGAAAAATAATTTTGAAAAAATATGTGGTTACAAAATGGGTTGAAAAAATGTACTGTTTATAAATAATTTATAGAAAAAGTTATTGAACGAAAGTTAATATTGAAGAGTTAATGCTTTGTTTTTTTTTTTTAGTTAATAATTTCGTAATCTCCAACTTTACTCAGTTTCCGTATCATGATAATCACGAGATTTTTGAAATTATTATTTTGACTACTTAATTTTGCAAATAAGGTTTTATTGGTTATATTCAAATATTTTGACTCTTTTTTTTTTAATTATTGTGATTGATGTTTATGAATGAAAATTTAAAAAATACGTTAAATACAAGAGACAAATATAGAAGTTATGAGAAATATATTAATACCTTTCATATGCATCAATATTCATGCATATAATATTACATCAAATGTGTAATTGTATGAGACTAATTGTTACAAAACTTGGAAGTCACGTTGTTGAAGTAAAACTTCTCGATAGCAATCTTGCAAGGTACAAATTTTTTATTTCGAGGATGTACTAACACAATTTAGGATGTATTTGATTCACTGTCATTTTCCTGAAAAATGTCAAAACATGGAAAATATTTTCCCCCTTTTGTATTTGTTTGGCGTTTGATTGAAAAATTTACCTTGAAATTTTTTTCCAAGGTACAATCAATTAAAGCACACTTAACTCATTTACCTTGAAAATATTTTCTCACCTATTTGGTTAGATGAGAAAACATTTTTCTTAGGTGGAAAACATATTTTTCGTCATATTTAATTACTATTATCAAGTACAAATAAGTGAAAAAAAAAAGTTTTTAAAATTAAAATAGCTAAATTTTGTTTTATTTGCAATAAAAAAATATCAATCAAACAACAAATTTAGGAAAATTTCCTATTTTTTCACCATACACTTCCAATTGACATTTTTCAGGAAAATAATTTTCAAGCAAATCAATTCCTAGAAAATATTTTCTTACCATTTATTTTCCATCTTTTCAATCAAACACATGAAAGATTATCTTTCAAGTTCAAGAGGCGAAAATTTTAGTTGGTAGCTTCGTATGCTATGAATATCAACAAGAGTCAAGGGAAATCACTTTTCAAGATTGGTCTTTTTAAAGAAGTCAGTTTTCAGTCATGGATAATTGTACTTTACAGTCTCTAAATTGACAAATCGCAATGGCTTGAAGATGATCATTTTCGACAAAGATGGAAATAGAACAAACTCAACTACGAATGTAGTTTATATAGAAGTTTTTCAAAATTTATAGTGGAAACATTGCAAATCTATTAATTACAGTATCATTTTATTATTTTTCTATCTATTTCATTATACACATGTTTGACATATAATTTAAAAAATTAGAAAATATTAAAGTCGCAATTATATGTTTCAACATGATGCCGTGCATCGCACGGGTGAAACACTAGTTATACATAAACGGAGAATAGTGGATTAGTGTAAATGCATTTATTGCCTTATATATATATATATATATATATATATATATATATATATATATATATATATATATATATATATATATATAAAAGTTCTTATATTATTTTATGATAAATACCAATCAATGGTTAATATTATTTTTAATAATTTTTAATTTTAATAATTGTGCAAAGATTATATGATGTAATAATTTCTTGATCTTCAATGTTGTTCAATTGTCGTATATTTGATGAGTTAAGATTAAACACATCTTTATAGTTTATTGTGATTTTTGAACCAAATTTGAGAAAAAGTTAAATATGTAAGGCAAATACAGAAATTATAATAAATATATTTATATTTTAAACAAACATCAATATTTGTACTCATAATATTGCATCTAACATGATGCACAATTAAAAGGCTATATAATTTGCATTTATCATTCAATAAAGTTTTTGATAATTTGGATTATTTATATTGTTTTTAAATTTTAATAATTGTCATGATAAAAAATTATTTTTGTATTTTTTGTATTTGTATTGATTATGTACAATCATTAAATTTTTTGAATACTTATCTATATTGCGGATAGCAATTTTAGTTCATCGTAATAGTGAAAATCTATACTATATTTATAAAAGTAGGACAGTTTGACAAAATTTAATTCTTAAATTTTTTTATGTTTTAGTATTATAGTAAATAATTAATATGATTTTATTGTTATTTGTATATTTTGATAATAATAATAATAATTATTATTATTAACATTAACATTTAATGAGTTCAATCAATGTTTTTAATTATCAGTATTAAAATTATTATTTAATCATTGATTTTTGATTTATTTGTTGTTTTTAATATTATAAATCCTATGTGTAGCCATCAATAATTAAAATATGTTTTAATTATTAATAGTCAAATCATTTATTATCTTTAATATTACAAATTAAATTTTCTAAAATATATATTATATATTATTATTATTAAATATTTTAATAAATTAACCCTTTATTCAGCAACTATATTTTTGTTTCAATGTAAAATGTGTGGTTGAAAAATAGTTTTGAAAAAATATGTGGTTAAAAAGTGGGTTGAAAAAATTTGCTACTTATAAATAATATATAGAAAAGTTATTTAATAAATGTTTATGTTGAAGAATTAATGCTTTGATTTTTTTTAGTTAATAATATTAATAGAATATGTAATATTTTTTAATCATTCTTAATTTCAATAATTTTGAAAGATTATAGGGTATAATTTTTGGTATAATTTTGTAATCTCCAACTTTACTTGATTGTCGTATCATTATAATCACGAAATTTTCAAAATTATTATTTTGACTACTTATTTTTGCGAATAAAGTTTTATTAGTTAAATTCAAATATTTTGACTATTTCTTTTTTAATTATTTCGATTGATGTTTTTGAATGAAAATTTAAAAATACGTTAAATACAAGAAGCAAATATAAAAGTTATGAAATATATGCTAATACATTTCACATGCATCAATATTCGTGTACATAATATTACATCAAATGTGATATACCATTAAAAAATTATTAAATTTACATTTTCAATGAAGTTATTAATAATTCATTAAAATTATTGAAATCAATAATAATTTATTGTTTAAATATATAAATTGACGTTTATTATTCAATTTTTTTTTTAATAATTTGAATTACTTATATTATTTTTTTAAATCCTAATAATTATTGTAATAGAGAATCTTTTTTTATGCATTTATATATGTTGATTATGTATGAATACTAAAATTTTGCGAATAATTATTGAAATTTGATATTGCGGATAATAACTTTCGTGCATCGCACGGGTGAAATACTAGTTTTTTATAAAGGTTGATAAGATGTATATTGAAAAGTTATGGATCCCATAAAATATGTGGTTAAAATTTATTGTTGGTTTTAATTTATATTAAAATATAATTTTTAATTAGTACCAAACGGGGGCTATGTTTATACTTTATAATGACAATGTGACAATATTTCATTGCATAATTTTTTTTAAAAACTCAATAATTTTGACTGATCGAATATTTTCGTCCATCGCTTTTTACCTTTTAAACAAAATGGATCGACGAAAATGTTGACTCGTCATTAATTATAAAGGTTTTACCAAAGAAAGGCCAACATATATGTTTATGTACTTGGACATTTTAAGTAGAGGACTACATGGCATGGAAATGTTTTGTACAGGCATATTCTTTGTGAAGAAATAAGAGATATTGAGTACAAGTATCATAAATTCAAGTGCTAATAGTAAAATTATATATTTTAAATTGTTTAAAATCTAAGCAAAATAGTATAATTATTTGAATTAGCAGATATGTTTAAAAATTACCCCATGTTTGATATGAATTGTTAAAGAGTTATTTTTTCATCTAACTCATTTTCTATCATGTATTATTTTAATAAAATAATTTTATACCTGGATTCAATGTTTTTTTTCCTTCTTTTAATTGCACATTTTAAAAACATTATTTTTGACAAAATTTATTTTCAAAAAATATATATTAATCCCTCTGTTTGACAATCATTAAAATGAGTTTTTGGGGAAATTGAAGAATATTGATTTTGAAAAATTGTGTAGTTAAAAAGTAAGAAAAATTATATTTACGTATAAAATATTTTATTGTGAAAATGCAATAATAATTAAAGAAAAGATAGTTATGTTTTATAATTTTAATGACGATTCAACAGTGGCTAAACAAGTTCTAAATAAGTAAGAAAAAATTAAAAACAAAAAACAAAAAAATAAAAGCAAGCTTATTTAAGGGGTACTCTTGTAAAAACTTATTCGAGGGGTACTCTTGTAAAAACTTGCAAGTACGTGGGTGTTTCAATTTCTCCAATTCAAAATTCAAAAGATTAGTCAGATTCTTCCATGAAAAAGCAGAAGCCGTTTTAATTAAGTTCTGGACCATTTTACCCTCATAAAACATTCTTACTGACCGTTCATTAAATCTCACTCTCGAGGCATAACTCTCAATATCAGGGACAATAATGAGAAGCACGAATATCAATGCAACGCTCTTTTTGGCCCATGTGTTTCGCTTTCAAAAATTTTTTAAAAAAATAATCATAATAAAAATAATATAATATACATATATATTTGGTAAAAGTTTTTTTATAAAAAAAATATGTTGTTGAAAAATAATTTTGAAAAATAAATATGATTAAGCAAGTATTTGGTAAATAAAATAAATTAATTTATAAATCAGTCTATAAATTGTACAATTTTTCAAATCACATTTTGACCACATATATTTTTTCTTTTCAATTTTTAACCACTACTTTTTACCTTAGAATTATAAATAAATCAATTTATAAATCACATATTGTTACTAAACAGAGTTTTAAAGTTAGTTGGGAAGTATGCATTGTTTAATTTTTTTTATTTATAAACAAGTTTATAATATTATATTTTTTCAAAACAACTTTTTAACCATACTTATTTTTCAAAATCATTTTTAACTGCATATTTTATTTCAAAAAAACTCAAATTCTTGTTATGAAACAAAAATTCGCTAAAAAGACAGTATTATTGGTCGGTTTAATTTGTTTGATTAAACGGGGCCCACTTCTCGATAATTTGCAAATCCCATCCAAACAAGTCACAGCTCAATGACTCATTTCTATTCCTTTTTTCCTTTTATATTTACTAGTGTGTTGAGCACGTGTTGCGTGTATGGTGCAAATAGAATACATATAGAACATCGTTGCGTGAAATTTGGCAATTATTGAATTTTTCTATTTTGGTAAAAAAAAAAAAAAAAATTAGATTAGGGCAGGTAGCTACCCGAAATTGTGAAGAAATTGGCACTATTGCTGCCCATTTCTTCCATTTTACATGCTACTGATATATTCTTAAATTCTTTTCTTTATTTGGAAAATGCAATAGAAATGGGAGGGTAGGTTCGCATGAATCTGCGTCAAATCCACGTCTCATTTTCTTTCTTCTTATTTTGAAGCAAAACAATATTTTATTCATAAAATATCGGAGTTCACGAGCCTCGATCGAAAGACTCTGTTTGGAGAAATTTGTTTATAAGTAAATAATGTAATAATATTTTTGAAGTAAAATATGTGATTAAAAAATAATTTTAAAAATGGTGTAAAAAAAAGTGATTTGCGTTTGAGATCACATATTATATTATTGTTTTAAAAAGGAGAATTTTTTCTTTCCACGCACAAGGTGACACGGTTTGTCCGAAAGCATACACAATCCTTTGGTATCACATTATTCCTTTTGGGTGGTCCCGAAGTAGAACTAAAATTAAGCCATCATTTGGTAACCAAAATAAACGTTTTTATAAATCAGTTTATAAATCACAATTTCTTAAACTACTTTTGAATTAAACACATTTTTTTTCTCCAGTTTCTAATTATTAATTTTTACATCAAAATGATAAATGAATAAATTTATAAATCAAACAGTGTTATCAAACAAAAATTAAGTTCACGTATCATTTGACTGACATATTTGATGCAGTCAAATGTATACTCAAGTTCAATGTTCCTCAACTTAGCGTCAGAGTTGTGATCTCTTACGTAGTATTTAGCTCTTGTCGACAAAAAAATTGTTTTGCGTTTAGTCCATGTTTTCGTTGATGGTGAGAAACATCAACAATGATTTTAGTTGTGATAGAAGCTTCAAAGCTTGATGGAGTTGGCTCCAAACTATCGCTAGCATAAGTTCCTCACCTAGAGCTTGTTTCGTGAAAGATATATTGGAAAAAATTTCAAATGTTTAGTTGAAAATGTATTGTCCCATATAAATTTGTGATTAAAAATGAATTTCATAAAAAAAAAAAGATATATTGGAAAAAATTTCAAATATTTAGTTGAAAAGGTATTATTCGATATAAATTTGTTATTAAAAATGAATTTCGTGAAAAAAAAAAAACTTGAAAATTTTCTCTCAAGTATCATACAAGCTCTTAGCCGGGAATGATCACATGACATGCCAATAGATTCACCTCTCAACAAAGTTTGTAAAGTGACGAGTATATTAGCCCCTATTTTCTTTGCTGTTTTGAGGTCGTTTTCTATTTTTATTTTCGAAAACGATAAAAACGCGTTCTCTTTACCATTTTCGAAAAAAAAAAAAAAAAATTTGTACACAAAACGGAAAACGCCCGAAACATCGTTTTGGGCGTTTTGTGTGTATTTCGACAAAAAATGTCCAAAACGCGGAAAACGCGTTTTGGAAATTTTTTTTTTTTTTTTTTTATATATAGAATTATTTTAACTTAGAACTAAGCTTAATATAAAGTTTTTATTTTTTTTATTTTTTTATTATTTTTTTTAGAATTATCCTATCTTGGAACTAAGCCTAAATAAAGATTTTTTTTTTTTTTTGAGAATTATTCTAACTTAGAACTTAGTTTAAATAAAGTTTTATTGAATTCAATATCAACATTACAAAAAAAAAATTAAATGAGAATTCTTGTTGTTATATTTCAAAAAATGTAATGATAAATGGACTCTGGTGGTTTTGAAAGAACTTGCATTTTCTGGATTTTAATAGAAGTAGAGCTTTCTCAAGTCTCGAACCTGACCAAACTGTGTTAATATAGACTTTTAATGCTCACATTAGTGTGTTGCATGTAACCATATTTTTAGTGTATTGTGAAAGGAAATTTGAGTTGGAGTTAGTAGTATTCTGCAAGCAAATTAATTAAAAATAGTTTAAATAGTGTTCTGCAAAATTTCAAACAGAACGTGTTTTCCAGCTTTTCATTTTCAAAAACAGTTTTCAGAAATGACAAACCAAACGCGTTTTCAGCAAATTTGAAAACAAAAATGAAAACACAAAACACAAAACATTTTCGAAAATGAAAATACAAAATAAAATACAAACAGAACGCCACCTTATTGTTTTATAACATAAATTTTCAGATCATTAATCATTGTCCTTGTTTGAGCCCCATTGTTCAAGAAAAATGAGTTCTGGAATATTGATTTTCTGGAGATTATGTTATTAAAAAATATGAAATTTTTTAAGTTTACATTCGAATTATTTTAATAGTAGTTTATATGGTTAAAAATCAATTTGGGAAAAACAAGACTGTGTTCTCTTTATATTTCAATTTTCTGTTTTCATTTTTTAAAATTTTTTCTGTTTTTTATATCTAGCGCTATTTTCAAAATTGTTGAAAACGCGTTTGATTTGTTATTTCGTAAAACTGTTTTCGAAAATGAAAAATTGGAAAACAATTTCGTTCGAAATTTTGCAAAAAACTTTTTTGTGTACTTGTAATTATATTGCTTGCGAAAAAAGTTATGAAATGATATTTTGTAGATTGGAACAACCTTCTTGATCACAGAAAATGATATTTTATTTAGCTATTGCGAGTTTCGATTTTCTAAATTTGAAAAGTCAAATCTATTCTTTATTTTAAAAAGGTAAAATAAAGAGTTTTTAAAATTTATAATTATATAGACTCTTTAAAATAAAATAAAAGACATTTTGCGAATGAGGAAAATTGTTCTTATTTAATTAATTTCGATAGTTCTGTGAAAATAAATTTTAACTATAAATAATATTAGAAATGATAATTTGTAAAAGAAAAAAATTATCTATAAATAATACTAAAAATGATAATTTGTAAATAATGTTAGAAATAAATTTAGCTAAAAATAATATTAGAAATGATAATTAGTAAATAATAAAAAAAATAATTTTTTTTTTTTTTTTTTTTTTTGAGAAACTAGAAATAAATTTTAGCTATAAATAAATAATATTAAAAATTATAATTTGTAAAAGGGAAAAAAAGTGGTGTTGACTAAATTAAAAATAAAAAAACTGAAAGCGCATTTTTTGTGTTTTCAAATTTGTAAAGAAAAAACGAAAAACATCAAAATTGTGTTTTCTGTTTTTATTTTATTAAAAAATTTGTTTTCTGTTTTTCGTTTTCATTTTTGAAAACAGTGCAACAAAACACGTTTTTTGTATTTTCGAAAACAAAAAACAGCTAAAAATGACAAAGAGAACTCCACCTAAATTTTTGAATAATGGAAGTCAAACATGGACTTTATGGCCTTGTTTGGTCAAGGAAAAATTCAAAAAAAAAAAAAAAATTCAAACTTATTTTTAATCATACATTTTAAAAAATTTATCACTTTAGACACTCTTCAACAACTTTTTAATCATATATTAAAAAATTCCTCCACATTTTTTACATCAAATAGGCTCTATATAATTGTAAATCCTTACTAACCTACTTTAAGAGCCTCTTTGGCCTATGATTTTTTTTACCAAAATATTTCAAACTCAATCTCAATCATCCATCATTGGTCAAGCTCACAATTTTTTTACTTTTCAAACAAATCTAAACCACACATTCACTAAAAACCACAAAAAAAAAAAACTCAAAAATCAAAAAAATTTCATAGACCAAAAGGGCTCTAAATAAAAATACATAAATAAAAATTGTAAAACGAAGCTACTTTCTACGTGGACTGATGCTAATTTTTGGAAAGTCGTGCAAAGTTGTTGAAAATTCAAAATTAGACCTTATAAATTCAAACTGAAAATTATTCGGGCATCATGTACGTTATGCCACTAGAAAGCCATGTAAAGCATGATATTCTTTAAATTTTCATCTTTTTTAAACAAAATTCAATTTCAATCTCAATCATTCATTTAAAGTCAAGTTCATAATATTTGATTTTTTAATCAAATTTCAGTCATTCATTCTCCTAAAAATTACTATTTATTTCAAAAAAAAAAAAAAATTAAACAATACCAAGCACACATTAGTCTCAATTTGACTGTTTTTTTTTTATAAAACAAAATTGAGTTTTTTTGAGATAAAATGTTTAGTTATCTAGTTGACAAATGGTTTCAAAAAATGTAAATAATTAAGAAGTGGTTTGAGGCAATATCAAGATGGGGGAGGGGGAGTTCTTTAGAAACCAAATAATTGCTAATTTCACAAACCCACGCAAAAGTGTTCCATGTTTCACGTGTTGCTGTTTCCATCTTTTTTACTATTATTACCTTAAGCGTCCGATTGATTGAAAAAATGGAAATTTGGTGAAAATAAAAAAAATTAAGAAATTAATTTGTCTAGAAATTATTTTTGTGAAAAATATCAATTGAAAGTGATTTATTTGATTTATTTTATAGCTAAAAAAAGTGGTGAATTTTCCTAGTTTTGTAACTTTTAGGTTGTATTTGATACAGCCTTATTTTCCAGGAAAATGTCAAATCATGGAAAATATTTTTCACCTTTTGCATTTGTTGGGTGTTTGGTTGGAAAAATTTGTTTTGAAAAATATGTTCTTAGGTACAATCATTTAAAGTACAACTACCTCATTTGCCTTGAAAATATTTTCTTACTTATTTGTTGAGAAAATATTTTCCAGCTAAGGTGGAAAATTCTTTTGCGTCACGTTTGATCATTTTTATTATTGTTAATTGACTTATTTTTTTTCCAGAAATTAACATTATTATTATCAAGTACAAATGAGTGAAAAAAAATTATTAAATTTGTTAAATTTTGATTATTTGTCATGGAAAATAATATCAATCAAACAACAAAATTTGAAAAATCTCCCACTTTTTCACCTGGAAAATTAATCTAATCAAACACTTCCAATTAACATTTTTCAGGAAAATAATTTTCAATCAAATCAATTACTAGAAAATATTTTCTTACCATCTATTTTCCATCTTTTTTATCAAACACAGCCTTATTGTTTAATTGACGTTATTTTTCATGAAATTTTTTTACAAATCATATCTCAATTACCCACATAAAAATAAAAAAAAAAAAAACTGAAATCCAAAAAAAGGAAAAAGGAAAATTTGAGTTTTCCACTAAATGTGGAAAATAACTTCCCAACCAAAATGCTAGGAAAACATTTTCAATGAAAAGGGAGAAAAGTACATCACGTCACCAAGACTTGAAAAATCAATTCCAAGAAAAAAAATGCAATCAAACATGTGAAAAGGTGAAAGTTCGGAAAATATTTTTCATTTTCCAATAAAAAGTGGTAAATCAAACACAACCTAAATCATTTCACTGCACACTTAAAAGGGCTACTTTATATTGTAAAACTATCAAAATAAAACAATAGAGAATAGAGAGAGAAATGAGAGGAGAATTCTCATTCAAGTGTATTCAATTTACATAACTTATGCCCCCATTTATAGGGGTGATCAATGGCACCATCGTAATAATATAAAATTTATAGGGATATAATGATCATTCACATTATATATAAATATATATTTTATAATACTTCCTCTTGAATTACTCATTTTGCAATTGTCTGTCTCGTTAAATTCTTGTTAAGAAATCCAATTGGATAAAACTTAAGTGAAGGAAAAAGAGTACAGCTACTTCCCCTAATGTTGGTCATCGTGAATCATTTAGTCTACTGTTCGAAATGACATCAAATGATTAAGTAGAACAACTCATGTGTTGAAGTTTGGAATTCTGAAGTGTTGTCTCTTTAAAACCTTGCCAGGAAAATCTTGTAGGACAAAACTTGGATGAAGGAAAAAGAGTATAGTCACTGCCTCATTAAAACCTTACCAGAAAAACCTTGTAAGACAAAACTTGGATGAAGGAAAAAAAATACAACATGATTCTTCCCCTGAAGTGTGCAACCGAGTATTCATGAACCTTTTGAACATTGGTATCATCTTTCGTCTGGAATATGTATATATATGGAAGTCTCTTTGTGTGTAACCGATGTCATTACATTCTTTATAAGGTGGCTATAACTTTCTTCATTTGTTGATATCATTCCAACACAAAACATGTTATTGAATTATAGCTCATGACAAAATCTTAGCGAAGGGAAAAAGAGTATATTATTCTCATTAATACGCCTCATAACTGCTGTCTCATTAAAAACATTGCTAGGAAAACCTTGTGGGACAAACCTCAGCTAAGGAAAAAAGAGTGCAACGTGTATTTATTCATTTCATGAAATATCACAGGTATATTTATGCAATCTCTAATCTTTTCATCAAACATATCATTTATGATGAGCTTTATATAAATTGTTCATAACTCATTTATGATGTCATAACATGCTATATCAAACAATATTTCATTAATTGATCGATTGCATTTTTCAAATTCTGAATTGATTCACTTCTAGTGAATAATCATATCTAGAATTCACTTTTGGTGAATAACTAAACATTATTCATTTCCAAATTCATTTCTAGTGAATAATTAAATTCATTTTGAATTCACTTCTGTTAAATAATTAAATATTCATTTTCAAATTCACTTCTGGTGAATAATTAATTTCCTAGATATGAAATATAATTTACAAAAATGGTACACTCGAATTTCAATTTCAACATATTATATCATGGGATCATTTGTATTATTCTATATTAAGTCTTTCAGTGATTATACATGTATGTTCTTACATCTTATAAATCACAATTTCTAATATGCACAAGTATAATTAATCATTGAAATAGATATCAATTTCGACATATAATCTATAATCATTTTACTTGAAATTTCAACGTACCGTAATCAACTGATACATCAAAGAATACTCCCAAAGTACCGTGATGAGACTCATACATTTTGATCTCACTCATTGGTTTATTAAAGAGCTCAAGCTAGTGATTTAAGTTATAGTGTCATTCACCATATATAATGCTAGTTCTTTGAAAAAAAATTGTGTGCAACGAGTCGTCTTATACTATGTAATATTTTTCATTTGCATAAATAATTACTGGCTCTACACATTTAAGTGCTTGGACTTCAAGTCCTATAATAAAAATAATCCCTACTCTAGGATTTTTACATTTGGCCAAAATTTTATGAATTTCACCAACCTCAATTTCAAAAAAGAGTTGTGTTATGTTTGTAGTCGACTTATTTCTTGATTCTTTTTCATCTCAATATAAATATATGATAAGTGCTTTATTAGTACTAATTTATTTCACTTATATTCATATTTTGTTAGTGGTTTGATCCTATTTAAGTATTGTTTAATGCATTTCTATAATTTGTGTTGTGTAGGCTCACAAAGAACAAGAAAAGAGGAAAAAATGATTAAAATGCATTTAGAAATGAAGTTTGGGGACCAAGGCTACAAATTAGCTTACGACCTTAACTATTAAAGTCACGGCTGTAAATCCTTTCTAGGTGGAAGTGGAAAAATTTTAGAAATCCACTTATGGTCGTAACTTGTAAAGTCACGGCTGTAACTTCAAAAACCAAATTTTTTCTAGAAGAGCATTTAAGCCCGTAACTTTCTCGCAGAAAACTTTCCTTTGTTGATTTCATATTCTATCTTTGGTATATCTTATGAAAAACCCTAGAACACATTTTTGGGAGTTATAAAAGAAGAAATTCACCACAAAACAAGGGTTGGAAAATATAGTTTGAGAGTAGCTATTCTTGGAGCCTTGAAGAGAAGAATAATTCCAACAAGGAGGCAAAACAAGAGAAAAATTTCTGGGTTTTTCTCCAGGACTATACTCGGCTAAGCCTCTCTACCTAGTTCGAAGGGGACGTTGTATTTCATACCGTCTTGTTTATCAATTTTCCCAAGCTAGTAACGTTGTTCTAATTTCTCTACTTTTGATTGTTGGAGACTAAAGCCTCTCTACCTAATTCGAAGGGGACGTTGTATTTCATACCATCTTGTTTATCAATTTTTCCAAACTAGTAACGTTGTTCTAAATTCTCTACTTTTGATTGTTGGATTTTTATGAGTTTTTAAATTCTATCAACGCAATGAATTATCTGATTAAGGCCTTGTCTTATACTTTATTGTGTTTATGTATGCTAATTTGAATGATTGGATTTGTAATTATCTTGTTGTTCAATTCATGGTAGCAATTGGGAATTTTATATTTCCATAGAAAATCCAACCTAGGTTAATAGTCACGAGCTTGTGTGATTGGTAATCTAGTTCGCCCTAATTCTTCTCGAACTCATCTAGTTGTTGCACTAAATCTAAAGAGCTTATTTTGGGTTGTTTAATAACTAATGTTCAGCTAAAGAGTTTATTATAATTGAATGCAATTAAGGGAGAATCGGAATAGTTAGAGCTTATTAACTATTTACGAGTAATAAATCACGAGTAAAATTGGACACGCGTTACTTGGGAAGTGATTACATTACGATAGAATACAACTAAACCTGAGAGCTAGGATTCCTTAATATTTGAATTTTATTCCAACAAAATTTTACTGCTCATTTTATTATTCAATCAATTAAAACCCCCCTTTTTACATGATTCCAATTGACATGACACTATCTTTGTTCCCGTTCCTCGTGGAATCGACTATTGCTTCCGTTGCTATACTTCTAGTAATAGTAAACGAGGAAATTGAATTAAATTTTGGTGCATCGTGACATGTATCTATAAAATATATACTCATCATGAGTATTTTAGCCTCAAAGGACCATCTCAATTATTTGAGAGATATCTGTTTTTAGAATCAATTGCATTACGCTTCAGGCGTGGTCATGCTTCAAGCGTGTCATACATTATCAATCCTTTAATCTTCCCCTAATGCTGAGAGATCTTGTTTTATATCGGCTAAAAATTTCGCAACACATGTCATTCATAATTAGGGATATAATTTTAATCATATATTTAAGTGTGTTTTGGTGGAGTGTATACATATCGCACTTCTTAGAAATCATAAATCTTCTTGAGCTAATCCCTGTTTCATCATATTGACATATATAGAATATTGTTGTATGATAAACAGTTTCTAAACAAGTTATTCTCATAGCAAACAATTTGAAACTTTTAATCGGAATTATCTAATATTTCATTATAGAACTTCTAGTTCAATACGATTTTATTTGTTCTATGTATGAGCATTTGGTTCAATACAATATCGATGAACTTCTAGTTCAATACAATATATATTTCACTTATGAACTTCTTGTTAGATACTATATGCATATTTCGCTTGTACTTATGCACTTCTAATTCAATACAATATTTACTTGTTTGAATTTATAAATCAGTATACCTTGATTTTATTATATCTAAAAAGGTGATTAGAACGAAATCTCAAGAAAATAATCCTTGTCCCCATCTTTGACTACAAATTTTCTCCTCTTCTTGGTAAATCAATAGGATATTCATTTAGAAATTGAGATGATAAAATAGATTTCATTAAGGGTGGACTGACTAAGGAGTCTTTAGATGATATTCGACTGACTCTTGAGACGCACCTTGTGGGTATGTGCAGCGGGAGCAATTATCTTTATGAGTTCAATTGAAAGATGAGAAAGATCATTATAGTCTCAACAATATAATATTAAAAGATACTGTTTGCCAATCTGTTATAAACAATGATGTTTTAGCTTTTCAGCATTGATACAAACTAAATCGGTATATATATGCATATTCATATATATTTTAATAAAGTGTTATATGTTTGTTTTCTTGAGCATTTACAGACTGTTATTTGAAAAACCGTCGAAAGTTGATCTTTAATTATGGAGCACTGGTAAAAAGTAGTATCATTTAGTCAAAAGTAAACAGTCACTTTTTTCAAAAGTTGACAGTAAAATAGTGTAAATTTTCGATTTTAAAAAGCCAAATATTTTCACAGTTTCATACATCCCAAAATAACATTTCCTCGTAAGTTTTCCTTCCTTATACTCAAAAGACGGATAAAAAATTTGACAGATCAAAATTATCTATGTATTTTGTGGATAAAAAATAAGGAATGGTTTTGAATAGTTGGAAGCCTCAGTGCTTCTAGGGAAGAAGTTGGGAGAGAGAATTAATCTAATGTATGGAGGGGGTAGCAGTGGATTGATGAGTTGCGTTTATCAATCTGCTCAAACAGAGAAAGCGAGAGTGATAGGTGTTACACATGTTCCTTTAGCTGATATTGCAGACAAAACACGAGGGCATGAAGTAGAGACAATATGTATCCATAAACGCATAACTTGCATGTTATATGGTTTTGATGCCTTCATTGCCACGCCTTAAGGTTTTGGTACTTTAGAGAAAATCTTTAATATTACCTCATGGGTTCAACTGAGTCTCCATAATAAGTCTATTGGGCTTTTATTAAATGTTAACAACTTCTTTGATGTTTTACTAACATTTCTTGATTATGCTGTGGAATAGAGATTCATCTTTCCATTTTCTAGGAAGATCCTTATCTCTGCTCCCACTATTGATGAACTGCTGGAAAAGTGACAATCATATATTTCAATACAAGATCCAGCATGAGTTAAGATAGATTGGTCGCAAGGAAGGGGTATCAAGCAAAATTGAGTCCGGTTAATGTAAATTTAACTTTGTGAACCTCTAAAATATTGGAGTGGTAGAGTACGGAATATTCTTACTCTTGAGACACACCTCTAATATTGAGGATTTTATAAATATTTAAACTTAATCGTGTGAACCTCAAAAAGATTAAGGGTGGTAGAGTACGGAGTATTCTTACTTTTGAGACACACCTCTACTTTTGAGGACTATAAATGTTTCCCCCTTTTGTATTTTCCATGCATACCTTTTCTTGACATGTTTCAGTATGACTTTTTTGTACTTCTTCAGGAGCAATAATAATATTATTTCACTGTGTTTAGATGATGATCTTTTACTTTTTCTAGAGTAAATATGTACTTCTTCTGGAGTACATAAGTACTTATTCAAGAATTTTTTTTCAGATATTTATTAAATATGTTTATTTCAATCATATAAAATTTATCTCATAATACTAATGAGATTACTTTCACATTAGCCGTGTCCGTACTATCATGCGATATTATCTTATCATACATCAACATTTTCTTGTTGAATAATTCATTTTGATCTGTCTTTTCAACACAGATAATGATAACTTCTGGTATTGTTTGATAAAATATTATCTAACTTTTGGTACCATTTGATGAATTATTAAATAGAACCAACCATATACTTAAAATAGGTACAACCAACCATATACCTGGTAACGCAATATATTTGAAACTGGTAGAACCAACCATATAGGTGATAACATAATATACTTCAAACTAGTAGAACCAACCATATAGGTGGTAACGTAATATACTTGAAACTGGTAGGACCAACCGTATAGGTGGTAACTTAATATATAAAAGATATTTAAAACAATTAGCTTTCATAAGTGAGCGAGTCATATCTCCAGATCCAGTCAAGGTATTCATAATAGTCCAGTCCATTACGATAATAAGTCATATTTGGTCAAGAAATAAATCCAGTTTAAAATAACTAAATACATCACGGCATGGTAATAATTATTTTACTTGTACCTTGTTTAAACTTTCAATTTATCTTATTAATCACATACTAGTGCTAAATAATTGAGAATATATATTCTATTAATACTAATCATAAGATCAGTAATCATGATTGAGCAAATATGTTAAATTATGATTAATACACTTTAACGTATTAGCAAGGGTAAAATTGTTCATATTTTATTATATAGCTCATATGAATAAATCGAAATCGTCAATGGGTTTGAAATTTAATTTAGGGAAAACTTACTTTTGGTCTGAAGTTCAAAATCCCGTTGGAAGTACTCCAAAATTAGTTTTTAAGAAACTGCCACGTTCAACCACCGGAAAATGTCTAAAACCGTACCAAATAGAAATGTAAGACCATAGAAAAATCCAAAATGTCAAGACGAAAAAACTGTTTTTTGGGATCGTCGTCACGCGTCACCTAGACGTCTACGCGTGGTCCTCACCCGCCGCTTGCCGGTGCATCAGCCAGTGACACGCGTCGATGCCGGCTCCTGGGATTTGTCTCATCATCGTGGTTCTATATCTGGTCTCTGATCGTTGACTGGATATACGGTTTGGCGTAGATCTACTTTGAAAATTTCGGGTTACACAATTTCTCCAATTTTTCTCATTGCACAATATCTAGACCAGGTTTTTTTCCTCTTATGGAACTTTTTGAATCATACAGTGGTGTAAAGTTTCCATCTTTATTGGAGTTTTTAGATTTTCAATAAATGGAATATTTTCTAAAGTTAAAAGTGTTTGATTTTGGAAAGGAAAACGTTGATTAATAATAATCAGGTTTCTGATATAGGAGTTCATCATTCATATACAACTGTAGAACATACTCCGGTCGTATTACTCAATGGGTTAGAGACTCAAACTGATAACGTGTTGTAAAACTATCAAAATAAAACAATAGAGAATAGAGAGATATGAGAGGAGAATTCTCATTCAAGTGTATTCAATTTACATAACTAATGCCCTTATTTATAGGGGTGACCAATGGCAAAATCGTAATAACATAAAATTTTCAGGGTATAATGTTATATATAAATATATATTTTATAACACTTTAAGTGTTATTATTCATTTTTTTCATCCTTATTCACTGTTAATTTGTACCATTATTACTATAACACACTGCAAAAAGAGGGATAACTCAGTTAGAGCGACAATTTAAAAATCTAGTTGCATGTTCGATTCCAATTCATTGCACTTTGCAAACAAACATTTGGACCAAGGAGAGCTCAATTGAGGAGAGCTTTGATTTGAAAATTTGAAGATCTTGGTTTCAATTCTACTAATTGCTTCTCTAACACAAAGGGTCATGCAGTCAGTTTTTTACTTCATATATGGCAAATAAATTAATATGATTCACTATAAAATATTTATTATTTTACAAAAAGGGTAAAGGAATATGTTTTTAAATTTGATGACAATTTAAAAGGTAATTCAAATATAGAGTTGGTAAAATAAGAAGTAAACTAGTTTCATACCCGTACGATGCACGAGCATATTCCAATAAGTAGCAAAAAGCACGAAAATTTAGTAGCAATTAAAATGATAATAAAAATATTTTTGTTATCAATAATCAAGCTAGAACAAATATTACAACCAAACACCCATACACTCCCTATTCCTAAACATGCATTAACAAACTCCAATCAACATGGTCGCAACTCAAACTTCTAAGAATCAAGTTTACAGAAAACTACTTGTACCACTCTTGAAATTTATAATAAAAAAGGTTCATCAATGGTAACATCATATCCAAAATCTGCTTGTCTCTCATAAAGGCATCCTAGGAAAAAGTAATTACAGAACCAACATTTGATTTCATTCAAGAGCTAGAACCTTATGCAATAGCTTCATGCACTATCAGTCAAGCCAATTGCTATAGTCTCTGACTTCACATCCCTCTTTTCTTAGGCAAAAAAGCCACAAAGGTATAATTTAAGCTCTTTTTGAAAAAACCTTTCACTTTTGATACTTTCTTCAATTACCCACTACTTCCCACTTCCCAGCAATGACATACAAAGGCTTATGTGAAAATAAGAGGAGATGGAGATTTACAGACTCTTGAACCAAACATAGACTTCTGGGCACAATCATATTCATTAGTGAAAAGTATCATGCACAAATATATTTCTTAATCTACCTTACCATCTAATCCAACTTGCCAAACAGCAACACGAATAAAACATAGCAAAAAAATCACAGTTATAAATAAATAATAACATGCCGAAGAGGCAAAACGTGACCAAATGGCAGGATCAAGCCGCAAGAAACACAAACCTTTATGCTTATAACTGATGCCTAAATTATGTACATTAAGCCAAAATGGAGCAGAAAATTCGAGATTTATCATCGTCCCAAGCATTTTACTGATGAAACAACAAAGAAAGTTGCCTTTTCATTGGCAGCAAGCAAGTACACCGGCAATCAACGAAATTTAGTATGTCCAAGTCCAGGTTAGTGTCATAAAAAAACTTAAATAATTAGCTTAAACTTCATCAAAGTCAGAGTCATCATCAGCAACATCTATAATAGATTTTTCAACAGCATCACTATCTAAATCTATAGAATTGCATCATCTTCAGAAGCATCATCACTTAGAACATATGTAACTTTCCTGCTATTAGCCCTCTGTGGTCTGGCTCTCAGAACCCCCATTTTGTTACTATCTTCTGTCCCAGCTGAAGTCGGAGACTCATCTTACTCCATTATGGCCGTCCTTCCCAGCACTGAACTACTTCTCTTGTTAAATGGAGATATCCTAATTTTCCTACTTTTTTCTCGGGAGAATCTGCTACACCCTGTAAAACTTCCGTTATCAGTTTCTGACCCACAAGCTGAGATTGCTTTGCGGCTGGTCCTCTCTTCTTTGTGCCTGCAGGGGGTTTTGTTGTTTTAGCAGCTGCACGTTTTCTCCCTGCTTTCTTTCTCTCTTCTGCAGGCATAACCACTTCAAGCTCAAAGTCTTGATCATCCTCATCATCAGAAATCTCAGTAACAATCGACAAAGGCTTCTTTGTAGCAGCAACCCTTTTGTTGGTTCTTTTTTCTTGATTTTCACATCTGAAACTTCAGCTTCTGCAGCAATAGAACAATCAGCAAAGACAGAGATTATGATTTCAATTCTTCCAAATCACAATTTCAATTCTTACAAATCTATGGAATTAAAAATTTACAAGTTGCATTGCAGCGTTAAACATATAAGCAAGTCTGCAACTAAACTAACCACCGTAATTTAGTAAAAGGAAAAAGACAAAAAGAAATATGTGTGTGTTTGTGATATCAGAGGGACACTTTGAACTTCATTAGTCTTGTTAGCCAAAAACTTGTCCTTTTGACTTTCTTGCTATATAAAGCAAAGCATAACATATCTTCATTAGTTCTGAGGTTTCAACACAAGAGGTCTTTTAAACTTATCCAATATGGTCAGAATCAATTATAAGAAAATGAGATTCATACAAATGAATAGATATTAAAAAATGTATTCCATGCATCAACATTGGACTATTTGAGCACAATTTGCTAGATTTTTATATTCTCTCAATTACCACCTCACTTTTTGCCATTCTGATTAATCAAATTTTTGACTGGGATGTCTACATTGCAACAGAAATTGACAAAAATAAAGTAACTGTTGTAAAACTATAAAAAACATAACAAAGAAAAGATTAGGAGTGGTAGAGTACGGAGTATTCTTACTCTTGAGACACACAAAAAGATTAGAGGTGGTAGAATACGGAGTATTATTACTCTTGAGACATATCTCTACTTTTTGAGGATTATAAATATTTCCCCTTTTGCATGTATTCCTTTTTTTCTTGATATGTTTCAGTACGACTCTTTTGTGCTTCTTCAGGAGGAATAATAATAATAATATCATTTCAGTATGTTTAGATGATAATCTTTACTTCTTCTGGAGTAAATATGTACTTCTTCTGGAGTACATAAGTGCTTGTGCAAGAACTTTGATCAAATTTGTTTATCTCAATCATATAATATTTATCTCATAATACTGATGAGATTATTTTCATATTAGCCATGTCCGTGCTATCATGTGATATTATCTTATCATTCATCTACATTTTTCTTTGTTGGATAATTTATTTTCATCTGTTCTTTCAATACAGATATTGGTAACTTCTTATACCGTTTGATAAAATATTTTCATTAAAATTCAACAATCTTTTGGTAATGGTAACTTCTGGTACCATAAAACATTATCTAACTTTTGGTAATGGTAACTTCTAGTACTATTTGTTGAAATATCAAATAACAACAATATATTAAATTTATATGAGTAGAAATATTTAAAATTAGTAGAACCAACCATATAGGTGGTAACGTAACATTTATATTTAAAATTGATAAAACCAATCATATAGGTGGTAACGTAATACGTATATTTAAAACTGATAAAACCAACCATATAGGTGGTAACAACATAATGAAATAAATACCTTTCATAAATGAGCAAGTCATATTTCCAAATCCAGTTAAGGTATTTATAATAGTCCAGTCTGTTACGATAATGAATTATATTTAATCAATAACTCAATACATCACGACATGGTAATTAATTTTTTTTTTGAAGAAAATAAGATTATTCATTATTCAAATCGTCCAGTAGTACATTAGATAAAAATAAAGGCGGAAAATAAGACCATTCAACACTATAATGTAATGAACTAGCGGCCTTTGCTAGTGTATGGGCTACTTGGTTAGCCGTTCTCCTAATCCAATTGAACTTGAGATTCGGAATATTTCTGGCGAGAAGTTGGCACTCTTCAATTAAGATACCAAAATAGGAGTTATATACTCCGTTATTTTGTAGAGCTGTGTAGACCGAGAGAGCATCCATTTCAATGATTCCAATTGAAAGGTGTTTAGACTTTATCCAGGAAAGAGCCTCGCAAACTCCCAAAGTTTCAACAATAAGAGGGTCTAAAATTCCTTGTACTGGCACTATTCTGGCAACGACAAAAGCCCCCAATTCGTCTCGTATCACAAGACCCAGACTCGCGCTTGCTCTGGTTTTCAAATATAGCCCCATCAATATTAAGTTTAAAGAATCCTGTATCTGGTGGCTTCCACTTCTTGTTCCCTGGAAGGTTTGATGTAGCCTTGGGCAGAAACGAAGACTGATTAGCTTCACTCCATGTTTGTAAATAGTTTTTTGCCATGTTCACCACCTTTGAAACTGTATAGGACTTTTGTTTCCAAACCGTTTCGTTTCTATTTATCCAGATGACCCAGCAAACCATAGCAATAATTTCCTTCTTCTGGTGATGATTTTTAAAAGTGTTTGTAAGCCATTCTCTAAGGCTATCATCCAACATCGAGTGGCTGACAACTCCCACCTCTTCCCAAACTTTCTGAGTAAATTCACAGGAGACAAGGACGTGGAAAGTTGATTCTTCATGCAGCATGCAAACCAGGCAATGACTATCAATATCAACTTTCTTAGCCCTCAGCTAATCAGCCATGGGAAGGACATTAGAGGATGCCCTCCATATTAAATTTCTAACCTTTTCTGGGACCTTGTGTTGCCACAGGTTGTTCCAGTAGCTTTCCGTTGAGGTTTGGGTGTATAGGAAGGTATCCGCCATTAGATTCTTATAGCCGCTTTTCACCGAGTAATTTCCTTTCTTTTCATGCATCCAAAAAATTTTGTCCTCCCTCCCGAGTGCAGTTAAAGGAATATTCATAATCTGGCGACGGTCTACTTCAATAAAGAGCTCAGCAAGAAGATCAAAATCCCACTTGTTTTCTCTTGCAATAATGAGTTGGTTAACAGTGGCATTTTCCTTACCTGGAATCGGATATGAAGTAATAAATCCATGATCAGGATTGGGAAGCCATGGATCATGCCAGATTTTTATTGAATTTCCGTTCCCCACTCTAAGTCTAGAACCGTTTCTAAGAAGAGATTGAGAGGCTAGAATACTCCTCCAAATGTAGCTTGGCCTGTAACCAATATTAGCCTCCAAGAATGATGACGAAGGAAAGTAACGTGCCTTATATATACGAGTTACCAACGATGTCGGTTGAGTTATGAATTTCCAGCCAAGTTTTTCGAGGCGAGCTAGATTTGTTTCATGCACTTTCCTGAAACCCATACCGCCTTTAGCTTTGGGGAGGCAAAGTTTATCCACGACATGGTAATGATATTACTTGTTCCTTATTGATCACACAATAGTGCTAAACACTTGTGAATATATGTTTTGTCAATATTAATCATAAGATCAGTAATCATGATTGATCCAATACATTAAATTATGATTAATACACTTTAACGTATTATCAAGGGAAAAACCATCCATATTTTAACATATAGCTCATATGAATAAATCGAAACCGCCAATAGATTTGAAATTTAATTTATAACAAACTTACTTTTGGTCCGAAGTTCAAAATCTCGCCGAAATTGCTTCAAAAATAGTTTTTAAGAAGCCGCCACATTCGACCACCCGAAAATGTCCAAAACTGCACCGAATATAAATGTAAGACCACATAAAAATCCTGAATGTCGAGATGAACAAACTGTTTGTTGTGACCGTCGTCGGATTCTTCTCCACGTGCCCTCATGCGCCGCCTCGACGTTTGCGCGTGGGTCTCATGCACCTCACGTGCTGGTGACGGAGAATCGCCTCGCCCCCGTAGTTTCAGATCTAGTCTCCGATCGTCGATTGGATGTATGGTTTGGCGTAGATCTACGATGAAAGTTTCGGATTGTACAATTTCTTCAATTTTTCTTGTTGCACAACATCGAGAACATGTTTCTTTCCTCTTGTGGAACGTTTTGGATCATGCAAAGTTTCCATATTTCTTGAAGTTTTCAGGTCTACAATATGTGGATTATTTTCTAAAACCTAAAGCGTTTGATATGGGAATGAAAAATGTTGATTTATAATAATCAGGTTTTTGATACAGATAATCATCATTTAGATGCAACTGTAGAGTATACTCCCATCATATTACTCAATTGGTTAGAGACTCGTGCTGATAACGTGTTGTAAAACTATAAAAACCATAACAAAGAAAAGAGAGATGAAGAGAATGAGAAATGCTTCTCATTTTTAGGTGTGTCCAATATTACAAACTTAAGCCCCTATTTATAGGGATGATCAACGGCATAATCGTAATATGTAAAGTTTATAGGGATATAATGGTTATTCACATTATATATAAAATATATATTTTATAACAGTAACCATTTAGAAAAATCTGAACTTTTAAGTGAACATGACAAAAAAGTTACAGTAAAGATTTAGGGCATGGAAAGTTGACAACTATTTGAAATGTTTAACCTCTATTTAGTAAAATTTATAAATCAATTATGAATAACAAACTTTAGTTTGAACAGCACAGTCCAATGACTATCTAGTTATCCACCATCAATTCTATCTATAACTTTAACCATTTATAAATTCTTCCTAACGATGCTTAATTAATAGAACTATCAAATTCCAATACAACCAATTAGCGTGGATATGCAGAACAGAAACTTGTATACACAAGAAATAGCTAAAATCCTAGTTATGAATTATATAAACAGTAAATTGAAAAAAATAAGTACTGGTGGCAAGAGCTTTGATTAAGCCAGCACACCGGACCTTGAAATCACTGAAAACGTTCTCCATCGACAGAGGACCCATGGCTATCCGCAGACAAATTTATGAAAAAAAAATGGATACTTCTGAATTTTTTAATTCCCTCATTTACCTCCTCCCATTCAAACTTTTCCCCTACATTTCCATTAATGAGATAATTAACCCCCAAGGCCATCAAAATTATCATCATTATTGTCAATAAATTAAGAATTTTCCTCAGATTTCTTGGAATCAGACTCCGAATCAATATCTACAACAGTAAGCCCCACTGGCAAGGAAACCTTCGCTGCCGACTCTAGAGCTGGTCCGAAGCCAAATTCCATGGTTAGATCGTCCGAGAGACTCGAATCGAACTCACAAATTAGGTGGTTTGGGAAATGGGCTTCATGAGACTCGAACAAATCGGTAACGAAACTCATATGCTTCTGAGAAGAACCCCAACTTTCTCTCCATAGCCAAAGAATAGTGAGAATAAGCTCGGATCGTTCTTCAAACCAACGCTGTAGAATGTGTAGAGAAGACAATTGCGAAAATCATCAGCGATATAAAAGTGTGAGAAATTGGAATGAGCTTGAGAAGAGTGAATGGAATAAAAATAGGTTAGAGTGGAAGTGGGGTCATTCATGCGTGAGGATATGATGTAGTTGGGTTATTGTAACTTCCTTATTTTAAAACTCACGCATGAATCACTTCCAAAAATTATTATGGTAACTACCCCACTAATTCAACTTTTCATAATTTTAAAATCCACTAATTAAACCATCTCACTAATTTAGATTCTTTGACAATTGAGATTCTCGTCAAAATTAATTGAACAGAATCTCAGTTGCTATTATTAATAGATAAATTTCTTTTATGATTGAAAATGAAAAACTTATTGCTAAAAATAAACTTTATTGAAAGTTTTTGAATCTTTTTAAAAGTTTATTAAATGCCTTTATAATAGCTAAATTTAACCCCTATTCAATAGATATCTATATATCTATATATTCTTACAGTTATACTAACTTCGGGAAGTTACTAAGTGAGTGGATATACAAAATGGAGGTTATTCTCTTAGTGGGAGGTTACAAAATCCTCTATTTCAAATACTAGCTTAATCTTTTGATGGTGATAGCGGACCCAACTCAAGCCCAATGCCAGCATTGAGGTTTCAATTTTTTTTTTAATGGTCTACATACTTAATGGACTAAAATGGACCACCAATTTACTCAACTTTTAAGATAAGTACTTCTTTAGACTTTGAAGTTCATTTTAAAAAAAAATGAAATGGGCCAATAATTGGACGAATTTTATTTTAGATAATTGCACTCAACCAAAAGGAACCTAGTTCAATCCCCAACAAGACTTTCGGGAATGAACCTAGGAATACAATCAATCCATAGATGATTACAAGTAGTAAAAATAGCGTATTGTACTAACTTGTGGGCTATCATGTTTCTCTCTCGAGGAATAAAGTAACATAAACAACAACTACTACGAATCAGGAGATTGCAGGTTTCAACAAAAATGCTAGCGTTTGGCTCACAACTGTCATGCGAACCAATCTCTGGATAACTCGTAATGTATCACTCTCAACCGCTTTGATTGGAATCTGGAATTTAAAATCGTTGATTTCAATCCTTTTAGTTAAAAAAAAAAAATTTGGGGGCAGACCCGGGAGGGCTCCCCTCCACCCCATTTTTTATGTAACTCTGCTTCTGCCTACACTGAACAAAAATCCTAGGTCTGCCCCTGGTGACATTGAGGAGTCCGTTGAATGCCTGATCAACAGACTTCCATGGAGCCTGAAACTGTTTTCTCAAAGAAGCTTCACCTGTTGCAGATACCTCATTCTCGCTGTCTAATTTCTTATTAGCTTCATCCATTTCTCCCAAGGCATGTACGCAATTGTAGAGTTTAAATCAGAATTAGACACAACATTCTGCTTGAATGGCAATCACCTGTTGGGTTATTCGAAAAAGACAATGGCTGTGAAGGTGCTTCAAATTGTCCCACCCATCCAGGACCAAATTTTACTCCAACAGGTAACACAACCTCTATTTTTTTTGAAGTAATCTTCCACGCGCTAGGTTCGAGATTTGCAGCAAACCTAGCCAGGCTTCAAGCATAAGCAAGTGGCTTAAAGTGAAGATCAACTTGTAAGTTCAAGAAGTTAGTTGCTAGAAAATAGTTCATCATAGAAACGGGAACGACTGTAAGGAACCAAAAGGGAAGCCAATAACCTTAGCACTGAAAGACAACTTATCAGAATACATATCGGCATCAACCGCTTAATATCTCCAAAAGAATTAGAGAAAACATTGTTATATATATTATATATATTAATTGAAAGAAATAAATAAATTAAGTAAAGTGTCCAAGTGGTGGAAAATGTGGAATTTACATGGGAGGTCGGTGGTTCTATTCACATTCCACGGGCATATTTAAAAAAAAAAAATATTTTTATTATTTAATTTATAATCATTTTCGAATTAATTTTATTTCTGACTGTTGAGGCAGTTTCTTATGGAATAATGAAACATAAATTTTCAGTTTTTCTTCATTAATCCTTGTGGAAGTTATGGTTATGTTTCTCTATAAATTCAAGGTATTGTTTCAGACAAAAATATACAGAAACATATTTCAAGTCATTTTTCTTTTCTTGTTCATCTACTATTTCTATAAGTTATTCTGGAGTAACCTTGAGAGTTCTGAAATCATTTGTGATTGCTGCACGAAGTGATTCGATTGTTGTATCTTGGGAGTGATTGTCCAAAGAGGTCGCAGCAAATTACGGCGGACAATTTCACTTTAGGACATCGTGCTGTCACGAGTCTCGATCGATAAATTTTTATTTTCTGAAATTTTATTATTCTAAATTAAAATGCTTGCAACTAATTTTGATCAACAAACAGGTGGCTCATTATCAGAAGTCAAAGGATGAAATTGTGTGTTGGTGTCAGGCCTGTTCTCATCGATTGTAAATTGTTTCTTCCCATATTTCATATCAGCCTCTAGAATGGATGCTATAAAATAGAACAAAGGGTAAACTCCACCATAAAATTCAAAAAACGTAAAAAGTATAAAATAAAATAAAAAAACGCGATGCTTAGTACAATAGCACAATCGATCAGGTAATAGCAAAAGCACTTGAAGATGCCCTCAGGACACATCTCCAAGTGGCAAAGGGGATGAGTGGTAAGTGCTCAGTGCAGCTGTGTGCTTGGTTCGATTCCCCGCAAGGTGGAATTGGCCTTGTGACAAGCGGGAGTTATTGAGATTTGTTCATGCTTACCATAAGCTCATCCTCCTGGCTCCTTGGAGGCATAACCTGGATTTACCTTCCCGAATCAAGGACCTTGGGCGTGGTCGGTTCGGGCCCTCAGGGTGTGGGCTACACCTTTATCCGATCAAAAAAAAAAGCAAAAGCACTTGAAGATCTTTCAATTGATTCTGGCTCTGACTTGCGAAGGTACTTACAATTCACAGATACACTTTGTTAGATGACTATTTGGAAGAATATAAAGGACTGTGTAACCAAAAGCATGATGGTTTCTCTCGCTTTTTCTTTTTTAGTGTCAGGTCATTTTCTAAGTATAAAGCAAAAACTCTATCAACTTATTAATTTACTTTTTCAAATTTTTGTTGGGTTGGGGGTTTGGGGTGTTGAGGTTTCTCTCAGTGTGGAGGTCTTGAAAGGAAATTCTATTAGAAAAGTTTTGGTGAGAGAAGTGAAGAATCATTCTGCGTCAGCTGTCATAGTTGGGATAAATAAGTTTAGTTCTCTTAAGTACGTAGAAGAAGGATAATCGTATTTGATTATTTACATTATTTTATAATTAAAGGTTTCATTTTTTCTAAATAAAAACTTAGATATGTTTTAGATTTCAGGAATTTTACGATGGGTCGGTGACTTGCCAATCATTCAATAGTTGTAGGTTGGATTAAATTTTTTTTAGTTAATCTAATCGATTTGTTTTAGTGGGTTTAGCTTCATTTTTATGTATTCAACTAGTTATTACTCATGCGATGCACGACAATTGAATTCATGGAAGTGTTAAATTTTTTTTATTGATTATGAAGAATTAAAATAAAACTCACAAAAAAATTAACATCTTATTAAAATCAATATTCACGCTATTAAAATTTGAAGAACTATTAATATTTTTCACGACTCCTCTAACCATAGGAAAAATCCAGACTCAAATTCAAAGAAACCCAAAATAGTAAAATAGTTAATAATACAAACATTTACTTATTGAATAACATTACACCCAACCATTGGCAATATACAACTTGAATTATGTTCTAGCATACAAAATAAAAAATTCACAACTTCATTACAATAAAATTTATAGCCAAAAGGATGTAGAGATAAAACCATCTTCATATTTCCAACCTCACGGTCATAGGAAGATGTTAGCACGTCCGAAGATAAAACTTCTGAACATTGAGTAATAATTGAGTAAGCTGGGTCATAATCTAGGCACGTCTCGCAGCGCCAACATTGTCCGACTTCTATACCATGTTGACATACATGACATGAAGTTACAAATGTTGGGGTGGTAGGATTATGAAGATGGTAGAGGACCATCATTGAGGAATGCTTAGCACAACGCAGGGTATCATATTGATAATGGTTTACTTGACAAAGGCTAAGAAATGTCAACCCGGTATCAAAGAATTAACTCTCAAGAATCTCATCTTTATATTTGGTATCAATAGGGACATCATTGATTTCTTCCTGCAGGTTTTTCAACTTCTCAATACTAAGACTAATCCATGTAGAACATGAAGAAATTTGAAACGTAATTAAAACTACACGTGCCTAAAATTATAACCTACAGAACTTAACCGAGTACAGTACATGCTTGTCATTTTGATTTTTAGGATGTCTATTAAAGAGTGCTATGGTTAAATAAAGCAATAATACATCAATTTTACAACCACCAGTTATTGCTCAAGGACTTCACTCAATTGCATACAAGTGCACATGACAGTTCGATGGGAAATGTGTACCAGCAAAAGTAATTAATGTGATGACCAAAATGTCAGCAGACTCCTTACTTGTCACAAAGCTAGAATTTTTTGCATTGTTTGCAAACCCAACTATCCCCATATTAGAGTGCAGCAACGAGAGCACGCACATTACAAGTGAACCAATATAAAGTCCTCCTTCATCGGAGATATCGTCTCACCAAGCCAAATAAAAAAAAATACAAATTTTTTTTTATAAGATCCAATAATAAGACATGCAACAATGTTTTTAAACTTAACAATGAATGTTGGTGGAAGGAACAACATAGAGAAAATAAGGTAGAGGGATATGATTAAAAAAGCATCAAAACATAAATCATCAGTCAAAATGAGAAAGAAAAAAATCATAAAAACGATTAAAAGGAAGGAAATAATAGATAAGTAAATAACCACGACTATGTTCAAGGGCCTGTAATTTTTTTTTTTAGAAATACTAATAATAACATCATAATTGGTAGGTGTTATTAAAATTAAGAAGACCTCTAGGTTTAAATACAGGAAAGAAACAATGTAATCACGGGCAATAAATTACTTTACGCGTTAACAGGATGTCCCTTGAAGCATTGCAAGATATATCAGTTTGATAGATGCCTCTTTTCGTGATGGTTCTTTTCATAGCTCCCTTATGCTGCTTCCTCCCGTCCTCTTCTTGTTGTAGTTGATAGATCATGTCCTCTGCAGCACCAGGCCAGTAATCTCCATCAAAGTCTGGAAACCGTGCTGCAGTCACCTTAACTTTACATTCACCGGTAGAAACAAAGAAATGGTCATATAAATTAGTAAGATCAACTACAACATTTTCCTTAGCAGCTTTAACATGGATAAGTACCTGAAATAGAAGATAACATCCACGTCAATAACGAAAAGCATTAGCAAAAAATAAATACAATGAGTATATCAAGTTAGAAGGCTATCAATCTTACTACTCCCTAAGTTTATCAGATTTTGGCGTCTTTTGAATTTCTAGGTGGCAATATAAAATGTAGTCTTCACCCTTCAATGGAGGAGAAGCCCATATATAGCAGGTTGTGAAATCACGCAATTTGCAATATTCTAAATATCCAATTTGTATAGAAAATAAATATATTGTTCAAGTATCTATAATGAGTGGTACAATATTTGTTTTGTTTTGTCTTGCATGAATAGCCACAAAAATGAAGCATAAAAGAAAATGGAGAATAACTTGCCAAAATTTCATGTTACACAAATGTCCGAAGAGCTTCTCCTATTTTGTTCCACTAAAAAAGTGATTTAACATTCAAATCAAAGCGCAAAATGAGGCACCAAAAAATGATAATAAGATCAAGGTAAGGCATAGAGTATTAATTTGAATAGCAAGTAACATTGAGCATTCATAAAAGGCACAAAATAGAAGAAAAAAATTCTTCAAGTAATATGATCAACTTACGACCAACAAACAAATCGAAAAAAAATAATCAAAGAATGAATTATGTTCAATAGCATGTAGAAAGGAAAATGAAGTTTGGAGTTGTTTTTCAAACCTGCAAATTTTAGTGTACCATGTAGTACTGTATTGCTAATGTGTGTAAAGCGTGCCAACTGAATGATGTTGTTGGTTTCAATGTCTTCTGTAATGGTAAGGATTTTGAAATCTTTGTACCTTTGAAATGAAAGAAACCAAATCATTTAAAATAAGAAGCAAACGACAAATCAAATATGCAGAATTGCTTCCTCGGTACCATCACCTTCAAATATAACTGTTATCCCTTTGTCTATGGATTCTCCTGCCCTCCTAATATCCTTCATGCCTACTGCTTCTGTTCTCTCTAATTTCCCAATTCAGAAGCAGACTTTTACTCCCTACCCTACTCCATTTCAAGCAATTCCTCCAGAACCATGGTTGCAGTCCCCACAGATCAATGGCATTGTTAGACCATAATTTTCACCATATCACACTGTTATTCTTGGTTCTTTTCCCATGTCAACTCATGCTATGTTTCCAATTTTTGTTTCAGTCCCCAATATCCAACCTCCTGGAGTTACTCCAGTAGTATTTTATGTTAAGAATTCTACATCTTTAGCTGCTTTTGGTGACCAGTCAACCAATGGGTCACCGCAAGAAGAGTTACCTCCTGGTATCGGTATGTCTAGGCTTCATGTTTAGGTTAATGCATTTAAGATTCCAAGTACGATATTTTGGTGTTAACATTCCCTCCCTGTATGTTATTGCTTCTTTAATGTATATTACTGCTTATTACTTAACATGTCAGTCCTACTCAAATTACTTTAGTAACATCAACACACCCAAACCAAAGGACTCCATCCACTAACCCACACACCAACATCGAACCACAACAACACAGATTAATAGGCAAATCAGGCGTCACATGCAACCATGAATCAGATAAATAAAACAATCAATGATAAGAACACCTGCATAAAAAGATAAGAAAATGAAAGTAAGGAAAGAAAATCAAGTTCCTCGGGATAAAAACACATTAGATTTGTTAGCACGTTTCACTATATTATATCAATAGATACATCAAATTTGGATAACAATATCAAGCTACTTACAATCAATCTCATGTTTTCTTCTTACAACAATTCAGAGATAATACCACTCTTTTTTTTTTACTTCGGAGAATGAATAAAAAAAATGATAGGATATATGCAAAATCCCAGGATGCAATAAACTGATGATAAAACCTCAATGAAGAACTCAAAAAATGTGAATCACATACCATCATCTTGCCATCAATTCTGTGCTTATCCTCAATGACTCTCTTAGCAACAACAGGATCAGCAAAAACAACAAAACCTCTCTCTCGCGCACGTCCCGTGGCAAGGTCCTTCATAATTACAGCTTCCAGCACATCTCCATATGCACCAAAGCATTCCTTGAGTCATTCATCAGTTGTGTCCTACGAAATCCTACCAACAAATAACTTGCCAAGGTCATACTGCATCTTTTTACTGTTTCAAAAAGGCTGTAATTCCAAAATCTGTATTTACAATCATCGTTACTAAAGTCAGTTCAACACAAATCCAGCTATTTCTCGATCAGCTGCAGAAATTAAATGGTTCAGTATAAAGACAATGAATTTGGTCAGCCTTCGCATGTTCGTTTCCGTTCCCAACAGAAAAGCTTGAGATATCTCACGTGTACAAAACTCTAATACCCTTGCAAGATTGCAGGAGAGGTCAAATATAACACTACATTTCCTTTGCTGGAAGTCTATCGCCTGAAAATAATGCACTCATCTAAAATTCTCATGACATGGAAGGAAAAGAATCTATAATAATAGAAATGGAAAATGAAAGTAAGGAAAGAAAATCAAGTTCCTTGTTCTTCAGTTGTGTCCCACGAAATCCCACCAACAAATAACTTGCCAAGGTCAGACTGCATCATTTTATGGTTCTGAAATCCTTCTAATTCTAAAATATGGTACGTATGATCAGATTATCAAGAGCTGAACCAACAAATAGCAATATAGCACAAAGCTCAACCGAATGAAACCCAAAAAGGCAGCAAAATTACACTTTAAATCACTATCTGACTCCAGAATTCATACAATAAAATGCATATGGAAAAGGAGGATCAAAGACCAAATGAAAAAATAAAAAAAGAGCTCGAGTATGAAGAACTAAAAATATCAAATTATTCAAGAGCAAAGGTCTATAATTATCAGATTCAATTTCATTCTTCTATGATAGAAAACTCCAGATCAAACATTATGGGGAAAATGAATTCATAAGCAAACATCATATTTATGTAGAATAAGCTCAACAACTTTTTGTTTTCAGGATACTGTAAGATATTACAAAAAGATTATTAAAGAAATTGCTGCAAACAATATCAAAAGCATTGACTGCACTGTGCCTAAAATGAAACTTTTGGGATTGCTTTTAAAGTCCCAACTTTTGATTGTGAAACAAATGCATGTATATTAGGCGTCCGATAAACTTAATAAGAAAAAAATAATTATACAACAATCTGTAATAATTGGTGGTAGTAGATCTTGAGAAATAACAAAGGGTAGCATTTCAGCTTTTAGCTTTTCCAATTATCCATCATTAGAAGACAAAATTTAACCCTTATAAATAAAATCAATTCATTTATTGTCCTAAGTTTGTTAATATTCTATATTTATTAGTATTCTACAATAATAAAGCTTCCTCCATCTTCAAGTTAAAAACATACTTCCACTTTTCTTTTATTGGCCATTGATGGGTTAAAATGGAAATTTTGATTTAAAATATGACAAGCCTATAACAAAAAATTAGCACTTACTAACATAATAAAATGCAAGACACAAAAATATAAAATTATTTGAGGGGAAGATTACCTTGGTATTTTTTGCAACCCAAGGTACCATGTAGCTTGTTAAAAAAAGAATTGTTAGTTTGGTGAATTAAAAATGTCCTATCGCATTAATCTTCAAAAACTCTCGACTTAAATAAAACCCAAGTAAATGAATCAGTCACATGCCATTTGCAAACCAAAACCAGCACACAAATCTTACATTTTGCAAGAGTGGAACCAAAACCAGCACACAAATCTTACATTCTGCAAGAGTAGATTGGATTCCCCAAGTTCACTAATGTCAACTATACACAGAGCCTTGTAGGATGTCACCACCTTCTTCATCTTCATTACCATCAAATCATAGTCAACAATCAAAACTCAAAAGGGATCACAAGAAAATTTAATGTATAAATTGACTTCAAACCCAACATTAAAAATTATTAAATGCTAAACTAAAATTGTAGAGAAGAGATAAAACCAGAAGTACTATTCTGTGAGTTTGTGGTGGGGCCTTCAAAAGGAGATTTGACATGTAACACCCCAAGTTCAAGAATATTAAACCTAGGTGTTAACTTCCCTTTTTCTTTTAATGCGGAAATAAATTATTTAAATCCTCAACATTTTCATTTTCTATTATGAAATTTTACAGAAATTTCGACAGAGTCTCCTCTGTAAATTGGACATAGCCAACCTGTAGAGGGATATCAAAATCATTTTAAAGTACACATCTCAACTCATTCAATCCCAAACATCATCCAAACCATTACAATAAATCCCAAACTCCTCAACAATATAATTCCAAGTAAATAAACTTTAGCAAATGAAATAAGAGGTAATTTAACCTTAATAATACATGAATTAAAGAATAAATAATGAGAAATTGAAATAAATTCTAATTTAACTTTTATTTTAAAAGGGTTGAAGTGGGTATAGCCTGAGTCAGCTGCCGAGTGCTCTCCTCGGATCACCTAACTTTCATCACCTGAAATGTTGGGGAGGGATTGGGGTGAGCTAAAGCTCAGTAAGTAAACTTTATGCATGAATGCATGCTTATGACATGAATGCTTTAAACTTTGAAATATGTATCCCCCTTCACTTTAACCTTTCAAAACTTTCAACATTTCGAACTTTCACTTAACATTTCAAAACTTTCACTTCATTTCCATCGTGAGCTCACTTGATGTAACTTCTAGCCAATCAGATAACAGTGGACAATTCTTATTTGGAACCAGATTAACTTTCACATTTCCACCGCAAAGCGGCTCATTCATTTCATTCCACCGCAAAGCGGCTCATTCACTTCATTCCACCGCAAAGCGGCTCATTACATTCGGGTACGCCGGTCCCCCGCGCCCCATTTTCCACTCGCATCTTTCATGACATAGAAGTACACCCATTCTTTCAAAAACTTGGGATACATAGTTTTTGACAAAAATTGCACTTTGACACATTCCTTTCATTAAAACATTTGACTTTACCATTTCGATGTCAATGCATGCTTAATGATGCAATTACATGATAATGTGCATGCTTGAACATTTCCTTAAACACACATACTTGCATATCACAATTCGAATACATCAACATTAAGTAATTAACACGAAATCACTTACGCACATTAATTTCACATTAACTTTCTACTTTCATGAAAATAGGGGAAGTTTACTTACCTGACATCCTTAGTATTTACCGTTATCTGAATTTGCAAGCGGAGGAGCCTCGGCTGCCGGTGTCGTCAATGTACCAAAATCCTAGTTGTATCCATTCATTAATAAAATATGCTTTCAGTTCAAATTGATAAATTCATCATTCTTTCAATATTACATTAAACAAGTTAAAACAATAAATCTTCTTTCCCTTTTCATTCTCGTGATCATTTATTCCAAACAAGGTATTAAGATATATTAAATACTTCCATACAATACTCGAAATCAAAAGATTTAAACCATTTGACAAACGTGTAACTTTCAGTTCACAAACACATTCGTTATTCATTTTAATAATAATCAAACATTAACCAAGATTAAAATTTCAATTTAATCCAAGCGTGACTTTACATAATAACTAAAACACATAAAACCATATTCGAGACAAGACTTGAATTTCAATGCACATTAGAATGCCTTCTCATCTTTTAAATTCAAATTCAAACTCAAAATTACATAACTTTAGAAATTACTTAATCGTGATTCTAACAAGTTCACAAATCTTAAAATAACCATTTATTACAAACTTTACCCAAACAGTTAACTAAACTACAATTTTCATAAACCTCAAAAATCAGAAATATATATATATATATATATATATATATATATATATATATATATATATATATATATATATATATATATATACATAATTTAAAGCAAATCAGAAATTTATCCACGTTTATACCACTTTCCCTAATTCTAAAATTCTCAATTTAACCCTTCCTTAAAGTAGAAGAAAATCAATTAAACAAATCAATTTAATGAATTTTTGAAATCTGAAATTAATTTTCATAAATTTGAAAAATCTGGAATTAATTCTATATTTTTCAAAATCCGAATTTCAGCATGTAAGTCAATACATTAGATCCATCTATATATATATTGCCCCAATTTGAGTTTAACAATTTAAAATTAGAAAATTAACCAAAACCCAAATCTGAAGATCATTCATATACATACATACATACATACATTCAACACACATTTACATACACACACACACACACACACACACACACACACACATATATTCGAGTGTGTGAAAGTGTGTGCAGGTGCGTGCGTGTGTGTGCGCGTTGTGTGGTAGCGGGCGGAGGGGCGAAATAGGGCCTTACCGATGGGTGGTGGTAGGCAGTGTCGCTGGCAAGAGGCTGCGGTTTGGGGGAAGAAATCGCGAGGTTGATGCGATTTAGGTGGCTGTTGCGTGAGGTGAGAGAGAGACGAGATTGAGAGATGAGGGAGAGACGAGTGAGCTGAGTGTGAGAGTGAGAGAGAGACGAGACTAAGAGATGAGACGAGACTGAGAGATGAGGGATCCGAGAGTCTGAGTCGGGTGTGGGAGGGGGTTAGGGTTATAAATTTGATTTCTTTTGTAAATTGCAAGTTTAGTCCCAAGACTCCTCAATTTGGAAATTTAAGTCCACAACTCATAAATAAATTTCATAGTGCCACCAAACCTTTTCCAACTTCAATTTATGAAATTTAGGTTGCTTACCACTTAATAACAATAGAAATCAACAAGTTAAACAAATAAAACAAACAATTAGATATAGAATTGTACATAAACAATTTATAAACATTTTAATTGGCACATTAATCGAGACGGCATTCAAGTCCTTCCACTGCAAAATAATTCATATCATCGACATTAAAATATCATTAAATTTAAAATTTATAATAACATTAACATAATTATTACGTGAAATTTAAGGATGCACGTAAAAATGAAAAGCGGTATTACATGACAGGAGAGCTTGTTGGGGACGGGCTTGGAGCTTCAATCGCGGGAGCAGGAGAGGGAAATGCTCTGGTGCAAGTCCCAGCGCCGGTGACAAAGTAGGGCAACGACTTTCCTCCTTGAAGAGAATAGAAGGAGATCCAACAGGAAAGCTCGCCGGGGACGGGCCTAGAGCTTCAACCGTGGGAGCAGGAGAGGGAGATGTCTCCGGTGCATGTCCCGGTGCCGGTGACGAAGTAGCTTTCCTCCTTGAAGAGAACACATAAGTGGTGCTAGGGTTGGTAGATGAAGAGAAGTGTTTAGGTTTCGGGACAAAGTCAGGGCGAATTCTTTGTTTTATCCAAAATACAGTACGACGTCGTCTCCTCTTTGGGCATGATTTCTTGGGCGGGAAAAATTGGAAATACATTGCTCCCTTTATATATTATTGCATGTTTGTGTATGTTTTCCCTTGATCTATTGTGTAGTTTTTGGCTGATTCCTAATAATGATCCCCGAATTGTTAAATCTGTTGGTTTGCTTCTTCGATTAACTGTAAACTGCATTTATTAAGTTAGGCGGTCCATTCCGCAAATCATTTGCTATACGCCTATATTTATCCTTATTTGGGAATTATAATTTAATGTTCGTATGTATCATGACAGGATTTAAATCACGTAGTTTTAGAAGCCAGGAAAATGGAATAAAGCTAATGCTGAGTTTAGTTAACAACTTGGAAAGCATATGGTGGAAGGACTCAATACGTTAAGTGGGCATGGGAAGAGGGTGTAAGTTTAAGTTCTTCTAATGATTCATTCTTCTATAATCCGTCAATTCAGTATTATTTCAAAACTTATGTTGAGGTAATCTTATTATCGTATCCTAAAGATATGATATGATATGCGTCTTTCGTTGTTAGAACTTCCAATTTTGTGTTTTACCTTTTTTCTATCTATGCATCAGACTTCCGGTTGGTTTTTTTCCTCAAGTGTCAATACCATTTGTGAGCAAAATATAGACTACCATTTTTAGAATGTGTAAAATACAAGTTGTTTTGTCTTGCTTTAGAAAATAAATAGCAAGACTGTAGGCTGGGGGTTAAGGTTATTGTGGTATGTGAGATTTGTATTGGCCAATTATCAGATTTGATGTAGTTTTAATCCAGTACATGATGAATTTTTTGTTTATTTTTTCTTTGTAGTAGAGTGTTTGGGATTTATGGTTTATAAATATTACCTATAATAGGTATTTGTTACAAATGTTTTTACAACATATCTTGGATCTGTTACATCCGTGTATAGACATTTTTTGGTAAAAAATTCTTTCATGTAAATCAATAGTTCATATGATATCGTGAAAACACGATTCATGGACATCTGAGACGATTTTTAGGTTGATGATACCTTACATAAACCTACTTGACTGGCATTGGATGATAAAAACTTGGAATATTGATTGAAAGAACACAATGCTTGCCAACTGGTAACCTAACCAATATGTTCAACAGTCTAACAACAAATGAAGATATATTTTATTTCTTGAATTGTTCATGCATGTATATCTATATATGCAAAATGCATTTTTGATAGTTTATAGAAGCTCAGATTCCTTTAAAGCCTGCATAAACAACATAATTAGATTCTATATTACCTTAAAAATAGTTTGTGCACCAAGTAGTGGTCTACATCTTTGAAGTTAAGGTTTATTGTATCTATAATATAATATATTGCAAAATGTTCAAGTCAAATTAATTTGTACACAAATGGCGGGCTTTGAATTAAGCCTCTAAACATTTGAAAAATAAAATAAAAAATAATATTTACGATAAAAAATGGAGCAAGTCAGTTTTAAAGTTTCATCAACAACTGTGAAAGCATGGAGCTCAAAATTAGTTACCTTTTAGAATAATTTGGAGAATTGAGGGAAATGTTTATCTTTTCTTCTTAATGGTTCTTCTACAATCAAACAGGTCATTTTCCTATTCTTCTTCTTCTTCTTCTTCTTCTTCTTCTTATTATTATTATTATTATTATTATTTTGGTTATTTAGTTTCGTTTCTTTTGATTTAAAATTGCATACCCTTTTATCCATTTTTAATTTTATGACTGATCTAAGATTTTGAAATGCAAAGCTATCACTTAGTATCAAGATGCAACTTCATGCTTATTAAATTTTGAAGATATTTATTCTAGGAAATACTTGAATGGTATAAAGTGTTCAGTTGTGCCTGTTAATGAGTTGATGCTAAAAGGTCGGTGTTCCCATGATACTTTTGATGAACATTGATCATGCCACAGGTTTGTGTAATGGAACAAGCTGATAATTACAAAGCTTAATCATCGTGTTCTTGAAGTTAGAATTATATTTGGAAACAACGTAGGGGACAAAGTATTTATCCCAAGAATATCATCAAGTCCATCAGATGTGAGATTACCTTTCAAATTCAAAAGAAGACAATTTTTATTGATTGTGTCGTGTGTTGTGACCATCAATAAGAGTCGGGTCAATCACTTTCGCATGAGAAATTATTCCTAAAAAGCCAAATTTCAATTATGAGCAGTTGTAAGTAGCAGTGTCGAGAATTACGAATCGTTCAAGTTTGAAGATATTAATATGTGATGACGATGAGAATCCAACAAATGTGACGACTAATGTTATACATAAGTAGATTTTCTAAACTTTATTATACTCTTGTTAACGGAATTATTATTACTATTTACATTGGCACTTGCTGTTATTATTTTTTATTGATTTATTGTACCATGTCATTAAATTATACTTTATCAATAGAATATGTCCGTGCATCGCGCGATGGTGAAACTAGTTGTTAAGAGAAATTGATGTTTTGAATAGTAATTTTTTGGAAGTTGTGTGGTTAAAAAGTAAAAATAAAAAATAATCTAGATTTATATATAGAATATTTTATTGTATAAATGTGTGGTTAAAAATGAGTATGAAGATAAACGAAATTTGGAAAAATGGGCAACAAACATTGGCTTAATAGCAAATACATTATTTTACCTTATTGAATATAACTTCCTCTAACTCAACTTCAATCCTTTTAGCATAATTTTTATTTTGGATTCATATTCAGTTTCTTTCATATTTTTCTTTGAGGGTTTTAGCGTGGACCCATTTACCTAGTAAGCCTATGTTCGACAAACTTATTTTCAAACATGATTTTAAAAAATCACATTTCTTCAAAACTTTTTAATCACACATTTCTAAAATTATTTTTCGATCACATATTTTACCTTGAAAATATTACATTCTTTATTTAAATATATATATAACAAACAGAGCATAAATCAATAAAAAAAAATATAAATTTGGAGGGAAGAAAAGTTATGAATAAAATGAAACTAAAATTTATTTATCCTAAATAATATAATTCTTTAAAATCATATACATATATTTTTACCAAGTTTATAGTCATTTAAAAGCATGAATATTTAGGCATAAAAAATGTCAAAATTTAAAAAGAAAATACGACAAAAACGAAATCAAAGGAATTTTCTTTAATACGAACACTTAACAGATATATGTTGGTTTGTTTTAAAATTTTGAACAAGCTCTTATTATATTTATAATTATCCAAATGTTTAACATTAAACATCAGAACTTAATTGCTTAACAAAAAGGCGTGGTTGGACTTTTTCACGCAAATATACATAGCCATGGACAAACTATCTGAATCCAATCGCATAATTATGTCAAAAATATGAATTTAATTAAATTTTTTTTTTCACAAATAAGTAATCGTGTTTTTAGGTCACTTCTCTTTATCAATTACATTTACAAAAAGTAATGTATTAAAACATAAGGATGAAAAAAAAATCAAAAAACTAACATAATTCATTGAAAATCTACATAATAATAAGCAAATAGTTTTACAAATTATATATCTACCTTTCAACTCACAACTCACGTTAGACATATTTAAATTTGATCATGTAATTTTTTATATATATATTGTAAATCATCTAAAGGACATAATACAAGTCAAAGAAAATGTTATTTCGACTACATAGTCTTCAAGTAGAGGCTTGTGTGCACACCGCAAGGAGAGAACATCAGAGGCTTAATTTACTCGAAAGTAGTTCAGGCTGTAGTGAAAATATTGTCGTGAAATACAATTGCAAACTTTTCACATTGGCTCGAGTGGCACAACTTTGGATATTGTGAGCCCTGTCCCCTCCGTCAAGTCAACATTTTCTTCATCAATCCTTTGCCACTCAAAAAACATTTTATTAAAGATCTTAAGGCCAAACCCCCCACCCGTTCAATGAGGCCAGCACCTGAACATGACCTCTTCCCATTCCAAATGGCATCAACTTTGGAAGTCCATATTCCCCAACTTCAAATCTCTCTGGCTCGAAGCTTGCGGGGCAATCCCAAACTATGGGATCCCTATGAATAGCCAAAGCATTGAAGAGCAAAATTGTGCCACACGGAATATCGTATTCGCCAATTTTACATTTATCTGATGACTCATGTGGCATGAGCAATGGTGCTGTTGGGAACAATTTAAAAGTCTCAGAAATAATGTTTTGAAAGTAACGAAGTTTGGGCAAATCCAATTCCTCAATAAGATGATCATTGCCCACAAGATGGTTGATCTAAACTTTAGCCTTTTCCAATTTCGTTGTGTTGTTTAGCAAAACTAACAAAGACCATTCTATGGTCATTGCAAATGTGTCTGTCCCGGCAGTTAGCATAACCTATCTTTTGCATTTTCAAATACCATGATGAGCCATTTCTTAATTAAAAGAACTGGGGCTTAAGGGTAGAAAACTTACCATTATGATTCATTTGATGAATGTATCTGAGTAATATTCTGGCTGGGATTCTTTCAAATAAAGCAAACGATCAATCATACTATTTTCAATCTTGTAATGTCTCATCATAACATCTCAAGCAACATTAAAATCAGTTGGAAAGGTCGCGTTATATTGAATCCACACGATAAAACTACTTGATATCAAAGCACCAATGTTGATGGAAAAATAAAACCAATTGAAAAAGGAACCCTTCTTAACACGCTCTTCAGGATCAGTATCATCAAATTGTTCAAACAGATGATCTTTCGTTGCGTCAACCTACCAGGGTTATTCATATCAACCGAGAGGCTCGTCTAAGCCTTTTCCAATATTTTTTGTAAATACTCCCCTTGAGCCTCTATTCTCATTGCAGTTTCTTTTGAATTTTCCATATGCATATTATACTGTTCATAAGAATTCCCTACGAATAAAAAGCGTTAGTCTAAACTCCATAATAAAAAAAATCAGAACTGAACATTTTTGTAATTTCTTGATGCATTTTCTTTAAATTGTGAAATGGTAGTCGATAATACTCACCACCATTCTCTTGATTTTGTGCTAGAGCATTCTATTTTTTGGCATGCTACTGGCCGGTTCTATACTTCTACGCGAAAGAAATATATAAATTAAGGTCAGCTATATGAATCGGATTCTTCCTACATCAAATGGGGAAAAATAACTGCGAAAAAGAATGAGTACTACCTGTAGATAGTACTACTCTTCAAGTGAAACAATGCCAAGCCCTTTAACCCCATTACCCTCAAAACTGATTTTGGAGTAGCTTCTGCGAATTCAAAAACATTCTCTGATGCAATTGGCTTAACCAAATGCTGCAAGTGAAAAGGTATAATTGCGGAGAACTCTTCACTTTGAATTCTCAGTAAGGTATTTCCAAGAAGTGATTAAATACGTAAATAAACAAAAAAACCTTGATTTCAATTCATTCAATCCTATAAAGAACTGATTAGTGGGTTTTATTCTTTTAACGTATTTGAATGAAAAGAGACAAATTAAATTGGAAATAATAATAATAATAATGAAAAATAAGAGTACGTACTTTTGAGGGAGGAAATTGTTCTTGGAAAGGCAAGGTTGAATATTAATGGCTTGTTTCTTACATGGCTCTTTGCTATGCTGCGCCATTTCTCAAACACTCAAAACCTGTGTTCTTTTGCTTCCAGAATTTTAGCGAAAGATTGTCGATCAACGAAAATAAATGGGAAGCCAATTTCTTGATGCTTCAGAGCGCAAACTTTCCGTGCACAAAATCGAAGCACCACTCCCGAGCCACCGTTCTGGAAATGAACCTGTTCTCCAAACCACCGATGTTCCGCTTCACCAACACAATCGAAACCCCTGCCCTTCTGTTCATCCCCACCCTACTCAATGTCGCCACTGCATTTAATTAGCGACTCTTGCAAAAAACAGAACAGTGCTCGTCACTTTTCCAATTCTGATCTCAAATGGCCTTTGATTTAATGGACAATAGTGTTAGATAGTGGAGACAAATAGAAGTGGAAAGAAATTAATGGAGCATTAGTATTTTGTTGGCAGACAAAATTTGTGGAGGTTTTTTTTATATTCTTAATGGTCACCAATTTTCAACAGAATTGTGCCTATAAATTGAGCCTCCGTTTGCAGTAAGAATCACACCAAAAATCAATACAAGCTCAAGAGAGAGAGAAAGTATAAACACAAGATATTTTTTTGTGTGGAGAGAAAAGTGAGTTGGAGAGAATAGCCTTTATATAGGCAGATAAAAATACAGTGTAGTATTTTTGTACTCCTCATTTTTCGAGTTAGTGAAATATTGGTGTGGGTCCGTGGACGTAGGCAAATTGTTGAACCACGTAAATCTTTGTGTTTCGTATTTGCATTTTATTTTTGCGTATTTATATTTTCTCAGTCAAATTTATTTGTGTCACATCAATCCTGGGCGGGATTAGTTGCGTCCTAATTCCCAACAATTGGTATCAGAGCTTTGGCTCATTGAGATCTTTTGAAATTCTTAGTATGCTCTGTGGTTGCAGCTTTGACTGATCTTCCACATCAGAAAAGATTTCTTTAGACTGTTTTGTGATCGAGTGGGAGCAATGTCGACAGATGAGAAAATATCCAAAATTGACAAATTTGATGGTTCAAATTTTGGATTTTGGAAAATGCAAATGGAGGACTATCTGTACCAGAAGGATCTATACAAGCCACTAAAAGAAAAGCCAGAAGATATAAGCCAGGGGGATTGGGAGTTGCTTGATCGAAAAGCACTCGGCACAATCAGGCTGACGTTGTCAAAGTCAGTGGACATAAAAAATGAGAAGACGACAGAGTCTCTCATGGCAGCCCTTTCTAGCATGTACGAACAGCCATCTGCAGCAAATAAAGTCCACTTAATTAAAAAGCTGTTCAATATGAAGATGGCCGAAGGCGAAAGATTTGGAGAGCACCTAAATAAATTCAATGAAGTGACGGACCAGCTAAACACAGTCGAAATCACTTTTAGTGATGAAGTTCGAGCTTTGTTAATTCTTGGGCAGTTGCCAGACAGCTGGAATGGTACAGTCACAGCAATTAGTGGCTCTGCCGGAAAGTCAAAATTGAAGTTCGATGATGTCGTAAGCATGATCTTAACGGAGGAGATCAGACGACAATCAGAAGGTGCCTCAACTTCAGGATCGGCGTTGAACGTGGAAAGCAGAGGCAGAAATTCTAACAGAGGAAATGGGCGGGGCAATGGCAAATTCAGAAGTGGAAGATCAAGATCCAGAAATCCAAACAATTCCAACAAAACTAAGGTTGTGGAATGTTGGAAGTGTGGGAAGACCGGTCATTACAAAAACCAGTGTCCAACACCTCCAAAAGAAAAGGAGGACAGGACAGAAGTCAATGTTGTGGAAGAGGAAGCGGACGATGCTTTGATATGCTCTTTGGAGAGAAAAACGGAATACTGGGTGATTGATTCCGGAGCATCTTTTCATGCTACCTCAAACAAGGAGTTTTTTGTAAACTATACACGGGGTGATTTTGGCAGAGTATATCTCGGTAATGATCAACCGTGTGACGTGGTCGGAAAAGGTGATGTACAGATCAAGATCAATGGATCTGTGTGGAAGCTGAAGGACGTGAGACATATTCCAGAATTAAGGAAGAACTTGATCTCCGTCAAGCAATTGTCGGGAGAAGGACATGTCACCACCTTCTCTGGTGATAACTGGAAGATCACCAAGGGCGCCATGATTATCGCTCGAGGCAAGGATACTGGCACCCTCTACACAATGGCGGATGCTTGTGTGACAATTGCAGTTGCTGAAAGCAAGGAGGGCCCAAACTTGTGGCACCAGAGACTTGGGCATATGAGTCAGAAGGGACTCAAGTATATGCATGCAAAGGGGAAACTACCAGAGCTTCAGTCTACTGATATAGACTTATGCGAGAGTTGCATCTTTGGGAAGCAGACCAGGGTGAGTTTCAACACTAGTGGCAGAACTCGGAAGCAAGAGAAACTTGAGTTAGTCCACACAGACGTCTGGGGACCAACCGCAGTTTCATCTATTGGCAGAAAGTCATACTTTGTGACTTTCATTGATGACCACTCGAGAAAAGTGTGGGTTTATTTCTTGAGACACAAGTCCGAAGTATTCGATGTGTTCAAGAAGTGGAAAGCCATGGTGGAAAATGAAACAGGATTGCGAGTAAAGAAACTGAGGTCCGACAACGGAGGAGAATATACAGATATGGCGTTCAAGAAGTTCTGTTACCAGAATGGCATCAAAATGGAGAGGACGTTGCCAGGGACTCCACAGCAAAATGGAGTTGCAGAACGTATGAACCGGACATTAACGGAGAGAGCCAGAAGCATGAGGTTACATGCAGGCTTGCCCAAACAGTTTTGGGCAGAAGCAGTCAACACAGCGGTGTACTTGATCAATCGAGGACCCTCGGTACCGTTGGAGTACAGGATACCGGAGGAAGTATGGAGTGGAAAAGAAATAAAACTTTCCCACGTGAAAGTTTTTGGATGTGTCGCATATGCACATATTAGTGATCAGGCAAGGGGCAAGCTAGACCCTAAATCACTAAAGTGCACATTCATTGGATATGGCGGAGATGAGTTCGGCTACCGCTTATGGGATGACCAGAACAGAAAGGTCATCAGAAGCAGGGATGTCATATTCAACGAGAAGGTTATGTACAAGGACAGAAATGCAGTGCAGTCCGATGACACAGTACATGATGATCCAACATATGTTGAGTTGGATGCTCCAGAAAGTAGTACGTCGCAGCAGACAGAGGAGGATCTGCAGTTACAGGAGCCTGTTCTAGAGACTGATGCATTACAGTCTCCAGTCCCTGTTCTTAGAAGGTCAACCAGACCTTATGTTCCAAATAGAAAGTACATGAGTTACATGTTACTTACTGATGCAGGTGAACCTGAATGCTATCATGAGGCATGTCAGGTCGGTGATTCGGCAAGTGGGAGCTTGCGATGAAAGACGAGATAAAATCTCTCATCTCTAACCAGACGTGGGAACTAGCTGAGTTACCTACAGGAAAGAAAGCTTTGCACAACAAGTGGGTGTACAGAATCAAGGAAGAACATGACGGATCAAAGAGATACAAGGCAAGGTTGGTGGTCAAAGGTTTCCAGCAGAAAGAAGGAATTGACTACACGGAAATATTTTCGCCAGTTGTGAAGCTGACAACAATCAGATCAGTCTTGAGTATTGTTGCAGCAGAGGGTTTGCACTTGGAGCAGTTAGATGTGAAAACTGCTTTCCTCCATGGTGACCTTGAGGAGGAAATGTATATGCAGCAGCCAGAAGGCTTCTCAGTCAAAGGAAAGGAGAAGCTCGTTTGTAAATTGAAGAAGAGCCTGTATGGCTTAAAGCAAGCCCCGAGACAGTGGTACAAGAAGTTCGACGGATTTATGCAGAAAAATGGCTACTTCAAATGTAATGCTGACCATTGCTGCTATTTCAGGAGATTCGAGTCCAGTTATATGATTTTGCTACTTTATGTCGATGATATGTTAGTAGCAAGCTCAGATATGGACGAAATCAAGAAGTTAAAGATGCAGATGTCAGCAGAGTTCGAAATGAAGGACTTGGGTGCAGCGAAGCAGATTCTCGGAATGAGAATTTTCAGAGATAAGCAGAAGGGTGTCTTGCAGTTATCTCAGGCCAAGTACATTAGTCAAGTTCTGCAGAGATTTAACATGTGCAGTGCGAAGGCTGTCAGCACGCCACTAGCTAATCACTTCCGTCTATCTAGTGATCAGAGTCCTAAGACAGAGGACGAGATAAACTTCATGGCTAAAATACCATATGCCTCAGCCATTGGAAGTTTGATGTATGCCATGGTTTGTACCAGACCAGATATTGCTCATGCAGTGGGAGTTGTGAGTAGGTTTATGGCAAATCCAGGAAAGCAGCATTGGGAAGCAGTAAAGTGGATATTAAGATATCTACGGGGAACTACTGATAGATGCTTACGCTTTGGACGAGGCGAGGTGACTCTACAAGGCTTTGTAGATGCAGATTTTGTTGGCGAGGTAGATCGCAGACGAAGTACTACTGGTTATGTTTTCACAGTAGGTACTACTGCAGTTAGCTGGATTTCGCAGATACAGAAGATTGTTGCTCTATCCACTACAGAAGCAGAGTACGTGGCAGTAACCGAGGCTAGCAAAGAAATGATCTGGTTACAGGGTTTGTTGGCAGAATTGGGATTCAGTCAGGAGAAGAATGTCTTGCACAGTGATAGTCAGAGTGCGATACATCTGGCAAAGAATTCAGCATTTCATTCTAGAACCAAGCACATTGGACTCCGTTATCATTTCATCAGGTCTCTTTTGGAGGATGAAATATTAACATTAGAGAAGATCCAGGGTAGTAAGAACCCAACCGACATGATGACCAAGACAGTAACGAAGGAAAAATTGGAGCTGTGCTCAGCTTCAATTGGTCTTCTGAAGTGAAGACAAAGGAAATGACTCACACCATATTTCACAAGGAGTTGCAAGGAGGAGGTGTCTCAGGTGAAGCCACATTAGTCTCCAAGTGGGAGATTGTTAGATAGTGGAGACAAATAGAAGTGGAAAGAAATTAATGGAGCATTAGTATTTTGTTGGCAGACAAAATTTGTGGAGGTTTTTTTTTATTCTTAATGGTCACCAATTTTCAACAGAATTGTGCCTATAAATTGAGCCTCCGTTTGCAGTAAGAATCACACCAAAAATCAATACAAGCTCAAGAGAGAGAGAAAGTATAAACACAAGATATTTTCTTGTGTGGAGAGAAAAGTGAGTTGGAGAGAATAACCTTTATATAGGCAGATAAAAATACAGTGTAGTATTTTTGTACTCCTCATTTTTCGAGTTAGTGAAATATTGGTGTGGGTCCGTGGACGTAGGCAAATTGCTGAACCACGTAAATCTTTGTGTTTCGTATTTGCATTTTATTTTTGCGTATTTATATTTTCTCAGTCAAATTTATTTGTGTCACATCAATCCTGGGCGGGATTAGTTGCGTCCTAATTCCCAACAAATAGTGGTTTCTATATCATTTGGGAGAGAGGGAAAAGATAGACACTATTGTTTAAGAGTAATTTGGTTCAGTTTGGAGGAAGGTGGGAGTGGGCAGTTAGGGGGGAATGGGTAGTGGGGCTCGTGCACGTTTTCAGAAAGATTCGCTCAAAATTGGAAATCAAGTCAAAATTATCAGAATCACAGTTGTTTTTAATAATAATAATAATATAGATTACGGGTTTAGATATTTTTTAATATTTTTATATAAATAAATTATAAATTATTTTCATATAATAGTGAGATAATAAATCTATAAAAGAGTCTTACAAATCCAAAATCTTATTTTTGGACAATTCAATGATTAACTCATATACAAAATCATTTTTTTTTTAAAATGAAAATACAGATATATACTTTTGAAGTTTATTTGGGATACCATATTTTGCTTTTTAACATTTTATAAAAGAAAATAATTATGAGGTTTCTAAAATATTTTTATTAACTTGTCTGGTTTTAAATCATTTTTACATATGGTTTGCATTCTTTATTCTATTAATATGTTAATTAATAATTTAACATAGAGCCTACAAAAGATAAAAGGGGAAATTGTTGCCAGAAAAAAAAAAAAAAAAAAGACTTCAAGGATAGTGACATAGTCGGTACTCAAATTTAGCGATTCTCTAATTTAACTACCAAAAAAAAAACGTCAAAAACAAAATATTTGTTTTTATTTTAGTGATTTGAATAGAGTTTTGATTAAGACATTGATTTTTTGAGTTTTTTTTATGAATTTTGTTAATTTGGCATTTGCAAATATTGAAAATTATGAAATTGCTAGCTTTTAAGCTTCACTAAACTCATGTTTAGTCCAAACAATTTTTTTTTCTGCTTTTCAAATAATTCATTTTCAATCTCACATTTTTATGGAATCCACTACTTTTCACACATTTCAATTACTTTTCAATCACACACTCTCAAAAAATCCAAATGTTTCAAAAAATCTTCAAAAATACCAACACCAAACATGCAATAAGATAGAAAATTAAAGATACTTGATTGATTTACATATTTTCTTATTAATTTTAGCACTTAACGGGGATTAGAGAGTGAGAATTTCATAGTACTCTATTGTATGTTAATTTTCCTAACTATTTAAGGTTTTGGTGGTTATGAATTGATAAAGTCGAGTATTTGAGAAACTTATAGGCTATTTACCTTTACGAGAAAAATATTCCTTAGAATTGAATAATTCTTACTAATGTTATTTTAATGAAATTTGTAACGCTTCGAAAAATTATGACGTCCTCATTTAGTCGTGCTTACGTAATAAATATATTTTTTAGAATTTATTTAATATTCATGGGAATTAGGAAATAAAAATGGGAATTTATTTGGAAACAAAAATGTGAGTTAACGTCATTCTTTAGGATGTTCATTTGACCACTTCCGACCTTCAATAAATGAAAAATTTATATGTATGGATAAGTACTCAAAGTGAACTTCTAGAATCTAAAATTTGTTCATCGTTTTGATTTATGAACAACTTGTGGCTATTTTTCAAAGTTGGCACTGAAACTATTCGACAGGAAAAACAAGTTCGATAGGCCAACTTTGAGACGCCATAACTCTCACCTCGGTTAACCAAATCTTGCGAACCAAATTTCATATGAAAGTACTATATGAGCACTTTGAAATGAGACCAAGAACGCCCAATTGGAATTCGTTTGCTACCTCAAATCTGAGCTCAAATGTAGCAACCTGAAACTGTCCGAAACTTAAAAACTGTGGAAGAATAAAGCATGAGGTGGCAAGATAAACCTCCATATCTGGTTTTAGTCTTCAAGAGTCATCTTCCACCTCCTTAGGACACCTCCAGCTTGTATGGAAGTAGCATGACACCTCAAGCTTGACATTTAAATAATGTTTCTTAACCTTGAAGCAAAGGAAAATCCCCTACATCTCAATTCTCTCTCCAATTCGTGGAACCGCCATTCTCTATAAATAGGGATGTTTTGAATGATGACAAATATCAGAAATCAGATCCAAAATGCTGCTGAAATCGTTCTTCCCTTTTTCAAACCCTAGGTAGAGATTTCTTGCCAAAACTCATGCTTTGATCCAAATAAATCATCATTTTGATCGTCAAACTTGTTTCCTCAAAGTTATTTATCAAATTATGAGGTTTGGGGATCAAAAGGATCACAAAAATGGAGTTTCAGTCTCTGCAGATAAGCTTGGTATCGACTCCAAGTCGACACCTGGAGATTTGGTGTCGACACCAAACGAAGATGATGATCATGGTGTCAACACCTATGTAGACACTCATGTAGACACCCCTTTGTTTTTGGTTCTGATTATAATATGAAGTTATTCTATGATTTTCAGGTTGTTAGATATTGTTTAATCGTAAAAAGTTGTGAGTATTCGATACACTCTCTACGTGTTGCATTACGTGCGAAGTTGAAACTTTGATGAAATGATTTTGATGCTTATTGATGATGATATTGAATGTGATATGATTAAAAAATGAAGCATGTTCAAGTTATGATAATAGATTTGAACTCTATCCCTTTCGATAATCAATGTGTGTGTTGGGATATTGATTTCGGTCGTGGAGACCTTGCGACTCTAAGGCTCCGACGAACGACTTGGTGATCTAGTAACCCTCTTGGAGTCAACTAGGGCGAAAGATGACAGGGTAACGTGTTTATGATTATGGCAATTTTATCGATATCCGTATTATGATAATGTTAAGCGCTTTGAGGTAGAGAAGACAATCTATGATCAGGGCCCATAAATCATTTTTTTTGAAACGGAACTTGTACGTGTATCGAATTACTCATTGAATTATCAATTCATGTTTTTCTTGTGTTTTCAAATTTGTAGATGCTGCACTTTGATCACTTTGAAGTCATCTCTCGAGAGTGAATTTTGTCTGTCGATAGACAATATTATATGCATGTGATGGAGACCCATACGTGGAAAACGTATCGTGACTTCCCTGCTCTCTCTCGATTTCTATGTTCGCATTTCTATGTGGACTTCTATGATAGAGATACTATGGAATAGTCCGATGATTTCCTCGAGGAAGAAGTTTAAAGTTATAGGTTAGTTTTGTTTTAAAATAGGGAAGATGAAGTTTTGAGTAATTTTGTAACCTCTTCATAAGACTCGGCTGTAATAAGATCCTAAGAATCTATATATATGTATCAGTTTATGTTTTATCAAGTACCTTTTTAAATTGTCATTTCAAGGAAAATGCTGGATTTATTATATGCATGTGATGGAGACCCATACGTGGAAGACGTATCGCAACTTCCCTGCTCTCTCTCGATTTTTGTGTTCACACTTCTATGTGGACTTCTATGATAACGATTCTACGGAATAGTCCGATGATTTCCCCGACGAAGAAGTTTAAAGTTATAGGTTGGTTTTGTTTTAAAATAGGGAAGATGAAGTTTTGAGTAATTTTGTAACCTCTTCATAAAACTCGGCTGTAATAAGATTTTAAGAATCTATATATATATATATGTATCGGTTTATGTTTTATCAAGTACCCTTTTAAATTGTCATTTCAAGGAAAATGTTGGATTTCGATCATTACGTGCCGACATCGAAACCCTAGATTTCAACATCAAACTATTTTTACCTCGAAATAGTGCTGGTATCGACACTCTCTGTATTGGTGTCGACAGCAACTCAATCGTGTAACCTCAGTCAGTTTTGTATCGACGACACCAGTGTTGACACTTGGGGTTTTGTAAACCAAAAAATTTAAATTTTATCCAATTTTTTTATTAAATGATATTCTTTAAATGGAAGGTTTTGGGGTCGTCAGAAAATTAATATAATTTTTGCTTTAAACAGTAAATCGAAAAGTTTTACATTTTATTTGAAATTATATTTGGCTTTGACTAATTTGACTTCTTGGCTTACCCTATCTTTTTATAGATGTAATTATGATGCTTACATGCTACCACTGGGAGGGAAAGACTTTGTGCCTCATTAGTTCTCCATTTATTGAAAGGATTAAACTTGATCATCTTTTGACGTTACATAATTTTTTGAGTGTAGGTTGCATCACATCAATTGATTACTGAAATTGAAATTTTATTTTAAGCTACTCTGATACGTAACACAAGGTAAATTATTATTTTGTAATAGACATTTTTGCTTTGATTGGAAAATACTATACTTTTGTTGACTTTTGTGCTATTAGCAGCCTGGGTGTGAAACGAATCCACTTAATGAAATTATTTGCATTCGTCGTAATCTTGTCTATATGAAACGTTTTATTGCTCTAATTTTAGGCTTCTGAACAGTAGTGTTAATGTGATTTGATATCATTTCGTTAATATCGTTACACTTAGTTCAAAATCGGATTTTGACACTTCAAAATTAGACTTACCATCCACTTGTGCATTTGAGCAAATAAATAACAAAATAAACAACATCAAATACAAGATCGATCACATTAATCTACAGTCTAGTATAAATAATGCACGTGCCATGCACGGAAATCTCTAGTGATGTATTTCGTGTCAACTTTTCATCCTAGCAAATTACACAAGATTGTTAAAATATTATGTATAGCAAATAATGTCATTTCGACATGAAAAGTGCAAAATTTGCATGTAATGATGGTATTGAATCCCTTGTAGTCCGTGTTCTATGATATCGACCATTATGATGTTGTGTCTCGAAATGCTTGTAAAGGCTTATTTGATTGTTGCACGTATATAAAAATGTTATAAAGAGACTCAATGAGTTCAAACTCCTATAATGGTGAAAGATAGATAAATGATCTTAATTCATTCATTGATAGTTGTTTTCATTCTGTTTTACCATAGTGAAATAACTTGATGTGCATAATGTCAACTTTTCATAGTGCAAAAATTAGAGTATAATTGTCAAAAATGTTATTTATACAAAAAAAAATTGTCTCGAGATGTTAAAAGTACAAAACATGCATGCAATGAATGTATTGATCCCACTGTTATATCTGTAATACGGTAATGACACTCATGACATTATAGTTCAAAACTACTGCAAATGTTTATTTGATAAATGCACATACCTAGTAAAGTTATGAAAACTCTTTGAACTCGAAAACTGAGTTAAAAATCCTATAATGGTGAAAGTCAAGGTTAAACAATCTTGATTAATTCATTAGTCATTGTTCTCATGTTGTTTACTATTGGGAAATCACTCAATATACACAATGTTAAATTTTCTCATTGTACCGTGTTGGAATTTTTGGTCCCAAACAAATCTCGAGGGCATTGATGAAGCATCGTTTCAGATTAATAATACTTTGTGGGCATATGGACTATGATCAAAGAGTTAATAAATACTGTCCAATATCCATAATTAGCGTAACCTAGTTGATTAGTTGGGTTAAGGGACTTTGCTATCTAGCTCGAGGTTTTAGTTGGGTATAGGCCCTGTTACTCGATGGATAGATCCGATGGCGACCCAAGTTAATTAGGTAACCCTATTCCTAACCTAATTAACTTAGTTACCTATATAACCCCCAAACTCACTTTCTCGATAGAACACTCGAGCTTCTCTCCTTTTTCTTCGTGACTTGCGACTAGCTCTCTCTCTTAGCTCTTTCTTTTCCCTTCTCCCGTGAATTGGAGATCACCCATCTCTTGCACTTTCCTTGAGCCTACTGGTTCCTCTCCTTGATGCTCATTTCCAACGTCGCCCGCTTCATGGCTGGGCTCTGTCCATTTGCCCCTGTTTGTGGTTGATGTAATGTAATTGGACCAAATTCTGTGTGCAACCCGAATGTAGAAGCCCAGCAAACTATGGCCCGATCCAGTTGAATAAATTGAAGGCTAAAGCTCAAATAAGTATTGTTAATCCATCCCAAGAGCAAGAACTGGCCCAACTGTACTTCAATCGGGTCATTGCCCAATAGTTTAAATGATCTAGTTAATTCCAACAGTTGGATCTCAAGACTTAATCACCACCGCCCAAAATAGTTGATAAGGACTGATACTCATTTGTTCTATAGTTCAGTTCTTCTAGACGCTTCATCTTCTCTCTCTCTCTCTCTCTCTCCTCCCTCTTTGCATTGCTTCGTCTGAGTGCTTTCATTTTTCTTTCTCTGATACTTTGTGTAAATCAGAGTTTTCTTAGTGATTATACAGATTATAATCTGTATAAACTTTGTGGTTCTTAGTGTTTTTATATTTGCGAGAAATAGATGCTTTGAGATTTTCAGATTTCATTCGGTTCTGTATAACTTTGAGTTTCTGTTTTGTTTTGTTGATTAATAAAGTTTTGAAGTTTCTGTGTGTTGATCTTGAGTTATTTCTGGTTTATCTGTGATTCTGGGTTGTGAAATCATAACAGTTGAACCGCACATCTATTTGGTGCCTTTGTGCAGCCTTAGTTTCGGTACTTCCTCAATGGTTATTGTGGTGTTTTTGGATTTCCTAAGGAGTGTTCTCTGCCCCTCTGAAAGTGATGTTACCTTTTGTAGATTTGGACTAATATTTTTATATAATTTTATTTAGCGATAATTTTTTGTTGATAAATTAAATTTATTAAAAATTCATACATTTTTTAAATTATTAATCTTAAAAACAATGTTTATTAATATATTCAAACTTTTTATGTTAAAAAACAAAGTTTATTCCTTTTTTGGACGTCCCAATTTTGAAAGCAACTCTCAAGTTTTGAACTCAATTTTTTTCTGAACTTTCAGATTTAACGTTATTTTATAATAGTTAAAATAATTATAAAATAAAAATAAACTCCCAATTTTGAACTCCAAGATTTAACGTCTTTTATCATAATTAAAATAATTATAAAATTAAATAAAATACAGAGTCATCAAGTCACACAGAGAGTCCACATCTAGACGGAGCATTTTATATTGTCTATTTTTTTAAGCAACGTTAACTTAACATTGTAATCCATGAAGTGTATTAGAGAAGTATTTTTAACCAATTTCGTCCATTTGCTGACGTGCCAAGTATTTTCTTTCAATCCATGAAATACATTGAAGATGCTCTAACAAAAAAAAAAAAATCAAGTTTTTGTAATATTGATCAAGAAACTCCTAAAGACGTTGAAATAATAATAATAAAAAAAAACTAAATATATATAAATAGTGATCTTACACATCAATAAAGACGTTGAAATAAAAAAATAAAAAAAAACAAAAAACTATATATATATATATATATATATATATATATATATATATATATATATATATATATATATATATATATATAGTGATCTTACACATCAATTACTTGTTAAATAAGACCATAGAGGATCCGAAAAATTAAATAATAATGATTAAATCAAAATTAGTGAATATTATTAATAATTTTAAAATTTATAATTACAACTCTCTCTTTTTTTTCCATTTTGCCTTTGTTCAAAAAGGAAATGCCCAGCTTGGATATGCTTTGGAATCGCGTGAAAACTGAGAAGGTATTTTAGCTATCGTTTGCCCATTGTTTTGACACTATCCTCCCAATCACTTTATCTTTTAAGATCTTACTAGTTGTCTATCCGTGCGATGCACGAAATATATAATTTTTAAATAATAATTTTGAAAATATCTTGATTCAATCACATCAAATAAAAAACATAATTTTAATAAAACTTCAATAAAAAAATGTTATTCAATTTGAAACTTTAAAAAAGACAAAAATATTCAAAATAAAAAATGATAAATGTACACTAAGTATAACGCGTCACTCAAAATTTCACACTCATTTAAATTTTTTTATATAATTTTTTTTATTACGTTTTTCTCTAAAATTTGTTCACCTCATAACATATTTTCCTTTTAATATATTATAATTTTTTATTAACTATATTTTTTAATATGTTGCTTACATATTTTTTATTTGAAATCCAATATATTAATTAATATATTTTATTTTTCCTTGTATTTTAAACATGCCAATTTTTGTCAAAATGGTGAAATGATAAAACCTCGATTTGGTAATAATGTTTAATTTATAAACTTGTTTATTTATGATTTTGAAGTAAAAAGTAGGGGCTGAAAATTGGATAGTGAAAATACGTGTGGTTAAAAGGTTGATAGAAAATAATTAATTATTTTTGTAACATACGTATTGAATAACCTACTCATTTATTGACATATTAGGAAGTAAAATTTCAATAATTTTATTTATTTATTTTCAAAATATATTAATTCAATTTTTTTCATTTCTAACTTAACAAATTTATAAAGCATATATTTATTTATTTTAAAATATATTAATCCAATTTTTTTATTTTCAATGTAACACATTTACATAGATATGATATGACATTTATTTATATTCAAATATATTAATCCAATTTTTTCATTTCCTATATAACACATGTTATTGAATTTGAAACTTTAAAAAAAAAAATCTAATCAAAATAAAAAATTATGCATGTACACTCACTATAGCACGTCACTCAAAGTTTGACATGTAATTAAATTTTTTATATAAAGTTTCTTTTGATTTTTATTTACGTTTTTCTTTAAAAACTTACCCGCCTTATCACCTATTTTCCTTTTAATATGTTAATTTTTAATTAACTTTATTTTTAATATGGTGTTTACATATATTTTATTCGAAATCCAATAGATTAATTAATATATTTTATTTTTCTTTATTTTTTAAACATATCAATTTTTGTCAAAATGATGAAATGATTAAATTTTCTACCAATTTATCATTGTTGGTAAAAAGTTGATAGCAAATAATTAATTATTTTTATAATATACTTATTGAAGAACCTACTCATTTATTGACATATTATGAAGTAAAATTTAAATGATTTTATATAATGATTTTCAAAATATATTAATTCAAAATTTTTATTTCTAACTTAACAAATTTATATAGCATGTATTTATTTATTTATTTTCAAATATATTAATCCAAAATTTTCATTTTCAATGTAACACATTTACATAAATATGACATTTATTTATGTTCAAATATATTAATACAGTTTTTTTCATTTTCTACGTAACACATTTACATAGATATCACATTTATTTATCTTCAAATATATTAATCCAATTTTTCCATTTCCTACATAACACATTTACATAGATATCACATTATTTATGTTCAAATATATTAATCTAATTTTTTTTTTTTATTTTCAATGTAACACACTTATACATAGTACATTTATTACAACTCTTACTAAATATGTAATAAATAATAATAATAATAATTTTTCTTACAAAAATCTTTATCTTTTATTTATTTATTTATTTATCTATATAATATATAAAAGTAGCTGAGTTTTGGTGGGAAAACTCAGTTTTTATTGTGTTCACACTGCTGCTCGCCAAAACTCAGCTTTTATTATGTTCACGCTGCTGCTACTTTTGACCAATTACAGAATGATGCATAATTATAGAGAATTCTTTTACTTATTTATATTTGGTTATTTGTGTTTAAATCTCTATTTTCATAAAATTGTTCTAAACTTTTAATTTTTGAATCTTACAAATAAGTATTTGTGTTCAATCATACAAATTCAAAGTAAAATTTTCAGTTCAAAATTATATTGAAGTTGTATTACACATCTAATACTAAATAAATCTTATCGTATAAAACTTTTTATTAATAATCTTATTTTTTTAGTTATTTAGTAAATCTAAAATCCAAACTCCTTTGTATTGCGTTTTATTAAATTAATGAGTATTTTTATAGAAAGTTACATTTAATACGTAAATAAGTATTTATAATGATTGTGATATTTTATTGGTCTTAATCTTATAGACAAATAATTTTGTTCAGTCATACAAATCAAATGTCGAATTTTCATTTTCGTTTAAATCGAATATTTAATCAAGTTGTATAAAATTTTATTATAAATAATCATACTTTTAAGTTCTTTTTTACATATACATAATAACGTTCTTTTCTATATTAGATTATTTATCAAAATAATTTTATTTATAATTATTATTTAATTTCTTATTCTTTTTTAACATTAACAATTAACAAATTTATTTATATTGTTTTGAAATGATATAGTTATTAATGATTTTTTGTCCTAACTTTTAAGTCTAAATTTTAAAAATAATTAACTATGCCATGATATTATTTGTTATATTTTAATTCAGTGTTTATTATTCTTAATTTCTACAACAATAAGTAAATCTATATCTATATCTATATAATATATAAAAGTAGCTGAGTTTTGGTGGGAAAACTCAGTTTTTATTGTGTTCACACTGCTACTCGCCAAAACTCAGCTTTTATTATGTCCACACTGCTGCTACTTTTGACCAATTACGGAATGATGCATAATTATAGAGAATTCTTTTACTTATTTATATTTGGTTATTTGTGTTTAAACCTCTCTTTTCAGAAAATTATTCTAAACTTTTAATGTTTGAATCTTACAAATAAGTATTTGTGTTCAATCATACAAATTCAATGTAAAATTTTCAGTTCAAAATTATATTGAAGTTGTATTATACATTTAATACTAAATAAATCTTATCGTATAAAACCTTTTATTAATAATCTTATTTTTTTAGTTATTTAGTAAATCTAAAATTCGAACTCCTTTGTATTGCGTTTTATTAAATTAATGAGTATTTTTATAGAAAGTTACATTTAATAAGTAAATAAGTATTTATAATGATTGTGATATTTTATTGGTCTTAATCTTATAGATCAATAATTTTGTTCAATCATACAAATCCAATGTCGAATGTTCATTTTTGTTTATATCAAATATTTAATCAAGTTGTATAAAATTTTATTATAAATAATCATACTTTTAAGTTCTTTGTTACATATACATAATAACGTTCTTTTCTATATTAGATTATTTATCAAAATAATTTTATTTATAATTACATTTAATTATTATTTAATTTCTTATTCCAGAAAGTCTCATATCACATTTTTTAACATTAACATTTAACAAATTTAATTATATTGTTTTGAAATGATATAGTTATTAATGACTTTTTGTCCTAACTGTTAAGTCTAAATTTTAAAAATAATTAACTATGCCATGATATTAATTGTTATATTTTAATTTAGTGTTTATTATTCTTAATTTCTACAACAATAAGTAAATCTATATCTATATCTATATCTATATAATTTATAAAATTAGCTAAGTTTGGCGGGAAAACTCAGCTTTTATTGTGTTCACACTACTGCTAGCAAAACCTCAGCTTTTATTATGTTCACACTGCTGCTACTTTTGACAGTTTACGGAATGATGCATAATTATAGAGAATTTTTTTACTTATTTATATTTGGTTATTTATTTTTATACCTCTCTTTTCAGAAAATTATTCTAAACTTTTAATGTTTGAATCTTACAAATAAGTATTTGTGTTCAATCATACAAATTCAATGTAAAATTTTCAGTTCAAAATTATATTGAAGTTGTATTACACATCTAATACTAAATAAATCTTATCGTATAAAACTTTTTATTAATAATCTTATTTTTTTATTTATTTAGTAAATCTAAAATTTGAACTCCTTTGTATTGCGTTTTATTAAATTAATGAGTATTTTTATAAAAAGTTACATTTAATACGTAAATAAGTATTTATAATGATTGTGATATTTTATTGGTCTTAATCTTATTGATAAATAATTTTGTTCAGTCATACAAATCCAATGTCGAATCATTTTCGTTTATATCGAATATTTATTCAAGTTGTATAAAATTTTGTTACAAATAATCATACTTTTAAGTTCTTTGTTACATATACATAATAACATTCTTTTCTATATTAGATTATTTATCAAAATAATTTTATTTATAATTACATTTAATTATTATTTAATTTCTTATTCCAGAAAGTCTCATATCACATTTTTTAACATTAGCGGGTAACAAATTTATTTATATTGTTTTGAAATGATATAGTTATTAATGATTTTTTGTCCTAACTATTAAGTCTAAATTTTAAAAATAATTAACTATGCCATGATATTAATTGTTATATTTTAATTCAGTGTTTATTATTCTTAATTTCTACAACAATAAGTAAATGTATATCTATATCTATATTTATATTTATATCTATATTATATATAACAGTAGCTGAGCTAATGCGGGTCCCATTACATATTTCCCACCAAAAGTGACTGCCCAAATGAGAGTTTATATACATTTTTTTTCACCAAAATTTTTTTTTTTTATTATTTGACTTCAATGTTTCACGATTTTCAACATTAGTACTTTGATTACCAAAATTCAATCACCTCGATTTCAACACATATATAATAATGTGTATATGTTTGCTTTTCAAATTTTTCCAATTATAAGAAAGCTATAAGAATTTTTTCAAAATTAATTATAGTATTCACTTCATACATATTGAGGGCAAAATTTGTTCAACTATAAGAAAACTATATATCTACTTAATTTTAAAAGTTTTGCTTGTCATTACTATTTTTCCTCCAATTTTTGAAGTTTTTGCACGAATTCTATTTATCGTATATTATGTCTATTGCTGCTATTTTCTTCCATTATTTTATTATGATTTTTTTTATAGCTGTAAAAATGATATTTAACTACAAACAAGGTGTCCACTTGATTAATTAGTATATATTTTACCATTTAAATAATCTGTAACAATCATACATAAAAACTAAAAACCAACCGTTTAAAAGGATTTTAATAATTGATATACGATTAAATGAATATGCATGGAGTTGTTATATATGGTTCAAACATCTATACTAATCCTGCATTTAAACTTAAAACAGTTTAAGTAGATAGTAACGGTTGATGTACGAGTCAAATAATATGCATAAAGTCTATTAAATATCAAAACATTTTTCAGTATTTGGATTTTAAAAAAATAGCACAAATTAAACAACGTTCCCAAGTTCTTTAAGAGGTTATTGTTTTGACAGTACAATAATAATCAATATTTTTTTATTGTTTTATTTTCAAATTACAGATTATTTTGTTTCCAATTACAGATTGTATTTGTTTTCAAATAGTAATACATATTTTTGTTTTCTAAATGCGATGTACTGTATAAAAAACTTATCATAATAGAAAAAATCTACTCTACGAGAAATACATTAGGCTCTGTTTGTTAAAAATTCTGTACTTAAAAACATATTTTTTATGTTTTCTAGGTAAACTATGTGGTTAAAAAATGGAGAGAGAAAATATCTGTGATTAAAAAGTGATTTGTAAAAAAATGTTTTTAAAAACACGTTAAAAAACATTTTTTCCAAATAGAGGCTTAAGAAATAGTGTTGACAAATTTTATCAATCAAACATAAGGACCGTACTAAAGCAAAACCGATGAAGATGCAAGTATAACAGTTTTGGGTTGGAAATTCACAGGAAAAAACAGAGCAGCAAAAGTGAAAAAACTAATGCTCCATGTAATTATATTTTTTCTATTCTATATTTTAAAATATGGTAGATCCAAAAACTATATAAAGTATAAATTTTAATAATTTTACATGGAGCAGTTTCAAATAGTTGAAATTATTTTTGAAAAGAAAAGACTAATCTAAGAATGGTATAAAATTTAGAATGGTGGTGAAATTTTTTATTAAATAATTGTTTTAAGAAATATATATTTTAAATGATTTTTGTGTGAAAAAACTTCAAGTTATATATCAATGTGAAATCCGAACCAAAAATACAGATTTACACTTTTTATTTAATTTTGTTTTTAAAAAAATAAATTAATTTGGTCCAGATTTTTAAAGTTAAAATATTTTAATCTATGAAAAAATAGAGAAGTTAGGTTTTAAATCACAAATCAAGAAGTTTTCAGTCATCATAGAAAACTAACCAAATAAGAAACAAATTATAGTAGCTATAAGATGTGCATGAGATTCCTTCATAAATCTTAGATCCATTATAGAGTTCGAATTTATCTTGGAATACATTCATGGGTTTTCTAATTTTGCGACACATAGGGTAAAGATCCGTCACATCATGACTGTTTAGAGTAACGGGCATAACTTTGAAGACAAAGTTTTATTGGGTAAATAAATTCATCTTCTGTGCTAAGGTTTACGAGAGGAAGCCATGGAGGAAATGATAAGGGAGCGGCGCAATTGGTAATGACGCGAAATTAACACTTAATGATGTAACATTTGAATTGCTAATTTCATTTAATCTTAACCAGTGGATCATGTATTATCGAATCATTGTTTCTTTACTCAGACATTACTTCCCGTGCATCGCACGGGTGATTCACTAGTTATATATAAAAGTAGAAGTGAGGAGAGATAGTCATTAAATGCAATTTTCCCTCCAAAATGACTCTCTCTCCTCACTTCTACTTTTATATATATAAAGATAAAGATAAAGATATAGTACTAGTGAGATGCACATGTCTAAAGTTTTGTTGGGTACGACAGCCAACTGGTCGTCTGGTCCTGTCATGAGACAGACAATGCGGTCGCCTCAAGCGCCAATATATATATTGTGTGTGTACTAAACAGATTGTCAAATTAACAAAAGAAAAGAGTAAAATACACAACACCTTGATTCTAACTCAAATCTTTAAAACTAACAAATTTAAGCCTCTGTTTGGCGGCCCATTATAAGTAGATTTAAATCAACATTTAATTTACACATTTTTTTGAAATCATTTTTTAATTACATACATTTTATTTCTCCAATTTTTAAACACATATTTTACCTATAAAATATAAATAAATCTTCTCTCCAAATTAAAAAACCGTCGAACACACCTTAAGTCTTTTTTTTTTTTTTTAAATTTAAGTGTCAAATAGTAATTAATAAATATTAGTATATTTTATATAATATAAAAATAATTATCAACTATATATTACATTAAAATAATATAATACCTCAGTTTATTTTCATTAAATTTTTCTCATTTTTCTACAGTACTCAATCTCATTCATCTATTAAAATTCAAGCCCATAATATTTGACTTTTCAACAAAATTTCAACTGTCAATTATCCAAAAAATCACTATTTATTAAAAAAAATTCATTTTAACTAAAATCAAACACATTCAACATTAAATAATAAAACTCAAACAATACCTAATCCACCACCTCCGATCACCCCGCCACCCTGCACCCCACCCAATCTGGTCATAGTTGGCCACACAAAGTCACAATTCGATCACATATACAAATTTAATCGCAAATTTAACCCTCAACTCCACCCCACTCATCCCTCCACTCAAAGTCATATTTGGTCACAAACTCACATTTGGTAACAATTACAAATTTATCAAAAGTTCAATCCCGCTCTAACCCCACCCGCAAAATCACAGTTGATCACATAAAATCACAATTACAAATTTATTCGAAAAACCCACCCCATCACCCCACCCCACCCCACCCTACCCGCAAAGTCAGAGTTCGGTCACAATTACAAATTTAAGGCCTCTTTGATACACCCTTATTTTCCAAGGAAAATGAAAACATTTTCCTACTTTCACAATTTTCCAACGTTTGATTGGAAATTTTTTCCTTGGAAAATATTTTCAACATTTATCTCCATGCATTGCTTTTCCTGAATTTGGATGAAAATCTTTTCTTTCACATTTGACTGGAAATTATTTTCCATGGTACATGGAAAATCCTCTGCGTCACATTTGATCATTTTTGTTGTTGTTAATTGAATTATTTTTTTTCAAAAAATAACATTATCATTATCAAATACAAATGTATTAAAAAAGTTGAAAAAAATAAAATTAAAATAACTAAAATTTACTTTATTTTTCATAAAAAATAATGCTAATCAAACAACGAAACATGGGAAATTTCTCACTTTTTTCACTTCGAAAATTAAACCAATAAAACACTTTCAATTAATTTTCCACAAAAATATTTTCCAAACAAAATTAATCCCTTTGAAAATATTTTCTTTCCACCCATTTTTCACCATCGCAATCAAACGCACCCTTAGTGTCAAAATTTACTCCACCCCACCCCACCCCCACCCCCACCCCGCAAAGTCACATTTGGTCACACAAATTCATAGTTCGGTCACAATTACAAATTTTGGTAGCAAATTTCACTCCGCCCTATCACACCCCACCATCAAAGTCATAGTCAGTCACACAAAATCACAATTCGGTCACACAAATTTAATTGCAAATTTCACCAAAACCTACGCAACCTCAGCCACCCCACCAGTAAAGTCACAATTGATCACATAAAGTCATAGTTCGATCACAATTACAAATTTCGTTGTAAAATTCTTCCCACACCACTCAAAATGATCTGCAAAGTCACAGTTTGGTCACATAAGGTCATAATTCGATCACACAAAGTGCCAGTTCGACTATACAAGGTCATAATTCGCTCACACAAAGTCACAATTCAGTAATCATAAATCGATTTTTATGACCAATAATTTAATTAAATTGGTCAAATTCTGTACTTGTCACTAGTCGCACAAAGTCATAATTAATCCACATTTTGGTCACAATCATCTATAATAATAAATGGAGTTGGAGCTGAAGCAGAAATAAAACAAGAGCCGTCTTCCAAAATTTGTTGATGGACCAACTCTAGTCAAGTTAGTGATAGCTCACACAAGCCCTCAGGGCATATCTCCCAATGGCAAAGGGGATGACAGAAAACTTGCTCAGCACAGTCGAGTGTAGGGTTCGAATCTTAAAATAATGGATCCGTGCCTTGTGGCAAGCGGGAGTCACCACCATTAGTGGGAGTTACTAATACCCTCCACCCTGGCTCTGGGAGGCACAACTTATGATTTACTACTCGAACCAATGGTCCAGGGCAGGATTGGTCAGGACCCTCAAGGTGTGGGTTACAGCTTTAGTGATAGCTCACACAAGCTCCTATACCCACTCACTCCACCCCACCGCCACCTATGTATCTCTCTCACTCTCACATGTCCCTACTCGCACAATACGTAGATAAATATTCCCTGTGTCTCACTCTCTCTATTTGAAGAGGCTTCGCTTATCACCTACGAAACCCCCTCTCAATTTGCATTTCCACAATTGGATTTTTATAGAGGAGAGAAATACCAGACCTAATTTTGAACAAATTATGTATTAATTAATTTAATTACTTGCTAATTACCAAACAGTTAAAAATAAATAAATAAATAAAAAGGTTCTACACAGGCACTTTGAAATACCCGTGATGGTGTAATTTTTCCTAAAGAAAATTATTTACCAAGAAATTAGAAATAGCTCTGAAGAAAACACAATAACATATATATCCTCATATATGTTCGACAAATAAATCAAGAGAAAGAAGGGAAGAGAAGAAGAAAAAAGAGAGAAGAGGCAACCCTAAAACAATTCCATTATATAAAATTATAATACTCAATCCTATATATATACACAAAAATAAGACATTCTAAATAAAGAAAATAATAATTATGCCTAATTAGAATAATTAGAATATGCTAATTATTCTAACATCCCCCCGTAAACTCACGATGCTATAACATGAAGCAACGAGAGTTTGTCAAGTAAGAATCGAAAGCGAGTAGTCGGATGGGACTTGGTGAAGAAGTCTGCAAGCTGCAATGATGAAGAGACAAAAGGTAAGGCAATAGTCCCATGCTGAAGATGATGACGGACAAGGTGACAGTCAATCTCAATGTGCTTCGTGCGCTCATGGAACACAGAATTATGTGAGATCTGGATGGTACTCCTGTTATCACAATACATAGGGGTGGGAGATGAAATAGAAACACCCATATCTGCAAGTAGCCAACGTAACCACACAATCTCAGTAGTAGTGGAGGCCATAGCGCGATATTCTGCTTCAGTTGATGAGCGAGAAACAACTGTCTGCTTCTTACTTTTCCATGAGATAAGAGAATCACCCAAAAACACACAGAAGCTAGTAGTGGACTTACGATCAGTTGGGTTCCCAGCCCAATCTGCATCAGAGTAAGTTTGAAGCTCTAAGGAGGAGGTTGATGGGAATAAAATACTCTGAAAGCAAGAGCCACGAAGATAGCGCAAGATTCGAACAACCGCTGCCCAGTGAACCATGGTAGGTGCTGAAACAAAATGACTAACAACATGCACAGCATAAGCGATGTCTGACCTAGTAATGGTAAGATAAACAAGGGAACCAAAAATAATACGATACAAAGTAGGATCAGACAATGGTTCACCATCAGAAGGTGCACAACGAACATTAGCCTCAATAGGAGTATCAGCTGTTTTAGTATCAGTAAGACGAGCACGCTCAATGACATCTGCAGCATATTTAGACTGGGAGAGCATATAACCTCGAGGAGAAGAAGCAACCTCAATCCCTAGAAAGTAAGTTAAGGGACCCAAATCCTTCATTTCAAAAAGACGAGCCAATTCTAATTTTAAATCAGTTATCCATACAACATCATCACCAGTAATGATACAACAGAAGGATAATACGACCAGTGGAAGTACATCTACCGAACAAAGCGGAATCATGATGGCTAGATGTAAAACCAAGAGAGAGCACAACTGTAGAAAACTTCTCAACAGGCACGAGGTGCTTGTTTGAGACCATATAGAGCGTTCTTGAGTTTGCAAACAAATCCATGAGTATGAGGAACACCAGGTGGAGGAACCATATAAACATTTTCTTGAAGATTTTCATTCAAGAAAGCATTTTTAACATCCTTTTGAGAGAGACTCCACTGACGAATAGAAGCAACCGCAATAAGTGTACATACAGTAGTCATTTTTGCAACATGGGAAAATGTCTCCTCATAATCCAAGCCATACTGTTGAGAAAATCTCTTAGCAACCAATCGAGCCTTGTAACGCTCAACTGAACCATCAGATTTGGTCTTGATCTTATAGACCCAACGAGATCCAATAGCATGTTTTCCTGGTGGTAAAGAAACTAATTCCCAAGTATCTGTCTTATGTAGAGCATTAAGTTCATCAGTCATAGCCTGTTGCCAAATAAGATCTAAAGCTGCTTCTTTATAAGAAGAAGGTTCAGAAAACTTATGAATGGAAGACAAAAAACAACAAAAGGACTCAGAATAACAAGAATAATCAAATTCGAGTAAGTAAGTAGACTTACGTATACGTTGAGGATATCGAGGATGAGGAGACTGTGAATCCGCAGCCTCAGATGGTGCTTGGGGAGCCATAGGAGAAGGAAGGACATTTTGAGATGGCGCATGTGTACATGTAGCAGATGACGAAGATGGAGAACAAATAGTAGGGACATATGTAGATGGTCTATCAATATCATCAGTGAAAGGATCAATACAAATGAGATCTGACGTAGTCATGTGAGAGGTATTATCTGTAATAGAAAAGAAGGGAATGTGTTTAAGAAACACTACATTACGAGAGACATATAACTTGTGACTGACAGGATCAAAACATCGATAACCTTTTTGTCCCTCACCATATCCTAAGAAGACACAAATAGTTGAGTGTAGAGTTAATTTGCTACGTTCTGCCGTAGGACGAAGAACAAAACAAGTGCACCCAAAGACTATTAAGAGAGAGTAATCAAGAGAATAACTAAATAAGGTTTGAAATGGTGACAAACCAGATATATGAGAAGATGGTATCCTATTTATCAAATAGACAGCAGTGAGAACTGCCTCTCCCCAAAATTCACTAGGTACTTTGGCAGATAGGAGAAGGGAACGAGCAGTTTCAACAATGTGTCTAATGCTTACGTTCAGCAATACCATTCTGTTGAGGAGTATATTTACAAGAAGTTTGATGAATTGTACCATCAAGAGCAAGCAACTCACGAAAATCATTAGAAACATATTCCCCACCCAAATCACATTGAAAACATTTAATGACAGGAGAATGTTGTGTTTTAATAAGTGCTCTAAACGAACAATAAATAGAAATAAAATCAGAACGTCACTTCATAAGATATACCCAACAGTAAAGACTATAATCATCAATAAAGGAAACATAATATCGGAACCCTCCTTTAGTAGAAACAGGAGCAGGGCCCCACACATCTGAGTGCACAATATCAAATGATGCAATAGAAGAAGAAACACTACGATGAAAAGGTAAAGCAGAAAATTTAGCAAGTTTGCAACCACTATAATCCAAAATATCATGAGGTTTTAAGTCTCCCAAACAACCTTTAGAAGCTAAAAATTTCAAACGACTAGTAGACACATGTCCTAGGTGAGAATGCCATAAATAGAAATTAGAAGAAGAATATTTCAAATGAAAAGACGATAAATCAGTACTAGAGGTTGCAACATGCACTGGTCTCAGATTATCTAGAATATAAAGTCCTCCTCTTTGCCTATGGCCGATCCCAATCAGCTTCCGAGACTGGGGATCCTGTACATAACAAGTAGTAGAAGTAAAGTGAACAGAATTACCAGAATCACATAATTGACCAACAGAAATAAGATTTAAAGTAAGGTCAGGAACACAATAGACATCTGATAGAGACAGATTAGAAGTATGAACAGAACAAACACCTGCTAAGGACAACAGGGTGCCATCAGCAGTCATAACAGGTGTAGATGACATAGAAGGATATAAATAATCAAAAAGTGATGAGTTAGAAGACATATGCTTAGAAGCACCCGAGTCAAAAATCCACGAGGAGGTTTTACCCGAGGAGTTAGAGGACAAACCTACATGAGTAGAGGCTGACATGGCATGTGGCTGTGAGGCTAAAAACTTCTGAAACTGCTCACTAAGATCAGTCAATCGGGAATCAGATGAGGGCGGTGGATCAAGTGTAGAGGAGCCAACAGGTGAACCAACAGGTGAAACAATCGCTTCTGTGTGGGCATTAGGTCTATAAGACTGCTACGACTTCAATAACTTAGGACATTGAGCCTTCCAATGTCCCTTTTGTCTACAAAAACTACAAACATCATTTGGGACCCGTGCATGTCCATTGGTTCGATTCTGTGTAGATGGTAAATCTAAAACTGAAGTCCCAGAATGTGGAAGAGATACATCTTCATTAAGAGAATTCAACCGTGTCTCCTCAGCAACAAGTTCACTTACAACTAAATCAACAGATGGAAGAGGAGTACGGTGCAAAATAGAACCTCTGAGTCCTTCAAAATCACTACGAAGTGCGATAAAAAACTGAACCAATCGTTGCTCCTCTCTATAAGTAGTATAATCTGCACTTGCTTTCAGTCTTTCCGGTTCAGTAAGAGCTAACTCATCACAAATTGATGTCATAGCAATATAAAAAATCCAGAATGCTCATATTCTTTTGTTACAATGCTCGAATGTCAATCTCTAACTGATATCGTTTTGCAAAATTAGATTTAGTGTACAACTTCTGCAAATGGTCCCAAACCTCCTTTTCCGTTTCATACTTAGCCAACTATGTACCAATACTATGTTCTACAGAATTATTTATCCATGTAAGAATTTTGAATTATTTGAATCCCAGGTATCTAACAGATTTGCATAATTTGCATCATTATTTTCCGGTTTGTCAACTATTCCACTGACATAACCCCACAACTTTTTACCCTTAAGAAAGTGTTTCATAACATGACTCTAGTAAGCATAGTTTTTACCATTCAAACGAACATTCATAGCCTGAAGAGAATCATCGGATGCCATTATAAGAGAGAAAACGATACTAACCAACAAAGTCAAGCAAAGCAGTGTGTAAAAAGAACGGATAACTGCAAACCAACACCACAAGAAGGTAGAGGATGAAGAGTCGATCACAAATCCGTCAACCGTGCCGCCATAAACACTTGCACGCGCCCCCACGCGCCTCCAGAAAGTCGAACGGGTTGTTTCACACGCCTCCTTACACCGACGCGTGTAATCTCACGCGCCACTCCGTTCGATGAACATCTGCCTGCAGATTCTGAATATGGTCTTAGATCACCGAAATTCCTACTGCAAGTGCCTCGAAATTCGTGAAAACAGTAACAGTTTAGGGTTTGACGCGAAGAAGAAAAATGCACGCTGATTTCATTTTTCGACAGCAATGTGATTCAAATAGCTCTGATACCATGAAGAAAACACAATAACATATATATATCCTTATATATGTTTGATAAATAAATCAAGAGAATGAAGAAAGAAGGGAAGAGAAGAAGAAAAAAGAGAGAAGAGGCAACCCTAAAATCATTCCATTATATAAAATTATAATACTCAATCCTATATATATACACAAAAATAAGACATTCTAAATAAAGAAAATAATAATTATGCCTAATTAGAATAATTAAAATATGCTAATTATTCTAGAATATGCTAATTATTCTAACAGGCTCAATGCTCTCCTAACTGGTTAACCCAAATACCCAATGTCCTAATCAAATGCCTAAACCAAATTAGAATTGATTAATCGTGACTTTGCTTCATCTTCAACCGTTCGTTTTTCATTCTGCAGCCTGAAAGAAAAATCAATGCAGCTAATTATTTATGCCCTATATTTTGTTTGAGTGTCTTTTTTGTTACATTCGCGTTCTATCATTTTTTCCCTAAATCAAATAATCAATTACCCCTTTTTTGAATCGACCAATTCTTTCCGCAAATTAGTGAATTAATTAGTGGACTGGGACGATGAATTCTTTTTGTTTAAATCGACAAAAATCGATGGATTAGTGGACTGAATTAGTGAATTGATTTGTCCGTCGTCCTCCAAATTTCAAAAGTAATAATTACCAGTTTAATTCTTTAATCTTTATTATTTGTCAATTTGTTAAATTTTTTAATCTAATAATTAAATGTAAAATACATGTGACAGTTAAAATATAATGAAGCGAAAGGAGGATGCAATGATTCAAAGTCAAACAGGTGATAATGATAAGTATTTTTTGTAGCAACAAAAAGAGGTATGGAAGAAACAACAATTACAAAGGAAAATGTGGTGATTAATGAACAACAAAATGTGAACGATAACAACAATTTGAATGAATCTTCTGGGAAAGAGGAACTAACTAAATCTGCTTGTGAATTAGAATTAGAGGACAATGATAACTATAATGTTCAACATGAAGATTTAAACGAAAATGATTGTTTTCCGTCAAATCTCGAGGATCCTGGAAATTGGAAAGATGTTGATAAAAAAATGAGAGATTATTTGCCGATGTCATGGATGAAGCAAAAGAAATGGCACGTGAAATGGGAATTGAACTTGTATTTCAAGAAAAATGCATCATTGGGAGAAAGAAGCAATTTGATGAAAATAAGAGTGAAGAGATGAGGAAATCACCTGAAGAATCTTTTAGAGTTGATTACATCCTGCATATAGTTGACCAAGCTGGATTCTCACTTCAAACCATATTTGAACAATTCAAACAATATGAAGAGATCTTTGGATTTTTACTGAATTGGGAAAGGTTAAAGCGTGAGCCTTCTAGTAGTTTCTTAAAGTCTTGTATGAAACTTGAGAAGTATTTGGAATTCAATTGACATTCATACATCAGTGGAGATGCTTTGTGATCAGAATTATCATGTTTAAAATGTTATTTACCAATTGAAGCAACGAGAGCAATCAAAGTGCTGCAATATTTGAATACGATGGATGATTGTTTCCCAAAAATTCTTAAGTTGCTTAAATTTTTTCCTAACCATACTAGTCACAGTTGCAACTGCAAAAAAGAAGTTTCTCCAAATTAAAGTTGATCAAAACTTATCTTTGGTCAACTATGTCACAAGAGAGATTGAATGTATTAACTATGTTGTCATTGAGTTAGAAATGATTGAACAATTAAATGATAGTAGTTTGATTTATTTCAAAACAAAGAAAAGTAACTTGCATCTTCACACTGTTTGTTTGTGTGATATGTGTAAGGATTTTAATCAATCGTATGGGCTTATATGTGAATTATTGTGTATTGAATAAAAGATTATCAAATTTGGTTAAGCCCATTTAAAGTGATCTAATTAGGATTTTATATATATCGGATTTTAATGCATCTAATTAATGTATGGGCTTTTATGTGTAGGTACCAGGCCATTACCTAATTCATGATGGGCCGAATTAGGTTAACTGAC